>JAVMKO010000003.1:93180053-95715053 GCA_032164245.1 Sternotherus odoratus
AAACAACATCCATGTTTTGATTCTTTTTTATTTGGACCTCGAGTGTGTTGTCGGCCCCCGAACTGCTATTTGATCGCTAATGCGGCCCTCGGGCTGAAAAGTTTGGAGACCCCTGGTTTACACTATGGAAATTGACTCCAAATGTTTCCAAAGCTTTTGAAGTTGTAAACCATGAGTAGTAAGTACAGAGTGTGTGCGCATTTGAACAGATCTTTGAAGTTCTAGTCCATTGATATGTTTATATTGCAGTGTAAGCTTAGGGTTAGTGGAACTTGAGTCAGCAGATACTGGGTTAGGGAACCGAAAGCTTGAGCATCTACACTGGATGTCAACCCTAGGTTAGGAATTTTCCAGTTGGAACCCAAACACAGGGCTCCCGCATTAGCACCACAGTACGCAGATCCAAGACCAACCAACCATATCCCAGACTTCCTAGCATCCTCCCGAAATGTGGCTTCTGTAGCCCTTTGTTTGTGGTGCAGGGAGGGGAAAACTTGACTGTCCAGAGGTCAAAGAAAGTAGGTCCATAGGTTCTGGGGTACTTTTGGTGGAATCCCAGTGCACAAGCCCAGTGGGGCTATTTCTACACTGCAAAACAACAGAGCTTGAGTGCTGGGTCCAGCTTGACTGAGGCTCACATCCTCTATCCCTGTGGGGTCCTTCAATCCTGGATCTGAACCCTGGGTTGATGCGATCTGTGTGTAGATGGAAGGGGGTTAGGCTTAAGCCTGAGTTCAAACCCTGGGCTTACATTTCAGTGTAGACATATTCCAAGTGTAGATAATGTTCACAGTGAAAAGCAGAATTCCTCAGCATTCAGTGTTTTCATATTTCATTTGCCACATCATCATTTTTCACTTGAAAAGGCTTCATTCTGAACAGGTGAATCCCAAGTTTCCAAGCTGGCAGTTTGAAGTTCAAAATGGGAGTTTTTGCATGTTCAAAAATATTCTCTTGTGATGCTTTTCAGGGCAGCTAGGTTTGTGTGTCCCCTTGTTGCCTCCTGACTCTAGTGTGAGGGAGTCTTGTCTGTGGCAGCTTGAGGTTAGCTTCATAACACAGCCAGTCTGCCAGCCACTCAGTTGCTCTCTTCTCGGCTACACCAGCCCTGTCTTTTCCCTTTAGCTTGACAATAGGTGCACCCCAGCTCCCTAGTCCCTTCCAGGTCCGCCAGTGCTATGCGACATTTGATCTCTGGATACTCACAGAAAACCCAGATCCTCTATTCCCAGAGGAACAATGAACCCCAGTTTATCAGTTCTGCCTTAGCCCACTGCTCCTCTATCACACAGAACTCAAGTTCCAGTTATAGTAAAACAAAAGGAAATGTATTTGAGAAAATAAATATTCAAATAGAAATGAGTGTGAGGGATGGAAACAAATGGTTATATATAAAACAAAATAATTAAATGGGAACTAGGGTATTTTCTAATTAATAGTTACCCTTCCTATTTAATACAGTAGGTTACCAACCCAAAGCTCAGGCTTTTGTGGCATGAGCTAGGACCCAGTTGTGATGGGTTCCCTCTCCCTTCTGGGATGACACCTGATGTATTGGGATTTCACTGAGCCTCTCCTGCTCCACCACCCAGCTGCAGCCACAGACTGAAGTCAGCTTTGTGTGAGAGGACTCCCCCAGCATTCATGTGCACACCCCTTTTAGGGGATAAACCCAAAATAATACTGCCTTGCACTACATTGAAAAATCTGCACAGCGCAAGCTCATAAAAATCCCCCCTCTTCCTCAGTGTGAAGAGAGATGTGCACAATGTCTTCCCCCCCATTAGAAATTACAAAACCTGGGTTTAATAATAAACAAGACATGAGTTTATTAACTACAAAAAGTGAATTTTAAGTGGTTCAAAAGATAGCAAACAGAACAAAGTAATAAATAAACAAAATACACAAACAAAATACACAAACTAAGCTTGACACACTCTCAAGCAAATTCTCACCCTTAGGCCAGGTCTACACTTTGGTGGGGGGGGGGGGGGGAGGCTGACCTAAGGTAAGCAACTTTATACACAAATAGTTATTCCTCACAGTGGCAAGTCAACTGCTGCTGCTCCCCCGTCGACTGCGCTTCTGCCTCTCACGGCGGTGGAGTTCTGGAGTCAATAGGGAGAGTGCTCGGGAACTGATTTATCACGTCTATGCTAGATGCGATAAATCGATCCCCAATAGATCAATCACTACCCGCTGATCCGGTGTATAAGTTACAAGGTTTCAGTACATGCTCTCTTTAATGGATAAATACCATTTAAGTAGTGTATTAGGTATAGTGAGTTGCTTGTAAAGAATAGTGAACAATTTGCTAGTTGGCACCAATGTACCTGGGCCACACCTTTCTATAGAGCAATGAAACCCAAGGAGTACAAAAGGTATGAAATGAGATCTGTTAAAAAAAAAAAGAAAAATTTCAACATTTTTTGTTTCCAAGTGTTCAAACTGGAATCATTTTTTGTTTTGCCCAAAAATTGTTTCTAAGGTATCTTTACAAAACCACAAAAAAACCTGCTATAAATCACTTTCATTTTTCCTAAACTGGGTTTTTAAAATTACCATTTGGATTACATATTTGTACATTTTAAAGGCACATTTTTTGTGAAATGGAACTTTTTTGACTGTCAGCTACTTTCTGTGCCAAAAAAAGAACAAGCAAAAAAGCCATTATTCGAAACAGAAAAAAATCACCAATTTTGCTCAGCTCTAATTGGAACCTCCCTTGCAATTTACAAATAGGATTATAGGATTTCTTACACAGATATTGAATTCTTCCATATGTAATATTTTTCCTTTCCTCTTTGCACTTGAACCTATCTTTCATCGCCATGACTTTTAGAGGTTTGGAATATGGGACCCTCCCCACTTTATTGTGATCTTATGGACAATGCAGAATAATATATAATAGAACATTTATTTTGTAGTCTAGACTAGGTTTTACAATAATATCTTCACATCATCTTTGTAGACTGAACACTCCAATTTATCATCTCAGTAATAATTTAAAATGCAGATAACTACTTCAAGCTTTTATGAGATCACTGTTGTTCTGGGTGTCCTATTGCCAAAACATTTTAACTCAAGATTTCTAGACAGCTAAATAAAGCTTGTCTCTATTGAATAAAAGAAAACACTTCTGTAGCTTTGCTAGCACTATGTTAACTGAAAATTACCTGCCAGTCTGGCAGAAAAATCGGAGGAACACATATTCATGGGCTTTATAGATGAGGCACTTGCATCTGCTAAGAGTATAGATTCTGCTCCAAAACCTCTGAAAAACACCCATTGACTTCAGTGGATGTTAAATCAGGTCCTCAATTTCCTTCAACTTTGTCTTTTAGTGTCTTGTGACCATCTTAATATGTAGTATACGCTATTGAAACATGCTAGCTTTATTCCCTTCATGCTCTCATTATGGCTATCCTCTTTGCCCTTGATTTTCTTTCATAAAAAACTAATTGTATTCACATTCAGATAAATCTAGCTGAAATCACTTGAGTAAGCACTTTAGCTGGCAGCATCTAACCATGTTGAATGTTGTTTACTGCATCTGCAGTAAACAACTAAAATGGTGTAAACAAATTACCTTTGAAGTCATCTTTAGTGTAATTATTTACACTAGAATAATACAATTATTTTTGTCATGATTCTGTGGTAAAGGAGAAGGAAACTGCTATCAGACTTCTCATTGAATTACCATGTGCTAGCAAACTAGCTTTTTAGCAGGAACACAACTGATTCTGCAGAGGTGCTAAGCTTTGCAGGGTATGCTGTGATGACAACTTCAATAAGCTCATAGTATGATTAGACTACTTCATCATGTTGCACCTAGCCTCATTGACCCACATAACAATGGCTCTTTCTTATGCCCTACTGTGTAAATAAAATTAATTAATTCATTCATTAAAGTTATTGCACGGCATCACTGACCCACTTTAGTTCTCAAGTCTACGCACTCCACTTCAGAAGGTACCATACTTCTTTAATTTTTAGGTACTGGAAATCCCCACAACTAATACTTTATAGTCTCCTTTGCCAGATAATAAAATCTGGGCTGCTCGCTGTCTGTATCCGTTCTGTATGAACTTTTATCAGGTCTAATTGCCTTTCTGCTTTGATGTACTCACAAAGTCTTTCAACGCTTCCCTTCCCTTCCCTCCCACTTGGGAAAATATCCCAATCCCCAGAATGTGACCTTTGGCTTCTTGCATGAAGACTACGGCAGAGAATTTATTCAGGCTCAGAGCAATACTAACGTCATCGTTAACTAACTTCCCACTTTCTGTATTTCCCTCAGTGGCTTCACAGAATGCTTGGCTGGCTTTTTGCTTGTGTAGTTAAATGACATAAATGATAAAGTATATGTTTCCTTTTATTATTTTATTACATTTGTTATTTTAACCTTGGCTATTACTTTTCAAAATCTCCATTTTATATCTGGCTATATTCCTTTCCAGCATCCTGATTTATGACCAATATTAGAAATTTCCCATTCACCTTTTTTCCCTTTTAACACGGAGGGTGAAGTCCTGGTCCCACTGAAGTCAGTGGGAGTTTTGTTATTGATTTCACACTCTGGTCCATTGACTTCTTAATCCATGAACAAAATTATCCCCATGTATGTAATGTATTTCTCACCAACATGTACTGTATTGCATTGCATTCACACTAAGCTTTCTTGGAACTCTGTTTTTGCATTTAGTTCTCCTTATGCCTCCATTTCAATAGTGAGCAATCAAAAACATAGTGCTTCTAAAAGATTGACAGAAATCCTCTGTTAAACTATATAACAAGCACAACCTAGGAAACAGCACCACCACACTGTCCCATCGATGTGCCTGAACCATGGCTCTGCTACAGAGAAACTCTTTGTTGGCTCACTTGGATTAATTGTTCTTGGGTGTCATCATTCCCCCCCTCTTTTGTTTCCTTATTTTTGCTTTGTCCGTGTGGCTGGGCAAGTGGCTTTTCCTTAAGCTCAGCTCATTACTACACTGTGACTGAAAGGATAAGACACTTTTATAATAAATGGCAGCCATTCAATCCCAGCACTAGGAGTCCATGTAGTCCTCTCATTCCACAGAATCTTCTCAGCAATGCACCTGGCTGTGGAGTGAGAGAGTTTTCACTGCACAATACTTACCCACTCTCACCACGAATGTAAGACATAGGAAGGCAATGCACTCTGCATAATCATCACAGACAACACTTCTCAGTTCCCATCTTTAGTAGCACCATATAACACAGAGATTATGTTTCCAACAGCACATTTCTTCTACATTAACTTTTCATAATGACGCGATGGTAATTGTGTGCAATTGCTGTCCTGCAGGTGGCCTCTAAGGTAATTTTTTTACATCACGTTAATGGTTCAGAACAGATGTTCAGAACATCCTATCAGTTACGTGCTGTCATCATGCCTGTTTAGCGTCTATGGTATGCTTGATTATTAGCCTGATTCCACTCCCAATACACTCAATAGGAGCTTTGCTGTTGACGTCGGTGTGATCAGGATTGAGCCCTTATTATGTTGACAACTTGAAACAGGTGTGAATACTTCATTAATAAAAACCAAGAGAGGTATGAATAACTGGCTATCCCAGCTCAGTGTTTCTAAACAGGAATTTGTCTCACTCACTTGCCAGGTTTTAAAATGATAGACAGTTTTGCCATTACAGAGCAGGTCTAATATTTGGCAACCCCTCTAACTTTTTAAAAATCTGTTAGCGGAAGAAATGCTTCACACATAATTTAGTTTAATGAATACAAAGTTGCATGTAAGTTGTTTATAGACTAGTTTACTCAAATCACTTAAAAAAGTGGCCTTGAATGGGTTGACAATATGATTGTATATGGTTTTTTTTCACTGTATAGATTCCTAAATAACTCAATCTGTTCCAATCAATCACGCTGTTCTCTTTCTCATCCACAATCATTGGAGTGAACATATCTAATAGCCAAACAGTGGAGAACTGAAAAACATTAGGAAGTACCTGATCAGTTTAATCTCAAAACATGGAAGTAAAAAATATTACCAAGAATGCAGAACACTCTTCCCAAAAAGGGAGAGACAAATGGTAAATTTGTAGACATGACATTACTGATTGGTTAGGTTAAAAATATATGTGGGCACTCTTAACCCAATTCTTATGTATGTCAGATCAGTGGAACAAAAACACATGGGCTCACACACAAGTGCTCAGGCATATTAACTCCAGTGTCCCCTTTTTGTTTAAAGTACTATTTTCCCAGATCTAAGGACTAGAAAAGAGTTAGTCCATTTTCCCCCTTTTCTCTTGATCTGTAGATGCCCATGCACCGTAGTAGCAGATATGAGGGTTGTACATTATAGAATGGTCCCTTACACTACGTGCTAATTACTTATGCTAAACAATCTGTTCCACCTTGCATTTTGCTGTGATGCTGGGAGAGCTGAAGAAGAGCTCTGAGTGGCTCAAAAGATTGTCTCTGTCACCAACAGAAATTGGTCCAATAAAAGATGTCACCTCATCCGCAATGTGGATCTGGCCATCTGCTACTGGGCTATACCCCCTGCTTCCATGCTTTCTTAGGGAAGGAAAAATGGGATTCAGGGCTGGCTTTTCTGTCAATAAACACTTCAGATCCTCTCTTCATCCAGAGCCCCTTCAGAGACACCCTCTCCCACTCCAAAGTTAAGTTTCTGCATACAGCTCAGGTAGCTCATTGCAGCAGTGGCTGGTCCTGCTCCACCAAGGTTGTGCCAGGAGTGGCTGATAGGAGCCTTTGGACTGGACCTCTGTTCTTGATGTTCTTGGATGTTCTTGGCATAATCTCAGAGCTAACTGAGATTTAGGGACCAGGCAGAACTTCTCACCACTTCTGGGTGGCGCACAGAGCACTAGTCCCTGACTCCTCCTTCTCCTACTATTACTGGGTGGTACTACTGGCTAGAGCACTGGACTGGGATTAAAGAGGCCTGGGTGCCATTCCTGCCTCTGCTAATGGCATCCTGTGCAGCCTTAGACAAGTCACTTCGCCTCAGTTTCCCCATTTTACAGATGGGAATAATGATACTGACTGTCTTTGTACAACACTTTGAGATCTGTTGATGAAGAATGCTATGTAAGAGCTAATAATTATTACTACTACTTACAGTTCAGTCCTCAGTTCAAGTAGTTCATGGCCGGTATTTATGGAGCCGAAGAACCAGAATTCTGGTCCAAGATCCCTATGTGAGTGCTTATTGGCCTGATTCCAGCTGGGCCTGACCTAGAGGATGAAGTCCTTTCTGGACAGTGGCAATTCTGATCAAACTTTCTCACATTTTTCTATCCACATGCCACAATCCTGATGTGGTGCAGACTTCTTATAGAGCTGTAATGGTAGTTCAATCTCCAATGCCAATTCTATCCGTAGCCTTTCTGCTAACAATGGTCTAACAATGCTTACTGTAAAAATAGCTTTGAAGGCAAATAGTTGCAACCAAAAGACATTTGACCTTCATCAAACATGCACAAAACTTGACAAGAGATTACATTAGTATATTGTGGAGGACAGTCTCATTTTAAACTGTACATGGAATTAGAAACTGGCAGGTTTCAAATAATGGCAATATTTATGCTATTTTCACATAAATTACTGCACTGCCTTCTACAGTGTATAATCAGCCAGATGATCTGAAGTTTCTGATCACAATTCTGATTCATGTAACGAAGACAATATTGGGAATATCTCATTTCGTGCCCCCTCTCCCTGACAGTCCTTCCAAAACAATTAGATAAATGACACCACCACCTAATTTTATCACAGTTATTCTGCTCAAAAGGAATTCAAGAGAACTCTACAATTAGGTCATCATCACCTCCTAATAATGCAATAACAGTACGTGTAATTTAGGCTAGCTGCAGACGTTCCAGAAATGCAGATCAGAAAAGGAATGAAGTTTTCTACTAAAAAAAGAACTATTGAGAGTTTTACACACAAGACTTTATAGAAAATGTAATTCACCATTCGCACAGAGAGTAGTCCTGGGGGGTTACACGCCATACTAGCTTGGTGCAACAATGTGTTGTGTATCTACCTAGCTTTTATGTTTCTGTAGATGAAAGAGTGGAACTGTTCTGTGACTGCCAGACTTTACTTCCTCCTTCAGACATGGAATCCTAGACTCACTGCCATATATATCACTGAATGAAGACATCACTGTGGAGGGAGATGGCTTTTTTTCTGATGCTGTAGAGGGGTGGTGTGGCCCCATGTCGGCCTGAAGGGAGATAACTAGGCTGACCATACGTCCCGTTTTGAACGGGACAGTCCCGTTTTTTACATATTTTCGGACTGTCCCGTCTTTTTAACATAAATATCAAATATGTCCCGCTTGCCCCAGTCAGCTCCCGCTGCCAGCCTGGGTATAGGGAACCCAGGCTGGCAGCGGGAGCTGAGACCCCGGCTGGCAGGAGCCTGGGGGGAAAACCCCAAAGCGGCGGCAGGTCGAGTGCTCAGCCGGCTGCCGCTTTAGAGTTTCCCCGCAGGCTGCTGCTAGCTGGGGTCTGAGCTCCCGCTGCCAGCCTGGGTTCCCTACACCCAGGCTGGCAGCGGGAGCTGACTGGGGCAGGTGGTGGGACCACCACCTCCCCCCACCCGCACCGCAGGGTGGCGGTGAAACGCCCCCACCACCCCCAGTAGACGCTTGATTATCCGGGATTTTATTAACCGGGATTAAGGTTTTCCCGATCATCCCGGATAATCGAGAGTCTACTGTATGTTCATGTACTAAAACTTTTTTTATCGTCTTACTTTTTCATGAATACAGAATATTACATAACCCCGTCCTGTTTTTGCTATCCCAATGTCCCGTTTTTGTCTCAAGGAAATATGGTCAGCCTAGAGATAACCCCTGGCAGACGCCACAGTGGGCGGAGCCCGGGCATATCAAGCCCCGCCCCCAGAAGGTCAGGAGCCAAACCGGAAGTATAAAAGCTCTGCCTCAGAGCTCCCTTGGGGGGAAGCCACCGCAGAGGCCAGACACTATGGTGTTGGCTCCAGCCAGGGAGCCGCCGGGCCTGCCCCTCGCTCGCTACCCGGAGGAGCCGCCGAGCCTGCCCCTCGCTCGCTACTCAGAGGAGCCGCCGACAGAACCCTACCCCTATTACCCGGAGGAGGAGTTGCCGGACCGGCCCCCCCGACAGTGACCCAGAGGAACCCATGAACCTGGAACCCCCTGCGGACCCAGGAGCAGCCCAGGTACCGTGGGAGGGGGAGTTAGGAAGTAGCCCGGAGGGAGACCCTGAGCCGATGTCAGTGTGTTGCGGGCAGGATCCCCACTGATAGCAGCGGAGGGTTGTCCGCTGCTAGGGCCCCGGGCTGGGGCGCAGTGGAGTGGGTGGGCCTGCGCCCCCCCTGCCACCCTTCTTTGCGGGTGGCAGCCTCCCCCTCTCCCAGACACCTGGGCCGTTGAACTGCCACTGAACTGCTACTGCTCAGTCCCTGCCTAAGGGCCTGAGTCCTGACTGTTTGTTTGTTGCCCCGCCCTGCCCCAGGGCTTGGGCCACTTAAGCTACCCACCGGGTAGTCCCCAACCTGACTGGAGACCAGGACAAGGCAGTGCCGTACCCCACCGCCCACGAGGGAGTGACCCCGAGTGACGCACTCCGAGTGACGAGAGATGCCCTCATGGGGGTAACCGGATCTCCTTGGCTGACTCACAGCTGGGAAAGCAGAGAGGAGAGAGCAGAGAGGCCCTTACTGAGCTGAGGCACAAATATCTCCTGTCTCCATTATGGAAAATGAAGCAGAAGAGGCATCTGAGTTCCTCACTGCCCCACCTCTGTCCCCGCCAATCCTTTTCCTCATATGCTTTGTTCTTGGAGGGCTCTTGCTGCACTGCTGAGTTCCAGCTTTCCCTCTCTCTTTCTCATGCCTGTGGTTGGTGAAGCTAAGTTTGGTGAAGAATTAATTTGTATGAAATCTCTGCTCCCTCCTGAGTGTCTGCAAGACCCAGTGGCTGGATGGCTGAGCAGCTGCATTATACCTCTTACTGGCCCATTCTCCTTGAGATTGTTCCGGTTCCCACAGAGCTCCCATTCACTGAAGTAAAAGATCCCTGCACCCATAACAGTTTGCCTCTGGGAATTTAAATAATAACAATCTAGATATTTATGGACAGAATTGGCACAACACATTAAATAAAATGCAAGTCTAAATAAATACATTGCTTCAATGCTTGTGAATTTGAAAAAGTATGAGTAAGAGCTTCTTTGAGCTGCAGCTACTGGCAGGCCGGCTGAATTTATCTCCGAGTGTTGAGCCCTTTAATGTTCTTTGCTTTCTTCTTATAATGCATCACTTCACTCTTGAGTAGAGCTGGGCAAATGCTGCCAAATAGATGTTCTATGAACATCCTTTGAAATGTTTAAATGAATTCACTTTGACCATATTCAGGCCCATGTTTGTGTTCACTTTCTGTGTATGGTTAGCAAATGAGTTTACTGACAGGAGTTTTCACCCAAAGAATCAGTTTTGAGCAGATTTGTAGAAAGCAAATTTCAAATTAGGGCATGTCTTCACTACCACTTTAATTCGACCTTAACGACGTTAGGTCGAATTAAAGGTGTACCTGTCTTCACATACATGCCCTTAAAGTCGATTTAAAGGGCCCTCAAGATCGATTTCGGAACTCCTGCCTAACGAGAGAAGTAAGGCTAAATTCGACATTACAAGCTCGACTGTGGGCTAGTGAAGAGGCATCAGAAGTTAAGCCTCCGACCTCCGAGCAGCCCCGCGAGGGGGGGGCTGTTCGGGGGGGGGCTGTTCGGGCGGGGGGGGGGTCCGCGGGGCTGCTGGGGGGGGGGGGAAGCCGCGCGGGGCTGCTTGAGGGATCGGCTCAGCTGTCTGGTCAATTTCACCAGGCAGCTGAGCGGATAGCCCCGCGCCGGCTCCCCCCCCCCTCGGGCGGGGGGGGGGTCCAGCGGGGGGGCTGTTTGGGCGGGGGGGCTGTTGGGGGGCTGTTCGGGCAGGGGGGGTCCGCGGGGCTGCTGAGGGGGGGGGGAAGCCCGCGCGGGGCTGCTTGAGGGATCGGCTCAGCTGTCTGGTCAATTTCACCAGGCAGCTGAGCCGATAGCCCAAGCAGCCGCGCGCTGGCTCCCCCACCCCCCCTCGGGCGGGTGGGTACGGCGAGGGGGGGGCTGTTCGGGCGGGGGGGTCCGTGGGGCTGCTTGGGCGGGGGGGGTCCAGCACCCATTGCACTGTGGGCTACCTACCCACAGTGCAATGCAGGCTATGGACCCCCTGCAAAAGTTCAAGGACAGACAGTGTCGACCACTGTCGACCTGCTGTCCTGGTGGGGACACACTGATTCGATTTTCTAAACTCGAGTTTAGAAAATCGAATTAAGGGAAATCGACCTAGACCTATAGTGAAGACATACCCTATATCACCTCCGGAACTCACACCAGAAACTGTTTCTGAGGCCAAGTCTACTCTACCTACAGGATTGGTGGGTAGTGATTGATCTATTGGAGATCAATTAATTGTGTCTCATTTAGAAGTGATAAATCGATCCCCAAGTGTGCTTCCCGTCAACTCCAGAATTCCACCGCTGCGAGAGGCAGAAGTGGAGTCGACGGGAGAGCGGCAGTAGTCGACTCGCCACCGTAAGGACTCCCAGGTAAGTCGACCTAAGATACGTTCACTTCAGCTATGCTATTTGCGTGGCTGAAGTTGCGTATCTTAGGTTGACCCCCTCCCCCAATGTAGACCTGGCCTGAGACACACTCTCATCCAGTCGGGAAATACAGATGTACATTATGACCTCTGTGTCTGATAAAAACAGACCAAATTTCAAAGGCTGAATATTGAATACTGGTGGGGGAGAGGAATCAAACCCTGCTTGCAAACTGTTTACAGAACAGGGGCCTCATTGTCCACTGCTTTGTGCCTTGGGTTGTCATTTACCCCTGAGGAAAATAAATACAAATTAGGTGTAAAAAGGTACCATTTGGCTAGTGACATGACTTAGACATTTTTATCACCCATGATGTCTATAAGCTCATAAAATCTTCCCTGTTGTGCCTACCTGAGCACAAAGTACAGGGAAACCTGACTGTACAATGACAGTGCTAGATGCAGGAGGTGAGTGGACAAATAGGAGAAGTCTCAGGTACAGCGCAAGCAAAAAAGGCCTCACTCTTGCCCCATCTCTGACTTTATCATGGTCATAATGGGGGGGCAGCCAGTGAGGAGCATTGGAGCCTCGCCACTGGAGCTCTGCCTTTCACGCCTAGGGCACATTCCTCCCTGTGGCAATGGAGACAAGCATGCAGATTTTTTAAATCTTTTGTATATGATGCTATTGGTGACCCACTTTTGGGGGGTGAGGGAATCTCTCAGAAAATGCTATATACAATCTAATAGTTTATGACCAGCATCCTTTTGTTTGAATTTTTTTTTTCCATTTAGCAATTTCCTGTGCTACTGTCTCAGGGGTTAGAGGAAAATGCATGAGCCACAGGTACTGACCTTGGCAACCACTGTGAGATACATATTAAAGGAATTGTCAAGATTAGGGGCCTTGTTTGATATCAGGCTGACTTGATTTAAAGATGACAGCTAATCTCAGACTTGTCAGATCAAAGCTCTGGGGGGTTTCCAAAAGGACAGAGACCCAGATTTGTCATTCACTGTGAGCTTAGGGTGTCTCAGGGAGCTTTTTTTTACCTACAGTGTGTTTACCAGGCTCATTGCAGGCCTGACTATACCGCCAAAGATGCAGGGTCTTGTTCTGTAAATCTTTGGTGTCAGAAACATGAAAGTACCAATATTAAACCTTGACATCTTTTTGTATAGACCAAGAAAAAAACATAACTTGGAAAGTTGATATTCTAGAGCAAACAATAAATAAAAAGTGTCAAAGTGAAAACATATTAGTAAACTTAGTAAACTCTTACCGATCGCTGGGAAAAGGAAGGGAAGGGTTAAAATGAGAAGGGTTATTTGTTTCATGCACTTGTTCTGACATGTTTTAATCTAAGTTTGGAAGATCTCTGGGTCAAGGGCTATCTTTTACCCTATGCCTGTACAATCTTAACACAATGGGGTCCTGAGATAGTTGGGTCCTCTAGGTTCTATTATAATAATACTAATACCTTTCTAGAAAGGTAGGTGGACCAGGGATTTTAGTCCAAGAAATCTGAAGCACTAGCCCTTACAGGATTGGATGTTTAAACATCAAAAGCAAAGTGCAAAGGTCAATCCAAATAAGTTAAAAACAATTATGCTTGCCATTTCAAGCATAGATAGGGCTAGAATTGAAAATGGCAAAACACAGCTGAACTGAGGAAAACAAAAATCTTCCAAAAGGGGCAGGATCTAGCTATACCACCTGTCACAGGGAACCTGGTCCCCATGAGCAAAGGTAGGCCCAGCTCCCCTGTGTCAGAACAGGTGAGCCCAATCCATCTTATTCAAGGGGGCTAAGAAAAGAGAAAATAGACACAGGGAAAATATGCCTAGGGAAGGGAAGCTGCTGAGATGTCTTGAGTCCAGTGGTGGATCCCTGGAACAAGTGGCCAGGCACTCAGGGAAGCAGCCCTGGCTGCTGCTCCAGGAAGGGAGCAGAGCTGCCTGGTATTCCTGCTCCTGGCAGCTTCCCAGTTTTAGAAACCCCTGGGAGAGGTGACCTGAAGTCTGAGACAAAGGACAGAGTTAAAAGACTGTTTCCTGTTTGTTTCCTTGCCTGTTTCAAGCAAATAAGTGTTTAAAAGGCGACTGGGCATGGCAGGGTGGGCTTGGAAGCAGGGGGTTGTCACACACACAAGGATGAGTTCTGGGAAGAATTCCTTCCCTGTTCCCCCACTTGCTCCCAGGGGCAGCAGCAGATTTTTCTTCTGACCTACAAAGGTTCAGCTATTGTAGGTAGTGTGCTGGGGCTCCACCCATTCCTTGCTTCCATTCTCCTCCTCCATCCCAAATCAGGTGTATCTGATTTATAGCCCCGGCTTTCACCTTTGTGGCTACAGTGGTGATCTAGGGAGGCCATGTAGGGGTGGGTGTCTTTGAGTCTAATTCCTTGGTATGTCCCTTAGCAGCAGCCCAGGGCCACCACAATCTGCCCTGTAACCAGTTTGCCTAGTTGTGACTAGCCCTTGTGCAGTTGCATGAGGAGAGAAGACACTGACTCAGAGCTCCCCATGGGATGGCGTGGCTCGAGGCAGGCTGGTATATAACTGCCATTATCTGACCTTTCTTATATATAAGAATCCCTTGTTTTGTTTTTTCTTAATTCCTTCCTCTGCTCTACTAGGAAGTTATCTAAGCTTTAGTTTATATAATGGGGTTTGACCAGGGCAGGTTTTTAATTATCCCATGTGGCTTTTTCTGCCTTAAAATGATCCTTTGCCATAGAGCATACACAAGACTTGACAACTGCTAGGCAGCTGGTATGCTTAGATCACAGCCTACACCATGCTGCCCAAAATATCTAATCATTTCCTTGTACTTCCCTGTCTCCTTCTGTTGTCTCCCTTCTTACACTCAGGGCTTGTCTTCACTACTACAATCTAAGTGACTTACTCCAGCTACATGAATAACGGCGTAGCTTAGGTCGACTTACCCCAGTGTCTGCACCGCACTGTGTTGATGGGAGATGCTCTCTGGTCAACTTCCCTTGCTCCTCTCAGGAGCTGAAGTACCAGGATTGCCTGGAGAGCGCTCTGCCATCAACTTCACTAGCCCCACTAAATTGACACTGGCTGCATCAATCTGGTAGTGAAGACAAGTTAGATTGTAAGCTTTTGGGGTGGGGACTGTCTTTTTGTTCTATTTGCACAACGTGGTGCTGGTCCTTAACTAGGGTTCCTATGTGCTACCATACTGCTACTTTTAATAATAATCAAAGGTTTTATAGCAAATGACTTTATGTTGGATCAGGAAGAGAACATTAATACATAATTAGATTTAATGTACCTGCACCGCATTACAGGAGAAGTTGGAGACTTTCAAGGAAGCATTGCTAAAGAAATACTGTACCTATATCACCGAGAAATGGAAAATTACTAATGGCTTTACAACTTCAGTCTATCAGATATTTGATGAGATATGGTACTGAGGTTAGTCTTTCAGACAAATATTTTTACCTGTTACTCTGTGAAATGTTGACTCCAACGTTCCATTTGTATATGGAATTTTTTCTCCTGAGAGCAATTAAGGTCCTTCAGAATGTGCTTTAAAATCCAGTTTCATCTGCGAATATTTTATACCATAGATTGTGTACCTAGAATATTTGTTAAGGAGACGCACTCAGATTATCCTTCTTCAGTTAGTTCCCCCACATGCTAACCAACTTCCTGGGAGTAAAGAAAAGCAATCTAAAAAACAGTTGTTCAAGCCTGAGCACAGTTAAATTAGCAGGCTACCATGGTGACCTTAACCAAGAGAAAGTGTTTAATGAAGTGGGATGTATGTGTAGGAGGGGATTAATTGTAAATTCACTGTTTGGAATCTAACTAAAGAAGTTTGGATTTGAGGATTATTTTTTGTCAGAAACTTCATATGAATACTCTCTAGCAAAGTTTTATAATATTAACAGTGTGTACCTTGTTGTGTTGCACAAATTATCCTGGTTTACATTCCCCACCTGGAAACTCCATTGGCAATGCAGTAAATATTGACACCATCAAATAACGTTACTGGTTATGAGAGAATGAGAGAAATATGGAGGAAAATGTGGAAGAGAGGAAGAAGAGAGGAGAGAGATACAGAAGGAGACAGGCATAGAAACAGGATAACGGAGGGATAATAGAATGGATAAAGGAAGACACGTTTAACATGAAAGGACAGAATGAAACTAACCGTTGTTGTTGTTGTAGATGTGCTGCACCCAGTATACAAGAGATAAGCCTGTCCCTTCCACCAACAGAAGTTGATCCAATAAAAGATATTACATCACCCACCTTCTTTCTCTTAGAAAGAGAGAAGGCCACTGGCATAATGCAGACATCCAGAGCAGCTCATGCTCAGAGATGAGCTACCTGTATAATCATAGGTATGCATAAGAAACCAGCAGCTTAGACAGTCAGCAGCAGAGATACAGTGGCCTGAAACAAACTGGTTTAAGGCAGCATGAAGATAAAACATCGCTACTGCTAATCTCACCTAACAGCATATGTTCTTGACAGAGCTGAGCAAAATATTTCAGACAAAGCTTACTTGCTGAAAAATGTAGTTTCAATTTGACTAAAGCTATTTGTGAATTTGCTCCATATTTGGCAAATATTGTCCAATTTCTTCTTCTTCTTCTTCTTCTTCCTCTTCTTCTTCTTCAAAGTCAATGTGTTTAGTTCCAACATTTTTGAAAGGAAACTTGTATTTTAATTTCAAAATTTAGCTAGATTTATTAAAAAATAATAATTTCCAATTGAATGTTTTGCTGAGACCAGAAAAGAACTTTGTGTCAACCCAAAATTTATCCTTTTCCCCCACAGATTTTCACTTTGGCCACTGAATCAAATAACCCATGATTTTGCTCAGCTCTAGTACTTGATATCTAGAGGGAGCTTGCCTGCCTTTTCTTAATAAGGGGTATAATCTGGAGGTACTATTCGATTTTTCAGGAAGTCAAATAGCAAGAATAGCCAAGAGCAAGTTTTCACAATCTTTTCATTAAGATGGGACATTTCCCATGAGACATGGACTTTACCACAGTTATCCATGTCTTTTATCACCTCCACATTAGATTATTGCAATGTGTTCTACAAGATGCTGCCATTAAAACCCACTCAGAAACGTCAGCTAGTGCATAACGCAACTGCCCGCTTTCTTATCTCTCTCTTTCTAGTCCTGCAAAGATATATTTTACATGAGTATATTGGGAAAGATAAAAGCCAAGGGCTATCTTTTTTTTGCTGTGCCTCCTGGGTGATGCAGCATAGGGGGCAAAACAGGTCAAAGACAGCTGTACCCTAGAGCATAATTTTAAAATCTAACATTTTCTGATGAGGAAAAGGACAATTTTTGCAAAAGAAATGCTCATTAAAATATGTCCTGCTTTGACCAGCTCTATTTATGCCACCTTTGCTACCTCTCATTGTGAGCTACTGTGTGTGTGTGGAGGGGGCGGGGGGGTTGAAATGAGTCCCCGAGGACCGTGCTGACTTACAATAGCCTTCTCAGGGTTGTCTATGAGCTTTGCGGCAGTCCCAAATCCCAAAGCATTTGGAGCTACAGGCACATGCCCTCCAATCCCTCTTCTACCACTGGTTTATTCCATATGCTGGGGCTTCTGAGGAGGCGGCACAGAGTTATTTATGTTCGCTTTACACTGCTTCCGCAGCAGGCCCTTGCAACTCCGTATATAGCCCTTATATATGACTGTAGGGGCCGGAATTGGTGCCAAACAATTCTATAATTATATTCCTATCAGGAGGTCTGACAGATATAATGTAACAAATTAGAAAATAAAACAACAGTGATGCCTCTGTTCAGCAGAGAATTGAACTGACTCATACTATTTAAGAACAGTTCCTGTCTCTGGGGGCACTTATATCTTACCATAATTCAAGTACTTATACATTTTGTATAGAGATGAGTTGAAGATCTCATATTTGCTACAGAAGTAATTTTGGAGCTGGCTCTGCATTTCCTGTTTCACGCTTAATGAGAGCTCTTTCTTTCTTGCATCCGACGAAGTGGGTATTAGCCCACGAAAGCTTATGCTTCAATACTTTAGTTAGTCTTTAAGGACTCTTTGTTACCTCTGCTATTCCAGACTAACACGGCTACCTCTCTGATTCTTTCTTTCTTTGTTGGTTCTTGCTGTTTAAGTGTTCTGGATGAAATAGGGGGCACATTTGGCTAACATCAGTAAGAATATGGAGGTGTTATTTTAGCCGCCAAGGAATGTAGAGCTATGTTGAGAATTGCACACAAATGAGTTTTTAAAAATACACAAGGATAATAATGCTCAAACAATGTCTGATGAAGGGGTGTGTGTGTGTGTGTGAGGTTGTGCAAGGCAATTATGCAGGGCTGGAAGGGGTGAGGAGACTTCAAGACCTGTTCCTATTCCCACTCCACATGCTGCCCCTCGAGAATTGTAGGAGGCTAGTGAGAGGACTCCAAACATTGCCTTGGTCCCAGAAAAAGGAATCAAGTTTGCCAAGAAGAACAGTGTAGGGCACATCTCTGCAATATCCTGGCGAGACAGGGGCAAACCACCAGGAATCCCCATGTCCTGCAAGCCAGAGGACACTTCTAAAGATATAGAGGGAAGAGGATGAAATGCTGATGTTGCTCTTTTTCTATACCTTTCTCCTCATCTATCTTTTTATCTGTTCAAGTTAGGTTAATTTTTGTAAATATATGCAAATTGATGTGTCTCTGCAAACTGCTTGTTTTCATTTTTAAGTTTTTGGCTGCCCAATATTTTGCCCACAGCTTGTCGTGAGTTGAACCCATTCCTTTACTAAGTTTCTAATGCAAGACAATGTCTCAGTAGCTGTCTGCTCTTAAAATAAACAGCTTGCTTTATCCGGGCACTGAGCCATTGGTGATGGATAATCATTGGGGCACAAACCTACCTATACTATGAGGAGCTTGTTTGGATAATGAGTTACACCTTCACTGTTTGATTATACCTCCCTCTCTCATCTTCCTTCCCTAGGAGAAACAGCTGCACCTTTGAGAATTTGGCCTAGAAGAGAGCAGCAAGTTATGGCTGTTCTCTGTAGGACCCCTGCAAACAGAGGCTGCATTACATTCCCCTCCCCCTCCCCACCAGACAGTGCCTTGGCCAGCATAATCAAAACTGAATCAAACTTGTTTAAAATGAGAGAAATTATTCTAGTATGGCATTAGTATTGGAACAGAAAAGTGACTCGTCTGAATGGCAAGTTATGTAGTTTTTGCCTCAGCCAGTTATATGTAGTTTTTGCTCCCTTTTAAAGAAGGAAATCTATTTTTCTTCCATTTGGATAAAGCTCAAAAGCAAATTTTTATCACAGACAATAGGACTGTTGTAAGAAGAGTTCCCCCTTGTGATTCTTGGAATCTCTACTTGTAGTGTGATGAGTGGAACTGGAGAAAGAGGGTCAGATTGCAGAAGAGACCCAGTTTGGTGTGAACCCAGGGACTCCGAGTACAAGCTTGTTCAAGTTGCAACTTGGCAGACACAGGCCTGTCAGCATGCTCAATAAAAATCTCTTTCCTACAACTCTGCCTCTTACTGCATCACTTGCTTCTAATGAAGCAGTAACAACATTCTGATGCTCCTCTTATTTTCTTAATATGGTTCTGGCAGCATTGGTCACCACTTCTTAACAACTGCAGCAAATAGCCCAGTTCTTCCCAACAAAAGATACCATTTGTCACATGGGGATTTTACAAACTTTCATAAGGCAAGCCCTGCAAAATCATGATCTTTAAAAAACAATAGCAAATGTTGGTTTCTTTTCTTTGCCGTCTGGTTTCTGAGCCTCAGGGTGCACTTGCTTCATGATTTCAAGCTTTTCTCCACATCTGTGAGGGCTAGTAACTTATTTTGCTTTTAAACAAAAGCTGAAATTCTCATGCAGTCTCTTGTTTCCGGCAGCTGAGGCTTTAAGAAAAACAAAAGATCATGAGACTTGTAATTAAAATCTCAGACACTGGCGATATGAGGTAAATGGCAAAGCTAATGTGGCGGCTGAGTTAAGCACAGATTTGTGCACTGAATGCATCATTCTATAACAACTCAGCTGAAGTCTCATTATGAACCCTTTCTCCTTGGAATGCCGGGGAATGCTGCTTTTTAGGATGTGCTCAGCAAATGAGGAAGTACCAGAAAGATTTCACAGAGGGGAATTATTTTAGTAAAAGGCAAGTTTGTACAGTTTTCTTTGCTATGTGCCCTCACAGTCTAGTGAGAGGGATCATTCCCCGTGTAAATCTGAGCTTAACTCAATTTTCATTTCATCATTGCAGTTCACCATTAACGGCAAAGCTACTAGCGTTCTCAAATGATGTCAGCGTTAGATCTGAAAATCCCATAGGGTCCAAGCACGCATCCTTTATACACAAAACACTCTTCCCAACTCTGCTAAAAAACTAGACTTCCATAATTTTGACTTCAGACATGTTGTAATTACCAGCAAATGTTCAGCTTCCTCTAACTTCTCATGCCCTCTAAATGACAAGTTTCCATTTTCCTCTCCTAATTATTTCCTTTCATTTGCAGCAAGCATTTAATCAAAATGGCTTAATCTTGCATTAGGGAAACCAGCTTTCCTACCTACTAACACATTCATCTCTTCCTGTGATGGTGCCAGAACTATTATAGAAATAATGATGCAAACCATCATTTCTCCAGATGATTGAGGTCTCTCTTTATGGCCTCCACTATTACAAAGTATACAGCACTGAGGAAGAAGGTTCTCACAATATTCAAGGTGGGCTTCTGCATCTCACCATGATGTAATATCTATAAAACCAAGTTGGTTCTGAATTTGTGAAGTTATTTTTACTCCTAATTGAGGTCTTTATTATGCTTATAGTAGGATTTTGAAAAATAAGTCAATCTTCTAAATATTGCTTTTATTACACACTTTAAAAATAATTGTATATTCACAAGAAATTAGTAGAAATAACAGCCTCACGCAACCAAAGACGCATTTTTCTATGTATACAGAATTCAAAATTGCTTTTAGGCTATACACAACATAGCCTGTTTAGCTATCATTAATACATAACGCTTCAGTTGTACTTTTGCTTACTGGAGAAAGTAGGATGAAGAAATTTCTGGTTGTCTCTGCTGTATACGTTATGTGAAGTCGATAACAATTTTGAGAGAGGATTTCTGGTAACATGGCTCTTGACTTTGTTCCCATAATTTGCTTCTATGGCATAGCACCCTACAGGGATAGCAGTGTGTTTCTTACTCCCAATACCTATCCTAAATTGAATAGAAAGAAGTAGCACGTTGAAAATATGATTTGGAGATGGTTGATGCTTTGGAAACAGCTTTTTAGTCTAAACATTCTTGCCAAATAGGAACCAGAAGAACAGATGTGTGTGTGTAAAAAACCCAAACAAACCCAGGATTCTCTTCTTTCCTTATTCACACCAGTGCAGCTCTGTTGAAATAACCAGAATTACAGCGGTATAAGATGATAATCTAGCCATGAAGAAATGATAGTATCAACGAGACAGTAACTAGAGTCACCAGTCACACAGGAGGTCATAGCTGTCAATGAGAGCAGCCACTGCAGTGTAGAAATGGATCTGGCCATTGGGCGTACTTCAAAGAAATGAGTGAATGTGCAGATTTTAGTTTATGGAGAGATACTTGCTCCCTTATATTAACGGCCTCTTGACTACAATGTGAAATATTCTGACAATTAAATGGTGGGAGATTGTGGTGCTGAGAGCTGAAGTGGCCCAGGAGAGGATCTTTCTCTGCAGAAGAACAAAAGTGGAGAATCCCTGCTCTACCTATCCGTGAAGAAACTAGTACCCTAAACGACAAACTAAAAATGGGCATTTTAGGTGACTGGACATTCCCATGATACCTTGAAGTAAGAACTGAGTGAAGGTGGGCCAACTAGCTACAAGAACCTGATTTAACTCTTTATGCATGCTCTTAACAATTGAATGGGGAAGGAGGAGAGTAACGCTTCCCATTCATTTTCTAGCTGTCAGCCACCCAGTGTTCTTACTGGGGGAACTTTATAAAGTGAAATTCTGCGCCAGGGCCGGCGACAGGAATTTTGGGGCCCCGTATGCTGATCGTTTGTGGCCCCCCCCATCTCCCGCCGCCCGTGGGGCCCCCACCAGCCGGTCTCCCGCCGCCTGCGGCCCCCTGCCACTGGTCTCCCGCCACCCGCGGGGGCCCCCCCCGGCCGGTCTCCCGCCACCCGCGGCCCCCCGCCGGTATCCTGCTGCCTGGGAGCGTCTGCTGCGCTCGCTGCTGCTGCTAATGCCACTGGGCGGGGAGGAGGGAGCCCGGCAGCCCCCTCCCCAGGCAGAGGCAGGACATGCCCTGCTCCAGTCATGCCCCCTCCCCCCGCATGCGCTCTCCCCGTCTGGGGGTGCAGAGCCACCGCGCGCTGGGGCTGCGCGTGGCCCGTCCGGGAGAAGCAAAGGGGGGGGGGGGAGGCTGCTGGGTGCCGGGGGAGGGGGCTGACGAGCGCTGCAGCAGCTGCCCGGAGCTGCGCCTTGCTGTGCAGGCCCAGCGACAAGGGGGTACAGCTGCGTACCGGGCCCGCCCCGGACTTAAGGGCCCCCTCCTTAAGTCCGGGGCCTGGTACAGCTGTACCCGTTGTACCCCCCTGTCGCCGGCCCTGTTCTACGCTGAGGAGAGACACTGAAAATGATCTCAAAGTAAGAAGAACAGGCCAAGGAGTAATTCTGAGAAGTGTAGTTCTGTGTTTGCTTTCGAGATTTAACTTGCTCAGGTTACAAGTAGAAAAATGATTTTATTTTTTGAGTTCTTATGCATCAACACCAGCGGTAAAAACACTGCAGAGCAAACTTTGCCCTCTGCCATGGGGCTCTCTGCATGTAACTGAAGAGAAAGGTCTGGAGGAAGGGTGCTGCTCTCATTCAAAAATTCCCTAAAGCAGTTGATTATTCAAGCAGATATCTGCACCCAAATTACTGTTGGTTGGAGCTGTATCAGACCAGGCTCCATACCTGCACAGTGTGTGTGTGTGTAATTGAACATAATGGTTTCCTAGAGCATAGTTTCTTAATATATGTACTTACTCTGTGAAACTGTTATGTTCTGCTCTTAAGAACTGCATACACTCTTGCTAAATGGAGCTCTAGCAACAGCAGTTGATTTATGCATTCAATAGCTTCAGTCCTTGTTTCAAGAGGGTTGTTATTGCCCAGAAAGTAGGACTAATGAAATATACAGCCACTTTTGTTGACCTTTCTGCTGCTGAGCAACACCCAGGAAATATTAGCTCAGTGTTAATTTCTTGCTTAATCCATGGATGGGTTAAAAAAGAGTGAACTCTACTTTTATTGTGAAAGATCCGCATTAAAAAAGGACCAGATGCTTACTTCTGAAAAACTTTGGGCAGAAAATTTCTTCTGAGATAAAAAAAATCACATTTATGTCATCTTCCTCGTACAGAAAAATATGAGGGATCCATGTATGTTCATAATGTTACTGTAATCCAACAAAAATCATATAAAAACATTCACATAGTTATCAATTGTTTAAGGCCTGATCCAATTCCCACGGAAGTTGTTCCATGAACATCAAGATAATGATTAGTACCCAGCTCTTAATGCCGTGCTCAATACCATGGTGATAGGAATGTTATAAGCACATAGATGAATAAATTACAGATAAAGAAGGAAATTTAAAAGTCATCCTAAATGAATGTTGAAATTGCAAACAAACTTTGCTTGGTATAAGAACAGTTTTCTGTCCTTAATTTAATGTTGCAAATATTTGCTGTTGGCTCTTGCAAGTGAGATAGGTATAAAGATGATTTGACAAAGCTATAATTATATTAAAATTGTGACCACTTCACTTTGTTACTAATCTGAGGAGGTCAGGCTCACACAGTATGGAAACTACTAGGAAGATCAGAAAAAAAGGACAATGGAGTATAAACCATATAAAGGATTATACATATATTTAAGGCAACTCTAGAATGCAATGGATTAGACAATATTGGGGAGGAGGATTCTGTTTGAGTTTGAGTATTTTTGTTTAATCTTTATAATTTAAATTATTAGCTTTCACAGTCATTAGCACTACAGAAATAAAGTGTAACATAATATAGCATAGTTAATAATTGTAATATAGCCTGAGAAATCACTTTCAGGCAAAACTGAAAAGATGCAAAGTTCCAATTACACTGGACACCACTCCTGCAAGTATGATGCTAGGAATATTTTTAGATAATTTTTCAGTATACAGGTTTTTCAAATATGTGTTTTAAAAGTAACTTAGGAAATCAATCTTATTCAGTACAACTTATATAAATTCAACAACCAAACCGAAGAGGAGTTCACACACAATAATATAATAAAGGTTAAGGCTGTGTTATCAACAGAAGGACAAGATCTGAACAACATTGACAGTATTTCCATGTTTTGTCTCAAGAGTACTTGGAGATACTTAGATTTAAGATGCTATAGAAGTGCAAAATTACGTTATTACCACTCAAAATTAGATGTAGTTTCGGCAGCTTCTTTTCATGTTTGAGTTGAGTTTCTGATGCCTGGATTATTATTCTGTTTTCCTATTTTCTTCATTATATGCTAGCACTGTAGTGCTGCAGTGTGATGCTCAGGCATAAAGAGCTAATGCAACCCTGATATGTCTAAACAGGGGAATAGTGAGTAGAAATAGGGTGGTGATGTTTACCTCTGTATAAGGCACCGGTGAGATCGATACTAGAACCCTGTGTGTGGTTTTGGTGTCCAATTTTAACAAGGATGTTGAGAAATTGGAGAAGATTCAGAAAAGGGCCATTACAATTATTTGAGGGCTGGAGAAAATGCCTTACCAAGAGACCTCAGTCCTTTTAGTGAAACAAAAAGGGCATTGGAAAGTGACTTGATTACAGTGTATAAGCACTTTTTATGGGGAGAAAATACTGGGTACCAAAAGGGCTCTTTAATCTAACAGAGAACTGCATAACAAAAACCTGTCTGGAAGCTGAAGCTAGACAAAAACAAATTAGAATTTGGGCACAAAATTTTAACAGCCAGGTTGAGTAATCACTGGCACAATTGAAAGTGGTGGATTCTCCATCTCTTTGCTGTTTCAGATCAAGACTGACTGCCTTTCTGGAAGATCTGCTTTATCAAATACAAGTTATTGGATTCAATTCAGGGGCAAACTCAGTAAAAAACCTATGGCCTGCAGAAATGGATTTACAATGGGGGCGGGCCCACCCTCAGAAGGGGCCCCAGTGCCTGGACCATAGCTCCCCCCCCACTCTCCCTCCACTCTGCTTGCATGCCCCAATGCCACTCATCTTCACCCCCTCGCTCCCCCCGCTGCTCATTCCTCTCTGCCTGCTCCCCCCATGCGATCAGGGGGTGAGGCCTCAGGGGAAAGAGGCTGATTGGGGGTTGGAGCCTCAGGGCAGAGCATGGGCAGAGCGGGGGTTGGGGCCCACAAGAGGTTAATCTGGTCCTGATGTCCTGCGGTATACAGAAGATCAGACTAGATGAGCTAGTGGTCCGCACTGTTCCTAAAATCTATGAATAAGCCAATTCCATGCCATGTCAGTTCATACTGGAATTGAGAATGACCAGATTATTTTCAGAATAGTCTACCCGCTTTTAATAATTTCTACAAATATTTGACTTGTCAACAGAGAGGAATTAAATCTCTTCAATATGAGCCTGATCTAGATCTCACTAAAATTAATTGAAAGATTCTCATTGATTTCAGTGGGAGCTGGATCAGACCCTTTATGTCTGCAGAACCATCCAAGATGAATGTGGAGAGGAAAAGCAGACAATACACTCTGGTGAAATTGACAACACCTGACTATTAGACTCACCATGGGAAAAAATCTCCTTGTGAATGTACTTGATATGTGGGGAAGTTCAAAAAGTTGTTTTCTTCTGGGTGTCAAAATATGCACCCACTTTCCCTAGTGAAAAATCTCAGGTTATATTAACGTCTTTTGAGCCTCTTGTACCCTTCCCCCTCCCGTTTCCCTTATGCACCATCTAGTGCTAGATCCAAAACTGCATTCAAAACTAGAACAATAAAATCAGAAGGCAGCATGGTAATTTGTTGCCAGCTTTCAAATAACAAATTCAAGGTCAACCTACCGTATTTTTCGCCCTATAAGACACACTTTTTCTTCCCCAAAACGGGGGGGAAAAAGTTGGTGCGTCTTATAGGGTGAATGTGCGCCCTGGTTCCCCC
Organism: Sternotherus odoratus; assembly: GCA_032164245.1. Taxonomy (NCBI): domain Eukaryota; kingdom Metazoa; phylum Chordata; order Testudines; family Kinosternidae; genus Sternotherus; species Sternotherus odoratus. The sequence goes on from JAVMKO010000003.1 coordinate 93,205,918, forward strand.
CTCCCCGCCGCGGGCGGGCTGCCGGGAGCGCTCCCGGCAGCCCGCCCGCGGCGGGGAGGGGGGAACCGGGACGCTCCCGGCAGCCCGCCTGCGGCGGGGAGGGGGGAACCGGGACGCTCCCGGCAGCCCGCCCGCGGCGGGGAGGGGGGAACCGGGACGCTCCCGGCAGCCCGCCCGCGGCGGGGAGGGGGGAACCGGGACGCTCCCGGCAGCCCGCCCGCGGCGGGGAGGGGGGAACCGGGACGCTCCCGGCAGCCCGCCCGCGCGGCGGGGACGGGAGAGCGGCGCGCTCCCGGCAGCCCGCCCGCGCGGCGGGCTGATGGGAGAGCGAGGCGCTTTTTGTGTGTGGTGGTGGGGTGTTTTTTTTTTTTTTTTTTTTTTTTTTTTTGTGTGTGTCCGGCTTTTTCATTTAAAAACTCGGGGGCGTCTTATAGGCCGGAGCGTCCTATATGGCGAAAAATACGGTAGTTAAGAGAATGAATGCTTCCCAGAGTCCCTTTTGACTATGTTACAGTATCAAAAGCCTAAATAAATCTGATGTCTGATCCAGATGTTGGCAACTTTACAATTGATCTTCCAGCTCATCATCACCTTCTCTTTGCTTGAGAGATATAGGCCAAACAGGGTGAAGGCATTTCATGTTTATGAAAACAGTGTCCCTTTGCATGGAAAGTGAAATCAATAAATATCACCACAAATAATGACTCCAAGAGAAAGCTTTAATGCAGAAATAATACCCAAGGCCAGTGGGAGATTTCATTTCCTCAAGATACTGATGCTGCTGGTGACACTGCATGATATTCCAAAAGGCAGAAGTTGTGTTTCGTGTACAATTTCTTTACCACTGAATATTGTCCTGCACATTGAATGGAAGAATCCCATGCACTGCTACAGACTAGGGACCAAGTGGCTAGGCAGGAGTTCTGCAGAAAAGGACCTAGAGGTTACAGTGGATGAGAAGCTGGATATGAGTCAACCATGTGCCCTTGTTGCCAAGAAGGCTAATGACATTTTAGGTTGTTCGGCATTGGTGAGGCCTCATCTGGAGTACTGTGTCCAGTTTTGGGCCCCACACTACAAGAAGGATGTGGATAAGTTGGAAAGAGTCCAGCCGAGGGCAACAAAAATGATTAGGGGGCAGAGCACATGATTTATGAGGAGAGGCTGAGGGAACTGGGATTATTTCATCTACAGAAGAGAAGACTGAGGGGAGATTTGATAGCTGCTTTCAACTATCTGAAAGGGGATTCCAAAGAGGATGGATTTAGACGGTTCCCAGTAGGAGTACATGACAGAACAAGGAGCAATGGTCTCAAGTTGCAGAGGGGAAGGTTTAGGTTGGATATTAGGAAAAACTTTTTCATTAGGAGAGTTGTGAAGCACTGGAATGCATTACCTAGGGAGGTAGTGTAATCTCCATCCTTAAAGGTTTTTAAGGTCAGGCGTGACAAAGCGAGGCTGGGATGATTTAGTTGGGAACTGGTCCTGCTTTGAGCAGGGGGTTGGACTAGATGACGTCCTGAGGTTCCTTCCAACCCTGATATTCTATGATTGAATAACTGGGGACATCAAATGGGCTATCGATGCTAGGGATTTTGAAACAGTTCAATTATATGTCACTGGTAATCCTTAGCTAGTGGAACTCAGACTAGCTCCAGAGAAATTAATGAAGCTATACTAATCTACACCAGCTGCGTTCTTGCCCTGAATGTTTATAATGCAGGCACTTGAAACCCACATGGATGAAGAGTAGATCTCAGGCTTTGGCATTACTATTCTCACAACCTTTATGGGCTTAGATATACAAGAGAAGAAAGACCAATGTGCTATAATCATCCATTTCCTTCTTTGCCCATTAGGCCATCTGTATACAGGCCCCCTCAAGGAAATATTTAAAGCTCAGGCTTTCGACTGTACTGTTTGTTTCCTTCTTTTAAAGACTGTTTGTTTTACTACTCAATCCAAGAAAGGCCTCATGACAAGCTGACTTTGCAGTGGATTGGGCTTTCCAGAACAGGAAAATTCCTATGTAATTCTTTATTCACTGAAAAAAATATAGGTTCACAGGAGCACCAGTGTCAGGTGGGGTCCAGGGAAATCACTAGCAAATTTAAAACTGAAATATCAGAATAATCCGTTTCTCTTGTAGCAAATCCAAAGTTTCTTCTTTTTGCTGGGCTTGCGTTTATGGAGTGCTGTGCACCCTTAACAGTCACTGAGTTCGATAGGAGTTGAGTGAGTTCAGCGCCCTACAAGATCGGGCCCCTGGTAAGCTAGTAAATATAGAATAGAACCGCAGCTGCTGTGCAATGGCTCCATTCACTTCAGTGGAGCTGTGGCAATTTGTGCCAGCTGAAGATCTGCTCCTATATCTAGAAGTTTGAGGGAGGAGGGAAGAGAGGGCTCAAAAAGGGTCAATAACTTTAGCTAATATATTAATTCCACTCAATGGCATTAATTGTTGACTTTGACCTGGGAATCTTTTGTTTAGGGAAGGAAGCTTTAACAGTGAGCCCTCTAATGACCTTTATATTTGTAAAAGGTGAGCAAAGAGTTATTGAACTACCGTCAGGTAATCTCTTTGCACAGCAAGACAGGGAATTATTTGCTCAGATTACTAGCTGGGCATTGGGCAGGGATTGTTTTGGATTCATAAAAATGGAAGAGTATCTGGCCAAACATTTACCTTGTGTGAAATCTGAAGTGGTCCAGTGGAATCAAAAGGTCTGTATGTGACATTTGCAGATCTCTCCCGATGATACTAAATATAGGCAAAAATTCACCTGTGGGGAAAGAGGCCTTGGCACAGAGATAGTATTACTTTTAGAATTTACTTCAGACTTCCACAGACATGTCCCAGATGGCTTTTGTGCATTAACAGACTATAGGTGTGGGGCGGAGCTGTTTTCATTTACAGGACACAGGGCCCTGACCGTCAACAAGGACTATGGAACTGATCAGGAAAATGTAAATCCTTTCAGTTAGTGTGTGTCACTGAAAGAATCAATAAAAGTATTGCCATGTGATTGGTTACATCTGGCTATTTAGATATGGGATAAGAGGGAAGGTGCTCTAGTGGATTGATAACTGGTTAAAAGGAAACAAAGGGTAGGAATAAATGGTCAGTTTTCAGAATGGAGAGAGGTAAATAGTGGCATCCCCCAGGGGTATGTAATGGTCCAGTCCTATTCAACATATTTATAAATGATCTGGAAAAAGGGTAAACAGCGAGGTGGCAAAATTTGAAGATGATACAAAATTACTCAAGTAGTCCCAAGCAAACTGTGAAGAGCTACAAAAGGATCTCTCAAAACTGAGTAAGTGGGCAACAAAATGGCAGATGAAAGTCAATGGTGATAAATGCAAAGCAATGCACATTGGAAAACATAATCCCAACTATACATATAAAATGATAGGGCCTAAATTAGCTGTTTCCACTCAAGAAAGAGATCTTGGAGTCATTGTGGATAGTTCTTTGAAAAGCACATGTTCTGTTTCAGGTGTCCTGTTATGGGGAAATATTTTTGATTTCATCCTCAGTTGTTCTGGGCACTTTTGGCTCTGATTCAGTGAATGAACCCTTCATCATCAATTAACCAGATTTCAGTGGGAGTTAGGTGCTCAGTAGAATTTTCAAAAGCATATATCTGCATCTTTAGGCACCTAGATACCTTTCAAAAACCTGGCCTACAATTCATCTTGTGGAGTCTTTGCAGGAGAAAGCCCACAAGGGGGGAAGAATGATACAAATGGTGCAATCAGCTCAAACCCAGACAGACAACTAGATCTAACAAGTTGCTAAAAATATGTCAGGGAGAGAAAGTTTGAGGGGGCTGTTGCAAGTTGCTAAAAGCTATAAGGGACAGGGGCGGGGAAAGGCAAATAATAAGAAGGAGAGGAAGAAGAAGGGAGGTAGAAAGGAAAGCTCAAAGGATTTTGATAAGTATCAAGGATTTTCAGGGATTAACTGAATCAGACTTCCAAAGCTATTGAGATACACCTTTTACTGCTTGCAATTCTTGTCATTCAGCAATCCTAACAATTAGTGGTTTAAAGATGCCCCTTCTGCCCTTCACAATACTTGCCAACTGGTGAACGGTGGAATGAGCAGTGTGTGTGGAATACAATCAGCACACCAGACATTATCTGTCATAATAGTCTGCAAGTTAGCAAGACAGTCTAGATTTGTGAGTAAACAAAGAGGCAATAGGTTTTTACACCAAAGCTAAGTACTGTACATTCTGTGTTGCCCTGTGGATTAGTTTTACTTTATAGCAAGTACCAAAGCCAACCCCCACCATCCAAAAAAATAAATAAAAAGATCCTTTTTGGTAGAACAATATTTACCAATTTGTTCTTGACACAGGTCTGTTTTATTCTTCTTCCCTGATAAACTTTGGTGGATGTACTGTATCTTTATTAGTTGATTAACTGACAGTAAACCTAATTACACAATGCTCACAATGTCTAATTTACCTTTGCTTTCAGCTAATTGGTCAATTAGTTTGATTTGGGCAATAATCAGTTTACAGTGCTGAGTACATAAATGGAATTTGTAAAGGGAGGACTAAAACACTGAGCAAATAGTGATGCATATAATTATTACTTTAAATGCTCTTTTTTCTGAAGACATATTACAGCAATATCTATGAGGTTTTAATCCCAGAATACTAAGATAAAGCAAGGAATCAAGCTGTTAAAAACTAATTGGCTATGCTCACCAGAACACTGTGCCTACTTTGCACATGCAAAAGTTGATATATGCCCAGTCTGACCCGGTAGATAAATAGGGGTCATGCCATCTTTTTCATCTCTGGAACAGTCCAGAAAAAGCCAAAGAGTGCATCTAGCCTGATATTCTAGATATGGTAAATTAGAACAGGTCAAATGACTGAATGTATCTGAATCTTAACTGGATACTTAAATTATTAGCAGAATAAACCTATGGCAAATGGATTTGATTGCATACCAAACAAACCTGTAGTTACCACTATGGAGCTCTTTTGAACAAATCTCTATTATCTTCAGTAAGAGGTAAAATTCCTGCATTTTACTATTTTATATACTCTATAGAAATCCAAGCTAAAGGGATATTTGCTTTGCTTTGTGATGTAGCTTCCATCTCTCATACCTTATGTGGAATCAGCAGCTGTAATTCCAGTCTTCTGGGTTTAGGTGAGCACGACTGCATGGCACTGAAATCTCTCCAGCGTCTAACACATTTTAATCAGGGAACATTTTTATGAAGTAGAATCATGGTCAGTTGGGGTCCAATTTAAACGCCATTTTAGAGTCAGGTTATTTATTCCTACAATTGTAATCGGTGTTATTATTATATTTGATTAAAAATCTGTTATTTCAACACTGATTTTACAATCTCTTTATTTCTGTTTCTCTAGAGGTCTAACCTTCCCCCCGGACCTGCTGGGCTCCCTTATTAAACTTTCTTATTAAGCTGAAGGAGAGGTCAGGGTAAATTTGCTGTCTTTGGTACTGTTCTCCCCCTCACCCTAGCAGAGATGTTTTTAGCTCTAGAGCTTATAAAAGTCTGAAGAGCAACTATTTTACCTTTCACATGGACCAGATTGCATCAAAGGGCTGGCATTGTCTAAAATTCTCAGGGTAAGAGACCTCCAGGATCTCTCCTACACCCTGCTTTAAATAGCACATGCTGAACGTTGTCCTGTACTAGCAGTGTACTCAATAGAGTTTTCAGGAACCAAGCATAAACAGTGAGAGCAGTTTCCAAAGTTTCTTTTCCTATGTGGCATTTTCGCCCTCTTTGATTAGATTTATGATGGCTAGTTGTTGTGTAGAGGGGAAATTAAATGGAATGAATTCCGTAGCCCCTTATCTGCAGCACATATACCTGATACAGTGGCTTTAATGTCAACTATGGAGAAACTATTGGGGGATCCGTAGGTTAAAATACTGGCAGCATAACATTTGTTTTGGGGGGCCATTCTGTCTGTCTCTGAAGCGTTTGCTTTCTAGCCATGCCAGAAGCATTATTGAGATTGGTGGGATTCTACCTTCCCCTGAAACATTGGTTACTGACCACATTTAGAGGCTGATTAGATAGTCTGTTGTGGTTTGGTAATTCCTCTGTTCCTCTGACCTGTTTTTCAGAAGTAAAGCAGTCTGTCCTTTATGTTAGAAATATAACATACTCGCAAAAATACCCGGCATTGCTCGGGTCTGTTGGGGGGGGAGGGGGGAGAGAGCTGAGCGAGTGGGGGGTCTGTTGGAGTGGGGGGAGGGGGGAGAGAGCTGAGCGAATGGGGGGTCCGTTGGAGTGGGGGGAGGGGGGGAGATTTTAAAAATTTTCGATTCTTACCTGAGGGGGGAGAGAGCTGAGCGAGTGTGGGGGCCGTTGGAGGGGGGGAGGGAGGAGAGAGCTGAGCGAGTGCGGGGGCCGTTGGAGGGGGGGAGGGGGAAGAGAGCTGAGCGAGAGGGGGGCTGGTGGAGGGATGGAGGGGGGAGAGAGCTGAGCGAGTGTGGGGTCCGTTGGGGGGGGGGGAGAGAGCTGAGCGAGTGGGGGGCTGTTGGAGGGGTGGAGGGGGGAGAGAGCTGAGCGAGTGTGGGGTCCGTTGGAGGGGGGTATTATTACATCATAACTATGTCACAGAGAACAGCAGCTGCCCAGCTGATGTTAATGGGCTTTAAAGAATTTCACCCCTAGGGGGCGTCAGAGGTGAGATTTTAAAAATATTTGATTCTTACCCTGATTAGGACCCTAAAGCCTATAACTGTACCAAATTTCAAGTCTCTAGCTCAAACGGTGTGGAAGGAGTAAGGGAACGTACATACACGCACGCATACACCATTTGACTTTTATATATATATAGATTTTAGAAGCAGTATTTTAATGTGGGATGAACCAGCCGCAGAAGGGTATAGTTACTGTTCTGGTTCAATCATATCAGTAATTTGAAACAATTATGTCATGTACTGTGCTTCATCAACTCTGTTATCTGCTGCAATACAATTTGATTAACAAACCTCACTTGGATTATCAACCTTTCCTGCTGGTTTTCTGCTGTTAAATGCCGTTTTTCAATCTGGGAAGAGTTTGGAAATCTTGTTTTGAAGATCAAGTAACCAACTACTTGAACTCCAAGGGCGTGGTTCATTAAGGGCCTGTTCCAGCTCCCATTGGAAGTCAGTGAGGTCTTTCCATTAACCTTAATGGGTGCTGGATCGGACCATATGTCAGTAGTACAGTTTAATGAAATATGCTTTCCTGTCTGCTTGTTTACCTGTTCTTCTTATAATGCACACACAAGGTCAATAGTAACTGTTAGAAGTTACTGAATATGAAGATCGGAAATAATTAACCCTCCCCCTCGGCCCCACCCCAGGCACCACTCACTCTATGCAGGGACTGAGAACACAAGTCATGATTTTTTTCTAATCTTCAGAGAGAAATTGAACCCCATGGAGTTTACAGTGTACCGGCCTTTCAGATGGGAATTTAAATACCATGGACTTGCTTGTTTTGCATAGATAATAAAGACACCATGGCTCTTTTCATAAATAGGGGAATGCTCAGGGCGACGGAGGAGGGAACTGGAGTGCCCATTTTTAAAAATCCCTCTCCCAGAATGATTTCAGGGAATGTTCATGGGTGTTTCTGCCTCCCATAAATATTGCTCTGGGGGCGATAAGCCAGGCTCTGGCTTGTTTCATTTTGGATAATTACCCAACAGTTCAGATGCTTAACAAAACCACCTTTATCTATATACAAAGCTTGAAATTTCATATCACATGGGACTGCCTGGACAAGTTTCTAGAGCCCTTATTATATAATTTGCTCTAAGCCACTTGGTGGCTGTTCAAATGATACTTCCCATCACCACTTCATCCAACATCACTGCCAGAGCCACTTGCTAATTTAATTGACAACAGTATAATCAGTAATATAACAATCATCACATTTTACTCACCTTATTTCCACAGTGGAATTAAATTTATTTTGTGGTTTCCCTCCCTTCCTCCCAAGGCTTATCTATTTCTTGACATCAGAACAAATGGGTCCTTCAATCTTTCTTCAAGAGACAATCTTAGAGATTCATCAAGGTGCTACAGTATGTCATATCTCAATCCACCAACGTCATTCCTCGGTCTGGCTGCTGAAAATAAACTCTTTAATGCTCCATTTCTCACTAGCTCACAATATAAACTCAGCCACTTCAGTAAAGCAAAGATCTTTCCATCAAGCTTAAGCTAGCTTGGGACAGAGACATCCATTAGCACAGATATCTCAAGCTGCCAAGAAATAGCTAATCAGATGTACATTACAAAATTGGAATTGTCTTAGCTACCTAAAAAATTGATTTCCGAGTTCAGAATATATTGGTCCTGATTTGCAAAAGGTGCTGAGCACTTCTGAAAATCAGGCGACGTCGTACTATTTAATATTCGTATTACAGTAGCATCCAGAGACCGAAACAAAATAAGAGCTAAAATGTACTAGGTTCTGTGCAAATGTATCGGGAGACATGGTCACTACCCCAAAGAGCTTATTTTACACAGACACACACACACACGCACACTTTAATTTTAGTATAATATTACCTATTCACCTATCCTCTGAACAGACCCATAATGAAGCTATAATGGAAAGTGGGATATTTTGTATGTTCTTTAACAATCTGGGTGCAAATTTTGGAAGTTTAAACGTGCATCCTACCTCACTGTGACTGAAAAATACACTGATTACATCCATATGTCACAAAGTGATTGGCTGGTTTCTCCATGATTTCTCTGCATATTAAGGAAGGTATACAGAGAAAATGGAGTGGTTTCCAAGTTGCTGGCAGCAGGGAGGATTTACCCATTCCTGCCCTGTGAGGAAGTTCCATGCTTGCCTACCCTCACTCCACTTCAGCCTCTGCCCCACCAAACCACATAAATAATGTGTAACAAATAAGTTATATGTGGAAAGGAATTCACAAGAGTGATTTATGTAAGCTATAGAAAGGCCTTTGGAATGTTTCTGATTTTTTCAGTGTGGTCTGATGATGAACAGTGCTTACTCAAAGGCTGTATTGTGACGACTCACCAGAGAGAAGGTGGACAATTGCATGACCTGTGTAAGGGTCAGCCCAGGTGGCAGTTCCTTTGCTCAGGGGAGTGCAGGGACTGCTCCCTCTGTAGCGCCTCTGAAGCATGAGAAACAGAAGAAAGGGGAGGACATGGCTCTGTTCCACCATGCAATGGCCAGCTGCACTGGTTGACCATGTGGAGGCTGTGCGGAACGAGCCGCACCCTATGAGTGCGAGGGAATGTAGCATCAGGTCTGTTACCTGTGTGCGCCAGGGAACTCTAGAAGATATTCTGCCTCCTTGTGTTCCTCCTGTCACAATGTGACTCCACACAACCCCCACCCCAGGGGCTGTGCCCATTACGCATAGCTGAGCTGCAAGTGAGCAATCCCACTAAAGTAAGTGTCGCTCAGCCTGAATAAGGGTCCCATAAAAGGCACCTCCAGTGAGAAAAGCATAGCACTTCTAACTCTCCCATGGGAATCCCCCTCTCCCTCATCTTTCAGAGCTGCAGTGTTTGGAATAAGATTCTCATTTGAAGTTTGGGGTGCTATTGGGTGCATGAGCAGCTTCTGTAAAACCAGCTGCAAGGGGCTGGGAAAACCTGGCAGAAAGAGCTTTGGAGGAGAAAATCTCCACTAGCATCCCCACACAGCACAGGATGCTTCTATAATTCTTCCCCAGAGAGTGGAAATAGATTGCTGGGTCCAATTCTAATCCTGTCCAGGGCTCAGAATGCATCCTGGGAAATCAGTGGTAAATCCAAAGCCATCATTGTAGAGTTACATGCCTCTACACCATTTTAAGTGATTTCTTAGGCGCAAATCTACTGTGCAGAGGTTATACTCATGCAAGCAAACCAAAACATCAAATGATATCAGAAACCGTCCAAGTGCAGAAATAGCTTGAGAAAGGACAACTGGCCAATCCTGCAGAGATGGCTGAAGTCCAGATGCCTCGCTTAAGCTTGTAAAAACATGCACCTGCCTGAGCAGGAGAAGATTTCCAGCAAAGATCCCCTGAAATCCAAGCAGTAGGAAGAGAAAAAAAATGTTGTCAGCGAATCTTGAATGGAGATAGAGGCTTATTTACATTTATAATATTTGGAAAGATATTGTAAGTGAAGAGAAAACAACTCAGGACATATTGCAATAGCTTTAAAGAAAATGCCTCCTTAATATCCAGCCAAGTGTTTGCATACCGTACATTTTATAACAAAATAAAAGAAACAAATTAAACCTAAGAACAGTTTTTGTGACTGAGCTAAAGCTGCTTCCTAAAGACTCTGTATTTACCAAAATAGGTGAAATTATTTGGAACTAGACAATATTTGGGACAAATTGGCTGATAGTTAATGAAAAACTCATCTGTCATGAAGCTGAGCTTGATTTAAATAGTAATAGACGTTATCAGAACACAAGCCCAGTTAAAATCTCTGGCCATTATTTTTAAACATTAATTTCTTCACTTAGGCACCTAAATAGCAGTGGCATCTTTTTTCAGCGGTTCTGAACTTCCACATATCTGTGCCTAAATCCATGAGACCAGAACAAGGAAATCGAGAAAAAACATGGTCAGATAATGACATTGGCGAATGGAGCAAGTAAATTGACTGATACTCAGTTTTCCAGATCTGGGTACCGGTAGATAAAACTGGACAAAGAAAGTCCAGTGCTAACCACCTTTAATACTTCACAAGGGAGATTACAGATTTACCCGATTACCCTTTGGTATGCATTCAGCCAAGACATTTGTCACAGAAAGAAGATTGAATCTATGCTGGGATTGTAGGTTTACAGCAATGGTGGATGTTGTAAAGATATTTGGAGCTGTCATGGAATCAAAGGAAAGAGTGTAAAGTTAAATCCAGCCAAATGGGTTTCACATAGTGTATTTCAGACTTGGGCCCCAGGTGTATGTGGTTTTTATTCCTCTGTATAAGTCTATTACTTTCTGGGAGAAAAGTCTCTGAAGTCCAGTACTGTACAGTTATACACTCACTTTATTCTTTCTTCCCCCCAGGCAAAGACTGTATGAATGAGAAGCAAATAAACAATCTCTGTAGAATGGAATTTATTTTTATACAAGTGCTTCAGGCAAAGATGTTGATTCTGTGCTTACGACTGACCCTCCATCTTCTTTACTAGAATCAGGGTGGTGATGTGGTTGTGTCATAACAGGTTTTATTTTAGCTAATAAGGGAAGTTAATAATTAGATAGTGCTCTTGGATTCACTGAATTCAACCTTTGTTAAGTAGCAGTTTCCTGTGTCTTAATAGATTGGAAATTATTCAGGAAATTGCTTGAAAATGACAGTCACTGAACATGATTTTAATGTCAAATGACTCGAACAATTCTGTTGGAGTCATCCTGAACCAAAGGGTCAAGTCTGCCCTTTGCTACCATAGCCAGTATGCTTCAGGAGCTGAGAAGTATGTATCCTGCAGTTCTCTCTCATGAAAGGCTAGGAATTTTACTTAAGAAAAAACATGTGTTCACAGTTGCTATGCGGAGAGCCTTGAAAACTGAGGTCCTCTGTTTATCCAAAAAGGAGGGGGAAAATGGGCATCAGCAGTGCAAATTCCCCCACCAATACATCTCAAATCACAGCATGGAGGACCATCTCTTCATTCCTATTCAACTGTTGGCCTTTCTGCTGAGACTGACAACAGTGGAGCCAATTAGTGCCAAGCAGAAGTGTGTGTCCACTTGTCCTCTCAGACTCGTTCTGAGAACGTTAACTCATACAACAGGTCACTGAATCTTCATCTCTGATGGAAAGTCCATAAAACTGAGGGATTCATGCTTGCCCAATGAGCCTGAAAGACCACATGTGAATGGAGAAAAACAAAAATAATTAATTATTGTGTAATTATGTGCTACAGAATAATTCATTCAGTCAACTGGGCAATAGTCCTAAACCGTTTCAGTCCAGTTCTACATCCATATTACAGAAAACTCCATCATCATAATTACCACTAATTGGCACCATTGTTAGTGGGGTCAACATAATGCCTAATATTGAATGACCATGAAAACTGAATCCCTGTCACTGGTTCATGTGGTCTTTCCCGGGCAAGTGAAAATATGGGGAAGATTATATGATTTTTTCCATATTAGAGTTGTTCTGTGCAGAAATAGAGGATTTTAGCCAATCTGATGTCTTTCACTAGCATTAAATTTGCTTTTAAAATGGTCAAGAAATTAGAATAGAGCTGTAATTTGGTTGAAACTTCACTTTAAATTAGAATTTCTAAGGACCAAATAACCACATTTTAAAATGTTACTTAGCTTTATCTAAAACTTCCTATGGTCCTCAGACTGATTTGAAGTAGACATTATACCAAAAATATTTAATTTTTCCCATGTACTGTAGCTATGTGATACTCTAGCAGTCACTCTCCAATGCTGTGGAGCTAATAAATAACATATAAAACAAACAATCAGGTTATAATCTGGATTTTTCAGAGCCCTTCCCCCCGAGTTGTTTTATATGTTTACAAATAATGCACAAACTATATATATTTTACAGCTGCTTAACTTTTGAAGAACAGAACTCACACTTCTGTCTCATGATCTTGTACCAAACAGATAAATATTTTGTGCAGCCAAGATAAAAAGAAATCACTAGCTCTTACGACAAACAAAAATTAGAACCAGGAAAGCTCTTTTAGCATTTAGACACCTAGTCAATCTCTCTGCCAGTGCAGAATATAGTATTTTTATATAATCTGAAAATAGTAAATTTCCTTTTGGTGTAAATTGCCATAACTCCTGAGGATCTGTCCCACTGACATACTAAATCCTGTATTCCATCCAATGATTTTGTTTCTAACATGTCTGTGGACATAACGCTATGCACAGCTCCATACATTCTGTGACTTTCAGTGTTACACAAACGGTATTTTAGAGATTTTAGTTGTCAGTTGAATAATTTGATCGCTGCTTTTGTACAAGTTGCATCTGAATTCTCACAGACCATGTCAGTTTTTTCTGGATTAGGACAAAAACCAAGAAGATCCTGGGCAATCTGATGTTGACTGCTGACTCATGACGAGATCCCTCAGGCCAGTTCCTCATGCTTCAGTCAACCCAGCTGGAACATTGAGCGAAAAGAAAAAAAAGGAAAAAAAAAGAAAAGAAAAGAACCTCATTGAAAATTAAATGCTGCATCTGCGTTGAGCTTTCCTCCTGCGTAAACAAATTACAAATATGGAGCTGTGCATATTAAAACACTCACTCCCCCCACTTCTTCTTATATTATATAGTCAAGTTAGTTCATTTCGAAATGGGTTTTAATAAGCGTGTGCCACAATTTGTTTTTTCTGTTCAACTCAAAAAAAGGGATTTGGCACAAACACTGTGTCTGTACATGACAGCTACAGAGAAACACTGTGCCTCCTCAGCTTGGTGGGAGCCAAAACGACCCTTCTGGTCAGTGGACCATGCAGAATGCAGGATTTATGACAAACAGTATTTGCTCTTTCTAAATCAGATTAAAAATCCATGCTATAGAAAAGCACCATACAGTGGAGCAGGGTTTCATACAAGACACTAACTACTGGCAGTCTGGCATAGGGCAGTTTACTTTGTCTACTGAGCAAGCAGGCTTTGCTTAGACCAAAAAGATGGTGAATAGATGACATCTTTACTTTCAGATGATTGACTGAGAAAGGGCTTGCTTATCAGAAAAGATTAGTCTAGAACTTCATAGATTTCACCAAAGCTTCAGACTGCACAGATAGAAAGTCACTATGGAAGATCTTGCGAACATATGGGCTTGCTAGAAAGGTAGAATCACTGGCTAAGGGCAGGTCTACACTACCCACTAGATAGGCAGGTAGCGATCGATCTATCGGGGGTTGATTTATCGCATCTGGTCTAGATGTGATAAATCGATCCTTGAGTGCTCTCCCATCAACTCCGGTACTCTGCCTCCATGAAAGGCACAAGTGGAGTCGATGGGGAAATGACAGCAGTCGACTTACTGCTGTGAAGATGCTGCGATAAATTGATCTAAGTATGCTGATTTCAGCTATGCTATTCCCATAGCTGAAGCTGTGTATCTTAGATCGATCCCCCTCCCCACAGTGAAGACCAGGGTTTAGATGCTGTAAGAAAGTCCAAAGTGCTGAGTATGGACATAAGAACATAAGAATGGCCAGACTGGGTCAGACCAATGCCAAGTTCCCCAAAAGGAATGAACAGACAAGTTATCAAGAGACCCATGCCCTGTCACCCAATCCCAGCTTCTGGCAAACAGAAGCCAGGGACACCATTCCTGCCCATCCTGGCTTACAATCTGTTTATATTCTTTCATGAATCTATCTAGCTCCCTTTTAAATTCCATTTTAGTATTGGCCTTCACAACACTCTCTGGCAAGGAATTCCAGAGATTGACAGTGCATTGAGTGAAAAATACTTTCTTGAGTTTATTTTAAACCAGCTACCTGCTAATTTCATTTGGTGGCCCCTTGTTCTTGTATTATGAGAAGGAGTAAATAACACTTCCTTATTTACTTTCTCTGTACCACTCATGATTTTATAGACCTCTGTCATATCCAGATGTACATCTGTTCCATGGCTATTTTTATGGGGGAGGGAGAGGTGCTGAGGATTTCCTTTTGAATCAAAACTTCCTTGACGCCTAGTGGGGAGCTCTTAGAGGTGATTAGGTGCCACAGCAACAGGCCCATTGTAAAGACATGAGAAGACACAAAAAGATACATGAAGTTCAGATTACGTGTGGTTCATACTCCCACACTCCTATTCTTCTTTCTTTGCTTAAGGGAGAGGAAGTTTCCCTTTAAAAAACAAACATTTCCCACAAGGCAACTGGCTCAGCATGACCTACGCACATTGCTCAGAAAGCATCATGCATCAAAAATATGTCAGTACATGAAGGCTTCCTCGCAGATGTTTTCATGTGCTGAAATATCTCCAGTACATATAGACATGTGTGCAAAAGTATTAATGTGATGAAATTTTTAAAGCCCTGGCAGACTGTCTATATTATCAGGAACATTTCAACAGCCTTTGAAGTCTTTGTTCATGGTCACTAGACCCTTTGAACAATTTTAAAATCTTCTGATGTATCTCACCAACTGACCCGGTCTCCTAAATGCCACAATATCAGTAAAACAATAATGATATAAATAATACCAGAACTCATGATCCCAAGATATTTGAATAATCAAGGTACTATTGTGCATGTGATTATCTGACAATTGTGCTGTTTGTGATCTTGCCAGATGGTATTAACTTACTGTGCAATGGAAAGAAGAAATTATTTTTTCCAAGATATTCATTGAAGGTAGAGTACTGTACTGTGTTCTAGCTGTTTAAAAACAATGCTTAATTTTAATAACTGACATTTACAGTTTGACAGCACATTTTAAAAAAATAAATGTTAGTACATTTCTTTACTGTTTCATTTTGAAAACACCCTGATCTCAGATTTAAATACAAATATCATATATTCTGAATAATACTCTTGGTTCTTTCAAGTTTGTGTAAAGAGCAATCTTCTCACGATATTTAATCAGTGGTCATTCCAAAATATTCAATCATCTTACTGAGATTTTGTCATTAGTTATTTCAGAATATTAAATATTAAAATGGTAGATTAAATGAGAATTATGTGTTATATCATGGAGAGAACTGCTTGCTTAAAATAATATTTAAGCAGTTTTGAAATGTTTAAAAACTTAATATTATAAAATATCTGAGGGTGGCAAAATATCACCATGAGCAATAGTCCTCCCTTGACACATCAGGTGGTAAGTTTTGTGGCTTCAGTTCTCTGTTTCTACTCCATTCTCAGTCACCAGCTGAGCACCTTACAGAATGGAGAGGTAAATCTGGATGGCCCATTCTTATTATGGATCTCTTCTTTCCTCAAGTGGCAGCAAAAAATTTGGACTTTTCAAAAAAACTTGTTTTAATTATAATATCTCTTGTTACATGAGAAATCAAAGTTGAAGAGGTGAGATTTTCATTTGGATCAATAGGCGACAAACTTTACAGTTAGTCTCAGATCCACAGAAAATGAGTGCTATAACTCTGGACCTACTCAGAACCAGCATATGCACTGGGATACTTTGGCATTTATGCACATGAATCTTGGGATAAATGCCTCTGAACTATGGTTCCAGCGATATCATCCCATGTGGTAAACTGGTTCCCTCAGGTGCTACTCTCCCATGTAATCACCATCAGAGATTGCCCCAGAATGTGAGCTTTCAGAGCTTGGAGTGTGTTACAGTGTTGAAAGGCTAAAAAGTTCAAGAATATATTGAGGGGAAAGCCACTAGTTTGCTTTGGAGAGCTGATGCCATGTGGAAGGGCTCTCTTTTCCGCCCTACCCTTTACAGATCTGTAGAATCCAGGCTTACCCATAGAAAGGCAATTGTGACATGATGTGAAGGTGGGGAGCATGTTTTGGAGCTTCTGTTCCTTCTTCTATGTTGCCATAGACTGATCTGTCTTCTGTCCACATACAGTACCCAGAGGAAATGTCTGGGCCCTTTATTTGGGCTATCAGGAAAACTGTATCCACTGTATTGTATTTTTGATTATATAATGCCATCTTCAGAGAAGGTGATAAGAAATTGCACAGTTATATTAAAAACCAATTAGAAAGACACACTGCAGATATGGTTTTGAACATGTCCAGTTCTTGAATCAGCATCTGTTAGTGTAGAAGCTATTGTCTGCATTATGGGGGTGGGTGCATATGCGTGTGTGTGTGTGTGTGTGTGTAAATTCCCAAATTGATTTTAAGTGGTTCAAAGTGTTACTACACAAATGGCAAGATTGGGAATATGTGTGTGTGTGCGTGCGTGTGCATGCATCAGACATAATCTAAAACTAAGAGAAAACCAGCTGAAAGCAAAAACACAGTGTGTTCATGAGATGAATTTCAAAATGGAATACAATAAAATTATCAGCTAGTAATAAAATATAGAGAAGTAATATATATCTGTGGTAGCTGTTCAGATACCAGAAATTTAATCATGTACCGGGTAAGAGAAACAAATGCATCTTTAAGAGTGGTTTAAAATTCCTCTAGAGATCTCAGCATATAAATAGAGGGAAGGAACTTCAAGTCTCTTATACTGGGTTTTGTTTTCTCTAGTGGAAAGTACTGTGACGTGGATATTAAATGTGATGCTACAATATTAAGACCAAATTCATCAAAATTTCTCTGATTGTGTTTGTAAGACCAAATTTACTTTGATTTTCAGATGAACATAAGCCTGGAAAATACCTCATTGGTCATTGAGATCAGTTGGCAACTCCATTTTACAATCCCATTCATAAAATTATCAAGCTCCAATTTAAATACCTGGTATGTCACCTGGTATTGGAATCCATCTTAAACCTGGTGCTTTTCCATTTAGAAGGAAGGGTGGGAACCCAGAGAGAGACAAAGGATTCCTTCCTTGTGCCAAAGCTGTAAAACAGGGGTTAAACAGAACAAAGGGGGCTACAGTCAAGAGAAATCCCCTAGCTACCACCTGAGCTGGATCAAGAACTGTACCAGGGGAAAGGATTGGGCCTAGACTAAGAAGGAGTCTAGTCTGTGAAAGAAGCTTATTGGAATGAAGGGCCAAAAGATATTAATGTGTATATAAGATCTAACCAGAGTCTCTGCTTGGACTTTTCACATAGGCCTGAATTCCACAGCTTGGTCGGAGGCCTAGCCAACAATGAACAATATACGGCTAAGAGAAAACTGGGGTAAACAGACAATCTCATGTGTTTCAATTCAATGAGAGGAGTCAGCAGAACTTCAGATGGTGAGCTGTAACTGGGTTATAGACACACGAAGCGCTGAGAAGGTCCTCAAAGTTAACTCCCTGGTACAGATGCCAGAACAGAGTTTAGGGAGAGGTCGAACATGATTGACGTGGGTAATGACACCCTCCCCCCATAGATGTTTGCCAATCCCAGTTCACAGAAATGCAATGGTAAAACTATAAACAATTATTATTGGTTGATACTAATTACTGTTTTTTGCTTTAAATCTCCAGGAATGTACCTGTTGCCCAATCGGGAGAGCTGCTACCTCACTCCCCCAAAATTAGGATTTAACCTAAATACTTTAATAGAAATAGTTTAAGAGTGTGTTAACCTGTGTTAGCAATATGTTAATTTGAGCCATGGGCGGAGCCATTATGTAATCTTTTAGATCATTGGCTTATTGTACTTATCTTGTCCTGCTGATAGAACCCTATCTAGGAGCTTGGGAAATCTTATCCCCGTCGCTTCTCTCCACCCAATGAGCATTCTATATAACCTATTGCAATCAATTCTTCTGCAGTGTCTCTGAGCCTAATCAGTAAAGTAACACTCCACCAGCGCAGTGTGTAATGAACTCCTGTGCTTGATATTTCTGTTCCTTCAGGAACATCTCTAAGGGTGAGATTTAATTGTATGCAGTTTCTTAATATATTAGGCTTTGACTTGTGTGTTTTTGTTTTATTTTCCTTGACAACTTACTTTGTTCTGTCTGTGATTGCTTGGAACCACTTAAATCCTACTTTTTATACTTAATAAAATCACTTTTTGCTTATTATTGAACCCAGAGTAAGTGATTACTCTGGGGGAGTAAACAGCTGTGCATATCTCTCTATCAGTATAATACAGGGTGGACAATTTATGAGTTTACCCTGTATAAGCTTATAGAAAGTAAAACAGATTTATTTGGGGTTTGGACCCCATTGGGAACTGGGTATCTGGGTGGTAGAAACAGGAGTACCAGCTAAATGGTTTTCAGTTAAAGCCTGCAGCTTTGGGGGAGGTGGTTTAGACCTGGCTCTGTGTTTGCAGCAGGCTAGCATGTCTGGTTCAACAAGACAGGATTCTGAAGTCCCAAGCTGGCAAGGAAAACCGACTAAGCACATCAGGTGGCAGTTCCAAGGGGGTTTCTGTGACCCAACTGTCACACCCAGTGCTGCAGGGAAAGCATGGCTACCTTTTCCATGTGTTGTCCACCTTTCTCTGATATTGTAAAACATGGTTATATGGAAGCTGAGTCTTATACACTGACCAATACAAGCTAAGAGATAAAATATGTCCTAGAACTACAGTTCTCTCTCTGCAGAACAACATCACTGTGGGCCTGTGGTATGACATGCCTGCCCTGCAGTGCTACCTGCTGAGCCCCCGTTTCCCTTTTCAGGAAGCCAACCACTCCACTCTTTCTGCTTGATTCAATTATACAATGCTTAAGGCTTGTTTATTAGAGAGCCTCCTACAAAAGGGGCCATAAAGTCCCAAAGAAACAAAAGATCCTTCTGGCTTTCAGGGTTCCTCTGGAACCAGCCCTGTAAGCTCTGACCCTCAGGGGTCTCTCTGTCTCTAGGTGTCTTCTTTTTATGAGGAACCCGATCCATCCTGGAGCTGGGTGGCAATTTATCTCCCTCCGTTTGCCCCACTTAGTCTTCAGGCTCAGAGGATTTGGCAGTCTTCTCCTGCTGGTGTCTGTTCCCTGCTAACTCAGGACCCTGTAGAAGCCTTCTTACTCTTTTTAGTGTTTGCAGGGACATGAACTTCTATGAAGGGGGAAGCCAGTATTTATGCCAGCTGCTTCTCCCAGCTCACTCTTTATTGGACATGAGAAATGGGAGACCTGCACCACTCTCTCTGCAAGGCTCCAGGTCCTAGGTCCTTAAAGATACAGTAACATAATTCCTTCTAAATATTACTTCTTTCAAGGACCCATTTCTTCTCTTTTCATATGTCCTCAGGGTCTGAGTATCAGACCACCCCAAACTCTTAAAGGGCCAAGTCATGTGATAGGGAGGACTGATCAATAGACAGTACTGCACTTAAGGGGACATATCTTGAAGTTCCTGCTTACATTTTACTTTGACAAAACTCCTTTCAAAGCAAAAAAGGACTGAATGAAAAGTGAACGAAGATTTCAAGATCCCACTCTATATAAGCAGACGTTCGCTATCATCACTAATATCGTTTGGACATTTTAAAAGCTCTGGAATCATCTGGGACTTTCATTGCACTTCATTTAGAGCTAAATCTACCCTTCCCCATTGAAGTCCCAAATAAATGGATTATGTTACAGGGTTCTCAGTGTGATGGGCGACATAAGATCTGAACTGTAGGATGTGGGAAGCTGAGGCATAGACGACAGTAGTCTCTGTATCCACTAACTAGTCACAGCAGAGTGGTACTGAGCCAACACAGTGCAGCATGAAACATTTTCAAGAAACTATTTCTGAAGTTCAGAAACTGATTACTTGCCCCGGGATGTATGAAATGCAGGACACAGAGAAAGGTAACAGCTAAGCATTGCCAATCGTCTATATGTCACACGGTTGGACTCTGTGTATGAAATCTTCCATCCCAACATGCACATCTGGCCTATGTATCCAGTAGAAAAGAAAACAATTAGGCAAAATTAAGAGGCAATTTCTTTAAGGATTTTTTTCTTCGTTTTTAAAAGAGACTGAAATAACTTTAAAGCCCAAAAGCATATTGAGGGGGTCGGCTGTGTTTTTTCTTTTCTTCTTTTTCTTTTTCTAGAGAAATCAATCTCTGGATTTGAGTGGGTTTTGGCTTGTTTTATGCGGAATGAGTACATAGTCCAGATCATTATAATAATTAATTTGCCATCTCTCATGTGCACAGAGAATATGAGCTCAGAAGAGAAGATGAAATGTAATTGCTTACAAATATGCCGCGTCTATTGAGGAGCAGAGAAAACGCAGCTGCTTCCCTAAGTCTCCCTTTGTGCAAATTTACAATGAGCTGCGTAAAGGATGAGGCAAGTAAAGGATGTAAACTACAAACTATTTTGATGAAATACCAGGAGTAAAGTTTAATATGAAATATCAGCTGGTAAGGGAGACCAGGTGTGGATGGAAAAAATGATCTCTCCAGCTTTAACATTACCCTCTGCTTGAATTCACTGAGCAATTCAAGAGAATATAAGCATTAAGTATAGACTGAATTGTAACCAACACTCATAGTGAAGGGTTCATCTAAAAAGATAAGGGGCCAGATTCTCAACTGCTGTAGATTAACACTACAGACAAGGTTATTGATAAATAGGTCAATTGAGCTATGCCAATCAGCAGAGAATCTGTCCGGATGTTTTGGTTTGTATAAGAATAATACATTGTAATGTTTTTCTATATCTTCCATCCAGGGATCTCAAAGTACTTTATAAACATCACAACCCTTCTGTAAAGTAAATAGCTCAATTTGTACAGGAAACATCAAGATGCAGATGAATTAAGACCATAATTTTCAGAACGGGGTGCCTATTTTAAAGTGCCTTCATTTTTAAAAGGTGCTGAGCAGACATGCAGTTTCAGTTGATTATGGTCAGATTATAAAGGCCTATCAGGGTGGGAAGAGATTGGAAAAACATGTCCTAGAGACAGGTAAGGGGACTCAAGAGTTTTAAAGATATTGTATATTTACCTGAGCTAAAGCTCTAGACCAGGGGTTCTCAAACTGACAGTTGGGACCCCTCAAGAGATCACAAGGCTATTACATGAGGCGGGGGGTCACGATTTGTCAGCCTCCACCCCAACCCCTGCTTTGCCTCCAAAATTTATAATGGGTTTAAATAGATAAAAAACATGTTTTTAATTTGAGGGTTGCCCTCGGAGGCTTTCTATGAGCTTAGTAACACTTAGAGCTTTATAGCGGTTTTGGTTATACCTGCCCTCGTATACAGCTATAGGGATAACGCTATAGCGTGTCCACACTGAGACCCACCAGCGGTATAGCTTGGCCACATTTGCGGCACTTTCAGTGGTACGGGGAGTGGTGCATTATGGGTAGCTATCCCAGCATTCATCTGGGTGCAACATGCTTTTCAAACGAGAAGGGTGAGGGGGAACGTGTTGTGTGTGTGCAGATGGAGAGAGCGAGGGGATTTTCTTCTTGCTGAGAGCCTGTCAGTGAGTTTCCTTTGAAATACAAAACCTGCTAGTTTTCTCTGTCACACAGCTCCCTCCGTGAACATTTGCATTGCTTATCTGCCGAGTTAAGAGAGAAACTCTGAAAACATACTTCCGCTTTCCTCCAGCCGAGGTCAAAACAAAGGGAAGAGTCGTCAATTGCCTTAAATGGCTCAGGGGCGCCTCCAGAGTCACTTAAAGCATTGTAATCTTAATACCCATTAACACTTGAGATAATACAGAGCACTGAATATGCACTAGCTGTTAACCCTCGGGGAAGGGAGAATTACCAGGACCGGTATAACTGTGGACTTATAGCGCTCTACATGTCTCGCTAGTCTGGACAGGTAGTGAGTTATAGTGCTTCTGGAGATTTTATAGCGCTATAAAGTGCCAGTGTAACAAAGGCCTATGTGAAAGGGATCACAAGTAAAAAAGTTCAAGAACCATTGCTCTAGACCATGGGTGGTGGAAGGGTATTTGGCGCCGTAGGCGAAACTTCCACCTTGCACGCACCCACCCACACACACACAGTCTGAGGAGCCCTGCAGTGCCCTCCCTCCTGCAGTGGCAGCTCCCCACCACCCGGGGAGTCCCCCCTTGCCTCGCCCCTTCCCCTGTGGCAGCAGCAGCTCCCCATCCCCTTCCACCTGGGGAGCCTTCTCTGCAGCAACTCCCCACTCCAGTTCACCTCAGCTCCACCTCCTCCCCTGAGCACACCAGCACTGCTCCACTTTTCCAGCTTCCCAGGCTTGTGGCGCCAATCAGGCAAGCCTGGGAGGGGAGAATTAGAGCAGGTGGCGTGCTCAGGGAAGGAGGCAGAGCGCAGGTGAGCTGGGGCAAGAAGTGGTTCCCCTGCACGCGCCCCCCATTACTTGCTGTGGGCAGCCCTCCCCGCATCCCCCTGCCCCAGCTCACCTCCGCACCACCGCCACCACCAACCACTTGGCGTCCTCGGCAGTTGCCTAGTTCGCCTAGTGGTTGCACCGGCCCTGCTCTACACCTTTCAGTGTCTGCCCATCACTATTTCTAGCATATGGATGTAGTCTAGAATCTTAAGAAATCCATACCATGTTATATAGTTTATACCACACTGGAAAAGTATTTGTTAAAACATGCCTCCAAAATTATCATTAGGAAAGATGTCAAACACATATTTCTAAAATCTGAGTTGTACAGCTGGCTTTTGCTATCCCATGATTCTTTTCTCCCTCCCTCTTTTTCATGCATTTTCTGTTTGGAGTCTTTTTTCCCCACCAGTTTCTATTCTGTCTTCCACCTCTATAATCAAACTTTCTTTTCACTCTTTTCCATGTACATTCCAGTCTGTTTTTTTTTCTTTCGTTGTACATTCTCTCATTTTATGCTCTTCCTCTCTCTCTCAATGGATCCTGCCCTCAGCTACATAGACATAAATCAAACCTAAATCTGAATTTACACTTGAGTAACTGAGAGCAGAAGCTGATGCATTGTTGTATTTTGTACCATATAAGACCCTTGATCCTAACTCCTTGTCACTGAGGCTACATCTCCTTGCTTATAATGTAAGTGTCCTGTTTCTGCTCTCAATTCATCTATACTTCCTAGCCAATTCTGAGTCTTTGGTCTGGTCCTCACTACTGGGGGGGGGGGATCGACGGCAGATACACAACTTCAGCTACATGAATCACGTAACTGAAGTTTGCATATGTGCAGCTGACTTACCCACCGTCCTCACGGCGGCGGCAGTCAGCAGCGCACTCCCCCGTCAACTCCAGCTTGTGCCTCCTGGCAAGCTGGAGTTCCGGAGTCGACGGGGGCACCGCAGGCGATCGATTTCTCACGTCTTCACAAGACGCGAGAAATCGGTCGCCAAAGATCGATTGCTACCCACCAATTCAGCAGGTAGTGAAGACCAGCCCTTTCTACAGTTACGCTTAGGGCTGGTCTTCACTCGCGCGGCACGGGATCGATCTTCTGGCGAACGATTTATTGCGTCTTGTTAAGATGCGATAAATCGATCGCCCCGGGCTCCCCCGTCGACTCCGGAACTCCAGCTTGCCGGGAGGCGCAAGCTGGAGTCGACGGGGGAGCGCGCCACCGACTGCCGCCGCCGTGGGGACGGCAGGTAAGTCGGCGGCAGATACGCAAACTTCAGCTACGTGATTCACGTAGCTGAAGTTTGCATATCTGCCATCGATCCCCCACCCCAGTGAGGACAAGCCCTTACTCCCAAAGTGTCACTGAAGGAATTCTGGGTAAATACCACATTCAAATGAAGCTGCTCTTTGTCTGTTCTTCCCCCTGTTCACCAACAGATGGGAGCAGGGAGCTCCCTATCCTCTAGAGCTGCAGGCCATCACACAAAAACATTGATGACAAAATTCACCCCATCCACATAAAGCCTGAGTACTTGGGCTCTGTAAATATGAAATGCAGGATAGCTGGAAAAGTGAGATCCATTCCTCAACCCAGAGCATGGATGCTAGCTAATATGCGGAACTTTCCATCTCTACATCCCTAGAACTGCTATTGTATTCAATGGGCTGGAAAACCATCTGTGCTAGTTGCACAGTTTGTCAGGGCCCCTTGTTCTGTGAAAACATGTATCCATGGCCCCTCACTTCCCTTGCCCCAGCCAAAGTTATACTGCCAATGGGGTGGGAGTGTTCAGTGTGGCAACCATTACTGTGGGACTCCCATGCAGTCACATCTCAGGCAGACAATGGATGCAGTTGCTATGTAGGACTACAGTGGTCCAGTGGGACTTGTGTGAGCCCTTTGCACCATGGGTGAATTTCATCCTAATCCTTAGAGCTCATTTTGTTGTTTGTTGTCTAGGTTTTGTTTTCAAGAACCAAGAGCAGTACTGTAAGATGAAACTACCATATAGCACATTGAGTGGAGATGGGCTGCCAGGAAGATACCTCTTTGAGGGGTTGCTGGAGCCAGAAAGGTGAGTATTTATGAAGTATAAATGTTATCTGATTTTGAAAAACAAATGGATAAAATTAGCAGCTGAAGCAGTAATAGTAATCACAAGGCATAGAGCTGGTTGAAAATTTTCTGCCAAAAGTTTTTTTGGAGGGAAAATGGCTTTCTTGACAAAATACCAATTTTGACCAGAACATTTGGGCTTTCATTGAAAAATGAGTTTTTTTTTCTGATGTTGAACAAAAAAGTTCTGGGTTTTGGATGATCAGTTTTTGACAGATAGCCTAAGACATTTTTTAAAATGTCATTTTCATCATAGATTTTTCTTGGGGGAAAAATATTCCCAACAAACTCAAATAATGAGCCAAGTTTTAAGTTTGAAGAATGGGGGTGGGGGAGAAGCAGCCTGGAGGAAGGGTGGTGGAATAGCCTGGGGACATATTTTTTTTAGTTACACCTATTCATAATACGATAGGTGCAGCAGATATCCATAATTCTGCCCTGCAGAGCACAAAGCAGACGCAACCTGATGGCAGTGCAAATGGATAGAAGGGGTGTGTTTAGTGCGGTTGTGTGAGGAGGAGTGCTGGTTTCAAATGTTATGTAGGTGTTGCAAGTCTCACTGTCCAGTATACCCCCATTTCATGCTTCAGAGGCATAGGTATGGCAGATTGCCCCCGTGACTATATCTCCTTCCCCTCCTCAGTGCTGTATTGCCTCTGCAGAGTTCTGACTGAGTCTAGTACCAATGGCAAAACTGTTACTTAGATTGAAAATCGGCGAAGCACAATAAACAAAGCAGAAGAAAAAAAGAGAGAGCATTTAATTCCCATGAAGAGTTAATTCTTAATCTCCTTTGACAATCACATCCATTTGTCTCCCTGTTGTACTGCTACAATGAGCTTTCACTATTTGTCCCACTGTTGCTCACAGTAAATATTTATGGTAAATAGGCCCCAATCATAATAAAACTGAATAGAAAGTTATGTTTCTATTTTCTAACTTCAGTAGACTATTTTTTTTCTCACAAATTCTATTTCTAAAAAAAATTCTTTGTGAAATGTCTGAGCTCTGTGAGTGTAATTTAAATATCTCCAATGCTCATTAATTTGTAGTTGGGAAATTAGGCCAGATCTGTATTCCTAATAATGTAAAATTTTGCCTTCAGGAAAATCAAAAGAATTTTAATGAAATTTCTTTACGTAAATAAAACAGTAATGCCGTTCTTTTTTCCTGTGCTATTTTAATTGTGCTTGCTAATGAGTGGGAATATGCCCCCTTAATTGAGCATGGTTTTATATAATATGTAAATTTGGATTTAGTGCCTCATAATCTGTAATGTGAACTTGAGAACTCTGCAATAACCCCAGAGAGGGTAGCTTTCTCTGCACTATACAAATAAATATGTTTAAACATGTTTACAGTGCCTAGCTGTGTTGTCCCAGCTCTGTTATCGAGTACCTTTGGTTGTCTGTGTGCACAGAAATCATGTCTTAAAATGTCTGAGGGAATCATGTTTTAACTCCAAGCTAAAAATACAATTCAATAATTTTATTATAACTTTTTTTTTGGTCCACACTGGGAAGAAAAAAAAAGTTGGAACATAACCCTATTTAAGCCTCAGATTCAAAAGGGATGGTAGGATGGTTTTGGGATTAAGACACTGGACTGGGACTCAGGAGATTTTGGTTCAGTTTCTGGCTCTGCGATGGTTTCCTGTATGACTTGGGACAAGTCACTTAACCTTCTGTAAAATGGAGATGACAATGCTTCCTTCCTCATACCCTCTCTCTTGTTTATTTTGATGGTAAGCTCTTCAGGGCAGGGACTTTCACTTACTATATGTATGTGTGATGCTCAGCACAATGGTGCTTTTATCTCAGGTGGGGCCTCTAGAGTTAATAATAAAATAATTATTAATAATAATGGTACAGGAAGAAAACATGTCCCAGCCCTGATATTTACTTAGCATCTTGCAGAAATGGGCCCTTAATTTGTACTTTGTAGTAGTATCTACTTAGAATATCAATATGGTTTATCCCAGAGCTGAAGTAGTCACATCTGCTAATATAGGTCACCTGAACAAAGTCTATGGTAAGAAGAAAGTGCTACATAAGAGCTAAGCATAGGACTTTGAGTCAAGCGATCTGAGTTCCATTCCTGTCTCTGCTACATCAGTGTGACTGTAGACACATTACTTAACTTCTCTGTGCTTCGGTTTTCCTATCTGTAAAATGAAGACAATAATGTCTACTCCAAAGCAGTGTTGCAAGTCTAATTCAGTGAATGTTTGCATTCTTCTCAAGGTGGGTCCTTAAAAATTCTAAGGGTTATTTCCCCCCTTTTCCCCCTTCCCCAATGGAGGGTTCTCTCTAGTCCAAATGCAGTCTCCAGTTCAGGATACCGCCCCCCCCCCCATCAAGTCCATGTTGTAGTGACTTTTCTTGGCTGAGAAAAGCAGGATGAAGGTCCCTTTGCTCACTGGAGAGATAAAGGCAATCTTTCTCTCAGGGGCTCTGTATGCTTCTTTGCAAAATTGTTTTAAACTTTCAGACCGGAGTAATGTTTTCCACTTGCTCTTGAAGATGAATGCCCTAAAGGGAATCTTCTTTCCATTCAGATATGGTAAAATTTCAGGCTTCAATTCTCCCACATTTTGTTTCAATCTTTCTTTCTGTCCTCTCCTTTTAACTGTCATCATAATAATGATTAAGCTTTTCATCCTCAGAGTACTTAGCAAACATTAGCTTCCCTAGGTGCTTATCAAGATAAAGAATAGGAAGGAAGATTTATGATGGAATGGGTTGTCCTAAGAAGAAATATTCCCTGGGAGTTCCCCAAGAAATTAAAACATCATATAATACCATGGTGCCTCTGCTAGTCTCTTGCTGGAAAATTAATATACCACACTTGAGGTAATTACAGCATCTGCATGTGATCAGGACCTAGTGGATGTAAAAAGCTGGTAGCTGGAAAGTTTCCCCTCCTGAGGATTTTGATTCATAACCGAGAGTTAAATAATTTACATCTCTGAAAACTACTTTCCCCCCTCTTTTTGGTAAAGCATCGTGGCAAGTTAAATTATTAGAATTCATCCCTCTAGGTTAATCAAACTGCAGTGTTCTCCAGGAGGTTAGGATTTCATTTTCTTTGACTTGTGTATTCCAAATACCAAGAGAGTCATCCTTAGATACTATGCACTTTCAAACAAAACAAAACAAAAAACAATGATAATTTAATACTGCTACTCCTAAGAACATAGCTGAAAAACAAGCTCCCACATTCCCTCCCCCTCAATGTTCTCCATAGTTGTCGTATTTTCACAATGAGGGTCTGATATGTCTTGCTGTCAAGTATGATTGTTCAACATTAATTCACTGTGGGTAGAACACAGAAATCGGACTGATCCACCGTGTGACCTTCAGCAAATCACTGAAGCTCTTCAATTTGTGCTACTACTGTTCTCTCAACCTGTTGTCTCCCAATATATATGCAGGCCTCGATCCTGCCATTTGTTGTGCTCCTGTGTGGTGAATTGCAGGACTCCAGGCTTAGATTGTTTTGAGGGTGGGAATTGTCTTTTCATTACACTCATGAACAGTTTTTAGCACAATTGAGCTCTGAGTATCCCCAATTGAGGCTCTCAGTTCTAGTTCAATACATATAATAACAGTAATTATTATTATTAATAATAAATAGAAAAATAAATAAATAAATGTGATAAAAACAAACCTCTCCCTATCCTAGGATATGTCTACACTGCAATTAGACACCTGTGTGTAGCCTGACTTGGGCTTCCAGGGCACAGGCTGTGGGGTTGTAAAATTGTGGCATAACTGTTCAAACTTGGGCTACACTCCAGTGTAGACATACCCCTACTTTCCTGATATACAAAATGAGAGGAGGGTTGTGAAGATTATTCCATCACATTTGGTAAAGTGCTTTGAGATCCTCTGGATTGAATGTACATAAGAAGTACTTCAAACTGATATATCCTGTGCAACCTCTTCCTCTAAAGCCTTAGTCAACTTTAGAGGTAAAAAATCAATTAATTTGGTGAATTTTTGCTCTTTCTTTTAGCATGTCCACAAGCAGACTGCAGTTCTTTCACTGTATTCATCTTTACATCTTTCATTGTGTTCATTATTTGGAAGTTTGTGCCAATAATTTTTAAAATAATCTTGGATTTTGTAGTTTGTTACAAGTATTCATAATTTGTGATGTTTTAAAGATCACATGGTAGGTTTCTATTCCCTGATTGGATGAGTGCAAAGGTAGAAACACAGATCTTCATGAGTTCATTTTCTGCCAGTATTCTTCAATATTTGGTAAACATGTGCTGTTTCTATGCATGTCCTTGCCACTAAATTTGTTCACTGGAATATTTTTGGAAAGAAAATGCAAAAGGAGCTTAAAAAACAGCAGAAAGAGAAAAAATGTCAAATGTATTTTTATGGGAAATATTTTGCAGTATTTACACAACTCTACTGAAAAGTTCAGAAATGTAGCGTCAAAGTTGAAAGCTCAACCTTAACTCTGCCTCCTTACGCAGGGCAATGTTTGTCCCAAGTATTAAGAACACTGCAGAGTAGACATACCCGGTATGTAAATCCATGGTTAGTGGAACTCAAGTCAGCAGACCCTGGGTTTGAGCACCCATAGCTTGAGTCTTTACACTGATTGCTATCCTTAGGTTAAGAATTTTTTAATCCAGGCCTGAACCCGTGGCTCCGGTGTCCACACTGCAATATGCAGAACCAAGTTCAACCAGCCATATCTCAGATTTCCTTGTGCCCTCCCAAAATGTGGCCACCCTAGCCCTTTGTTCATGATGAGGTGTTGGAAAACTTGACTGTCCATACCACACGTAACAGGAAGTTTGAATAGCTTGCTAACATATCCTGCCAAACTGTCTTTTTTCTCTGTGCTTCCAAAAGCCAAAGCAAGCAAAATGGAGGAACCACCATTTTAAGAACTTTTCTTTCATGGGCTTTAGCTTCTATTTCTGGACCCGGGCAGAGTTTGCATGAGACATTGGCAGTATTTTCTGACCCACCAAAGGTGCCTGACAGAACTAATTTAATTACACTCTCAGCAGGTGTAGAACAATGGTTGAATGTGCATTTGGCAGATTGAAATCCCACTGGTGGTGTCTACAGATCCATCTGCATTCCAGTATCATCCGTGCTGTCTGCATTATTGTGACTTGCTGTGCTTTTTCACAATCTTTGTGAAGCCAAAGGAGAGCCATTTCCCCCTGAATGGACCTATGATACCAATGGGCTGCTGAATCAGTACATTTGGCCAGAAAGGGAACCTACCACAGCTGGAGCTGGATGCACCAGGGCAACAGAAGTCAGGGACACTTTGTGCTCCCACACTGCGGATTTGCATGGGACAGGGGAAGTTGAAGAGTAGTACCTTTTTGAAGGTGTTTGTGCATGTGGCAGGGAGGATCTATGCCAGGCATTATCCTTTTGGTCTGTGTGGGGGAGGAGGACAGTGGTTAACAGTATGGACTGATGTAAATAACAGATGTGTGGATCGATTTATTTAGCTATACTGAGACATGGGTTTTGTATACAACCTCCCAGTTGTCCCTGTTCATGTGTTTACCTTTATTATTTAAAATACACATTTAATGATGTGCTGCAGTGAGGGGAATGAGATTTCGTTACAAAATGAAAATGTTTATTTTTACACACTTATTGGAAGAGTACAATATTAAACCATTGGCTGGTGGGCCATCTGTCATTAATACACCAAAACACCAGCAACAGCAGAAGGTTTCAAAGTAATGAAGAACAAAGTACATAAACAAATGAAAACAGTGAAACTATGTGCAAGATACCCCCGAATACCCCCCCACACCACTATTGTGTGTCCTCTGGTCCCCCATTCTCCCTTCCACGTTTGCCATGCACCTGGTGCCAGTGTAGAGAGGTGGTACTGGAGGGGGCACAGTAACTCATAGGACCTGATTGCATGGGCCATCCAGCCATAGAGTTGTTCAAGCTGCTCCTGGAACACAGGACAGGGTACCATGGAAGGGATGCAGCCCATGCGGCGGACGCAGTAGGAGCCTGCCCCTCAGGCCATCAGAACAATCAGAAACAACAGCCGCTCAAACAGTTTTCTCTGTTGTTCTCTATCTTTCTTCCCTTCACCAATGTTCCTGCTCCAGGAACTGTGAAGTGAGGCCCTGCTCTTGCATCGCTACCTTGTCCTCAAGCTGTGAAGCAAGCCTGAGCCTCTCCGCATGGGTTTCTTCTTGCTACCAGCTCCTTTGCCTTTCGTACTCAACCTGCTTTTTGGCTTTCTCCAGAACTTTGACCATAAATTCAGCACAGAAATGCTTTAAAATTAAGTTTAACAACTCAAATGGTTAAAAAAATTTCTTCAGCACCAAGGTTGAGGAAAATTGCCACCTGTGAGTGCTGGCTACAAGAAAGAAAAATCACAACATCATTATTTCTCTGCTAGGCTTTGATTTGTTCATTTTGGATAATCTCTAAATTAGTCTTTAGTAACAGTTTTAAACTAGCATCCTGTATTGCAACTCCTTGCAGTTTTAAGGTACCTATTGCATCTTCTGAGTCTCATTTGCTTAATTTGCTGAAAAATAAAGTTTGTATTACAGCAACAATAATAATAACAACGACAACAGGAAGCTTGCTGTGGATGGAGAGCTGGCTGCAAGAAGGAGATGGCTCTGTGAATGGGGAACAAGTACACGCAAGAAGTAGAAGGCTTTGGCCCAGATATCCCCTTCCGAAGACTTCCCCAGACTAGATTAGGGACACTGGTGTGACCTCACCTTGCAGCCCCCAAAGAAGGAACTGGGTGGACTAAATGGACAGTGCAGTTTATCTGAAGCCTAGCAAGGGAGGTATGTGGATCCCACTAGAATTCAAAATGAAAAATAAGGGAAGGGAGGCTCTATTAGAGGACCTAGGCACATAGGAGGATTTCCACTTCTGAGCCATGGAAGCAGAAATTGACTTTTTCTTTCCAGATTTAGCCATTATTCAGAAAGGGAATCTAGCACCTGCCTTCCAGTTCAATTTGGGCAGCTGTTACTTCATTTCTCCCAAATCAAATATACGGATCCACTGTAACTTGCTGTAGAAAAAGTAGGATAAAATTGAGCAAGAAATGCTTCCCAGTGGTTATTAGGACTGGAATTGCTATTTATTTATTTATTTATTTATTTATAGTTTTATTTGTTTAAAAAAGAAGACAGTGATATTGCATTGGCAAATTCCCCATAGAAACAAAGAATGGAACAAAAGAATAATAAAGGCACCTCAACTTTTTCTCACTTATGTAGGACAGGCTTATACTATGCATCCAGATATCCTCCAATCACACAAGCTGAAAATTGTTCCACTTTACTACAGTTCTGTAACCATAGGAAACCAATCCTGTTTGTGTTCTGTTCACATCCAAAATTTCTGCTGAATGACCCACCCTGAGAGCAAGTTACCGGTGACCCAGGGATAAGACGGCAGGAGGGTGCAGGTGAGGGAGGGAGAGCCCATGGCTGGGGCGGCAGGGGGTGTGGGTGAGAGGAGGGCACTGGGGAGGGAAAGGGGGGAGCCCAGAGCTGGGGCGGCAGGTGCAGGTGAGGGGGGAGCTCAGGGCTGGGGCAGCAGGGAGGTGTGGGGATGGGGGGGGGGGAAGCCCAGTGCTGGGGTGGGGGGCAGCTAAAAACTTTTTTGCTTGGGGCAGCAAAAAGTCTAGAGCCGTCCCTGAGTGGGAGTCACTTCAGGACTCTTGCAGAGCCAGGGTGCACATTATAAATGATTCTCTTAATTCTACCTTGATGTGAAGTGTTGTGTGAGCTAACACAGAAAAAAGTTAGTTATTTAACTCTTAAGACAATGTGAATTTTCCCTTCCTAGTTATTGCCCAACAACACTAGCACTGAAACAGAAGGGTCTTATGTAGATCAGCGTCTTCACTTGTGTTTATTGTATTACATTGATCAGAATGCCTCTCATTTATCTGTCTACAATTTCTAAAAATAGTCCTAAATGAAAAGCTTTAAAAGCTCGTGAAGGACACATGAATGGTATCTACATGAGGGGCACAAAACCACAGATAAATGTGTAACATATTTAAATGAATGAAATTAAATAGCCACATGATGGCAGCAGAATAAAAGAAATGAGGAAGGGTCTGCTACACCCTATATTGACTGACTCGGAGGACTTTCTATTTTCCATGCACCCATATTTAAAGAGACAACCTTGATTTAAATAGACTGAAACAGAAGCAGCAGCAAAGGTATAAACATGAATTGCACACTAGGAAAATGCATATGGACAGATACAATATATATATAGCATTGTTGGGGTTGCAGGACAGAAATGGCACCTCCTAAATTCCTTTGTACACTGGGTGTCATGTATTTTCCATTAAACTAGAGTAACGTGCTAAACATAGTCCAAATGTATGATGCAGGAAAAACATAAGGCATATTTCTACTGGAGTTCTAACCCCTTTCTGATTCATCATAGCATTTACAGAATGGGCCAAATTCTGCCCTCGATTACACCCATGCAATTACGCTGGCTTTGCTGTGAGCAGATTTTAGTCCAGTGGGTCTCTGACACATGCAACAGGCTAAGAAATAGCATTTCCTGTACAAGTACAAAAAATGTACAAAAATTGATTCATTTGCATAAAAATATGTATAGGGAGCCTCACTAATCTATCTGGTCTCTTCTAGATCTAGGCCTATGAGAGGGCAGACACCTCATCTCTTGTCATATCCTCTCTCATCTTCTTCCTCTTCATCCCAGCACGAATCTTTATCCCTCTTCTTCCTGAACTCTGCTGCCCCTGCGCTGTTCTCATTATTCAAGACCCTGCTTCATCTGGCCTTGTTACTCCTGTTACGTTGGCCTCTGCTGCAGGACATGCGGTGGCTCCAGTCATGTCTTACTAGCAGTTGCATCTGGCACTGCATACACAAGAGAAGGAAGGGTCCATCTTATGTAGTGTTGCCAACTCTCTTCATAGTGAGTCTCACAAGCAGGTTTCCAGTCATGGATTTTGTGAGAATCTCAATTTAATTTTTTTAAGTAAATTTCCAGCACTAGTGGCTACAGAGAGGAACTTGAAAATGTGACCCCGAAAGATTGAAAAGCCAGAAGTCTAAGGAAAGGAAGTAGTATTTTTAAAATGTCTTGATTTTGGGGCCTGATTCATGGTTATGGAATACCTGTTATGCTGTAAGTGTCATTAATGGCAGTGGAAAAAACATAGACAGAGCTCTGAGCCGCTCTCTGCATGCTTTCTTTGTAGAGATTTCAAGGCAAGGAAAAGGAGGATTATTCACCCACAACTGTTTACCTTCTGACACTGTATTTAGAACACCTTCTGTTGCACAGGAAAATATCTCGTCCACATGCCAATGCTGGCCAAGTGTCTGTAAAAGGCGGAGTTACACCTGTGAATGTGGCGGCAGATTGCTTTGTTCAGATGCTCCTGCTACTGCAGGATGTGAGGTGCAAAGTGGGAAACTTTTCTAAGAAACACAAGGTGTTGAAATTAAATGTAGCACCCCTCAGTCCATGGGGACCAGTCCTACGCCCTTTCTGACTGCAGATATTGACATAAAAACATGGCTCTTACAGATACTCTCTGTTCAGTGTGGAAATGTACTTTCAAGACTCCCGGAAGGGTGACATTGCAATATACCACCAGATCTATCAAATACCCTAAAGTACATTTTTCAGATGCAAATTATTTGTCAATGATGCTGTAGCTCTGGTGATTTTTGGCGCCTTAATAGAAAAGGAGTTTGTGGGGATGTGCTATAGGAGTCATTAGTTTTTCACTGGAGAGCAGCTAAAGAGTAGGAGAACAATTCACAATTATACGGTTATGTGTTGTGTGCTAAAGTTTGTGCTGTGTGCTTATAGCTTTAGAAACAAACTCCATCTGATCTATTCAAACTCTCCAGACAGTAATGGCTGGCTGAAAATGCAAGAGTTTTGTCATGCTTCTGTGATACTTGTGGGTCAGATCTTAAGATGGTGTAAACTAGGATAATTTCACTGAAGCCAAGATCTCACCTGGTAAGAGAAGAGATGTGCCAATATGTTAAAATTTACAATGTTGGTACATTCCCTTATTGACAGAGAGTTGCCTCGTTGACAGAGAGTTACATGTGCAGTCGACAGCACCTAGAACTGGTGGAAAATGAGCTAAGCAATAGAAATTTATTTATTTTCTGTCAGTTTTATTAATTTCTGGGAAAGCTAACATATTAGTTTTCTAATATAACAGTATCATATATGTATATTTGTAGAATTATGCTAAGATAGTACAGTGGATACTCCCTTGCTAATGGGAGCACTAGAACTGCCTACATATCTCAGATCCAACTGTATCTGATAATATTAGTATAATTAAACCATACTAGTTAAAGTACTGGTATAACTATACTGCAGCTATGCTACCATTTGTATCATTTCCAGAAGGGGGCTGGACACTGCAGGGAGACAGATCTGGGAGAAATTTGGGTGTGGCGGGAGGTTAGTGTCATTCTGCAAACAGTGACTGGGCAGTGGAAGCCAAGGAGTGACTTGCATGCTTGTGTGGTGGCAGTTGGTGTCTGAAACCTTGGTTACACTTACAGCTTTATAGTGGTTTTGGTTATGCCCACCTTCAGATACAGCTCCAGGGATAGCGCTCCAGTGTGTCCACACTCACAGCCACAACTGCACTGGCATGGTCACATTTGTGGCACTTGCAGTGGCATGGGGAGTGGTGCATTATGGGCAGCTATCCCAGCATTCAGCTGGGTGTAACGTGCTTTTCAAATGAGGGGGATGAGGCGGAGCGTGTTGTGTGTATGTGGAGGGAGAGAGTGAGTGGATTTTTGGAGTGCTGAGAGTGTGTCAGCAAACTGTCTTTAGAATGCAAAGCCTACTAATTGTCTGCTTCTCTCTTGCTCACAAGGTAAACATTTGCATTGTTGATTTGCTGAGTTACAGATAAGCTCTGAAAACGTACTTCCACATTTGGGGAGGGGGAGGGATAGCTCAGTGGTTTGAGCATTAGCTTGCTAAACCCAGGGTTGTGAGTTTAATCCTTGAGATGGCTATTTAGAGATCTAGGGCAAAAAATCTGTCAGGGGACAGTACTTGGTCCTGCTAGCGTAGGCAGGGGATTGTGCTCAATGACCTTTCAAGGTCCTTCCAGTTCTAGAAGATAGGTAAATCTCCATATATTTATTCCTCCCGCAGAGTTTGTAACAAAAGCTTAATTGGCTTAAATAGCTTAGGGGTGGTTCCAGAGATCAATCAAAGCGCTGTATTATTACTATCCATTTACACTGGAGCTAAAGCATAGCACCCAATACGCTACAGCTGTTAATCCTCTGGCAAGGAGGATTACCAGGACTGGTATAACCATGGACGTATAGCACTCTACATGCCTTGCCAGTCTGGACAGATAGTAGGTTATGGCGCTCTTGGCGGCTTTATGGCACTATAAAGTGCCAGGGTAATAAGGCCTGAGAGTCACAGCTGCATAGCATTTACGGTGCTCAGAATTGCAGGACAGGTGGTGACACAACCCCTTATTGGTGGGTTAAAGCACAAAATGTCATATCCATAGACAACAAAGAAGGAGGGGAGACTCCGCAGGTGAAATCCTGACTCCAAAATTGGACTCCTGAGTCCGAAGTTGGGCGGCACTGAGGAGCAGAGGCAGCGAGGCTCCCTGGGAAGGTTCTGGCAGCTGAGGGAAACAGACCCCGCGCTGGGTGCCTGGCATACTCATTGCTGGTGCCAGAGACTTGGGCGCTACAGGGAGCCAGCACTGAGCATACGGGCTGCCTGTGACATTTGCAGCAGGCTGTGGTGTGGGAGCACACAGTCCCTACCATAGAAGCTTCTCTAGTAAACGCCAGGTGTGTGACCGTACTGTGTGTCTGTACTTAAACTCAAAGAAAGGGCACCAAAATATACCATTTTCCCTAAGTCCAGCCCTGTCTGATGTGCCTGATTCACCAATGTGTTACTCGAGTTTTAAACCGATGTAATTGATGAAAGTCAATGTAGTTAAGACGTAGGATGTAAAGCAAGGCCCATATTTTCACCTATGTTTATTTTTGTGTTTTTCCTTACTTCTTTACCATTACTAAACTTGCGTAAGGCTTTGCTACATATCAGTTATTCAAACTTAATTTAAAATGAAATTACCATTTTCCCCTATTAAACTACCTAAAAATAGCAGAAATGACATCAGAACAGTTAAACTGTGACGACCAATATACTTGACCCATAAAGATTTGACTTAAATTAGTAAATCCATTAAATCTGAAGGTTCACTCCTCTGGAGGCATTAATAATATGATCAGTTCAGATTGGCAGCACATTGGGCAGACGTCATTGACAGAGCTGATTAAACTTTGTGGAAATTAACATAGAATCAGTTAATTAGATTTCATTTTGCTGTTGACAGACACTTTTAGTCTTAAATCACAAAAACAATATACTCTGTTCCTGGTAATCTTAATATTTACTGAAAACATTGAAAGGGATATTTTTTTCCAGTGGCTCAGTTCTCATTCTAATTAATTTGTATAGATCTCTTTAAAAGCGCTAGATCATTTTTTTCTATTAAATGAAGGTCTGCCAAAAAAATAGGTAATTTAGGCACTAATACTGAAATTTGCAGTGCACAGGTACAACCCTGAACCTGCACTGAGCCCCATTCTTCTATTCAATGGGCTTTGATGAGACCTTTATTGAGCATACCAAAGAAATGCGACTTTGAGGCTAAATGACAATGTATACTGTTATCTTCCATACGAGATAGATTTCTTTGTTTTATGACTAAATGGCTGTGTACTGGGCAGGGCCAGCGACAGGGGGGTACAACGGGTACAGCTGTACCGGGCCCCGGACTTCAGGGGGACCCCCTGAAGTCCGGGGAGGGTATGCAGCTGTACCCCCTTGTCGCGGGGCCTGTGAGCAAGGTGCGGCTCCGGGCAGCCGCTGCAGCGCTCACCAGCCCCCTCCCCCGGCACCCAGCAGCCTCCCCCCGCCCCCATTTGCTTCTCCTGGCCGGGCCACGCGGCCGCAGCGCATGCGGGGGTTGGGGCCCGGGGGAAGTAGGAGACCGGCGGGGGGGGGGGGGGGGAGAACCCGGCTGGTGTCCCGCCGCCCGCGGGGTTCCCCCCCCTCCCTCGGCCGCCGGTCTCCTACCTCCCGCGGGCCCCAACCCCCGCATGCGCTGCGGCCGTGTGGCCTGGCCGGGAGAAGCATATTTCCACTGTGGATCAGAATACAGTCGCCCAAAGGCTCTCATCTATGTGATGACTACTTGTTGACCTCCATGGTGAAGGAGTTAATGTGCTTAATCCATGTCCTTATCTGTAGATGTCCACTCTATGACAATGTGAAAGAATTGATTTTATTTTGTTTAGTTTCTTATATTGTCATCTCCTCCACAAGCCAGGATGTGGACATCTGGCAACTAAGAACTTAAGACCAACTCATTTAATCAAATCACCAAACAGCCAACTCTTCTGTTTCAGTGTGTGGTAATAGTAATTGTTAATGAGATTTTTTCCCCTCTATTTAGGACCAGGCAGTCTCCAGTTTTGTACTGAACCTACAAAAAAAATGTTCTGCGTAACTGGTGCCCTTGAATATCTAGCTTTCGTCTCTTAATTGTGGATGGTTTTTCAGAATAATTTAGATTTTCCATGTAAAATTATTCTAGTTATGGTTCAGCATTCTTTTTATCTATAAGGTGCAAATGAATCATAGTTATTTTTTTAATATGTATGTAAAATTAAATGACATGTTACTTTCCTGCTGTGTATTTCCCAGATACTTATTAGAAGCTGTGCTCCTATACAGAGAAAGTGAGAACTGGGACAGCTAGAATTTCATTTTGACATGCAGTTTCCTGTTGTCAAGAAAACACACATTTTCAAATGTTGGCACCCCATATTTCATTATTAGTATCTGAATCTGCTATGGATGGGGTTGCACATGGATAATTGAGGACAGAATATGGCTTCTATTTTACATGGTACTCAGGCTCTGACCAAAATAGGTGATGACAACTTCAATAAATTCAGGGTTTTTTGTCTGTAAATGAATTTAGTGCTCAAGATAAGTACCACACTGACACAGATAGCTCTCCTGTGGTGGCGAGAGAAAAAATATAATTCAATCCGGATTGAGTTAGTTGGAGCACATCCATGACACGGGGTAAACTTAAATGAATTATTAAGCCCTTGACCTCTTGTGATGTATTTCAGTTTGTTTAAGGTCATAATTTGATGTTCCTTACCTGACCCTTGTTTGCAGAAAATGTCTCCCTCCTTTCTGTTTTGTTAGTTGTTCATTTCCAGTATTGTACCCCAGCATGAAATTCACAATCCAATATATTTCATTCTATGAATCAGCCAAAAAGGGGTGTAGTGAAATGAACTTGACCTAGAGCAGTGGTGCCCCGAAAGTGGCCAAATGCAGTCAATGCAATCCTAAAATATGGAGCATGGTTCAGCTTTAATATGGAGGTGCAGCCCTCGGAACAGTCACTCTGGTCAGAGACCCGGTGGCTCAGATCAGAGCATTGCATCCAAATAGTGGACTCCACAGATTCTGTACTGAAGATGAAGGTATTTGCAATCACCTTTTTATTTAAATTAGGTGCTCTAATCAACCTCATAGAAAGCTACTTATGTGGCTGATGAATTGAGAAATATCTGGGCGTGGCTGACTTGGAAAAAGTGTGTACCATGTGGATAACCCTTGGACAAACACTTCGCAAGGAGCAAGGATTTCCTTTGTGACCTGGGATGTCAGTGCAATATGACCAGTTTAGATGAGCAAACGTCAGAAGGAGGGAATTAAAAACAGTCAGTGATTGGCTAATTTAGATGAAATTTTGCATTAAAAATTAGGGATTAACTAATTAATATCCACCAAAACAAATGCCTCCAATTTATAGAAGTAAAATGTCTAGGGATGGTGCTCAGCTTCTCCCACTTTTCTGAAAAAGAATGCCCTTAACTTCCTGTCTCTCATCTCAGCTTTGCTTTCTGGTGTGTGCTGATGGGGCTTAAATGCATTACCAACCTGACGATCTTTAACTTCATTTAATTTCTGCCACCCAATGTAAATCCCTCACAGAGCTGATTCTTCAAACAAAGAAACATTGTCAGACGTGTGGTTCTTTTAAAGGCATCAGATATGAGAGTCCAAAACGAACTCACCAGACATGCTACCAAGAGGTAATACCTTCCAGGGGTCGGGCATATCTCCATAGTCAGTAGTACAGGGGATGCTACTAACATCCCTAAAGGTATACCTACACAGCAGCTGGGAATGCGCTTCCTAGTACCAGCTCTGCTTGAGTTAATGTGCTAAAAATAGGCACGCAGCTTCAGTGGCCGCTTGGGACAGCCACTGGTACAAGGCTGCCTGGCCTCACTGGTAGGTACCTGAGCTGCTGTCTGTGCTGCTGTGTGGCCACAGTGCTATTTTTAGCACACTAGCTTGAGCAGAGCTAGGACATGTCTGCCTGTGTGCTCTGTGAAACATGCTTCCAGCTGCTGTGGAGACGGAGCCTATGAAAAATAGAATCTGCCTCACGTTTAGTCCACAGGGACACTTTTCAACACTGAGCTAGACTGTTGTTTTCATTTTCCGTGTCCATAAGTTGAAGTAGTTATTTTGTTGCTAATGCTTTCATCATGGAACAATAATGGAATAAAGTGCACAGAATTTTCAGCCCAATTTTCACTCTCAGTAAGAAATGAACAAATCTTAAAAAATTAAGAGATTAAATATTCAAAAAGCATCCAATATTTCAATGCTTATTGAGACTATCTGAACCTGATGGGCCTGCCAAATTGGTTGGAAAGCTCCCCAAAACAGGGTTGCACCAATTTCAGCTGAGGTAGGGTGGAAAAGAGTTGACTTAAGATAAATGGAAACAAAGTATTCTAAAGCTGATTGGAGTGTCCACACATATGGGTTGCACTGATTTAACTACTTCAGCTTCTAAACCAATTTACATAAATAAGTACAAAATTCTTTATGTAAACAAAACAGCGGGGGTTGGACTAGATGATCTCCAGACATCCCTTCCAACCCTAATATTCTATGAACTCTGAGGATGT
The DNA here is from genome assembly GCA_032164245.1 of Sternotherus odoratus. Taxonomy (NCBI): domain Eukaryota; kingdom Metazoa; phylum Chordata; order Testudines; family Kinosternidae; genus Sternotherus; species Sternotherus odoratus. The sequence continues at coordinate 93,246,981 of JAVMKO010000003.1, forward strand.
CCTGGAGTAACTGTTAACTGAGGAGAACAATACTTCAAAAGTGGGATTTACCCTCTTACGATGTTGTCATAACTCTTGCTCTGTGGTAATGCAAATGAAAAGACCAAACAAAACCCAACGCTTGAAAGTTTGGAGCAGGGAAAGAAACAGCACACATACACACAAAAAGTATGCAACTATTTTTAAAAAATTAAGCAGCACAGAGATATATCAGAAAAACAACGTAGGTACTCAGTTCCAGGCTGTTTATCAATGCAGGACTATTGTCTCAGTACCTGAATGCTTTCTTCAGATGAAGTGCATTTTTGTTAGAAGAGGAAGACTATAAACATGTACAATACAGAATAGTTCAGATCTCAAATGTCTATAGGATCGAAATGGTCTGTTCATATGTCAAAGTAGATAATTAATAAAAGATGAATAGCACAATACCAAAAGACATCTGTGTTGGCTGCAGAAACATAATGAAGACAATTTAATAAACCTCAAAACAAAACAAAACCCCACAAACATTTCTCAGCTCAAATGAATCAGCTAAGTTTTCAATAGAAATCAGTTTAATCCACTGCAGTAGTTTGCACATATGGCACTTCCAACCCACAGACTTTGTAAAAAGCTTCTTTAGGGACATGGATTGTACTGTAGGTGAATTAGTTTACTGTTCCTTTCCTCATACAAAATAAAATCACCAGAGCATGAGTCAGAGGGAGCACTGGACAGAAGGGTCTGTGCTTTTGAGAAAAGGTTTAATTTTTTAAGGTTCCATTTAGTGAGCATGTGGAGCTTTGCCTTTGGTTGCAATAACTCTACAGACACCTCAACAAAACCAGATGGCTGCCTGCTTTTGACTTGTGGTCATGGCACGGGCAGCAACTACTGATAAGGAATCTTTGTAAGGGGCCCAATCCACCTCCCACTGAATTCTATGGAAGTTGTGTCATAGATTTATTGGGTGCTAGCTCAAGCCCAAAATTTGGCTAAGCATCCACAATTTTCAAAGCTTCTCAAGAATTTCACTGGGCCATTTTGGTTTACAAATTAGACTGAACAAGCTCACAGTTCCAAAGGAACGAGTGAGAATAATCTGGCCAATTATTTTGGGAGTTCTACCTCCAGCTAAGATTGAGAGACAATTTTTGAAAGGTAAACCAATCTTAGTCCAGATATTAGGGCGATGGGAACCTTAGAAATACATTGCTCAAGCAAGAAATACAGTAAAGTATATAAAATAATGAATGGTATAGAGAAGGTGGATCAAGAGCATCTGTTCTCTTGGTTTCAAAACACAAGAAGAAGGGGACATTCAATGAAATTGAAAGGTGGCAAATTCAAAACCGATAAAAGGACATACTTTTTCACATGATGCATAATTAGACTGTGGGATGCATTGCCACAGCAATTGTTGAAGCCAAGAACTTAGTAAGATGCAAGAAGAGACTGGAGGTTTATGTGGAAAGGAAGAATATCCAGAGTTATAAATGTTATTGCTAATGAACATTTTGGAAAGGATGTTAAATCTCATGCTTCAGAGCTTAAGTAAATTTCTACTTATTGAAGGTCAGGACAAGCTCTAATGCAGAGGCCTGATTATGCCATATCTGCCCAGTGTTTTTGCACCTTCCCCTGAAGCACTGAATGCTGGTCACCATCAGAAACTGGACACTGGATTGGATGGAGTTTGAATCTGAGCCAGTCTAGCAATTCCTATGTTACTAAATAACAATAATAATTATATGGGAATTGGGACACTCATGCATAGTGACAATGCTTCATAAGGGCTAAAGTGTTACAGACCGTATGCAGCTATGCAGGGCTAGATTAAGTTTCCCCTTCACTCCCCCGTTTGACTCTGTACAGATAACAACTCCACCCTACTTTGAATGAGTAGATGGGAGGGTGTAAAGAGTGGCAGGGACTGGGAGGAGTAACTGTCTGGGGGTATGGGGAGCCAGATTTGTAATTTGCTATGAGGCGCTTTCCCTCACCCCCAGACTTACCATGGTTCTATATGTTCTATTAAGTCTTCCACCTTTTTGTCCCTCCCTACTCAATTTTTTCTGAAATGATTCTCTCCCGGGGCAACAGGAAGGAACTGTGACAATTCGTCCTCTGGCCTGTGCCTGGGGTGACGCAACTTTGTGCCACCCCTTTCTCGGGGCAGATTGTAAAGTTACAACCTGGCCCTGAGTGCTGTTGATTAGTAATTGAGTACAAGGGGCATGGTGCTGTTGAACTGAGGGCCGGTCACCGGCTAAGATAGATAAAAACAACAGAAAAGTGAGATGAAAAGAGTCTCTGTGAGTCTGCCCAAAATTAAAACTATTCTGTTTTTACTGCTGTCTGCTTTTTCTTGGGGTTCCTGAAGCTGGATTGATGCCCTTTTCAGAAATGGCTTAGGGGACTCTGACTCACAGCTAGTTATGAGTCACAGCAGCGCTGGCAAGTTTTTCTTAATTAACTGTATTAATTGTCTAGAAAATCTGTAGAAAATTATGGAATTTATTTATGAAATAATTATATGCACAGAGATCATCATAATTTCATGGTAATGCATTATCAAGAATCAATGATAATGTATTGGCTAAGATGATACGGAACTATAGTAGGAGCTGACATTTAGGGCCTGATTCTGATCTCATATACACAGGGCCTGATGCTGATCTCATTTACACTGAAGTAAATAAATAATAACGCCCTTGAAATCAGAGTGACACTGGTGTGAAACTGGTGTGTCAGGTGAATGCAAGGAAAGCAGAGAAGAAACTAAAAAAGAACACACAAAGGCACTTGAATTTATTCACATCTCATTCTGAAACACCACATTTTCATGTATGTTTTCAAAATAATTAAAATTGTGCTATCACAACCACAATGCAGAAATGTTAGATATCCTTGGAAAATAGAACAACAGGCACAGTTCCAAATCAAGCTGTCATTGCTGTCTAAGCTGCTCTACCCAATAGAAGGCAAATGATGGATGAAGTTAGCAGTGTAACAAGTATTTAAGAATCAAAATTACTACAACAGATACATCCCACAGTTATTATTCTGACTTAGAACAGCTAAAAAGGCACCATGGTGCTGTAGATGTCCTTCTCTTTACAGCTGTCAGAAATGATAAGGTCCAGGCACACTTTAATCTTTGACAATTCCCACATATTCCCCTATGTGCTTAGAATGCATAGGGCTCAGAGTAGAACTCTGCCATAAAGGCACAACTGAGCCCTATGTAAATTGGTGGGGGAAGTTTTCTATATATAAATATTTGCAATCATTGTTTTCCAAGCATTGGCAAACAGAGGTCCCCGTTGTAGTCAGGGGACTACTTACATAGTAAGGTACTACTCAGGCTGCAAGGACGGTAGGATCTGGTCCTTATTTATAACTGTGCATACTGCAGCCTATTGGTTGTTTGCAAAACAATTCCACTATTTTTATTCATCATTCATGGCATGCACGTGGTCACCTATGTCACATGGATTTTTCTGGCTGGATGATGAAAACTTTATAGAAGTTAATTTGGATATTTGTATGGAAAAATAGCCATTCCCAAACATTTACATGCACAAAAACCAGTTTGTATAAATGCTAATGGAAAAATGAACAAAAGGGATGCAAACATGACTGAATTGAAAAGCAGGTCAGTATTATACACAATATTCACATTTTTTGTGTTATTCTCCTCTTTCAGCTGTTAAGAATAACCATTTTGTTCTTTTTTTGGAGCCATTACTCCTTGCTATTAAAATAAGACTCTGCAATCGTGTGATTGTGAGAGGTAGAAAATAGCCGCATAGAGTTTAATGTGTGCCTCTTTTGTTCCGTTCCCATCCAGCTTTTCTTCTCTTTGCAGTCTAGTTCCTACTTGTTGTCTAAACCCAGTATAATGATCTTGTAGGAAATTGTATTCTCATCATTCTGTTTTGAAATGTTGACAGTTGCCATAATGGTAGAGAGTTAGTTTCTCAATAGTTAACTATGATCCCTCCCTATACCTTGGACCTCAGAGATCTTCTGACTGAATTAATTTCTCTGAATAAAAAGTTGTCTGAGGAATGCCATAATCATCAGTGGCATTTGCTTGCAATATCCTCTGATTCACTTTGCTTCCTGCTGACTCACTCTCTCATGAGTCCTTTTGGGGCATGAATTCTAATAAAGCATGGGGAGAAATTCTCTCCATTTTCAAGATAAATCACAATGTCTTAGAAATGTTCCCCTTTCTCATTATGATTTTCCTGAATATTTCCGGTCTTTTCATGTTGCTATTGTCAGGGGAAAATTAATGGCACGTCTCTCCCCCTTACCGTACACTCCGGATAGTAGTGGCGGCGTTGAGGCAAGGAGCTCACAAGCTGTCAGAGACCATTGAAGAAACACACAACTCAACTTTGATCAAAGGGGAAACTGAGGCACCCTCCTCTCGGTCAAGAAAGGGGGTTGGCAGCAGCTCCGTTTATTATCAGTACCAAGCAGACTTTTATAGAGTATATTCAAAGGGGAGGGGGAATGGGTGGAGGACCTACTTGAAGCATGCGCATCAGCAAACCCTTACATCACGCCTAGGTCATTGCCCTCTTGAGGCACCTGGTGTGTAGACCTTGAGAACGCTTACATGATGCCAACAAGCTTATGAATAGGTGTCTATTCATTCCCTAGCGAAATCGTTACATACATATACTGCAATCTGGCGATATAACACATTAGCTCATCTCGTGAGGCCTACAGCCTGTGATTGTCTAGGCAAGGTCACATTCTCGGTATAGATAACAATACAGAAACAACTTGTTGTGCAGCACTATTACACTGAATGTCTAAAGCCTCAAGCGAATGCTGTGCCACTCTTGGGGGTTTAACTATGTGATTGCTGGTGAGGAAGAATACACGGGGAGAAGGAGCAAGGGAAACTGAGTCGGCCCTAACACTATCAGTATGATATAGGGACGACTACAGGAGGACCATTGATATTCTTCTATAGCACCTTTCACATTGCTCCCCTGAGCTATTTAACCTCTGTGTCTGGGGGGATTTATCTCAGGAGTTCTCCCATTCCCTCAGCTTTTCTGTCCTTCTTCCTTAGGGGCTTTCTTTGGCCCAGTAATGTTACCCCAGTTAGTGAAGTTATATTTTTTGGATGTCTTTGAGCTCAAAAGAGGGAGCAGGCCCGAGAAGAACAGTATGTCCAGGATCCAGCATGCATCTCAGTGAGAAGGTGGTCCTTTTCTGAACACCTTTACAAGGGAGCAGCTGGAGGATGACCTAAGGGCAAATGCTTGAAAAACCTGCTCTCCCAAGACAAGGAAAAAATTTTGCCCCCAGGAGGGATCAGTGTGGGGCAAGAAGCTGTCAGATCCTTTTTTGGAAGAACTGGGAATAGGAGATGCTGGGAGAGGACTATGAAGTGACAGTAGCTTTGGGCCCCAGTAGACATCCCAAACTGAGAGCAACATAAAGTGGCTGGGCAGGGAAAAAGAAGGAACCCTGTGAAAGTATTATTAGTCTCATTTTAAAGATGGAGAAACTGAGGGAGTGTGGTTAAATAGTGCTACGTCTCTGGCAGATCTCCAAGACATCCCCTTCACAGAGTTCCCATTTTCTTTACACAAGATGATGTACCTAGCATTGGAAGAGGCCTTGGGGGGTTTCCTTGTGCCTCCATGGATATCTCAGAATAGAGGCATGATCTGACTTTGTGAATCTGGTATAGAGGGTACTGTATAATGAGTACATTGTCATTGATTTGGGAAGTATTTTGAAGCCCTTTTCAGCTAAAGAACATCCAGTTATTCCAAAAGAAAATGCACCTACCATATGGGCAAATAATTGCTGCATAATCAGAGAGAAGGAGGAATCAGACTTTTTACTACCAGTTGTCAGTCTGCAGGATTCAGATGACCCCCACAGCTCACCAAGGGTTTTGTTTATTTTATTATCACTTTAGAGCTCTACAGTTTTTAAAAGGTAGTTTGAAGCCAACTGCCAAGCTCAGATGTTTAACCAAGATTTGTTGACAAAGCTGGAAACAACGTTAGTGAGTCAGGTTCACATTTTATGGACTGCTAAAAAGTAAACATTATTAATTCAGTTTTGCTTCCTTTTTATTATTTTTCAGCCAGAGGAAAAGGCTGTTTAAATCAGATTTGTGCTTTATTATTCAATAAAGGCAGTAATTTATCACTGGAAAATAATAACTGTGTGGTCAGCATCAGGCAGAAAATCAAAAGGAACAGCATTTAGATCACTGACGAATAACAAAAATAGCAAATATCTATTAACTGAACCTTGAGGCACATCAGACTAAACTGGGAAAGTATCAGCTGCAATGAATTTTAATTCTTTAGATTTAAATTTATTTTTTTAAAAGGACTCCCACACAGAAGTGATGAATGCCCTGACAGTAATTAGACTTATCGCTCAACATATTGAAATGAGAGATGGGCCAATTAGACAGGATTCAGATATATAGTTCCTGATTAGAGTGTAGGCTCTAGATTCAGATTGGAAATGATTTCCAGTGTGAGGGTTCCAAAAATATCCCAAGCTCTTTGATCAGCCTCGGTGATAAACTCTCACAAGATCAGCTGTACTCAGTAGATTTTTGTGATTTTGATACTGAATCTTGCAAGAATGCTTGTCAGATGCATCAAACCCATATGTAGAAAATAGGCCCCTTCTAGTTTTGGATTTGACCTGGAACTTAGCCATAGGGTCTGCTAGTAGTTACCACTGTCAACCTTGTGGAACAGCACACAAAGTATGAGTCAGAACATGTTACGAAGAATATGGTGTATAGAACATTTGTTGTTGACAACTATCATATACATTCTGTTCCAGTAGGTTAATACACCCATATTGTAATTGAAAGGTTATTCCTGTTTTTTTATAAATCGAAGTTTGCTATTTAAATCTATTCTTTACTTTTTGTTATAAAATGATGATGATTATTTTTGTTTCTAAAAATTAAAATGGACAAATCGAGACTTCGGACCTTACTCTGAATGCTGATTATTGAGGACTGAGACAAGTAGATTTTTTGAAGCCTATATGAGTTTAAATATCCTGGCTGCTCAGTAGTCCAGGCCCAATTTATCTAAAAGATTGCCTAAAGCTCCAGGATAAAGACTATGGTAAACAACTCTGCTCCTCAGGCACTAATGAACTCTACCACAAAAATAAATCTCCTCTGTGAAGAAGACAGCGCCCTCTTGGGGGCCAGCTCAAGACTGTAGAACAAATTTCCCCAGGACCCAAGGCCTGTCAAAAACCACACCACTTTCCACTCTAAGTGCAAGGCACATTTCTTGGACTTGCCTTCTCTGACATACACTTAGTAGCCTGTACTTTTAAACAACCGCAAAACCTAAACCCTACCAAAATAAAACACTCCACCTCACACACAGTTCTCCCCCTTCAGAGAAGATGAGAGAGGAAATGAACCACATGCAAGAGACATTAATCATGTCACTTAATGCTGGAAGGTGGCCAGGTGATAGGCAATATAAGAACCTGAACAGAATAGAATAGAGATTACTTGTGACTTTAGGTACAACCAATAGTGCATGGTTGTGTGAAGGTGCAATACCCCACTAGAAGTACCAGGAGGCATTCTGCCTTAGGAAAGGAGCACATAGAAAAAGTATGGCTGTGCGCCATCTTGCTACATGGTTCAGTGCCCCCCTCACCTTCCAAGGGGCCAACTCTTTTGGATGATGTGGAGGAAGGCTGGCAATGGCCCATGGACAGAGTAGCACCAGCAACAGTGCTAGCCTGAAGTAGTCAGTTCTGTTCAGAAAAAGCACAAAATTGCCACTGCATTTGACCCCTGTCGGGGCAGAAGGTGGGGAAGCAGTGGCCTCCTGTATCCTCCTCCACTTGAACTTCCCCTGCACAATCTGGCTTCCCATGTTGCTGAATGCCTGGCTTCACACTCTAAGATGGTATGCTTATCAAATCTTCTTGTGACTGCAAAATAGGTATGAAATTCTCATGGACTGGGCTGAAAGCACCAACTCATGGTATTTTGGCATTTCCACTTTCAGTGCCAAAACCAAAACAAATACTCCACCAAAGATTTGGTACAGATTGGTTCTCATTTTATTCTGAAGCAATTTGCCCACCCCTATTAATATATTCTCAAATACAGTAACTCCTCGCTTAATGGTGTAGTTATATTCCTGAAAAATGTGACTTCAAGCAAAATAATGTTAAGTGACTCCAATTTCCCCATAAGAATTAATGTAAATGGGGGAGGGGTTAGGTTCCAGGGAAATTTTTTTCACCAGACAAAAAACTATATATTATGTACATACTGTATACATTTTATACAAACCATTTAATACTGTACACAGTGATAATGATTGTGAAGCTTGGTTGAGGTGGTGAAGTTAGAGGGTTGAAGAGGGTGGGATATTTCCCAGGGAATGCCTTACTGTTAAATGATGAACTGGCTTTTGGCTGAGCCCTCAAGGGTTAACACATTGTTGTTAATGTAGCCTCACAACATACAAGTCAGAATGGATGGAGGGAGGGGAGACAGCACGGCACACAGAGACAAAGACACACACCCTGTGTGTGGGAGAGAGAGAGAGAGAAATGTGCATTGCCCTTTTAAGTATGCTGATGCCAGTCTTAAGCACATAGTCTTTTTAAGTGGTTCAGGACGTTGAGACAGCAGCTGCTGCCTCAAGCTCTCTCTGTCTCTGTGTCCCCAGCCTGCTCTATACGGAGAAGGGATAAGCGGGGTGCAGGAGCAGGGGCAAGGGGGACACCCTGACATTAAACCACCTTTCCCTCCCCACACAGTAAGCAGGAGGCTCCCGGGAGCAGCTCCAAGGCAGAGGGCAGGAGAAGCACATGGCAATGGGAGAGGACAGCTGAACTGCTGGCAATTGATACCCTGCTGGGCAACTGCTGCACAGGGAACCTAGGGGAACAGAGAACTGAAAAGGGGGCTGCCAGTCCACCCTTGTGCCAAGCCCCCACTAGCTGGCTCCAACGGGCTGCTCTTCCTGCAAGCAGTTGACAAAGCAGGTGGCTGTCAAACAGCATTATGAGGCAGCATTGCACAGCAATGTGACAACAAAATAACATTAACCGGGATGACTGTAAGTGAGGAGTTACTGTATATGTGTTCTCAAAAGTTAATCAGAAGACACTTTAATTCTTCTACGGCAGGACTTCTCAAACATTTTGCTGACACAACCCCATTTTAATGAAGTATTTCCTGCTGAGACCCCAGACAACATGGATGATGCCATTTTGAAAAAAACTTTTTATGTGGACATTACCAGGCTGTGAGGTTATTTTTTGTATAGTTGAGATGCCATGGGCCCTTCTATCAGTGCTGGGCAAATACTAAGAAAACTGATCCATGAATACAAGAGCCTACTTTATTTCAAAATAATTTTTTGAGCTCAGATTATTCATTATTCACAAGTGGCGAGTGGTCATGAAAATGTGCCCAAGTCTCAAATGGTTCAAGACTTTCAGCCCGAACGATTATTTAGCTAAATATTTAGATGGGAAGTATGCAATTCATATTTTAGTATTTGCAGTTTGCTATATTCCTGATGAAAATGTTTTATTCCATGCAGGGAGCAGAAAATAATCATATGGCTTACATGACAAAGCACGTCACAAATAACTAATAGCAAATATCCAAAGCAAGCAGTCTGCAAACAATGATAATTATTCATTTAAACAAGCTTGCATATGTTTACAAATAATAAATACCTTTTTAGAAAATTGGGACAGGGTGCTGAATGATTTGCTAACCAAAAATAGAGCTAAAATAGTAATTCTTGATCATGAATAACTCTATCAGCTCCAACTTGTATTTTATTAGGAAACCTCTTAAGTTTAACAATATAAAATTTCATAACTACACATCACACTTTCTTTCCAGATAATGTGTATTTAATACTATATGCACTAACTAATCTCACTAACATACACTGGACATAGAAGTTGGAAGGTGATATAACATCAGCCACCAACTCAAAAGCTTAACTTTTCTTACAGTTCAGGAAACATTTCATTAGCTACCTTATAAAAGGAATTATCTGTTTGGTTGTTGAAATTCTGGACTGTGTGAGTATTCAGTGAAATAGTGCACTATGGGATTTACTAGTTAAGTTCTCCTTCTAGAAATCATAGAAGCATAGGACTGGAAGGGACCTTGAGAAGTCATCTAGTCCAGTTCCCTGCACTCGTGGCAGGACTTAGGGTACGTCTTCACTACCCGCTGGATCGGCTGGTAGCAAGCGTTCTTTTAGCGAGAAATCGATCGCCTGCAGCACCCACGTTGACTCCGTAACTCCAGCTTGCCGCAAGGCGCAAGCTGGAGTCAATGGGGAAGCGTGCCACCGACTGCCGCCACCATGAGGACGGCAGGTAAGTCCGCTGAAGATACGCCAACTTCAGCTACGTGATTCACGTAGCTGAAGTTGCGTACCGCTGAAGATACGCCAACTTCAGCTACGTGATTCACGTAGCTGAAGTTGCGTATCTTCAGTCGATTCCCCTCCCCGCCCCCCCAGTGAAGACCAGCCCTTCTAGATCATCCCTGTCAGGTGTTTGTCTAACCTGCTCTTACCTTGTCTAACCTGTCCCCAGTGATGGACCTAACCTGTTCCTAACCTGTCTCTTGTCTGACCTGTCCCCAATGATGGACATTCCACAACCTTCCCTAGGAAATTTATTCTAGTGCTTAACCACTCTGACAGTTAGGAAGTTTTCCTAATGTCCAACCTAAATCACTCTTGCTGCAATTTAAACCCATTGCTTCTTGTTCTATCCTCAGAGGTTAAGGAGAACAATTTTTCACCCTCCTCCTTGTAACAACCTTTCATGTACTTGAAAACGATTATAATGTCCTCCTTAGTCTTCTCTTCTCCAGACTAAACAAACACAGTTTTTTCAATCTTCCCTCCTAGGTCATGTTTTCTAGAACTTTAATAATTTTTGTTGCTCCAGTTTGTCCACATCTTTCCTGAAATGTAGCACCAAGAACTGGATACAATACTCCAGTTCAGGCCTAATCAGTGCAGAGTAGCACAGAAGAATTACCGCTCTTGCCTTGCTTACAACACTCCTGCTAATACATCCTGGAATGATTTTTGCTTTTTTTGCAACAGTATTACACTCTTGACACATATTTAGCTTATGATGCACTATGACCCTCAGATCCCTTTCTGCAGTACTCCTTCGTAGGCAATCATTTCCCATTTTGTATGTGTGCAACTGATTGTTCCTTCCTAAGATTACTTTGCATTTGTCCTTATTGAATTTCATCCTATATACTTCAGACCATTTCTCCAGTTTGTCCAAATCATTTTGAATTATAATCCTATCCTCCAAAGCATTTGCAACCTCTCCTAGCTTCATATCATCTGCAAACTTTATAAGTTTATAACTCTCTATGTTATTAACTAAATCACTGATGAAGATATTGAACAGAACCGGACCAAGAATTGATCCCTGCAAGATCCCACTTGATATGCCATTCCAGCTTGACTGTGAACAACCGATAACTAATCTCTGGGAACAGGTTATTCACCCACTTTATAGTAGCTCCATCTAGGTTATATTTCCCTAGTGTATTAACGAGAAGGTCATGCGAGACAGTATCAAAAGCCTTCTGAAAGTCAAGATATACCACATCTACCTCTTCCCCCCCCATCCACAAGGCTTGTTATTCTGTCAAAGAAAGCTATCAGGTTGTTTTGACATGATTTGTTCTTGACAAATCCATGCTGTTACTTATCACCTTATTATATTATAAGTGTTTGCAAATTGATTGCTTAATCATTCATTTATCAAAGAATATAAGCAGACAAAGCATCTGGAAGACATTTTCCCTAGTACTTATTTATTATTTAAACAGATGTGGTACACACATCTGTGGTACACATAAGTACCAATGACATAAAAGAGAGGCCAGATTTAGAAAGCTAGGTAAGAGATTAAAAGTCCAGGACCTCCAGGGTAGCATTTTCTGAAATGCTTCCTGTTCTGTGCACAGGGTCATAAAAACAGACCGAACTGCAAAGTCTCAATGTGTGGATAAGATGATGGTATAGGGAGGAGGAGTCTAGGTTAGGGATGAATTTATTAAAGGGATGAATTTACTATATCCTAGTAAAGAGAATAAGAAAGAAGTTGATAAAGTATGGATAGGAGCTAGCGAGGAACAGTTAAATGTAATAGTCTCACTGAAATCTTACACATAAGGCAAGCAACTGAATATTGACAAACTGCACAAGTGCTTATATACAAATGTTAGAAGTCTAAATACTAAGAAAGGAGAGCAGTATCATTATCCCCATTTTACAGATAGGGGAACTGAGGCATGGATAGTGAAATAAAAACAAATTTAAGAAGCATGCAGTGGTAACTCATACAAAATAAAAGCTATCCAAAAAAAAACTGGTGTGGGGACTACGTGGCAACAACATCCAGCTTAATTTTGATTTTAGTCCTCTAAATAAAGCACATATTTTCTTTATGAACTGTTCTAAGAGATGTCTCATAATTTGTCAGATTTGTTTGCAGGCAGTTCAGGAAAGAGGGGCATTTTGGATCCCCTGTTGTGGGTTTTGAATGGATTGTTAGTAGTGAGCGCTTTACCCACACACAAATAGCCTGGTCAGCAGCATGGCACAAGAATACTGCCATCAGTCCTCAGTAGAAGACCAACAGGAGGTAATTTATGATAACTGGGAAATCAAGCTTGTAAAAGTGATGGCTATTTATCTCTTTCCTCACAATATGAACTATGAAGTTCATCTCTTCATGGTCTCTGTTAATATTTTCAGAGCTATCGAATTTACATAGTTCTTGACAATCTGAAGGATGACACCTCTAAAGCCACAGAAGTTTATTTCAGGGAGGAGATGAAGATGAAAATAGACTCAGAAAATGTTTTATAATGATTAAAAAGTGGGGTTCCCCTGAGACTCATAAGTTACACTGTTTGTGGAATTATTATTATTTGTATCAGGGTAGTGCCAAAAAGGTCCAAATCTAGTTTGGCGGCTCTATTGCACTAGCTGCCATACATAAGGAGACACGCTTCCTATCCAAAAAAATACAGAAGGGCGCAGGGGAGTGCAATGAACAACAGGAGGAAAAGGGGGAGGGGAATGAAGGTAATGAAAATAAAACCGTGGTTACATAGGTTAATGTATTGCCTACAAATGAGAATCAAGTTTTTAAAGTAAGTACAACAAAATCAGCTATCTCAGACTATTGCACAAGTTAGTAGCCTTGGTTGGGTGACTAAATATAGGCATCCCAGCAGAAGTGAGTTCCAAAGAGGAATCTGAAGGAGAAGAGAATAGTAGCCTTCTAGATTAATGCAGTTAGTACAGTCCATTGACATTATGCCCATGGGGCACATCAGAAATTAAATTTGCTTCTCTCGCCAAGCTAAATTAAAGGACAATGTACTCCTAATCCTGTTTTAATTGACACTGTGTCCTATCCCTGTTTCACACCCACATGGGATGGTTCTTGAGGTACTCTGGACTGCGAGTCATGTTGTTACCCCTCTGCCTCTAACATGAGGAAGACTTGCTTGTGCTTCACTGGGTATCAGCTCCCTGACACCACCAGCCTGAGAGTTACACAAACACTCTCCTCCACACTATGACATCCCTGACTTTCCCTTGCACATTAACAATAGGTGCACCCTAGCCCCCAAACCCATGTGGCCCATTCTCCTGTATTGTCAAGCCCCTTCTCCACTGAACAGTCATAGAAATACCAGGTTGCTTGTCTTCAGGGGAATAGTGTACATGTCAACTTGTAGGATTCAGCTCAGGATCAGCACCTTGCTTAATATCACAGTACTGAAATATATTTATATAGAGTGAAATCAAGGAGAAGTTTATTACAATGATTCAAGTGATAGTGAGTAAGGGCATTGGAAACAAAGGTTTACATATTAAACAAAATCATCACATGCTTTCTAGAGACTAAATATAACTACCAGTTAACTACTCTTGCCTAAAGACATTTATTCCAACCTCAAAGTCCTCTGCAGCATTTTCAACCCAGGTTGGCCAAGATCCCATTTTCATGAATGGAAAGACAGTGCCCATTAGTTTCTGAGATGCAATATAAAGGGATATTTTCTTTGCCTTCTAGTTATACTCCCAAACATTCATTGACTGTACTCAGAGACTGGGTAACCACCTGAGTGCTGCTTCCCTGTTGACTTCACATCTCTTTGATGACATCATGGGTAAAATAGGCATCCGTTGTATCATCTTACAATGCTTAATTTACATTTGACAGAGAGATTGGCGAATAAACATCACTTCTCTGAGAGAAAGCCTATTTATTCACCTCCGCTAGTGACTCATACCTTGACACAGACCCTAAGGACATATTTTCAGTATATATACCCAATTCCTTACACAGTATCGGTACATACATTTCATGAGATTAGTGACCAGGGTGACCCCGGCTTTCATTTAAGACCAAACATGACATTCTTTGGTGGACCATAATGTGCATACCAGAATCCGGACATTTCTGTAACCCAGTTGGCATTAAGAGGCTCTTGGGTCACCCCACACAAATATAACATAGGATTTTCCTGCTTATGGGACATTTCTTTGGTAGCCATATTGGTGCAGTGACACAAGTTTACATTCATTGAGACAAACACCTCCTTTACCAGATCTCACACTTTGCCTACTTGGAGCTGTTCAAATACATCACTTAGATCGAGTAAAAATGTTCACATAAAGATACAAACTGGTTAAACACTTTTCTTAAGGAACAGCTTATAATTGAAGTATAATTATCAATATGTTAAATCTAATTCAGCTTCTACATTTGTTAGGCCAACAGTTGCTCACAGGGGATCCGTATAAAAGTGTGACACTATGAAGGTCCAATGTATAAGGCTTTACCTGCATTACTCCCACTTAGCAGCATTCACTATATGGCAAATTGACCCACTTGGATGGTGTTGAACTTTATAGGGACCAATTTCTACTGCAAAAGTATAGAGGGAGATTAATGTTTTGCTACAATGGGGTTTCCATAGAGAAAGCAAGAATGCATCCGGTATTTTGTATTTTGGCATTCTGGGCCAAATTCTGCTGTCACTTAAATGATACAAATCTAAACTGACTCTGTTGCGTAAGTTACTCTGTTGACTCTGGTATAAATCTGGAGTAGATGAGAAAATATTTGGCCCTCTGAATTTAATATTTTCAGTGACTGAGTGATGCAAGGCTTTGGGAAAGGAGATGAAGGGCTGTCGATGTGCTGCATTCAATTAGAACAGCGAACAAGAGGAGTAAAACTTTAATGCTCAGACATGAAACAGAGATTTTTCCTGAAAATTGATTAATGTCATATCTTTGCAGCCTTCAAAACAGATGACAAGCCTCTGGCTGTTTAAAATCCTACCAAGGAACATGTTTGCTATCTAGAGAGCCATCATCTCCTGTACAGAATCAAAAGAGATTGTAGTGTCTGAGCCATGACAGACCCCATCAGAATCATTAACACATGAACAGCTCTGTTCACAGTGCACATATCTGTACATTATTATGCTGCTGAAGTGTAATCATATACAACTCCTTTTGTTCTGGTGAAGTGGAAATTGGAAGCAGAGTTCTGTACAGGGGCTGTAACTAGCATCCTATTCAGCTGTCCTGCACAGCATCTTATTTTATGTATCAGGGCAGGGATATGTGGTAAGTTGCACGGAAATATGATGTGTACATTACAGAAGACAGAGAGTTATAATTATAAGTAGGACAAATAACTCAGTCCACTACTTGCCATTACAGCACTTAATCCAATACAACATGGCAACTTGCTTCAGACCCTTCTGGATCAGAAAACCAGAAATCCATTGTATGCAACGCAATGGTGGCACAGAAATTTTAATCTTATAATAATCGAATACAGTAATTTTTGAAAACTGTATCGCCCCTCCCCCCCCAATCACTATATAATCTTCTTTTGCAGATGTATACGGTTCAGAACTTAATCCAGCCAGTTCCACTTCTGAAGAGGGAACTCTTAGAATGGAGTGGGTGGGCAGGGTAATGGGATAAAACGTCTTTTGTCCTAGCTCACAAGTTCCAACACATGAGTGTGACAGGCGCTGATCTTAGTCTAATCCAGTCCCAGGTTTCCATATCACAACAATTTCATTGAAATCATCATTAATTGGCAGCCTTAGAGGGACCAAAAACTGAATGAGTCTCCAGGCTGAACTATCCTCCTCATACAAAGGTTTGCTTCTTTAAGCTTAGTCTTGTAAAATATTGGCTGGGTAGCGTGTAGAAGTTTGAACTGCCACTGCCTGAGCTGTGAAGCATATGTTCAATAAAGAGAGTTTTTTAGTTCCCAGTGCTGTCAAACCACTAAATTCACTTAAAATAATTTATGAGAGCGCTCAGTATTATAAATCCAATTAAGCACTTTTTTCTTTCCCATAAGCTAACCATAATAGCAGCAGTTTATTGTATGTGAGCACAAAGTATAATTATTATTGCCTATAATTTGTCATAATTTCTAAATTTTCTTATTCCAGCCAGAGTATTTAGGAAAGAGAAACATTTTAGAAAGAACTCTAATAAACATTCCCAAACTAATCTATGTTGGGACACAACTAGCTATAATGAAAAACATTCCCTTCTCAGGGCTTCTTTCCTTACACGAGGTGCACATACATTTCAGAGTGGTAGCCATGTTAGTCTGTTTCAGCAAAAACAACCAGGAGTCCTTGTGGAACCTTCAAGACTAACAAATTTATTTGGGTATAAGTTTTCATGGGCTAAAACCATCTGATGAAGTGGGTTTTAGCCCACAAAAGTTTATGCCAAATACATTTGTTAGTCTCTAAGGTGCCACAAGGTGCACATAGTTCTTTTTCTTTCAGGAGTAATATTACATAATTTACCACCCCTGATCTCCTTGTATCTAGAGATGGGGCTCTAATTTTCTGACTCCCAGAACTATGACAGCAACTGTAACACTTGCACATTAAACTAATGTAATGCATTTTCAAGGTTAGTCAAAAATATAAACTGGTGAAGAATGTGGCTCCCTGCTAATTAAGTGGAGTTTCTCATAGAGATGGCATGTGTCTCATGGGTTCTAATAAATTTCCAGGTAGAATTTATAGTGTTGGTGTTGACCTATATTATGTGTGCCCTGGTTGCCTGAAAGATCACCTGTGTGATACTGCAGCACATGCAATCAGCAGCAACACTTCTGCTGGCATTCCCCTGGTTTGGAAGCTGCTAGCAAGTCTTTTTTCGGCTGAGATAAACTTCCCCTTCCTTGTCCAGAAACGCTGGATTTTCTGGGCTCTGACAATCAGGATCTAGGTATCTGAAGATGGGTATCCAAAGACCGGGGCACCCAAAATTAGTGGACATTTACAAATGTGAGCCTTCATGACTTGTCCAAAGTCACAGTCCATTGCTGGGGCAAGCATAGAAGCAAGGACTCCCAGTCTTGTGTCCTAACCCTAAGCCTATTTTCTATGGTAGTGAGCTAGCCCACATTTGCAATCTACTCCTAGGTTTGCCTGAGTTAATATTTTTATTTAGATAGAACTTCTTTCCCTACTCACCTTGTTTAAAGTATCTGGTGTCTGTTTCATAGCAAGAGCTATCCTGTGTGTTCAGTTAACAAACTGAAGTATTGTGCAAATTAGCATCAAGGAAATCCTCAAGTGAATCAGAGGGTGGATTGCATAATGAGAAACTGAGATCAAGGGCCTAAGCTGGCATGGTTCTCTTCTGAGAGAATATTTATGTTGCATCTGTGTGAAGGAGAAAGGAATGTTATTCCTGAATAAGAGGCTGTGGTACAGAAGAGGAACTCCACTGGGAGTCAGCATGATATTTCCTTTAAATTGCAGCATTCAGGGGTGGCAGAATCAGAAGGCAGGACTAGCACCCCACAATGCAAATATTTGTTTGTGAGGGATTGATGTATGTTTCTGTCCCCTTCCCTCCTCCGCCCCCCCCCAAATATCTCATATTAGACAGACCTGGGAGAAAGCCCACAAGTGCAGGGGAGTACATGGTTCGGACACAGACATCCCTTAAGGGAGGATTTGTTAAGGGGGATTCTCTATATCCTAATAAAGAGAAGAGGATTGAAGTTGATAAAGTACAGATAGGAATGGAAGAAAAAAAGAGTCCCATTAAATTATATCACATAAAGGCTGTCAACTAAATATTGATGAATTTTGCAAGTGCTTGTATACAAATGTTAGAAGTTTAAATACTAAGATGAGTGGGTAGTATTACATGAAGATATTTGTATAATAGGCATCAGAGAAACTTGATGGAATGATGATACTCAGTGAGACATGGTAATACCAGGGTACAAAATATATAGGAATGACAGAATAGGTCATATGGAGGGGGAATGGCACTATATATGAAAGAAAGCATGGAGTAGTACAAATTTTAATGTAATCAAACTGTACCACAGAATCTCTGTGGATAAAAATTCCATGCTTGAAAAATAAGAGTGTAGGAGAGTATACTACTGACCGCTTGACCATGATGGTGATGGTGACTGTGAAATAGTCAGGGAGATTAGAGCCCGGCTACAAAAACAGAAAACCCAATAATAATGGAGGATTTCAACTATCACCATATTGATTGGGTACACATTATCTATCCTATATCGATTGACTACAGAGATAAAATGTCTAGACACCACTACATGGAAATTACCATAAAGGAGGTGGAAAATTTTTTTTAAGAGCTTGATGCACACGAATCAGGGTAATTTCCACCCCAAAATACTGAAGGAACTGGCACATGAGATTGCTAGGTCTGGTAGCAAGGATTTGTTGGTACAGACCGGAGATTAGAGGCAGTACCTGGTAAGGATCATGAGACAGGATTCAAGGACAAAGTCAAGTTGGAGTCAGAGATCAGGAGACAAGGTGAAGTCCTGCAAAGTAGCAAGATCTGTGTGGCTGTCCAGACATCTTCCTGGGGCAATCACTGTGGTTCAGTCAGGGCACTTGGCCAATCAGAGGGCCACAGTGTACGGTCACTCTGGGTCTTGTGGGAAGTGCTTCCTGTGGCACCCATTCTCCACAGTGCTCCCTGGCTGTGCCTCTGTAGCGTCTTCTCATAGCACTGACGGAATCTTGGCCAGCTCAGGCTCTGCAGACCCAGGTTCTAACAGTTCTGGGTCCTTAGAGTCAGATTGACAATGATCTTGGGGTTTACCTTCCTCTGCAGTGTGTGGGTGTGGGTAACTTGTCAGGATAATCTCACGTAATCATTTTCCTGCCTTTGCAGGGGTCTCGAGCACTGGTGCACCTTGGTCCCTCCTATGTTCTGCCTGTGGTACATAGCAGTCTAGTATTCAGTGGGCTGCCACACTTAGGTCTAATTTCAGCTGTTTGGTTTAGTATGAGGGTGCTGGGTAGAGTTGGTGGCCTGTGATGTACAAGAGGTCAGACTAGATGAACTGGTGGTTCCTTCTGACCCTAAACTTGACCACTCTATGACAGTTCACAAAGCCCATTCTCTCAAAGCCTGCTATAAGTTAATATCCCTGATATACATCCACAGTCTGTGTGTGAACCACAGCAGTAATTGGCCTGGCAACCTTGCAGCACCATAGCACCAACAGTTGACATGTCAACGCCAAACTGATTAGCCACTGACCTGTGGCAGTCTGGGGTAGTCAGCTTCCAAATGGCAACTGCAAGCTACTTCTGGACTGGTATAGCCTGTCTCATCTCTGTATTCTGATGCAAATGGGCTGAGACAAGCTCCTTACACAGGTCCAGGAAGGTGGCCTCTCTCGTGGAAAATCAGGGTCCACTGCTGATTATTCTAGGTCTGTAGGACAATTTGGTCCCATCACTGTGCTTGTGGCCTTGCTCAAGCACAACGGGATTCCACAATATTAAACACTGAATCATCCGGCTCCACTATAGTATGTCTACACATAGCCTTGCAATCTCCCTACAAAGCGCACCACTGCCTTGTCAGGGTAATAAGCCACTGAAAATGCCCTTCACCACATCTCATGTCCCATATCTACCTTTGGTTCCTGTAACAGGTCATCATCCTGAGTTGGCTCCATGCCTCGGCCACTGGTTGGAACAGAGGCTCTGGACAGAACTCTAGAGCATGTCAAACCAGAAGTGTTATACTTTATGGAATTAGTGGGACAAGACCAAATCTGTACAGGAACCCAGGAAGGACAGACAAGTTCTCCTACAGTACAGTGTGAAAGAATTCCTGGAGTGGCACAGCTTGCTGCAATGCAAAGAACCATGGGTTATGCACCCAGAAACCCTAGTGGATCACACGGGTGAGATTAGCACCACTGAAGATACAGCAACTCAAATATGGCTTTGCAATGTGGCTGCTCACAACTTAGGCAAACGGAGTACTAGACTTGGGTCCTCATCTCCCAGGTTAACTCTGCACTGAAGACATACCCCCCAAAAGAGCATGTTTGGGATTAGATCTTATACATGACATGGTCACATTTCTGATTCAAAGGGGAGAAAGTTCTACATCTACTACTATAAGTTTCACCTTAGAGAGAAATCGCCACACCACATTCCATTAGCGATCAGTTGTGGTGGCGAGAAAAAAGGGAAGAGATGGTGTTTACTTGGGGCCTAGCACTGATTTAGGGCTTTTTGGGTGGTAATCAACATCATGACTCACTCAAAAGTGAATTGGCAGCCAGTGCAGAGTCCATAGCATAGCTGTAACATACTTTGCTTGGCCTGCCCACAAGAGGACATTTGATTAACTGGCAAAGGCTGCCTTTTCAGATAAGATTTGCCTGCATTGTGTCAAAGTGTTTTGTAATCCTGGGGTCTTAGTTTTCTCTTTTCATACAGACCCAGATAGAATCTAAACACTTGACCAAAAACACTTATGTTCATTTTTGGTTGATCTTGGATTTTGCCTCTCAGAAATAATCCTTATTATTGTCAAGAATCAGAGAGGTAGCCATGTTAGTCTGGAGTTGCAGAAGTGACAAAGAGTATTGTGGCACCTTAAAGACTAACTAAAGTATTGAAGCATAAGCTTTCGTGGGCTAATACCCACTTCGTCGGATGCAAGCAGTCTTTATTATTATGCCTCATTATTGGTTATCCATGGCTTATCCAGCAGCTAGTATGAGTAGGCGGAGTTATTCCTGTTGTAATACTCATATAATTTTAGGGAACACTTTAGGAATGTGTCTTATTTGTGTATTTCAGTCACTTAAAGTTTCACAAATGGAATGGAAGTTGGCCACACAAATTGTTTTGACGGTTACACAGCTATTTGTGCTTCTGTTATACCTTTGCCCACTTTCCATTCTTTATTGGAGCTGAGCTTAAGCAACTGCACAATACTGTATGTGCAATTGTTTAAACTTCCTTGTGTATTTTATTCCATTCCATGCACTTACAAGGGAAAGGACTAGTTTTCCGATATCTTGGGGTTTTCTGTAGCAAGCACCTGTCACTACAGTATCTAAGTTTCACAGAACATTTTTACAATATAGATCCTAAGCATTTTAGGAGCATCAGCTCAGTGCTCCTGACATGCATAAATACACCCCTTCCCCCCCATCACAGCACAACACATGAGCTGAATCATCCTCACCCAAATGTCACTGAATTTCCTCTCTGTTTAGGCTATTGGCAGGGCAGCTCTCAGAGCTGGTGTCCAGGGATGCACAACTTGGAAATAACATTGTTGTTTGACTGAAGCAGACAGGGAGAGCGTTTACATTAAATGAAGGAATAAATGCTGTGCTGTGTGGGGGTGCTTCTTGTGGGTTTCAATTAAGTCTCCATTTTCTTTGTAAACATTCTTCATTGTTGGGACTAAATAGTGTGTGCGTTGTTGCCATTTACCCATTCTATCCATCCAGGTCTATACGTACCATGAGAACAAGCACAGTCAGAGGGCTAGACATCACTATTATAGTTGATAAGAATACCATCTCTAGTATGGATAAATCCTCATACAAGTGTCAGCTTTTTGGTGCAGTGACCTTCCTCTTGTTTTATGTTTGTACAGCACCTAGCACTATGGGGTCCTGGTTCATGACCAGGGCTTCTAGGTGCTAAGGTAGCACAATTAATATTTCATAATTTAATAATAAATAAAATAATAATAATAATAATAATAATAATATCAAAAGTCATCAGGCATTCACTAAAGAGACTTTACTTAACTTTGGTAAATTACCTGAGAGGATAGCAGAACTAGCTACTGGAGACTCTGCAGGAGCCCCTGAATTCCTGCTATTACCAAAGAAGAGGGTTTGAAGTGTTTCACTCAGCCTAAATCAGCCCTGCTGCATTTCCTGTGCAACTGAAGTACTTTCCATTCTACTTGGCATTTCCTGAAATGGCCCTTTATCCTATTGTGTTTGCTAACTCATTAATAGAAACTCTTCCTAAGTCACTAGCTAAAATGATGTTCACAAAATACAAGCACCCAAAACTTCAGATGGCTAGTCAAATATATCGTCCAAGCCTCTTGAATCTGTATGCACACCTGACATTATTTTTGGATGGACATATTAAAAGTTAATCATTTGTCCATAGATATACCCAGCTCCTGCCCACCATAATCACTTAGCAATGCAGAGAGCCATCGTTAGGATTTTGGGGTAGAGTAGCAAAATGATTCCTCAGAATTCAACCCAAACTGAATTGCTTCATATTACATGGAGAGACAGTGTTTAGAGATCTATCTACTTTCTTACATCTCAGGACTCAGGACTTTCTTTGGTATAGAAATTTGGAGATCCTGAAAACTCCATTTTCCGTCCAAATCTTGCAGTGAATCATCAGACCATTAATTTCAAATGCTGGATTTCCCCAACTATTTGATTCAGCAGACTTTCTTGGATTTGATTTTGATTTGTGATGCATTCCCGTCATATCTTCCAAGAATATGCTGTCATAGGATTTGTTGATTTTAAAACACTTTGTACTTCAGAAGAGATGAAGCTAGAAGACCAAGGCTTCTATTTTTTTTTTTTTTTTTTTTTTTATAAAAAAAAAATAGAAGCCTTGGTCTTCTAGCTTGTGTGGAACATATTTGACTCTGACCCAAGGCACTTAATTTTCTAATTTGCTTCCTTAAAACTGTGATCTCTGGGCAGGGAGGGAGTGGAGTTGGGGTGGGAACTTTGGGGAAGAGTTTGGAACGGGGGCAGGGAAAGGGTGGGAAGAGGCGGGGCAGTGGCAGCAGGGGTATGTGTATTTGTTAGTGATGTGGCCCTCTGGCCAATGCATTAGTCCTTATGTGGCCCTCTTGGTCATTTGAGTTTGAGATCCCTGGACTACACGGCTCTGTAAAAGCTGAATGGATAATCAATTTCATGTCTGGCGATAAAACATCAATGTGTTTGTATTGTGGGTATACTCTGTACTATATCAATGATGTATTTGAGAAGGCCCTCTAAATTTGAAGACTATGGTCAAGATTTTAGTATGTTACATAGGTATCAATCCAAAGTAATCCTATTAAAGCCAAAACACAGTACTTTTTATATTATTCCTCAGTCACACCAGAGTCAGTACGGTTATAATCTAGGCTCAACATTATTTAAAGTTTTTTAAACTATAATTTCCTGCTGACTTCCTATGTTGCAAACCATGCATTGGCTCTATTACATCTTCAAATATTATGATATTGTTATCTCAGCTCTCTTTGACTGACTCTCTCCAATGGTGATACCACTAATTTTGGAAAATAAGTAGGTAAATGTCCCCATATTCCTTAAAGATTCTGAATTGTATAGATTCTACAAACATAGGCAAAGTCACCATTAACTTTGGTGTGATCAGTAAGAAGTTTTCTTCAATTTAACTGAATGTGTACAATTGTTCTATTTTCACCCCTTTGTCTAATATAGCTATCTATCAATGTCACTACTCTAGTCTCATATACATAACTGGACTTATTCTCATTTACATTGGCAGTGTAGAGTGTAAATTTACACAGTGGCCACTTTACATTGCCAGACTTGTGTGAAGGGTCCTTAGTATAAATGAAAGTCAATCCCAGTGTCTTTGCTTCAACTGAAATCATGTGCCCTGTCTTCTTTTGATAAATTTGATTAATTTAATACTTCTTTCCAATTCATTCAGATTATTTTTTTTAGGTTCAGCCATACAAAGCCTTCCCCAAGCCATCTTTGTGTTTCCAATTCTGATATATTTTCATTCAGTTCTTGTTGAATGTAATCTATGATTTTTAACCTCAATCTTTTGCCATAGGCCATGCTAACCTTCTAGAATCCTGTGTTTCAACTAGATCTTTGTTGATCTGGGGCCTATACTGATTTCAAGAGAGAGTCTGGTCCTTAAAAAATGTCTAGTACACATTACTGAATAAAGTATTCAGAGAATCATAGACTATCAGGGCTGGTAGGGACCTCAGGAGGTCATCTAGTCCAACCCCCTGCTCAAAGCAGGACCTAATCCCCTGTGTTGTTTTTGATTTAATGACAATCCATATTTATTACCTCTGTTGATCTCCAGTAGGCTGGCTATTGCTGCAGCAGTACTCTGTACAAAAACTATCCAGCTGTAAAACTGATGAATGTTAAGTAAAAACAAAATGTAGGTCTTTTGGGTTACTTAGATTCCATACATATATTTGCCAGCTGTGGACTGCCGATATTTTGAGAAGGGAACCAGCAAACCATTTCCTCCTTAGTCTCTGATATCGTCCCTGTAACTGAAATAATAATTCATAATGATTTATGAGATAAAGAATTTTAAATTATTTCCCTGAGCTGGATAGCTCCTAAATAAATTTGAAGTAATTATTTATAGAACATGTTCAGAAAGTTCTTGTTATCTCCTCTTGAATAAAATCTAGCATACATTAAACAGTTATCATGGTCTGTGCAAGTCTGGGTGATATTCTATTGCCCATGTTATACAAGGATGTCAGGTTGGATGATCTAATGGTCCCTTCTGGTCTTGAAATATATAAATATATGAATTAGTGACACTACAAAAATCCCAGAATATAATATTGCCATTAAATTCTTGCCTTCCCATTATGCTGCAAATGAAAATAGGTTTGTATCCACAATGACTGGGCCTTATATATCTCCAACTCCCTTCTATATTTCCATTTCCTTCTCAATTGGCTTGATTTCCCACTGATTTTTTTATTTACATTCCAACTTTCAAATATGAATTAGGGATTAGAGAACTTTCATGGTTCCTGGAAATGATCTTTTTGTGGAATAAAGAGGTACCTTCATTTGTAAGAAACAGCTGATTCATGAACAATTAATTGTTGGCATTCTACATAGAAATTGAAAGCTATTACTTGAATTATATTAAAATTATAAAGTAGAGGAAATGTAGGACTAGTCTGTGAAATTTTGGTCTCATTGAATTCAGTGACAAATCCTATTGATTTCATTGGGGCCAGGATTTTCACCCACTGTTTAAAAAATGAAAATATTCAAAACCATCTTCCTATTATCTCTTTGAATCCAACCTACAGTGTATGAAATTACATTATTTTTTGTACCACTGCAATCTTCTAGAAGGCTAATTTCATTTTTCTTTATGATACTTTTGCCCAACTTTTTGTGGTATAATTATTTACCTCTTTTGAGGAAAATAATTTGTCATTCATGTCAAGAAATAAATATGGAGCAATTTACAGATCTCTCTGGGAAGATCAAAGCAGCTCGATAACACAATGAGATTAGAGAGATAACATGAAGATCAGTTATTCAGTATACAAGAAAGAGAGGTGTCTAATTACACTGCAAATTCTTAGTATTGTGGCCACTTCTATATGTAAGAAGTAAAGCTATGTACTAGGCCACGTGATTTAAGTCAAGTGAAGCTTTTTTGTGAGCTAATTGCTCTAATGAGCATGTAATTTCATTCTCAGTTCCATCTATCTAAGAAAGGGCAAGAGGATGATTAATTATATATTGTCTAGAAGAGAAATTATGTTAAATCACAAAATTCTGTGATGTTTTTGCCACTCAACTTGGAGGCACATAAGAGGGATGATGTGCCTATTCAGGATAGTGCTTTAAGATCATCCCTACTTAATTGCTGTTCTAGGCTCCCTGACTGATTAATTTCACCCTTTCCAATGTGCCTGGTACCTATTAACTTGCAAAGGCAGGTACTGTCTGACCTTGCATGAGCTACAGCTTGATTTCCTGAAGTGTGCCAAAAAGTTTGGAGAAACTGGCCAGAATATGTTGTATCTCACAAAGTTGTAAACAGAAGTGAATGAATTTTTCTGGTGGTCATTTAGCTTTCCAACATATATGTTATAGTGGTTTATGGTGTAGTAAAGAGTCTGACCTCAAGACAGCCTAGCTGAAGTTTATCATAAGTAATTCACAGCATAGAACAGGCACTACTGGTCTTCAGTAGCTTTTAAAACTAACTGATGCAAAAAACTCAAAGGAACACATTCATCACTTAGGTTTTTCCAGGCAGGAGGCTCCAAATGCCATATATCTTCCAGAGACAGGGCACAGTGATACACGTGCATCTGATCTGATTCATTGCATCCTCTGCATGGTCTCTGACAGAAAAATATTTATTCATCTCTGGCTGTAAAATCAATTGCTTCCACTAGCAGAACTCCCAGAAGGTTGCTTGCCCTCCCTGTGGACAGAAGGAATCTGCTAGGGATGTATCTGGCCAAAGATCCTTAAGAAGAGATGTAGTGACTGGACTAGTAGAGTTCCTCAAGAATCAGGCTTGGGACCAATCTTATTTAATATTTACATTAATGACCTTGGCGGAAAAAGTATGAGCATGCTAATGAAATCTGTTGATGACACAATATTGGGAAGCATCACCAACAGAATATTATGAATATCAGAATATTATGCAGGAAGAACTGATTTACCTTGAGACCTTGAGTAATAGAAATAGGATGAAATTTAATAGTACAAAGTGCAAGGTCATGCACTTGGAACAAGAACAAAAACAAATCGTTATAAACTGGACATGAGTAAACTTAGGCTGGAAATTAAAAGAAGGTTTCTAACCACCAGAGGAGTGAAGTTGTGGAACTGCCTATTAATCGGAGTTGTGGGGAAAAGAAACCTAACTATGGAGCTTCAGATATTTATGAATGGGATTGTATGAGGTTGTTGCCTGTAACAGAAGGGGACTGTATTTGATGACCCAGGAGGTCCCGTTCAGTTCTATGTTCTTATATTCTTTGGACCTAAAGGGCCCAATGGAGGTTTAATTACACCCATGTAATTCCACTGAAGGAGTTTCTCAAGGATAACTGAAGGTAGAATTTAGCTCTATGTGTCTTTACAGTGCCAGCTGCTAGATGCACATTACCAGGTAAAGATATACTTAGAATCATAGGACTGGAAGGGACCTTGAGAGGTCATCTGATCCTGTCCCCTGCACTCAAGGCAGGGATAAGTATTATAAAGACCATTCCTGACAGGTTTGGTCTAACCTGCTCTTAACAATTTCCAGTGAAGAGATTTCACAACCTTCCTAGGCAATTTATGCCGGTGCTTAACCACCCTGACAGTTAGGAAGTTTTTCCCAGTGTCCAACCTAAACTGCCCTTGCTGGAATTTAAACCCATTAGCTTACACTGGATCTTTTCAAACGCTCACCCCATTGGATGGGATGGGGCTTTGGTGGAGCTGGAAGTAGTGTAGACACCCCTTGCAGGCTGAAGGGGGCCTTTGCTAGAAGCAGCATTTCTCAGCCACCCAATCTGCCTGCTTTCTCATGTGTCTAAGTTGTTCACCAAAATAATAACAAATTGACTGTCGCAAAATCTGGATGAACAGCAACCTAGAGAGCAGGTCGGTTTTCGAAGGAATTACAGCATGGTGGACCACATCTTCACAGTCTAAACTAGAGCATTCAAGGGAATACAAGTTCCCTTTGTGCATTGCCTTTGTTGACTATGAGAAAGCGTAGATGGATTGGTGCATAGAAGCAGAGAAAGAGGGGGAAAAGTGCCTATATACCAGCATGATCTGAGTTGCAGGAATTAGTGAGGGAAAAGATCTACTAACTAGATAATCCATTCTAGTCCATTACCCTGATAGGTGATGGGCATATGTCATAAGTGTGGAGTGTGCCTTGCCTGGGTGGGGCTATGTTATCTGAGACAAGTAACATAAGAGTTTCCCTGCCATGAGGGTGGGAGGAGTTTTTCAGTTCAGTTCATTTCTGGCTTGCCATGGAGCTTGGCAAGTGTCCTTGACCATCTTTGGCTATAAAGATGGTTCTATTTTCTTCTTATATTTCTGATTAGCTGTACTGTGAGTATAATCATTTAATTCTATTAAGCCTGTGCCTATCTGAGGTGTCTCTTTCCATTTTAGAAGGGAGGTAGAGAACCCCAGATTGTGAAGTGTACTGTATCTCTGTTTTAATCTTTTTCTTTATTAAATCTTGTTAGTTATAAAACGTGTGGTTTATTTCCCTTAGGTCTTCCTTTGCTTCCAGGTTGGGAAGAGAGGGGGATAAGGAGGGGGGTAGGTAAGAATCAGCTCAGGATATAAGCTGAGAAACGGTGCCTGACTCTTCAACTAGAAGGAGGTGGGGGGGGAGGCGAATAGCCCCCAGGTGTCTGGCTCTGGCTCCCAGAGAGGGGGGACAGGGTGCAGGGGGGAGGAAAAGCAGCCTCCAGGTGTCTGACTTTGGCTTCCAGGGAGGAAGACAGAGTTAGGGTTTTTGGGAGTCTGAGTACCCCGATCCAGGCTTTGGATATCTACTCAGATGGTGGCAGCCGGGGGTCCCCCAGTTCTCAGCTGGTAAAGTGTGGGAGCCTGGGGGGGTGTAAAACTTAATTTGGCTGGGAAACAGCTTGGTTGAGTGGTTTGGCTACTGAAGAGTCCCAGCTTTCGTACTCGAGAGCACAGGGCTGGGGTAACAGACTCTTACAGCATATTACAGATGTTTATCACATTTTGTTTTGTTCTCTGTATTAGTTACTCTGTATGATGACATACTGCCAAGATTAAAGGCCTGATTTTGAAAGGTACAACCATCTCTATTCTGATTGAGTGTTTATTTTAATACATCATACAAGTTGTACCATTTTTGGTGAATTGCATATTTTGTGGTATTCAAACAGCAATAAGTACTGGTTCAACACTATCTTTCTGATTTGGGAACTGACCAATATCAGTGATACTAGTTGACTAATCTGACTAAAATATTTTTGGTATCTGGCCAGCTGTAATCAGAAAGATTAAAAATATATTTAATTATTGATTATTGCTGGATCTGTGGATTTGCTGTAACTAAATTAGCTATGGCAATTTGGCTTCAAGAATGTAAATACAGACAGTTAGTAACTGGAGATTCTTGGATATTAACCATTGTGGATATACAGACAACTCTTCACTATAAAATATCAGATAACACAAATAGCCTGCTCTACTTTCAGGCTTCTATTTAAGTGGTTCCAGAGTAGACAATAGTTATATCTGACTTAACTCACCATTCAAATTAAGCATTATGTAAACATGATTTACAAACTGGCCACAATAAAAAATATTAAAATAATCATCCGCTCAAAACAAACGCTAGGTGGTTTAATATTGCTTCACTTTACCTTTCCCTCTGTAACGAAGGCAAGTTAAGAACCCCATGATTTTGAGCAAGTTGGTGTACTTGTAGCTTTATCCCCAATCCGAGAGAGACTCTCACACATTCTGTTCTATATAGATTCTTATACCACATTCATTGCTGTGGTAGCTAGGCACCTCATGAGCATAAGTAGTTCCAGAATCGGGGATTTAGTCTGCCTATGCAGGTTACAAAAAGTAGAAGAAATTTCTTCTTTTACATGGAGATTCATGAATTCTCATTAACTAGCCATTTCACCTGATATTAGATGATATTTTTCACCATTGTTCAAATGGTAAAACCACATCTGCAAAACCAATTTCTGCAAAACGAGCATATCCATAAGACAAACGTATTTAACAAGCAATGAATGTTGTTGTGCATTGGGTGGTGCATTGCTAAAACAGCTGTGAGAAACAATTAACAAGTCCCCAGCTTAAAAGAAAGGTATACGTCACTGAGCCTGTCCTGGAATTTGAACTGTATGGGCAGAGGGCTTTGGCTGGGCATTGTTTTAGGTAAAGTGTGTGTATATATGAGAATCAGGACACAACACACAAAAAAGAGACAAGAGACAGATGCAGCCTGGACAAGCATGGTGCACATACCTGGGACAAGCCTACAGGGGGAGGGAGGGACGGGTTTCTGAGTCTGGTGCTGAGGAAAGAGGTGCTGTAAGAAAAGCAACTATCTCCTATCGTTTGGTTCCTCTTGTGGTTTGTTTTTTTTTTGGGGGGGGGGGGAGGACTTTGTATGTTCCTTGTAAATAAACAAGATTGCACCGAAGAATATTCCTGACTCCATCATCAACTTCCTGACTGGATCACCCTGGAATTGGTTAACTGCTCAAGTCAAAAGGGGTAACAATATAAACAAATTTAGATTGTTTTTATAGTTACACTTTCCTGTTGGCTATTTGGACACTGTCTGAGTGACCCTGTCAAAGATAGATAGACTTTATCAGCGGGCAGGCAGTATAACAATGAGCCCATTCCTCTGGAGAGAAATGTAGCTCTCCAGGTGAAGGACTCATTCTAATAGGTTATTGACTATTTATTGATATCATCCATTATTTGTACAGCACCCACAGCAACTGAATCCCCAAACCTGAGTGGAGCTTTGGGATATTACAAAACAAATGATTACTATCCATAGTGATTATTATTTCTCAACATTTCTGATCTATTCACGTATTTTCCCTTAATTGATTGGAACAGCCTCTGACTCCACACGTCTTTCCCTTTGTGCCCATTTCTTCTATAAAGTCTTCAGCCACAATGCCAACGTGTCACTTGATGCCTGCCTTTATGCTACAGGAGAATGTGTGTGTATATGTCCGCAGCATTAACGTACAGCACATCCCCCATATACAGATAGTATTGACTAGAGTGTAGTTGTCCACAGGTGCAGATTATGTAAGTGCTAGGAAGACCGAGAGCCCAGAGGTCTGAAGGGACATCTGCTACCATGGCCTCTTTCTGCAAATATGATTCCATCACCCACATTGCAACATGAAACTCTAAACCTAATAATTCACCAGTGACAAGCTTTGAATTCAATTATCCTTTAGCATCTTAAATAGTCAATAAGCTATTAGAAGGGCTCTAGAAAGATTAATTCCAGAGTCTAGTGTTAAATGTTAACTCTAAATTCATCGATGTTTCAGTTTAGCATCTATAGTCTCATTTTCAACTTCTTTTAGACTGTGCTGTGTTGAAGATTGTTAACAACAGAGAAGAACTGGTGCTGAAAGTATACCCACTCCCTAAATATACCGATTGCCAAAATGCACCTGGGGAATCAGGCAACACATCTAGCCTAGGAATAGAGAAACTCAGGACCCTTGTTGGAATAATCCTATTGTAAAAGTTCCATACAGACTTGATGTGTAAGTGATCAAAACTCAATCCTTGGTCCAAATGTAATGCAGAACCCCCAAAACCTTTTTAGGAATAGGCGAAAGCATTATCAGCGGTTTCTACCCCCTTTAAATGTTTTTGGTTTTGTGTTATGCCCAGCCAGGCTGAAATCAGGAAACATTGGTACCAATAAACTCTGTGCTACATGTAATATAATCACATCCCTGTGTGATAGATAAGAATTTGCTGATATACAGATAGGGAAACTGAGACACAGGGGCTAAGTGACTTCTCAGGGTCACAGCTAATCTACAGCAAGGCAGGGGAAATACCCTATATCCTGACTCTCAATCCCATGCCTAAAATTCCTAAATCAAAGTCCTAAACCACTCTTCCTCAAACAAAACCTGTTGTCATGAGATTTTCAATCTAAAGAGATTTGGATAAGCATTTGATTCTTAAGTTTGCCCCCCACTAACAAAAATGTGATTTCTTACAAGCACTTTGTGCAATAAAAAATCATGATGTGAGGACTTCAGTAGCTCAGACATAGGTTAGGGGTTTATTACAGGAGTGGGTGGGTGAGATTCTGTGGCCTCCATTGCGTAGGAGGTCAGACTAGACGATCATAATGTTTCCTTCTAACCTTAAAGTCTATGAGTCTATAAAAAGCCCTTGAAAATTCAGTGAAAACTCAAGAGAATTTTTTTTAAAATATCTTAACTCTATAACTTGTCTGTAAGTAACAAGTCACCGAGACACAAGAATATATAGATCTGTAACACTGAGCTACAGAAGCCAGAAAGAATATGAAAGGGGAAAAGCACTATTGATCAGCCCTGTTTACTTATTAGGAAGATAAAAGTGGTCTTAACATGCAAGCTATAAGCACTTTAGTTTGTGGCTCTCTCTCCCTTTTCCTACAGCTATCTTACATGAAAGTTTAACAGAAATAAATCTAGTAGCATTTTCCTAGGTTTTCATCTCTAATCAACAAAGTACTCTTACTCTATCCCATTCCCAAAGGAAACATCCTCTTTTGGCACACTCTCTTTTAATGTAGCTCAGAACACTCACAGGCCAATTGACAGCTGAAGATAATTAACCCTCCATTATCACCTGTTACCTTTTCACCTGTTCTATTTGCAAACACTTGGAGTAAGCTGTCTTTCAGATTTGGCCATATCTACACTTGTGCTTGTAACCCCTTGGTAGATGGGGTGCCAGCATTATGTTTTCATTATATTACATTTGATTTTATACATTTGGCTTCCTAAGTGTTTTGACTAGAGGTAGGAGAGATATTATGTGAATAATATGTCATTATTGGTTTGTTCTGATGTGTCCTCCATGGGAGGAGGTAAGGAAGCAGCAAATTCCTTAAGAGCATTTCTCCTTCACCTGCCAACTCTCAGGCTATGTTTCACTGGTCTTTGGCCAGCACTGAAAAATGATATTCCTTGCAATACATTCACAGTATTCCACAGCAAATGTTTTATCTGTCTGGATCTCTAATGGAACAATTGCTAAACCATTATTTGTGCTTATGTATATAGATGAACTGGTCTTGGTACAGGTTACCTGAAAAGTCTGAATTCCTGATATCCTAATATGAAGTGGTACTGGTTCTACATTTCATATTTGTTTATTAGTAGCTTTAGAAAGATGTAGGTAAGCAAACAGCTCGAAAAAATGCTTTCTTCATTTTTCCATGTAGTCTCCAGCCTCTCTGTGAGTTAGTACTTTTGATCCATTTATTACAAAGCAGTTCATGTAGTAGAATAATTATTAGAGCTGATCTAAAAGTATGTTTTGGGAAAGAAATTAAAACATTTTTGGGGTTTTTTTTCCAAATGTTTTTGATGAAAAAGAAACAGCAACTAAAACCAAAAGTATTAACTTTTCAGGGTTTTTTTTGGCACTTTCTATCCCTTTCCTTTTCCTACTTTGCCATGGACGAAATGGGGGAAAAGGGGAAGAAGGAGGGGAAAATCCAATAGTTCAAAACTTAACAAGTTTGGGGTTTTACTTTAAAAATTGAAACAACATATTAGGTTTTCTGATTATTGGTTTTTTTTTTTCTCATTTGTCAAGGAAATAACATTGTTAAAAATTTCATTCTTAAAAAAGTTTCGTTGTCTCAGAAAGTATTTTTGAATGAGAAGTTGTGAGTAGCTCTGCGTAGTATTGCTAACATTAGATGGGTGGAGAAATTGACTTTCTTAACACAGCAAGCCTGTGACAGAGCTTGAAGGAGAACTCACATCTCTTGCTAATAAGTGCTAGAACTGAACCATTGGACCACACTCCTTTCTGCTTACCATTGCTGCCAACGAACTATTATTGATAACCTTCATAATACAACCATTTGCTTGCCCATTTCCTCCTTTTCCATTCACACCAGTCAGCCAACTACAACAGTTTGCTTGGCTGGCTAATGTGAGATGAACTTTCACCCAAGCCAACCTGAAAGTGGCAGCTTGACAAACAGAGCTTGATCCAGCAATAGCTGATGATGACCACTTTAGCCTCTGTTGGTTTAAGCCAAAGGATGCATTTGTTCTATGAGGCAATCCAGCTGCCTGACAATTTTGATATATTGTGCATGACAAAGGAAAGCTGAAAAGCTGCTGCTCAGAAGGGTCAGATTTTGAGTCACTGCTAGAATTCCAGTTGCAGATGCCAGCCACTGAGATGGGAAGCCAGGCACACCATTGCAATCCTTGCACAACCTCTATGCCACAGGTGAAGAAGAACCTGAGCCAGCCACGCAGACTAGAAACAAGGTGTGGCCAAACGAAAGGAGGGTGGTTTGCTACTAGGGCACCTGAAAGATGTGATGAGTCTCTGGGGCAGCCTCTGTTAGTGAGGCAGCTCTAGAGCTCTGACTTGACTGTTAAGATGCCCTCCTGTGTCATGAGCTTTGCAAATTGCACCTTCTGCACCTGTGAGAATGACTGAAACTCAGAATCTTTCACTTCCAGGTCACAAGGATATTTAAAGGTGGCTTTGGTTTGTCCTGCCTGGTACTTCCCCTAGTGGTCATTTTACCAGTTTCCTGAGTCAGGCCCAGAAGATGGAGAGAAATCGAGGGATCCTCAGATGGCACAGAACTATTGAACAGCCTCTACACTCCCCACTCCCCACCCCCAACTGTTAGTGTGGGGAGCATGACAGCGGGCACAGCTGGGGCTGCCCTGTGCCATAGGGATCTCTGCTTGTTATAATGCTTCCTGGAGGTCATTAACAGGTGGCAAAGGTTAGAGCAATCCTCAGGCTGCTCTAACCTTTACAGGAGATTACTCTGGTGCAAAGTGATCCTTGGACAAGGACAGTGCAAAGGGCACCGTTGAGTTGTTTGCCAATCTGCAGCTGAGGATCTGCCCACTGAGTCAAATCGAGCATCCTAAGCATTGTATGTTTTCATCAGTTCACTGCTTGCGTGATTTCCAGCCCAACATCCACATTTTCCCGCTATATAATATGCATTTAAAACTATGTAGAGTGTAGATAACTGTGGGTTTTGATGTCTTTATACAAGTGTAACAAAGAAATGCTTACTGTTCTTTTTTTCTGCACACAGTAAGAACAGGATTTAAAAGCTGCTAATATAATATATTTGAATGCCCAATTTCTATTAATTTTTAATGGAATTAGGCATCCAAATCCCATAAATGGCTTTAAAAATACCACTCTAAAAATCCTGTATAATGCACTAATCCATGTTGATATAGAATAGAATATGAGCCTTATTCTCCCCTGCCTTGCTCCTTATAAGGTCATTTACATCTGTACAATGTAATGGAAAAAGGCTAGCTTTCTAAATTGGATAATATTTTACACCCACTTTTTTATAGCAAATGTAAACCAGATGCAGGACAGGAGAAACTCATTCCCTCGATTACCAAATATAGAATATGCCACATTTTAAAAACCAAAGTCTTTCAACATGTCTGAGTAACCACCATGCTGATGATAGCCACCCATGTGTCTTTGTGGCTAGCAGAAAGAATAAATCGGTAACAAAGCTGAACAGTTGAAGCTAGTGGT
This sequence comes from Sternotherus odoratus, assembly GCA_032164245.1. Taxonomy (NCBI): domain Eukaryota; kingdom Metazoa; phylum Chordata; order Testudines; family Kinosternidae; genus Sternotherus; species Sternotherus odoratus. Next base: position 93,282,510 of record JAVMKO010000003.1, read on the forward strand.
GGAGGACAAGGAGTGAAATAAGCTTTCTATGGTAGTTCATACTTTTAAATATAGGCATTTGAAAAATGGGGTTCCACATTAATGTATCTCAGCCTCTTTCATATCAAACCTATTCAGTTAAAGGGGAAAATATATCTGGGGCTTTTCCCCCTTAACTTCCAGCCCTGCAAACTCAGCCTGATCTGAAAGTGAATAATAGTAATAATAGTTTTGCAGTCCAAATTATGCCCTCAGTGATACCTCAATAAATCCCTTTGTTTTCCATGGGTTTGCACAACTGTAACTGATCCGAATTCAATTTATAATGCACAAACTGGGACAGAATCCAGTTTATTTTCACTTTGGTGGTATGGTGGTTCTGAAGGGCTAACGGGTGTAAACATTATTTTAGACACAAAGGGCAGCTATATTAAATAACAGAATGCCAACTTTATAGTAACTTTTCAGCACAGAAGTGCACTTTAAGGATTAATGTAGAAAATTAACTATTCGTTTCCAATATACTGAATACATATGTTTCTTTCTTCCTATACTGATTACTGGTATGATAAAAAAATATGGATCTATCCTCCCCACAATATGTATGTACTTTCAATTACCAGCAAATTACACATATTTAGGTGACAATTAACAGCAAGCAATTAACAGTAAACAATCTTAAAGCTGAAAGGCGAATGACTACATATGTAAAATTTATGAGGCTGAGAGAGTAAGATTTGATTGTTATATTAATGACTAGATTAGGAGTCACATGCCAAGTAGAAAAGACAGCTCTTGTCTTGAGAATGAGATGGGATTTGAAGAGAAAAAGACAGAAACAATTGGGTGCAGTGAGACTGTTACAGATGTTGGCAGCCTACTGCGAAAATGAAAATGTCTAGAATTTCAGCAGTGTAAGGATCAGGGAGAAATTATATCAGATTGAAGAGAGGAGAAGGTTGCTGAAGGGTCTTGTAGAGCAGAAGGTAGATTCTGAAAGGGAGAAAAACCCAGTGAACGTCTGACTATGAGGTATGATGTGGACAAGAATGATCAGCAATATTGCATATTTGAGAAAAAGTGCATAAATGTTCATCTTCAGGGTCTTAATCCAAATCCCACTGAAGTCAATGGGTGCCTTTCCAATGATGGTGGTGAGACATGGATCACATCCCAGGGCAACAAGTTACTAATAAGTAAGTTTGCAGAACCATGCACTCCAGACAACTGGCATGAGGTCACTGAGCAATGGTCCCTTTAAGGACTGAAAATCCAGAGAAGGGATATTGAATTAGCCTTTCACTGGATGTGCAGTATAACTGAATTATAGATTATATTTATGCGCTGTAGCCTGTGTGCTCTTCTGGGCCATACAGCTGATAAGGGGCAGGGTGTGGGATAAAAGAACTGAATTTATTAAAGTAACTTTAATTTAAATGAAAGATTAAATACAAGAAGAATTAAACAGACCAGGAAAATGTTATTTTAATTTAACTTGTTCTTCATCTGAAGCAAGAGATAAAACAAATATTAATTATGCATATAAAGAGCCATGTCCATTGGTTTAGTAATTTTAAAAAATGTCATGAATGTGGCTTTTTTCCACATTTAAAAATGTTTTCTGTGCGCTATATTATTGCTATATTATTCATGGGTCACATTTAAAGTATCTGAAAGCAGAGAGAACATTTTTTGCCTTGGCTCTACATTTTCCTAAAAAGTCAGTCAAATGAAAAATGAAATATTGTATTTAAATCAAAGTATGTATTAGTGCCAAGCCTTGCGCACCAATTTTCAGCATGAAGCGAATTAAATTGGCTGAAATAGGCAGTACCATAAAATCCCCCTTAATAAGGGGATGGCAATAGAAATGCTAAGAGATCTCCATATGTAAGACAGAAACAAATCATAAGCTTTATTTTGCTCTTGTTTATGTTCATGACAGAAGTACCAAACACAAGCCTATTTCCTGTGTGCTATATTATTGCTATATTATTCATGGGTCACATTTAAAGTGGAACTAATCTTTTTAAGACAGATGCAACAATAGTTTGCATGGCTGCTACCATCAGTGAATTGAGTGACGTACTCAGGGATGCAATTTGCACAAAGCATCCGAATTACCAATAGTTCATGGTTTGAAAATAGCTGACCTTTGACCCCCACAGGCTTGACGATCTGACGTCACTGAGTTAGTGAAAACAAGGGAATGTGAAAAACTGGCTACATCTAGAAGTAACATTCACGCTTGACTAAAAAGCATTGGCGAAGTAAGAAAATTGGGTAGCTGATTGGGAACCCTACAGGAGTTTTTCACAAAACAGGAAAATAGTGTTAAACTGACATTTACTAAGCAAGCTGCTAAACAGCAGTGCTCCGGGTATGCCCTGCACTGAAGCAAAATGCCAGAATTGTATAATGATCAGACTTTGATGGATCCGACTGATGGCCCAAAGGCTGTTCTTCTATTTTTTATTACTTCCGTCTGATCCTTATCCCTGGTTTGATGAACTATTTTTAAGTGTCTATTTTCCTTTTCGACTGTGTAGTAAGCTTCAGCAAATACTTCAATTCAGTATCTCTCTGATTGCAGAGCTTGTTATTTATCTGTTAAAGTGACAATATCAACTGGAAATCTAATAATGTTTTACTCTTTTAAAACATTGTTATCTTTTTTGACCTGAGTGCTTAGTCAAAAATTCAGGATCTTGCAGTTTGTTTCAGTTTGGGAGAAAAAAATGGTGATTTTTTGATGCAGGAATCAGGTGTTTCTTTGATGCAGTCTGGTTTATGTACAAAGAATGTATGAAGTCTTGTTTCCCTGAACACAGTGAGAATCAGACAATAAGGGACAATATCTTTGCCCACGGTTCCAACCCCCTTTTCAGTAAGCATCCTCCCCAAAACTTCTTTCTCTTTCTTACCTTTTCACAGGGCCACACTGCTAGTGTTTGTTCTTACGGTGTTGTTGGCTTTTTCTGTTTTTGCTTCTCTGTGTCAGTTTTTGTGATGTTTCTCCCTCTCACACACCTCCACTAAAATAATACCCAGACAGGCACACAGCCTCCACCGACATTGTTCAAGTTCCTGAGTGGCCTCACATGTGCCTTTATTTTCGGCAATGACATGTGCCTAAGTTTGGTTAGAGGCTGCTTTGTTTTAGCTACTTGCTTCCATAAAGGAGTTTAATGGTGTCATACAACGATCTAACATGAAAGACATGATTGGACCCCCACACAGAGAGTTTCAAAGAGGTTTAACCAAACGCATAACAATATTTTCCTTTCCTCTCTGTGTGAAAGATCCACATAGATGGGGAAACTTACTATATAGCTGTAACAATAAGGCAGATGCACAGAATATTTGAAAATACATTTCAAGACACAAAGGGCTAGATACTCTGCTGGTGTAGATCAGCATATCTCCATTTAAGTGAATGGTGCTACACCTATTTACACTGGCTGAGGATCCGTTCTATTGTACTTTAGGATAATAAAAAATAAGTAAAGGTGAAATTCATTCAAGCCAAAGTGGTTATACTCCCACACCTGCCTATAGCAGGGCTCAACTCCATGCCAGATTCAAGTATCCCACTTCTAAAACAATTCTCTAGAGCCCTGATGAAACAAAGGGGAATTTGGAGTTTACTAAATTTCAAATGCTGTAGCTAATACACTAGGAGTTTATCTGGTCATATATTTCAGAGTCTAGTGAGGCTTTGTCTTAACTAGAATTCCAAGGTGTATTGATCGCCGGTGTTCGCTAACACCGTCTAACTAACATGTTCCATGACTCTACGGAGGATAAGGCACGGTAGACTTGGGGTTGGAAGGGGTTGGAATGGGGGCAGGGCAGGAGTGGAGTGGGGCAGGCTGGGGTGGGAGGTCGAGCACTCACCGGTGCCAGGAGAACTTGGCTCCTGTGCACTCACATGACCCGTCTTGCATAAAATGCATCATAATTATGCCATAATCATATAATAATATCACTGTCAAGAATATGAGGTGCAGTGTGACAGTGGGCATTTGTCCCATGTGCTTTTACTGACCCGATGAGTTGGCTAGAGCAAACAGGACAAATGCCCACTTTTGTCAAAAAAAGTGGAGTGTGGGGGGACAAGTGGCCATCCCAGCTCTGCACAGGGGTGGGAGGCAGGGATCCGGAAGGGGGAAGGCAGGGCCCTAGCAAGCAGCAATGCAAGCCCCAACCCCAGCCTTGCCTGGGGGACAGGCAGGGCTCAGGTGGCAGCAATGCCAGCCCAGAATTTGGGAAATATGGTCACCTTATCTAGTATGTGTATTGTTGCTCACCTGAGCCTTGCCTGCCTTCCGCATGGGGAGGGAGGCTCAGGCCAACGGGTTGGGCCAGTCCTGTGCAGGGGGTGGGGTGGCATGGGCAAGCGGCATGGGCCAGTCCTGTATGAGAGGAGGGAGAAGGCTGAGGGCTTGAGACAGCCCTGTGCAATTACCCATCTTCCCTTTAGGAAATATGGTCTCCTAAGGATGTTAGAAAGAGAATGGTGATTGATTGTTCTCCATGTTCACTGACAGTAGGACAAGAAGTAACAGGCTTAATCTGAAGCAAGTTAGATTTAGGTTTGATATTAGGAAAAACTTTCTAACTATATAGTATCAGAGGGGTAGCCGGGTTAGTCTGGATCTGCAAAAGCGACAAAGAGTCTTGTAGCACCTTACAGACTAACAGATTTTAGGGATCATGAGCTTTCATGGGCTAAGACCCACTTCATAGTTAGTTAAGTACTGGAACGTAGAATATGTATTATTGGAGGTTTTAAGAACAGGTTAGACAAACACCTGTCAGGGATGGTCTAAATATACTTGGTCTTTCCTCATTGCAGGCAGCTTGACTTGATGGCCTCTCAAGGTCCCTTCCAGCTCTATATTTAATAGATTTAATGAAAATAACATGAGGAGATACTTAGTAGATTTTATAGAATCACATGCGTAAGAGTAGATTCAAATGTCAGAGAACGATATTTTATACCCTATGTCAAGCTGTCTGGAGTAGCTCACGAATGTAGGTGCATGTCTCTGAGCAGACTCTTTCAAACCAGGGCACAAACCCCAAACTGGTGTTTCACCAACTAAGTATCAAGTGTGAACTCCTAAAGCACTATAACTGCCTTAACATGGAGTCGCAGACGGTCCCCCTGCTTACCTTAGTCTATCTTGACACGTAGGTAAGCTTGCATTTGTGATAGATGGTCTCTTATACCAAAAATCTCAGCACTATTCAGGTTATTCCCGGTCCCAAAGGATCAGTCACTTATCTCAGGCCAAGTGCACCCAAAGACAACACTTGTACCCAATCCTATAATAAACAAAGTAAAGATGTATTAACTAGGAAAAATAAATTAGTTATTTACAAGGTTAGAGCAGGTAAACAGTCACACAAATGAGTTATTGTGTTGGGTTCCAAAAGTTAAAAGAACCTGCTGCAATAGGCAAGCTCTAAGTTCCTCAGGGATAACCCAAGCTAAACAGCCAGGGGACCCTTGCTTATGATTAGAAGTCTTCTCCCTGAAGTCTGAGCAGCATAGGGATGATAATCTTTGTCAGGAAGAAATTTGTATTCCCTTCCTCCCAAATTCAAGCTGTGATGGAATGAGCATTTGTGCACATCTGCTCTTCATAGGTGTGGGGAAAACAAAGTCTTTTGTCCATTGGTAATCCACAGTGACTTGTCTGGTGTCTAAAGGCCTCTTTTGTTGGGCAGAAGATGACATTTCTTGAGGTAAAATAGTATTTTACACTTGTTAATTCTTCTGCCCAAACTGAGGGAGTTTCCAGTTTCAAAGCAAAGACTTTTATCGTTCCAGAGAAAATGCTTAAATATTACCTTATAACATGGGATGTTATAAGTGAGATTAATACATGTAACATCTCACAAGCTTTCATAAAGGATTTCATAAAGTCCAAACACTAAACAAATATCTATAAATCCAATACCTATTTTAACCATACTAACTCAGGTGAGCCAGACTGGTTTCCAGCTATGCATTCATCAGTGTTCAGTGAGGCCTGGGGCCTTGGTATCAGCTGGCAACTGGTCTGCCAGCATCACATTCTATGCGATAAGATGTTGTTCCATACATGTTGCTACATACAGAACACATTGTAGGATTACACTGCACTTAGTATGTGAAGTGCCTCAACAGTTTGATAGTGTTTGAAATAACAGTTTTATTACGTGTAAGCTTTTTCTAAAAATAAAATAAAAATAAATAAAGAATAAAGCCCCAAACCTGCACATGATTTGTCTGATTGTTGTGCTTTTGTGGGAGGGAAGGGAGGAGCTTTTTATGGGTTTAATTTTCAGCAGACTTGTGTTTACATAAAAGACCATATTAAAAAAAGGAGTAAAAGAAAATATTTCCCATGGGGTTTTGACAAATATAGGACTTACGGCAAATGTTTAAAACTTAATAAAGATGTGCTGGTGGAATCACAAAATACCGAAAGAAAGTGGGAGGAAAAAACTTTACAAATTTAGGCATGGGGCTTCTGAAACAAAAATGGAGTGCTTAATGAGCTCATTTACACATCAGTACCCAGAATGCTTCTCATTCCAATAACTAGAGGTTGGAAACAAAGTGACTTAAGTGAAAGTGTAGCTATATTTACATTGTTTTCTGCAGTCAAACATTCTCCATATTTTGCTGCCATAGCTTGTAAGCTTGAATATGACTATGCAGTCAGCTTTACCCAAGGTTTACCTTGTAAATATTAAATTTGACTCTTATGTTAAATCTTAAGTGTTTCCTTTGCATTTTAAATCAATATTGCAAAAGCAATGAGTTCCCAGTCTGTAGGCATATAGACTGCAAGTTACTGTATTGGAAAATAAGCAGCCATTTTTTACTTCAGGAAGTTAACAAATCATCAAAGACGTTTATTTCAAATATTTTTGTATTCCTATAACTCATGCCTCGACAAAAACAAGATGCTTAAATGGAAATTGACTAGGACTACCAAAAAGGACCCTATTATGTTTCTTATTTTAACATCTCAAAAGTGAAAGTGCTTTACAGTATGTTAGCAGCAGACGATCATTCTCACTTGGCTCTTTTAAAATTCAAGCGGGGCTAGTGTCCCATTCTTTCTGGCCTTTGTAGGACTCATTATTATAGTACCATCTGTTAACACCAGGATAATTGAGATGGTGTCAGTGTTTCCTTTGCAACCCCCCTATTTTCATGGCTATATAAATCAGACATAATAATCTGCTCTTGGCTGAAATAGAAAACTTGAAACAAATAATCTGTTTGGCTGTTTATATATGATGTGTATGAAACATATAAAGGTTCTTTGTTTCCAGATACATTTTTACACTCGTATCATTTGGAAACAACTTCTGTTTTTTAATTTAAATGTTGCAGGGATTCCATTATAAGGGGAGTGGTAGTGACCCCTACATTTATGTTTCCTAACCCTCTCCTTTATAAGCCGGTTTCCTACCTTTTTTGGAAGTTCTCTCAAGCCTCTGTGGTTTATAGCAGGAACTTTAAATTTAACAGGAGGATAGTCCTGGGATGAGAGAAGTACCCTTTGCTCACTCTCTGAAGATCTGTTCACATATGGCTGAGTTATAAGCCTTTGAAAATCATTATTTTCTCTCTACATCATTCTCTCCCCCAGTACCCAGCATTTTCTGTGGTTGAACCGATACGTAGAGCTAAACTGCTGGAGAGGACAGAGACAAAACGGGCCATCATCATAATGCTCATCCTTTCTCCTTCCCTCCCATCAAAATACCATATAACCTTGAGCAATGGATTGGAATGTATTTTGTTACAGAAAGTGGAGGGAGAAACCAGTGGGACAGCCATTTTAGACTGGATTCTAACCAATAAGGAGGAATGGTTAATGAATCTGAAGGTGGAAGGCAATTTGGGTGAAAAGAGCACCCATGGGGAAAAATTGGTGGTGCTCTGCACTCACCAGCAGCTCCTTGCCCCTCCCCCACCCAGCTCATTTCCTCCTTTTCCCCTGAGTGAACCGTGTGCCCACTTTTCTCCCCTCCCTCCCAGTGCTTGTGCCGTGAAACAGCTGTTTCACGTAGCTGGGAGAGAGGGGGGAGGAAGAGGAATGTGGCGTGCTCAGGGGAGGTGGTGGGGCTGGGGATTTGGGGAAGGGGTCCAATGGGGCAGGGAGGGGTGGAGTTGGGGCGGGGACTTTGGGGAAAGGTTTGGAATGGGGGTGGGGAAGGAGATAGAATTGGGGTGGGGCTGGGCGCGAGCACCCACTGGTGCCGGGGAAAGTTGGTGCCGATGGCTAGAACTATTCTGTAAAAGCTTGCTCCAGGTATGAAAAAAATCATCAAATCATACCTAGAAACTACTCATTTGAAACTCCAGATATGTAAGTAGATCAGGAAATGTCTAGGAAGATGCGATTAGGTTTCTCTCTTATTATTTATGGGTTGTGGACTCCTCCATGCTAAGTCCAAGTGCCTTTGTTTTGCTTGTTACCTTTAAGCTGAACCACAAGAGAGCTATCCCAATGCTTAATTCTTGTAATTGTTTATTTAAAATCTAGCAAAAAGCCTAAGGTCCAAATGTATTTTCTTCCATTTTGTTTCTAATAAAATTTACCTTTTTTTAATAACAGGATTGGATTTTTGTGTCCTAAGAGGTTTCTGCATACTTTGTTTAATTAGCTTGTGGCAACAGCTGATTTCCTTTGTTTCTCTCTCAGCTCTTCCCCATTAGGGGAGGAGGGTAAAGGGGCTTGAGGGTACCCCACAGGAAAGAATTTCTAAGGTTTCTTTCTTCCTGGGTTTGAAGGGTTTTTTTATGCACTTGGGTGGTGGCAGCATCTACCCATTCAAGGTAAGAGAGAAGCTGTAACCTTGGAAGTTTAGTACAAGCCTGGAGTGGCCACTATTAATTTTTAGAATCCCTGCAGGGCCCCACCTTCTGCACTCGAAGTGCCAGAATGAGGAATCAGCCTTGAAAACATTCATGGTACTATATTGATGCATCAAAATACAGACATAAAGGGCCTTATTCGCCATGGTTTTGCACCAGTACAAAGTGAGCAGTGTGATGGAGTAACAAATCCTGATTTGCTAATGTTTTATACCTACTTCATTCTGCTGGCAGAGGAGAATCAGACCAACTACTGAAGAGAGAAAAGTTTTTTTGTTAAGATGTAGCAAAAGTCTACCCAATTCTTTGTTTGCACTGTCCAAATGTGAGCTTATTACACTCAAAACCAAAGTCATTCCTGGTGTAACTCCATTGACGACAGTGGAGTTACAGAGATTAATTTGGCCTCCAGAACTTGAAATTACAATGAAATCACTTATAAAAAGGCTGAAGTTTGAGATCACTGGCAGCAATAACATACCTATTAGCTTTGAATAAATAATAACTGAACAACACTGCTATAGAGAAGTGACTGTAGGTGTCTAAGCTGCATGTATCAATTAGCAGTTAAAATAATCAAAATAATCCAAAACATCTGGATGAATGGAATCATACAGCACTACACAAACTTTTGACAATTATACTGATTCCACTAGATGATACACTCTTAAATACATGTTAAGTGGGAAGTAAAGGGGAAGTTCACCTTCTAACTGACTTGGCCCTAATTCTGTGGCTGTAGTAAAATAGTGCACTCTGCAGAGTAAATATGAAGTCAATAAGCACAGGAAATAGTAACTGAAGATTAAAGCTTCCTTTACCTTGGGCAGATAAAATGCACTTCTGTGTGGGTTCTGATAACCGATTATCTTTACTGCATTAAAGTGTGATGACTGAAGTACCATTATTACTTAGTTCTCGTTGCTGCCTGAGAGGATGGGCAATAGGCAGTCAGCCTATTTTTGCATCCTGTTGGAGGATTAAAGCTTGAAAAACAAGATAACCCACATTTTCTTCATATTTTATATAAGTGAAACCTAAAAAGGCCCTGATAACTGAAGAGATGCTTAGATACCATGGTGATGAACATGGCACAAAAAGACAGATACAAATTGGTTTAGTGAGCTTCACATACTGTGTTTCCAAATTTCAGAATAAGTATGAAAAGGAATTTGCTAAGCACAAACCATGCCATACCACCTACCTATTGGCTCATGCATAGTATTAGTTCTACTAAGTCCTGCCACGAACGTCATGGATCCATCACAAGTCTAAGAAAAGCATGATGCCCCTTAGAACACTAGGATGACCTGGTAACAATAATGAATTGTAAAACAGTGAAAGGAAGGAGACACATGGATGTGGCTGCTTCCTACTTTCAGCATGTTTCTTCTCCTACTAGGCTCTTTGTTCAACTCTTACTTCACTCTCAGATACTATACTGAGATGTCAGAGCAGGCACGTAATGGGCATTCAGGGTACAATCTATACCAGTGAGGGGTTACATCACTGCCTGTCCTGGAACCCTGGGTGCCTCAAGAATTTTGCTAATGTAACTTGCTGCCTGGGATGTTTAGTCAGCAACAAGCATGCAGGTCACACCCTGGGTGCCTGTGTATAATTGCAGTCTGGGTCCTGCAACTCTGACCTCAGCAGCCTGCCAGCAACACACCACTCACACTCTGGTCTCTACCAGCCTTGGTTACAGCCAGCAAGGTGACCCTAACACACTCCCAGCTCCAAATTTTCCCAATATGCTGTGCTCCGTAACATCCAGCCCTCTCCTGGACTGTTCAGAGGAAATAAGGCGTGTTTGTTCCTCTAAGGACACAAAACCACATTAACTTTAATTTAAACACAGCACTGGTGGTTTCAATTAATAGTATAACATGTTTATTAACAAATGAAATTTGGCGTTTCAGTGAATTCAAGTCTGAGAAAGAAAGTTAGTAAGAGTTACAAGTGAAAACACACATATAAAAATCTGAAACTTAACCTACTAAGATTCAGACTTTGTTCGAGATGGTTTCTCTTACCAATCTTCCTTCTTCCCCACAACAGGTGACTTTATAATAATAAAATAATAAATAATAAATGGAGATATACCAATCTCCTAGAACTGGAAAGACCTTGAAGGTCATCGAGTCCAGTCCCCTGCCTACACTAGCAGGATCCGCCTGCCTACACTAGCAGGATTGCCCTAAATGGCCCCCTCAAGGATTGAACTCACAACCCTGGGTTTAGCAGGCCAATGCTCAGCCCCACTGAGCTATCCCCCCACAGCCACTTTCAGTCAGGGCTTTCCATAGATGTACAAGGTGGTGGCTTCTTTGGTCTTTCTAGGTGAAAGATCTTTGCCTAAGCAGGACTCTCACTTATATTTAAGTTTTCAGAGATATCAACTTCCCCACACTGGGTTGAAAGGTTCATCTTTCTCAGCTTGCAAGAGTTCTGGTCCCATAGTCCGTCTAGCGATAGATGCCAAACATGGCTTCTGTCCTTGCTTATAGCTTCTATATATTGGAATAGTGCAATATATGGATAGGTCTTCCTTTTTTAATGACAAACTTCTCTTTCCATGATAGTGTAGCACTGTCTGGCCATCCCTCTCCAATGGCCCTCATTTTGTGAGATGTCACTCTTCAGTCCCAAAATCCTTTATTCACACAAGTTTGGTGCTCACCCCACTTTTATTGTTGGAGATTATATGCATCAGAAATAAAGACTCACAGATCAGAAGTTAGTGGTTCTGTGTGTCAGTACTGTTTGAGTATCCATTCAGTTGCACTTTTCAGTAATGCCAGGGGTGCCTAAGGTATATGGATAGATTCTCCAGTTAGTGTCTTACACAAATTAATTAATAACTAAGTGAGGAACAGGGAGGTGAGAGTGTGGATAATTAGGATTGCTAGTTTCTTTTGCATGAAGAGACCAAATTCTGAACCCGTTCTGCAGTTCCCAAGTTCAGGTTTACACTGAGTGTGTGGATAGATCTTATGGGAGAGAGCAAGAGCTTCCATTTCACTGGTTTTAATCCCAGAAACACTGAATTTATCACATACACTGAAAGGAGAGCTCAATTTTCACTCACTTCAGCAAGAGTAGAAATTTACTGGGTACTTATTCTAGCATAATTAACTTTTAAGGTCACTTGCAACCCAAAGTGGTATTTCTAGCTAGCAAAACAGGATGCAACAGGGTGATATAAGGAAAGAAAGTGAGATTTGTACCAACGTTTAATATCACTTGTCTTTCACCTCTTGTAAACTCATCCGGATCTCCAAGCACAGACGTCAGCCACATGATCTCTTGACAAAGCTCAGAAAGATCTTTACTGAGAGAATGAATTGCTTTGTAACCTGTTAATTAGGGCTACTCAGAATTGGAAGATGCGAAAAGGCTCAAGAAGACAGCACAATACATAAGCATAACTCACAAAAGTATTTTCTCAGTCAGGGGAAGAAAAAGGGTCAACCAGCCAAAATCTCTTTTAAAGTGTAGCTTTTTTTTTGTTAAAGATGCATTTCATATTCTTTCCATTGAAATCTATTAGAAGTAATATGTTTGATCCTGTTAATTACCAGGTGGGGAAAGGTTGTTCAGGCACTTTATCTGAATTACTTTGGGAAGGACACCTTGCAAGATCAGACTCCAGTAAAGTTCAGTTTGAGTTTTGGGCTACAGTTCATGTTGGTTCTTGTTTTATCTGAAAGAGTTTGCCCATCCTTAATGCACCCTAAATTATGTAACAACCTTTCAGAAAGGAGCTGGAAATATTCATTCAGGTGAGTATGAAAGTGGGACAGGATTAAGACAGACAGTGTAAGTAACCCAACATTTCAGCGATGACCTACTGGACCAAGTCTTCCAAGAGAATCAAAGAGGGTGAATTTTGGATTCACTTGACAAGATGGAAGGGATGGGGAGAGAAAGAGGTGAGTCAAATGGAGCACTAATCCCAAACACCACAATATCTTCTCTTGTAGCCAAAGCCCATCAGTTCCTGTTTAAGGTCCAAATTCTGCAAAGACTTATGCACCTACCAGGCAACTAGAATACATTACTTTGGAACCTGTTGTGGCACGGGAGGAGTGAATTGATAGACTTTGGATGTGGGCCTTTTTGGTGAAATTGTCTGAAAGGGAAAAAGGAGAGTTTCCTTGACCCTCATGCTAAAAATATAATCCTAAAAGCAATTCCCTGCTGTGTCAGGGAGGAAGATGATAAATAAATGTGTACTGCAGCTAAATACTAAGCCAAATCCTGAGGTCCTTAATCAGTCTCCACCCAGTCTTTGTTCAGGAAAAGCTGCCTTCCTAAGTGAAAACAGACCAAGGACCTTGTGTTGTAGACATTAGATCATGCAAGAATTAAAATAATGGGATTGATTTGCTTCTACATCAAGCTTTACCCAGCACAGGAATAGGGGCAGAGCATCATGGAGCCAGATTCAGCCCTTTGATTCTCATGACCAACCGGAGCCCTGATGCTGCTTGCTGTCAGGCAGTTGTGCAATTTAAAACAGGATTGCCACAGCCTGCCTCACCCAACATACCTCTTATGCTGTGAGGAGGGTAGGGTCAGAGACATAGGGCCTAAAGCCCGTCTGGACAGGGGAAATATCAGCTGGCCAGTTGGAGCCAGATTCTGGTCACTTTTCACCTCCTGAGCCTGACTCATAATTTTTATTTGATGAATCCAACTATTCATCTGGAGACTGGATTGCCCACTCCCATAGGAAATCCTTGGGTGGTGGGAATAGGGTGGAGGGGCAGAGAGGAAATCTTTGTGTGACTCAGACCAAGAATATGGGGTCAGTTTTGGAGACTCCACCCCATAGGGTTTTGAAAGACTGGGATTTTCGAGCTGTGCTGAGATTTGTGAGCAGCATCAGTCAGTTCAAGTCTGACATTTCGATCTCACCCTCCTCCTTCTCCAACAGGCACCTTTGGGAGGTCAGAAAATGCCACCAAAATGTCTACCAATGTCTCATGGATGCTCTGTTCATTTCCTGAAACAGGCACAAAAGCCAAAGCAGAAGAAGGTTCTTCAAATGGTGTCTCTGCCACATCGCTGGCTCTGGTTGTCAGAAGCATGCAAATCCAAAAGATGGTGAAATAAACTGTGTTGGTGGGCTGTGACAACTTCCTGTAAAGTGCCATGTTTTCCCACAGAGGACCACAAACAAAGGGTTAGAGCACCCTGAGGAAGACACTAGGAAGGCTGGGATAGGCTGGTTTGATTCAGGTCTGTGTAGTGCAGTTTAGATGCATGAGCACAGGTATGAGAATTGGGTCCAGAAATTCTAAACTCAGGGTCAATATTCAGTGTGGAGGCTCAAACATGGACTTACAAACACCATGTTGGTGGGCTCATTTACACATTGCTTAATATTGCAATGCAGACTTACCCTGATTAGGCAGACAACTGTATCGTTCAATTCCCTCACAGGATGAGTTAGCAAGCCCTCCTGATGTGAACGCTTGTATGGGCAAACTTAAAATCCAGTTTCCCTGAATATTTGCATTTGTGACTTTAAAATCTGTTATGCAATCATTTGTACAAGTAAAATTCTATTATTTGCACATTTGCTGGGGTGAGAATGACCAAAGAAAATTCATGTAATGAGTTCAAACAGAGTCAGAGACTCTTTTGCCTTGTTCACCCTATTGAAAATAAACCTGAAGACCTGAAAAGCATTTGTTTCTTGGCTTAATGTGGGAGTCCTGTTGAATTTCTGTTCAACTCTGGTCCTATCATGAACACTGGTGCTAGTATTGTCAAAGAGGAGTTAAGGAAGTCAAGCACCACTGAATGTCATATGGTGTTCCCTGAGTGGTCTGCGTTTTTGTTGTTTTTCTTCTATATATCCTAATCATAGCTTTTTCCTCGGGAAGGAATAAAAATATGAATCAATGACTTTCTGAACATTTTAATGGATCTAAATTATAGTGAATAAAAAACGGTGCATCCATATCTGAACGTTTCCCTCTAATTCTAATTGGCAATGAATCCCTTTTATGCTTCCTGCATTGTCATCTCTTTCAACAACATTAAATTCCAATTTGTTGACATCTGGTCCTACTCAAATCAAATCAGAGATGTTTGACATTGTTGAGCTGTGCACAGTGCACTTCAGACAAACACCAGAGTTTAGACACAGCTCTTCAAACCCTACAAGCCATTCTTTTTCCTGCTGCAACCTAAACAATAATTAGGGACCAATAGGAAAGCAAAAACGTGGGCCTGAGTCTTTCCATACTTATGCCAGTGTAAGTCAAGAATATCACAACTGAAGTCAATCGAGTTGTACTAGTGAAGGAGAACCAACCACTTATTATTTTGTTATAGAAGCTTATTCCAGAAGATATGGAGATTTTAAGCACTCTAATTAGAATTCTTTATTAGCCATACAGGTATCACACTAGTTTGTCCATAATTAGGGTTTAACTAAGGTTTCCATCATAACCCTCACTTTTGTCCTCTCTAAACTAATTTTCCCTAGACTAAGACAATTCACCCAAAATTTTACAGATTATACAGGGATGAAACTTCTCTGGAATGTCTGAGGCAAGGCCAATAACACATTTGGAAGACATGAGATTTCAAAGTAGGAGATTATCTCACTTTTTGCATATTATCCTAACTTTTATTCTCTTATTATAAATCCAAAATGGACCAGTCACATAATTTGGTGTAACTTTTCAGTCTTCAAGAGAACTGAAACATTTTACTAGCTTTACAGGGCTTGGAGGGGAATTTTGTAGCTATGAGAAGTGAGTTTAATTTACAGTGAGAACCCCCATATAGACCCTCATTCAGACTTCATAAAGGTCCTGAAATACTTAGATCTTTACACCTCTTAATGAAACAGTGTTTCAGTCTGAAGAAAGGAGATATGAAAATAAAGGGAATATGGTGATGTAATAAGCAGAACACAGAAACAGGAGCCAGAAATGCCTGAATTATAATCTGGCTCTGAACTGATTTGTAATTGTTTGCCTCCATTTCCCCATTTGCAAAATTGAAATACAAAGTGGTTGTGAAGATTAGCTAGATAATGCTTTTACAGTGTTTTAAAAATTGTAGCATGCTGTGTATTACTATTAAATCTGACTATAGCAATTAAAGAATGCAACAAGAGGAGTCATTGTACTGGCAGAAGCTCTAGACGGCTCACCACAGAACTCGTGGCTCTGTAGGAGAGAGGACCTTTGTGTCCTCCCAACTCTGGGATGCTCTAGAGGCCAAAATGGCCTCTACTGTAATCGAGCAACCAAAAGATCTCCACTAAGTTATGACAACCTATCCCAGGGAGTGACGGTAACACCCAGAAAGCTCACTCCTTCTATTCCTAGCATGTCCTCTATGCCGGGTTTGTGAGGGCATCTTTGTTGGGAAGGTCTGTCCAACAATGTTTCCCCAACCAGCTATGGGGCTTTTATAGTCAGTGTACAGGGGCTGTAGTAGGAGTGCAAAATTGCACCCCGGGGATTTTCAAAAGTTAGATAGAATAGCTCAGCCTTTTCAAAAGTGAATATAAATCCCAGAAGAGCCCAAATGACATTGTAATCTAATGGCTGCAATACCTCAGTTTGAACCTTACTTTTTGCTATGTGGACATCTGTGCCAAGTTTCCAGCTCACAGTGAATTTTCAGGGCAACATTAACACTCCCTGAAATTAGGGGCTGACAGTGAAAATACTAGTCTATGGCTAAATAAATGCTAATCTTGTCCTTGTTTACAGAGAGCCAGGGTGGGAGGATTCCAATAGTTTTCCCTCCAGCCCCTTGTGTGGTCTGTACAAGGATAGAGACAGTGGCAGTCGCCATGCACATGTACCACGAGTAACACAACTTGTCTCAAAAGGAGTGAGATGGATGGGAATAGGCTCCTGGCTAACACACACACTACCAGCCAGCTACAGCAGAGAGCACATACTGCGCCAACCCAAAGGAACGTGCAACATGAACACCATCCCTGGTACGCCAAGGATCTGTGGGAGGGAGCCAGAATCCCTCAGCATGGGGTGTAGGCCAGTCCAGAGTCACCAGCCAGGGAAGGAAAACTCAGAGTTCTAATTACAAGTCTCTTTGCATCCCTTTCCTCATCGCGGCTTTATTTCCAAAACCAAAACCAGGAAAAAATAACTCATGCTGCTGGGTAATAACCAGCTGAGGCCTTGCCAACTTCAGCCAACTGACAGCAGAGTGGACACTGCCTTCTCCTCTGGTAGCCTCCTTTGCGCCAGCTTTCCATTTCATTTATTAATCCCATCCAGAGAAACCAGGCCTTCAAAGTCAAATGCCTTTACAACTTGTCACAGTGTGGCTTGACACTGACCCCACCGGAGGCCAGTAATTAAGTACCACAACTTGGCCCATACCCTTCAGTTCTGATACCGTGGATACTACAGACCAAAAAACAAGCTTTTTTTTTCTTTTTGCCTAACTAGTCTAGACCCCCTTTATCAGAAATGGATTGCCTCTAGCCTTATAATTCTTCAGCACTTTGACCAGACTAGTGTTAAATCACACAAGCAACGTGGCTTCCATTCCTTCTCAAGGGTGAGTATCGTACAGGACAAGTGACCCCTCAGGAGACTGTTGCTGATATTCAGCATAAATTGACTTTAGCTCAGCTCCATCTCACCTTCACAAATTCCAACATCTGACCACCCTATCTGATATTTATCCTGCTCCTCAGTGCTCACACTTGGCAGTGTTCTTTGTTGCTCTCCATATCTTCTGCCTTCTCAGGCCAGCAGCCTCTCAGGCATGCACACTTGAAATGGAAATTGAACCCTGGATAATCTGGTAATCAAGCTATTGCACCTCACTGTGTAAATCAGTCTGAACCGCTGCTGTGTGCATTAAATGAACACTCATTGGGCTGCACAAACCTACAGAGTGACAGGTGGTTATTATTTCCATGGCTAATAGTCCTTTTTGGATTATACAAATTACAAGACGTAATACATCCTCTAAATGAAATAAGATTGGCCTGTCTTAGGAGAGAAACCCTGAACAATACCAGTAACAATACCTATGCTATGTAATACTGTTTACCTCATAAACACATTTTCCTGACACAAAGTGTTGGTTGACTGTACCTCTCAGTTGGTTTTATAGGAATATTGGAGGTGAGCCATTCGTCATCAGCAGAGCGTCGGCCTGTCAATCATTACTTGCTGAGTGTCAAGAACATACAGTCATGTAAATTCACCTGCAAAGGAGCTGTCAAGTGTTGACAGAAAGAGACAGACTCACACCGCTAGAAAGAAAAGGCACAGATAATAACACCCAATAATATCCATCTGTGCACAATTGTGTCCTTCTGTTTTTTAAAAAAAAAAGCAGCAGCACAAAAATGATGATTACAACAACTTACCCGATTATCCTTTCTGGAAGTGTCCAAATCGCACAGGGCCTGATCCTGCAAGCTGACAAGTGCCTTTTGGGAGGTGCTGAGCCCCCTCAGCTAGCTTGTATTACTCAGCCCTTACAGGATTAGGCCCACAGTAAGCCAGGGCAGGGAATCAACATGAATGCACCCTGCCAGACAAGGTCATGCTGCTGTTTATAAATGTGCTGTCAAAGGTACAGCAGTTAGCCACAGGGTGGGAATTGGCTGGAGAGCTGAAGCAAAGGGATCAATTGTTGCTAGTGACAGTGATAGCAAACGAGCAAAGATATGAATCTAAGGCAGTTGCAGGCAATGGGGCATCATACATGTATTTATAGGAGCTGTTCCAACCTTAACATGAATGAAATGGGCATTAAAAGGCCAGAAATGCCTGGAAGTGCCCCTGGGCAGTACTGATCCCTCTGCACAGCAATTGGCTTGCTGCCTTTACTATTACAGCCACCCTAGGGAGCTGGTATTGTGAAGGAAGAGAGAGAAAAAAAACCTACACTCCTGTCAACCTCTCTTCCCTAGCCTTCTATTTAGGGGACAATGTTTAAATCCTTTGCTGAACAATCCCTAGAATCTGAGAGGGATTCTCAAAGTACAACAGCTAGTCTCATCTTTTGAAAATAGTCAGCTCTGAGTCACCACTTACATTGATTATTAGCATTACATACTTAATGTGATACCGCTGGGTGGGTTATCAGCAGTGGGGATTGAACCTGTGACTTCTGAATTTTAATACCTGAATCTCTACTGCCTGAATGAAAGAACCTGCTCCCTCTTAGCCAAAGCTGTACCAGGTTCACCACTAGAGGGAGACAGACTGCCACATTGAGTAGACAAAGTTTACATATGCATTACACGTGACATAAATTCACAGAGTTCGAATCTGACTGATAGCAAGTCATAGTGTACGAGCAGATGCAAGATTTTCCTTTCCTGAGAACTTTCCAATGTGGCCAGCTAGGTAATTACTACTGTGTGAATTTGCCCCACAAGACTAGAGCTGTTTAGAGTTTTCCAGGGAAGGGAAAGAACCATCCATCTATTTTTAATCTTACAAAGAGCATCAAATACCATCAGACAGACTCTAGAATCATCATATAGGAAGATATAGCAGCTCAAGCTTTACTGGCTGTAAAAAAAACATGTGACACTTTTGATTTAACATGCCCAATGGCCATGCTTTTCCAGAAGTGACTAATGATTAATGACTGTTTCTTCAGTTCTGGGGGGCCTGATGTGTGACACCTTAAAGGGGCCTGATTTTCAGTAGTGGATACTCAGCACTTTATGAAAATACCTGAGACACTCTTTTAGGTGGTCTCAAGCTTGGTCCCCAAAGTCTTGAGGCATCCAAAATCACTAGTCACTTTTAAAAATCTTTGCCAGGTGTGTATATTGAATCATACTCTAGAACATTGTATAGACAATGATACAGCTATGTCACAGAGCTGGTCAGTCTTCCCCTGCTGGCAACTCACTAGATAGCTGTGCGGGGATCCAAACCCTGAATCCACCATGTGCTCTAAGCAACCCTGGAGCTCAGCAGGCTGCAGCGCTGTTTCCTCGCCTGGCCACTCTGCCACAGTTCCTGGGCACCAGCTCTGAAATGGAGCTCCTCAGCCCACCTGCCTTAGGACTCCAAGGCCAGCACTGACCTCCAAGATATCTCACTAGCTTAAACACACCCTGTCCCAGAACTAGGCAGGCCATTCATCCAGTTTTAAGGTGTTTGTTTTTAAAAGGTTTGTTCCCTGTTTAAAACCGGACATGATTTTGTCCCTATCAAGGATGGGGGTACACCATTGTAAAGAGTGTATCGTTCCGCCACCACTGGCATGCCCTAGCATGTGCATCTGTGTGAGGTCACACTAGCGGAGGTAGGGCAGGGCACTTCTCATATTGGCATCCTCTTTGTGGTGTGACCTGGCATGCCCACTGCATGCAATGTTATGCCATTGGGGGCAAGATCATGCAGTTGGGGGTGGACTCATGCCATTCCGGGAAATACCAGAATGTCTGGTATTGTAGGATGTGAGAGTGGCCATTCTACCCAGAACTCCGCCTGAGTGTGAGCCTTATGGTTTCCCACTTCAAGGGGTCACGTGGAAGGCATAGCCTGTAACACACAGGAACTTTGCACAGAAGTCTAACACATCATTGTTCTTTACTTAATCACTCAAGATCACACAGGTCTATACGAAAATAATAAACCCTACACACATTTCTGTCTCTGTTTCCTCACTATACTTTGGACTAGGGGCATAGTTTTTTGGTCCCATCTAGAGTCCTTCTGGCTCCAGTGCATGGCTTGTGTTCTGAAAAATGGACCTTTCTCTATCATTCTAGATCATCTTGCTTCCCTTTCCCTTGGCCAGTCCATGTCCTTTCTTCATCCTCCCCAAACTTCCTAAGTGTCTCCTACTCTCTTTTCTAGACACCTGGTTTCTTTGTCCTGTGTTTGGGAATTTTCCACTTTCCTAATCTGCCCCCAGTGCTCTGCAGGTGGGGAGGATAAAACTGTTTTTTTCTAGGTTGAGATCATCCATTCATCACTTGCATGGACGGCCCTTGAGTTCTAACCATCCTCCAGTGTATCTGGTCTAGGAGGACGTGACACAGACCAGGACAGCCATGGCAGAATTCACATACATACATCAAGGAGATCAAAAATATAGCAATTTCATAAGAAGAACAACTTCCCAATATCAATCAGAATTCATAGGATGTAAAATAGATTTCCTAAATCACCATGATTATTAGCTGTTCAATATTTTGTATAAATGACCTTTTGAGAGAATAACGGTCCTATAAGAATCATTACAAGGATAGTCTCATTATGATGGTTTGCAGCTCTGATGACAGTTCTCTGCTGAATTATTCAAAGAGATACTGCCCTGGAATATTACATAGAATATTACACACGCTCCCTTGCATTTCTCTTCTGCCTGAAAAAGCCTGTCACTTTCAATATCATCCCCCATACTTCAGCATCATCAATTAATCTCAGTAACTGGTATTTTGCCCAGCAAAGGCATTCAATCAACAGGATCACCATACAAAACATCATATTTAAATACATTTTCATTCACCTACAATTCCGGTGTGTGAGTAACACTATGATGGGTTAAACTTGACATGACTGTCCAGTGCTTGAATATATAATACAGACTCACTATGCTCTAAACCCAAAGAAGGATGGGGAGGGGGGGGGGAAGTCTTGGCATCTATATCTTCTCAATAGACACTGATTTAGCACCTAATACTCACACACATCAGAGTAACTCCATTGCTTTAAATGGAGTTACTCCAAATTTACACCGGTATAAGTGAGAAGAGAGTCAGGCCCATATATCTTAGTAATATAACGGAAATTCCCTACACACCCATTGGATCAGATCCTGGTTACTCATGTAGTTACTCAGATTTACACCAGCTGAGAGAGAAATCCCTTGGAAGCTACGGCTAATGTATAATTTATTTAATTATTTTTAATTTCAACAAACCATCTCTCCTAATGTCCTAGCCAGCAGGCTTTCTCTTCAGTGGAGCTATTTTAAGTGACTGTATCACACCAGCGCACAGAAGACAACACTAGTTACCCACTAGTTAATGCTTCAAAACCTTATAGTTAGTCTTTAAGGTGCCACAGGACTCTTTGTTACCTCTGCTATTCCAGACTAACACGGCTACCTCTCTGATTCTTACTAGTTACCCAGTCATTTCTGGCTAAGAGTCAGGGCATGGCAGCTAGTGGCCTTTAAACACCTGCATGACTTTGATCTTAGCTG
Source organism: Sternotherus odoratus (assembly GCA_032164245.1). Taxonomy (NCBI): domain Eukaryota; kingdom Metazoa; phylum Chordata; order Testudines; family Kinosternidae; genus Sternotherus; species Sternotherus odoratus. The sequence goes on from JAVMKO010000003.1 coordinate 93,304,585, forward strand.
CCTGAGACTCTCTCTCTCTTCCCCCTGCCCCCCGTACACTCCTGTGACAGAGGGGATCAGATGATCCATTCTCACCTGCAGTCCCTACATTGGAACATCTGGATGCTGCTGGAAGAGCATTTTTAGCAGTGTTGGTTGAAATTTTTTGACTGAAAAAAAAATTCATCCTAAAAATAGGATTGCATCAGAAACTAAGTTTTTCTATTTTTCAACTAGAAATTAAAAAAGAAAAAGAAAAATGTCATTGTATGCTGGGCTCTCAAACTCTTTTGCAGTGTGAGGGGGCTAGGTCAGAGACAGAACGGGACAGACTGGGGTCAGCTGAGGATTGTTTCCATAGCACATGTATCCTGCAGAAATTCTGGCTTGCTCTGGACAGCAGAGCAGCCCGTAGGCAACCCTCATGAAAATGCCTTTAATCAGAATACTCAGAGGCTGCTCTAACTTATGCCAAGGGCTATTTTAGCCCCTGCATCATCCCAGCAGCCATCTTCTCCCCTCCTCCCCCAGACCTGCATGCTGCCTTCTGTGCTAACTTCCTGGTACACCTCTGACAATCAGATCCCAGGCGTTTAAAATTGGACACTCGCAATTATAAGTGACTTTTGAAAACAGTGTAAGTGGCTTGCCTGAACTCAATGGCAGAACTGGGAATGTAATCATGTCCCTTACTCTAAACCACGCATTCTATGAACCCCCACAAACTCTAAAATACTGCTGTGAAAATGGCTTCTCTCTCTAGAGTCTTTAACAAATTAAGAGTGTGTATGATGGTCAGGAAAGAACAATCATAAACTGAAAAGCTGTATTATACTAGCTGTTTGGCTGGACCGCCTCTTAACAGAGAGATTAGCACGAGGGCCAACCCTCTTGTCCCATTTGTGACTGCATGAGCAGATTACATAACATCTCTGTGGCAACTACAACAATTGTTTACATGGAGCAGTACTATTAGGGAAGTATTTAATATGTTTTAACTTATTTTAATGCTATTTTGCAACTGAAAACAAGGACAAGGAGCTCAAATCACATAACCAGCCAGTTCTGCATGAAATGTTTTGTGGATCACAGTCTGGAAATCCGTTTATTATACTGTTGAAGTCCAAGTGATTGCCCTTCGCTTTCCAACCTTAACTAGAGAACAGAACGTACTTCACATGCACTTGATGAATTTCTCTATGATCTAAATTTAATTAAGACTGTAGGTCACATCCTAAGAGTGTGTAAATTCAAATAAGTCCACTGAAACCTAGTTTCTATAATCCACACTCTGAAGAACCACTAGTATAATACAACTAACAGAATTATGATTGTTCTTTCATGACAATCATAGTCGACATTCCCATTATGAAATCAACAGCATTACAACAATTTACATCAGCCTGGGATCTGTCTCTGTAAGTATAGTCTGAAACAATGTGTTTCTTTTTTCAGGATGGGTGAGTGTATATCACTGTGAGTGAACCTGCAATCAATAATAAGGCAACGTTATCATAGACAAGCACATCTATAGATTAAGCCACCCCCAAACTCTAGAGTAATCCAGGACAGTGGGAGGAGAAGGACATTATGAAATTGCGGGTTTAAGATTGAGAGAAAGGCTCCCTAATTTTGAATCTAGCCTGATGATGCCTGTGAGATTATATTCAGCAATAACTTTAAATTCCTATTAAGACAGGATAAATACTGAAATTAAAAGAAGAATCTCTCCATTAACTTTAACAATAATATTTAAAACTAAACAATTATAAAAATTCATGGACAAAACCAAGGCATCATTCCTAGAAATACGGTGCGTCTTTTTAAAATAAAAATCCCCCAACACTTTTGTTAATATAACCAGGCAAGCATTTAAATTCAGCTTTCTTATCTTATCTTCAATTTTCTTATCTTGAGCTCTGCTATCTTTCTCAAATGAGTTTTGGAAATGAATAATTATCAATGACACAGAAGCTCTGTGCTGGAATTCAGCCCAACATGGAAGCCAAATGATAATCTTTTTTTGATAAATCTCTGATGTAAAGTCGAAGTTCCTGGCTCTTGTTTTATTTAATAAAGACTTTTTTTCTCTCCCTATGCCTGCCTTTTCTCCAGCTCAGGAGGACATTTGCTTTGCATGCACATCAGAGTATTGGCATCTTTATTGTGATCCCCAAATTGCTGTGATTATTAAGGGCATGGCTACTGTGACGGAGCGAGGACTCACCCCTGTGGCGCCTCTTGCTCGTTGTCCAGGGAATCAGCTCTTCCGGCCTCTGGAGCGCCCCCTGCAGGTCAATGTCCTGCCTGTCACCAGCCCAGCATCCCTCCCGGTGCCCCCTTAGCTGGGGTGCTGTCCCCCTGTCTCTGTAGGTCTCCCCTTCCTGGGGAAGCCCCACCTCCCTCTCCCTACCTTGCCTCAGTCTAGGCAACTGCCAGTCATCACTTACCCCGTTTCCTGGGGCAGACTGCATTATCATTGCCATTCATCACTAGCCTGCTGCCTCTTCAACTACCCATGGGCTGCTCCCTGCAACACCAATACCCCTTGTTGGCCCATCCCCTAGGCCCTGCAGCCTGGGGTGTCCAGACCAGAACTCCCCCAGCTCATGTTGCCTCTCCCCAGCCCTGCTCCACTCTGGGTACTCTGTTAATCTCCCCAGCAGCCAGGCCTGATTTCCTCTACCACTAGAGGAGACTGTCTGCCAGACCCCTGCCTCTCAGCCTTTTCATAAGGGCCATCTAATCTGTTTAGGGCGTGGCCACCCAGCTGAGCCTGCTCTCCCAATCAGCCTGGGAGCTTGATTGCTCCCAGCTACGACCCCTTCCTGGGCTGTTTTAAGCCCTTCTGGCTGGGAGCAGGTGATCACCCCGCTACAGCTACATTTGCGAGTTAGAGTACATTAAAGCAGCCCTGTGCACTCTAACTGACAACATGTCCACCCTGGCAAGGCATGTAGAGCGCCCAGACTCCATGGCTAAAGGACTCCTGGTACTCCACCTCGGCGAGTGGAATAATGTTTGAGGCACCCCTACTGGAGTGCCACAGAACCAGTGTGGATGCCCTGGTCTGTTAATGTGCTCTGATTGGCCTCCAGAAGTGTCCCACAATGCCTGTTCTAGACACTCTGGTCATCTGGTGATGTGCTGGCGAGACTTGTCACCGTGCTCCTCAGCTGTTCGGGCTCCATTCCTGCAGACCATAAGGGAAGACAGAGCGCGCTGCACACAAAACATTGAAAGATGGTGCCAAAGGTGGATGGAAGCACAAGGATTGCTGGGATGCGAACCAATGCATCATGGGATGTTGTGACAGGACCCAGAATGTCCCACACCTTCCACCCCCTTCCACAAGTCACAGAATGGGAAGAGGTGCTCTGTGGGATAGCTGCCCATAAAGCACCGCTCCCAATGCTACTGCAAGTGCCACAAATGTGGCCATGCCAGGACGCTTGCAGCTGTCAGTGTGGACAGATGGCAGGGCTTTCCCTACTGCGCTCTATGAAGGCTGGTTTAACCAAGCACGCTCTACATCTGCAAGTGTAGCCATACCCAAAGATTAGGCCTGATTCACTGTGACTCTGCACTCTGTGTAATCATCGTTGACAGCTGTGCAAAGTGAGTGCAATGCTGGTGCAAATCAGTTCTGAATTGGTAGCTTTTTACATCCAGTTTACAGTGGAAACCACAGGGTGCAGGGCAACCATGCCTCAAAAGGTCTTATTGTCTACGAGCCTGATTCCCAAGTGGTCCCATTGCTTTCAGAGCAACTAGAAGAAAAGAACACCACTAACGTGCATGAGCATTTGCAGAACTGAGGAAAAGGCAAAATGCTTGTAACACTGATGACCTAGCACTGCAATTTGTTTTGTTTTTTTAAATACCTTTTATGTATTCATGTGCATTGTGATCTTGATTGTTATAATGACCAGTGGGGGCCATTGGCAGCTGCTGTACATTACAGGGACCTTCATGCTGCTCTAACTTGCCCTGGGGTATCAGTCTGGTGCAGAATGGCCAGGAGCAGGGAAATGCAGAGATGCTTTAAATCTTTATATTTATCCTTCTCCGTGCATTGCCCAGAACACTCTCTAGCCAGAGCCGAGAATCAGGCTTTGCATGCCTAGCTCATCCTTCGTCTCCGCTGAAACTACCACTGAGGTATCTGAGTCTCAGTTGCCTTGTACTTTGTGTGGTCATTTACCCCTGTGCAAAGTGTGTGTGACTGTTACCAGATCAGACCGGTAGCACTGGATACTCGCTTTGCACAGGCATAAAGGGCTCCGCAAGTAGCAGGGCTTGTCTACATCATGAAAATTCTCACTTACACTAGTGCTAATGCCGGGGTGCTGTACCAGTGCAAATGGGGACTTACAATGGGGCAGTTTAATTCTGCAAGTGTTCAGTTATTACTTTTACAGGCTTTTTTTTTCTATTTTTTTCCTTGATCCTGCAAGCACTAATCCATGCTAATTGTTTTTACTCATGGTTGCAACTTGATCAATGGAGCAGTTTTAATCAGCTAGGACTATCTTTGTGAACAAGGGATTGCAGGACATGCCAGTGGACAATGACCCTGTCTAGACTAGGACATGACAAATTATGCTATCCAGGTTAAGCCCCACTTTGTGCCAATACATCATGTCTACATTACACCATTGCACTGGTGTAACTTCACTGAGATAAATACACCAGTGCAACTTTTATTAATGTTGATAAACTCAGTGTCTTCTAACAAAACAAAAATTCTATATTCAAATTTCTCACCTCTCATATATATTTTTAATTTTGTACGTGTTAACTTGGAACAGTGAAATGCTATCTGATCTGCAGCTCCCAAGTGTCCTTTCTATAGATACTCAATGTTACTCCTTAGAATTCAACCTGCAGGCCAAGACTGTACAGTAAATAGAAGTCAGACAGTATGGTCTAGTGGATGTGGCATTGGTTCTAGTCCTGGTTTTCCCACTGATCTTGGGTTTGCAGAGATTTGGAAAATCTCTGGTCCTCTGTTTCCCCTCCCACCTTTAGTATCTCTAGATCAGGGTTGGGCAAACTTTTTGGCCCGAAGGCCACACTGGGGCTTCAAAATTGTGCAGAGGGCCAGGTAGGGAAGGCCCCGCCCCCTATCCGACCCCTGGCTACCCCCCTCAGAACCCTGACCAGTCGAACCCCCCATTCCTTGTCCCCTGATCACCCCCTCCAGAGACCCCCCCTCTAATTGCCCCCAGGACCCCACCCCCTATCTAGCCCCCCTGCTATCTGTTCCCTGACTGCCCCCTCCCAGACCCTCCTCACACCCTAACCACCACCCCTAGCCCCCACCACCTAAGCCCCCACCCCACTGGCTTACCTGCTCAGCCAGGTGCGTGGCCCAGTGGCTCGCAGTGCTCTGCCCGGCCACGCGTCTTGCCCTGCTCGGCCCAGAACCACGGGGCCCTGCGGCTTGCCACAGTAGACTAACCACCCCCGGCCGAGAGTGCAGGGCCCCATGGCTTTCTGCTCTCGGCCTGGGGTCGGGACCACTGGCCCCGCCCCTTGGCCCCAGCTCCCAGGCCGGATAAAAATGGCCAGCAGGCCACATGTGGCCCACGGGCCGTAGTTTGCCCATGTCTGCGCTAGATCCTAAGCTTCTTGGGACAGGAACTGTCTCTTACTGTTTGTACACACAGTGGTTAGAGCTTTGGGTTCTCTGTTCCCACAATATAAATAATAATCGTTGGTCTAGAGAAAGAGAGCTCCAGGACAGATAAACGAAGGAGAAAGCAAATAATAAACTAAAGAAAGTAACTTTATCAAGACATCTACATCTAGGTCAGATTTAGCAATACCAAACCAACAGATGTTTTGTTAACTCTTCCAGCACCGGGATGGACAGCAAGCTGCCCATTTGTATCTTTTAGTTCTGTTTCATCCTCAGATTTTAGAGGCATAAAAACCAAGAGTGTAAGAAGGTTTTAATAAACTCTTTTTAAAAAAGTAGTCTGACTCTTCTGTACTTGGGCCCCTGGTGGCCAGTGACTAAGAGGACCTTTTCAGAGGTCAAGTCTGCTGATTCAGAGAGTCTTAACGTGAAAGCTCATGAAAGTGTTCAAATCCCCCATATCAGTCACATGATGGGAAAAATGAGGGGGATCAGGAATTAAAACACAAAAGGCTGTATTAAAATTACAGAAAGCCCTAAACTGACAATAGAATTTATAATTTTATAAGGTACCCAATAAAGCTAAGCAAACTAGATGACATCTTCCATCATCAAGGCTCCCTTCCCTGAACTAAATATCCAACTATATCCAATTACACTGACCGGAGGGAATTTTATTCTTTTTCTATTCATTCAATTTAATCTTAAGCAAAAGTCCTATTTTTACTCTGAATCCAAATTTGATACTAAGACGTAATGTGAAATGGAAGTGCTGCTTTCATCTCACTCAGAGAGCCGACACTCATCACTTGGAAAAAAACGGCTCTAACTTCAAAAGAGTCGAATAATGCTAACGGTAGAATCTGAGGGTTTTTTCATGGTTCTTCATGACTGTCTCACAACAGCAGTGCAGCAAACTCTGAGCAATTCATCTCTTGTATGACACTACTGAGTACACTGGTGGTGCACCAGGAAAGGACTTGGCCCTTCACTTTCCAGAGCTGCCGCTACATTGGCTAGCTCTCTGGTATATTCTATGCATAAATTGGCAGTTTGGGTTTGCAGACGTTTGTGACACAGTTATTTGATTTTCTCACATTTAGGTTCACAGTTCTTACGTTTTTGTATCTCAATCCTGCAATGAGCTATATGCAGGCCCCCGAAGGACATGTTTGGGACAGGCTTTTGGGGGTTGTGTCTCTTGTTAAACTTTAAACAGACACCCTCATTTGCTGGATTTGAGTAACTTTCAATGTTACTTTCAATGTTAAAACTATGTTTTATGAAGGGTTATCTATGTGGAAAGAATTAAAATTGTGACCTACTTTCTTCTGATTCTGCAAGAATTACCAGATATAGCGCTTGCTACCAGGAAATCATGAGATTCGTGGTGTCTTATAAGAAAATACTGTGCTTTTAATTAAAGACACATTTTAGTTATGCATCTTTTTGATCTGGAATGTGACATGAGCACTTCTGTGATAGTTCCATGGATTTCTGAAGAATTTAAAGTGCAGTTCTTATATTGTGTCGATCATCTGTCTAATCCCATTGTCTTTGACAAATGGGCTTTCATTTTACCTATGACAATTTTATCTATTACAATTTTACCTGAATTCAGACTTAAATGATGAAAGATTAAAGAAAGATCAAAACTAAAGTAGGTCAATTTTTTCCCCTTTTTTGGTCAAAAATGTAGCCTGTTGCCAAAACTTGTCAACATCATGCTAATTTTCTATTTGTTTCAGTATTTTCTGTGATTTTAACTGAATATTTTACAAGTATGTATATCAAAATTATATTGGAAAGTTCATTTTAATAAGAACATGCTGCTCTTTTTTTGGTAAATGTGCTGGAAAAGAACAATTATTTAACCTGAAGTAATAAGTAGAGTTGCCTGGAATATTTTTAAAATGTCAATGAAAACTCGAAAGAAAATGTTCAAAAATGTTTACACACTTTCTTTTCCATGTTGTGACCAGCTTTCTTTATAAGTGTATTTCTCCGAAGATCTCTTTGCACTTAATCCAAAAAGTGTTATAAATTTTAAATAGAAATCTGTCACAGATTATGCTAATTATTTCTTGGATGGAGAATGAGACAGGTCTTCCTTACATTTGGAAATAAGACATTCCATTGGTTCCCAGAGACTACACATGAGAGCAAAACCCACAGTAAAATACCTGCTAGCGTCTTCTATCCATTTGAGGCCTGATCCAAAGCTTTCTGAAGTCTAAGGCTCAACACAAATAAAATCTAGCCCAGGCTTGCACACAAATAAAATCAAGTTATTTTAAAATGCTTTCTCTGGACAGGTTTCACAGCATTCTAGGGTCTATCTAGCCTACTATAATCAGGTCTACAAAGTTACCCTAATTATGCCCTCAACTGAAAAAGTATTCAAAATTCTACAAGACATCACAATAACCTATAGTAACAAATGGGGATGGGGAAAGGTACAAAAGGGAGACAGAAAGACGGAATTAGTCCTAATAAAAGGCCCACTGATATAACTTGGGGACTGTTAAGATCATGGTCCATAAACAAAAGAATAAAAAAATGTGGAACCAAAAATCAGTGAACCAAAATTGGCGTGTCAGAAACTAGGCCTAGCTTGTAGACAAAATAATGAGGGAATGGGCTATTCCATCCATCAATCCCTTTGTAGTCCTTAAAGAAAAAGAGAAAAATTGGGGAGAAAAATTGGCCACTGGAGTGAGCTTTGCCATCATGGCTATCACCTTCACCATCTCTTGGGACCACAAATGTTCTAGATCATGAGAGATGTCCTGACCAGACCTGGCCAGAGATGGGGACCCAAATGACATTGCTATCTCCACCAGTTCCAGCTGAATCCCTAACACCAACTGGGATATGAAGCTCTGTCTCCCTCCCACTGTGTGCTTTTCAATCTTGCCTTATTTCTCCTCACCCTGTCATTTTCCTAATAAGAGTCTGGATTAGCCAGGCAATATTGCATATTTTTTTAGTGTTGCTATAAGCCTATGATCAGAGAGGGGCAAATAAAAGCAATGCCCTAAACAGCCCTAAATTCCCTAAACAGCTGATCCAAATTTGCCAAGTCTTAAAGTGGTTGATAAGACTGTGCTTTGCCTATGTTTTTCCGGCAATGAGGTTGCAAATGAAAGTCAACACCAGAGATAGAAGCTGCATTTTCTATCTTTGCTGTTCTTTTCTCTCCTCCTACATATGTGATTGTCTTGTTTTGTCTTCTTAGGAAATGGGGTGAGGCATAAACAACAACAGCAACAATAATAGATCCAGTCCATCTCATCTAACTTCTTTTTTCCTCACATTGGACAGTTATTGCCATCTTTGATACCATCTAAGACTGCCATACAAGGTTTTTTTTTTTAATTCTCTTCAGCTAAAGGGAAAGGGATGTTGTTAAAATGAAATCCTGATTTAATACTTTATTTTTAAAATGCTTTACCTGGTTGTCCTTTTCCTATATCTGTAATAAAAAAATAAAAGGATTTTAATGATGTATTACCCATGGTACTAAACAGACTGAGGCCCCTATATGCCAGACCCCAGAATGCTGAACAGTGACTGGGTTATGTTTACCCCTGTAGTCCATATATTCCATCTGTGAAGGGGTACACCCTCATTTTGATGATGAGGAGACTGAGGGTTATGGTCACTAACGAGACTGAGGGGTATGGTCACTAATGAGACACACCTGTAAGGAGTGGTGGGTTAAAAAGGGAAAACCTGCCACAGGGGATAGTAAATAGGAAGAGGACTGACACACTTCAAAGACTGATCACCCAAGAGGGAAATAGTTGTAGACCTCACTGCCCCTGAAAGTTCATGGACCAGCTGTAAAGCAAAGTACCCCAGAAATACTGCCTACAAGACAGGCCACATGAGTTTTTAATTTAGTTTTCTCAGATTCCCTTCTCAGAAGGGAGAGTGAGGGAAAAGGCCCTTTCTTTAGTTTGGTTGGGGACCTACTTGTTCTACAATCAGTGGAGGGACATTATAAACAACTTGAATTAAATAAAGTTGTTACCATCAGCTGACTGTTCATGGTCCAGGTGAGTTAGGTTAGGTGTAACACTCCTGTTCCCTGTGTGGCATTTACTACAAAAAGGTCACTTCCACAGCTGTTGACAGGGTGAGCAGAGAAGCCAAACACTGAATAGGCTTTGGAATAATAATAATACTGACCTCTAATAGAGCACTTTTCAGCTGTAGTTCTCAAAGTATTTTACAAAGGAGAACAGAATCATTATACCAGTTTTGTGGGGAGGGAAACTGAGGCACCCAGCAGTAAAGTGACCTTCTCAAATTCTCCCAGCAGACCAATGGCAGAGTCAAAAATAGAACCCAGGTCTGCTGGTTCAGTATGCTAGCCATCAGGCCACACTCCAGCTATAAGATAATATTCACTTCTTGCATCTAGAGGACACTCCCGTAGTTTAAGATTGAGGCACACAGGTACGAAAGCTTGTACAGATTCATCCCATGCTCCAACTGTACAATAAATACTGGACTTCAGTCTCTAAGACTGTCAGTCAGGCAGCTGCCACATGCATTAAATTTGCACACAAAAAAATGTAAGTGAATATAAAGTGTTACCTTAACATGAGAAGGGGAGGTTAGAATTATTAGCAACCAGCTGCTGTTCCAAATTGCTATCTAGAATCTATGCTGTGACATAGGAAACCTTGCTTTATTTTCATTGCTTTGTTTTCCTTCAACATATGATGACAACTCTGCCTTCAGATTGTTTCTCCTCACCAGAGCCAGCTTTTCTCACTATAATTTATGTAATGACCCATTAGATAGTCATTAAGTGCAGTAAGGAATGGCAGAGATATGTGAGCCATTCATTTTCATGTCAGCACCTAGTCACACCAAGTAAATGTATCAGAGGGAACCAGTGCTATGTTATTTCACTACCTTGATGTAAATATGTTTTGGTTTGGGCAATGCAAAGCATTCTAATTTGAAATAATTTGTATGTTCTTTTGCAACCAGCTGGTGTTTAAAATGTATTTGTAAGCAAATTGCAACTGACTTCTTCCCTAGTAATTTGGTGTCCTGGGACAAGCTTGAAAAATGAGTTCTAAATACGACTAAGGAAAAACTGTAATATAATGCAATTAGCTAAACAGAGATGGACTCTCATAAACTGACATTAAATGTACAAGGTGTTTCTCACAGGCCTTGTATCATACTGTTTGCCTTATGATTCATGCACTATAAAGCTACCCTAAAGTCCTTTGGATGAGAGTTTGTCACTCATAGTTTATTGAAAAGGTGTTACTGCGACCTCTAGTGGAAAAAGAAAAAAATGAACACACAAATCCAGAGTTTCAACAGGTAACAATAATTATCATAATTAGCAGTTATATAGAAGGTTACAATATTAATTGCTCTTTCAATACAATAATCTATTCAGTAAAAACAACATAAAATAAAAGACAGTGCTCAAGCCTTTGGCAGTGCATGCTAATGGGCACTTTTGAAATGCTTAAATTCAAAGGCAGAGAGAAAATACAAATTGCACTCTAAACTTGGGTAAGGGAATGATATACCAATGTCTGAGGTAAATTCCCTGATTATAAGATGACACAAAGGCAGTACGTTAATTTGAGGAGTCATGGTTTATCTTCTTTCTTAGTCCTATCAATGGAAAAATGTTTCGTCTTCACACTATAATTGATTGTCTTGATCAAAGGGTACACACAAGTTGATTCAAGTATTGTGATATAATGAGATATGCAAAATTATCCCTATCTAATAATCTATGCTCTAATTTAGTGATGATTGGAGCAGCTCAGAAAATGAGCATTTTTCTGAAACAATAAATAAATACACTTTTCAATGAAAAGTTGAAAGCCAAAACATTTCAGTTCTGAACTGCTACCTTGGTATCTTGTGGCAATTATAGTTAGGATGTCTTTATGCTCTCATTCTGCTCTGTACGATGAGCTTTCTGGGCAGACAACATCTCCCATGATAAGCCAAAGCCTCCTCCTGGTGAAGGGAAGTAGTTGCATCATGGGAGATTTGAACAAATAAAATTATGGAATTCTGAAAAGGGGAGGGGAGGGGGGAGTAGCAAGTATGGAATAAACTGAAGTTTGCTAGGAAAATCTGGGATCTTACACAAATCTTTCCCCCACAGACCTCCAGAAATATTGATTGGTTAGTATTTCAGAAACATCATCTGAAATACATCATGTAGTATTCTGGAAGAAGCAGGCAATCTTAGGTGAATTACTTTCATTTAACAATTACATCAGAATTAATCTGAATTCAGTATGTTATTCTAAGAAGTGCTCATTTTGACCATGGCTCTGTCCACCCTACTTCTTTCATAGCCATGGTATTCACAAGCTGGCACTTTGATACAGAACATGTGTGCACAAGATGACTGTGGTTTGGACATCAGCTTACTTCCTCTTCCCCTCCACCATATTTTTGTTATGAAATATTAAACTATTATCCAACACAAAATTCATTCTTTCAAGAGTATATTTTAATGCACATAATTATAAACAAGCATGTACCAATACAATGGAATGAAGAAAAATAAGTGAGAAAAACTTGACGTTTGTAACAAAAATATTGCAATCAGGCGACAGTGTTGTCCTAAGAAATATACTAATGCAGTAATCGTAGGAGGAACTACCTTTAACCATAAGGGTAATGAAGGCTCTATTCAATAAGCTAAAGTTTACACCATTTAGGACCCATCTTTTTGCTTGTGCTGTGCCTTTTGCTGCTTCTTTGCGTGTAAAGACAGCCTCAAAGATCCTCTGCTTATTTTCTTTTATGTTACCAATATCAGCTCTTGACTTTCCTGCCTTTGCGAGAGTGCTCTCTTGTGGACTGGAGAACTACAAGCATGGGACAATGATAAGTTGCGAGAAGCCTGAGCTGCTGTTTCCCCAACCTCAGCTAAGAGGAGAAAGGATGTGCATGTAGCCAGAATACACAAAACTGGGAGTTCTGTTTGTTTGTTTGTGTAGAAACTGATTGAATTCAAACTCCTGAAAACAGCTGGAGAATCCCCCTGGGTTAGATTGAACAAACAGTGCATACTGGGAGTAGCCCAGAGTGAGAAGCACCACCTCAAAGGGATTGTCAGGAGGCATTCTGTCTCCCTGAGCTTCCTCATGAGCAGAGGGAGTGAACACACTATTATCCCCCTCTGGGATCCATCATACTCCCTTCCTTTGAGTGCAGAATCCAATTCTGCTAGACCCTTAAATAACCCATGTGGTGATAGGAGAATCCTTTCTGCTTTTGAAACTTATTGGCTAAGGTTGCAGTATCACCTGATGCCTCTTTTACCCAGACTGAAGTGCCCCAGAAATAAAAGAAAATATTGTTGAAATTGTAAAATATTTTGGAATAATCTAGTCTGCATCAGCTTCTGTAAAACAGCCAGAGGGTCAAAAATGTCCTACCCCAAGATGCAGAGTGGAATTTGGTGGCTGTTTGTTTTGATCACTTTGTTAAGAACTGGCCTATCATGATGATACTTTGTGATTGAAATTATGACAAAACAGAGGGCACCATCACTGCCAAGAAGTAAACAAAGGACTAGGAGGGAAATGTAGGAGACATGCTCAATTCATTGAAACCCATTTCAATTGCTTTGCTCTAAGTCTAACTGCAACCAGACAAGCAGTTACATTGTTGCTGGGGCTGAAATTTGGAAGGAACTTTACAAAAAAGGATACATAAGGACAAAGTTACATTGCAAGCAGTGAAGAAACTGATCAGCGAGCACTTAAACTCCACCTCATTTTTTGCCCAATTCGCACCCCAAAATACAAATAAATGTTCAAGTACAACTGAGATGGATGCTGCAGTGACATGGATAATTACAGATCAGCCATCAGTCATGCCCACCATAAGACACTTCAGGGGAGGAGAACTATTCAAAAATATATTTGTTGGTGAAGATATCCGTAAAGGTAAACAGCACTGATGAAAATTGCTGATCAGCCCTATCATTGTAGAATTCCTAGAAATTAATAAACCAGCGAACCTCTCCAGTAGCCTCTACTGCTGGTATAAAAAGAATATGTTCTAAAGTTGAACTAGTTCATTCTAATTCAAGAAACTATGTAGAGAAAGCAGAAAACTAGTCTTCCTCTGTGCAGCAGTGAACAAAATTAAGGTAGCAAATGAAGATACTGTATCCTAGAAAAATCTCTCAATTACTTGTTTATTCAGTTTATTACTGAAACTTACTTTTCCAGCAACTTATTAACTTTTATGATACAGAACATCAAGAAGTTTTGATTTCAATAGAGTATTTAAAAAAAATCAGTGAAAGAAAGGAATATTCTGAGGAAACAATCTTCAGGAGATCAAAAGTAGCCATTTTTAAGTCATATGATGATGGAGCTATGTGGAATATTTTTGCTATTGAGAGTATAAAATCCTAATAAAGGTAATTGTAAAAAAACAAAACAAAACCCCACATCTTCTAACATGCGCCTTTTAGAGATTTTTGTTTGTTTTAACCTGTTTGTTTATTTAGGTCTATCTACACGCACTAAATAAGAATGTCTGTCCATTTGCTATCAGTGCCCTTGACATAACATAAAAGTACAACAGAATTGATACCTAAGCATAATTAAAGTGCATCAGTACGATTCAATATAACCCACTCTGAGCAACCAAGACAGGTGAAAGCTCAACTCCTCTTCCCCTTCTATCAATTCCTCACCTTTATAAATTCCCTCTCCTCCCCATTTTAAGTGCCTTGTGGGGGCAGGGAAGAGCTTTTCTTCATACCCCCTCTCCCCCCCCACCCGAATCATCTGACTCAGTCTATGTCACTAGTGAGGACTGATTTCTGAAACTGAGAGGACAAGCATATCACAGACCATGCCCAATCCACAGCACCTTCTTGTATATACCACCTTGAGGCTTCAGTTCAAGCATCTCTGCTGGTTTCATCTATGGCAGTATGGCACAGAGAGGAACTCTGTCAGGTCCTCCTTAGCCATTTAGAGCTTTTTAGGTCAAAACCAACACCTCTGATGTCACTCAGAAACAGCCAGTGTAATGCTATTACATAGCTTATGTGAATGTTGAATGAGTGAAAACCTAGTAAAACAGATATTCAGTCAGAACCCCAGGCCTGGCCAAACTGCACTTGCTTTGGGACCTGAAATGGGGGAGGGAAGGAGCCAGTTTGGCACACAGCAGAAGTTACAGCAGCCTAATAATTCCCCCTTGCTTGTCCCCAAACACCCACAGTGCAAAAGGTGGTGAACAGAGCTGGGTGAAATGTTTAGCCCCACACTTTTGAATTTTACAAATTGTTTTGGTCAAAAAACAATCAAGCAAAAATGTTAGAAAAATGGAAACATTTTGCTTTGACATTTACAAATGAAACATTTTAATTTTTCTGTTCAAACTGGACTTTGTTTTTAAATTTATTTCAGTTTTATCTTAAGGTTGTTTTAAAAGCCTCAAAAGCAAAATGAGCCATTTCATTTCAGATTGAAGAAAACATTTTGTTTGACGCCCCACTCTCCCCCCCCCCCCAATTTTTTTAAAAGTTTTGGTTTGCTGAAAAATCAGTTATTTGCACAACTCTAGTAGGGAGTCAGCAGTGTTGGGCCAATTTATTGTTCCCACACCCACCTACCTCAACTTTTCACCCCTGTTGTGTCTTCAGAGTGGTACAAAGAGCACAGAGCTAGGGGCCAGGACTTGGTCCATAACATATAGTAACTTTTGTGGTAACAATGACATTTCTGTAGAAATGTAATTTATTAAAGCAAGACACTGCTTGAATAAGATTCATTTACCAAATAGCACTATTAGCCATTTAGCTAGGTAGCCTACACTTTATTAAACAGAGATAACAAAACAAGATTGCCCCTGCTATCAACAGTTGAGAACGAACATTACTTTTGGAACCAAAGATTAAAATCGGGGCTTAAATTCAAGTTTTTGTTTGTTTGTTTGAGCTATTGAATTAAAATTAAGACTCTGAACACTAATTTTTGACTGTAAAATCCATAGCAAGTTAATGATTAGTTTCAATGTCATCAGTCTAGATGCAAGGAAAATGGATTAAGAGATTCCTGACGATGCTAGCAAAAGGAAGTTTATGAAACTGACTTTGTTCAATGCTTCAAGTGCACCATCTTGTGGTTTTCCCTTTGCATGGCACACTTTAGCTTTAAAAATGCTTCAATCTATCTATCTATATAAAAGTCAAATGGTGTATGTATGTATGTTTGTGTGTTTGTATGTATGTATGTATGACAGCGAACTCCTCCCGCACCGTTTGAGCCAGAGACTTGAAATTTGGTACAGTGAGGGGTCTTGGAGTCTAGATGCTGGTAAGGGTCGAAAAATTTTCGGATCTCATCTCTGACGCCCCCCAGGGGTGAAAGTCTTTCAGGGCCAATCACATCGGCTGGGCGGTTAGGTGGTGATGATGTCATAATACCCCCTCCAACAGACACCGCACTCGCTCAGCTCACCCCTCCCTCCTCCAACGGAACCCCAGAGATCCCTCAGTTCTCTGTCCCTCCCCCCTCCCAACGGAACCCCAGAGATCCCTCAGTTCTCTGCCCCTCCCCCCTCCCAACGGAACCCCAGAGATCCCTCAGTTCTCTGCCCCTCCCCCCTCCCAACGGAACCCTGGAATCCATCAGCTCTGTGCCCCCCCACCTGCGAAGGTCCCCAGAATCCCTTGGCTCTGGGCCCCCCCCCGCGATGGATCCGAGTTGGGTTTGGTGGGACGGTAAGTGAGGTGGGGGTGTTGGGTTTGCTTGGGGGGGTGAGGTGGGGGTGTTGGGTTTGCTTGGGGGGGTCAGGTGTGGGGGGTCGGGTTTGGTCAGGGGGTAAGTGAGTCGGGGGGGTGTCGGGGTTGGTCTGGGGGGGGATGGGAAGGTGTCGGGGTGGGTGAGGGGTGAGGTGTGGGTGTTGGGTTTGGTCTGGGGGGGGAAGGTGTCGGGGTGGGTGCCCCGACCAAACCCGACACCCCCACCTCACCCCCCCACCAACCACAAAACCCCCTGACCAACCCCAACACCTCACCCCTCACCCACCCCGACAACTTCCCACCACCCCAGACCAAACCCGACACCCCTCCGGCTCACGGTGCACTGTGTAGCACACAGATTATTAAATACACTGTTCGGTCGGGGGGTGAGGTGGGGGTGTCGGGTTTGGTCAGGGGGTGAGGTGGGGGTGTCGGGTTTGGTCAGGGGGTGAGGTGGGTGTGTCGGGTTCGGTCGGGGGGGTCAGGTGGGGTTGTCGGGTTTGGTTGGGGGGTAAGTGAGCCGGGGGGTGTTGGGGTTGGTCAGGGGGGGTGGGAAGGTGTCGGGGTGGGTGAGGGGTGAGGTGTGGGTGTTGGGGTTGGTCAGGGGGTGTCAACTGTCTGCCCCCTCCCCACCTCCGACTGACCCGAGCAACGCCGGGCACTTATGCTAGTATAGTATAATTGCCAGAAAGGGAAATTCTAGCCTTATTTGAGTTTCCTTTCTTGGACTCTTCATATCTTACAGTCTCACATGGGTTTCTTCTCCTGCTATGTGATTTAACAGGCAGGCACAAAGCATGCTGCCTTTGAACCTTTGCCTGAATGATAATTTCCAAAACTATGAAAGAGTAATTACTTTTTGTTAACCAAAATACTTCAGCATGTAAAATGTAAGCCATTTGTAACTGAGCCTTCGGCTACTGGCATCATGTCTGAAATATAGCTTAATCTGCAATTGCTTAGACAATCAACCAAGTGGGGGTCAGAATAGGCTGTGGAACATGAAGGGTCCAAAACTCAAATTGATCAGGTAAAATTCGCCCTTATGGTTTCCTCCCTGCCAACCTCAAGAATGGGATTCTTATTGCAGGAAAGGCCATTCCTTACAGATGGATTACGCTGAAATCTTAGATTCTGAGGGAATATGCTTTTGTTTGGAGTTTTTGTCATCCTTCACTACCTATGGTTGCTGAGGTTGGATCTTTAATTTAATTATCATCTTTAACTATCTCAAGAGGTACAGGAAAAGTCTCCTGGAGTGTCATCTTCCTTAATCTCAATGGGACAGTTCCCTCTTATTCTGGGAACAATAAACTAAGTGACAAACCCTTTTCTTGCTTTTGATTTCTTAGGCTTATTTTGAGGTAAGTGACTTCTTTGGATGCAAAGATCTAGGACTTGAAAACCTTTCTAATTTTAAGGGGTTAGTCTGGGTCAAAAGCAGAATTAGAGCACAAGATTATCTGTCCATTCTTTTTATTCCTTTTATTAGATCTTTAATGTTGGGGTGGGGTGAGTTCTGGGGAAAAGTGAGACTCATGAGAAGTGTTTTTCTTTTTGGTTTACTTCTTTGGGGCAGGTTGAATATCCATCTGATTGAGGATTATGGAATTAGTTCTCAGATGTTTCAAGTATTGATTCTGACAACTGGCAATCTGGGATTGAGGCTGGGAACCTTGAACAGCAATAGAAGCCATAGAAGCAATGTCCCATGTATTGGGATGCAATAGTCTAGTCCAGGAGTTCCCAAACTTGGTTTGTGGCTTGTTCAGGGTAAGCCCTTGGTGGGCCGCGGCTGCTTTAACCTGAGCATCCGCAGGTAGGGCCGCTTGCTACTTCCAGCAGCCACGGTTCGCCATTCCCTGCCAATGGGTGCTGTGGGAAGCGGTGTGGGGTGGGCCACTACTTCCTGCAGTTCCCATTGGCTGCGGATGCTCAGGTAAACAAAGCATCTCATGACCCACCAGGGGCTTACCCTGAACAAGCCGTGAACCAAGTTTGGGAACTCCTGCTCTAGACATAGTGGTGCTGGAGAACAGAAGACACATTGGCTCAAATCCTCAAAGGTGCTTGAACCGGTGGTTTTCAAACTGTGGGTCGCGACCCAGTACTGGGTCACGGAATATAAGGCACTGGGTCGTGACAGCTCTGGTCAGCACTGCTGGTCAGGCTGTTAAAAAGTCCCATCGGCGGTGCTGCCTGGCCAAAGCAGGCTTATCTCTACCTGTTCCGACACTGCGCTGTGCCCCAGAAGTGGCCAGCAGCAAATCCAGCTCCTTGTTGGAGGGCCACAGGGCTCCAAGTGCTGCCCCCACCCCGAGCACCAGCTCCGCACTCCCATTGGCCAATTTCTGGCCAATAGTAGCGGGGGGGGGGGGGGGGGGGGGGGGGAAGAGAGAACAGCGCCTGTGGGCAAGAGCCGCATGCTTCTGCCTAGGAGTCGGACCTGCTGTTGGCCACTTCCAGGGTGCAAGGAATGGCAAAGCCTGCCTTAGCATCCCTGACCAGGAGTTGCCTGCCCGAGGTAAGCCTGTGCCCCAATCCCTTGCCTCAGTCATGAGGCCACCCTTACCCAGAGCCCCTTCCTATACCCAAGTCCCTCATCCCCAGTCCCATCTCAGAACCTGCACCCCCGGCCGAGCCCTGACCCTTACATCCCAATCCCCTGCCCCAGTCCTGAGCTCCCCTGCACCCTTCATCCCCACCTGAACCTGCACTCCCAGCCCTGACCGCTCCCACACCAACCTCCTGCCCAGAGCCCTGCTCCCACACCCTGAGCCCATCATTGCTGGTCCCACACCCCAACTCTCTTCCCCAGCCCTGAACCCCTCCCACACCAAACCCCTCATCCCCAGCTGTTGGATCGTGGGCTCAATTTTCTTCAACTAGGTCACCAGAAAAAAAAGTTTGGTAACCACTGGCTTAGACATTGGTCAATTCAATGTTGCAATGCCTGCCTGCTACATACCTTGTTCTAGTAGAAATCCTCAGCCACAAGCCAGGCACTCAGGCTTCCCAAACAATTCCCGGTAAGGATTAGGTCTCTAAGGACTTGTTTACATGATATGTTAATGCATCTCCCCTGCAAATACTATTCTTCCCCTGGCCAGAAAAGCAGGTCTGTATTACAGTTCCAGCTGTAGGAGCACTAGTGTAGTCAAGGCTCAGGCAGACACCGGCATTTTAATCACATTTAGATCTGCACTAACCAATGTTCGACAGTGATTAACATGAGAAGTTGGTCTGCACTACTATTCCCAACATGGTTGCAAAATTAAGAAAAAAGCTGCACATAAGACAAAGTCAGGAGGCAGCATTCAGAACAATATGAACAAGCATTAAGAACAGGAAGGCTTGAATTCAATACGACATACTGTGCTGCTCTCTCATTGTCTGAACCCTATCTACTGAGGCCTTAGGGGCCCATGTCAGTTGCCAAAACTCAGGTAGTTACATTTGGCAGCAGTCTGTCTGCTCCTGTTTCAGCACCTGCCTTTAAACACCACAGAACAGTAGTGACAATTTGTCTGTGGACTGGATTCCAAAAATTAGGACCACGAACTACTCAGTCCACATTAGATCTTCCATTGATAATGGGCTTGTTCTTGGAGTGAGATGAACACTCACCTCCTATTATCTTTCATAGGAATTTCAGATGGCCTGAATCTCAGGAATGGATTCAATGTGAGTTTTGCACAAAAAAGGGAGGTAGAATATGTTTTTTTAAATAAAACATTTAGAGATTAGAACCCCCCCTCCTCAAGTTAGACATGAACTAATATTAGAACTGATATTATGATATAACAAAATCAAGTACTACAGAGCATCTATATTAAATTCTGTTGAAAACATTTTAATTTATTTTCACATTTACAGTACAAAAGGTAGATGGACAAATATTTAAAGTCATATTTACATATATACAAACACCTAAAATTTAACATACAATTTGGAGAAAAGTGACAAACTATTTCTCTACCAATGTCACTATATATACACACACATACATACTTGTTTTTACTTTTTGGGATGGAGTCAATATGGCAAGAGTCCTAGGTCAGTTTGTAGGTCCTTGATCATACCAGCAGGGGAGGAATGAAGAAACACCAGTCAAATCCAAGATTAATTTCAGGTAAATCATCAGACCAGCTAGTGTTCTGAAAATTAAACTAACTTAAAGTTCCAATTTTAGACTAATGAGATTCAAATGCAAAGCATGTACTCTAAAAAGAAGAGTCCCACAACTTTTTGTATATAAGGACCACATTAATATGCACATTCCAATTCAAATTTCCACTGTAAACTAATTTAAAAGACTTTTCTGGAACAATAAAATCAAATACTAAATTAAAACAAAATTCAACCCTTAAAACAATTTTTCTTCCACCCCCCATTGAAAAATGCTAGCTTCAGACATGTAGGAATACTTGCCAAAAATGACCAGTTAACCTTGCTTTCTTTTTAAGTTATAGTTAAGAACATTCTTTAAAAGATACTGTAGAATTCATATCCAAAATTTTCCTTTAAACTTTATAAATCAGTAAAAGACATGTTTGGGTGTGGACAAATTTCTGAAAATTCTCAAAAGTTTTTTAAAAATTGCCTATAACTGAGAAATGGATCTAGAAAATATTTAACTTATTTTAAAAACAGATATTTACTAAGAACCACTTCCATATTCACTTTTCTTATGATAACTCATCTCTGAATTAACCTCTGTGATAGAAGAGAGACTCCTGACAGCAAAACAGATCACAATCTCCGCAAATTCTGTTTGCTCTTTTTGGTGCCAGGAAGAAGTCCTAGCTGAGAGCTTGATTTCACAGGTTTGCCACTTGCACAGTCTCTGGAATTGTGGTAGCAGCACAGGCACTTGGTGCAAAAGTCAAAGCTACAGCTTTCACGGCTGCATGTTGCTCTCTGTAGATAAGAGTCATATTTAGCAGGTGAGCTGCAGCGACTACAAACCTTAAGGCTCTCAGTGTTTTTCAAGGTCTTGGCAGCCTATTGGGAAAATATACATTTATTTTTAGTGAAATAATCACTGGAACAAGTAAATACACAAACACCAAGTCTTCCCCCTTGTTTTATAAGAGTCTGAGTTTGTTAGTCTCCAGGGAATGTTGTAGGACCCTTCTTTTCTCTCTTTTCCCTAAGGATGAGTGAAAAAGCAGGAGAGTGGTGGTGTGGAACTCTGATGGGGATTCTGCGGTGAGGTTAATCAATTTATGAGAATTGTACTGTTGATGATCTATTGGATATATAGGATTTTAGGAAAACAAACCTGAGATACTTTTTAAAACATTGTCAAGGGTAACCAGAACATTGGACTAAGAGTCTCTCACTGCAGATTAATAAATATTTAAATAAATACAAATAAGGATTGGATCCCTCAGCCCTCATCTAAAGAACATATATGATGGGCCTCAACTTTTACTTTCATAAGGGTCTACATCCATTTAGAATCATATTCAACTTAAAACACTGTAAATAGAACTAATTTTCAGAAGTCGTGAGCAACTACCCTCTGAAAATCAGCCCTCCTCCACCAAAGATACCTCAACTTGGGCACTCAAACAGAGGCAGTCAAAAATCACTCTTCAGATTGCAAATCAATTTTAGTCTTATGGATTTCATGGAAAACATTATACTAGAGTGACATGGAATGGCTAAAAGCAGCAGCCAAAGAACAGCAACGCTGAAAGTTATGAATGTGGGTTTACAGAAACTTTACACTTGTTTGTCTTGGTGAAGTCGGTATTGAATGTATTATCAGATGAAGTAACAGATCTGCCCAACCTGGACACTTTGCTGTGGACTGTAATATTTGTAACTTATTCCAACTATGAAGCACTTGGTTAACCTCATAATCATCTCTAAACAGGTAAAACACTGAATTTGCAGCAGGTATTAGCTGATTAAAATTGAGTCAGTCAGAAATTACTCTGATTTGAAAGGCACCAGACAAATGAACTGAAAAATTTGGAGGTTAGCAACCATTGAACAGCAAAAGCCTGGTCCTAAAGTGGATTCAGCAAATCAAGGACAACAGTCCTGTGGCCAAAGTAGGAAAAGATTAGTCTTAATTTTGAGGCAAACTATAAAGCCAAAGCGAGAGATATAGTTTACCACAGAAACCACACAAATCTGTGCTGAATGTTCTATAGAATTTGATTGTGAGTGGGGATTCAGCAATTCAATTAATCTTTAATGTGTACAATACTTTTTACATAAGCCCTATGACAGACAAACAAGAGGTCCAAAACACAGAGTAATTAGAATTCTCTCTTTTCACCATTTGTACTCTTTCAGAGATAGATAGACTGGTCTGTTTAGTCAGTTTCACCATCTGTTGTGTTGGGGGAAGGACATTTAAAACACTGTTAAGAAGTTTCATGGAAATACAGATTCAGCCTAGTTTTAGAGGCATGCCTATAATCCCTTCCATACAAAACGAACTGTATTATGATAGGCTTCTTCAGTGAATGTTGCAGATTATGTGAGGCCTTACTCTTGGGTGAGTAAAGGGGCTAAGAATACAACACAAAGCTTCAGTAGTCTCATTCTGAGGCATGCTAGTATGTACATTTTTGGAAAAAAGAGCCTTTTTTCAAGTCCATACAACTAGAGTAAGAGAAGCATAGCATGGGGCAGGTAATATACAGATTTCCTTCCACAGTTGTGCTGATGTACATCAGTCTTTAAAAATAAGCTAGTACAGGCCTATTCGTTGTTGGCTTTTCTTGAGAAGACACTGCTAGTCATGTTATATTACATAGTGAGACAGTTCTTTGAGGGCAGGGGCTCTATCTGACTATGTTTGGAAAACTCACTGCACGCAGATGGCAATTAGGGGGAAGCCACAAAATTACTTTTCACTTGTGCCCTGAGCTAAGATTTACACACAAGTATTCTTCTCATAGCCTTATTCAATGAAGAACATCCCATTGTATCATACAACTCCCCACCCAGTTTCATACATACAGCAAAAATATGTACCATAATCTAAATTTGAGAGTTATACTTGGGGAAGTGTTACCAGTGGTTAAGAAATGTGAGTTACAAACTGTTCATGTGTTGTCCTTGACAGCACATCAGGAGTTGAAGAGGAATAAAAACATCAACATTACCTCAGAAAACTCCATGTGTCGGCTGTAAGAACCATTCTGATTTCTCTGGTTGGATGCTTTGGATCTGGATGCTTTTTTGGATGAGCTGTTTGGTGGGGCTGCTGTCTGAACAGAAGCTAAAGCTGCTCGATACAGAACATATTCCCTTGTTACAGTATTTTCTGAGGGCTGTACACTACCATCCTGTCAAGAGGTAAAATGAGGTTAAGATTCAACAAGGCTCCTCTTTGAGAAACTGTCAATATAAAAATTTTACTTTGATGTAAAGTAGCTGTATTTGTCTTTAAAATAAAGTATTACGGTTTTCTTTGTAAACTTTTCTCTGGCTAGCAAGTTTATGGTAATTTTTTCAAATTTTGATAGTAAGCTATGTGGCTATCGTTTTTCTTCTACTTTTGGTGCAAGTAGCTATTCTCATTACTATTTTAAAGTAAGGTTGTCAAACTATTAAAATATTAATTGCAATTAATCACAAGATAAAAAGGTGATTAAATGGATATTCTATTTAACAGCGTGATTAAATTTACTATAAATATTTATGAATTTTTCTACATTTTCAAATCTATTAATTTCAATTACGATGCAGAATATAAAGTATAGACTGCTCACTATTTTTTATTACAAATTTCTGTAAAATTATTTTTATTACAAATATTTGCACTGAAAAAATGATAAAAGAAATAGTATTTTTCAGTTCACCTCATACAAGTACTGTAGTACAATCTTTTTATTGTAAAAATGCAAAAGATAGTGCAATCTACAAGTTGAAGCAGGAAGGGGCATAGGAGTATTCAGTATACGGTATCTGGCACGTAATGCAATGCCGGCTACGACAGTGCCATGCAAACACCTATTCTCACTTGAAGTGACATTGTAAATAAGAAATAGACAGCACTACATCCCATAAATATAAACAAACTTGTGTCTTAGCAATTGGCTGAACAAGAAGTAGGACTGAGTGGACTTGTAGACCCTAACATTTTACATTGCACTCAAAAACAAAACAATTATGTAAAAAACAAATCTACATTTATAAGCTGCACTTTCACGATAAAGAGACTGCACTGCAGAACTGAAAAATACTATTTCTTTTGTTTCTTTTTCACAATACAAGTGAGCACTGCACTTTGAATTCTGTATTGTAACCTAAATGAATACATTTGAAAATCTAGAAAAATATCCAAATAATAATACATTTAAATTGGCATCTATTGTTTAAACTGTGATTAATTTTTTAAGTGGAGTTAATTTGTTCTGAGTTAATTGCTTGAATTAACTGCAGTGAGTGGATAGCCCTATTTTAAACATCATGGGGACAACATGATTTAGGCCACCATTAACTTTAAAAATCTTCAATTATGCTGAATGTTATTTCCAAGTTACCACACCTTTTAATCATTTAGACAAATCATGCAATTGAGTAAACAACAAAATTTTTAAAACAACAAAACATTTTTTTCATCAATATTTTGTTACGATGAATAGGAATGTTTGTATCATTCACCAAGAAGTGAACTTTAGTTCAGATTTTCCAGGTTTGCACTTCAAGTTAAAGAAAGGATGTCAAACTTAACAGGATTTAAAAACTTCAGTTTAAATATCACAGGGCCCACCTCAGAGAACATATTTTCAATATGTAATCAAATAATTTTTTAAAAGATCTTTATCCTCAAAAGTCACAGCTATCCCTCAGGCAACAGGCTTTATATCACAGATTCAGATTTAAAGTTATCAAATGCAGGAACTTACAGAATGGCTTTTCACTGCTTTACTATATACTTGGAAAGCCCATTTGTCTTCCTTAAGAATTTTCTTCCATGTTGGACTCACTTTAGCCACACTGTAGTGAAAACACAAACACCTTAACAATTTCTGAAAGTAAGAAATAAACTTGTTGCTCAAAAACATGTGCAAGATCTAGTCCACTACTGTAAATGTCCTCAAGAGAATGAGTCCATACCCTCCTGCCCCAACCCCTTCTGGTTCCCACTAGTACAATCACTTTCCCAATGACAAACTCCCGCAAGGTTAGTAAACTTACTTTATTAAGTCCATCTCATCAAGATGTCTTAAGATGTTTGCTAAAAGATGTCTGAGGTCCCTTTGGAAGAGTTCACCAAGAATGTCTATTCCATCTAATCCCATTTTCCTGCCAATTAGATTCCTAAGTCCAACACTTCCCCGGGAAACAATTCGGTCCACAATAGCCCATGATTTAAGATTTCTTTTTCCGCATTTTTTCAAAGTTGAGCAAACCAGTTCTTCAAAATGGGTAACCGGTAACAAGGTTTTTTTGGAAAGCTGCGCTTGGCTTTGGTTTATGAGATAGTTATTTGGTGTGCCATAAATATTTCCTGCCAGTAATATACTGTCCTCATGTTCTGTTGGATCATTGTACTCGCTGCTCAACATAGAGGAGTAACCACTCTCCTCATTAAACCTACTGTTTTCTAATGTCTCCACTTCACAGGCACCTTCACCAAATCTGTACAATACTTGCTGGTTTTCTTTGTTATGTACAAGCCTTCCTTCAGCTTTGGGGTCAAAATTCCTGGAGGTTGCATTCTGCGGTTCACTATGCAATAGCCTCTGATATTCTTTAACACAGTCTTTACAGGACCCTGCCTCATAATTCGAGATAGAGGATTCTTCTAGTTTTGTCTTTACTGCATCAGTCTTTAGCTGTGCGAGTCCAGAATGGACATGGTTACAATTAAAATCACATTTCATTTTGGTGGCGTGGTTTGCTTTCATTATTTTCTGGTTTGTATCCTGCAACAAAACAACAAAGCATTAATCCAAAACAGCATTAGCCAGAGTAAGTCAGTTGCACAGTTAATCCACATTTCTCTATGGCAAACTAGTTTTGTAGGCTTCAACATAAGTGATGAGATTCCCTGTGACTGTATTCTATGAACCAGGAGGCCCCTTCTAGTCATGTTTCTCATCCCTATGCTAAAAGCACACACCACCAAGAAGAAAATGTTAAAATTGGAAGTCATTTACCATCATATACATACCAGGACAACCTGCCAAACTTCTTGGCTCACCTGTCCATCTAAAATTCATCCTATATGGAAATGCTCTAAGAACTCATCAATACAAGACATCCATCTTTCCCAACAGGCCTTTAATCATAAAGAAAAACATGCAAATAATTGTTCGTATCAATTTGAATACTACAGAATAGATCAGGGATCTCAAACTTGAATCACCAGAAGGGCCACATGAGGATGAGTACATTGGCCCAAGGGCCGCATCCCTGAGACACACACACACCGAGCCCCCACTCCACCCTTTCCATGACACCCCCACTCCACCCTTTCCATGACACCCCATTCCTTTCCACCCATTCCCCACCCTTTCCCAAATCCCCACCTCCTCCTCTGAGCACACGGCTCCCTGCTCCTGCCCTCTCCCTCCTGGAAAGCGCTGAGCATCGCCAAACAGCTGTTTGGTGGCAGGAAGCATCTGTAGGTAAGCAGAGGAGTGGGGATGCAGCGCGCTGGGAGAGGGGAGCTTGGCAGGCTGCAGGAAATAGCCCCGTGGGCCACGTTTTTAAGTCACCTGGAATAGATTATGATGATCTTTTTCATGAAAGACCCAGTAAACAAAACACGTATTTGAATGTTTCATCATGCGTCTTACACTAATGGACAATTTGTGTAAATTTCCAGTTTTCCACAGAATACATACCTATTCTCCTATACTTTCTGAGATGTCTGGGATAGATAATTCTACCTTCTCACTGGCTGCTAGATAGTGTAGGGGGGAGGAGGACATTTGTTCTCTATCCTTCCAAAAAAAAAAAAAAAAATGCTGTGAGGGAGGGAAAGGTATCACATAGCTCCGCTTCATTTCTTTGCATGGTAGATAAGCTCCATTTTATAATTTCGCTCTTTCCTGCAGACATGAAGCTCTAGGATATCTTGGACCATCTGGTATGTTCCTAGTCAGCCAGCTGCCTTGCACTGATTGAGCGAGCATGTGTCCTGAGTTGAAGTTCTACTTATACTGTCTGAATCTAGTCAGAGCCCGTTCTTTTAATGGGGCTCCACAAAGATCCAAATTCCATAATGTGGAACTCAGTCCATCATTTATAAAAGTGACATTCACAGCACATTCTTCTCTACCTAACTGCAGCCAACTTGGAATGAAGTGCAGCCTGACCCCACCCCCTATCGAACCCCCACCCACTTCCTGCCCCCTGACTGCTGTCCTCAGAACCCACAACCTATCCAATCCCCCCTGCTCTTTGTCCCCAGATCGCTCCCTCTGGAGACCCCCCCCCCCCCACTCTAACTACCTCCCAGGATTCCACCCCCTATGTAAGGCCCCCTGTTTTTTGTTCACTGACTGCCCTCTACCAAGGCACCCCACCCTAACCACCACACCTGGGACCCCATCCCCCATATAAGCCCCCCTGCTTTGTTCCCTGACTACCCCCTCCTGATATCCCCTCACCCTAACCACCACCCCCCAGGTCCGCACCACCTAAACCCCTCCACCCTTCCTTACCATACTCAGCCGGGCGCTCGCCGCCCTCAACCAGGCCTCCGACTGGGAGCACAGAGCCCCAGGGTTGGCCCCAGCCCCTGGCCAAGGAGTGCGGAGCCCCACAACACACCGCGCTGGGCCCGGCCTGGGAGCGCGGGATCCCGCGGCATGCTGCGCTCAGCCTGGCCTGAGCTTGCGGGCCGGATAAAAATGGCCAGTGGGCCACATGTGGCCTGCGGGCCGTAGTTTGCCCACCCCTGCTCTACTGCATGCCTTTCAGGTCCCAACCAGCGATAATTAAAATTCCAACAGCACCTTTTCAAAAGAATAGAGTGTTACCTTGGATATAATTGTGCCAAAAATAATTCACACTAATTATTTTTCTTGCTTTTTAGTATGGGTATAATGGCATCCTCACTCCATCTTCAACACCATGGTACATTCAATATATTTTCAAGTGACCATTAGTACAGTAGTTTTTGAACTGCAGGTCATGAACCAGTACTGGTCACAGAACAGAAGGCACTGGGTCATGGCATCTGTGGTCAGCACAACCATTCGGGCTGTTAAAAGTCCCACCAGCAGTGCTGCCCAGCTAAGGCAAGCTAGTCTGACACCATGCTGCACCCCGAAAGCAGCTAGCAGCAGGTCCAGCTCCTAGGTGGGGGATGAGGGAGGCATGGGGCTCTGTGCATTGCTCCTGCCCAAAGCACTGGCTCCACAATCACATTGTCTGGTTCCTGGTCAATGGGAGCAGTGGGGGGGCAGTGCTTGCGGGCGAGAGCTGGACCTCTTCTGGAGCACAGTGAGGTTCCAGAACAGTCAGGAAGCCTGACTTAGCACCCTTGCTGCGCTGCTGACCAGGAGCCGCCTGAGGTAAGCCTGCACCCAATCCCCTGTCCTGAGCCCCATCAACCCAGAGCCCCTTCCTGCACCTCAAAGTCCTGTCCCAGCCTTGAGCCCCACCAACCCAAACCCCTCATTCCCAGCCCCACCCTGCAACCCGCATCCTCTACCCCAGCCCTGAGCCCATCCTACATCCCAAATCCCTCATTCCCAGTTTTCTTCAACTGGGCTGCCAGAAAAAAAAGTTTGAAAACCACTGCCCTAGAAGGAACAGTGTTAGTGAGAGGGTTCCATGAGTTTAGGAATACGGTTGGGAGGCAGCCAGAAGTGAGGTGGGCAGCCACTGAACTGGACATGGTGCTTCTTGAATATTAATTTTCCACCAGGCAGAACCATGATGGGGCTCCTGCACAGATACTAGGCCAAAGTACACTTCAAGGCAAGGTGGAAGTGTCCCAACCCCCACCCTGAGCAGGAGGAAGAGGTGGTTGAGGGGGAGGAGAAGCCACCTCCAGGCACAATTTTGTTGACTGGGGCAGGGCATGTGTTTGGAAGCTAAGAAGTATCCCTTAATGTTAATGGAGATACCCCTTCACATATGTTAGCGGTGAAATAGGAGGGTACCCCATGTATGCTGTGATGGATATTTCTCCTATGTGTTCAGAGTCTGGGTAAGAGATGTGATGTCCTACCCACTGGGAATAGCCTGAGAAATGTCCTTCCATGTGGTCACAGTACAAAGGCAAAACCAACTCCTGTGATTGAGGAGACAGAGCAGGCCCCAGGATTTTTAAGGGGTTACAGTCATAGGTGTTTCTAGGAATTTGGGGGAAAGGATGTTGCATAATTTTTGAAGTGGAGGGAAGAAGTGCCCCCCTGTATATTTAGGGTGATGCATATATTTTGGAGTGAAATAAAAATAACTGGTTCCCTCTGTGTACTGTGAAGGCGGCAAAGATTTGGTTCTTTCATAGCTGAATTAGTGAAGGTGCCCCCCCCCCCCTTTTGGGCTGGGATTAGAGAAAATGCCCCAATGGCCTTGTGTGCAGCACAGATAAGGTCTTTGCCGCCTTCTGGGGTCACTAAGCTACTCAGTGCATCTGTTCCTAGCGTGGTTAGTACACTGCAGGGTCTGAGAGCTGTCAGTGGATTTCCATGCCCAACACCCAGCGCCTTGGCTGGGCTGCCGCCGGCATTAGAGCCCCCAGCTCAGGCACCCTCACTCGGACAGGTCTTGTCCCCTCTCCCCCTCATTTCTAATCGGGCGGCGGGGCCAATCTGCCGCCAGTTTGGGCAGTGTCCCCTCCCGGCGCATGGCCTGGGCGGGCGGGAGACGGGCTCCTCCTCAGCCTCCCGCCCGCCGAGACCCTCGGGACTGGCGCCTCCCTCGCTCGTGGGGAGCAGCCCGGACCCCGCCATCCCAGAGGAGTGTCTGGGGCGGGGGGGCGGGAGGCCCCCGGGCGACCTGCCGGGTCTGAGCCCTGGGGGCGGCCCCCACCCCGAGGCACGGTCGGTTTCCCCAGCACAAGAACCGAGGCGCTCAGCCGAAGCCTCGCTCCCGCCATCCGCCCCCCCCCCCCCCAGCGCCCCAGGCCGGCCAAGGATGCCCGGGCCCCGAGCCCGCCTGGACCCGGGACATGTAACCGCCCCACGGCCTCCGGGACCGCGGCACGTCAACCCCCCCGCCGCTGCAGCGGCTCCTCAGCCGCGTCCCCCTCGCCCGGCCACAGTACCTGGGCCGCTCGCTGCTCCCTCCCTCCACGCGAACCGCGGCGGCCGGTGACTGACTCTGGGCGGCTGCCGCGCTTGCCGGGTACTTTTAAAAACTTTGAATTTGGTATCCAAAATCCCGGCGGCCAATCAGCTGCCGCCCCGCGAGCCCGGCCGCCAATGGCGGGGAGGCTGTAAACGGCGACCAATCGCGGGCCTCTCGAGGAAAAGCCGCTCCTCCCCCCTCGTTTTCCCTCTTCTGAGGGAGAGCGGAGCGAGGCACGCGCGAGCCCGCGCTCGCACCCATGGGCGTGTCCAAAAGCAGGGAGGGAGGCTGGCAGCGCGCGCGCGCTCTCCGGAGTGGACACGTGGAGCGCGGGAGAGAGAATGCGGCGCCGCCAACAGCAGCAGCCGCCGCCGCGGCTTTTCGAACCTCCCCCTTGCCCCCCAGCGCTCGCGCTGCTCCATGCAGTCACCCCGCGCCGGGGTTCTTTACACTGGCTGTGGCAGGCAGCCTGGATCCCTTTTCAGGGGGAAGTATTTACTGTGGAGGAGTGGGCTAGCTACTGAGATTTATTTGTAAATCGCTCCCCCAGCTTTGTGACATAGTTTCCCCAATCTTTAAAGTGGGGGCAATTGTACCGCCTTGGCAGCCCGGAGGGCGGTCTAATACCTATGTAAACTCCTTGGGAACATCCCAAGGGAGACGTGGAAATGCAGGTCATTCCAATGTGCTAGCACACATAGAGCAGGCTCATGTTAAGTTAACCACAAGCTGCAGCAGTCTACTCCTGCTGGATTCTTGTGCAGTGCAGAATTAATATTCTCCACAAAATTGTATTTTGTTCTGCCACATTTATTTCCCCCTTTACCCCCCCCCCCCCCCCAGAACTCCCTGGCAAGGGCGACTGGGCCTCCTGCAGCCAAACTTGGGACTCGACAACTGGAGCATGATGATATTGTGTTAATCTCACGAATCAGATGTGCTGAATTTTTAAATATTGTGTGCAGAATTGCTCTAGGAGTAATAGTCCCTGTAAATCATGCTCACTGTGCAGCCCACGGGGAGGATTGAGTAGAGGTAGGGCAAGCCAAGTTGGGGGGAAGCAGATGGGGGCAGGGCTTTTTGGCCCACAGCTGTTTTTTTTTGCAGTAATGTGGCCCCTGCTGCTTTCTGAGTTGTGCAGGCCTGCTGTAAATTGTCTCCTCCCCCTTTATATGGTATTGCACCATTTAATTATTCCCTTGAACTACAGGAGTTGCAGTTTCACTTACCCTTTGCTGCAGTTTGGTTTATGCCTCATCAGGTTCCAACCTTCTCCCTCACCCCCACTGGTTAGCTGACCAACATTCTTCAGTACCCCCAAATATTCAGTGTATCCTAGACAATAGTGGAACAGAGTTTAGCAGGCAGAATCCTATCTCAGCACTGGCTTGGCTAAGCAAAATATGTTTAACAAGGATCCTCCATGTGAGCAACATGGGATTTACTTTATTTGGAGGAAGAAGATGGAACAGGTTGCGCTGCTGCCCCCATAATAAAAACAACAATGCACTCAGTTTAGACTCTGCTTGTCTGGCTCCTAAATAAATTTCCAGTGCTATTAGAACAATGGCAATGCTTATTCCTTTAAATACTTCTTGTCTATAAGATGCTCAGTTGCAGCAGAGAAGCAATTCAGGATTAAGTCCACCATCCGCATAAGACGAGTCCAGGGCTAAAAATAGGCACCAACAAAGGATACTGGCTGTGGACAAAGCTATAGGTGGCAATGCAGGATATACTGTCCACTTGGACAACTATTTAAGTTTAAAGAACCACCGTCTCTTTCCAGCAGCCATTTCGTTTCCTAGTGATCCTGTATTTTGGCCTTAGTACTAAGCTCCATTCTGTAGAGCAGTGATGCACTTGCTTAATTTCACCCATGAAAGTAGTTCCACTGACATCAAGGGAGTACTTGTACTCAGTTAGGTATATGCATCACTGTTTCCAAAATTAGAATGCATTATGTGTCTGTTAAAGGAATGGGGATTGCACTAAGTTCATTAAAATCAGCTCTACTGGGAGCACAATACAGGCATCTCACATCTCAGTGGAGTTGTACCCACACAGGAGTAGACTGAGTGTCCCTGCAGTCAGAGAGTTATTAGAGAACAGCCCCTCCATTGAAACTAACATGGAATGGTGAGGAAGTGATTTTAAGAACTCAAGTATTTGAAGGGAATGAGAGTTGCACTTAGATACTGATTCTGCATATAAACATACCAAAACTGTGACAAGTAAGTCTCCATTCTTGCAAAAAGTAGTGCAGATACCTAACTTTGAGTGCAAGTACTCCCATGACTTCAAGGGAACTACTTTCATGGATAAAGTTAAGCTTGTGCATCACTGCTTTACAGAATGGAGTTTAGTAGTAAGGCCAGCATACAGGATCATTGCATACAAAGAACTTGTATAGTGTACTTGGTTCTCTAGTTTGAACCAGTAATGTAAGATAATGGAATGTAGATATAAACTTGATGTTTAGTTTTATAATTGCATTCCTTAATTGTCTGCAACACATTAAGTTACATTTTAAATGTACTTTACAGATTTTATGCTTTTTATAACCAAACTCCTGCAAAGTTTGTTGCACATACTACCTTATTTTTATGCTAATATGTTATGGTGATTTTGTTACATAGAAATCTGAAATAAACATTTTTATCCCTAGCAGATTTTTTCCTCAATATATGAATTATTTGTCGCCCTATAGATTTTATTATATATGGAAATAAATACATGACGGTATGGTCTGGTATAAAGACTGTGCTTATCGTAACTGTGTGTAGACAGTCAAAATTGCTTTCAGTATTTTGCATACCCAAATATAAATGTAATGTTTCTCATTTATTCTCTGTTTTAACCACACAAAAAATACCAGCAGATCAGAAAGGCAGAATTTTTCTTTACATAAATAATGCTGATTTGTCCCTAGTACCTGATACTGAAATAGGATTCACCGTTCTGTAATTTCCAGGATTACCTATACCACCTTAAGAAAGACAGATTCAAATATCATTGCTACCCATCAATACAGTTGCTGATTTTAAGGAGAGAACAAGTATTTTTGTTATTAGCTAAGATACTTTATATGTAATTGGTGTTTGTCCTACTCTTGCAAGAATTGCCATCTTTAATGACACTGGCAGGACAATTTGCATTGCCATCCCCAGGCTGGACTATTCTGAGTAAAGGACTTCAGATCTCCAGGGCTGTTAATGCAAGACTTAGACAGCAACTAAAATGGTTAGGAGTTTGGAATGTGTCCCCTATGAGGAGAGATTAAAGAGGCTAGGACTTTTCAGCTTGGAAAAGAGGAGACTAAGGGGGAATAAGATAGAGGTATATAAAATCGTGAGTGTTGTGGAAAAAGTGAATAAGTTATTTACTTGTTCCCATAATACAAGAACTAGGGGCCACCCAATGAAATTAATGGGCAGCAGGTTTAAAACAAATAAAAGGAAGTTCTTCTTCACACAACACATAGTTAATCTGTGGAACTTCTTGCCTGAGGAGTTTGTGAAGGCTAGGACTATAATAGGGTTTAAAAGAGAACTAGATAAATTCATTAATGGCTATTAGCCAGGATGGGTAAGGAATGGTATCCGTAGCCTCTGTTTGACGGAGTATGGAGAGGGATAGCAGGAGAGAGATCACTTGATCATTACTTGTTAGGTTCACTCCCTCTGGAGCACATAGCATTGGCCACTGTTGGCAGACAGGATACTGGACAGGATGGACTTTTGGTCTGACTCAGTATGACCATTCTTATGTTCATGATTAGTCAGCACAACAATATATATAGACAATAAAACCTCCTTTACAGACGAGATTAGCATCCTGTGGAAGCTTACAGAAAATAGTCTAGTCACCATTAGTTTTCTAATAGCATACAACGTTGATATAAGTGATAAAAAGAGGAAAGCAAGAAATAGAAGACCTGAAGCTCAGGCTTCAAGGCAGTACATATGAATCCACAAAGGAACTTGGACTGGCATCACTGAGCCTAGCTTTCAGATGCCTTGAAGATCACTGGAATCCACAAAGCCTATGTTAGACGCCTAGGCTCCCTATACTATGCATAGGGAGAGATAGCATTGGAAAATGGGATCCACAAAAGTCATCAAGCTGAGCATGCAGCTGCCTAAGCTAGCAGATGGGAGATGCTGATGAGAAAGGTGTGTCCTAAACCTCAGTCATCACAGGTGCCTCAAAGTTCAGTGCCTAAATCTGCTCTGCAGGGAGGCACCTATTTCTGCTTGTGATCCACAACCAGGAACCCCTCTCTTGGAGTCAGGTGACTTAGATGCCTAAGACATTTTTATAAAAAACAGTTTAGATGCCTGTCTCACTCCACACAAAATGGCTTTGGGGAACAGAGGGTCTCCCTTGTAATGTTTAGCTCAGTGCTTGAGGTACTCAGCTGAGATATGGGAGATACTAGTTTAAAGTACCCCCTTTGCCTGATGAGAAGGGATTTGACCAGGGGGTCTCCCACCTTTCAGGTGAATACCTGAGTCCAGGGGTGGGCAAACTTAAGTGGCCAGCGAGCAGTTTTTATCTGGCCCGCTAGCTCCTACCAGGGGGTCCCACTCTCGTCAGCAGGGCGCTCTGAGAGTGCCCCAGAAAGCGGACCCGGCGCGCTGCCCGGGACATTGGGCCTGCAGCCGGCCGCGCCCAGAGCCCGGGACAGCGGGCCCGTGGCCAGCCAGGCCACCCAGAGCCCAGACAGCGGGCCCGCAACTGACCAGGCATGCTGCCCTGAAAGTGGGGCTGGCGCGCTGCCCGGGACAGCGGGTTCACAACCGGCCGCTACCCGGAGCCTGGGATAGCAGGCCCGCGGCCAGCACTGTGCCCCGTGCTCCTGGCCCAGGGTGTTGGGCTGACCACGGCAAGCCGCGGGGCCCGCACTCCCGAGCTGGGGATGGGGTCCTGCGCTCCAAGCCCAGCGTCTGGGCGGAGCACTGTGAGCCGCAGGGCCAGCGCCCAGCTCAGCAGGTAAGCAGGTGGGGGCGGGGGTTAGGGTAGGTGGGGTGGATTTAGGTGGGGGGCCGGTTAGGGTGAGTGCAAGGTCTCAGGAGGGGGCAGTCAGTGAACAGAGAGCAGGGGGGCTAGATAGGGGATGGGATTCGGGTGGGCAGTTAGAGTAGGGGGTCTCCAGAGGGGGTAATCAGGGGACAAGGAAGGGAGGGTTGGATGGGTTAGAGGTTCTGAGGGGGGGAAGTCCGGGGGTGGGAAGTGGGTGGGGGTGGGGCCTTTGGCCCTCTGCACAATTTTGAACCTGTGTGGGGCCCTCGGGCCAAAAAGTTTGCCCACCCCTGCTTTAGTCACTGGACTATGGAATATTCTGATGTAGGTCTCTTAATCTCTCACGTTCATTCTCTTTTAAGATAATTAAATATTAATTGGGCCAGAGACAGAAACAGTGTCATTGTATAGTCAAGTGTCTAGGTCACTCACTTGAGAGGTAAGAGTAGCCCACTCACAGTTGAGCATCTAACCACTGGCTTAAATGTTACAAAAGGGAGGCTCCCTGCATCCTTAACTTTATGCTGTATGGAACAGATTTTTATGCTCAGATGAAGGCTAGAACTAGAAGCAATTCTGTTTTTCTCGTACCTTTTGAGAGGAGAGCAGCAATGTCCTCAGGTGAGAAAGTAAAAACTCCAATCACTTCAAACTCAATCATATTTACTTTAGATGTTCTACACTGAAGTCGTTTAATACAAAAGTCTATAGTCTTCTACTCCAGCAAGCAGGAAAAACTGTTTAGCAGTCATGAGAAAATAAATTAGTCCTTTTTGATTATCTGAAATGCAGTTTACACCTTGTGTGATGCTCCAGCAAACAGTCATGCAGCTAATTTGTGTTAGGGTAGCCATACCTGTCATTACAGGGTTTAGCAAAGAACAAAGTTCAGGTCAGATCTGTTTTTACATTTTCTGAAATAATTTCCATTAAAGTTTCATAATCAGCATATTCCCTCAGGGATGTTATCATTTCATCTAGCAGTTCTTCCCCTAACATAAAATTTTCAATATGATGCACTGTTCTGCTTATCCTGTGGTCAGTAACACGATCCTGTGGAAAGTTGTATGTTCTGATCTTCTCGGATCTTCCTTTGGTCCCAATCTACCACATAAGAAAAATCAGTTTATTATCATGGTATTCTTTTTAAGTAGAGAATAATACACTGGTTAAGTATTTGAACATCAGTTCTTTACTTTCTACTGGAAATACACAATATTCATGACAGAGATTGAGTAACAGGACTAACCTACATACTGTTCACTCTAGCTATGGCTAAGAAGAATAAGTTCCTAGAGTTCATCTTATATATAGATATATCTATATAGATAGATATATCTATATATAGATATAACATATATATGAAGAACTGTAGTGCTCTTATAGTTACTACAAACCTACATGATGTGCTAGAGTAGCCATCACTGGATAATAGATGTATGTGTGAATTAAAAACAAGTATTGTCTCTAGTATTCTGGTTACTTGTAGTTTTTTTGTTTTGTTTCACCTGTCTCATTAGGTCTCTAGATCTTGTATTGCACCGTGTATGAAGTATAACTAGAATACAAATTTTGACACTGAACTAGAAAATATGTTTCGTGTATGTCATTTCACAGTTAAAGGTCATATATTTAATAAATTATCAGGTTTAGAAACCCATCCTGTATCCTATTGCAAAACCATAAGTTTTTCCTTTCTAAGTGGTACATAGTTTCTAATTGCAATGGGTTATCAGACATCAGACCGTTACTCTGTCATTGACCCAGGACTGCATATTGTCCATCATGTACCTGAGATATTTTTCAAGCAGGTTAATTTAAAAAACAAAGTTAGTAGTTTGAAAGCTATTCAGAGACTTAATGTGGGTAGTACTATGTCCTGATGGAACTAGATGAGTAGTTAAAGTGCAGAATGCGTGATCATGCTGCTAATGACATCACATGCATGGTAGAGATGTTTTTTTCAATCCCTGTGTATGACAGCTAGCTCAATATGTAAGATTACTAGCCAGGGTGAAAAATACCTGTGCCAGCAAGACCTACCCAATCCTTATGCACTGCAATTTAATTGAATAAGACAGCGGTTCTCAAACTGTGGGTTGGGACCCCAAAGTGGGTTGGGACCCTGTCATAAGTGCTGAAGAGTGTTATTCTGCCTGTATGGGGTTAATGTTACCTGAGAGGGAGTGACGTAAGAGCCCCGGACCACGAGGCAGAGGGAGGGAGTGAGTTTTAAGTTCAGTTTCCTGCAGTTCCAGCGTTGGCAAAAGACCCAGTTTTCGCCTCTAGCTATGGAGGAAGAAAACTTCTACTTTCCTTCCTATATTCATAACTAGCTGTGCTGTGAGTAATATGTTAATTTCCATAATTTTCTGTGCCTATTTAGAGTGTCACTAGCCTTTTCAGAGGGGAAGTTAGAAAACTCTAGATTGTGAAGCTGTATTGTAAGTGTATGCTTTATTCTCTTTTCTTTATTAAATCTTTTTAGTTATAAAGAGCGTTTGGTTTATTTCCCTTAAGGTTCTCTCTGCTTTCGGGCTGGAAAGGGAGGGGGAAAGGGGAGTAGGTCTAAGGACAAGCTCACAGTGTATGAGCTGAAGTGCGGAGTTTTGTCTCTCTCTACCTTCAGGCTAGAAGGGAGGGGGGAGAAGCAGTCTGGGTCCCGATCTCTCAGGGAGAGGGAAGGGGGGAGTTGGGGTGTCAAGGTACCCCACCCCATGGTCTTGGGGTGATTGCTGAGTGGTGGCAGCGTGGTACCCATTTCCCCACAGGTAGAGTGTGGTGTTTTGGGGTGTGAAGACTTAACTTAGGCTGGGAAGCAGTTTGTAGTTATTTGGTCTGGCATAGAAGAGTCCTTCCTCTGTACCCCAGTGTCCAGAGAGAGAGAGAGGGGAGACACTCTTACAGACCCCATTCTAATGGAGTCGCCAGGGCTGGCTTAGACTCGTTGGGGCCAAAGCCCAAGCCCCACCGCCCATGACTGAAGCCAAAGCCCAAGCGCTTCAGCCTTGAGTGGGGGGGCTCAGGTTAAAAGCCCCCTGCTTGGGGCTGAAACCCTTGGGCTTTGGCTATAACCCCCCCATCTGGGATGGTGGGGCTTGGGCTTTGGCCCTGCCACCCAGGGCAGCTGGGCTCAAGCTTCAGTCTCCCCTCCTGGTGTGATGTAAAAAATTTTGTTGTCAGAAGGAGGCTGCAGTGCAATGAAGTTTGAGAATCCCTGAAATAAGACATTTGTGCACTGCATTTAACTATAATACATAGCAATTAACTTTCTTTTTAGTCTAACTTTAAAATGTAACTTGCTATCAGCAGCCAATATGCACAGAGCTATTCATTTGCAAAGTAGATCCTACCTGAATCTTTCTGGCATTGTATCTCTTTCTTGTCTCTTCTTCTAGTTTGATGCTGTATAGTTTAGCACGAAGCATTTGCATAGCCTTCTCTTTATTTCTGATTTGAGATCTCTCTTGTTGACATTCAGCCACTATACCTGATTATAGCAAAAATATAATCAGTTTTAACGTTTAATAATAAGTACAACAATACTGTTGTGATTGCATCTTCAATGGAGATTATTTTGATGTTAAAAGTAAAAACAAGCTACTACCTTCTTTACCACATTAAGGGAGGCAAAAAAATAAAATCCAAAATCTGTAATAGTTAAGGATGTCATTTAATCATGGAGGTTATGGATTCTGTGATTTTAACAAGAGTTCTGTGACTTCTTCGGCTTCAGAATCAGCCCTGCACCAGCTTAGGCTTCAGTCCGCTGTAACCATATCCTGATTTTTTCCTTTTTGTATCAGGACAGTTCTGTAAATTTTGCTTATTACTACTATAACAAAATGTATTGCCAATCGATTAAGGTTTGTAGGATACAGAGACAATAAGCACACAAGTGAGGAAGAGTTCAGACTATTTATTACATAGCAGGCAAATAAAGGATACAAGCAAGCCAGCTCTACTAAGCAAGGGTGTGATCTTACACTTCTCCCTTCAGTCGCTGGGAACTCCAGGCAGGTGACGACAGAGAGACCCCAGGCCAACACACAGCACCGGTCTCAGGTCTGCATCAAATTTCCCCGAACCAAAGTTTGGGGCTTATTTATACATAAAACCCACTTAGGCTACGTGCAAGTTTGCAGTCAACAAGTCCATTAATCACGCCTGTTTTGATTTTTAGGTACCCAACTCTTAGCAATGTTTATGGATTCCTTTGTAGTTTAGCGTCAGATTTATGAGAAGCCGTTGTCCACCCTAACTAGATAAAGACTCCTCCAAAATTCCAAAGTCGTGCTATCTGAGCAAGCAGGTGTGTAAACAAAAAACTTTCCCTGGAAAACTTTCCCAGGCAAGAGTAAGCCAAAGGCCTACTTAACCAAAAAAATAAAAATCTAGGCATGAAAAGGGTAACTGCACACGCCACTCCTGACTCTTCATTACAATGTCTTCTGGTATGTTTCCACTACACAAAATTGTATCCATAGTAAGA
This sequence comes from Sternotherus odoratus, assembly GCA_032164245.1. Taxonomy (NCBI): domain Eukaryota; kingdom Metazoa; phylum Chordata; order Testudines; family Kinosternidae; genus Sternotherus; species Sternotherus odoratus. Next base: position 93,344,737 of record JAVMKO010000003.1, read on the forward strand.
GTTTAGCCTGAGATTCAGGTAAGGGCTGAATTGCGCAGGTCCTTTACCACATAGACAAGATGTTTAAATTTATAATTGAATATGATACGTTATAGGGAGTCCGTGGAAGAAGAGATGAGTGATGTGATCTGATTCACAGTTGTGGAAGATAATCTTAGCATCTATATTTTGCATGATCTTGATTAAAGAAATTTAGGAATTATGGAGGCCAGAAAAGAAAAGGCTCCAGTAATCAATGTGGGAGAATCAGGGTGTGGACAATTATTATTATAGCACCACACAAGTGTGCGCTAAAGTCCTCCACCATAAAAAAACATGGTCATCACCCCAAAAGCTTACAGTCTAAGTTGGACAAGGAGCAAGAAGTGTGAGTAACGAATACCGTGAAGAGAAATAAGGTAATGGGAATACAGGGGTTACAAAGCAATTCATATAATTTCTTGGATTTGTTTACATCTGATAAGATTGTGTTTTTAATACTGACTGTTTATAAAGTATAGTTTAAAAACTATTTTTTTTCCTGTAGCCATAAGGGAGTGTGAATGGAGCTGATATGATAGGAATAATGGAAGTGGGAGAACAGGAACATAAAAGGAGGGGAGGAGGGTGATGGAGACAGGCACAAGAGGAAAGAAGAAACAAAATGGTATAGGAAAAAGTCAAGAGATGAATTGTAGCATAGCAGGCATATCAGATAAAAGTTTATTAGCTCATATAACAAAAATGTAATTGGTTGCTGAAGTCCAACATCTTGGAGTCTTAGTCTAACGTTAGGAAAACAGCGATTGTAAAAATGTGCTCCTGCTGTTCTGGTTCCCACGGAAGCTGGGATATTTAATGCTCTATGGGGATCCGGCTTCCTATATAGGTGTTCCATTGTTCAGCAGAGGATGAAGGGAGGTCCAAGAAGATCTAAACTGCCCATTGCAAGATGGGACAAGTATTTTTGTAATCAGAGCAACTGTCATCTTGTCATCTTCTGTAAAATAAGTGGTAACATCCTGGGTATGTTGGGAGAAGGAGGGGTAAGAGATGACTCTGATGTAGCAAGACTACTGGCAATGGAAGAATAGAGGGAGCTCAAATAAAAGGGGATGCCAGCATAATTAAAGAATGGAGCCTGTGAAAGAGATATCTGAGAGGTCTGAGGAGAATCTAGATCAGTCACAGCTATAAGAACAAAGGGAAAAAGTGTTGAACACTAGAGTGATCAGCAATACTGAGGCTGCAGAAAGATCAAAGAGAAGATAACAGAGATTCTAGAATTTGGCTCTGATGATACGTTGGACATGTTGGTGAGAGCAGATCTGGTGGAGGTGAAGAGTGGAAGCTAAATAAGAAGGGGTCCAAAAGGAAGCAGGATGAGTGGAAGTCAAGGCAGCTGTTGTAGATGGCACACTGAAAGAGCTCAGAAGTGAGTAGAAAGAAGATTGCATGGCAATTGGAAATGGGTGGCATTTAAGGTTTGGGTTTTTTTTTCTTTTTTTGAGGATGAAGATACAAGAGCATACCTGTCTGCTATGAGGAAGGAGTCAGAAGACAGATGAAAGTCAATAGCTGAGAGTAGGATTAAGGAGACAGATGCATTAAGGTAGCACCAATATAGTTCAATTAGGAGCGGGGCCCAACAGCAGTAAGTATGGTGTTAAATAGAAAAAGACACTGCCTGCTTCAAAGAGCTAACATCGTAATGCTAAGTAAAAAATCTGTTCTCCAGATGCTGAGGGGGGGAAGGGGCGAATAATCAAACACAACTGTTCAGTGGGTCTCAAGCTGGCTCCTGACAATCTGTCTGCTACTGCCTCTCATCCTTTTTTCAGCTGCTAAATTGCATTCGAAAACTAAAAATATAAATCTTCCATATAAGCAACTGCTGCAGTTGTCTCAGTGATGTTATTGTGAATAAAAAGGGAGATGGTTTAATTAACTGGATTGTAAAAGGAGGTGGTCTGCAAAACTGTGATTGGGGGAAGAAGTAGTTAACAAGACATTTTATATTAATGAAGTATAGAATACATCTACACTCAAACAAATCATTGTCCTAATAGTCTGACCTGCTTTTAAGCACTACTACTTTTATATGTGAAATGTAATAAACATGGAAAATGATAAACTGTAATAAAGAGGATTGTAGGCTACTCCCCGAAAACAGACATGTATCCCAGTGCATCTCAATCTTCAGTTCCAACACTCTAGTAATTTAGTACTGGACCCATGAAGCAGAAACTACCAGGTGTGACAAGAAGGATAGTGGTTTTGTGATGTGGAGAAATGTTCACTGAGATCTAAATTTGGATGTAATTTTATAAAGTTTGCTGAAATGAATGGTTATTTCATTAACCCTTTCCAAAACCCTTATCCCATAAGGATTTTGCAATATTAAATTACACGATTTTTTGTCTCCCAGTAATGAAAATTGTTCTTACAAAGTGATTGAAGAAGAATTATTTAGCTTTCTGACTTTTCAACCTGGTAAGATATCTGCATTTTAGTTATGACAATAGTTTCACATTGTAGATCCTTTATTAAGAGTAACTTTTAGGTACCTGTTGGAATATGAACTATCCGTACAGCGCTGTCAGTTTTATTTACATGCTGGCCCCCAGCTCCACTGGCTCGCTTAGTTTCAATTTGTAAATCTTTAGGATTAATTATCAGATTGATCTGTGGTAGGGAAGATAGAAGAAAAAATAAATAAATCTCAAACATCTTTGTTTTTCCTTTCTAGGCAAGTGACAGTAATTTTTAATATAAACAATTGGACATTTTTAAACAGTATATTTCAGTAACAGATCAAAACCATTTCAAGTTGATGAGGAGTGCGATGCAACAACCAGTTATAGAAAGCACAATACAATCCTGGTGATCAGACTGCAGTGCAAGCTCCTGTGAGGTAAAGATCAATACAAAGCATTAATTCTCAGCTAGTTCAAGCACACACATGATGAGAACAAAATTCTCAGCAAATCATTTTAGGAGGAAAATATGGAATTTACAGATAATACATACGTAAATGAAAACTCTAAGTTCCACATTTTTTGGTCCCTGTGCCAGGGATACAGATCCCCCTTTGACATGCCTTTGCTGAAGTCCAGTTAGGAAGTGCCAATATTTGGATGAGGGATTCCCCAACCCAACCAATTTGTTTTCCCACTTCCCATATACGAAAGCATTCTTCTGGAATTGTAATAGACTTTGGTTCTAAAATGTTGTTTTTGAATGGAACATCTTTTGTGCTTAGCAAACACAGTGTAAATAAGATATAGAAGCTAAAGAGATATTACTTCAACCAAAGTAATTCTCCACAAGCTATGTAAGGGAAATCCTATTGAACTCACAACAGTTTGTTAGTGAAAAAAAATGTTGTGAGGCAGGAATGTGAAGAAATCCACAAACACACACCCTTACATGTGCCCATGCTCTCTAGCCTCTCCGGACATAAATATGATTAGACACAATGTGACTTGGGGTTTTTCAGGAAGTGGTCAAAAAAGGAAAGATTTTACATGTCTTCAAGATGGCAGGTAATGGGAGTTGTTCCTGGGACAATTAGTTATATTTAAATACATCTTACCTCCACAGGTTGGGGTAATATTGCAACAGTCATTGTACTGGTGTGAATGCGGCCTTGCCTTTCAGTCTTTGGCACTCGCTGAACACGATGCACTCCTCCTTCAAACTTCATGTGCTTGTATGCTTCAAGACCTGCTACACTGGCAGATGCATGTCTCAGGCCACCTTAAAGACAAAGAGAAAATGGCCTTAATATAACTATCCTATTACAATTTGAAACGTTTTATTTAGACGATACGCTTCTTGTTGGGAAAAAGTTAGGAATAATTTATCGAGTGACTTATGTGTAGCCTGAATCAGGCTTTACTTAATTATAAAGTACCTCCTTCACCAGCCAACCTGTGTTTCATTCCTCAACATTCTGCAGCACTCTTACTTTCTATATGTTGTTTCATGTGGCTTTCGGTGTTGGGGAAAATCAAGATTGCTGATTAAACAATGAAGAAACAGGTAGTGTCCCTTCTTGGCTGAGTGTTCCACTAGGACATTTCCATAGGAATTATCTTCTAATTTTTTTTATTTTAAACCAGCAGTTAACAAGGAAAAATGTTTTAACTAATATCTTTAGTCAGGTTTATACCCAATGATGCAAAAAACCCTCCAAGAACAAAAAATTCCTGTAGATTGTTTGTTAAAGGGAGGCATGTCAAATTCATTCTGTGGAGGAGGCCAAATGCCATTTTAAATTATGTAGGCCATGATATATATTTACAACTACGTATCTTCCTCCATTCATGGAACTCCCACTGACGTCAATGAGAAGTTTATAAAAAGATCATGAGTGGAATACGGTCTCTGGTATAGTAACAAACTTTTACTTATTTGTTAGCATCTTGCCATATTCAGCATCACTCATTGGAAACATTTGCTCAACTTTAGGCCCATGACTATTTTTGTATTTTGTGTCTCTTTCCCACCCACCTTTAGTTCTTTTCCCCTCTTCCCTGTTTTTGTATTTCTCTTCCTTTCTTCTTTCTCTGCATTTCCTTTCCTGCTTAGAGGGAGGAAAAATTCTCAATTCCCAATCACCCCTTTCCAGTCACTAAAATTATCAGCAAGGAAATAGTTAAAGCTGACAAAGTGTCACAACTGGAATTTGGAGTTAAATCCAATGAGATTAATAGGAGTGGGAAGGTTCATATCACTAAAAGACATTCCTATATCAGTATATATTAGGTTATCCCTTCAAGGGCTAGATAGAAGCTTTCTAATTCGAAAGCCAAAACAGTACAGAAATCTGACTATGCAGTCTAGGCCACCAAAAATACATATAGCAGGCTGGATCCACACTGTGGGACTGCTGTTTGACAACTGTAATTAAGGGTTTTGCAAATATTGCTGTTCTCTGCAGACTCTTAATATTCTATTAACATTTTCTCACACCAAAAAAAAAGTTCTGATTCCATTAAGTCAGTCTGTATGGACCCCAATTTTCTTTTTTTTAAAAAAGTCTGTATGCCAACCTTACCATTTCCCTTGCTGCTCCATTACAAAGCCATCTGGGCTATCGTGGTGATTAAAAAATTTTTTTTGCCCATACTTGGCAATAAAATAGGGTCTTATATGAATTTTTAAATGTATCACTTTGTTACCTCAATGCATAATTAAACAAACTTTATAGCTCAAGTGATTTGTCAGGATGTATCAGTTTATTATGTTAATGCTACACATTAAATCCACCACTTAACACTAATAAATACAGCTATCCAAGATACAGTTTGGATATGTCTGTTAAATAAGAATGGCTGCCAAAGAAATCTGAAACTTTAACATGTGCTCTCCATGCTAACAATTCTTGTGAAATCTTTCAACTGTATAATATGGCCATCATCAGACTGAGCAAAAGATTTATTACTGTATATTCAAGGATTCTTGCTCAATTACATAGAATTTAGGCTTACTATAATATTAATCCTTAAGCACATTTATTCTAATTTAAAAGCTAAATAAGTATCTCTTCTACATAGCTAGCTGAAGAGGAAGCTGGCTGATGATCACAGTAAAAATATTCTGAAAGAGTGCAGTGCTATGATATTAGTGATTATTCAGTCAGTTTCTAGTGGAGTCTAGAGATTCAATTTCTTCCCTATATTCCCCATGCCTTGTCCCCAAAAATTTTTTGTTTCCAAAACACGTCTGTTAAAAGCTATACAGATCAAACATCTTATTTGTTTACCATTTGGTGAACGTACATTCATGTCTTTTGTGAAATGTTTCAGTGAGTTAATCTGCTTTAGTAAACCACTTGTATTTAATCAGAAGCTACCACAGCATGTGAAAATTAAAAAAAGAATGGACATTAATTAACTTGATTAAGAGACAAAGTACAACCACCACACCTAAGGCACACCCACATCTGTGCTGATACCATTTGTACTGTGACTTGGCAAGCAAATTTACTGGCAAACTGGGTATGCTTGACCATAACAATCAGTTTACTTGTGATAGAATGAGTCTACCTGATGGATGTCCTTGAATTATAAATCTTGGCATGTTTAAGAATTAGCAGGTGGGGAACTGATTACTCCAGTTAACAATAACATCTCTAGAAGGAAATTAAGAAATAATAGAAAATTTGAGCTCATCATGGTCATTAGTAACTAGCAGTCCAAATTAGTCAGCTAACAATGAGAAAAGAACTGAAGACTGTAGCATAGACCAGTTTTACATATTTGAATTTGGCTGCTCTAAAAAAAGATCCTGTAACAAATGAATAAATCCTATCTAGTAAAGTTAAATTGTGTATATTTTATTCAATCTTCATTAATATGAAGTCACAAGGATCATTTTATAATAGTCAGAAAGTGACCAGTCTAGCTTACCAAGCGGATGGGTTTCACAAAGGAACCAGACCTACATTTTCAGAAGTACAAGTGCATGCAACAACCAATGCATGTATACAAGTAAGGTTTACCCATTAAGATATGTCCCTATAATTCCCAAATGGTAATATTCATTTCAGTGAAGAGTGCCAGTGCCAGGGCAAGGTCTTACACACTATTTAAGCCTTTATCCTGAGTTATATGGTTAAATGGAGATCAGGTTTATGTAAGGGTTCAACCTTTAACCTTACTATCCAGGTGAATTTACAATTGAGTACGTGTGATATTGAGCGTGTGCATTTTTGGTGCAGATTAGTGAGGTTTTGCTGTACATTTTTACTGAAACAAAACTTAAAATGGATGAGAAAATATTTGGCAGATGTTTACAATGTTTCAGATGAACTTTTCACTGAACATAATTTTAATTAAATAGTGCCCCTCTCTGTGCCAAAGCACCCAGAGCAATGACAAACATTCTAAATACAACAGAATGAAGGTATTATAAAAACAAGAATATTAAATAGCTATATAAAACTGTGTCAAATCAATAAAAATATACTTGAGAATGTATTAATGTACCACTATGCAGATGTCTTCACACCGACATGTAACTTCAATTCATATTGATTTTTCTCAAGCTATGCCAAATACTTTATGTGAAGCTATAGATTTTCATCCTTTGTGAAACATTAGAAATGCCATTTCATTCTCTCAGTAAAAATTTAGTAAAATCTTGTTTATATATTAAAACAGCTTCACTGATTCTGTTTACTTAAATTTGGAAATGAAGTTGTAGATAGGCAAGCAACAAAACCCTCATGGAAGTAAATTGCTTTTAAATATACAAACTTTTCTATTCAAGTTTAGAGCATTAATTACTAACCTATTTCACTTGGAAAATATTCCAATATTTCAAATCTCCAGTTTTTATATGCAGCATATTGTTGATACATATCAAATATCTCTGCAGTGAACAGCATGGCTTCCTGTCCACCAATGCCAGCAGTAACCTCCATGACCAAATCACTGTTGTCTGTTTCTTCTGAAGGAATCAAATGCAATACTATCTGTAAATATAAAAAATACACACCCTTTTACCTGTAGAAGGGCTTGTCTACACTGGTAAGTATCTGCGCAGTAAAGCAGCTTTTTTTCATTCAAACTGCAGACGTGTACACACTGCTACTTTGTGCACAAAAACTCCTCAGTTATAGTGCTGCAAAAAACACAAAAAACAACCACCTTGACGAGAGTTGGAAGGCTATTTGCACAGAGGCTCCATCACTCTATTGCCAGTGTGTACACTTGATTGCTTTCTGCCCTGTAATTGGCCTCCGGAGCTGTCCCATAATGACTCAAGGGACCTCTTCAGTTGAAAAGCAGCTAGCAATGTAGGAGGATGCCCATGGAACAATGGGATTGGGAAACCTGTATCATTTGACACTGTGCCTGCCCCATGAGGCATTGCAAACCCTTCCCAAAACACCCTGCAGCCAGTTGCACAGTGGGATAGCTACCACAATGCACTGCTGTCTTTGCTGTTGCAAGAGCTGCTAATGTGGATGCACTACAGCATCATAAGGAGCAGTGTGGACATGCAATAGCAGTTTCATTTCAGCGTTTTAATAAAAGTAGTGTTGAGTTTGAACTTTACCCTGACTTGAGGGTTCTGTCTGAACTTTTGACCAAAGCTCTGACCTGCGAACTGCTCCTGACACCCCCCCCCCCATCCCCTTAAGTAGCCATCTCCCCTTTGTCTTTGGAATTTACATTTTAACCTGTTTTATCCTGTAGAATCTTGATTGATTATGCATGACCATTATGACCTGTTAATCACTTTGTTTACTTCTGTGTATAAATATTGATGCTTACCCCTAATAAAATTGCCACACTTACTCTGAAGCTTCTGAGCTAAGAATAGTGTGAGACCGTTGATCAACGAATTGGTGTCTGTGTACTTGGTCTCTGACAGCTTGTGAGCCCTATACCAACTCCGCACGAACTCGGGTGTTGGAGAGGTGAGTAGGGACTTGCTATTTTACCTAACTAGTATAACACGAAAACTTGCCAATGTAGAAATATCCTATAATTTTCTTCCCCTGACATCTCAATGCATACTTGAAATATTTCACTATGTTCAGATGGTTTGAAAATGTCATACAAGCTGGCACTCGTTTTATTTTGCAGTCTGCTCTAGTAGATCCTTGACATTCTCCAAGTAGGTAGTTTTCTTAATGCTCTTTTCTCCCCACTCAGTGTTTAAGCTCAACCTACTTTTTTTGTACTATAATTTCCCCAGGCAACTCCCATTAATACAAGAATATATAGTATATACTAGCATTTATCTGTAAACTTCAAGGAAGGTAAGTATCATTATCCTCATCGTATAGGTAGAAAACTCAGGAATAGGTGAAATAACCTGCCCAAATCATACCGTAGGTCAATGGACGTCCTAGGAAAAGAACCCAAATCTCCTGACTTCCAGCCTAATGCCCTTTTTGTTAATACACTGAAGACTAACTGGAGTCAGGGGTGCGTTTGTTGAGAAAAGGCTTTTTTGTGTTTGTGAGGGTGAAAGGCTCCCTTCAAGATGACCAACAAAACCTAATGCAGATTTTCATTAGCCAGAAGAGACCTCTGCTTCTGGAGACTACAGAAATCACTGACCAATATCTGGAAACGGAAAGTCTTTTTTCAACAGATCTTCTTTTAACTCAGTATGAGCATATCAACTAAACAGCTCTATGACTGAAAAAAGTTCGGAAATGTGTCATAGAGTTGTTTAGGATTTTTGTTTTATTTTGTAATTTTTTTAAATCAAGAGATGTGATATTGTACTGAGTCACAAATTAAAAATGCACTGAAATAAAATCTGAAAATACATCATTATAAAACAATGGTACACGTTGGAGCAAGCTCGCTTTAAACACTTCCCTATAATGTTTTCCACCCATTACTGCTTGCTTGTACTGAGTAGTTTCTCTGTATCTCCTCATCCTATCTGTTCTTCCTGTAAATCTATGCATTTCTGTATGTTTACAAAAAAAATAAATATATAAGCCAACTGTCATTTTGGTGCTGGATGAGCATGAGGCAAAATTAATCTTTTTTTTTTAAAACAGATCAGATTTAGGGAAAAAAAGCATTAACTTTTTAACTTGTTATTGTGCATATTCCAAAGGGAATGATTTTGATGAAAGTTACTACTATGCAGATGCCTACACAAACTAACAAGTGGAAACTAGTTACATAGTTTAAAAATGTCTTTTGTAAAAGCAATAGTCTACTTTCACAGTGATCCTATGTGTATTTGCCCTATCAGTTTAGATAAAGGTCCTGGGCACATATATAAGCAGTAAAACTAATTAACTGTTTCTCTTGCAGCCAAAGAAAGGAGAAAGCCTTATTAGCACTTATAGTTTGAAATTCTTGAGAACTGCTGACACAGGGCTCTATAAATACAAATAAATGCCTTTCAGGGATGGTCTACCCGGGTATTTGGAGGGATGGACTAGATTACCTTTCAAGGTCCCTTCCAGCCCTGTATTTCTGTGATTCTATAATATGTCAACTTTGCAGTTCTTCACTGGAAACATGGATTGTGTTTCATTCTATCAACTATAAAAAATTAAAAACTACTCTAAATGAAGTCATATGGTTATAAATGAAGACAGGATTTGGCTAGTGCTCATTTAACTTTAGAGATGGATATATGACTTTACTTTACAAAAGGACTATACCTGGCGCTTCAATTCAGTTATCTCTTCCTGACAGGAAACTATTTCTTCTTCTGCAAGCTTCTGCAAATCTTCATGCTCATCTGCAATATCGGAGTGTGTTAATCCTCAATAGCTATGATTTACACAATCTCATTAATCCTCCTTCCACAATAGCTATATGATAAACCACACTTCTTACTTAATAAAAACATATTTTGCATATCACTAAAAGTTGAAGAATATGGTATGTCATTACCTTAGACCTTAGTCCATCCTGTGCTTTGCTGCAAATTGGGCTACCCCCACATTTGCCATGATATATGATAGAGATGAATAATTATTTTAATAGTATTTTCTGGTATTGTCTAGATTCGATATGCGGAGATCCACTCTATTCAAGATCTTTTTATTCTATCCAGAAAGAAATATGAAAACTAACTAGGAGTTAATCTTAAAATTATCTATTTACAATCCCACCCTGAACTTTATGGCCCCACGCTGTGCCCCTCTAATAGCCCTGGTCTCTGGCTATTCAAACTAAGCCTCCAGGCATGGCTACTGTGTGGTTCAGTCCTGAGTTAAGCTTTCACCTTTCCCTTCACAAATATTATGGAGCATACAGCACATGGCTATAAGCATAGGAATATTGTCCTCAGTCAGTTCCAGCTTCCCAGAGAGGCAGTGCCAGTGGACTTTTAAGACTAGTCTACACTGGCAATGTTAAAGTACTTGTTAAAACACACCTTTTTCCTAGTGACAATGTAACAATGAGGTCTAAGCCTATATCTTCACTGCAGTGAAATAATTTATGCATCCAAAACAATCTGAGAACGACAAAAACAAAAAACAATCTAGGGCCTGACCTACACTAAAACTTATTTCTACATAGTTACAGAGCTCAGGGCTGTGAAAAATCCATACATCTGAACCTTGTCTTTATGCCAACATAATCCCCCCTCTAGACACACCTAGGTTGATTGAAGAATACTTGTATCATTCTAGCTGTTGCTGCTTTGGAAGGAAGTGTTTTTGCAGCAACTGAAAAACCTGTTCCATTACTATAGGCTGTGTCTACACACTATGCACGAAAACTATCCCACTAGTCCCCATAGCATAGACATTGTAATCATAGGCTACCATGTGGAGATGGTTGAATAACTTCTATTTAAATCTTTTCATTTGTAATTGTTCCCTGCAGAGCCTATACAAGCAAATTCCAGTCCATCATCTATTTGCAAAGTGACAGGTATGATCTTTTATAGTCTGGGGGAAATATACCATGTTAGAAAATATTATTTTTTGACTTGCACACACTAGGGGTATGTCTTCACTACAGCAGTAGGTCGATTTCCTTTCATTCGATTTTGTAAAGCAGACTGTATACAGTCGATTTTGTGTGTCCCCACTAGCACAGCAAAGCACAGCAAGTTGACAGTGTCTGTCCGCACAACTTTTGCAAGCGTCGACATAACGAGCGTTGCACTGTGGGTACCTATCCCACAGTTCCCGGAGCCCCCAGCAGGCACCATTTCGAGTGCTGCACTATGGGTAGGCATTTCCAAATTTTGCGTCCTTTTTCCGCGCCGCCGACCCCCATTACGAGCGGTGCACTGTGGGTAGGCATCCCATAATTCGCGCCCTTTCTCCACGCCGCGCTAACGCCATAGCACTGCAAGCATGGAGCCCGCTGATGCCATGGCTGCAGTAATGACCGCTGTGAGGACCTCGATCACGGTTGCGGATTTCATGCTGTACCGTCTGCAGAGGAATGCGATCCGGGGACAACTGCGCTTTCTGGAACCCGACGACAGTGAGGAGGAGATGGACCAGGACGTGCACAGCAGGGACAGGGACACTGACGTTTTTGGAAGTAGGGCGACTGACTAATCTGTCTAATTTGGTGGCAATGGGGCAGGCTCATGCCATCGAATGCCGATTCTGGGCCAGGGAAACAAGCACGGACTGGTGGGATCGCATAGTGCTGCGGATCTGGGATGACTCCCAATGGCTCAGAAACTTCCGCATGCGAAAGGGCACGTTCATGGAACTTTGTGACTTGCTGTCCCCGGCCCTCCGGCGCGAGAATACAAGAATGAGAGCGGCCCTCACAGTTGAGAAGCGAGTGGCGATAGCCCTCTGGAAGCTTGCAATGCCAGACAGCTACCGGTCAGTGGCGAATCAGTTTGGGGTGGGTAGGTCTACAGTGGGCTTTGCTGTGATGCAAGTAAGTAGGGCAATCGTCGAGCAGCTGCTACCCAGGGTTATAAACCTCGGAAACCTGCAAGCTACAATAGATGGCTTTGCAACCATGGGATTCCCTAACTGTGGTGGGGCTATAGATGGGACTCATATCCCTATCCTGGCACTGGACTACGAGGCCGCCGAGTACAGAAACCGGAAGGGATATTATTCAATGGTCATGCAAGCAGTGGTTGACCACAAGGGATGTTTCATCGACCTGTACATGGGGTGGCCGGGAAAGCTTCATGACGCTCGTGTGTTCAGGAACTCTAGGATTTTTAGACAGCAGCAGCAAGGCACTTTCTTCCCCGACCAGAAAATTTCCGTGGGGTAGGGGGGTGGAAATGCCAATCATTATCATTGGGGACCCAGCCTACCCCCTAATGCCCTGGCTTATGAAGCCCTACACAGGAGCCCTGGACATGGGTCAGGAGCTGTTCAATTACAGGCTGAGCAAGTGCAGAATGGCCGTAGAGTGTGCATTTGGCCGTCTGAATGGGAGATGGCGTTCGTTACTGATTCGCTCAGACATCAGCGAGAGAAATATCCCCATTGTTATTGCTGCTTGCTCTGTGCTCCACAATGTCTGTGGAGGCAGAGGCAAATTTACTGTCTGCTACTTACCAGCAGCCAGACAGCAGGGAAAGTAGAAGAGCGCACCAGGGCGCGCTGCGCCTCAGGGACGCCTTGAAAGACAGTTTTATGAGTGCCCGAGATGGCGTTTGAGAACCTGCTCCCTTGCTCTACTCTAAGCCTGCTGTCCTTGCACCCTCTTTCCCTCCCCCCTCCCCATGCTTGCAGAGGAAATAAATTCACTATTTTAAAAATCATGGTTCCTTTATTGATTCATCAGAAATACAAATACAGGGGATCACTGCCATGGTAGCCTGGAGGGAAACCAGCAGTCGCACTGGGGGAGGAGCGTACAGAGGAGGGGGAGGGGAAGGGGGGAGAGGAGGGGGGTGGGCCAAGACACAGCAGCTTTTAAAAGTTTTCAGAGAACGTCAGCCTGCTGCTGCTTGTGCTGGCTTGTGGGGTGGAGTGGGTCGGTCCACGGAGCTTCCCCTCCCGGGTTCTCACCCCGCGTTTGGGTGGGGAAGCTATGGGAGTTGGGGAGGTGGTTACACAGGGGTGCAGAGGTGATCTTTGGCCCTGCTCCACCAGAGAGCTCAGCATGTTGCTTTGGTCCTCCATTATACGGAGCAAAGCATCCATGTGTCTTTCTTCGCTGTCCTGTCGCTACAGCCACATTTTTTCCCTCTTTTCTGCTGCGGCTCTCGATTCCTGCCTTGCCTGTATCAATCTTTCCCTCCATTCCGTCTGGCGGGCTGCCTCAGCGCGCGAGTTCTCCAGTAGTTCACTGAACATATCATCGCGCGTTCGCGTTTTCTTTTTACGCTTTCGTATCTGCGAGGCACGGCGGGAGGAGCAGGACGGGGGATTCTGAGATAATTGTTCATCTGTGGGCGAATGTGGGCAAAGAAAGTTTGAAAGTTATGAGACAGATACATTCAAGGTTATGAGACAGATGCAGTCTCGGACGGTACACAATGGGAGTACTATGCCGTTTGCAACCTCAGTATTCAGAGGCCTGATATGATTTCTGTACAAGGTCATGTTCTACACCTAAAAGTGACTGAATAGCTCACAGAAAAGTCAGAGCATCTCAGACACATATGCGTGCCTCAGCCCAACATGGCTTCTGAAATCACCGTGCAGCCGGCCATGGTAAGTTAAAAGCAGCACTTGCATATTGTAGAGTAACCCCACCCTCTTCCCCCCACCGCGTGGCTCCCACTGAACCGCAAACTGCAAAACAAAGCCCAAAAATCTCTCGCTAATGGCTAAGGGCTGGTTGGGGCTCTTCAGCGGAGGCAAACCGCTTGCAGACTGTTCAGATTCCCTGCTAGCTACCGCTTCGGGCTGGAGGAGGGGGGGGGGTTGGGTGCGCGTTGGATCTGAAGCGGAAGCAACCGCTTGCAGACTGTTCAGATTCCCTGCTAGCTACCGCTACGGGCTGGCGGGGAGGGGGGGGCGGTTGGTCGGTCTTCAGCAGAAAAGAGTACTTTGCAGCTGGGAATCTTTATCTCCCTACTAATTGCAGTCCGTATTTCAAACAGGCAACCATGAATGACATCACTTTGCTGAGAATTTCTCAGAGAGATAGAGAGCGCATGCTCCTTGCCTCCATGCAAAGCCCTGGTCCATTCGCCGCAATGCTAGCCTGCTCAATGATACCAGACTACTTACTACTTTCGTGGCGTGGGATGGTCTCCTATCACGGGGGACCACATAAGGCGGCTCTGCCCAGAAATCTGCTGCGGAAGATTCATCGCTACCTCCTGGATAGCTTAATTGAAATGTCCGCGGAGGACTTCCGGTCAATCCCGGAGTATATTGACAGACTCTTTGAGTAGAAATTGACCAGCAATGAAAGCACGCTAAGTCCTTAGGGCAAGTTAACCATTAATAAATGCTTCCTTTAAAAAATCACGCGTCATGTAATCCCTTAAAAAGAAACACTTACCCCCCTGGGAGGCTTGGCAGGGTGCTGGCTGCAGGGTGATAAACAGCTCCTGGATGTCTGGTAACACGGTTTCTCCGCTGGCCTCCTGCTGCTCCGTGAAATTTCCCTCCTCCTCATGGTCGTCCTCATCAGAGTCAGTCTCCTCCCTGACGATTATCCCGTCGGTGGAGTCCACGCATACCAGTGCGATGGTGGTGGGGGCACCCCCCATTATCTGATTTAGTTCACTGTAGAACCGGCATGTCCGCGGCGCGCCCCCTGATCGTCCGTTTGCCTCCTTGGCTTTCTGGAACGCTTGCCTCAGCTCCTTAATTTTCACGCGACACTGTTGGGCATCCCTGCTGTGGCCCCTTTCCATCATGGCCTTGGAGACTCTTCCATAGGTGTTGGCATTCCGTTTGTTGTTGCGGAGTTCCAACATCACAGATTCCTCTCCCCAGATAGCGATGAGATCCAACACCTCTCGAGTGGACCATGCTGAAGCTCTTCTCCTCTGGCTCTGGCTGGTCTCCAGGGCAGCTGAGCTCTGCATGGAGTCTTGTGATGCTGAGCTCTGCATGGCGACTTGTGCTGCTGATTGCTCTGAATCGGGACTGAGCTGTGTAGGTGAGCTGGCCACGCTGACCAAACAGGAAATGCTATTCAAATGTTCCCGGGTCTTTTCCTGACTACCTGGCCAGAGCAGCGAGTTGAGAGTGCTGTCCAGAGCGGTCACAGTGGAGCAGTGAGGCAGTCCAGAGCGGTCAGAATGGAGCATTGTGGGACAGCCTCTGGAGGCTATTAATGTCAGTTGCGTCTTCACTAGTCCACAATCGACCTTGAAATGTCGATTTTAGCCTTACTTCTCTCGTCAGGCAGGAGTTACAAAGTTGATTTTGAGGGCCCTTTAAATAGACTTGAATGGCATGTATGTGAAGACAGGTACACGTTTAATTCGACTTAACGTCGTTAAAGTCAATGTTAAGTCATAGTGAAGACATGCCCCTTGGATAAGTGTTTTTAGAATGCATTGGCTAACACATTTTAACACAAAACTTCAATACTGCCACATGCAAAAATTAAAAAAAGTCATGAGGCAGGCCCCTCAAAAACATGAGTTTTTCTAAAAGTAATTTTATAATTTGCTTTCTGGTTATGGAGCCTTTAGGATTCACATAGGCAATTTTTTTTCTCTGCATCCCAGAAGGCTGGCAACTCCCCCCCCCCCCCAAATTAAAGCTGTGATTCTCACTTAAATAAAAACAATTGCAGGAACTATGGCCCAGCTCCCCAAGGGACTTGAAATCCTAGCCTAAGCAGGTACCGCCTGGCACATGAGCCCAATAAACATTCAGTGATACCGGGGAAATTATTTCAGATTAAGGTAAAGTGTGAATTTAAAGCGGAACAGCTATTGCTGATTGACTGCTTGTGTACACGCTTTTATTTTGCACCAGAAGTGCCTTAATCTGAATTGGTTACGGTAACATGCAATAAAGCACAAGAGTGAATCAGAAATTAACTCCCCATGTAGGCAAACTCCAGCTACCAGCCACGGGGGCGCGCGCACCGCGCAGGCGCACACGCAGCGAGTTCAATCACAGCACCTGGGGGTTGCGCGTCCGCGCGGGCGGTATCCGGCCGGGTCGGTGGGCGGAGCCAACTGGGGGGGGGGCACGCGCGCTCTACCGTTGGGGGGGGGGTGTGTCTTTCACCTGCCCGTGCCAGCTCTTGCGTGTCCCGCAACTCCTGCTCCTTCGCCCACAGCCGCTGCAGCCGCGCTCCCAGCTCGGGGCCGCCCCGCCCCCCCGCCAGCTCCTCCAGGAAGCGGCGCAGCCCGGGGGCGGTGAACAGCGTCTCCGGGCCGGGCCAGGAGCTGAACGGGCGCCGCGGGGGCTGCGCGGCACGTCCCCCGCACAGACCGGCCCCACGGCAGCCCCTGGTGGGGGGCGGGGCCGCGCGCAGCCCTTGCGCCGCGCGGAGAGTCCGCGCGAGCAGCCGCATGTCCCCGTCGAGGGACCCGCCGCGGAAAGGGCCGAAGCGGCTCGGGTCTGTCTCCGGCCGCGGCCCCTTCGGGAATGGCCGGAAACGTTCGGGTGGCGCCCCTGGAATCCCGGGAACTGCCGAAGGCGCTCGGCTCCCCATAGGCTTCGGAAATAGCCGACGAGGGTCGGATTCAGTGTATGAGGGATCGGATTGGACGGCCGGGAGAAGGGGGCGGGGACAGACCCAGGTCCCGACACTGACGGGCGGGGTCTGAGCCGCCGGGTCCCAGCGCGCCGCAGCACGCGGCAGCCAGAGCCCTCGCCATGGGCGGGGAAACAACCAGGGAGGGTCCGAGACAGGCACAACCCTGCAACCCCCCGGCCCCTGATCCCTTCAGCCCCTATACATCCCCTACACCCTTCCTAGCTCTAAATCCTCCACAGCCCCTATACATCCCCTACACCCTTCCTAGCTCTAAATCCTCCACAGCCCCTATACATCCCCTACACCCTTCCTAGCTCTAAATCCTCCACAGCCCCTATACATCCCCTACACCCTTCCTAGCTCTAAATCCTCCACAGCCCCTATACATCCCCTACACCCTTCCTAGCTCTAAATCCTCCACAGCCCCTATACATCCCCTACACCCTTCCTAGCTCTAAATCCTCCACAGCCCCTATACATCCCCTACACCCTTCCTAGCTCTAAATCCTCCACAGTCCCTATACATCCCCTACACCCTTCCTAGCTCTAAATCCTCCACAGCCCCTATACATCCCCTACACCCTTCCTAGCTCTAAATCCTCCACAGTCCCTATACATCCCCTACACCCTTCCTAGCTCTAAATCCTCCACAGCCCCTATACATCCCCTACACCCTTCCTAGCTCTAAATCCTCCACAGCCCCTATACATCCCCTACACCCTTCCTAGCTCTAAATCCTCCACAGTCCCTATACATCCCCTACACCCTTCCTAGCTCTAAATCCTCCACAGCCCCTATACATCCCCTACACCCTTCCTAGCTCTAAATCCTCCACAGTCCCTATACATCCCCTACACCCTTCCTAGCTCTAAATCCTCCACAGCCCCTATACATCCCCTACACCCTTCCTAGCTCTAAATCCTCCACAGCCCCTATACATCCCCTACACCCTTCCTAGCTCTAAATCCTCCACAGCCCCTATACATCCCCTACACCCTTCCTAGCTCTAAATCCTCCACAGCCCCTATACATCCCCTACACCCTTCCTAGCTCTAAATCCTCCACAGCCCCTATACATCCCCTACACCCTTCCTAGCTCTAAATCCTCCACAGCCCCTATACATCCCCTACACCCTTCCTAGCTCTAAATCCTCCACAGCCCCTATACATCCCCTACACCCTTCCTAGCTCTAAATCCTCCACAGCCCCTATACATCCCCTACACCCTTCCTAGCTCTAAATCCTCCACAGCCCCTATACATCCCCTACACCCTTCCTAGCTCTAAATCCTCCACAGTCCCTATACATCCCCTACACCCTTCCTAGCTCTAAATCCTCCACAGTCCCTATACATCCCCTACACCCTTCCTAGCTATAAATCCTCCACGGTCCCTATAATCCCCTACACGGCACCCCTCCTACCTGTAAGTCCCTACAGCCAATATACATCCCTAAAGCCCCTGTGCCCCTCCTAGCTATACATCCCCACTGCCCCTGCACACCTTCTAGCTATATATCCCCACAGCTCCTATTCATCCCTACAATGCTTGAGCCCTTCCCAGCCACATATCCTTACAGCCTGTATACATCCTGTGGCAGGGCAGGGAGGGGGTTGAGGACCCAGGGGAAAGAGGGAAAGTCAGTGCCTATGCTCCCTCTTAACATCCCTACAGCCCCAAATCCCTCCCTCCTATCCATTGTTACAGCCCCTTTTCCCACCTCTCTATAGACTGGTGCAGCCCTTCCAACCATACATTGCAAAAGTTCCTGTACATCTCCCTCCGCTCCTCTACATCTCCCTGCAGCTCCTCTTCACCTCCCTCTCCTACATTGCTACAGCCCATGTACTCGTCCCTTCTATACATCATTATAGCCCCATACACTTCCATCCCTTCGCTATAACCCTATTCACCCCACATCTATATATAATTTCCCTTATATGCCTCCCTCCCCAACATCTCTACAGCCCCGGTACATGTTCCCTCCCCTACATCTCTGCAGCCCCTGTTCGACTCCCTTCAGTCCTGTATTCCTCCCATCTATACATTGCTACACACCCTCTGTGCCTCCCATCTATAGTCACTACAGTCTCTGTATGCCTCACATCTATACCTGGCTAAAGCCCCTGTATGTCTCCTGTCAGCCCCAATACACCTCCCTTCCCAAAGTCGCTACAATCACTGTACACCACCTTTCCACACATACATTGCTGCAGCCCTCATAAGCCTTGTTCTCCTATAGGACTGTGACCCCTGTACTTCTCCTTACCCTGCAGCTCCTATATGCTTTCCTTCCCCACATTGCTACAGCTCCTGTGCACCTCCCATCAGCCACTTTATGCCTCCCATCCATATAACATTTCAGTCGCCTACATATATTGCTTCAGCTCTATACCCCACCTTCTGTACATTGCTTCAGCTCCTCTACACCTCCCATCCATACACTGCTTCAGTCCCCTATCTATATTGCTTCAGCCCAATACACCTCCCTCCTGTACATCATTTCAGTCCCCTGTACATCTCCCTTCTATATATCACTTCTGCCCCATCTACATCACTTCAATCCCTACATGGTGTAGAGGCTTTGAACACTTTATTTTTTATGTTTTAGTCCAATGACTAAGTTATCCACAGTACTGAGCAGTCTCTGCTCTCGGCTAGTTTGCTTAGGCCTTTTCAGGAGCAAGCCCCAGGTTAAAAGCAAAACAGAAAACTGATCTCTTTGCTTATCCTTACCTGCACTAGAAAGCTCACCCTGGCCTTATCAGAAATCCACTAGAGATTTCACAGTTAGTCAGCACTGATGATATAACCTTTTCAGTTTCTCACAAACCTTATGTATTGCCAATCGATTAAGGTTCGTAGGATACAGAGGCAATAAGCGCACAAGTGAGGAAGAATTTAGGCTATTTGTTACATAGCAGGTAAATCTCTATACAGTAAACCCTCGATTTAACGGACCTCGATTTAACGGACTTCGGATGCAACGGACAAAATTTCTGAGCAAGTCTGATGCATTCCTGATCCATTTCTGGTGGGCTGGCTGCCGGCTCCCGGCTGCCGCCCGGGTCCAGGCAGCGGGCGGGCTGGCTGCCGGCTCCCGGCTGCCGCCCGGGTCCAGGCAGCAGGCAGGCTGGCTGCCGGCTCCCGGCTGCCGCCCGGGTCCAGGCAGCGGGCGGGCTGGCTGCCGGCTCCCGGCTGCCGCCCGGGTCCAGGCAGCAGGCAGGCTGGCTGCCGGCTCCCGGCTGCCGCCCGGGTCCAGCCAGCGGGCGGGCTGGCTGATGGTTCCCGGCTGCCGCCCGGGTCCAGGCAGCGGGCGGGCTGCGGAGCTGTCGTCCCGACCCTGTGGCGGGCGGGTTGCTGCTCCGACAGCTCATTTTTTTTATTATTAAATAACGGACTTTTTGATTTAACGGACACCCCCTCGCCCGAATTAGTCCGTTAAATGGAGGTTTTACTGTATATAAAAGTCAAATGGTGTATGTATGCGTGTATGTACGTTCACTTACTCCTTCCACCGTTTGAGCTAAAGACTTGAAATTTGGTACAGTTATAGGTCTTAGGGTGCTAATCAGGGTAAGAGTCGAAAATTTTTCAAATCTCACCTCTGACGTGCCCCAGGGGTGAAATTATTTAAAGGCCAATCACATCAGCTGGGCAGCTGCTGTTCTCTGTGACATAGTTATGATGTCATAATACCTCCCTCCAACGGACCCCGCACTCGCTCAGCTCTCTGCCCCCTCCAACAGACCCCACACTTGCTCAGCTCTCTGCCCCCTCCCCACCTCCGATGGACCCGAGTTGGGTTTGGTCGGAGGGTAAGTGAGGTAGGGGTGTCAGGTTTGGTCGGGGGGTGAGGTGGGGGTGTCGGGTTTGGTCTGGGGGGATGGGAAGGTGTCGGGGTAGGTGAGGGGTGAGGTGTGGGTGTTGGGGTTGGTCAGGAGTGTTGGGTTTGGTTGGGGAGTGAGGAGGGGGGGTCGGGGTTGGTCGAGGGGTAAGTGAGGTGTGGGTGTCGGGTTTGTTTGTGGTGGTAGGTAGGGGTGTCAGGTTTGGTTGGCGGGGAAAGTGAGGTGGATGTGTCAGGTTTGGTCTACGGGGGGTGAGGTGTGAGTGTTGGTCAGGGGGTGTTGGGGTTGGTAGGGGGGAGACATGGAGGTGTTGGGTTTGGGGGGGTGAAAATGTGAGTCGGGGTTGGTCGAGGGGTAAGTGCGGTGGGGGTGTCGGGTTTGGTCGGGGGGTGAGGTGGGGGTGTCGGGTTTGGTCGGGGGGTAAGTGAGCCAGGGGTGTTGGGTTTGGTCTGGGGGGGGTGGGAAGGTGTCGGGGTGGGTGAGGGGTGAGGTGTGGGTGTTGGGGTTGGTCAGGGGGTGTTGGGTTTGGTGGGGGGGGGTAAGGTGGGAGTGTTGGGTTTGGTTGGAGGGGTGAGGAGGGGGGTCGGGGTTGGTCGAGGGGTAAGTGAGGTGTGGGGGTCGGGTTTGTGGTGGTAGGTAGGGGTGTCGGGTTTGGTTGGGGGGAAAGTGAGGTGGGTGTGTCAGGTTTGGTCTACGGGGGGTGAGGTGTGGGTGTTGGTCAGGGGGTGTTGGGTTTGGTAGGGGGGAGACATGGGGGTGTTGGGTTTGGGGGGGTGAAAATGTGAGTCGGGGTTGGTCGAGGGGTAAGTGCGGTGGGGGTGTCGGGTTTGGTCGGGGGGGTGAGGTAGGGGTGTCAGGTTTGCTCTCTACCCCCTCCCCCCTCCAACGGACCCAGCACTCGCTCAGCTCTCTGCCCCCTCCCCACCTTCGACTGACCCGAGCAACGCCGGGTATTTTCGCTAGTTTATACATAAAACCCACTTAAGCTATGTGGGAATTTACAATCAACAAGCTCATTAATTGCACCTCTTTTGATTTTTAGGTACCCAACTCTTATCAATGCTTATAAATTCCTTTCTAGTTTCACATTAAATTTACGAGAAGCAACTGTCCACCCTAATTAACTAAAAACTCCTCCAACATTCCAAAATCATGCTATCTGAACACGCAGGTGTTTAAACAAAAAACTTTCCCAGGCAAGGGTAAGCCAGAGGCCTACTTAACCAAAGATATAGAAATCTAGGCATGAAAAGGGTAACTGTGCACGTCACTCCTGACTCCTAGTAACAATGTTTTCTGGTATATTTCCACTGCACCATATTTGGTGGCAGTAGTAGTGCAAGCTTCCACCAATATATTCACAGTCCTGATCTTGAGGCCCTATATTTATGGAATAATGACAGTTCATTCTCCATGCCTTCCGAATTTTTGTCTTTAATGCAGAGACTGACAATGAGTACCAATTGTGACAGTGATTTTGACACATGACTTTTGTCCACGGGGAGATAGATTAAACCATTTCTTTACCAGTAAGTACATCTTCACATATGTACCAGAGCTGCAAAATGTTGTTTCACTAAGCTATCATCTCATTGTCGCCAATGCTTAACTCTGATGCACTCAATGGCAACCTGAAGGCTGCTAGAATGTCACAGCCAAGCTTACGCTGATGATAGATTTTAAGACTAGAAGAGCCCATAGGGCAGTGGTGGGAATAGCTCCGTGGTTTGAGCATTGGCCTGCTAGACCTAGGGTTGTGAGTTCAATCCTTGAGGGGGCTGTTTAGGGATATAGGGCAAAAATGTGATTGGTCCTGCTTTGAGCACAGGCTTGAACTAAATGATTTTCTGAGATCCCTTCCAACTCTGATATATGATCATCTAGCCTGACCTGCATAGCACATGCTGGAATTTCACTCAAATGCTGCCACACCACTTGCATACTGCTGGAAGGACCCACTGACTCTACCTTTCTATGAATAATGATGAGATGCTTTTGTGCATGTAGAGAGGTTGGCTCTGAAAGTAGCAGGGAGGGTTTCTTCCCAGGATGAATGGCACAAGAGCACACCTTGACTGAAGAGAAGGCAGAGGATATGTCATCCTATTCTCTCCCTCTCCTCAGTCAGCACTAGCTATTTCTTCCTTGTAAAGGCATTCTTTTCTCCTCTGGGGGCAAGCACAGGGATCTAATCCACTCACTGTCTTTCATTTTGTTGCTGTTCCAGATGGGTAACAGTAGGAACCTCCATTATTCCAGCACAGAAACAATGTTAAACATCTGAGAGATAAGGATCTTATTTCCTCAAATGCCTGTATGACTTTGATATGTGATGATGGACAATATAGATGAGCCTAAACACAAAGGCCCAGATCCTCCAAGATAGTTAGGTACCTACATACCTTCAATGATCTGAGCCTAAGACCCTACAAAACACTGTGGATCCCACCCATTCTCAGACCTGGGTCAATTCAGCCCCATATGTATATAAGAGCAACTACCCTCAAAATAAGGGATTGCCAATATTGAAGAGTTTTAATAGTTATTCCAGGATAAATCCTATATTTATACATTTTCAGGTATAAGAATTTTTGTGTTTGTTTTGTTTCACTTAAACCCCTTTCTGAGCAACATAAGCTAACACAAAAAAGACATACTGGAATAAGGGTCAACAACTATGTTTAGACTGGTATAACTATATTTGTTTAAATTCATACCTTAGGTTATTTTTTAAAAGGATAAATAAGGCCCAAGTCAGTTTACTGAGGTGCTGGTAAGCATAGGTGTGAAGTGTTTGTAATCCTATGTAAAAGCTCTACCAGGATTGGTGTCTTATTAAGTATAATTTCAGAGTTCTCGGCCACTCCTCCTGCTATAAGGAGTCCTCAAAAATATAGTGGTGAAAGAACTTCCTTAAAATAGTTTAGGCATCTTTGCCTGTGTATCCTGTAGTTACAGCAGATGCAAAAATAAAACATTCAAAGTAAAAGCAGAACTAAAATGTTTTGTAAGAAAGAGATAAGGGCAATTTTCAAGAAAGAGATAAGGGCAGTTATTGAAGTCAAAGCTCAGTGGATACCAGTTTCTAAAATACAGGTCTGCTAAATACGTCTTAATGCTCAATTGAATTGGAATGTAAAAGCTATACAAAGAGGTCATTTAGTAGGCTGTGATGTGATAGAAGATTGTGCGATAACTTTAATTTTGCTGTCTGGTATCAGTTCATCCCTTCTGATATCTCCTTCTGTGCAAACAGTTTGCAATAGTCACTTTCTTTTGGATGACATCAGAAGTAACAGGTTTAAGATTAGCAGCCGTGTTAGTCTGTATCCATAAAGAAAACGAGGAATACTTGTGGCACCTTAGAGACTAACCAGTTTATTTCAGCATAAGTTTTCGTGTACCCACTTCATTGGATGCACAGAAGTAAGATGCATTTCTATGTATATAAATGCATCTTACTTCTGTGTGTTCCATTCTATGCATCCGATGAAGTGGGCTCTAGCATCAGAAGTAAGACTCTCAGCTAAATTCAAAACATAAGTAGTTTAAAGAATATACTTTATTATATTATAAAAAGGTGCAATTATCTGTAAAATTGTATTAAGCAATAAACTTATAATACAGCCATTGGAAGGAATCAAATTAAAGTTTTCTGTTCTTCCTTTCATATTCAGATCTTAAATTAACAGAAGTAAATAAGCATACTTTACAACTAAATTAACATTCACCAGTAGAGTAACAGTAACTTCTCCCAAGCTTACATTAGTGACTTGTCAATTTCAAAGGATTTATTAAAAGAAAAAGTTAATGTAATGCATATGCATGTAAAGTCACCAAAACAGTCAGAAATGAAAACTTGTAATCCAGATCCATTTTGGAAATCCACAGGAAATACATTTAACATGAGAAGATGGTTTGTGGATATTAAAATGAATGGCTGATTAAAAATGGTAATTCTGCAATGTTTAGAAAACCATTTTCAGCAAGTTCATCACTGTATACAATTGGATTGACAAAATACATTGTAAGAGCAATATTTTTAAAAGAAGAAAAATACACTTAAAGGATATACAGTGAATGTGCAGTCTTTGAAGTTAGTCTGGCATTAAGAAATAGCCTAAAGCACTGCCTCTGAAATCTTATTCATGTATGCAAAGCTTCTTTGTGATCTACTGGTACCTCTCAGTGGAGTTCACTGAAGTATGATGGATAATTTAATACAGTAAGAATCGTCGTCAAAGGGAGAAATGAAAAATGATGAAGTTTTATGGATTTGATCGGACCAAATACTTGAGTTCCTAAGAATGTTAGAATTTATTAAATTCATAACTACTGTGTATAATTAACACGCTTTGTGACAAATAGTTAAAAGCCAGGAAATTTAGAATACAGGATGATTTAGTGTAAATTAAAGCTTGTGAGGGGGGAAAATCCAGCGTGAATTAATGACTTACAAGCCAGATAATTCAACTGCTGACAGTATCACATTTTTAATACTGTTTGCATGGTATTAAATTGCAGGGAAAGTTTTTGTACTGATATCTTAGTTTATGGGACAAGTAGGGTCAATTTCTGGCTCCAGGCATTAAGCTAGCATACTTGTCTCCCAAGTGTGCAAACAGTAATAATGTGAGTCCATACAATGATAGATTTTGGCACCACTATGCACTGTCCTCCCACCCATCTCAGATTACTCCTGTTATTGGCAGAAGTATGTAGGATGGGGTTGAAGCTCTGTCAGTGGGCATATATATTAAAAACATGGGTCTCATAAGCTCCACATCAAATGTCTTGTCGGCAGAGAACCTGCAGAACAGTAGCAACTTGCATTATTTTAGGGTTGGTAGCCAGAGAGGAACAAGCAAGTTGAAACTGACATTTTGGTTATTCATATATGTAAAATATAAATCCATTCAGATACCAGGTTCCATCAGCAGGATACCCTCTGTGGGTCCCTGGCTGTGTTAACTCTGAAAGGAGAAGGTTTACAGCCATTGATTACTGTAGCCTTTACTCCTTGTGGGTCATGGATTCTGATTCAAAGGCCATTGAAGAAAATAGTCTAACAATTTCAGTGGGATTTGAATCAGGCTCATTGAACACATCCTAGTCAGCCTCAGCAAAACAAGCCTTTTTCTAGGAAGCTCTTACTGTAATTTAAGATTGCTCTCCCTTTTCTGGCCCCCCAGTCTGATGTATGGCAGCAATTGTATCCACTTGTTCTCCCAGGGAGATCATCCCCCTCTATTGCACCTATGTTCACAGGTAGGTGCTATTTGTGTAAACATCCTGTGCCAGGGGAGCAAATATGGCTCCAAATCAGAATTTGGACCATATTTATTTAACCTGAAAAATGGGGGTAGCTTCCTGCATACTGTTGGCTTAAGAGTACACACCACCTATGCATCTGAGTAATTTAAACAACCATTTATTGGCTTCAATAAGACTATTTGGGCAACCTTACATTACTCACGTGGTCCCCAATTTAGCAAAGCCCATGTTTAGTTTCTTTAAATGCAATGGGATTTAGGCATATGCCTAAATGCTTTGTTTATTCAGGGCCATGTATAGGTGTCTGCAGGATTAGGCCCTATAATGTATGTGCATTTAAGCTTGCTTTTTTAAAAAAAAAAGCTTATGTTTATATTTTGTACTTGCATTTCAGTATTTCATGAGACCAGAAGTGGCAAGGTATATACATATTTGTTATTCCAGTCTACAGAGTAAGCATATTGGGCAGTTAAAAAATTGTATTGTACATTATATGTACAAGTAAATCAGTTTTCAGGTTTAAAGCAATGAGATTGTATTATGACCTAATTTGTTGTCAATATCAGTTTCAGAAATATAAGTTTGAAATATCCAATAAGTTAACATGGACTATAGTTGACTATTCATATAATTTTGAACACCCTAATTATTAAAGTTTATATTAACAGTAATTATATTCACATTTACTCCTTGGAATAAAGTTTCTATGTCATAAATTATGGTCAGTTTATAAATCCCTGAAAATAGGGGATTTAGAACATAATCTCATTGCAATATTACACTGAAGACGTATGTAATATTTCTTAAAATGGTGTAACAGTTTCCAGATATAGATTTCTGGAATGCCTATGGTTGAAATCAACATGTAGTTTAGGGCCCTTATCTTTAGCTTTAGTTAGAAGTGTCCTAAAAAGGATGAACTGTCTGTTTTGACAAGAACATCTACTTGTTCAAAGTATCTTATAAAGATAGCTTATGGCTAGCATGTCACCATCAAATGGTAACATCAAGAATATTCAAGTCTACATTTTTAAAGGCTTATACATGCAGTATTGTCTTGTTACATATTGTCTAGTTGTTTGCACCAAAATGCATTGTGCCTCAAACACTATCAAACCTAAAATCATGCCATAGAAATATATACATATATGATGCTATATATGTATAGTATCAGAGTAAATATCATATCTAACTAAATGGCACAATAGATATGTATGACAAAATTTAATTATAATTAAGAAAAGCATCTTAAATTCAATTTTAAAATTGTATTTCACAGTCGAAGGAGGCAATTCTTCCTTGTTGAATTCCATTCCCCCCCTTCAGGAAGAAAAGTTTTGTAAACATCATAGCTATTACTCTATCAATATAATTGAATATTTTATTCATAATGGTAAATAGCTAACCAACATGAATAAAGTATGTCATAACACAACAACACTTTCAGATAAAACAGGTATTTATTAAAAGAAATGTTTATAAATATTACGTCTTGCATTTTAAACTACATTTTCATAAACAACAATATTTAAAAGTGCTGAATATAGTAGGATAGTCAGCAACGCCACTGTAAACAGAATTTTGTTTTCTGCCTTGCAGAATTTGTTTAAAATCCCATTTTGTCATACACTACAACATTTAAAATATTTGCATAGGGAATAAAGAAATAGCCCTTTTAATAATCTCCTGAATTCTATATAAATTACAAAACCAAATTCTTTAAATTGTTCAGATTCATCTAGAAAAAAATCACACAGGTTTCAAGTAAAAATGATAATTTAAAAAATTCCCCAAACTGGCTATTTGAAACATTTTCTATAAATAAAATAATAATAATTAATAATAAGTTTGAGAGAGAGGTAGTAAAATAAAGGGGAAAAAATAACCCCCAGAAAATAAACATCTCAAAATTCTGCAAGTTATTCCATACAAGCAGATCCCTGTGCCTGTATGAGTCCCATTGACTACAATAGGGCTCTGTACAGAGGTCAGCCCATCAGAAGTAATTTACAGACTGGAGTGAAGGGCTCAACATTTCAGGGCCAGATTCTGCTCCATTAATCTGTCAACTCCAAAGTGAATGGAGTTACTCCATATTTATACAGCTGTAAGGGAGAAGACTCTTGCCTCTCTCTAAGCCTTAGTACAAGGATAATGTTCTCAGTAATAAGGACATTTGAAAACGTCTATTCAAAGCCATTCTATCATTTATCTTTCAGGATAGTTTGTAGGGGATGTAAGCACTCCAAATATAGTTTTGTGTACTGTACGTATGAAGATGGTGTTCTGCAAATTACAAGTTATGGTATCTTTAAACATCAAAGTGCATATCAAAATAGGACAGTTTTTTTTTTAAAAAAAAGGCCAAGCCAGACACCTGCAAAAAATAGTCTGGCAGCAAGGTAATTTGAGCACTGTGCTGCCGCCTTAGTTCTGGTTGTACTGGGCCCTTAATAGTCAGAATTCTTTACCCAGGAAAGACACCTGTTAACTTCAACAGTTTTGCCTGGGTAAGGAATGTAAAATCACAAGCCCTTGAATATTAATCTCCACAACCCCTTGTTTTCAAGGAGTTTTTCAAAATCAAAGAGACTACAAGCTGAGATAAGTCTTCCTTAGCCCCTCTCCCCCTTTGTAAAATACTACTTTAAAAAAAACAAAACATTTTTTCACTGGATTTCTCTTTAAAAGGAAAATATCTTACAGAACAGATGCAATTCATCAAAATGTTCTAAAATGCTCTAAAATGCTACATGTAGGCAATCTTTTATTAAACTTCTTTATTTAAAAACTAAATTATAACCTTTTTTTTTTTTTTTTTTTGCTGAAGTACATAACATTAGACAACATGAACATTAGAACTGGATCGCCAGTCTTTAATAAATCAATTACAGTATCTGACATCTGAAGTGTACATTGAAAATCTTTGTTCTTATAACAATTAAACAAGATCAGCGCATAAATTGTGTCACCCAGACATGGATCCCTTCAAGTGGTTTGTGCTTCTTTTTTTTTTTTTTTTTGACATTGCAAACATTAATGAAAATGCCAGTTTTGGCAGTGAACAACCAGAAGAATCCCCACTTTGATTTATTTTAAATAAACAGTGATAAATAGCTCTTTTTCCTATACAGAAATATTGGCTTCAAAAAGTCAGTGTATTGTACTCAGTAGAGCATGTTGAATAATGCTACACGTGAAAAATTGGCTTTTTTCTGTGTTAGTGATGTTAAAAAAAAATGCAAGCCCCTTTCTGGTTTGCTGCAATTATTTCTATGTACCATAAGACTGTATTGCACAAAAAAGTTCTTAAATACAGATATAATTTATGTTATTGAATTAAATATTGCAACAACTAAGTGGTATGTGAAGCAATTTTATCTTGCACATGCAGTGTGAGGATACACAAGGAGACTGTTCATAAAACTACAAATACATCATTGCAATCTTGACTGCAGTTAAGTGAAAGGAGTGTGAAACAAATGTATTTTGGCAAATCCATTGTTCCCCTCCCCTGCAAACTCAAGCAAGGAGGACCTTGGTAAAAATGTAGACAGAGACCATAATATGTATTTGTTTTCTTCACAGTAGCCTGAGTAGTTCTAAACTGTAGTTCTCCAGGAACTCAGCGCCAGATGTTATTAAACTACTTCTATTCCCTCCCACCCACCACAAAAAAACCCGAATTATTTCACCCAAAAATTAGAACTAAGCTTCAGAAGTAGAGCCTACAGTACTTTCGATGAGAGACTTGTACATCTGAGAGTTCAAAAACCTTGGGAAAGAGTCTCTGTGCATTAAGGTGTATATTTGAAGTTGGGCGTCTTCATACATGTGAGGACTGGGATCCAACAAGTTTCTGTTGATCACTTCTCGCACCCGAGAATCAAGACTAACCTGAAGAGAACAGAAAGAGATGTCTGTTAAACAACAGATTTGGAAAGGGCTGTATAAATATCTATATTTCATAGATCTAAAAAAAAAAAAAAAAAAAAAAAAGAATCTACAGAGCACCAAGAGTTCAGTTTCCTTTTAGCAGTTATATTTTGTGTGTACTCGGCTTCTTCAAAAATCAATTTTATACAAATATGGGCAAAACTAAAATCTGAGCCTACCAAACATATTTTGATTTGTCTTGGTCTTTGTGTTCACATGAGGTACTATGAGACAATGATGCCATTATATCACAGCAAAAAATGCAGGCCAGTTAAAGCTATACATTAACGTGCATCTCTCCATATACATTTCATTTTACATTGATCATTTTACTTAGTTTTTCCAAACTTAAAGATATTCCTCCTGGGAAATACTGAATGACTCATTAATTGGCTGAAATGCTTTCTCCTAGTTGCTTTTGTTTAGTCATCTGAAATTTTCTGCTTACTGTACCATGGTTGTTGGGGTTTTTTGTTTTATTTTTGACACTATACTTACTAGTCACAAATTGCCAAAAGTGTTTTTTTTATGGTTGTGCTAATGTTGCTATTAGTCTTGAGTCTCACTGTTTTTCTTCTATTCAAGGCCTTTTAGATTCTGGTAATTTCTTTTTAGGCAATTTTATATTCATATTTAACTTGGTAGCAATTTTGCAATTTCCACTTGAATTTCACCTTATCTGACAGCTAGGAAGCACACAGGCACATTGCCCCTGAAGTTCTATTGAAACACAAGATGCATATCAGATTAAGTAAAATATGGCTGAAATAGGGAAAACTAAATGGATCCAGTTAGGAAAATATTAAGTTGTGGAGAAAAAAAGATAGAGCATTGATATGGAAGAACTAAGAATAATTTGTTGCTTTGATCCTTCTGTTCGAGCCACACAATGAACTTCAACAGACCTGTGCTATTTAGATCAGCTGAGGTTCCAGCTCTATATATCTGCACTTTACCCATATTAAAAATATTGCATTGTTCAAATATATTTAGTCAATATAAATTCAAAAGCAGCAGCAACACTCTGACGTTAGAGAAATGTTAAAGGTGCATGGTTAAGCATTAAAGAAAAATCAGGAATGAATATTGCATATGCACTGCAATAAAGTCTAAATACATTACCAAATACCATATTGGAATAGTTAAGACAGTATGCAAGTTTTCTCTATAGCCTCGTGAGCTACAGGTAGCACCTTGTATTTTTGTGTGCTTGTAATATTGTCATAATAGTCTAATACATCTTGATTGGCTTAGTCTTTGTATAGAGCAGGGATTGGCAACCTTGGCACGTGGGACGGCAGGGTAAGCACCCTTAGCGGGCCCCGCTGGTTTGTTTACCTGGCGGTTTGCCGATCGCGGCTCCCACTGGCCGTGGTTCTCTGTCCCAGTCCAATAGGGGCTGCGGGAAGCAGCGGCCAGCACCACGCTGCTTCCTGCAGCCCCCATTGGACAGGGACGGCGAGAAAGGCAAGATAATCACAATGCAAGCTATTACCTCTAGAGACCATCCTGGAGGATAAATGTATAGGGCCAAGTCTTCAGCTGGTATAAATAAATATAACACCATTGGCTTAGAGCTAGAATGGTTTATAAAAGCTGAGGATCCTGTTCAAAGTGTAGGGAAAGTAAAGGAACTACTCATACTTGAGGAGTCCTTGTGGCACCTTCGAGACTAACAAATTTATTTGGGCATAAGCTTTCGTGGGCTAGTGAGTCCTAGCCCACGAAAGCTTATGCCCAAATAAATTTGTTAGTCTCAAAGGTGCCACAAGGACTCCTCATTGTTTTTGTGATACAGACTAACACGGCTACCACTCTGAAAATTATACTTGACACAATCCAAGCATTTATCTAAAATATTGAGAACCAACCAACAAACAAACCCCAACAGTTATTGCAAGACATCACTCCACACACAACTTTTTAAGTATTATAAAAGATTATTCATGAACATGTCCCATAGCTCCATTTTCAATTAAACACCTGGCATGGGATGTTCCAGTTACTGATTGGCACCATCTCCTCAAGTCATCTTTCCTGGCTTACCCCCTATCTCTAAAAGGAACTTCCCATGACAAAAACAGAGAACAACCACTGCTGGCCTTGTGATCACAGCCTTGCTTCATTACCCAGAGATTTGAGAAGCTGGAGTGAAAGATGCCAAATGCCCCTGACCCTGGCCCCTTTTTATTGGCTGGAGAGCCTCAGTGTGAAGAATCTGTCTGATCTAGCAATTCAGGTATGTTTTCTGACCCCATCACATGAATCTTCAGCATTGCCATCCTTGATTGCAGCAAATGAAAGTTTAGTATTTCCAGCTTTACCTCTTTTGGTGAAAGTATAGAAATATAATCTTCATATATAAGCCTCGCCTTTTCTTCAATAACTTTCTTGTTCTGTTCCTTCTTTAGGTCTTCACACGCAAGCCAGAAAAGCAGGTTCTCTTCACTGTACTCTGTTCGAAGAAACTCTCTGAAAAAGTTCCTACCAGCTGGTGTTTTCATCATCTTGTCAAAATTCTGAGCCCAAGACATAATTTCATCTGCAGTAGGGTTTTGGCTGCAAAAAGAAAGTATCATTAGACTATGCTTCTGTTTTTGTAACAGTGTTTACATACATTGGGCCAAATTCTCCTCAGTTACACTGTAATCAAGAACTAATGAAAACAATGGGGCTTCATTCATAACTATAGAGTTTTGCCCGGTGTTCACTTCTGTGTTCATAATCCCCATACCAATTAATTGTGCTTTACATGCTCTTCTATTGATTTTCTGCTAAGATTATTTGTTACCCACAAAACTCAAGAATAAAGTGTCATACTGCAAATACACAGCAGAATTTAATTACTGCCTCTGTACTGAAAGGAGATTGGATTCTGAATGGTTGATAATGGATTCTCTTTCAAGGCTGGTTTAGATGACATCTGATGTCACTGCTTTTTTCTGAAGATGCTGGGCCAATCAGGTGCATCAGGATTGGTTCAGCCGGGCTGAGAAGAACAAAGAAGCCCTTGGCAGCTAAGTGCATATGAATGAAGCCCAACAAAATACCAATTAAAAGAGATTTTATATTAGCATATGTCTCTAGTACCTAAGAGTTGCTAAGCTTCCCTTTGTTTGGTGCTACTGATCTGAATGATGATCTATTAGCACATTATTTAATGGGTAACACTAGATGCTACTGGCAAAATTGGATACAGAAGAAGGGGGGGGGGGAGACAAACCTTTCCCACTTTTAGAAGAAAGCTATCCCCAGTTTGTTACACTTTAGGCACTGGATAGGCGATCAGAAAACTACATTGTTTAATATGTAAATGGTAAACTTGAGGGTTAAGTCATCCAAGTTATCTAACTACTATTAAATTTAACTAAATTTAATACTGGGTACTCATCCTGAGCTTCCTGCATGATGGAAGCCTCTGAAAGTTCCAGTGTTTAAAAGCTTTTGAGTATACATGTCACACAATAAGCAGTATTTGACCATGTATCTAGTGCTCAAATCCATTTAATCAACCTTTATTTTACAAGCAATGCAGGATATACAAGTTATTTAATATTTATACTTCCAGAAAGCTATCCTGAGCAAAATAGGTGTAACATTTTAGTCAAGTAATACAGACTCCATATTTTCTGTTTTGTCAGTCAGTGATAATTTCTTGGATTCAGAGGCCTGGATTCTCTTTTCAGAATGGTGAAAATAAGCAACTCTACTGAAGCTAAAGGAGTTTGTGGCATGGATACATGACTTCCAGGACACTTCCAAGACAGCACTTCCAGGAAGTTCAGAAATAGGTAGAAGTAGGATAGAGAGTCTGAAATTTTTTCAGAGTTTAGGGATTGAGTAGGGCATTAAATCTGGTTTCATCCATTATGTTCTTTTTTTGTAACCATTAACTCATTGCTCTAAAATTGGACATTCCTTGCTTCGTGAATATTACAATCTGGTAAAGATATTTGAGCAAGATGGCACTATGCCCCTGAGTTACATTAATTAAGAAGAGAATAATAAGCAGAATCTCAAGTTCAGTAAGTTAAAGCTAAAATCCTTTCTCCAGTGTCTATTCCAAATAACTCAGCTGGATGTGAGGGAATTTTGCAGAGGGAAGGGAAAAGATTCCAGCTCCCAAAGGTCTTTAAACAGCAGAATTTGTGTATATGGAAGGAGGGCCAGAAGATATGTAGTGACAGCTCCTCCACTCCCATCTTCTCTCCTCCCCACGTGTTTGAACAACAACATTTCACAACCGTATTTAAACAGTTATTTTTGTAGGTAAGACAGGATTTGGACACCTTTACTTTTGGACACCTTTACTTTTGTAGGTAAGACAGGATTTGGACACCTTTACTCATGTGTCATCATCATGTCCAATTTTACTGCCTTTTATCCAAAGATTTAAAAAGGGACCATCAGATAACTCCCTAGAAGCCTCAGATCAAGTGAGGTTTTGATATTACTTACAGACAAGTTAAAAATACAGACATTTGATTTACTGGATAGCTACTGTGAGCACTGGAAGATTTAACATGACAAACTTACCATTCCTCTATGACCTGGATACTCTCCATTTTGGTTGTATGTGTTGGCCTTCCTGCATTGTCCCCTCTATCTTCATTCCTAACAGTGAGGCTGCAATGTAGTACAACACTTTATTTTGTCTAGAGAAAGTTAATTTAAAATAATGACTATAGCAATGCTCCAATGTATGTGGTATGTATATATTTAGAGCTATGTTTTCCAAAGTGGCTTCACTCCAGCATCTAAATATGAATCCAGTTTTGGGAGAGTTTTTCAGTCACAAATTGTTGCATGTCCCAGAACTCAGATTAGGAAGTACAGATGCTATTTCTATATGCAATTTACTACAAGTTCGTAGTTGTACCCCCAAAGACTGGCATGAATTTAGAGGTCACTTTTGGAAAGATTGCCCTAAGTGGAGTCAGAATAATACTGGTAACAAATAAGAGGAAAGGAAGAAATAAAGAAAAGAGAGAGAGACATACTTTATTGGGCACTTACAAAAATGCCCCAACAATCCATTCTTTGAGGAACAAGATTTCCCCCACATTAAGATTATGTTGTGTGGTTTCAATTATAAGATTTAGCATGTAGCTGTCCCATAGGATTCCTTTCCTCTTTAACCAGATTTGTGAGGACTTCTGGACACATTACTTTGAAAACTGACTTTTATTTTTAATGTACTGCCAACTTAGCAAATATTGTGCTAAATGGATTACACTTCATTAAGTGGTAAGCCATTTTGTGCATATGCCAAGTACTATTAGTTTTTTATACCTATAAAACATATTGGTTTTTCAATAGAGACTTCCATTAGCCTGCTGTATCTAGGAGCTGAGAGAAGAATGACTTTCCTTTTCTAAAATAAATACATCTTCAAAGCTAGGTGAAAATGTAAAAAAAAAAAACCCTTAAAATATTTGTTTTGAATCCCATTTGCTTAATTTTTCTTTGCTTTCTATGAACATTCTAGCAGGTGAAATTACTAGCAGGAACATTACAGAAACAGAATTAATTGAATACTGGAAGATGCTTACAGGAAGCAAATTTTGAATGGCATAAATATTTACATGGTAAAATCTGATTGTAAAGAGGTAGGCATGGGAACTGGAATATACCGCATAAACAGTTTGCCCAATGGAAAAAAACCCACAACCAAGATAGCTCAGATTTTGACTATCAAATATACACTATGCCCCGCTCATCTTCAAGTATAAAAAAAAATCTTCCTCTTCCACTGAGTACCTTCCACTCACATTGAAAGAGAAATCCAATCTGACTCACTCTAACTGTAAATAAGGTTTCTCTCTACCTCTTCTTCACTCAAACACTTTTATCATCAGTTTGGCAGAGCTTATAGGTGAACTCAAGGGCTCTTTTAAAAATCCAAAATTAAAAATCCCAAATATTGCAATTACATATTAAGACTTAAACATTACAAAGATATACACTTTCAAACAAAACTGCTTGAAATCAGTTGCTTCTTCACTTACCTGCCAAGACCTGAGTTCAGGCCCTTGGTTCTGCTTCCCCTGTTACAGCGTAGGAATGCAGCTCCTGTGCTGCTTAAGGTGTTAGGATGTCATCAACTGCTGCAGGAGAAACAACACATCCTGAACTCTGGGGTTGGCAGGTAAAAAGCCTTTTCCATCTCCTTTTGACCCATTCCTGTCCATCTATAAAGGGAGCACCCACCGAAGCCAATGGGAGTTCCATGTATAGAACAAGAACAGAATATGGACCGTCCACTTTTTACATCTTGTAATCTTTAAGTCCACGCGTGTAACTGCTTAAGGTCAGTTTATACTTGTTTAGAGCACAAAGGTTTATTTGGGGGGGGAAAGGGAAGAAGATGTCACAAGAAGCCTCCCTCCCTCCCTCCCTCTGTCATGGCCCCTACACTCCTCTAGATACAGGGACTTCAGTGCCCCTGTGGTCACAAGTCACTCCATGGAGGAGATACAGAAAGGTGACTGGCAGCTCCCAGACAACTTCACTGGTTGGTGTAGGGTGGGAGCACAAAAGGATAGTATAACAGATGTGCTCTTCTTTGTGCTTCTGTGAGGGATTGTACTCAAAGCACAATCCCTCCCAAAACTCTCCCTGGAACAATACAGCTTTGAATCACAGACATAATCCTGCTTGCTAGGTACAGCAAGGG
Organism: Sternotherus odoratus; assembly: GCA_032164245.1. NCBI lineage: Eukaryota > Metazoa > Chordata > Testudines > Kinosternidae > Sternotherus > Sternotherus odoratus. The sequence goes on from JAVMKO010000003.1 coordinate 93,381,521, forward strand.
CTTATTAATTTATGATTGCAAACAGTTTTAAAAAAATAGTTAAAGCATTATGATTCACCACATCCTACTCATCTTATTCATGCAATTTTAATGGGAGTGCTCGCGTGATGGGTACGATGAGGAAGATTCAACCCAAAGAGAATGAAATGACCTGTCTTTTTTTCTTCTGTGATGTGAGAGGCAGTTAAACTGCACTGAGCTCATCAGTCTGCCTCAGGGCTGAGCCATTCCAAGCCACCCACACCCCAGGTTTTAGATGAGGCTCTAGGATTCTCAGATGAGAGGTGTAAGATTGTACTTAGTTTAAGTAGATCTTTGGGGTCAAATGTTGCTTGCTTTGCTCATGCAAAGCTTCTGATGAAGTATGAAAATCAGGCCTGGCTGCTGAAGTTGGAAAAAAACGAATAGGGTAGTGAGTTCAAAAAAGAAATAGGAAACTAGACACCAAGGCTGTTATTTATCAGAGCAGTAACTATATTTTGCTTTGTTAAGAGTGTTGGTATACATCTAGGTAGAAGGTTAAAGAAGGACCAAAAATATCCTGTCATCTGATTTTGTAGGTTGTGCTAGTGTGATGGTATCAAGTACACAACTGGCACTAATTCGTTCACCTCATTGTTAATAAATGAAGTTCAATGACCAAATTAGTCATTATTAGAATTAGAATTAGCCTTGGAAAGCTCAGAAAACTCTGAAGGGTTGATATGGTCAGTTGGACCAATTTCTCAAATTCAATTAATTTGGTGAGATGCACTAAATTCACAAGTTGTTGAATGACATCTTGCATTCCATTTCTGGCTATCTTGGTTTGAATGATTTTAGTACAGGCCAGCTTGATTTTCTGTGTTTGACAGAAGGTCAGTGTTCCATCAGACATATGGCATTTTCTTGATGTGAAGGCAACTTTCATTTGAACAAATGAGTTAATGTCACTGGGAGTAGCTCTTTGTTTTTTGTTCTAGAAAGTGGTTCACTTTCATTAAAAAAAAATACATTTGCATGATGTTTGTAAAATCTACCATTTCCCCACAAAAAGAGTCTATTTTCAGCCATGTAGTGAAATGTAAAGGAATGCCTAGCATTTTTTCATTTTGAGATGAATATTTTGAATACATCTAATTTTAGTGAAACCATCCCGGCCAGATATTCAAATCCTGGTGTTATGGCTATACCTACAGAAACATTAATAACTGTGAGCCCAATACCAGTTTTCTACTTTTCATATAACCTTTCATTAACAATATTACATTGATATCGACTATGTTGTAACTTTTGTGATAATGTAAAATAAATCAAATCAAACATTAATTCTTCTCTTTTTGTGTAAATCAAACAGTCCACAATGGCAAAGAGTTTGATTACATATTCCTCATTTAAGGCGACCTGAAAACCTCAATTTAACATAGATGCAGTAGTTTAAATCTTTAGTTAGTCTTTAAGGTGCCACAGGACTCTTTGTCACTTCTGCAATTCCTGACTAACACGGCTACCTCTCTGATAGATGCAGTAGTCTGCATTGGAAGCAAGTTGGGTTATGGAAAACTAAACAAACAGGATAAAATTCAGTTTTACAAAGCAACTGATTGTGAGCATTTAGGAAGAGAGTGTGTGTCCTTTGGATGATGTCAGGTAACAGTGAAACAATATTAAGCTGATCCACAGTGGGACCCCATAAATCAATGGATAGTGCCCTTATAGTGCCTGTACTTATTAAAATAAATCCAGCTAACTTCCCTGAAAAGAGTGTAGTCTATAGACACAGGTTCTACCTGCTAAAGTTGCATCAGAAATAATAATGCCTTGAAGTGGATAGATCCGGAGTGCATAGGGGCATAGTGAGGAATGAAAAGTGCAGCCACTTAATGGATTTCCGTTCCAGTTCATTGCAGGGTTGTGCTTTGGGCCTATTTCTGTTGTTTTATTGTTCTGACAAAAATACTAAAAACATTACAATAGGGCCAAATGGGGTGACTTTGTTCTGGCTTTCTGCAATAGCTATGACCATCTTACCAACTGCAAAGAATATTATCGAAAGAGTAATCCATGTTTTTATTTGGAACTTCAGCACCATAGATTAAACATCAGACTAAACAGACACAGCAGTACACCATTTAAAATAAATGTACAAATTCAGATGCAAGCAAAACCAGGTTAAACTTGTTCAGCATTCCTTGTCAATGATTTTGGATGGGTTGTTGGGGACCATGGTGTTTCACATGTATGACATTTAATTTTTTAAGATACTGCTCTCCCTTAGTCTCTATGTTCAGCAATTAAATGTTTGTCCTGTCAAGTAATTACTTTACTAGGCCAGTATTGCAAGCCAATAGTTTCTGTACCTCACAGTGCACCGAGTAGAGAGATCAAAAGAGCCTAAGTAATCTCGGAGCACAAATTCCACTGAAAATCCCCAAAAATCTTTTGATAATTCCATCCAGTTCTTTCAGCCACTCAAAAAGTTCCAGAGGGTCCTTACAGTGATACTCTTATCCTCCTGCTGTTTTGAAACAATGGAAGTAATTTCCATTTGGGACCTGATCCTTTATGCTCTGGGAATCCAGTACTCTTGTGGACTTCAGATGGTGCATCAGGAGCCAGATTCTAATCTCAGTTACACTGGTCTAAATACAGTGAGGTCAGTGATGTTACTGCAGATTTACCCAGGTGTAACGAAAAGCACAGTTACTATGTTATTGTAACCAGGTGATGAGGCTGATGTCCTAACCATGCATGGCTGTCATCAATTAGTATTTATACATGCACGATCTCAGTTATCATCTCTAAACTGTTAAGGTATTTTTGAAATCACTACATACCCATCAATGGACAATCTATACCTCTAGCAACATAAAAAAAAGATGTCATTAACAGCCTTTCCCTGGTGTCGTTCAGTATGCTACAGGCTATATGGAAAGGAGAAGTCAAACTAAGAGAGCATAGTCTAATGCCGTGGTGGGTAACCTGTGGCCCACGGGCTGCATGCAGCCCATCAGGGCAATCTAATTATGGACCACGAGACATTCTGCTGATGTTGACCATCAGTAGGCATGTCCCTCCACCCCGCATCTCCCAGTGGCCATGGTTAGCCATTCCCGGCAAATGGGAGCTGCGGGAAGTGGCAGGCTGCAGGGATGTGCTGGCCGCTGCTTCCTGCAGCTCCCATTGTCTGGGAACAGTGATACGTGGCCACTGGGAGCTGCGGGGAGCTGTGCCTGCGGACAGTCAACATCAGCAAAATATCTCTGATGGGCCACATGCAGGCCGCAGGTTGTCCGCCACTGGTCTAGTGGGAAAAGCACTGGAGTATCAGGAAATTTGTATTTTATTCCTAGTTCTGCAACCTTGGACAAAATCCTATCACCTCTCTGCACCTGTTTCCATCCCATCCTTTGTGTTGTATGTTTAGATTGTAGGCTTTTCATGGCAGGGACGGTCTCTCACTATGCATTTGTATAAGTAGCAAAATGGGACCCGGATCTTGGTGGGGCCTCTGGGCACTGCTGTAACATAAACAAGAAATTTATCCCCATCATGGCCTAAGGACCAGATGAAGTTGATGGAACTTGCATGCCTCCAAGGACAGAATTTAACCCTAAAACTAGAAATCAGCCTTGTATACATTTATTATCAAGAATAATGTATATTCTTGGCTACATTTACTGGGGGCAGACAGACGTTCTGACATGTTTCTCTGTAACCTGTCTGTCCTCAGGAAGTGTCTGTTTCACTGGGGTTATAATTCATAGTATTCACATACACTTCCTGCTGCTGGGAAGTCTAATTACCACAGAATTAAGAGACTGGGAAAAAAAAGACAGGTAGGTCATAGATACATATATTTTAAAGACAGATGGGACCATTGTGATCATCTACTCTGACCTCCTGTAAAACACAGGCAATGAATTAATTCCTGCTTCAAGTCCAATAGCTGTGGTTGAACTAGAGCGTATCTGCTAGAAAAAACATCCAATTTTAATTACAAACATCATGACGATAGAGAATACACCACAACCCTTGCTATATTGCTCCAATGGTTATAACCCTCACTGTTATAAATATTGCACCTTATTTCTAATTTGGTTTTGTCTAGTCTCAGCTTCCAGACAGAGGATCTTCTTATACCTTTGTCCTCCAGTTAGTTACTAACTCCTGCATTGGCAGGGAGACTAAGAACTGTGCCCTGTAGCAAGCAGTAGCAATGGAATGGTCTTCCCTAAATCGAGACAAAACTGAGTACATCTCACAAGTGACTAAGGGCCAGATTCTGAAGCCATTGGAGTTAGAGATTAATGTAGTGCTATGATATTGCAATGCATATGAGCACATGACTATTGGCTTTTTATATATATACAGTAGAAAAGAGAATGAATAAGTTGTCTGCCACTTTACTTGTAAGTCAGCTGGAAGTTTTGAGCTTTAGGCCAGTGAAAACTAGGCAGTACCATGTTTATTTAGGAGCAGAGAACCATGACAGTGTTGCTCTATTATATGAAATGCCAATACAATCCATTGACAAAGATGTATAACTATGAATCAAGCAACGTCCAAGTAAGTTAGACAGAACCTAGCTAGTCAATAAACCTCTCTCCCACCTCCCTATTTATCTTTGCAAAATAAACTTATCTGCTTGAAATTTCACACACTCAATCTTATACAGCGATAGATTTTTTGCTTTTGAAAGTGTGAGGCCATAAAGAAAATACCAGTATTGGGTTTCATTAATTTAATATTTTCTGAATTTTTTTGACTTCTCTCAGTTTCCAAGACCCAGAGACTCCACGTTTATTTGATCTTCACAAGAATTGGGACCCGGTGCTAGTTTCTTGGGTACAGGGCGGTTTTGAGTATAGAGGGGTTTCTCAGCAAGATTTAGAAATTAAAGTTAGTTTATGCATGCACTTTGGGCTCTGCAGTATTAAATCCTTACTGTGGCTTTTATGGGACTCCTGAGGTTTTTTGCCTTCCACTGCAGCAGGGGGCATGGGTTCACTTGCTGGAGGATCCTCTGTACTTTGAAGTCCTTAAACCAAGATTTGAGGACTTCAATTGCTCAGATATAGGTGAGGTATATTGTAGGAATGGGTGGGTAAAATTCTGTGGCCTGTGTTGCAGGAGGTCAGACAAGATGATCATAATGGTCCCTTCTGACCTTAAAATCGATGAGTCTATAAAGTCTATGAGCTGAATGCCAACTCTCAGTGTCATGCACCACGTGGCTTTTTAGAACTCTGCATGGTGCAGCTACTCAGGTGCCAGCTTCTAAAAGCTCCTGTTAGAACAGTTCACATTCTCTTCTAATCTAGGTGATGCACATAGAGATACTTCTCCGAACCTGACCCTGTTTTCAGTTGCTTATAACTTTGTAAACTTTAACCATTCAAGGCAAAGTTTTCCATTCAGAGTGTCTGCCTCACACTGACTTTTCCTGGAAAGTTTCAGCAAAAAACAGTTTCTCCAAACAATTATAGGGAAAAATATATATTTGTCCATTTTAAAAAATTCCTACAACTGTTTCACTGAGAAGCTCAAGCATCTCCATACATTGAAATAAGGACTAGAAGTTTAGTAGGTCGCTGATGGTAGGAAATTCCTCTGAAATTCTGAAAACACGCCCCCTTTTGGGCAAATTGTGAGCCTCTGAACATTTAAATTCAGAAATGCTCAGTAAAGATTTAAGAGTTCAGCAGCTGAATTTTCTGAAGGGCCTATCTGCACTGAGCATGGTACAGCTCCTCACAGACCCCACTTGCCGACCAGACCGTGCATGCGCCATCCTGGGCTGAGAGGGTCTTTTCCTGTAGTTGCTGCTCTGGAGACTGCAAAAAAAATCTGCTGGATTTTAATACAAGAACTCTGAAAATTAAACTAGGAAATTTCACTCACTCACTAGGAGTGAAGCATTTTTTAAAATAAAGTGTCATGTATCTCACTCCTGATCAGTTATTTTTGCTTAATTCTTCTCAAGAAGTTCTCTTTGCAGGTTATATACTTAAGCTGTTCAGCTTCTTCCCTCTTAATATGAGGGTACCAATCAATATACTACCCCTTAATACACATTCAAGGGCCAAACACTGATGTCCACGATCACTTTGGTCTGTGGCTTGTTGTAGTTTTGTAGATATATGTTTTGTCTTCCACAATCACTAGTCTATTATTCAAAAAAGGTTTGTTAGCCACTTGCTAGAAGACAGCAATTCAGACAGTGAAATATGCATTAACATGCACATCACCATGAACAGGCAAGTCAATCTTCAGCATGAGGTTTTAAGAATCTCCATGATTTTTAGAAAAGCTTTATATCCTTTAAAGGTCACCTCCTACTAGGCAAAACCTAGCAGGTAGCTTGAGGCAGGTTTCGTTGTATTAGCATGCAATTAGTTTTGGCTCAGGTTCCATGAGCAAACTCTCAAATATAATTTGACTTCCTCTTCTCTTCCCACTGAGGATAGTGAGAGATTGGCAATTGGTTTCAAGGAGAATAGGATCATGCCTTTTATTTCTACATTTCAAACTGAAGTATGGTGTCTACTGGATACCTCCGCACTGTAACAGAACCCACAAAAGCAAGAAATTTTGTTGAATTGTCTTCCTAAACCTGGGGGTAGGGAGGGGTAATGTGGTCTTGCATGAGAGTCTGCAAGTCTTTCGATAAACTAGCTACAACTGAATGAATAGAGGAGAGAGTTTTAGCCTTTATTGTGAATTTCCTTGATTTAGACGGTGTTTTGGTTTTAATATGAAGTGGTGTTGGTACCAGATATTTGCTATTGCAGTATACAATCTATGTAATTCTATATAATATGAGTTTAATAAGAGTGTAGGAAAGAATATATTGCTCTGTACATTCATATGCATTTTTCTAATTAGAGAACAGAAATCTATATGACAAGAAACTCTGGTTGTAAGTGGAGCCTTTCATATTCTCAGCATCTCAAATCCATTAAGATGTCATTAGATGCTGTCATTAGATGCTGCTGCCATGGAGGCAGACACAGCAAACATTATGCCCCAAGCTGCAGTTAGCAGCCTTAGTATTAGACTGTATTTTACTGAAGGAACTTTGAGCAATACTCTAAAGTTCTATCCCTCCCCCCCTCAACTCTGAATGTGCTGTGGAATCTTTCTGCTGCCAAGATAGCCAAAGATGTGTAGAAGGGGCCCCTTTCTCTGCAGTATGGCACCTCTAAACTCATCTTGATACTACACTGTCAGGTATGAGCCTAGGTGCCGATGTTTGTTTGTTCTACTTACAAATATGCACTTATCTTCAGGTTTGAAGTTTTTTTCCCCATATGTGCCAGTATATTACTATTTCTTGGCCTTCTGGCTAAGGGCAAACCAGTACTGAGAGCGTATGGAATTGGTTAACGCTATGCCCAGCTCATGAGACAGCTCATGGTGTCCGACACCATCAGGTGGTCCAGAGACATCTATACAGGACACATCACGGAACACCGCCTGAACCAGGTCGAGTAATCGAGACAGTCAACCAGGGAAATAACTCACTTCCTCCATTCCCTGATGAACCAAAGGATGCACTCCTCCCCCACCCCCATGTACTTATTGTCTACACCACTACTGACTTGGACTCTTAATACACTCCAAATGAGCCCATTTATTCACTTAAGATTAGCAGCTGTGTTAGTCTGTATCTGTAAATAAGATGAGGAAGACTTTGTAGCACCTTAGAGACTAACCATTTTATTACAACATAAAAATATTTTTCTCCTGCTGATAATGGCCCATCCAAATTAAACAGCCTCTTAGAATTGGTATGCTAACGTACAACTTTTTTTTGCTTTCTGTGTGTATAAATGCATCTTACTTCTGTTTCATTCTATGCACTCGATGAAGTGGGCTATAGCCCACAAAAGCTTATGGTGGTTTAATCTCCAAGGTGCTACAAAGTCTTCCTCATCTTATTTACATTTATCCATTGATGCTTTAAAAACTCCCACACCCTAATCTGCATCTATGCTGGTTATGTGATATGTATGTACCTCATGAACCTTGTAACTGTTACTTGCAATCCCCTGTAACCCAAGCACCTTCCTTCTTAACTCGTGTATACTATGACTTTACACATTAGCTTTAATAAAAATTTTAAATCTGAAAAAAAAATACTTCTCTGATGCACTGTTTTTACTGAGGGACAATGAGTCCTCAATTACTGAGGGTCAATCTCCACTCATTGCTACATTTGCTTTCTACAACCAACTCTCCATAAAACTTTTCATGACTGATGTACCCGAATATTTGGATGCTAACACCTAAACTGTATAATTAAATTTATCAATCTCAATTTGGGTTATTGCAGATATAGTTCATAATACACAATAACTCAAATTGAGATTGATAAATTTAATTACACAGTTTATGTATATATATATATAGAGAGAGAGAGAGAGACAGAGAGAGAGAGAGAGAGAGAATGAGAATGATTTTTAAAGCACACTTTGTACTTTTGAATGATTTAAGCACTATACCCAGATGTACCAATGCAATTCCCTTAACCTGTGCATTATATAATTTTAACATTAGCTTTAATAAAAATTCAGATTATAAGGTAATTCAGGTAATTTACAGTCACTATGATCATGTTTATAGAGAAATATTTCAGTTAAACAGTACAGTTTGTGGGTCATTTTAACAAAATTTAAATTAAGAAATACCTGTTTCTCCAGGGTGACTGTGGGAAATGATTTTGAGGTCATTACAAGTATGAATTTGAGGACATAGGAAAGCAGACAAGCATTTTAAAAGGTCTAGTGATACAAAACTGTCCACAAGGGGGCTTTTGTAAACCCTGCTTATGTCCTTCTCCTCCCAGAATTTTATAGTGAACACTGATGGAAGGAAAAAAATTTCAACTGACCTCTCTCATAGAGAAACCACACTGCTTTCATATGGTATTTACAGCAGAAGCTATTAAATAAATATTTTGGAAACTTTTAATCTCCCCTCAGAAAAGGTATCCTATTTTAGTCTCAAATCTGGAATGCACTTTCAGAAATCCACTATGGCAATCTGGTGTGCTAAGTCTCTTACCACTGATTTTGAATGAAATTATTCTGGTTCTATTTCACTACAGCTGGGCTGGCCTCTGGTTCATGCCTTAGGCAAATATTAGACTTGGGGTGCCCTCACCTCACTCTGATCTCCATCCCACAAACTCACCCAACAGTCCACTGTCAGTTTCATTTCTTCCTTCAAAAGATTATTGCTCTTTATATTCTGTTGCATGCAGTGGGTATGTGTAGTTTCTAGACATGCCCCAGAGTCCTGAGTACTAATTTCAGCTGCTCTACAAGTGATTGGTATATTTGAAAGGCATAAAGGCACCTATTGTCTAGGACCCAGCGAACTGGAAATGACACTAATTTAAAGGGACACCAGGCGAACTGAAGCTTCACAATCAGGGTGGTTCTGAGCAGTCTTTTGGCAGGTGACCTTAGTGATTCCACTGCTATTTCAACAAGTGCACATTGGGTCTCAGTTCTCTGCTTTCTTACACTTTGTATAGCCACTTACACTTGCTTTGCACAGGTGTGAATGACTATCCAAGGTATAAGGCAGTAGAGAATCTGAGCCCATTAGGAAGTTGCCAAATGCATGATGAGAGTCAGTTTTGCTAAGGCCATCTGCTTGTCACACTCTTGTTGCTTCTTTCACAACAGGGAGAGATGACAGGAATGTTCCTGCTAAGATCTCATAACTTTATTCAAAGACATTATTAAGTTTCTGGGGTTAGGGAGTCTAAGTTTTTATAAAGATTCCTATTATGGGATTGAAGAACATGCTTCCTTAATCAATTAAATAGGATTAAACTGGTTTTGCACAGCATTGCATTCTATTTTGTTATGATTTTGAAATAACAGATTAAATGGTTAAGTAGGACCTTCAGCCATCCACTTCCAGAGATACAAATTGAAACCGCCCATAGGTCACCTACAGAGAGGAGCATATAAAATAGCCACTACACAATTTAGTACAGATATTCTCTAGCAAGACAGAGGTTCAAGACGGGATTATAGCAGAGATGTTGCTATTTGGGACCGAGGTACATTGGCAGAGTTAAGTGTGAGTGTTTATACACCTACCTGTACTCTTTTCAAGTCAAATTAGGGATGTTATCCCTTCATTTCTATATTTATTTTTAAAAACACTGTTGGGATGTGATCATCATAGTGGTCTATATGGATATAGACAGAAGTTTGCACTGTTTCACTATGGACTTTAGTTGCTATTTTTCAAATTTTCCATAGAGCGAAGGGCCCAATCTTTGCGGCAGCATGTGCCCGCAACACAGAGACGCCAAAGAGAGTTGAGGGCACCCAATGGAGAGTGGTAGTACCAGTCCCTAAAATTTGCTCGTTTATAACCATAAATACATCCATCTGGCCATGAATTTGTAGTTTTTGAATCCTATTAAGATGATTAGACAAATACTGTCATTTCCTTTTTTCTGCCTTCATGAGTAACTGGCCTACTTGTAGCAGAAGATTCTCCATCTTCTCAGTTTTATTTACCAGGAGTTAGCCTCCAAAACTCATTTCCATGATCTATCTTCATTTTTATTTAAAAGCCCGAGACATTTATTCCTGTTTTAACTGACATTTTAAACCGATTTGGAATACCGGTAATACATAGTTACATGATAAACCTTTACCAGTTGGAAGTTATGCTCCTAACAAATTGACTGGAGCCAGTACCTTTTCCCTTTAAGTTAAGAACCAGTGCCTTATTTGGATAAGAATTTCTCCCAATAGAAACTTAAATATTTAATGTACTCTTATATGCCACTGTTGAATAAAATTGAAAACTTACAAAAATTTCCCTTGCTCCTTTTAGGGACCATACAGAATGTCCTAGTTCCCATTTTATTTTCAACTTAGGCCTATGTTAAACCTCTCCCCTTGCAGGAGTTTTGTGTTTTTTTCTAGGGTCTGAAGTCAATGCCTCTTAGTGTAGCTATAAAAATGTCAGACCTGAAAGGAGAAGACAAGGCTTCTTCACAATACGTCCTGGACTGACATGGGGCCAACACTCCTACCCACTGAAACTCACACCGAACTGCAATGTGAGCAGGACTCAGGTGCCCTAGCTCTCCGGTTTCTTTTCCAGCCACACAGCTTTGCTCATCTGTCCTGATGGCAGAAAGTCCACCCATGGCAGGACTATAACATTTCAAGTCTCCCACAGTCCGTGCTCCCCAATCCTGGAGCTGAATGGCATTGCTCAGAAGGTGGGTGAGGCTGGCTGTGAAGAGGGAGGGCTAGGATGCCAGCAAGATGTGCTGAATCGCATATCTCCCTGAGGGTCTTCAAGCTTCCCGCTGATGATGAAGGAGGTACCTCCACTCCTTGCCTTCTACTCAGGGATGAATTTCTCCTCAAAGTCAGCTACCCCTCCATGCACAAGTAGTACTGCAACAGGCTGGAATCAAAATCATTTTCTAAAATTAACTAGGTTTAGTCTTAGATCTCCGTCTAAGAAACTACTTCCAGCAGCTTAGGTGTGGTTAAGGGTCATGTCATCCCACATATTTACTCTTCAAATCAGGAGAATTGTGGGTCTGATTTTTTGCACCCCAATTTTCCCAGCAATTTCCAGTTATTTGTTTGAAATATGGCCATCAGATTTTCATTGTGAAGGATTTCAACTCTTCCTCTTATTTTCTGGGACGTTGCTATCAGAATGATGGGGGTTCTGAATTTAGCACTACTGTATACATAAAGGTCTTTCTATTTTGTTTTGTGACACATCAGTTTAAATTATGGACTATCTGCTAATTCAATACATTTAGGTTTCCCCCTCAGCCCATCCTTCCTGGGTTACCACAGATGGACAAGTCACAGTAAATACAGGCACGAACCTCAATGCATCTAGAACTAACGTGAACTTTTGAGTTTAGAAAAATTAGGTTACAGTTTCAGAAACATCCCCCCTCCCCTCCCACTCTAACAACTGGTCAATAACAGCACAACAATTTCCTAGAGTAGTGCAGTACTCTGTTCTGTATTCCTATACATGAGATTCCTATTCTGGATTTGCCTATTCATCTGAAGCAAACCTCAAATTCACAAGTGGAATGGCTCTAAATGACTCTCCAAATGGCTCTAAATGACTCTCCCTACCCCCCCCCCCAAACCAAATAATTCACTCTTGTTCTGAAGTTATGGTTGGAATAGTTACTTAAATAGTTAAGTAATGCACTTGGTACACAATTGAACACCCATCCCTATCTTGTGTAATCATTTACACAAGCACAAACTGGGTATGAAGTATTACTAGTCAGAATAGTACGATTTTACACCCACATTGCACTGGTGTAAGTGACAATATGGTGCTGGGCAATGATCTGTCAGTTTCTTGGTTGTAATCTTTGAAGTTCTTCAGCCCAGATCTGTCTGTTGCTTAAATCACACATGAGAAGTGTTTGTTAATCTCAGCCTACTAATTGCTGAAAATTTGCCCTTCTCATTAAACCAGAACACAATCTGGCACAGTATATCAGGCAGGGCCCGGGCCCAAGGGTTTGCAAGGCAGATTGCAATGCCCTGGGAGAGTTGTGTAAACAGTATGCACAGAGCCATCTGTTTCTAGCCCTGTTACAAGCACTAAACATTCATAAGCCTTCAGTACAATCAGAAGGGAAACTTCTTGCCCCTGCTGAATGATGATTTGAAGAGTGAGCATGTTTATTTTTAATGTTTTACTCTAGGATTATACATGTTTTTCCCCCTCTGCAGTTTCCCTGTTGAGGTACCAGCTTTCTTTCTTTCTTTCGGTCTGTCTTTCGGTCTGTCTTTCTGTCTGTCTTTCTGTCTGTCTTTTTCCAGAAGTGTTTGGAGCATTGTTTAAGTACCATTAATATAATCAATTAAGGCATGAAAAGACTACTCTAATGCCAGGGGTTGACTTAAGATACGCAACTTCAGCTACCCGAATACTGTAACTGAAGTCGATGTATCGTAGGTCGACTTATCTCAGCGTCCTCATGGCGGCGAGTCGACTGCTGCTGCTCCCCTGTCGACTCCGCTTCTGCTTTTCACAGCAGTGGATTTCCAGAGTCGACGGGGAGAGTGCTCAGGGATCGATTTATCGTGTTTACACTAGAAGCGATAAGTTGATCCCCGATAGATTGATCACTACCTGCTGATCCGGAGGATAGTGTGGACTTGACCAAACAGTCAGAATGTCTTCTTTTTGGTTGTCCAAATGCTGAAAATTAAGTTTTCCCATTTTAAGTAGCTTGGAGAACCCGGAGTGGGGCTAGTTTTCAGGACTAAGTAGTTAAAGCTCTGCCCTGTCCCACCAGTCTTGTGATGGAGTCTGCCTGTGCGGTGCAGCTCCAGGGCAGGGGGGGAGAGCACGCAGCCCCTCCCCCTCCCCCGCGCGCTGGAGCTGCGCTGCACCGTAGTTTGCCCACCCCAGTCTACAAGTACCTACATGGGGTATAGATGTTTAATGATAGACTCTTCAATCTAGCAGAAACAGGTATAACACGATTAAATGGCTGGAAACTGAGGCTAGACAAATTCAGAATGGAAATAAAGCACACATTTTTAACAGTGAGAATAACTAACCACTGGAACTATTTACCAAGGGTTGTGGTAGATTCTACATCACTGGTCATTTTCAAATCAACATTGGATTTTATTTTTTTTAAAAAAGAGATGCTCTAGTTGAAGAGGAATTATTTTGGGGAAGTTCTATGGGCTGTGTTACACAGGAGGTGAAACTAGATGATCACAATGGTCCATTCTAGCCTTGCACTCTAGGCATGTGTTTTTACCTGTAGTGAAATGTGTAATGGAAAGGGACAGTTTCTCTCCCACCTTTCTTGTAACAGCCATCATTGACAACCCACACCAATGATGCTGGAACACTTTTTATACGGGGGGGGGGGGGGTGCAGAAAGTACATTAACTATAAAGCAATGGTTCCCAAACATTTACCTCAGGGCCCCCCTTTACTATTATCTATGCCCACCAGAGCTGGGGCCGGGAGTGGGATCATGGCTCTGGAAGGGGGGGATGTGGACAGGAAGGGGACTGAGGCTGGGGCCACAGCTGCGTGGTGGCATGGGGACTGGCAGCTGGAAGTGGAGACCCAGATGGGGCCAAGAACAGAGCCCCTGGGGGTGCTTCAGCACCCCCCGCACCTCTAGTTCTGCCCCTATGATCATCACTGTTTTGTCCTTCTAAACGTCTAATGCTTACTATCACTAGACTTCCAGTGCTATTGGAAATAGCTTCCAAAATTAACAGATGCCACTTATTTTAAAACTACATTGTTTAAAAAATTTAACTCACAACATAGCTAATCATTCTCATAAGGTACATGGAATAGCTTTCTGAATAAAGACCTAATGCTGCTGACAAAGTCTCTATTAGGAAAGACATTATTTCCACAAACAAAGGTGTGGGTATTTGACTAAGTTGCTATGTAAACAGTCTTAATCCTCATTTGACTTTAACACTGGATGGAATGAAAGAAAACTGAAATATCACATGACTTCCTAGGATATTTTTAGAACAGTAATGACTTGTCCAGAGCTGTCAGCTAATGAACTAGCACCTTGAACAGATACAGCCTTGTTATTGACAAAAGTGAAAGCATTTATTATAAGCTGCGCAAGCCATGCTCCGAGGTGGGCAAGTATTATACTTATTTTTTAATAGCAAGGAGATTGAGGCACAGAGAGGGTAAGTGATCTGAATTGTCTAACGTTACACCATGTTGCTGACAGAGCTGGAATTAGCCAACAGCGTCAGTCCTGGCAGGTTCTATTAGAGCATTATCACAAGTAGCGAACCCAACGACAACTCCATAAAGACATCTGGTGAGAATCATGAATACTTCAGATATAAGGACCGGTGGAACTGCGGAGAGTCTGGGTAGGTTTAAAGCCAACATAGTCTGTTATGATAATCTAATATGACTTCCTGCATAATATGGCTCCAGAGAATTTCTTGCCTGCAACAATAATCAGCAAGTCAGGTTTCTCATGTAGGTATTATAGCTATTAGAGAAAGTGAATGAGGGAAAGAAAGTAGCATGCTGGCTCCTTGTAGCCATAAACAAGCTCACAAGACAAATTCCACACCAAAACAAATTTCATTTTGACTCAAGTTCTAAGAGGGCCAAACTTTTATGAGTCACAAGCAATGGCATTTCCACTACATCCCTCAAGATAGCCTGTTAGACTTTTAAGATAGAAAATAGGCTTACCCAGACAGGGTTCTTCATGCACAATCAAGTCCACATTAAGAAAAAAAGTAGGATATGATCAGCAATAAACACGTCTACAAAAGCAGCTGAGAGTACACCCAACATTGTAATGCAATGATGGATCATATCTAGACTGAATATGCACAAGCTGTTCAAATGTATAGGAACTGCATACTACCTTGGATGCTCTCCAAGGAAAACAAAGCTATGAGAATGTGTGAGGAGAACTGATTATTCAAATATCTATCCCAGTGCAGCCTATACAGATCCATAAGTAAAGTTGATACTTATGGCCCCCCATACCCTTTACACAGCCTAGAGGAGGGCAGAGGCAGCACAGTGCTTGTCTTCACATTTAAAACCCTTCCAGCCTCTCTGTGTGGCATGGCGTGAGCACATAGCAAGAAGCAGGATAGCTTCCTAAGAGCATGTCCTCACTCACTCTTTCTTGTTCCCATGGGTCCTCTGTTTCCGTGAGAGCTGGAAGTTTGTGCCACTCTGTTCCTGCTCCTGTGGCAAAGAGGAGGACGTGGCAGGGAATTGGTTCAGAAGAGGCTGTGCCATTGTGGTATTTGGTATGCCCTCTGATGTGCATTTTTAGATTCAGGAAAAGGAGCAAATGGCTCACTTAAGGGTAAAATACGAGGGATGTACACAGAATGGCCACTCCAAAGAGACTCAGATGATTATATCTTTGCTTAGGCCCTGAACCATTCTGAGAGTAGCTTTATGCTTCATTAGGACTAGCCATGTGTGTGAAGTTAAGCATGCATATAAATTGGAGCCTTCTATATTACGGCAACAGAACCTTAGACATACAGCTCAGCAAAATGATTAATTGAAGTTATTTTGAAACAGAAGTTCATAGATTTAAGCTTCAAACTCCCCAATCCAACTCTTCCTTTAAGAATAGCTGAGTAGCAACAACTTTCCCTGCTAAAATAGTGCTTTTTGCTAGTTGAAAGATCACAGTGGAAATCCATTTTTATGCTCTCAGACTAGATAATTTAGTTAACAGTTTATTAATTCAACAACTGAATTGCTACAGCACTATATAGTTCCCATTTCTGTCCATTTACCTCCCAATAAATGCAAAGATAAAGTGCTTTGAAACATTTCTTATAGTTTTAGAGGGAACAGTTTAAATACTAAAAAATACAAACTGAATCAAGAGTGTCTTAAATGTAAAATTAAGACATTTTCAAGGTCATCTGCCCATCTGAGTTTTACACCTGCTACTTCCTCATTTTATGATAGTAACTTTGGAAAGGGGGAAAAATTAAAGTCATATTTTCAATGCCCGCTCCCTCATCTGTAACACAAGAGGTCCAGAAAGAGCAGAGAACTATTTAACAAAATTCTTATGTAGAAAAATAAAGTCTGACTTTCAGCAGTGTGACTCTCAGAGAACTCCATACATTCCCAGCAACTGGCAGTTTTCACTCTCATTGTTTACCTGAGTTGGATAGGATACCAAGTACACTACGGGACATACCATGAGCAGCTGCAACAACAGCACCAACAAAAGCAACATGTGTTGTTGGGCCTTTGGTTTCCAGGTGCTTGAGACACAGCAGATGTTCCTTCATTTTGTGACTGCTGCCTTTTTCTCATTTCAGCTACTCCAGTACCCAAGTGGCTACAAGAACACAGACATAAGAGATTTATAGAATTACTACAGACAAACATGAAGTACAATCACATTTTCTACATTAATTATATCAAGTCTCTCAAAAACATGTGATAATGAAGACAAATATCCATCATCTGTGCTCCCTACATAATATTTTTACAATACAAACATTTTGCTAAAACAATACATTCCAGTGATATGCTTATGCTACAGTACTTTAGAGTTGCACCTGTTCTTATCACTTTGACTAGAATAAGAGGCTGCTTGTTAGCCTTACAATCACTACCATACACCTTGCTAATTGCATGGCACTTGTTAGAGTTTAAAATATTAATGACAATATGATTATCCATCTCTCTAAAACTATTGTGAGATGATAATTCACTTAAAGCAGGAGCCTGACTTTGATCTTTGTTATTCCAGTGTAAACAAGAATTAAACTGCCCTGAAGTCTGAATTGGAACACTACAACTAATGTGATACATCAATCAGGGCCAATACCTATTATTTACCATTAATTAGTCTAGATTAGCATTACTGTGGGTTTGGCTACTGGAGTTATCTGTGCATCCAAAGAAAAGTAAGCATTTCAAAATCTTTCCCAGTGTTAGGCTTTTTGGCTAAGCAAGTTTTTCCTTCCCTCATCACCAGTACCTCCCAGATTTTCTTAAACCAAGTTATATTTACCTTCCAGTGGTTTGTACTTATTCCAGCTGGAATTAATATTCCATGTATTAGCCGAACTTTTCAAATGAAGAGAATAAGAGAAAAGTTAGGTTTATTAAGGGGCTTTAGATTTTATTAAGGGATTTTTTTTCCACTGGTGCACACAGTACGACTCAGTTTGCATGCACCAAAACAGCAGCAGTGAAACTTAAATCTTAAATGGTTTCTTTCTAAAATCACTGAAGTATTTGCAGCACTACATTTCATAACAGTAGCTAAGGGAGTCACACATTCCCGCCTGTCACGTGACAAGGGTATTAATTACATCAAGTCAGGTTGAGAGACTGGGGCTTGGAACCAGTTCAGTTTTTTGCCAGAATTGGTGTGCTTTCAGACTCTCGGACTTTCTTAAGTGAGTTACTCATAAACCTCCATCCCCTATTCCCCCCCCAAACTCCACAACTATCTACACTAACCGTTTTTAACCAGAGGTCTGGAGCTCCCTGGGGGGGCTACTATCCGATCTAGGTGGTTCACCAAGCAGTACTGGCATTAGACTCACTGGGGCCCAGGATAGAAAGACAAAGCCCTGCCGTGCAGGGCTTAAATCCAGAACTCTGAGCCCCACCAACTGCAGCTGAAGCCGAAGTTTGAGCAGTTTAGCTTAGCTTCACAGGGACCCCTGTGGCATGCGGTCCCAGGGAACTGCCCTGCTTCCTACTCCCTAACTCTGGTCCTGGCTGTTATATGTAGAAAACCAGTTCTTGTGGCACAGGTGGGCCATGGAGTTTTTATAGCATGTTGGGAGGGGGGGGGGGTCAGAAAGAAAAAGTTTGAGAACTCCAGGTCTACACTATTTTTAATAAAAGTGATTTGGACTCAAGTATCTGATCAAGTTAAAATAAAAGATCATATTAAACACCAATTGATTTAAGTGAAAGTTACTACATAAAGAGAACTCTCACTTCCCCCTTTCAGGTATGAATGTCAAAAGTCAACTACCCTTCATGAAGGTGTGTGTTAATGTTATTGATGCTATTTCTTATGGTTTACATTTGCAATTTATAGAGAGCCACACACTGGTATAGAGCTGGTTGAAGATTTAAATGTCAATTTTTTTGTAAAATAGTGAGAGTTACAGAAAAATTCAAAATGTGTCAGCCAGCTCTAAGTGCTTATTAACACTATACATTTGCCACAGCTGAGAAGGATGCCTTCATTCTTGTGCTAATGGTCTATTTTGTTTACCAGTAACAGAAAGAAGGAAGAGTGCTACAGCATGTCAACGTGTAGTTCAAAATATCTGACATGTATGATGTCACTTTCCCTGAACTACACATAGGAACGGCTCTGCTGTGCACACAGGGTGTAGTTAACCTGCTTCATAATTATCACACCATGTTCTGAATTGAACCTAATGAAGACCAGGCACTGACTAGTATGTGGGTGCTGATGAAAGATCTTTCATATGGTATTTTGTCTTCTTGAGGCCAACACCTGAGTTCTAGAAACTTTTGAACATAACTTCCCATAATTTAGCAGTCTCAGAAATCAACGGGACTACTCATGGGTATAAGTGTTTGCAGGACTGGGGTCTTTGTCAACAAAGAAATATTGGGCCAGAGGGATAAAAATGAAAAAATGTTCCACATTCCACATCTCTCTAAACGTATATACAAGAAATGTAGGATTACTGCATGGCAGAAATACACATCCCCTACTGAGTAGTGTACAGCCACATTTCCCCAGGAAGAGCAACAGAAGAGAGTTTTTTTCCAAGTGCTCTGACTATACTATGCAGGCTGATGTAAAGGGTGAAGGGAGGGGTGGATTGCTTACCTTGTCCCCTCCCTTCTGCTAGTGGTTTGTTTCCTGGAGGAAGAAAGAATGGAGCAGTCCTTGATTACAGGGACAGTTACAGTCTGCCCCAGATAGGTTGTACAGGGTGGGGAGGAAGGCAGTGTACATCCATGCAAGTGCAATCACAGTCTAGTCCGAATGTCTGATTTGGCTCAGCAAAGAGACACTAAACATGATGGCAGGGTATACAGTGGTGCAAAGGCTTGTGTTTTGCAGGGTGTCAAGAACACGGTAGATTGACCACACTTGTGTCTTTATAGTCCCAATATAATGTGCAGGGATCATGATGGCACAGAAGGCTAGGGAACTATTTGCCCTCTGCAACCCCATCAAGTTCATTTTTGGTCACAGTTGATATAAGTTTGGAGCCTCAACCTCATTTCACAATATGTTTATCTGAAAAGACAAAAGATTGCTTTGATTTGATGTGATTGGCAGTCTGCTCTCTCAACGTCCAACACTAGAATAGCAGAGGGTGTTGTTCCCACTGACTAGGTGCATCTGCAGAGCTTACACAGCACCTGGCTCAAGTCAATGCTATCAGTCCTACACATCTGTGAGCATGACATTCCCTCGGATCCTATAAGGGAAAGTCAGCAAATCCCAAGGCTAGTGGCGCAAGCCAGACATTCATTTACTGAGCACAGTGTTGTGGGGGTGATCAGGAGTCAAGCTTTCCTTCTTTGCTTGTTTTGGCTGTTAACTACAATAGACTCTCGATTATCCAGGATTGGGTTAACCAGGATGTGGATTAACGAGGATGTCAAAAACAAATATGTGTAACTCGCAGGGACGGCTCTGGCTTTGTTGCTGCCTCAAGCACACACACACACACACACACACACACACACACACGCACACTAGGGTGCAGGGCAGCCAGTGAACCAACACACCCTCCCCCCCATATTTCTTATGGATGGTGATTATCTGGGATTTTATTAACCAGGATTAATTTTTTCCCTATCATCCTGGATAATCGAGAGTCTACTGTACTTGTATTTGCAAATATCAGACCTGATCCTATTGTCTTCCCTCACAAAACTCCCATTGATTTCATTAAGTGGTTAGGCTGTAGGAGAGGGATTAGCAAACTCATTCTGTGGATATATTCAGAAAGCTATGGAATGTAAACAGTGATTTAGTCATATGATGGGGATGCCTTTTATCTGATCCATGTTATGAAAATGAAGTTCAGAATTCTAAACTCAGATCAATCTAGTGAGATGATTGTTTAACTGGAACCAAACGGAAGGGAATAACAATGGAGATTCAAAATTATGCAACCTGATTTTGAACAGAAATTCTGTGATAGGGTTATAAAATGGAATTACAAATTTTGAGTTTGCATTTTAGCTTTTGAAAGGTCTCACGCTTTCTGAGATCCCAGAGTGAAATTAGCTCTGTGCTGGGCATGAACACTGTGGAAATAAGGAGCAAACGTCCATCTGCCCAATAGAAGCAGCATCTTTTCCTAGCACTACAAAGGAGATTAGATAGACTCTCCTATACCAGACAGCACATAATAGCCCAATTCCCTTCTCACTCTTTTACGTCTGGATATTTCCATTTGCTGTTTTGACTTTTTTTTTATGACTTCCAATTTGTCAGATCAGAATCTGGCTCCATTTTACACAAGAGGTTCAATTCACTTTCTAGGAGTTATCTAGGTACTATGGCTCTCATCACCGTAGCATCTGAGCATCTCATAATAATCAATGGATTTTATCCTCACAGTGCCCCTTGGGAGGCAGGAAAGAACTATCCCCATTTTACTAATGCAAAAGTGTGGTTCAGGGTAGATTAAGTAACTGAGTAACATGTACATGCATTTTTTAAAGCAGCAAAGCAAGAGAAATGTATGCATCCTTTGTGTGCAGTCAGACTCATATTAGTTTAAGATGAAATGAACAAACCCTGTAAAACTTGGAGTCAGGCTCATTTTCAGTTGTATGGAGTTGACTGCATGAAGACAACTACTGACATATTTAGGACATAATTACCACAAAATTCATTGTAATTAGCACAAAAATCCCATAGCACTCAGAGCACTATCTTGGGAAGAGACCTCAGAAAGAAGGGAATATATTAAGAAACATTTGCTTCATTACACACCTTACAACTTACAATATCCATAATGGATATTGACTGAGGAGTTCAAACCCCAAAGTTCATCCTAGAGGATGAAGAGAAGGTCTTTCACAACCCATTTCATATTCTTGTCCCCCACCGTCTCACATGGGGCTTACACTTAAGTTCTTAAATCTCTTCCCCAGAAATCCCCAAGATACAACATTCTTCATTCTCTTTTGACATTGTACCAGACCCAGGCCACAACAACTCAGTTGTTCTATTGGTTCCTCTCCTCTGATGCATCAAGATCAAGCTTCTTGACCCTGCTTCAAAGCCACGCAGAACAGCCCCTCCTTGTATCTGAGTTTTTCTTCTGATCTCGTCTCGTCCCCCATCACTTGGGCTAGTTTTGATACCACATTTATCGGCATCTCCTATAACTGTCCCTGCACTTTCTTCCACACTGCCCCTTATGTTGGAAAGTCCTTCCTGATTTGCAAACTTTTCCCCCTTCCCCAGCCTTCTCACCTCATTCAAGTCTCCCCTCTGTCACCCTTTCGCTGCAACATCTACAAGAAGGGAACCAGGACATCCATTTAGTCAAATAAAACCCACCGTCTTTATTCCATCATGCTGTGCAATAGTCCTCGTTTGAGGGAGGTTTAGGTTGAAAAACTTCCTAATGGTTAGGGTTTAAAGTTACCAATAAAGGATCAAATCCTCAGCTGACTAAGTTAACATAGCTCCACTGACTTTAGAGCAAGGCTAATTAGTATCAGCCAAGGATGTGGTTCTATACATCTCTTATAGCCACACTTCAGATTATTATTCTGGCCTATTTCATATTCTTTAGATACCACTCTTGCTAATCTGTGTGTATTTCATAACATTAGGGACGTTGTAGTTCTCCCAAATACCAAGCATTAAGATGCATATAAAAGGGAAGAAGTATGCATAGTTAAGACACCCAATCAACATTAACTCCCTACCCTGTAGTGATGGCATGCAATACCCTTAAATGAATGGGGCATTTTAGAGTTTGTGGTCTCAGAATAGAGTCAAGTCCTAAAGACAAAACATTTAGATTTTCCACATGTCCGCCTCCCTCTTTGTGACATCATCGCAGGGCAGAATTATTTTATAATGCTTTATTTGGGGATAACTACAAAATCCCAGTAGTGTTTTTACCTGTACGTTACTGATATGTGTTCAACTTTAACTCTATTACAAAGGTTTGCCTGAGATTTTTTTTTAAAGAGACATACAAATGATGACTAACTACTCAAAAAAAAACCCAACAGAGCATGTCAGCATGCAATATTTACTATTTATTTGCTATTGAGCAGCAGTCTTAAAATAGGGTTTTATTTAAGGGGAGACCCCCTGGTATACCAGAGCAGTGCAAAGCTGCCAGAGTGCACCAGCCAGTTAAGCTGGTTTATAGCAGCTTGCACTGCTCTTATGATGCAAAGCAGAACAAATCTGCCCCTTCCTTTACAATGTATTCATTGGGGGGGGGGGGGTGTTAGGGAGACCAGTGCTAAGTGAGGGCAGGCAGGGAGAAAACAGCCCTATTGTCCGTCCCTGCACTCCTGCCTCCTTTCCCCTAGCAGTGCTGCCTCAATGCACAGTGGAGCCAAGGCAGCATGCCATGGGGAACCTTCCAAGCACTGATGCCCAAGCTAGCATGCAGCTACAGAATTTTTAAGAGCAGTGACAGTTGGATCAAGTAATCTACCAATGAGAACTCCAGACTTGTGTCCAGTATCCCTCACACCAACTCATTACAACCAATAGACTTTGCAAGTTAGTTGTAGAGGAAAGGTTGTTGGTCGAATTACCACTGAGGTCACAATGGCCTTACATCAAGCCTAGAAGTTAGAAGCAATTAATTTGAGCTTAACTGCCACTTAGTTTCTTAAAATATCAATTATGTATAAGATTTATATGCATTGCAATCATATGGAAAGTGTTTGCACTATGCCCTTGTTAAGATCATTTAGGAAAAAGCGACAGAGATGCCAAGTTTCTTAAAGGACGCCTTTAAATTGCAACTCAAACTGATTAACACATTTCCTTGTAAGTTCTCCAGAAATTCATTCTGCACTCCATAAGCTCTGCACATCTGAGAATACACTATTTTGTACGAACCCCCTCCTTCACAAACCTAGGGGTTGACTCCCTGCAATAAGTGCAAAATGAACTCCTTGAACTATGGTGTTTCAAGCTGCAACTTCTTAATATATAGTGTTAATGTAACATACCGGTCAGTGTGTTAACATAGAATGGGAGAGGTGAGTCCACAGGATGTGTGTGTTATAGCTCTCAAGCTAGAGAGATGGGCTTTCCAGCTAAATCCTAGAGACTTTACACTTTGAAGGCCCCCCAGTGTTTGCCAAGATGGCAGCCATCATAATATGAAGCCATATTTTTCTTTAGTTTTCAGAGAGGTCACATAAAACATTTTTCTTATGGCAGGCCCTTCTGTTCTGGATATGTTTGGCTCTTCATCATGGCTTTTTAAAAACTGGTTGGAACATGGTCCTACAGCAATTTGAGGTAACACAGAAACTCCCTAGCAATTTAGTAATTTATTTCAGTGTTGGATACTCTCAAAAGTAGAGTATTTTTGCATTCATGCATTTAAAATTCTACTCTTCATACAGTTATAGAAGCAAGCATTTTTCAATTTGTGAATCGCTGAATGCAATAAGGGGAATTGTAGGAAGAGGAAGAATTGCTGTCAGAGTTATAATTTGGTCACATCCTAAGCAAGTCAATCTTTTGAAAAAAACAAAAACAAAACTGTTTTCTTAAATGCTTGACACATGAATAGGCATATGCAGCCTCTTTTCAGAACTGGACCCCTTGTGTCCAGGAGCAAAAACAAAGCCTCCTAGAATATTAAGAAATTATATAGAAGCTGTTCAGACATTTAATATTTTATTGGACTCTCTGGGAATGGTAACGCAGCCCTACCAAAACCAGCTTGTGTAATTTGTTTGGCCCTTACAGAGACCTTGCTCTGTGTACAACAATGCCTTTTTATGAATCTGCCAGACAGCCTTCATGGCTGAGAAGGTTGACTCACATGTCTTGTTATCATTTTACAGTGAATTTAGTATCCTTAGGAAGCCCCACTTAAATCTCTACATTACAGTGCAGCTATGGATTAATATTTCTAAATCAGACAGTACTGCCCAGCTACTAAAGATTAAGCCTGACAGTAATGCATTATTTAAAAGTTTGAGATGGATACATGCAGATTTTTGCTTCAGTGTTTAAAAGGAAGTTCAAAACATTAAACAAGCTGTGCTAAAATTATGAGGAGCCCTCTGCAGCTTTCAGGAGCATTTTGTAAGTGCAGGATGTAAAACTCACCCTGAAACCTTCCATATTTTCCCAACCTTTCCATATTTTATATTTGTATGTGTGGCACAGCATCAGAGATTCCCATTTGGCACTTCACTTATCTAGCCTGCTTCTCTGGCTAGTATGAGTGCAGCTGACTTTGCCAAGTGATGTCGCTGGTAGCAACTGGTAAAAAAGTTATTTTCCCTCCAGGGAGGGCTTGCAGATCCGGACATAGACGTCTTTCGTCAAGTCTATAGTGTACTCCACTGAGAACTTACTCATGGGAGCCTTGAATGACACAAAAAGCAAGCAGCTTTACTGAAGCCACCACTGTTGTAGCTCCTACCTAAGGATTAGATTTTCAGTGCACTAAAACAGCCAGATCTGATTTTACAGTTCTACTTATTTTACTGCTTTGTGACCTGCACAGACCCTGTACAATTTCGTCAGAAACTTTACAATTAGAATAAGTAGGTCAGTCAAAGAATTTTGACTGGAGTAAGGAAAACAAGATATTTGTTCAAGATAATTTTTTTAAAACACTGATGCGCAATCTCTGCAGTGTAGAGAGCCATTTTGGTAAGCTACAAGAATTAGAATGGCAGCAAATTTGTGTATAGAATTTTAATCAGATAACTGCACACATCTTTCATTTAGAGATATTTAAGTACACTATACAACAGTAAACAGAATGAAAAATCAAAGCATGCTTTGGGAAGGAATATCAATGGGACAACAAACTCTCACACCAATTGAGGGGGCCATGCTTTTTATGCAATGAGAGTTCGAGCCTCAGGTGGTAGGCATTTGATTTGTTCAGAGTAACATTAGAAGATGTCAATCCACAAATATAAGCACTTCTAGAGAAGATGCAATGAACAGTAGCCTTCTAACACAACTGTGGATATTTCTCACTCAGCTGCCACTGACAGAACTCATGTACTTAAAGCATAACCAGACCTCCTTCAGAAATACTCATCTGGGTGAGAAAAAGGAAGAGTAGAAAGTATGAACACAGGGGAAAGCCAACATTGGTAGAACTGGAGAGGTAAATTTTCACATGGGTATAAATTAGGAAGAAGTCAGTTTGCCTCCTCCTCCTGATATCTCTTCAATTCTTTCAATATAGGCCCCAATAAGATTACCCTTCATTTATTAGTCTTATGTTAGGGAATGGATTGCAAACATTTGGCTTACTCCTACAGAAATTTGTTGGAGACCTAAGTAAAGTTTTTCAAAAGTGTTTAAGTGACTTTTGAAATTTGAATTTAGGAGTTCATGTGTTACTACTCTGGGTGAGGTCCCTGGTAAACACTCACCAGTCTGCAGTACTAGATCCAACCCTCATGTCTCACATGCTATTGGCTTGTTGGGGCCAGGAAGAGTTTAGATCCTATTTCTCTGGCTTGGGGCACCTAGACTCTCACTCCAGGTGCAGATTTTGTGTCTGACACCACTCTTGATTCTGGGAACCCTTTGGTCCATTTTTGTAGGCCCTGAAACTAGAGCTGGTCACTACTACATATTCCCAGAGTTTCACCAAAGCTGTGGACTTACTGTTTCCCTCTTCAGAGATGAGAGTAAAAACAAGTAACAGGCTTGAAAAGGAATTTCTAAACACAGATCAACATAGCAGCATAATAGATCTACAGATCTATGGGAAAAACCAAACTTGCATGCAAATCCATGTCCCTTTCCTCACCACTCCAAATGCCCTTTGGGGTTTGGTCAGTGTCTATTCAGGGAGTCCAGGTTTCCTCTTCTTATCAGCCTTGTTTGCTTCTGGTGCTGGCCTGCTCCCCTTGCTTGAGTGAGTCCTTTTTATGAAGTTGCAATTCCCTTAGTCAGATCACCTCAGTGACTTCAAATCCCTGGCCAGGTGATCTGTTGCTTGGAACCCTTTCTTCCTGGTGAGGTGGTAAACTCCTAGGTATTGTCCTGCTAGAGCAAGATTATTCAGTTGTTGATGGTCCTTAACTGTCCTGTTTAATGGCAGACACTCATGTGCCAGTCCCTTTTCCTTTAACACCAGGGATGATGTAAGAATTCAGACATAATCAAACTGGATTTCATAAATTGTCATGGACAGATTAAGATTTAGTGAGAGATTTTGGCACTGAAAAAAAAAAAAAAGAGGGACGTGGAGACTTAAAAAAAAAAAAAAATAAAAAAAAATGGAGATATACCAATCTCCTAGAACTGGAAAGACCTTGAAGGTCATCGAGTCCAGTCCCCTGCCTACACTAGCAGGATCCGCCTGCCTACACTAGCAGGATTGCCCTAAATGGCCCCCTCAAGGATTGAACTCACAACCCTGGGTTTAGCAGGCCAATGCTCAAACCACTGAGCTATCCCCCCCCCCCCCAAATGCTAGGAATAGCATTTTTCAAAAAGGCCTAAAACTAGTGATAAACAGAAGAAAAAAACCCTATAATAGCTATCATTATACCCTCCCCACACCATTTTCATCAAATTTTTGAAAAATAAAAATTGTGATTGCCAACTAGAACTAAAGGAAACATTCTTAGCTGGTAGATCCAGTATTTACTCATTTCAAAACATATCTTCCCATAGAAAGCAATTGATGTCTTACTATGGAAAGCTTTTAAAATGGTCATATTTGAAAACTTGACAAGCATTTAGGGTTACTCATACAGCATTTTGTTTGCATTTTAAAAGTTATGTTCAGGTAGAAAATCAAATCTTTTCCTTTAGGGAAAACACACACACACACAGACTTAAAAATACAGAATAAGCACAATTATTTATATGAGAGAATGATATTCATGGAGCCAAGTTTGGTCCCTACTTTCTTTTAAGGCACCATAATCAACAGTGTTTGTTGCACAGGTAGAATTGAGGGCAGGATTTGATGGTGATGTTTTTGAAAAAAGTGAGAATTTGATATCTAGACAGTGAAAATATCTAAGGCAGGAATATTCTGAAGAACATTTATAAAGGAATTATAAATAGACATTTTTATGTAACACATCACTTTTGATGCAGTTTAACAAAGAACTTGAAGCTACTTTTCAGTGATACCAGTTGTGATTTATCAGAATCCATTTCTATACATTGTACCAGTATTAAGCAGTTGAATGTTCAGAGGCAAAAAAGGAAGAACATGCTATCAAAACGTGAAACACAGTCTTTCAAAATCCTTTGGGTACATGCAAATTTGAGTGTAACAATGTTTGCTTAGTCAGATCTGTATGTTTCCCAGTTCTCTAATCTTATCCTAAGCATTGTAAATTGTGCTAATCCCTTAGCTGTATTAACATAAAGCAAACCATTAAGTAGTTCTTTCATTCAACTATGCAATGGGATACTGTGAACACATTTAATTTTGGTAAACAGGTCCCAAGTGATCAGCAGATGAAGCCTCTTAGAATGACGTCTTTATAGATTACAGAACAAAACTTGTTATGCATATCTGCCGCAAAAGTTACTATAAATTGTGTTCCTGGGCAATTGCAGCTTGTCTGATATCCTTATTTACTGCTGCATAGACTATGAGCTTCCTGAGGGAAGTTCATCAGCGCTCTGTCATCTAAACTACTTTACCTGAACTACTTTAAATAGAAAAATAGTTGCATACAGCAGCAGTTCTCAACCAGGGGTCTGGGGCTGTGATCAGGTTTTAGGCAGTCCACCAAGCAGGGCCAGTGTTAGACTCATGGGAGCCCAGGACAGAAAGCCAAAGCCCCATTGTTCAGAGCTGAAGCCCGTGGTCCTGAGCCTTGGGGCTGAAGTCAAAGCCTGAGCAACTTATCTTTACAGGGTCCGCTGTGACGTGGGGTCCCAGGCAATTGTCCTACTTGCTACTCCCTAACACCAGCCCTGGCTTTTATATGCAGAAAACCAGTCATGGTGGCACAGGTGGTCGGTGGCGTTTTTATAGCATATTGGGGTGGCCCAGAAAGAAAAAGGTTGAGAGCCTCTGGCATACAGAACTATTTCCTTGAGCCAATGAAATATGGATGTTTACGTGCTGAATTTTAGAAGATTAAGATAAAAAATAAGAAGAGAACCATGTAATATACCCAACGGAGACACCTATACAAGAGCTTTAGGTAACCTGACAATTTAATGTTTTAACATTAGCATCAAAAAAATACAAAAACAGGAATACAACTCAGTTTGACCAGCCAGCCACCAACCAGAGCCTTTCCAATCTCTGCCCTGTCCCCACCCTGTCCCCACCCCCCAAACAAACACTTCTCCCTGTGGTTAAAAAGTGTAATGACAGAATGGATACACAATGTGGACCAAATGCAGACACGTCCCTCTGCTGGCAATGTAGCTAATGTGTCTGGTGGAGAAGATGTGTGTATAAGGACTGAATTCTGCTCAGTTATACCCAAGTAACTCCATAGTCAGTTGTGGCAGTCTTGATTTACACTGGTGAAAGATCGCAAGCCAGCTGAATATGCACAGCCCTCCTGGAGCTCCAATCAACCTTGCAGCTGCCTGGGTATATTCCCTACAAGGGTGGGGTCTTTGCAAGTTTTTATTCCAGCAACTGAGCTGAGTGCATAGCCACAGGTGTTCGGTTGCTTGAGGTGTAGTGGGACTGGGTAGGTATCTAGCCAACTATGTGGGCTAAGGAGTAGGCTTAGTACTACTATAGTCCATTTTTGACACAAAGACAGATGGCTTGAAATATAACTTTTTTAGATATGCTCCCATTAATAGCCAAAGTCATATCTAAAGCTCTCTTCTTAGTGCCCCATTCAACTTTAATTTGAGTCTATGAGAGCTTGATCAGACTATAAAAGCAGATTTGTCAGCTTAGTGACAGGGAGAGTTGGTAGACTTGCATTTATCTCCGGATTCTCATTTTCCGTAGTCATATATATTTTACAAGAGACCAACAGTGACGCTGCAGTTTGAAACTAAAAGGCCTGTCTTAGCATCTTTCATCCCCAAACACTTTATAGGTGATGTATATGTTTAAGAACCATACAGCCACCTCTGCCCATTCTGACTGAAATGATACTCCAATAGGAGTAATGCAAAGTGCTTTTCAAAATCCCACCTTTAATGTCTGTGCAGAACAAAAGGGACTTTTGGATGAGAGCTTAAAAATAAGAGATATAAACACAATGAACTGCACAGGATTCACTTCACCAGCTGGAGATCTACATATGTGAAAACACAATACTAAACCCACTTATGAGGATGACTGGTTATAACATATGCCTTTAAGGCAGTATAATGCTGATCAATGACCCCTCTACTGCTCTAATTTAAAGTAAAAGGCTGTTTTGGACAACCACTCACTGAGCAATAGATAACACAATGCCTTCAAACAGCTAATGGAAATTATTTTTTCCTTTTCCTCTGTGGCAGAAACACAGAAGTATGGTACAGACATGTGCTACATCAGGGATCTGCTGTAATTCTCTTTCCATGGCTATACCCCGTTAGAGAGCAGACTTCAAATCTGGGCAAAGGTTTTTATAAAAGGATATCAATATTGTGTTTATCAATAAAACTTCAAAACACTTGAGCCAAGTGATGCCTTAGTATTGTGGTTTATATTTGACCAGCAGTGCAAGTAGTGCTATATGGAACCAGATTCTGAATTTAGTCTGCAATGACAACTGTACCCAAGATCATATTCTAGCTGATGTAATTCAGCTGCTTTTAGCACTGGTGGTATAGGAAAGAACACATTTCCAGACTGCAGTAGACCTGAGTTTGGAGAATGCCCACCAACCATGCCCACTAGAATAACTGTTGTGCTCAATATCCACTTTAGTTTCTGGAGGGTTTTTTTTTACTGTGCATCTCAAGAACTATTATAAACAGCTGTCCATTGACTATTTAAGATCCCAAGTATTATGATCATGGGACAGATTGAAGGCAGAAGGAACCATTATGATGACCAAGTCTGACTTTATGCATAACGCAGGCCAGGGAATTTCATCCACCACTTCCACTATCTAGCCAAATCTGTGTCATCAAGCTCTCTAGCATCTCCATTCTTCCCCTCTCCACTCCCTTCCCACAGGACTGAAGAAGAGGACAAGTCTTGGGAAGACCACATTAAAGATAACAACAACAGATAGTATGTCTGAGAAGATTGAGACAATTGATGAAGACAAATATTTTTTTGCTTAAACAGCAGCTTCTTTACACTATACCTGTTTTGTTTGCGTCCAAGTGCTGTTAAAGGATGCCTTTTGTACAAACATTGTACAGAAAGTGCCAATCCACTAGTTTTCTTAGGGGACCGTATCTGCAGTAGCCAGCAGTTTACATTGCAATATTACAGTGGTTTTCTGGAAGTCTGTTAAGATAGATGGACAGCATATTGCTGAAGGAAAATCCTAGTGGGAAATATACTGAAATACTTATTATGGTACTTTCATACTTAGTGGCCCCATCCTGGATCCCCTTGGCCACTGACTTCAATGCAGTTGTACTATATAACTGTTCTTCACATCCTTCCTACAGTGGACCCCTCTAATATTTCTTTTGATTGATCTGACCCTTTTCAGACACCATAGGGAAGGCCTGATTCTTCAATCCCTTACTCACACGGGTCTTCTATACTCATGACTTCAGTGACACTACCCCATTTTTCAGGGTAAAGTTACTCACACATAGTCAGTGGGGCTATTTGTCTGAGTAAGCATGATTCACATGAGTATGGGACTGTGAGAACAAGAATGTCTGTACAGTTTGATAACCAAGATCAGTTGAACAAACTGGTCTTATAATGTGAGCAAGTGACAGAATAAGGGAGATATTTGTCTGTAAATACATCTACCATCCTTCTTTCATATGAAGAAAGGAATGTTTGCTTCCTGTTTGGTGCCTCATTGTAATTAAATGCATGTTTTCAGACAATTTAGTCAATCTGATTAATTCTACCCCTAATCTGACTATAATTAGGCAAAGTGTTACAGCACACAAGCCGGTACTTGTAATGTCTTTATAGGATAGTATACAGCATCACTAAAGAGCTACCACAAATGAACACGAAAGACCTCTGATAAGTTATGTAGATACTGTAGGTGGCTGTTTTACTTACTCAGACTGTATTAATTATTCAGTCTCTTATGAATCCCTTATTTATCCTATTCTCCTGTGCTTGCAGATTCCCAGTCTTCTTTTCACACTTCTGAAGAAGTTGTGATTATCTATTAATAAGCACAAACGCCTCCACAAAAGTCTTCCCCATCATAATAAATCTAGGTTAGACAATCACTAGAGAAGTTTAACTATTGATGTGATAGTCGATAAATCTTGAACAGCATCTGCCTATGATGCCTGATACCTCATTCTCCCTTATGGGCTGGGCTGGTTCATTATATCTTCCATGATGCACTGTGATCTCCCCTGTGAGCAAGCCCCATGGTGCATCATGAGAAATGTAGTCCAGGCAGGGAACCTGTCCCAGAGCGGTGAATGAGGCACCAAGTGAAGATTCCATTTAACAATAACTAATTTGAAACTTTTCAATTTGGGGATGTCAAAACAAAGTATTGATACTTCAAGTGCTTTTTGTCCTGCAAAAATTGCTCTTTCAGATTTTCATCCCAATTAAGAACAAATAAATGTTGAAATATATCAGGATTTCCCATGGGATGGAAATTCTGATTTCTGCTCAGCTCCACTTCTGATTATGTCAGATCCAGAGGAGAGGATGAAAGTTTCTGTGGACACCTATTCCACTTCTGCAGTCTTTCCCCAGTCACTCCGGCCTGAAAACTATTGCTTGAGTAGGTTCTCCACCCTCACAAGAGGAATAATATAGCTCTCCATCATTTTAGTTGCCTTTATTGAAGTGAATACTTGACTTTCATGAACTGTAGTATTAAGGACACCAGACCAGATTCTGATTTCACTTGCACTGGGGTAAATTTGGAGAAATTTTATTAACTTTGCAAATTGGGAGTAGATCTAGTACTGGTGTAAATGAGCATGGATTTCATCCCACATAGTGTGTCGACCAACAGATCTGACCACTAGAACGTTATTACAGCGGCAATTGTAGAAGACCCTTTAACTACGTACCCTCCAGACTCTCATTCAGTAGTGAGAAGACCACACTATACTTGTCTTTGATTGTCCATCTTCTAGGCATTAGTGTATCTGACATAAATAAGGCCAGGGCTGGCTTGAGGCCCCAGTGGACCCTGCAGTCTCCACTTCTTCCTGGCCTCAATGAAAGCAGTTTGTATACCCTTGTTTACTCTCTGCAAGTTAAGTGTGATACACTTATAAAATGTGATTGAGCCTCCCTCGGATGAGGGCACATAGCTCTCAATAACAACAGGAAGAGCTATGCTGGCAAGACTACTGTATTTCTAGTTTCATTGGTGAAGAAAGGGGTTCTTCTGCCACCTTGTTAAAGAACCAAAGATTTGGTTTTTCTCTCATTTACACCATACACATCTTGTACTTCAGCCACTATTGTTCTAGCAGACTGAGTCTTAAAGGGAGTTCTGTCCAGTCTACCCATGCTTCTCCTCAATCTAGATATGGTCCACTCCCTCTGATGGAAAACTTGTTCGTAGCAGGATTTTTGTAAATGAAGATTCATTCAGTATTTTGCTGTGTACCCATGTGCATGTTCAAACTGAGCAATTTGCAGTGGTGAATAAATCCCTCACAGATATCTTCTGTGGAAGAGAGCTTTAGGCTCTCTCATACATTCTCTGAGGAAGAGAGCTTGAGTATCTCTCATGTGCCCTCAAGTACAGTGGCCTCATTAACATTAATGATCTACAACCCAAAATGGCTGGGGATAGAAAGCTAAAATTTCACAAGGAAATAGCTGTCAGTGTTACCTTGCTACATTCTGGTGACAAAGTTGTTTTGATTGGACAATCTGAAGGATTTGAAGATTGAAGTCCCTACATAAACAGTATCTTCCTTCATGTATTGTGCACTCCCGGGAGGCAAGGTGTTTTGGTAGTTTCTAGTCAAGAGTTCCAGAGGATGGAATTCTCCCCACTTTAAAAAGACCTAGGTAATTCCATTAAATATTATGTTGTGAAGATTAAGCTTTACAATGTAGTCTGACTGCATGGTTCCCTGCAGCTTTCCTGCAACCTTGTAACATGAAGCATGTAAGGTGTTTAGTGGGCTTTACCTCATTCATGGGGGATATTTTACGAAGCACTATGGATACCGGATTGTGACTGACCTGGGGTGAAATGCAGGAGAATAGAGCATACTAAGAAGCTCAAGTTTCCCTCTGTCTCCAATTCAGGCCTATTGAGCTGAGGCAAAACTCCACCCATCTGATCCCCTTACTGTCATACAAGAGAAACCAGTAATGGTCTGAGTTCTCTATAAAAATCTTAGTGGGAAAGAAGCTTCTTTATATTACATCACCATAACTGTTATGTCCTCAGCCTCCAGCTTCCTTTTGAACTCCAGATGCACAACTATCATGTTTCCTTAACACAGGGTCCAGCTGCCAACCATTTCCTATATCAGTCTGGACACAGAGCCGGACTGCGTATGAGCCAGTTGTCAGGGGCTATGGTAGATTAGAACTAGGGTAAAATACTCTTAAGATAATATTTGTTTCCCACTTGCCTATAACTCACTGGTTCCAGCTATATTCCCTCCCCCCCCAACCCAATTTACCTTGTTTTCATGCAGTTGTGATAAAAATATCTTGAATGTTCACAGGAAAGTGGGGCGGAGGACTGCTGTGGCATGATTAAACAGAAGACAACTGAAAAGAAAATCAGATCCTGAGCAGCAGTATCCATAAATATTTGGCTGCGAAAAGGTAAATACATACACTTAGACTGCACAGAGTGCTAGAAATTCATTAAGAGCTTTTCTTTTTATCCCCCCGGATAGTTGCTGCTTACCTGCCTGTTTACGTTTACAGACACACTTTACATAGTACAATCAAGAGTTGATTTACAGGTCTGTGTTATTATTATTAACTGAGTGCCTTTCTAGTGTGTCAATACCCACGTTTTCTTGAGAAATGAACACTGGTAACCTGGTTGTAATTAAGTAACTGCTACTGTTATGATATGCTATTTATAGATAACCAGGTACAAAGCATTGCTTAATAGCCAGTTATTTATTTTAAGTCAAATACAAATAATAGCTTCTCATGTTACCAAAGTTTCTCCATCTAATAAAACCATTACTACTGAATGACGAACTACACAGAGAGCTGTACTCTTTTCTCAGTTGCAGGCAAATCTGTAATAGGTAGTGAAGCAAATTAATTACTTCAAATTTACAATGGTGAGCCAGAAACCGGTCCTTGAACTCCAAGTAGGGGGAGTTTTTTCTGCACATTAATAGCATCACAACTTACATGTTTAGGGGCATTATGATTATTTCAACTCCTTTGCTAAAGGCATCTAGCATCAGTCTTGGCAACAGGATTCCAGCCTACCATAGATCAGCTATTGCTCTGCTGCAGTTTGGTGGGTGAGGTAATATCAAAAGAAGGTATGCTGTGTAGTTTTAGCCATGTCAGTCCTAGGATATTAGAGAGACAAGGTGGGTGAGGTAATATCTTTTATTGGACCAACTTCTGTTGGTGAGAGAGACAAGTTTTCTAGCCCACAGAGCTCTTCTGCAGTCCTGAAGAAGGGACCTGAAGAGCTCTGTATAACTCAAAGGCTTGTGTCTTTCACTAAGGGTATGGTTAGACTGGGGCTTGGGTAGCGCTAAAACCCTTCTTTAGCACTACAATTGCACTGCCAGAACACACTTACAAGACACATTTTGCGCTTTTACTGACAGTTTATAGCACTTCTGGTAAACCTCAAAACGAGAGGAATAAAGCTTTTAGCGCTACCGTTTTAGCGCAAGGGTTGCAATGTGCGCACCCCTTGCGTTATAATGAGCCTCCAGCATCCTCGCCCAGAATTCCAAATGACATCCTCTCTGGCCACCGTTTAAAACTCTTCTGTCGCGTCCTCAGGTGACCCCAGGTCAGAGCCTCCCCCACAGTCCCTTTGAAATTTGAAAAACCGGCCTGCCGCTACGGGCGGGAGGGCTGCCAGTTCCCCGCCGCTGCCGGCGGCAGCTCTGCCGCGCTCCCTGCCCCTGCCCCGGTCCTCACTGCTGCGGGCAGGGCTGCGGGTGGGTTGCCTGGTCTCCGCCGGTGGTGGCAGGGCTTCCAGTTCCCCGCCGCTGCCAGTGGCAACCCTGCCGTGCTCCCAGCCCCTGCCCCGGGTCCCCGCCACGGCCAAGCAACCAGCTGCATGTGGGCCCCCTGGCCCGCCACCGCGAGTTGCGGCGGCAGGAGCTCGCAACCCCCCGGGAGCTCGCTACCCCCCCCATCTCGACCCCAAGTTTTAGAAACCCCAAATAAATGGTTGCGGAAGGGAGGTGTGTGTACAGAGCCTGTCAGTTTTGAAAAAGTAACTGACAGCCGGAAGTTCCCTCCCTACGCACAGGTTCCCAGTTCCCCCTCACCCCACTCCTTTGCAAAGCAGGTTGCACCCAGCTGAATGCTGGGATACCTGCCCTATCCCGCTACTCTCACTGCCGCCAGAAGCTCTGCAAATGTGTCCATTCTTTGGCGCTAGAGGGATTTAATGTGTACACCCTCTAGCGCAACACCTGTAGCGCTAAATAGGGAAGCACTATAAAAAACAGCGCTACACCCTGTAGTCTAATCATACCCTAACAGAAGTTGGTCCAGTGTAGTGGGGCGCCTGCCCCACTCCTGGAGAAACAGGCTGAAAACAGCCCAAGAAAGGGTTGTGGCTGGGAGCAAGCAAGCTCCAGCCTGATTAGGCTTATCAGTCACAGCTGTGGCTGGGTCAGTTAGGGCCCAGCTGGCCCTGATAAAAAGGGTTCAGTTTGGTGCAAGAGAGTCTCTCCTCTGACTGCAGAGGAAGACAGGCCTGGCTGCTGGGAGCTTGAGCAAGGTACCTAGATTGGTGCAGGGCTGGGGCAAGGCAGGAGGAGCTGGGGAAGCTCTAGCCTAGAAACCCCCAGGCTGTAGGGCCTAGGAGCAGGCCCAACAAAGGGGGTACTGAGGTTGCAGGGGGCAGCCCATGGCAGCAGAGGCAGAAGCAGCAGGCCAACCCCTCCTTGCCAGTGATGAATGGCAATGATACTGCAGTCTGCCTCAGTGAGCGGGGGCAAGTGGTGACTGGCAGTTGACTAGACTGAGGCAAGGTGGGGATGGAGGGTGGAGGTTCCCCAGGGAGGGGAGACCCTAAAACTTGGGGTACTGCAGGGGTGCAGCACTCTTGGTAAGAGGGCACCGGGGTCCGGGGGGACAAGGGGCCAGAGCAGCAAGCGGGACATCGGCCTGCAGAGGGCGCTCCGGACGCTGGTGAGCTAATTCCCGGACAGAGCAGCGGGAGGTGCCGCAGGGGTGAGTCGCCGCCTTGCTACATCCAGTAAAAGATATTACCTTACTCACCTTGTCTCTCAAAAGAAGGTCAGTGTAAGTTAATTGAATGTGTGACATAAGCAGGGATGTGTGACTATACACATCCCTGCTTGTGCCAAATGCCTTCTACACTCTAACAGCAATACCCAGAATACCGTTTTGAGGGGTGGAAGCAGCAAGAGGATAACCATGGAAGCTGGTAATAGGTCTTTCTAATCCTCGCCACTCCACATAAGGTGAGTAGATGGCACAGACTATAACCGTTAGCAGATGCCTTTTGCTCTACCCTCAAGACAGCTTAGTCCACCATGGTCTGAAGGAGGCATTTAATGTGGCATTTAGCCTTAAATGCAAAGTTTGCCTCCTGTGAATTTATACCCACTTCCAGATTATAAAGATGTCAATGGAGAAGCTGGAGGAAATAAGAGGACCAATTTCCTTTACCCTGAAGGGTCATTAATATGAGAGGCTTGTTAGATTTTTAATGTACTAGATAGTAGAACCCTGCAGAGTTCTACTCCCACCTGAAAGAGGCAAGTTATGGGCAAGTACAATTTTTTAGTTCTTTCCCTTGATGTGATAATGAATGAGGTGGCAGGTTGATTTTGTATGCATCCTGAATATACACCAGACAACTACTTTCTCTTGGATGAGATAAGGCTTGCTTAGAAGTTTGCGATTATCTTGGTCTAGTGGCCAACCTACAGAGAGGTTTATAAAGCCATATTGTTACTGACTGCCACCGCCTCTGCATTTGGTATCAGATAGTAAGCTCTAGTAGTCTATATAGAAGACAAGCCAGAGACTGAATGGAACTGGAGACTAGAATACTTATTCCTCGATATGCTCACTCCAGAACAGATATTGACAGAGCTGCACACAGCGACTTGTAGTGTTACTACCTGTGCTTTATATTGTATGACTGAAGAGGATCAATTTCCCCATCAACCTGGCCTAGCAGGAGCACCGAAATAATTTCTATAGTGGGGGTGCTGAGAGTCATTGAACCAAACTGTAGACCCTGTACATGATTGAAATAATTTCAAACCAGGGCACCGCACCCACAGAACCTCTAGTTCCAGCACTTAGACTGCACAGAGTGCTAGAAATTCATTAAGAGCTTTTATTTTTACCTCCTGGATAGTTGCTGCTTATCTGCCTGTTTAAAGTTTACAGACACACTTTTCATAGTATAATCCAGAGCTGATTTACAGGTCTGTGTAGATGTCCCTACATATGGCTATTTCCTTCTGTCAGATCTGCAGAGGTTAGAAGGGTGGAGCATGACAGTTTAGTGAAGATCTCGTGAGTTGTTTTTCTCTGGATTTAAGTTTGTTTAAGCTATCTAACGAGATTCCTGTCAGGACACTATTCTACAGCAAGTCTGAGTGATCTGCGGGGATGGCCTCCTGAAAGTTATAATTCAGAGAAAAAAGCAAGAAAGAACTCTCATTCTTATTTAATAAGAGATGCATGTCTATTGTTAGCACTGCTGCTTTTTTTGAAGTTGGAAATATACCTTGAACCACAACTATTAAATGTTTTACCAGCCAATTTGTCTTTCCTGTAGTATTATGCTGGACGGGCTATCAGAACAAGGGTCTTAAAAAAACAGCACTTGACTAACCAGTGAGGAGTGTTCCATGTGTGATCTGGAATAGGGATGCATCACTTAAACAGCTGTTCACTTTCTTTACTGTTAGATAGGTTTCCTGGTTTATATCTGTTTGAGCTATTGTAATACAGCTCTTTGTTCCGCAAGCAAGCAGCATTACTCACTGCACTCCATCTAGTATCTTTTATGCAATAATAAGACTGTGCACTTACCTAGCAACTTTCATCAGCCTCAAAGCATTTCAAAAACATTAATGAATCAAGTCTCACGAGCCCTGCAAGGAAGGCAAATCTTAATTTCCCCTTTTCTCACGTGCAGTAGGGTAAACTGTGGAAAAGAGGTAACTTTTTTTTTTGTTTTTAGGCAAGGTCACACAGTGAGCCTATAGCTTAGCCAAGAATAAGATGCTGGTTTCCAGTTCTCTTCTCTGATTACTAGGCCACATTGCCTTTTAGCAATTTGTCAAGTGACAGTTCCACACAGTTGATGTTCATTACTGAAGAGAGAGAGAATTCCATTCACAAAACGAGGGCTAGACTGTGGTTTTGATGTTGCTCCTCGCTCCTTTCTACAATTGCATCAAGAACCCCCTGTATACCCACCTCGCCTGTGGAAAAGAGGGGATACACAGAGCCATGAATCGCCTCTCTTTCCTGCCTTTCCAGTGCAGGTGAACCAATATGGGGCATGGTGCTATATAAACCAGAAGCATGGTGCTATATAAACCTACTGAGAGGAAAGTAGAAGCCTGAAAGGCATGGTCACTCCTGGGGAGATGCAGAGCAATGTAAATTGCACCCCACCCCTTGCTCAAATTGTAGGCAGATACCCAGGCATGGGAGTGTGCCTTTGTGGAATTTGTTTTGCACTTTCAAATATATGGTCTTCTTCTTCCTTCCCCCATTGCATAACCTCCATCTAATCCCACCCCATCATCTCAGTAAGTGCTCATGTTCCACCCACAGACACACCTACTGAGGTTCTAGTGAATAATTCACAGCCAGCCAGTAAAGGGAAAGTGGACCTGTTTGCCCTGCTAGTCAAGAAATCACTGAGTAAATGAAATTCTAAAGCAATGTAGTTTCTTTTGGCAGTCCAGCCTACAGGTTTTGAGTAATTTTTAAGTTAGCCAGCTAAGGGTACGTCTACAGTATGAAATAATTTATAGAAGTAGATTTTTCTGAACAGATTGTAAACATTCGACTATGTGTATCCCCACTAAACGCGCTAAGTTGGCGGAGTGCGTTCACAGTACCGAGGTTAGCATTGACTCTTGGAGCGGTGCACTGTGGGTAGCTATCCCACAGTTCCCGCAGTCTCTGCTGCCCACTGGAATTCTGGGTTTAGCTTCCAGTGCATGATGGGGCAAAAACATTCTCGCGGGTTTTCCTGGACGTATCTCGTCAGTCACCCCTCCCTCTGTGCAAGATATGGCAGACAATTGTTTCACGCCATATCATGGCAAGCATGGAGCCCTGTCAGCTCACCACTGCAGTTTGTGACCATTGTAAATACCTCTCACATTATCCCGCAGTATGTGCAGAACCTGCAAAAATGGCCAAGGAAGCGATGACCGCGCGATCACGCTCATAGTGATGAGGACATGGACACAGACGTTCTTAGAAGAAAGCCATGTGGAGACTGGGACATCATGGTAATGTTGGGCCAGGTTCATGCCATGGAATGCCGATTCTGGGCCCAGGAAACAAGCACAGACTGGTGGGACCACATAGTGTTGCAGGTCTGGGATGATTCCCAGTGGCTGTGAAACTTTCGCATGCGTAGGGCCACTTTCATGGAACTTTGCCCTGACATGCAAAGACACCAAAATAAGAGCAGCTCTCACAGTTGAGAAGTGAGGGGCCATAGCCCTGTGGACGCTTGCAACACCTGACAGCTACTGATCAGTCGGGTATCAGTTTGGAATGGGCAAATCTACTGTGGGGGCTTCTGTCCTGCAAGTAGCCAGTGCAATCATTGACCAGCTGCTATCAAGGGTAGTGTGGGAAATGTGCAGGCCATTGTGGATGGCTTTAATCCGATGGGATTCCCTAACTGTGGTGGGGCAATAGATGGAATGCATATCCCTATCTTGCCAGCAGAACACCAGGGTGGCCAATATGTAAACTGCAAGGGGTAGTTCTGAATGGTGCTTCAAGAACTGGTGGAGCTCAAGCGACATTTGTGGGATGGCCAGGAAAAGTGCATGATGCTTACATCTTCAGGAACTCTGGTCTGTTTGAACAGCTGCAGGAAGGGACTTACTTCCCAGACCAGAAAATTACTGTTGTGGAGGTTGAAATGCCTATAGTTATCCTTGGGGACCCAGCCTATCCCTTAATGACATGGCTCATGAAGTCATACACAGGCACCCTGGGCAGTAGTAAGGAGCAGTTCAACCATAGGCTGGGCAACTGCAGAATGGTGGACAAACTAGTGCTGTTTGCTGACTAGGTTAGATCTCAGCAAAACTAATATTCCATTTGTAATTGCTGCCTGTTGTGTGCTTCCCCAATATCTGTGAGAGTAAGGGGGAGACGTTTATGGCGGGGTGGGAGGTTGAGGCAAATCGCCTGGCAGCCAATTTCACGCAGCCAGACAACAGGGTGATTAGAAGAGTGCAGCAGGGCATGCTGCGCATCAGAGAAATTTTGAAAACCAATTTCATGACTGGCCAGGGCATGGTGTGACAGTTTGTTTCTCCTTGAAGTTTCCCATCCCCTACATATATTAAAGGAAATAAAGTCACAATTGTTTAAAAATCGTTCTTTATTATCTGTTGAACAACACATTGAGAGAAGTCAGAGGGTAGCCCGGGGTACAAGGGGATAGTAGGTTAGGAACAGTTTGGGGGTGGAGGAGGAGGGAAGGAAAAAGTCCAGAATATAAATCAAAATTTCGGATATGCCAGCTTTCTGCTGCTTGGGCAATTCTATGAGGTTGAGTGTGGGGGTTCCCGGAGCCTCCTCCCCACCCACGTGTTCTTGGGCATCTGGGTGAGGAGGCTATGGAACATGGGGAGGAGGGAGGGTGGTTATACAGGGAATTCAGCAGTGGTATGTGGTCTTGCTTCCTTTCCCACAAAAGATCCACCAGACAGCGGAGCATGTCAGTTTGAGCCCCCATCAGCTTGCGCATGGCATCCTGCCTCCTCTCATCGCACTCCTGCCTCCTCTCATCGTGCGCATCCCTCCTCTATTCACGTTCACTGCACGCTTTACGGGACTCCACAATTGTTTGTCTCCATGCATTCAGCTGGGTCCTATCAATGTGGGAGGACTGTATAAGCTTGTTGAACGTGTCGTCCCGAGTGCATTTTTTCCGCCTTCTAATCTGGGCCAGCCTCTGGGATGGAGTTGATAGGGGGTGGATTGACACATTTGCACCTGCGGAAGAAGAGAAAGGGAGGGTAGAATTTTAAAAGATATATTTTAGAGAACAATGGGGAGACTGTTTCTCAGTGAAACAAGCAATTCATAGTACAGAGCACATGTTCTTTCGTCACATTTTACCTTTTATACTGAGTGCCTGCCGGTTTGGTGTGACCAAGGCATCACACGTGGCTGGGCAACAGCATTCAGCTTGCAGGCAGTCATGGTAAGTCCTGGGGCATGCAGGGTTCTGCTTCTTCCACGTTCATTTCAATGGTTTTGGACTGCAACACTTCCCTTTCCCATACCAAGCAATGCATGGTGCGTTTCCCATTTAAAAGGAGGGCCTGGCCTGTGGTCTCTCTGGGATGATTGCCTCACACAACACACACACATCGTGCCCTTTAGGCCCAACGATGACACCCCTGTGTGAAAAGATGACACCCCACCCCCACCGGCTGGCTCCAATCAGGCTCTAATCAGGGATGAGTCCTTTAAACTAAACGGGAACAGCCCAGCATGGATGGGTTTCCCTCCACCCCCACCACGTGGCTCTGATCAGGCCTCAGCCAAACACGGACACCCCAGCATGAACGGACACCTCTGATTGTTCCCTTAAACAAATCCCCCTCTTTAAACCAGGTGCCCATGAATATCACTCTTGTGAGGTTAACACAGAGAGATACAGAACTAATGCTCTGTGAAGCAATGATTCTTGACTATTTGCTACTGGCCTGGTGGGGTAAAGTGTCCGACCATGAAGGACGGAATAAGGCAGCCCTACCCAGAAACCTACTGCAAAGTCTTGCAGAATACCTCCAGGACAGCTTCATGGACATGTCTTTGGAGGATTGCCGCTCAATCCCCAGACACGTTAACAGATTTTATCCAGTAGCTGTACCAGAGGTGAATGCATCTCAAGGCTTCAGGGCAAATGAATAATTAAACACCCTTGCTTTAAAACCCTGTATCATCCTTAAAAGTAAAAGGTACACTCACCAGAAGTGCCTTCTCTGGCGTCATGGGTCCGGGAGCCCGCCTTGGTTGGGGGGAGGGTATTGGTTCCAGCGTTAAGAAGAGTGCCTGGCTGCTGGGGAGAACGGATTCACTACTTGCCACCTGTGTACTGTCCTCCTCCTCCTCTTCTTCGTCCTCCAAAAACTCATCCTCCTCAGTCCATGCAATTCCCCCCTTGCAGGTGTCCACGGACAGTGGTGGGGTAGTGGTGGCATTAACCCCCCTTCCCCCCCCCCCCCCCATAATTGCATGCAGGTCATGGTAGAAGTGGCATGTATAGGGCTGTGACCCAGAGCGCTCATTTGCTTCCCTGGCTTTTTGGTAGGCTTTCCTGAGTTCCTTGATTTTCACACGACACTGCGGTGTGTCCCTAGAGTAGTCTCTTTCCATCATGCTCCTGGAGACTTTTGCGTATGTATTTGAATTTCTTTTTTTTCTTTGGATAAAGTTCTGCCATAACAGATTCATCTCTTCATACTGCAATGAGATCCAGTACCTCCCGTTTGGACCATGCTGGAGCTCGTTTGCAAATCTGGAACTGTGTGGTCTCCTGTGATGGTAGACTCTGCACGGTCGCCACGCTGGCCAAACAGGAAATGAAATTCAAAAGTTCCCGGGGCTTTTCCTGCCTACCTGGCTAGTGCATCAGAGTTGAAAGTGTTGTTCAGAGTGGTCAGAATGGAGCATCCTGAAGGCCAATAATGTCAAATTGCATCCACAGTATCTCTAATCCAGAACTGCTATGTCGATTTTAGTACTACTCCCCTTGCCGAGGTGGAGTACAGAAACTGGCTTTAAGAGCCCTTTAAATCGACAAAACCAGGTTGGTTGTGTGGACAGAATCAGTTTTAATTTGAATTAACTCTGCTAATTCCAAAATAATTGCATACTGTAGACTAGCCCAAAGAAATTATTCCTCACTGTGGTTCCCTGCAGCAGCATATTATCTTTCTAGTAGCTGAGTTCTTGCCAAGCTCATTAGCTCAAGTGAATTTATGGAATCTACTCTGCACTTAGATGGAGAACACCACAGTCCTTACCACCCAGATAAAGTCTATCATAGAACTGAGATGGAAGAGATCCAAGGTCTTCCAGTCCATTTCTGTTTGTACAATAGTGTTCTTTTAGGTGTTTTCTGCAGTTAATTCTGTCCAGACAAATATTAATGATCTTATAATTACACTAGTTATTTCTTTATGCCAGTTTGAGGAAAGGTAACTAGTGAAAGACTTTTTTTTAAAAAAAATAAAGTACAGCTTCTTGGAAGGCAGAGTCCCTGTAGACTGGGTTAGCTAATCCAAGACTTTCCTGCAATAAATAATAATACTGACTCACAACATGCACTATTTCTAAGATACCTAAAATAATAATCTGTTTTTGTCAAATCTAATAGATAATATATTAGCATCCAAATGATACAAAAAATGTAAAACCATCACAGGAAGTCAGACCAGCAACGGATGCAGGACCATATGCTGAAACACTTTGACAGTTAGTCATTTTTAGGCAGGTCTGGCAACTTTTCCCGGTAAAAGCGCTGTCAGTTTGGAAAATAACTTGGAAGTGAAACAGGCCCCATTTTAGTGAAAGTCACTTCACCCCAATGGTATCTCTGGTGTAACAGGGTTGATACGGCTCTATTCAAGACA
The DNA here is from genome assembly GCA_032164245.1 of Sternotherus odoratus. Taxonomy (NCBI): domain Eukaryota; kingdom Metazoa; phylum Chordata; order Testudines; family Kinosternidae; genus Sternotherus; species Sternotherus odoratus. The sequence goes on from JAVMKO010000003.1 coordinate 93,426,345, forward strand.
GATGCTCTGTTTTTCTAGTTTTACCATAATCAACTTTATGTTGCTTCTTTCAAGAACCAGCCCCTAAAATCCATTAGAAGCATTTTATTCACTTGACTCACATAGCAAAATGTAGGGATTTGTCTTCTGAAAGCTACTCCACTCAAAAGGACACAGAACACTTATCCCGGGAATTTCTAGCTTTTATAGCTTCAAGCACAAGACCAACATAGTACTAAATAAACAGATGTGTATTTATCTCCATTTTCTTTTCCAGGCTACTTTTCACCTAACTTATTGCATGCAATGGGAAGGGGATATTCCTTTCCCACTTGATTAGTTTATTCCTGGTTTTGTGCATTTGTGTCACTTGCATAGGAAACGTGAAAAATTTACCCAAAGCCCATTAGCCAGGGTGAAAGACCTCTACCATCAAATCATGCCTTTGACTTAAAGGAATAAGAGTTCCATGCTCCAATTGTGACACTGGCAATTAAAATTTTACATAACAGCCATAGCTGATTAAGTCTCTTTCTTTGTTTTACTGTTGTTGCCTTTCTGAATTCACTCCACCTTCTCTTTCCTACTATAAATCATAGTGCATCTTCTTTCAATTTGTCTTCCAGCATCCATTTCCTCTTCTCACCCCCCCAGCCCCCCTTAAATCCAACAATGTATAAGCTCATTTGGTGGCTATTCCTTTCTGGAGAATCAGCAGCACAAGAATTAGTGTTTACATTACAAATAAGGGGGCTTTGTGAAATACCCCCATTAATATGAATGAGGGCACTCCATATCCCTTTGAGCTATTCTTTCATTTTGTCTACATGCTCCAGAAGGCAAGGCTGCTATGGTTCACATTACCAGTTTGTCAGATAAGGCATGGTTTTTAAATGAAAAGTTTATTTTTTTGTGAAATTTAGGCTTTAAGCGCTCTGCAAACCATAAAGGACTACCTATTTTATTTAATAAACAAGGCCAATTCAGCATCCTTGGCTGCTGTTGGCTGGAGATTTGAGCTATGGGACAAAGAGGTTGTTCTCAGTTCTGAAAACATCCCTCTACAGCTGCTGTGTACCAGACTTGGTGCCACGTCTACACTAACCACGCACTTTGCAGTGATATAGCCTGTATTCAGTCACTGGCTGCAACATTGTAGCCTGTCCAAATAGGAACTTTAAAAAAATGGTTTGGAGCATCCAAGTACAGCATGTGTTATACTGGTGCGTTCTGGGACAACTGAACAAACTCCTATCGTCACCATCATAGCTGTCTGGAGCAGAGGCTGATGGAGAATTTGCAAATATTTTGTAGAATTCCCTGTAAGGATCCTAAGACCTCCGAGGCACTCTACAGTTACCAGAATGGACCTCTCTTAACACATGGTTCTTAACATTGGAAAACAAGTCTGTTTTTCTGGAATGGGAAGAGTCAGAGGACTGCTGAGGGTTAGAAGTGGCAGACATGTTCAGAGGAAAGCAAGAATCTCAAAATTGCGGTTATGGGATACAAATCTATGACAAGCCCAGAAGGAAGCCATCCCCCCATGCTCTGTGTCCTGGTAAATTCTCAGGATGTGAGGCCTGCCCTCATTGGCCACTTTACCTATATTGTAGCCCCGGACAACATCCAACTGAAGTACTGGTATTTGATGAGGATAACACAGATTCAAAAAAAGGGGGAAAAACTACTTATTGGGAGCCTGAGATGACCAAATAGCTACAGAACTTCCAAGTAAGGAAGGATAACTTTTTGGCTGAGAACCCACTTAGATAACTTCAGTCCCCACAGAGAGAGCTCGTTAGCTATTTGTGTCCAATAATATTCATCATGAAATTAGCTTTTATTCTAGCTAGAGACCTGATTTTCTTGAAAGATATTCACTAGTTATTATTGGCCTAACAGTTTGGACAAGCCATTTTCAGCCCTTGGGTGTCCGCGGACTGTTTGTTACAGCTACTCGGTATGTATTAATCACATCATTATGTGTGATAATCCAAGGTGCATCTTGTTATTTAGGCTCTCCAATTCAGTGGGAAAGTTTAAACATAAGAATAGAGTGACCAGATGTCCTGATTTTATAGGGACAGTCCCGATTTTTGGGTCTTTTTCTTATATAGGTTCCTATTACCCCCCAACCCGTCCTGATTTTTCACACTTGCTGTCTGGTTGTCCTACCTGAGAACCACCAATACGCTTCTAGAAGGAGTTTTCAAATGCAGTTGCCAAAATTCTCCCCAGCCTCATGAATCAAATTGAATCCAGTGCTATTATTTCTGAGCCACACTTGCTAGTCAGCCAGTTCTGCCCACGGCTTAGAGAAGAGTTATTGCCCTGGTGAGGCTTCTGCTGATATCACATATCACTTAGTGCCACATGTTCAGTAATGGCAAGTATGAGGAGGGCTGGGACAAAACCAGTCAGAGCTCTAGCAGACATAGACATTTCTACACACCTATGTAACGTTTAGACTTTGGTTCAGTGAAATGAATTGTAAAATAGCAAAGAAAAGATCACACTACCTCTTTGAGAGCCAGACAAACACAGCCACAGCTCCAAAAGTAAAGTTATAAATTGTGACATGTTCCAGCCAAAGCCCCCAAAAGCAAAGATACACAGAGCAGCTCACCTTTCCATACTTTCCCAGGAGAAAATAGAGAGAGAAAGCCAAGGCATCGCTCCAACCTCCTGGTTCTCCCCACCCCCAGATTCAAACTTCCAAACCCACTGGTCCCCATCATTCTCTGAGTGTTCTGTGAAAAATAATTAATTCCCTACAGCTGGCCCAACTAAGCTACCCTGCAACTCCAAGTTTGGGCAGTAGCTGTGGTCCTTCTAGCCCAAGAAAATTAACTGTTTTTTTGCGTTTTCTGAAGAGCCAATACACCCCAGTGAAGGCCACGGTGCTGGATATGTGCATGAAAACTAGAGCAGATTGAATTTTTTTCAAATCAAAAATATATTTTTCTAAAATGATTTTTTTGCAAACATTTCTGCTATGATTGACTTTTTTATTTCTTAAGCAAAATTTTAGGCCTTATAAAATTCAGCTTTTAATTGAAAATATTCTGGTGATTTTTTTTTTGTTTGCCAAAAAGTTGGTTTTCAGTAAACCAAAATAGTCAATAACCATTTTGGTAACATATTTGATCATGGTTTTCCATGCATTTTTTGAAAAACGGTTTAAGTTTCAAAAACTAAAACAGATGTTGGAAAGTTTACTTGTTTTCCATAAGGCTACTTTGGAGTCTGGCCCAAATGCTCAGAGATTTTTAGGCACCTAATCTCCAGTGATTTAAATACATGGTCACCTAACTACCTTTGGAGAACTGGGTCTTTTGGGACCAACTATAATAGCAGCAAAGACATCTGGTGGCATGTGACTGCATCACTTGTACATTCTTGACCCACAATAGGAAGCACAGGATGGTGTGCACCAAAAGGGTTCTATTAGCTCATTAGTAGACTTACCGCCTAATACCACTGTGCCCCTGCTGGGCCCATACCTCTATTGCCTTCTTTTCAGGTGTGGCTCACTAAATCCATAGAAAGTCCAAACACTGAGGCAGTGGAGCTCCTTTGCATTCAGGAAGACTCTACCTAGGTATAGCTATAGAGGGGACAATCAGGTCCTCTGTTTTAAGGGACATGCAACTGTGCTATCTGTGGTGATGTCCAGACTAAGGAGAGTTTTCTGCAAGGTATCCTTTTTAAACGGCAATATCAGAATCTGTATTTACCGGCTAGCTAAGAAAAAAAATAAATATTTCTTGGCTATGGTGCCCTGTGAGTGCTATTTTTCATAGCACAGAACACAAGTATTATTTTTTAAAGAAAACCTTTAAAACATTTTAATGACTGGGTATATAAATGAATTAGGATATCCTTATGCTCAGTGGTTGCCTCCCACTGTTACATTCTGGGGTGCAATCCAGACCAGTGAGGGTTTGTGTCACTGCCTGTCCCATAACCCTGATTGCCTTAAAAGTTTCATCTGCTGTAGCTCTTTTCTCTGGACCTTTCGTCCATCATATAAGCATACGTTAAGCATCCATGTGCTAAGCAGCTGTGACTCAGCAATTCTGGTTCTAGCATGCTGCTTGTTCCATCACTGCCACAGTCCGGGCTCCACCAGCCTGGTTACACTTGTAAAGATGTCCCCAACATCCCCATGTCCTTAGTTCCCCCCAAACCATGTGCTCTACAATGTCCAACTCTCCTGGACAATTCAAAGATAGTAAGGTTTGTTTGTTCCTTTAAAGATACAATACTCAGCAGCTTGCCCTGTTAGCTATAGTTAAAGTTCACCTTAAAATAAATAAGGCACTGGATTGGTTTAGATTATAAGTAAAAAACCCTTGTTGGCTTGATGGTCCCGTTTACCTTCTAGGTAAATTGTATTCCCATTGTCTCTTAATGAACCCTGGAAATATGTTCCAGGTGGTGGAACCACATTCCTTTGCCTAGGACAGGGTAACTTTACCCCTGCTGGCAGACACACTTTGATAAAATAATTTCCAGTATATATGTAATTCTGAATGTCCTCTGTACATACAACAAGCAATAATATCAACGATCAGTATGTTATTAGCTCTTTATTGATATCTTACCTGACACCTTCTAGATACAGGTTATGACATTAGTGACTTGGGATACACTGAATTGATCAGACCCGCTGAAACTTACTATCAGACATCAGTAAGCCCCTGCCTTCTTGCATGAGGATGCTATTAGGGTCACACCCATTTCCTATCAATAATGAGCTGTAGGAAACAAACTTCAGCTAAAACAATAAATTTATAGAAACATCTCATCACTGGCTTTTCTAGACTCTCTATTTGCCTAGTTCTCCTACCTCACTGCTAGCTCCTTCAGAATCTTTCTCTTCCCCCTGCAGCTCTCTGTTGCGGGCAGTCAACGTTCTAGCCTCAGTCTTCTCCCTCGACATTCTGCTCATGGCATTTCTGCTCTGATGACTGAAATCTTTCTACTTCTGGTGATCTCTGTTCAGTCACTCATCTGTGATGGTCTTTCTAATATCTCATTCTTGATGTCCCGCTACCAATTTAAACTCCATTTGGAGAAGACTGATACATACCTCATTTACTCAAAAAAAAAAAAAAAAAAAAAAAACTCCCTTCCCCTTTCTTCCTGCATCACAATCCATAGTTCCATGATCCTCCCTTTATTCCTGCTCACAATCTGAATGGGCACCTCTTGCAATTTGGCTCCTCTTTCTGTGAAAAATATTTTTATCTGCCACTGCTCTGATCTCTCATTCCCATCCTTGAGCTCCTTCCCTGCACCATATCCAAACTTCTTACCCTCATTTTATAGACCCTTCAAATTATCCTGCCCAACTTCCCACTCTGGATCAACTCTTTTCCGTCACACATCCCATGCTCTGCCACATCCACTTGCCTTAACACTCCTTCCATTTCCTTCTAACTTTCCTAAATATATGTCCTTTTACACACTGTTCCTTAAGTGCGGAATTGCTTGCTCGCCTGGAGAACTGGGGCAGCCAGTTCTGAGGTGGGCCCACTAGACAATCTTCCTGTAGGTTGTCTCTATAAATAATTTAGACTCTCTGCTCCTCCAGTTCAGCAACTCTTGCCTCAGGATGTGAGCAGGAAGGCTGCTGGAGAAAGAGAGGCAGAAGATCCTATCTGAATGTGACCAACTGTGACAAACATTTTCTAAGCTCTTACGGTATGCCTATGCAAGAGACAAAGAAAGAAGCATCTGCAAAATCTCAAATAAAAGATTTATCCCATTTAATGAATAGCCTGCTTAATTCAAGCTGCATTCTCCTGGGAGCTGATTCAAGTATTTCCCGCTGTCAGGAAATTTCTTGTTATTTTGCAGAGAACATTGGTCAATTTCAGGCTCAGCTCAATGGTTTTCAACTGCTCAGTTCAACGGTTTCCACCAGCACCACAGGATCTTGAGGGGACAGAGGCTCCTCTGCTTCAGTTTAGGTTTGTGTTGCTTATAGAGGTTCTGGCACCGCTGGAAGAAGTTAGTTTTGTAATTTTTGCTTTGGACCCATTGTGATAGGGCAAGGCCAGATGGCTATAGTAAAGTAATGAAGACGACAGGTATATTAGCCACAGACTAAACAAATCCCTGTTACCAGGATAAGCAAATGGCAGCTGCTCTAGGTCAATTAGGACACCTGGAACCAATTAAGATCTTTCCAAAAGGCAGGGAGGACAGCTAAGTTGATTGGGACACCATATCAGGTACAAGGAGGGAGGCCCTGAGGTGAGGGTGAAGTGGATCTTAGGAAGTGGGGGGCTGCTGTGGGGAAGTGGCCTAGGAATTGTAGGTGTCCTGTTTCTAAAAAGTAAGCTACCATAGCTGATACTATTAGGGTTCCTAGGCTGGAGCCTGGAGTAGAGGATGGGCCTGGGTTCCCACTTTTGCCCCCCTGATTAATCACTGAGACTGAGAGACAGCAGACTGCAAGGGAGGGTAGCTTCTTCTCACCTCCTTTGCTGGTTTATGATGAAAATGGCTCAGTAGGCTGTGACCCTTGCCTCTAGAGAGAAGAGCTACATGGAGGGTCACAGTGAACATCTGAGGCTAGTGAAATCCACCAGGAAATGTGGGGTCCATGGAGACAAGAACAGAGTTTTGTCACACCATATACTTCCTCTCTGTTAAAGGCTTGGGATAATTTTTCAGTGAAGATTCTCAATGCTCCATTTAAGAGTGTGATAAGCACTCATAAGGAAGTATGTGCTCTTCACTTAAGGAACTCTCTCTTGACACTGATAATCTAGTCAACTACATGCCTACCTCTAACCTTCCACTTCCAGGCAAAACTATGGAGAAGGCTGTAGTGAGAGATGTCTCACTAACAACTAGTTACTTCAGATCTCCTTGCACCTTGTTGCTCTGGCTTCACACCTGATTACGGCATTAAGACTGTCATGGTGACTCTGGCTGATCTCTTCAGATGACTGATAAAGATCAGATGTCCTTGCTGACATTATTAGATCTATAAGCTACCTTTGAAACCGTAGATCCCGAAGTGTTGCTGAGTTGCATGAAGACCTGACAAAGAGGGAACAGGGTTGCTTTGTGACTGCTTCCTTCTTGTCTCTCCAAGAGACCCACAGAGGGTAACTGCTTTTCTGTCCCAAGGGCTCTCTCAGATGCAGAGTTTCATCTTTTCACCCTCCCTTTATATTGGCCATTGGAAGGGATATCAAGGAGGCAGAGGGGGACGTGTTTTCAATATGCTGATGGCATTAAGCTTTGTCTCTCTGTTTTATCCTTCTCAGAAGTGTGACTGTTTGTCTCTTTGTATAGTTGTGGTTGGGGCATGGATGACCACAATCTGGTTGAGTCATCCCAGAAAAGACTGGACAGTGGAATCAACCATGATATGTGAAAAGTCACTTTGATTAAGGCTCTGTGTCTCTATTTGTCAACTGAGTTTGCAGTTTAGAGTTCTTGTTAGACTCCCAGATGACCATAGAGCAACAGTGTGACTAGCTGGAGTTCCCTTGGTATAAAGAGGGACCTGTGGGAAGGGCGTTCTCCATGAGGTCTAGAAACTTTTAAAATTCAGTGACCTTCTTGGTTCACAATAGCCATATCTGTTGACCTTCAGGGTTGCAGCAAAGGACATATTTCATCAGGCATTTGGGGAGGATTAAAGTTTGTGGAGTCTGGCCGTTGTGTATAGATTGCTATTTCGGGAGGAAAAAAATCTTTGCTTTGGAATGTTGATGGGGGAAATTTCAGTTCCATGGACTGACTTCTTTTGTGTGGAGAAAAATGGTTGGTTTTTCCACTGCTGTTTTTGTCATAGCTGAAGTGTAGTTTTCATTGTTTAATTATCTGTCAAAGGTACAGAAGCCTGGGTCTTTCTGTGTTTGTGTGACAATCAATGCAACAAGAAATAATATATGCCATGTATAGAATCCACCAACCCACAGAAAGACTGTGCATTAGATTTCAATAGTCCAGAAAGGACTAGAGGAAACCAAATAGAATGGATGGCTTGAAAAAAACTTGACAATCAACCGCTACATTGACTTTTGGCTGTCCTGACCAATGAGTGAAGAGTAGTAGCTGTATAGTGTTGAATTTCACTCCAAATGAATGAGAAGGACCTCAAGATTCTGACTCCCACTGTCAGATCTTTTCAAAGATGTCTATGGAAGAAGAGAAACTGCTCCCTCAGAGATCTAGGTCCCTTTAGAACATATTTCACTGTAGCGAGAACAAGTATACAGTTTGTTTGGAATTTTGTGATGCAATGATTTTTAATCAGCAAATGCTTTTGTCACAACCTAACTGATTGTGGGAAAGGGTCAGTGACTCATCTCCCAGTTCAATTTTTTAAAAATCGTTAATGTCCATTTCAACATTTTCAAAACAAGTTTTTTGTTTTGATTCAAAACCACTTTGTTTTAGTTAATTTCAAAACACTGTTTCAATTTCATCAAAATGAAATGTTCCAAATGTCCTGATACACTTTTTTGGATTATCAGATCAAGAAAAATCTGAGTTTGACTTTTCACCTGGATTCAGGATGCATTTTTTAATCTCAACTCTTGTGGGATGGAAAAATTGTTTGCAGCCCAGCTCTAAAAAAGGCCTCACTCCCCAGTGAATGATTTGGTGATTCATCCAAGCAGATGGAACAAATTCAGGCTATGTGATTTGACTTTTTGCTAAGAAGGGGATTTGCAAAGCCTCAGATCAGAGTGACACCTTGTCTGTCCAACATCAGTTGATTGTAGATGAAGCCAACACAGTTGTCTCACACAGTCATTATTGATGGGATCATGATCTTGTTGGCAAAGAGCATAGGGCCCTGATTTCTAGCTAGGTTATGTCTACTTATCTGATTTATCTAGTGCTATAAAATGCTCACATAGGTACTATGGTGCTGAGCACAGGAGAGACAATTCTTTCATGAATAGCTTATGAAGACTGAATTTAATTGAAAAATACATTTTTATATTTGAATTTTTGCCTTAAGTGTGTCATCTTGAAAAGCACTAACTATTTTTGGAATGAGAAGGGAAAGAATGTTTAGAGTGTAATAAATCCACTTGCCATCAAGAAGAAACTTTGGATTCAGATGAGAGAGTAAATATATTGAATGACAATGGTTGGTGTTTTGTTCTAATTATTGTGAAAAAATGATTGAAACAATGGGGGTGAATGGAGAGACCAGCCACGTTAATCCTTTTACCTAAAAGGTCCAGATAAAACAAAGTATCTTCAACTATCTACAGTGTTTTTATACAGGGAGTGTTTGGTTGTATTACTGCACAGGGAGTGCATCTAGTGAGACTGGGAGTCAAGGCTCGTGAGGTGAAATCCTGTCCCCAGCTAAATCAAGGAGAGCTTTGTCACTGACCTCCCTGGGGCCAGGATTTCACCCCAGGATTCTATTCCTCCCTCTGCCATGGCTTTGCTCTTTGACCCTGGACAGTCACTTAACTGTTCTGGGTATGATTTTACCCATCTGTCAAACACACAGCTGTGTACTTGTCCCAGAGTGTTGTAATTAATGTCAGAAAAGTGCTTTGAGATTCTTTGTAAGGGTGATACTTATGGGCAAAGTCTTCTAATATTCTTATACTAATACGTTAATTCTGAAACTTCAAACCAATACCCATAAAGATACTAAATAATGCTATTAATAATGGCCATCAGATTATTTTGTAATTGTTCTCAGTAAGTACTAAATTGTCTATATGCTCAAGATTACTGCACTCTCTTGAAGAAAGCTCCTTTCCTCTGGGGATAAATATTTTTTCCTTTTGTTCTGTCACTGATATTCCTATTGCTGTTTCGGTCTCCATTTTTTTTTTGTCTTAAAATCTCTGTAACGCTTCTCAAGCCCTCAGTAAATACTACTAAGTTTTACACATATAGTATATCTCATACAATATCATTAGGATTTCTTTTGTTTGTTAATCAGACTGAAAACAGGTCACTGTTTTTCTGTTGTGGAATGAAATGCCTGACCTAGAAAACCACCAGTGGAAGTAGGGACTCATAAACTATACTAGCTTGATTTTCATATGGCATCACACACACAATGTCACTCCCTGATCCTAAACTGTGATGCTGTGCTGCTGAATATGCTTAAACAATTCTCTCTTCTGTATTGTATGAAGGACTCTAAAGACAGAACATAAAACCCTAACCATTTCTTAAACTGTGACTACAGAAAGGGATTTGCATTATAAACATCAGTCAATCAGCTGAGAAATCAAATCTGTTGTCATTTGGAAGTCAAGAATAGTAAAACCTAAAATACAAAAAGATAAAAAGGGACAAATACTACCCACTTTTAATGGGCATGTAGATCTAAAGGAAGAACAACTGCTGTGTTTCCACTGTACAGAGGGTAAGCTTGGGAGTGGCTGAGTAGAGAGACTTACTCTACCCATGTTGCAACAGAGCAAATCTACCCTGTGCTCCTCAATAGGGCATATGGAAATCTCAGTGGCTCTCTACAACTATGCAGATGGGGCTTGGAGCAGGGGAGTGATATGGGCATGGTCCATGAGTTTTCAAATACATGAATCCACTGACCAACTCAACTCCCACTCCTGCATGACGTTACTGAGCACACTTGCCGCTACTACTGCATCCACATTTGTGAAATGGCTGCTCTGCTGCTCTAGCCAGGGTGTGGAGGGTTGCCCTCCATAAAACACATCTATTTGGATGCAGTGGAAAATTCCAGGATTTGGCCTTAAGTGTAAAATAATCCAATATAATGTTTGATAGTCAATATCCTCTGCTCTGTTCTGGTATGCTGCTTATTTCTACAGATCGGTCAATTTCTTAGCCCCAGTTTCTTATATTAGGAAGACTAGCTAGATTTGTAAAATGTTCTGAACACATTTAACACCCTACATAAATATGAAGTATTACCGGACATATAGGCTGCTATATTACAGACATATCAAATCCCATTGGCTGGAATCTAGGTGCACAAATATTTTTTGTACCCATTTTTAAACCACCATGTGACTGGCAAACATTGCCTTACTCTCCCATGATAACTTTTGCAAATTTCTGATTATTATTAGTGTTTTGCTATTTCTGAATATATAAAAACAGCAGACTTACAAAATTAACTACATAGCAGGTGCCCAAGTAACTGGGATTACATTTACCACCTTATGAATGCTCAATTTAATGGGGCTACTCATGGAGTAAGATAGTTCGCAATGGGCTGGATCCCCAGATGAGACAGTTGGCATAGAACATTGATCTGACAACTATTTACAGTAGCTGAATATCTGACCCAGTGAGTAAAGATGGCAGAGTCTAGCCTATAATGATTTTGCAATAATATGAACTTTACACTAGATGAGGAGTTCATCATTTCAGAAAGTGATGTCCGAGTAATATAAACACTAGGCAATGACCATGCAATTTGACATGCATTATACCCTTTCTCTCATGGAAGCACTCAGCTCAATATATAGGTAATATTATTATTGGTCAGAAACAAAGGAAGAAATCCAGGGACTTCTTGGTAAACCTTCTTGCCTCAAGCCTGCTGTGTGTGTAGGAATACATGACAAGGCATCACCTCACTCCTGTCTCTTTTCTAGACACAAACTGCTTGGAGACCTTCTTCCGGTCAAACACCTTGTGCAATGTATTTACTGTGATCTCCCCACCACCTCTACAAACTTGTGCAGCTCTGTATAAGCATGCAATCCTTAGCTCATTCAGCCAAGGAGTGGGGGAGACAGCAATCTTCAGGAAAAACTTTCTAACTGTAAGAACAGTAGGACAATGGAATAGACGTCTCAGGAGGTGGTGGAAGCTCCTTTACTAAGTGAAGGCCTGCATAGAATCCTATTCAAATAATGATCCAGAGCAGAGGTGGGCAAAATTTTTGGCCTCAGGGCCTCAGTGGGTTTCTGAAATTGTATGGAGGGCTGGTGTGGCTCCCCAAACAGCCAGGGGTGGCACAGCCCCTGCCCCCATCCGACCCCCTTCTGCTTCTCACCCCCTGATGGATCCCCTGCTGGCTGCCCCTGCTATCCCATCCAACCCCTCCTCTCATTCCTGCCTGGAGCACAAGTGGCTGGCGGTACAGCTGCACCGGGACAGGCAGCTGTGCACTGCACAGCACAGCACAGAGCACTGGGTCAGGCCGTAGCTCTGCAGCAGTACTGCCCCGCCTCCCAGAGCATTGCTCCAGCAGTGGGGCATGCTGTAGGGGAGGGGCTTGGGGTAGCCCTGGGAACAGCAGGGAAGGGGCTGGGCAAGAGGGTCCTGCAGGCTGTGATTTGCCCAGCCCTGATCCAGAGGGAGGGGAAAAATTCAGTAATTTTCACAGCAGTATCAAGTGTTTCATAACAGATCAACACTTTTCCTTTAAAGAGTGGGTCAGTTTTTTCTGATCCGCTCCACACTTTTTGCTCTGACCAGGTGACACCGAAGAAGTGGGGACTGCACAGAAAACCCCAACTGGATATATCCCTGGCATGACAGAGGCTCAATGGGCACAGAGTTGGTATAGTTGACTCTTGTGCTTCCCTCCTCACAGCTGCCCCCTAGCATAGGGGGCAAGTCCAGAGTGGGAAGAGGTGCATCAGTGACAAGGAGTGGCCAGAGCACACAGTGCTCCTGCTAACCTCAGCTTGTGGATAATCCTTTGGGGACCAATTCCAGCCAACACAAGTTATAATGGCCTCCAGGCCACTCTCACCTGTGCTAGGGCTAAGATATTATCCCCCAACTCTGCTGCGACCACCAGACACACACAGCACAGCAAAGAATCAGGCCCAGTGAAAATTTCACCTACATTTTTCAAGATTTTACGGAAATTGATTAAAAATGCCCAGGTGTATGGGCATTAGTGGTCCCCAGACTGCCCAATATATAATTGTTATAATACACCAGGTAGCATGAAGGCATTTGTCTCCTGATTCCCCCCCCTTAGTGACTACTACCGTGTTTCCCCGAAAATAAGACAGTGTCTTATATTAATTTTTGCTCCCAAAATTACATTACATTATATTACAGCAAGAGGCAAAACTGGAAGTACGTCTTATTTTCAGGGGATGTCTTACTTTCGGGGAAACAGGGTACTAATTCCCAGACAAAAAATTTACATTTCTGTAGAGTTACAGTTGAGAGTATGTCTTAGTAACTTACGGGTAAAATAAAATTACAGGAATGTTGTCATCACTCAGAAGCCAAGCATTACAAACCCAGAGACAGCATAATTAAGGTTATACTTAAAAGAAATCCAGACACAGTAAGGTGAGAAATGCACAATTAACCCTACCCAAAGAAGCTTAACTCTGCCGTGTAGTGATGTCATGCAATAACCATACAATTATGAATAAGGTATTGTAGTGTTTGTGGTCTCAGATTAGATTAAACTGATTATTAGACATATTAATTTTTCATGTTTTCCCCTTCCTGTTGTCACAATAGAGCTGAGTTAAGGTTGTCTAGATACCATAACTCTGCATTTCTTACCTTAACATATTTCAATTTCTTTTAAATGTAACCTTAATTATGTAGTTCCTGGATTTATAATGCTTGGTTTGGGGATGATTATAACAGGCCCATAATGTTTTTTTCCTGTTGGTTTCTGATACTTACTTTCAACTTTAATTCCATCTTAACATTGACTTTTTTTGTATGGGCATATTCTTATTTTTAATAAATTATTAAAAATGTCAGATGAAAAATAAACAGGAAACCCAAAGAGAAGGCTCAGAGAACCCATGCCCTGAGACTCAATGTTGGTGCCGTTTAACGGCTTACTCTGGACTCCTGCCCCAGTTACCACCCCATCAGTGCTGCCTCTGTGCAGAGAAGCTGAGATTGCAGTGCCATAGGAAGCTGTTCAAGTTCTGATGCCCAAACTAGCATGCAGACATTAAATCTTTAAAGAACAGTGACAGCTGAACCAAGTAAGCTACCAGTGAGAACTCCTGACACATGCATTCAGTCTCCCTCATACTGATGACTCATTATAACCAATAGAATTGTTCCATGCAAATTTACCACAGAGGAAGGGTGGTAATTGGCTGAGTTACCTTTAGAGTCACAATGCCCCTTAAGAGCTACCTGAGCTGTTGACCTGCACCTGTCTGCAGCATATATATTCATAAGTTATTAACAGTTGCATCTAATTATCTTAATTGCAATTTAATTTCCTCAAATATAGCCTATGCATAAGCTTTCAATTAATTTTTGCACAGGCACTTCAAACTTTCCATATTGTTATTTCATTAAGATAATTCAGCAGAAAGAAATGATTGACATGAGATGTGAAATTTCTTAAAGGACCTAGTTTTTAATTAATTTTAACTCAACCTAATAGATGTATTTGTAAATTCGTAGAAAAATCATTCCGCACTCAGAGTAAACATTGTAAACATGGGAAGGATATGTCATTTTTTCATAGGAAAATGAAGTTGAGTACCTGCTTTAAGTACTAAAAAGACACTACCTCAACTATGGTGTCACAACTACACCTCCATAATAACTAACATTGTTTCAGTGGTTACTTGTAAGTGTTATAAAAGTGTATTTCCACATTTTTTACATTCAAAGATCTCTGCACAGTAGATAAATGACAGGGCTCTATTTGATTGTTATAGAAGGGGGGAGGCTAATGTTAGATGATTGTAGATGGAGCACTGAATTTTTTTTTCAAGCTATCATATTTATAATGAAGAAAAGTTTACATACAGATGCTATTCCTGAAGTGGAAGATCATACTGGTGTCTAGCTGGCTTTACTTTCAAATCAGCTGTATCTTCTCTCTTATGTCTTAGAGTGCAGTTTGCTTTAACCTCCTCTTCAACTCTTGGGAGAGGAGTATTCCAGCATCCTGCATCAATGTTTTATTTGTTATGGAGGGACTTTCCATTCAGATGAGTTTCATAGTACATAGTACTATGAGTACATAGTACCTTGCGCCTCATCCATGTTTCTGCCGACAGTCATGTTCCAGTGTCATGTGGACACTGCTGTTGACAGTGCTTTTCCAATACTGTGGCAATAGGTCATGATGTTCCTCTACAGTTCTTGAGAGAGAAATTGAAGCACCCTTACTTGTGATCTTATAGCAAGATTGCCAAGCATTTTCCTAAGCAATCCTGATCAACTCTAGGCTCTCAATCCTCACTCGAGTCCTATTCTCTGGTAGAAGCAACTCAGTCAGAGGGCCTTCACTGCTGTCTTGCTTTTGGTAAGAGTTCTAACCTACTTTTTAAAACAATGCACATTACACACAATGAACCATCACTTAAAGCAATCAGCAACAAAGCCAGTGCCCTATATAACTTGTATGTTGCATTTAGATTTGTTTTTGAGAAAAACCAAACCAAACAATAGTTCAAGAACCATGCGGTGCCCCTTCCCCCACCTAGGAACCAGGTGGTTCAGGATAGGGATTAGATGCCAGGTCTAAATTTGGTCTAATCATTAGTGAAGGAAAGTTATCACCACTGAATGACTGCTCAGTAGACTTTATGAACTGAGTTGATGATTTCAAGCAAGTTGTGTGTCCATCCCTCTCTCTCTCTCATGCACGCACACACACACAAATCAAGCCCTCATCACTGCAATTCTTATTTGTAGTCTCAGTAGCAAGACCAAGTATTGGCAGAGTGGGAGCCTGGATTGCCTTTGCATCCATAAGCAGAGGACACTGCTAGGCTCTAGTGCTGTGAACCCAGCACCTTTTATAAATCCAACAGTCATTTAATGTATATTTTAAGTACACACTTCCATTTTTGCTGCTCAGAAGCATCTTACTTCTCAGGGCCGGGACTGTATAATATATATTGATGGGGTGCCTTGCACATTTGGGTGATGATGAAATTCAAATAAATAATTATTAGCAGTAATAATCCATTGAGGTTTATAAGATATTATTCCCATTCATTTACTTAAATAGATGCCAATTTTTCATGATGACACTAATTGTGTATCTTATAATGTGGCTGATGACACTAGCTGCCAGTGATGTGAATGGGAATTAACTTCCTTTAAAAAATAGACAGTATGTATGCATTCATTTTGCAGAGTTATTTATCTATCAAACTTATCAGCTAATACATTTTCCAGCTTTTTTAAGACAATGCAATCTATTATTGCATTTGAGATTTCATCCATTTGCCCAACACTTAATAAACTAAATAAAAAAAACAAGGTTTATGTGTATTGTAAATATAATATGCTGCAAAATTGATGACAGGTTAGCCAAAATCCTTAGCAATGCATAAGATAAGGATCCCCTCTCAATACTGGAAACCCTAACACCTAGTTATACCAGTTCTAAACTCATTAGAAGGTAGTGCTCAGATAGTATAGTGATGAGTGCTCTGGAGATAAACTAGAGCTTGTGGTTTTCTTCCTATCCTAGCGAGCTCATTGGTGATAAAGGTAAAAACTCATGGTTTTTAATCCCGGATTTTAGAGGCTAAATCAAATCAAATCCCACCCCCAAAACAACCTCGAATGGAAAGGAACCATTCCTGGCAGGGTCTTTCTTGCACTCTCCCCTCCTTAGGAAGCTGGGCATCTGTACCTGTGTCTGAGAAAGCCCTGGCCCCTGGCTAAGGGTGGTGGGGTTTAGCCCCTTTGCCTAGTGTTGGCTTGTGAGCGCCTCATTGCTGAGTTGCACTGCACTGTTCAGAACTTGGTGCCGGCCGGGCAGGATCCGCTATTGCTGGCGCTAGCAGCCGCTACCCAGCCTCATTGGAAACCATCTGTAGCCGCCTGGATTTCCCCATAGGCTATGTCCTTCCTCCTGCCTCCGACATTTTCACACACACACACACACACACAGAAAGGCAGGGGGAGAAGAATCCGGCCGCCAACCCCTAGCTCCCTGCCGATGCCGCAGAATAATGAGGGGGGAGGATGGGAGGGGGTGACATGAAAGGCTCTGGAGAGAGTGTAAAGAAAATCCATAACTCATCAGAATAATGAACGGCAAGGAGGGTGCTGGGAACCACCTCTCCGTTTGCCATGGACCGAAGCAGCTCCTATAGACTGAATGGGGGCCTCGTCCTTTTACTACCCCCCCCTCCTCCGGCCAGCACTCCGCACTGTATTACATGCCTCTCTTCAGGTCGTACAGGGAATCACTTCCATTTCCAAGGGACCCAGACAAACGGGGTGTGTTGTGGTGTCTAAAAGGCCCCGGTCTCCGATTGTTTCAAATCAGTGCAAAACGCAAGGGTGCATTGTCCCCGCTCCCCGCCCGGAGGAGAGCCTGCCTTGAGGGAGCCAGGGGAGAAGGTCAAGAGGAAAGGTACGCCCCCCCCCCAACAACCCCCCCTTTCACATCTGCAAGCGGGCATTTCCCGATATCCCCCTTCCTTGCCCCAATACGGTAGGAACCCCCGCCCCTCCCCCCCCGGATTGATCAGGATGCCTTGATGCAGCCGATGCACAGCAGCAGCATCGCTCCACAGAGCCCCAGCCCAGGAGCCAATATCTGGGGAGTCCAGCGGAGGCACCGCCGAGCCCCGCGCTTCCTTTCCCCCCACCCCTTTGTGCATCACCGGGGAGCGGCGACACTCGCTCGGACCCCACCTTGCAGCTCAACCCCCGCGGCTGCCCCCCCCCCCCCCGTTGCATTTGCGGTTGTACTCCCTCTCCCCTCCCTTCTCCCCCCACCCCGTCTCTCTCTTCCAGGCACCAGGATCAAGCAGACATGTTGGTGCCATTTACCAAGGTTCAGGTTCAAAATCATAATAAAGAA
The DNA here is from genome assembly GCA_032164245.1 of Sternotherus odoratus. NCBI lineage: Eukaryota > Metazoa > Chordata > Testudines > Kinosternidae > Sternotherus > Sternotherus odoratus. The sequence continues at coordinate 93,444,073 of JAVMKO010000003.1, forward strand.
GAAGAACCCCCCCCCCCCGTCCCCCGAGCGGTCTGGCTTACCCACCCCCGCCTGGCTGCGTGTGCTTGGCACTGAGCGATCCCGGGGAAGGGCTCGTGCAGCTGGTCCCTAGCGGAGCTGGTTTGCTGCCATCCGCCCAACTTCAGCACCCAGCCGGCAGGGAGAGAGAGCGAGGGGGAGGGAGGCAGGGAGCGAGCGCACATGCGCCCTGCCACTCACGCTGGACCCAGCCGAGCCGCTGGAGTTTCCCCGCTTCTCCCCCCCCCCCCCCCCGGCGTGAGTCACTCCCAGGCCCCTGCCTCCGCTTCCCCCCCCGGGGAGCGCGCCCTGAGCAGGCTGGCGGAGAGCCCCGCGCGGGGAGTGGTCCGGAGGGGGATGCACTGGGAGAACCGGTGCTGTTGGCCCGAGGGCTCTAGAAATGAGGCTCCAGCCAAACATGGCTGCTTGTGGGGAGGGAGACTCGATCTCTTCTTAAATCACCTGGCTCTGGGCAGGAGTGAGGAGGGGCTGTGTGTGCCAGTGGGGCGCTGGCCCCCTCACTCACTCCAGCTGTGCTTTGTATGGAGAGCAGGGGCAGCTTGGGACAGGCGCCTTCTTTTCTGGTTCTGAAGTGGAAATAAATGTCATGGATAAATACAGAAGTGAATAGTCCCACTATTAAATGGTACCTCTGCCACCTTGTGTCAGGGCTAAATACAGTGGAGGTGGGGGTGGAGGGAGGGGAAGGTAACCTCTAGCTCTACCTGGACCCTGCTTGTTTTTGTACCTTAGCCTCCAAACTGGACTAGCCAAAGAGACAAAAGGTTGAGCTGCTCCTACTACATCCACAGAAAAGACCAACCAGACCCTGATGCAGCCCAATACAAATGACAGACACAAAACATCTGGATAACTTTTGAATTCCATGCACCCACATTCTAATGCCTCAGTAGACAGCCAGTGTGGGTGCTCCAAGTGCAACAACGCTTCCAAGACCATGACTCACCTCATGGAACAGTGATACAAAAATCTGTATCCTGCCAACTTCTTGCCAAACTTTCACATTCCACTGCCTAAACAGAGGTCACATTTAGTCACTTTTGCTGCACTTTACAAAATCCCACTCCTAATGTGTTCCAGTGCAATAGCCCCACACTAGCTCAGATCTGACATCTAGATCCTACTGAATCTTGTCACAAATCCAGAAATTCTAACATCAACATTGAAAGCAAGTGTTCTTTCTACTAGCCCACCAAAACAAACTGCCCCCCCCCAAAAAACATCATGGTATAAAGAATGTGTGAAACCTTTAATTTGGCACCTGTATCCTGCTGGATCCAGCTAATTTTTGATTGCATATCTCTTCCCTCCACCCCTTCCCAGTTTTAATGTCTATGCATCTTTTCTGAGTCCACCAGATAATCTAGATCTCAAAGTATTGTGGTGGAACAGTGGTACAAATACTGGCTAGATCTTAACACAGCTGAAATAAAGGAAAGATAAGCAGCCCAAGAGGACTAGCCTCACAACAGCATAGACATCAAACACTTTATTTCTTTTAAAATAAAAAAAACTAAGTATAGCCAAATAACAGATTAAATCTACAACTATAGTAATCCTATGCTCCACCCCTGAATTCTGGAAAGAGGCACTTCAAGCTCCTAATGATGAGGGTTGAAAATGTGAGTCAATGCTCAGCACCTCTAAAATAGGTCACTTAGATGCCTAACTAAGGATGCAGGCTCCTAACTTCATGTATTTAAATTTGACAGTTTTGGCCTACATACAAACAAACAAAGTACTCAAAAGAGCAGAAAGCGAAGTGTCACGGGTACTGCATGTTCTCCAAATCCAACTGCAAATGGTCCAAAGGAAGGGGCAGGTGAAGCCACACCCTTTTTTGCTTTAAGAGCTATGACTGATGGGATGGAACAAGAGTCACTGCTTTTGGGAAGATGAGGAGTTTGTGTGTTGGGATTTGCTTATTCTTAAGAATGGGGTCCATATAAGCAACTCAGGAAGGAGAAGATGACAGCTTTACTACTCAGAATTAAAATTACACACACACACATGCAGGTGATAGGAAAGTAAAGAGGAGGTTCATTAGAATATGTATTTTCCTGTGACATGATCTACTGATTTCTCACTAATCCCATGTTTAGGGAACTTTAGCTGAGTATATTCTTCAGAACACAAGTACCAACAGGCTTTTGTCAATTGTGGACTCTTTCTCCTTCACCAGGCAGTCCCTTGAATAGAAAATGGGGATTTTATAGCACCCTACTTATTTGTTGTTTTGACCATTTGTTGTTTTTGCACATTTTAGGAGGGAAATGTTCATTATGTTTTGGGAGTCAATAGGATAGATAGTACTAGTGTGTGGCAAAGGATGATGGGACAGTGGGAACTGTCTGCATTCCATATTTGTTCATATTCAGGATTCTTAATGTGAGTTTGTGAAGCTGTATAACACGATCCAATGGCAGGAAGTGGAAGCTAGGCAAATTCAGACTGGAACTAAGGTGTCAATTTTTAACAGTGAGAGTAACTAACCATTGGAATAACTTAGCAAGGGTTGCCATGCAATCCCAGTCACTCCTGGGGCCTCTTCCAATGATCCAGCATTATCAGCTTTCTGCACACTGCCAAGGAAAAGCACCATTCTCTCCAACATCAGGGCAGGAAGAGAGGAGGGTGCTGTAATAGCCAGTGCAGTGGGCAGAGTGGTGGCTCTACGCTAGTCCAGGATTCCCCTACCCTCAACTCCACTTTTAGTGGGAAAAAAGTGCTCAGCACCTGGCAGGAGCAGGCCCTGGGATGCAGTGCAATTAGGCCATGCACGTAGCTCTACAATCCTCTGCATTCCTATCCGTCCCCACATGGCTGTATTTAAATAGATTACAAGGACAGAGAAAGGGTAGCTGTACTTTGTACGAGCTAAAGGGAGTCTGCACAGCTGATTGTCCGCTCATCCATAATGCAGGACCACAGCCTAAAAAAGGTTTATGCTCAAACTACTGTCAATCTTTTCAAGACCAACCACGATCACGAACAATTTTTAATTGAAGATTGGATGTTTGTCTAAAATATGATCTAGGAATTATTTCCCGGAAGTTCTACGGCTTGTATTACAAGAGGCCAGATTAAGTGATCTCTTCTGGCCTGGGAAGCTGAGTTCATTCTTACATCTATAGAAATCAATGAGATTTAAACGCATGTGATTTCCTGAACTGAAGCCTAAATCAGGTTTGGTTATAAGTTTCTTGGGGAAGGGGGGATCCCTGTTCTGACAGGTATTTTGAAGCAATCAAAGCAATGTTCCCCAGCTGCAGACTTGGCAGGCTCATAGGAGGTATGTGTCGTGATAGAAGTTATGCCTAGTAGGAGGTGGTGGTCATGCAGAGGCAACACATGTGGAGGAGGGAAGTATGTGGGGTCACGTGTCCTCCCCCATTTGCACAGGTTGTTTCTGGGGTAATGGACAGTGAAGGGAAATGAAGGGGGACCTTTTATCCACACACCAGCAGAGAAAACATCTACGGCTTCGAGTTTTATATCTGGAAAATCTGAAGTTGACAGTTTTGGTGTGATTACAAGACTCCACCTTTCTAGAATCAGAGGGGTAGTCATGTTAGTCTGGAATTGCAGAAGTGACAAAGAGTCCTGTGGCACCTTAAAGACTAACTAAAGTATTGAAGCATAAGCTTTCATGGGCTACTACCCACTACATGCATCCGACGAAAGCTTATGCTTCAATACTTTAGTCTTTAAGGTGCCAAAGAACTCGGTCACCTTTCTAGGTCTCCTTTCATGCCTCTCGCAAATGCATCCATCCATGTCTACCCTGGTTCCATGTACACATACCCTCACCTCCTGTGATCTCCTAATCTTCCCTCCATACATCCCAGTCTTGTCCATTCACTCTCTTTATCTTACTTTAGATCACTGACTACTTCTTTTCATGACTCTTCGAGTCCCCTGCACTCCATTCCATAACTTCACTTTCAGGCCCTCCTCTCACCTGTCCACATTTCTGTGTCCCCTCTTCCTTCCTCCTTTCATATCCTAGCCAGCCCCACATACCTCAGTACCCTAAATCCCCTTCCATGACTCCCTTTCCATGTTTATGAAACATCTATGGGATTATTTTCTCTAAAAAACAATTCACAATCAGGGGTTTTGGTTTTTGAACTTCTATGGCAGTATTCATATAATGTATTTGATTTTATTTTACATGTTAGAATTTAGAAACATTTTAGTCTGTGAATGAAAAAATATTCTAACAGGTTAAAAGACAAGTGATGAGAACACCCAAGTAATCGTTTACTAGTCTTATTACGAAGTTAAAAACAATTACCATCTTCAGCACCACAAAAATGGCAAAGATCAATGATGATTATGCTAGAAAGACACCTGAAAAGACAATATCTTGAACTTGATCAGAAAGCTGTGACCTTTCATAGAAACATAGAATATTAGGGTTGGAAGGGACCTCTGGAAGTCATCTAGTCCAACCCCCCATGCCCACCACGCTGCTTTCAGTGTAGTATAAAATGAATAACTGAAAGAAATAATTGAAGCACTGGCTGATTATATAATCTTACTTTTCTTTAATATTTGGGAGCAAGACATAGCATCACAACAGCTGAAAGATGATAATGTTGTGGATACCAGTATAGCCAAAGGATTGAAAAAGAGCTGTCATAATTCCAAAAGTACCAGTATATCCTTATTGTAAACTTCATGTAAAACATTGATAGCTGGCATATCAGGAAGTTCCCTGTGACCTATTTACATCCTGACACCCTTTGCAAGGATTATGGGTATTTTTTCTGTCTGCCAATTTTATACTGCTTCCCATAACCAGAATATGTGAGCACCTTTCTTGTAAAATCAGTAGCAATTGCGGTGTCTTTAGTGGACTTCATGGGGTTTCTGGCAATTCTCCCTTTATGGCATAAAATCTCTGCTTGGGATAGGAACTAGATTTTTAAAAAAATATGTATTAATCTGCTGGTTTGTGTCAGGTTATTTTCTTTGTTGTGTGAAATATCCAGGGTAGAAAGGGCTGTCAGTGGGCTGAGCATCATTCTTGACCATTTTTAAAGAAGGTCATCCTCTGGATTTATTTAATTTCCTCTGGAAGTGTGGGCAGGTTGTTTCTTGGTCATATGGCTTTCCCCACTGAGGTCTAAATAATTTACATGCTCTGTCACCAGTGTGAGAATCCATTATTTTTTCATCCCTAATTACTTTTAAAGATAACTGGACAAATACTAATGTCATTACTTAAAACTCATTAAGGTTTTGTCTGAGTAAGAACTGAGTAAAAAAAGAATACGAATTTTAGAATTTGGTCCAAGTATACTCAGGAAATACGTAAAGCATATGCCCACCTTTAAGGTTATAGTGCTGATGGAATATAAGTAGACTTCTGCAAGGCATTTGACTTGGTACGCATGACATGTTGATTAAAAAACTAGAGCAATATACAGCTAACATGGCTTACATTAAAAGTGGTGTACACCTACCTGACAGGTCTCAAAATATAACTGTAACAGAGAATCATCACTGAGTGGGTGTGTTTCTAGTGAGTTCCTGCAGGGATTGGTTCTTGGGTCTACTATGTTTAACATTTTTATCAGTACCTCAAAGAAAACCTAAAATCATCACTCATCATTGATAAAGTCTGAAGATGACACAAGGATCAGGGAAGTGGCAAATAATAAAAAGAGAACAGATCACTGATTCAGCGTGATCTAGATTGCTTGATAAACTGGACACAAGAAAACAAGATGCATTTCAATATGGCCAAATGTAAACAACAAAGAATGCAGGCCATACTTATAGGACTCTATCCTGGGAAGCAGTGCCTCTGAAAAAGAGTTGGGGGTCATGGAGAGTTGGGGGTCATAGTGGATAATCAGCTAAACATGAGCTTCCAGTGTGATGTTGTGGCCAAATGGTCTTGGATATATAAACAGGAAAATACTGAGTGGAGTAGAAAGGTTGTATTACCTCTGTACTTGGGGCATGTGCAACTTCTGTGGGAATACTTTGTCCAGTTTTGGTGTCCAGAATACAAGAAGGATGTTAATACATTGGAGAGGATTCAGAGCAGACCCATAAGAATGATTAAAGGATCAGAAAACATGCCTTACTGTGATAAAGTGAAGGAGCTCAATCTATATAGATTAACAAAAAGAAGTTTGGGGAGGGAGTGTCATTTGATCAGTTTATAAATGCATTAACAACCTGGGGAACAAATATTTGATGATGGGCTCTTCAGTCTAGCAGGCAAAAGTATAAAAAAAATCAAATGGCTGGAAGTTGACACTAGACAAATTCAGAATGGAAATAAGGCATAATTTTTTTCACAGTGAGGGTACACTTCATTGGAACAAGTTTATCAAGGTTTGTGGTGAATTCTCCATCACTGGCAATTTTAATATCAAGATTAGATGTTTTTCTACAAGATGTGCTGTAGTTCAAACAGGAATTAATTCAGGAACATTCTATAGCTTGTTTTATAGTCTATTTGATACTCACTATTTAATATTTGTTGTTTGTTACTAGTGAATGCCTCTTCTTAAATTTTATCTAATCAGAGTAGAAACAAAACCATGTGACTTTGCTAACTAATCACTTAGTCCAAATAAAAAGAGAACTCTGTGTGAATGGACACCCCACTAGGCTAACATTTGTCCTCTTAAACAATCAAATATTTGTGAGTAACCAATACATCTGCTCTTAGATGGACACCACAGGGAAAAAGGAGAGGCAGACCGCTGGGAACGTGGCAAAGAACTATTGAAGGTGAAATGAAAAATATGGGAAAGACCTGGGATGAAATCTACTGGCTAGCCCAAGATCAAGTTGAATGGAGAAGAATGGTTGACGCCTTATGCTCCACGAGGAGCGAAGAGGATTAACTAAATACATCTGCAGGGTGCCTGGTCAAATAATTAACAAATGGGGACAGAAGGCACATTCTTTAGCTATTTTATTTGAAATCAATAATCTGTCCTACAATGTTTACAATATTTTAAAAGAAATTTTGAAAGTTTAAATGTTTGTCAATACAAGTGTGATTAAAAACAACTGGAACTTTAAAAAATGTTGAGGGATTTTCAATCACTATTGGAGTCAGTTATTTAGTTGCCCATTATTAGCTTTTTATGATGACTTGTCTGTCTAGAAAAAGACAATCAGTTGTCCTGATGTCAGATCAATAAATTATGCTTTTATGATGCAAGAACAATTGATAATGGACACTGTTCAGGTTGACAAGCTCAACATTTACATTTCCAAAACATGGTATTTTCTATTTTAAAATATAACTCTAATAAAATACATTAAAATGAAACCCATCCGTCCTTCCAAAGCAAGAACTCAGCAGACTTAAAACAGAGCTCCTGAAGTGGGCAATAGACAGCAAACATTGCAGATGTGGTGCTCTCCTGCTGCTGTCTATGCCAGATTTACTCTTGTGAGCGGCATACAAATGGAAGTAATTTTCATTCTCTGAGCACTTGAGATGGGATTCTTGTCAATTTCAGTCCCCTGGCATCTCACAGAAATAGAGGTGAAAGGAAAAGAGGACAGATATGTCATGACATACATGGTTGCATCATATTCAAGCACAGTTCCACCATCCCAACCAACTCAGCATAGGAGATGGGATTTTTCGTTATGCCCTTTTTGGGGAAAATTCTGCTATTTAAACCTACCAGAGACATATTTTTTTTAAAATGGAGATATACCAATCTCCTAGAACTAGAAAGACCTTGAAAGGTCATCAAGTCCAGTCCCCTACCTACACTAACAGGACCAAGTACTGTCCCCTGACAGATTCCCCCCCATCCCTAAATGGCCCCCTCCAGGATTGAGCTCACAACCCTGGGTTTAGCAGGCCAATGCTCAAATCACTGAGCTATCCCTCTCCCACCTTTTAAAGCGGAACATGTCATTTTTAAAGTTGAAGAGTTGACAATTGTCATTTTTGACAATGCACCTTCAAGTACATATTATTCTGAGCCTAGGAAGTTACTATGCAAAACTGTCATGCTCTATCATCTACAAACTGCATCTATGTATATTGAGGTTATAACTTGTATTGCAAAAGATCAGGACACACATAGTTAATTTTCCTGCAGTGACTAACTCTTTCTTCTTATTTATATACATTATGACAGGACAATGATTCTCAAGGAGTGGGGTGCTGCCCCTGGACAGACTGTAAACATTTCCCATGGGCTTCTGAGTAGAGCTGCTTGAAATTTTTCATGCAGGAAGTTTTTCCACTGAACAATTTGGTGATGTATGTAACCTAAAATTTGTATAAATGGAAAAGATCAATACTGATTAAAAATGTCTATTTTCCCATGGGAAATGTCAAAACAAATGTTTTTGTGAAGAGTTGTTAGTTTTGGCTTTTTGATGTAAAGAAAGCAAAACAAAGCAAACTTTTATGTAAAATAAATAAAAAATGATCATTTTGTTTCAACATGTCCATTCAAAACAGAAAAGTTTTGTTTCGGTTTGAAATTTCCTGCAGGAAAACTGAATTTTTTGACCCTTCCCACCTCAGTTTTCTAATTGAAATTTCTCATGGCAAATATGTCAGTTTCCCAACCAGCTCTACCTCTGAGCTCAGTGCAGCCCCTGGGAGTTTGGAAACACGTTGCTCAATCTGTCTACTGCGAGGAGCTAGACTGCCTCCTAAATGCACCCCGGGCCACTATTGGATGAGGATGACCCCTCCCATCACTACCCTTGGAGAGTAGAAGGGGGCAGATGGAAGCTCATCTGTCTGTGTATGTGGCTAGCTGAATAGTGTCACATGTACTCTGCTACTTCTCCTCAGTCCAGCTCTGGTTCGGCTGTGCTAATTAAGTCCAAGAGTGCTACCTGTGCTTCTGGCTGAGCTGAGAATAGGGAAACAGGCATAATTCAGTAACAAGCTGCTTTGAAAGTGCACCCTTTCCTGCTCATTATGGAATCTGTGTGGCTCCTCGTATTCTTATTATGTTTTCAACAAGTTTGTTGCGGCCCTTGTTTATTTTTCTAGTTTATTTGATACCTTTTCTTTGTGCTGCTATCTTTTGCCAACCCTTCTGAACCTTCATCATGTTGACCACTATCCCAGCAAGTCCTTGTGAAATGCTGGTTCTTCACTATTTAACCAAGAGAGTAGAGTGGTCTTCTGCTTCAGCAAAATGAACTAAACCCAGAACCCAGCACAGAGACAGCAGCCATGTGCACTTAACACGGCAGTCAGAGACCATTTAAATGAGTAGTTTTGCAGCTTCACTCTTGGCTACTGGGCAAGGCTTCTGAATTTTACTCCCAAACTCATCTTGCTTTCTAGGAGAGGACCAACAGGGAGGCAGCATGCTCAATTTCTGAGGCCAAGAAACACCTTGAATCACTACCAGACTCTCAGAGAATAGCTCATATTAAGGAGAACTAAACTCCAAAAATCTGGGAAAAGTACAGTTTAGACAGGCTGTATCTGAAGCATTCTGAACAGCCCCCCAGGCAGTTAAAACACAGATGTTCGAGAATCTGGTGGGGTACCTAATTTGTGGGTTAATGAGCTGCTTATCCCATTAGTTGGAATTGGCTCTTTTGTGCAGATTTAGCATGTGCTCATTCTTTCTTGTTTTTATTAATGTGATGCAGACGGTGAAAAACCAAGTGCTTTCCCCACACTGAGCCGAGACAGCAAAGTGGGAGAGAGATGGAGGCAGAGGAGTACCATTCCTTGTTCCCTGCAAAGTCAACAAGCTGTCATGGGGTTGGTTGGTTGCATGTTTAGGGTTCTTTAGACATGTCGGCCTGCTCACTCTACACATGTTGTTTCTTGTTGGGGAAGAAAACACCACTTCCCAGAAGACGACACTGGTGTCAGACTAAACATCATCAGCATATGGTTTGATTTTGTCCTTCATGTTGTCCATCCACATTCACCTGTATATCTCCTTTTAATAAGCCTTCTACACCTGGATATGAGGGCTCAGCCTACCATGACTCCACTACCTCCTTCCCTGCTTCTCAAAACCCATTTCTCCAAGGAGGATTGTAAACTACTGTCTTTACATATTTAAGATTAGCAGCCGTGTTAGTCTGTATCCGTAAATAAGATGAGGAAGACTTTGTAGCACCTTAGAGACTGACCAGTTTATTTCAGCATAATAAAAAAGCTTATGCTGAGAGAAAGTGGTTAGTCTCTAAGGTGCTACAAAGTCTTCCTCGTCTTATTTGTCTTTACATAGTAATTTAAACAAAACAAGAATCCCAAGGATGCGTGCCACAGTCATTTAAGCAACCATATGAACTTACTGTTTTCACCTTCCTCCTCTTCTCCCACACTTTGCCTGTATTTGTTCTCTCCTGGCATTTTTAAAAAAATCATCAGCTCTTTGGGGCAGAGACTCCTTCTTTGTTTTGAAAGGACCATGCCCATCTACGGCACTATGTAAATTATAGCTATAAAAGTTCACAGTGAAGTCAGTTATTTAACATTATGCCATCTGATGGACTCATCTATAATTTGCAGAAGTGCTAACAATATTACACAAAATGATATACAACACAAAGACCAAACTGTGTTTTAGATATTAATATACAACTAACTTCAGAGGGAGTTTTATGACCATATGAGAGCAAAATCTAGTCTAAATTGTTTTCATAAATGAAACACAATGGGTTATTAATTCTAATTAGTTAGAAGCAAACGAAGATAGCAACATAACCATCTATGGAGGAGATAGCAAATCCAGTTTTTGAATAGCACAAAATCCTGGCTCTTCAGATCAATGGCTTGTTTACCAGCCCTGTCTGAAGATTAATGTTTCAGTAAATGAGATGTAACCAAAGTTGTCCTGCAAAAGACTGCAGAGAAAAGAAGAAATAACTGGACGTTCCTTTAGAAAAGAATTATTATTGTTGTTTGTCTGTTAGGAGCATTTCAGTGCCTGCCACAATGCAGAAGGCGATAGACCAGAACTTAAAGAGCAAATTAACTCTGAAAAGTGACTTTTAAAATGGCACCCCCAAGCCAAAAAAGTGCTAAGGAGCACTACAAGGAATTTGTATGTACTATTTTATGAATTAAATCAAAGTGCACCTGATAAAATAATACCAGAGCATCTTAGATTGCAATGCGTCTCTTCCACTGACCAGCTGTTATTTAAAGGTCTAGGCAGTTACTCATGACTCATGTGTTGTCAGAGGCAGGCAGAGCCGACATGCTGAGATATAAGCTAAAATTTTCCAAAGTGACCAGTGATTCAGCGTGCCTTAGGTTTCTTGCTACCCAACTTGAAACACTGTAAAGGGCCTGATTTTTAGTGCGGGGGGGGGGGGGGGAGGGGGTACTTTGACAATCAAATTCCTTTAAGGCACTCAAATTGATTGCCCGGAAGCGGAGGCACCAAAAATCACTTGCTATCTTGGAAACTCTTGGCCCCGGTCTGACCTCTGGTGTAAAACTAAAGAAACTCCCTTGAGTTTCACAGAGTTAACACTATGGTAACTTAGATCCGGACACAGTTCACAGAACCAGTTTCAGAGCTTGTGGGCACAAATGTACAACCAGTTAATTTTCTCACAAAACCCCAGCATGGAGGGATATGATGGCCCAAAGAAGGGTGCTCAAGAGGGCAACCCCTTTTTAAAACAAAACAATAAAGTCCTTTCTCCCTTGGTACCAGCTTGGTAACATCGCTGATAGAAAGAAAAGGCAAATATAAGCATCACCTTCATTTTTAAAATAACTTCTGCTCTGTTTGCCATACTATCATACAGTGCTACAGAAAAAAAACAGCATCTACAAGGTATATGTAATCACTGGCCACAGGAAAAAATAAAACCAATCATATTGTGCATGCACATACTGATCCAGTTACATATGCAGAAGTACCTTCACTGCTGCAAGCATCAGGGGAAAGTATGCTCCTAAAATAACTAAAGCAAGTGGCCAAGCCATTGCTTTAATGTATTGCTGTGTATTGAACCAATTGAACTTCCAGTTTCACCAGTGTCATTTTAGAGTAACTCTGTTGACTTCTGTGTTTCAGATTTAAACAAGGGCAAGTGGGAACAGGATTTGATCCCCTGAGGGTGGAATAGATCTTTTATCAATGAATTTTTACACCTGAAAGTAAATACAATGAGATCTAGCCATATAGAAGTCATCCTACATTTCAAACCTTTTTCATACATGGACCAGTCCATTAACCTCAGCTTCCGTATGACCAAGCTTGACCTTGTCACCAGCTGGCCTCTTGGCTGGAATCTTTTAGAGGTTGTTTGTTGGACTGTGTGCTATTGCGGAACCCAGCGTGGGGCACTATGTCTGGATTTTCGGGTGACACAGGCTGTTAGAATGTTGTTTGTAAGCATTTGTGCAACACTGGATACTCTGCATGGGTGTAGAGGTGCTGACAGGAAAGTTTTACCTACCACAGCCACTTAGCCATGGCCAGACCTTTCAATATGTTGAGGGCCAAATGTAGGACAAATTCCCCTAGTGGGAGCAAGGCAGAAAATAATAGTACAAAAAGCGTAAAGTGATGTTGGCTCCATTTCTCTAGCATAAAACACCAAGGGTAAAATCCTGCCTCCAGTGAGCTCAATGGGAGTTTTGCCATTGACTTCAGATGGATCCAAGATTTCACTCCAGGTCTTATTCAGCATTCCTTCGGGCCACTGGCACTAGGTGTACTGGGAGGTGGAACAGCACTTATAATAATGGAAATAATGTAATAATGGGAACTGAATGCATGTCCTTAATCAGAAACGTTTTGTTTTATGCCTTTCAGCATCCCTACTAGAAAAATTGTTCCAGCACCCCGGCATTCCTTACTCAAGCAAAACTCCCCCTGATTCCAATAGAATTGCTCTGGATTTACATGGCTCTAACTGGCAGCAGAAAGTTGTTTCAAAATTAGGAGGGGAGGGCTGGGCATCATCTAGTGTTCATGGGCAATGACAACACCACATTTATCTAAGAGTGCTTGTGGGAATGACAACCTGGCTGCAATGTGGGGAGGGAGGGAAATGAGTGAAAAAGTTTGTAACTCTGTCTAAAACTAATCCCATTGCAGTGGTGCCACAATCCATTTTTTTGTTTTAAGCTCTTATTGTAGTTCATTTCCAAGGGTTTTGTTCTCTAGCCCAAGGGATTGTGAAGCAGAGGTGTCATCTTCATTGCTCGCAGAAAGCTTGAAAAGTCCGAGTACGGGAACCAGCCAAAGCAGAGTAGTTAAAAGAGGCCATCCAAATAGATAGTTCAGGATGGTTATTGAGCAATAACTGTGCCAATTGCTGCACTATGACTGGTGAACAGTTGGATCAACACACATAAGTTTGGCATTTGGTAAGGTTATTGAAATTCCAAACCAACCCTAGTTCAGGTTGCATAACTGGCAATAAAACTGTATGATTTTGCTTCAGTAACTGTTCAGCATCTATTCCTTCTGACTGACTGAGAAAACAACATTTCAACACACGTAGGTGATGTTGTGTGCCCTGTTTAAAAAATACTGCATTTCTCTTACACAAGAAGATCTGTTTGGATAGGATAACTCCAAGATATATCGCCTGTGGTGGTGTGCCTAGGGGTGGGAATGTTCAGTGTCACCAGGACTATCTCAGAGCTAAGATTTCCTTCTCCTTCTGTGACAGGCTGCTTTTGCTTAACCTCAAAATCTTCTCGGGTCTGCAGAATTAACTGCATACAAAAATCTGAGGGGCAGAGCCCTCAGTTGGTGTGAACTGCTGTTGACTTCAATGAAGTGATGACAACTGATAACAGCTAAGATTTTGCCTTTAGTACTTACAGTTCTACCTACCTAGATGAATATTTAGAAATGCTCATACTTAATTTGTACCTGCAGTTCAGCTGTGGGTGCAAAGAATGATATGATGGTCTGTAAGAGTGTCCTTCCCTTTCTCTGTGCTCTGGGGTACAGAGAAAGGACTCTTCTATGCCAGACCAAATAACTACAAGCTGCTTCCCAGCCTAAGTTAAGTCTTTACACCCCCAAACCCCATGGGGAAATGGGGACCAAGCTGCCACCACTCAGTAATCACCCCAAGACCAGGGGTGGGGTACCTTGACACCCAACTCCCCCTCTGTCTCTTCCTGAGAAATCGGGACCCTCAACGCTGTTTCACTCTCCCTGATAGTCCAAGGCAAGGTAGCCACAGCACTCTGGTCTCACTTTCTGTGAGATCCCCAGATTCAAGGCTCAGATCACCTTACTAGAATTACCAGACAATTCTTATAGGTATAAAACGTTTAATAAAGAAAAGAACAAGCATACAATTAATACACTACACAGGTATTGAATTTTCTAACCTCAATCTTCTTGCATAAACCAACTCCCCCCCCCGCTATCTACACAGATAGGGACACCAAGATCGAATGCAAGGTTATGCAGGATACAAGCTTACTTACTGTTTTAGCTAGTTATGAAGACATACAGGGAAAGGACAAAGTTGGGGGTCCATAGCTGGACAAGGGGTTCTGAGTTAATCCAAAGCCCAGATCGAACTGAACTCCACTTCCTGGTCTCTCTGTGTCTAGCCAGACTCCTCTGACAACACTGCCCTCTCAGATAACATTAACCACACACAGGCAAGACAAGATTCCACACTTATGACATGGTCTGTGCTGGAGAACATGAAAAGGTCTTCAGGATTATCATTTTTCCTTTTAACCAAAGGGAAAAAAAAGTTTGACTAACCCTTCAGAAAAAATGTGGACGCTTAAAATATTTTCCTATTTCAAGGCTTTGAGTGTTCATTTTTCTCCCTTTCTAAATGTATACGATTAAGAGGCCACATTTTCAGTCCTGCCTTAACCAGACCTCAATTTTTGTTCTTGCAAGATTATGTGAGCAAAAACTGTGACTGGTGTTTGAAAATCTAGCTCATAGAACAGGATCTTAGAATGGTAACAAACCGTATTGCTTTCCAGTCCAAATGCAAATTTGTCACCTTCAACTTACTTTCCCAATCAGAAGCACATAGCATACTGTATTTGAATCTCTCAGTCTCTCTCACTATACACACATATAACATTTTAAAAAATAACATCCCTCCCACACTACATCCACTTAACTGGAGAGAAAACTTCATGACAGACACTAATCTTGTTTATTCTTAATCCCGGTAGGCACTGAGATGCTATGGTGATAGAATAATTCTGCCCTCAGTGGCACATGGACAATCCCATTAAAGTCAATAAGCTGTAACTGAGGGTAGAATTTGGCTCAACACTTCAAAAGTGGTGTATAATTAAGGCCTGCTCCTGCTCCCACTGAACAGAAATGGTGAAACGCCCATTGACTTCAGTGGAGCTGGATCAAGCCCTTAATGTGACAAAGAATGTGAAGCAGGGAAGCAAATATTATCATCCCCATTTTGCAGATAGATTCTGAGACATGTAGAAGTTAAGTGACTTGCCCAAAGCTAGACAGCTAATAGAACTCAGGAGTTCCTCATTGCTAGTTCGTTGCTCAGTCCATTAAACCACAATGTCTAGTTGAGTGAGAAATATTTCCCTGGAGCCCAATTGGATTTCTAACTGATGATAAAATCCTAAGCTACTCAAACCTGCATTTGATATATGACAAAATAGTAGGTCCATCTTTTTAAAATGAACCACAAGTACGGCAAATTATATAGGCATTAAAAATGCTGAATTAAGACCAGAGGCACCTCTTAGTTTGTCCAGAGAGATAATTAACTATATTTTAGACACTTAATTTTAGGGGGGAAATAGCATAGTTGGCATGTTCTTTTTTGAAATGACAATATTTTTACCTTTTCCCCCGACCTGTACAGATCATAAGATGTTGATTCCCCCTGATATGTTAATGTCTTTAGCAACTGTGCTGAGTTGAAAGCACATTGTGAACTTAAAAACAAATATTGTAAGAAACAAATGTTCTTACCTATGTAACTAGCAGCACCTTGGGTGATCAAAACTGAAAGAATTTTAAATACCAATTTACATTCCAGTGTTTGTTTCCTGTTTGCTTTAAGCATCTCTCTCTCTGCTGCCACCATGAAATTGAAGAAATGAAGTCCCTCTTAGTTTAGTTTCAGTGGGTAGAGATTGATCTTTTGGGGATCGATTTATCACATCTCATCTAGACGAGTGCTCTCCCATTGACTCTGGAACTCCACCTCAGTGAGGGATGGTCTTCACTACCTGCTGGATTGGCGGACACTGATCGATCCCCAAAGGCGGTCCCCATCGACTCTGGTATTCCAGCTCAATGAGAGGTGCAAGCGGAGTCAACGGGGGAGCGCGCTGTTGCCATGAAGATGGCAGGTAAGTCAACCTAAGATGCACCGACTTCAGCTACGCTATTCACGTAGCTGAATTTGCGTATCTTAGGTCGACCTCCCTCCCCCGCTAGTGTAGACTTGGCCTGAGAGGCGCAGGTGGAGTCAGTGGGACAGCGGCAGCAGTCAACTCAGCACCATGAACATGCCAAGGTAAGTTGACCTGAATACATCAACTTCAGCTACGCTAGTCACGTAGTTGAAGTTGCGTATGTTAGGTTGATTCCTTCTCTCCCCCCCCACCCCCCCAGTGTAGACCAGGGCCAAAATAGTCTTACATTTCCAGACTCTCAGTACTACCGGGAGTTAGGCACTTAGGCCAGGTCTACACTAGCGGGGAGGTCTACCTAAGAAATGCAACTACAGCTAAAGTGAATAGCGTAGCTGAAGTCTTAGGTCGACTTACCTGGCGTCCTTATGGTGGGAGCGGGCTCTCCCGTCGACTCTGCTTGTGCCTTTTGGCGAGCTGGAATACTAGAGTCGACAGGGAGTGCCTTCAGAGATCGATTAATCATATCTAGATGAGATGTGATAAATCAATCCCTGATACCGATCAGTACCCGCTGATCCGGCAGGTAGTGAAGACCAGCCCTCGGAAGCCTTATCCAGTAAGGCACTGAATACATCCTTGGAGGTGCAGAACTCCTTCAACTCACAGGAAAGTTGGGGGCCTTGTGAGCAGAAAGAAGATCGGTTTGGAAATAAACAGTGTTCACTTTCTCAGTTGTTATTGCAGCTGATTTGTCCAAGCACAATGCGATGTATGGTCTGTTTGATGTAGTCCTTCCCAGTATTCCTGGGGACAGGTAATGCTTAATAAATCTATCAGACTGTAACCCTATGAGTTAGTGAAACAGTTAGAGGCATACCCTCTCTGATAAAGCCTGCTCCCTGAAAGAGCCCCACTACCTTCAGAAATCAAGCCAAAAAGCAGAGTGAAAAAAATGAGTGAAACCAGAAGGAATTTAAAAAGCAAATGCTACATCAAAGGGACAGGAAGGAACTGCAATAACATTGCTGAGATTGCAATTGGGCAAAGGCCCAGAAGCTTGAGGAAGCAGTACCTCTAATATACAGAATTGTTTCTCTATCAAACAGTTACAAAGTGCTTAAAGAAACATGAAATATGCTTAGCCAAAGATGGTGATTATGCACAGAACCGCACAAATGCTGGCCAGTTATTCCCAATAGAAGTTAAACCCACTGGAATCCATTAGCCTCTTGCCACTTATCACTGGTGATCTAAGCAAGCTATTTCAACAGGATGCTTTGAAGAAATATTAAAATAATTTTAAACAGCCAAAGGTGTTCAGCCATGGTGATAGGCATGGTACAAGATCTTAGTTCAGAATTGCATAATAGAATTGAAAAAAGTACATATTTTATTCTATGCCCTTTTGTCTCTCAATTTAATTCCCCTGAACTGCAGAAAAACCATATCTAAGAATAGTCATTTCTGACCACACAAATATCAACAAAGGTAAGTTTCCTATTGGGCTATTTATTGTGGGCTGAGTTAACCCTACAAGTCAGACCAAGTACTTTAACCCTGAAGTAAGGGGAAAGCAATCTGTACCAGCTATTTGTCAGGTGCAGATTATTTCCTTCTCTGGACCAACTCCCCTCCAAACCTCTGTTGGAGAGTAGCAGCCTGCTAGTTCCTGTTCTCCCCAGGATGTGGGAAGCTCATGTCTCTGGAGTGCTAGGTAGCACCCTAACCACTGGCCAATCCTTTCTTACATTTCAGGGGCCTCATTTCTGGTACTCTGTCCCCAACTGTGCCAGGCAGACCTCCCATAGCTACTTTGAAAATTCAGTGCAAGACCCTTCTACTCAGCTCAATTCCTTCCTGACATTTTGACCTCCTTTTTACATTATGTATTCCAATTGGTTTTTGATGCTCCTTTGCTTCCCCCCCCCCCAGATTCCTGGATCTCTTTTATCAAAAAATTCATGCATCATCTTAGTCCATGATCTTGCAGTTCTGCCTGTGCTTAACTTTACAAACGTTTGACTTCAGTTATACATGTGAAACAACATGCATGTCAAGTTAGGCATGTGCATAACTATTTGCAGGGTCAACGGCTTAGATACCTACATTGTGCACAATATAAAAGAAGAAAGGGTTCAGCCATGATCCCTGGTGTGCAGCCATGCAGGGCAATAAGGGGGCATATGAAATCCCTTTACTAACCTTAATTCCCCATAATTGCACTTCCTCTCCCTTATAGGGGTACTGTGAGGATAAGTACTGTAAGAACTATGAGGTGATCTGACAATATGTTTATGGGGGCCACGTAAGTACCTAAGGTAGCTAGGAATGGCTCAAAGCAAGTTGAACATAATGCTATGAGATGTTCCCTGTGGGGATAAACTAAAAGAGCAGCATATAAAACCTTTGCATTGTGACTGGATTAGGAATGGTAGAAAGTTAAAAAGCCTGCAAGCTGACTTTCTGAATGTCTAGTATTGTGAAACTAAAGCTGCATGAGTAGAAAGAAGTGAACTTTCCAGAGGGAGCCCACTACGCCAGACTGTTTCTATGAGTCTAGTTAGCCAAAGACTTTTATGAAGAAATAGAACAATAGAACAGAACCACTGATCAGCCAAAAGCAAAATTCTCCTCTTTGATCTGTGCTCCAGCTCTTTTCTTTGCAATATGGGTATGTATCAGTGGCATGTTCTGCACTTACTCAGTGTAGCATATGCAATAGGCAACTGCAGTGTTGATCAAAGACGAAACTTTCCCAGAATTGATAAAGAGGATCAAAGCAGGATTACAGACCCATATGCTTCTCCTTTGTACCAATACATATTAATACCAACATTCTGCACATTTATTTGAGTTTGGTCTGCAGGGCTGGCAGGGAGTGTGGAATTAGTATCATGATCAGCAAAGGAACCAAAGTCTGGGCCCTCTGGATATTAATGGCCCCAACGCTGTGGATCTCTAGTTAGCCATTTACACTGAATCTACGACTGCATTCTCTTTGCCACCTGTCCCCCAACTGTGTCGACAAAACTGGGCCAGTAGCCATTTTGCCACTGTCTGTTGACCCACGATGGCAATCTAAGACTCCATTACTGGGGTGACAGAGTGCACAAGGCAGGTAACATTGTTTGAAGCAACATTAGCATTATGCCCCTCTTATTGTGGAGGAGAAAATACTTTTAAGTCTGTCTCTTCCCCTGGCCATCCCCCCTTATACCAAAAATATTTTTTGCAGAGGGGTGATTACATGGAAGAAAAAAGATCCTGCACAATTGCCGTAGCCCTCTGCATTGGCTCACCCCAGCTGCCTTTGTAGTTTATGCCCATCTGAAAATTGCAGCAGTGAGTGGAGACTATAGAAAACAAACTAAGAGTTGGAAATGACTTTCCCCATCATTGAACCACTTTGCTCTGAGCCTGATGATTTGGAAACTGTAGTGTGGAGAACTGGAACCCAGCCAACTGCTTGGAAGGACAGTATTGTGATCTCACTTTATAAGATCAAGGGACCGCACAGCGAATGTAAGAGCTACAGGTCGATCACCTTGTCTGTGTCAGGGAAGGTGTTTGCATATACTCTGCTGGTGCATTTGGAGCCCATGCTACATCAGAAGCATTGTCCCGAGTGGTCAGGCTTTACGAGGAATAGGTCCACATCAGACACCATTTTGGCCCCATTTGTTGTCCGAGATACACAGGTAGTTCAAGAAGCCTCTGTACATAGCCTTAAGACTGACATATGCTGTGTTCGATTCAGTTGACTGAGTAGCGCTATGGAAAGCCTTAAAGTATATAGGTGTCCCAATCACTCTGCCAGACTTGATTAGCAAGCGGCATCATGGAACCACTGCCAGTGTGCATCTTGGGAATCAGACGTCAGCACTTTTAAAATCAGTATTTGGTGTCAGGCAGGGCTGTGTTTTGTCCCCTGCACTCTTTTGTCAGGCAATGGATTTCGGAATGTAATATTCTGTCAGACCTTAATTAAGCGGATGTTGTTGTTCTTCTAGTATGGAACCCTGACAGGTTTTGTGAGGGACTCCAGCAAATGGAGGAGGAGCTTGTGGTCAAAGACAAAGTTGCAAAACCTAGGATAAGGTCTACTCATAACTCCAGTTTCTCTGAATAATGAAACAGTTGAAGCAGTCTCCAGTTATTGCTATTTGGGCTCTATACTCACCAGTTCCTTCACCTCTCATATGGAGGTTCTTCACTGAATTGGCATCCGCCATGGGTCATTTGCCACAAATATGGAATCAATATCATCTCAGCATGGTAACCAAGTTCAGGATCTATTTGAGCTCTAACCTCTCCATACTGTTGTATGGTTGCGAAACAGACACTATACTGCTCAGACTGGGCACAGCTGGAGGCTTTCCACACAAAATGGCAACATTGTACATCGGCCATAAAGTAGAACGACTCCATTTGTAATGCAGACATTTATGTTAGCGCCGATCTACAGACTACAGGGGCCACTATCCGCAGCTGGTGTCTTATACTTTTTGGATATGTTGCCCGAATGCTGCAAGACGTTCCAGAAAACGCTGTTCTCCAGATGGCTTGTAACATCTGGGATAAAATTCCACCAACTGAGGTAAAATTCCCCTATTACCTGTGTGCTTCAAGTCTGTTCTGATGTTGGTTTTTCAGGCCATCTAGCCCTTGCGGCCAAACAGGAATGGATCAAATGGTGAAAGATCACTATGCCTGAGGTTCAGCTAAGTGTTGAAGAAGATGATGATCACTGAATTTCCCCCCGCTACGGCAGGATAGTGTTACCCAGTAGCTATCCTTAGGGACATAAAGAACTATTAAAAAAAATCCATTGTGATGTGGAACATGTTGGTAAATCACATCAAAATCCCACACAATTCTTTCTTGAGAGTTGACCTTTTCCCTGGCTTTCTTTTTAAAGGAGAATGGGAATGCATGCTTAAGTTAAAGGCACATTAAACAATGAGGGTCTGGCTTTCCAAAGAGTAGCCTCTTCTTTTTTCTGACAAGCACCATTTACCCTGAAAAATGCCTCTCTTCAGTTTAATTGTGGGTACAAATGAGCTAGTAAGAGGCACCGGTACTCAGATTTGTACCCACAATTCATTGTTTTGGGGGAACAAATTAGAAAGTTTGCCAGCCTTTTGTAAATGCACTCCAAAAGTTTAACATTTATATCTCTTTAACATGAAAATTCTAGTTGCATCTCCTACTTTGACTTATTAACTTTAATCTTGACACTTCAAGGAATCATGCCCCATCTTGTGTCTCAGTCTCTTCAGATGTTAGCAATCAGATACTAATAGACATTTCTTCGTGCAACCTACAAAGAGTGTCTGTATTTCAGACACTATAAGAAATAGAGAGGCGGAAGAGTTCAGCTGGTTCAGAAAAGCTAATATATCTCTTGTAATTAGAAAGTAAGAAAGTTAGACAATTGGAAATTGAACATACCGGGGCTTTCCAACCACACTATTATTCTGTAGCTAATGAAAAGTTCCTTCCACTCAGCACGTGCTGAAACAATTCATTTCATTCTTCTCCAGTGTTATTTTTCTTCTTAGCACGTGAAAACGATACCTGTCCTCTCCATGCATGGACAAAGAGATCTAGAAATTCAGTGACTCCAATCAATCACTTTGTAGCTGGGATATACCTGAGCAGAGCGGGACCAATGCGTAAGTCCATTATTGAAAGCAGAATTGAGCAATTTAGTCTCCTAAAATACAGACAGGGTGACACAGTATGAATATGTAAACATAATAGTATTTTGAATATCTGTAGCACTTTCCATCCCAGGATCTCAACACCATTTAAAAACATTAATGAATTAAGTTCAGAAAACTTCTGCAAGATCAGTAAATTATTACAGCTGGTTAGCAAATGGTATTTTCCTCAAAAAACTCAAAATAAGCTTTTTTCCCCTCAAAAAATGTTTTATGAATTTTTTGATGCTAAAAAATTAAAGAATATTTGAGTTGTTGAAAACTTATTAATTAAAAAAAGATTATCTAAAGTATCGTCTCCTGGATCTCCCAGTGAGTCTTGCCTTTTGCATGAGACTTCTAGATTTTAAAGCTCTTTGGGGCAGTGAAGTGCCTTAATAACTGTATGCTATACTAATACATATATACGGCTAAACCACTCTGAACACGCCTGATCCCATCTGATCTCGGAAGCTAAGCGGGGGTGGGCCTGGCTAGTACTTGGATGGGAGACCTCCTGGGAATACCAGGTGCTGTAGGCTTAACATGGGCGTGGGGCTAGCAACTCCACCCCGTAAGGGAACCAATTGCTACTGAAACACCAACACCCATACCCTCGGCTGGGGAGTGATAGGCAGAGAGAGATACTAATACATGGTCAGTACTTAATATAGAATCCAATAGTGATACTTACGTATTTACAGTGGGTGAAATTTTTTATTACCCAAGATTTCCAACCAGGTTTATAGCTCATCAAAATTTCTGCAACAGTTTTTGCTGATTTTTTCCCGCATAAAAACAACTATTTTCAAAAACTTGAAATTCAGAAACTTTTGACCAACTCTAAAGCTCAAGCTAGACAATGTAAATGGTGAGTAAACTTTGTGCTGGCTTCTCTGCACAGAAGTGAATGTCCCCAGTGCAATAACTGAGAAATAACCATAGAGTGATTACACAAAGCTTTATACTCTGGTCAGTTAATCAGAGTAAACATATACTATAAGAGTTGTCAGAATTATGTAAATCAGGCATCCACAATCAGAATAGAGGAAACTCCACTACTGGTACAAACCATACACTTATGCTTCTTCATCTATAACATCCTTTTTTTCTAACTGGAGAACACATTTTCATTTCAGTAGAGTATATTTGTATTGCAATTTTCTGCCTTGGTCCCAAAATCTAATGGAACAAGGGACTTCTAGGAGGGATTGGAGTCACAACATTCCACACCATGAGGCACCCGCCTTCTAAAATTAGATGGCATGGAATGCTCAGTCATCCATGTACTCTAATTGGCTGAACACTCCTGAGTGCTTTATCACATTAGTTCCAAGGGTCACCATAAATGCTAAGACATGAACCATGGTCTCAGTGCATGGGCCCAGAAATTTTAATGTTAATTACAATTGGGCTCCATCACAATGTCAGTATAGCTATTGGTTATGTGCAAGGAACTCTAGAAATAGAAAATTGAAGGAACCAATTAAAAATCCAATTACTTACATTATGAATCTCTGACCAATTAAAAACAAAGGTTGATCACACAATCTTTCAGAGTTGTTACAAATAGCATGGATAAAAGAATCATTGTAAGGTTACAATTGTAATAATACAACAGAAAATATTGTGCAGATAACATGACACACAGATAACAGTCATGGCAGGCAAGGAAAATATAGATTATACTAATTGGATGGTATAATTTCAGAAATGTGATTTGACAAGCATAAATTATAAAAATAATTTCTATAAAAGCAAGTAAAAATCTTGTCTGGTTTTACATCAGAGATTTTCTTTTCATTTGTTGCAACTCTGTAGAGACTGTATACACCAGTAATAATCAATCTCAATCAATTTGCAAATGTCTTGCATTCAAATTGAAAAGTACCAACTTATCAAATTATTTTCAAATATACTCAAATTCTGTAAGATTGGCTACCACCCATGTTTCTTTTGGATGCTCAGACACATGGAACAACTTAGTTCAGATTATCCAGGCCTGACTGTAATTTTTAGAATGTTTAAGACTTTAACTTATGTCATATTTTCACATTCTAAAAACACCAAAACTACTACATCTATGCTATGAGGTAGCAGTGTGATTCCCAGCCTGCACAGATATACTTGTGTGATCTCTCATCTAAGCTAGCGTGTTATAAACAGTAGTGTATTTGGGGTAGCACGGACAGTGGCAGCACAGGCTACACAAGCCAAGTATGGACTCAAAAGGTTCAACCAGGTTTGTACTCAGCATGGTCAGCCCCAGCCGCTGCTGCTAATGTCAAGTCCCAATATCTTTATTCAGGTTTTATTCAATGTTCATTCAGCTTTATTCATGCAAACTCCTACTGAAGTCAATAGAAGAAGTTTGCCTGTCTAAAGTAAAAAGCTGACTGAACAAAAACGCTGAGTTATATTTCTGGATTTGGCTCCAGGTGTTTTGGTTTGGTCTTTAAGATGATATATATAACCTTCCAAATACATAAAATCTGTGAAATGAAATCTAGCTATACAATGTATTTATTTATTTACTTATCTGAGATTTGTACTAGAGCAGTGGTTCCCAAACTAGGGTTCGTGAAATGTTACAAGGGGTTCTTGGGGAAAAAATCCCTATTGACGGACAGAGCTGTCTCTAGGAACCCCCGGGCAGCACAGGGCCAGCAGCCCGGAGCCCCTGGACTTCCAAGAACTAAGCAGATCAAAACAAGTGTGTCTATGAGACTGAGGAGATTTAAACTTCGACTCCTTATAAGAAATGGAAAGGGAGGTGGATGTTTTTGCTATTTTTAAAATTAAATAGGCAGATAGTGTTGTTTTTTAAATTATTATGAAGAACAAGTTTTAGATTTGTTGTAACGTGTGTTGTTTCCCTGGACTGATCAAGATCTGAATGCTTGTGTAGGAGGAACGGTTTGAGTTGGCTTCTTCAATACCTTCATGCTGTTTCACATCTGATACTCCTTGATGAAACATAGGAGCCTTGTCTTAGAACAGGCTTATTCAACATGATACAAGCTATGAAAGTGAGCTCTTGGAAGAGTGTTGCCATTTTCATAATGTAATACAAATTATGTAATGATAAATAATAGTAAACTGAGCGTAACAAACATGTCATAAAAACAAATTATATATTTCCAAGATCACTGCTTTTATAATTTACACTCGGGTAAAGGAAAAAATCCCTGGAAATATTCATTTCTAGGATGGGGTTCGTGAGACTTGAAATTTTAGTGAAAAGGGTTCACAAGATGTTAAAGTTTGGGAACCACTGTGCTAGAGATTTAAAAGCATGTTCATCCCAGGATCTGGCCATCCATGACAAACTTTTAAAAGTACAGTTCAGACATAATAAATTCAATAATTGACCCCCTGAGAACACGATAATGGTAGCATATATAAGAAAAATGCAGTAACAAACCCTACCAGCATTCCTAACGTCACCCTCCTACCAGCTCCCTGCAGGCCAGGAAATAAGATGGCCCTTGCAGTGTATCCTGAAGGTTTGCAAACTCAGTTGTCTTTGCACCAAATAGGGAAGCAAGTTCTAAAGTCATAGAGCCCTGAATAAGGGCTCGCCTTCACTACCAGAGTAAGGTGACCTCAATTATGCTACTTGACCTAGGGCTGGTCTTCACTGGGGGGGGGGGGGGGAATCGATTGAAGATATGCAACTTCAGCTATGTGAATCACGTAGCTGAAGTTGGCGTATCTTCAGCCGACTTACCTGCCGTCTTCATGGTGGCGGCAGTTGGCGGCGCGCTTCCCCGTCTCGGTGAGCTGGAGTTCCGGAGCCGACAGGGGCACCGTGGGTGATCGATTTCTCGCGTATTCATGAGATGCGAGAAATCGATCGCTAACAGATCGATCGCTACCTGCCAATCCAGCAGGTAGTGAAGATAAGCCCATAGTTACGCTAGTCGACATAGCTTAGGTCGATTTATCCCAGTGTCTTCACTGCACTGAGTCAATGGCTGACGCTCTCCAGTCAATTTCCTTTACTCTTCTTGGAGAGCTGGAGTAGGGGTGGTCGATTGGAGAGTGCTCTGCCATCAATTTAGCAGTTCTTCACTAGAACCACATAATCGATCCCTGCTGTATTGATTGCAGCAATATCCATCTCCCCATAGTGGAGACCAGCGTAGAGAGAAAATGCCCTGCCAGTAGCCCCTTCCCTTTTGTACCAGTGGAACGGTAGCTTGGGTGCCTACACTGACCATTTCTGTGGGTTTGTCTCATGAAAAGAGGGACACTCTCTTAGATAGGTAGATCTCAGGCTTCACTAGTGGAAAAAGAAACTTAAAATCTATCCAGAAACCAATAAGCAGCGAGTGCAGATTGTAGAATATTGATTTAACGGGCTCACAAAACGGCACACTGCTCAAGTGAGCAGCTAAATTCTGCATCAGCTTCAATTCCCAGATGAATTTAAGGTGTAGCCCCATGGAGGGCGATTTATAACAGCTTGATTAGAAGGTCAAAGGATAATAGTTGCAAGGGCCACATCCAAAAGAAATTGGCATAATCTCCTGATCGTAAAGAGATGAAAAAATGTTGACTTGGTTGTAGCAGATACCTGTTCTTCTAATAGCAGTGGGAAGTCTAGCCTGGTCCCCCAACTGAAAATCTAAATCACAAATGACTGACACCAACCTTTAATCAAAAGGACCAATGTTATTCTGGTTAGGAGAAACTTTATAGACAGCATAAGAAGTGTTTGTCTTTCATGAACAGACCACCAGAACAGGTCCTTTGGTCCAGCATGAGGGATATGTAGGTATGAGAGTGTGTGAAAGCTTGAGAGAGAGTTTTTCTTGGGTATATATTTTAATATGGTGTTGTTTGAAGTATTAATTTAGTGTAACATGCCTAATAAAAACCTTATTTTAAAAAGTTGCTTTCCAGTTTCAACGTTAAAAAAGTTTACTTGTCTCTAAGAATTAACTATAATAATACCACAGTTTTACTTCTTTAAAGCACTGTACAGACATTAACTAATCCATTAAAAAAGCTGGAAAATGTTGATGAAACTTGTTTGTGTTGGAAATTGCTGAGATCCAGGATAGACTCTGATCAATTCTGGAGAGGGAGAGACCTGAATCCAAACCTGACCTTTTCACTCTGAAAGTGGACACTTTTTGAAAGCTTTTGTGAGATGGAATTTTAACAGAGTTTGGGGTTATGTGCTGATGTACAACAAAAATAAATTTAGGAACCTCAAAAAATCTTTGGGAAATGGAATTGTCAGCCTCTGGCAGGCTCTATCTATGAGTCATGTAGTAGACTCCCAAATCACTTAATTGAAAACAAATAATCTACCTTCACAGTCTAATTCTGAAAACCTGTAGGGAAGATGATGGAGTCAAGGATAGAGTTGTCGTCAGGTTATTCATGCGTAGCAAATCTGTGGATGGAAGGGAAGGAATTATACGAAAGGTTATATCTGAGTAATTATTTCCTTACTTTGCCTAGGGTCTGAACAGTCCCCATATTAATAGACTGGCTTTAAAAAAGCACTTTAATTACTTGGTGAAGGAAGATCAAAATATCAGCCTTCCAGTGGCAAGACAAAATGTCTAAAATGCAAGCCTTCAAATGGCAAGACAAAATGTCTAAACATAAACCCACAAGATTTGATAATTAGTTAAACTTATGCTCTTTAAATGTGGATATTACTCACCAATTTCCCACTTAGTATTTCTTCAGATTCTTGGGAGCTCAACCCAAAGTGTCAACTCAAGACTTTTAGACCTTGTAGTGTGTATCCATACCACACTAAATATCAATTAGCTGATAGTATTTTAATATTATGCCTCACTCTTTGCTGTAGAAGACCATTATGCTATACTCATCTCTCTTCTCTTTTTCCCTGTGAAAGACTTTCATTAATGATAAATCTATAATACATCACTAAGGATGCCAAGAGCAAGTGCCCCTCAGAGGCAAGGACCATGCTCTATCTACTGTTTCTCCAGATATTTGTTTTTATTTTTTACAGATCTGTTAGAGATAGATAGGGTCAAGCTGCAGCGTTAAGACTGAGTTAGAGCTTCATGGCTTGGTCTTCAATGTTTTGTTGTGCAGAAATGAGGCTGACGAGATTATTTAGCTACATTTTCTTAAATCATCTTGTTGTGTCCTCATACTGCTTTCTGGCACATCTGTGTGTGATGCTGGCAGATCAGATCATGCCAGAGTGTATTCAGGCCAATTCACTTGTCTATTAGTTTAGATCAAAGTGATTGTTGAAGGTAGAAGAGTGCATTTCATGTTTAGACTTCACAAAACTAATCGGATGTTACTTGCATTGTTTTCATTTGTCTGTATCATGTTCTACATTGTTGGTATCCCTGTACCTAAATAACCCTTCAAAGTAGCCTTGTGGAATTCTGATGAAGGACTTCAATGGAAAAGAGCTAATTTCAAAGCAAGTGGCCATTGTGTGTGATGATCAGAGGTCAAAGATTCAAAATGCATTCCTCACTCACTGTCATAAAAAAAAGCCCATGTGGATAGAGATACTGTCAGCATACTTATGTCAGAAGAAGTTATACATGGATTCAAGGAAAGATCCTTCATCTCTGGACTGTTTGGACTCTTACAGGGAACTGTACCAGGTGC
The DNA here is from genome assembly GCA_032164245.1 of Sternotherus odoratus. Lineage (NCBI taxonomy): Eukaryota > Metazoa > Chordata > Testudines > Kinosternidae > Sternotherus > Sternotherus odoratus. The sequence continues at coordinate 93,472,735 of JAVMKO010000003.1, forward strand.
AAAAGTGGAGATCCCCAGAGGCAATCTGGGTATCCTGAAAATATTTTTGGGAAACTATCAGTTTATTACATCACTGCCACTATTTGTAGTTACAAGCTGTGTCTTACCCATTACTATATTTTACCTGCTTTAGCCTCTCAATAACTCACTTCCTTTTCTTAGCTAATACACCTTTAGTTAGTTTACTATAGAACTGGCTACCAGCATTGTCTTTCTTTGGTATCAGATCTGGAGTACCAATTGACCTGTCTCTTGGGATTGGGAGCAGCCTGATGGGGTGTGATATTTGGTTTAAGTGACCCTTTATCATAAAATCCATTTGTCTGGGTGGCAGGAGAGACTGAAGAATCTAAGGGGATGTTCTGTGACTCTATGGTAAGACTTATAGTGATCCAGGAGTTCACATTTGTCACTGTCTTGGTGAAATCTAATTTATAGAACACACCACCAGCATGGGGCATCTGCCCTGCTTTCTGACAGTCTGCTGTGATGTAAACACTCACAGTTGTGAGCAACTCCAGACAGTGTATGATGCTGCACGTGCCATTGCCCAATCATTGCACTGCACCAGGTCACTGGAAGGTATTTTCACTGAAGTAGCTGGGATCGCAGGAGATGCTTCAGATTTTGAGGCTCTTTTCCACAGTCACCAGTGTTGGGGATAGTAATATAGCACCACTTGATCATTGCATCTCGAGACTGGCCAACTCCGGTGCAGTCAATTAAGGCAATGCCATACAGCCCAAGGCTACTCTGCAGAACATCGTAGGTGCTTGACTTGTGGAAGCCATAGCACACAGGTTACAAGATATTCTCTACTTGTTTGCCATAACTGAACCCTTATTGGGACCACTGCTGACTTTTCACTCCATAAACACTGAAGGACTGTCAGCTCCCAAACAGGAAATGATTGCTGGCTTTTCTTTAGTTTCTGGATCTAAGAAATGAGAGCATTACATAATATTTGTATCCCGCAGGAGATAGGATTCCACTTAATACTGTGAATGTTGGTTTCTTACAGATAAGTATGCAAATGTCTTACAGTATCACACCAGAGAATCAAATTTCTCAAGTTTGGTTGTCTTGAACTAGAACACTGGAGTTGAAAGATTATAAGCTTGAAAGAAATCTGGGCTTCACTTCAATTTGCCAAAAAGATAAGCAAGATGCTGCAACTGAAGAAATATCTAATACATAAGTAAAAACCCCTGTTATTCTTAGAAAAAAATCTCTTTGCTGATGAATTTATGATGAAATATTTAAAGAAGATTAAAAAACCAGAATCACAATCAGAAAATGTAAGTCACTAAGATGGGGGAGCCATTAGAAACAGGACAGGCAGTAGATATTCATCTAACTGGATTTCAGTGCACAATCCCGCTTCTGTGGTTCAGGATGAGACACTATGGCTGATCTCTTACCACCACTTTGCTACAGCAGCACACACACTCTGGGACAAGAGCACATGATCAGTGTTGCCAGAGAGCTGAAAATTATGTCTTTACAAGTGTTGAAGCATTTGTGGGGGAAAAAATCTAACACACTAAGTAAATCCAGGGCTGCATGGCTGTACTTCTTCCTTGTCCACTTGATCATAGATTCTGGACCAGGCTCAGAGGCTACTCCCGGGCTCGACTAGATTTGCCATAACCATGCACTGGCTTGGCCTGTTTTCCTCTCCTTGCTGTGACACTGGGGCTGCATCTCAGACAATAACTTATGTGGTAGAAGAGTGTCCAACCCAACATGTGGAGAGTGGTCTACAAAGCCTACCTTCCCTTGATACAGAAGTCACCCTCTGATTACAAAACTTGACATGGATCTTGTCAGAGGTGCTGGAACTAGGGGTGCTGGTGTCCTTAGGGTTAGGGTGGTGAAGTGGTTTCCATAATTTGAAGGGCTTTCAGTTTGATTCAATGACTCTCAGTACCTTCACTATACAAATTGTTCGAGCACCCCTGGCTCTGATACCTGCATATATATGGGCTGGTCTTCACTAGGCGGAGAGATCGGCTGTAGATATGCAATTTCAGTTACGTTAATAATGTAGCTGAAATCAGCGTCTCTACAGCTGACTTACCTGCCATCCTCACGGCGGCGGCGATCAGTGGCGTGGTCCCCAGTCAACTCCAGCTTGTGCCTTTTGCCGAGCTGGACTTCCGGAGTCGACGGGGGAGCTGCTGGCGATCCTTCCCTGCGGTAGTGAAGACAAGCCCTATGAGTGAGAAAACGAGTGTGCATAACTCATGGTTAGCATTAGAGCTCCTACTCACATATACTAAAAAGCAAGGTATACAATAGACTATGGCAGGGAAACTCAAACTGTGGTACGCACAGGGTCGGTGCAAGGATATTTTGTGCCCTAGACAAAACTTCCACCTTGCGCCCCTCTCCACCCTCTGCCTGGGGAGCCCTGTGGCAGCTCCCCACCCCAGCTCACCTCCGCTCCACCTCCTTCCCTGAGCATGCTGCTGCTGCTCCACCTCTCCCGCCTCCCAGGCTTGCGGCACCAATCAGCTGTTTGGTGCGGCAAGCCTGGGAGGGGAGGAGAAGCAGAGCCCAGTGGCTTGCTCAGGGGAGGCGGTGGATTGGAGGTGATCTGGAGTGGGGAGCGGTTCCCCTGCGTGTGTTCCCCATTACTTGCTGCGGGCGGCTCTCCCCGCGCCCCCCTGGCCCAGCTCACCTCCACTCCACCGCCTCCTCTGAGCATGCTACCGTGCTATGCTTTCTGGCACCCCCAACCTCTTAGCACCTTAGGTGGCCACCTGGTTTGCCTAGGGGTTGCACTGGCCCTGGGTACACAAACCGTTGGGGTGTACACAGGTAAAATTGTGGAAGGGTGGATTTTATTTATTGCATTTTCATAATAGTCTACTCAGACAAAGCTTTAAAACTCTTTAGTAATTTGTTATATAAAATACATTAGTTAATTTACTTCAAGATGTACGAATGAAAAACACAGATACCCAGAGATGCGGATGTACAGAGCCTTCACCTCCAATCATTGCTGGGAGCATGGGCTCAGTTGTCCAGCAACTGTCTGATCAAACTGAGTTCAGAAGTTAAGGTTTTTTTCAGTTGTATATGTTGCACTATAACTATATCTGTATGCACCATGAAATACAGATGGATGGCTAAAGATAGGTAGTGTTAAGAAGAACACATAGCATATCAGTGATGATAAGGGTAGGGTCTGGAAGGGGGTATGCAGGCAGCTGGTAGAGCTGGAAGGGGGTACATAATAAGAAAAGTTTGGGACCCTCTGGACTCTGATAGGGATTCTGGACAAACTCACTTTTATTCTCTTAGGCAGGCAACTATTTTCTTTAAAAAGTAGTTTGCGAGCTGGAGCTCAAATTTAAAAAAAGGTCTTGTCTCACTCAATTCTATTGACTTGGGGTGCCTCAAGGAAAGGGGACACAGATTCAAATTATATTTTTATTTGGTTGCAAATTCTGATTTAGATAAAATCCACCAAAATTCTGCATTTTATTATCTGAAATTGGATTCCATTTTATTGCTCTTCTTGCCTGGAATTAGTAAGATGTGTTTTTTTTCCTTTTTCCTGTTGTATACCATCATATATATCACCCTTTGCATGAATGGGCAGGAATGGCAGCAGAGCTAATACTGCAAGATTAGACATTTGCCCCGTTAACTGTAAAATAAATAATTGTCCTTATTTGGTGTTTTATACTTTTGGGATTAATTAGTTAGCGTACTTTGAGATGATTTTGTGCTTTGGGAACACAGTTCCTTTACATGGCTATGATAGCTATTACAGTGGGATGGTGGGTAGATAAAACTTTTATCCTCTTCTAAGCACAACAAATACTTGCAATGTACAAAGTGTATATTGATCAGACCCAAAATATTAATGCTAGATACCCAATCTTGAGTTCCGTGCTTGGGCAAATTGATTTAAATTAGAATTTAATGAGGTCTCAGTAGGGGTGTGTGACAGAGTGATCCCCTCAGAGTCCTCTTGGGCATTAACCACAGATCACAACCACTCCTGGTTTCCTTCACCACCACCCACCACTTCTGTAGTATTCCAGCAGGCCACAGCCTGTAGTGTCATTTACATATATTTACAGTCTATAGCCAGCTTTCCCACTTGCTTCTAGGGAAGGGTATAGTATTTGTGGCATAGCGCTGCCTACTCCAGGTTCCCTTCCCCTGAGCACTTCCTTCCTGTCAATTTATATAATCTCACCTGCTGGAGTTGCTTCAACTTTAGTTAGCTTTAACTGAGTAGAGTTACAGCTGAGGAACTATCTGTTTTCCAGTTAGGTCCCAATTAATATATGCTGGTGGACAATAGAGTGAGTGTGCACTAAATTCGCTCCTGACTCAGCACACCTTGTTACAAGGGGCTCTAAGACATTATCTCAAATAATTAGTTTCCAGGCCAAAAGACCTGACATAATCACTTTTGTACAAATATACAAATTAAGCGTCCAACATGAAATTTACTTAATTGCAAGTGTACATGAGAAGACAAGGAAGAAATGGATCAGAGAACATTGCAATTTTCCTAGCAGACTGGAAAGAAGAGGTGTTGGCCAACAGAAGAAACATCAATCTAGCTGTAGTGATAGATGAAATCACAGAATCAAATTCTGTATTGATTTATAGAATCACAGAGGAATTTTGCACAATATCAGAGGAATATAAATTGCAGCAGAATAGAATCTCAGGTTCTAATGAAATCAATGGAAGTTAGATTCCTAGTACTTTTGAAAATCCTACTACATGGCTACCTATTCTTTAGGCACCCAAATATCTCTACAAATCTGGCCCTAATTGGTTAAGCCACTTCTAAAAATGGGACTTAGACTTCTAAGTCACAAAGGCCTTTCAATGTTGGATGAAGCAACTCCTCAATAACTTTAAAACTTTGGGCTTAATAACTCAGTTGGTTTGTATTACTTCAGAGTAATGATGACTATCAAGCAAATGGATGGTTTATCAGTGCGGTTTACATCAATCCATTTTGCTAAATGGGGCATTCAATAGATGCCTTCTAGAAGCTCAGCAGTTTACATTAGTCTTATAGGAATGGCTAATGGGGTTAGATGGGGGTACAAATCAGTGCAGATTTTAGCCCACTGACTCTCAAGAATATTTATAATGTTTGGGGTTTTTTTTAAAAAAAGATGATATAGTCTCATCATGTGGTGAAGATAATCTTTCCATTCTACTACTATCTCTGGAGGAGGTTAAACAGAAACAAGTAAAGTTAGATTAAAATTGGGGACTGGTAAATAAGTAAGAGGATAGATCACTGATTCAGAGTGATGTGGATTGCTTGGCAAACTGTGTGCAAGCAAAAAGATGCATTTTAATATGGCTAAATGTATCCACCTAGGAACAAATAATGTAGGTCATACTTATACAATGGGGGACTCTACCCTAGGTAACAGTGACTCTGAAAAAGATTTGTGGTGAATAATCAACTGAATGTGAGCCCTCAGTGTGGCACTGTGGCCAAAAGGAATAATGCAATCCTTGGATGCATAAACAGGGGAATCTTGAGTAGGAGTAGAGAGGTTATTTTACCTCTATATTTAGTACTGGCGTGACCACTGTTTGGAATACTGTGTCCAGTTCTGGTGCTCAAAATTCAAGATGGATGTTGATAAATTGGAAAGGGTTCAGAGAAGAGCCACGAGATGATTAAAGGGTTAGAAAACAGACCTTATAGTGACCAACTTAAGGAGCTCAATCTGTTTATTTTAACAAAGAGAAGATTAAGTTGTGACTTGATTGAGTACCGATACAAAGAACACATACTATTTAATAATGGGCTCTTCAGTCTAGCAAAGAAAGGTGTAACACGATCCAAGTTGAAGCTAGACAAATTCAGACTGGAAATAAGGGATATGTTTTTAATACTAAGAATAAGTAACAGTTGGAACAATTTACCAAGGCTCATGGTGGATTCTCCATCACTGAATTATTAAATCAAGGTTGGATGTTTTATTAAAAGATATGATCTAGGAATTATTTGGTGGAAGTACAGGAGGTCAAACTAGATGATCTCATTGGTTGCAGGTGAGGCTGGTCCCATTGACTGAACCTGTACCTCTGGAGAAGGAACAGATATATTTGTTAAAAACTATGTTTCCCTTTTAGTGGCAAATACAAAGAGTAGAGGAGCATTTGTAAGTGAGAATTATACTGCTTTGACTGTGAAGTGCTGTTCAAGTGCTAGGCCTCACAAATTGAATTCTGGGTACCACACAAGTTTATACATGATGAACAACCTGTGGTTATTTATGTACATCATGCTGTGAACAATATTTTTCCCAAAGAGACACGATTCTATTTTGGATTAGATATGCTGCAAAATCTTGGTGCTGACTGAGAAAAAGATATTATCACATTTCAGACCAAGACTCTGTTAGGACTTGGCTACACTTGCAAGTGAGAGCACACTAAAGTAACCCAGTACGCTCTAACTCATTCCCTGTCCACACTTGCAAGGCACATAGAGTGCTCTGAATCCGCAGCTAGAGCGCTCCTGGTAATCCACCTTGGCGAGAGGAAAAGTGTTTTAGCTGAGACGCCCGAGCATCAGTGTGAACCAGATGTTGCATTACTGTGCTCTGATTGACCTCCAGAAATGTTTTGGAATTGGCTGTAGGAATGCAGATGTGCCCTTTCAAAGCTCCCTTTCTGACAACCGGCATATGTATTTGCTCCGGGGCAAAGCAAACATTACTGGGGATGTTACTTGCTTTGAGTGAGTGAAAGAAAGGTAGAGGGTCAGGGGAAGAGAGGAAGAGGAATCTGAACTTACAAGACAGCTGTTGTCAGTAGCTACCAGTTTTGGTGCTCTGCTCTTGTTCGATGATGATATCAGTCGGCTGTGTGCGTGTTCCCTCTGTGTGCTGTCTCAGCTCTGCAGATCGCTGACACAGCAGACCCCGAGAGAACCCCCAAAGACCACAGACTCTAGTAAGGTACGAAGGCACCCGGGCCAGGTTTATTGTCAAATGAAACAGTCTCTAGCTTCGCCGGATTAGAGATCAACAGGTCTGCTAGTCCCTATGTGCTCCGCAGACAATGGATAAAGCTCAGTTAGTGGCAGGACGCGCCACTACCCTCTAGGCTGGACAACTATGTGTCCCCCAGCTCCTACTTTTATACAGTGCAAGACTGATCACTCATCTCTCCTGTCACATTGAGGTACAGTCCCTTGCCTCAGTAGGGTGCTGTCTCCCCTTTTGATCATGTTGGTTCAAACACACAGATCTGTCCATCATGCTGTCCTTTTCACCCTGTCTCTGAGGTGCACCTGGCTGTTCCTTGTTATCTCTGTGAAGTGTGCTCGGGACGTCCAGGAGCCATCTTGGCACAACTACTTATATCATTAGCGTGTACTTTCTAGCAGCCCTTTTCTTGCCAAGTCCTGCAATTAGGGCCTGCCTCTGGCTCACAGCCCAGCTTTGTTTAGCAACGCCTGGAAGTACTTTGGTTCAGGCATCAGGCCTCAGACTAGGCCTCAGGCCTTCTGCTAGGCCTCTGATACAGAGTTTATATGTCAGGGCTGCATCTTACTACAATAGCATGCTGACACACTCTCAGAACCCCAAAACCCCACTCTCTCCCCCCCCACACACACACTCCCTGTCACAGTCCACCCACCCTCCACATTTGAAAAGCATGTTGCAACCACTTGAATGCTGGGATAGCTACCCATAACGCACCACTCCCAATGCTGCTGCAAGTGCCGCCGGTGTGGCTAGGCTAGTGTGCTTGCAGCTGTCAGTGTGGACAGACTGCAGCGCTTTCGCTAGTACGCTCTCTGCAGGCTGGCTTAACTCAAAACGCTCTACATCTGCAAGTATAGCCATGCCCTTAGATTAATGTGACAATTTGGGGTATCTGTCTACGTACAATTTAGGAATTGTGTGTGAGATTGTGAGCTGTCTGTGCCTTTGTCAAGCTGCAAACTGGATTTTGAACATGCAGCTTGTTTTCCTTCTCTTGGGGCTGGTCTTCACTACGGGGGGGGGGGGGGGGGGATCGACTGCAGATACGCAACTTCAGCTACGTGAATCATGTAGCTGAAGTTTGCGTATCTGCAGCCGACTTACCGCTCATCCTCATGGCGGCGGCGGTCGGCGGCGCGCTCCCCCGTCGACTCCAGCTTGCGCCTCCCGGCAAGCTGGAGTTCCGGAGTCGATGGGGGCGCCGCGAGCGATCAATTTCTCGTGTCTTCATAAGACGCGAGAAATCGATCGCCAGAAGATCGATGGCTACCCGCCGATTCGGCGGGTAGTGAAGACGTACCCTTGGTATTTTTACCTTCTTGCTGGACTTAAATTCAAAGTGACATAGGGCTGACAATGGAAAGTTATTAACCTAAATGATTGCCCATTTACATGGAGCACCTTGGACAAAGAAATAGCTGCTGCTCAGGGCACACTAGTTTTCTGAGTGCAAATTCTGGGGAACAAGGTAATTAAGCAATGGATCACCCAGTGAGGGACTTTTATCATATGAGGAGCCTGGTCCATGGGCTTGAGGCTATAAAAGAAAGGTGCTCTCAGCAGCCACTTAAAGAGAGAGAAGAGACATGAGATTCTATGGTCTGGATGAGAAGCCATGTGCAGGAGGGCAGAGAGAAGAGGAAGGGTTCTGGACTCCCTAGACAACTCTGCCCAAAGAGCTCTTGAGCGTGGCGAGGAAACCAAACCAGAGAGAATACATTTGATGATATTTATTATTTTGTCTAGATCTGTGTATTTCTCATGCTAAGAGAAATTACATTTAGAATCCTGTGCAAAGTTTGTATATGTTTGCTTCATTATCATATGACCCTGAAGAGGGGAACTGTAAACACAGAGCCCCCATGTGGCTGGAGTTCTGGGGGAGGATGTACTTAAACTACAGGAGGGTCTGAGGGGTTAGCATTAGTCCCAGGGGATAGGTAGTTAGACTGTTGGGTCCCAGCTCTTAGAAGGGGGTGCTCAGCAGAAGATCTGCCTTCAGAGAGTGCCTAGCGATTCCAGTCATGGCAGTGCTGGACTCTGTTCAGACTCGGGAGGCTTAAAGCACACAAGGCCTAGTGCAGTGAGCCCCAAACACAAGTCTGGTGAATGTCAAGCCAGCAGAGGGGTCTTTACCAAGCCTGTGACACAGTCAGTCATTTTTTCCCATGTCAGTCATGTTCAACAGTTGCTTTGCCTGCAGACAGTGATTGTAGGATGGTCTGGAGTTAACACATGCATCTCATTTGATAGACAAGTACTTTCCTCAAAATGATACTCCTGCAACAGAGGTGGGCCTACTGTGGGATATCACTAAAATTATTATTAAGAATAAACTTCTCTTTCGCCTCCCGGTGGAAAATTTTTTAAAAAGTCGGATTAAAAAAAGAGAGAACTTTAGAAATGGAAATGTCTTACTAGGAAACCAGTAAAAATAGAAGTTGCTTCATGAAATTATTCTTACAAGAAGTGAAATTAATACCTCTGAAATTCCTATGAATGAACATACACTTCATTGATTGTAGACATTTAGCTACGATCAGCAATAATATCAGAGAAACTTCCTGAGTGATAACTACAAAAGCATGGAATGCAAGGCTTTCCTTGGAAATGAAAACTAGGGCATGATTCAAATTAAAATAAAAACTAGAAAATGAATTCATATCTGACCAGAGTTCTTACACTTATCTGAAGCTGAATAGCACCACAAAAATACCAGAAATTGATGATAATCGTAGTTGATGTTCCAATTTGGCACTTGCTGCATCCAAAATATTGAAAGCTGATATTACAACATACAACACCGAAGGAATGAACATATTTCTGGGTAAATAGGGAACTCCAGGATCTGATGTGCTTTGTGACTTTTTTTAATAAGATCACTAGCAAATAAGAGTCTTTATATTACAGAAATATTCAGCAGAACCAGAGAAACTGATGAAACCACGGGTCATGTGCACATCACCTCCTATCAGAGGAAGTCTAGGTCATCAATGGAATGTACTAATTACAAGCTTATTGATTAGATTGCTTAATGCTTTGAAGAGCTGAGAAAACTATTTAGCCACAGAATTAAAAAGTTCATACAGAAACTCATTAAATGGAACTAACTTAATATTGGGTTGCTCTAGTGCTAATAACGCATGGAGATTGGTTAATGTTCTCTAATTAGGTCTGATTTTGTTACCCTTAGCTGTAGGAAGCTTTTTTCTTGGTCAAGCAAGTACCTTCCAGAAGACAGGAGCAGAATTGCCTGTAGAAAAAGCTTCATCCAATAAATACAAGACACATAGCTCCTACATCAGCATTTATAGGTAAAGTATCCTGCATGGATCCTTTCTACCTGAAGAGAGGAAATCATAAGGAGTGCTCACTTATATCTACATAATTAAAAACTTTAAAGGTATTTAGGTGCGTAAAGATGCAGATAGGCACCTAGTGAGATTTTCAAAAATGCCTAGGTGCCTAATTTCCATTCCACGTCTTGAGACACCTACAGCTGTTCAGAAATCCGGACTAATGTGACTTGGCTAAATCTCATTTTCAACAGTGACTTGAGTACTTAGGAAAGCATATGGCTAAACCACCCTGAACATGCCCGATCCCGTCTGATCTCGGAAGCTAAGCAGGGTCGGGCCTGGCTAATACTTGGATAGGAGACCTCCTGGGAATACCAGGTGCTGTAGGCTTAACACCTGGCAGTAGGTATAAAATGCCTCCAACGACAGATGGAACAATGCATCGGTTGGAGTATACCCCGGTCGTATCACTGGTTGTGTCCAGTCTAAGCAGACCCTGCTATAGTGCGGGAATAACGCTAGGAAAAACACACACTTGAGTACTTAGGAGCCTAAGTCCCATTGACTCTCTCTTTGGCCTCGCAATACTGAGCAGAGTAGCACCTTTAAGTATCTTTAAAAATCTGGACCTAAATCCTTTCCAGAGAGCTCTGAAAGCCACATCTCTTTGCAGAGGATTCTAATTAAACGCAGCTGGTTGCATGCCTCTTCCTGTGCATGCATTAACCCCTTCCCAGCTCACTGGCTGCTTGGGATTTATGCACCCGTGATTTTCTTGTCATGGTCTGACTCATAGCAACAATATTTGCCAAAAGAAACTAATGCAATTATATTGTAGGGGTCTCATCTCAGTGTGTGCAGACACCATTTTAGGATTTATTCAGATCCTATTAGGCCCACCTGGTTTTGTTGTCCTTCATAGAAGGATACAAATTCATATCAACTTTCTAAATACATTTGTCAAAGCCCCAGGCCTTAATTATTTCCATTGCCCTGGGTACATAGCAACAAAGCACAAACTCTTGTCAAAGCATGCTGTGGATGAATTGAAATATCTTGATCAAACCACACCCTTGACCTTGTTAAAATGTAAAAAACCTGAAGTTTCACTGAAGCCACGTGAGACACACATAATTAGGTAGAAAGGATGAACAGTTAAGATGGTTCTATTCTCCAGAAAGGCTAGTCAAAAACAGGGGTGAAGGGCATTGTAAAATTATACCCAGTTTTGTTTTTTAATTTTAGAAATTTTCTGACCAGCTCTGTTACTTAGATATTTCTACCTCCCACACTGTATATGTGGTCTATTAGTTTTATATATTTTTTTTCCATTTGCAAAAATGCAACCCATTTTGTATGGAAAAGGGAAAATAGCTAACTCTCTCTGAAGAATGGTATGTGCTCCCAAAGCATCAGTGTTCTGAAAAATTGGACTTCATCGGTGTGACACCTTGGAATTGGTCTTCTTAATTCTAACTTTATCCTTGGAATGGAAATAGCACTTCAGTACTTCAACACCATTCAAGAACATTGAATTAGAGCGAAATGGAGGCACAGCTTCTCAAAGTACCCAATATATTGAATGCCCAGCTTACACATTGATAGGGAGATAGCAGAACTAACAAGTTATCCCTTTGTTTTTCATTACTCAATAACAATTTGGAACAATATTCCTGAAAAACTCACTATAATCTGTACTTTTCTCCACTGGCTTAATCTTTGAAGGTCTGGCTATAGAAAATGGTTGATTCAAATGAAAGGTTCAGAGCATAGCACACATGCCTTACTATTTCAGAAACTGACCTTTATCATTGGAGGGATTGGAGGGATGATGCACAATTTTTGGTACCTACAGAGTCAGATACCTAGTGATGATGTGTCCAAGTAAACTGTATTCACTTGAGCTAAACTGCTATAGCAGTCCACCTCATAGACAATCTTACTTCTACAGGCTCAGTCAATAGAGTATACTACAAGTGGGCTTCTGAGATGAGAAAATGGGAAACAGATCTGAAGTATAAGATTTTGTACATAGAGCTCATGATGGTATGGCGAAGAGATATTAAAAATGCTCACTCTTTACTTCCAGCAGGGTAACCCAATTAAAGTACAGTCCAAAATAAATCAGTGTTAACTGATGATATAAATCTATACTACATCTTTTGAATAATGTTACTTCACCTAAGGTCTATAATTTCAATAATTTTCTTTGTGCCAGAAGCAGTGCAGGCAGTCAGGGTCAAGGGTACTTTGTAGCAGTAATTAGTTCTATATCATGTATAAGTAATAACCAGGGATCAAAGTGGAGTTTTAAGATTTTTTTTAAAAATCTGGGATTCAGATTTCAAAGTGGATTTTTTTTGGGGGGGGGGAGGGAGGGGACTTCCACCTTCCAACTGTACTTTATATAACTATTGCATACTGTGGGATAAATGAAAACTCACCTAGTTTATTGATGGTAACATTTCTGGAGGTAAACTGAACCCAGAGTCATTGTAGATGGATCAACTTTTCAGTTTCTTTCAAAAGTAAGTATCCACAGTGAAGAGGACCACTTATTCCACCTCTTCCTCCAAAACACACTAAACTCCAGTGTTGCAGACATAGTTTTTCCTCCAATCTTCCAGATGATGGATTTTGATGCAATAAATACAATAAATGATGAAATCCTGGCCCCATGGAACACAATGGGAGTTTTGCCATTGTCTTTACTAGAGCCAGAAAGTCATTCAAAATTGTTATCAGGCTCCGTTCAGGTCTTATTGTTTAATAACTTTTGTAAAGTGAAGGGCAAAATTAAAATATGTATGATGTTAGGTAAAGTTGTGTGTGATATTTTCGGATATTTTAAAACAAAACAAAATTTCTTGCTTGAAAGGTTAGATTACAGCATTGGAATAATTCATTTAAACTACAATACAGAAACATTTCCCTTGAGCTCCTCAGAAGCAGTGCAAATGCTTGGGGGAGTCAGGGCTAACAGAGGAGTTGAGAGAGAGGGAAGGAGCCTGAAGGGTTGCTAGGTGTAGGTGGGAGAAGTATGAAACATGTTTTGGTGGGGGTGGGAGGAAAGGATTGTTAGGAATTTGGCGAGCCTCCCCCATGCAGACCCTGGCGGATCCCTAGCCTCTCCCAGTCAGGCACATCTGCCCCTGTTCCCATGTGTCTCTGCACCCTCCATCCCGGTGTCTCTGCACCACCTACCCTCATCCCCATGCATACCTGTTCCAGTCCCCATGTAGCCCTGTATCCCACCTCCCATTCAGGATTCCCCCAGGTGTAAAATATAGAAGCTTATTTCTTCCTGTCTTTATATTTCTACTCTCTTAAAGTAACAGTGTTGATCAACATTAAAACAACCAGAATAGCATTACATAACTGAAATAACAAGCAACTATGCCTTAGAGATGGCATGGCCTAGTGCATAAAGAATTATGCTGTGCCTCAGAAGACCTGGTGCTATTCCTGGCTCTACTGCCAGATGACCATGAGCATCTCTCTATTTCTCACTTGACCCTTTGTCTGCCTTGTCTATTATGATTCTAAACTCTCTGGGGTGAGTGTGGCGGGTTCGATCACCCAGATACCCAGCTTTCAATGGGATCCAATCCACAAATAAATCCATTTTAATCAGTATAAAGCTTATATGGGGTAAACTCATAAATTGTCTGCCCTCTACAACACTGATAGAGAAATATGCACATTTGTATGCTCCCCCAGGTATTAATCACTTATTCTGGATCAATTAATAAGCAAAAGTAATTTTATTAAGTATAAAAAGTAGGATTTAAGTGGTTCCAAGTAATAACAGATACAACAAAGTAAGTTACCAAGTGAAATAAAACAAAACACACAAGTCAAATCCTAATACATTAAGAAACTGATTACAGATGAAATCTCACCCTCAGAGATGTTCCAATAAGCTTCTTCCACAGACTGACTCCTTCCTAGTCTGGGCCCAATCCTTTCCCCTAATACAGTTCTTGTTAGCTTCAGCTCAGGTGGTAACTAGGGGATTTCTTGTGACTCAAATCTCCTTTGTTCTATTCCGCCCCCTCATATAACTTTGGCACAGGGCAGGAATCTTTTGTCTCTTTGGGTCTGCACCCCTCCTTCTAAATGAAAAAGCACCAGGTTTAAGATGGATTCCAATACCAGGTGACATGGTCAGATGTCCTGTGAGACCCCAGCCTTCGTTCTTCCTGGCCTGACTCACGGGAAGGCTTGCAAGTAAATAGAGCCATTTAGAACCAATTGTCCTAGCTGATGGGAGCCATCAAGATTCCTAATCACCATTAATGACCCATACTTTGCATAATTACAATAGGACCTCAGAGTTATATTTTATATTTCTAGTTTCAAATATAAGAATGATACATTTATACAAATAGAATGACAACACTCAGTTAAGCTTTGTAATGATACCTTACAAAATACCTTTTTCATGAAGCATATTCCAGTTACATTATAGTCACACTTCGCATATTTTCATAACATATGGAGGGCAATGTCACAGTGAGGACCTTTTCTTAAACAATGGGTCCTAGTATAATGGGTCCTAATCTCAGATGGGACCCCATTGCACTACTGTAATGTAAGTAATCATATGATCCCAAATTCCCACATTAACTGAATTACAAATAATTCAGCAAATTTCTGAGGGAAAGATAAATTTTCCGTATAGTGACTGAGGAATGATGCACATAATCCATATTTCCCTTTCTCAAAAATCCCACTAGACAGCTACCTCCATCTTTAGGCACTTAAATATCTTTGCAGAAGTGACAAAGAGTCCTGTGGCACCTTAAAGACTAACTAAAATTTTGAAGCATAAACTTTTGTGGGCTAATACCCACTTCGTCGGACGAAGTGGGTATTAGCCCACGAAAGCTTATGCTTCAATACTTTAGTTAGTCTTTAAGGTGCCACAGGACTCTGTCACTTCTGCAATTCCAGACTAGCACGGCTACCTCTCTGATTCTTAAATATCTTTGAAAATCTAGCCCTAACATTATCAGTGGCGGAAGATGACCCTCTTCCAGCAAACTCCAAAAAGTTCTACAAAATTTCTAAGTAGTTGTCTTTTTTCATTCTAATCTGTAGCACTCTGACTGGATGACTTAATTTTTGTTGTACTAGAATTTCCTACAGTTTTCGATACCAATCAACCTTTTTAGGGGAATCATTCCTCTCCCATCGTCATGCAATGGTCATTCTATGGCTTTTACAAGATGCAAAATTTCCAGAACACTTTAGAAACTCCTTCAACACTAGTTAAAATAAAAATAAAAATTAAGATATTAAAATAAGGAAGATAGGAGGACAAAGGAAAAAAGCTTAATAGTGTGTAGAGTTTGACAGGCCAACTAATAAATAGGTTATACATCTCAAAACAAGAAAAACAGAAGTTTGGACCTAAACAGAGATAATGAAAGACTTTAAACCAATGCTACCAACTGAGAAGACCAAAGAGGAAGACAGAGTTAAAAAGCATCAACCACAATACGTGAACAATAATACAAATTTAAAGAAATTGACTGGTTGCAGATCTCATCAATACGGTGGTAGGAACTTCCAGAGGTCAATTTGTAACTGTGTAGATACTAAAATCATCTCTATTCCAGCTGTAAAACAAGTTTTATCACTCTTCTGTTATAAACGAATGACTCTGTTAATAAATAAAAAAGAAAAAGAAAAGCTGACTGTATATTCTTTCCTGTGTTGGTTCAAAGGGTACAGCACAGTTCAGGATCAAGCCGTTAATATACAGGCCAAAAAAAAAAAAAAAAAAAACCCTAAGAAAAAAACCCCTCTTGTTCAGTATTATCTCCCAATGGTGGCCAGTGCTGGATACTTCACAGGAATGTATAACTCAGCCATACTGGGTCTGACTGTGTAATAGTATACAATGGAGGAAAACTTCTTCCAGAGCCTAGTTAATGGTTATTTCATACCCTGAAGATAAATAAAAATATCCTTTGTCATGCTGTTTTCACAAGGCCAAACTACAAAGGCTGTTCTTATTCATAAATGTCTGATCCCACTTTAAAAACTCAGCTATTTGCTATAATAGATGTAAGAATCCAGGGACTAGACCCAGGGGTCTGCAGAGCCTGGGACAGCTGATGTTCCCATAGTGCTACTGGGAGACCATGCAGATGTACAGCCAGGGAGCACTGTGGGGAGTAGACACCACAGGAGACCCAGAGTGATGGTACCCTGCAGCCCTCTCTTATTGGCCAGCATCCTATTTAATCTCAGGGGTTGCCCTAGGAAGTTGTCTAGGTAATCACACCGATTTTGGCCTGTTGCAGTGCCAGACTTTGTTTGATCTCCTGATCTTTGACTCCAGCCTGACTGTGACCTTGATTTCTGCCTCCTGATTCCAGCCTTGTACTATCTCTGATCTCCAGTTTACAGCCCCAGCCTGACTCTGGCTCTTGCTTACAGGACCTTGCTCTTGTGGTTCCTCCAACTCCTGCTTCTTGGCTACTGTCCCTGGCGGAAAAACATGTGACTGCAAGGCCAGACCGCCCTATGCCCTTGTCCTTTACAATGTTACACTTAGAAATGTTTTCAAAATTTTTTAAAAATACTTTCTTTTCTCCTCCCTCTTCAGCGGAGGAGTCCAGCGAAGGGCAACGAAAATGATTAGGGGACTGTAGGGTGACCAGACAGCAAATGTGAAAAATCGGGACTGAGGATAGGGGGTAATAGGAGCCTATATAAGAAAAAGACCCCCAAATCAGGACTGTCCCTATAAGAATGGGACATCTGGTCACCCTATGGGACTGCGGCACATGACTTACAAGGAGAGGCTGAGGGAACAGGGGTTATTTAGTATTCAGAAGAGAAGAGTGATGGGGGATTTGATAGCAGCCTCCTACTACCTGAAGAGGAGTTTCAGAGAGGATGGAGCTAGGCTGTTCTCAGTGGTGGTACATGACACAGCAAGGAGCAATGGTCTCAAGTTGCAGTGGGGGAGGACTAGGTTGGATATTAGGAAAAAACTTTCACTAGAATGGTGGTGAAGCACTGGAATGGGTTACCTAGGAAGGTGGTGGAATCTCCATCCTTAGAGGTTTTTAAAGCCCTGGCTGGGATGATTTAGTTGGGGTTGGTCCTTTGAGCAGGGGTTGGACTAGCTGATCTCCTGAGGTCTCTTCCAACCCTGATATTCTATGATTCTACTTTCTCTTCACTGGTGGATGAATATTTGGAACCTGCCACAGTGGATTAGCAGGCTCATTTGGCAGCCCTCTATGGGTTTTAAACACCTCATTATGTAGTGTGTCTGCAGAAGAACCCAGCCACTCTACTAGACCCACCTTCGCTCTCCCTTCCTATCCTACATTCCCTTGTGTTCTACCACCTTTTACTCTCTCTGTCTCTCTTGCCCAACCCTAATTCTTCCCCTCTTTGCAGCTGCATTTGTATGCGAGTGTTATCATTATGAAAAATACATTCAGTGCACCTTACAATGAAATAGAATTTACTGTCAAATATCTTTTTCTATTCCTAGTTATTCTGTTATATTATATATGAATAGACTCACATTACAACAAAGGTCTGACATGCACAGTTTCTTGTCTGCTTTGATTACTGTAACATTTTACTGGTTCTCATCTTTGGGTGTTTGATGACTAAGAGATTACTAAGCTTCTAAAAATTATGTAATTTCAAGTAGTTATGTGAGACATATTTTCTGGCTAATATTGCTATCAGGATCAAAGTGAAAGGTCTAATTCTTTACCTTTACTTTAAGTTTCTCATTTCTCACCAAATAATTTTTTGGGGAAAAAAAAGATTTGAAAGAATTTGGGACACTAGGTGGAAGAAAATTCATACTTCTGAATATCAGAAAGTGAATTTGCTTTTTATATCATTTTCATATTTAACATTCTTCAAAGTGCTCTACAAGATAAGGAATTATTCTAGGCATTGACAGTGCAAGGATTACATAAAACAACCCAGCAGCCTTTAAGAGATCAGCAATAGCCCAGGGAAGAAATTTTAAAAAGAGTTTTTCTCTCTCCTCTTTTTAAACTCTCTTAGACATCAGATGTGTTTTCCTCTGGTTGGTAAAGGATTGGGCCCAAGAAAGAGGCTAAAAGGAACTCATTGTAACACCTCATCCGAAGGAAGAGACTTGTTACACTATATCTACATTTGAGCTGAGCCAGTGCTTCCCAGATGGCATAAGTGGGTATTTGCACTAGTGCTGGTTGAGCTAGATAGCCATGTTGGTAGCATGAGTGGAAGCTTGCACTAGCTGCCCAAGTGTGCATGCAAGGGGACTGGGTGAATATATACTTGGGTTGCTCGCTCAAGCTGCCACTCATACTACCCTGGCCACACTGCTATTTTTAGGCACTAGCCCAAGCTGAGGTACATCTGTGTGAAGTGGGAATTACATCTGCCAGCTCAAATTTAGGTGTAGCCAAATAGTTCAGCACCTTTCCACTAAAACATATCACTGGGCTGCCACAAGTCGATGAGCACAAGTCTTGCTGAAGAGTTCGAGCCCATAGCCAGGCCTGCAGCCAATCAAATCTTTACTGCCCTATGTAATGTATGGGGAGGTGACCTACTTCACCTCTCGGGAAAGAGGTGCTGAATGTCACACACGTACACTTGTCTCTCTCAGCCCAAGAGAAGTGGGTCCAAGAAAAGATACTAACTTCCCGACCTAGTCTCATATTTCTAAGGAGCAGTATCCCTCTCCCAATCCTGTGGGAAGAGGCTCTCTGAAAGGTCTTTTTATACAATGGAGTTGAGAAGAGCTGAAGCCTTATTTGAGATTCTGTCTGTAAAGCTGCGGGGCGATGAGGAGGAGCATGGCTTCTCAGGGCATTCTGGGAAGCATTGTGCCTCAGGCAGGTATTGCCTCCAGGAAACCTGGGTAGCATAAAGGGCAAGCAGCCGCTCCACTACCCTTTAAGGGAGTGCAACACAGAGAGAATCCTGAACAACTTCCTGCCTGACAGAGTTTATTTCCCTTTTGAATTAAGCTATGTTTCTGTTCAGTGATTACATCTGAAACCATAAAGGTTTAATATCTCTGGCTGCTGATCAACTGATAGTGGCTTACCCAGTTTGAAAACACTGTGAGGGGAAAAGTTATTTCACCTCTGATCTCTCTCTTCACCAGTGAAGTCAATGACAAACCTCCCTTTCACTTCAACGGGGCCAGGATTTCACCCCATTCGTCAAGTTTCTTCTGGGAACAAATCAGCAAACGAGGTGAGATATTAAATGGATCAATAGTGCAGAAATAGCTATCTGGTTCTTGTTAGTTTTTGTTATGCAGCGTGCCACCAGTAAGTCTGTACTTGTTGAGACAGGCAGATTAATTACAGTAAGAGAAAGGATCACTTATCTGATCATAGCTACTGAAACAGAAAAAGAACCATGGTCTACATTAAAGCCGACTGATTTCCTGACCTATAGAAAGTCAGTTCCAGGCTGAAGCCTATTTATGATTTTTGACAAAGGCATTCTTACAATAACAATATTTTTATTTCAGATACTGCCCCTCTGAGATTTGTTTTTTTGCACAGCAGAACTGGATTGATTAGTTTGCTGGAGGCTCAATGGAAGACAGGTGACAGATGACATCCTTAATAAAATATCCGCTGTCTTTAGAAATAGCTTCTTCAGCAACACCATAGGAACTGCATATGGAACAGATCTAGATCTTCATATGATAACAGAAATTAGAAACAGAACTACCTGTTAGGTCATCTTTTCTATCTTCTTGCCACTAGAGGTTTGTTTCCAACTATATATTCTAGAGCATTTCATTCAAATTAATGTTAATATGACTGCATAAAAATGGCACAGTCTGACCCAACAGATCTGCTTCCTATGTGTAATCAATCATCTCTGCTAACATTAGTGACAAAATACATGTTGACTGCCCTTTACTCCTGTCAATCCTGCAGAGCCAAACTCTCGGAAGATTGAAATGCAGAGTCCATTTAGTCTTGTGAATCAACATAATTATTTATTAAGCTCCAACAGTTACGCCTGCACAAACCCATTGAGGGCACAATGGAGGGAACGGGTGTCATTGGGGGTATAATTGGGACTGGAGAAGAATCTAGCATGACTCTTGGATCTCAGCTTTTAGTTTTCAGGACTTGCAGTTAGGGATAATTTTTTACTGGTAATCTTAGCTCATTCCATATGGAAAAAATATGGAACATAGAGCCTTATCATGCCATTTAGAGAGTCACTTTTCAGAGTACAACCACACTATAAATGACTCAAGTAATGGGATGACCATGACTTCCCTTGTGACTCTCTTTGATAGATTGATAGACTGTGCTGTTCATAAATGTTTCCAGGTATCCAACCTAAGTTTTCTTTTATATATTTTCATCCCATTACATTTTAAGATCATATCCCATTAGAGATCCATAATCTCGGTACCCAGTGCTCTCTTCCTGGAACGTATTTTCAGAAAACACAGAAAATAGATAAACCTACAATGGAAAAGAGAAAAATAAATAACCCTGCAATCTTGTAACTTTAAATGATCCTCCATTAATAGCAGTTTTAACTTCAGCCTTGCCAACTCCAAGTGTTCACAAATCATGAGATTAAAAACATAGATGTGAGGATCTTTTTATTTGCCTTTTAGTTTCTGAGCCTGTTGGGTGCAGCTGAGTCATATTTTCAAGCTTTTCTCTGCAACCATGAGGGCTGGACACTTACCTTTCCCACCAAATGACAGCAGAGATTCTCAACTCATCACCTGCCCCTAGAAGCTGGAGCTTTAAGAAAAAGACTTGTGATAAATTCCTGAGAGTTAGACACCCCTTTCCCCTTGTTTAAACTCTCCATAACGTCCCAGCTGTCAGGTGGTAAAATGATGCGCCTGAATTAGATTGTAAGCATATTGGGGTAGGGACCTTCTTATTTGTTGATGAAATGCTGTATATTATAACAAAATCCCCCTTTGGTCCTTTTTCACCATTGTATTCATAGTTAGAATAGATTAGAACAGGGCGGGGAGCTGTTATGGCTCTACCCCAGGAAGAGGGGAAGCTGGGGCAAAGTACGGATCACTATGCCAGGGAGAAAAGAGGGAGCTTCCTTCTGCTTTTAGCAGAGGAGTGGGAACCCTGTTCCCCCTTACTTTAACTCTTGCTAGTCCTTTTCAAATAGCCCCCCTCCAAATGTTTGGATTTCAGAGGATTTCCCTCCCTCCTACAAGTATTACTGGATAGATTTCTTTTCCAGAAAGAGTCTCATGTTATTTCCTGCCCACACCTGGATCATCTCCTCCTGCAGTAAAACCTATAACATTCTTTTGGGTATGTGTGTGTGTGTTGTGTGGGGCAATTTGCATATCCCTGCCCTCCCCTCCAATGAAATAGGTTGCCAGAACCTACCTCCATACCTGGCAGCTCAGCAGGGATACATAAAGATTCTGGCAGAGGCACGTGAGGCCAGGTCAGCCAGCCCCAGGATGCATAACCTTGTCTGGGAGAATCTCTGAGAGGCTGGGGGGAAATCAGTATGCATCCCACAAGAGAACCCAAGCCAGTCTCTGCCTCCCCCCAGACCACGGAGGTCCTGAAACAAGGTAAGAATTATTCAAAACTACAGATGTTTAAGAGCCCACTGATTAAGTCCAGTTGCTTTTCTGGTACTGCAAAAGCAATTCTCCCTTTTTTATTGTGTGTGCAATTTCAGATTCACATCTGAAAGTATTTTCAAAATAACAAGCAAGAAGAACTGCGGGAATATTTTGTTGATCATGTATGGAACAGAGTGAACTATATACATCTTTAGAGGTATTATCTGCACTTCCAGGCATCAACACAAGAAGGCAGTAAAACACTGCAGTTGTTCACTCATCAGTATAAAAGGGAATAGTTACTGAAGTTCTTTTAGGAAGGCATATTCTGTGCACACAATGCTACTGTGAGTGGGAGATAAACTAAGATTGAAGATAATGATACAGGACATCATATTTTTAATTCTCATTTAAACCTGCATGTGCATCTTCAATTGTGTTTGTGTCTAGGAGGGCAGTTTTTCCATAATGGATTGATGAGGAAAATCCAGTAACACAGAGCTGTTCCTTCACCTAGTCTTCATTTGACTGAACAGATGGGTCGCCCGGTTGGCAACCCTGGTTGGAAGGAAAAAGTGTTGTTGCCATGAAAATCAGAACAATGGCCTGGAGCATAGAAAAGATGTTGATTAAAGTATAAAATGTAGCAGAAGAGTTATGCCTTGCATTGCAGCCAGTAAATAAGTAAGTAAATAAATAAATAAAGCTTTAAAAAGAAAAAGAAAACTACTAAAAACGAGAGACATTCTGATCTCACTTACTCTCAGGTAAATCCAGAGTAACCCCATTGATTCAGTGGAGTCACTCTAGATTTTCAATGGCATAACAGATCTGATTCTGGCCTTGAGATATTAATTTCCCTAGGAGAGCAAATTTCTCTCTTCCAGTATATGCAGAGATACATTTGTTTTTATCTAACATGTTTGCCAGAAGGTTGCAAAGTAACACTGCTTTATTTCTTAGAATTCAGAACCACAAATCAGAGAAAGACAAAGCAGGCTGCTCTTTAAAACAGAAAGGCACAATTCAGCCCACCTTACTTTACCTGGCTCTCTGCAGACTGACTGCTCAAGGACCGAATTTCACACTTCCCAACAGAGCCCTCTAACTTTCAAGGATGAGTATCAGGGGGGTAGCCGTGTTAGTCTGTATCCACAAAAACAATGAGGAGTTTGGTGGCACTTAAAGACTAACAGATTTATTTGGGCATAAGCTTTCATGGGTAAAAAACCACTTCTTTAGATGCAAGACCAGGAAACATCTTTACAAACTTAAGTTGGTAACTTGGAATTTTAACACAGTTTTCAATACACCACAATTTTCAGTGCAATGCTGATGAGACTGGTGTCCCTACTGATACATATATGCAACTTGAGCAGCACAGCAGGCCGGAGCTATGTTTAATTGGAAACCAGCACCAGAAACTATGGTAGCATGGAAGCTGCGTATGAGGGCTAATAGGACATTTGATATAAAGGCCCCAATTCTCCATTGCCCTGAACTATGTGTGGTCATTTACATTAGCACAAAGAGTGTCAGGTGAGGTTAAACTGTTACTGAGTCACAATGGTAGCATTTGTACCTACTGTACACCAGAGCAAGGGAAGCCTAAATGACCACACCAAGTGTAAGGCAATAGAAAATCAGCTGCTAAACGTAGTTTTGCTATTCACTGACTCATAGTGGTACCTAGAGGCTCAGCAGTTGCCACTGGGATGGTGCCAAAGCAACTTAATTAAATAAATAAATGCACAAGGCTGTAGAGAGTCTCTCAGAAATGTAGAAGGCAAGCAGAGACTAATTATCTTAGAGAGAAAAGGCGGCATGTGTGTTGCCTGATCTCGCTGAGTGGTGATTATTTGAAAATTCTCAAAATCAGTTTAATCAAAGAGTCATTAAAATGTGATGGTTTTTAAAAGGTTCTAGTCCAGAACCAGGCACAACAGAATCAAGGTCAATATCTGGTTAGGGAGCCCCCAGGTGCAAAGCGATGATGACACTGAGGCCAAAACAAAGCTTGAATATTTTTATTAGCATCATTAGTAAAACCACAAATGAAGCACCACCCCTTGCACACACTCATAACCTTCTCATGGAGACTTAGAGGTGAGAGACTGGCGGTGCTCCAGAAGGGTCCTACCCTGCCTGCAGCCAAGCGAGTCCGATGGTCAAGATCTCAAAGCTGATATGGTTGTTTGGCCTATTACAGGACTTGTGACCGCCAGGAATATTCATATTGTCCAGAACTGACTGCCTCACCCTCACAATGTTGGGATGTTCTTATCTATAGGTTAGTATAGTGATGATCTAAACTCATCATCACATACTTCAATTCGTTGCCAAGGCAAGTTTGTGCCAAAGCATCTGCAGATGTTCCTATCCTAAAATATGCAAAAGCTGGCATCGGTTCATACTCCTGCAGTTACCTGGTATAATTGTAGGAACTGAATTTTATAATTGTTCAATAAGAATTGATGTAAACTTTAATTTCATTCTTCCAGCAACCCTTTTTGAATAACAGAAAGGAATGACTGCCTAAGGCTGGGATGTTGTTTCCCATATGCATTACAATTAGGACCTGTTATGAAGTTTAGCATGGTAAGAGACAGAATTTTGTAAGCGACTTCAATGATAAATAGATTAGAGAAATGTTGAGGGCTTGAAGCCAATGTGAATTGTTTTAGTTATAAAATTTAGCAAGGCTTAATTTACACTGTATTCTGTATTCTGAATACCTTTGAAGGTTCCTGTAAAAGATTTTTTGTATGAATGAGGAATGCATACATCATAAAAAGATAGGAGTGAAAGCCCATCACAAATATCCAGATGGTCAGGAAAGAGTAAGAGACTTGAAAACACCAATCAGAATTTGATTTGTATTTGATGCTAAACATGGTAAGTAGCATTGACGGGCCTCAGGTGAGGCAAGCACTCCCCAAAAGAGACAACAAATAGGAGATAATGATGGGAAACCCGACAATAACCATCAAATGATGACAGCAGGAAATCCCAAGATTAACACCACTAAAGGACTAATGATTATAGGAGGACATCGCAAAATGCATGGACTCAAATGGGAATTTACAAGTATAAAGCTGGGGTATTTTTGCCATGAAACTCTGGGTTCAGTCCTGCAAAGCCTTGGAGCATCAAACCATGACTGACAAGAGCCCCGCTCCTTACTCGTGCTCAGTCTAACTGGCCATTAGATTGACTCGAGCTACAACAAACTGGAAACTATAAACATCAACTGGCAGGACTTGTGTGCATGATGTGTGTGTGAGAGACTAAAAACATATGATAACTGTTGTATTCTTAACATGGCATATATTAGCCTTCCTCTTATAAAAGATCCCGGGTGCTTTGTATAGCATAACATAATTTTATACAAAAATCCTTGTCACAGGGTCACTTTCCACACTGGCGCCTCCCGCTGGGTGTTTCAGGAATTAACTCAGTCCCAGCAGGTGTGCCCTTGGGGGAGGGGTGTGTGTGGCTCTCTTGTCCTCATCTCCACCTGCAGACCCGTTACAGCTCCTTTGTCTCAGCATCTGCTTCGTGGCACAGCCCTCCATTTCCCCCTCTTCCCAGGGGACTTCTCCATTAAGAGTTCAGCTACTCCTCATAGTGGCTTAGCATTCCTTCAGCGGCTAGTGAGGGGGTCCAGGACCCCCACTATTCTGGGCCCTGGCCCAGGGACCCTGCAAACAGCAGCTTCCTGCTGCCTTTTCATTCCAGAAGACTTGTCTCTATTCCCTGGGGCACTTCCCCACAGCCTTCGTTCCTTCTGCTCCTGCCTCTGGCGCCAGCTCCTTTGCCCTCTTCTCAGGCCCTTGAGCCTGTAAGTCCTGGCAGCCTCCAGGAGCCCTCTAGGAAACCAGTCTTCTCCCTGCAGCAGACTTCCTCGCTCCGGTCTGGAGACTCTTTTTATATGGGCCAGCGGGGCTCTGATTGGCTGGTCTAGCTGCCACCTTCATTGTCTGCAGCCATAGCCCTAACTGACTGTTTCCCTTGTAGCCACTCCTTTGGCTGCCTGCCGCTCAGTCTCCCTAGGATGGTTTTAACCCTCTCAGTGCAGGACAGGTGCTCTTTCACACCCCTAAACATAATATTCCCAGTTCCCCAATAACTCAGGGTCACTGTTGGGTAACTTACTTATGCTAAGGCTCATAGGCCTCACAGCCTAATGCCAGCTGCTTAAGCTAAATACATTACAAGATGTAGTCTTCTAAGTTTCTAGTGTTGCTGCTACATAAAATACCGTAAGCTAGCTCTATGGTCTACACATGTGAGTAACAGGCCAGACTGGGGCTGGCTGCCACACATGCATAGGATAGGATGCAAGGAGCCTCAACCCCCACCCAATGAACTCAATCAAGAGTGATATTGGGTTTGTGGATAGCTCAGATCAAAAATAAATGGTTATAGAACTCCCCAACCATGAAAACAATCTTGGAGAAATTTGAGGAAGAGAATAAAAGTATGGTTGGGAAGTTTTGTAGCCATTTATTTTTGATCTGAGCTATCCACAAACCCAATATCACTTCACATAGATGAAGGGCTAGGATAGAGAATCTGATATAAGCAAATGAAAGCAGTGATAAGTTGGCTCCATTTTTCACTTACATGTTTTGTTGTTGGGTTTGCAGAAGAAATGGCTACATTTGGACAGAAATGCAGAAGAAAAAGAAATAGGAGTTGAAAGAGGAAATTCTGACCCTCATTGAGGTCAATGGGAGTTTTGCCATTGCCTGCCCTTGGGCCAGGATTTCACTGTGAGTGCAGAGGACTTACGCTGCTTTATTCAATTTGGCTGTATGGTCTCTGTTGGTTTGTGTCTCCAGTTAGAATGAGGCAGGGTGACCATATCTTTCCCTGTACATTATGCAATGGCAAGCACACTATTGGCTCATAACCAGTAATATCAACAATTATACTGCTTGAGCTAGAAGGAACTTCCCTGTAGCTTTTAACATCTCGTCCAAGGGCTGGCTCCATGGGCCACTCAAGAAATATCACACTTCATTGATAAAACAATAAACACACACACAAAAAATGATGAGATGAATTTAGCCCATTAAGTCTGAGGAGCACAAAAAGTCAACCCTCTGAGAACTGAAAAGTCTTTTCACTGCTACTTAAAACGATTAGATCAAACAGTCCACCACCTCAGTAGCTTGAAACTAGTGATTTAGGGCTTTGCCATTTATCACAATCGTCTTCCAAATATACTGTAGGACCTAATGCTGATCCCATTGAAGTCAATGAAACTACTCACAGTAGAAAGCACTGTATGCGATGGCATAAGCCTGGGACACAAAAAAGACCTTTCAGGTTCAGTGTTGGTGGGGAAGGGCTACTGGGTTAACAAATCAAGGGTTGGGTTCTCCAAAAATAATTTTTATAATTAGTTCTGGCTTAGGCCTTTGGCATGATTTAGTGATTAATTTTAATAAACTCTTTAAAGAAGGGGCTAAGTTTTCTATGTACTGTACAGCACCTCACACAATTTTTAGACCACTAATATTTTTATTAATACAATAACTTCTTTCCTTGAGGGAAGGGTTTGTTGAAAAATGTTTCTAAGCAAAATATTTCATATACTCTGTGGCATTTCATAGATTTGAACATGTGAAGTTTCTCTTACCATCTACAGATCATTTTGTAAGAGGGGAACTAATTGCACAGCAATGGATTAAGTGTAATGAGAACCAACATCCTGTTCCAATGAGCACTTTATAAATATGGCATTAGGCTGCTGAACATTGTCTATTTGTCAATAGCACTATAGTGATCTTGAGTGGCATTGGTTATAAAGCTAAATAGCTACCAAGACTTGAGGTGGATATTTGTTTCCATTCAGAAATGGAGGGTTTACTAGGGAAAATAAAGAAAAATGTGTTTATGTATGTAAAAATGTACGTAAAAATGGTGTGAAATGCTTAGGACACACACTGCGAGCCTGATTCTGATCCCCTCACTCATACTGAATGGTACCTTACTCAGTGAATGGTCCTGCTGAGATTCCTGTTACAGCACTTGTGGCGTGACATGATAGGAGCAAGGTTATCTCATTCTTTGTAGTTCTGAATGAGAAAATTGGTGGCTCATGTGAAGAAAATAGAACAAGGTCCAGACGTTTTCCTTCAGGATAACAGTCAGAATCCCAGACTAAGCTCTGGTGTCCATAATGTGTCAGGCTACAGACAGCGTTATGAGGGCCATCACACCTATACCTGGTTCTCAGCTTGATTAGATCAGGCACACCATTATGCCCTGTCTCCTGGGTCCCATGGGTGCGACTTACCCCTCCTTTTCTGCCCACATTGCCTGCTTTTGTCCTGATCAGCAAGCTTCTGTTGCTTCACCTCTTCCTCCTAACTCAAGACACCTGGCCTCCTGCTCTGCCCATCTCTCCTCCACTAGCAACCTTTTCAACTCCTAAGGTTGAAGGACCTCCCACCAATTGCTGCTGCCTCTGCTGGATCGTCTGCTTGGTCTCCCTGTAGGAGATAAAGGGACCCTTCTGTATTCTGGTTTGAAGCAGTTGCCTCATCACCCCTCATGGTATACGAGTGCAGCATGGTCACTAGCTCCAGTTGCTCCTGGTTAAGCTGCTGCCAGACCGCACTGTGCACACAGCTCTAGGTGCTCCTTGGTGAGCTCAGTGTCTACTCTTTGTTCCTCCTGCCTTTTCTGCTGCTTACTCATCTTTATACTTCCCTTTGTTGTATTTCCTTTGCCCGAAGAAAGAAACAGAAAATAATAAAACTGTAACCTTTCTAGGACTGTTCCCAGCCTCTCACATGAGAATCACATAAACCTATTTCATCAGTGCTTGCCACGTAAACCTCAGTTTAAACAGCAAGCTGTGAGGGGTGCAATCCAGATCAGTGAGGGATTAGTCACCATTTGCCCTGCAACCCTGGGTGCCTTACAATGCTTTGCTGCCGCAACTCCCAACCTAGGATGCTCCCAACCAGCCTATGAGCATGCAGGTCACACCCTGCGTGTAGAGAACCCTAGTTCAACAGCTCCACAGCCCACTCTGACTTCCTCAAGCCTGGGTTAAAACAAGCAAGGTGATGCGAACACACTCCTGGTCCCGAATTTCCCCTAAACTGTGTGCTCTGCAGTGTGTCCAGCCCTCTCCTGCACAGTTCAGAGGTGCTTAAATCCCATTTTTAGGCAGCTCTGAGATCCATAAAACCTCTGCATGGCTGCTGTCAAATGCTGTGAGTGTCTAAACTCAATTTAGTGCCTTTGCAGTAAAAGTTTCCTAGGCATCTATGTTTCTGCCTCTGGACATATGCACTGCTGACTCCTATTAGGCATCTGGGTGCTTATCTTCTGCCTAAGCCCCAGAGCAGTTCATAAACCAGGGGAAGATAGGCACTCCTCTGCCTAAGTTGTGTATGGGGCCTGTGACGTTGCACTCTGTTGGGTTTATGGAAATATGCTTACAAGTGTGAATATGATGTAGCTGGAATATGCTTTATGCAAAAGGTCTTTTGTAGGTATCATCACTGAGGTTATAAACTACTGAATATATTCCTCTTATTTGTATGCATGTATCAGTCTTGTATCTGAAGCTAGAAATATGAAGTATAATTCGGAGGTCCTATTGTAATTATGCAAAGCATGGGTCATTAATGGTGGTTTAGAATCTTGATGGCTTCCATTGAGTAGGACAATTGGTTGTAAATGGTTTATCTACCTGCAAGCCTTCCTGTGTCCCTGTGAGCCAGCCCAGGAAGACGGGAGACTAGGGGTCCT
The DNA here is from genome assembly GCA_032164245.1 of Sternotherus odoratus. Taxonomy (NCBI): domain Eukaryota; kingdom Metazoa; phylum Chordata; order Testudines; family Kinosternidae; genus Sternotherus; species Sternotherus odoratus. The sequence continues at coordinate 93,502,398 of JAVMKO010000003.1, forward strand.
ACAGTGACATGTGATCATGTCATATGATATTGGAATCCATCTTAATCCTTGTACTTTTCCATTAATGAGATGGTGGTGGGGACAAGCACAGACATGCTTTTTGTCAAAGCTATAAAAAGGGGGTGGAGCAGAATAAAAGAGGCTGCCAGTCATAAGAACACCCCTGCTTACCATTAAATCTGCTGGATCTAACAATGACCCTACCAGGGGAAAAGATTGTGCCTAGACTAATCTGTGAAAGAAGCTTACTTGAACATGTTAGAGGGTGAGATTTTACCTGTAATCAGTTTCTTAATGTATTAGGCTTAAACTTGCATGTTTTGTTTTATTTTGCTTTGTAATTGACTTTGTTCTGTCTGTTATTACTTGAAACCACTTAAATCCTTCTTTTTATACTTAATAAAATCACTTTTATTAATAAACCCAGAGTAAGTGATTAATACCGGAGGAGCAAACAGCTGGGTATATCTATCAGTGATATAGAGGGTGAACAATATACAAATCAGGCAACAGTCCCAAGGGGATCTCTGTGACTGAACTTGCCACAGAGCCCAATCTGTTAGGCATGTTCAGAGGCTGCCTAACTCCACACCAAATAGCTGGGGGAAGGGAGGACCATCGCCCCTAAAAGCTTTAGGCCAGGGGTCAGGGTACTCATTGGCATGTGAAAGACACCCCACTTCAGGTTCCCCTCTGCCTGATCGGAGGGGGATTTGAACAGGCATCTGCTGCCTCTCAGGTGAGTGCCCCAACCAGAAGTTTATGGAATATTCTGATGTGGGGGTTCCCTCAGTCTCTCCTATTGAGGTTGTGCCACTTTAATTAAATAAATGACTACTTAAATATTAATTGGGCCAGAATCATTCTGTAGTGCTGTGGCTAGGGCACTCATTTGAGAAGTGGCAGAACCCTACATTTACTCCCTGCCACATAAGGATTAGGATGAGACCTAAATAGCCAGAGTTTAAATTCTGAAAGACGAGGTTTATCTCCTTCCCAATATTTATTTCTTAGTAGTATCTATTAATAATTAATAAATATGTAGTAGCTCCACAACAGCGATGCCCAGTTTCATGTGGCAACTTCTCTTTGCACTTTCTTTTTTTAAACAAAACCATGACTGTTTGCACTTAACTTTAATTGTATTAAGTACATAGGAGCCAGATTTGACCATTCCATTGAAATCAATAAAGCTAACTAAGGAACAAGGTAATTCAAAGTAAATGGCACAATCTCTTCTCTTTGGTTCTTAAATGGCACCCATCTGTGTGGTATCTGAGTGTATGAAGTACATATTTAATATTAAGCGTGTGCTTAAATTCATCCCTGTTCAGCAAAACACTTAGCACATGTTAAAGTGCTTTGCTGAATCAGGACCTAAAAGTATGAAACGGGTACCAGAACTCACTAAAGTGGAGCTCCTATGGAAGGGACACAAGATACAGGTACAATCTGAATAGGGGAAGCAAAGTGTAATGGTTCTGTTCATGGAACCTTTACAAACATTCCCTACAATGCAAACATAATATGTAATAATAAATATACGAAGAGCAGGTGTGCGGAGGGAAGGTTGAAAAAATGGATGTAGTGAGCATGGAGCTAAGAAATATGTCTGCAAATTAAATTAATTTGTTTACTTCTAAAATACATCATGTCCTGAAAACATAATTCTGTGGAGGCACAGAGAAATTTTACAGCATTCAAACTCTACTCAAAGAGGTTGGAGTGGGTCTTTCACATACGAGGTTTTAAAAGAAATATTTGTATTGAAAGAAAAATTAATGAGGTACGAGAAATAGCACAAAATGAACTGCAACAAAGACTTTTTTCCATACAAGTACCATTTAGTACTGGGGACTTATTTCTTTTAGTTATTAGGCAGGTTCATATTATGCAATTGTTACAGGGTTCATCAGTTTTGGAAGAACTAAAACAGTTTAAGAGAGAATGTAACACAGTCAAGAAATAAATAACTACAACAAAATTGTATAGGCCATACCTACATTATCTAACTGATGAGGCTGAACATATATACAAGCTACGGGGTCGTGTCAAGAAAGTGGGACATTAACCCATCAAGGGGCTGAAACTGCACCATTAAACTCAATGGAATTTTTGCCATTAGATTCAATGGGAGCAGGAATGGGCTTTATGTGCCTTAATCACCGATAAGGGTAGGGAAATTCAGCTCTCATGGGCCTATTCAGCAAAAGGAGGTGTGTGGTTTATTGTATGAAGCTGAGAGTCCAGACTGAAAGTAAATTGTGGAACGGATAAATACATTTCTATGTACTGTACTCTAGCCTAGCACCCGCTGATGTACAACACATATCAACTTTTCCCTAAACATACGCTCAGGTTGCCCAATAGCTGAGTAGTGGTAGTTACCATTTTTCCTCAATATGCCATCAAGTGATTATATTTATTTTATTTTATGCTTTGCTGTGGCCTATAAATCTCCAATAGTAACTTAGGCCTGGATCCACAAAGAGACTTAGGCACTGCAGTGCTGAGTGTTGCAATGCCGAACTTTTAGGCACCTAGGAAAATCACTGGAATCCAACAAAGGGCTTGCCCTCACTGGGGGGGAGGGAAGGGGATCGACGGCAGATACGCAACTTCAGCTACGTGAATCACATAGCTGAAGTTTGTGTATCTGCCGCCGACTTACCGCTTGTCCCCACGGTGGTGGCAGTCGGCGGCGCGCTCCCCCGTCTACTCCAGCTTGCGCCTCCTGGCGAGCTGGAGTTCCGGAGTCGACGGGGGAGCTCCGGGCAATCGATTTATTGCATCTTAGTGAGACGCAATAAATCGATAGCCAGAAGATCGATCTCCGGCAGCGCTAGTGAAGACCAGCCCAAAGGTTCCTTATACAATGAATAATAGGCCCCTGGAATGGGATGCATAAAAATCAGCAAGCTAGGCAGGGACCTGCCTAAACTAGCTAATGGGAGATGCAGAGGAGTGGAATGTGTCTGAAGTCCTTTGATCCACAGTTGGGAACTTCTCTCCTGGAGCCAGGCACCTACGCTGTTTCTTGTGAGAACAATTTAGGCACCTGTCTAATGCCACACAAAATGGCCAGGTGAGGGAGCAGAAGAGGACGAAATATTTCTTTTATCTACCTTATTTTCTTTATCATTTTATAAACATAGCAGTGTCAGGGGAAAAGTAATGGCACGTCTCTCCCCCTTACCGTACACTCTGGATAGTAGTGGCGGCGTTGAGGCAAGGAGCTCACAAGCTGTCAGAGACCATTGAAGAAACACACAAGTTAACTTTGATCAAAGGGGAAACTGAGGCACTCACCTCTCGGTCACGAAAGGGGGTTAGCAGCAGCTCCGTTTATTATCAGTACCAAGCAAACGTTTATAGAGTATATTCAAAGGGGAGGGGGAATGGGTAGAGGGAGGGACAGAACTACTTGAAGCATGCGCATTAGCAAACCCTTACATCACGCCTAGGTCATTGCCCTCTTGAGGCACCTGGTGTGTAGACCTTGAGACCGTTTACATGATGCCAACGAGCTTATGAATAGGTGTCTATTCATTCGCTAGCGAAATCGTTACATACATATAATGCAATCTGGCGATATAACACATTAGCTCATCTCGTGAGGCCTACAGCCCGTGATTGTCTAGGCAAGGTCACATTCTCGGTATAGATAACAATACAGAAACAACTTCTTGTGCAGCACTATTACACTGAATGTCTAAAGCCTCAAGCGAATGCTTTGCTACTCTTGGGGGTTTAACTATGTGATTGCTGGTGAGGAAGAATACATGGGGAGAAGGAGCAAGGGAAACTGAGTCTGCCCTAACAGCAGGATTTGTATTGTGTTTTAGCAATGGCTGGTTTCTGGTCGATTTTCTCTTTATCCTACATCAATGCAGCAAGGACGTGGTATTGAATTTGTACCATCATAATAATTTCCATAGCAACAAATATACATCAGAAATACAGGGTTATTGTGTCATTCCATAACTATCAGAAGAGCCTGAGCTGTGAAGACAAGTTCTTATTGTAACAGACATAACCAGGAAATAGAAATGAATAGTTAGACAATTAAAAGGCAAATGCCTAATTCCATGTCCATGTCTAACTCTTTCCGCACCTTTACCCCCATATGGAAACACTTCATTAAGAATGACTGAGCTGCCATGGTGATTGAAATACATCACAAACAGTTGATAAGTGAGGAATAAGCAGAAGGAGAAGTTTATGCTAGAACCAGTCCAAATTATAAATAGCTAGAGGAATTTGCATTTTAGCAACATTGATCCATTAATCTTTACAAGTATAATTGCTTTTCAAAACAAATCATGAGGTAGAAAGAATACCTTCATGCCACCAGCTTCCATCCCAGACATACCACATGATCCATTGTCTACAGCCAAGCACTGAGGTATTGCTCCAACCCCTCAGACAGAGACCAACACCTACGAGATCTTCACCAAGCTTTCTCAAAACTACAATACCCGCACAAGGAAATAAGGACACAGATCTACAGAGCCAGACATGTACCCAGAAGCCTGCTGCTGCAAGACAAGCCCAAGAAAGAAAACAACAGAACACCACTGGCCATCACCTACAGTCCTCAGTTAAAACCTCTGCAACGCATCATCAGTGACCTACAACCCATCCTGGACAATAATCCCTCACTTTCACAGGCCTTGGGAGGAAGGCCAGTCCTGGCACACAGACAACCTGCCAACCTTAAGCAGATTCTCACCAGCAACAGCACACTGCACCACAATAACTCCAACTCAGGAACCAATCCATGCAACAAACCTCGATGCCAACTCTGCCCACATATCTACACCAGCAACACCATCACAGGACCTAACCAGATCAACCATACCATCACTGGTTCATTCACCTGCACATCAAGCAATGTCATATATGCCATTATATGCCACCAATGTCCCTCTGCTATGTACATCGACCAAACTGGACAGTCCCTACGAAAAAGGATAAATGCACACAAATCAGTAGGAGAACACTTCAATCTGCTTGGACACACAATTACAGATTTAAAAGTCATCATACTGCAGCAAAAAAACTTCAAGTCCAGACTGCAAAGGGAAACTGCAGAGCTGCAATTCATTTGCAAATTTAACACAATCAATCTGGGACTGAACAAAGACCTTGAGTGGCTTGCCAATTACAAAAATAGCTTCTCCTCCCTCCGAGTTCACACCTTCAATTCAGCTGCTAGAAGAATACCTCACCTCCCTGCTTTGAGATAACAAGCTGGTTCAGCATGATTGGACTAACCTTGTTACATAAGAACATAAGAACATAAGAACGGCCATACTGGGTCAGACCAAAGGTCCATCTAGCCCAGCATCCTGTCTACCGACAGTGGCCAATGCCAGGTGCCCCGGAGTGAGTGAACCTAACAGGTATGATCGAGCGATCTCTCTCCTGCCATCCATCACCCCCCTCTGACAGACAGAGGCTAGGGACACCATTCATTACCCATCCGGCTAATAGCCATTTATGGACTTAGCCTCCAAGAATTTATCCAGCTCTCTTTTAAACCCTGTTATAGTCCTAGCCTTCACAGCCTCCTCAGGTAAGGAGTTCCACAGGTTGACTGTGCGCTGTGTGAAGAAGAACTTCCTTTTATTTGTTTTAAACCTGCTGCATGCCAATTTCATTGAATGGCCCCTAGTTCTTCTATTTTGGGAACAAGTAAATAACTTTTCCTTATTCACTTCCTCCACTCCACTCATAATTTTATATACCTCTATCATATCCCCCCTTAGTCTCCTCTTTTCCAAGCTAAAAAGTCCTAGCCTCCTTAATCTCTCTTCATATGGGACCCGTTCCAAACCCCTAATCATTTTAGTTGCCCTTCTCTGAACCTTTTCTAGTGCCAGTATATCCTTTTTGAGATGAGGAGACCACATTTGTACGCAGTATTCAAGATGTGGGCGCACCATGGATTTGTACAAGGGCAATAAGATATTCTCCGACTTATTCTCTATCCCCTTTTTAATGATTCCTAACATCCTGTTTGCTTTTTTGACTGCCACTGCACACTGCGTGGATGCCTTCAGAGAACTATCCACAATGACTCCCAGGTCTTTTTCCTGATTGGTTGTAGCTAAATTAGCCCCCATCATATTGTATGTATAGTTGGGGTTATTTTTTCCAATGTGCATTACGTACTTTACATTTATCCACATTAAATTTCATTTGCCATTTTGTTGCCCAATCACTTAGTTTAGTGAGATCTTTTTGAAGTTCTTCACAGTCTGCTTTGGTCCTTACTACTTTGAGCAGTTTAGTATCATCTGCAAACTTTGCCACATCACTGTTTACCCCTTTCTCCAAATCATTTATAAATAAGTTGAATAGGATCGGCCCCAGGACTGACCCTTGGGGAACACCACTAGTTACCCCTCTCCATTCTGAAAAAGTTCCATTTATCCCTACCCTTTGTTCCCTGTCTTTTAACCAGTTTTCAATCCATGAGAGGATCTTCCCTCTTATCCCATGGCAGCTTAATTTACGTAAGAGCCTTTGTTACCTCCTACCTGATTCTTGACTATTTATTTATACTTGCCCTTGGACACTTCCACTGCTTGCATCTGACGAAGTGGGTATTAGCCCACAAAAGCTTATGCTCCAATACTTTAGTTAGTCTTTAAGGTGCCACAGGACTCTTTGTTACCTCTAAATTGTTTGTGTTATTTACTTTACAGTAACCAAATGTCTACTAAGTTCTTCATGGTAATAATAAAGTGACTTGATCCCAGGTCTATATAGTTTACATCTGATTTAAAAGATGGCAACAAGAGGGAGGCATTCAGCTTTGGGCTCTTAATGTGTTGTGCAGAAGCTATGGTGTGGGTGGATTAGAATGGCTATAAAGGAATAGATACTATTACATTGAGAAACTACATACTCTACAGCTCTCAGCTACGGCTTGTCAGACTCTAAAGTACCTAGTACATATATTTAGAATTGATTGAGATTTCACACACAGATATAGTCTGTCAGTAGCTCTTTACCAAGGGCGATCATGATTGAAGGTGGTTCTGTTCTAATAGTGCTTTAGCTCCCTCTTTTGGAAAAGCATGTTTCCCAGAAATGCAGAAACATTCTCTTATTCTTATGGCAGGTAGCAATAAGAATTTTATGCTGTAAGCTTTCCTACAAGATTACCTATAACAAGGTAAATGCACATATTGGAAATTTCTTTGTGGAGTTTATCTACCTCTGTACTTACTGCACTGGCACATGGGTGCCCTATGAGATATTTTTTCTTGTTAGTTTTACAGCTAAATATAAATTCTCAATCAAGAAATGTTAGTCAGAGGCACTCATTTGCCTCCTTGGCCAACACAGTCATTCAGGTCCCATGGTTTTCAAAAGTGCCTAATGGAGAAAGCATCAAAGTTTAGAACATGGGTTGGGCACCTAACTTTAGAACAGGGATTGGGCACTTTAGAAAACTCCACCCTCTTCTCTTAAGCCACATTTTTCTGTTCAAAGTAGTTAAAAAAAACAAGACTATATCAAAGTGCAGTGTTACCCAAAGCGTAGGTGCATTCCTCCTGGGAGTAAAAAAAATAAACACTTTGGGAAAAATGAGGGTGGGTGGGAGAGGAGGCACAGGGAAGCCTCCTAATTGTTCTCCAGGGTCTTAGTTTTAATTTGTTTTTTAAAGTTAGTTTCTAGTTATTATGGTTGCGGTGTAAATGACATCCAAGTACAACTGATGCAGCAAAGAGCCTGAAACAATAGCATTCAATGGGTGCTAACTGAAATACCAGTGTAGGCCTGGCTTGAGATGAGTAATTGAACATGGATGAGGTCTTATTTCTTGGGAGACAGGATTAGGGAAGTAAATGGATCTCCAGACTGGAAACAGAAGGTCTGTACTATTTAAGATAAGGGGGAATCCACAGGGAGCCATTTACAATGGACAATCTAACAATGGATAAAATAACCCTGGAACCTACACTGAGGTGTAGAGTAAACCATGCATGCACAGTGTGTGGACAGAGCATTTTGTATAGGGATTGGTTCCTACAAACACATCAAACGGACCCCAAAACGTGTGATGCAATATATACTAAATGCCACTTAATATGTAAATGGATGTAAAAGAAGAGCTTTGCAGAGCATTCTTTGGATGTGTGGTATACCCTGTACCCACCCCCAATGCTTGAGCCTGATCAACTCAAGTGTAGCTGGATTGCATGCCAATAAAGAAACCTCAGTGATGAGACCTGAGTCAAGCTGAATTCCTGGGAACCAAGTGGATAGGTTCTCAGAGGCTTCTGAAAGGTCTCAGAAGTCACTTAAGCATACTTCCGGATATTTTCCTTTTGTAAATTGCAAATTATGGGCAGAAGACTCATTTAAGTTTCTGACATTTCTAAACCTCAGTTTTTAGGATTCCATTTAAGCTTTCAATAAGTTCTTTACAGATGAGATAACGTTTTTGGCCTGGGCTCCGACAACCGCTATATCCTAGCAACGTTTTGTTGTACTGTCATTTTCACTCCTTTCTTTTTCTTCTGTATCTCAGCTAGCTGAGGCTTTAATAAGCTAATTCTTACACTTATTCTTTTTCTGACAGGCAGCATCTCTTTTTCAACTTACTAGGTGTTTTCCCTTTTAAAAAGTATTGATTGTTTGAGCTGATCAGTGTCCGGGGCATTGCTCTTAATTATTTTTCTACACAACTGTACCTCGATTACATTCCCACTAGTATATTGGGAAGCAGTCAAGCTATACAGAAATTCCTATTTCATCTTTAATGATTTTGACTAAATCATCCATAGTCCAATAAATCAAATCAGATCGTCACTCTATCTGCAGCAGCCAGCGCAACTGATTATTTACCGACACAGTCATCAGGAACGGCCTTATCTTTTTCAGAATGGTTATAAAGGCTTCTGGGAGGGGGGGGGGAGGGGGAGGAAGCATATGGTGGTGGGAGTTACCACCACCTGACCTCTCTTTTGCATAAAGTGTTTTATGACTAAGGGTTTCACTGGGTGTGACAGCATTCCATTGCCATGATGGGGTTTCCTCCTCAAGCTAAGCATTCTCTTCTTTAACACTTCAACATCCTCATTAACACTCGCCCCCCTTTAACATTTACACAACCCCCAACTACTTAATTCTCTCTGATCTCGGCAGTGTTTATTTGTACAAAAGCAGCTTTTAACTCCTCACTTTCTTTCTTAAAATTCCATTCTGATCCAGGGGGGCTGGATCAATTTTTATAGTGGCTGTGCTGATGATGGAAACCATGTCTTTGGTATTTGTTATTACTACTTCAAGCCAGGAGGTGTGGCAGCACCACTGTTCTTATCTTCTAAAGTGACACATTTCTCAGACAAATTCTTGTCAGTTCTAAGCTCTTCTTTTTTTTTTTTAAATAGTTTTTGCACTTATTTTTTAACATAGTACATTTTGCATGCAAAGCTGTACTTTAATGGTGTGGCTGATGCTCATTTACCTGCATATCGACCAATGTGATATACACCATCATGTGCCAGCAATGCCCCTCTGCTATGTACATCGGCCAAACCAGACAATCCCTACGTAAAAGGATAAATGGACACAAATCTGACATCAAGAATCATAACATTCAAAGACCAGTAGGAGAACACTTCAATCTTCTTGGACATTCCATTAAAGATTTGATGGTGTCAATTTTGAAACAGAAAAACTTCCAAAACAGACTCCAATGAGAAACTGAGGAACTGGAATTAATTTTCAAATTGGACACAATTAACCAAGGGCTAAATAGGACTTGCGAATGGTTCTCTCATTACACTAATTGATTGCATTTCCCTTGTTAATTTACCTTCACTAGTTATCTCATGCAGACACAGAGATCCATTTCAAAAGGTATTTTTTTCTCCTGCTGATAATGGCCCATCCAAATTTAACAGCCTCTTAGAATTGGTATGCTAATGTGCAACTTTTTTTTTTTGCTTTCTGTTTATAAATGCATCTTACTTCTGTTCCATTCTATGCATCCGATGAAGTGGGCTATAGCCCACGAAAGCTTATGCTGAAATAAACTGCTTAGTCTCTAAGATGCTACAAAGTCTTCCTTTTCCATTAAGTTTGTTTCCTCTTCTACAACTTTCATTTGCTTTTTATGATTTTTTACATGCATCCTTCAAGTTACCAAATTCTGTTTGTAAAGGTTAAACAACCAGAAATAATCCTGGTGAAACTGCTGCCTTGATTTGGGGTTTCTTTGCCTTAGAGGGAGAAGGGAAGAACAACTAGACATTATTTCTTCTCATGGCTGCCAATGGGTCATAGTTTTTTTAAAAATCAGTTGCAATCAACAGCCCTTTGCTGTGTCCTGCCAATACTTTTTTCTCTCTCTAATAAGGCTCTCCGGAGTCCTTTTACACCTGGTCCCAGTCTTCCTCTAATATTTCTCTTGTAAGTCTTAAAGGGCCACCCTTGGATTTAACTTACTTCTCTAGCATTGTACTAACTTCTTCATATTTAAACTCTTAAACCTTCCAATGCCATTTCCCATAATGCTAATTTGTGGCTCTCACACTAAAGAGTGTACACATTACCTGCTCTGCACAAGCGGATCCAAGACATGGCATTAGTACGTTGGGACAGCTTCTGAGACCTTATCCACTCAGTAGCCCCTGAGAACTTATCCACTTGGTTCCCAGGAACTCAGGTCTCATCACTGAGGTTTCCTTATTGGCATGCAATCAAGCTAATTTGAGTTGATCAGTTTCAAGCATTGGGGGTGGGTACGGGTATACCACACATCCAAAGACTACGCTGCAAAGCTCTTCCTTTACATACACGTCTTGGGGTTGGCTTGGTCTCTTTGTAGGAACCAATCCCTATACAGAATGCTCTGTCCACACACTGTGCATGCAAGACTTATTTTTTACCTCAGCGTATGTTCCAGGCTTATTTTATTCATTGTTAGCTTTTCCATCGTAAATGGTTCCCTGGGTGTTCCCCCTTATCTTAAATAGTACAGACCTTCTGTTTCCAGCCTGGTGATCCATTCACTTCTCTAATCCTGTCTCCCAAAAATGAGGCCTCGCCCATGTCCAATTACTCATGTCAAGCCAGGCCTACAGCCAGTGGATGATTGTTGAAATATCAACAATGATGTTTTGTTGTACCACTGCTCAGCAAAGTAAGCAAGTAAAGGAAAGGAAGTATGTGAGTAACCACTCCTTTTTGGTATGTCTTTAGCAATACATGGCAAGGCATGACTGGAGCACGGAGCTGGAGAGGGCATGGCTAGCGTAATTCTCCTGAAAGGGACCTCAGTTTTTCAAAGTTGAGGAAAATACTGTCTTAGTGTTAAAGTAATTCCAGCATAAAGGGCCTGCAGAGGACCCTTAAATAGTGTGTGGTAGGTTTTTGCTCCCCCTCTAGACTACAGTGAATTATACTGGAAGCCACCGACAAAGGGAAAAAATGAAGGATGCTAAGGATTACAGCATTCTGACAGGCACTCCAAGAATTTGACCTTGCTGATGACTCACTGGATATAATAGCCCTTGGTAGAATTAGAAGCAGATTAGTAAAGACAAGGCCAACTGTCATGAAAATAATATAGCACCCTCTTAGGGGGGGAAAAAATTGAAGGGTAGTAAGAGGTGCAAACAAAGGAGAGAAATATTGATTTTTTCACTGTGTTTTACTACTGTTTCTTTTATACCTAAGCATTTTGAAATCCTGGTAGTGTTGGTGTTAGGTTTAGAGGGTGAGGCTTCTCAAAAAGCAGGGTTACGAAGTGAATACAAGGGCTGCAGATGCAGAAAGTAATGTTGCACATTTCCATTGGCCCTGAAAAAGCATGATTTAGAGATCTTGGGCTGAACTGAATAGTGATATAAACAGTCAAAAGAATGGGCAAGGTTTACAGCAATCCTGATCTCTCTCTGTATGTATAGAGAGAGAGGCAATGAAAGTTACCTGTACTAAGTGGGTGTAATTTGCACATGCAATAACCAGAAGTTAAAGCTGGAGGAGGCTAACTTTTATTTATACATTCTTATTCTTTAAGGTAGTCTTTCTTCTTCCTCCCACCTTCCTCTGAGTGTCTAGATTAGGAAAATAAACCCAGGTTAGGGCAGTGTTATGTGATATGTGCCACTCCCTGACCCTCACTTAGAGCAAATCCACTCTGCAGAGCTGAGCCAGAGTATCTTCGCTAGGCATTGGAGATTCCATGGCTTGGACCTCCCATAAGTACTGGTGGATGACTCTGTGACCCTACCACTTTCCTTTCTTCCCAGCGGATGGTGAAGAGCTGGAGGATATACTTGGAAGTGGCTTCACAGGTGTCCTCCATCCCTTCTCATGGCCCACTCCAATCTCCTTTCTATGATGCTACAGGGGAAACCTGTTCTGCATGTTCTGCAAGGATGCACCCCTCCAGCCCCCACCTTCCCACTGAGTGTCATCTTCCATTTTGCCGCCTTCTCTCATACAGATTAACTCTACTGGTTGTACTGGAAGAGGACACTCAGAGGATGCGTCAGACATCCTTGCCCTCAATTGCTAACATGTATGATGGTACAAACTGGATCACCTTTAAATTTGGCTCATGTCTTACTACTGCTTATAATAGTAATTAATGATACTCTGCATTTATGTGGCGTTTTCAGTTCAAGGATGTTAAAACTCCTCAAGCACTAAGTTGACAAGGAGTATATGAAAGATGGTAGGAGATGGAGACAATCAAATATACACAGTCTCTATATACAAATATATAAACTTGACAGCTTTCTAGATTATTATACAATTAAAGCGAATGACATCTATCTCCATCAGAGGGGTAGCCGTGTTAGTCTGGATCTGCAAAAGCGACAAAGGGTCTTGTAACACCTTATAGACTAACAGATAAGGTGTTACAAGACTCTTTATCTATCTCCATGTGCCCTGCATCTTAGCCGTTGCTAAGAAAGGTTTTAAACAGTTGTAGGAAGAGGGAAAAGTGGCCTTGTAGACCAATTTGGAGAGCGTAATTCTGACACTGGAGATATGGCTTTAAATCCTCATGTGGAAATTAATTGGCATTCATAATTGCCATTTGTCCCCATCAAAAGCTCCACCCCTCGAGTGCAATTCAGTGGAGCGGGTGATCTTGGTTCAAGAAGGACGCAGGACCTGCAGTAACACTGGCTGCTGTAGTTCAAGTTTAGGTGCACTGAGGGATCCGTCCAAGAAAATTTGTTCAGTGTCTACTCAGACTGTTGCTATGCACCCTTTGTTCATTTTCGTGGTCACTAAAGTCACTCATTTTTTGTATGTAAAGAAGTCTAAATCTAAAACAAAAGCCATTTTTAAGTGACAGGATCTCGAAAGAGCATTTGAAATCATGGTTTGTTGACTTTCCTGTAATACCACCACCAAAGCTTTTTTAAAAATTTCAAACAAAAGTGATTGAGAATGGGCTGAAGACATAAACACAGAATTTCAGCCTGGAAGAAAGTTTTACAGAAATGGAAGGAAAATATGCTGATAAAGTTTGGTCATCAATGTAATTAAACCTTACACCATTGTCTCTCCCCCGCACCTCAGGTAAACACTGTCATCAAAGTAATGCAATAGGGTAGGAATCCTAGAGAACTCAGAGACATCAGCTTCACCATCTGGTTTATTTTCAATATGATCTTAGGTAGTATGGTGAGAGTTTTCAAAACAAAATGTGGGATCCTAGGCATTTAAATAAAGGGTTTAATCTTTCCTATGCTGACTTGGAAAGGGTGAAAAGATTATAAGGCGAGGCCCCAAGTAATATTAGATAACCTGTGGCGAGAATAAATGAATAAATATATACACCAGCTCAACAGAGGAACTACAGCACGCACCAAGCACCGACAAGCAAATTGCTCTGCAGTTACAAATGTCATGCTGGCAGTTCTGTTATGCTAGTGTGCCCTACACAGGAAGGATTTATTTTGGTCATGACACACCAGCTGTGTATGCTGGTTATATGGCCAGCTTAGCCCCCGGGGCTGGTGGTGGTATTCATCTAGGAGAGGGAGCTTGCTGTGCTGCTGTTTCATGTTATTTATGGTGAAAGAGACCTCTCCCACTGGGAACCACTGAACAGAAGCTTTGAATCAGCACACTCCCTGACTGTGCCCTTTCTACTTGAGCCTACTGACTTTTGCTTGCATGTGCAATCTTCATAATGACATTTCTTGACAATCCTTTGCTTACTCGGGCAATCATAACATTTGCTTCATACATGTAATTTATAGTGTGTGTGTACACACATCTCACATGTATACAAACATGGTGGGGTATAAAGATTTTATACTACAGGAACTCCTCACTTAACATTTAAGTTATGTTCTGAAAAATGTGACTTTAAGCGAAATGACGTTAAATGAAGCAAGTTTTCCCATAAGAATTAATGTAAATGGAGGGGTTAGGATCCAGGGAATTTTTTTTCCACCAGACAAAAGACTAATATTTACACACACACACAGTATAAGTTTTAAACAAATAAAACAGCCACTTAGAATTGGTATGCTAATGTTCAACTTTTTTTTTGCGCTTTCTGTGTGTATAAATGCATCTTACTTCTGTTCCATTCTATGCATCCGATGAAGTGGGCTGTAGCCCATGAAAGCTTATGCTGAAATAAACTGGTTAGTCTCTAAGGCTTCCTCGTCTTAATTTAATACTGGTACACAGTGATGATGATTGTGAAGCTTGGTTGAGGTGGAGGAGTCAGAGGGTGGGATATTTCCCAGGGAACGCCTTACTGCTAAATCAGGGGTTCAGGACCTCTAAGGGGGTCATGAGGTTATTACATGGGGGGGGGGGGGTCGCAAGCTGTCAGTCTCCACCCCAAAGCCCGCTTTGCATCCAGAATTTAGAATGGTTTTAAATATATTAAGTGTTTTTAATTTAATGAGGGGGGTGTCACACTCAGAGGCCTGCTATTTGAAAGGGGTCGCCAATACAAAAGTTTGAGAACCACTGCGCTTAATGAACTAGCAATTTGATGAGCCCTCAAGGGTTAACACTCTTCTCCTTTAAGTATCAAGAGTGAAGTCAAAAGTACATTGTTAACTAGATCTGCAAGCCTCCCTTCCTGTGTTCCCTCTGCTCTATGGAAGATGGGGTAAGCGGGGTGCAGGAGCATGGGGGAAGGGAGACACCCTGACATTACCCCCCCCCTTCTTCCCTTTCCCCAGCCCAGGAAGCAGGAGTCTCAGGGAGCAGCTTCAAGGTGGAGGGCAGGAGCAGCACGTTGCAGTGGGCAAAGGGACATGAACTGCTGGCAACTGGATAGTCTACTAGGCAGCTGACTACCTTAGAAGGGAGCACTTCACAACTTTAAATAGCGTGTTCCCTAACTGATTAGCAACGTAACAACGAAACAACGTTAACCGGGATGACTTTAAACGAGGAGTTACTGTACATATCGGCATAAGTCTGAAATCATCATGTTACTCATGAGCGGTGAAGCTATGAGTTAGCAATGAGGTTATTCCATAGAATGCCAATGAATTCTTTCCACCACATCACACCATTCTAAATAATAATATCACCTAGCTCTTTTATAGTACTTTTCATTAGCAGATCTCAACACACTTTGAGGAGGTCAGTATCTTATCCCCATTTTACAGATGGGGAAACTGAGGCACAGTTCAGGGAAGTGACTTTTCCTGGTCACCCAGCAGCAGAGATGTATATATTCCATCTGTACCGCTGATAATTTATTGGCAACCTGGAGACGGTGACAGGAATCAAACCTGGGATGTTTGAAACTTAATGCATGAGCCCCTACTGCATGAGCTAGAAGACGTGCTTTTTAGCCAAGTCCATAACAGGTTCATCAAGCTCCGGCTGGTCTAGCTGCCACTAGAGAAGGACAGAGCACCACGCCAAATAGGACTGGGTAATACATATATGCCACCAAACTTTGCCACATTTTTATAGAGTAATATTTTTAAATATTAACATTTTGTCTATGAAGTCAGGAGCCTTATTTACCAGGAGGTCAACTGCACATGCATCAAAAGGAACTACAAAAGCCTTCCTAAAATGACCCAACAGTGTTTTTCTATACATAAGTATGTCACGGTTAAAGATTTGATGCTTGTAGGCCTGGAAGGTTCCAACGTAAGTCCTCTGTATGCCACCAGAAAGGTGGGAATCCCCTCCTTCCAACTCCGCAGGGTCACAATAATTATCTGAACTTTAACCCAGCATTGAATCTTGCCTGTCCTGGCTTTGACCAGTGGTAACTTGGGGTTAACCATTCTCTCTACTACTCAGGTCAGAAACCCAATCATAGCTTTTTAAAGAAATGATGAACACAATAAAAAAATTCTTTGTCTCCCTTACAGCAAGGCTATAGCTGCAAGAAATGTTTGGTCTTAGCATCGGACTTTCCACATAAGAGCTCTAGCCATCACCTCTGGCTGGAGTTTTCACAGATCATATATAAATCAGGGTGACCCATGAGGGCAAGAGCCCAGGAAGAGGGCACTTATGGTGTATTCTGTACATGGGTGGAAAAAAATAAAATATAATAAATAATAAATCCCACAAAAAACAATGAAAGAATAAATTATTGGGCAAGCACTACTTGCCTTCTAGAAGTGCTTAGGTTCCATTAACACCCAAAGGCTGATCATCAGGGAGGACTAGGCCATTTGCCCCAGCAGAAGTGACACCCAACTTCGACTTGCAAGAAATCATGATTGGTCGTTACTTGCATAAAATCTCCAGTTTCCCAACTTGCTGGTCACAACCCAAATACCACAAGGCTTGAACTGGGAATGGGGAGAGACTAGGGTGGTGAAGTTGGGCTGCAGCAGCAGGGTATACCATCACCTCTTTCAATAGGCTATTTTGTGCTCCAAAATCACAGCTTCATTTGAAGTGCCCTGTTTATCTCAGTAAAATATTGATGGAGATGCCGAGTGATTGAAATGCAATTATTTACATCACACTGCTGATCAAAACACATAAGAAAGGAGGGCCCTAGAGGATGCATGATCGTATTTGGACATCTGAAGTTTACTGTAAATGAAGTCTCATTTTGTCATATCAAATGGGCAGAGCTTGTTTTATGGGCGAGCAATTCTTCCTACAATGTGATCCTTGAAACAGTAGGGCAAGACAGAGTAGCCAGCTGTCTGGGCTGTTATCCCTATAGATGCTGAAAGCAGTTAGCACTATTAGCCTTTTGTCTACCAGTGATAAAATAGCTAGGAACTCCATCAGCTCATGCAGAGACTTTGCAGTGCAGTATGTGAACTGCTCCCTTTGTATTTCCATCTCAGGTTACACATATAAGGTGCACACACTGTAAATTAACCAGGTTTTATGGTGGTTTACCTCCTGCATTTCAGACTGCATGTAAACAAGTCATCAATATGACCTTATCGATTCCTCTTTGATTCAGATTGCACCAAATATCTGGCTGGAGACAATGATGCCAGAATAGGTCCAGTCATATCATCTGTCAAGGTTTAAAATGTCAGAAACTACTATATTTATAGTTATTATAATTTATGCTACATGTAAGGACCCTTTCCTCTCTCCAATATTAAATATGGTCCAAATTCATCCCTGGCATTTACAAATGGAATTACACCATGATGAACTTGAGCAATACATTTTCCAATGACATTAGTCTTAATTTGTCTGTGTCCAATTAAAAATTCTCCTTTAACACAGGCAAGCCATTTCACTTTGGGTATGAATGAACCTGTGGTTCTTACTTAATCTCATCTCAAAAGCACAAGTAATACTGTTTGTTGAAAAATAACATGTGATTCCCTTCAAATAAACAAGAATCACTTATTCTTAAAATCAAACATCTTCTGTTTTTGAGATTAGTTGCTTTACTTGTGAGTGCATTGAGATGCTTGATTGATTGCCAAAGAGAGCAAACACAATCTCTTCATTATGCTAATAGTGAAGTAACAGAAGTCTAGTGACATTTTTTTGACAAATGCTAATGATTACTTAATTCTCCAGTTAATTAGCATAATCACGTTGATAATGTCTTTGGTACTGATGTCAATGTCATATCTGATTCTACACAGTTGTTCAGCAAAAGTCACCAATGAAATAAAATGTCATGATGAATCTTATTTCCTCTTATGGCTGGTGGTTTTCTGGAATCATCCTATGAAAAGACTCACATTTCAGCATTGAGGCCTGGCACCTTTCAATTCAAAGCTAGAAACTTGGGCTTCATATCAGAAAGAGAGATTCCTGTTTTTCCATTGAAATTGACATTGAGACAGAAGGTAACAATTATTTCTCACTACATATACTACAACTGAACTAGTGACCTAGACAAAAAGTGCTCTATTTTCAGGCTCACCTTTAAT
The DNA here is from genome assembly GCA_032164245.1 of Sternotherus odoratus. NCBI lineage: Eukaryota > Metazoa > Chordata > Testudines > Kinosternidae > Sternotherus > Sternotherus odoratus. Next base: position 93,520,754 of record JAVMKO010000003.1, read on the forward strand.
GGATGGTTGATAGATATAGGAGAAATTATCACTACACCCTCAAAGTCAACTAGCATTCCTCAGTAATTCTGCTTAGTACATATTGTCCATAAAGCTTTATGTCTTTTAAAAAGCATTGTACAAATAGTAAGGTGCCACAGGATTTTGTTTCCTGTAACCCTTCTGTCCATCAGAGTTGGCAGCAACAAGGGCTGGGTTCAATATCCAGGGGTTCTGTTCCAACAATACAATATAAAACCGGCCTGAGCCCCCACCCAGTGACCTGGGACAACCATATACCACCCTTCTGGGCTCCTCTAAGAGGCAATACTTCCCCTCTCGCAAGCACAGAGTCTGAGTGTACCAAAAGCCTTTTAATAACAGAGAGAAACAATGTGGCATTATATTGGGGAAACACCACAAACAGGATTCATAAAACAAACCATGAACCAGAAGCCCCCTCCCCACCCCACACAAGCAAATGGGCTGTGTCCTTCACCATTGGTTCTTGAGTCCCACAAGCCCCAAAGTCACTCAAGGTCCCAAAAAGTCCAACAGCCCAAAAGTCTCTGCAGAGTTCAAAAGTTCATTTGCAGAGTTCTACCTCCCAGCCCGGGGGGAAATGGGGAGCAGGTTAAGGGGCATCTTACATGGTCAGAGGCCGACAGCCCCGCCACTCAATGGGGTTCTGCTGCAGTCCTCACCATGAGCTGTTCCATCAGCTGTCCCCCAAACCGCTCCAATCTGCCAGCAGTCCCATGAGCTGCTCTGCCAGATGCTCCATTCCATCAGCTGCCCAGGAACTTCTCGGCTTCACCACTCACTCTGCCTCATCAGCTGCTGCACATCGCCAGCCACTCCACTAGCAGTCACTCTAACTGGTCCACTCCATCAGCTGCTCAGCAATACATTTTCAGCCCCCCCTACTTAACACAGTCCTCAGTGATCTCAGCTCTTAAGTGATTTCAGCTTGGGGGGGGGGGCTTTAGTGCAGATACACTGCTGGGCCCAAAGTGAGTTCAGCTTAGCAGGCTGAAACTAGACTCCTAATGGAATCAAACATTAGCTCTGACATTCCACAGTGGAGAGAGACATGGTGCAATAAGCTTGTAGGGCCCTTAAACAAGGTCCACACCAAAACATATAAAGACTTACCCATTTCCTTTCTCAATTCTGTGGGTTTTGGAACCCTTGGCCAGTGAGTGCTACCTAGATTATGGTGAGTCCCTCCATCATGACAAAGGCCAAGTACATGTCCCCGTCCCTCATTCATGTAATCAGGTTAACAACATTTTATCATTCCTTCCCCAACAACAGAGAAACTGGGGATCCCACAGCAGCTGAAGTGACCATTTGGGCTGCTGTGAGCTCAGGCTATGCGGGTGGGTGTTTCTATGCAAATAAGATCAGCTGAAGTTATTTTCCACAACTCACCGCAACTCACCACCAGATGTCAGGGTGGAGCTCATCCTGACACTGCTTATATAAGTAACTTCCCCATATTTGCATAGTCTGAAACTAAGATACATAATAGTTAATGGAGTAACCAAAATATCTCACAGAAGTAAGTGGGTTCTGTTTCTGCTGAACTACACTGTCTTGGTAGGCAGCAGTTGGGGGTGACTCTATTGGCCATTAGTCTTCTTTTATTATGGATCCAATCAACTGACCAAATAGATTCAACAATTTCTCAAGCTCAAATTCCATTTTTCTTTATGCTTGGTGTGAGATACCAAACGCCAGTTGCAAGGAAAGGGCTTAAGAAAGATGAGAATCAGGCCTAGAGCAGCTTCTGTGAATATTTAACAGATCTGTGAACTTGCAGAACACAGTGATTGTGTGCAGAGAGTCTTAATTTGAAATACAAATAAATAAAGAACATATAAACTTCCCTGTTTTATCCACATAGTTAAAGAGAAAAGTTACATGGCGGAGAGCGATGGCATCTTTCCCCCACCCATACTGATGCTTGGATAAAATAGTACAGTATTTGAGTCTATTTTAGCTTTTCTCTTCAAAAAGAAAATCTGTAAGCATCTTAGGGGTAGGGGCTGTTTTCACTATATGTTTGTACAGCCCCTCGCACATTACAGTGTCAGTCTTGACTGGGTTTCTGGGCTCTACTGTGATATTATTATTACCAACAATGGTGTGCTGTAATTGGTCATAATATTCAATTGTCTGCACATTAGTAATTACCTATAATGTGTCTGCAGAACAATCATGCAGAGGCACCAATGATGAAGACAGCTGTAGGCATTTATAAACAGCAGAACTTTAATTTACTTGAGCCTTCCTTTGACAATTAAATTGTGCATCCCGAAGGAACAGATTGATAGACACCCCATAAGATTCTTTTAAAAATGACAGTGAAATCTGACATGCTGCATGACCAACGACGTGAAATAAGACACCAGTAGCTTTGCTTTGACTGTTTATAGGCTCTTGTTGTTGTATTGGCCATGGTTCTCTCTCAGTCATTTATGGAACGACAAGGTATGCAAATGTCGCCAAAGTTACTGCATCAAGAATCTGGGTAGTGAATGGGAGTCTCATAAATGTAATGAGGTAAACTGGTTTCATTTTAAGTGAAGGGATTTAGCCTCTATTTCCTTTCAAGATTCTCCTAAGATTACAGTAGAGCTCAGTGTCAAAAATGGTTAGGGAGGGCTAAGAGTGAGCTCATAGTTGAGCATGGACAATTGCCTGCATCCTCTCGAAGAACAGCGGAGCCACTAATCTGATGTCCACACCCCAGAAGTTCCCCAAAGGAATTCTGGAGGCATCAGAACTATTTAATATTGTTTTCATATACTTTCATTTTCTAGGGCCATTCTGTTGTTTACTCAGATTGAAAACGTTAGGTTAACTAAATATAAAATAATAAAGGGTAAAATAAATATTAAAGGCAGAGGACCTTTTTCAAATACTTACTTTTGCCCTACACGCACCGTGTTTTTCAGATGTTCATTATAAAGATATAGTCAACCATACATAAGCAATTAAGGACATTTGATGTCCTTGGATGAAAAATAAAATGCAGCCTACTCCTGGGGTTTATGTTAAACTAGAAAGAAATAGCTTAAATCCTTATTGGCCCTTTATTGGAGTTAGTTATGGGCCTCACTAACAACCGCTTACAGTGGTGAGCAGTACGCCCCTTGGAGGACCAGCCATCTGTCTGAAAGGTCATTGCAGGATTGGGGCCTAATTTTGCTGTTGTTGATAGAATATGAATGTTCCTGCAGAGTGTTTCTGGTTTAAATTCTCTTCTCTCTGATGACTAGCATGATCCCACTCAGCTCTGTGATACACTCTTAGAATTTTTTTTTAAAACTGACTTCAGTACAGAGATTTGTGATTAACTACAGCCCAAAAACATGACACAAGAAGAAATGCATCTTTCATTACAATGGGAAGCACTATAGCCAGTAGCAGTGATATGTGACAGTTTAACTCTTCGATATAAAAGATTTATTAGGCTCTAAGTAGTATCTGAGCCATCAAGCAACAGAAGCTGCAAGCTGGTAACATTTAATGGTCATCTGAAAGGACAGGAAGCCATGCTGATCAAGCCTCTGTCAGCATATGAATCACTTCAGTAATAACAAAATGGAATTACACAGAATACTGGAAGTGTATATATTTATCCTGGTTTCTAAATTTTAATTAAGAGGAGAGATATTTTTTTTAAAGGCAGCTTTATTTCAAGCACAGAATGCTTTTGGTTTTCAAAAAAAAGACAAATCAGTGGTTCTGGATATTCACTTTCTACAAATGACTGCACTCAAAATAAAATTGTAACCCATTAGACTTCATGTAATTTGCTACTGGGACTAGGTAGGTGTAATGGTCAGTGCACGGAGATGTGCCATGTTGGAAGGGGCAAACTTATTTTGATCCCTGTCAAACAATGTTGACTCAGAATTCTAACAGGCCCCCATATGCTGAGTTTGTTGACTGGACAAATTCAAAAACCAGAGCATAGAAGATGCTCATAATGCCCCCATTTGTGCCAGACTAGCTTTTGGGGAAAAGTGAAAAGACATGGCTTCTTCTAAACTGAAGGCTTCCCTTTAGCTAAAAAACGTGCATTTCAACTCTCCCGTTGTCAGGGTTCCTTCCCCACTCTGAATTCTAGGGTACAGAGGTGGGGACCCACATGAAAGACCCCCTAAGCTTATTTTACCAGCTTAGGTTTTAAAATTCCCCAAAGCACAAATTCCTGTGACCTTGGATGGTAGGCTTTCACTACCAAGTGATTGAGAAAAAGAATCATGGAAAGTACCACTTGGAGTTCCTATTCCCACCAAAATATCCCCCTCAAGTCCTCACCACCTTCCTGGGAAAGTCTTGAGAATAAAACCCCCAAGAATTGTTACAGGTGGGCTCTGATCCAACTGTTGGATCTTTAAAACAATGTAAAATATCAGTCAGATTCTTAAAAGAAGGATTTTATTTAAAGAAAAGATAAGAGACTCACACCTGTAAAATCCAGATGGAAGTTAACTTTATAGAGTCTCAAAAAGATTCAAAAAATAATACAGAGGAATCCCCTCTAACTTTAGTTTCAAAATTACAGCGAAAAAAAGGGATACACTTCCCTCTAGCAAAGAAGAGATTCATAAGTGAGAAAACAAAGAAACTAACATGCTTTGCCTGGATTGCTGTCTGGTCCCTCTAAAGTCCAAGAGCAAATGAACACACAAAGAGCCCAAAATAAAGCCTCTTCCCCCACCCAGATTTGAAAGTATCTTTTGTCCCCATTAGTTACTTTGATCAGGTGCCAGCCAGGTTATCCAAGCTTCTTAACCTCTTACAGGGAAGGAGGAATTTTAGGCTACCCTTATGGTTATGACATCCTTGCATAAAACACTTTCATAATTTTAAATGTGGATGCCTATAGTTAGGCATCTAATGTTACATTTAGACTCTAACTCTCCAAACACTCATGCACATGCTTACATTTACTACCCAGAGTAAATTTCCATTATTTCAGGAAAGAAAAAGAACAAATAAATACACAGCTGAATTGCTGCCTGATTTTGCTCAGATTGCTGAGCTCTCACAGAACCCCAAGAAGTCAATTAGCAAAATTTTAGGCACCCAAGTCTGAAAATTGGGGCCTGAGGGTTTTTTAAATAAAAGCAAAGATTACATTGATTTAACAAAACCTGAAATATTGGAAGTAGTAGTCTGAGACAGGACTGAACATTTTTCAGACATCTACCTTCCCAGAGACTACACATAGGCCAGGTTAAAGACATCTGTTTCATCAAGCACCCAAACATCCATGTCCTTGCAATTTAAAGAAATAAAATAATTATGCTCTATATTTCTTTGTAGCATTGTCAATCAACTTTCTATTTTATAAATATTGACATACGTAACTTACTTCTTGATTTACTCTGCTTTCTATTTCCTCATATAGAGCATGTTGGATCTTTCTCTGAATTGTTTTGCATGTGAGTTGTTCCCACCTCTTCTTTCCCCATCCACTCCTATTGGTTATTTTGTAAAGTTATATTTCACTTCACGTTTGGTACATTGCTAGTTTTGATTGGTCAGCTTAGTTACACAATGGTGGATTTTTTTCAAAATAAAACAACAACAACAACAAAATCACATTTAAGCTTTCTGCTTTCAAAAATTAATTGAAAAAAATTACCAGCTTTTAAAAAGACAAACAACAACAACAATAAGCTTTGTAAAATGGGGGAAAAAATCACACTGTGATGGGGTATATCAGACCCTCTGAGGCTCCCTACTGGAGTCCTCATGACTCTGCCAGACCTCACCTCCAAAAAGGGCAGTAGAGAGGGTCCTCTAAGCTGTCTAGAATGGTTGTGTGGTACACATCCAATCAGGGCACAGCAGACTAGTATAAGAAGAGCTGAAGGGCCATAGTGAGTTCAGCTCCAGCAATGGGCTGTGTGACAGTCAGAGCTACAGGACGGTGGATAAGACGGTGCTGTCAGAAGCCAGGAAATATTAGAAGGAGCCCTGAGTTGGTCGTGGAGACTCCATCAGGACAATGCCCTGAAGTAAGGGTGAAGATAGCACAGGGCTGTGAAGAAGTGGCCCATGGAATTGGAGTAGAATCGACATTTTCTGACCCTGTCCAGAAAAAGCTTTGTTCATAAATTCCTAGTCAGCTCTATTCAATATGTCCTTTGCTAGCAAGTTACCCAGAAAGGTCCAGATAATTTTCCTGAGATGCTGCTCTGACTCTAGAAAAACAGGACTCTGACAAAGCAGAATCTCATCAATGCAAATATATACCAAACATAATTATTTCTCCCATAATGCTGAACTCTGTACAACCCCTAAAAAAAATAGCATAATAGTTTAAAGATCTACTACAGCTGACAATTAAAAAGAGACAGCTCAAACAGAAGAGCTGATGATTAAAAGTAAAATCTCCTAAAGTTCTGATATGGTATGATTGTAAAAGTTTCAAGTATTCCATGTTTCACCTCTAAACTAGCAACAAGTCAGCCAGCATACTAAAGGCATTAATTTAGGGCATTAAAAAAGCCTAGATATCCCACAAGCTTCTGACAAAACTTGAATACTAAATTAAATAATAAAATATAACCAAATAAAACTTCAACCCCGTTTTCCCCTTTTGGGTCCCCATTTTCTTGAAATAATAATTTTTCTCTGGCTAGGACTTTTCCCACTCATTATTCAATGACTGTAATTCCCTGCACAAGAAGGGCTGCAACTTTGTAATTGCACAACTGAATACCTAAGCCCCACACCTTCCCTGTGACCCCATCCCACACTCACTACATTCCCCCTCCCTTGGTGGCTTGCTCTCCCCCACTTTCACTGGGATGGGTCAGGAAGTTGGGGTGCAGGATATGGTGAGGGTATGGGCTCCAGCATGGAGCCAGAAATGAGGGGTTCTGGGTATGGGAGGGGGGTCTGGGCTGGGGCAGGGAGTTGGGGTGTAGGAGGGGCTGAGGGATCCAGCTGCAGTGCCAGCTCTGGAGTGGGGCTGGAGATGAGGAGCTTGGGGTGCAGGAAGGGGCTCCAAGCTGGGAGGGGTGGTACCAAAGGATTCAGAATGTGTGAGGGGACTGCATATTGCAGTGTGCAAGAGGATATGGGCTCCGGCTGGGGGGGTGCAGGTTCTGGGTTGGGGCCAGGGATGGGGGGTTTGGGATGCAGGAGGCGGCTCCAGGCTGGAAGGTGAAGCTGAGGGCTTCAGAGTGCAGGAGGAGGCTGCAGGGAGTTGAGGTATGGGAGGGGGTGAGGGCTCTGGGTTGGGGGATGAGGGGTTTGGGATACAGGAGGGAGCTTTGAGGGGTTTTTTTTGGGGGGGGAGGCTCAGCTGGGGGTTAGGGCTCAGGGTTGGGCCATGGGCTTACCTCAAGCAGCTCCCAGTCAGCAGCGCCAAGGCAGGCTCCCTGCCTATCTTGACACCGTGCTGCATCCCCAAAGTGAGCAGCCATTCTGGCTCCGGGGGGAAACAGGGGTAGCAGGAGGTTCCATGCACTGCTCTTGCCTACAGGCACTATCCCCCAGCTCTGATTGGCCATGGTTCCCAGCCAATGGGAGTGCAGAGCTGGGGCTCAGGCAGCACACAGAGCCTCAGGGGATCTACCGCCTAGGAGCTGGACTGGCTGGCCACTTTTAGGCCAGGGCATAGTGCAGTGTCAGGACAGGAAGGGACTAGCCTGCCTTACCCCACAGCACCACCAAATGGACTTTTAACAGGCCAGTCAGCAATGTTGATGGGAGCTGCCAAGATCCCTTTTTGATGGGGTCTATAGTGACAACAGGCCAGATCCTCATCTCTCTGTTCCAACTGCTAGGTCCTGCTAAGGCCTTCTAGTGGCAGTAGCAGATCCCTATGTGACCAAGGGGCATGCTCAGGTGATGCAAAAATGGCTCTATACCCACTGCCTGATCAAGCCTTTGATACAGAGCGTGGGGAGCTTGTCAGAGTGAGTAGATCCTGTTCAGATCTTTGCTTGACAGAACTGTTCATTTCAGGCAGCTTAAAGGAGGCCTGAGGTTGTTTAAATTGTGCCAGACTCCAGAGGCAGTTTCTCCCTCCAGTTATCATATGATCAGGAGAACAGAGAGGTGACTTAGAGATGTCATTTCCCTCTAAATCCAGCTATTTCCTGTGTCAACTCCATAAAGTTGGAGACTGAGCCCAGAATGTGTATTCTTTTTAACTGCTATGGTTCTGACTGGTGTAATAGGTAATAAACACCAGTTAAAGAGGTAACACTAAATGCCACCTAGAAAACCAGTTGTTGAAGAGTTATTCCTTTAAAATAAAGTGATTGTGTCATGCTTTTCTAAGGTAACTAGGACAGCCAGTCCCAATGCTGGCAGACAGGAAGGGAAAAGATGAAACAAAATGAAATTGAGCTTTGACATCCACTACGGCAAAGGATTACACCTAACTGACTTGAAACAGCATGCAATGCAGTTGGAATTTAAAAATACTATACTCAAGAGATCTGAGTATCACATAAAAATTACCCAGCTTGCTAATTACCTCCTAGTATGAACACTGTCATCAGCTGAGCTTTCAGCATTGTAGTCTGGATTCTCTAAGGATGATTTCCAATTGCATGTTGTGACAAATTTAAAACAGACTGTTTGCTATACAGCAGACTCCCTCTCCTTCACTACACAAAATCCATTCCTGGTGGAGGAAGCTTTAATCCTTTACCATTGGACTTCAAGCAAATTAAGGGCAAACAGTGGTGGAGCAGGTGGCCTTCACTCTGCCAAGAAGCCCAATACTACAAGTAGTAGCCCAAAAGATTTCCTTTAATTTAAACACCTCTTTCCTTCCTGCCTCCCTCCCCACACCACTGCTTACCAGCACACTGGTGTGGTGCATAAGGTTACTCCATTTTAAATGTTTCCCAGACTCTGTAGACTGGCCTTGTAGTTTTTTATGAAAAAAATCTGCATTTTCTAAGCATTAATCAAGCCACATAACACTCCTGTGATTGTGCCTCACAAGCCAAAATAATGTTGGCATCTCCAGTCCCAGATCCACAAAGGTATTGAGGTGCCAAAGTCCCAGGTTTAGGCTCTGTGGAGGTCCACAGAACTCCTTGCACAGCTCCGTAGGCACCTAGGTTTCCAGGGTAAAAATTCCGTAGGTGACTAATTTTCTTTAGCTGGGCACATGCCCTGCTGCCCCATTCTAGGTGTGAGGATCCCTCTCCCACATAATCCTCAATGTGATCCATGAACTGGGGAGTGGGGGGGGGGAAGATAAATGCTCCTCTACTTATCATCCTCTGAGCACCTGTAGGGATCAACCCCCCCATTCAAAATCCAGCTGGAGGAGAAGGTGGTTGTTACACCACCCACCATATAGTGTTTGCCCAGTAGCTAGAGAACTCACCTGACTTGAGAGATACAAACAATTCCCCCCTCTGTCTAATAGGACAAGAGGGTGGAAATACAGGTTTGTCATGAGTGCTCTAACCACTGGGGACTATGTATAATATATTATATTTAAGTAGTCATTGGACCAGGGAGTGTGGACCCTGGGTCTCTCATATTGGTGTCCTAACTAGGCTACAGAATTACCCTCACACTTTCTGTGGCCCAATAACTAACTTTTTAGTAGTACAGTAGAACAGCTTCAACAGGAGAGACTGAGGTTCCCCCCCCCCCATGTCAGAATATCCCCTCGCTATGTGATTAGAGCGCTCTCCTGAAAAGTGGGGTCTCCAGATACAGGGGGAAATTGGTCCTCTCGCCAGCATCACAGGTGAGTGCACTAACCATTGGGCTAGCTATCAAAGCATGCATCACCACCCCCTCTTCTTCTTCCAGCCAGTTTGTGTGGAATGAGGCAAGCATCTATCTCTGGGAGGGCAAAAGTTTTGGCCCGAGGGCCCCATCTGGGTATGGAAATTGTACAGCAGGCCATGACTGTTTACGAAATTGGGGTTGGGGAAGGCTTGAGGGCTCTGGCATGGGGTGCAGGTTCCAGGGTGGGGACAAATTAGGAGTTCAGGATGGAGGAGGGGGCTCTGGGCTGAGGGATGTGGCTGAGGTGTAAGGTGAAAGGTTTGGGGTGTAGTGCTCTGGGCTGGGGCAGAGGGGCTTGGAAGACAGAAGGGGGAATCAAGGCTGGGGATGAGGGGTTTGGAGTGCAGGAGGGTGCTCCAGGTTAGGTATGAGGTGTTTGGAGGGGGAAGGGGAAATCAGAGCTGGGGCAGCAGGTTGGGGGGGAAAAGGGTGACTCAGGGGTGCAGGTTCCAGATGGCACTTACCTCAAGCAGCTCATGGAAGCAGCGGCATGTCTCTCTCCAGCTCCTATGCGGAGGTGCAGCCAGACAGCTCTGCTGCATGCTGCCCCATCTGCAGGCGCCACCCCAGCAGCTCCCATTGGCCAGGAACTGCAGAGCGCCTCTCCCCTCCCCCGGCTGCTCTGAAGCATAGGAGCCGAGTGGGGACATGCCACTGCTTTCGGGAGCCATGCAGAGTGGGACAAGACCCTGACTCCACTTTTTGGTGGGAGCTCAAGGACTGGATTAAAAATGTCTGGGTGTGGCCTCCGGGCTGTAGTTTGCCCCCTCTGCCGTAACATGTTCACAAAGTGGCAGTGAAGTGGAGTCTTTATTTATTGCTTCTCTATTGGTTAGCAAGGAAAAGTAAAATGATTTTGAATTTCATCCTGATTTCTCTGCTGACCAGTTGATTTTTTTCATTTGGAATGATTTCCCCAGCCCCTTAAAGCAGCATACACCATCTTCATTCCCAAATGTCACCTTTGCTTTTGCTGCTGCTAGTCAGACTCGTTTATCAGATAACATAGGTAACTGCACCTTCTGCAGCTGGATGGCTTGCTTTACTACTGCAGCTTTTAATTAAAAGCTACAGTAGTTTCTTTATATAACAGTGTGAAGAAAGCTGAAAGGCTGAGAGAAAAAATAATCCTGTATTTCACAGAAATTTGAAGTCCCCTATTTCTACACAGCTGCAATTTAAGCAAGCTATATTTTCTTTCAGGAGGAGCAAAGTTACATGAGAATTATTGCTGGCTGGAGAATAGAAAATCCATTTGATAGAGGATTTCAATATTTCAAAATTTATTTTCAGTCCAGTTAAGAAAAAAATCTGAATTTGAAAAATCTCCATGGAAACTTTTTCAAAGTCAATCAAAATATTGTTGACAAAGTCTAAATGGGTTTTGTGGATTTTGACTTAATTTTTTTATAATGCAAACAGTCCTGGGCAAATGTCTGAGCAGCTACTGCCCTGTTGGACTGTGGGTAGATATCCCACCGGGCGGGAACAGGGGGTCCGCGGAGCTGCTCCGAGTGGTGGCTGGTCCCCTGGGGAGCTAACGGGCATTGTGGAAAGTCGGAGGCTTAATGTCACATGCATCCTCACTAGTTCACAATCGACCCAGAGGGGTCGATTTCAGCGCTACTCCTATCGTTAGGGAGGAGTACAGAAGTCGATTTTTAGGTCCCTTTAAATCGACTCAAATGGCATGCATGTGAGGACGGGTACATGTTTATATCGACTTAACGTCGCTAAAGTCAATGTTAAGCCGTAGTGGGGACCAGCCCTAATAATGAAAGTAATTGAATATTGTACCCACAGACACTACAGGGAGAATTTAGGTTGGTTAAATAAAATCAGTCATATTTCACCTTGGCCAAGACACTGGATTAACACTGTCTGCTCTGCCATGACAATCTGCAATCATTGATGATCCCAAGACTGACACTATTTCTAGTTAGAAAAGGAACAGGTGGTACCAGATTCTGCACCCACTTACACTGCTGTAAACCTGATATAAAGCCGCTGTTTTCAAATGTACTTCAGTTTACACCAGTCTATTTTTTTTTGCCTACAAGTCCACAGTGCTCTCTCCTGAAAAGAGAGAAATGAAAATGATCACAAATTAAAAACAAGAAACAACAGGCCTACCTAGCCTATCATCATCTGTATATTCTGGCTAGGTAGCTCCTTCACCTCATCAGCCTCAGAATTTCTTCCTGGGGTGGTGGTGAACCTGGAGTAAGAGTTAATTTGTCACTTTGGTTTACTTTTCAGTAATTACAAGGTGGACTTCAGGGCAGGAGCAAGTAGCTCTTTGAAGTAAAAAAACAAACAAACAAACAAACAAACAACAAAACCTCATAACAAAAAGAAATACCTTTTCCAGCCTGCACTCCGCTGGGTTGTCTAATTATACTGGTTTCTGGTTTCCAGTCCTTCCCAAACAGAAGTTAACTTGGTTGTTTCCAAGAGCAATCGTCACTCAAAATAATCATTTTCTTTCTGCTACAGCTTTTTTCCAACCTATGCTCCTTCTCTCTCACCAGAAGAGGGTTTGTTTTTTTTTAATGGTCACTGGCATTTAATTGGACTCAGGTGTCTCTAATTAACCGGAGATAACTTCTTTTCAGTTCAATTGGAAAAGGACCATTCTAGGCCTGTTATAACTGCCACTCTCTTATAGATGTCAGGTCTGACTTTGTCAAAATATGTAAAAAGGAGTCACTTTCAGCACCAAAATCTTTGATTTGGATAAAGCAGACTTCATTTTGCCAATTAGCCATCACTTGAAAACATTAGAAGTACTCTAGTTTATGTCTGTTGAAGTCCCGTGTTGCTGCATTCTCTGATGGCTTTAAAATATGTTGCTGTCTAAATGTGTAGTAAACACTACAATGAACGAGGTGCCTGTAACTGTATATTTAGCCAACTATGCAGTCAGATATCGATCCCCAACATAGAGCTCTTGTAAACAAAGTCATTGAAGCTATTTGAAGTGTTTGTGTGAAGATGCTTATATAACAAAATAATCCAGCTAACATTTGAAAACATCTAAATTAGCAAGGAAATCAAATCAAGCATGAAGTTTCACCCAGGCTCCATTTGCTCTGGAAAGCAGTCAGCGATCTTTTTTGTTTTAAAAAGTTTGTACAAATGATTCCTATTACCATAGTGGTACTGCTGCCTAGCTTGTCACAACACAAATTCCTTCAAGTAGTATATTGTATTTGAAAAATATTCTCAAGGTCACATTATCCTGAATTAACTGGTGACCTAGCCATTCTAGCTAAAACTACTTTCAAATGCAGTTTTCAAAAAGTTTTTTAATAATCCTTGTTGTTCTAGTTGATGCAGCCTTAACAATCTATGGGAAATGGATGTTGTGGGTTTCAGTCCAGTTCCTAGTGGACATGTATAAAAAACATAAAAATAATTGGCCTAGATTATTTTTTAAAGCATACACGTGCTGTTTTCTTTTCTTTTTAAAATTTTTTAAGATGCAGCTGACCTGTATGATCACAAATCCTAATATGGTCTATAAATAAGGGCTTGCAGATGCTTAAGGCTTTGTGTGCATGTATGTGGTATATGTATGTGTGCAAACTCTGCTATACTCAAAGATGTCAGGCTCATGTAAAAATGGTGCATTTACTTTTGCACTCACTTTAAATCTGACCTTTTTAATGTAATGTTCAGTGAGGCCTGGAATTGAATGGATGGTACCATGTAAGGGCCTTTTTGTGCCTTCCCTGGCTCTATCAATTGAATGGAAAAAGGACTTTACTGTCCAGTGCTGTCAATCCACCTTCTTTCATTAAGATAGTTCTTTTAAATATGTATTTTTAGTTTGAGATTGCTCATCAACATGTGGAAGGATTATGATATTTGACACATATGCTTCAATCATTGAAGCCATAAAAGGGTCCTTATAACAGTGATTCTGCCACCTTGTCGTCTAGCTCTCCTACAGTTGATCAATTTCTCTACTATGGGAAATTCACCAAAAAGAAGTTTTCCAGAGCACATACATTCCAATCTTTGATAGAAAACTATTCACAGACTTTCATCCTTTCTGATGGCTTGTCATTTACTAGAACAACTCCTCAAGCATTATCTTCTGAGATACAAAGTAAAACATATTTTGAGTAACCTGCTTAACTAGAGATAGTGCAAGTGGGTAACCTATAGTGAAGGCCTTCAACCTGATCTGAACCCAGCAGGACCTGACTACAAGTGTTGGGTCCAGGTCAGGTTTGATGGGAAAACAACTAGATCCCTTTGGGCTCAAATCAGCTCTCCTCCTCCTACCCAGGTGGTCAGTGTGGTGGTAGCTGAGTGCCCCGCTCTTGCTGGCCACCACCACCTCAATGAGTGTGGGGGTCATAGATTCACAGGTCTGGTGGTCTTGAACAGCTCTGGAATAGTCTCCGGGAGACTCTTTCAGCGTGCCAGCCCCCTTAGGGCTACAGTCTTTCACCAGGGTAAGCCACTTGGCCCCACTGCCTCCTTAGACTGAACCTTGGAGCCTCTAGCACTCCTGCTTAATCCTATAAGCTCCCTTCAGTGAGTCCACTTGAGACTTGTACACCCAAAAGGAGCAATTGCCCCCACCCCCCGCCCCCCGTTACACTGGAGTGACTCTTAGCCAGCCTTGTTAAAACAATAGGGTTTGTGAGATGTCTGGAACACAACATACAAAGTCTTTGGTTAACATAAAGAACAGAAAGTTACAGCATTTTGTTAAACCCAGAGGTCAGACCCCTCTTTTGTCCCAGTTCAGGACAGTCTCCTGCTTCCAGAAGCCCTACTTAACAACCCTACCTGGTGCCTCTTCAGTCCTTTGTTCTTGTTCCTGAGCAAACATTGTCACCTGGCTTTCCTGGTCAGTCCTTTGTTCTCCAGCTGGTCAAACCCAGTTGGCTTCCCGGGGAGGGGTGCCCCATCCACGGGGAATTAGATACAATGTGCCAAATGTCCAGGCAATTGAAATGGCCATTGTGTTCTTGAAATCTCCAAGGAGAATGGGGCCCCAGGCCTCAGACAGCTAGGTGTCACTCACATCTATATCTCTAGGTCCCTAAAAGAAGTAAAGGTTTCAGGGTAGTAGCCATTTTAATCCGTATCTGCAAAAAGAATGAGGAGTACTTGTGATACTTTAGAGACTAACCAATTTATTTGGACATAAGCTTTATATAGATAGATATAGATATAGATATACACACAGAAAACATGAAAAGGTGGAGGTTGCCATATCAACTTTAAGTGGCTTAATCAATTAAGGTGAGCTATTATTAGCAGAAGAAAAAATAACCTTTTGTAGCGATAATCAGGATGGCTCATTTCAAGCAGTTGGCAAGAAGGTGTGAATAACAGTAGGGGGATACTTGACATGGGGAAATAGATTCAATTTATGTAATGACCAAGCCACTCCCAGTCTTTATTAAAGCCTAATTTAATGGTATCTAGTTTGAAAATTAATTCCAGTTCAACAGTTTCTCATTGGAGTCTGCTTTTGAAGTTTTTTGGTTGAAGAATTGCCACTTTTAAGTCTGTTACTGAGTGACCAGAAAGATTGACGTGTTCTCCTACTGATTTTTGAATGTTATAATTCCTGATATCAGATTTGTGTCCATTTATTCTTTTGCGTTGAGACTGTTCAGTTTGGCTGGTGTACATGGCAGAGGGGCATTGCTGGCACATGATGGCATATATCACATTGGTAGATGTGCAGGTGAACAAGCCCCTGATGGCTAATCGCCTCATCACATCAGCCACAAGTACTCCTTGTTCTTTTTACTATCCATGAGATAAAGTTCAAACTGAGAGGGTGTGGATCATGTTAATAAAGATGATCATGTGTAGCTAATGGTTCTAATCCACCCAATTTATACTGCTGTGCTTTGGGCAGTTAGGTTTCTAACAGCCAGTTAATTAAATGTCAAAAAAGCAACTTTATCTTTCAGACAAGTGAAATGCACTTAGCCCAGTATTTGGATCACCTCTGCCTTTTAACAAAGGTTGCTTCCTGGTGCAGTAAAAACAAAGGGGAAGCAAATTAAGTTTAGATTTCAACTCTAACATTCTCTCTTCCAGTATTCCAATTAATATTTTTGTTTGCAAATCAAAAGTGAACTTTGGTTAAAATAAGTGAAGTACATCAATAACCCTGCTTTAATTCCTTATATTGAAGTAATTTACGTATTATGGGGAAAGGATAGCAACTGGATTAAAATCTTTGCTATAAAATCTATCAAATTAAAATACGTCTATAATTATAAAATGTTAGAGATTTAATAATTTGGGTACCGCTGACACACAATTTTGGATATTTATTAATTAGCAGATAGACCACATTTTTAGAGTGGTGCTTGTTCTAACCCGCATCAATAATAACAAGGACATGTGGTGTACAACTTTCCAGCAAGTAAGAAATATGAATTCATGAGCTTTTTTCTTCAAAGGTGTATCCCATTGTAAGAGAAGCAATACCATATATAATATGCTGTATCAGAAATGGTGTAGTTCATCTTTTCAGAGAAAAAGCAATTTGATTCAATGTGAAAAATCTGTTTTTGTTTTTAGTGCTCTTTGCAGGCTCAGATTGCCTATTGGTTAGAGGTAGTGGAAATTTTCTGTATGATTTTTTTGGTTGTTGTTGAAAAAATGGGTTTTCCCCTTTATAAGAAACTAGCATAAGTGCCCGGCGCTGCTCGGGTCAGTCGGAGGTGGGGAGGTGGCAGACAGCTGACACCCCCTGACCAACCCCAACACCCACCCCTCACCCCTCACCCACCCCGATACCTTCCCACCCCCCCAAGCAAACCCAACACCCCCACCTCACCCCCCGACCAAACCCGACACCCCCACCTCACTTACCGTCCCACCAAACCCGAGTGATCTCCGGGGTTCCGTTGGGAGGGGGGAGGGGCAGTGAGCTGAGTGATCTCCGGGGTTCCGTTGGGAGGGGGGAGGGGCAGTGAGCTGAGTGATCTCCGGGGTTCCGTTGGAGGAGGGAGGGGCAGTGAGCTGAGTGATCTCCGGGGTTCCGTTGGGAGGGGGGAGGGGCAGTGAGCTGAGTGAATCTCCGGGGTTCCGTTGGAGGAGGGAGGGGCAGTGAGCTGAGTGATCTCCGGGGTTCCGTTGGGAGGGGGGAGGGGCAGAGAACTGAGGGATCTCCGGCGTTCTGTTGGAGGAGGGAGGGGTGAGCTGAGCGAGTGAGGTATCTGTTGGAGGGGGGTATTATGACATCATCGCCACCTAACCGCCCAGCCGATGTGATTGGCCCTGAAAGACTTTCACCCCTGGGGGGCGTCAGAGGTGAGATCCGAAAATTTTTCGACCCTTACCAGCATCTAGACCCCAAGACCCCTCACTGTACCAAATTTCAAGTCTCTGGCTCAAACGGTGCGGGAGGACTTCGCAGTCATACGTACATACATACATACATACACACATACATACATACACCACTTGACTTTTATATATATAGTTTCTTCTCTATTTCATTTATGACCAGAATCCAGCCACTTTGTGCCACCTGATAAATATGGCCGGATCATACCAGAAAATCTGGCCCTTTGTGCTAGAGCAAGGTAGTCTGAGAGAGATAGAAAAAATTAGAGATTATAGAGTTCACTGGTCAATAACAAGTTTAAATGGCATGTGTTTGACTCGGTGGTGGAAGACTAAACATTAGGTTTTTAACTATTAGATTTGGGATGAACCAGTATATTCTGAAAGCTCCAATACTCCAATCTATAGCTAGAACAGCCTGTCCACAGTCTGGTCTTCTGCTTAATAAAAAGAGAGTTATTAAAGAAAGAAGCATCTGTGCTCTCTGTGCACACAATGTCAATCCATAAGATGCTAGACCTTCAGAGTGGCAGAGTCCTCATATAATCATATAGTTTAATGATAGATCATCTAGCCTGACCTCTGTATATCACAGGACATCAACACCACCCAGTACCCACACACTAAACTCAACACCACCATATTATAGCCCACGGGAGAATAAGCTATTATGTACAGAAGCAGAGAAGAAGAGGGACTATGTGCACCAGGGTCAGAGTCCGCCTTATAATCAAGGGCTTCTGCAGCACATTGGACCTAAATTATACAGCAGAGATCCCAGAATTACATGGTATGGACTCCAGAGTCCTGCATCACTGCTTCCCTGCAAGCTGGTCTCCTGCACTGACGACTCACAAATCCAGTTCAATCACTTGTGTTCATTGTGTATGTTTTTGGCTAATAAACTTCATTTAGTACTAAAAAACATTTAATTTCCATTTTAAATGGGCTGAACCTTTGTTGTTGTTGTTGTTGTTGGGGGGGGGAACTGGAGGTATTGGCAGCTGGACAGAGACACAGGCCAGTCTGGAGTGGGAAGCTTAGATTTATTGTGGTATACAAGGCCTAGCCAGTGGAGAGAGTCAGAAAGGGCTTGACATGGTCATATTGACAGGCAAAGATATTTTTCTACTTGCCATTTGGATAGACTACAGGGGAAACAGGTACTAGGGAGAGTGGAGAAGAGGAGGGTGCAGTAAGTCATAGATTCTAAGGCCTGAAGGGACAATTGTGATCAGCTAGTCTGACCTCCGTATAACACAGAACATGAGACTTCCCTGAATTAATTCCCGTTTGCGCTAGAGCAGATTTTTTAGAAAATCATCCAGTCTTGATTTAAAAATTGCCAGTGATGGGGTGTCTACCAGAGCCCTTGGTAAGTTGTTCCAATGGTTAATTACTTCAAGATAATCCAGAAGGAAAATCAAGGCACAGACCAACATTTTATCTATTATAACAGGAAAGGTCAGATTTTCAGTATGTTCTGGAGGGAGAAATTGCAAGATTCAGACATGGCCTGGATGTGTGAGGAAAAGGAGAGGATGGAGTGAAAAATGACCATCTGGTTGCAAATGACCATCTTGCTGTTGTCAAGAGTAACAAAGAATGGGAAAAGTGGACAGGATGTAGGAGAAAACCTATAGAGCTTGGTTTCAGCCATGTTGATCCTACATTGTTAACCAACCCTCCAGGAAGGTATCCTGAAGAGTGTGATTTATAGAACTGTGTGGAAAAGAAGAGGTCAGGTTTGGAGAAGTAGATTTGTTATTATCATAGATATTGCAATTAAATCAATGTGAGTAGATTTAAATTATAGGCACCCCTCTTCCCCTCTGCCCTGGTGCTCGATCCTACCTGCCACTGCACCACCTTCACCCCACCCCATTTCCACCCCCTTCTCCAAAGTCCCCGCCCCTGCCCCACCTTTTTACTGGCTCCTTGACTGAGTGCACCACTGAGTGCAAGGCCAGTCTCCTGGCTGAGGGCTGACTTTGTAGAAGAAGTCGAACTAGGCTGGTAAACTCTGTATATAGCTTAGCACTGATGGTGGGACAACACTTTGTAAATAAAGACATGGGTGCTGCACACTCGAGGTCTCTCTGAGCTTTATTGGGGCAGCCAGTGAGCCCCAGGAAGAGAGGCAGCCAGCAGACCCTGTAGTACCCAAAATGACATTTTTAAATTTAGCATACCGGAAAGAAAGGGTAGTTAGTTGGGTATGCTATGAATCACTGTGATTTGCAAACTGAAGTCCTTAATGACAGTCTCATTGAATGTTCTTGGTGCCAAATGCTGTTTGCTTTTGCTTTCAGAACAGTCTGCATTAATAATGAGTGACTCCCTTTGGAAGTTATTTATATAACATATTTCTCCTGGCCACAGGCAGCTGCTCCATGCTAGGTGAGGATGAGAGAGAGAGTGTGTGTACCTGGCAACTGAATAGAGCCATCCAGTTTAATGCACTACTAAAAACCATAGAGTATTGCACCAGAAATCCTTCCCAGAACTTTGGTTAGTAAAACACCATTGTGAAGGTATTTACGTGGGTCTGGTATGGGTAGCACTTTGCAGTTAGGCTTGTCTGGGTCATCTTTGAAGAGAAGAGTTAATAGACAAGAGAATGTGAGGGTGACATTTTATACTTAAACATCTTATGTTTGGTACCAAAACAGATTTTTGAAGAGCACTGTCTGTGCTGCTCCATACTTGCAATTAAGCATAACCCATATAGAAACTACAAGCTAAAAGACTGCATATGACTGGACTCCTTAAGAATATTTTTCACACAGAACGAGTAGTTGCTAGTTGATGTATTTTCCTCTTGAAACCCCACATCATACCTAGACTCTAACAAATAATTTAAGTCACAATGAACAATTGCTTTTTGGTGCCTCTTCCATACGTTACTCTTTAATCTCCACTAACTGAAAGTAAGGAACATCTGTTGCCATTTTGCACATTAAGTAGACCTTTCACAGCATATTCAACTGAAATTATATTTAGCTACATTTTTCCCCAGCAGTGCATTTCCTGATCAATTGCCTGAAAAAGAAAAATGAAGCAAGGTTGAGGCAAAACCCTGTTCTTCTGTTATTCCACTTCTGACTTGCTTGAATGGTTAGTATGAAGAGCTGCTGCCCAAAATAAGGAGGGGAAAACAGAGCATGGTTAGGGTTTATTTCATTTGATCTGTTTGTGAGGATGTCATGGGGGGGAGGGGGGAGAAGGAAATGAAATGAGGGTTGGAAACATCTCTCAGGTTAAAGTTTCCTCAAGGCAGTTATAGAAATGTAGGGTTCTGATTCCCCATTGTTCTGCGCCATATGTAGTGCAATGGAAAACCATTTACACCAATACAAAACGAGTGTCTAACATGACAGTAGCATATAATATGGTTATGTAGCTTATCGGTTTCCTTCATGTCAGGTTTTTAGTGTAGAGCAACCTTCACTGTTGGATGGAATTTTTGTATGAAAATACATACATTTATGAAAGCACTCTATGCACCCAGGGCTAATGCTGTATGCACAATAGTTATGAGATATTTTATATCCATTTAGTTTCCTTTTTTTTTTTTATTCAGCAGAATATCATATCCTGGTATTGTTAATTCAGATAATGTAGCAGTGGCCAATCCTGCTACGTGACATACGAAAAACATCAAGACAGAAATACTAAGATAGGAAAGTAAACACTGGTTAATCTTATAAAAGATAATCTAGAATTAAAATATATTTTTCCTCCAGAATAAGATCATTGCATTTTGCTTTCCATAACCATGTAATGATGGCTAAGGCTAAGATTTTTGTCATGGTGATTTTTAGTAAAAATAATGGATATGTCATGGGCAATTAACAAAAATCAGGGAAGCTGGGACCTGTCTGTGACTTTTGCTGCTGCGGCTCCATGGTTTCCCACACCACCATGATGGCTGGGAGCTGTGGGGTTCCCTCTCCACCCACAGTGGCTGGGAGCTGCAGTCTCCCCACCCCCCCACCCATGGCAGCTGGGAGCTGCAGGGTGACCATATTTTCCAAAGAGAAAAGAGGACACCCCAGCCACTTGCCCGAGGCATCCCCCTCGGCCCATGTGAGGCTGATGCCCCTCACTGGAACCATGAGGAGGGCCCCTCAGGCGTCTGTCAGCTGTCGTTGGAACTTTGCAGGGGGGCCCACCAGCTGCCTGCTCCAGAGTCCTGAAGCCCCTGGGGGCTGAAGCAGAGAAAGTCAAAGATTCCATGACCTGTGTGACATAAACCTAGCCTTAAGATGGCACATAAATGCCAGTGGTATTGCTTGCTAGACCACTCAATCAAAACTGGGTGTGTTTCATATAGTGGCAATTGTCCCCAGAGAATGGGAAACACTCTGTTCATTTGGCATTTTCCTTCTGTGACTAGGTCATCTTAATTTCTGTGTATACTTGTGGGCTGTGTCTGTCTTCCATCATTTGGCTCCGGACACTTCTGTCTCCTCCTTTTTGATAGGATAATTTCATTGCCTCTTACTAATTTGTCCAGTAGGCTAAAACATAGAGCCTTCCCCTCCTTTACAGCAGTTAACAAAATGTCCAAGACAATCATCCAGAAACCTCTGCTGAGGCTTCAGGGTGACTGCATCATTCTTCTGCTCTATGTATCTGACCTCCTTTATCAGTGAGCCTGCAGGGGATCTCAGGCTATCTACTTTGGGTTCCAGTCCAGGGACTCAATAGCAAACAGCTAAGGTCCTCAGGTACTCAGATCCCTAGCTTCAACACTTTCCACCCCAGTCTAACTTTAGATCTTTCCCAAAAACCTTTCTTGGGTGCTCCCTCTTTCTCCCTCTCTCTCTCTCTAGGCCTCTTCTTGGTTGGGGTCACAGAGATCCTCCTAGCACTTCCCTGCAACCTGGCTTTACTACAGGAGAACCATCCCACTCCCTGCATGCCTTTCCCACATTTTTTCTATTGTGCCCCCTTTTTGGATTCCCAGGTTCTTTCCCCATTACCTGGGGCTGTTTTCTGTAGGACTCTTCCTGCTCTCTGTCCGCAGTAGAACTCAGTGCTTGCCTGTGTATCTTCTGACCCTGCTTGATCATGTGACTCCTCCTTGAGTGCCTCTGTCATTCTTAGCAATTGAGACTCTTCCTAGGCAGAAGGGTCAACCCCTGTCCTGTCAGTCTATGCATCCTGTCACACCGTCACATAGCTTGGTAAGATATGGACAGAGTATTAGCTCTAGAGCGACTTTTCCTAGCTCTTGTCTATATAACATACAAAATTAATCTCAAACTTCTGTTGTTCATGAACATAAAAATGTTTCTGACTGAACTCTGTGTCTGGAGAGCAAAATATTTAATGCATATTTAGCATCCTTGCTCCTCCTGGTCTGGAACTCAGTCCAAATTCCGTTGACTTCGATATAAGCTGTGTTGAGCCCCTGGAAAGGAGGCAGATGAGAACAACAGAAGGCTAATATCTCTCTTGAGAAGTTATTCACAGAGCAATCCTCCGAAGATCAAGAGATCTGCCTAAAGCTGTGTGAAGAGGTTTTCATTACTGATGGAATGACCAAAAATAATTTGTGTAGCTTAATGAAAAACAGTGAAAAGTTGTTCATTTTGCTTGGGACAGATTCACAAAACTTGACTTTTTCTAGGGAGAAAGTCACATTTTGCAAACAAACAAATGCCCAACCTACCCACCACCACCATAGAACTTTATAGAAATGACATTGGGCCCTGCATTAAAACTGTAATTTGTCCCACGGGTATGAAATATCACAAGCCATTACAAAGTAACGTGCTTTTTTGTGCTACTCTTTACTCATCTGTGAAATTGTATGCTGCTTTTCTTCAGTTAGCTTCATCTCAAGGCACTTTGCAAACTATGTAAGAATAATTATATAAATACTTGCCTTCCAAAGGAACTTGAAGTGCTCCCCTAAGATAAATATCATCCTCCATTGACTGACAAAAGACTTGCTCAATATCAAACAATGAGCCAAGGGAAATGATCAGGAATAGAACCCAGGTCTCTAGACTTCGAGTTGACTGTGCTAAACAGCAGGCAATATTGTCCTGTATTGTTATACAGAACTGTGATGGAGTACACTCCCATCCCACTCAGGAGAAGGCTCATGAGCTCCTCTGGGCTCAATCCTTACTAAAGAGACCCCCCTGCAGAGTCCGCTCCAATTGGAGAAAGCAAGTATAAAAAGGAGAGTTAGTCTCAGGAAGGGGCAGCAACCAGGAGAGAAAACGGCTGTGCCTCAGAAGGAACTGACTCTTGTTACGGAGTAGCTGGGAGGGAAACAGCTGACACGCCTCCATCACCCAAAGACTTAACAAAAGATCTTTGAAAGGGGGAAAGGGTTTAGAAGCTACCTGAGCGTGACCTGGGAGAAAGACCCTGCCTATCACGGGGCAGAACTGGAATGCAGGCAACTCTGGTTTGGAGGGTAGTATCTATACAGCACACAGCAAAATAGGAAATCAAAGTATGTTCATTTCTTGTAACACTTGCTATTTTTCTCTTATTTTTTGAAAACCAATTAATTGGTCTTTTCACCTACTTCATGCTTCATCTTTCAGTTCCTTTTCACACACAGAACTCTAAATTTCAAAAGCAATTCTGTCTGGAAAAAGTTAGAAAAAGGAAGAGTTATCCTTGCAAAAAATGTAGAAGAGCAAAGTCAGTTCTGCTTCCTGTAAAAGAAGTAGTAGTATTCACCCTTATTGTATTGGGTGATTATATGGAAGCTTAATTCTAAAAAGAGAGGAATAATATCAAAGAGTCTAGGAAGCTATCACTATGAATATATATAATGAACCATGAGCAGTGGAAAAAGGTGATCTGCCTCTCAGGTGAGACACACTATAACAATGTAAATTTTATTCCCTTGAATTCATATTCACTTATAACTAATCTACTAAAGCACAGAATTAACCGTAATAATATAAATTAAAGGTTATTTTGTCCAACTCCCTGCTGATGAAAACTTGTTCTCTATAGTGTATTTTGAAGAGCTTTATTCAATCTGGCTTCAAATGGGAAGTAACTGAGGTTCCAACGCTTCCTTTGGGATGCTACTACACAGTCTAAGAGGAATCATTGTTAGTTAGATCTAGTTGCAAAATATTGATGGAAACAGTTTTTTCCATCAGAAATTGCCACTTTTGAGGAAAAACAATATTTTTTTTCAAAATTTTAATCGTTTGACAAGTTTTTATTTGGAAAATAGGAAAGAATTCAAAAATGTTGAAAAATACAGTTTTGATACTTTTGGAACACTTTTTTTGTTTTGAAATTATTCTATTTTAAATTCTATTTTACATAAATATCAAGGTCCAAAATCAAAATGAATGTTTTGAATTTATCGAAATGTTTTGATTTACTCAAAACAATTTTGGGGGGGAATTTAATTTCACATAAAAACTTTTTTTTTTTTTGCTTTTTGTCCCAATTCAGACCCCTTTGAGATATGTAGAAATTATGAAATCTTGACAATTTTCATGGGTTGGATTCCCCCCTCCCCCCCCCCAGACAGCTCTGTCATTAGGAATACAGAGAAAGTGAACGGCACAATGTATTATTTGCTATCTAACATCCACTTTGTATTTCACAGCAATGCATTCCTCATCCACAGCATGAAGAATGTCTACATTTATAGGTATAGCAGCACTCTGAAAAAAAAACAACTCAAAAAGCAAAACAGATTCCCAATACTTTTTTTATGTAGCTGCAACTATCACACTTTCCCAGCTATTTATATGGTCTTTCTCTGCTGGGCTGAAGTGTATAGCCAAAGCACTAGCCACTTATTTGAGGTAGGTATGTGACGTTCCCCTCTGGTGTTATCTGGACCGGTGACCTGCTAGGTCACTCCAATCTTTGACTCTGGGAGCCAGCCTTACCCTGCTCTGTTGTGAGAACCACTTCTCCTGGGCTATTTGCGCAAAGCCTCTGGCATGTAAGCTGCTCCTTGGGTTATGCAACCCAAAGACACTAGCCATTACCTCCGGTCCCAGACACAACCCTAGGAATCTCCGTGTTCTAGTACCTGGGCTTGCTTTAAGCCATGAGGATACATTTTCAGCCTCATAACTATACACATTATAACATTACTGTAACGATTACTATAACATCACTATCACCATACTCAGTGCATCATGAGCCTTTCGAAGACACCCAACATGACAAACTTTGCATTGGATATAACGCAATCATTTTATAAAGATGAACGTGGTGGTGTAGGGTGTTCCCCAGAGGTACAGAGTGTCACAAGGTATTGGGCATTTGTCAGTACAGTATGGTATGTCATGTTGTTAGCAAAGATTCTTGACCTAACTTAGCAGCAGCAATCAAACTCTCTCCATCATTATCTCTTATGTTAGGTCAAGTCCTCAATTACTGAACTACATTGTGAAATCCTGCTCCTTATTTCCTGCATCATATTTACTTTCCTCTTGTCTTTTTGGATGGTTTAGTTGCTATGGAGATACCATAATCTTAAAAGAAGTACTGAATTTTTTTATTACTTTTCATGGGCAGAGCTTCAAGGACATTATTTCCATAGAGATTTCAATGCCCGATGTCCTTGGATTACTCCTTTGACGTGTTGTGCTCATCTTTCATTTACAGGCTTTTTGCATCTTTATGTGAAAAACACTTGCAAGATGGTGGTGGAGTGCCTGCATGCTGAGAGAGGGAACTAATAGGGTTTCCACTCCAGTAAATAATTAGTCTGGCAGAAAAATATGCAGCCTCCCCAGAGTTCAACCAAGACTTTCTTCTTCAAGATGTTCTGAACCTTTAACAGTGTAATGTCGTTTATAGTGGCTGCTTAGCTGTGCAATGGATTATTTCTTCTTAAGTGTCCTTTGCTTTTGTCCTACTGAATTTCATGCTATTCATTGCTGACCATTTATCTAGTTTGTCAAGATCATTTTGAACTCTAATCCTGGCCTCCAAAGAGCTTGCAGCCCCTTCCAGCTTGGTATCATCTGCAGACTTTCAAAGTGTACTGTCTATGCCATTATCCAAATCATTATGAAGATATTGACTAGAACCAGACCAAGGACAGACCTCTGTGGGACTCAATTCAATATACCATTCAGGCTTGATTGTGACCCATTGGTAACTATTCTCTGAGTATGGGTTTCCAAACACTATGCTTCCACTTTATAAACAGATTCATTTAGGCTATATTTCACTAGTTTGCTTACGAGAAGGTCATGTTAAATGGTAGCAAAAGCCTTACTAAAGTTCAAATATATTACATCTTCTGCTTTCTACTTATCTACCAGGCTTGTTAACCTGTCAAAAGATATCAGGTTGGTTTGACATGATTTGTTCTTGACAAATCCATGTTGACAGGTATTTATCACCTTATTATCTTCTAGATGCTGACAAATTGATTGTTAATTTGCTTCATTATCTTTCTGGGTTCCAAAATTAATCTGACTGATCTATAATTCCTTGAGTTGTCCTTGACATGCTGTCTGGAGTGTCTCATGACTGTGAGTGCCAATCTCAGTGCAGACTGTCAAAGCACATGGTAGATACCCCAAATTGGTGGTATGTTCCATAATTAGATTTCACCAACATAGTAACAAATGTGAACTTCTGAAGCACTATATGCTAGACGTAGAGATAAATTGTCATTTACACCAAAAATCAAAAAATATTCAGGTTGCTGCCAGTCCCAAGAGATCAGTCACTTACCCCATATCAATTTGTACCACATATCTTATACCAAAGACAATGCTGATAGCCAATCCTATAGTAAACTAACCAAAGATTTATTAACTTGGAAAAAGAAATGAGTTATTTAGAGGTTAAAGTGGCAACATATAAGCACAAATGAGTTAGTCTATTGCTCCAAAAGGTGAAGGACATGTAGTAATCTGTCCACTGAACGTCTTTTTGGACTAAAGCAGGTTG
The DNA here is from genome assembly GCA_032164245.1 of Sternotherus odoratus. Classification (NCBI taxonomy): domain Eukaryota; kingdom Metazoa; phylum Chordata; order Testudines; family Kinosternidae; genus Sternotherus; species Sternotherus odoratus. Next base: position 93,547,799 of record JAVMKO010000003.1, read on the forward strand.
ACCCTGGGGATCACTGCTTTTGTTTCTTAGCTCCAGCCCTTGTGAGAGTCCAAACAGAAAAGGTAACAAAGAGTCCTGTGGCACCTTAAAGACTAACTAAAGTATTGAAGCATAAGCTGGACACTTCCACTGCTTGCATCCGACGCAGTGGGTATTAGCCCATGAAAGCTTATGCTTCAATACTTTAGTTAGTCTTTAAGGTGCCACAGGACTCTTTGTTACCTCTGCTATTCCAGACCAACACGGCTACCTCGCTGATTCTTGATAAACAGAAAAGAGATCCAGTTTCTCCTTATCAGGAATTTTTATCCCCCTTCACTCCAGAATCTAAGCTGATGGGGATGAGTTCATGTGCAAGGTCTCTCCTTCCAGGAAGGAGTTAGGAATTCAAGCAACCAAGTCTCTCCCCTTTGATGCTACACAGTACACATTTGCCTTCAATGGGCCATCTTTTGTGCCATATGAGTACTTTACCTTAATCAATGCTTCTTTTCCTTTTTGAGTTACACAGTTACAGAGGTTTACAATGCAAACATCAATACAACTTTATATCATTGGCTAGAGGGATTATAAGTGTGCTCAATATATGCAGCATCCTACAAGCAGTTCATAAAGTCTAAACACTGAATGCATTCTTATCAATTTAACATCTAATATCTATTTTGATAGTGCTAACATAGGTAAGCAAGACTGGTTTCCAGCTCCCCAGTTGTAAATGTTCTGGGAGGCGTGAGGCCTCAGCATGAACTGGCACTTGGTCTGCCAGCATCACAGTCCTTATTCCCCATTTTATATATAGGTATTATATTTGCCCTTTTCCAGTCCTCTGGAATCTCTTCTGTCCTCCATGAGTTCTCAAAGTTAATCGCTAATGGCTCAGAGAGCTCTTCAGCCACTTTCTTAAGTATTCTAGACTAGTGTACTTCATCAGGTCCTGCTGACTTGAAGACATCCAACTAGTCTAAATATTTCTTAACTTATTCTTTTTGTATTTTAGCCTCAGATCCTACCTCATTTATGCTGATGGTCACTATGTTGGTCATCCAATCACTGTAACCTTTTTGGTAAAATCTGAAGCAAAGAAAGTAAAAACATTTAGCACTCGGATCATTGCTGCATCTTCTGTTGTCTTTCCCTCTTCATTGAGCAAACAGTCTTCTCTGTCCTTGGTCTTCCTCTTCCTTCTAAATGTAAATATTTTTAAAATTGGTTGTTTGGGGAACTTGTGTCTGAGAAATCTATAAAATAAAGTTTCATTAGGAAGTGTATTTTATTTATACTGCATAGGGAAGTCTGATAATTTGTTTTCTTCCTGGGCCCTGTTTGCTAAACTAGGCAGGAATAACCTTATTGAATTTAATGCTGGATTCTAGTCTTAAACAGAAGAGAAAATTCCTTAGCTATATTTTCCCAAGGCCTGTTTCCATTGCACCTATAAGAGATCAGATCCCTTCTGGTGCCTAGAAATACTGTAGCCTATAAGATTTAAGGGTTAACTGCTGTTAATACAAAGGCTGACAACTATTTTTCTACCACTGCCCAGCAGTAAGTGTCAGTTACAGATGCAGTTAGATGTACAGTACTATTTTTTTTATCGAATGATTGAATAAATCAGTAATTTTCCATGTACCTGAAGGCAAAGCAGTTAGACAAAACCGTTAATAAAAGTGAGTAATGAAGGACTATGAAGCAGTGTAATACTTATTAAATCTTAAAGTTACTGCACTGATTCTTAGCTTTCACAGACCTCAGGGAGTTAAAGGAAACGGGGGAAAGAAAAAAGTGAAATTACAGAAAGTAAGTTGCATTAAACTCAGTCCTTTTAAATAAAGTTTGGATTTTGACTGATAGCAATAAATATATTAAAGTTTCAGTGATTATCAATCAATCATGAAAATTAAAGTTAATTAAAGTTTATCTAACTTCTGAAGGTAGATTCATTTTCATAATGACAGTGAAAGAAGGAGCATATCAGCTATTGCAAACAAATTACCTGAACTTGTCCTCACATGGGATGGCAACCCTTTTGGGGACATACACAGTTCTCCTTTTTAAATCAGATCAGCAAGAACATGCTCGAATGAATGAAATAATCCTCCGAGTTTTTTAGGTTCTTTTCCCCCTCGAAGCACGTGTTGTCTCCCCACCCTCACGTTGCTCAAGATGCAGAACCAGGTATTTTAATTTGATAGCACCGTTCTCAATGCAGGACCAAAGAGGGCGGAAGAGTGCCTCTGAATCACCTCTAATCTCATTTTATACCTTCGGCTGGTTGGGGGCCAAACTGGGCACCAGCATGACTTAGGCCAAATCAGGACTGCTTTTAATTTAAGACCTGTGGCTCCAAGAGGCTGTTTCAGCTGCAGAGACATCTAGAATTCAGGGGCATTCTGGTTTCATTCCCTCTTGTCTGTGACTAGTCTTTACATCCGGGACAAAAAGGAAGAGGATGTGGAACGTGTGCAAATGGCTAAACTGGCATCACAACGCTTTGTGCAGTAAGTGTTGGGCAAAGAAGCCCTAACATTGTCTAGGATCCGGATCACAGTACAAAGATATTGTAAGAGTGGGTACCCCAGTCTCTGTGCTCTTGAGTACAGAGAAAGGGACTCTTTATTACTAGACCGAATAACTCTAACTGCTTTCTAGTTAAGTTAATTCTCTACACTTCAAGACTCTTTCTTTTTACTAGTTGGGAACTTGGGGAACTACGGCTGCTATTATCTGAGTAGATATTTAAGGTCTTGGATTGGGGTACTCAGACTCTCTAAAATCTTAACTCTGTTTCCCTCTTTGAGAGCTAGAGGCAGACACCTGGAGGCTGTGTCACCTCCCCTCTCCTCTCTTCTCGCTGAAGAGAGAGAGACAGACGCTGTTTTTCAGATTATACCCTGAGCTGATCTTTTTTCTTACTTTCTTTCTTCTTCTTCTCTTCTCAGATTGGAAGCAGGGAAACCTTAAGGGAAGTAAACTAAATGTTTTATAACTACAAGATTTAATAAAGAAAAGAGCATAGAACATAGGCACAGTACAGCTTACAATTTAGAGTTTTCTAACTTTTCATCTGAAATGGACAGAGACACTTCAAATAGGCACAGGCTTAAGAAGTCAAAAGATCACTTACAGTCAGTTAAGTAGGAATATAAGAAGGAAAGTTGAGTCATCTCTACAGCTAGAGATGGGCTCCCGGACCCTTGCTCATGTTGCATGGCAAGCTCAGACTGAAACTAACTCTAAAACCCCTCCCTCTCTCTCTCATGGCAGGGAAGCTCTTACGTCACTTGTTCTCAGGTAACATTAACCCTCTCCAGCACTTTACACTTATGACAGATATTAATACCCCTATTCTTCTAGGGGGGAAGTAATATAGTGTAATATGCTTCTGCTTCCCCATTAAGGGGGTTGCAGGTGGGTGTGGTGTGGAAGAGATACTTAGGAAGTAAGAGGACTGAAGCAAAGCCGCCTTCTTGTGGGTGGTGGTGTCTATTGTCAGTTTTAGGGGAAGCAGGAGCTGGTGTGAGGGCTCAGGAGGCATTAATTTTTTATTTTTTTTTGGAGTTTTGGACAATGTGGCCTTGTTATGCTATACAGAGCACACGTGATCTTTTATAAGAGGAAGGCAATACGCCATACTTTATTAATAATACAAAGCAGTTAGCATATGCATTTCAGTCTCTCTCTCTCACACACACACACACACCATGCACACAGTCCTGCCAGTTGATGTTTATAGTTACCAGTCTCTTGTTGTAGCTCGAGTCAATCTAATGGCCAGTTAGATTGATCACGAGTAAGAAGCTGGGGGGGGTCTCTGTTGGTCATGATGCTCGGAGGCTTTGCAGGACTGAACCCATAGTTTCATGGCAAAACACCCAAGTTTTATACCTGTAAATTTCCATTTGAGTCCATGCATTTTGCAATGTCATCCTGTAATCATTAGTTCTTAAGTGGTGTTAATCTTGGGGTTTCCCCACTGTCATCCTTTGATGGTTATTGTCGGGTTTCCCATCAATCATCTTTTATTTGTTGTCTTGCCTTTGGAGGTGTTTGCTCACCTCTGAGGTAGTCAATGCTGCATAACATGTTTAGCATCCGATACAATGAATGTTTTCTGATTGTCTCCTTGTCGCCTGGTCTTTTTAAGTCTCTCACTCTTCTTGACTCCCTTTGGATATTTGTGATGGCTTCATGCTTATCTCTTCCTGATGCATGCATTCCTCTTTCACACAAACAATCACACAATCTTTTACAAACATCTTTAAAGGTAGCAGAATACAGAATACATTGTAAATTAAGCCTTGCTAAATCTTATAACTAAAACAATTTACATTGGGGGCTTCAGGCCCTCAACATTTCTTTAATCTATTTACCATAGACACAATACAAAATCCTGTCTCTTACTAACTAAACTTCGTAACAGGTCCTAATTGTAATGCATACTGGAAACATCACACAGTTTCAGACAGTCATTTATTTCTGTTATAGAATTAAATGAAAGTTTACATCAATTCTTATAACTATTAGTACAATTATAAAATCCTGCTCCTACAGCCTCACCCCATTCAAAGGCTGGTCCCTACTGGCCTTAAAATCTTGAGCTGGAGCTCAAGGTCTAAAGCCCCCCTGACCCTCTCCAGGGGTCTCCAAACTTTTCAGCCCAAGGGCCACATTAACTATCAAATAGCAGTTCGGGGGCCGACAACACACTCGAGGTCCAAATAAAAAAGAATCAAAACATGGATGTTGTTTTTAATTATTTATTTAATATTATTTTATTCAGTTATTATTTAATAACACATTGATACACTACACATGAACACCTGTATTAGTGGGAATGGTGAAATTGTTTCCTGGATGCCAGAATAGCAGACATTTCTGGCTTTAGATTTGATGTCCCTAACATCAACAGTGACCTGAGATTATCATCGGACAAGTTTGTTCTCAAATTGTTCTTCACGTATTTCATTCTTGAAAATTTTTGTTCACACAGGTATGTTGTTCCAAAGATTAAAAGGTACCTTGATGCAAAAGTTTTGACATTAGGAAAGTCTTCCTTGGGCAAAAACTGGTAAAAACCCACCAGTCCTTCTTTGAACTTGTCCCTAAGGAGGTCATTTGCTTGCAACTCAATGACCTCCAGCTGCAGTTCATCTGGGCAACTGGTCACATCTGCTTCAAAGGGGTTTTGAAACAGTCTCACTTCTTCTGCCTTTGAATCCAAGTCAGAAAACCGCCGCTGAAACTGCAGCTGGAGGTCTTTGATGATCTCGCATGCAAATGACGTGGGGAACTCAGCTGTTACTTCAGCCATGAAGACCTTGCACTGCTGAAAGTGCGTCAAGTTGTTGGCCTGTACTTGTTCCAAAAACAAGACAAGTTTGGATCTGAAGGCCTTTAGGTTGTGTATAGATCAGAAACTAGATTTTCCTCTCCTTGTAGTTTTAGGTTCAGAAAATTTAAATGACTAGTTATGTCTGCAGCAAAGGCCAATTTCCATACCCACTCTTCATCAGACATTAATGGCTGTGGCTTGCCTTTACTTTCCAGGAAGTCACCTATTTCCTTTCTTAACTTAAATACTCTGCTCAGAACTTTCTCACAACTTAGCCATCTTACTGCTGTGTAATATGGTAAATCTTGCGATTCTGTGTCTGTATCTTTCAACATGTCTCTGAACTGTCTATGGTTGAGCCCATGTGACCTTATTAAATTCACCATCTTCACCACAGGATTCAGTACACTGCTAATGTCCACATATTTAGCACACAAAGCTTGCTGGTGAATAATACAGTGCAGGAACATTGGTTGTAGAATGTTTTTCTCATTACACATCTGCTTCACTTGTCCAACCAAGCCTTTCTTTATGCCACTCATGTTCTTTCCTCTATCAACAGTCAGGCAACTGAGGTTAGTCCAGTCCAAGTTATAATCAGCAAATGTTTTTTTCAACTCATTGAATATATCCTCTCCGGTAACAGTGCCATACATGCTATGTAGGGAAGCCAGCTCTTGTGTTATGTTCATGTCTTCATCCACACCTCTAATGAACACAAGCAGTTGAGAGGTGGAACAGCTGTCCAGCGATTCATCCATTGCAATTGAAAAATGGCGAAACTACTGCGCGCCTCTATTTTAATTCGGTAAAAACATAACGTCCACGTAAGCGGCGGCTGATCTTGGCAGGATACACGTAAATTTCCGTAATTTTTTTCCGTAGACAAAAAGATCTCCACGGGCCGGATGAGAGGGCCTCGCAGGCCGCATCCGGCCCGCGGGCCATAGTTTGGAGACCCCTGCGAGCCTGAGTTTCAAAATCCTCACTATTTTTAGTGCACTAGATCAACCCCCATTAGTGTGCATCTGTCTATCGAGGCTGGGAGGCACTTTTTCTGCTGCAGCATAGACAGACCCATATAATTCACTCCAATGGGAGCAGGTTCAAGCCCCTTGTGCTAAGCACCCATCATACTCTGTGAATCTTGTGTATATCAGTCAATTTCAGGTAAGATATAAATATTTCTCCAGCTGTTTGATTTTTATGTGGTGTACAACTTACATTAACATCACAGCAACATGCTCAGCTATTTCAGTTAATTTAAAAAATGTACTGGTAGCAGTATACTTGTAATCTAATGAATAAATGAGATCATTGCATTTTATCTTTCCAATCCTGGGATTGAAGATTGTGTATTTTTTTTATGAGCACTAAGAAGGTGGAAGCTGATTAAGCTTCCTGTAGAAGTCAACATGATGAATTTTATAGTTTTCTGTCTGTTTTTTTAAACTAATTCAATTGTCTCATGATAAATTACTTTAAATAACTTGTCTGAAACAGTATATCTTCCTTCTTACAAGCTTCCTGGTATTCAGATGTGCAGGTCTTGAATGTGGGCCCGCAGTTCCTCAAATTGCAACTGCCATCCCACAGCTCTCGGGAACCAGTACGGAAGGGAGCTAATGAAACTCTGACCCACAACAGGCTCCACCCACAGAGTTCCTGATTGGAGCAGATGTCTGGCCCCACCGATTGGCTCAAATGCCCTATTTAAGCCAGAAGGAGGCATAGGAAGCTGGCCAAGCAACCTTCTGCTGCACTGGATCGTGACTCTGGTTTAAATTTTGGTGCTGTTATCTGACTCTGACATTTGGTTTGACCTCTGGCACTGTTTCCTGACTCCAGCTCAACATCTGACCCTTGGTATGACTTCTGACACTGATTCAAGCTCTCCCATTGGCATGACTCCTGAATCTGACTGCGGCCCTGACCCTTGGTGTGATCCTGATTCAGACTGCAGCTCTGAGTCTGGCTTTGGCTACTGGCGTCCAACCCTGGCTCCTGCCACTAGACCTAACAGTCCATGCCCTGGTCCCTACACTATACAAGGTATTATATATGCATGAGATCAACAGACAGAAATGCTTTGGGATGCTTAAGTTCACTTAGCGGTAGAGATGACACATTTTATAAACAGTTTCACAATATACTTGAGGATATAACCTGCATCCCATGCCCCTGTCTCAGAACTGAGTCTCAGGTAGCACTCGTACCATATACATCATATCAGAGATAGGGAACTACTGAAATTATTATCTTGGCCATTGATTTCCATTCCCTCCCCTTCCCTTTCTTGGGCTAGAACTATTCTCTTTGATGTAACGAAGTATTCAAGTATCTTTCTCACTTCTAAGGAACACAGCTACTCCTTTTTTAGCAAAATGAAATCCATGACAGCAGACATAACTAGGTATCTAGGTAGTTTTATATGCCTGCAAATTGCTCAAATTCTGTAAGTAATCCAGAGTTCATCATACACACCCAAACCTCTGAGGTCTGAATGTTCAATATGAGTGGAAGTGGTTAAGGCTCTGCAAACAGTGACAGGACCTGATTGTGGCTGAGATTAATAATTCATAAATCAAATGTTCTGGAATAAGCTTTCTTTCTTTCATTAATGGTTCATAAAGTTACAAATTACATTTGTAAGGCTGTTCGCTGAACATATTCAGGTGGCAAATGGCTATAAATTAGATATTGTCTCACCATTAGATTAGTGTGAGAGGCATAGTATTTTTACAATATTCATACCTCCTATCCAGCCAAGAGATTCAACTGATCATATTCATAGAAATAAAGGCCAATTACCAATAAAGGGTGTTCTTTGTTCATCTTTCGCCCCAGGACCCAGGCGTATATGGAGATTTGTACCCACGCAAATTATAGAAATGTTGTTGAGAATTCATGACATCTGAGATCCTCAGATTTGTTTATTTTTTTGCACTCCTACAATGTTAATTGCAATCTTTAGGTGGTCCTTAGCTGTGGCCCAGTATGACCAAGTTTCCTACCAGGAATAAACTTTGTATAACAAATTTAACAGCCCGTTAAAACTGTAGTTAAAAATAATGGAAACTCTCCTGAGCACCTTTGACAATAACAAAAAGATTACCCTCATAACTTGGAAGCAGCTCAGAAGGGCAAAACCTGATTTTTTGAGGAAGGAGAGTTGAAGGGAGTGGAGAGAAAGATATTGTGTTTTTTACTGAATCTTTGTTACACTGAAATCCTTTTTATTTGGAAACTCATTTCCAGCTGAAGCTCAATTTCCAGAGTGATTTGCAGCGATCCTAGTTAAAGAACTAAGCTTTACAGTACATGCTGTACAAAACACAGAATTTGAAGAAATTAAAATGTCATGGTGCAGAAGTGAAGAGGGTGCAGAGTATATGAAGATGCTCACTTCCTGCTTTTAGTGCCTCGTATATGCTCAGAAGTTAGCAGCTGTGACTGTTGATAATAGGCAGGAATGGCAGATTTCAATGGCCTAGATTAGCAGACTGCAAAAGAAGGTGAGCTGAACAGGAAGCAAGGAAGTGCAGTGGTTAGGGCACTAACTTAGGACCTTGGAGATATGGATTTAATTCTTTATTTGGCCACAGACTTCCTGTGTGACCTTGGGCAACTCACTTAACTTTACTGTGCCTTAGTAACCTACCTGTAAAATAGGAACCTCACAGAGATGTTTTAAGGATATATATTAAAAATTGTGAGGTGTTACAGTGATGGGGATGATAGAATGAACGTGTTGGTTATTTAGAGTTAGTTCCAATACTGCATGTGTAAGGGCAGACTCTGGATCCTCAGTGAAGAGCCATGGGCTCTAGGTCAATTATTGATTTAGCAAGTATTTGATTGTTTTATAATTTACTAGCGATAATAAGAGTTACTCATATTTGTGTGTCTAAGGGTATGTGTACACATGTATTGGACACCAGAAGCTAGCCCATGTCAGCTGACTCAGCTTCTGGGAGGGGTGAAAGTGAGCCAGTACGGCGTACCAGTAAGAACCTGCACCAGCCTATAGCCAGTCCACATTAAAGCACCGCTGTGGTAGCGTTTTAATGTCTTTTCCCCTTTTGCCTCCTCCGTTGGCGGCCCTGCTGGTAGGAGCAGCTGCCCTGGGGCCGCCGATTTAAAAGGGCCTGGATCTCCGGACGCCACTGCTGCTAGCACAGCAGTGGTGTCCAGAGCCCTGAGCCCTTTAAATCAACACAGGAGCCCCTGGTGGTGTGGGCCTGGAAGGGCTGGCTGGGGGATGGTGAACCTCGCCCCCCCCCCCCTTCCGCCTCCTGCCCCCCCGGAACTAGGCCGCAACTGCCCTGACCCCATACCGGGAAGTGTCCTGAGTTACTTTCATCCCTGGGATCAGGCTAAGGGACTGTTTAATTGCAGTGCAGATATTCGAACTTTGGCTGTAGCCCGAACTCTGGGACCCTCCCACAGCACAGGGTCCTAGAGCCCTGGCTCCAGTCCAGATCTGAACATCTACACTGCAATTTAACAGCCCTTTAGTGCAAGCCTCATGAGTCTGAGTCAGCTGGGATGGGTCAGGTTTGGGTGTCTAATTGCAGTGTAGACCTATCCTAATACATGCATCTGAATAGCTGTTGTTCTCATGTACTATTTCTACCCAATGGATGGGAGATGATGCACATGGCTTCTCAAGTTGTACATGATGCTTGGTGCACATGACTAGTAAGAACCAGGACAAGTGAACAAACCTGAGTCTTCACAGAAACTAGCATACCAGAACAAGCTGTAAAACTGAAGAAAGAAATCTGACTTCAGACCATCAATTTCACTTTCAGTTACACTCCCTAAAGTGTATGCCAACGGGCTTTTCGGGACTGGGAGTTTGCCCCTTTGCGAGCCATTGGTGTAACTGCAGCCGTGCAAAGTCTTAGTGTAGGCAAGGAATGCTGCCATTTGCATCAGTGCAATAAGCCCCTGCATGGATCTGATTAAAAGGCAAACTGTAGCTACAGCTCTGCAATCCCCTAGTGTAGCTACACGAATAACAGGTAATGGGGCAAATCTCTAGTATAGACAAGGTCTAGGGTTTAACTTGAGAACACAATGGTGAAAATGAAAGCTGACTTTCATATTTCGTCCATTCTAGCTAAGCCATTTCCTTATGGAATATGGCAGGGACATGCATTTAAAAATTATAGTATGAAGACTTGACTGGTGATTACGATCTAAGCTTAAAAGAATAGTGAACTACCGTCCTAGAACAATATGAGAAGCGGCCAAGCACGTGCATGCTCTAGCAACAGACACGTGTCAGACTCTGAAAGCCAAGAAAAGTTCTGTAGACAAAACTTTATAGTGTAGCCAGAGGCTTAAGGTATGTCTACACCAGGCGTAGGCAACCTATGGCATATGTGCCAAAGATGGCACACGAGCTGATTTCAGTGGCACTCACACTGCCTAGGTCCTAGCCACCAGTCCAGGGGGCTCTGAATTTTAATTTAATTTTAAATGAAGCTTCTTAAACATTTTAAAAACCTTATTTACTTTACATACAACAATAGCTTACTTATATATTATAGCCTTATAGAAAGAGACCTTCCAAAAACATCAAAATATATTACTGAAATGCGAAACCTTAAATTAGAGTGAACGAATTACTTTCACCCCTGGACTCAGGCTAAGGGACTGTTTAATTGCAGTGTAGACATTTGGACTTTGGCTGTAGCCCGGACTCTGAGACCCTCTTGTTTCTACAGAGTTTCTTTGAGATAAGAAGAAATGAATCTCCCTACTTGCAAGACCCTATTTGCAGAAGCATAGCAATGAAAATTATATGTAATGTCACGTTTGGTCTGACTAATGAACTGATCAAAATGTATTTTTACCTCAGTGGGCTTCAACAAGAATCAGTGGTGGTAACAGAAGCTATAATTATCAGATCTCAGAACCTTGTCTGTCACCCGAATCAGGTGGTTAGAACACTGTATAATTCTCATCGGTATAGTTTTCCTATCAAGATGTTCCACTTACAGTGGTTTAACATGTCTTTTGCTGCCAGTTTGACACATCTGCTACATTAAAGTTGGCTCACTGCTCAGTAACCTAATCTGCCATAATAAATCCCTGCCTTTTAGATTAGCAAAATATGTCCGATTTTACTTCCTGTCAAAAGATGCGTAAAATGTTTGTTAATACTGATAAAATTACTAGAGCTTATTTCTGGTAAAATATCTCTCTTCTGTGACAATTCTTTTCATCTGTAAAAATTAGGAACATAAAATGTTGAGAGTGAGAACAAAGTAGTGTAGAGAGGAAGGATGGCCTTGCGGTTAAGGCACTGGTTTGATCTGGAACTCAGGAGAGCTGGATCGATTTCTGGTATTGTCATATTATATTGAGCTCCAGTCTACTTTTGGTGGATAAATCTGCAAGGGTAGTGTTGCAAGGTACTTTGGATTTTGCGAGACAAGGCACACACACGTGGTTGTATAAAGTAGATGAGTTTATTGGAAGGCCTCGGTCCCTCGAATAGGCATTGAGGGGCTCGGGTCTATCAACGCGACCGCAGAAGGGGTGCCTAGCACTCCGGAGCCGTTGCTAGGAAGGAAGAGCCCACGGGCAACACACAAGTGTGGGCTTAAGTACACTCACACATTTACATCTCATACATACTCATGTCTCATTTGCAAGCAACAAGCTGATTGGTTACATGCTGTCCTGCCTCAGTTTCCCCATTTAGTTTCCCACGCATTCGTTCTCACACAGACGGGGTAAACATTCACACACAGCTGGGTAGAGAAAACTTTCTCAGAGCATCTTCCCACAGATAACAGAAAGCCGTTACCTTGAGCACGCTGACCTTGGCTCAGCGCCCTTTCCGGGGGGTGGCCGAGAGGAGCGCTCCATTGCCTAGCAACTGCACCGTGACACTCTCTTCCACTTACTACAGGTAGAAAAACAGAATTCAAATGTGTGGTAGCTTTGAAGTTTGCTGATGTTTGGGGCTATTCTTAGATATGCTGTACGGACTGGGGTTGTTATCACATAGAGCACTAGTATCCCTGAGAAAGTTTGGGGCCATTCTCACCGCAAGGCCTGTGTACCAGAATGGAACTTAGCACTCAATGTTTCCATGGGAAAGAGTTACTTTAAAGTTCACGTTCATAAAGAAGTAAACATATCTGCGTTGAATTTAGCAAATGTTCGGTCAGTCTCCTCTTCACAATAGCATCCCTGCAAAATCTGTCTGAGTAGCATGCAAGGCAAGCACAGCTTTTGTCAAACTGAATCCAAAGCACTTGTTAGAAAAGATACCATAGTCAGCGTTTCTCAAGCTGTGTTAAGGCTGGTGTTCTTGGAGAACATTTGATCTCTTTGGGGAAAAGAGGTTTAAAATACAGTCCTAGATAATGACTGAGACAGGTTGGATCACAGAAACCCCTGGGGGAACTGCCAGCTGATCTGCCAAAACGACTTCTGCCCCTGCTTTCCTGCCTTGGCAGCTTGGGACTCCAGAGCCCTGCCTGGTTTGAGCCAGACCCAGTAGCTTGCTGCAAACCCAGACCCAGGTCTGAACCACATCCCCTAACAGCTGTAGATTTAATTGAAAGCAGCTCAGTAAGTGTTCCTGTCTTTAACTCTCAGATGCCCAACTCCCAAAGAGGTCCAAACCCCAAATAAATCTGTTTTACCCTGTATATAGCTTATACAGAGTAAACTCAGATATTGTTCGCCCTCTATAACACTGATAGAGAGATATGCACATCTGTTTGCCATGACTCCCAGATATTAATACATACTCTGGTTAAATAATAAGTAAAAACTGATTTTATTAAATACAGAAAGTAGGATTTAAGTGGTTCCAATTAATAGCAGACAGAGCAAAGTGAATTACCAAGAAAAAAAATAAAATAAAACATGCAAGCCTATGCCTAAGAGAGTAAGAAGACTGAACAGAAATAAAATATCATCCTCAGAGATGTTTCAATAAGTTTCCTTTTACAGACTAGTCTCCTTCTAGTCTGGGTCTAGCAATCACTCATACCCCCTGAAGTTTAAATAGACTCTCTTGTGGATACCCCTCCTTCTCCCTGTGTAGAATTATTTTCGGTAATTATTTTCGGTAATTATTTTAAGACCATTTAGAAGATATTTTTCAACGGTGAATCAATTTTAAAATAAAATAAAAGTAGCCAACATCCAAATATCCCAAATGTGGGGGAAGAGGGACTGAAATCTGTTATAGATTCGCATTGAGCCTAATTCTGCATGATGCTGAGCATCTGACTTTAACGGAATGGAGACAACACCTCTAGGTATCAGAGCCTTTCTGGCTCAGGTTCAACTCTGAAATAAAACAAAAGAGGCTTTCAAGTCAGAGAACAGCCAACAATCTGCTTTAGAGACTGAAGCCTCCAGACTCACTTCTGCTAAGCTGGTGAAGATGGCTGCCTTGTATTCATTTCTTGTAAGCATTTTTTTCTCTAGTCTCTAGTTATTAAACAGATTGGGGGAAAAAAACTTAAAAGTTTTCTAACGTCTGTGGTTAGCCAGCTGCTATTGCACATGTACAAAAGGATTCTTTTCCTACGACATGTGACGGTTTAGCTCACAAGTGGTTAGTGAAATCGATCTCAAATATATCAGACTTTAAAAAAAGTTAGACTTTTTTCTAACTCTTATAGAAGATATTATCTCTCTTCATGGCATTATGTCCAGCCAGCATATTACATTGCTTTCCTCTCCTTTAGGCCCCTTTCTCTGTTCTCAGCTATGTAAGCCCCTCCGCAGGTGAAAACAGATTTGTTAGTGGGGCTTTTGGGGGGATGGGAGAACTGTGTCCCATGAATAGTTATTGGACTGAAATATGCAGGTTGCAGAATAGTGTTCAGGAGGGATTTTTGAAAGCATCTAAGAGTTTGATGATTAGCTGCCATCAGTGTTCAATGGGTGTTAGATGCCTTCCTCTCTTGCTTTTGAAAATTCCACTTTTCATAGTGTCCTTGAACTGTGCAGATGCTTGGGCTTACTTTTATTTTTCAACTGTACAATACAAGCCACTGCGAGAATGAAAACCAGACATCTCCCATTTGAAATCAGGCAATGTGTATAAGTCACCAAGAGAATTTTCTTCATACAGTTCCTGGTACTACGGATTCAGAAACAAGACTGATGTTTCATTTAGTATAAACACAACAGATCTCTTTATTTCATTGACAGGCTTTTCTACGGCATTTACCACCATAGTTTCTTAACATCTCATAGGTAATAATGAACTTACAACAGCCCCGTGACATAGAGAGTTATTGCCATCCCCATTTTACAGAAAGGGAACTGATTGATTAAGTCACTAACTGAACTCACAGGATGTCTGTGACAGAGCAGGTATTGGAACAAAAAAAATCTCCCAAGTCCCAGTGCAATACCTCAAGCACAAATCTGTCTGTCTTCTCTCTGACACTTTTCCATAGGTTCTATAACTGGTGGACATTTGTACTCGTGAGTAATCTTAATTTACCTTTCCATACAACTTTGAAGGAAACACTTCACAGGAATTATTAAGCAGCATTTTAGATTCAGTGTCAGTACATCTGTGAAGCATGAGACTTTACCGTGATAGATTGTAGGTGTTGTAGGGGCTTCAATTTCCCAGCATATATTAGACTATTTTCTTGTATTGCTCTCTTGGGTTTGCATTAGATCTGAAAGCCTGAAAAACCCTCTTGGAAAACAAATTGGCATTAAAAAAAAAAAGACTGAACGTGCCGGTGCAAATCTAGAGAGCTCAGTTAAGGTCAGTGGAGAATTAAATGTTAGGAAAAAATATGGTAACAAGCAAATGCTTCAATCTTCCCATAAAACAGAGAATGAAATGAACAACTGGAAAAAAAGGAACATTTTCTCATGGTTACCCTTCCAAACTCATAAGACCTATGAACACCTAAACATAAGATTTTCACTGCAAAGACCATACGATACATTTGATCTATAGCAGAACTGCCAGTAATGTCTTTGGTATTTATCAAGAATCAGAGAGGTAGCCGTGTTAGTCTGGAATAGCAGAGGTAACAAAGTCCTGTGGCACCTTAAAGACTAACTATAAAGTTTTGAAGCATAAGCTTTCGTGGGCTAATACCCACTTCGTCGGATGCAAGCAGTGGAAGTGTCCAGAGGCAGGTATAGAAAAGCAGGCAAGAACCAGGTGGGAGGTAAAAAAGTTAGTCCAATTAGGCTGAACCAGCTTGTTATCTCCGATCAGGGAGGGTGGGTTATTCTTCTAGCATTTGAATGGGGGGTGTGGACATGGAGAGAGGAGAAACTATTTCTGTAATTAGCAAGCCATTGTAGGTCTTTGTTCAATCCGAGATTGTTTGTGTTGAATTTGCAAATGAATTGTAGCTCTGCAGTTTCCCTTTGCAGTCTGGACTTGACGTTTTTTGCTGCAGTATGGTGACTTTTAAATCTGTAATTGTGTGTCCAGGCAGGTTGAAGTGTTCTCCTACAGGTTTTTGTATATTGCCATTCCTAATATCTGATTTGTGTGCATTTATCCTTTTTCATAGGGACTGTCCAGTTTGGCCGATGTACATAGCAGAGGGACACTGGGGGCATATAATGGCATATATGACATTGGTTGATGTGCAGGTGAATGAACCAGTGATGGTATGGTTGATCTGGTTAGGTCCTGTGATGGTGTTGCTGGTGTAGATATATGGGCAGAGTTGGCATCGAGGTTTGTTGCATGGATTGGTTCCTGAGTTGGAGTTATTGTGGTTCAGTGTGCTGTTGCTGGTGAGAATTTGTTTAAGGTTGGCAGGTTGTCTGTCTGCCAGGACTGGCCTTCCTCCCAAGGCCTGTGAAAGTGAGGGATTATTGTCCAGGATGGGTTGTAGGTCACTGATGATGCGTTGCAGTGGTTTTAACTGAGGACTGTAGGTGATGGCCAGTGGTGTTCTGTTGTTTTCTTTCTTGGGCTTGTCTTGCAGCAGCAGGCTTCTGGGTACACGTCTGGCTCTGTTGATCTGTGTCCTTATTTCCTTGTGCGGGTATTGTAGTTTTGAGAAAGCTTGGTGAAGATCTCGTAGGTGTTGGTCTCTGTCTGAGGGGTTGGAGCAGATCCGATTGTACCTCAGTGCTTGGCTGTAGACAATGGATCGTGTGGTATGTCCGGGATGGAAGCTGGTGGCATGAAGGTAGGCATAGCTGTCGGTAGGTTTTCGGTATAGGGTGGTGTCGATGTGGCTGTCATTAATTTGCACTGTGGTGTCTAGGAAGTGGACTTCCTGTGTGGACTGGTCCAGACTGAGGTGGATGTTGGGGTGGAAGCTGTTGAAGTCATGGTGGAATTCTTCCAGAGTTTCTTTCCCATGGGTCCAGATGATGAAGATGTCATCAATGTAGCGAAGATAGAGAAGGGGTGTGAGTGGACGAGAGTTGAGGAAGCGTTGTTCCAGATCAGCCATAAAGATGTTGGCATACTGTGGGGCCATGCGGGTGCCCATAGCAGTGCCGCTGGTCTGGAGGTATATATTGTCACCAAATTTGAAATAGTTGTGTGTGAGGATAAAGTCACAGAGCTCAGCAACCACCTGTGCTGTGGCATCATCAGGGATACTATTCCGGACAGCTTGTATTCCATCTTTGTGTGGGATGTTTGTGTAGAGAGTCTCTACATCCATGGTGGCTAGGATGGTGTTTTCTGGAAGGTCACCAATGCATTGTAGTTTCCTCAGGAAGTCAGTGGTATCACGGAGATAGCTGGGAGTGCTGGTGGCATAGGGTCTGAGTAGAGGGTCTAATTACAGATTTAAAAGTCACCATACTGCAGCAAAAAAACTTCAAGTCCAGACTGCAAAGGGAAACTGCAGAGCTACAATTCATTTGCAAATTCAACACAAACGATCTCGAATTGAACAAAGACCTACAATGGCTTGCTAATTACAGAAATAGTTTCTCCTCTCTCCATGTTCACACCCCCCATTCAAATGCTAGAAGAATAACCCACCCTCCCTGATCGGAGATAACAAGCTGGTTCAGCCTAATTGGACTAACCTTTTTACCTCCCACCTGGTTCTTGCCTACTTTTCTATACCTGCCTCTGGACACTTCCACTGCTTGCATCCGACGAAGTGGGTATTAGCCCACGAAAGCTTATGCTTCAAAACTTTATAGTTAGTCTTTAAGGTGCCACAGGACTTTGTTACCTTTGGTATTTATGTTACTAGATTAGAAGTTTTATATGGCCCTGCATTTCCTTGCTTTCTAGCAAGAGCTTTATATTTGGGCAATCACCCTTTTTTGGAACTTGAGAAGGTGACAGAGACAGATGAATATAATCCACTATTAGTATTAATCTTCCTCCGTAACAAGAAGATTACAGAGGCTCTGCCTCATCTTTTTCATCCACCATTGGAAAGTGACTGCATTGGGCAAAACAAGGGAAGCATGGGACTGTTAATATAATTCTCCGTATGTACTACGTTATGCACAGTATACTCTAGCTCAACATATGTGCATGTGGCTTTTATTTTTCTTTCATTATCTGAGGCGATAGAGTTAGTCTTCTCTGTAAAGTTACAGCAAGAGGAGATTTATTTTACTTTTACAACACCCCCTTGAAGAAGGAAAGTATCCCCACTTTACAGAGGGAGAACAAAGGCATGAAAGATTAAGTGACTTAATCTTCACTGTATTATTTTTAATAGATTGTGGCAGAGAGGAGGGTAAGCAGAAGAGCCAGGGAAAAGCCTAAGGGGCTTGAAATAAAGCAATAGGGGTCTGAGGCAACGATTGAGCTACAGGCCAGGGGATGAGATGGGGCACACAGAAGCTGCCCGCAGAATAAGCAGGGTAGGGGGAGGTGGCAGCAGCAGTTTTGTGGCTGTCAGTTCTGCACAGGGAGTCAAAGACCTCACAAAGTTCCATATCTGTCTCTGCCTGCTGGCACTGTGCTCAGTTAGGGTCTGAGCCAATGAAAACATTGGAAAGACTCTGATTTACTTTGACTGGCTTTGGATCAAGCCCTGGCTGTACTCAGCAAAACATGTTTAGAAAATGCTGGAGGTGGGATTTTGCTCACTCCTGGCTCAGTCGTTTGTTACTTTTTATATCATAAAGTTATAGGCACTTGTTTACATGTGACTCATAACATATGCAAGGAAGTTATTCAGCTGATATTGCTGGAACAAGGCTGCTCTTTCAAAAGTTTCATCTGGAGAGGGATCATTAATTTTCTTTTCTTCAGGATTTAACCCATACATCACATTAGTGATTTAAAGTCAAATCCTGCAATTCTTCCTCCGGGAAAACTCCCAGTGGTATGAAGGAAAGTTTTCTGTGGGAAAGAATTGCTGTGGACAAATTGAAATGATAGAAAGCTTAGAAATCCTGAGCTGTGAGGAAAGGTTAAAAAAAATGGGCATATTTAGTGTTGAGAAAAGAAGACGGCGGGGAACATAACAGTCCTCAAATATGTTTAGGGCTGTTACAAAGAGGGCAGTGATTAATTGTTCTCCATGCACACTGAGGTAGGACAAGGAATAATAGGTTTAATCTGCAGCAAGGGCGATTTAGGTTACATGTTAGGAAAAACTTTCTAAATATAAGGGGGAGTTAAATTCTGGAATAGACTCCACCATAGGAGGTTTTTTGAACACAGGTTGAACACAAATACCCACCAGGGATAGTCTAGATTTATTAGTCATGCCACTACACAGGGGGCTGGAATTGAAGACTACTTGAGGATTCTTCTAGCCCAATATTTCTATGATTCTATGAAAATTAAATTAGCTATGACATGGAATAGATACTGTATTTAATAGCTTTGATTAGAATAAATGCCTTGACATTTGATAATATTTTAAAAATAAATGATTCAGTGAATAATTGTAAGTATTTTCCTAAATACACAGTTGAGCTAATAGTCAGGGCCGGGTTCCTCCACTTTAATATACATTGAGCAGTACCTTACTCAGAACAGTTTTATTAATATGGCTATGTGGATAGTAAGATGCTACTCGTATAAGGGTGAGAAAATCTGACCCCAGTGAATAATTTATTTTGTGAATTCCATAATAATTTTCAAATAAGGTATTTGAAATTTAACCCTCCTACTGTTATTAACTAGTTCTATCCTGGACTCCATTCCCCTGCTCAAACAAATAAAAGAGTCTAGCGCCTCACTCCTGCACCACTGAAGTCAATGGAAGATTTACAGTTATAACTTCCATGGTGCAAATGATTTCTACTAGGTACTAAATCAATAGGACCCCAAAATTCTTCTCATCAACAAAGCACCTGCTGTGCACATTCAGGTTTCCACATTACTTTCTAAACACACACAACCTTTAGTGATGTCCTATTTAGGGGAAGAAGTCATGTCAAATAACTTCTTTGAAAATAAAGGAAATACTATTAGGCTGCACTAATCAACTCTGGAACCCCAAATTGCTCTCTGTTGACACATTAGTGCTCTGTTCTGCACCACGCTGCTTTTCTGCCCCATGCGTCTATGGACTCGATCCCACAGTCTTTTTTCTCACCTGTTGTACCCAATCAGGCCATGGTGTCATCCTTCAGAGTATGCTGCTTTACCTCCTCATGCTCTTCCCTTCTTGGAGTTGATATAGAAGGCTGTTTGGTTAGTGTTCTGAAATGGCCTATATCTATTTGCCCATTATTCCAATACCCCACACCAAGGACGGGCATAACCTTGATAAGAGAGGGAAGGTTCAGTACTTAAGTTGGCTATACCAGCAAAATGTTTGAACTCAGATCTTCTCCAAAGTGTGCAGTCTGAGGAAAGTGGCTATATTCTAGGGGGATCTGTGAGGGGAGTGGAAGGAAAATGACTTTTGTTTGCCTGAAGGCCCCTTTACACCACTTTGGAAGTGCAAAGAGATTGAGAAGGGAGTATAAATGTTACTTATACCAATTTTAGGCTTCTTTACATTACCAGCATGGTATAAAGATGCCTTGATGTAAGGGTGCCAAAATTCTTCTACAGAGGTCTCAGAAGCAGCAAACAGTTCCTCTGGCAGCTTTCACAGATACCTTGTTCCCTGTAGTTGTGTCTGTCAAATCCAGCCTGTCCCACAACCATTCCTGTTTATATGGGTGTCATTATTGTCTATCAAGCTCATTCCTCCTGCCTCCCTCTGTGCAGCATAAAAGAGACCAATTCTGCTGAATTCATGGCTCTCTGTGGCCCATACCAGGGCTGAAGAATTTGGGCCTCTAACGATGCGATGACTCACCGACACAGTGCCTCCTGCTGGTAGTCCAGGGAATTAGTTCTCCAGCCCTCAAAGCACCTCCTGGTGGCCAGTGTCTCACTTGCCACTGGCCCCATGTCCCTCCTGGAACCTAGTCCCTCTTTACCTTGTGGTGCTGCCCCCTGGCAGTGCCACCACACTCTGAGTCTCCCCACCCAGGGGGACCCCGAATATTCTAATCCCCCCTTGCCTCAGTGGCTACTGCCTTCTAATCCCCCCTTGCCTCAGTGGCTAGTGCCAGTCATCATTTGCCTATCCTCGGGCTGCCCCTCTACAGCCCCAGTACCCTTTTTAGGCCTTGCTCAAGGCCTGTAGCCTGAGGAGTTGCCAGGCTCAAGCTCCTCTTGCCTTTCCTCAGCCCTGCTCTGTCACCTGCATCCTGAGCTCCCAGGCAGCTAGGCCCTTCTCCTTCTAAAGCTGGAGGAAGACTCCTTTCAGCTTCTGGGCCACAGCCCTCTTATAAGGACCAGATGAGCCCTAATCGAGCTGGCCACAGCTGTGGCTGCTTCTCCAATCAGTCTAGATTTGCTGCTTTCCCCAGGCACAGCCCTGTGCAAGGCTGTTTTAACCCTTTTCTGCCGGAGTTGGGAAGCTGCCCCACTACAGGGCCTTAGGGTTTTTAAGTGACCGTGAGTGGATAATAAAGCCACTAACTAAGCTTAGAGCAAAGTTGACAAGCATATGGTGAATTTATTTAGGGTAATAGGCTGAAACCTGGCAAACCTAGTAGTTGAAATAATATTGTGGAGCAATCTGATGAAGAGAACTGATGGTAGCCAGAAATCTAGGCATGCCTAGTGTGAAACTGGAATTAGAAACAGGACATTTAACTGCATGGGTGGCAAAATCCACTATTTCGAAAAGATATACGAACATGACTATTAATATTTTACCATCTTTTAAACATCTGTTTTAAAAACTAAATTTGGAGATATTACTTTTTGGATGATTTGACATCATCCTTTGACTTGCTATTGAAACTGCAATCGGTTTGATGTATATATTACACTAGCAAAAATACCTGGAGTTGCTCGGGTTCATCGGAGGGGGGGAGGGGGGAGAGAGCTGAGCGAGTGGGGGGGGGGCTGTTGGAGGGGGTATTATTACATCATAACTATGTCACAGAAAACAGCAGGTGTTAACCTGCTGCCCAGCTGATGTGAATGGCCTTTAAAGAATTTCACCCCTAGGGGGCATCAGAGGTGAGATTTGAAAAAAATTTCAATTCTTACCCTGATTAGGACCCTAAAGCCTATAACTGTACCAAATTTCAAGTCTCTAGCTCAAACGGTCTGGAAGAAGTAAGGGAACATACATACACGCACGCACGCATACACCATTTGACTTTTATATCTATAGATTAATTTACTATGAAGCAGTTTGGAAAGAGAATAACTTTCAAGTGCCACGCTTGTTCTAGGATTGAAATTTTACGATTCCTTTGTTAATAGCGCAAATCATCCCCGTCTACCCGGGGCATTCTTGAGGGAGTTTCCTGAGGGGAATACCAGGGGCTTGGCCAGTCACAGTCTGACTTTCTGTCAGGCTATGTGATTGATTGGACTTATTGGCCCTAAAATTGATTTCGGAGCTGGCAAGTGCCCCACTTTGGAGACTGCCTCCTCTGGTGGCAGTGACAGCTTTTCCTTACTGAGTGGGGGAGTAGTTTGGAGATGATTTCAGGTTATTTGGTCATATAACAATTATTTTGAGCATAATTGGTCTAATCCCATATGCTTTTCTTTTGTGAGTCAAGCATTTATTGTATTCGGGTATTTTAACATTGCCATTAGTTGAGCATTGTGTAATTTTTACAGGAGGGAAATTTTAAGTCAATTTTGTCTCAAAGTTTGAGAGGAGAGAAGATATTGTCTTTAATTCACAAAGCCACCTCTTGCCCAGGTAAGTGATATCCACCAATATAGACTGCTCTAAACCTTCTTTAAGAGTGGAGAGGGTGATGCATGTGGTCTAACCCTTCCATCCAGCATTGTGTGTACAGACGACTCGATGAGCTAAGGAAGAAAATTTTGATCTCACAGTCCCTAAATAAGGTTGGATCAAAAAAGTAGTTTATGGTTGGGATGAGCATCTGTAAGTACTTTTTCCTCTAAAAGCCATGCATTTTTCTTTATTTGATCAGTATGCAGTTAGTAAAAGTTGTGGTCTCCATGCCAGAAATTCAACTAAGCATGACCTACTTATCTACAAGGTCCTTTGGGCAACAAAATCTTAATTCTTACTGTGGAAGAATTACTTTTTTTTACTATTTAGGGTTATTTTAGTTACTATTTTTATTTATCTTTCACTTTTTTAATTGATATCCATATTTATATTGTAGAGTTCTTAGAATTAAACAATTTAAATTCCCAAGAATTATACTATAGAATTGTTTTAATCCCTAGGACAGATAAAGTAGAATTTATTCAATGCAAAATACCGGTTCATATTCCAATTGTGCCAATTTTTGAGTTCCCTTGTTTTCATTGGTGTTCTGGTGGAGTCACTTAAACATTATAAAATAATGCACAGACTTCTGAAATGTAAAGGACAGAACATATTGGGATTCCCATATCCAGAACTGAGTGATCACTTTTGAGATGCTATTTCCAGTCTTCATTTATGACACTAAACCTCTCAATTTAAAAGATGTTAATCCCTATTCTGACCTATCTGAAAGCTATAGTGTATAATTTTCCCCCATCAGTATCTTCAGACAAATTGTTTTCAAAGTTAACTTTTAATTAAGCACAAGGGTGAGATTCTGAACATCACAATGCATTGAAATGTAAGTCTGTGTAGTGGTTTAAGGATGCACCTTTAGAGTATGGTTGCACACCACATGAAATGCAAACTCTTTGGGGCAGGGACTGTTTTTGTTTGTTTGTACAGTGTCTAGTACAATGAGGCCCTGGACTTCTAGGTGCCAACATAACACAAGAAATGTCATTCCTACAGTCTAATGTGAGAGCATTCAAGGAGGCAGTGATGCAGCATAAAAGATGTGACAAACTCTACTCAGTAAGCAGAAAAGTCATTCTTTTATATATCTTTTCTTTGCACAAATCCATCTATGGTTCTGATATATGAGTTCCCAGTTCCTTGGGTTAGGCTGAATTCAGTAATTTGCCTTTTCCAACAGTGCCATAACCCACTGATAAACTCCGTGCTTTTAGAGACTGTAGAGTGTGACTTGTCCATCAAACTATAATACAGCCTCCAGAGTTTCAGATAGAACAAATAATTTTCTGGCAAAAGCTGTGTGTTGGTGCGTACCTTACATATGATGTTAGCCTTCCTGGGTGATGGGTGCAATTAGAACCTGAATAGACTCCTACATGCAGGAGACTCTGGAGAGACCACTGAGAAAAGAGGACAGTATGGCTGGGACTGTCTGTCAAGACAGCGGGGGAATGGGAATGTGGGTGGGGGAACACCAAACTTAGAAACAAGCACTCACTGGAGAAATCTGACAAAGTTAGACCTGCCTAGGTTGCCATCAGATGAAAGGAACCCTCCATTTAAGTTAGACGTGTGTAGACTTATTTTAAAATCCCTTTTCTTCAAATACTTTTTTTCCTACTGTTAAAATAAACAATAATTTAGTTTTAACATGGTTGTTTGGCCATTATAGACCTCTGCTCACACACTTCTGAAAGGAACAATTGCTCTGTCAGAGCTGAAGGGTAAGTAGGATGGAATCACAGAGTACTGTAGCCCAGAGCCTGGTCAAAGAGTAGGGGTATTGTGAAATTCCACCCTGAGATAGGTACAGGCATGAGGCCTGACAATTGAGGGACTGAACTCAGGATATATATACACAGCATCTGAGACTGACCTGCCCAGTCGGGGTTCACAGACTCGGGCTAGTGAGACTCACGCTATCATGTGTAGACAGTGCTTTGACATTGCAGTTTGTGCTGCAGCTTGAACGAGAGTCCGAGCTCCACCCTGAGCCTCAACATCAGAACATGGTCTATGAATGCCACTATTTTTAGCATGCTAATATAAACCTGCTTGCACAAATCTGTGGATCTGGGCTGGGAGGCTCACTCCCAGAGGCCATGTGGACATACCCTCAGAGACCAGGAACGGGCTGGAGATGCAGCTAACTCTATGACCATCAGAGATCTCATGGTTTGATATGGGTAGGAGAAAAATGTTCCCTTGGACATTTGAGTTCAAAGCTGAATTTGAAGCGATTTGGTTCATAGCCTGTTCCTTGTAAATTGAAGTGCAAGTTTCAGTTTTGGACTAGCCTCCTGAACAAAATGCTTCATACACCTCCACTTAATCCTGGACTAGATTCTGACCTCAAATTACATCTTTGTAAATTCTGAGAAACTTTTAGATTTATGCTAGTGTAAGAGATGAGAAACTGACCCTTCATTCCATATACCAGTATGCTTTTGTCTCACACTTATTAAAATTTGTAAGGCAGATATTTGAAAGATTCATTAAAAGGATTTCTCTTACAAAAGCACATTTCAGACTCTTAAGCAATTCATTGATTTTACTGAGAAAATCCATAGATTGCTTTATATCAGCATGCTAAAGTCTAAACTATCCCTATTGACTAGCTCAGTGGACTGTTGAAAGTTGGTTTCTAACTAAATGAAAAACAGCTTGTCCTCCATGGCTCCTTATTAAGAGCTCTTGATACAAAATGACAAAATCCATGCCACAAATTTAGAAGAGAATATACTCCATAGTGTGTATATGAGACTCTTTATGAAAATCTGATGTTTAAGATATAACATAAAATTATTGATTGGAGTACAATAGTGTAATTGGAAATGGCAGTGGTGTACGTTCTCTGTGTTAAAGTGTTTTCTATTGCAGAAATCTTGGGAGATAATGAAGGTCTCGGTACAATATTAAATCTAAAATGGGATCAGGCAGTTTTTCTTCTGTCATGGAACTAAGTTTTTGTAATTCTTAGCATAGCTGAAGTTGGATAAATAAATGAAATTTGCAGGAATGTAGTGCTTTTCATCCACACAGGATTGTAGTGCTTTTCATCCACACAGGATTGAAAAAAAAAATCTCTTTTAAGATTAAAGGTACTGTAATATATTGAAGGATGAGTGTGTGGGGATTTGATATACATTACTTATTATTCCATAAGGAGTCATTCAGAACCCAGCTGAAAGAGGCAAACTCACAGAACAGTTGATCAAAGAGCTCTTCATTCTGGGACTAAAAATATTTTGTAGTAGTTGTGCCTTTCCTGCTAACTCATTTATGTAGCCAATGTAAATGGGACATTTCCTCAGATGACCCTTTGAGTATCGATGGTTATTAGTCTGTTCCTTTTTTTTAAAAAAAAAAATTCTCTTATGAAGGAAGGAGCAAGTCCCAGAAGGATATCTGGGGAGAAATAATCGGGCCCTCTGTAGGGAATTACATAGAATTTTGGGTTCTAGTGATCTGTTTAATGAGTATGTTGGCATTCTTTCATAAAACTTAATAATGAAGCTGATGAAGTTGGCTTGGAAAACAACTCCTCACTCATTCTGTCTGTCAGTAATATTGGAGCATGGCAAAGTTCTGCTTGGCCAGTCACCGGAATATATTTTTTGACTAATGGTACATCACCAGGCTACTTATGATGGAAAACAGAGTGATGATGTTCTTTTTGCTTGACTTGGTACATTTTCAGAACTACTTGGTCCAGTTTTAGTATTAATTATTTATTTGTGTCATAGGCATGCCCGGAGGCCCCACTCATATTTGGCACTCATTGTGCTAGCAGGGGTTCTCAAACTGGGGGTCGGGACCCCTGACGGGGTCATGAGGTTATTACATGGGGAGTTGCGAGCTGTCAGCCTTCTCCCCAAGCCCCACTTTTCCTCCAGCATTTATAATGGTGTTAAATATGATTTAAAATTGTTTTTCATTTAGAAGGGGGGGGTCACACTCAAAGGCTTGCTATGTGAAATGGGTCATCAGTACAAAAGTTTGAGAACCACTATGCAAGGTGTTGTGCAAACATATAAAGAGCAGAGATCCTTCTAAGTTTGTACTATAAGTCAGCATTCTCTATCTTGATGGACTAGTCAGAGAATAAAGTTACAGCAGGAATGAGATATTTAGTATGGTGGTCTTACGCTCCTTAGTCTGGGGGATAGAAGTTTAATTCCCAGTTTTTTGGTTACATGGTAATTCATAAAAATCCTGCCACACTCTGAAGGCCCCTAAACTCACTCGGCACCTAAGATTTCAGGGTAATAGTTCCCTCAGTAACTAAGTTTCTGCCTATCACTGTGTGCACTGATGCTTCCCTCTAGTATTCTAGATACTTATCTCCTGCCTAAACCCCAGAGCAGAGATGTAACTAGGCATTTTAGCACCCAGGATGAGCAAGCATATTCACACTCCCTATGTTTTTTCCCCATCATTTTCCCACCCATTTTTCACCCCCATGACTTTGTGTCCTGGACAGCTACCCTGCTCACTCTGCCCTGGTTACGGCCCTTCCCCCGAGCATTTCAAAACCCAAGGGAAGATAGGTGTTTGGCTGCCTAAATTGCATATAGGGCTCAATGCAGTAGATATGCTCATAAACTGAACCATTGGATTGGATCTGAATCATAATCTAGCCACGGGAGGTGGTGGTGTTATGGGGGGGGAGGGGTATGTGTGTGTGAGAGAGAGACAGAGACACAGAGAGAAAATGGGAATGACTCTGTACCCTAGCTGTCAAAGGATGGGTGTGGGAGGTGAGAGGCAT
Source organism: Sternotherus odoratus (assembly GCA_032164245.1). Lineage (NCBI taxonomy): Eukaryota > Metazoa > Chordata > Testudines > Kinosternidae > Sternotherus > Sternotherus odoratus. The sequence goes on from JAVMKO010000003.1 coordinate 93,575,115, forward strand.
TGCGTCCAGTTCCCTTGCTCCAACCTCTCTCATTATTTATCCACTGTGGAATAGCTTCAACAGAAGAGACCGAGGGAGTCTCTACATCAGAATCTCTATTAGAGCACTCTCCTGAGAGATAGGCTTTAAACAGGGGCTTTCTTTCTTGGCTTCTCGCACAGATGGGGACATTGAACCTTGGTCTTCCACTTCCTAGGCGAGTGCTCTAAACACTGGGCTAAGTTATCAGGTGGGAGGTGGCACCACATCTTTCTCCTGGTGTTTTATATGGAGTAAGGCAGCCACCTTACTCATTTCCACAAGAAACTACTTAGGTGCCTAAACTGGCTTACTGCAGGAGGCTGGTTCCTGTTTGTGGCTTGTTAATCAGAGCACTATCTGTGAGGGAAGGGAAGGGCTTAGCATACACCTGGACATTGGCAGTTCCCATTGGTTACTTTAGGAAGCTTCCTGCTAGCACGCTGTCTTTTGTGAATTGCACTGTATGGCACTTATCTCTGCCCATTCATTGTATAAGGAGTCTAGGTGTTTAACTCAGGCTTTGTGGGTTACACTGTTGTTCCTGCGATTTTCTAGGTACCTAAAAGTTAGGGGCTTCAATGATCAGCACATTGTCTCCTCCTACTCACACAAAGATTTCTTCAGATTTTGGCTTCATTGTTCCTTTTTCTTTTTCCAAACCCCCCCCCCCCCACTCCCCCGCCAAACAATTTCCGGTCACTATCTTCCTCCAGCTTTCTGGATAATTTCTCTTCAGCCGCTGTTCTTACCTTAGCAACTGCCTTTTTAGCCTCTTTTTTCTTCCCATTTGTACGTATTTTTATTGCCTCAGTCTTATGACCTGCTTCCTCAAGCTCGTTGAGTTATTCTTTTTAACTTTCCTTGCACATAAGATTTTTATCACCAGTGTGTTCTCTGTAACCACCCATCTTACCACTCGATTTGTGATGTTTCCTCCCTTCCCTAATGGAATATACTTTAAACTTCTTCTATTCATCCTCCCCTTGCTTCATTATCTTTAGCAAAGCATGGCAACTTTCCTTTGTTTTGGCAAAACTCTTTCTTTTCTGCCACTTACATAGCCACAAATCACAATTTCTTCCTCAATTTAATCTTCTTTCCTGTTTTCGCAGGTTTCCATCAGGTTTTAGCTACTCATTTGATATTAATATCAAATTATCAGTGAACTGACAATGGGTGAAATACTTCTCTTTGTGAGCTAGACAGAGATGGATGTCAATTAACATCTAGAAAAACATTTCAGGAAAGCTCTTCCTTATCGTCAGTCATAATGTCTGTTAGTTTTATCATATTTTTGGAAAATATAATTACTGAACTATCTAGCATGTGTATGGAACACTAACGTCTGCTGGATGGGAGTGATTCCAATAAGAATCTTGCATAAGTAAACATTCTTTGGATTGAGCCATATGCCCCTTCATCTGAATTCAGCAGTTCTGTCCTTTTAGTGGTTTTGACCTACATCAAGACTTGCACAGAAGGCATAGAAAGTTTTCTCCAAGTTTATATTTTTTAGCAAAGGAAGAATGTTGTGTTTTCATTTTTCAGTGTTGCCAACTCGCTCTGCTTGTTTGCTGCAGCCCACCTGCTTTGTCCTAGAATGAATACTTAAAGGGTTTATAAAAGGATCCATGATGATTAACCCTAGAGAGGTGGTAGAGTGAGAGAAAAAATATTTCCAAAGGCTGTTAAATGAGAAGAGAGCACTGTGATTGCAAGCACCATGGACAATTATGGAGAGCTTCAAAAGATATTAATATCCATAGAGGAGACAGAAGAAGCGTGGGATAAAATGAAGAAAGGTAAAGCAACTGATGAAGATGAGATAACTGTTGATATGATCAAAGCAGTTGGAGATACTGGAGTAAAATGGCTTCATAGACTACTGGGTTTGCTGGGATCAAGCTAGAATACCAAATGCCTCTTTGAAAGAGTAAGAGTGATGCAAATTATCCAGGGCCGGCGACATAAATTTTGGGGCCCTGTACTCTGATCGTTTGTGGGCCCCCCCGGCCGGTCTCCTGCCGCCTGTGCCCTGCCCCGCCCGGGCCTACGTGGGTCACCCACTGGGTCCCGCTGCTCTGGACGTGACTCGCTCGGAGGGGAAGATGGAGCGACGCACCCCCTTAAGTCCGGGGCCCGGTACAGCTGTACCCGTAGTACCCCCCTGTTGCCGGCCCTGAAATTATCCAGATACATATCAGAATATCACCCTGTTAGGTAAGTCCTTGAGAGAGCTTGAGAGGCAAGGTTGAGGTGCAAGTTAGAGAAAAATATAGAAGAGGAGCAACATCGCTTTAAGAAGGAAAGAAGTAATATATATATATACATGCAATAGTTGCAATGAGTCAGAAGTTTGAAAGAACGATAAATGGTATATAGAATGTATTGATTTTGAGAAACCATATGATTTAGTTTTGTAGGAATTGGTGTTTGAAGTATTTAGATAGATAGGAGGGGTACTTCGAAAAGTGGAGATGATAGAGGAGCTATACAGAGGGTCGAACTAAGGTGGTAACACTATAATGTCAGAGTTTTGAGGAGGTGGTGGGATTGAGACAAGGCACTGTACTGAGTGCACCTCTCTTCATCCTATTTATGGAATTCATTAGTAGAAGAACCAAACCTTTGGACACACAGAGACCATTAATGTAAGCTGACAATCTGGCCCTTTTGGCTGACAGCAAAGAGGAACTTGTAAATGTGGTATCAGAGTGGTCATCTGTGTTTGAAGATAAACAAATAAAATTGAAGTTATGCAAATAGAGAAGGAGAAGAGATTTTGATTGACATTTAAGGGGAGCAGCTAACACAGAAGAAAAAAAAATGTGTACTTGGGAAATACACTTAATGCCATCAGAGGGGGATTTGGAGAGCTGAAAAGAAGAACTCCGTGTGCATGGGTGACAGTGAAAAAAGTAGCAGAAGTACTTGGGTGGGTAAACTGAATGTGCATGGAAGTAATCAGGAGAAAGATTAAATTAGGGGAAGGGTGCAGCGGGCTGGACACATGGTAAGAATGGGAGAAGAACAACCAGCAAAGAAAGCAGGGAGGTAAAGGACAGCAAAACAGGATATGGAAGGGGTGTGGCCTTGGTGGAAGGGGTGGAGTGGGGACAGGGTCTCAGGCAAAGAGGGGGTCAAGCACCCCCAGGGAAACCAGAAAGTCGGTGCCTCTGACTCTTATTTCATATGCAGTTGACACACTAAGAAAGTTCAGGAATTTTCATCACAAACTGGATAGCCACAACTAAAAATTCAGAAAGCGAAGAACAAACTACCCCAATGTTGTCTGTAACTAGATGGTCCAGAGAGAGATTTTAGGGAGTTGAAGAATAGAGCCCACCATGTGAGGAAAATAACTCCCAGATCAACAGCTGTGTTAAAAACAATGAGGAGTCTGGTGGCACCTGCGTTTGTCAGTGAACATTGAAGGTAATAAGACAAAGGCATTTTTTTCCTAAGACATTACATAATCCATCTTAAAATACCAGAAGTGGTGTTGGAGATGGTGGGAAATCAGAGTTTGTGATGAGTGGTGGCACATGTGACACTAGGAGTGATGGTGTGGAGGAACCAATAGAATGAGTAGGCTGAGTGAGCAGTGTTGATGCATGAAGTTGGCAGAGCGTGAGTGAGATAACTAAGTGGTTGTGGAAAAAAAGACAATGGAGCTTAGCATGATTTTTTTGCCAGCTCATTGAGCATGCTAGCTTCTGCCACTAGCCTCATACTTGCCTTAGTTAGCTAGTTGTTTGCTTGCAGTGCTGACTCAGTTACTGCACCTGGAATTATCTAGTAAAATAAACTGGAATAACAATATATAAATGCTGGTCAGACAACAGTTTCAAAACCAAGTAGTTAAACTGGTCATGGACAGATGAGTAGGATAAGGCATTTTGGAAATCAGCAGTAGAAGGGAGCTAGTGAAAAGCCAATATATGATTTAATCTTACTTCTAAATCATCTACAAGTACCATGGCAATAAAGACCTACCTTTTAAACTGTCCCAAACCCAATGAAACCATGTATGTCTTATCACTGCTCATAGAACGTAAATACTTACTCATTTCCTTGCATATGATGCTACTTGATCTTACACTATAAAGTGTGGGCTTTGCATTCTTTTCTTGTGCTGCATGGCATGCATTGAGTATAAATCAATGATCTTAGCTGATTAGTGTAATAATTTAAAATCCAAAGGACAATTGCTGGGCAAAGGAGGATCCTGTGAATGTATCTGCTATGTGGAAAATGTATTCAAAGTTTGTCTGATCTGCTGTAAATCACAGAAATTCTAGAGTGCTGTAGTGTGTTCCTTCTAGAACATAAAGCTAATTGGTGAAAAAAGAAACCTGACTTATAAACCTCTGAACATAGGAATTTACAAGCAGAATGCTGACCAGACACTGCATCACGAGGGCATAAAATGAGTTGCTATAACTTGGTTCAGATAAATAATGTAGTAAGTAACAGGAAAGCTACTTAATGGTAAATGGGATTTTCATGCATACAGTACGTGAAAAGAGTGTTTTGTGGATAGAGATGCTGTTTATTCATGTGTCCCAAATACCTTTCATAGCACACTGGAATCCATTATTTTGATTAGATGAATGTAGGTGGAAGTTGTTTTGCTTCTAATTCTTCTGTGAACAGTAGGGCTGGAGGTACATTACCCGATAATCATGTTTGTGCTTCTGTTTTGTTTTGAAGCCTCTGGCTAAGTTGGTCAGGCCAGTCTGAGTTAATAATGCCTATTATGGTAAGAACTGTTGCAGCTTTTTAAACCTGGGAAGAATGCTGCTGCTTTAGTACTTTGACACTTTGTGCAATGAGATTAAATAGAGGCAGATAAAACCCATCCTTGTGTAGTGTTTTTATCAGAAACAGACACAATCCACCAACTACTGATACTGCCATGACAGTTGGGAAGGCAGACTCTAATCTAATGCAAAATATATATATGCACACTGATAAAATACATGCAATGTAAATGAAACCTAAATGTGGCTGCACCTAAGAGCTTGTCTTAGATCAACTTCCACTATTACAGGCCTGTTTCTTTCAGGAAAGGGCTCAGCAAAAGAGTTCAGCTGTTTCTCAGAATGAGGCTAGGAAACATACCTTGGTTTGCCTCTGTTAATTTTTTTTACTGCCCTTTTATTTCATTTCACTGGACGTGGGTGGGGGGTATAATAGGCCAGGGGTGGCTAAGCCTCCCCAAAAAGGATGCAGTGCACTTCCCTTTGGTCTGCCCCATTTGGAGTGCCACCGCCGAAAGAGCTCCCAGGCCATGGCCCCACCCATGCTCCATCCCGAGGCCCCACTTCCACGGCCTGGTCTTGACCCTGACCACAATGCAACCCTTTCTGTCCCCGCTCCACCTCTTTCTCTAAGGCCCCCACACCCATGCATCTCCACACTTTCCCCCCCGTGGCCTCCCATCCACCTCTCATGCTTCTCCGCTGCTTCTAGGGTGACCAGACAGCAAGTGTGAAAAATCAGGATGGGGGTGAGGGACAATAGGAGCCTATATAAGAAAAAGCCCCAAATATTGGGACTGTCACTATAAAATCGGGACATCTGGTCACCCTAGCTGCTTCTCCTGCAATGCGCCCTACCCACCTCTTGTGCCTCTTCACCCCCTAAGAGGCAGAGAGGCATGGGTGGTAGGCAGGAGGATCCCTTGGGGAGGGGATGGAGAGAACTACACACAGTGAGTGGGGGGTGGCCCCGAGGGAGGGGTGAAGAGGCACGAATGGTGGGGGGGAGGAGCCTTGGGGGAGGGAGATGAGTGAGGATGGGCCTGAGGCATAGTGAGGGTGGAGCATGGGTGGATCCACTGGGGGGAAGAGGCAGATTTGGGGGGAGAGGAGGAGGACAGGTGAAAAAGAGAAGAGAACGAGGAAGCGGACAAATGGAGAGGTGGAGAGAGAGTGTGAAATACAGACCAGGATGAGGACAGGCAGGAGAGTTCAGGAGCAGAAGAATCTGTACACTAGAGATCCTGGTCCTGATCTTCAGATCCTGGACTGGAACGTAGAATTCCTTAATCTCAACATTCCTCTGATGTCAGCAAATAGCTGACAGGCAACATCTATTATTACCGTCTGTCATTCTGTTACTTCAAATAGAAGAGATTTGTGCTGTGGCGCTAAAATATTCTGACCTTCCTTATGAACCATGGTCAATATGGTGCCACATGATGACATTTCTGCCCTCCCCCCCACCCACACACTGTGCTTTAAAAGCTTAGGAAACAAACTATATGCATACATAAACTATGTTAATAGAATCTTAAGTTTGTAAGGTCCAACACTCAAAAGTTAGGAAATGTCAGAATTAAGGCTGTTGCAGGTAATTTAATTCTGGCATTTCATAACTTTTGAGTGCTTGACTTTACATATTTAATATTCTTTTTGTATGTAATTAGATAGCTTTGCTGATCGAGAGATTGGGAGATTTCATGGTGGTGTGATGTGGTCCAAGGGGAGGGGTACATGAATTTTGGAGCATCCCATTATTCATGTGTGATGAAGCTATGAATGAGTTATGCAAGTTTACCATACAACTCACACTTATAATGTACAAGGATCTTGCTCCAATACCTGGTTACCTTCCTCTGTTGACATTATCATGTCAGTCAGCCTGAACCCAATAGTTAAGCAACCTCATTTTTTTCTGCCAGCAAGCCCTACATCCAGGGCCGGCGACAGGGGGGTACTACGGGTAGAGCTGTACCGGGCCCCGCACTTTAGGGGGGCCCCGGTACAGCTCTACCCGTAGTCATCCGGCGCGGCTCTCCCCCGGACGAGCGTGTGTCCCCGGCCGAGCAGTGAGCCCGGCCGGCAGCAGCGGCGCAGTCCGGGGGAGAAAGGGCGGGGAGGGGGGGAGCAGCAAGGACGGCTCGCGCCGCTCCCGGGCTCTCGCTCCCGCTGCGGCCAGCTGTCAGCTGGGGGGGAGCGCCGGCTGGGCGGGCGGGCGGGGGGGCTTCCTCCCCCAGGCGCTGTCAGCTGGGGGGGTGGGGGGGAGAGCGCCGGCTGGGCTGGGGGGGTCCACTGGGATGGGGGCCCCCCAAACTATCAGAGTAGGGGGCCCCCAAATTTCTGTCGCCGGCCCTGCCTACATCACTCTATCAAGTTTTTAAGTTACCTTTTATTTCCTTTTATTTCCCTAGTCCATTAGAATGGACTACATCTCTTGGTATAGGTAAGACTATATGATACACAGTATTAGTCTTAAAGATACTACTGTTTATGGAGTATCAATAATACTTGATAAATGCCTGATTTGTTTTTAAATATTTCTTCTCTGCCCATATTCCAGGTTTTGAATGTTTATGTTGTAGTTGCCCAATCCCAGCCTGGTTTAGCTGTAGTCTCTTTGAGTCTCTTGCTTGTGGGTACCCTAAAGGAGCACAAAGTTGCAAGACTTCCTTGTCAACTTCTCTTGGCACTGGCCAAGATGGCTATCCATCACATGAGGAGAAGGAAGTTGGGCAGGGGGTACTATAGGACTAAGAGGCCTATTTCCCTTCCCTTGTTTGATCAAGTCTCTGGGCAGTGTCCACTCACTCCTTAGATGCCTTTGAGGAGCAGTGGGATCTCTTGGGGGTTCTCTGCTTGGTGTCCCCTTCTACTTCTGTAATTTTGACCCCATGAGCTTTACTTCCATTCAGTTTTTCTAATTTGTTGTCCCCAGTATCCACTTGTGGCCCAAGTTCACTGGCCCCACCCCTTTGGTTAAGGGGGATGGCCTTTAGCTATGGGCGGACTTAGGCCTGCTGTTTCCCAGCAACCACAATCAGTACAGGATCCCCCACGCCTAGGCAATCTCATGGTTCCTGCCAGGAGTCCAGCTCAATCCGGGTCTTTTCTGAGTCCACCTGCCCCTAGTAAGTGCTCCCCAGGTCATGTCGCAGGTCACCAGATGTGAGGAGCCCTCCAGGGACCCTTTTCTGTATCAGACTGCCCCAAACAAGGTGAGGGAAGGTTTAGTCACTGTCTCAGACTGAACTCCCTGTGCTAGGACAGATAGCAATCCCTGGCAGCTTCCACGCTCCTGGGAAAACTTCCCCCCCTTTGTGTGGCCATCTCTCCTTTTTAAGCTCCATTTCTCCAAGTGGAGCATGTTCTCCAGGTGCACCTAATTGGTGCTGCCTCAGTATAAGATTGCTCATTAGCCTTTTCACCAGAGGAATAGGGTCATGTCGACTCATATGTGTTTGCATATGTAATTTATACATTTATCTCTTGCTGCAGTCACATCATGAAGTGGACTGCATAAAAAGCAACATAAATTTAGGATGGACCTATAATTCATGATTGGGGCAATAGGCTAGGTTCCAGGAAGTCCTGAGTTTTAATCTTGTCACTGACACAGATGTCCTGTGGAGCCTTGAGCAAATAACTGAAGCCAGAATTTTCAAGTGTGGCTGTCTAAAATTAGGTGCCTAAATTGTTGGCTTGATTTTCAGAGGTTTTGGGTACCCAGAGCAGCTCTGGGAAAAAAAATCAAACTGCTTATATAGGTGGCTAAAGCTGGATTGATGTGGCTAAATTTTAGCACCTGAATTTGAAAATGTTGGCTTTATCCTCCGTATATTAGTTCCTCCAGCTGTAAAATGAGGATAATTCCTTACCAGCCTCAGCATTGTCAAAGATTAGTGTTGGCATAGAACTTTGACAATATTAAAACATTATGTAAGTGCAAAGGGTTAATTATTGTTAGACCCGTCATTACCACTATAATTTTTTTAAACTAAACCTCTTTCTCTTGATATGTTTTTGTCCAAAGTCACTTGCTTCAGTAGCAAATATTAGCAAATGTTTCTGTTAAATTCTCTTGGATTACTACTGCAAATTGTATAGCTAAGGTCCTGTGGTCGTTATTGTGAAATGCATGCAAATTCAGAGTACTAAACCATTTTTAATAGTCTGTATGTTTCTCTTGTAAGTAGTAAAAATCTCTCAGTGATGAGCAATAGCTACTTTCATTAGCCAACAGCATCAGGAGAGGAGCAAAGTGTTCTGTTCAACTTTCCAAAAATCTGTATTGCTTTTTTAGAACAAGAAATGAGAAAATACAGAGAGGTGGTTAGGGAGTAGATATGGAAAGTGGAGAAAGTAGAAAAAAACACATGAAAACAAATCAACTTTCAGAAGATTATTTTATTTTAAATTATTCAGGAGAAATCTGTTCCTAAACTAAACAATCATGGTAAAATATTATTTAAACTATGTATTTATTTGCTAAAATGTGTATCCAGCAATATCACATTATGGAATAGTGTGAAAGCCACGACAAAAGTGTTCCCAATTCCCTTTCTCAGCCTTTCCCTTTTACTGGCTGTTTTGCAGTTTGAGAAAGTGAATTTATTAAGATGACAGCTGCACAGAACAGAATTGGAGAGTTTCTATAGCCAACTACTTCACAATGAGTAAAGAACTCCTATAACAAAAGTTCATTATGGGCCTAATCCAGAGCCCATTGATGTCACTGGGAGTGTTTCCATTAATGTCAGTAGGTTTTTTATCATGGTCCTTAACTCCTGAATCCACAACACCTTTATGGCTTACTTTTCCTCAATATGAAAACCATGTACGCTGAAATTACATAATGCTCCACTGACATGTGTAGTCTGCAGAAAGAGGCCATTTTATGAGCAGCTCAAATTTTCTCTTTTATTTTTAGTAAAGTATTTGTACTTCCAACAAAGTTATTGATGTTCCATTTAAAATAACTGCAGTTGTCCAAGACATACCTCTAGTCATATGGATACCATGGTTGTTACCGACCATGAGGTAACTGTTAAATGCTCTGGGAAAATTAGAAGTTATCAACATTTATGACCCCCTTATAAGATAGCCAGGACTGAAGTCATATGCCTTTAAAAACTAAAATTGCATCTTTGATGCACTTATTGTCTGTGGAGTAGAGTGTAAGCTAGGGCAGTAAGCAATGACATTCTACAGTAACTGAAGTTTCTGAGTGCTCTTCAGGGACATTACCAATCTGGAGGAGACAAAGTCATGGATGACCAAGAGTGATGTCTGCATCCAAAAGGAGCAGTCTCCATCTCTTTGCCCAGAGGATAAGAAACTAAGGCTGACCAGTTGTCAAGAATTCAGCTTCACAAAAATAAAATTGAGGTTTCAAAATTTGTTTTCCTTCCACAACGGAGTAAAACCAACATCTCTAGAATTTCTTTGCAAAAAAATGAGGCACAGACCCTCTACAGAACAACCAATAGCTCTGCTCTACCAGATTCAGAGCCGGTACTTGAACCGGCATCTCCCACATCCTAGGCAAGTGCGCTAATTGGGCTATAGAGAGTCAGTCCCTCTCCTTCTCTCCCTCTCATTCAAATCTCATTCTGGACCTGAGAAGCCTTCCCGATGAAAGTTTTATCAAAATCAATTCATCTCCATGAAAAGTTTCAGTTTCAACAAATTAGCATTTTAGTACAAAGAAATGTCATTAAAATATTCCCTGACCAGCTCTAATACCATTGGCTACAGCTGCCACCTGGAAATCCAGGAGAATCCAGTCATTTAGTAGGATCTTTAAAGTGCAAAGCTTGTTAATGAAAAAATGGACATATCCTAAAAGGGATGATATCACCTCCAACATCTTCCCTAATTGTTCCCTTATCCAGCTTGGGGTCTGGTCTACAGTAGGGGGAGGAATCGACCAAAGATACGCAACTTCAGCTACGTGAATAACATAGCTGAAGTCAGCGTATCTTCGGCCCCCGTTGACTCCAGCTTGCGCCTCTCGGCGAGCTGGAGTTCCGGAGTTGACGGAAGCGCCTTTTGCGATTGGTTTATCGTGTCTTAATGAGACGTGATAAAGTGATCACCAGATGATCGATCACTACCCACCGTAGTGTCTCTTCCCTCTTCTGATTGGTGACTGAGGCAACTATTTCATATTCAGTCCTTGAACTCAGAAACTGAGCAGCTCAAGAAAGGAGATATAGTGTTGAGTATCCTAGTAACTCAAACCTTCTTCCTATCTCTTCTAGTTGGCTCAACTATACCTTAAGTAAGATGATTAACAGGACAAAGTCTTATGGTAACCCACAGAAGAAATCTCTGAAGTGTGAATAAACAGTTTCCCATCTCCCAAGACAATTCATTCTCTCTGGAGTCTGAAACTTGGTCTACACCTAAAATGTAAGTAAAACTAGCTTCATCACTCAAGGGTGTAAAAAAATCCATAATCCTCTGACATAGTTAAGCCGAGCCAAGCCTGGGTGTAGACAATGCTAGGTCAATGGAAGAATTCTTCTGTTGACCTAACCACCACCTCTTGAGGGGGTAGGCATACTATAGTGATGGAACCTCCCCTCCCACGACATTTCTGAAGCAAGCATCTACACTACTGCACTGTTCTGCATAGCTGCAGCATCATAGCTGTGCTGCTGTAGTGTAGACATACCTTCAGGAAAGAGGACAATCTGCCCTCACCTCTCAAACCTGAAACTCTAAAACACTGGTTCTCAAGCTTTTTGTATTGGCCACCACTTCAACACAGCAAACTTCTGAGTGTGACTTTCCCCCCCTTATACATTACAAATGGAAGTTTTAAATTTAATTTAATTTTAATTTAAGGGGGGATGGAACTGTCAATGGGATTGGAGTTGTCAGCTTGAGACCCCCAGGTAATAACCTCTCAATCTTTCAAGAGTTGTGACCTCCCTGGTTTGAGAACCCCTGTATCTAAAACATTATCATATGACAGAGAGTAGCAGTCTGATGTTTTTTTTAAAAAAATTACTAGCAAAGTTTAATTGAAAATAAATTATAGCTAAAAGTTGCTGTAAAAATTAAAACCTGAAAACATGTAGCATATCATAGCACAAACCATTCACAGGCAATTCCACAAGGCGCACACACAGGTTTTTTAATATTTCATGTTGATATATCTCTTTGCATACATGTTTTCATGACCTTGGTTTTCTGTGTTCAGAATACTGCATTATTTTTACTGAGCAGTCAAATTATGCTACTTCACACAGAGAAATATGGATGAATATTTATTGTTATTAATCTCATCTGCTATAGATTTAGAACCTGTCCAGTGCTGAAGAATTGGAACAAGTAGAAGACAGGACATCTTGCCCCAAACCACTTATAAAGATCAACTCTTCCCAGCTTTCAAGAGCAATCACATTAAATGCCCAGTGGTATAAAATGATAACGCAGTTGTACAGTAAAGAGCATTAGATGATCTCAGTGCATGTGCTCTTTTCTCATAACCTTTAATAATCCTGCCTTATTTTAATTTCATGTCTTATCATTGCAACTCTAATCAAACTCAGTCAGGTTCTAAGGGAGATTTTAATTTCATTGGTAAGGCTGCCAACGAAGAAAGATTCATTTTTAAATAATGTCCTTCCTTGTTGCATCTGCCACACAGATGGTGAAATATCCCAGGGAGCATGTGGGAAAGAATCTTATGTGCTTTTTCATGTTAGCAACATTAAAGAGATTCAATAGCCAGTCTGGCTACTTGCACAGTAAAACTGGGTTTATTTGTGACATTTATTACCTATTCAAGTGCTCTCTTACAGGTGATGAATGCTTTTTGCATTTTTTTTTGTTCTTTTAATTACTTGCAAGGTGGCCAGATACTATGGTGATGAATGGCCACGAAATTACATAGAACAATCTCTCCCTATCTAACCTATTCCAGGGACAGGACTGGGGCAGATGCAAGCACAGAATCAGGAAGCCATCACTGGCTCCCTGGCGGCCCCCTTTTTCTGCTGCACATGGTTGATCTCAGCCTCAGCACAGAATCTGGCTATCATTTCTGTATTTGCTTAGTCAACGGTAGAAGCAGTCCTGAGGCAGATACAGATCCACAAAGGCATTTAAGAGAGTTAGGCTCAAATTCACAAAAGGATTTAGGCACCTAAGAGGCAGATTGGAATGAAGAGGTGGAATTTGAAGGCGAAATACACTGGCCCCAATCCTGTCATGGTCGATAGACACAGGAAAATCACCTTTGAATGTATCCAGGTTTGCAGGTAGGTGGACCAAGCACCACTTATCTTAGGTGCCTGGAATAGTAGGAAAGTTTGCTTCATATTCTACTGGTGTGCTGGATTCTGCCCTGTTCATACATGGATTGTATCCAGTTATATATACACATTTTTCCATAACTTGCCAACGAGGCTGCCTGTGGCCTGACAACATGCTGTTAATCTGCCTTGAAAGCCATCAGTTAACCGCTTGCTCAGTCTAACAGAAGCAGCAGTAAAGTAGCATCGCTCAGTGCAGAAGGCAGCCAGAGCTGCTGTTCATGACAGTGGGTGCCCATTTTCTTTAATGTGGCAGAAGTAATGGAATGCTTTAAAGCTTTAGTACTGCTGCAAGGTGTTGCTGAATGGCTCATTTCAATATGAGAAGCTTATAGTCAGGAGAGCAGTTCATACTACATCCCTCTGTCCTGAACTTTAATTATATATTTGGAGTAAGTAATGATACCTAGTCCAGCAAATTTCAGACCAGCTATTGCAACTAAGAGTTGGAATAAAACTTTATTAAAATAGTTAAAATAATGTGCCAGTGAACGGTGAATATCATCTGCATTAGATTTACTTCAGTCATTTGGCTTTTGCCAAAGAATATCGTGAGATCATTTATTGTTTTCTCAAGAGATGTGGGAAGGTTAATTGTTCATATATTATTCCTGCTAATAACCAGGCCTGCTGACAGAAATTCCAGGCCCCAGAGCCAGGGCTGTCCCTAGGGGGATGGAGCCCGGAGCAAAAGTGATGAATCCATCACTTCTGGGACCACCTACGCTGATCAATGAAGCCGGTCTGCAGAGGTCCCCAAAGCACAGAACCTGGAGCGGTCTCCTGTGCCTAGAAGCCCTGTGATCCACCCAGGTGATTGTAAGGGGCCGGAGCTCCCAGCTGCCATTGTCCCCTTTGCCCCCTCCCTCCCTGTTGGTGTGCCTGCTAATAACTTTTGTTATTATATTTATTACCTCATAAAGATCATAAATGTAAGGACATTAAGGATCTTTTCCAATAATTATCTCTGTAGAATCTCCTTACTCAGAGATTTCAATTTCCTTCCTTTTCTCTATGCCTGAAAAAAATCTTGAGCAAGATTCTTTTAAATAGGAGCATAAAGTTAGGTTAATGAAAGTCAGTGAGATGAATTTCAAAAGTGTAGAGAAGCCAGAACACTGAAGTCAGGTGAGATTCATTACTTACTAGTTGAGATTGTTGATTTATGTTTTTAAAGTCAGTGGGTCAAATTGGCATCAAAGTTATACTACCAAATTTTCATAGGTGATCACAGACCATCAGACTTACCTCCTACATAACACAGGTCATAGAAATTCATGCTGTAACTTTGGCAACAAGCACAAAATAGAAGCTTGTGGCTGTTGTAATTTGAAATATGAGGACCTGTTTTTAAAATACTTTAAGAAAAGGCCAAATGTCACTTAGAGTGTTCGTATTTTAATAAACCACTGAAGTAGTTTATAAAGCTACTACTGAATTGAAGAACATTTTAAATCATCAGTGATAGGAATCTTCACCTCTGCATAATTAACTCTTTAGCAAACAAACAGAGTAGCCCTGAGTGACAGTATTCTCAGAGAAAAGAGTAGATAAAGCATGAAAAGAAGTCCCCTCCGTTTAAAAGAGATAGGGATGTTATAAAAACATTAACATTTGGAATAAATTGATTTTAGTACCAACTGCCGCCCATCAAAGTTAATTGGGCATTCTTACAAGCTGGGTGCAAATTTACAAAAGGCCCACAGTTTAGCCTCCACTCAACAGTACATCACTACTTAGGAAAGCAATGAACCACATGTTTAACTTAAAGCTTGTGCTTATGTCCCATTTAATTTCAGTGGAATGCAAGGATATGCTTTCGTGCTTTGCTGAATTGGAGTTTTTGAGAACACTTGTGAATGGCAGGGGGCAAAATTTTATCTAATACCTACAGTGTTTGATTAGGATAGATTCCAAAACTTGAACAAAACTCTCTCTACGATCTGTATTTTCTGTTCAATTTCTGCAGTAAGGGTCCATGTCTTGCAGTCATACAGAAAAATGGAGATGGCCAGTGTGTGCAGCAGTTTCACTTTGGATTCCAGGGAAATGTTCTTATCCCTACAAATTGGCTGTAGTTTGCCACCGTTGCTGTTTGCCAGTTCTTGCCAGAATTTCTGCCTTTGATCCTTCCTCAGTGATGATTGCCGCCAAATACTTGAACTGTTTCACTGTCTCCAGCTCTCGTCCACCGACATATGTGAGCTGATCCCGTCATGTTTGTTGTCAGTGTGGTTCTCTCTGCATTGGTTTCCATGCTTTATTTTGCAGAGGTTTCATCTAATCATTTCACAAGGTTGGTAAGTTCATCTTCCCTGCCTGCCAGGCTGTCAATGTCATCAGTGAAAAAAAGATTTGAGATTGTTTGCCCCCCAAATGCTGACTGTCCAGATGTGATCTTCTAAGCCTAAGGCATCAGTGATTATGTGCTCCAAGTAGATGTTGGACAGTGTGGGCAAAAGAAGGCACTTTTGCCAGACTCCAACAGTGGTGCTAAATCAGTCTCCTATTGTGCCATTGACGAGAGCTGCACTGCAGTGCAGTTCTCTCTTATCCTTAACATATAGAAAATGTCTCGTTCGCCAATAGTGAATCGTTCTTGAAACGAAGGGTTTAAATCCGAGAGGGAAATAGCATTTGTCTTTGAACTAGTTTTATGAATAGTTAATTCAAGAAATTTGCAGATCTGTTTCTAAGAATCGTGAATTTCCAAGGCCTACAGGAATTCAATATGGCTAACTGAATTTACAGTTGTGCTAGATAATGACCTAAGTCCATAGAAATATTAGAAGCCTTTAATAAGCAATCAGATCCTTGCAAGATTTCTAGACAATTATGCAGCCCCATGACTCATCTAGGCAGTTTGGACAAGCATCCCAACTTTTTGACACTCTTTGAAACCAGATGACTGGAGGGTAGCTAATGTGATGCCAAGTTTTTGGAAAGGCTTCAGAGGTAATCCTGGTAATTATAGGCCAGAGAGCCTAACTTCAGTACCAGGTTCAAACTATAATAAAGGACAGAGTTATCATACACATATACAAACACATTATGTTGGGGAAGAGTCAACATAGTTTTTATAAAGGCAAATCATGCCTAAGAAATCTATTAGAATTCTAACATGTGGACAAGGGTGATCCAATGATTCAGTGTATTTGTCCTTTCAGAAAGCCTTTGACAGGTCCTTCTCCAAAGGCTCTTAAGAAAAGTAAGCCATAAGATCCTTGCATGGATCATTAATTGGTTAAAAGATGGGAAAGGGTAGGAATAAATGGTCAATTTTCACAGTGGAGTGAGGTAAATAGCAGGTTCCCCAAAGATCTGTTTGGGACCTGTCCTGATCAACACATTCATCTGGAAAAGAGGGTAGACAGTGAGGTGGCAAAGTTTGCAGATGATACAAAATTACTCAAGATAGGTAAATCCAAAGCTGACTGACAAGAGCTACAAAGGGAATCGCACAAAATTGGTTGACTGAGCAACAAAATGGCTGATGAAATTCAATGTTGATAAATGCAAAGTAATGCACATTGGAAAATGTAATTGCAACTCTGCATACAAAATGAGGTGGTCTAAATTAGCTGTTACCACTCAAGAAAGACATCTTGGAATTACTGTGGAGCATTCTCTGAAAACATCTGCTCAATATGCAACAACAGTCAAAAAAGCTAACAGACTTCTAGGAACCATTAGGAAAGTGGTAGATAGAAAATATCTTTATATGTACCATATAAATCAATGGTACACCCACACATTGAATACTTCATGCAGTTCTGATTATCCTTTCTCAAAGAAGATATATTAGCATTGTAAAGGTACAGAGAAGGACAACCAAAATGATAAAGGGTATGGAAAAGCTGACTACAAGGAGAGATTAAAAAAACTGGGCGTGTTCAGTTTAGAACTACAGCTAAGACAGGATATGATAGCGGGATCTATACATGTATGAATGTATGGAGAAAATTCAGAGAGAAGTGTTATCTATCCCTTCACATAGCACAAGAACTAGAAGTCATCCAATGAAATTAATAGGCAGCAGGTTTAAACAAACAAAAGGAAGTACTTCTTTGTACAATGCAGTCAATCTGTGGAACTCATTGCCAGTGGATGTTGTGAAGTCCAAAAGTATAACGGGGTTAAAAAAAGAATTAGATACATTCCTGGAGGATACATCCATCAATGAGTATTAGCCAAAATGGTCAGAGATGTACCCCCATGCTCCAGGTTTCTCTAACCTCCAATTGCCAGAAGCTGGGACTGGACCACTGGGGATAGCTCACTCAAAATTACCCTGTTCTCTTTATTCCCTCTGAAGCATCTGGCCATTGTCAGAAAACATGATACTGGGCTAGATGGACCATTGGTCTGACCCATTAGAGCTGCTTTTACGTTCTTATTACCCTGATCCCACTGGAGCCCACTGGAATCAATGTAAAATATTCCCGTAGATTTGAATTGATTTTAAATGGGCTTAGGATCCAGGTGCTTAAACTTAAACATATAGTCAGAAGGTTGTTTATACCTTTAAGGAGTACTTCATTACAATATACTGCTCATTGTAGACTCAAATTGATTTTCATTCTTCCATTCTGAGATAACCACCTGTTATCTAACTGTACATCATTTGTAGTTATTGGAAGTTGTGAAAAATCTTACAAGTGTTAAAAAAATCCCAAATGATTCTAAATTTCTGCTTCTGATGATAATTATGTAAATCATTATGAACCTTAGTCATGTGAAGGCATCGATCTCATTCACTGGGCCCACAACAGTCTGCAAGCTAGCAAGTTGCTTTTTGAAGATCTAATTTTCTGCCATTCAGTTTATTTGTAGGAATAATATTTCTAGTATTAAGATCAAAACAAAGATTAAATCTCAATTTCACACTCCACTGCTATGTACACTGCATGTGGTAGGCATGGTTTGGCTGGCCCCACGCACCCAAAAGTAAATTCCATTGTTATTGGAGTAGCTGTGATGGGTTGGATCATAGAAATCCCCTTAGGGTTGCCAACTCATGTGCCAAGCCTACTTCCGTCTCGGCTTTTCTGTCCTGCCAGCTTGGGACTCCAGAGCCCTGCTTGGTTTGAGCCAGACTCACTAGCCTGCTGCAAACCTAGACCCATGTCTGAACCACGTCCCATAACAGCTATAGGCTTAATTGAAAGCAGGTTCAGAAGTGTTCCTGTCTTTAACACTCAGATGCTCAACTTCCAATGGGGTACAAACCCCAAATTAATCCATTTTACCTTGTATAAAGGTTATACAAGGTAAACTCAGAAATTGTTCGCCCTCTATAACACTGATAGATATGCACAGTTGTTTGCCCTCCCCTCCCAGGTACTAATATATACTCCAGGTTAATTAATAAGTAAAAACTGATTTTATTAAATACAGAAAGTAGGATTTAAGTGGTTCCAAGTAGTAACAGAGAACAAAGTGAATTACCAAAATAAAATAAAACATGCAGATCTAGCTGTAATACAGTAATAAAACTGAATACAGATAAAATCTCTCCCTCAGAGATGTTTCGCCACTAGGCACATGTCACTGTGGCGAATATATTGGACACCGCTGCTAGAGTGTAGATTCACATCATATTAAAAACACCATCCAACCACTATGTAGCTGAGAGGAAAATTGGTCAAGCCTTATTTATCCTCTCCCCCATCCCCCACAGTTCCTATAGATGATTCAGACAGAAACAAGAGGGCCATTACTGTTTCCATTCAGAGATGGAGAGGAATGAAGAAGAAAGATGTGCTTCCAGAAAATGAGCTTCTTCTGACAGCAAGATTTCAATACTAGGAATCTTGAGGTTGGAATTCTATATTGTTATTGTTTATTAGTGTTACGAAAGAACCCATAAGACCCAGTCTGGGTCCACATGTACTGAACACAGAACTAATCTCATGCTGTCTTTGTTTCCATTTGTCATGTTATTTCGTTGTACTGGGAATGGAACTGCCACTCAGATGAGTCCTGGTGGTAGACAGTACATACACCTACATTCAATTTGCACTTGTACAGACGTGTCAGAAATGCTAAATGAAATAGATTGCCAGGAGAATACAAATCATAATAGTCAGAGATGAAAGACTGATTATGATGCATTAGTTTTCTCATTCTGGATTTCTTCACTGTTTGTTACCTGACAAAGAGATAAAGCACTATTTTTCTCTCAGTGCCTGATCTTGGAAGAACTGTGAGACAGAGGGGAGAGGGCCAGGAGCTTTCTCTCCAACTACCCCGCCAGCTGCTTTGTGTCTGTGTGTGGGCGGTAGTCCAATCCATTCTGTAGGTCTGAATGGAAAGGTCTATAGGTCTGAAAGATCTTCAGGTGGTCACTAACAGAGTTCTTCAATTTGTAGGTGCCCAAACTGAGACCTTGGGGTCTGATTTGCAGAAGTGCTGAACAATCCCAGCTGTAGCTGAAGTCAGTGGGAGCTGTGCGTTGAACAGATATGATCAGGGGTGAAAGTAAATTATGGAATTACTGGTATGCTGGAAGTCCTGATCAGCGTGCGGAGCCTCACCCAGAAGAGGCGATTTAAAGGGCCCCCGGGCTCCAGCTGCCACCGCAGCGGAGCCCCGGGCCCTTTAAATCCCCATGGGAGCCCTACTGCCGGAGACCTGGGGAGCAGCGGCGAGTCTCCGTTGGAATTTAAAAGGGCCTCAGGGCTCCAGCCCTGCTATCGCCCTAGAGCCCTTTAAATCCCCCCCGAGACCCGCTGGCGCTCCGCAGGGCTCTGGCAGCAGGGTTCCTGTGGGGATTTAAAAGGCTGGGGACTGCAGCAGCTGCTACCGCCCTGGCCCTTTAAATGTCTCCTGAACCCCGGGGCCAGAGCCATGGGGTAACGGCAGCAGGGTTCTGGCGGAGACCCGCCGGCGCTCCCCAGGGCTACAGTCATGGGGCTGAGGAGGGGATTTAAAGACTGGGGTGGTAGCGGCTGCCGCAGCCCCAAGCCCTTTAAATCTCTGCCTGAGCCCTGCTGCCGGAGCCCTGGGGTAGTGACCAGGGTTCCCGCAGAGATTTAAAGGACCAGGGGCTCCTGCTGGGAGCCCCAGGCCCTTTAAATTGTCTCCGGAGGAAACCAGGGCCGGTACGATGCACCGGCTCTTGCCGGTACGCTGTACCGGCGCGTACCGGCTTACTTTCACCTCTGGATATGATGCTAACTGCACTGAAAAAAGTCAGGCCACAGTCATCTCAAATTGGGCAGCCAAAAGCTTATCAAGCAATTCTTTCCAAAGAAGATGGTGGCATAAAAAATATTTGACTTCAGGTAAGAAGCAAGTCACCCAATATCCATTTTTGTGCCTGATTACGCCAATTGTACTCGTGTGTGAGTTTGCGGATTTGGATTGTGCAATCAAGAGGCAAATTGTGCAACATTGTTTATCAGGCAAGATCTGGAGAAGAGCTCTTAATAGCCAGAGATTACACTTTTGGATATTGGATGAGCCATACAAGTATCAGAGTCACAAGCCCTGAACACAGAAAGAATGTACAATGAGTTAGTGCATATATTAAAGAAACCCAAGTCAATAGTCCCAAAATGCCACGTTAGGTTGTAAGGTTTCAAAATAATTGCAAATCTGGTGGCATGAAAGAGGAAAATCTGTTTTCTTAGCACTTGGAAAAAATGTCATTATCTGGAAAAAAAAATCTGATAAAATTCCTATTCCAGATGACAGGGCTCGTATGCAGGTCAAAAGAAAGTAACATTATCTTCTCCTTTTTTCTATAGAAGTGCAGCTGTGATGGGAAAACCAAAACTCAAGGCTGGCTACAGAAGAAGATTCTGATGTAAAAGGAAGCTGTACACATCAACATAATGGGAGGAGAAGCTTATGTCCTGTCAGAAGAACTGAAAGTAGACTTGTAAGAGTAAGAAATCTTTCCATGGATATCAGCAGTATTCTCCAGAACGTGCTTGAGCCTAAGAAGATGAAGAACGAAGAACAAATTGGAAGACTAAGTGAAGAAGCTGGAGGACATTGTCAAAACAAAATCAAGACTAAGTAGTTGTAGGCTAAAAGGGTCATGACTGAAAAGAATTCAAGAAGGCAGAAAAACAAATGGATGAATTTGTCAGAAAGAAGAATAAAAAGCACTAATATATGTGAAATGTCAGAATACAAGTCAGGATCTGATGACAAACAAAGATAAAGGGAAAATAGAGCTGTTTTAAATGACTTCTGGTTAGACACGCCAGAGAGGAAAAACAAACAAGTTCTTAAGGAACCAAAAAGCCCAAACAAACATCAACCAACCAAACAAAAACGCCCTTTTCCCAGCCCCTCTCCCCAATAAAGATTAAGAGAAACCGCTGATGATGTAATAGTTCCAAATCACTGCAGTCTGCTAGATGTTTTTGGGAAGCAGCTCACCTAAGAGAGGAAGGAGACACAGGGCAAGTCATCTGCTATGCCTTATGCATAAAATGGGGATAATAATACTTCCTTTCTCCCACTATTTGTTACTAGGATTTGGAGTGTAAATTCTTTGGGGCAGAAAGAACACAGCTCCACTATGATCATTCTCTGCTGTTGTAAATTAGAGCTCCTCCCTGCAATAGATTATGGATTAAATCAAGCAAGCATGGCTGCAGCATCCTTTTCAAAGAGAAGTTGCATAGTATAGGATGATAGCCTTCAAAATAACTCCTTGGAAGCAAAACATTCCTTAAAGTGCCTGAAACTAAATGGTCAATACACAGTGTTGATCATTGGAAACCATAAACCCCATGTGGCACATCCACTGCTCATTTGTTAGCACTTTACATGTCTGTTTGTAAATTCATAGTAATTAATATATGGGTGTAAATTTTAAAAATATTTAATTGACACTTTTACTAGTTCATTCAGGTAAGGACAGATCCCTGTAGACTGCAGAGTGGAAAACATAATGTTCGTATTAAAGAAAAAACCTCAGGACTACTGCAGAATAATTCATACTTAGCAAAGTTAATTCAAATTATAAGAGTTATTGGCCAAGAATTAGTTCCATAAAATGAAATGATGCACAGGACAGGGCTTAGAGAACCTTAGTTTAATTAAGATGGGCCAAAACTGCTTGAGGAATATAAAGTTGTACCTTGCTTATAATGCAGGCATTTTGTTGGAGAAATTCATGTCACACTGCTGCTAATAAAATGAAGATTATACACTCTAATAATAATCTGAAAACTTTTGAGGGAACGTCACCTCAGAGACTCAGTGTTCGAGATCTGGAGGAGCCAATGTATAGCTGAAAAATTACCTCAGTTGGATGGATAATTGAACCTGCCATGCAAGTGGAATATTTGCAAACTACAAACAAGTAATATGGAATAGTGCTGTAGTAGTCAGACTTTGTGCTAACATCTAAGGACTGCACAGTGGTTGACAAAAGGTAGATGAGTGTCATCATCCCCATTTTACAGATGGGGATATCTTGGCCCAGAGAAGATGCCTGACGTGACCCAATGAGTCAATGGCAGACATACCTCACAACTTTCTAAGGCCCAAATATGCGACACAATGTGTGGCAGAGTCCCAAGATAAGGGACAAAGTTATTAATGCAGGAAATGTCAATTTCTTTGTCTTTATTTCTTACCTACAGTTTTCAACAATAAAAGAGAAAGGACATCAAATGTGTGTGGGTTTGTACATAGGGAGCTTTGTGACTAAAATGTATTACATTCCATGAAATAGTTTGAGAGGTATAGTGGCAGAGCAAGGAGAACTCCTAGTCCCTTGCACGAACCATGAAACAGCCACTGCATGTATCCGATGAAGTGGGTATTAGCCCACAAAAATTTATGCTTCAATACTTTAGTTAGTCTTTAAGGTGCCACAGGACTCTGTCACTTCCATAAAACAACAGACTCCCATTTCTTGTTTCACAGGGGTCAGTCACTGGCTTACTCTTATTCATATCAGTTATGTGTATAACACTATTCAAAGAAAGATTTCTAAGTCTGATGGTGATATTAAGCTAGGAAGGATGGGAAGTTATAACTAATAATACAGTCAGCACAGAACTGTTTAGATAAGTGAAAGTATCTGTACATTACTCATCTGAAAGCAATTGTAGATTCTAGTACTGTGAGTTACATACAAATCAAACAGGCACTCTATTAGAGAACAAAGATAGAAGAAACATCTGGAATGATAATGGAAAGGTGATGTGGTAAATTGATCGGAATTGTGATTTGGGCTTTATCACAGAAAAACATTCCACTTTAACTATAATTCTTGCCTTGGAAATATGCTTATGGTATTCTGCCTTTCATCAATCAGATAATTCTGACAGGTGTATGAAAGACACAGTGACATTCACTATCTTTTCTTGTTATTTGAACAGCTGCTCAAATTGTCAAATCTACAGAATGGAGCTCTTTCGAGTAATTTCATTTTGGATATAATATTTCTCTAGATCCTACCTTTCTAACTGCTAAATCCTCTTGTCTTTTACACCAATATATATCTGAGAACTAAATTTACTTCAGTGAAGTTACTCTAGATTTACAATGATGCAACTGAAAGAAGAATTTTGCTCCCCTGCATTTGACAGAGAGCAACAAAACGTGTAGGACAGGGCTACAAAATGTTTAGCAATCACTTTTCCAGTATGTGTGCAAACAATTAGGCAATTATGCACAGAAAAAATGACATGCACTTTCAATGTCCTGAGAATAATAAATATGCATTGCCATTAAAAAAATCTTTGTTATTTTGCTTTTGTATCAGTACCATAAAGGGGTGTATGGGAGACTAGGGAGGGTAGTTCCTCTGTTGGAGGAACATGTCATGCTCCTTTCTGAGTAGTTCATCTACTTTGATCCCCACTTATACCCAGCTTTCACCTGTGGCTCCAATTAGCTGTTTGCATGCAACCATGGCCACACTCTGGGAAACCACTTCGACGAGTGGGCCAAAGCAGGTGAGGGTAGCCAGTGTGTCTTTTTATCTCGGTGAGATAGGGAAATTGCTTCTCTCTAGCATGCGAAAACTGTTCTGTAGACTGGGCAGAGGAAATCAATTTGTGATTCAACGGCCGTGAAGGCGGTACAGCAACGTGCTGTGGGGCACGGAGAGCATGACAAGGCACAGAAGATGTCCTGGTCACCCACTGAGGCTAAGGAAGTCCCCAGCCATAATGATTTTTTGTGGTGCTGGAATCTGGCTTCCACAGCCAAGAGAGTGGGACTGCCCCATGCAACGGCTTTCTCACTTAAAAAATTCCTGCACAGGTTTTCTCACAACTCTCATCCCATTAACATCTTATCAAATCTCATCATCCTTATCCTCATATTATTAATTCAAGTCCTGCAGCAATGGGGGGTTTGGTGAAAGCAACAGGTGGAGATGACCGCTGGCAATTGTAGCCACAATCCTGCTTGTAGGAACTAATGGCCATTCAGCTCCATCCCCAAGGCAGCGGAGAAGTTCAGCAGCATCGTAGGCGGCTGAGCATTCCTTTTCACATTACTCACACTTCCTAAGGAAAGGGGCTAGAGGGGATTCCCTAAACATTGCCTGCCCCCATAACATCTGGCCAGACTACTGCTGTTGGCAGATCATCCTACAGTAAAAACTATAACGAAGAAAAGACTCACCTTAGGAGCATGGAATGTCTGCACCTTTTCCAAGGCCTGAGAGAAGAAAAGCTCTTGTCTCCAGTGGACTTGCCTACTATAATATTGATATTGCAGCACTGAGAGAGACTAGATTGGCTGGAGAAGGTTCCATCAGTGAACTAGGAGGTGATTACACTTTCTTTTGGAAAGGAAAAGCAAAGGATGAAGACAGGATCCATGGAGCTGGATTTGCCATAAGAAAGTCACTCCTGAAACAACTTCTTGACCTTCCTGTTGGCCTGAATGAATGGCTCATGAAACTTTGATTTCTCCTGAAATCTCTATGATGTGTCACTATCATCGGTGCCTATGCACCTACCCTGATCAGCACAGAGGAAAACAAGAAGCAGTTTTACTCTGACCTGAAATCCATCATCAGATCAGTCCCTGCATATGAAAAAACTCATCCTGCTGGGAGACTTTAATGCTAGAGTTGGTAGAGACAGCAGCGGCTGGAGAGGTGTGACAGGATTACATGGAGTGGGAAAGATGAATAGCAACAGACTCCTCTTCTGGGTAAATGTGCAGAACACAGTCCGCTCATCATGAACACCATCTTTAAGCAAAATGATAAATATAAAACAATATGGATGCACAGTCCAAACAATGGCACCTGATTGACTATGTTATCACCCGCCAACGAGACATCTGCAATGTCAGAATTGCCAGAGACATGCATGGTGCAGAATGCTGTACACTCCACAGACTAGTAACAGCAGTTATTGAGATCACAACTTAGATGGGCCGGGCATGTCATCAGAATGGAAGACCACCATCTCCCAAAACAGGTCTTGTACGGGGAGTTGAGTCAGAGCAAAAGAAAGAAGTGCTTCAAAGGTAACCCGAAGATCAGTCTCCAGTGGGCTGGCATAAATCCCAAAGACCTTGAGCAAATGGCTCAGAATAGGACTTGTAAGTGGTCTCTTACAAGATCAGCATATGACAAGTTTGAGCAGGATCAATGAAATTATCTCCAGGCTGCACGTGAAAGGCACCACAGAACTATATCCTCAAACATCATAGAGAAGGACTTCCCACTGCGCTTGGTGCAACTGACTCTGCATATGTGTAGCCATATATGAGAACTGCGACAATATCATCGTCATCGTCAGCGATGGACAACTAAATACCACCATAAAATAATGTAGGCCAGAATCTCAGTAATACATCTTCAATCTCTCTCAAGACAGATACTTAACCCTCACAGAGCCTGATCTAGGTCCCAAGGAAGTCAGTAGGAAAACTCCTATTGACTTTAACAGGAGTTGGAGCAGGCTCTTAAAAAGCCAGGCAGATGCAGTGGAGGGTACCAGTGAGCTATCTACCGTCAGGATCTCCTTGGGTATCCCTACGCGGGAAAAAATTTGCACTAACTCCCGGGTTATGGTCTTGGACATCGTGTTCCATAGGGGCACAGCCTCCGGGTATCACGTGGCATAGTCCAGTACAACCGGTATGTGCGGATGGCCCTGGGCAGACTTCTCTATTGGCCCTACCAGGTCCATAGCGATCCTCTCAAAGGGGACTTCAGTAATAGGTAGAGGCACCAAAGGGGCCCTTAAGTGTGGTCGGGGGGCATGCAGTTGGCATTCCGGGCAGGAGGCACAATACTGCCAGACAGCTGCATAAACTCCAGGCCAGAAAAACCTTTTCAGGATTCGATCGAGGGTTTTCTCTACCCCTAGGTGCCCCCCAAATAGATGGGTATGGGCTAGGTCCATCACACCTCTCTGGTGTTTCTGCGGCACCAAGAGATGTTCCATGGTTTGTTCCTGCCTCTGGACTATCCTGTACAATAGGTCCCTCTTTATTATATAATATGGCCCTCGACTCTCCCTTCTACAGGGACCCCATTCACCTCAACTACTTCCTTACGGATATTGTGGTATAACGGATCATTGGCTTGATCCTGCCCAAAGTTTTCCATTGAGGGGCCAATTGGTCCCAACTCCGGGGTCTCTACTTCTGTCTCCCTCTCAGGAGAAGTCTGGGGGGAGCTAGGTCCAGTGGCAGGTTCCCCCCTTGCTCACCCAGCCCCTTTTCTCTTGGGGCTCACTTGTTTCCCTATGAGCGTAAACATCTGGTACCGAGCCAAAATTCTCGTCCCCAATTCCTTAGCCACCCTCCTCTCCCTTCGAGACTTCCTGGGCTCCCCAGGAGTAGAGAATAACTCCGGATCGAATTCCTGGAAAGCCGGGGCCCCGCTACCTCTCAGGGGCACCTCCTGGGTTTCAGTGCTACTGCCTTCTGCTTCCCTCCCGGGGAGTAGGCTATCAAACCCTGGGAAGTCTCGTCCAATGAGGACTGGGTAGGGAAGCTTCGGGACTACTCCCACCATCATTTTTGTGGGGTTTCCCAGGATGTCTATCCTTACGGGGATAGTCGGCTAATAGTTAATATCCCCATGCACACAGGATACTCCTTAGCGCTTGGCCCGGGACAGTTGGTCTCACCCGACCAGCTTTCCCGAGACCAGTGTGACCACACTCCCTGAGTCCACCAATGCGGTGGTCTCAATGCCGTTCATCTTAACGGGCCTGGTGTATCGGTGGGGGGCCATTGCAACCCCTACTTGACTTATCAAGTCACAGGGCCCTCCTATCCCTCCCAGGTCACATTGCAGGGGCTCCTCTAGGTTTGGGCACTGGGCAGCTATATGCCCTACTTCCCCACATGCATAACATCGAATCCCTGTTCGGGGCGGCCCCTAGTTTTCGGGCTGTCAGGCCTTACCCTCCCCCCCCGAGTCTTGTTCCCCCAGCCCCTTTGTCTCTCCGTGCTCTCAGGCTGATCCGCAGCCTCCTTTTTCCCCTCTATATACCGGCCTGGGGTCATGGCAATCCAGGCTTTTTGTGTAGGAGCTTGCCCCCTATTCGGGAGCCTTCCTTCCTCGGTAGTCCACGACAGCTCCTGGGAGGCTAGATGTCTCTCCACGAGGGCTACTAGTTCATCATAGGAGGCTGGATCATTCTTACGGACCCACCCCCTTACGTCAGGTGGCAACCCCCGCATGTACCTGTCCAGGACTAGGACTTCTACCACCTTCTCTTGGCTGTGGGTCTCCGGGTGCAGCCATTTCATGGCGAGGTGGATCAAGTCAAACAGCTGGGACCTCGGTGCCTTGCCGTCCTTATACTTCCACTCGTGGAACCACTGTGCCCTCAGAGCTGGCGTCACACCCGCCCTTGCCAGGATCTCAGCCTTCAGCTGGAGGTAATCCGCAGCTGCCTCGGTTGCCATGTCAAAGTAGGCCTTCTTGGCCTCCCCACACAGAAAGGGGGCAAGGATACTTGCCCACTGCTCTCAGGGACAGGCCTCTCGCAGTGCTGTCCTCTCGAATGCAAGGAGGTAGGCCTCGGTGTCATCATCCGCCATCATCTTCTGCAAATAGCTGCTTGCCCGCAGCGGCCAGGCATCTGGGCCCTCACGGGTCATGGTGCCCAGGGCTTTTATCTGCCTCACTAGCTCCTGCAGGGTGACTCGGTCCTGGGCTGCCTGGTTTATCAACAGTTGGTACTCCTGTTGTACTCGTACTGCTTCCTGCTGGGCCACAGTGGCCTGAATCAATGCCTTCACTACCTCCTCCATTTTTAAAAAAAAATTTTTTAGGGGTGATTCGCCTTGTCCTGAGAGGGCTTGCCACCAAGTCCACTCAGATCCCACCTCTAACACTACGTGTGGCAAAGTGGTCTCTCGGACCCCCCGACTCAGGTCCTTTGGGCTCTGATGAGGCAGGTGCCATGCCAGCAACCCACCTAGAAAGCCCCAAAGGCAGGCTTTCCCTTCCCCTAAGCACTTCTTTCTGGCTGAGTTTTGCTTCTCTCTGGTTTAGGAAAACTCTCTCCCTCCTGGGAGAGACGCCCTGTCCTGCTGCCCCTAGCCTGCAGGCAGCCTCACTCCCTCTGTCTCTCTCCTCCTTTCTAGCTGGGGAGGAGGGCTTAAAAAGGTCTCTGACAGCTTTTTAATTGGGCTCAGCTGCTCCTGCTTTGGCCAGAGGCAGCCTTACTCAGCTGAACCCAATTAACCTGCAGTTACCTTCCCCCACAAACCCCTCTGGCAGTAGCCTGCCCTGGGTTTACCACAAAAGGCAAGAAATGAACAGATCTAGGCTTACAGGTAGGTATATTCTGTGGTTTGCAAGAGTGTTTGGAAGACTGACTCTCTGTTTCTTACCCCAGAGGAATAGAATCTTAAGCATATAGCTTGTAAACCTTTAACAGCTTCCTTGAACAAGAAAGTTTTAGATGGAAAATCTATATGTTTCTGTGCCTCTGTTCCACTAGTGCTAAACTAATGGTAGTTTCTCCTCCTGTGCTCATTATGCAGAACAACAGTCAATTGTACCATTCAGCTAACGAAACTCCACCCCTTTCAGTCACTCCTCAATCTCACTCTTTGCTCCCTAGAAACAAAAGCACATATAGCTATTAGCATTTAAAAAACCAACTTATTTTCGCACTAGTTTTTGATAGACTTGATCTGAATGATAAATTCAATTACAAATTCTCTGAAGTACTTTTTGAAATGCTATTGTCTACCAGACATAGAGTTTTATCTCACATAAAGCAAAAGACTAATGAAATGCATCTGATGAACCAGAGGGATTGTTTATGGAAAGGATCAAGGTAGGTAACGCTAAATACAGGCAAGTATAACTTTCCTTTCTCTGGACATATTGCCTTGGCATGGAAGAAGAACATAATTAAGCTAACAGAATGTGGCCAGAATTTGAATCACATTGTCATGAAAGCCCTCTAAAGATATTATTTACCACTTTTGTAGATGTCTAGAGGCTAGATGCTCAATTAATATTCATCCTCTGTTGAAATGCACTCTTTCTTTTAGTGCTCAGAAAAGGCTTTATTTGCATCATAGAACCCAGGTGCTAGGAGATAACTGGTGAAATGGGTCACTTCCAACAATTTTACATATGAATGCTGATGTATAATTTCCAAATCTCAAAAATATTTGCATTGTGAGTGGGCTACAGTAGCCAGAGCATTCAGTGAATGTCTCTTAATTTAATGGGAAAATCAAGGGAGTTATTGAAAGCTGAAAATATCCCTCATTGTGAGGCCATTAGTCCACCAGGCATTTTGATAATGCTGGGTGGAGCAAAACCAGCATGGCAGAAAAACCTGAAGTGAAATCAAAGTCTGAAATAGATGTAGCGAATGGTCGAAAGGACCGCACTGGGGACATTGTGCACCTAGCATTGTACACAGCACTATTCTTCATCCCCTTGGCAGACAGAGAAGACAAGTCTATTCTCATCCAATTGCAAATAGATGAACATGCATTTGGAACCAGTAGCTAAGGGAAATCAGTGGAGCTAATATGTAAAAAAAACTATGAATTATATGGGATTCCCCATTCCTTAGTTGTTAAATTGCCACATTACTACAATAATTGTATACTAGTGATACTATGGCTACTACTAATACTTTCACATTACAGTAGAACCTCAGAGTTGCAAACACTTCAGGTAAGGTTATTTGTAACTCTGAATAAAAAGTTGTCATTGTTCTTTCAAAATTTACACATGAACACTAACAATAGAGCTTTGAAACTTTACTATGCATGAGAAAAACGCTACTTTTAACTATCTTAATTTAGATGAAACAAGCACAAAAACAATTTCCTTATTTTAAAATCTTTTTTTAAACTCTCCCTTTATTTTTAGTAGTTCACATTTAACACAATATTGTACTATATTTGCTTTTTATTTTCTTTTTGTCTCTGCTGCTGCCTGATTGTGTAACATTTGATCGGTTTCAAATGAGGCATCTGGTTGACTGGTCAGTTTGTAACTCTGGTGTTCATATCTCTCTATTATCCTGGGACCAATGCTGCTACTGTAACACCTCAAAATACGAATAAAAACAGTAATAATCACAAGCAGCCAGTGTAAATGAGTGTAGCTTCCCAGACTGAAAGCTATGTTACCATTTACAACAGCTGAGGATCACCTGCTGCATTAGCCAGATATTATCCATGAAACAATAGTTTCAGATATTCCACAGGACTTTGTACTCTAGTTCAATTGTGAATACATCTATGAAATTCTTCCACCCCACGTGTCAGGACATGACATATATTCAGTCCCAAATATGACTTCAGCATAGAGCTGACCAAAAATTTTTGGATGAAACTTTTTTCCCCACTAAAACTAAAACTTTTTTCAAATTTGTGTTGATTTTGGCAAATCTTTTTGATTGAAAGAAAACAAAAAGAACAAAATATTTCAATTTCTCAGGGTAGTGTTAGAAGAGGATTTAAGCACCATTGGAAGAGGAGACATTTTCCCTTTGCTCCCCAATAGGTCAGTAGTTAGGGTATTTATTATGGACGAGGAAAATCTAGTTCCGAATCCCTGTTCTGGAGCAAGGACCGAAACCTAGGTATCCCCCTTGGAGATGAATGCCTTAAACACTAGTTTCTTCTCTGCCCCAATGACTATTTAAATATATTATAGCCCCAAACCAATTGTTTTTTTTCAAAACTGCCAGCAAACCAAAAAATTCACACAGCTCTACTCAAGTGGCCTGATCCTGTGTTCTTGTGTACTGAAGAATCCCACTGATATCAGTAGGAGATCTGAATATTCAAATAATGCAAGAGGAGGCCCAAAGCAA
This sequence comes from Sternotherus odoratus, assembly GCA_032164245.1. Lineage (NCBI taxonomy): Eukaryota > Metazoa > Chordata > Testudines > Kinosternidae > Sternotherus > Sternotherus odoratus. The sequence goes on from JAVMKO010000003.1 coordinate 93,606,489, forward strand.
ATATAACACAAAGAGCCTGACTAAAACTAGATGCCTTATCCAGCACTCTTTACCTTGGATCTTGAATCATGAGTTTTCACATCAGGGGGAGATTTGCATGAATAAGGACTACAGGATCAGGTATAGAATTGGAAGGTCTGTAATGATGCAGACCTGGCCTCCTTGAAGTCAGGGAGCAGGATTTTACCGGAGGCTTCTCAAGCATTTCTAGCAACCCCCAAAGTTTACTCTATTCTTCACACTTCTACTTTGGGTAACCAATAATAAAAAAATGGTAAAATACAGAGGGTGGTCTGAAAACCCGTGAAGGCATTTGAAGAGCTATATGTATACGATTGAAAGAAGCTGCTGGATGGTAGAAAGGCAAATGGTGAGGGAGATTACAATGTTTTTCTTCCTAATTGCTTAATTCAGAAAAGTACTTAAAGATAGTACTCAATAACTTAAGCTGAAGTCAGTTAAATTAAGCACATACCAAAGTGCTGTGCTAAATCAAGGCTTAAGTCATCTAGAAGTACTTGTTGCTTATTTTTGCCTATTGGCAGCATGGTATAACCCAAGCAATGCCTGATTTATAACACAGGAATGAGAAAAACATAATAATTTTTTCTAATGTAGGGGAGAGAAGGAAGAAGGGTTAGAGCATCTTAAAACTATTGATGCTATGTGTCTACCAGTATATTTATTTGGAAGTTAAATTGGAAAATGTCGTCATGTTTAATAGTTAAATAGAAAAGCTTTGGGGAATAAACTCAGTTCTGCGAACAATGGTCTCGTCATACATAGATAATGCTCTTGAAATTTTCTCTAATCCAGAGGAATTGGTTATTCTGTTTAACATGGATATTTGCCTAAGCTTATCCTCAATTAGAATTTTGCTTTTCTTTGAACAAATTCATGAGAGAGAGAAAAGTGGCACTGAGCAAACCAAATATACTAGATAAGAGAACACTTGTGGCAGACGAAGAAAAGACACTTTGTACTTTTCCATATGAGATAAATGATAGTTCCAGGTTTGACAACCATTCAAACAGAGGAAAAAAAGTTTAGGAACATACTCAAACAATAAAAAAGAGGAAACAAATTACAGAATTTATCAATAACACAAACATTTTACTGTACATCTTCTGCATAAAGGCAGCAGATAGGTTGTTCTGCAGGGGAGAGTTTTTTATATAGGACTGAAAGCAATGGAAACGGAACTGACAATGTGAGATCTTGGGTGATATATTGATGGGAAAGCTAGAAAAATTGTTTGGAAAAAAGTTGTAGTTATAAATGAAGTAAATCCATTTTCAAGCTGGCAACAATTTCTCTCTTTTAAAAGAAGGGCATTACTACTAGTTCTTTTTATTTTTCTTACAGAGCCATTGTTCGAGTCCCATAAACACCTTTTCCTCTGTCTATCCAGTTTTTATGTAGGAAATAGATGAGTGAGGGGAAAATAAGTGGTCACCGTAGCTGAGCATTGGAAACAGCCAGGGATCTGAAACAGAATGGGCTGGGTATTCAAGTGCATGGGCCTAATTTCTGCATGTAAATTACCAAGACTGCATGCAGAAGTTGGGTGCCTATGTTCTATGCATATGCAGTAGTTAATTTGCACACTTAGTGAAAGTATTTTATGTTCAAAATAAGTAGGTGCAAGTGTGCTTGCCCAAGTACTTGTGACTATCTATCTGATCCACTGTGCCCAGCTTGTACGGTGTGACCTATGTCTATAGTATTCATCTGTTTGCCTGATTTTTAAAGTTTAACTAAGCTTATGACCTAGGTTAATCTTAAAGTCTCTTAAATTCATTTTAATTTGTGTCATTTTTCTGTTAGCCTTTTTTCTTCTTGCCATTCCACTAGAATATGATTTAGCTGAGGTTAGTCCTGCTTTAAGCAGGGGGTTGGACTAGATGACCTCCTGAGGTCTTCCAACCCTGATATTCTATGATTTTATTCTAAGAGGTCACACAGCAATAGGCAAAATGGTCCATTTTAAAGAGGATATTTGGGAATTGTTAAACCTATTTAAACAACTATGAATGTAAATTGCAAGGTGGGCATTACCCAATCTATCCATTAGTATTTTGGGACTAGACCAAAGAAGAAAACATGGGATTCAAACCATTTTCTGCTCTATTGGGTTTGGCATAGGCCAATGCAATACTCAAGTGCTAATTTGAAAATGAAAACTTGAAATCAGGATATAAGAGTGAGCAGCTGGGCACATGAAAGACTAAATGAAAGGAGTCACTTGGCATAGCTGTGGCTGAGTTGGGTCTAAGTAATGCAGGGAGGAATTTTTAGTACCATGTGTATTTTAGTTGAATTCTCTTCAATTATTTTTCTTTGTTTGTATTATGCCAATAAAATCTGCCTTAAAAAAAGGTTAATCTGTATTCTATATGGAGAAACTTAAATTGGACTAACTGATGATGGGCAATTCCGACATGAGAAGCCTGAACTCCGGTCTCAGGGAAGTTGGAATAAGGAGTTGAAGACCCCTGGAGTACCTGGGACAACAAAAAGAGAAGTTGCAACCTCTAGCTACAAACTGGGGTGAAAAGGGGCTGGCATAGCCCAGTGTGGATGTGAGGTGAGCCATATGACCTGAAGGCTGTTAAACATTCTGACAGGATCTAAACCCTATTCTGTGGGGCAAATCAATGGAATAAGGATTGTACTAATGCTGGTAGAGTCAATGGAATGCTGAGAAAACCAAACAATTCTTCTTATTGTAGGTTCCTTTTACTAGAGGGGCCTCTGAGCTTATTGGGAGTGTTCCAGTTGGGAAGATTCTGTGTGCTGCAATCTAGCCCCTGGGGAAAGGGTGAGTGATTTCCTCTTCCAGGGGAGTACAGGCAGTGTTGTCCATTTATTTTTGGGGAGAGGAGTGAGATTGTTGGTGTGGAGCTCTGTCCATACCAGGAGCTGCTGCTAGGAAGCCAGAAGCTACTGCAGAGAGTCTTCTTGGGCTTTGATTAAGCGGAGAGCTTCAGATGTGGTTGGTAGCTTCCTTGGAGCCAGGGCAGAGACTACTGCTGTGTCTAGAGTTGACTGAGGTGAGCCTGCAGCAAAGGAACTGTGAGTAACTCCCACCCTTGTTTGGGAAAGTACTTGCAAGGGAAGGGGCACAGCAGAGAGACCGAGTCTGAGAAGTGGCAGAGTGATCTTCCCACCGAACCATTTGGTGGGGCCAACTCCAATCGGCAGAGAAGTTGTGCAGCTTGTTGCCTTGGCTGGACTGATACATAGAACCAACAGAGTGCTGTCTCCAGCTGCAGATCTTCAAGTGCGCCGACACAAGCAAGTGTCTAGGATGCTGAAATCCAGAGGAGTGTACACTTGGGGTGGGGTAAATGGTGGCAGTAGGAATGCCAGTTAGAGAAGTTTCATTTATTACTGTATATTATATCTGTTAATTGATTTTATTCAACTGCCCCTGTGGATTTAAATTAGTAGACATTTAATCTTAGTCAGTTATACCCTGTTTCTTATGTTGTTAAGTAAAGTTGTGCTAACTCTAATTTAAGTATATTGGATGTCTATTATTTATAATTGGAATTTTTGAGTTATACCCATGCCACAGATTATTAATTATTATTATTATTAGAAGGGGTTTATTCCTGGAGTTTCCCAAGGCACGCCATTGATTGTGCACAGGGTCCAGCTAGATGGAGACACTACCAATCTTAAATTCCTTTAGGAGGAAAGGGACTGCAGTAGAGGGGTGGATGAAGGATTCCCACCTATCCAACATCACCACTGGAATATTCAGGATCTTCTTTAATGTCAACATCATCAGGTGCCCAGGCACACAGGTGAGTGTTGCCTGCTCCTCAGTAACTCAGGAAGGAAAGGGTGTGGTGGGGTTACATTATGAAAGGACTCAGAGGTTACTACCCAAAATATGCATCAGTCATTTAATGCCAAGTTCTAAAAAACTCAGGGGGCTGATGTTACAACCAAATTTCTTGCTAATTTTTATATCACTGAATGAATGTAATATTAACTGATGAATTTAAAATGACAAAAACAAACAAACAAAACAACCCCTCACCCAAAACACAACTTTGCAATCCTTTTCAGGGACATCTCCTGCATGGTATTCTAGAAGGAAAATTAAAACTTACATGCTTACCAGTTTATCATTTGAATCTTATTTGTTGTCTTAGTTTGTTATAATCTTTGAAAAATGAATAAGAGTTAGCCTGTCCACTAACATTGTGACTCCAACTGCTTCCTCCCTGTGCACACGCACAGTTGCTGACACATACATACTGTATGGGATACTTCAGACTCCACTGAAGAGGTTTTCGTCCAGACTCATGACTGTTCAATGCATATTCAGAGAGTTGATTACAAGTATTAAGAACTAAAGCCCACTATGTTCTTCATCGTTAAAAACAAAATGTCTGCAATCATTTGGATGACAGGGGAAGAGATTAGTCTTGTTTCTTCTCAGGAAAGAGATTAGAAAATTAATCTGTTCTTCGAGATATATTCTCAGAAAGTAATATTAAAATTCCATGTTCCTTCAGTGCTCACAACAGACAGCAGGCAATCCACCAGACAAATCTCCCAATGCGGATCCAAAACAAATGCTACACTTTTTGGGTAGGTCTTCACTGAACAGTTAATTGAGGTCCTTATGCAGATTTTGGCATTATGCTTAACCATCCACCACCCCTTCCACTGTCCACGCAGGAAAACCTCTGACTAAGGCTTGGAGGTGCTTTCAGCTCATATTGACTAAGCCCTTGTGGGTAAAACTCAGGCTCTGCTTTAACTTGAGCTGAAACCCATCCACTTTGCAGCAAACATGCAGGCAAATTCCCTTCAGTGCAGATAGTCCTTTGATGCCCTTCTCATAATTCCCCTGAAAAGACAGATAACAGAGTTGTCTGGGAAAAAATCCTAGTGCATCTCAGGACAAATCACCATGTGATGTGTCTCTGGAGACATATGGGCAGACACCAAACCAGTGAAGACAGGGGTAGAGCTTTGCTGTGGGGATACTCACACATGGTCTAGGCTAACACAAGTGCTCAGCCTTGGGTGCCAATCCAAGTTAACTGTGCAGTGAAGATGTAACATCTATGTCTCTGATACAGCCAAAAACTGAAACCTGATATCTTGAATCCCAGATCAGTGCCTGAACCACAAGCTCATTCTCCCTTTTCTCCCCATCGAGAAGGATGTAGAACCTCTTTACAACCAATGCGTAGAATGGTTTCACTGGTTTGCTCAAGAAGTATGAGACATAGCTTTAAAATGCAACCTTTTGTTATGAACAGCATTGTTTTCCAGTTCTTCCTGTGACGTGCCTTACAAAAAACAAACTGGGAAAACAGTGGATAAGAAAATTAGTCTGACAGAAAAACCAGAAAAAAAGGGGAGTTGTAGGCAATATGCCACATCAGTAAAAAACCAGACACTTTGCTCTCTAATTGCAGACTTCTGAATTTGGAGGAATCTGCAGAGATGGCAGTGTAGGAGATGAGGTGTTAACTGAATGTTTGGTACAGGAATCATCCTGCCAGCTCAGAATAGTTCACAATCTATTGTCCAGGTGAGCTATAAGTCACACTTTGCTTCTTATTTGAAAAGGATAATTGTGCATTCCCAGCTAGCACAAGCTGCTGACTTCAACATAGAGCTAGCCACCACTCCCCATTCAGTAGACCACACCCTCGAAAGAGACATAATTGCCAAATGGTACAGTAACCATGCTCAGACCTACCAAAACTCTTTTTAATGCTAAGTGTGGTAGAGATCATACAGAAACCCCTTTCACCCACTTATAGAGTCTATTAACCCAACACAGCAGAGGACAGGGATATTCCAGGCACTTCTCTTCCCTTGGAAGTGTTCCCCTCCCCATCTATAACCCCCTTTGGTTTTAAACAACTAAGCAAGGGAATTTTGCTATTGGATTCTATTGGATGAGGACCAGGCCCCACATTTTAAGGGGTTGTTTTAAATCTTAAAAGAAAATCTGTGTATTTGCTGTATTAAAACAAGATTCTCCTCTCTGTCGTGGACTATTTTCTTGAAGCTAGAAAATTGGGAGAGAAAGGGGTCAGGAAAAGATTAATTTCTTGTTTCTTTAAAAAAATTTAAGCGCTCATAAATAGCACCTACATTTTCTGCACAGAAATAAATTCTCTGCCATATCATTAAGATAGAAGAAAAACATTTCTGAGTTAACGCCACACGTGGAAACCCAGGACCTGACCTGGAGAGGTGCTTAGCATCCTTAGTTTTCCTCAGACCAATGTTCGGAGCAAGCATCTGATTCTGCAAGAAACTCACTTGCCCTCAACGTTCCATCACAGCACTGAGAGTTAGAACTGTAAGAATTTTCACCCTCAGATTTATTATTCCATTTGTGCCTTTCTTTGAATATTACTCAGTTGGCCAATACAAATATACTGGTCACCTGATTTTTGGTTTTCATATGCTAGAACAATGTTGTTGCATCTGAATTCACAACACTGCAAGGGAACCCTATATGAAATTTCAAACAAATAAAAGCTTCCTTGGGTCAAATCCTGACCTCCATCCTTTTTGCAACCACAGAGCCCTGATCGTAGCAGAAGCAGTGTGGATCTAAACATCTTAAAACAGGTGTGCTCCCCTCTCCCCAACACATAGCAATGAGTACAACTTCACAACAGCTCTCTATACCCCAGTACACAGGAACATTTTGGGGGCATGGCTGGTGGATCCATGATTGCACAGATCTACCAGCCATTCCCCCCTCTGAGGCTATGCATCAGCAAATATGTTGCACGGCACAAAAGGAATTATAGTATTTTTTGGAAGTAACAGATACAACCGTCTTTTAAAATGTGATTGAAGAGAGTTTGCTGGTGCGGGGTTTAAGACCTGTGTTGTCTTAATGCTAGATTTTGACATAAATCTTTGTGAAATATCTCTCATGTACTGAAAAATCAAATGCAATTTGAGTTTAGGCTGCAGCCATCCTTCAGAGAAGAATGTTAAGCTTATTTTTTTCTAGCTGTGTGACAATATCGACCTTTAAGAAGGGACAGAAAGATTAATGTAATAGGAGCTTGGTCTTTGGAAAATTTACAGTATTGTGCACTGGAAAGTCATAGTGAGTAACTCAGAGTAAGTATGCTGCATTTATTAATGCTGCTGGTTTAGTTCTGTAAAGCTAATAAAGGTAGTATAATTAACCACAAATGGCTATTAAAAAGTGCACTTTTAGTATATACTGCCTTTCATATTATGTCAAATTGTGCATAAGAAGCTAATATTCATAAATCTTAGGTCCAAAATTCAGTTTTGAATATGAATTTGTTCCAAGACAAAATGCTACATGCAAGGCCCCTAACCCCTTGGCTTTTCCAAACTCTAGGTTTCCAATCCGACAATATCTTATACAGGGTTCTGCCAGGATACAGTATGTCACAGGCTCAAGCCCAAGTGAAAAAAGCCCATGGTCATGTCTAGAGCTGCTCTTGTTTAAATATATATATAAATATTTAAACACTATTGTAAGGTATAATGGTATTCTCCAGTCCTGTGGAGCCTGGTTGGTGATAGATCCTAGGTGTTTTGTCCATTTGGTGGTACTAATAATATTAATTCTAAGACCGGATTCTGTCTGTGTGATGGTAATTATTTTTCTCAATTTTCTTTTTTCTTGGTGTCCTTTATTATGCTACATTAACTACTGGTGCAACTTTTCCCCATCACAGCACTGGATTTCATCAGTGAGCCCCCTAGCAACTGCCATTTGCCATCTCAGTATGATCATAGCTTATTCAATGTGCAACTACTTCAGAAGAACTGATTTAATTCTAAATCCATGCTGCTTTTCTCTTACCTTGTACCCGTTACCTGCCACCACCCTCAGCCCCAAATACTGTGTTTTTCATTCTTTTTCATTCGCTTAAAAATGAGGGCTTGACCCTGGAAGTCTTACTTACATGAAGGTCAAATTAATCCCTTTGTGGAGAGCCAGCAGAAGGGCTGTGTAGTACCTTTGTTCCACTGAAGCCCAATTTTGAGTAGACTTCAGTGGTGACATTAATCTTTGTCACTACTTAAAAATCCTTATTGCCACACAGCTAGATCGATACAATTCATATTCATCTCTGAAGGATGGCTCCAGCCAAAACTCAAATTGCATTTTGTTGAAGAGGCTTTTTCCTTAGGCTAGACATATTTCACAGGGATTCATTATGTCTAATCTTAGCATAAGAAAGAGAGACATACATGCCTCCAGGCCATCACTAGTTACATTGGTAAGGGCATCATGGTTGGGTCCTTGATTAGGACAAATCCAAGACGTCTTCCCCCCTGAACTTTGAGTGTCGTCTTCATTTTGAGCCGTATTTTCTGAAGTAGAATCAAACTGAAATTGAAGAAACACCCTTCTGATAAAGCCTTTCCCCAGGAATGATACCTATATAACAAAAAAACCTTAATCTATCAAGACACACACAAAAACCAGAATCTATCAACACTAAAGGGAGCAGGGAGATAACGTATTTGTTTTGGACTCTTGTTCTCATAATTTTGTCCATTGTTTAAGGGTTGAGCCAAATCCCACTGAATTTATTTGAAAGATTCCAATTGACTTCAGTTGGCTTTGGATCATGCCCTTCAACACCAACGTGCTAGATGCCTTATGAACATTTAAAATAACAAATTAGATAGAATCCAGATGGGATCTAATATTTAGCAAATTCATTTATGTACAGAGGGCTTAGCACTGGGTCTTAGGATAAATATTTATAAGAAGCCTTTGTTAAAATATTGGCAAGATCTCCCTGCTTTCTGTTGTCCTATGGCTTAAATACCTCCCCCCTCTTTGTTTTATACACCACAACATTTGGAGTATTATAACACAAGTTGAAGTGCATTTGATATGAGAGGAACCTTTATTGCTTTGTGAGTTAACATTTGGTGCAAGGATAGCTGTTTTCTTCCATTAATGAGTATATGTTACAAAGAATGACATTTGAAGTCTATAGCATATAATCACACTAGACACTCCAGGGTAGAAACACTTCTAAGGTAATGCACTTCCACTGCTTGCATCCGACAAAGTGGGTATTAGCGCACGAAAGCTTATGCTTCAATACTTTAGTTAGTCTTTAAGGTGCCACAGGACTCTTTGTTACCTCTGCTATTCCAGACTAACACAGCTACCTCTCTGATTCAAGGTAATGAGTGACACTGCTTTGCATATGAACCTGACATGTCATGTTTTAACATTCAAGAAGAAACCAATATAGAAAACAACAACAACAACTTTTGTGTGTATATTTTATTAAAATGAAGAATAATTAATTTATTATATATATTATATATATATATATATATATGGAATATGGTCATGGACCGGATCTCTACAAGGAGAACACACACAGTGTGCATTGCAACAAGTTTCTAAAACTAGTAATGAAACTCTTTAGGATAGGGATCATGTCCTGTCTGTATTCAGAAGCATCTAGTTCATTCCAGGGAGCTGTGGTATAATAAAATAAAAATAAATACATAAATAAATGTAAACAAAATCAATCATTTTTACACACACACACACACACACACCTGTTAAATATGATTTGCCATTAATTGTTATTTGTTTTACTTGACTGGTGCTAAGTCACATATCTGCAGTGAGAGCTCCCTTGCATACAGGGTCAACAAGTCCCTTTAAGAGGGTACAACATGTTTTCCTCTTCATGGCCAGCCAGTGTAGATAAATGAGGCCCTGCCTCCATCAATGCCCTAGGTGTTCCCCATTTTCTTTGGGATGCCTTGTGTTGCTTGCTGCTAGCCTTGAGCACAGAAGACTGACTGTGTTTGGTCCCGGTATGGGAATACAAAGGGGGCTGGCATATTTTAATTATGAATTTTGGATGCTGAATATCTCATTTTCCTTTGCAGTTCCTGGCTTCAGTCAGTAGGAATAAGAAAATATAACAAAGGTCAATCCCTGTAGTATTACCTCAGACTTGCACATTCCAAATCCAGCCTATAAACCTGGTCTTCTGAATTTCCTGTTATTCAGACAATGAATTTCAAATTTTGATTGAAGCTTCAGTAAACCATCTGAAGGGCTGTGTACTACTTAAAAATCCTTATTGCTCTGAGTGCTTTTTGAACCTTTCACGATCATCCAGAACTAACAACGCAATGCACAGAACCATTGCTTTACCTAGAAGTCCATTTTTCCAATTCTCAAGCTGTTGCATCATAAACATATGTAAACAGAGGGGAAAATGCTAGAAAAACAAACAGTCTCTGGAATCATTGGCTAATGACACAAAGCCTCGCCTGTCTTACTTTATTTTTAACACTCCTTCCACCACACAAGATTTGATGGACTTGTTTTAAAGAGATTATGGCTTTTATTCAGCTGGCCTTTCCCTGGCTGGCACGTCTCATTGTAGCGCTCTCTTTTCGTATGTAGGCAGGCAGAGATGTGCTGCTGGGAAAAGCCATGTACATTCTCCACTTGAGGAACAGGGATGTAGTGACAGTGCAGGTTAATATCTGAGGAATTTCTGTGACTGAGATCAGTGTAGTCGAATGAGTAAACATGGCTGCAGGCTTGTTCTGTGGTAAAGATCAGGCTATCCCGTCTCGCTCCCTATTGGAAGTTTCACTAAATCCCAGTCCATTGTTTGTGGGGCCTACAGAGGAGCATGCCAATGAGAGCAGCTGTTTCTTCTCCAGTAGGAGAAGCAAGGGAAGACTGTCCATTACTTAGAAAGATCCGCTCTGACTGAAGATGACTAACTCACTGATAATTATTATGGACGTTGCTACTTGTCTCAATTTTATTAGGAGATGAAAGAGCAATTATTTTTGCAAGATGTTTATGGTTGAGGGCTCAAATGGATTTAGTTGTTACAATTTTCTTCATTTGACTCACAGAAATTAAGTTAACACTAGAGTTATTTTCATATTTTTGATGATCATATCATTAATACATAAACACACTCTGCATTTTAAGTAAGAGCTAAAGAATAAGTCCTACATAATAAATGTTTTTTCTCTATGGTTTATAACCAAATCCAACTAACCCAGGGAGAGAAACAGATCGACAGCTTGTATCTTCATGCAGGACTCCAATTCTCCTTTTGAGCAAAATGATAGTGGCTATCTCCCCATTTTACTCCTACAGTTAATTTGGATATCAGAGAAGCAAGACCACCAAAATTTGATTGTCAGGGTTACTAATTTGGGTTTAAGGAAGAGAACGCAGATTTTTTTTCCAGAAGAGAACTTTAGATCTATACACACCTTACACACATTAATAGTTATACAATATTTTTTTTCCAATCTATTGAAGTAAAGCACTTTTCCTGACCATAGCCTTAATGAAAGAAATTATAATGCTCCAAATAGGTATATAATGGGAGGAGTATATCCCCCTGCCACATTGGGAGCTTACAAGAAGCAGCAGCTAAGAAAATTACGAAGTAAATGCTTGTCTGGCAATCCCGAAAGGGACTTTCTCAGGAAGGGAAAGAGGAAGGACATCAGGACCTCAAAGGTCTATTTTAAAACAGACAGACTGTGAGGGACAGACCAGAGAGAAGGAGGAGGAGTTATTAGGTCAGGAGCCTGACTGACATGCCAGAACAACCAATTGCAGGATTAGGAGCGCCTACACACAGCAGAGCCCACCCAGACAGGTACACTGAGCTCAGACTGGCACAACATTTGTGAGATGGGGGTTGAATGCAGGGTGTCAGCTTCAAGCAGCAGAAGGAGGCAGAACCCCTCTATAGTTCTCCAAGGAAAAGAACACAAAGAACTCAAGACCCATTGGTCCTACAGTGGGCCTTCGAGACACTTAGAAGGAAGGAATAAAATTCACTGTAGCACTCTTGGGACCAGGTATTCTCTAAGGAGGCTGTAGCTGGAAAAAGGCTAATTCCTAAACTTTTATAGCTCACTGGTATGGGAAATAATGGTGCTGGAAACACTCTAGGTCTGGTCTACACTTCAGAGTTAGGTCAACACAAGGTAGCTTATGTAGACCTAACTCTGTACATTCTGATACTATGATAAAATGTCACTCCCACCAATGTAATTGCTCACTACACTGTTAATAATTCCACCTCCAGAAGAGACATAGCAGTTAGGTTGATGCAGTGTCAGTGTAGACACTGCAATATTTACATCAGCTATAGTGGCTGCCAGAAGGTGTCCCACAATGCCCCAGTGTGGTCACTGTTTTGAACTCTGCTGCCCGATGGCCAGGCACACAGGTATATGCCCCTCCCCTCTTAAGCCCCGTTAATTTTTGAAATTAAAAGTTTCTATGCTCTTGCCAGACATGCACATAACTCAGAAGTAGGGATTCCACAGGAGCAATCATCTCAAAGAATTGTAGTTTCTATGCTAAAATGGCTACTTATTAGATTAACCTCTCAGTCTCCTCTGGCTCTTTCCTTCACAATACAAGCATGCTTCAGTTTCTCCCATTTAAAGACATACTCACCTGTGACTTCACTTGCTTCTCCAACTCCAGTCCCATCTACTTTTCATCTCTAAACTCATTGAATGTTCTCTCTATAGCTGATGTCTGGATTTTTCTATCCTCAAATTCTCTCCTAGGCTCTCTCCAGATCATTAATAACAACAACAGATTGCATATCTGAAACTTTTTTGTTCTAAATCAAGATCTACAATTATAGTCATTAATATATCAAAAAAGCAACTAATTGCTAATTAAATCTTAATACTGTGTGTGTTTCAATGAAGCTTGAAATAGAATTTCAGAAACTCATTAAAATAAAGTGTAATTATGTTGGGTTAGTGACAAAGAGTCCTGTGGCACCTTAAAGACTAACTAAAGTATTGAAGCATAAGCTTTCGTGGTCTAATACCCACTTCATCAGATGCATGTTGGGTAAAATGATAATTTCTTCTTGTTAACACATATTTTGCTGTTGCCTTTCCCCTTGGTCTAACCCCTCACTAATTTTCTTCCTGTCCATCCAAGGCTTCTTCAGATTTCTCCTATCTCATTGGAAGCAAAAAATTAAAATTAAAAAAATCCCAATCCTCATTTTTCTATACAATCCAATTATTGGACCAAATTCTGGCTTTACAGGCATATGACACTTATGGAAACCAACAGGCACTGAGCATATGAGAGCACCATTCATCTCCACTGAGTGTAGATATTTCAGATTAAATAAAGGTACAAACTACTATTATGGAAAATGATGATACAAGGGGAAATGGTTGCTGCCTTCAGCTTCTAGCCATTATTAAAGCTTACTCATAAATTTGTAATTTGCAAAAAGAATGAAATTGAATCCTAATAAATGCCATTTTGTCTCATTACTTTTGTCCCTTTTACAATCTTGCAAAAATCAAATGCAATGCGTTGAAAGCAAAAAAATGGTTTCATAATCTATTTACCCAGTGGACCTTATTTCTTTTCTTTTCAATATGCTTTTGTGCCTTCTTGTTTACTAGAGGCAGACTATACAGTACAACTTGTATTGGAAAAGTAAAATTTTGCTTTGAGCTCATATTTATTGAGAACTGTCACAGATCTTGGTAATTATATTGGTAGCTAACCTCATTTTTCACTCTATGCTCTGTTTCCTCCCTTGGTTTTATTATTGTTTATCAATCCTACTTGTTAGATAGTGTGTTATTACTGCCCTGCAGCTTGTTATGGCATTTATTCAAAGAACTTGTAGGAAGCCCTTCTGCTAGCTCACTAGTAGCAGAATTTAACACTACAGCAAAACTGTTAGTCTTCCCAGATTTCTTAGTGTCACCCTGTGCATATAGGTTGCCATGATGAGGGGGCAAAAGGAGAAGTTTGATACTGGTTTATGCATGTTTTATTGCTTACTGCCGTCTCTGAATCATCTTTAAGAACTCTAGTGTTACCTGGCATATTGTGAATTCACACAACATTAATAGTACGATGCCTCTGGTTGAGGCAAAAATATGCATTATATATTCTAAATGAACAGCCAGATAACTTCAAATGATAGCAAGTGAAGGGCTAAACTTTCTTGGAAATGTGCCTAGAGATGTTGCTAAATCTGACATCCATTTCAGTGGATAAATTCAAAAATTAAAAGCTAAGAAAATAGCAATATTTTGAGATACCTTGATGTGATGTATTCCATTTGAAGAAATTTCTAAAGTGTGACTACAGAGGATATAAACCTGGTGCACACGTATTTGATTGGTTTTGTATACTATATACCAGAGAACAAGTGACTGGCATCATAAAGGTGATGTAGTAAACAGCTTTTATCTTGTTGTTTAAAGGTCTGGCACTACTGTGTTCCTTCAACAAATAATAACCACAAAAGTGTTCAGAAACAATTAGTAGAACAGACAGTGTTTGGTTAACAAAACAAGAATAGTACTCTAGGGTGAAAGAAATAATTGGTCCAGTTACTGAAATTTTCCAGACTGTCAACCAGTCAATAGATCCCAGTCAATGAAGCTAGTTGTGGGAATAGGGGGTGGGAGAAGTCACAGTTTCTCCCTTAATCTGTAGAAGGAGGTATGTCTCAAAATATAATTTGATGATTCTGGATATATGAACTCACAGATGATAAATCTTTGAAATGTAACCTTCCCTTGATGTGCAGTGACAGCTTTAATTTGCTCTATATCTATTTTTGCAATTACATGGACTCTCCTGGAATTGCCAGGGTTGAATTTGGTCCTAAAATGTAAACTTAAATTCTGATAAATATAGAATGAGTTTAAAGCTTTTGAATGTATAAAATGTCACAACTAAAAAAATAGTTATTTTGCAAATTTAGCTAGGTGCAGTCATTCCTTTTTCTTATGCATCACCGATCCTTCTGCAAATACATATTTTATAAAATCCTGTTCTGTGGGGAGAAAATGACATCAGTCCTATTGACTCAATAGCCTTAAATGTCAGCCGAACGTATTTCTAGAGTAGATGAAAAACTTTCCCAAATGAAATGATTGACTCTAATGATATATATCCCTTTGAAGATGAAAGTCTAAATTAATGTCTTTTTATGTCCACTGAAAAGAAAGATGGAATAAAATACACTTGTTTTAGAGAAGATTTTTGTAACCGATCACATCCTGGCATAGAGAATGATAAGATACTAAAGTGTCCTTTCAGCAGAGAGAAGGGCAAAACTCCTCCGCACCTACTTCCTGTATCTTTATCATCCATCAAGTTGGTATAAGTTAGGTGTCTATCAATAGGGATAGCATTAATATGAGTGATAGCTTAACATTTTCTATGCATGCAAAATTATTTGAATGTTTGTAGTTCATTTCTGGATAGTCCTAGTCACTAGATTTTGAATATGGTCTCACGAGAAGTGATATGGTCCTGATACAATGGTGAGGGGATACTTGTCAGTGGTCTGGGCTGTAGGCAGTCATGCCTAGTGGTTGGATTTTAAATGCCAGTGCCATGGGTTGACACAGAGGCAGAATCAGAGTTGAGGGTTGGAGCCAGATTTTCAGGAGTCAGGGAAGGAAGGAGCAGGGCTAATTCGGACACAGGAACAAGGCTGGGTGCAGGGTAGGATCTGGGCTGGAGCTGTGGAAGGACAGAGCAGGAGCAGAAGCTGGAGGGGGCAAGAACCGGAAGGCAGAGAGTCTTGAACTGTGCGTGTTGAACTACTCCTGCTGCTGGGTTTAAGAAAGGGCCTGCTGGCTTTCTCAGCCAGACAGGGTGGTCCATAAGGTAGTTTAGGTACTGAGTAGGCACAGCTGAGGGCCTTATTCCTGACTCCTATTCAACTTAATAGGAAACTAATTTAATATAAGATCTAGCAGGTGAACAGAGAGGAAGAGGAAATTTGAAGACATATTCAAAGATAAAAAGAGAAAAAATAGATTTGCATATTAGAAATAAGAAGCATTTATGCATGAAAAAGCAACATGGTGTAGTGAGGGCAATCACAGAAAGAAATGGAGACTGAATCTTAATTACACTAATGCCCCTTTGTACCACTCTGGCAATGCAATGGAATCCTATAAATAAATTACACCCTCTGTGAAGTCTCCTTACACTAGCATGGTGGTGAAAAGTGGCTTTAGTGCAGTGGTTCTCAACCCCCAGGCTGCTTACAGCCCAATCAGAACACAGCTGCTGCCCAGGTAACAGCTTCAGGTCCAGACAGGTAGCATATTTATTGTGTGAATGTGGCCCACATAACACACACAGCTACATATACAGCCCACAATGGTAAATAGGTTGAAAACTGCTGCCTTAGTGTAAATGAGAATCAGCCCCATAAGGACTGGAAAGAAATCAACTGATTTCTTTGCATAGGTCCTTCCTACAGAGGATAATGAGGGGGAAATAGTATACCTACCTCAAGATCTCAGGTCTCTCTTTGCAGTGAGAGGAGATGAATAGTTGAAAATAAAACAAGGCAGACTAGAACCTTCAAATCCAGACTGCAATAAAGCACCAGGAATAGCTACCATTATCTAAGACTTCAGAAAGAGCAGAAGATGGATGTAACCAAGTTGCTAAGAAACATTTTTAAAAAATTACTTCACTGGAGTGGCTAATGCAATATAAACCTCTTGGGGCAGGGGAAAGAGGCAGAGCAACTATAAGTATTCTTGCCAAGAAAGCCCTATTGCTATTCCAGGCAAAAAATCTGAGAAAAATGAAGACTGTGTATAATTTGACAGGGACAAAACACCACAATACAGCTGTTTCAGGTAAATTGTCTTTCTAAGATGTTAGTTATTTGACAGATAGAATTGATCTGGTACTTGCAAAGGATTTCAATAGAGTCCCTCAACAGGTTATTACAATAGCTAGATGGTAGCATTTCTATGGTAGCTTCCATCTAACAATGTCTAGAGGCTTTACAAGAATTATTTCAGACTCATCATACACTAGGGAGGAAGGCATTTTAGCTCCTTAAACAAGTAAGCACATACACTGATTAAGTGATTTGACAGTCACTCAGTAAGTCAGTGATAGAGGCGGAAATAGGACATAGAAGTTTTAACTCCTGATACCTTATATTACCCACTGGCTAGTTCAAGTATTTTCACAGTCAAACACACACTAGATTGTTTATCTTTCACCAAGACATGAATTTAATCCTCTCTTGCATAGCAATACCCTACAATGTAGACTTACAGCAAGTGTAAGCTTCCCTAAAGCCCTCACTCCCTAGCCAGCTTAATTGCCTGAATTTCCTTCAAAGTCATTCCTTACTTCCTGTTTCTTCTTTTTATAGTCTCCGTGCAATTACCTTGTTAGCCCAGTGATTGACACCAAGGTGCTCACAATCAGAAAGTGTATAATTGCCCTCAGCTAGTCCTACAGCCTTCTCCAGGCTGCAGTAGTGTCAGTGATGAGGGTATTGCTGATAGCACCTTGCCACAGACACATTAAACTACAGACTCTAGGCTAGGATTAAAAACTAGTTGAGAGATGGGAAACAAAAACAGCAGCCAATAAAATACAATATTATAGACAAGTTCAAGGCAGTATCCACGGGAAGGAACAACTTAAAACTATTTACATTGTAAGTTCTGAAGACATGTCAGGAACAGATCTAGGAATTGTTGTGAGTAGCTGAATGAAGATGTCTGCTCAGTGCATTCAGAAAAGAAAACATTAGACTGTAATAAAAAGGGGGCATAGAAAATATTATAATGCCATTATATAAAATTAATGGCATTTTAAAATTTTGAATATAGCATTCAATTACAATTATTCATCTCAGATCACACAAGAAGAACAAAACACACACAATAGGGCAATGAAAACTGTGAAAAGCACAGGATGAGGGTGAGAGAACTCTCAAATGTGTGATAGAATATTGACATATTCAATTAATTTCTTTGGCATAAATAAAGTCTATAAACTAGTCTCATCTTCACATTTCAAGCTTTCTGATATCAATTATGTACAATAACTAAGGTGAAATGCCACAAGATCAGTGTGATAGGCAAATTTAGGTCTAAAAATGAGCATGTTCTGTGATTTACCTTATCATTGCTTAACTTTTCAGAGTTATGAGAATGTTATTTACAATACACTCCCTGAATCTGTAGTTTGGAATTTTTTAGATACTCTCCATACTTCCCAGGAGTTTCTGGAGTACAAATATAGCAAAGCATTTAAGCACATGCCTAATTTTAATCAGGTGAGTGTTTGGAATTCAATGGTAATACTCACATGCTTAAGCTTAGGGAGGTGAATTGATGAATTAGGGCCTGTCACAAGGTTCCTGGCTCCTTTAAGAAGGAATGGGGCCAGTTCCCTGTGACAGGGCAGCTACCTCTCATTTGGGACCAGTTTTGCCTATTTGAGGACATCTGGAGCTAATTAATTTGGAGTTATCAGTCCCGTCTAGGAGAGGGCTCGGAATGATTTCTATAAAAAGATGTGTAGGAGAGGAATAGGGTTCTTTGAAAGTCCTCTGTGGATATACAGAGGTAGAACTTCTAGGAGTAGTAGCTCAGGCGCAGGGACATCTGGAAAGGATTACTAAGATCTTCTAGGAATGATAGAAGCCCAGCTAGGGAGAAGGGCTGGAATATAGTTGTTTAGGATAATGATTTAACCTTGACAAAAGGAATACTGCTTATATTCCCCATTTAACAGGGGGAACCAGGAAGGAAGACACTGGTGAGTCTCCCTCAGACATGGGAGTGGTATAGTTTAAGAATAGTCTGGCTGGAGAGCAATTGAAAAGAAGTGATGTGAAATAGTTTCAAGTTATAGACTTTTTGTTAAGACTGTGGTTTGGGAGGGCACTAGAACCTATAAACCAACAAAGGATCCATAACAGGGGGTTTTCTGTTTAAATAATGGTTCTTGTAGTGACTTGTGAAACTAATAGGCATCTGTAGCTGCTGCTAGGAGGCATCCAGAGGCCTTCATCCCTTATATGCCCCATATTTACCATTAGTCTGTAAACTAGTTGGCAAGATACTTTCATAAGATACACTACTGAGTTAACAAGTGTCCACTGCTTGCATCCGACAAAGTGGGTATTAGCCCACGAAAGCTTATGCTTCAAAACTTTATAGTTAGTCTTTAAGGTGCCACAGGACTCTGTTACCTCTGCTATTCCAGACTAACATGGCCACCTCTCTGACTACTGAGTTAAAAGCCATTGGTTTAACTTATTTGAAATCCATGTCAGAACATGGAAAACACTATTGCTGCAGAGATTAAGACCCTTTATTTGCCTCCCCTTTTGCTCTGCGACAACTGTGGGCTTTTTAATGCAAAGTGAGGAGTAGAACATTTGCTGTGAAATGTAACTTCAGTTCTTTTACTTTAATACTGCTAGTCTGCATGTGATCAGAATGAAAACATAATCTTGTTTTTCTTTTAATTATCTTATTTTCAAAGGCAAACTGACAAAGGAGTTTGATTTTTCACTTACAATTAGTGTAGCAATTTCCTTCCCCCTCCATCTTATTTATTCATGATCACTGTTCTAATCATACTTTCTTCCCAGGGGTGTTGTAAGTACACTAGAGGGTACTAATGAGATCCCCCAAATATACAAGAAATGCTGCAGCTAATTAGACTTCCCAATTCAGTGGTGAGGGCCAGAAAATATACAAAAACTCACTGATCAATCTCGCACCAGCTTTGATTGATGAGACCAGAATGGGGTTGAAGGCTAGAGTGGATCAGAGGAGGAAGTCAGTTCAGTTTCACAACCTTTGAGGTTTTGAAATGGCTTTTTATTCTCCCCTGGAACAAAACCAAAATCTTTTGAATGTTTTCATAAATGGATGTGTGTCAAAAGGTCTGTTTCCAGATCAAATCCTGAGGTTTTATTGGTTTAGGAGGGTGGGTGGGTAGTGTGGGTATCCTGGTGACTAGAGCACAAGACTTTAAGATAATGAGGTTCAAGTATCTGCTCTGCCTGATTCAGAGAGTTCTTCAGCCCTGATCACTCTGAATAAGGCAAAGCAAGGACTTGGCCTGAAATGTGGCACACTGAGATTAAGTCCCCTGACTACTGAATTTCTCTCATGGGGTAATTGTCTCTCAAACGTTCCCAGTTAACACTTGGTCAAAACCAATAATCTCAGGTTTAGTGAAACAGCAAGTTTTAGCAAATTTTCATTTTACCTGAAGTGTACCAGTTTCAATGAAGATGTTTGTGCTGTTTATTTTAAACTTTCTCCAGAGGCCAGACAGGGGTAAGGGCTGGCTCCAGGCACCAGCAGAGGAAGAACATGCAGCATTCCAACCAATCTTGTGGTGGCACATTCCACCCCCCCCCCCCCTTCTTTTCTTCTTCAGCAGCACTTGGGATGCTTTTTTGTTTTGTTTTGTTTGTTTGTTTGGGGTGGCAAAAAAAGCTAGAGCCAGCCCTGAGGGTTGTGGAAAACTCTGTGCAGAAGATCTACAGTGAAACAGAAGGAGAGAGAAAACTGTTTCAGGGACAATACATTTTTTTCCTTATTGCATCATTTCTTCTTCTTCTTTATCGGAAGAAAAAGGTTTCTGAGATTCTTTACCACTGTCAGATGATACAGCATGAGAAGCTTGTTATTCTGAACCAGCATAAATGTCAAAGAAAGAAAATGCCAGAGTTAAATTATCCACAGGAAATTCACTTTCTTAAGCTCAAAGAATGACAGCCTGGGACATTCTTGATTTTTGAGGGATAAATGTTTACCTAGTTATTTATAGACACTAAGCTAGTATTCCTCCACACTAATGCACAGTGGAGGGAGATCATGGTCACCTTGATTATTCCATATCTGCCTTCATCCAAGTTTCTTGCACCTTTCTCTGAAACAGCTGAAAATGGCCACTGTGGAAGTTCAGAAGTTGAAATTGAGATACTGGGCTAGACAAACTACTGATTTGATCCTATATGGCAATTCCTTGGTCCCTATGATCAAATTAACAGGGAGAAAAGCTTTACTGAATTGATTTGGCCAATCTCCAATTATTATACAATCTGGCTATCAGAAATCATGAGTTTGGACATAGACTAAGATTATATGAAGTCATCTATGTACTATATTAAGGGGCAATGCAAATAACATAATATTGCCAAATAGTTTCTTCGCTTTCAAAGTCAGTGCTACTCCAATGACTGCAAAGATCAAGGTTTATACTTTAATGGGAGGAAAAAAAGTATAATGTTCACGAGAGAGGAATGTAGGTCCCAGTTCAGGACATGCCTAGCTTTAAGCACGAGGGTAACATTTCCAAAGGTAACTTGGCCATTTAGGAGCCAATTTTAGTCAATGGGGCTCAGGTTCTTAAGTCATATTAGGAATTTCTGAAAAGGAGTGGGTGGGGCATCGTGACAGAGTTTTGATGTTACAAGAGGATTTTAATTTTAATGGGCATTTGTCTTCTGGGAGCACTGCATTTTCAACTGTCTATAGCTGCAGTTAGAGGTTGGGAAAGACACTTTATACATGGCTGTAAATAAATATATTGAGTTTTCTGAAAAGATCATTGCAACCTTCTTATTGCAAATGCTGGATATTGTATTTTATTGTGCTGATATTTTACTTTATAACCAAACAGCTGTCTCTTTGCAGCAATACACTGATGGAACCTTTACTTCAATAAAACATGAGGGCCCCTGAAATATTATGGGCATCATTAAAGCTTTCATTTCTGGGACAGATAACTGTAATTCTCCTAGACATAAATTCACCATGCTAGACTAAAACAAGTCCACTAAAATGGGTTTAAAATCACTACTTCAGCCTATGAACTCTTCAAAATTCAGTAAAAGGCCCCAATCCAGCAAGGATTTACTGATATGCTTATTTTTAAGTCTGTGAGTACTCCTGAGTCCCACAGCACTCACATGCTTAAGTTAAACAACATGTAGTTTTTTATATGAGTGGGTCGTAATGACTTAATCACTCTTAAAAAGCAAGGGTTATATGAATGGACGAGGGTTAGGGGAAGAGGGGAGATTACATGGGTCGCTGGGTATTCACAGCAGATAATTCTCCAGGAAGCTGTTGGGAAAGTTTTCAAATTCCTGCCACCAAGTGAGGAGTATATTTTAAATCCCTGTCATCAAGTGAAATATCTGTTAGTAGCAGATGGCAACATTCTCTATGCAATTTCTGTTGACGGTAATGGAAACTGCACATGAAATCTCTGTACATGAGACAAAATATATCCTAGTATAAGGAATTCTGACTGATTTCAAACCTTGAACCTACATTCTGTATGAGACAAAACATTCTTAATGCTAGTACTATAGCAGAAAGTGAGGAGCATTGATCAAGTCATTCGATAATTTTCCTGCAAATCAACAATCCAGAAATATTGGACCAAAAATGGTTGGGTTTCTACTGCCTGAAGGAGAAGAAAATCGTAAATGCTTTTGGTAACAATTATCTACTACATGGAAATGGAAATTTTCTAAAGTTTTTTTTTTCCACTATACCTAAGGCCACAGGTTGATTGGGCACAATATGTCTTGAAATTAGTTAGGGATGAGAGCTCATTTAAGAGGCTCTAAGGGCTATGTTCCTACTGAACAATACTTTATTCCACAAAACAAGTTCATGAGACAATTCAATGAGTACAATATTTCTCAGTGTGGTTTAAAGGTACTGAAATCTGGCCATTAATTATTCTAACCTTTTATGGTTCAGACAGTTCATAAGGCATCTAGACTGATTTGATTTTTCTGTCACACCTAGTATACCTTCCAGAAATACAAATTCTTTATCAGTTATGTGTAATTTCAATAGAACCACTTTAATTATTGACCAAAATAATTCTGCAGCTGAAATTAAGTTCCACTGTCCAAGAAGATGAGTAACATGCTGCTATGGATATTTAGAGGAAACTTACAGTGAAAAAAATGATTGAAAATTATTCTTACAAAAGAGTTAAGACTAGCTGAATAACTTGCACAAATATTCATCAACTCCACTCTTGTCAAATGTGACTGAGTTGGAGTGCCCTTTGAAAATTCAAATAAATATTTATGAATAACTTTGGCATTATTTGCCCAGCTCTAGAAATAATTCTGAAGATCAAGTGGCTTTGATTTCCTGAAGGTATCGCCAGCTGTGTACTAAATTAGAGACCAACGGAGAAAAGATGCTCAGGATTCTTATGAAGTAAGAAGCAATCTCATTTATGATATGAGAAGGGTAAAAGAACCTTTCTAATGTCTAAGTTTTGATAATATTCCTATCATATACACAGGATTTTATCCATCACGATCAGGAATTCTAAAGCTTACGTGTTTTGAAAATGCTGGATAAACATATTCTTAATAATAGATACCAGGGTAAGTGGCTGCTATATAAGTAGATGAGACAGATTCTCAATGTCTATACTCACGTTGGAGAGGCACTTTCTAGCTTGGGTAGATGTACATGCACTAGCTTTGGTTGAGCTAGTGCACTGAAATATCATTGTGATTCGTGGTGTAAGAGACTATCACAAAGGCAAGTTTGCCTGGCAAGATGGACTAGAGTGCTCAGGGTGACACTAACTCTATGATTAGGCTGTATATAGTGCTTGAGGAGTCCACACTTGTCACCTGGTTGATGAAATCTACCTATGGAACTATCAACTAATTCAGTGTTCGAGCCCTGCTTCTTGATCGTCTGCCCTGAGGTTGGCACTCAAGCTCATGAGTTACTCCAGACAGCTTGTCAAAGGTCACAACCAAGTACTACACCTTTGAAACAAATATAGAACATGATGGGAAGCCAGTCTAGAGATTTGAAAACCGGAGTGATGTGTTCAATTGACAAGATAAGGAAAACACTGTAGGGATGTATGCAGCAGCATTCTGTTTACTGCAGCCAAGGCTTGGATAAATGGGAGGACTTAGATAACTGATAAGTCCAGATGGTCACTGTGGCAAAGAATACTGTATATGCAAAATGGCATCTAACTGAATATCAAAGACTCATATACAACAGGAATCTTAGCCTTACCATTTGATGGTCTTTGAGGTAGATCTGTGTGTCTACCCCCAATCATACCCCTAAAATCTGATTTGTCTTGAGACTTGTTCTTAGTCAGAACCTAATCTGGATATTACCCTTTCTGTATGCTACTATGGCTGAGTAGATTTTCTTACCAAATGAATCAGTACGGCTTGTTTCAGATTGGATGCAACAATACCAGATTTTAACGGGAGGTTCACTATCCTTTAAATTATTGATGCCATGACACGTAAACATGCTCTCAAAAGCAAACTAGAATTCACAGTACACGTCACTGCCCTCCAGCCATGAATCACACATCTCTGGTACTGGATACAGGAACCTTATTAGAACTACTCAAACACCCTGGGAGGGTAATTAAAAGCACCAGAGATGTAGGCGTGCAATCAGGAAGCTGACTCAGTATAGTTTGCTCTCACGTTTTTAAGGCTTATTCATGAAATAATTGCATATTTTACAAGCAACCATAGAATGAACTAGAAAGCTGCTCACTGATATTTTTTTCTGGTTTAAAAGAAAGTGGCATAAAGTAAACAAGAATTAAGCACTCAACTGTATTACAACCCTGTGTGCAGAGAATTGATTTTTAGAAGTCGGGCTGTGCCATCTCCACAGTACATGAACTTAATCTAGAATGACAAAACAAGTAACTCGGTGGGCAGGCTGCAAAGAAGGGCTATTAAATCTTTCATGTAGCCAGCTTTACTAATAGCTAGCATGTCAGTTTCTTGATGTAGAGAATTTACTCGACTGATCCAATACTGAAAATAGACATTTTCAAATCAGACGTGTCTGAACATTATTTATTCAAATCTACAGACCTGTAACATAAGTCTCTACCCTCATTTGAAGATGCAAACCATATGTATAATATAGGCTAATTTTCAAACTTCATATGTTTACCCTAAGATGTACTTTGAATCTGCGCCACAGCTGGATGGAATGCCCCTAAATCTAGAAGGATATGGCACCTTAATTTTAAAGAATTTTGGTCCAAAATATGCTCCCTGGTTGTGCTCATATTTGGTTCAAAATATGCTCGCTAGTGTACACTTTTTTGAAATAGGCATCAGTGCTTTGGTGGGAGAAATAAGCCTTTGAAATATGTCTATATGCAAATGATTAAGTGAATCTAAGCATCACAAGTGAAGAAAGTGGCCCACTTCTCATCTTGGCTGTTTTGTGGCACATTACTGGACTCAGGTCATAAGATCATTGCAATGCAAACAGAATCCTCTGGTGTGTGTGTGATGATATGACACCCCTCCTTCCTGCTGCTGACACAGGCACAGACCTTAAACTTCATAAACTTATTCCACCAGACCAGTCCTTCAGCCAGCAACCTCACGTTAGAAGAATGAAAGGTGATATTAGCCCTTTCAAGAAACAGAGAGGAAAAACCTGGTATTTAAAACCTCAGTAACTTGAGACAAACTGGCATGAAAAGAAATAGAGTAAAAATGTGTTTGTCTTAAAAGTGGAAGGCTAAAACTGCAAATATAACAGGATAAATATTTTATGGGGCATGCACAAAGCCAGTAATGCAGTATTGGGGGTTGGCTGTAGATAGTACTGCCAATCCTGAGCTGAGTGGCGATACTTGGAGGCATAACATCTATTGGCAAGAGTCCAAAGGTCATTTTACTTGGTGGCTATCGCTTGGGGAGGTGTAGCCCATTGGCAACAGTCTGTTGGCTGCCTTGCCTAGTGGTTATCAGTCAGAGCAGTGTCACCTACGGGGGACGGAGGGGGAAAGATAGGGGAAACGGGGCCCATCCTACTCTGCCAGGTTCTTACCCAGGGCCCTCTGAAGCAGTAGCCCTTGTACAGGGCCTAGGGCCAGATACCCCAAAGCCCTTGTTCCAGTCCCTCCAGCATCCATTTGACTGGACTTGGGGTCTCTCCTATGGTCCCCTCTGATCCACCTTCTTAGTTTCCTCCACTGGCAACAGAGAGTTGTCACCTTCCACTCCCATGGCCAACAGGCTTCTAGCAACCTGGTTTTGCGACTTGATCTCAGCTTCTTGGAGTTTTGGTGTCTGCTTCTGGTGCTCTCCTCCATGGTCTGAGCAGAGCTGCTCTCTTTTGAATGCTCCCATCACTGGGAGCATGTCCAGCAAAGGCAAGAGGATATGGCTTCCTGTTTCCAGAGAAGCTCATTAACCCTTGTTTTGCGAGTATGGAAGTAAAACACCCCGTCAAATGCAGCTTATGTTAGAAACTTTCCACACTAAAAGAGATTACTTTTTTTGAAGTAACTCGCATGAACATTGAGGTGGACACCACACATGAAGAAATGAAACACTGTACACATGGTTAGTTTAAATGGATGTCAACTTTATTAACCTAGTAACCAAAGATTAACCACACATTTAACTGTTAATACCCTAATTAGAACTAGCCAGGGAACAAAAATTCCATTTTATAGCAACTTGTGAGGTTTCCAAAAAAAAAAAAAAATTCACACTGGAATGAAAACAGGACCTTTTCTGGAAATATAATTGTGCCAATATCCCATTTTAGATAGAAAACAGAGCATTTTTCCATCACAGATCACTGTGAATCATGCAGAGACTTAAATGTGAGACTCCTGCATCCCACATAAATGCCCTAACCAGCATGCAATAATACTTCAGAGTAGTCCTTGCCCCAATACCCTTCTTGAAAGAAACAGTAAAAATTGCTGTAAAACATTTTAGCTATGATTAACAGAGTATTTTGACAAATTTCATTTACTCAAAAGTGTCCTGACCAACTCAAAACTTAATGTCCTACATGGCTGCTAACCTCTCCGATGAGGTACTATGTGCTGAACATGAAAGCCTTAATACATAGAGTCTATCTTGTCCAAGCCATAGCCTCCTTTGTCCAAGAATCACACCAGATCAGAATGCCTCACTCTGCCCTTTCCTTCTGGGCAGAATTCAGGCATTGATAAGGGTACCTTAATCTGTGCTCAATGCTGATGCACTAAATTATTATTCTGATCTTCACCATAAATTCTAGCATAATTTACTACTGTTCCTCTGAGAGGGAGTAGGATAAATTAAAGTCACCTGGCAGTACCCTACTACTGCATGGGAGTCCTGAAAATACAGTTGTGACAAAGTTACTCCTAATGAAACACAATTAGCCTGACTAACCTTTTCAGTCAGTCATTTCTCTTCCCTCCACTCATAGTCCAGCCCACCGAATTATGCAAGGAGACAAAAACTTAAAAACCTAGCTGCCCATTCCAAACTGCAAGAGGGGAAAATTCCTTCCTAACCTTAAAATTAACAATGTACAATTCTACTGGAAGTAAAGAGGAAACTACAATCACAACGTGGAGGTGGGGAAGGAGACTGAATGTGAGAAGTCAGAATGTCCATCCCCACTTCTGCTGACCTGGGTACCTCCCCAGCATGATGGAGGAGGGCCCGGGGAACTTTAAACCTCTCGTTCTTAATGACCTTGCCCACCTCCACTTCATCTCCTAAAAGGAGCTAAAGAATGGCTGGGAGGGGTGACCTGAGGACCCAGAGTGGCATTTCCTCAGCTTGTGCCTCCAAAGCTTCAGCTCAGTGAGTATTTGGGGTTGGGTTGGTATGATACTGGTTTAAAAAGAAAAGAATAAAACCTGCTATAAACTGTGGTCAAAATAACTTCTATTTTAATACTTGTTCTGATGGGTGATTGCATAGTGCACTGTCATTAATATGGAGAAACCCCTGTAACTAACAATTTGCCTGCTGTAAATTAGTTACTTAATAGGAATTAGTAGGTTTTTTATTTTTATATACTAATACGATAGGTTTTCTATGCCCAAAAAATTAGCAAAGGTTTCCCTGTAACTAGGTTTCCCAAAGAATTGAGCAGGATTCTCTTTACTGACAGAAATATCTGCAGCCCTTAAGCCTAGAAGTAAGAGCTTAAGAATTACACCCTGAAATTTCACTGGTTGTCAAGATGCATTTTGAGTCAGAATTAAAACACAGAGGTTTTCTATTATACTCTGTATCTAAACTGTTCCATTCAGGAAAAAACTGGATTTACAGATATTGGCAATATTGAGCTGGTGAGAAGGTTTCATTAATAGAAAACCAAAGGCACATCCATTAAGTGGGTAACATTTAAAGGTTTTTCAGTGTAAAGAATGTATGTTTCTTCTGGAGGGGACTCATTATTAACATTAAAATTCAAAAGTGAATAAAGATTAGGAAAGAAGTTATTGGCAAATCACTGTTGCTCTTCACGAGTTATCTATGGAAATTGGAACTCCTAGTGTGAAGCTGAGGAACTCCCTTCTAAAGCCATGAGAGAGAGAGAGAGAGAATGTAGGTGAAGTAATATCTTTTACTGAATCAATTTTTGTTTGTGGAAGGTACAAGCTTTAGAACTACACAGAGCTTGTCCTCAAGTCTGCCCTACACCCAGCCATGTTTTCATTCTGTCCCAGCCTTACTTTTGCCTCAGATCCAGCTTGGTTCCTGTTTTCCCTGAACCCTGGTAATCCAGTTCCAACCTTTGCCTCTGATTCCTGACTCTGACACTTTCAACTTGTGGCACTGGCATTTGGACTGACTCTGATTCTAACCTCCAGCCCTGGTCCTGGCCTGTCTCGACCCCTGGCTCAGGAATTCAGATGCCCTCATTCCTGCTCTGACCACTAGGTCAGATACAACCTGGTATCCTGACAGTCAAGTCCCTAAACCGAATCAAGCAGAACAGAGACTTGAAATGGAGTATCCCACCTCCCAGGAAAGAGGTCATAGTCACCAGTTATTGGTTATTCTAAGGTGGCTCTTTATCTTGGTTTTTTTTGTGAAATTCTAAAAGTGACTCAGTTTTGTTCCAGTGTGGAAAGAAACAGAATTTTGAAATCTGTAGTTTTGTAAACTGCAATCCATGTCTTCTGACCAGCCCTAGTTCACTGTAATTCACCAATGAATTTAGACCTGTGTTTCTCGCCCACAATCTCAGACCCAAATCTGATATTCAACCTAAGTCAGTGTAGCCCCTTATATCCAGTGACTTGTTTGCCTTCTATCCTACTGAACAATTCTGTACACTGTGGACAAAGTACAGTCTTGTAATATAATTTCTTACACTCCTTCTGGACTGAGACAGTTTCAGAATTAGAAATAACCTTACCAAATCTTGCAGCTATTATTATGGCCATTACTGTAAGTGAGGAAAAGAGCTGATGCCAAAAGCAGAACTTAGTGAGACACAAAAGGACTCAAGCACCCGAAGGACTCCGTCTCATGAGTACTACTTGCTTTTATATAATATGAAAAACGATCATGCTGCCATGGTAACTTTAATTTTGCTGCTTGTAATTGTGATGTGTTCAATTATTTGTTGGAATTAAATTGTTCAAATTTAACATTCTATACAGACGTCATTTACATGTTTATTTTAATCTCTTATTTTGAACATTAGATTTGTAATGGCCAAAACCTGTATTAAAGGAAATAGATTTGTCCTTGTGCCTTTATCATTCACTTTTTTACATTATTGGCTCTTGAGCCACCTTTACACAGGCAGAACTCTCACAGGGCTCAAATCTGCCCAGAAGTGAGGTTGCCTACAGAGTATATCTCGATATAATTTGGCCCAATGGGAGTTTTGCTTGAGGAAGAACTAAGGACTGCAGAATTTGGCCCTGTGTGTTGTCATTATCACATAGGATTGATGTGTTTTTTATAGATGACCCTTCATTTTTAACAAGGACCCAGAGTTATACAACACCAAGAGCACAGGGCACACAAGCCAAATGATCATGCTTTTCAAACAAATTCTGTGAATTGTTTGATCAAAATGGCACCACTTTGATGGCATAATCCTCCTTTGTCCCTGGTATTTGACAACACTCTAAGTCATAGGAAATAAGATCTAGAACAGGGTTTCTCAAACTGGGGGTTGCGACCCCTGGGGGGTCGCGAGCTCCTGCCACCGCAACTCGCGGCGGGGACTGGGGGCCGCGGCGCAGCCGGCAGCCCACCCGCGGCGGGGACTGGAGGGGTCGCGCCGTGCCGATGGAGCTGGAAAAGGGGTCGCGATCTCAAGAAGTTTGAGAACCGCTGATCTAGAAGGACTGTGCTGATGACAGGCATGCTATAGAATTCTCATTGTAAATCATTTTTAACTGACCCTTATTTAGTAATCAAAATAAGTGTTGCCAGCAAAGCAGCCTGGGTCCTCTTATCCATCTTTGTTGATGACATGAAAAGATGACATTAAACTAATACAAAATATGTACTTTATTAAAACATTGTGTTGAAAATGTGCCTGCTTGAAGGGATCCATTTGAACAGAAGCAAAATATTGAACATCCTACTCTTTATCTTTTGGAAAGCAAACAAGAAAACACTGACAAGCAATATAAATTATATTTGTTATCTAGCCAGAGCATCTGGTCTTTTGGCAGACTCCTCTGGCAGATCTGCTATGCTTGAGGCTTTGAGTTATACTATGCTGAGAAATTTCTTTGACTCATTTTTGCTAATAGAGAAAATGGACAACTGGTCTTCCCTGTTGTATATTATAAGTTTCATTCTTTTTTTGTCTGAGGTGTCCAAAAGTTTACTTCTGTCTGGGGCCTTTCTATCTAGATCTGGTCAAAAAAAAAATCATCAAAACTGTTCTTTGATGGAAAATTGGATTTTTTTTTTAAATTAAACTATTTATTTAATGGAAAGTGCATGCTATCTGCAAGAAAACATCAACTTTCTGTCAAAACTGAAGACCAAAAATTTTTATCTGAAAAACTTCTCACACTTGGTTTTTCAATTGAAATTTAAAAATTTCGAGGGATTGGGAAACCAATTTTCTCTCTCTCTCTCTCATCCTTTCTACTTAGCTGATAATTGCCACTGAAGTACTTTAAATTGTGATAGGTGATAAGTTGAAATATAGCGTTTTCACATGTAATCATCAGATTTGTCCCTTTTATCTATTCATTAATTCTCCATAAAAACAATTAGTATTATAGGGACAGACTGTGATATCCTTACTTCAAACAGTCCTCCACAAGTGGTCCTATATTAGGCACACTTGTGGAGCAAGATTCTACTCAGTATGAAAAAAGGGTAATTACAGTCTGTCTCTCAGCAATTTGTTCATCATTCATAATTTGTCACTGTTTTTACAGACATGTTTTCACCTAAATATGTTTGCAACCAGTCTATAGCAAAGGTTTCTGAGTGTTTGCACAGACTGAATTAGTTCTGAATAAGAATTAGGCCCCTAAGTCATGTAATATGGATGCTATTACTTGATTGGATGATTTAACCACTATGCAAACAGCAGTATCTAAAGAAAGTAATTGAGGTACTGAGGGTCTCAGGGAGAAAGATGGAAATCTCTGTAGGGAGTAAGACATAAGCTAGAAACAAACTAAAAAAATATTGGACATTTTTAAAATTTTCCCTTGCCTCTTTTCCGGAAAAGAGCAGTGGTCAAGATCTTCAAAAGTAATTGATTTTGTGTGACTTAGACTTTGGATGCCCACCTTTAGACACCTTAAAGGGGCCTGATTTTCAGAGGAAGAGTGCTCAGTACTTCTTGAAAAGTCACACCTTTTAAGATGTCTAAAGGTGGGCATCCAACGTTTGAGCCACAGAAAATCAATAAAAACAGTGAGGAGTGCTTGTGGCATCTTAGAGACTAGCGAATTTATTTGGGCATAAACTCTGATGGGCTAAAACCCACTTCATGCATATGATGAAGTGGGGTTTAGCCCACAAAAGCTTATGCCCAAATAAATTTGTTAGTCTCTAAGGTGCCACAAGTACTCCTTGTTGTTTTTGCTGATACAAACTAATATGGCTATCATTCTGAAACAAAATCAATAGCCACTCTTGCAAATCTTGACTAATATAATTTGTGTAGTACATAGACCCCAGATTTAAATATAGCTCGTGTCCTTCTTAACTCAGTGTGAGACACAGCTGTCGGTCCAGTAGATTTTTTTTTAATTCCTTTTTTTCCCTTTTCATAGCATATATATGAACCTCTACCATGTCACTGAATGTATCTAGCTAGTGGCTGTATTTCCAGTGCAATTACATTTGTTTACACATAGTTACCATATTTTTACAACTAAGCTTCACAAACTTTTATGCAGTCAGTCACAGAAGAGTAAACAAAGGAAGCTATTGAACTTCAAATCTGACATTGAGAGTATATTCACATATGAAACTTTTCCCACAATTCCCCCCAGTTCTAGAAATTGATATGCCACCAGTAATGCTGCTCCCTAAAATATCAAGTGGGAAGTGCTGAAGAACGGAACAGTTATCCCCCTGTCATCCTCCATTACTTACAAGATCTCCAACTGCCACCCATTCCAACCTGTCCCATGCTAGGCAATAAACTACTCTTGCCTCATTATGCCAATTTGTGCCAAGGCTTCCTTGGGGACCCAGCATTGTGAGGCACTTCACTGTCTCCTCCTTTTGATGTGAAGGAGCTGTCCTCTGTGCCTGCCTGGGGTCATCTCCCTGTTTCCACCAGCACAAGCAACACAAGCACTGACCTACACAGACTCTGCTGTCCCTCTGCAGTTTCGCAATAGGCACACTCCAAACTGCAAGCCCTCTGACTATCTTCCTGGAGAGTCCAGCACTTGGTCCATCAGATTCCCACAGAATTCGCAAATTAGCTGCTCCCAAGGAAACAATACCCACAATAGGTCAAACTTAATTTAACAAAGTATAAAGATTCTAGAAGTAGTATGTGAGAGTTTTGGAAACAAATGCTTAAATGAAACTAAAATTATAACATGGCTTCTAGATCCTAGACATAATTTGACAGTGGTTGGCTATTTCTCGATATGAGGATGATGGCTGCTGGGAGGAAAAACACCCTTGGCAGAGGCCTATGTGTGAAATTTTTTTAATGTGGTGGAGCTGGTGTGCAGGCGGCAATCTCACAAAGCTTGACAGGAAGGAGCCCTGGACCCAGTGGCAGGGAAGTCTGAGACAACCAGAGGTCTCTGTCCTGCTGCAGCCCTCATCTATCTTCATAGCCATAGAGCACTGACAAGTCCCCGTATATGCTTGCGCCATCTTGAGAATTGTTTACCTGCCAGGAGTACAACACTCTGGATGACATGGTTCTGAGGGTCATTGGGACATGCAAGCTTTTCCACCATAATAAGGTAACAATCAAAGGAGGCCTAGACGTAATTAACAAGATACTGTCTCTTGTATAATGAAGGTTAGCTCACCCAAAATCTTTACAGCATTTTCTAGCCAGATTCGTTGACTCTCCTTTCACAAGATAACACATGTTGACCATTTATCTCCTTGGTAAAGAATCCCGAGTATATCTCAGAACCCACAGTTCCCCAAATCCATTGTCATAACTCATAACCTCTGCTGTTTTTGTTTTTCCTGCAGATCTCTCATGTGAATTCACAATCTCTTCATTGGGATCAGGCTCAGGAATGCAAATAGACTTAGATTGTAAGCCGAAAAATAACCAGCCAGAGAGACAAGTGCCTACCACCTGTTTAAATCACCTTAATCATAAAAGATATCAGGGTTGGAAAGGACCTCAGGGGGGTCCAACCCCTCTAAAAACTAAGAACAGTTTTTCAATATAGATACATACATTCTTAAATATAATCCACACATATGACCAAGATGTCCCTGGATCACAGATGGATCAGGAGAACCTGCTTACATATCCTTGTTAGGAAGTATTGTACCTGCTTTGGTGTTAACAGCACAATTATCTACTGCAGACTGATGCTTCCAGATGCACTCACATTTTAAATAGTTTTGATGAGTAAAGTCAGCCAAGGCAACATCTGCCAAGAGTCCAATTTCATGTCTGCTATTGTGAATCCTGTTCACCTCCTTTCACCACAGTAGTTATCCATAACATTTTGAATTAACTTAGCCAGTCAGCTCCTAAGACTTACTGCATCAGATATTGTGGGCTTGATTCTGATCACACACCAAAGAGAATCAAGTTATATACGTGGCTGGATTTACAAGTGACCTTTAAAACTTAATGTCTGAATTCAACTTCTCTCATGGAGTCTGTTTCCACACAATAGTGTATGAAGATATTAGATGAGGACCGTGTAAGTGCCTTGCAGATTTCCAACATGGCAGTGCTTTGGAAGTGGAGTGCTTTTCAGTTATGGAGTCTTTCCTGTAACTTCAAATCCAGAACTGATCAATGTCCATCTCCATTTGCTATTTGGGGTCTAGACAGCAGGTGGGGGCGAGGGGAGCACTCTTTTAGGGCTTTGGAATTTCTTTTTGTCTTAAAAGCACTGGTATAGTAGAGACAACACTGGATAACGCATCTCAACATCTGAGGATTGAGAATAAATAGTTTTTAATGTGATCTGCTCTTTCAAATAAAAATCAGTAACTACTTTGGGGCAGGCATTGTGGAGTGGGTGAGGAGAAAAAATGAATCCGATTACCAGGGAAGGGCAGACACAGCAAAGAGCTGATGACTAAGTAACTGAGCTCAATAAACTGTAGCCAAACAAGCTACTGTGACACGTACCTTCCTTCCCTAGTAAATCTGAAACTAATGCTATTTTTGCAGACAATTCATCTACCACTTCAAATACAATTCTAAGCCATTGTAAGCACAAATAAAATATTGATCGCACTAGAGAAGTCTTTAGTCTACTAAATAGTTTGTCCAGGAGATCACCTAGAGTGCACTGCCAAAGAAATCAAAGCACATCATTATCTTTCACATTTTTCCTTTAAAGGAGGAGAAAAGTCTCTCTCTCAGAAGACTACTTGCTATATTATTTGTTTTCATAAGATATATTCCACTGAGAATTCATCTCTGTACAACATGAATTGGATTCAAATTGTTCTCATTTATAGATTGTTTGTTGTCATAAACTCAGAAGGGTTCAAAACCAGGGTGGTTGCTCTGAAACTCTGAGGGGAATCTGTAATTAGATGTAGATATTTACATTAGATATTTACGTATTAAAAAAAGTCTAGGTCTGCAATTAAAAGTAAGAAGAACAACAACTTTTTGCTACTGCTGTTATGCAAAAAAGTTTCCACATACATGAGAAGTTTTCACTGAGCTCATTGTCAAATCTGTGAAGTCAAAGATCTCAATTCTATCATCAACCAAGCAAGAAAAAGCAATGTAAAGTAAACTTACACTGGCCAAAGATTTGCACTGGGGTTTCCCCCTGCGTGAGGGAAATCTCTCCTGAAATAAAGTTACAACAGATGGGTTTATCATGTCCTAGGCCAGCTTTTTTTCAACTCCCATCAGAAGGAAGAGGGGGGATGTCATGGGTGTGCTAGAGCCAACCTCCACTCTGATTCTTTACTGTTATATGTTCAATTACTGAGTCTACACCAGTGGCAGAAATTAGAGTAGATCCTCTGCTGTACTAATTTCTGCCACTAATTTCCTCAGACAACAGAGGATCTCTGCAACCACCTTGGATGTTGCCGATAATCAGGGCCAGGGTGAACACATGAAATTCAAATAAACAGGGGGAAAGTCAGGACTGCAAACATGTCACTCCAACGAGCTATGTTTCCTGGGTTGCTACAGAAATTGCGTGTTTAGAAAGTCTGAAGTTTCACTTAGTTCAACCACTCAGCTCCTTAATAGGTGTCCCAGTGGCACCTTTAACATATTTGTCTCAACAATTTTGGAAAATGGAGATTAAATATGACTATTTCAATATCTTAACAATGAACTGATGTAATTCTGTAATTCTGATGTAAGTTACCTTCTGTTTGAACAACTAGCCTGATAAAATCAGTGATCTCTTTAGTGATCTTTCTCTTTCAGTGTCTATTCTTTTTCACGACTGATGGTAACAGAACAGCAACAAAAAAAGACAAGATCTGTTTTTGTCAAAATTACAACACTTCCTATGTATGTGTTCCCCAAACACAACCATCTCAGCATGAATTAGAAGCAGCATCAGTTGGTCCCTCACATCTGGTTAAATAAAGTTGATATAAGAGGAATCCCATTTACACTAGCTAGATCTACCCCAGAGATGTATGAACAGTGTGGCTTCATGTGCAACCTCTTTGGCAGTCAGAGTTATTAGTTATGGAAGGGCTGGAGATCCATCAGAAAGGGGAAGCGGTAGAAGTTTGCTAGTGAAGGAAGGATTTAAAAAACAAAACAAAGAACTAGTGACTCCATAATTCTTGCATTTCATTTAGACTGGCAGTGGCTGTCTGGGCATTGTAATATATATTCTCCTGGGCAGCCACTGACTGTACAGATGCTACACTGGGATATGGAATTAGACCCCCTCCCAGGGAACTTCAGGAGTGAGTGGGCAGAGCTTCCTGACAAGAGTGATCCCTGGATGCATGAGATTCCCCAATAGAAACTTTTGGGAAACTTACAGTATTTTTTTTCTGATGTGGGCCTTTAAACGGTTCCATCCAGCACCATAGCACCCATGGGCATCAGAACATGATTTACTGGGGTCTTTGTCTTAAGAATCTCTTTTTTGATCACTCTTTTGGCCTCGCAAAGGCCTTTCAGTCTACATTTTCTGTGACTCAGCTCTATTGCCTCCTCAGGTTCAGTTCCCTTCCATGCTAATGAAAGCCCAACTAACAAATTATTCTTCTGTCTCCCTCTGGACTAAGGTGAAGTTCTATGCTCTTTACCCGTACTCCTGGGTACTTCAGAGTTCTCCCATGCTTCTTAAGTTTCCCACTGCCTCCCACGACTTTTCCCCAGCAGCATTTCTTCCTAGCATGTTTCCCCACTGCCTCCTCTCCCACAGGCTCTGGGAGCGTCTCCCAGTAACCTCCCTAGTTTTTACAAGCTTACCTTCAGGGCTTCCTACAGGAGCCTGTCCTTCTCCTTGTAGTCCCTCTTCAGCCTGCCCTCTCCAGGCGCTTATCAACAAGACAAAGCTCTCAAGATACTATCTCCTGGGTCTCCTCCTTTGACTGTCTTCTCCTGTTTCTTTGTTGTCCTCCCTGGCCCTTTCACAGCCAAGATCACTAATTGTTATTGGGTTACCAGACCAGAATCAGCTGCTATCTCACAGGCAAGACTGAGCCCAACTTCCTGTTGAAGGCCAGACAGCCTATGACATGACCTATGTGGATTCACAGGTTTACTACCTCTACTCCTTGACAATTTCTTATTTGGACTGATTTCAGTGAAACTATGGGCTTGTCTTCACTACTAGGGTAAGTCAACCCAAGTTACACTATGGGTTACCTACCACTCTCCAAACTCTGAGAGATTATCCCATCCCAACACACATTCATTTCTGCATTGTTGAAAAGCGTTTGTGAAATGAAAAAAGTGAAAAAATTCTCTGCTAATGAAATTGATCCACCCCATTTTGCTTATCTGTTGAGTATTCTTGCTTTGAAAGGGAAGATCATCATTTCTTTCTTCCTTATTTGTCTGTATATATGGAATACGTATTATTTTGTCAGTACTAGGAATGGATTTTACTAAGAAGCAAAAGAATTAAAAGTTAGAGATGGGAAAAATACTTCAATTCTTCCCAGTTTCCGAATGTTGCCCTAACATTTATTTATTATTTGTATTGTGCCTAGGAACCTTTATCATGGACCAGATGCTGTACAAATACAGAACAAAAAACAAAACAGAAACAGCTCCTGCCCCAACTGTAGCTTTGTCCAGTCTAGTTTTAAATATTTCTTGTAATGATGTTTCGTCCAGTTCCCTTATGAGACCTTTTCCCCACTCTGATCTCATAATTAGCAAGTTCTCCTGAATTTGAGTTTATATTTCTTTTCGTTAATTTCATCCCATTAGTCTGTTTTAATTCTTTGTACCATTCTGAATAGTTCTTCTACCACACAAATTGTTAGGAGGTGACAAAAAACTTAAGATTTTAAATTTTGCATTAATTTACAAATTTGCATAAAGTACTGTCTGATGAAATAAGGGCACTGAATTCTCCCAAAACTGTGTCCCTCCAGCCTCACATATGCCTATCTTCAAGCCCTATATACCCCTACTATCCCAAAAGTGATTAATTACACACCTCCTGGTCCCACAACTATTCAGACTTCAGCCTCATGTGAACCATTGTGCTCCCAGCCACAAATCAATGCGATGACCCCCCACCAGTCTGCACATCAACTGTACACCCCCACTTCCAAACCAATTAATTTTGTGCTCCCTGAAAGTCAGACTTGCCCTAGGCCCTCCACCACATCAGCGCTGCACCATCCCAGACCCACCCGCACCTTGCTCCCCTAGAACATGTCTGCTCTTCCCTCAGCAGTGGATATTCTTCAGCCCACTCTTTAGACCTGGGGCAGATCCGGGGTCTCGTTCCCCCATTTCCCAGGCCTGGTGTTGCAGGAGGTTGTGGTTGGGGGACTAAGGGAGAGGGAAGTAAGATATAGAAAGGAACCAAGCCATTTTTTTTTCACAAGAGGGGAGTGGGAAAGAGGGGAGCAGAGTCCCCCTGAGCTACAGAGCTGTTACTGTTCCCTCCACTCTTATAAAAATGGTATCTGCAGTTTCCTCTCCTCTCCCAAGAAACTCCTCATGAGAGCATTGGGGAGGAAAGGAAGCTTAAATGCTCTCATCAGTTGCCTTTGCCAGGAGGTGGGGAAGGCAGCAATTAGAGGCTGTTTTCCCTATAGACAAGTGGGTTTTTCCTGAAGTCCCTTTGGAGTACTTGGAAAACCCCTCTATAATTCTGAGAACCCAGGGTCTGTCTCTTTCTAGTGCCAAAGTCTCTGAATCAAATGTGGTATTAATTGCTAGCTTTGTGTGAGCTATTGCAAATAGAATTACACCCATGCTAGGGTTACAAGAAAGTCGACCAAACTGCAGTTATAGGTGAAGAAAGCAGTAGTGCCAAGAATGGTCATAAACAGAGCTGATGCTGTGTGGTATTCTTCCCTTCATCTCACTAACCTACACTGGTATTGGGGATAACAGCTAATTTTTCAAGTTTCTGATTCTGAAAAAAAGTTCCTTTTGTCTAGGTATTTATCAGCTGTTGAGCTGCATCGTTTTTCCTCAGGTCAATAAATATGCTAATCACATGGGCTGAAGATGGAATTGGTTCTGACAATCCTAACTAATAAGTACTCAGAATTGAGTTATAAGTTCACTGAAAACCTTTATTGTGAGTTACTTTGTGAAAGGAGAAAAAGAAATTGGCCCTTCTCAACCTCTCCACCTAATCCCATGTCTTTGTTTTTTTTCTACAGACAGATACATGTAGTCTTTTAAATCATTAATGAGGAGTTTAGCTCCATCATCCTCATTAAAATTAGTCAGTGTCATGTGGCTAAAGCTTCACCAAGCATTTTGAAAATTCTCCCATGTCCTCTTTCAAATGAAGGACACTATTCTTTCTATATTGGAGGTCCCTGCAGATATAGCTGGAAACAGTCCTCTCCTGTGGCCTGGAGTGACTTATATATATAACACTATCAACCAATATAGGTTGAATTCCAATAGCACCTTCCATCTGGGGACCTCAAGTACTTCAGATGCAATTAAGTGTCTGTGAGAATGGCAGAAGTGTTACTACATCCTGCGAAAGAACTAGGCACAGAATCTAGAATCAGGAAATTGACTTTTAATTCAAATGTCTAATGGACACATGCATCCTGGAGTGGTGGTGTAACTGTTTTGGTCCCCAGAAGAAGTTGGCCCAATAAAAGATATCTCACTTGCCTTGTCTCTCTGAGTGTCCTGGAAGTGTTTGTGTTAATCTGATCAGTTAACCATCTTCTCAGTTTACCTTTACTCTTTTTGTTATTTATAAGAAAGAAATGTATGTTAGAATCATTCTAAATCACTTTAGGGTATGATTTTCAAAAGCACAGTGTTGGTCTAACTTTTCCCCACTGAAGTCAGTGAGAGTTTTACCATTGACTGAGATAGGAGTAAAATTAGGCTAAATGCTGAGTGCATTGGAAAAATCATACCCTAAGGTCTAACATGTTAAATTGTATTCTCACCATTTCCCTAGCTATGCATGTTAGTAGTTTTAGAGAATCACATAACAAGGGTCATTAAGGTGTACACAGATCACTCAACACAGTTCACATAAGATCAACACTTCAATTAAATCCATACTTCCAGCAGGTCACGCTTTGAGTACATCAATGCCAAAACTAATTATGTTTTTATTGTATTGGCTCCATGGGGGCCTCGCTCTACTCTTGGGATGAAATATAACCTTCAAAAAATGTGAGTTTCTGGAAAGGATTTGAGGATTAGCCCTTCAGCCAAATCCATCTGTCTTCAAAGCAGATATTTTTCAGTAGATTTCAAATATTTAGCAGCATTTCAGTCACTCAACAGCCACACTTCACAATTAACTTTTGCTGCTCTTCTTTGCTATAGCTTGCCTACAATAATATTGTTCCAAAGAGGACAGCAGGGAAGCACGAGTAATTTATTTGGTCCCATATGGATTATTCAATTCTCAATTGGTCACTGCAAGAGAGATCTCTATTGACCTTTTTAGGTAACTTTTACTTTTTGACAAGGCGGCGAACTCTCTACTTATAATGTCTTTTTGCTGCTTTACATGAAAATGATGTGATTTTTGTATGAAATACAAATAAATAGAAATTAGTAATTAATTGACATGCGGGGAAGCTCAAATGGGTGATTTGGTTTAAGTTTGAAAACAGCAGCCAGAGCTTGATTTAAGAATAATTACATTGAGACCCATTAGAAACATTTTAGTTAGACAGATAATCACCAGCTAACGAAAAATGGGATTGTTTTCTTTAGTACATCTGTAATAGAAGAACTATGTGGAGATTTTCTCCGGTCAAAGTGCTTTTCCAAGTCTCAGAAGATAAACTGTAAATAGTTAGACTTAGAAATTCTATTTAGGGTAGTTATTACTGATGGTGACAGGAAAAGTGAGAAAACTATTACTGCCTGGGATAGAGTTCCTGAACATTTTGAAATACATATTTTTTTTTACCATAATATGCTTACCTAGAAATAGCAATTATCAGCTAATTTTGACTGGAGTAGCCCTCCCAGAGCTTAAGTCCCTCAGTGCTAAGTTATGTGCATGATTAAATATGAGCTGGGAGGGCGTGGCTTCATACATTTATTTAAACATCTGAAAGCACTGTTTGGCCTGTGCAATTGCACCAAAGGCACATAAACAACTTGGATATAAGATTGAAAGCTGACTGAACTCCATGAAGCAGGAAGTTTTAATAACAATCTACACAAATGGAGAACATTAAAACTGCTGCAATTACCACGACCTCAACTGAACTGAAATTAAATTCAGCTTGTTTGTCAAGAAGCAGCATCTTCACTCAGAATGAAAAAGAAACAAAACAAAAAAGCCTCCCCCAACTGCTTTTGTAGCCTTGTTATGTAACTTGTATCCCTTGAGGCTGAGCAGTAATTTATGAGAAAGGTATAATTAGGGCTTCTGATTTAAGTTTTAACTAATAAACACCGGAAGAAACACCAGAAACAGTAGGTTGTCTCTTAGGGCCTGTTTACATGGAGCAATAATGCAGACTACAGAGGTATGATTTCTAAAACACTTTTACATGATAACTGATCCACGTAGACCCTTCTGGTGTGCACTAAGACTATGTCTACACTACAAGAAAATACCCACAGGTTGGACCAGGTCCACTGACTCGGGATCACGGGACTCAGGGTGTGGGGCTACAAAATTGCAGTGTAGACATTCAGGCTCAGACTGGAGCCTGGGCCTTGGGACACATAATGGGGGGGGAAGGTCCCAGATCCCAGGCACAAGCCCTAGCCTGAATGACTACACTTCAGTTATATAGCCCCACACCCTGAGCACCATGAGTCCAAGTCAGCAGACCTAGGCCAACTGTAGATGTTTCATTGGGGTGTAGACATACCCAAAAGGTTCCTTAGTCACTTTAACACAGGGCTGTTTCAAACAGCCCTATGTTATAGTGCACTAGGGAACATTACAAAGAGATTAGTCATTACATTAGTGTATATAGTAAGAAGAATGTAGTCAGAGTAGATGCCAGGTGTCCAGTTTTCAGCCAATCACCTGGTCAAAAAGGGACACCCCCCCCCAGCCTGGTGAAAATGAGCAATTGAGGGTGGGGGAGAACGAGCGATGGAGGGAGTGGGTCAGGGCCTCTGAGAAGGGGAAAGGCAAGGGTGTTAGGTCAGAACGTTGGCAACCCTAGGACCTGAAACATAAGCCTTGTATCTGAGGCGGTATGAGGTCTGGGCTAAAGTAGTCAAGTTAAGTTGTGAGCAAGAGACAGGCCCTTCTCACAGAATCTGGCAAGAACAGGGCCGATACTGCAGAAAAACATTCCTAAGTAGTGCTAGACACAAAGAATATATATGCAAACACGTTCCAGAAGGGTGGTACCAGAACACCTCTATACCATCCCATTCCCCAAAGATAACAGAAACACACTGACCCATCCTAAAGATAAGGTCAGAATGATAGTATGATGGATAGAGATGTTTTGATTAAACCAACATCTTGATCTTGGTGTATAAAGATGTATCTCAGAGGGAGTGACTTTGGCCAGCCGAGGGGGCAGAGGAAAGTCCTGCCACTGACCAGCTGCATCCATTGTCACAGGCATATATGTAGTACTAGTACCATGCTTCATTGACAATAAACCTAGCTGGGTGCTTTCGTACCTTAATGGATTTTGTGACCGTTGGGCAGTTCACTCAAGGTCTGCTATGCCAATGGTCTGCACAGACCTGAGAGAACATGTAGGGACAACGCACTCCTGCAGCCAAACATCTGACCGCGATATATATTGTAACGAACTATATATGTTACACATTACATTACGTACAAAAAGCCCCAAGACCAATTTTTTTTTTACCTTTTATATAAAACTCAGATTGCTAAAAATAAACTTCCCCAAATAAATGAACAAAGCCCCCAAAGCAGAAGTCCTAAATATAATGTATTATGGTCCATAGCTTCAATTTTGTGTCTTTTTGACCAAGCATACTCTCACTCCTGGAGCCAGTGGGCAAAACCTTTATAACCTAGCTAGGCACCTAAGCCCATTTTTTTTAGGTTTCTAAATATAAAAATGCATGATTTTCAGAATTGCTGAGCATCCAAAAATCCATTTTAATCCACTGGGCACTGCAGGTGCTCAGCACCTTTGATTATCAAACACCTTAATTATGGGTGACTAATTATAAGTTTAGGAACCCAACTGTAGGCACACCTATTTTGATCACAAATCAGTTCTGCTTTCCCTCACTGCTGATATGCATATGGATTCATAGTCTTTCCTTGGTCTATCTGAACACTTGATTGACCATAGGTCATCCATTTTAAACATTTGGCCTTCATCACAGTTGTAAAACTACACTTTTGCATGTACAATTTTGAAAATTTGCCCCCAAAATTTGAAAGGAACTATAACAGGTCACATTTGACCCCAAAGTTAGGTTTTGCAAAAATACGCTGTTATAAAACCTAAATCCAGGAGAGGTTTCCAGGCAGCTTTTTAATTCCAAACTGACAACATTTTAACAAATAAACAGATAAACATTCTGCTGGAATTCTGGAAACCTAGTCACTGCTGCTTTGTGCCAATGCATAATATATATAAATGGAGATATACCAATCTCCTAGAACTGGAAAGACCTTGAATTGAAGGTCATAGAGTCCAGTCCCCTGCCTACACTAGCAGGATTGGGTACTGTCCCCTGACAGATTTTTTTTGCCCCAGATCCCTAAATGGCCCCCCTCAAGGATTGAACTCACAACCCTGGGTTTAGCAGGCCAATGCTCAAACCACTGAGCTATCCAATAATAGAGGTATTTCATAATCAGAGGTATTTTTGGTAATATAGGTAATGGAGTGTGATTTTAAAATATGATATTTAACCAGATAGCATTCCTTTAGTGGACAAAAAACCAAAATGACTGAATAACTGACCATAAAAAAGAACAGTGTGATCATACATGTGAAGTGACTGGGACAAAATTATTTAATATTCAGTTTCATCTGTTATTGTGGACACCAGCCTCTCATTGAATATTTCTAAAACAGGCCTTTTTATTAGTGGGAGTATAAAGGAAAGATCTTCATGCTATCATGAAGTTTGTGCAATTGCGAGATTAAAAATAATCTCTTAAATAATAAGAGCAAGTATTTGGTCTTCAAATATATAATAAAATTCTTTACCGAAGATTTTATACACATTCATTTTTGAAGAAAACATTTGATTCCAATTAATTAAAATGGACACACACAAGACATTTAAATTGAGTAGAATTCCATTTATGACTTAAAATGTGCCTACAGCATTGTTGTTTAACTAAGCTCCTGATCTGAATCTGGACATACAGAGAGGCAAAGATTGGGGTTTGAGAGGATTGAAGGGAAAGAGGGATTATATGCCACTGACAACTACATTTTTTAACAGGGATAATGATACAGCCTTCTGTACAGCATAACACTTATAATTATTGGAGTGTGCCTGTTACACTACAATGGGCCAGATTCAGCCCTAAATCAAATATTTCTAAGGACAGAAAGAATCATTATAA
Source organism: Sternotherus odoratus (assembly GCA_032164245.1). Classification (NCBI taxonomy): domain Eukaryota; kingdom Metazoa; phylum Chordata; order Testudines; family Kinosternidae; genus Sternotherus; species Sternotherus odoratus. The sequence continues at coordinate 93,650,932 of JAVMKO010000003.1, forward strand.
TCTAGACTGATTTGCTGCATAACACAGTCTAAACACCTTCAGAGTAAACTCCAAATCAAGCCTCTTGATGTCTCTTTGAGCTATAGGTATCTTTAGAAAGATATCTGGTCTTGATTTAAAGCAGGGGTGGGCAAACATTTTGGCCCAAGGGCCACATCAGAGTTGTGAAACTGTATGGGGGGCTGGGTAGGGAAGGATGTGTCTCCCCAAACAGCCTGGCCCATTCCCCCATCCATCCCCTTCCACTTCCTGCCCCCTGACTGCCCCCCTCAGAGCCCTCAACCCCCCGTGCTCCTTGTCCCCTGACTGCCCCCTCTCGGAACCCTCCATCCCTAACCGCCCCCCCCCCCCATAAACCCCACTCCCTATCCAGCCTCCCATGCTCCCTGTCTCTTTACTGCCCTAATCCCTATCCACACCCCCTCCCCTGACAGGGCTCTGCCCTGGGACTCTCACACCTATCCAACCACCCCCTGTCCCCTGCCTGCCCCCGATGTCCCCTGCCCCTTATCCAGCCCCCACTCCCCGCTCCCCTACCATGGTGCTCAGAATGGCAGGGAAAGAGTTGCACCGCTTCACTGCCTGGCAGGAGCCAGCAACGCTGCCCAGAGCACTGGTGGTATGGCAAGCTGAGGCTGTGGGGAAAGACAGCCAGCAGGGTAGGGGCCAGGAGCTCAAGGTCCAGGTAGGACAATCTTGCGGGCTGGATGTGGCCCATGGGCTGTAGTTTGCCCACCTCTGGTTTAAAGACTTTAAGTGATGGAGAATCCAACACATCCTAGGTAAATTGTGCTGTTAGTTAATTAACCTCACTGTAAAAAAATTGCACCTGATTTCTAATCAGAATTTGCCCAGTTTCTGTTTCTAGACATTTGATCTTCTAATGACTTTGTGTGTTGGACTGAAGAGACCTCTATCACCAGAAATCTTCTCCCCATGTGCATACTTATAGCCCATAATCAAATAATCTCTTAACCTTGTCTCATAAGCTAAATTGATTAAGCCTTTTCAGTCTGCCCCCTTAAATCAGATTTTCCAGAAGTCTAATCATTATTGTAGCTATCTTTTGAACGCTTCCAATTTGTCAACATCCTCTTTGAAGTGTGAACATCTGAACTCTATACAGAATTCTAGTAATAGTCTCATTAATGGTATGTACAAAGGTCTCCCTACTCCTGCTTAATATTCCCCTTCTTATACATACGAGGTTTGTGTTCTTCCTCGTAGATAAAATCTTTTTCGGTCACTGCATTCCAGGACACATTCTGCAATCTTCACATTTGACCTTTATTCTTTGTTAATAGGTGGATGATCTTGCATTTGGCTGTATTAAAGCATGTTCTTCAAATGAGGCCACTTTACCAAATAATTTAGGATGACCTGTATAACTGACCTTAGCAGTAATGATTTTATGTATTCTTCCAAATCATTGATGAAGATATTTAAAATACACACTGGGTCAAGAACAGATTGCAGTGGGTCTTTATTATATGTCCTCCTATCAGGTGACAATTCCTTAACTGCCATTACTTTTTGAGATCTTTCAGTTACTCTGTTTTAAACCCACTCAATATGTGCTGGATATATTGGATAGTACTTTTTTTTGCCAAATGCCATTCACTTGTAACACTGACGTACCCCACTAGTTGGCAGGCAGGATCAAATCTAGGATCTTTGAACCTTAGTGTGTGAGCCTCTACTGCATGAGTTAAGTCATCTGCCTCTTAAACGAGGCAGTAGCAGACTCATCGATCTCTAGGTGGTCTCATTGCCACTAGAGGGGGACATAGTGCCACACCAAGCACACATGCGTTACACACTACCAGGTGAAATGCCTTGAAGAAGTATTTTAGGTCAAGTTACTTTTTTCCAACCAAATTTGTAATTTCATCACAAAAGCACTATTAAGTTTCACTACACTTATCTTCCACAAAAGTATGTTCACTGGTATTAATTATAGTGCAACCTTTAATTCTTTACTGATTGCATTTTGTCTCAGGTTTTCCACCATTTTGCCTGTGAGCAAAGTCAAACTAACTGTCCTATAGTTATCCAGAATGAGTGTGTATGTGTGTGTAGACAAAGAAAGCAGCAATACTAGTTTGTTATGGAGCGGAGAGTAAGCCCATTTCTGCACTTCCTACTCAGGTTTGGGAATAACATTTGAACAAAAGATACTGGGAAATGGACTGGATTTGTACTGATGTAAACCAGGAGTCACTCTGTTGAAGTCAGAGGAAGTCTGGTGTAAAACCAAAATAAGAAAAAAGATAATCAAGCCATAAAAGTATACAAGATGCCCACTTTGAAAATGATTTTCCTGGGCAATTTTTCTGCATTACTGTGGCTTTTCAGAAAATATTCATAGATGTTAAGCCCACTGAGATCATCTGATCTCCAGCATGTGTTAGGCTGCTGAAGATCAGCAATTCATGCATTAAGCACAAAGACGTGTGCTTGAATTAGAGCATGTCATTTATAAAGACATCCAATCTTGATTAAAGACCTCAGCTGATAGAGACTCCCCCACATCCCTTGGTAAGCTTATCTAGTGGTTATTTATCCTCACCCTGAAAAAATGTGTCTTATTTCTAACTGTGTTGAGTTTTTTCTGCCATCTCTGAATCCTTATTTACTTGTTTCCTCACAGTGAAACACTATATTAGATTGAGTGTACTAGTATGATGGTGAGTTAATTTTGTTACTTATATGATGTAACCAGACTGCAGCAGGACATGCACATTTGCTTCAGTTTACCCTTTATATGGCCCATGCAAAAGACTGTTATGTCTCTGTGGCACATTTAATCCCTTTCATTCATAGAAAGTTTCACAGATCCCTCATAATAGAGACAGTACTTTTGAAAACCCCAAAATGTTTAATTGCAGCAACTCTTCAATCCTATTTAAGGGTCACCATTTCCAAATTAACCCAACCAAGAGTCATTAACCACGTGTCTCAGTTTCTTTAGCCCCTTTCCTAGGGCCCCACTCTCCAGGCCTCCTGCCCGAGAGGTACAAAACCCACTTCTCTTGCACAAGTTTTCTCTTGTAACCCCACATCAGATGAACCATGAGAAGGCCCCCAGCAGAGTTCTGCTCAGCCAATCCTCTTTGCTTGTGATTCCTACTCCTGCTCCTGTTCAGTGGAACCTCCCTCCAGAATCAACCTCTTGTTTGTGGGATCTTCCTACAACTCTTCATTTAGGTTTTCTGCCTGTTGGCCTCCTATTCTCCCCAGGCCGCCTTGTCTGTGACTCCTACTGTGGCTCTTTGGGACCTCCCTCTAGAGTCAACCACTTGCTTCTGGTCCTGGCTTATGCTGAGCACACTGATTCATCCCTCCTTCTAAGGGGCCCCTGCCCAAGACTTCCTGCAACATGGCAGGTTCCCCAGCTCTAGCCAGGGCTTCAACAGTTTCCCTCAGAACCATAAACATCATTTCACAGTTACTGCTGTTCTCCTTCTGAGTTCCTGCAGCTCTTTCCCTCAGGCAACTCTGTCACCCATTCCTGTATCGTTTCTATTCCCAGGCAGTTATCACCTGCCCTTCCTGACTCTTTCAGTCACCTTCTCAGGTAGCTCTCAACTACCCCTTTCTATTATTTCAACCTCTTCTAAGGCCCAGGTGCTTTCACTTAAACCCAACTGGGAGGCTGGTGCTGAGTCATAGGTGCATTGTACCCACTGCTGATTAAAGGAGCCAGTCACTCTGTGATACATGGAAGAGACATAGGGCAGAAAAACAAATTCTCACATACAGCTGCATTAAAGGAAAGTGTAAAACTAATAGGAAACAAGTATACCGGGAAATTAAGAACTCCAGTGAAACAGAAATTCAGTACTAAGGCCTAGGCACAATAGAGCACCTCCTACATTATTTTTCTCAATGCAACCTCACATATTTGGCTGCTGGAGGATATGTGGTAACATTTCTCCTTTCAGTCTTGTAGCTTTTACTGTTTTCTGTTCCTAAACAACTTTTAATGTATGTGGGGGCAGGGAGGAGGGGGTAGTATTTTGCATATATGAATGATCCAGTATAATTAATTTTCAGAAAAACGGAGTCTGAAGTAGCAATGGAACAATAACTCACTGCTTAAGAAAGTAAAAAACATAATTATGACAGCTTCTAATTGTATTCATAAATTTTAACAGCCCCTGTCACAGTATAATTTATTAACCTTCTTGGAAGTCTCATCTTTTTCACTAGAAGCATTGATATTCAGTCCTGGAGAATTATGACAGCAAATACTGTAGATTTTAGGCATTTAATAGTGGTTGTGAAAAGCTGCTTGAGGGAACAGCATGAGAATACTAATTTGCTTTTTAGTTTTTAAGCAGTTTTCCTTTTCTAAAGTTGCAAAGATTCAGTAGAAAACTGTCTATTCAGCTGCTGAAGTTTTATATGATGCACTCACTAGACGAGGCTGCCCATTATCTGCAGGATTTTAAGTGACGAATTTAGCAGAGAAGACAAATAAGCTTGGGGGGGAAATAGCTTCATTCTGAGCTGTATGTAGGCCACTAACAAATCTTTAAGAATTTCTTTTTACTTGGTTTATGGTATGAAACTAATTTAGATCTTTACATCCTGAAGGTTAATAAGTAGGAGAAAAAGCATTTGAAAACTTTTTGCTGGTTTGTTTTTTCTCAAAATACTCTCTACGACAACTTTATTATATTACTGACAAACATTCCAACTTTTTAATATTTCATTTTACCAGGAGAGGGAGAAATGTATCCTCTGGTACTCAATAATTTCTCCCTCACAGTAGCCTGAGTTGTGTAAACTTTTGTTTTAATTCTTTAAAAATAAGATACAAGAAATTCAAATCAGTATATAAATTGGAAGCACTATGTCAGACTAGGGGATTATGAAAAATTAATTTTATTTCAACTGTAGGAGTGACATTTATGGGAGAATGTTGGGCTACAATGAAAAAAATCAGCTGTGTGGGGCGACAGATTGTCTGTCTTCTAAACTACCAAAGATACGTATTTTTGAAAAGATAATCTAAGCTTGGAGTCTTTTAGTGGAAGATTTAGTGTGTTAAACAAATTAGAAAGAAATAAGCAATGTATTGTGAGTAGGTGGAGAACATAAGAATGGCCATACTGGGTCAGATCTATGGTCCATATATCCCATATCCTGTCTCTGACAGTGACTGGTGTTTCTAGGAGTTGGTGGTTTAGGGATACCCAGAGCATTGGGTGTGGTCCCTGACCATCTTGGCTAAAAGCCATTGATAGACTTATCCTCCGTGAACTTATCTCATTCTTTTTTTAACTCAGTTTACTTTTGGCCTTCACAGCATTCCATGGCAATGAATTCCACAAGTTGACTGTGTATTGTGTGAGGCAGTACTTCCTTTTCATTGTTTTAAACAGGCTATAAAATTGTACTGTGGCAGGGCTGACTCACTCCTGCCTCTGTTCAAATCCATAAAAATCTTAAGACCTTTCTTCTGGTAAAACAGCAGAATATTACTTTCTATCACCACGCTCTGCTCCTGAGGCAAGCAAGGAAGATCAAGCAACGTGCTGTTACCCAGGGTGTAACGGCCCAACCCAGCCAGGACCCCTCTTGCTGCCTTGCTGGCTGCTGCCTGGGAGCTTGTTGCCTTTCTCCCAGAGAGGGAGCACCGGTGACAACACCAACCCCACCACCAAGTCTCTCCTGGCTGATTGCCCACTGCTGGTCAGAGAAGGAGGCTGTTGCAGAGCTATGGTGGCTGATTCGGTTAGGATAGGGACTACTTCTATTACCAGAACTGAGTCTCTTGTTCATCGTCGTCTCTGTCGGCATTGCAGCAGGTGTTGTTGTATCTGTTGTCAGGAAGCCTGGGATGGGGAGGGGGAGATGGAGCCCTCCCACCCAGTCCATCTGCACACCTGTTACCACCATGTTCCCTGCCATGATTCTCACAGACCGCCTGGGACTGCCTCCACTTGCAAAACCATCTGCTTGCCTCCACCCTGATTGCAACCTGGGACTCTGGCAGCAGCTGAGGCTTACAAGTGCAGGAACATCTACCATGTCTTTGTTGACTCCAAGAAGGCATTTGACAGAGTATAGCACGAAGCTCTCTGGGCAACTATGAAAAAGTACAATGTTGGTCATAAGCTTATTCTTACCATTAAACCACTATATGCCAAGGCCAGCGGTGCAGTTCTCATCAGTGGCACAATAGGAGAGTGGTTTCATAACAGTGTTGGAGTCCGGGCAAGGCTTCCTTCTTTCGCTCACACTGTTCAACATCTATTTGGCGCTCATAATGACTGATACCCTAGAAGATCACATATACACAGACAGCATTTGGGGCGGAGGGCAAATAAATCTTTGGTTCGCTGATAACATTGATGGCCTGACAGGCAGCAAAGATGAACTTGCCAACTTTGTGAAACAATTGGATGAAACTTCCATAAAATATGGCCTGGAAATCAGTACAAGAAAACCAAGCTGATGACAAACAAATGAGATAGGATTCGTTCACATGTCGTTGTCAATGGATAAGAGCTGGCCTAAACAACATCTACGGTGAGAAATTACTGTGTGTAACCTGTTTCTTTAGTGTATTAAGCTTAGTTGGCGTGTTTTGTTTTATTTGCTCAGTAATCTGCTTTGTTCTGTTTGCTATCCCTTATAATCACTTAAAATTCACCATTTGAAGTTACGAACGTGCAGCACCCAAAGTAAAAGAGCACCCGGGTCCAGGAGGAACATGAGGGCCAGCGGACAGTGCGACGCTGCCTGCAGAGGCCGCTCTGGGGGCTAGTGAGCTAATTCCAAGACAGCCAGCAGGAGGTGCCGCAGAGGTGAGTCATCACACTGTTACAGGGTGATATTAGAGAAAATGAATGGGACTATATAAAAAATGCCATGTTATCTACTCTTGGTTTGCTTTTTGTTTTTAGTTCTCTGGCACAATGTTCTATGACTGTTGTGCATGTCTGATGATGATGGGCCCCAATCCCATTTCAATTTAGCCCTGGATAGGTTTATAACTTATCATTTTAGTCATCTATCTGATTTTCAGTCAGTCTTCCTGCCAAGTTCCAGTCCACTAAATAGCTAACAATTCTTAAATATTGATTTATTCACTTGATGATATTAGTATTCATTTACCGCACCTGCTATTCTGTGCTAAATATGTGAATATAGATGCAAGTGCGCTAATCAGCTAACATTCACTTCAATTAAGCACTCGTATAAATCTTCAATTAAGCTAATTGTGCCTTAGTTATCAGGGGTCAGATTGAATTATGAAATAGCACTATGCTTCTGAATGTAAATCCATCCTTTAGTTTCAGTCCAAGAATGCCAAATAAAGTCAGAAGATTGATTTTCCCCACTGCCTTGTACTTTGTGGAGTCTTGTATACCGGTACAAAATAGGTGAAAAATAAAACCAAACCAGAATGACAGCATTTAACACATACTCTGCAGGTGATGTGGTGCCTACTTTTTTAATATGTCCCTCTCTCAAAATTTTCTTTTTTGGTTGGCTAAACATACAACACTCCTAGGGTAAAATACTCTTTGCCCTAAACCAGAATCCACTCCTGAAAGAAACACACAGACTATCAATTTCATTTTCTTCCTGCCCTCCAAACAAACAACCCTTTAATTCCATATTCTCACTTCCAAATCACCAGTTCCATTGTCTCCCAAATCTATCAGTCCTGCCTTCCCCAAGCTCCCCTTGTTTTCCCAGTACATCATGCAGGCTAATTGATGTATCTCTGCTACCAGGCAACTGTTGTCACAGAGAAGCAGTAATAGTGACAGTCTTTTTTTCCACACTACTAGAGGAAACAAATATCATAAGATTTAGCAAGATTAGTGTACACTTTAAATTGCCACAAGCCTTGTCCTGTTGTGAAAGTAGTTTTTTTCCTATCTTTTGGGTCCTGTGATGAAGTATGCAAACTGTGCTCTGGGTCAGAAGGGGAGATCATGGTTTCAAATGAGCATATTCAATCCAGTGTTTCCAGAAGCAGGGAAGCTAGACAAAATAATGAAAAAGTGATAAATCACAATATTTCTGGCATGGAAGAATTTGTTCCTAACACACACAAATGAGTAAGCCCAAGTTAATAATGGGAAACTTCCTCTATTAACGTAGAGGCCCAAGTTCTGGATTCATTTTATTTGCTGTAAATTTCCAGTATAATGCTGAAGTCAATAAAATTACGGAAATTTTACAGCAGTGTAACAGACTTAATCTGACCCCACTCCTTGTTTTCCAGGGTTTTGTTTACAGATATGTTACCTAGAATGCTCCGTGCTTAAGCCTCAACTCTTTCCTCTCTTCACACACTTCCATCAAGTACAAGCCACCTCCGCTCTAGGAGAAAGCCGCGGCTAACGACATCCATGCAAACAAGTGACTGAAGTGAGTCCCACAGAAATAACACACAATGGGGAGTATTAAGTACATAGAATGGTATGTGTGCAATAGATGAACTGTGGTAAACAAGTCTCTGTCCCAAAATGTCATTGTGTAGAAAGCTTTCAGAAAGAACAAAGATCTAGTATACACACAATAGTCCTGATTTATACCAGTGTAAATGAAATCAGAATCAGGGTGATTTATTTCCTCATTAATGCTTCCTGGTATTTTATGTCTGTCATGAAAAATAAAGGAGAAATCAGAAGAATTCCAATTCTGTCAGTGCCTTGAATCTCTCTGCCAAGTCAGATTTCTTTGTAATGCTAGCTCTGAATTTAAAAAAACACAAAGCTTAACAAAACAATACAAGTGTGTGAACATGCAACACAGTATTGCAACCCCCCAAAAGTTCTAAAATTGAGTCAGAAACCCCCAATTAATGATATGACAATATTTTTCATGTTTTCTGATTTTTGAACTCCCCCTGCCAACCCCAGTGAGTGACAGAATTAGTGTTTCCAATGTACAGTGAGAAATAGGAGTTCGTCCACCACATCTCTGCGATTAATCTTGTGCCCCAGCCCTAATATCAACTCTTCACCTCCAACTCCAAAATCTATTGATTTTCTGCCCTCAGTTCTCACATCTCCCCAAACCCCACATCAACTCCACCTACCCAGTCACACAACAATCCTGTACCCCTCACTGGCCCCCCAGTCCCTTACCTACTAAAGTACCTTCTGAAACCATGGAGGTTCTTTGGCCCCTATCAGGCCTGGGGACAGAGAAGTTCCTCACACCACTCCAAGCATGGGGTTGGATCATTAGAGGGAAAGAGCAAAAAAGTGTTCACCCATTTTTCACGAAAGGTTGAGAGGAAGCAGAACTGCCCTGAGCTGCTGGTTCTTTCTGCTCCCTCTCTCCCCTCCCCCTCACCTTATTCCATAACTCCTTTGGCTGCTGTTTTCAAGAAGGTGAGGAAGTGGAGAAGACAGCTAATCAGAAGGGTTTTTACACAAGCTGTTGAGAGAGAGGAATGGAGCTTCACTGCAAAAAGGGCTCCAGCAGGACCCAAACGAGCTTTACTTGAAATAAGTTTGCAACAATTAACAATGCTATAAAACACTGAACAACAAATGCTGTTTTTCAATGCACATACCCTGTGAAGACTGAAGGTTCAGAAATCTGCAGCTTTTAATTATTTATTTATTTAAATGGTTCAGTGCCCTAATTTGCATTTTGATGCATTACATTATTGACAGCTACAATATCAATTGTCCTGATTACCTGCAAGTATCCTGAGTTTAAGACTGGCAAGCATACAGGATGGCAATGAGATAGGGATTGCTATGCTTCTGCCTGATTCTGTTTTGATGAAGTCCTAAGCAGGTTAACTCCCACTGGCTTCAGTGCAAAGTTTTCTGTGTAGGAAATAGTATAAAGCCAAGGGAGGAGAGTGGGGAGTCAGGATTTGACTCTTTGTTTTTAAATTAAGATTCAACAAAGGATTGAACCCAAAATAATGGGCTCTCAGAAGAAGAAGAAGGAATTATGCTAAAACAAACTGAACACTTAAGAGTTTGCAAAATCGACAAAAGGGGAAAAAAAACAATCTTCACTAAGAGACTCACCATTGTACTGATGGTAAAGAGTAAAGGGAAGAAGAAAAGTTATTGGGCCAGATTCATCCTGTTTCAGAGGATCCCCATTCTGAAATGGGAGCTTGAACTGGATTGTGCCGACAAAGTGGGTACAGCTGGCTAAGGCCACAGACGCTTGCCAGCCCACTCTTGTAACACACAGACTCTGGCTGAGTTACTGAAGTCCCCGAATTTTGATTTAAAGACTTCACGTTACTGAGAATCCACCATTTCCTCTAGTTAAAACCATCTCCCCTATCAGGGAAAGGTGAAAACACCCCAGGGTTTCTGCCAATCTCAGCTGGGGAAAATGTCTTCCCTACTCCAAATATAGTGATCAGTTAGACCCCTAAGCATGGTAGTGAGACCTCCCCATCCAGTGTCCAATCTCCAGGAGATAATTGCTACTAGCAACTGCAGATGGCCACATATCACTGTAGGCAATCTCATCATGCCATGCCCTCCATTAACTTGTTAAGCTCAGTCTTCAAACCAGTTATGTTTTTTGCCTCCACTGCTCCCCCGGGAGGTGTTCCAGAACTTCACTCCTCTGAGGGCTAGAAATCTCTGTTTAATTTTTAGCCCAAACTTGTTGATGGACACTTTATATCCATTTGTTCTTCCCCTTTTGTTACCCGAGCTCCTTGCATTGGTGTACAGACATTTTAGTTGTTTCTTCTTGACTTCACCCAGATTCTTTGCCTGTTTAGATATAGTCATTCTACTGCTAGTATCACCAGCTGGACTGCTTTTTTCCTTTTACTGAACAGAAGGTTAAAAATACTCTCAATTGACAAAACATTGAAATTTCTGACTCTCATTTTGCTAAAAATAATTTAAAAATGGTTTCAGTTTGAACTCAACTGTTTTTCATGCAGCAGGATCTTTAATACAGTGCTCTTCCTAGGAATCTCACCAAACTTGCTAGCCCTACCCTGGAACTTACTAAACCTCTCCACTCACTGATCTGTTGTTCAGTCACTAAATGCATAAATATCTCTTTTGCAGAGAGAGATCAAATCCCACCACTTGCCTGAAAAGCTCTTTCTTTCTTCCATTCTGGAACATCCAAAATATTTATATCCTCCAGGGCTTGCCTGGCCTGAAACAAAGTTAGAACCAATATTGGTAACAGGGCCTTTGACAGGATTTTACCCCCACCTACCCTCAGCCAGGCTCAAATTTTTACATTTTTTAAAATGAATATATTAATCTTAACGTAGTATGTCAGTGGGCTATCAATGTTAGCAATAGGAGCTTCTGAACAGTAGAATTCATAAAGGAGTAATGTAGGCATTTCAAAATGATAGAAGTTGCAAACTGTGGCCCTGTCTTGATGCCGACCATGAAGTGAGGGGTCCTGTTCTTTCATTTTCCTCCCCCTAAACAGCAACAACAAAATGCTCTCTCTTTCATTACCTTCCCAGTTACTTTCACATCAGATGGGCCAATCCTCCCAGTCAGGGGTTTGGGCCATCCAGCAACAGGCTAATTCAAGAGAGCTGGGGATGAGATATTTGGCAACGTGGCTTGCAGGAGTGAAGAGTACCTAGAATACAGATGGCTGAGGAAGGAGTGGAACACACTGTGGATGAGACTGCTGGACAAATTCCTCGCTGAGGAGTGGAAGAAAAGAAAATGGGACTATATGGTCATAGAATGGCTGATCAGTTTGGTGGCCAGCTTCAATACAAGCTCCACAGCTCCCATCTCTAACAGCTCCAGGAACAATGCCCTATACTCTCCGCCATGATATCACATCCTGCAGTCAGTGCAGGAATTATTAAAACTCTGTGCCTGGCTGGGCAATGGACAGCTCCATGAAATGGAGTTGGCAGGGGTACTCTATTAACTGAACTGAGAATTGAATTTGGGTCTTGTGTTCAAGTCTAGTGCCCTAAAACTTAGATGCTCCAAAATGTAGATGTTAACTTCATGTTAGAAGATTCCTTTAATTAGATTGGAATGCCATCAGACCGTGATTGGCAGCAGCCAGGATCAAACCTGGAACCTCTGGAGCTTAACACATGAGCTAAAAGACATGTATTAGTTTACCACTGCTATACATCAAGCACTACCTGGTCTAGCTGCTTCTAGAGGGGGGGGGCAGAGTGTCACATCAAGCAGGCATGGGTTAAAGATGAAAATTGCAAATGTCTCCATTTTGAATACCCTTACATGCAATTTTGAACTGTGCTGATGTTAACTCCTGCTAGTCAGACTCCATTACTCGGAATTCAGTTTTGCCACCCTTACTTACAAAGTTGTGTCTGTCTCGTGAATTATTTCCACTGAAGTAATGGACTAAGGTACCATTCTAGATGAACAAGAGTGGTAAAATCAGGCCTCAGGGAATGTTAAATGCAAACTGAGCACAAAACTTCTCAAGTGAATTAAGTTTAAAATGGTGAATATTCAAGGATATGGTCCTAGTCCAACTTTAATATGTTCACATCATAAACATATCCAGGGGAGCTACAGTTCCATAAATGATGGTTAGGCAGAGAGTAGGGACCATTAATCGCCACTAATTAAGCACTCATTGTCCTACTGTTAAGAAGAAACACTACTTTGTTCTAAGTTTTGGATCACGGTGTTATCCACAGAACACAACTCCTGACGGAAAGAACCACAGTTGTCAAACCCAGTCAGACCAGTTGGGCTAAGCACAGTTGTGACACAAGGTACTACAGCCTAGCACCCAGTCTAAGAGTGGGAGAACTGTGGGAGTCCATCCCAGGGACATAGAGCCATGAGGCCTCAGACCTGATAAGTGTGTGCTCAGAAAGGCCAGAGAAAAGGTCAGAGGTCCAGTTAGCTCTGTTACAACTGTCATAGTTAATTTGTGAGCTCTAGTACAGTAGACTCTTGATTATCCAGGATGATAGGGAAAAATTAATTCTGGTTAATAAAATCCCGGATAATCACCATCCATAGGAAATATGGGGAGAGGGGGTTGGTTCACCAGCCACCCTGCACCAGGGGGAGGGGGTGTTGGTTCACTGGCTGCCCTGTGCCCTGGTGAGGGGTTTTTTGTGTGTGCTTGGGGCGGCAGCAAAGCCAGAGCCAGCCCTACGAGTTGCGCTTTTTTTTTTTTGACATCCTGGTTAATCCACATTCTGGTTAATCCAATCCTGGATAATCGAGAGTCTACTGTATTTGTATTTACATTTTCCACCCGGTTTTGTTTTGTGGGTTTGTTTTGTTTAATACCATATGGAGCCTAAGGCAGAAATAATGAGAGATCTGGCTCTTTTTATGGTATTTCAGTTCTTGGCTGGTGGAAATGCTATGAAAAGATAAACTAGAGTCATTTCAGTGCCATAAATGGCTCCTTGATGCAAAAAACCGGACATATAGACACAAATCCAGTGGGGGGGGAGGGAGAGGGAGGGATCAACGAAATAACTAAATATTCCGGTTTGTTTGGGTTCTGACATAGTTTGGAAGCAAAACCCTAGCAAATAAGCAGCCTGTCAACCAGCAACATTATTTATGAACACACAAAGGCTTTTAAAGGTCACTGCAATAGTCATGATGTTTCCATGCTTTATTACATGGTCAAGTAACAATAATTAGGTCTGTGCACATGCTTCCATCCATCTGATAGTTTTCTTCTACTGTCAGCATCTTTGAATATGATTTATGGAAGGTTGTCTTTTTCCTGGCCCCTGAATACGTTTCGAGGAGGAAAGGGAGAGGGTCAAATGATCTGAAATGGTAACAATTGCAGTAAAAGAAGTCGTCACAATTCATTATTTTAACACATCATAAAAAGAATAGAATAGAATTTTGGAAACTCCGGAGGAATAAAGGAATAAACAACGTCTGTGCTATCTTGTAACTCCATTGACATCATCAGAATTATATCAGAGAGAATTTGGTCCACAGCGTGATGTAGCTTTATCTAATTTAATATATTTTTAAAATAGCGTTGCGGTTGGGTAAGTGACAGAAAAGAAGGGGTGGAGGGCTAAGAGGGGAAAGTGATTGTTGGGGTGAAGACTTCAGCAGTCTGACGCTACACCCAGCTATGCTCCGTTCCTCCATCCAGGCAAAGCCACTGATCATTTGTTGAGTAGAACTATAATTTCTCAGCAGCAAAGAGGTGTTTCTGCAGGACACCATCAGAAAAGCTGGACAGAATATGCGGCTTCCTGTTCCCTTCTGCTGGCTGCATACTGCACATCAGGGGAGGGAAATGATTTGCTGGGTTTTGTGCTACAGCAGCAGGGGAGGGAGGGGAATTTGGCTTCTCCAGCCCAGCCCTGCACACACCCCATTAGAAGAGATGGACTGTCCTACGGTTCTCCAAGCAAAGGGAACAGGTAATCCTTTCTTTAGGAGAAGGGGACAGAAGGAATCTGGGAGAACGTGCCAAAGCTTATTAATAATATTAGTGGTGTTAGAGTAATGTCTGATGGGCCCCATTGTGCTTAACTGTAATACATCTAAAAGACAGCCCGTGCCCCAAAGACCTTACAATTGTAAATGAAAGGAAAGGGCAAGTAATAAGAGGAAGGGGCTGTTTCTGGCATCAGGTTTGGGTTTCTTGAAATTGGCTGGACTATTTCATTATCTTCAACGAGAGAGTGTACAGTGTGCCTTTGGATAAAAGCAGGGGCTCCATACTTTCTCTGGTTAATTTTCATACCATGAGACTCAGGGCAGGGGTCTGTTTCTAAATCATTGAGCAGGACTGTGTTTTTCAGGATTTGTGTTATGGACCTAATTACAATCAAAGCATAAATTCTAATTATTTCTGGATTGGATCAAATAATGTATAACTGTGTATGGGATGGCATTTATAAAACATACGTTTTCATTGCACTGCAATGGAATTGTGCAGTGTAAACATAAATTGTGATGCTGTTGTGGAGTGCTCTCTCATGACCAAAGTGGGGATTGAGCCTATCAACTGAAGACCCATTTCCTTGACACTGTCTATTACTCCCCCGGCAATTACTCCATTGCTTGTGACCAACAATTTGAAGGATCAAGTCTTCTAAAAACGTAGGCAAATATTTCATTGAAAACCTCCATTAAGTCTGAGGAAACCACAAGAACTAAGTACTCAGCCTATTTTCATACAGCCAGAACATCCCCATCTATGTAATACCTATTCTGCCCATTTCACATCTTCTCACTGACTGAAGGTAAGAAAGCTTGTCAGTCTACCTTACAAGATGCATTTTTAAAAACACCACTGAACAGCCACAATGAGAAGGTTCATTGAACACTATTTCATAATTACTGCAGAAAGTATTTCCTGCAGAACTCTCAGCCACTTGTACTTTTAAATAAGGGGAAGAAATTGAAGTAAATTACCTGATGAACAAGAATCTAGAGAAACAGTTCTTGAGTGTGGAGACTGAGGTAATGATTAACCAGGCTGTAAGCAAACTATGTCTTCGCTGAGTTATTTCTAAGACGAGACACTCCTCTAGTTGGATTGTGCCAAGTTGTGGTTGTATTCTACTCTGGATTGCATGTGGCTCAGGTGAAAGTAAGTATATATATATATACATCAATAAATCTGAAAAAAATATGTAATGCAATTTTTATAAGCTTTTGACAGTTTACCAATAACAACCAGGTCACTAGGCTTTTGCAGCCCTGTTTAACAACATATTTCTTTGATTGGTAATTTATTAAATTCCTATCTGCTGCTGTTTTTGAAATGAGACAGTCCTCCAAGCTCCATGAGATTTTCCATAAATATATTAAGTCTATAAACTAATTTAATGGGGGCCTTGTGCACTTCTTAGAGACAAACCTTGCAGTCCTTCTTAGTACTTAGCTGGGCAAAACTTCTATCAACTGCAAATGTGATTTTTTTCCTGAGCAAGGGACTGGCAGATTTGGCCCTCTGTTCTTTATTAACCAGGTCCCTCACAGACTCATCACGGATTTGTCTGTGGCTGTGTTCATCTCCTCCAGCATCAGTTTAGGGTAATTTGATTTAACAGCTTTGATTCTGTTCAGATAAAGCAATTCACTGTTATTACCTCCCAGCCTCAGGCCCTTAAATTAAAAATGTTGTCATCTGAGCATACTGGTCCTTCTCTTGTAAGCATGGTACTTCAGCACAGTTACAGTGGGCCTCTGCCTTTTAAGGGAATAAGATTCCTTTTTCTTCCTTATTAACCATCTTTCACTGGTTTTGTCCTTGACTGCCACTGTGACCAGTTAAGCTAATTTGTGACTTATTTTACAATTTGTTGTGCCACTGAGAAGCTTCTGGTTAATTTAAAACATCAACATAAAACATTACTTACAACCCTTTAGCTGTGCTAAGAAAGTTCAGGTGGTCTCAAAGTAATTTTGTTTCAGGAGCCTAGAAAGCTAGGCTGTGGAACTGGACTGAAATATCCCATTAGGAGTGCTTAGATGAGTCTGTTTTGCTTTCCTGTTTTAGTTAAGTATATACAGTATATTTCTGTGTTTTGTAATTTTTATTCTAAAATGCCACAGCTGACCAAGCTCTGTTCAAAAAGGAACATTTTAATATAACTTCAATATAAAAATTAAATCGTTGCAGACATGAAGGATTGGAGTCTATCACACAGAATCCCAGTTGATGGCTGTGGAACTTCCATGACTGGAACAGCTTGAGGACTAAATCCTGATATGGGTAAAAATATTGATTCAACATCTTGCCACACTTCATTTTCATTCACTGATGGCCTAAATGCAGTGGTCCAGTTCCTAGTCACATCCTATATGTCCATATCACAAAGCCCATAATCACAATTACCACTAATTGATGCCCTTCTCAGACTCAGAGAGGCCAATTATTTCACCATTATGTACTTGATTTGCATATTTGTTTGGTCCAGTAGTCCCACCTCCTAACCTATGTCCTAAATTCCCTGAACTAAATTCCCTTCATGGTCTCCAGAAGGTGAAAGTACTCTAGAGAAGGAGAGTCCAGAGATGCAAAGGTGCTATGGTTTTTCTGGCACCTATGAGGGAAGGACACAGTGGGCTAGAGCAACACAAGAAATGTGGATATTGGTGAGGAAGAGGACAAGGCAGGTGAACATGTGCTAATTCTACATTATCTCAGAAAATCAGCTATTTACAGAACTCCTATGGAATACCAATAAGAGTGAGCTTCTGCCCCAGCAGAAATCTTGTAGAGAGGTAGTCATGACCCCTGCACTTGCCCTTCCTTTGCTGTATCATCCTCTGTATCGGGTGGGGGAGGTGTAGGAAGCTTTGCTGGTGCAGCAAGCCATAATGTTACACCTTAACTGATGCTGGTTCAAAAATCTGCCCCAGTATACACACCTAATCTAAAGTTGCTCTATTTTTAGCAGTCCAAATATATCTACCAGCATATAACTCACTCAATACTGAAGAGTCCAAAAGACTTTGGAAGCATATGAGGCATGCCAGTTTTGGCTTTAAGACTTAGGAACTGACTGAAAGTTAATCAGAAGCTGGAAGAACAGTGACACTCGCTGGTTTAATGGATGGGAGATTTGACAGATCTACAAGGATCTAGACAGCTTTAGAATGAAAGGAAAAGTTTACATAAGGGTAGGGCCCTCCCCCCCAGGACTTCTACTACCTTTTGGACAGCCGGTGAGATGGGAACCAATTAGTTCCTCGCTCCATATGACAATTAATTTAATCGCCTGCCCAGGCTTTCTCAACCCTCTTGCCCCATTTTAGCTGGACCCACCCTGTCTCTGTCTCCTTTCAATTATATATATAGTATAGGAACTCTGTGTTTAGGAGGCTGTAGGTGGCACCATCCCTCAATGGGTCACAATTTAGGATGCCAAACTCAGGACAAACTGCTGAGAAGTGCGGTGGGCTCACCCCAAACTAATGGCTATTCTCTCAGATTACACCAACAAAAATAAATTTCTGTCTAACCACACTGGTTAACAGGAAGTCAAACATGCAGTCTTAGGCATTCCACCCTCGTCTTACCTTCTAGACACTGGACTGTGATGAGTGGTTATTGAAAACCAATTTAATCAAATATAGTGTTCTTCTAATCCTAAAAGATCGGCCAAATAGCCAGGTCAATATAACTCAGCTCTTACCCAATAATCACACTGATGCCAATCCTTTAGTAACTAACACTGAAGGTTTTATAATGATAGAATAAGAGATTTATAATGGTTAATTCATCATATACATACACAGAATTGCAAAGTCCTTATATCAGGTTTGTAACAGTGATGGAATTAACTGTTGACTTGTCAAGTCTCTTTGGTAACTTCCAGGATTGGAAGGTCCTCAGTGCATGGTTCAAAATGTTCCTTTTAGTTGTAAATCCACAGTCCAGAGAATCAGGACAAGAAAGAGGCAAAATGGAGATATCTCAGAGGTCTTTTATATCCTTTGCCATGTGCCTGGAAATTTACTGTCTCTGTTTGTGAAAAGTTACTGGCCTAAGATGGAGTCCAGAGTCACCTGAGCATATCACATGTCCTTTCATGCTTTGATGACTCATATAGGCAACTATTGCCCATATTTTTGCTGAGGGGTCCATAGGAAGGCTAACTGGGCAGGATGAGCTTCTTCTAAGCCCTATAGTGAGCGAGAAGTGTCCGCGATGGGCCACCAATACATAGATGTCAAGCCTTGATGTAAATCTTATCTGGTGTGTGCTACCCAGGAATACAATACAGATATAAGATACAAGTCCATGGCCAATATTCATAACTTTAGATACAAAGATGGATTTAATGAGGAGAATCATATTTGATAGATTGTAACTTTTCCATTGATGCCTTACATGACATACTTTGTACAAATTTGTTGCAGTTGTTTAACAGTGGTAATATCAATGACACAAATGGTCATATTCAATCATACAGCATCACGGTGAATCTGACCCATTGTCTCTTTTAGGTGTTAGGAAGGGATTTTTTCCCATTGGGGCCTAACTGGCTGAGGATTGGTAGGTATTTTTCCCTTCCTCATAGCTTCATGGAGACACAGCTAGGTTAAATAGGAATAGGTTTTAGAAATGTAATATTTGGAACTGTATGTATATTCAGTTCATTGCAACTTGTGGCCTGTGGTCAACGCAGATAAGAGACCAACACCCAGGAACAAGAACAAGGATTTCACTTGGACCTATGGGAAAAGAGGATACTTGAAGCCATTGCTGACCAATGTCCCTATTTGGTTCCCTCTGTCCCCTTTGAGAGAGTTCAGCAGAGCAAGCCGAGTCCTAGGGGTAGGCAGATTCTACCCTGAAGTCTGGGCCACATGATTGGAGCCATGTAAAAGCCGCACTGGACCCACCTAAATGTCTGGTATGAGGAAATGATACACATAGTTCCCCTCTCTGGTGTTACGTTTAATAGAGTTGCAGCCTGCAATTTAAAATCCGTCCCTGTGTCTGTCCCTATTCACCTCAAAGAAAGCTGAATCTGGATTATAGGCTGTTAAAAAACAGACAAAGGAATAAGTTTGTAGGCGAGAATAATGAAAGCTCTGTGACACACTGACAATATCCTGAACAAACCTTATTGAATTAAGATAAACCTTATTGAATTAAGGTTAATACCTTTGGGGTATATTGTATTAAAAATGCAATTATGTGCTATTGTGGCATTGTATGTAACGCCTCTTATAGTGATGGGGGATGATGTACTTCCTCCATTATCAACCCTTTCAAGACAGGAAGATATGCATATACCAGTTCAAACTGGATTCCCCAGGGACTAACACAGAAGGGGGATTGGATAAATAGCCTGGTTTTAAACAGACTCGGGGCTTTCTCTCTGATCCAGCAAAAAATAACTCCACAGAATGCTCCACTCCTTAGCACAGGTGCTGCAACTAGGGGTGCTGCTGCACTGTGTGGCTTGAAGCAGCTTTCATGATATACAGGGTTTGTAGTTTAGTTCAATGACTGCCAGAACCCCCCCTAGACAAATTGTTCCAGTGCCCCTGCTCCTTAGGGAAAGGGTTGGAACGACTGGGCCTCCTGAGACCTCAAGTCTGGGTGCTTGTTCTGAGCTAAAGCTGTGCTGAATTGGTGATCACAAGGATTCCTCTGGGTGAGTGAGGGGTGTTAAAGGACTCCACCTGCCAGAATCCATTTTAGGTAATCTCATTAGCATGCATATAGGTTCTTTTCTCTGTAATGCTCTTTACCTTAAGAATAAAATAGACTTGCATAGGCATGGGTTGTGGGTGAGCCATGGGTGCAGAGAAGTTAGCCCCCATCCCACCCCTTCTGCCTAAATCCCCTTCCCACCCACCCCCCATCTCCCACAGAAGCCCAGAGTGCCCCAGCCCCAGGATGCCAGGCGGGTGGCTAGTGGCCTGCCTCCAACCCAAGAGTGCCAGGCATGTGGGCTGTCAGTGTGAGGCCCTCCACCTGCCCCAGTGCACTGGGTGGCAAAGTCCCAGTGCTGCCCCCCCCCCCAGTGCTAGGCATTCCAACCCACCCCAAGTCCCGGACATAGGCCAACTGCCCTAGCCCCAGTCCCACCCAGCAGGCTTCCTTTAGAGCAGGTTGTCTGCCTGGGCTGGAGAAACTAGTGGCAAGCAGGAGGGAGCCATGGGGCAGAACATGGGTGGAGCCACATGGGGCTGTTTGGGGAGGCACAGCCTTCCCCAGCCTATGGTACTTGCCTACCATGAACATAGGAAAAGTGTTGTGCGCTAACTGTAGCAGTTTTATACCTGTTAACTGTCTCTGAAGAGAAAAAAAGCAGGTGTGTTTGGGCAACTTGTCTGTACTGGGACGTTCTCAGTGAAGGCAGGGAACTGTGAAATACCCCAGTCAGAAGGGAGAAGGGTGCAGATCTCCACCCAAGAGAGTTAACAGATAGGGAGTTGAAAGCCTGAGAGTGGGTGCCCATACTGGGCCACTAAAGTGAAATACAGGTGTAGTTGCCCTGACCTGTAACAAGCATGTTGTAAGTTTCCAGTTTGTATGCAGACGTAGAAGATGTATGTACTATTTACACACTACCAAGGGGAATTCTAACAGGACTTCAGATGTACTCAAAGCATGTAAAAAAACTGCAACTAATTTTTGAAAGGAAAGTTTTTTCCCCTGAATTACTTTTTGCAATAAGCATTTGTATACAGTGGTGACATATGCATTAGTAAAGGGAACAACATGAAATGCCATGGCTTTACTGTGCTTACTGAAGTTTTTCTGTGAAAAGATCATTTAGAAAACAAAATCCTTGAAGATCCTGGCATCAATTTGTGCTCCCCCCACTGCCTCTCTGTAGGTTGTCTATCGTCACCTCTAGAAAGAACACTGGATGAATCCAGAAAAAATGCACCATGAATATTCCTCATTCATTCCAGCTGTAATCATACATCTTTTGTGCTCATTCTAGTGAATGACTTTACCAATATTTTGTGGAAATGATGTTGTTATAGAGAACCTCTGGAGCACCCTCCTGGGGTGGGGTATGGGTACTTTTTGTCCATGATACCTTTCTCTTGCAGCAGGTTGTACTATGGAGATGGTGCGAAGAGGTGCAGTGTCCCTCTGGCTATTAGTATCAGGGAGGCAGCTCTTCCCCGCCTTCCGGGTGTTAACAGTAATGCAGACCAAACAGGAAAAACTGAACAGTCCTGCACCCTGCAAATGGTCCAGATTCACCCCATTCTCCTTGCAAGGCAAGTAGGGCCTTGTCCACACTCACAGCACTGCACTGTTGCAGCTGTGGCAGTGTAGCGCTTAGTGAAGACACTGAAAGGCAGTAGTTGTGTCAATGGAGGGGGCTTCTCCCATTGACATAAGGCTGTCTAGACTAGGGGTTAGGCTGTCACTATGGGGTATGGATTTTCCACACTCCTGACCAACATAGTTATACTATTATAAGTTGGTAGCATAGACCAAGCTTGTGTCAGAAGTCTCTGAGATAGGGCCAGGTTTCTAAGGGGAAACAAACAGGCAGGAAATTTAACAATGTAAAGAAGGTCCCTCTACTTCCTCAGCGGGCCCAGGCAGCAAAGGAATTCCAGCAACTTTCTTAGCCAGTAGTACCTAGTCTGTGGTTTTAGGGAGCTCTCTGAGCTAGTTCTACTTCCCTCTGAGTGCTACCACTTCTTAGTCTTGGATCCACCTTTTTAAGGACCTGTCCTTCTCCAGCAGCAGCAGGCCTCACAGGTGTACAGGGTTGGAGTCTTCTTGTAACTACCTCAATAGTTACAAAACATTTTTCAAGATCATTTTTATGTCTACTTACTTCTGTCTAATGACCCTAACTCTGCTGTAGGCAGGTCAAATATTTTTAATGGAATGCTAGCAAACATAAAATCTAAGATAACTATAAGATAGATAACTATAACATTTTTGGTGAAATGGGCCTGTGTGTGTCTCAGGAAGAGAACAGATTCATTTTAAGTAAAAGAGGGTTTCACCTCAGGATAATGCAAAATTTGCATTTTTGTATGATTTGATTTTTAAAACACCCACCCATCCAGTTCAAAACATGAAGCATAATTTAGGGATGAAAAAGCACATGGAAATGAAAGAGCAAAAACAATTCTCATTAAATGATGTGAAACAGACATTTCTGCACAACTCTAATCCATTCCTCCTTCCCTCAGGAAGACCCTGATTTTGCAATGATATCTGTCATTGACATGAAATATCTTGCAGAAAGATATAGACTAGAAATAAAACGATTTTGCAGAGTAAGACTTGGATCCTATCAACACTTATGCATGTGCTTAACTTGAATCCCATGAATTGTTCCATTATCCTGAATAGGACTAGTCTATAAGATTGAAGTTAAGCATATGCAGACATTTTTCCAGGGCATCATTCTACAAAAATGTCATCTTTCCAGCCTGTATCTCCCTGTACATTATTGTTTTTATATAAATGATGCTATATAAATTTATAGTACATATTATGTTGTATTTTAAT
The DNA here is from genome assembly GCA_032164245.1 of Sternotherus odoratus. Classification (NCBI taxonomy): domain Eukaryota; kingdom Metazoa; phylum Chordata; order Testudines; family Kinosternidae; genus Sternotherus; species Sternotherus odoratus. Next base: position 93,673,846 of record JAVMKO010000003.1, read on the forward strand.
AGCAACCATAAGGTAAATCCATTCATTTTCATATATTGCTATGAAAGTATGACATTTGACAATAAAAGTGACATTTTTATTTTAACTCAGGTTTTTAAGGTGATGAGCTTCAGAAGGAGGAAAATATCTTGAATCAGTAAACTGTGCCAGTCAACTCTGTTTCCTAAGTTTGATCAGAAAATGAATGGCAATCCAAATTGTCTTTGGTTTGGAGGTGATAATTAATTACTTAAATTAAACTGATGGCCTACAGCTAATGAAGCAAGTTTGTGCCTGCTGAACTTGCTATTTTGAATATAAAAAGGAATGTACTAATTATTTTGAATTTATGACCCAGTAAAAACTAGTTACTTTTTGATCCTAGACGGCCATCAGGGGCCTTGAATGTCATTTATTTATTACTCAAAGGCATCAGCACTATGTGGCTTTATTTGAATATAATTGGGATCCTTTATTCACCAAAGCTGTGACAAAGAATTTCAAGGAAACAGTTGTGTGTTAGAAAAAACTCTTTTTTCAAAATGAAAATGTTTCATAGGAACATGCTGATTTAAAAAAAAAACCAGTGGAAAACTTATGTAATGATTTGTATTAAAATAGGGTGTTGTGTTCCAACCTTGTTCTGACTTAAAAAAATTAGTAGTCAATTATTTTAAAAAGGTTAGCATTTCTTTTTATTTGTGTTATTTTTATTGTATTTTATATTTATAGTTAATATTTCAGATTTTGTATTCTGCTTTTACACAGTCTAAACAAAATACTTCAGTAAGGTAATTTTGGTGTTTCCAAAACAAGCAGTTTTGGAATTTTCATTCTGTGGAATAAATAGATTAGATATACCATGAGCTGTTAGTGTTCACTGGATATTTGACACATAACTTATGGTGAAGAGAGTATTTAATACCTCTCTCTTCGCCCATCACCCCACCCGGGGTATGGGCCACTAACCACAGATCTCTCCATTTCTGTCGTTGGTGTTTCGGTAGCAATTGGTTCCCTTATGGGGTGGAGTTGCTAGCCCCACACCCATGTTAAGCCTACAGCACCTGGTATTCCGAGGAGGTCTCCCATCCAAGTACTAGACAGGCCCAACCCTGCTTAGCTTCTGAGATCAGATGTGTTCAGGGTGGTTTAGCCATACATTTAATACCTAATTGTTACAATTATGAGGAGAAGGTATCCACTCTATAGTTAAGATACCATGCATATCTCCATTACATCCAAAATTGGAATTAGGAACTTCTAAAATCTTTAGGAAAAAATCTTGTATAAGAGAAATTTGTCACATGCAGTGAAAGATCTTAAGAAAGATCATGCCAACTCTTTGCGCAGCCAATTCTAAGACAGGAGACTGCAAAAAGTAGGTTGTTTGCCCATTGGGGAATGTGACCTTGGTTTGGTTGCTGGAGGGGCTAACCTGAGAATGCTCAGTCAGGGAAAACTGCAAAGAATATGGCACATGATCTCCCAAACTGGTGGTTTATTCTATAACTAGTGTAAAAGCCCGTGGACACGGGCCAACAGTAACAGGGCCCCCCCGCTCAGCCCCCCCACTCCAAGGGGCCCCCCACTCAGCCCCCCCCACTCCAAGGGGCCCCCCGCTCAGCCCCCCACACTCCAAGCCCCCCCCCGCTCAGCCCCCCCACTCCAAGCCCCCTCCCCCCCTCCCCCTCGCTCGGCTCACTGCCCCCTCTCCCCCCCTCCCCCTCGCTCGGCTCGCTGCTGCCTCTTCCCCCCCTCCCCCTCCCCCTCGCTCAGCTCTCTGCCACCTCCTCCCCCCCCCCTCGCTCAGCTCACTGCCTCCTCCCCCGCCTCCCCCTCGCTCAGCTCTCTGCTGGGCACAGCTGGCCGGGCCGTGCGCGGGCGCCTCCACCCCGCCTAGGGTTGCCAGATGGTATCCAAAAGGAGGACATGTCCTCCTTTTCCATGTTTTGTCCTCCCGTCCTCCCTTACCTACTGTAAGTCCTCCTTTTTGCTAAACATCGGGCGGGACTGGCGGGAGGCGAAAAAGGGGGCAGGGCGGCTGAGCGGTGAGTCACCGCTCACGCCTCCACGCAGAGACGCAGACCACGCACCAGTCCGGTGCGGTGCGTCGGTGCGTGGTCACGCAGCCTGTGCAGCGCGGTGTTTGTTATTGCAATTAGATATTTGTTTGAAACAATTGGTTATGTAAAGGTGTCGACACTCACCCGGGGCGCCCCCTGCTGGTGATGCGGGGAATTAGCTTCTCTCCAGCACTCGGAGCGCCCTCTGTCGGTGGCTTCCACGTCTGTTCTGACTTCTGGCCGGTGTTTCCTCACACCGGCCTGGTCCACCAGCAGCCCGAACACGCCGTCCCGAAGGCAGCCGGCTCTCGTGTCGATGGGCCCACCGGCAGTCACGGTACACCGTCCTTAAGGTTGCTGGCCCTTAGCCGGTGTCCTCACCCAGACAGCCAGGATACAGTCTTGAATAAGGCTCTGGCCGGGCTTCTCAACTCCGGCCGCACATCGATAACAGTCTCAATGGGCTGGCTGTAGCCTGAGCTCCCCTGTTCAGGCAGCCGGCAAGCTTACAGTCTTTAGTGGGGCTCGAACCGGGGCGTCTCAGCTCCGGTGATCCCCAGGTGAACAGTCTTAAGGGGCTGGCTATAGCCTGAGCTCCCCTGCTCAGGCAGCCAGCAAGCATACAGTCTTTACAGGGGCTCAAACCGGGGCGTCTCAGCTCCGGTGATCCCCGGGTAAACAGTCTTTACACTCACCCCTCCGGTGATCCGCTGTCAGGGGTCCTGGCCCACGGGGGCCCAGTCCATCCCCTGCTCGTCGGGGTAGGTCGTGGCTGGGACTCCAGGCCAGTCGTCCTCGGTTGCAGGGAACTCCGCCTCCGCTTTGTCGGGGCCACCCTCGGGCTCCGGGAGGTCGGTGGCCGCTGTCTCCGGGGGTTCTGAGTCGTCGGCCTCGGCCACCGGGTAGGTGGCTGCCGGGATGCCGGGCCAGTCCCTCTCCGCCGCCGGGTCAGGGCTGCTGCTCCTTTCTGCGGTGCTGCCCCTCCGCTCACAGTCGGGCCAACCCCCTCTCTCCTCTGCCGGGGCGCCGCCATCTTGGCAGCTGGCCCCGCCTTTTACCCTTCCGGGTCCTGGCGGGTACTTCCGGGGCAGGGGGCGGGGCCGCCTCGGCTCCGCCCGCCATCTTGGATCCCCGGCCGGTTCGCCCTCCTGCTCAGAGGGGGCCCACCTGGGCCTGCTACAGTTATTATTATATTAGATATTGCGCTCGCACGACGAGAATCTTAGTGATTAATTACTAAATATTTGAGTATATTTAACGTAGTCATTATGAGTAAGCGGAAGTGTAAATTTACGGAAGTATTAAGAGCCAAATACCCGTGTTTTACTAGCGGGCGAGACGACTTTGACGCCAAATGTTCTATTTGCGACTGCCATGTGGATGTGGGCAACAAGGGCACTATTGCTTTAGAAAGACACGTAGCTACGGAAAAGCATAAGAAGATGATACGAGCAGCAGGTTCTTCTTCTAAGGTAACCAACTTTTTTCAACCTTCTACTTCATTGACTCTCAAAAATGCCCATGCTGCAGAAGGAACACTAGCCTTCCATACGGTAAAGCATCATCAGTCATACAATTCTATGGAATGTATGGCGAGCTTAACAAGAAAAATGTTTGCTGATTCCGAAACGGCAAAAAATCTTAAATGCGGAAAAACTAAGACGGAAGCTATAGTAAATCAAGTTGTTGCTCCACATACGATTACGACAATCATCGAAACTTTGAGGAACATCTCTTGTCTTTCTATTGCCACAGACGCCAGCAACCATGGTGCAGATAAACTGTTTCCTATATTGATTCAATATTTTAACTGGACTGGAAATGGAATCGAAACGAAAATTCTTGATTTACAAACTTTACCCAACGAAACTTCGCTTTCGATTGCGAATCTTATATACGAAACACTCAATACACACCAATTAACCCCTAAGTGTGTTGCATTTATTGGAGATAACGCGAATGTAAATTTTGGGGGTGTGAACCGAAACCCAGGTGAAAACGTATTTACGCGCCTAAAAGAAAGTTTAGAGAAAGAAAACCTTATAGGAGTCGGCTGCCCTGCACATATTATGCATAACAGCCTTCGCAATGGTGTCGATTTGATGAAACTGGATATTGAGTCAATAATATTGAAAATATTTAATTATTTTTCTGTGTACACAGTGAGAACAGAGGCACTAAAAGAGTTTTGCAATTACGTCGAAATCAATTATCAGCCTTTGCTAAGGCACAGTAAAACAAGGTGGCTTAGCCTGTTTCCATGCGTAGAAAGAATTTTGAAGCTCTATCCAGCATTAAAAGAATATTTCTTAAGCCAAAGAACAACACCATACCTAATAAAAACATTTTTCGAAAACACAACTTCAGAAGCATATTTATGGTTCACGCATTCTCTTATGTCTATTTACCAAGGAAATTTGGCAAAAGTCGAAGAGGAACATAATTCCGTTCTGGAAATTTCAAAGATACTTCAATCCGTACTTCATATGCTTCGTAATCGAAGAAACAACAATTTTTTGCCACTAAGCGTAAGAGAACAGCTTCGTGATAATGACGAAGCCGAGTCCATTTCCAACGAATTTTTCAGTGTTTACAAGGCTTGTGAAGATTACTTGATGGAATGGATGATACCCTTGGAAGATTTCAAATGTTTTGAGTGGATGACATTGCTGAAAGAGAACGAAAACCTAAAATATGATGATTTAGTTTCATGCATTGAGTTCTTGAGCATCAGAGGTGTAGAGATTGACGATGTTAAGCTACACGATCAATTTTGTAACTTGATTTCATTTCTTAAATCAAAATCAGATGAAGATGAAGCATATTATGATTTGAAGTTGCACGAGCAGTGGACAATCTACTTCAAAAGTGTTAAAAACATTGAATGTTTCTCAGAACTGCTCAAGATCTGCGAGTTTTATTTTTGTATAAGCGCACATAACGCAAATGTGGAAAGAGTTTTTTCACTGATTAATATTCAGTGGAGCAAAGAGAGGAATAGACTAAGTGTGCAGTCACTTAAATCTTTAATTCTTACTCAATACAACTTCAAAAACATGACATGTGAAGATTTTTATAATTATTTGTTAAAAAACCAAGAACTTCTTTCCAAAATTGGCAGCTCAGCTAAATATGATTAAAATAAAGTAAAATAATATAAAAAATTTGTTTAATTTCTGAATGTCCTCCTTTTTTACAGAAAATCCTCCTTTTTAGACCCATCTGCCCTCCTTTATCAAATTATCATCTGGCAACCCTAACCCCGCCAGCCCAACATCCCCTTCCCGTGCCCCACCCGGACAGAGCTCCCTGCCCGCGCCTCCTGCGCCCAGCCACCCTCCTGCCTGAGCCCCTGATCCAGACCCTGCTTCCCTCATGGCGGCACACGCGCGGCAGCCATGTTGTGCTGCCAAACTACACCTCCCAGCATGCCGTTCCTCCGGGCCATCTCTACTGCTCATGACGGCTTTACACACACTTCCCTAGTCTTTTATAATATAGGATTAGATTTCACCAAGCCAGTAACTAAATAGCTGCTGAAATATGTGACTGGCTGCCAAGAAGCCAAAATACAGTTGTTCGCTGTAAGCAATCCAGCCTTTGGCTCCCACCCAAACAGCCAAGTCTAATGTAGTGAAGGTTATTAAAACCCTTATTCACCATATATAAAGTTCTAACAGTCCCAAGAGATTGAACACATTGCCCACTAGATCAATGAATATTTCAGATCTTTCCCAAATACACACTGAAGCATCTGGAAGTGGCCACTGTCATAGACAGGGTACCAGAGTAGGTGGACCTTGGGTCTGCTCCAGTCTGGAAATTCCTAGGTTCCTGATGTGTGCAGCTATGGAATACACCATAAACATCACCCACAAGGAAATGAATGGAGCCTCGTACTAAATAAAACATTTAGACAGCCAAACACTGCTGCTGTGTGTCCTTACCAAGCAGAGACAATATAGGGTGACATAGGTGTTATTGTGACAGGTGAAGTGAAAGGAAATAATGCATTTCCTTAGTAGGTAGAGAAAAATAATTGCTAATGAGAGAAGGCATGAAGACAGTCAAAGCCCAAATGCTGTGAATGCAAACTCTCTCTAGAATAGCTTCAAGCAACTGATATTTGTGGATTTCATAACCTACATGAGATAAAATCATTATTTTTTAGCAAACAACTGAGCCATTTTTATAGGCAGTCTTTCTGGGAAGAAATTGGAATAAACATTATTTTAAATTTATACTAATTCTTTATTGATTTTTTGATACTTTAGTGTAGCTCTGTACATTGTTAAAGTTTTCTCAACAAATATTTCAACAGTACAGAACAGATAATAAGGTACATTTCCAAAACAATATTGCCTGAGCTGTGTTTGGGAGGATTTCTAAACTTTCTTTGTTGAAGGATTTAAAGCCTGCTCTCATTTTTAAATTGGGTTTTTAGCAAAATCAAAATGTCTGTTTATTTTTTTTGTCAGAACATATCATCATTATGCTGTTTATTCAAAGACCCACTAAAAAGATTATGATCTGTAAAGATACTCTTACAGTTTCAAAATATAAAATAAAGAAATTACAAAAATATTGTCAGCTGATAAGACTTGCCTCCAGTAAGAACTACAAATGTAAAATTAATAATTCCCTGTTTATCCCCATGTATTGTTTGTTTTAAATACCCTGCAGCATCTTCTCTTGCTGAATGTGTAGACTAAGGAGAAACTTCATATTATCAGTTTCAGCTGGAGAAAAATGCTATTACAGTTTGAATATAAAGTAAAATCTGATCAATTATCAGGACTTCCCATTCCCGATAGGGGCCAGATGCTGTTTAACCATGGATCAGTAGGCTCTAATATACTGTAATTGGTCCTGTGCTGTTTATTTAACAGTGTTTTGTGTTAGTCAGAAGTGACCTTGCTTTTCTGTTTGAAATAGCCTGCATTAATCCATTCTAACTTTGTTTCCATCGACTTATTTCATGATTGTTTCTGTTGGCAGATGGTCTCCAGCCTGCTTAGAAGACCTAACATCTATTGTTATTAAATCAGTTATGTTGCTCTGTGATGGCAGTGTGGTGCTCAGTGCGAGATTTGATAAGTGTCTGATATATATAGAATTCTTGTACAAATCATAAGTTCTTCTATCACCCTCCTTCACCACCATGTCAGAACATCTTCTAATGTCATATGGAGGTGATTAAAACCTGTCATTTGTGGTTCACGCACTCTCATCTTCTCCCAAGGAAAAAAAAAATTGTGTGCCTAGGAGTTTTTTGTTTTCTGGTTTCTTTAAATGTACATGTTATTGTGTGTTTGTCAGACAGCAGGTCAAAGAAGTGTGTCTTGCACATGGAGTGGAAGGTGGTGAAGTTAGTGATGGTCCACAGAGTCTTGGACTTGCCCCTGCGAGTCTTCTGTCTCCTGCACAGATGAGCTTTATCCTTATGGTGGCAATCTTTTCCCTCCCTCACTGCACACGTTTTAGAAATGCATAGATAACACAGATCCCAGACCTGAAGTGTTGGGACATTTTTCAGTTGCCGATTGCTCATCCTACACTGAATCCACTGTATGAATGCACATTAATATCTATTTGGTAATACGATATACATTCTTCAATAGCAGGGGCATTTCCAAGTATCTGTACTTTTAAATGACCAAATTCTGTCCCCAATGCACAGATCAGAAGACTCAGAGCTACCCGTAAGTGTGTTGCTGCTCTAGATCATTCTCAGTATGTGCTCCCACTTCATTCCATCCATCCAATTCAGTTCTGTTTTCCTCTCAAACTTGTTTTTCCTACAAAATTTAATTTTTACATATTCCCCTCCCCTTCAGCCATCCTACTCCTCTCCCTTGCATGTTGTATTTTTTCCAATTACCGTACCTTTCTTTTTGTCAACCCCAGAAACCCACACCACTAACTCAGCCTTCCCATCTCTTCTTTAATCTCATCCTAGCACACAGTCAGCCCATGCCTTTCCTCACACACTGCCCCATAAGGCATGTTTCTTGAGGGGAACAGTCTTTTCCTCTCCATCATCCCAAGGACAAGGGCCACTGGAGAAGGAGCCTTCCTCCCACACCAGAGAAGACAGGTGCAAAATGTCTCTATAGGTTGTGTGCGCACAGGTTGGGGTTCTGCTCAGTCTGATAGCTGATTTAGCTAAAACCTAGTCAACTTTTCAGCAGTGGTTTTTCTGGATGGGGAGATGGAGCAGAAGGATCTGGGACGTCCTGTGAGATGAAATGGTGCTTACAGGGCTGCAGGACAAGTTGAAGACAGGATAAAATTTGACAACAATTTAATCCAGTGGGAGGCAACTGCAGCAAGGAGGAAATTTTACTCTTTGTTGCAAGTGTGTTTTTCTATTCCCTTAGCCCGGTCCCCCTAGGGAACTGTGTGATCTGCCTACACACCATGGAAAAGGGATGATGAATCACAGGCTTATGCCTGAAAATTCAGCCATGTCTCTCCCAGGGTTGCCACTATAGTAACCAGAAATGATGCCTCAGCTAGACCCATTTCATGCCCATGTTACTCAACCATCTCAGCCATCCAACTGCAGCTACTAAAGGGGCACACAGCTATTTCAACCCATTGCGTAGGTAAGATCTTCAGGGCAGGGTGCAGGACCTTTCTTATGTAATAAGGGTGCCCTACCACCATGTAGTAAGGATAGCCTAAGGTATGGTAAGAGAGAGAAAAAAACCAATCTTTTCTCCTGATTCTTGACCAGTACTGAAGGGAACAAGACTGGAATAACTTTTTGAATCACTTTCTGTGACCAACCCTTTGCCTGTGGTGTTAATCTGTTGTGTATGCCAATGATCTTACAAATTGGAGGCAGTTGCGGAGAGAGAGAAATGCTATGGGTTATGTATCTATAAAATTCAATAGAATAATTAGAGAAGTATTAATCTAAGTGTTGTGATGGGGTGTTCACCTCACACCAGCCCTGAAGGGGTTAAAGTGGCCAGAAGAGGCCAATTAAACTTCATAGTTGCACCTGAAGGGAGGTGCAGGGAATTATAAAAACAAATTGCTGATGAAGATTAGCCCAGGGAGAAGGTGGGTAAGTAATATAAAGAGAGGAAGTTTGTAGTAGCAGGGGAAGAGTCTGCAAGCAAAGAGGTGGGGAGGCAGAAGTAACCCAGGGAGTAGAGAAACCCTAAGATCCTAGTACTGGAATAAGGGTCAGCTGCAGAAGAGTTGTGAGGAAAGAAAGCCTGACAAGGCAGGGTAGGAAGCAGTCCAAGGAAATTGCCCCAAGCAGGGGGATTGTGTAGATTTTGACTACTAGATATAAAGTTTCTGGGTTAGAACCCAGTATGGCAATAGGCCTGTCCTCCCCTCCCAACCTCTGGGAAGTGGTGCAGGTCTGCTGGAGAAAATATCTGGACAGGTGGTCTGATGAGATTCCCCTACCCCTGGAAGGAAGGACCAAATAGTCACCAAATAGTGACCTAGCTGGAGGACTGAACTGGAAGAGGGAGAGGGACTATTGGTGATGGTGGGGGGCATATGGGAAGAAAGTTGCTATGCCATCTCTGGCCAGGAGGATGTGCTCTTGTGGTGAGTGAATTCTGTTTCAAGTGTCTAGAAAAGCTGATTTTCCAGTATTCTTAGAACTATTTCATGCTTTTGGCATTATGTAGCTGTATACTTCATTCTATTCTTCAGTTCTTTTTATAGCTTGTATATATTCTATATTGTGGAAGAATCTGCAATATACTATTCCTGTATTAATTTTCTCTGCCTCTAGCTAAAGAAAGTACAGGTATTTCTGGATAAATATAGATTGCACTTCTTTTTATGTAGAGACTTGCTGAGAAATGTTCCTACAGATTCTTTACATTACTAACAAGCAGTACTGCTAATTTTTAAGCAGATGCTCTGCTCAGGGACAAGCTAAATCTTTATGGGAACACTCAACTCAGAATTGCTTTGCTTGTGAAAGAGAATATGGACATTGCATTTCATGAAGTGAGCTCCATTGAGATGACTTTGCTATTTACAGCTACCAGAATGCACTGCAGCTGTACGAATGACTCATTTATAACACTTTAATGATTTAGGATAAAATCCTGGAATTCTGTAAAATGGTCAAGTAAACTGCCCTTTTGCATGAGTTCTCTGTGGAGGTGAGAATGTTTGGCAGGGTAGGGAATGGAATCTTCTTTCTTCAAAGGCAAAGATACAAGTGTAATGATGCCCCCTCTGTATACATGTGGTTTTGGCCAGTGAATCTACATAACTGTGTCCCAGTGGTGTAATCTCTGCTCCTTTCCGACAGTGTCTTAACACAGACTTTTCATTAAGAGTGTCTGTTCACATTTCTATTAAGTATTCATAACAATTATACAATGGCCTTTGTCAACAGATGACCTTTTTCATCTCCTTTCATTGCAATTTATATTATTTGGTTTGTAGATTATATAAAGCAATATTTTATACTTACTGTTGATTTAAAGCAAACTTAATACTGTTGTATCAATACATCAGCATCTTCTCAAACTTCTTCATAGTGTGGACAACATTTTAAGAGATGCTGTTCAGGCCACTTCTCACATGTGTGCCTACATAAGCCATATTAATGAAATGCCTACAGACCTGAAGAGCTCTGTGTGAGTTGAAAGCTTGTTTCTAAATTAGCCCAATCAAAGATGTCTCACAGATTTACTGTTTATAATCATTTCAATTAGCAATTGTATAATTGCTATTCTGTTTATTATCCAGACTTTTAGACCCAGCATATAGGCAATTGAGGAGTTTCTTCTCCTTAAATCCCTTAATGCCTTAATTCCTTTTTATTCATGCTACCTTGACTGAATCTTTTGTCTGAGCATATGTACTGTATTTACCCCATTAGCATTCTCCTCTCCAGAAACCAGATTAATGCCCTCCTGGCACTCTAACTACTCTGTTAACCAGAATAGTGTTTTCCCTTCTGTAGATATGGAGCCAGTCCAAGCTGTACACCCTTCTTTCCCTATAGAACATGACCCAATGTTCCTCAAAACCAAGACCCTCTACTTGGTGCTACTTCCCCAGTCAACACTTTACCTCCAATATCTTCTGTTTTCAATTCTGTTGTTCATGGGACAGGAAGGATCTCCAAGGACACCAGTTCTTTCCTCTCCTTCACCTCCCCTCTAAGATCCCTGAAGATTCTGATGATCTACAAAGTGTTTTGAGGGAGTGTTGTTCATGCGAACATACATCATATCCAAGGATCCTTGCCCAGAATCTTTAGAATCCCATTTAGTTGTTCAGTTGTGTATATTATTTGTATTCCAGGAAGACAGCATGGTACTGCTGTACTTATGTCTACTACAGAATGTTTTATATAATCTCCTTAACAATGAGTCCCCAGTGAGGATGGTCTGTCTTCTTTGAGTCAGTGGTCTTCTGGGCATGCTTAACATCAAGGATTAGACTAAGCATCCATCACCAGGTGCGGTGATGGTATACCAACAATACGGCCACTATGTGGTGGGTAATTATAGCCTTAATTATGTATATAAAATTGTGTTACAATGTATGAGAAACATTACTGTGTGAATTTAAAAGGAAAGGGAAAGTTAATAATGAACTTGCTCTCCATCCCCTGATTGTGACTCAGTACAGCCTTCCTGCTGTTTGTTCTGAGTTGTACGAAATGGAGTAGATCTGGACTAGTTTGTGCTGGTCCTTTCTGGAGAAGGAATTGTGTATTTATTCAATAGTCCCCAAGATGTGCTATACTCTTTACAGGTAGAGGCAGCCACCATTCCCACCTTGAAAAGCTTGCTGTCCCCCCCCCCCTCTTCTTTCCCCCCTACTATCCCAAATGAGTTTGATCTCACTTAATGTGGTCCATGGGTTAGATCCTCAGCAAGTACACATCAGTATAGCTTCACTGTCATTAGCGGAGCAATGTTGATTTATACCATCTGAAGATCAGTCCCCATGGCTCTACTAAAGAACTTCCCTGGAATCAAATATGACAAGGAACTGACTGACCCTCTCACTTCCACCACATTAGTCTTCTCAGACTCAGACCTTTACTTGGGTGGCAGCTAATTCCATCCTAAAACAGACTTTGTAGCACCTTAGAGACTAACCAGTTTATTCCAGCATAAGCTTTCATGGACTATAGCCCACTTCATCGGATGCATAGAATGGAACAGAAGTAAGATGCATTTATACACACAGAAAGCAAAAAAAAGTTGTACATTAACAGACTAATTCTATGTTGGTTGTTTAATTTGGATGGGCCATTATCAGCAGGAGAAAAAGGTACCTTTTGAAATGAATGTCTGTGTCTGGCAGCAGATACAACTACTGAAAGTAAATTAACTAGGGAAATGTGTCCCAAATTGGACACAATTAACCAAGGGCTAAATAGGACTTGCGAATGGTTCTCTCATTACATTAAGTGATTGCATTTCCCTAGTTAATTTACCTTCAATAGTTCTCTCGTGCAGACACAGAGATCCATTTCAAAAGGTATTTTTTTCTCCTGCTGATAATGGCCCATCCAAATTTAACAGCCTCTTAGAATTGGTATGCTAATGTGCAACTTTTTTTTTTTTTGCTTTCTGTGTTTATAAATACATCTTACTTCTGTTCCATTCTATGCATCTGATGAAGTGGGCTATAGCCGACGAAAGCTTATGCTGAAATAAACTGGTTAGTCTCTAAGGTGCTACAAAGTCTTCCTCGACTTATTTACGGATACAGACTAACATGGCTGCTAATCTTAAACCCATCCTAAGACAGTTGCAGGGCCGGCGACAAGGGGGTACTACGGGTAGAGCTGTACCGGGCCCCGCACTTTAGGGGGGCCCCGGTACAGCTCTACCCGTAGTCATCTGGGGCGGCTCTCCTCCGACGAGCGTGTCCCCGGCCGGAGCAGTGAGCCCGGCCGGCGGCAGCGGCTCAGTCCAGGGGAGAAAGGGCGGCTCATGCCGCTCCCGGGCTCTTGCTCCCGCTGTGGCCAGCTGTCAGCTTGGGGGGAGCGCCTGCTGGGCTGGGGGGGGGGGGCGGCTGCTGTCAGCTGGGGGGGGAGCGCCGGCTGGGCTGGGGGGCCCCCAGCGGCTGTCGGCTGGGCTGGGGGGGGCGGCTGGGCTGGGGGGGCCCGGCTGGGCTGGGGGGGCCCCCAGCCGCTGTCAGCTGGGCTGGGGGGGGGCAGCTGGGCTGGGGGGGCCCAAACTATCAGAGTAGGGGGCCCCCAAATTTCTGTCGCCGGCCCTGGACAGTTGTCAGCTACATTAATAGCCCCTATAGCTTAAATGCTCAGACACCTGAAGCACACAGATACTGTCATAAAAAGCAGGGTAGAAAAGCTGCCATCCTTCTTTCATTTGCACCATTGTCATAAAGTGCCTGGGTGGCTCACAGCTGCCACCACACTCTGTTTTGAAGTGAACCTCCACTTGTCCCATGCAAAATTGCTCATTGTGCACAGTAGCTCCCTCTCGTCACCTTGAATTGTCAAAAGCCTTCTTTGTTTACCAGACATCTGCTAATGGCTAAACCTATCATTTGGGATAATGAATCCCTCAGGGATCAATATTTAATGGTGTTTCCTGTTGACAGTTTTAAATTGATGTGAAACTATCCACTAACACAAACTGCAAAAGTGACATACTGTTCAGGAAATATTTCCTTTCATCATCCACCTAGAGCTGCAACCATTGAAGTATAAATCACTCTGACAGGGAAGAGGCACAAATTTCACCATTGCATAAGCGCATGTAGATAAAAATAACTATATTTTAGTAGAAAATGATAGATGTAGAATGATAAATCCTAATTCTTCCAATGCCCACAGCAAAGAGGAGGAAATAGTTATCCCTTATATTGGTAACATTAATGTCACACAAAAATGGCTCTAACAGCCTATATTTTTACCTTCAATAGAAGAACAATATTTTAAAAGAAACTCTCATCTCATTGGATTCCATATATTGCTTTTTTCAACAGCATGGAATTCTTTTATTGTTTTCTATTTTCCCCCTCCTGATTCAAGTTCCATTCTTGACATTTATGCCACCAGAAATACTTATAATATCTTTAAGTCTGAACACTGGAACTTCAGGTTCTAATATTGCTGCACAAAATATTTCAAGCTCATGGACATGACTAGATAAAGATTTTTTATATGAGTTTTTCTGTCAGATGCCCTCAGTAAATAAGACATTAGCCCATAAAGACTGTGAGGTAGCTGTGGCAATAAGCTGACTTACAAATGATGAAACTAAAATGAAATATTATGGCCAAACTTTTCAAACTTGGAAGCCTAAAGTTAGCCTACCAACTTCATATGTAGACACTCAGGTAGCCTTTCACAGCACCCACTTCTCCTCTTGAATCCTGCATCTCCTGCAAAATCAATGTATGTGCCTATATGGAGATCTAGTTGCCTAACATTTAAGCACCCAAATTTGAAAATATTATCTACAGATGGAGTCCATGTCAGAGCTGGGATCAGATCCCATATTTCCTGAATCCTGCTCCCTTGCCTGAATCATTAGACAATGTTATCTCACTGACTGTCTGTCTCTATGGACAGTAGCAATACAATCGATGGCTTTTGGCAACATACAAGTTGAAGGCTTATTGATTCCTCCTTAAACAATATTAGATTGCTATTTACTTCCCAGTTGCTCACTGTTCCTCTAATATTGTGCCTTTTACTTATTTGCATATTATGATTACAGGATGCATTTACTGTACGTAGAATCAAGCTGTCCTGCAGTGGTTCAAGAGCATGAGTCCCAGCCTCAGGGCAGATGTAGGAAAAGGGAATAAACCTCAAATTGGTTGTGAATTTATATTTGGATTTCACCAATTTATTATCAATTGTAAACTTCTCAGGGACTAAACCACAATATCATGGAGTCGCTGTAGCAATCTTATCAACCTGGGGTGCTCCAATCTCTTGCCTTTGTAATAGATGTTCCTTTACACTAAAGACCACAGCAATATTCAGGTTATTCCTAGTTCCAAAGGACCAGTGACTTACCCCAGGTCAATTGCATCTTAGATCTTGCTTGTAGCCAGTCCTATAATAAACTATCTAAAGATTCCTTATATAGGAAATGGAATATATATATATATATATATATATATATATATATATATAATAAAAAAATACACACAAATGAGTTCCAGTGACGGAAATCCTTACCCCTCAGCATCCAAGTAGCATAAGGATACTGTTCCCTTGTTAGGGATTTTTAGCACAACCCCCCTCCCCCCCCAAATTCTAAACTTAGTTGATGGGAGGAATTCACTTGCATATCTCTCTTGATTGGGGGGGGGGGGAGGGCAGTGAGTAAGAGTAACCAACAAAGTCTTTTGTCCTCTTTGTCCAACTATAGTTCTTAGGATGTTGATGGGCCTTCCTTGGGGGGTAGGATGTAATTCCATTGGAGGCCAGCATTTCACATTAATTTCTCTTTCCTTTCTGGTGACTTACACAGTTAGAGATTTACAATGCAAATGCTTAGATATGGGACACAGATGTTATAATTGAGACGAATACTTCTAGACTGCAGCATGCATTAAATGAAGTCTAAACACTAAGCACATTTTTATAACACTGACACTACTAACACACAAGTGATCTGGACTAATTTTAGCTATGTATTCCTCATTATTTAATTGAGGCAAAGGGACCTGGGCAGGAGCTGGCACTTGCAATACCAGTGTCACAGATGTGCTGATTTAGAAGATGCTCCTCATCATTCTCCTCAAACCAGACTTTCATCTGTATCTTGCACCAAACAAAGGTTAATTCTCAAATATTTGTATCTTTTTTTCCCATGTCCAGTTTCCCTCTGGGATTGGAACTATTAAGTACTTTGAGAAAAACTGTTCTAGTACTATTTTCAACCTCTTCAAAAGTAAAAGGTCTCAGAAATCTCATGACAGCTTTAAAACTGAGATTTCCAGCCCAATTTTGAAGATTCAGGAAGTTCAAATATTCTTTGAATCAGAATGTTGAGTTTTGCATGCATGCTTGAATCAAATCCAAACTTATGCTTTTGCCCATCTATGGCACAATCAGCATGCAAGACCTCTGAGAAGAACTCAAGGAAGTACTAACTATTTCCGAAGGAAAGCGAGGAATACTTGTAGCACCTTAGCGACTAACTAGTTTATTTCAGCATAAGCTTTCGATGCATCCGATGAAGTGAGCTATAGCCCACGAAAGCTTATGCTGAAATAAACTAGTTAGTCTCTAAAGTGCTACAAGTATTTCTCGCTTTCTTTACGGATACAGACTAACACAGCTGCTATTCTTGAACCTGTAAATATTTCCTGAATTTACATGGTTAGGCACAGCAATTTAATTTCTTTTCTGCTTTTGACATGCTATTTGCACCATATGAACACCTAGTAGAAGACACTTCCCTTCAGCATTAGTCATATTTTACAGAGAGGAACCAAAGCAGCAAGATGTGACTTGATATAGGGTCACACAGTCTGTTTCAGAACAGGAAATGGAACCTAGGGGCTTGTTGACATAGGTTAATTATTTCAGTATAGCTTGCTCGTCAGCTATCATGCTATACCTTTGCTGGTATAGGTCCACATGTACAGTCTATCACAGAGTAAATGTGACTTCCAGACAGAGTTATTATACTGAAAGTTGTGTTTATTTTGGAATAGTGCCCACACAAGAAGTTTTTCCAGCAAAGTATAGTAGAATAATTATTCCAGTAAACTTGACAGTCAGGGTATGCTGAAATGCTGCTGTAGTGTAGAAAATTTTTGTGGTCAAGGATGGGAGTTCTTCCATTTTGATGGTAAATCTACCTCTGAGAGGCAGTAGCTAGGTCAACGGAAGTTTTTCATTGACCGAATGCTCTTTACATTGATGTTTACGTTGGCTTAAGTGCTGGCGTGTTTTGGGGTCAAATCCAGACCAGTTAGAGGTTGTCATTCCCTGCCCTGTATCCCAGAGTGCCTCAAACACATGCAGTTTCCTGGGTGTCTGTGCTCTGCAACCCTGGGTCAGCATCTAACCCCAGCAGCCTGCCTACAGTGCAACAGCGCCACTCTAGTATCTGACACACATTAACTTTGGGGGGAGTGGCCTATCCCCAAACACATGCTGAATCCTAAATTTCCTCCCAACAGCATGCTCTGCAATCTCCAGCCCTTTCCTGAACTATAGAGGAATAAGATTTGCTGTCCAAAGAGACAATCTGCACAAAATATCACTTTTACTGGAGTCAATTAACATTTTTAATTCAAACATAGCACTGAGTTGGGTTAGATTAAAGGTCAAACAAGTTTATTAACAAAAGGAGATAAGATTGAGTGAGTTTAAGTAGAGTGTTAAAAATGGTTACAAGCAAAAACACTTTCCAGAGACTAAAATTTAACAAAATTATAGTCTTTGCTCATGGTAGTTTCCTCACCAGTCTGCCTTCCAGCAAGATGGCTGCCCATCCCTTTTGGCTAGGATCTCCCCAAAAGTCTAAACATGCTCAGTTCCTTTGTCATCTTATGTGAAATATAACTTGGGGGGGTTGCCCCTCTTTTATAGTCCAGTGAACCTTTGAAATGGATTCTTCTGGAAGTTACCACCACCACCCTAAAAGTAAAAATCGTTCAAGCTGTGAGGAAGGCAACATGGAGTTACTTGGTGAAGGAATCTTCATACTGGTTTCTTCCCCCACTGGTGGTTCCTCAAATGCAAATTGACCTGTCATTCAATCTCCTCCCCTGGGTGTGATGCGGAGTGTTTTTTCTCCTCCTCTTGTTTTGCCTTCTATATAACCTGCATTCCCATTGTCTCTTGGAAATACCCCACCCTAGACACAGAAATGTGGTTGTGCCTCCTGGAAGGTAAGTTTTTAGCCATGCCAGACAGATACATTTTGATTATATAATTCCCAATATGTTTGTAATATAGAATTTGTCCTCCATGCCTACCTCACAATAATATTTGCGATTAGTCTGTTGTTAAAGTTTTCTATTGATATCTTACATGACACCTTCTAGATACAAGTTATGACATTAAAGACTTGGGGCACACTGAACTGGTCATGCCAGCTGAAACTCATCACTACATCCATTGCCCTCTTGTGCTGGGATGATGTTAGGTCACAACTACATCTCTCAGGGATGTGAATTTTTCACACTCTTGAGTGACATAGCTTTGTCAACCTAAGTTTTAGGTGCAGACCAGGCCTCATTTCCCATGCTTAAACATGACCTAGATCAGTGACTGATTCCCAGTCAATTTCCTTAATGACAGTCCAAAAATATTTCCCGTAGGCATTAATCAATGGGTTTTTAAATTAATATTTTGGAAGGAGGGAGCTGCAAAACAGACACAGACCAAAGCTCAATCATCATTTACTCTCTCACCAATCATTCACCTAAGCTGTTAGTGTGATGCCATTTTGACCCAGGTCAGCTTGCACCAAGCCCACTGATGGCATGATATTCCGTTTTGTTTACTTTGTGAGCTGATCCTCTGCTGATATATTCCAAAATTCAATGTTGAAACATAAATGCAGATTGAGCCGCTATTAATACCTCCAGAAATTTTCTACATTCTTTATCTAGCACTAAAAGAATCCTGCTCCCATAATCCTCTAGCAAGTTCAGCCATATCCAGGCATACCAAACTCATGCTTGCCATATTTATTCATATCAGTCACAGCAATTTATAATAATTTGGCACTGGCCGAACCCCAGTCACAGTTGGAGATGGATTTTGGACAAAATGGACCATAATCTGACCCAGTATGGCAGTTGTTCTGTTTTAATTATTAAGGATAGTCCCTGCTTCATAGACTCAGACATTAAGGCCAGAAAGGAAATCATGATATCTAGTCTGACCTATTGCAGGCCACAGAACCTCACCTGTCCACTCCTGTAACAGGCCCATAATCTCTGAGTTACTGAAGTCCTCAAATCTTGATTTAAAGATTTCATGTTACAGAGAATCCACCATTTACTCTAGTTCAAACCAGCAAGTGACCTGTGCCCCACACTGCAGATGAAGGTGAAAACCCTCCAAGGTCTCTGCAAATCTGACCTGGAGGAAAAAATCTTCCTAATCCCAAATATGGCAGTCATTTAGACCCGGAGCAAATGGGTGGAACCCACCAGCCAGACACCTGGGAAAAAATTCACTGTAGTAACTCAGAGCTTTCACCATTTATTGTCCCATACTCCAGCCATTGGAGAAATTTGCTAATCGCAGTCACGGATAGGCTATATGCCATTGTAAACCACGTCCTCATATCATCCCCTCCATAAATTTATCAAGCTCTGTCTTGAAACAAGTTAGAGTTTTCGCATCTACTATTCCCCTTGGAAGGCTGTTCTAAGTGTGTTATAATTTTGTTTTATATGTAACTACCTATCCTCTCTTAAATATCCTTTTCTTTTATTATAATTGAAGACAAGTTTTGTGTGCAATACAGGAGTGGTGGGTTATGGTTAAATTGGGGTACACTTCCTTTAGAAGAGGATCTAGGTTTTCTGTAGTGATGAGGGGTTGGATACCAAAGAATGACACATCTATTGTCAACCTGGAGGGCAAAGACATGGCTGATACAGCCCAGAGAAGAGTGTTTGAGTCGAGTATATCCCAGAACTTGGAGGGTTCAAAATGCAAATCTGAATGTCTTGGCAAAGGCCCTTTTCTAGATTTTTTCCATGTATTATCAGAAGGCTTCACTCTCCCCGGGACACAAGTGGATAAGAAACAAAGTATTGAGGACATAAGAAACTGCAAGAGGAGCACTGTTTCTTTAGAAAAAAAAGTGCTATTTATAATATGTTGGCTGATTTACCATTTCTGACTTCAGATTATTTACCAGCAATAGAAGCAAAATGGCAGCCTTGTTTTCGTGGGTAGGGAGAAAGTTGGATTTAAAGGGATCCCTTTAAGGTAAGTAATGTATCAAAAGAATGCAATACTTTACCCTGGCTCGTTTAGTACGGAATATTTAAGTCACCATATTTTAGTGAGCATTCAAAGCACTGGTAACAAAGAGTCCTGTGGCACCTTAAAGACTAACTAAAGTATTGAAGCATAAGCTTTTGTGGGCTAATACCTCCTACCTGGTTCTTGCCTACTTATCTATACCTGCCCCTGGACACTTCCACTGCTTGCATCCGACGAAGTGGGTATTAGCCCACAAAAGCTTATGCTTCAATACTTTAGTCTTTAAGATGCCACAGGACTCTTTGTTACCTCTGCTATTCCAGACTAACACGGCTACCTCTCCCATTCAAAGCACTGAGTATCTACTTCTAATCAGATGTGTCAACTTCAAAGTTCACAGATTTCAGGTCTTATTACATTGTTTCTCAATCCGTGAAACTGTAGTGTGGCCTTGTCACCTCCATTTGTCTCTTTTTTTAAAAAAACCTTAAGATCTTAGTGTGGTGTTAGCTGACAAGCTGACTCAGTGCCTGTCAAAGTAATTAAGAACTATTTGCTCTCCAGCATTCATGGTTAAACAGGAAGCTTTACACTTGAATTGTTTCATCTGCTTTAAATCCCTATAAGAGGAATAATTTAGCTCGATGTAGAATACTAAAAGCACTGGTAAGAAATCTTTCACTGGTTCACATCTAGTAGCAAGTTTTTTGGACACAACAAATCCTCCATCTTGGCAGGGGGGTGAGACTAGATGACCCTAATGGTCCCTTCTAACCCTATGATTCTAAATAAAGTAATTATTTGATAGCAGTTTAGTGATCTAAATTAATGATGACGGAACCTGAATCAATAGAAAAGCTGGAATCCCTTCTCTCCAAGCACTGTTCAGAGGAAAACATTCCTCTCTTCCTCCTGCAGGCTATGCAAGCCTGACCCCACCCTTCCAATTAGTACTTCTTGGCCTTACCCCAGACCTCATCTTTCAAGCTACCAGGGAGATGATGGCGAAAGCTGGAAGGCTTCCTTAAGTTTATTTGTTACCAGGGAGAAGGAGGAAAATTAATCTGACAGAGGGCACTCAGGGGCCTTAGAAGAAGCTAATCTCCCACCTGGAAACCTTCCTGAGGATGCTGTAAACATCCTCTGACTCATGGCTGCTATGGCACTACAGTGACATGTAACCAGGTCACCTGGTGCTGGACTCCATTTTGGAATACCAGTATTTTTCCTCTGGCTGGGATAGGTACCAAGCTTGGAGATAAAGGGTTCCTGCCATATGCAAAAGTTATTTACAGTAGAGGCGTGACATCATCATGGTTCTTCACTGACTCCCCACCCAAAAGAGACTCTTGGAAGCACCGAGGAACAATGACCGAACTGGAGGGGAAGTGCTGGACCCAGGCTAAAGGGATTTTTATCCTGTGAAAGGAACACCTGGGGCTTTTAAGCTGTAAATTAGTGCATCTGGCTCCTTAAGAATCTCTGCAGGCTGCTTGAATCATCATTGAAGCAGTGGGGGAAAAAGACCTATCTGGCTTCAAGATGAAGCTTGATAAGTTTATGGAGGAGATGGTGTGATGGGAAAACATAATTTTGGCAATTGATCTTTGACTATGGTAATAGAGGGGCCTGGTGGTATATGATGGTAAAATTGGAGGGGATGGGATCTAAGATACTACAGAGAATTCTTTCCGGGGTGTCTGGCTGGTGAGTCTTGCCCACATTCTCAGGGTTCAGCTGATCACCATATTTGGGGTCGGGAAGGAATTTTCCTCCAGGGCAAATTGGCAGAGACCCTGGAGGTT
The DNA here is from genome assembly GCA_032164245.1 of Sternotherus odoratus. Classification (NCBI taxonomy): domain Eukaryota; kingdom Metazoa; phylum Chordata; order Testudines; family Kinosternidae; genus Sternotherus; species Sternotherus odoratus. Next base: position 93,695,604 of record JAVMKO010000003.1, read on the forward strand.
TTTCATCTTCCTCTGCAGCAGGGGACATGGGTCACTTGCTGGAGGATTCTCTGTACTTTGAAGTCCTTAAACCAAGATTTGAGGACTTCAGTAGCTCAGATATAGGTGAGGTATATTGCAGGAATGGGTGAGTAAAATTCTGTGCCCTGCATTGTGCAGAAGGTCAGACTAGATGACCATAATGGTCCCTTCTGACCTTCAAGTCTGAGTCTATTTTAGAGTGAACATTTGATATTCATATTCAATCTCGGGTTTAGTATATTAAGCTTAGTTTGCATGTTTTGTTTGCTAGGTAATCTACTTTGCTCTGTTTCCTATCCCTTATAATCATTTAAAATCTCTCTTTTGTAGTTAATAAACTTATTTTTGCTTTGTCTAAAACCAGTGTATGGGAGTCATAAGTTGGGGCAGAAAGCTGCTTAATGTCCTTCTCCATACTGAGGGAGGGGGCGAATTTCATGAGCTTATGCTGTAGGGATCTCTGTGCAGTGCAAGATGATATAATTTTGGATTTACATTCCACAGGTGGGGTGGTGTACCTGAGTAGCTTGGCAGTTCCTTAGCTGTAGCCTCCCCATGCAGAGCTGATCATAGCATCTGTATGTTATTCAGCTGGGTGTGTCCCTACCTATACGTGTGCTGGAGCCTGGTAGAGGGCTTGGAAGACTAGTCACACCAGTACAGTGTAAAGGGAGCCCAGGTTGGTGGGTTGATGGGGTCGGTGGTATCCCAGTTCCAGGTGGCACCCTTGGAGTAACCCATCACAGGGTGCTTATAAGAGGGGGATATTTAGTAGGAGGGGGAGTGAATGCTTATGTTCATAAAAATGTAAAATGTATGGCAATGCACTGATAATTCCAATATTAATGTATCATTTGGGGAAAATGTTCTTTATTTCCACCCCCCTCTGAATAGCTCTTGACTCACGATTGTGCTCATTTTCCAAACAAAGATTTTTTCCCTCAAAAACAAACAAAACTCCACCCAGGAGTTCCTGGGGGCTTACTTCTCTCTCTGTGCTCCTGGACCATTTGGCCAGCTCTTTTCCTCCTCTCTGGATACTGCACTCCCCAAACACTACATTGTCCGAAACCAGAACACAGGATAGGACTATCATCCCAGAAATGCAGGCTATCCCATTTTGTATGGGACATCTTACCCTGCCTTAAGCTCCAGGTTCCCCTCTTTCTTCCTCAGCAGTGGAAATGCTGATAGCTTGATAAGAAGGAGTAAGAAATCAGAAGAGACAAAAAGGATGGCGCTCCAGCAGCCCTAAAAGATTATTAATGAAATGAGTTTTCCCTCTCTGGGAGATGAGGGGCAGATTCCCTCTCCACCAAAACTGTGTGGTTTATTTTGTCTCCTACTCTCTGCCCTTAATGTCTGATCTGTGGACGCCTTTTTAAGTTGCCTGAAGGTAGAAAAACCATTGAGAGGACAGAGGAGAAGGGGAAAACAAAACAAAGTTCAACTGAGGGGAAAGGGGAACTAACAATCCTCCACCAACCCTCTAGTAGCTTTTGGGGTGGTAGAGAGATGGAGTTTTCCCATCCTTCTCCTCTTCCCCCTCACGTGTGCTTAATGCTTTCTCCCCAGATAGGTGAAATAGGTGGCTTTTGCCAGCACGAAAGCAGTTGCATCTGTGGAGAAAGCTCTTTCCAAAATTGGGCAACGTTGCTAGGTTTTGGGCGACGGAATCTCACATTGTTTGTTTGACTGAGTCTGTCCTTGAGTGCTAGTACAGTACGCAGAGCGACTGCCAGGTAGGCAGACACCAGCTTCTGACATTGCCCATCCCAGCTGGCACATTGCCACTTGTCATTAGGGTGCCAATTTGTCTTTCATTCATACAGAAATTGCCTGTTAAAGTGTGTAGTTGAATACATTCATGAGATAAAGACATTATATAAAAGTAATTGATTCAAAGACAACAACAAAAAAGCCACATAGCTGCATTTAGCTGGTGAGAGGGGGAGGACCCAGAGTAGCTGTCTTAGGAAGAACTGTTGTCTTGTAACAAAAGGACTTTTGCAGAGTGCACTCTGTCATAGCCCTACATAGCATGGCATGTTACTGCAGGCCCTATCTCAGTTTCTATCTTGGGGAATCATCAACGCTCACAGCTTTCAGAGTGTATAGTTGCTGAGGTGACTTAGTCCTCCAGCTGAAATCAGAGCGTTTAAGGCCAGAAGGGACCACCAGATCATCTAGTCTGACTTCCTGTACATCATAGGCCATAAACACCACCCAGCACCTGCACACTAACCCAACAACCAAAATTACACTAATGTATTACACCCCACTGGAGATCAGCTTGTGTCACAGGCAAAGAATAGGAGGGATACACCAGTGCTCGGGGGCCCTGCTGTGACACTGGAGGCTTAGGCCAACTCTAAGCCTATATATCATCGGAGAGTCTATCAGGCTTAATTATTTTGTTAAAATTGCAGTAAATATATACTTTGGACTTTCCTAAATACTGGGGAATGAATACTAATACTCATGCTTATCTCTGTAGTTCTCATGCTAAGAGTAATGTGTGGACATGGCATGGGGCAGACCACTTAACAACAAGAGCTATTAATCACTGAGTTTTGCCTATAGCAAGGGCTACCTCTCTTAGCGGAAAGTGACCAATTGATACCCATTTAAAAAGCCATGTGTCCAAAAGAAGCTCCTCAATTCTCAATAAAGTAGGTAAAACCAATTTATGGGACAAGGGGAAACTCCCATCTAGGGATTAGTCACACAGGAGGACATCACCAAAGAATTACCTCGTGGACTTCCCTACCATCATATTTTGCATCTGTGAGCCTGGAGTCAGAACTGTCACATGGCAGGGTTTTCAGATAAAAGCGAACTAGTAGGAGGAAGCAGGGTTCTTTTTACCAGCCTGGATCCTAAAAGGCAAGGATTCTGTCTGCCAGATAAAGGACCCTGAGCTGCCACAGAACCTTAGAAGCTGAATCTATAACTTTGAACAGAAGTTTTTTAAATAAAATAACCAAGAATGTATTTATCTGTCTTGAATATTCTTAGCATTGTGCAAATATCCCTTGCTTCATTTTCACTTAATAAATCCTAAATACATTTATTATAGGATTGGACTGAGCATTGTTTTATTGGATGGAGGAGGGAGATGTAAGGAACTGACCTGTGGTATGTGTCTGATCCTTTGGGAACTGAAAAACTTGAATTTCTTGATATTATGGTGAAAGGGGGAGCCTAATATCACAGGAATCTGCTCACTTAGTGTCAAAAGGGACTGGGGTTCCCCAAAGGTACCATTTAAATTCTATATTAAGGCTCCCAAAAGTCCGTGAAGCCCCGGGGGTCCACAGACTATATAGAAAATTTCCAAATGCATCCTTACCTCCATTTGCAATTTGTTGGGGGTCTGAAAAGGAAAAAAGGTTGAAAACCACTGTTCTTGGGCTCTTCTGTCTCTCTTAATGAGACTATCTCTGGGCTGCTCTTCTGGGAGTTCCTTTCTGTTCAGCTTCCCTCCTAACTCATGGGCTTTCTTGAAACTCTCCCAGTTATCCCTTCAGGTGATTTCATGCTGGCCTTATACAAGCCAGGTGCTCTTCATCCCCCACAGCTTCAGCCGGGCCTGGTAGCTAATGAGTCAAGTGTGGCTGGACCCGTATCCCCTAAAGCAGTGTTTCACAACAAGGGGTACCTAGAGATCTTCTGGGATGATACTGATTGATTGGTGATCCCTCAGTTTGAGGATGATCTCCACCACAGATTTACATCTGGGGCCTGAGATGATTCAGGAGTCCGATCATAGAATCGCAAATCTGCCCACAGTAGGTACAGACATTCATTTAGATATTTGCCTAATTTTACAATGGGCTACATAAAAAGCACTAGTGGAGTCAGTACAAACTAAAATTTCATATAGATAAAAACCTGTTTATACTGCTCTATACACTTTACATTGAAATGTAAGTACAATATTTATATTCCAATTGATTTATTTTATAGTTATGTGATTAAAAATGAGAAAGTAAGCAATGTTTCAGTAATAGTGTGCTGTGGCACTTTTGTATTTATATGTCTGATTTTGTAAGCAAGTGGTTTTTAAGTGAGGTTATACTTGGGGGTAGGTAACACAAATCAGACTCCGGAAAGGGGCACAGTAGTCCGGAAAGGTTGAGAGCCACTGCGCTGAAGGAGTCAGTCAGTGATGACAGAGACTGATATAACAGTAGAATTCTTCATTACCATGAAATTCTGTAATGAGAACAGCTGAATGTGATTGATACTCACGACTGGGCTTCGGAACTTATTTTTTATTACTTGACAAATAATATGTTCACGACCGTCCATACATATAATCTCTATTTCCTCCCTCCCCCCGCTGCCACCTGCTCCCAAGGTTTGCAATCTTATTTAAACACAGAACTAAATCTGTCCTTGATGTAGCTAACTGAAGCTTTGTTCTTAGAGAACAAAAGATTACCAGCCTGAACCAAGTCTTAAAACATCACACATCTGGCACTGTTCTAAATCAGCATGAACAACAACAGATCTCACAAATGAATGTTGGCATTATATAACCTAGGTAGGAGGGCTACAAATAAGACGGTGACAACACACACACACACACACAAATCTTTTAACAGTGACATCTTTTAAATAGACTTTTATTTTGCTTAAAGACAAACGTCACACGTCACTATCCAAAACTATGAACTAAGATTCAAATTTTTAATGTGAATCATTTGAGTTGCACTTCAGGGAAAAAATACCCCCATCAGATTAGTTGGACTGTTCTTCTGCTTGCTGTGTATTTAACACAATACTTCAAATTCATATTACACCTGTCTTCCTTATGAATCTCAAAACTCTTTGTAGGATGTTCTGCATATGAAGGGAATTTTGCTAGGAATATAGAAATCACACCATGCTCTTTTAAGTAAAGAAAGCCATGGGGTCAGTCATTCATAATTACAAGGGTTCAGGACTTCCATTTTATCACTTACCCTAAAGACAGCCAGGAGTGTAAATCCAGAGTAATTCCAATGATGATCAGCACAGTTATTCCAGGCTTACACTGGTGTAACTGAAATAAGAATCTGGCCATCTGGCCCTATTCCTCCAGCAACACAATGCATTTTAGCACCTGTCATAGCATTATTTTAGGCCTAATGGAAGGGAAATGGTGCTACTTAATGCTAACTACCCATGCTTTTCATTGGAGGTCCCCCATCCAAGTACTGACTAGACCCAATTTTGTCTACTATATGAGAGTTCAAGTCAAGTGGGTTATAGGCCTAAAATGTAACTATAACAGATTAGATCAGTGTTTCTCAATCTTTTTATGATGGTGGTGACCTTCTTTGGACACCCACCTTCCCCCACTAAGACTTATTGATATTTAAATAATATTCATGGCTGCTGCTAGGGGAGGAGTCTCATCCAATGGAAAGCAGAGCAATTGCCCAGGGCCTATGTCACAGGGGGCATCACAAAGTTAAGTTACATGCTTCAGCCCGGCTGCCCGAGGCTCAAGCCAATGCCTGAGCCCCACCACCCAGGGCAGAAGCATGTAACTTAGCTTTGCAGGCCCCCCCTGTGGCATAGGGCCCTGGTCAGTTGCCCTGCTTGACATCCCCTAATGCCAATCCTGGTGACCCCCACCTCCCAAACCCATCCTGCAACCCCAGGTTGAAAAACACTGCATTAATATATAATACTTATACATTTAATAAAGTGAACTGAAAGTGAAATAAAAAGTACAGTTAAGCCTTAGGTCATTACTTTAAATTGCTTGAATTTACTAGTCATACGCAATGTTTTGTAAATCATACTGTGAAAGACTAATACATTGCTTTAGGATTTTTTATCCTACCACTGTTTTATTTTTCAGAACTGAAATATTTATCTAATTTAAATTTTGATTACGCAAAATGAACATGCTCAGCTACTCCCATGTGCTATTTCCAAGAAGACTAATTATATGTTTGGCACTGGCTGTACACAGTAAGCAGCTTGGAAGCCAACAAAAGAGAGAAATTACATTTTGGGGACAGCAGAGTTTGATTTTTTTTCCAGGCTGAGTGGGCTGAGACTTCATTCCCTTTCCCCCTTTACCAGCTCTGACATAAAATATGGTACAGAACCAGAGTTGTGTGAAACATGCCAGCTTGTTGTGTTTTGATGAACTAGATTAGTGGATTTTTGTTTTTTTCAGTCTTAGGTACTTTATCTACTTAGGTTTTTATATTGTCAATAACCTGAATACTCGAGCATCTGTGAGTCACTAAGTTCAGGTTAAGACCTCTTCCCATAAATAAATAAAATCAAAGAAACTGGCATAAGTGTCTGAAGATCAGTGAATTTAATCAAAACTCCCAAGGATCCTTTTTCTGCATCCTGTCCTATCCATGAAACGGCAAATCTGTTCCTGAAAGATAAAGGGCAAGCTAATGCCCCAAGACACCAAAACTGATTGGTAATCACCTGTCGACAATAAAGGGGGGCAGGAACAGATGAATCTGCATTTTAGCAAACAACCATATGGAACCTTTTTCAGCATGAGACTCCATGTTTCCATCCTCACATGGGAAGGAAATTTGTCTAGGGGTAATTCTCAGGAGAATGAATAAGAAAGGGTGATTGGACTATAAAAGTGAGGGGCAAAAACAGTCCTGGGTGTCTCTATCTCTTTCACCTAAGAAGACAAAGGAAGTGGTTCTTTGGGAGTGGCACTTTGGGAGTGGGAGTGGCACTTTGGGAGTGGTTCTCGAGAGCTTGATCAGCTCTGTTGCTGGGAACATGGTAAGGATTTTACCTTGAACCAAGTCTAGGTTAAGTTTTAGCTACTAGGAAGCATTTTATCTTTTTTTCTCTTGTAACCATTTCTGACTTTAATACCTTGTACTTGTACTCACTTAAAATCTCTGTTTGTGGTTAAATATTTGTTTTATTTTTTAATCAAAACCAATCCAGTGTTGTGTTTAAACTGAATTGTTTGGTAACTCCAGTTAAAGTAACAAACTGTTGTATATTGACTCCTTAAAAGGATAATGGAAGCCAAAGTGTAGCTGATGAGTTGCCAACAGGCTGCTGAAGTCAGAGTTGCTGGACAAGGGTTGTAGCTGTACACAGACACTGAGGTTGTGACTTGCATGCTGTTTGTGAATTGCCCAGTTTGGGATCTATAACTGCAAAGCATTCTGAGACACCCAAGAGTTGCAGGGCAGATGGTGTCACAACCTCTCACTGTTCTGGATTGCATCCTAGAATGCAATGGCGTCTAAGTAACTGCTTATTAAACCATATACAGTGTGCCAGGTCTAGATACCTGTACCCACTGCTGCCCTGACAGGCTTCTGGTGGCTTCACAAATATAGAAGATAGGGAGGGCCACTAGAGGGTTCAAACTATTTAAAGAGATACTACCCAATTCCTTTAAACTACAGATAGTTCTAGAAGCCAGGCAACATCCAAAACCAACATCAACCATGTGTACAATACGCTAGGCCAACCTCTGAAGGAGATAAATTGGCTTGGAATACAAGGGGAACAAATATTAGAAGCCTCTATAGTCATCAGGAGTTTCAGAGCTACTCATTGTGGGAAGAGCTCATGTAAATGATTAAATGAAAGCAAAAAAAAAAAAAAAAAACCCAGTCATTTTTTACTATATATTTATAGAGTTTTGTATTGTGTGCCTGGAGCCAAGAAACCTACAAACTCCTTTGCAAGTTCCTGTCCCTACTATACTGTATACTCATTTAATGTATTGAAATGCAATTTTTCCATTGGCAAAATCATGTTTTTTTAGCAGGTGAAAATGAATACAATCAAGTAAGAAGTAATATTTGGGGAGAGGGGAACCTGTTAAGAAATCTGAATGGATTCATAATCTAAACAAGTACATGAGAGAAATTTTATAGAACAGGTATTTTCAAATTTACTGGGCAGTAAAAGGAAACAGGAATAAGAATATATTTCAGACTTATCTTTACATAAATATTTTCTGAATTTCAAAATATTTAAACTCATTGGGAGGAGAGGCCCTTTGAGACTTAAGGGGACTATTGAGTGATCCATATATCCATACAGTACATGACTAGCAGCATCAGAGTACAGCAATGAAGTGCTTCCATGTATTGCCATGTTTTATTTTGAATGGGAAAGTGAGAGTGTAAACATGCCCTTCACCGCTCATTGCAGGGATGAGCCAAGACCACGCAGTTTTCCACAACAGTGCCCCTTTTATTCCCTTGTGCAAAGTCCTCCTCCACCACCACCTATATACAGTTCTATATACAGTTCTATATACAAGTATGCTTACTCAGCTACTTGGGGGACAGCTAGCTAGGAACACCAGCCAGTTGCTCCTCCACTTCCTGTTCCCCCCTATGCACTGCCTTCCTGCCAGCTTTATCCCTCTGGCCTAGAAAGCGCACAGGTGCTTTGCCTTAAGCCCGCTCCAATTAACTCCCCTGGCTGGGGCCTGAGCTAGCAGGAGCTGAGCTAACAGGGGCTGGCTCAGGGCTTCTTGGCAAGCACCCTGTTACAGAGAGTATATGAGAGAGAGAAAGCTGTATGGGCAACGCATATGTTAATTGTTCACAAAGGCACCAGCAATTGGGCTAACTTCCAAATAGGGACAATATAAGCTGTATTTCTTTCTGAGTGCTAAGATTCTTTGCCAGGGCTGATACACTGTCTTCAGTTGTACTCTTCCAGAGCTTATCTGTATAATGCAGCTTTTGGCATAGTCAGAGAAGATGTCCGCCTATGTCTGCTACAGATATTTCATTACGTTCAAACAATGGGCAAAAAGTCATTGTTTCAAAGTGCAAGGCTGGACAAATCCAACAATCTCAGCATGTCACATTTTGGCTATTTATGTACAGGCGTGACTACCTGCCCTTTCCTGGTTACTTTAAGCGGCCAGTCCACCATCAAATCCAGTAAAGGAAAAATAGTTTAAAAAGAGAATAAATCCATAAAATAAGTATTTATTAATTAAAATGTAAAACTGAATTATAAAAGGACAGATAATAAATAACCAAGGATGAAGGGTACTATGAAACCCAATCCAAAGTTAAAATATGGAGACAAAAAAGCTAAAATTAAGTTTCAGTAAGAATACTTGGAATGGGGACTCCGGGATCTTTATCCATCACAAAAATAGCCATCATGTCAACAGTGGAGTAAAAAACGAGTCTACATATACTTTCTTCAAAATTTTTGCCCCTCTCAATTCCTAAAATCTGTAAAAGTCCATCATTACTCTCGCTCCACTTGCCACGAGCCCCAATAACAAGTCCAGAGAAGTGGATATTTTTAATGCCCATTAATTATTTTATTTCCTCCTCTAACTCGATGTAATACACCACCTTTTCCTCATGGGCTGCTTCTAAACTTCTAGAGTTGTCCTCCCATCGCACTGTGACATCGACAACCACCGCCATATCCCCTTTAACAAATATTATATCTGGCTTCCTTAACTCTCCCTTATTATTCCTCAAATGAGGCTCTACTAAAACTTTCCACTCCATTCTCCCAACCTTATCAAAAGCTGCTTGCACCACTCTATTATGTCTCTTGATTCTCATATCTTTGGTTTTGTAACATTGCCCCGAGATAGGTGGTATAGTTTCTCTTGCTCTACTGCACCATCTGCACTGGGCATTAACTCCACCCCTCCCTCTTGCTAGTGTCTCTCTAGTTGGATAAATAGTCAGTTTCAACTGAAGAGCCACAATAAAAGATTTGGATTTCATTTGATTAATTTTTTTAAAAAATGAGTTGCTAATAGTATCTTTTTTTTAAATAATGGATCCCCAGTCCCTGGCACCTAAGTTCTTTCCATTTTAAAAACTCCTCCACCCTCCACTTATTCAGATGTGGAGTAGACGCACTAACAGCTAAAATTTTCTCTACTAGATTTCCCCCCGTATATATGTAGGACAAATCAATCCAATTATCTCTTGATATGATATGTCTCCTCCACTTCCTAATCAACATATTGGGGATCTGTACTGCAAACTTCATCAAGGCCAATCCTCCATCACTTCCTCTAGAATAAAATAAGCCATCTGTTGTACGTTGGGGTAAGTGTAAAATTTGCTTGACAATCTTTCTTGTTAAAATATCCAAATCATTTAAAATATAAATAGGGAGTTCAATTAAGAGCAGGTTAGAAAATAGTTGTAGTAAAATGTAAGTTCACAAAATTAACAATTTTTGGGCAGATTTTAAAGGGGCCTTCTCTAAGCTTTCACTCCAATTAGTCAATTTCTCCTTAAGTGACAAACCACCTATTCCAATCCAGGGATCAATTTTGGCACCTACGTATTTTTCAAATACTCCTGGTTGCACATATTCCAATTTCTCTTTACCGATATTTCAATTCCCCTTCGGATTCACAACATATGTTTTACCCCTTGCTAATATATGAAATCCTTTAGTTTTCTTAATATTAATTTGGCGATTTGTTGTCCTACAGAACTCTTCTAAAATATCTAAATTTTCAATCATCCCACTATAAGAACTACTTAAAATACCACAGAATCTGACCCTCTATATTATGATTCTTGCATTGTTCCCCAATTTGGGTTTTCTTTTCTGTATGAAACTTTTACTTAATTTGGATTTTATATTTACTGGGCTTTCTTAACAATCAACACTCAAAAACTAAAGGATCAGGCCACAATAAGACCAAAATAACGAAGTATTCCTTAACGAAGTATTCCTTAAAAGAAGCAAAAGTTAAGCCTGGCAAAGTGTTTGCTGTCAATGCTTGATTCAGTTTTCAGTTTTGCTGTATTCTTTGATGTGAAGCTCCTATACCCTATTTAAAGGGAATACTTCACTAATTCTGAATCTCACACATCAAATTAAATTGCTAAAGAACTTTTTTGCTATAATAGCACATCCTGTACCAGATACTGAAAAGATTTTAATTGACTTTGATATGAATTATGTCTCCCTTAATTTAAATCTTAATCAAAGAGTAGATGTTACGTTGCACTGAACTACAACAGCACAAGTTACACATTCATGGTGGGCAAAAGCCTTCTAATGCCGGTTACCTGAACATAAATAAGATGGATCTATCAAATTTCCTAAACTTTAAATAACTGACAGTTAATGATCACACTATTAATGTTGAAGCTCCTCTAGTCAGATGTGACATGTGCCTCACCCTGCACTCCCAGTTTTGTTGCTTGGCTTGTACTGAGCACGCTCACATGGACTGAGCATGCTCAGTAACACCGCTGAAACTGTATGTCCTCAATCTGTCCCCAACTGTCGGCAGGCACGGATTGTCTCTACCTCTAGTTATCAGTCAGTTTCAATTATTTCACACCATAGGGCAGTAACTACACATAGAACCCTACATGAGATAACCAATGACACCACACAATGGAGTCTGCTCAAGCCAAAGGCTTTGGACCCAATTCTGCTTTCATTTGTAGCAGCGTCAGACCATGAGAGTGCCATTTCTATTTACTCGGGATATTGTATAAAGAAAGCAATAGTAGATATTGGAAACAAACAAGTGAATGTAGAAGTTATGCTATCGGAAAAAGCAGAGTAATCGTTGTAGTTTGTAAAAGCAAAATATATGTATGAAGTTAATATAAGTATCAAATATATGGTTATATTCTGTGCTCTTGGAAAATATATTGTACATTGTAAACAGCAGCAAGGAATGGAGTCTCATCACAAAGACACACATAATGTATGATTCCTATGATTCACTATCTGGGTGATTGCATCCTAAAGACTCAAAACACATTTATTTATTTCAGCATAAGTCATGGCAGATGAGGTTGTGATCTCATTAAATCTCACAGCCTAAGCAAAGTCAGGCTTTATTAGTATATATATAGATACAGATATATATGAGTCCTTTATGAGAAACTCAGAGTGATACATGAAGTAGTTATAATATTTCAGTAGTTGGTTCAATTTTCTGTAAACAAGTACTAAACTAGCCTGCCAGAATAACATTGTGAAGCATTAACTTGATATCTTCTGGATGAGAGAGAATACCAAAATGTAGACCACTTATGGTCATTAAAGATCCCACAATAAAAATTTAGAAGTGCTAACGCTGGCACCCAGGCCAAATCGCTGTTCAGATTGTTATATTCTCCATACCCAAATTCTACCTGAAGTTATATCTTTGTTTCCTATCCTAGGCTGTGGCAGAGCATTGCAGTGAGTTGTTTAAAAGCTGTTCTATTACATCCCAGAAATGGGTATACTCCAGTAATCACAACACGTGTAATAAAGGAATGGCTCACAGGAACTCTGGCCTTTATTTGTTGTCCCAGACACAGGAAAGGGTTATACCACTGTCATGTGTCCGGGATTCAGCTGTTGCCACTATCGCCAGTGAAATCCACTCTAGGGTTCAGCACTGCAATTGGGCATTGAATATACCTAAGCATTTCATTTTGCAGAGAAACCTCTAAGTGGAACATTGCTATAGATTAATATATGGCATAGTATTGATTTGTGTTTATAAAATACAGAATGTCTTACGTGCTAATCAAATATTAGTGTTGGTATACTCAGCTGTGTAGACAGACCTCCTGATCACAGTTGTTCCATAGCAATGCTGGTGTTTAATAGTCTTGAAAACAAAATGAACGTGCGGGCAGATGAGTAATGGTTTTTTATATATTTCTAGTATCAGTTTCTCCTCTGGATGACCAAGTGGACGGAGAAACACTGCCTCACGCATGGTCTGCCACAGGAATACTTGTACAGGGCAGGATTTCACCGGGCGGGTGAGGAGGACGTATGCCGAGGACCATTTTGCTGCTTCCCTGAGCAGGATCAGAGCACACCTCTACTAGGTGCTGCCACGGCTTGCTGCTGGCTGAGACATAGGGTGATGCAAAACATCATCCCTTGGGGATATGATGTGTGTGCTGGAATGCAAGTTGAATACATCCTCAAGCGCACACTTGGGTGCTATGGAGGAATCTTGCTTGGCTGCTTATGCAGGACAAAGAAGTTCTCTGAACCATCCTCCCTACTTTACATTCCTTACAGGGAAGGTTTTGCTCATAGGCTGCTATATCTCGACAAGCATTCTCTTCTTTAAAATTCACCATAGAAGAAATTCTACTGTATAACCTGTATTCTTCAGGGCATAAGCTTCTAACAGACAAAGATTAGGAAGAAACTTTCCCTATGGGGATGTTATTCCATAGCTCCCTACTGCAAGGTTTCATGCACATTCCTTCGAAGCATCTGGTACCTGATCTGATATGGTAATTCCTGTGTTCCTATGTATGAGCCTGTCCTTAATCTGATTTCTAACTCAGAGAGGTGGGTAGGTGTGATCTTCTGCTACTTTTGTGGGGTTGAGGTACTGTAATTTAGACAATTAAATTGTATCTTATATTGTTTATTTCTTTACTAGCATAAGTGCCCGGCGCTGCTCGGGTCAGTCGGAGGTGGGGAGGGGGCGGACAGCTGACACCCCCTGACCAACCCCAAGACCCCCCAGGCTCACTTACCCCCCGACCAAACCCGACACCCACACCTCACCCCTCACCCATCCCGACACCTTCCAACCCCCCCAGACCAAACCCGACACCCCCCGGCTCACTTACCCCCCGACCAAACCCGACCCCCCCACCTGACCCCCCCAACCAAACCCAACACCCCCACCTCACCCCCCGACTGAACCCGACACCCACACCTCACTTACCGTTCCACCAAACCCAACTCTGATCCGTCACAGGCGGGGAGGGGGCCCAGAGCTGAGGGATTCCGGGGACCTTCGCAGGTGGGGGGGGGGGGCACAGGGCTGATGGATTCCGGGGTTCCGTTGGGAGGGGAGAGGGGTAGAGAACTGAGGGATCTCCGGGGTTCTGTTGGAGGAGGGAGGGGCAGTGAGCTGAGCGAGTGCGGTGTCTGTTGGAGGGGGTATTATGACATCATCACCACCTAGCTGCCCAGCTGATGTGATTGGCCCTTAAAGACTTTCACCCCCAGGGAGGTAGGGAGGGGGCAGACAGCTGACACCCCCTGACCAACCCCGACCCCCCCGCCTCACTTACCCCCCGACCAAACCCGACACCCCCACCTGACCCCCCCAAGCAAACCCGACACCCCCACCTCACTTACCGTCCCACCAAACCCAACTCGGATCCGTCGCAGGCGGGGAGGGGGCCCAGAGCCGAAGGATTCCGGGGACCTTCGGAGGTGTGTGTGTGTGTGTGGGGGGGCACAGGTCTGATGGAGTCCGGGTTTCCGTTGGGAGGGGGGAGGGGCAGAGAACTGAGGGATTTCCGGGGTTCTGTTGGAGGAGGGAGGGGCAGTGAGCTGAGCGAGTGCGGTGTCTGTTGGAGGGGGGTATTATGACGTCATCACCACCCAGCTGCCCAGCCGATGTGATTGGCCCTGAAAGACTTTCACCCCTGGGGGGCGTCAGAGGTGAGATCCGAAAATTTTTCGACCCTTACCAGCATCTAGACCCCAAGACCCCTCACTGTACCAAATTTAAGTCTCTGGCTCAAACGGTGCGGGAGGAGTTCGCACTCATACATACATACATACACCACTTGACTTTTATATAGATAGATAGATAGATTTTGTGGTGTGAAGCACATGTTGTTCCCACACTAGAGAATGTTCATTTACAAAAGGTTTTCATTTTCAAGCAGATATTCCCATATGTATACAGTAGTATCTTCTACTAGCACTATTTCCCCCGTATAGAAACATGCAGAAGTGACAAAGATTCCTGTGGCACCTTAAAGACTAACAAAAGTATTGAAGCATAAGCTTCCATGGGCTAATACCCTCTTCATCGGATGCATCCAACGAAGTGGGTATTAACCCATAAAGGCTTATACTTATGCTAGAAGTCTTTAAGGTGACACAGGACTCTCTGTCGCTTCTGCAGCTCCACACTAACACAGTTACCTCTCTGATTCTATCGAGGCATGTTGACTTGCAGCTGTATAGGAGAGAAACAAATCCCACATCAGAGATGTTGGCCTTCTTTTCAAGCTGCTTGGCAATGTTGCTGTTCCTTCCTCTACACTAGTTGTGCTCATTACTGAAGTTTTTATTGACCTTGTTCCATGAATGATCTGTGTGACAAAGTTCCATGATATCTTTCTAATATGGAGACTACCACTGATGTCTATTGTGACAGGGCAAGGCCAGATGGTTATAGGAAAGTAGTGAGAAATAGATATGTCAGCCCCAGTCTAAACAAATCTCTGGTACCATTGGAACCAAAAGGCAGTTACTCCAGGTTAATCAAGACACCTGGGGCCAATTAAGATCCTCCTAGAAAGCTGGGAGATAGCTAGGTTGATTGGGACACCTGAAGCCAATCAGGGGCTGGCTGAAACCAGTTAAAAACCTCCCAGTTAGTCAGGTGGGGGTGCATTCAGGAGCTGTGGGAGGATGTTGTGCTGTTGATGAGACTGAGTGATAGACACCATATCATACACAAGGAAGGAGGCCCTGAGGTAAGAGTGAAGTGGAGCTTGAGAAAGCAGGTACTGCTGTGGAGAAGTAGCCCAGGGAATTGTATGTATTCTGTTACTAAAAGGTCAGCCATCATAGCTGATACTATTAGGATCCCTGGGCTGTAGCCCGAAGTGGAGGGTGGGCCCGGGCTCCCCCTTTCTGCCTCCCCTGATTAATCACAGAGATTGGGAAATAACAGAGACTGTGCAAGGAAGGACCGCTTCTCCTCACCTCCCTCGCTAACATATGGCAAAAATGGATCAATAGGCTGTGACCCTTGTCTCTAGAGAGACAAGGGCTATGTGGAGGGTTACAGTGAGCCTCTGCAGCTAGTGAAATCCACCAGGAAATGCAGGATCCACAGAGACAAGGACAGAGCTTTGTCTCACTATTCTACCAAAACATCATTGTCATCTTCATCCTCTGGCTACCAAAACACAGAAACTGAATCTCAAAGATTGGCGTGAGTACCTTCTTTTCTCCTTATTAAATCACTTGCACAATATTTCACGCCATTTTTTAGGAAGTATGGCAATGCTGATCAATACGTCTGAAATATCACTTTCTCTATGCATCTCTCTTTTTTTTCAAGTCCCAGTTGTTTCTTCTCCTTTTAATTCTTTCTCTGGATTTCCCTTCTCAGTGAATGGTTCACTACAAATAATAAAAAAATCCCTATCTGGGATTGCTTTTGGAAGTACAGTAAACTTTGGTGTTTAGTTACCCATCCAAAGTTTCACACAGGTTTTGTTTCACAGATGCTTCCACAATACCCAGAGCAGCCCATTCAGTTTTGTTTGTGTATAGGTGTGAAACAAATAGCAATATAAGGCCAAGCAATTTTAGTAATTTCTTGTGCTTGACCATTGCACTGGTACTGAATGCTGCTGCAGTCTTGCTCTGCTGACCCCTTGTTTTACAGGCCATCTCATCTGTCTTAGTTAATCTCTCTCTGTGTTAGTCTCTCTCTGTCTTAGTTAGTCTCTCTCTGTCTCATCTGTTTTAGTTAGTCTCTCTCTCTGTTAGTCTCTCTCTGTTAGTCTCTCTCTGGTTCATTCTGTTATATCATGGTTAAATGCATTTCCCCCATGATATAAATTTGAAGGAGAAATTCCTTATTTAGTAGTGATAGTATTAATGATACATGCACACTGCCTCAATATGTCTATGATTATTATATACTTGCTAGGGGGAAGATTTGGTGAACTAGAGGGGATATCCCTTTTCTTTAACAATGTTGTTAAATTACCTTTCCTGACTTTTCTCAAGCTGGGAGTTATGCATTGTTGTGCACACTGCTTCCATTACAGGGACTCAGTGCACCTGAGTTTCTGTAATGGTCAGCAGCCCTCAGAGATGAGGAAGAATTGAGGCTGGAAACTGTTGATGCGACTTCACCGGCCTCACGATAAATCTGTGCCAAAGTCAAAGCTCCTTGTGGCAGCCTGAAGTACTTCTGCCTGCTGTTATGCAACCCTACTGTTGGGCACTCTCCACAATACCAGCTGGTGGGGCAGCCCCACTGGGTATGTCTTTCTTGAAGTCTGGATATTACCGAGCATTAGACACAGAGTGGAGAGATCTAGTACGGCAAAAGAAAGTCTCTGTGAAGCCTGGGAAAATTGCTGGTTTGAGTGGCCACTGACTCCTGTTTGGTGCTGAAGAGTAAGCTCAGCTCCCTAGGAAATCACAGAGACGGGGAAACCCATGGAGTTTCCAGGCTCCTATGAAGGTTAGTGCAGGGCTGGGTTACTTTCTTCCTTTCTGAAAAACTTTAAAATGTTTTAAACTGGGGAAAAGTAATTGCAGATAAAATAACACTTTGTGTCTTGCCTTCCAAACTGAGTGGGAAGGAAGCTTCAACCTTAATTGGCAGTAATTGGCAACTTTACTGAGCAGTCTCCGCAGGGAGTTGGAGGACTAAACAGGCCTGGAGACTGAACTATCCTTTTCATCCCTAGAGAGAGGGTCTTTACTAGGTCAGGTCTGGGAAAAACATTGGCAAGGCACCAATGGAGAAAGCTTGCACTGCCCCTGGCTGAGCTGCGCCTCTTCTGTGGATAAATAAGAGTTCACTCTCAGGGGCTGTCAGTCTGGCACCTTTTCCACACTAAATTTGCATGTAAAGAAGAAAAAGAATGGAAAATATTTGAATAATAATGAGAGCGAGATCAGGGGCAGAGGTTCTATACTCTGTGTAGGATGCTGCCTGTGGACTGTGAAATGAGGCTGTTTGGCTTAAACTATCTGCTGTCAGAGATTAAAATACCTTTCTTTTTTAATAATCACATGAACTGACTCAGTTTACATGAGTGACATCATGTGCATTTCTTCCCTTGAGCAAAACGTATAGAGCCTGAAAGATAGGGCACAGCGTTCCGAGTTTCTGCATATGGCAGAAAGAAACCCATGCAGAGGCACAGTAGCATTTTAAAAAATATTAGATATGGTATTCTCAAACTTCCCATCGCAAAGGTCAGGCCTTAATAGAGAGAGTGTCTCCTGGCAACATCTCATTTGTGACCAGCTCCCTTTCATTTGCAATAATATAACATGCCTGTGGCAACAACAGCAGTCGCTTCCACAGAAATGTAACATGAGGGAAGTATTGGCACATTTTTAACCATCTTTAATGCATCTTGTTCTTTTTTTTTTATAAAGTTATCCATTCTGTCTCCATTTGATTTTCATTTCATCCTTCTCTTCCATCCTTCTAGTTGAAAACAAGAAAGAAGGCCATTACCTTGTCACCAGTCAGGTCTCTGCAGACGACAGTGTGTGAACCTTGGCATTAGATTAATCTCCCCACTGGATATTAATATTGTTACATGGGGAGGGAGGGGAACAAGAAAGAAGATTAATCCTGTAAAACAAGTCTCTCCTTCAGAGGATGTGAGTTACCATAAGAGCGAGTAATATTTATTTGGGAATACAAAAATCATTCTTCAGGAAACAAAGAAACAAAGAAAACTTAATCACAATGAATATGAAAAAAATTAATCTAGAGGCAGAGGGAATATCTTAAGGAACTATGAAATCTGCTCGAAACAGTGAATCAAAAGTTCACTTGTTCAATTTAAGTTTACAGTTCTATTATTTATTCAGTGTTAATTTATGTCTAAAGATATTTTCCTTATAAACTTCTTTCCTGATAGACTTGTTGAGATATCCTGTTCAGAATGTGATTAATGTTTTTTATGACAATTTGTTTTAATATTTTCACCTCTAGTGCTGAATTCTGAGAGGCCCACATCCAGTAAGACCGATACAACACTGTGAATCTGTAACATTATTCATCAAGAGCGCACCTATAAAATGTGTTAGTACCCCATCCAACAAATTAGGCCCCGATGGATTTTATAGGATGATTTTGAGAGATACACAAGGTGGGACTCCTAAATATCTCCCAGGAAGTTCTTGGGAAATCAAAGGGCGGGGGTCTTGCAGCTACAGTTTGGGCACTAAGAGAAAAGGGCTCATCGAAATCAGTAGAAAGACTCTCATTTACTTCAGTAGGCTTTGGATGAGGCTCAGAAAAGCCCGCTTGATAATTCGGGCTCAAAAACAAGACTAGGTGAATTTTTGCTATCAACTTTTTTATTACTACTGCATTTTCTTCATTGACTAGTATGCAAGATAGTCAACATTCATCATTCTGACTGAGAGGGGGATTGGATGCCAGGAACAACTGACCTGAATTCCCTGTTGTGTCTTTCTCTCAGTGTATGGCCTTGGGAAGTCCTTTAACCTTTCTATGACAGTTTCTCCATCTGAAAAACAGAGATAATACTTTCCTATCTACCTCACAGAAGTCATTTGGATTTGTTAACTTCTTTATAATGTTTTGCTAAGCTGAAGCACTCTATGGTGGCATTTTTGTAGTAAGCAAAATATTTTTTTTAAAAAGACACTTCCTATGTGGCTAGTTTCACACAAGATCTTTTACCGATTACTGGCAGATAGTTTTTGCCATGTGTGACCCGATTTGCAGAAGTGCTGTACGCTCTCAATTGACAGTAAAATCTATGAGTGCTTAAACACCTCTGAAAACTCAAGCCAGCAGTCTCTTAATTGAGGACACCAGCACATCTGCCAATAAAAAACCTTTAGACGTGCATCTACCGTATTTTTCGCCCTATAAGACGCACTTTTTCTTCCCCAAAACGGGGGGGAAAAAGTTGGTGCGTCTTATAGGGCGAATGTGCGCCCCGGTTCCCCCCTCCCCGCCGCGGGCGGGCTGCCGGGAGCGTCCCGGTTCCCCCCTCCCCGCCGCGGGCGGGCTGCCGAGGTTCCCCCCTACCATGTCGATCATTGTTGCAACCACTGTCATATATTTGAAATCCTGTTGAGGGGAAGCATGAATGTTCAGCCTTGAAATTGGTAGCAGATGAAAATTTGAAAGCTAATGTCTGGGTTTATACAATCTTCCTGGCTAACAAGGGAGGGGGCATATTTGCCCCACAGCTGGTTGCACTGAGGACATACCTGGGAAGCCAAGGGATTTAGAAAGACAAAAGGCATGGTATGACCAAGAGACTTATAAACACTGACATGTAACAAATTAAGTGTTACTGTTAAGGTTTAGCCTTCTGATGTATTTGATTTTTATGTCAACCCTGGTAAAAAGGAACAATGTAAGGTAAAAAGCCTGTAAACATAGTTGAGATGATATCTGAAAACACTGTATGCTAAAAAAGCCTTATAATAGTAAAATGGTATGACTAATACATGGAAGCATTCTTGAAATTTGGCACAGCAATGAAATCTTAACACATTTAGCCTGCTGTATCAAAAAGGGAAACTGAGGCACCCTACCATATTGTTTTTTCATGGCTAAATGCCAAGACTCCTACATTGTGAAGAACATTAATATCTATATTTACTTGATGTTCATTGGGTTCCAAACATTTGCCAGAGCTTGTATGAATAAATTAGCTATTTTCTTTAGCTCTTGGCAAGATCACATAAGACATAGAGGAATTATGCTGTAAGAACAGATTCAATTCACTGTTAGTCTAACCAAGTTTTACCTTGGATTTGTAAAATAATTCAATAAATATTGTTAATGTGATTTTGATAAACCATTTTCTGTTATACACCGATACTTCTAATATTGGGTTAGAAGCAGTAGTAATACAGAACCAATAATGGCAAGTTACATGGTTACAACCACATATGACACCTTTCATAGCCAATTTATGACAACAGTGTTTTGAAGAAGTGAGGGTAGCAGGCCTGATGTGAGGTATGGTGTGGTGTGACCTCTGCTAGTTGGTAGTGAGGGGCCCTCTGGGTCACACAATGGCCACCCGAGTTTGTTCTTTACTGTTCACTTGAAAAACAAGAATGCAGGAATTAAGAATTGACAAATGAAGTGTCACAAAGGGCTGCTCAGACATCTGTGCATAAAAATAAACCCAATACTGGCAAAAAAGAGAAGGGACAGTAACCAAGCAAGAATATTCAGTCAATTAAGGCTTGCAAGGAAAAGATAAGGGCAGTGGAAAAGCAAAATGAGTTAATTCCAGCTAAAAGGGTTTTACAAATATATCAGAGACAACAGGGTGTACTAAGGAGAAAGAAGGCCCATTAATAAGTGAGAAGACAGATTAATGCTAAATCAGAAATAAGCTACTGAGTTCCTTTCCATTGTTTCTTTCCAGATATGTTTCAATGAAGATAAGAGAGTAGTGAGAGACCTAAAATTTGACCATAAAACAAGCAGCTAGCTTTTCCTGCCTTGGTAAAACCCAGGAAAGGGGGCCTGGAGAGGAGTCCTCTGAAGGTTCCCATTCCAGAAATTCCCCCATGTTGTTTGAGGGGAGGTTTCCCTCCTGACTCATACCGTACCATACCCTGTGGCTCCTGGTAAGATCTCTGGGAAGCCAAACCCTGGGCTTTCACACTGACTCTGTGTCTCTGGATGTTCTGATTGTGACCCCTGAAATCTGGAGCCATTCTACCAATCAGGCCCTCTCCTGCCACTTCTCTCCCAGTCTCAAAGAGGGATTACCCACCATGGAGGACTTCCATCCCCTGGATGTATTACCTTTTCTGGAGAGCAAGAGTGGGGAGAAGGTTGATTGCCACCAAACCCAGCTTCCTCACAACCTGTGTAGTTCCCACTCTCTCCTAGTATTTGGAGCAGACAAGCACTCTGCATCTGGATACACCACACTCTGTATGGCACTTGGGGCATTACTCCCCATCCACTCCAGCATATTAAATAATTGCATATTGAATTTAGCCACTGACAAATCATGGACAACTGAGCAAATCTGGAGACTAGTAAATGTGATACCAGTTGCAAGAATGGAAAGATGAATGGTCCTGCAAGTACAATAGAACAAAAAAGTAATTAAATATCTAGAACCTCCCCGTGAATGCCCTCAACTCCAGTTCAAAGCAATCAGCCAACTTCTCATGTCCCCACTCTGGCGAAATTCTCATGGAAGTCAATAAGAGGAAAGACCAAGGAAAGACTTCATGATCTAGGCCATTGACTTGGAATGGGAGTTAAGCTCACTTAGCTTTTTCAGGGCTGCACCCCTAATAAATGCATGGGTTTCTACAGAACAAATTGTGCAATATAAACTCTATTATTTTTTGGTAGAATTAAAAAAATTATTGGACGTGAGGACCATAGCAGATTTAATATGTTTGAATTGTACTAGTACATTCAATACTATAGCTCACAACGTCATAGTTCAAAATTAATTCTCAGGGTCTTGAATAACAATATCATCATGAGGAGTGAGAACTGCCAAAATGACTGCTAAAAAAGATAAGAAGTAGAACTATCTCAAAAGTATGGAGTATCCAGTGAGGTACCACAGGACCAATATTAGGTTGCATCTTATTTGACCCCCTCATTCTTGTCGACCTGTAAGCCAGAAATGTACTGGGTCTAAGGCTTATTGGTGAACCAGACCCTTTTAAGAATGCTGTTAAACCATTGTGGGATGTGGAAATTGGCAGACTGCTAAAACTTCATAGTGTTTGGTTATTTGATTTACAAATGATTTTGCAAGGAATGTTCTAACTTCAGAACACATGTAAATGTATAAATAATTCACAGACAATAAAGGTTATGATCAGATGTGGAAGGATTAGATTTTGATCAGTAAATGTAAATAAATATCGATTTCATTATACACACAAATACTTCTGCCAATAATTTAAATTTACAGATAGGCAAAGAAAGAAAAATGCGGCTTGAGGACTTAGTAGAGTTTGATTTAAGGCTATTTACTTTGTATATTTTGACACGTGAAGTTAATAGTTTGTGTTTTAATTATTATAAAGCATTTACTTTTTGAATCTCATTTTTACTGTCATTAAATAATTTTTATCTGACACACACTCCATAATGTGTATCTGACACACACTCCATAATTTCCCATAACAAGTTTAATCAATAAAAATATATAAAAATGCTTAAAACCTATAATTTCGCACAACTGAAAAAATTAAACCTGATAAAAAAATGCTTAAAAATAAACATTGCTATTATCCATCTAATTCTAAAAAAAATAAAAATTTAATTCTGGCAGGCCTAGTTATGCTTAAGCAGAAGATATATGATCATGTGCTTGGAAATGTATTACATGTACTAGACAAATATATATTTATATCCTTCTGATGGGACAGAAGACCTTATAAGATATATACAAGTTACTTATATATAAGCAGATGAACTAGACAGCACTGGGATCAGTTTGTCATCTTTGGCACTGGCTGAAAATTTCAGTGCCATAGAGTTGGTAACATTTATGCCTTTTTACTATGTGATGGATTATAATTGATTAATAAATATCAATCAGTCTTGGGCATCTGATGTCTCTTTAATTATTAAATAAAATTGAACCTGAATTGGTAACATTATGATCAGGATGAGGAAGGAAGTAGCATGCTAATGAATAAATCAGAGACTAAACTAAATTGGGCTCTTACTAAAATTGCAAACACTTATGGGTAAGAGAGGGACATGATCACCATCTATAAATAACTAATAGGGCTTGTCTTCACTAGGCTGGTCTGGGATCGATCTTTTGGCGAATGATTTATTGTGTCTTGTCAAGATGCGATAAATCGATCACCAGCGGTGCCCCCGTCGACTCCGGAAGTCCAACTTGTCAAGAGGCACAAGCTGGAGTCGACTGGGGAGCGCGCCGCCAACTGCCGCCACCGTGAGGACGGCAGGTAAGTCGGCTGTGGATACGCCGATTTCAGCTATGTTATTAACGTAGCTGAAATTGTGTATCTACAGCCGATCTCCCCTCCTAGTGAAGACCAGCCCTAAAGGATGATAAATTCAAGGAATAACCAGAATTGTTTAGTGTGATGAATGTGGGTATAGGTAGGAGTAATGAGAGAGAATTTAAAAAGGGAAAATGTAGCCTGAATATTGGGGAAATTTTGTCCAAAGACTGAGATATATTACATTGTATAATAGTCTCAAGATAAGTGGTAGAAGCTTGGGACTTTTAAAACTAGATTGTACGAAGCAGTTGAATTATAATGAAGGGAACAATTCTGCATTGGCTGGGAATGGGCTATATGATCTAATAAGCTTTCTCTATTTCTTGCATCAATGATTCATTTGATTTTAAAATGCAATATGAAGCCATGCATGAATTTTGTATGACATATTTTATCAGTGCTAAGAACTAAACAGTGAAGTCACCTAGATAACTAGCACAGGCCTTCTAATCATAATGATAAGCATGTCAGAATGAAATAATTGTTCTTCAAATGTATGCTGTATTAAACTAGGTCGGACTGCTTTTTTATTCCAGGAAGAGCTTGGTACTGATCAGAGAACAAGTCGCATTCAAACCAAAAACATTCTTCTTATTTTGCCTTCTTCCAAATAATGGTCAATTCATTATTGAATCTCTAATGATTATAGTCATTGGGTTGGCTCAATAAGAATAATTCTAAGTTGGCACAGATTTGACCTAGTCCTCCTTCCCTGGAGCCCTGGATATCATTATCAAGTTTGCAACTCTGTGGGGATAGGGCTAATTAGCAATAATGGAAGTTATGTGGATCCACTGAGAGGGCAATATGGCCTTGTGAGTATTGCCAAACATTTTTATTTCCTGGGGAAGCATTTCTTTTGTCATGTTCTTTGTTCTTCCTCCGGCATATTAACATACAATAAGATCCTTATAACTAATTGAATTCACTCCATTAGTGATTGTTATTAATGGACCAAATGTTGATGTGTTATGTCAGTGTAAATCAGAATAACTCGGATGGCTTCATGAAATTTATAACTCTCCTTATCCCCTCCCCCTGCATGTGTATGCATGTGTCCATTTCTGGTGTTCACACTTCAAAAAGGATCTTGAAAAATTGGACAGGATTCAGAAAAAAAAAACATGAATGATCTGAGTCTCGAAAACTTGCCATACAATAAGAGACTGCAGGTAGAGGGGAGATAGTCAAGTGGGAAGAGGCAAAGTCAAGGAATGGCTATATCTGCAACTTTGCTACTCCCTGTTCAGTAAATCCTTACCTTGCTGGAGGATGCAAAAAGCAAAAGACCATGGGAGGAGAGCTCCTGTGTGAGCCATGCTGCCATGGGGGGATCAGGATCCAGAGAGGAAGTACAGACCACTGTATGAATTGTCCTAACTTCCAATGGAGTTCCAAGTTGTGCCTGGACCCCAAAAGATGCTCCTGGGTTTCTTGGGATGAGCTCTCTTTACACAGGATTGGGGAGGGGGAATAGCGAATGTTGCTTCTATGAAAGAAATTATCAGGTAGAATGTCTGTGATTTTTCAGATTTGCAGTCCTTTGTGGCAGTAATTCCTATAGGAAACACTCTGCCCCATGGTTGTTAAAAGCCTGCTCCAAAGTCCACTGAAATCTATAGGAGTCATTCCTATATTTAGATAATGGCATAGAGAGTACACTTATAAAGTTTGTGGATGATACCAACCTGGGAGAGGTTGGAGGATAGGGTTAAAATTCAAAATGATCTGGACAAACTGGAGAAATGGTCTGAAGTAAATAGGATGAAATTCAGTAAGGACAAATGCAAAGTATTCCATGTAGGAAGGAACAATCTGTTGCACACATACAAAATGGGAAATGACTGCCTAGGAAAGAGCACTGCAGAAAGGGATCTGGGGGTCATAGTGGTTTTTGTACCTAAATGGAACAAAAACAAATTTCAAAATATCAAAATCCTTTGTGAAACAGAATGACCTTTCTCTCCCCAGCTCTAATTCAAACCTCTTCCCAGGGATTTACAGCTAGATGAAAGGGTGGCATAATGGGAGATGAATTTCAATCTTTTTATATGCTAGGTAATAATTGTCTGACCTACTCATACATATTGCTGTTTTCTAAATTGTCTGCAAGTATTTTGGAGGAAGAGCTGGGCCTCATTATGAACAGCTCAATTGAAACACCTTAATATAGGAGGCAGTTAAAAAAGGGAAACAAAACATTAAGATGTATCAAGAAAGGACCTAAATACTGGAATACTGTATGCTATTATATCAATAGATTATTTTATCTGGAATAATGGGTTCAATTCTGATCACATTATCTCAGAAGGTACAGCAAATATAAAAGGGATTCAGAGATGGGCAACAAATTCTAAGTATGGAAGGACTTATTTATGAAGAGAAATTGAAAAGAATGGGACTGTTTCATTTGGAAAAGAGATAAAAAGAAGAGATATAACAGAGGAATACAAAACAATGAGTGGTAAAGGGAAGTTAAATCATCCACACCTATTCACACTTTCTCACAATAAAAAGATGTCAAGCTATTCAGTGAAATTGAAAGGCCACATATTTAAAATTGATAAAAGAAAACAATTTTATACACAAACACATTACTAATCTATGGAACTCATTACCACTAGGTATGGTTGAGCTCAGCAGATTAGTATGACTCAGGTAGAGAATAGAAACAGTTCTATTACAGCGGATATAGACATAAAATAACCCCTTTTCCCAGGTGTTGTCAGCTACAATGGCCAGGTTCAACCAACTATGGGTACCTCTTAAAACTAGTACCACTGGCTTGAGACCAACCCAATGTTCCCTCTAATTTCTGACAGGCCGTGTGCACAAAAAATGTCTTCTGTGCAAATTGTTGGGAGCGCAGTATTTCGCTGTGTGTGCAGCGTTTAGGATCTGTGTGCGTGAGCACATGCACACAGCTTAGAGGGAACAGTGGACCAACCCAGAATATCTGGATCACTAAATACTTTCATTGAGTGTCCCCAGTAGGCAATGCTTCCTCACTTGCAAGCAACAAGTGTGTATGAAAGAAGAAAAATAGTGTTCGGGGAAATGGGAACCCAGCATCAAATTGGAAAGACACAGCAATAATAGCTGTATGAATGATAGAAAAAACCCAGAAAACCTACTTCCCCACGGTAACTTTGGCAGTAGTTTGATTACTCTGTTCTCAACCTGGCAGGGTAAACGTCCAATAGGCAAATGTCTCTTTACCATGATAATTGCTCACTTTCTCATCCACTCCCAGTTTGGTGTTAGTGGGTAGCAGAGTTCCGAGGTGCCCTTGGGGTGTAATGTCTGGACCTGTTCTGAAGTTCTGCTACTTAACCCTCCACCTATGGAAAGTGTAGTTTTATTTAGTGATTAGATATGAGGGGCCTCACCAGCATTCACTCAGCTCTAGTGCTACTTCAGCAAAGAGTCTTTCCTCCATTGCTCCCATTTGAGGAGCCACTGCTGCATTATCTCCCATCAGAAAGTCCTTAGCCTGTGTTATCTCTCACCAGGAAGTAATGTAGGTTCCTCTGGGAATGGGAGCCAGTAGGATACAGGAAACATGAACAGTCTTTGGTAGAACATAGGAGCCTTTTTCCCCTCTCAATTCAACTTCAGCACCTAATCAATTCGGAGCTTGAGCACAGTTATAGCAACTCCCAAATCATCAGTGGAAGAATTCTAGATGGAAACATTATTCAAATGAAGTTCCCTTTGTAGTCATATTTCTCCCTATTCAATAATAGACAGTGGCAGAGAGCTCCTTTGCCTCTAAAGCTTTTGCCCATCTGGACTTCTGAATAAATATCTTATACAAATGAGGCAACTGTATTTATTCCTCCTCCCTCCCCAGCCCCCAACTCCCTCCAGTTCACCAACAGATGGGAGCCGGGAGCTTCAGATCACAGAGCTTACACATATCAAGAATGTAGACTGTCATGCTTAGGACATAAACCAGCAACCACTAACTGTTGGATGTTAGGAAGAATATTTTCTGCTGGCAGGTTGTTACATAAGTGCACACTGTAGCATTTTGCACCTCTCTGCTACAGATGGTACTGGCTACTGTGAGAGACAGGATACTGGATTGAATAGACACGTGGTCTGCTCCAGTATGGCGGTTGCTCTGTTTCAATAAAAGTGGGTGCAACTCATATGCCATGTTTGCATTCAGCCCAGGATGTGTGGGTACGCAAGTGGTGACTATTAATAACTTTTTATTTCTGTGCAGTAATACCCAGTCAGAGATTAGCATCCAAGGTTGCCTCAGGTTTCACTACATTAATGTCAGATAGGTGATATCAGAGATGCATTTAACCCAATGAGACTTTTCAGTACATGCAACAGTTCTCTCGATTTCCCCTCATGCCCTGCATATGGTCTTTATCTTTCCATGTAAACCTGTTTCTTACAGTAGTTTAATTTTCAGGGTTTTTTTTTTTTTCTGAGAACAGGGAATTACTTTTTTGGTGACTTAATAGTAACTTTACTGGGGTTATATTAGGGGGGGGGGAAGGGTTTTACTTCTGTATTAATGAGCTGCTTGTTAGTGCTACCATCTTAAGCCTTTTGATTTTAACTACATTTTCACCAACCTAAGAATCTTTTGGTGAGAGGGTCCTTGTTTTCAATTGATCCTATCCCTAGTTTCCGTTTCAGTTAATCTAGATGAACTGTCCAGTGTATTTAGAATCTTTCTCAAAAGTCAACATAGTGTATATAGAAACCAAATATTCTCCCTCCCAAAAATATAAGGGGAAAATGCTTCTTTCAGTTTAAGATTAGCAGAACACTCACATATGCTTTAGCAATGGTTCAAGCTTATGAACCCTTTCCAAGTATTATTAAGCCCTAGGTTTCAGCAAACCATGAGTCAAGCCACTACAAATCTTGATTTTTTAGAAAAAGATAGTAAGTAGTGGGTTCTTTTTATTTACCTTCTAGTTTTTGAGATATTATGATTCATATTTTCAAGCATTTCTTTGCAGCCATGAGGGCTGTCAGAGAGCAAGATCTCTGAGTAGCTGATATATTTGATTACCTTAGGGCTTGGCTAAACTTGCAGCTGTAGAGCGCTTTGGGTTAAACCAGCCTTTGGAGAGCGCAGAAGGGAAAGCGCTGCAGTCTGTCCACACTGACAGCTGCAAGCACCCTGGCATGGCCACATTTGCGGCACTTGCAGTGGCATTGGGAGCGGTGCATTATTGGCAGATATTCCAGCGTTCAAGTAGCTACAACATGCTTTTTAAAGGAGGGGGTGGAGTGTGTTGTGCGTATGTGGGGAGAGAGAAAGTAGGTTTTTGGAGTGCTGAGAGTATGTCAGCGTGCTGTCTTGTAAATTCAGTCTCCTGTAGCTGCCCTGCCTCTCACTCACTCACTCACTCAGTAAATGTTTGCTTTGTTTGCTTTTCGCCGTTGCAGATAAGCAGCCACTGTCTGAAACAGAGCTCTCTGAAAAGGCACTTTTCAGAATTTCACAACAAAGGGAAGAGAGGCCACTTGGTTAAGGGGATTATGGGGCATTTCCAGAGGTCAATTAGAGCTAGTAACATTACTTCTCATTTACACTGGAGCTGCAGCATCTCACTCAATACACAACAGCCATTAATCCTCTCAGGGAGGTGGAGTACCAGGACCGCTCCAGCCGGGGAGTCAAAGCACTCTACATGCCTTGCCAATGTGGATGGCGAGTAAGGTAGAGCTCTGGGAGTCTTTATTGTGGTATAAAGTGCAAGCCCTTAACCTGCCCCTCATAATATCATAATTTCTAGACCATGACAATAATGCAGCAGTCAACACTATAAGTGGATAAAAGACTGCAAGGCTGGGTCCGGTTGTTTCCTGACTCACGCCCTGTGTTGTTGTTACTTAAATGGAGCCAGGATTTCATGTCAGGTGTGTACAGTTAAGCATACTTGCATTTGCAATATTGTGGTCTGGTTTATTTATTGTAGATATAAGTACAGGAGTTACACCTGCTTTGGTAGTGCAGCCTTTGATAGAACTGATTGCTTTTAACATTTTGAATTGTGTTGTTTTTCTCTCTTTAGATTGATTTCTTGTTATATATGAAAACCGTCATTTCTCACATTTGATATCCTACTGTTTTTATTTCAGCTATTCAAAGGGTTCATTATTACTGCCTTTATTTTTCATAAAATACAGTTTAGTCTGATCATATATGTTATTGCACTTGATATTAACTTATTTATTCATGAAGTTATCCAATGATTAAAGAGAGTCCAATGATTTTTTAATATATATCTACATAACATAACATCTACACTACTATTTTATAATTATTGATTGTTAGGGTGACCAGACAGCAAATGTGAAAAATTGGGTCAGGGTGGTGGGTAATAGATGCCTCTATAAGAAAAAGCACCAAATACCGGGACTGTCCTAATAAAACCGGGACATCTGATCATCTTATTGACTGTGCATAGCTGTTTCTGAAAAGGAAAACTCTTTCTGCTCCCTTCCCCCCTCTCTCCCTGCTGCCTAAGAGAAAACAAATTTTACCAGGCACTTATTCATGCATACGAGCAAAAGTACAAATCTATGCAAGATTTTGTCCACACAGCACCTTGAAACTTATACCAACTGTCTTTAAAAGCAGTTGATAAGCACATTTGGCAACAATTTTCTAGTGTGGCTGTTGCTTTCATAGTTGTTTCATAATTTCCCAGTTGAGTCAGGGGGATTTTTCTAAGCTATCACATGCAAATTTATGTACCTTATTCTGCATTTATTTATTGACAAATTACATTTTTAGAATTTTAAAATATTATGGCTGAAATTTCATTTTTTGGCACAAATTTTTTAATTTTTTGGTGCAGAATTCCTTAAGAGTAGATGTTAGGCATAGTCAGAATTACAATGTATAAAGAGTTCCCTGGTTGGGTAAAAGTGGGAAGACCCATTAGAAAACTCCAGCAGGAACCATCCCTCTACTGACGATCATTTGGTGAGAGATCCTTTAGACCGGGGTGAACAAATTATGGCCTGTGGGCCAGACCGGCCCGTAAACCCATCCCATCCGGCCCCTGGTTGGGGAGGCTCATGGAGCTGCGTCACCCGGGCACTGCTGCAGGGCTGGGGCTGCGTACTCCTCCTCTCCCCTGGAGCCCTGCATCTCTAGGTCGGGGGTAGATGGTTTGGGGATTCTGAGGGGGCAGTCAGGCGGCAGGAAGTAGGAGGGGGTTGTATTAGGGTCGGGGCCTTCCCTACCCATCCCTCCATATAATTTTGCAATCCGGATTTGGCCCTCGGGCCAAAAAGTTTGCCCACCCCTGCTTTAGACTCTACAATACCTTGAAGATGTGATATGGCTACAGTAATAAATTTTGCATGGATTTTTGTGAGATTTCTATATGTCTGGGAAAGTGTATCTTTCCTCTCGCTTTAATAAAATTCATAGTACAGATAAGACTTTGCTCTTGTGAATGTGTTTGTGGTCACTGTCCTTGGTCTTCATGTGTTCCTAGAGCCTTCAAATCTGACACAAGTACCAGAGGTGATTTTCATTTTGTTGTGCTTGAAACGGTAGCAACCAGAGCAGAACACATGGTGGTGTAATACAACATCACTAAATGTAATTAAATAAAATAAAAGGTTACATTAGAATATACTCATTTAAGGCAAAGTAAAAAGGCAATTCGGGGCCTGATCCAGAGCCTGCTGAAGTCAGTGAGATGTTGATTAAAGCTCAAAACCACTGTGCTATATCTTGTAATCTACAGCAGTGTGTGTTATCTTTGAGAAGGTAAGCAATTATAAAAATTAGAAAGGTCTTTCACTAAAGGAAAGGAAATGAAGCTATTTTGAAAGAATTATGCAAGGCTACCAGCCGAATATACATATTTTCCAAGTGTTTTAAACATTTATTGGATCATCTAAGTAAATGAAACAGATTAATTACTCTAATATCCAATAAAGCAATTATCAGGAACTCAGCTGGCTCTGGGTGTGGTCGCCTAGCAACCCACTGAGCTTGGCTGGGCCCAGTATACCTTCCCTAAATGACTGTGATTCCTGATTGGTCCAAAGGGCCAACAGACATAATTTAAGCTTTGTAGCAGCAGCAGCAGCACAGTGGCTGATCAATGCACTCCATGCCTGCAGCTGTGCCAAAAATGGCTTCCTGTACTGACCCATTCTCCAACCTGTGCCTGGTCCTGCTCCAGCATTGGTCCCGACCTTCCTTAGAACTCCTGGCTCTGGTCATTGGCTTGGCTCCTGACCACGGCTCCAGTTCTGACCTCTGATTATGCTCCAACCACTGAGCTAGACTCCTGTTCCAAACACTAGGTCACACCACCTACTCCCCTGTGTGTGTGACAGCAATAAACCTTTCTGACTCTTAGGAGTGTATTTCTAGGATTAATCAGAATGTTGTTTATATAGTTGGAAATCTCTATTTCACAGTGAGTTACTCTCACTTTATTAGTCTTACAAAGGGGAGCACTGAAATCTAATTAAAAGTTTTTGAAATGTCTGTTTCCTACTGGAATCTCTTTTCAAACCCTTGTGTCATCAGCAGTTATAGTGACAATAAGTGGCTTTCAATAGGGAAGGTAGTAATGGATAGAACCTCTTTGGTGCACTACATTGATGTGAATTCAATTTATGGTATTAAAACCGAGCAGACAAATGGGCTTTCCAGTGCGCAAAGCTTTTTGATACAATCAGATATGAAATACATTTTCTCATCTTCATTTTAACAAGCGGTACAGCAGTTTTTTCTCAATTCAAAGCATTTCCACCATAACAAAAGACAGGGCCTGTAAGAGGAAGAAATTATAATTTATATAACATTGTACAGGTGCTTTGTGCTTGATAAACAGATGAACTCCATGCCCTGAAGTTCCTGATGTCTAGAATTAAGAATTCAAATCTCCAGCAAGTAAATTTATATATTTTATTTAGCCCAAGTACCTTAACCCTCCACATGGCGATGAAATATATGTTCTCTACATTTCCCTATGAAAATGTGATCTCAATGTGCAAAACCTGGTTTTGCACCATAATGCAAAAGGAAAGGACAAAGTGGATTTAATAACCTATAAGAATCCCTTAGCATACTCCTAGAATATTCTTGTTACTTGTGGTTACCTGAGGTTAAAAATTGGATTATATTTTTAGACTTTTCAAAAAATTGTCCTTTTTCCCCATAAGGACTGCAAGTGCTAATTGCTTTTCACGTGAATGTTTTAAATATTGCCATTTCAACCAAAAGTGTCATTGACATTTTAGTATAAAAAAGGATGACATTTTAATGAGAATGTTGACCCATTTTTTTAAATTGAAATCTGAAAAATTTCTATTAGCGCTAGTGATGACATTCACACAACTATGCATATCTGTTCTACAGAGTGTAGCTCTAGCCACTTTTGTGACATTGTTGCCCTTCAATGAAGTAAGTTGACCAAATGTTTTGCCAAACTGAAACACGTCCTTCATATTAAAAAAGTTTCTATGGTATTTTCAACTGGGCTGAGTAACATATAGGAGTTTATCATAGCAGTAGATTGGTGAGTTCACACCAGACACTGGAAATTACTAATACCACAGCAGTCACTTGGAACACGCTGCATACACGGGATTGCCATTGGCATAAGAGTAATGCTCAAGAAAAGTGACAATTTAATTTGAATAGGATTTCATTTGAGCAGAAGTCCTTAAAACTATTAAAATACTGTACACCCTCTGACAACTCTCAGAGGCATTGGACACCTTTCTTTTCCCTCTAATTAAAAAGAAATCAGGCTACTGTTATGATTAAAGATGAACCAGAACAAAAAACAATCTAAATTCAAAAGTGTTTGCAACCAGCCCATACAGAACCTGCAATGCTAACTCTCCATATTTCTTTATAGTTCATATGAGTTTGTAGCCGCAGAAATATAAAAATATATATATATTAAATTCAGCAGTCTACTTTGGGCTGTGAGTTGAATGTTCCTTCTGCCAGTACACATACAGTATGCAACAGAGAAATTATAGGATACACAGGTGATTTTGCACTTATACTTCAGGAACAGAAGCTCCAAATCTCAGACTATCTTTAGGGATTGTTTACTTACCTTGATGTCTATTCCACAATTACATAAAGATGTGCTGATTTGTTACAGTAGCATCAGAATACAGGGGCCTGTTCCAAAGTCAACTGAAGTCAATGGAAAGATACCCACTGAGTACAATGGCCTTTGGATCAGGTCCAGAGATTATTACTATTCTTATTGTGCTAGAGAGGGTTGATTTACTATATCCATCTGTTTAGTTTCTTGTTAATGTGTAACTATTGTAATCAAGTGGTGCGAATGAGCTCTCCCCTGCCATTTATTGATGAAGTGGGGGAAAAGGTGTCAGGTGCAGATTATTTGCATAGATGCACATACATTGCCTAGGTGATCAGTAGACAGATCTGCTTTTCCAAAGTGATTACTTCTGGATGTTTTGGGCTAAAATTCACTTACATCTTGGGTTAGGGGGAATGATACGTTGTTATCCTTAATGTATGCCTAAAGGGCAGCAGAATTGTACTTAATACTCCCATAAGGGAGAGGGGTCATGCTAAATTGAACCTTACTCACTATGCAGAGAGTAGTGATGACAACCAAGATGACAAGTCAGAGGGAGTGGGAACGGTGTTCTTACCTGCTGGTGTAGAATCTCTTTGACCCTCCCCCTCCAGTGTTTAAAAGCAGAGCTGACTTGATTCAATTTAGAGTCCTTGTTTCCACTCAGCAATCACTAGACTGATAGCTGGTCTTGGGGGCTGAGCCTTCGACCTGGTGTGTGGACAGATAACACAAAAAAGGCAGCAGCAGTGAGGATCCAAACTTATCCAGTGGACTGACTAAAGAGTTGACATCATTCAAGGCTGGGCTAGGTGGTGGAACCTCAAAACAGGCATCACTGTGAAAGCCAGAGATGTCGTGAGATGAACAAGGAGTGACATCACTCAGCCCCACACACACAGATCACACCATCTGAATGCACCCCAGACTCACCAGGAATTAGGTGGAAAGGAGGGAAAGCAGAGAGTGGCATGTTAAAAGGACATTTGTTGATTGGACTTTCACGGTGCAAGGTGGGAAATTTAATTTTGGCAAAGGACTAGTGTCCAAGTTACTGTGGGGCAGGGGTTTACTTATTGTTTGCACACTTTTCAGTCATTGTTGCAGTATTCCCCTGAAGTAATGCTGTGTTCCGTCTCCTATTATTGTTTTCTTTTATCATGCACAGACTCAGTGCTTGCAAATAGGGAAGTTTTGCTTCCTAGAGGTTTACAGTGGTGATGTTTAATTTCCCCAGATTACGGGATGCAGGTTTACGGAGGTTATGTTTTGTAATATTAAGAGGAAACTCTAGATTTTAAACCCAACCTTCATTGCTTCCAACATCACTTGGCAGAAGAGATATACCACAATTATGACTGATGTCTGTTAACAATTTAACAGAATAATTATAGAACTCAATCATTTGCATAAAGAAAAGTCCATATTTCATGGATGGAAAAATATCTGTTACTGTTTTCTCCATATGTTCTGAGTAGTAGGTCTGCTAAGACCTATATTTCTTCAAACTGTTTCTGAGAGTTTTTAATTCAGGCTCTAATTTTTTACATAATGCATCTCTTTATTTTCATGCCTTAACTGGGATTTTTATTTATTTATTTATTTATTTTGCAACCCAATGTATAGTTATATATTTCCTAACAGCTAATCTTCAGGGCTCTAATGCATTACAGTTAATGGGACTTACATATTGAAATCTAAACATGTGCTTAAGTGTTTTCCTGAAGAGGGATGGATTTAAATACCTGTTTAAATGCTTCACTGAATCAGGGCCTAAATTCATAATTTATTCTGTATCATTTTCACAACTGTAGGAGTATGTCCTAGACTATAATACTGTATGCTAATTTTGCTAAAAATTAGATTTGTGCTGAAAACATTTGTATGCTATTATGCAAGGAATGAAAGGAATATAGGGCTGGAAGGGAACTTGAGAAGTTATCAAGTCCAGCCCCTTGTGCTGAGGCAGGACCAAGTAATTGTAGATCATCCCAGAGAAGCGTTTGTCCAGCCTATTTTTAAAGACCTTTGATGATGAGAATTCCACAACCTTTTTTGGAAGCCTATTCCAGTGTTTATCTACTCTTATAGTTAGGATGTTTTTCCTAATATCTAACCTAAATCTTCCTTGCTGCAGATTATACCCATTACTTCTTGTCCCATCTTCAATGGGCAGAAAGAACAATTGATCCCTGTCCTCTTGATAACAGTCCTTAATATACTTGGAAAACTGTTAGCGGTATATTTCCTATATTTCCTTTGCATTGGGATGGTTTGCAAGTGTCCCTTTAACATTGTCTCATTAAGAAACTGCCCCTCTCCTGAACTCCTTTTTCCCTTCAGTTTTCTTTCATGGGACCTTACCTACCAGTTCTCTAAGTCTGTTAGAGTCTTCTTTTTTTGCTGTCCATTATCCTTAGTCTGCTGGTCTCACTCCTTCCTTTTCTGAGAATCATGAAATCTATTATTTCATGGTCACTTTCACGCAAAATGGCCTTTCACCTTCAGATTCGCTACCAGTTCTGACCTGTTGGTTAGAATCAAGTCTAAAATAGCTGTCCCCCTGGTTACTTCCTCCACTTTCTAAAACAAGAGTGATCACAGAAATTGCAAATTTGAGAGTAATCCCAGAAAATTCATAAGTGAGGTCTTATTTATTCAGAGCCTCTCTAGAAGAGATTGGCTGTAGTTGGTTACATTCTGTTAATAGTAACTTAAGGTGCTACAAGTATTCCTCATTTTCTTTACGGATACAGACTAACACGGCTGCTATTCTTAAACCTGTCACATGTAGAAGTGACACCAGGATTATTTTCCTCTAGAATTCTCTCCAGTAAGGTGAGGAGGCAAAATGTCTTGTGTGACTTTGTCAACATTTCATACAAAGTCATGGTGCCTTTCTAGCCCAAAGGGAAGCTAAGGGTTAATGTGAATTAATTCTAAACTGCATATCTGTGCTGAGCTAGTCAATTAAATCAGTTTATAAATGGAAACAATGACTGGAACATTTGTGAATGCATAGGTATATTTGAATTGTTCTGTTCCACCACCATCTGGAAAGATTATGATACTGAAATTGTTGTACATAGAAAAACTTTTTCAGGATAATGATTAGTAGACCGGTGATTCCTGCCACTGGAGTGCTTTGTTATGTTAGCCTCCTTCAGATTTCAAGCATGTTGCTGTCAGTAAAATGTTTGTTACATGAAAAATGGAAAACAACCTTCTCTGTCTTTCCAGCATCTTTTAAAAATAGGATAAAAGGGCTCGATATCACAGGATAGATAAGTCTCCCCTGCATTACTGACACTGCATTATCGACACTGCACTACCGACACTGATGTAAAATGAATTTCATGATAAGAACATAAGAACATAAGAACGGCCATACTGGGTCAGACCAAAGGTCCATCTAGCCCAGCATCCTGTCTACCGACAGTGGCCAATGCCAGGTGCCCCGGAGTGAGTGAACCTAACAGGTATGATCGAGCGATCTCTCTCCTGCCATCCATCACCCCCCTCTGACAGACAGAGGCTAGGGACACCATTCATTACCCATCCCGGCTAATAGCCATTTATGGACTTAGCCTCCATGAATTTATCCAGCTCTCTTTTAAACCCTGTTATAGTCCTAGCTTTCACAGCCTCCTCAGGTAAGGAGTTCCACAGGTTGACTGTGCGCTGTGTGAAGAAGAACTTCCTTTTATTTGTTTTAAACCTGCTGCACGCCAATTTCATTGAATGGCCCCTAGTTCTTCTATTTTGGGAACAAGTAAATAACTTTTCCTTATTCACTTCCTCCACTCCACTCATAATTTTATATACCTCTATCATATCCCCCCTTAGTCTCCTCTTTTCCAAGCTAAAAAGTCCTAGCCTCCTTAATCTCTCTTCATATGGGACCCGTTCCAAACCCCTAATCATTTTAGTTGCCCTTCTCTGAACCTTTTCTAGTGCCAGTATATCCTTTTTGAGATGAGGAGACCACATTTGTACGCAGTATTCAAGATGTGGGCGCACCATGGATTTGTATAAGGGCAATAAGATATTCTCCGACTTATTCTCTATCCCCTTTTTAATGATTCCTAGCATCCTGTTTGCTTTTTTGACTGCCGCTGCACACTGCGTGGATGCCTTCAGAGAACTATCCACAATGACTCCCAGGTCTTTTTCCTGATTGGTTGTAGCTAAATTAGCCCCCATCATATTGTATGTATAGTTGGGGTTATTTTTTCCAATGTGCATTACTTTACATTTATCCACATTAAATTTCATTTGCCATTTTGTTGCCCAATCACTTAGTTTAGTGAGATCTTTTTGAAGTTCTTCACAGTCTGCTTTGGTCCTTACTACTTTGAGCAGTTTAGTATCATCTGCAAACTTTGCCACATCACTGTTTACCCCTTCCTCCAAATCATTTATAAATAAGTTGAATAGGATCGGCCCCAGGACTGACCCTTGGGGAACACCACTAGTTACCCCTCTCCATTCTGAAAAAGTTCCATTTATCCCTACCCTTTGTTCCCTGTCTTTTAACCAGTTTTCAATCCATGAGAGGATCTTCCCTCTTATCCCATGGCAGCTTAATTTACGTAAGAGCCTTTGGTGAGGGACCTTGTCAAAGGCTTTCTGGAAATCTAAGTACACTATGTCCACCGGATCCCCCTTGTCCACATGTTTGCTGACCCCTTCAAAGAACTCTAATAGATTAGTAAGACACGATTTCCCTTTGCAGAAACCATGTTGACTTTTGCCCAACAATTTATGCTCTTCTATGTGTCTGACAATTTTATTCTTTACTATTGTTTCAACTAATTTTCCCGGTACAGACGTTAGACTGACTGGTCTGTAATTGCCAGGATCACCTCTAGAGCCCTTTTTAAATATTGGCGTTACATTAGCTATCTTCCAGTCACTGGGCACAGTAGCCGATTTAAAGGATAGGTTACAAACCCTCGTTAATAGTGGCGCAATTTCACATTTGAGTTCTTTCAGAACTCTTGGGTGAATGCCATCTGGTCCCGGTGACTTGTTACAGTTAAGTTTATCAATGAGTTCCAGAACCTCCTCTACTGATACTTCAATTTGTGACAATACCTCAGATTTGTCACCTACAAAAGACAGCTCAGGTTTAGGAATCTCCCTAACGTCCTCAGCCGTGAAGACTGAAGCAAAGAATTCATTTAGTTTCTCTGCAATGACTCTGTCATCTTTAAGTGCTCCTTTTGTATCTCTGTCATCCAGGGGCCCCACTGGTTGTTTAGCAGGCTTCCTGCTTCTGACATATTTAAAAAACATTTTATTATTACCTTTTGAGTTTTTGGCTAGCTGTTCTTCAAACTCCATTTTAGCTTTTCTTATTACATTCTTACACTTTACTTGGCAGTGCTTATGCTCCTTTCTATTTACCTCACTAGGATTAGACTTCCACTTTTTAAACGATGCCTTTTTCTCTCTCACTGCTTCTTTTACTTGGCTGTTAAGCCACGGTGACTCTTTTTTAGTTTTCTGGCGTTGTTTTTTAATTTGGGGTATACATTTGAGTTGGGCCTTTATTATGGTATCCTTGAAGAGAGTCCATGCAGCTTGCAGGGATTTCACTTTAGTCACTTTACCTTTTAATTTCCGTTTAATTAACCCCCTCATTCTTTCATAGTTCCCCTTTTTTAAATTAAATGCCCCAGTGTTGGGCTTCTGAGGTGTTATTCCCACCATAGGAATGTTAAATGTTATTATATTATGGTCACTATTTCCCAGCGGTCCTTTTATAGTTACCTCTTGAACCAGATCCTGCGCTCCACTCAGGACTAAATCCAGAGTTGCCTCTCCCCTTGTGGGTTCCTGTACCAGCTGCTCCAAGAAGCAGTCATTTAAA
Organism: Sternotherus odoratus; assembly: GCA_032164245.1. Classification (NCBI taxonomy): domain Eukaryota; kingdom Metazoa; phylum Chordata; order Testudines; family Kinosternidae; genus Sternotherus; species Sternotherus odoratus. Next base: position 93,735,306 of record JAVMKO010000003.1, read on the forward strand.
GTATCAAGAAATTTCATCTCTGCATTTCGTCCCGAGGTGACATGTACCCAGTCAATGTTGGGATAATTGAAGTCTCCCACTATTATTGGGTTCTTTATTTTGACAGCCTCTCTAATCTCCCTTAGCATTTCGTCATCCCTATCACTGTCCTGATCAGGTGGTCGATAATAGAGCCCTATTGTTATGTTCTTATTTGAGCATGAAATTACTATCCATAGTGATTCTATGGAACATGTGGATTCATTTAAGATTTTTACTTCATTTGATTCTACACTATCTTTTACATAAAGTGCCACTCCCCCGCCCCCACGACCTATTCTGTCCTTCCGATATATTTTATATCCTGGAATGATTGTGTCCCATTGATTGTCCTCGGTCCACCATGTTTCTGTGATACCTATTATGTCAATATCCTCCTCTAACACGAGGCACTCTAGTTCACCCATCTTATTATTTAGACTTCTGGCATTTGTGTACAAGCACTTTAAAAACTGGTCACTGTTTATCTGTCTGCTCTTCCCTGGTGTGTCAGATTCTTTATGTGAAAATTTCTCATCTGATCTGGCCTCTCCTTTATCCTTTTCCATCCTTTCCTGTCTAGAACCTAGAGAATCTTTAATGACAGACCCTCCTGTAAGAGAAGTCTCTATCCGATCCACGTGCTCCTCTGCAGCAATCGGCTTTCCCCCATCTCTTAGTTTAAAGACTGCTCTGCAACCTTTTTAATGTTAAGTGCCAGCAGCCTGGTTCCACTTTGGTTTAGGGGGAGCCCATCCTTCCTGTATAGGCTCCCCCTATCCCAAAAGTTTCCCCAGTTCCTAATAAATCTGAACCCTTCCTCTCTACACCATCGTCTCATCCACGCATTGAGACTCTGAAGCTCTGCCTGCCTACCTGGCCCTGCGCGTGGAACTGGAAGCATTTCTGAGAAAGCCACCATAGAGGTCCTGGATTTCAACCTCTTTCCTAGCAACCTAAATTTGGCCTCCAGGACATCTCTCCTACCCTTCCCTATGTCATTGGTACCTACATGTACCACGACCACCGGCTCCTCCCCAGCACTACTCATAAGTCTATCTAGATGCCTCGATAGATCCGCAACCTTTGCACCAGGCAGGCAAGTCACCATACGGTTCTCCCGATCATCACAAACCCAGCTATCTATATTTCTTATGATCGAATCCCCCACTACTAACAGCTGCCGTTTCCTAATAATTGGAGTTCCCTCCCCTGGAGAGGTGACCTCTGTGCAAGATGATTGAACAATGAACATGCAGCAACTTCTAAAAACTAGAAGCAATTGCACTTGCTCTTCACAACAAGTTATTACTAATGGCTAATGCATAGTGCACTTCCATGGTTTTAATTTTATAACCTGCTAGGGAGAAGAGCTAAAAATTATTTACAGACTGGTGTAAAATGGCATTACTTACTTATCTTTGCTTCCTCCTATCTTAAGTTGTCAAAAACACTTCACAAAACAAAATGAATGTACCATCTCTATGTTGGGATCCATCCGACGAAGTGGGTATTAGCCCACGAAAGCTTATGCTTCAAAACTTTATAGTTAGTCTTTAAGGTGCCACAGGACTTTGTTACCTCTGCTATTCCAGACTAACACGGCTACCTCTCTGATTATTGAAATCAAGCCATCTTGGTGGAACTTGGTATTTATTACCCCCACGGCAATAGTGTAAATAATTTAATATAAGAAAAGGAAAAGATGACTACAGCTAATTGTCACTGCAGGGATAGGTGCCATTCAACACCACAAATTAGAATGTGGCCAGAACACTAAGGTTAACCCCCACTCCATTCTCCTGAAAAGTGTCTTGGTATCTGTAACTAGTGCAATTAATTAATTCATCATCAAACTGGGATGGTGCATTTAGTGGGATCGTGCAGGGATCAAGCCTGGACCCAGTACTATTCCAAAGTTTCATTAATGACTTGGATAATATAATGCAGAGGATACTTATAAAACCTGTGGATTACCCCAAACTGGGAGGGGTTACAAGCACTTTGGAGGACAGGATTAGAATTATAAATAATCTTGACCATTGGAGACTTGGTCTGAAATCGACAAAATGAAAGTCAATAAAGATGACAAGTGCAAAGTACTTCACTTAAGGAAAATTCAAATGCCCAAGTACAAAATGGGGACGCACTGGCTAGGCAGTAGTCCTGCTGAAAAGGATCTGGGAGTTGGAGTGGATCACAAAATTAATATGAGTCAAAAATGTTAAGCAGATGTGAAAAAGACTAATGTTCTGGAGGGTATTAACAGGAGCACCACAGTTTTGAGAAAAGAAGACTGAGGAGAACTGATAATAGATTTCACATATGTTTAGGTCTGTTACAAAGAGGATGATGATCAACTGTTCTCCATGTCCACGGAAGAGCAGAATTGTCCACTGAAGGTAGGACAAGAAGTAATGGGTTAAATCTGCAGCAAAAGGATATTCAGGTTTGGAAAAACTTACTAACTAAAAGGATCATTTAAGTTCTGGAATAGGCTTCCAAGGGAGGTTGTGGAATTCTTATCATTGGAGGTTTTTAAGAATAAATTGGATTAGACAAACACCTATCAGGGATGGTCTAGGTTTACTTGGTCCTGCCTCAGTGCAGGGGGCTGAACTAGACAACCCCTCGAGTCCCCTTCCAGCCCTGCATTTCTATGATTCAAAGTATTCAGGATTTATTTGATTGTTTTAAGATTATGTAGACAGTAGGACAGATTCTGCTCTTAGTTACACAGGTGCAAATCCATGGAATGACTCTGGATTTACACTCATGAGACTGAGAGCAGAAACTGGCTCTGCCCCTCTAGCAACACAATGCTCCTTAGAAGGATGCTGGAATATTGGTTAAATATTGATTAGGGGGAAGAATGCATCACCTACTGAAACATCTATGTAAGTGCCTTCTACAGTGCATAGGTATTCTTTGGAGATCACCTATCCCAGTGACAACACTAGCCTTTCTTATGTCGAGGCCTTACAGGCAAAAGGGGAAGATTTATGGTTTTCAGACTATGTAGAAATTGCTGTAGCTCACTTCAGTTCTATACTACACCAGCCAGCTTGAAAATTCCCAAATGGCAGCCTACAGCCACCAGCCCAGGGGAAAGGGCAGAGCCAACTCAACTTTCTGTTAGTCAAGGATCCCCCTGTTTGCCTGTATCTTTTCAAGATACTTCACGTCTCATTTCTTTCCTAACAAGGTAAGTTTAAAGAGTAGAGCAGGCCAGGAAATGGAAATCTCTTCCACCAAACAAATGTGTGTGACTGGATTTCTATAAAAAATCAGTTTCAGGGATTTTTTGGCTTGTTGGCTGCCCAGGCCTCCCAGCTGCTTAACTTCCTGGAATGCTGGGAGCTCAGTAGCCAACCAGGTGGATTGTTGGGTAGAATGGAAAGCCAGTCACCTGACTTCCCAGGCAACTTTCTAGCATCCCATGGAGCAGAGGAGCTAGCTAACCAGGGAAGTAGGCCAGCTAGAGACTGATCTAGGACAGGTGATCAGGGAAGTTGCCCTGGGAACCAGCTTTCAGGGTTTGCCATACCACTCAGTCATTCTTTTTTTGGTTCAACTGCACCAGAGGATACTAAAATCGACTTCTGCTGTCACTGGCAAAATGCGTAGGACTGATCCTAACCAGGCCATCCAGTGAGCCCTGCAGTCTGCCAGGAAAGTAACCTATGAGCCCTGGAGCCAATATGTTCTGGCTGCCAGTTGACCAGACAGTCTGTGTGTCTGACTTCCATTAAAGCTTTCAGTAGAATCATGATGTTCCTAAAGAACATTACGATTCCACTGAATCAGAATTTTCTCACACAAGTCTTCCACTTCAACATTTTTCACTAGCATTATAGTTTTTTGTTCTGGATTACATGAGAAGTAAAGAACACTTCAGATTCATGCATTCACCATATGAATCAGATTAAATATTCTTTAGAATTTACTTTTCCTTCATGTGCCTCAGACTTACTGTAGTTTCCTCTTCTTCAGACCATCAAAGTTTTCATGGAAGCTTTTACATTGGATGAGCATTTGGTGTCACTGCGAATAAACTCCTTTCCTTTCAGCACATCCCAAGGGGGAAACTCCAGCTTGGTTTGCTCAAATGTCTGAGTTAAGACAGAAATAATTGTTCTCTGCCAAAGCTTATTGATAGACATTTTTCCCAAGATGCTAGGTTTTTAGCATTATGGAAGTTAAATTGTTTAGTAGAAAAATATTTATGTGGGTGTGTCAGGCCATTTAAACATGTCACAATGGGCTTGATCCTGCATAACAGATACTTTCAACAGTCTGTACAAGTACAAAGTAGAAACTGATGAACAAGACAGGAAGAATAGCGGAATGTGGCTTTGTATTAATGAGAGTGTTGCTGTTGGCTGCCAAAATGTTCCTGACTAGGAGCTCAGTGTTCGAGACCCCGGATGAAGACTCAAATCTGGGCCCCTCCCCCAGCCTCTCAAAAGACCATCAGTCGCCATTAAGTACTTTTAAAAGGAACTTCGTAGCCTTCTCTGAACTAATCTCATTAATTAGCTCATCCAAACCTATTTCAGCTTGCTTCCAAGTTCTCTATAGAAAAAGCTGCCAGATCACTTAACCTTTCTTGCCTCAGGGATGTTCTTAGATAGGTCTTGATTAATTTTAGCTTACTGAAAATCCTTTAATTAGCAGCTATGCTTACAGGAAGAAAGCACAAACTATGAAGTGCTGCTTCTGTGTTAGGGAAACATATCAAAAGCCCTGTACTGAATGTAGCTAAGGAGATCAATTGGTGTCTTTGTTTTCAAGTGACTCTTAGAATCATAGAATCATAGAATATTAGGGTTGGAAGGGACCTCTTAAAGATTCACTGTCCACTTGTGTTAATACTGAGTCAAAGATGGGGTTAAAAACTTTGCATTCAAAAACTTTTTTGGGATCTGATGATTGTTCGTCCATTCACCTGGCACTATTTTCATCCTTTGAAAGTGTTTCTCTTTGAACTGTGTGGATATTCCTAACATATCAGCCTGTGAGATAGCAGCTCCCTAACATACAATGAGCCCAGAAGACCATAATTCTGATAAAGTGTCTCAAAGGCCACCAAGTGAATCAAGAGCCATTTGAATGTCAAGATCCAGTCTTGTCAAGTTTTGCTCACAATGTTAATTTTTGCTAAAACAGTATACCACTTCTTGGCTGAAATGGCAAAATCTGAACTGTTCATTTGCAAGCCATCAGCATCCAATTTAAGTTCTGGCATACGTTTATGTCAAGCCCTGGTCTTGTCTAAAGTGTCAAGAACATGCTCAACCTGATTTCGGAGTGGACAGGTTGTCTTTTTCCTCCCTGAATGCCTTGTCAGGCTTTGGCATTTTAATGTAATGCTAATATTCTTTTTCAACACATCCCAATGACTTGTAGAAGCAGAAAACAGGGTATAAAATCTTTGCACAATTCCAAAAATAGAATAACTTGGGTAACAACCATTGCTGCAGCTTCTCCAACAAGATTCTGTGGGTGGACAGCACCTGGGGTGAAAAACACATACTGATATACCCAAATTCAATTTTGACTGTCTTCGTGTGATGTCAGTGCTGTTGTAGCCATGTTGGTCCTAGGATACTAAAGATACTAGGAGACTAAAGATACTAGGATACTTAGGATACTAAGATACTAAAGAGACAAGGTGGATCAGATAATATTTTTTATTAGACCAACTTCTGTTTGAGAAAGGAACAAGTTTTTGAGCTACAAGGAGCTCCTCCCAGACTCAAAGAAGAGGTCTGTATAGTTCAAAAGCTTGTCTCTTTCACCAACAGAAGTTGGTCTAATAAAAACATTTTACCTCACCCACCTTGTATATCTTTGTATGATGCAGACATGTCAACTCTGTTGTCATAGCATTGTCCCCTGCAATCAGAAATAGCTAAACCACCTTTTTTCAGCTTCTCTAAAATAGCCTCCATAATTCTCTCTCTCGTTTTGGTGTGGACATCAATTAAATCTACAATTTTTTCCACAATATTTGCTGTGTTTTGAAATCTTGGCATATCTTAACACCTGAGACATTTGTTCCATTGGGAGAGAACAGAAGTGCAATGACTCACAGAGAAGTAGTCAGCTTTCCTAAAAAACATTGTTGAAAATAGTCTGCCATACTTTTCTTGAGAACCTATTGATAAGTATATCTCTTTTGTGGTACCAGTCTTATAAGCTTCCACATGATCTTACAATACACTATCATGCACTGCAAGCAACTAAATCCAAAAAATTACCATTATGAGGACTGCCTAATTTCTAGTCTGAACCTCTCAAAGCTAAACAACTTTCATCTAACTACAGTAAAATATCCAAGCGATGACACCAAATATTGCACAACATGCCCTTCTGCATTTGATAGCAGGCTTGTGTATACCTGTCAATTGTGCAACCCTTTTCCAACTATTCTGCAAGTTCCACCCAGCAGGTGATTGCCTCCATGCATTCCTCCCAATGTCCATGTTTGTTCACTCAAATAGAAAAAGTCTGTGAACTCCGTTTTACAGTTCTCAAAGGAAGATGAGGAATTTGGCTGGAAAAGCAAACGAGCAAAACAGAACAGAGGTGCAAGTTGAACTGTAGATCAACCAATATCTCTAACATAACTCTGCATTAGGAATTTTGACAAAGAACTACAATTTACTACTTGGCTTACTTTTCATTCACTAGGCAAAAATGTCTTGTTCTATATTAACAACAGGATGCTTTTCTACTGAAAAAACTGACTTCTAGCCTAGTAGCCAGATCCTCCTTGTCAACAAGCGAGCAATGTCCACATCCATAATACTTGAACTAGCAATCAATGAGCAACTTTCTGTCCCCCAGAATCACAGCTCCAGGACACAACAGTTCAAAACCAGGTTCTGTGCTGTAATCAGAGACTTCAGCACCCAGCAAGCCTGACAAGCAAAAATCAATCAGCCTCACTAGCCCAAGGAAAGCTCAGAAGACATGTTGGGATGGTGCAGGCAGAAGCTGAAATAGAATAACCTGCTGTATATTGTGGTCTCCTGTTGATGTTCACTTGGTCTATGTAGGCTCAATTCAGTAAGATTTACAAAAGAATAATACAAATAGTATACATGGAGATGGTAGCATTCCATATATTTAAGGTTGCCTGACACTTTCTGTTATGAAACCCTGTTTTCAGTTGCTTATAACTTTGCAAAACTATCTATGTGTGCTGCAATTTGTCATGTTGGCTGTTGCCTTAGGTTGGTTATTTTTTTAAGTTTCAGTAAAATCAGCTTAGCTGTTTCTGACAACGTGATGGAGCAAAAATACATTTTTTGATGTTAAAGAAGGTCTTTCAACTGTTTTATAAAGATCTAGTGCCTCCAGGCTTTTTAGCAAGGACTTGAAATTCAGCAGGGATGTACCCTGGTGTCAAGGATTATTATTATTTTTTGTCAAACTGTCCCCAAGAAAAATGACCAATTGTGACTAAGCTATAGGCCTTTGAAACATCTCAGTTCTCACATGCACCTTAGAACCTTGATAGAATTTGGAAACTAAATTTTCTGAAGGTTCTATATGCACTGAGAATGCTCCAACCCCAGACTTTCAGAGATTCAGCAGGACATTTCTTCAGTTGTTGCTCCCAACAGCCTGGGGCTCGCTATGATGTTAAGCAACAGAAATTAGAGTGGGGAAATTGTCTCTCTACTGCATTCTCATTACTCCCTCTGCTGGAACATAGGCAGCAAGGAGAAGGTAACAGTATGACTCGAATACACGGCAGATCTGGCCAGAGGGCAACAAATAGGGAGGATTGGGACAAAGGGCCTGGAAGCTGTGAGTAGAAGATTGGGACTAGCTGGTCAAAGAAACTGGGAGAAGTGAGGTACAAGATAAAGCTGGTCAGGGAACTGGTATATGTATGACTGGTTGGGGAGACTGAGACTGGCAGGACCAGGAGCCTAGCAGAAGGACCCTAGAACTGGAATCCAGAGATTTGGACAAGAGCTGGAGACTAATGGCTTGGTAGAGAGAGACGAACTGGTATAAGGAACCTGGTTGTAGGGATGACTGGGATGAGGAGTTGTGGGAGGGCAGCCACAGGGTTGAGATAGGGACAAGTTGAAAGGATCAGCCCTAGGGGAAAACAGCAACAGAAGGGTCTATGATCATTATAGCACATTCTCCTGTAGAATTTCAAATGGACCACAAGGTTCTTCTGACTCAATATTCTTCTGCTGTCAGCTATCTATGAAACCCACTGGCAAAGTGTGTGTCTCATCTCCCTCTTGTGCTAGTCCACATAGCAGTAGTGGGTTGTCATCCTCTAATAGTTACTCCATTACCTCAAGTGACATACATGAGTGCTGTGGATCTAAAGATTGTGACCCTGATGATGTTCCATATGTATGTCAACATGATGGCATTTTTGTTTCTCCAGTTGCTTATTGAAAAAGTTAGGAACTGGACTGTGCTGAATCCATTAACAAACGTTGTTAAAAGAATGTTAAGATTAAATTCAAAAGATAGGAACTACCATGATAAAGAGTGTCTGTGCAATCTTAATTTGGCTCTTTTGTACATATGCATTATGAAACAATCTTTAATTACATAATCACATATTTTTCCCACAGAACACCTGCCTCATTCAGGGCACAGGTTAAACCTGTTCTGGGGAAAAAATCAGTGTCGTTCATGAGAGAGGAGGTAGCTTGTCTCATTTATTGCAGAAGCAGCAGGAAGGTGTGTATTATTTGTATCACTGAGGCAGGGGTCTGCAGTAAGAGAAAGGATGGTCTCATGATTAAGGACCTGTGTAGATCATGATTTCACAGACTGCATGGAAATAGGGAAATTAGCCTAATACTGTAATTTTTCCAATAAGGAAAGGAGGAAGGGTGCATCCCCCTTCCGCCACTCCACTATTTGGAAAAATCATGATATTGGGCTAATTTGGCTGCTCGTGGGTCTTAGCTTCTTATCTAGTCAGCTGGCAGGAAGAGGAGGAGGGACTGACAATGCATAGCAATTAGAAGTATCTCTATATGGCCTACAATAGCAAAACCTCCCACTCCATGGTGACAGACTTGTGGATGGTAGGCTTGTGCGATCACTCTAACAATAGCTGTGTAGAGTCTACAGTACTTGAAAGTAGTGATTCTGAACCCCAGGGATCGGGATGGGATTCAAAGTCTGATCTCCAGCCTGAGATGCAACTTCGACGCACTGTCTACACAGCTATTTCTGCAGTGCTAGCACAAGCCCAGTGAGCCTGAGTCTGTTGACTTGAACTGGGAGGCTCACTACTGTGGTCTATGTAACTATAAACTATGAGACCTGGCCCACCCTATAGTGACTCCCAGTAGACCCAGGGGGGACATATCAATGCTGGCTGGCAAACATCTGAGACTGGGATCTGCTGCTTGGAGCACAAGGAGGTGCTTGAGAAGCCCTTGCAGTAGAGGGACTGTGGTAGGTGGGGGTATGGATTCCCCAGCTGGAGCAAGGATCCCTCACACACTTGTTTATGCTCCAAGCAGTGGATCCTGAGTTTGTTTATTTAGGGAGTGTTATGCTGAACATAAAATACAGATGTTTCTCAGGAAGAGTTAGGGTGTGTTATTTCATTGACTATGAATATTTGGATAGATTACATTTTGCATGTATGTCACAATATGAGTAGTGTTATGGAGACTGGCCCCTTTTTATTGTATTTGAGCTATGATAAAACCCTACCACTATACCTGCATTATTTCCAACAAGACTCGAAGAGCCATATACTGTACAAGTGGTAATGAAATGCTTATAGTGTAATTGCTGGCTTCCTTACTATTCATGTCATACTAAATAGGAAAGAGAAGTTCATTCAAAAGGAAACAAAATTTCTGGGAGTGTAATTGAGAATGGCTCTTCTGATTCAGTTTCCCATCATTATTTTTTTTGTTGTGCAAGAACCTGGGTCCTTATTCTGTGTAACACAGGCATGTGTTGGAAGGACATTGTCAAGGTTAGGAAGCCACAATTTTTATTTCTTTCTGTTGGCAAGGTCTATGTGATATTCACTATGCAATTTGTTTTTCAAACTGAAATGCACCAATGATATTTTTAGAATATGCTCCAAGAGGTTAGGGACTAGACTGCCTCTTTCCCTTGGAAAAATGTGGAGGGCCTAATGTGAAGGAAGATAAACAATAGCTATCAAATTCCTCTTGCCGATTTCTCCCCTGATTCTATATTCATGGAAACAGTGGAGAGTTTGGGCTACAGAAGATGCAGATCTCAGAGAATACACAATAGAGCAGGGTCTCGTACTTAGTAGCCCTTCCCCTAACTCTGAAGCCTCTTGCCCGAGTCCTTTAGGGCCATACTACTAGATCCCCTAGCTGCTGCCCTCAGAAACCTCACTTAAAAGGGAAGGGGGGGGGATCACCACGTGGCTAGGGACTGCACAGACGAGGCAGTACAGCCTGAGTCTGTAATATTCTTTCCACGGATCCCTACCTCCCAGAGGAATCCCCATGGAACCTGGGGATAGTGCCTGTAGCAGGGCTTACCCGGTCTGGCTTTCAAGCCATGCTGTGTCTACCTCAATTTCTCTTCCAGAGCAATCCCCAAAATTTAGTTAATCCCTTCAGTTTATAGATGGGTTTCAGCATCCATAGAGCCCTTTCTTCAGGCTCGTAGTTTTTCGCAGCTCTCCTAACCAGAGTTTGTCACCCAGAAGGTCCCTCAGCAGGTTGTCCTAGATGTCACCTGTTTTTTTCCTCAGAACACTTCCTCTCAAGATCTCTCAGATTAAGATGAGACTGCCCTTATTTTCCCCAGCAGGCCTGATTCTCAGTCTCATGCTCCCATCATGTGACCCCTCATGGACTTTAATACAGGTTACACCTGACCCCACACCCTGTCACAATGCCACTGAGGTGATCCCGACGTTTTTGTTCAAGAAATCCACCTCACTAAATAATGCTCATAAAGTGCTTTATAGATTATAATAACTGATCAAGCAATGGTGCAATCTTAGCGCAGTGTAATTATGACCAGTTAGAAAAACTTTTACTGTCCCAAATCATTCATTTCCATTGTTTTGCTTTGCATTCTTAAGATGTTAGCTTTTTTGGTTTCCCCTCTGTTAGCTGTCAGTAGTCACCCTCTACCTATTTACCTTACATGAAAAAATATTTTAACGTAAGTCAGTCCCTCCACCTCCCACATCCTTTCTACTGCTGTTCTCTGGACAGGCCCCAGTTTCTTTGTATATTTCTTGTGATTCTAAACGGCAGAGATATGGAGGTAGTGGGTATTTTTTAATAGTGCATGCATCAAACAGCCCGAAGTTATTTGTGTACAGTGTTTCAAAAATAGATTTTAAAGGGGTCTTTAATGAAACTTTCAAGCTGTGTGGTCCTCTGCAATCAATCAAACTACAATTTATCTTTTATAGCCTTGCTCTGTTCAAAAATAAACCACCATCCTGCAATTGGACTCACTAGGTTGGATGCTTGTAGATCACACTGAAGTATTAGCACTATAAAGACTTAGGGCCTGTCTAGCTCTTGTTGAAGTCTATGGACGTTTCATCACTGACTTCAATGGGAACAGGACTGGGTCATTTAACCCTGGCAAAGAATTTTGGAAAACCTCAAGAAACATTACAGTGCTTAAGTCCGTTAGAGGGAAACATCATATTTTTCAGAAGGTGGACTGGTGGAAAAGATCCTTAAGCAAGACAAAGTGCATCATCCTAATTAAATGTGACATTTAACAGATTGGCCCTTTGCTTCTCATTAAGGAGCAATGATCACACTAACTGATCTGAATCGCAAGCCACTTGGAATCTGTAAAAGGTGAATACTGGCAGCCTTGTTCAACTGCCTGATAAAAGAACACAGAAAATTACTCTGAATAATTGGCTTGAAAGGGTTTTGTTGGTGATTGATGATAACTTCAGTAAAGGTCTAACTAAATAGGTCTTTTCTGCCAGACTAAGGTGTCTATACTACTTGCACTGCTACTCAGAAGTGTTAGACAAGTGGCTAATAAAGTAATCAGTTAATGGAGTGGAAAAGCTTCAGGAAGTTTAAATAGACTGAAGAACATTATCTTCAATGTGATTTCTGATAAAAACAGGCTTGTTTGGCCTCTTAATTTATTAGTAAGCTGACTTTTTTTCAGAGGAGTTGTTAATAGAACAGTGCTTTAGGAGAATGGTTTTGTTCTACCTAAGGTTAGATATGTGTGTCAGGGTTCAGGGCAATGCACCCGTGTTTCCCAATGTCCATTAAAGGTACCCGTTCTCGACACCTGGGCCATCACCTCTCTTGGGCGGAGACATGCATCTCTCTCCCTGCCTACACTGTGATATCCCCAGCAAACCAGACCATCTAAACAGGCCAACATCTGCCCTTTGCTTTTTCTTCGAAAGCTATGAACAGTGTAATTGCCAACAGTTACAAGTTACCACCCAGCTCTTTCTAAGCATCCACATTTATTCTTAAAGTGAAAACATTATGGAGAAAACATATTCAAAACAATAAAAGAATCTACACACATACTAACCTGAGGATCCAGGAGGTGTCAGTCCTTCCAACATTTTGACCAGGATTGGGGCCACTTGGACAGAAGGTTCTGAGTCACAAAGAAGTTCCTGAGTCAGTTTAAATTCAGATTATTTATCCAAAAGTCCTTTCTTTGTCTGTTGGCCTCTGGAGAATCCAGTTTGTACTAGTACATACTAGCATCCCCAGGGGGCGGTACCTCTTGGTAGGAGGTTACAATCTAGCTTATTTGTCTTAATCACGATCCACTGCTTTCACTTCGGAGCGGAGCATGTACTTATTCCAGACTTATGTCCTTTGCATGTAGATAGTCATATATTCTTAGGTTTTGAAATACCACCTACCCTGCATTTCTCAATTTTAATAATTTATGCTGTTTGTTTACACATTCAGCTGGGGTCACACTGGTCTGTTTGGTCAGTTTTACTTTTCATTGGTAGCCAACAAGATGACAATATGTTATCACCTTTGAACTTTATAATTGTTTTCATGTCTGTCTCCTAAGGTTTCCATTTGGAAAACATGCCAAATCTCAGTTCTATTGACTTCATTTATTCAGTTGTATTGAGGAATGTTTGTAAAAGTGTTGCAAGTTTAGGATTAAGCTCCACTAGATAAATGTATTGCTTGTTATCTGTGTGTTTGTACAATCATATTAAATTTAGACTACAATTGCTACAAAATATATGCATTGTTGAAGTCCTCTGTGGAACCTCCAGTTGAAGCTCTCAGCTGCAGAGGTTTAATGAACTGTTTGAAATTCACCAAAATATTTAACTAGGGATAGGCTAAGAAAGTCTGATAGATGCTGTAGCAAGGAAAGTATTTTTTGGACATACTGTGCTATGCACCGTTTTCATAAATAAGGATCCTGCTGTGAAGAACCTGTATGCTATTAACCAGGCCCTTACCTGCTAGCCCTTGGGGGACTGCAGTGAGCCATATTCTCTGTTCAGTTTTATTGAAGTGTGTTTGTGCATTTGTCAGAAATAATGTTTTTGGATTGTAATGACAGATTGTAGCATGCTTGTCAGTTCCCTACTGGTTTAACTTTCCTAGAGGTCGTTAAGCTTTATGTGCTGAGATTACATGGAAGTTTAAAAATGGCTGGAGACTACTTCTTCCCAGGTGGCTTTTTATACATATGTTTTTTTGCTAACTCTGTGTTCTGATAATTATGCTATGTGACTGAGCCAATGACTTTGCTCCCTGCTGCAAAGAAAAAGTTAAAGACAAACTCCTTAAAATTAAATTGAAAGGCAAAGGTCTGGAATTGGGGCAAGTTTGTATGTGAGGAGCAGGTACATATACTGTCTCAAACACGGAGCTGTTCTTAATAAAAGTTCTGACTTGAGAACCATTCTTTTCATTTCAAAGGAAAGAGATTTAATAAACATTGTAAAATAAGTATATGCCTATTAAAATACTTATTGTGCCATACAAACTGTGTGCACATCTTGGAAAACATGGTCTCTAGGAGTGTCAGCCATCTTAGATGCAGCCATTTGGAAGAGGTGCCTGGCCAATATTTGGTCTGACTGTATGGGCGACTGAGACAATGTGCCTAGTAACTATAATCCATACATGGCTGCACAAATAGGCTACATCTTCACTACACACTGCTGGCGGTGGTATGTAAGGTATATGTAGCAATCATGCTGCAGTAAAATGCAAGCTGTGCCCACACGGCAGTGAATAGCCACACGTGGCAGGGAAAGGCTCTAGCAGGGAGAGGCAGTGGGAAAAAGATGGGTCTTTCCCAGCTGCCAGAGTCTTTCCATGTGGAAGGGGAAGGCTCCAGAGCCTTTCCCTGCTGCGTCCCTGGAGTATTTTCCTGTGGCAGGGAAATGGTGGGGCCTTTTCCACACTACCTCCTCCCATCAGAGCCTTTCCCCACTATGAGACTTTTCCCACGGGGGTGGGGGGGAAGGCTCCAGCAGCAGGGAAGAAGTGGGACACTACACTGCTAAAAATAGCAGTGTAGGTGGGGAGGCATGGCTTGAGTGAATACAGAGTGCGTAGGGTATGTACTTGAGTACATACTCACACCTTCAGCAGTGTCTTTTTTCTACTCACCCAAGCTGTGCCTCACCATTACATTGTTATTTACACCCATGTTAGGGTGGCTACTCAAGAACGTACTCTACATACCACTGAAAGTAGCATACAGTGCAGATATGACATTAATGTGTTGCTCTCATCTTTTGCTCCTACCATACAGTTGGGTTTGGTAAAGCAAGAAGAATGCTGGACTGGAAAGTCCTGAAAATACAAACAGTAGTTTTTAGTGTGATGTTGTCTAGTGGTTTAGAGCAGGGGTATTCTAGTATATTCCATTTTATCCTGAAAACATTCTTATCACCATAGTATCTGACTGTCTGACAATGAGTGGGCATGTTACTTGAAGACCTGGGATCTATTTCTTTATTGTATTGAGCATATGAAGTAGGAAAAAATAGGTCAGATGCATACTTCAGAGAGAGAGAGAGAGAGGGTATTATAGCTACAGAATTATGGAGGGTTGGTATGTTTATACTATGAGGGTGTTTATATTCATCCAACCTCCTGCAATGTTCTGGTCCATTGTCATTGTAGCTGAAACAGCAAAGAGTTTCCCTCCCTCTGACGTGGATATAACCAAAGAAACCTTGCAAAATAGCCAGGCTGATATCCTGCAGGTTGGTGACAAATGTAAAATCAGTGTATTGAATGTCTCAACACTGTTCAAAACAACTAAAACCATCCTTTTCTTCAAATAGCTGAAAAACCTTGAAATATTGATATCTGAACTTTATCTGAATTTTGCTGGCAAGGAAATGGTGAAAAGAAAGTTCAGGGCCATATGTTTTTGTTCCCAAGCCACTCTGATGGGTTACTTCAGCAAGGAGTGGCCATTCTTCTTTCACCCAGTGCCCAGTGTGCATTGCAGGTTTAGGTGGTGATTAATGAGTGACTCATCAGAGTCTGATTCTGTACCAGCTGTCGGCATCATACCATCATCGCAATGTATGGTCCCACTAATACCAAAGCCAATGCTGCAGTCACTGATAATTTTACCAGCAACCGCAGACAAGCCTTACTGAAATTTAAGAAGAAATGTCATCATAACCCTGGGTGACTTTAATGAGCAAGTAGGAACGAATAATGACACCTGGGTGTATACCCTCAGTACGTTTGGTACTGGGCAGAAGCACAGGAATAATCAGCAACTTTGCAAAGCTTTCAGCTGCCCGTAGCATCATGATTGTTAACTCACCCTTCTGTCATTCAGAGAATTACAAGTAGACCTCATACAGCACAGATGGTTTCACTAGGACTGTTATTGAACAGCCATGGATGTATGAGTTTGCAGAGGTGCTGAACATGACACTGATGATCAGCTTCTGCTGACAAAAGTACACCTCCATCTTCAAAAACAGCCAGTTAATGGACTGAAATTAATCCAGATCAACCAAAAGCTCTTATTACAGTCAAGCTATCAGAGAGCTTTCTGTTCTGAACTACTTACGGTCATTGAAGCATTAGAGACTGCAGTGTCACTCTCTCTATCATCTTACGAGGAATAGAGTTGTTTCAAGTCATCAGTGCTGACTGCTCAGTACTGGGGCCTCAGCCCTTTAAATATCCACCATGGACTGGTGCGGAGAGGCTCTCTGCATTTGCACTAAGAAAAAAGTGAGGCTACAATTTGAATCTTCAAAGACACATCTGTGGAGAGCAAAAACTGAGACTGAAGTGGTTGACTTTGGAATGTCATCAAGTTATGTAAGAAAGATAAGGAATCTGAGTCATCAACCCAGGCACCCAGTGTAGGACAGGGTACTGCCAGGCATGATCTCTGCACCCTCTATTCAACCCTTCCATATTTATGGAGGAAGGTGGCATCCACTTGTCCTGTAAACAACGGGGATGGCAACATCAGCCAGAGTCTGCAAGATCAGTCTCATGGATGAGAAGATCATTTCAAAATACTCAATAGTCCTCTGCCTGCAGTTCCTCTGCCATTTGAAGAGGAGCAGAAAGTTCTGGTAGAGCCATCTTCCTTCAGCCAAGAAAAAAATCTGGGTCACGGTCCATAAACTGAACTATGGGAAGGCACCACTCAGCAAGGCTACTGAGTTGAACATCAGGTCATCATTTTCTTGGTGGCTCAGTCTGGTGAAGGGCTGCAACTGAGGGCTGATCTGGTCAGGCATGAAGCAGCACACATTGGTCTGGTTTTTAATCCACATAAAACTAAGTCCCTGGTCATTACCATCAAGCAGCCTCCAGTTCCAGATTACAATCAGCTCAGTATTTATCTGTCCATATAGGGCACTGAGCAGGTGGAAAATGTCAAATACTTTGGCAGCATCATAGGCAGTAGTGGAGGATGCTCCAAAGTTGTATAAACTTGTATAGCAGCAGCTTCTGTCATATTTTGGGCCATACAGTGGCCTCTGTGGAAAGATGACACCAAACATGCCATGAAGCTACGGCTCTATAGAACCACGATTATACCAACTCTGAGGTACAGAAGTGAAACATGGACACTGAGGACAGCTGAGGTGGACCTGACTGACTTGTTCAGTTGTCATCATCTTTGTCAGCTGCTCCATATTTAGAGGATAAGATCAGAAATGAGAGTATGTGAAGCTGAACCCAGCAACTGCCTCTATAGGACTCATTTCGTTTTGGCAGCTTTCTTGGTATTATTATTATGAAGTTCTTGTCCAGACGACTTTAAGGACAAGCCAGAGATCGACTGTGTGATGCTCAACCTGCAAGGAGGCTATGTCTCTTTGGGATTTGCCTTGATGATGATCAGGATCAGGATTAAGAAGCAAATCCTGCCCCCCCTCACAGTCATGAAAGTCTTCAAAGGCAGAAGAAGAGGTACACTTCTGTTGTGCAGAGTGGTGTGGGATTCATAGGGCATTCACAGTGGATCCGAGAGGACTTCCTGTACCTTAGCTTACTGCATGAGTTTGAGGAGCAGAACTGATGACTCTTTAGCTGTGCAGATCCACTGACCAAAACGCTAGCTGCTGGGGTAAGTTTTGTCACTCCTGCTTCTTTTGGGGGTAAGTTTTGGGGTAAGTTTTGTCACTTCTGCTTCCTGCTGGCTCCAGGAATAGAAGGGAGCCCCATGCAGCAATCCCTGCCATTATACTAAGTTAATTTTGTTTTTCAGAATCTAACTATTCCTTTTAGTGTTTATTATCTAGAGACAAGGTACCCCAGGGTCTTTGCATTTTCCTCTTATTTTGAGGACCTAATGTACTAGTAATCCAACTGTCTTTTCAGAGGAGAGGATGTGTTTTTAACAAGAGTTGAATTAGAAAGTGAAAGACAGAAGAGAAAACATGATTTATTTTCAGACAACTCAGGATGCCATAGTAACAGCAATTCTACTAAATCCCTGTGCAGTGAGATGATGTGTGTGTAGCGGGGAAGCTCTGAGCATGATTTTGCTTTTCCTTACAACAGGAACACAATGTTTCAGTAACACAATGTTCTTCTGGATTTCATTCATGCTCACAGAGAGTAATCTGACCAAGATGATAGATCAAAGTGAATTGTGGATACAGCAGGAGGATTATGGGAATTTGACTCTAGATATTCTATAGTCCAATACAAAAAATACCCAGAATGCAACACACCAGGGACCACCCATAAAGATATTCACTAAAATCAATGCAGTGTTGCAAACAGCCTCACCCTATGTTGTAATAAGCAAAAGTATGTGAAACATACTCACAAGTTCAGTTGCTCAGTTAGCTAGACTGTGGTCAAGACATAAAGCACTATGGGTAAGCTTAAACAGCAGACTAAGTAAAAGCTGGCAAACCTGGAGTGTAATAGATAAGCAGCCCTGGGAAAAAGAAAGGGAGTATGAGTCCCAGACATTCTTGTATTAACTAAGATAAGCCACCTGGGTCTGTTGAGAACAGCCTTGTTGTTTGTTGCTGATGTGTGTAGAACAGAATGACCTTCAGGGGTAAGCCTTAAAACTGTTGCTAACCAGATAAAGACGGGGGGGAGGGTGTCTTAAAACAGTTGAAGATCCGGTTTATACATAGCTTTAACCATGTAAGGGTATAAATGAATAATCAATGAGCCTAATGAATATGTAAAGCTGTATGCTATAAATATGTGCCAAGTTCTAATATTCGGTTGTTGCCCTACTTTTACTGGACAACCTTCAGCGCGCTGAATAAAAGCTTAAGTTTTTTTTAACCCTTTACCCTGCTGTCTAATTGCTAATTATATTGGAGTAAAGCAGCTGGACAGAATCCTCATTTGGGGACCCCTTGAAAGTCCTCTTACCACAGCAGGATAGTATTGTATGGACATGTGGTATAAATGTAATATTACTTGTGCCAGTATAGCCACAGCAATGTGAACACACCACTTGGAATAAGATGTAATGGTTTAACTGCATAGATGCATGTTATACCAAGAAAGCTTTTTGTGTAGACAAGGGCTAGTTCATTAATCCGCCACCACATCTCTCCACAGAAATATCCAACAATAATCTCTGACAAGTCAGTAGTATTATCTGAGAGTGAGACTTTGGGTCAGTTTGAGAGATGGTGTTGGTGTAACAGTCACTCAGAGCTAACTACACACGCCCTGCAGAGTGCTTAACTTTACTTACTAGTTCAGAGCACCTTTTTAAGTTGCATACTCTTTGCTTTGTAACAAAGAAGCTCTTTTTCAGTGTGTTGCAAGAGCTGCAAATGGGTATTTTTCATTTTCTATATTGAGAGATTTGGATCTGCTCTCATAGATTCTAAACAAAAGCT
Source organism: Sternotherus odoratus (assembly GCA_032164245.1). Lineage (NCBI taxonomy): Eukaryota > Metazoa > Chordata > Testudines > Kinosternidae > Sternotherus > Sternotherus odoratus. Next base: position 93,754,654 of record JAVMKO010000003.1, read on the forward strand.
TGATGAAGTCAGTAGAAAGACTCCCATTGATTTCACTGGTCTTTGGATTAGGCCCATATTGGATACCAGTATCATGCAAAATACGTTGCTTTTTCATGTGGCAGTGGAATATAATAAAATCTATTTCTTTCATTACAGAGTGACACATTGAAATGACCAGTCTTTACATCTGAGGCCTGATCTTGTACCATTTAAGTCATTGGGTGTTTTGCCATTGACTTATGTGGATTCAGAATCAGACCCATGAAGCTGAATTCAGAAGTACATAAAAGAAAATATGTTTGAATAGTTCCTGGGCTTCATAATTTCTATGCCATTATTTCTTTTATCAAATCTTATTAACCAAAAAGATCACCTCGCCATGCAAAATTAATTATGGACACAATTCTAGTTGAAAAGACATCCAATGCTATCAGTTTTTCCATTTAGGCAGATGTGTGAGGGGTGGAAATATGTCCTGTTTACCAAAATATCTAGGGAAGTAGAATACATTTGAGCACTGCTAATCTACTGAAATGGTTCTTAAACCTCTAACACTTTCATGACTCCTCTGATGCTACCCAAGCCCACATTTTTGCATGCATTCACACTCACTTTTAAGCCCTGTTGATAAAATCCCAACTTTCTGTCAGTGAAGCTAAATCACCTCTCCTGGAAAGGTAGGTAGTGGTAGCCACCCTCACCCTCTTTCAGAGAATTGATCCTTGCACAAATCTCCCTTTCGTCATCTGGCAAAATCTTGATAAAGTTTTCAAGCAAGTGCTCAAGTTTTGGCCAGAGATTTCTAGGAAGGACTGCTTTGTTTCCTCCACCATGACAGAAAACTTCCCATGCCACTCTGCAACAATCTCTGGTGACACTGTCACTGTGATGATGCTTCCAGCAAATAGGTCCAGGTGACCCTAAGCCACCTCGAGCTATTATCTTCACTGAGCATTTGACACTCTCCAGAGTAATTTATCAGCCAGAAACACCACTGCCTGCAATAAGTTTAGCAATATTGTTGAACTATCCCTACATTTATTACCTGGATACACGACTGTCCATTCCAACCAACCTTCATGGCTACAGGTTTTGAAAAGTTCCAGCACAAAATAATTTCTTTTCATTTTTGTATATTTTAATTTAATAGAAAAAAAATCATGACTGTGACAAAACAAGGGTAGGTGACACAACATGACAAAGCCATGACAATGGCGCTATTCAAGCCAAAAAATTAAAGGTTTAATATAAATGATTGTAGACAATTTAAAAAAATCTTGTCCCAACACGGGGGGGGGGGGGGGGAGGGGGGAGAGGAAGCTCTCTAGCACATTCCAGAAAAAAATTGAACTTTTAATATTGGTTATGGGTTTTTCCCCCTTGAAATCTTCAATAATGCTGTCAAAGGCATAAATGAATAATTGTATTTGGTGTAGAAAAAAAGCAGATAAAGCCAAACATTCAAAAATTAGGCAATACAGAATCTGATAAGTCAACATCTCTTTTCAGATTCTTTACCATAAATGTGGGAGTTTAAAAAATCACATTACTGAAGTAAAACAAAACCCACTTCTTATCTTTAAAGTCACATTTTGTTGGAAATAATACTGTATCACTGAAACTCAGAGAGACAGATTTGCCACTCAGAAAAAGTAATTTCTTTTTATGCGCTTGTGTGATTTTAGTCACACCAGGAAAATATATAGTCTTTGCTCACTATGAAGAATATTGCCCTTCTCTTTCCATAATGCTTTCATCCATCTTTCTCAATCAGTAGCTTCTTTTAAAAGAAACAAGAGCTATAGAAAGTGATCAAGCAGATTTGTTTCAAGACAAAAAGAACAGTATCAGTCTTATATTTGTAAAATCTTTGATTCTCGAGGAAAAGAGTCAAACTCAGAAAGAGAAATTCAGCATTAGGTTACACTTACAGGATTATAGCGCTTTTGGTTATAGCGGTACCCATATACCGCAATAGGTATAGCGCTATAGCATGTCCTGGCATGGCCACATTTGCAGCAACTGCCGCAGCACAGGGAGTGGTGCATAATGGGCAGCTATCCCAGCATTCAGCTGGGTGCAACGTGCTTTCCAAAGGAGGGGAACTAGGGGGAAGTGTTGTGTGTATGCGGAGGGAGAGAACTTCATGCTGTCAGTGATTTTTCTCTAGAGAAAAGTTGCAGGCTCTGAATTTCAGTCACACAGATCCGACCGTTAACATTTTCACTGCTTAATTGCTGAGTTAAGAGCAGAGTTCTGAAAAGGTACTTCCGCATTCCTTCTTCCCTTTGCAAAACAACACAGAGGCGTCAATTGCCTTAAATGGCTTGTCAATTGCCTTAAATGGCTCGGAGGGGTGCCAGAGATCCCTTATAGCGTAATGACTGATTGCACTTGCCATAACACGCTACAGGGAATACGCAAAAGCTTTTATTCCTCTGGAAAAGGTGGTTTACAAGTAGCGCGATAAGCTCGGACTTTTAGCGCAATATGTGCCTTGCCAGTGTGTTCAGGGACAGAGTTATAGCGCTCCTGGAGGCTATATAACGCTATAAAGTGCCAGTGTAACCAAGCCCTAAGAAACCAACAACAAACCCCATTGTGCTAGGTGCTGCGAACACACAGAACAAAAGACAGTCCTAGTCCCAAAGAATGTATAACACAGAGTTCAAAGGAATCTTGTGGACTGCAATAGAAGCACTTTACAAACGTGGTGTTCAGCCTAAAAAGGTGAACTTCCTCTAAAACTTCAAATACTTAGGGAGACTGAGGTGAAGAATTGCAACAGAACAATCATCCTTTAATGTAAAAAACATCTAAAATAATTATATCTAACAAATTCCTGAGTAACCTACAGCAAGTTTTCACTCTTGAACCCATTCTGGCTCTTTCCAGTTTGATTATTGCTCTGTAGATTCTTTCAATTTATCCTGAGGTCACTTTTCATTGGATGCGTCTACACTAGAGATGAAAAATGTATATTCCAGCTTCAGGTGACATACCTGCAATAGCTCTGATGGTCCTGTTGTGCTCAAAATATTAGTATAGACACAATCGTGCTGAGGCAAGGGCTAGTCACCCCAAGTACATAAGGAGAGTCTCAAACACTATTGTACTTTGGAAAATCCCCTTCTGTCACTTGTTCTGCCATGGCTACACTTCTAATATTAGCCACTTGCTCTGACTGAGCTAGCATAGGTATGTCTCCTGGAGCTGGAATGTACCACTTTTCATCTCTAGTGTGGATGTACCCACTGTTTTGCATGTTACAGCCACCATAAAGCCCCTGAAATTAAAGTAAAAAGATGTACCCCTTAAATCTATCCTTTTCACTTCACACTTCCAACAGACCTCCATGTCTCCATGTGGGGGTGGGGGGTGGATATCTTTATGCCAGGAGGAATCCCTGACTGCTCCTTCAGGGGAGCTTTCTGGCTGCTTTGTGCTGCCCAAACAGCACAAAATGGCTAGATCTGGCCCCTCATACCTTTGCAGTGTTCTGCTTATCATTAATTTAACTGTGCATGAGCAAAAGTGAAACAATATTTTTTTTAAATGTCTGATTAGGCTAAAATAAGAACTAATCTCAGGTCTTCATGCCAGACTCAAAACTGATCAAATCGGATTCTTGCTGAGATCCAGACATAGTTAAGTCAAATATTTGTTTGCACGTTTAAATTTTTGTTTGCCTCCACACTTTTTTTCAGCTGGGTGTAGAATCAGAAATATATCAATAATGCAAGCATGGTTATGATGGTGGTATTGGGTTCATCAAAATCAGGTAATGCTGGAAATCCCAGGGAGAGCCTGTCCTTTTGAGTTTTCTAAACCTTAAAGGGTAAGCCAAGTTCAGCTTTTGGATGCTTATTCAGCTGTCATAAGATTCTCCTCTCACACAAGCTCTAATCCTAAAGACCTTAAATAATCAAAATATACAATGACATTTTTGTCTACTTAATTAATAGAAAGTGAATAAAGATGTCAAGGTTTGGCCCCATAAGAATACTATCTATCCTTTCCTTCACTACATGCAGGGTGACCAGATAGCAAGTGTAGGAAATTGGAACAGGGTGTGGGGAGTAATTGGCATCTATATAAGAAAAAGCCCTGAATATCGGGACTATCCCTATAAAATTGGGACATCTGGTCACGCTATCCTGACACTGTTGTTAGGTAAATGGCTCCTATTGGGAACGTGGATAGACTTTCTTGCCATCACATTTCACATATGTAGTCATGTGGACTTGGTCTAGTGATTAACACCCACAATGCAATATGGTAGGCAGGATCAAAGAGGTAGGGAGTCACCTAGCCACTTGGCAAGTCTACGTTTCTCTTTCAGTTGGAAACAGATGGATCAGCCAGGGTGCATACAAAATAGAGCAGTGCATAAGGTTGAAAGTAGAGAGGGATACAGAGGTACCCACTGTTTTGATGTATCTACTGTTTCCATGATAAAATAAAGGACTGAAGGAGAAGCATCAAATTATCCTAATAGTGGCTGTTCTTGCAGTAAATTGCGATCAAAAGAAACGGAGAATGTTGGCAGTATTGTGAGAATCCTGATTCTGTCAAATTCCTATCCCATCTTCACAAACTCTGGAAGTACAGATCTAAATTCCAATGATTTATTTTTAATGTTGTGGTAGTGTCTAGAAAACTCAATGTGACTGGAGTTCCATTTTGCTACGTATTGTGACAACCTAGTAAATAGCAATCTCCCCTGTAAATAGTTTATAATCTATGTATATTTAGTGGAAATGAACTGGACCTCTGAGCTTTGCCTGTGATTCTCATTGGTTTTACAGCAGGCTGACTCCAGTGATTCTGGATTAGATAAATTCATGGAGAATTGGTTCATCAATGGCTATTACCCAAGATAGCCAGGGATCATAAAATCATAGAAGATTAGTGTTGGAGGAGACTTCAGGAGGTCATCTAGTCCAATCCCCTGCTCAAAGTAGGACCAACCCCAACTAGATCGTCCCAGCCAGGGCTTTGTCAAGCTGGTGTTAAAAACCTCTGAGGATGGAAATTACAATATCTCCCTAAGTAACCCATTCCAGTGCTTCACCATCTTCCTAGTGAAATAATGTTTCCTAATATCCAATTTAGACTTCCCTGACTGCAACTTTAGACCATTAATCCTTGTTCTGTCATCTGCCACCACTGAAGACAGCCTAGCTCCATCCTCCTTGGAACCCCACTTCTAGTAGTTGAAGGCTGCTATGAAATCCCCCTCACTCTTCTCTTCTGCAGACTAAATAAGCCCAGCTTCCTCAGCCTCTCCTCATGTTCCCCAGCCCCCTGATCATTTTCATTACCCTCTTCTGGACTCTCTCCAATTATCCACATCTGTTGTGAGGGGCCCAAAACTGGACACAGTACTCCAAATGAGACCTCACCAGTGCCGAATAGAGGGAAATTTCCCTAGATATGCTGGCAATGCTCGTACTAATGCAGCCCAATATGCCATTATCCTGGTTGGCCACAAGGACACACTGTTGACTCACATCTAGCTTCTCGTTCACTGTAATCCCTAGGTCCTTTTCTGCAAAACTGCCTCTTAGCAAGTCAGTCCCCAGCCTGTAGCAGTGCATGGGATTCTTCGATCTTAAGTGCAGGACTCTGCACTTATTTGTCTAGGTCAGTCTAAACTCTATCTCTACACTCCAGCGTATCTACCTCTTCCTCCCGCCCCCACAGCTTAGTATCATCTGCAAACTTGCTGAGGGTGCAATCCATCCAATCATCCAGACCATTAATGAAGATGTTGAACAAAACCCTGCCTCAGGATCGACCCCAGGGCACTCCACTTGATACTGGCTGCCAACTAAACATCGAGCCATTGATCACTACCCCTTGAGCCCGACAATCTAGCCAGCTTTCTATCCACCCTAGAGTCCATTCATTCAATCCATACTTCTTTAACTTGCTGCCAAGAAAACTGTGGGAGACTGTATTAAAAGCTTTGCTAAAGTCAAGGTATATCATGTCCACTGCTTTCCCCATATCCACAGAACCAGTTATCTCATCATAGAAGGCAATCAGGTTGGTCAGGCATGACTTGCCATTGGTGAATCCATGTTGATCATTCCTGATCACTTTCCTCTCCTCCAAGCGCTTCATAATGGATTCCTTGATGACCTGCTCTATGATTTTTCTGGAGACTGAGGTGAGGCTGATCGGTCTGTAGTTCCCCAAATTCTCCTTCTTCCCTTTTTTAAAGATGGACACTATATTTGCCTTTTTCCAATTGTCTGGGACCTCCCCCAGCTGCAACGAGTTTTCAGCAATAATGACCAATGGCTCCGCAATCACATCAGCCAACTCCTTCAGCACCCTCAGATGCATTGCACCCGGCCCCACAAATAACTGGCAGAAAGATTACAAAATACTGACATAGGCAAAAGCTAAGCAAATGAGTGGAGGGAAGGAATAGCAGAGTGGATGGGAGGTTGGTAATGACAGGCAAAAATAATGGATTGTCAGGTTGATTCAAGATCTGAACAACTGTGTGAAAGCCATTATTTTATATAAAACCATAGCAACATGTGCTTTTAGTTTCCTGAGGAATCAGCAGCATGGCCATTCTCATGGTCTTATATGGCATCAGTCTTGATTTATAATAGTGTGAAGTCAGGATGAGTGTCTGAGTTTTACCTATTTCTCTGACCACTACCTGCAAGAGTTAGATTTCCTGTTTGGTAGTGTAAATCACACAGCATTTTGGCAAAAACCATCAACACATGTTTAAAAGGCAGCAAGATGACCACTGGTGTGAAAGATAATAATAAATTGTAGCAATCATTCCTGACAAACTCCATGTAAATTCCCCTGGTGTTGAGACTGTTAAATTTGGCAACATTCCTTATGGCTGGATGATAGATTGAACTGGGACTAGATAGACACAACTAGCACCACCTGCTACTAGCTCTTTTAATTCTTGTTTTCTTGACAGCAGTTCTTGGTATTTTAACAAAAGACCAATCTTGCTTCCATTAAAGTCAGTGAGACTTTTCCCCCTTGATTTCAGCTGAACTAACACAGCACCCCAGAGGAGAAAAGGAAAAAGAGGCTCTGTGATACCAGTTGACAACATCATTTTAAAAGACTAGAAGCCACAATGGCATATGATGTGGCCGTGTACAATGCACACTGAGAGATGGTGAGTGTTTATTATGAATGCGTCTACATGGATCCTGTTTTGTCCCAAAGCTTTTTACTGTGCATTTAAAGATAGCAAATAGCTTTGTATTTGTAATGAGCTGTTAAAAGGTTCCACATATCCAGAGATAATTAAGTTCTCTGGAGCTTTTATCTTCACTATAGGAAAGCAGTCCTGTAAATAAACTAGAACCACAGTTCCCATTTGTTTTACTGCCTCTCTGTTTGCATGAATAAAGGCTTTTTGTTTTAATTTTTTTTAAAAGCATTTCCTTCTTTGGAATGAGGTTCATAGTTGGCACTAGCATCCCCTTGGCAAGTAGGAGTAGGGAAATCAAGTGTTCACTGCTATCAACCATAGAGTGCCTGTTTTTTTGGATAAGCAGAGGACTTCACCATCAGTCATGGTACTGTCAAAAGTAGTAGTACAAATATAAACATTTTAAGAGTTACTCAACTGTGTTTAAAAATGATAGCTCATCAACAGTGATCTCATTCTTTATCTTTCAACTCTTAAATTTGCAATAATTAAATTGGGAAGCATATATTTATTTATTTTATTTCATAAAAAATCACCCATATAAAAGTTCTGGGTGCCATTAGAATTAGACTTACAATTGCCAATGATGAGTGCCCAGTAGCAAAAAAATAATGGTATGCAGATAGTGAATTAAAGAGATGAAAGCAGTGACACTGCTCCTTGATACCGTGCTGGCCCTCTCCAAGAAAATACCCTAACCCTAATCCTACCCCAAAACCCTGGATCTCAGCTGCAGTTTGATTGTTTCCATTATAATTTTGTAGTATGTGCTGAGAAACAAAACATATAAAGTGCTACTCTAATGCTAAGTAGTCTGAAAAAGCAGGTTTTCAGTAGTTCTATTTGGGCACCTAAAAGCAGAAACTACTTTTTGTGCCTCTGTTCCCCACCTGTAAAATGGGGATAATAATACTCCATCTCTCAGGGGTGTTGTGAAAATAAATTCATCTGTTTGAGAAGTACTTGATACTATAGGGATGAGTGCCATAGGAAAAACCCACAAGCAAATTGATAATTCTGTCTTCAGAGAAAGGTTTGGAGTACTTGGCAGTAAATAAGGCCCAGGGCCGCATATTGAATAATGTGGAGAAAATACGATATTGCAGAGCTGCTCTTTCGATGAGCTTCATCCATTTTGTGCACTGAATGAGTCAGGGTCCTATGGACAAAATAGTATATAATCATGTAATTAAAGACTGAATCATAATGCATATGCTGAAGAGGGCAAAACCAAAGTTGCACAGGAACCTTCTGGCATTTTCTAATTGTGAGTGCTTGACTTGGCAACTTTAACATTCTTTAACATTTTGTGTGCGTTAAATACCATCTGCTGATTCCTCGGGAAACTAAAAGCACATGTTGCTATGGTTTTATATAAAATAATGGCTTTCACACAGTTGTTCAGATCTTGAGTCAATCTGGCCCTCCATTATTTTTGCCTGTCATTATGAACCTTCCATCCACTCTGCTATTCCTTCCCTCCACTCATTTGCTTAGCTTTTGCCTATGTCAGTATTTTGTAATCTTTCTGTCAGTTATTTGTGGACAGTAAATGTTTGAAACTCATTTTAAGTCAGTTTACATTGTGACTTTTATTCAGAGAAATAAATCTATTGATGATTTAAGGGGACAGTTTCAGTTTTTCAGTTTCCAAAACATGCTGATAATAATTAAATAAAATATCAAAGCTGAAAGTGTGAAGTGACCCTAATGGAAGTTCTCTCTGAAATGTAGTGTCTTCAATTTAAATCTAAACATAGGTATAATTAATCCTGCCTCAATGGGGGGAGAGGGGCAAATGGACTAGCTGTTTTATGAGAAAAATCCAGCTCTATCAGGATTGTAGGTGAAGCTTTGAATTGTAGGTAGGATTATTCTTTTTTTTTACCAAATATCATAGAATTCTAGGACTGGAAGGGACATCAAGAGGTTTTCTAGTCCCATCCCCTGCACTCAAAGCAGAACTGAGTATTACCTAGATCATCCCTGACAGGTGTTTGTCTAACCTGCTCTTAAAAATCTCCAATGATGGAGATTCCACAACCTCCCTAGACAATTTATTCCAGAGCTTAATCACCCTCACAGTTAGGAAGATTTTCCTAATGTCCAACCTAAAATTCTCTTGCTGTCATTTAAATATGATACCTCAAATTATAGTATGGAATACCAGAAAATACAGGGGTGAGACTCTGCCTGAAAGCAGTACCATATTCACCACTGTCATATAAGTATATATTTTGTATAAAATATGGCTTGTGAATATCATTTTTAAAGTCTTGATCTGTTGAACATTAATATCCTGTTGTTTTGTATGTGCTATCATTGTATGGGACGTTATGAAATTTTGCTATGTGTGTTACTTAAATATATTGTGAGGTTGCAAACACCCACAAACAGCCTTTCAGATACAACAGTGGAGAAGCCAGACAGTGCTGATGGCTCATTAAGGGGACTCCACACTACCCAGGACAATCACAGGATCGGTATACAATGAAGGCTTCTCAGAGGGAACACGTAGACAACAGTGCTTGACTCATGGCATAGCAGAAGATCTTTCCAGCAATCTGGAAGAACCTATAAAAGGTAAAGTGACAGCATCACTTGGCCTCACTCCCCCCCACAACTCAACATCTGGAAGCACATCTGGAGGACAAAGATTCAGAATGGGGGGTTGGTCCCATGCTGGAAATAAACTAGACTTGTCTATTAAGGAACTATACCATTAGGGTTAGACACTGTTTGATTCAAATCCTGTCTAGTTTATAGAACTCAGATTGCAATTTTATTTTCATTTCTTAGGTAACCAAGTTTTACCTGTATGCTTATTACTTATAATTATTTAACATCTATCCTCCTGTGGTTAATAAATCTGTTTTATATTTTACCTCAAACTGTGTTTTTTGGTTAAAGTGTTTGGGAAATCTATTCAGGTTGCAAGGACTGGTGCACATCCCCTTTCTTTTGTAGAAGTGGGGAACTGAGTAATAAATGTACATTGGTCAGTCTTCTGACCAGGGCAAGATGGTACAGCTCTGGGGAATTGGCTAGAGCCTCTCATTGTTCATTCATGAGTGGCTGGCAAAAGCATTCATGTAATTCAGTTAGTTGGGTGTGATTGTGCCTGTGGATGTTGGTACAAGTGTAGGGAGGGATTTGCAGTTTGTCACAGCATCGCTGAATAAGAAGGAGCCCAGGTTGGTGGCACAGAGAGTTCAGTGGTACCCCAGGGACCCTGTCACAACAGGGTCTATCATAATTGAGCAGAAAAGGAGGGGAAACCACATCTCTTCTTTGGGTCAGTTGCACCCTAGGGTTAACAAAAATTAAAAGAAAGTATGTGTGTATTTTAAAAAAGTATTACCAGGAAAAGAATATAAGGAAGGACATGGAACCTACAGAAAAGAGCCAGAATCAAGAACTAAAGAAATCTACATACACTTTTCTTTTCTCATTTAAAGTATCCGTCAATACTTCCATGGGATTTGAGGAGCTATCATTCTCAAAATTACTGGCACAAACTTCCACTTTGCACTTCCATATGGCTTACACCATCTAAGGATCTCCAAATACTTTACAAATATTAATGAATGATGTATCACTACATCTGGCAGGGTAGGTAAGTAATATTATACCCATTATACAGTTTGGGAAACTAAGGTACAGAGCGTTTAAGAGTAGGGCTGGGTGGGAAACAGTTTTTCCTGTCCCATGTGAATTTTTGATGAAAATTGAGATGAAAAGTCAAAATGTAAAAAATGTGTGTGAAATGCACATCTGAAGAAATAATCAGTTTGTGTCAATCAAAATGTTTTGATAGTTTCAAGCTAGTTTGATTTCACCCTCTCTCCTCCCGCCCTTTGTAGTGTAACTTTACTAAAATTTCTAAAGGAAATGTCATTTTTAATCAAATAACCAAAACTTTCTGGTTTGCCAAACATTTTTACTATTTTTCTTTTCAAGGCAAAACAGGTTTTGGGGGGTAAAATTTCACTTTCGATAAATTGGCATTTTTCAGCAAAAAACGGTTTATCAAAAAATTCCTAACCAGCTTTATTTAAAACTGGCCCAGGGTCACATGCAAGTTGTCAGGGAACTGGGACTAGAAATGTGAGCCCCTGACACTTGGTGTTTTAACTACAGGAACATACTTCCATGTTTTGAAAAACTGAATTTGACTATGATATGCAGCACAGCATGTAAATGGAGCAGATATCTGTGCATTTGTGTGTCTAAGAACAACAAAATAGACCTGGGAAGAGTCAAGTGATTGGGAGTATGTTATGTACAGGTTTTTAATTATATTCATACACCTAATTAGTAGTACACCTATTAAAATGTAGAGTTATAGTTTTACCACTAGATAGCAGTCTTGCTTATTACTCATGGTTACTGTCCTTATTTTGCCTATCTTGTGAGATGCAGTTCTTCCAATAAAATGTTATTGCTTTGATCTTGCTTGCAGAACTGCCCTCTGACTTTGTTTATCAGGAGAATAAATCCCTGTGAATACATACAAGACCAGAGAAGAGGCAGGCAGCCAGTGACCAGAGTGGCCTCACCGGAGATTTCTTTAAAGTTTTCTTTTGAACTATCAAATTTTGAATGCTGCTTTAGGAGAATTTATGGAAACATATCCATATATATATATTGCATATGAAACCACTGGAGATGAGCCCGACCCACACTCTGGCTCTACACTTTGGGAAACTTTGACCCAGATCCAAGCTTTGAATCTTGGGCTTATTTTTAAGTGAACTTCACATTAATAAAAAGTAGACTTTCTCATCCCTGAGGGTAGCCTTAAGCCTCAGTAGCAGGAAGTCTATAAGAAGAAAGTAATTGCTATTTTTTACCAGTTGGTTTTTATAACTGTTTGCAATAATTAAGATGCTCCGTCCCACTGGTACATATGTTATTGAAATTCAGAGTGCTTTTTTCAGAAGCTATTTGCTGTTTTTAGTGCAGCAGATCCATCCACAAAAGCATAGCCATAAACTAAAGTGCAAATTATTTTTTACCCACTTGCTAAAATCAGGGCTAGTTTGGAAATATTTTCTAAATACCTATGAGTAGTCTTAAAATCCTTTACTTCCTGTACATTTGGGGACTGATCCTGCTTCTAATATAATCAATGGTAAATATGTACTCTTTATGAGTACTCAGTTATTTAAAAAGCTGTCAGTCTGGCCATAGTGTTCTTTCGCCTGAATGCCCCCCAAACACTGCATCCAATGTCTAGGTCCATTGTCCCTTTGGACTTTATTGCAGAAATCAATGTTCTAAAACTCAAATTCATGATAGTTGCCTTAACTTGGCACAGTCTAATTACACTTTTCTTTTATGCTCTTCTCATACATCTATAGGAATCCAGCTAGAAAACCTTCTAGTAGTTTCAAAATTCCTAAGCTTCCAGCTGGCTCATCTGCTGGAAAGCTCTATGTGAAACCATGCACCCATGCTATGAAAACTCAGCAGTAATTTGACAATATTTAATATGTGATATGGAGTAAAATTAAGACAGAGTTATAAGAAAAAAGGGGCTCTTTCTCTTTAAAGGCAACAGTACCTCCAGTCTGAACAGTTACCATGGTTAAGCATATGTGATTGGCTAGAACAAAGAGCAGAAAGCCCTTGCAGAGGAGAATGCTTCTCTGGAAATGAGATGAGCAGTGGTGCTACAAGACACCCATGTATATGAACATTCCAAAAAGCTTCTTAAACTGTGTATACACACACAGAGAAATTACTACAGGACCTAAAACTGTCCAAACTAGCAAATGCAATCTTGAATGCATATCGGAAACATGAAATGGACATTTCTTAAGAGACTCTTTCATCCTTCTTGCAGAGTACAGCTGAGAAATGCCTTTGTGGGAGAAGTTATAGGTATCAGGTCTAATTGAAGATTCAAGGAAGAAATGGAGAAGCAGAGGCAGGACAGATGTCAGGAGACAACTAACACCAAAAGTTCTTGGTTGTTAATTACAGCCCTGCCAAAAGACAAAACAGGGGAAGTGGAAGAGACAATGGGAACTTATGAAGTGTACAAGATTTCTTATTGCCTGTAACAACACGGATAGTACCTATATCAGGATTAGCTTTGAGAGTTTAAGACTAGATATTTATACTTAGCATTTCTTTTGTTTAATCCGATTTGTATGGCTTCAGTCATAGCCCAGGATTACACTGTGCTCAGCACTGTACAAACAGAACAAAAAAGATGGCCGTTGCCCACCCAAAGAGTTAACAATCAAAATAAATCTGAATCTTTATCTCTTTCTTTAACACATCTCATAGTGACTCTAGCCATGGTGAGCCTGTTTCGTACAAAAGTAGAGGAGTTCCTCCTCATTATTTTTATCCTGTGCCTTCCATGGGAATTACATTCACTTTAAAAAGTATCACACATGTACAATGTTTCAACAAAATTAATATGAATTAATCCCAAATGAGACTGCAAACTCATTGGCACAGGGACTACATTTTACTATCGGTTTCTCAGTGTTGCAATCAGAATTGAGATAATAAATAATAGTAATAGTAATAATAGTGAATTAACACTTTTACAATTACAGAATTTGGACTAACACATTCTGATATGAAGCGGGTTAAGATCAGAAAATAGCAATACAACAAATTAAATTAGAGTTTTTTAAACATGAGGCATTATGCATTTGTGTGTGCCGTGAAAGAAATATTACATTCTACAAAATTCATGCTAAAAAATGTTGACAATATAAATCTTTTTTTGAGGTGTCCCAGGAAACTGATGAAGTGATATTGCATGTCAATAATTGCTTGTGATTGGAACTCTAAGGTAGAGGGGGTTAAAACCGGAAGTCAAGCTCATTTACCATAGAATATTGAATATCTGTGACTGAACATAAATTAAATGAATGAATCAATACCACCCTCAGTCATTTAGAGGAAGTATTTAATCAATGGGCAGTGCCACTTCCTTGTGTTATTATGTTTTATCGTATAGTCTCAGCTCACCTTTGTGGAAAAAGGCTTCCTGGTTTAAAATTAAATTAAGTTTAATTTCAGAACCATGAGACAGATCATTTGCTGTTTCCTTTTTCTGTGTTTCATAAATCTACTGAATGTATCAGCCTTTGTGGTGACCTAAAACCTCAGAACACTGAGGGCTGAAGATGAATGATCTTTAACCGATCCTGTTTATGCAGGGGAAGGACAAAGCTATTTGAGGACAAATGCCTCACAACTCTGGCTGACTAGTGTGAGGTAGAAGTACAAGGAGTGTACTGTATTAATAGCACTACTGATATTCCCTATGGTAAACCTAGAACCAGATTGTGGCTTGTCCTGTACTTCCACACAGGAGACTACAGGGGCAGAAGGCAGCTCCTTATTCCCGAGTGCTAGCTACCTGCAGTGCACGAAAGCAGCCATTTCTGAAGTGCTACTCCCTCTCTGCAGAGTGGGTGAAGAGTGGGTTGGCAGAGAACAGGCACAGCCCTGGCTTCTCCAACAACAGTGACCCTCCACCACGCGCCAGACAGTGCACGGTGCATCACACAGAGGGTTGGGATAAGGTTTGTATTACAGAGCGTGTGTGTGTGTGTCTCTCTCTCTCTGTATGTTTCTGTGTATCCCTCAGTCCATGTCCATCCCCTGAGCTGGGGGAATCTGGGAAGCAGGCTGACTCTGAGACACATTCTCTACTTCCTGGCTTGCTGCAGCAAGGCACTGCTCTGTACACAGAGCTTACATCAGTGCCACAATTCCTTCCTCAAGGAGCCCCAGCTCATACTATTAATACATTACCTATCAGTAGGAAGGGTAAAAGGAAGTTTAAAGGGCACTCCATAGAACCAGTCTAATTTCACGTCATTAACCACAAATGCTTTGGTCTGGTAGGCAAGCCCTGTTTACACCTTTCTGCCCTCACTGCCTGCTGAAATGCTATATATTTATCTGCACATAATTCAGAACAGTTCTGAGATTTCCAATAACTAGTGTTACTGATATCCTGTTCGTGGCCCTAGAAAGGCAAAGCACTAATCATGGCGAACAAAGCCATTTGTAGGGAACATTCGGTGCCATCACAATCAAACACAGTCTCTAAACACTGGAAAAACTGCCATGTAAAAATCTTCCTTCCTCTGCCCAACCCCCGGTGATTCTAGCTGCACACTACTACTGGTTGGGAGAGTCATGGTATCCGATGCACCATTCTCAGGAGAAAACAATTATTTACCCATAGAGATGAATGCATTGCCAGGGGGTTCTCTGGAGCTGTAGATCTATCAAATGACAGTCCTCCTGCATATTTAATCTGTTTTCCCTTTTCAGCCACATGGGACTGACTGGACACTATGAACATTTCTTTGCTCTTATTACATGACACCATCTATCAAAATGTGCCTCTGGATGGATAATAAAACAATTCATAAGCCAGACATATTACTGACACAGAGCTGGACCATGTACATAAACCATAAGAATGGTTTGTAGCCTTTGGCTGCACTGGCATGCTCATCACTTTAGGTATAACCAAATCATTGTGCATATCTTGATTGGAACATATGGGTAATTCTCATTTTGGGGCACCTAACTTAAGTACCGGTGGGAGCAAAACCTAGACCATAGTAAAAGGCTTCCTTATAATGTTGTCTTATCACTAATGTGTAGAAAGAATTGGTATAAGCTTAGAAATGAACAGTGCCATTCTAGAAAAACATCAGACTTTACTTCAGCAGTGATCAAATTCTGCCTTCATTTACACTTGAATAATCACAATGACTTCAACAAACACTGACTTAAGTGGACCAGCACTACCATGACTATGCCTTTCCTTTTGCTTGGAGATGGGTGAACTATTCAACAAACAGTTTATCTGGCAAATTCAATCCTAGTTTCTGTCTATAAAGTAGTAGTGACTGGGCTCAGATTATTACATTCGTTTGTTATTTGAACCGATTTAATGAGTGCTTGTACAAACATTGCATAGCCAATAGAGTGTTCACAAAGTACTCACTGCAAATATTGCTTTGTACATGTGCTATTAGTGCTATGTGATTGATCCCTAATATAGCTTGATATTGATTCTGTTCCTTGACTGAACGACTCCCAAACTTCAAGAAAAAAGATCGTCAGCCATGTGTACATTCCTGCAAATAGATGTTTTTGTGATACTCTCTCTTTTAACAAATATTCTTGTGAACAAAAATAAAATGTTCCTGTTGAGTAACTAAAAGGAATCACAAACAACATGAAAGAGAATGTCCTGTTTTTATTGAAACAAATTTTCACAAACACCTACCTCTACTTTTACTTACCCATTTCATTTTCTTTGGCATAATTTTCTTTGCCTTGAAAATTTTAATATTTTCCTTTTTGATTTTTAGAATAGTTGTAGGGTTTGCACTTTTAGAACATTCTCATTTGTAGAATCCTCTTTTCTCCCCGTTGTTGTTTTATTCTTATTGGTTTCATTTAGTCACCTTGTTTGTAATTTGGTTGTTCTTATGATTTGGTTGTTCTTATGATTTTTGTTCAGCACCCCATTGTGCTTTCGCAGGGGACTGCTTTATAAATAAAAATTATTATTATTATTATTACAGGGCACACTCTCTTTTATATCTTACCCTGATCAAGATTCTGAATATGCAAATATGTTGAGTACACACACACACACACACAATTAATAGAAATTATAACTTTTTTCAAATCCTGTTTCTTCTTAAATCACATCCATTATGAATTCACAAAATGTATGATTCAAAAGCCATCTGGAAGCTTGAAATCCTTACTGCTCTAGCTAGATGGTAATCCATTTATTGCTTTTGATGTGAAGACAGTTGTATATGGTATCTAAAAAATTATTTTAAGTAATTTATATGTTATTACATATGCAATATGTGTGTTTTGAAGAAATCCACTTCAAACTGCATATAGCACACTCTAACTTCCGTTGTTCCAATTTGAGTTAGCTTACTAGATCATTAAGCTTCCCTTTTTGTAAGTTGTCTTTTATTAAAAACCACTTTTTGGTGTGTCCCCTTTTAAGGAAATTGTAACTCCGTAATGAAAAAAGCCAATATCATTACAGAAAACCATAAGACACAGAAACAAGATTATCAAAAAGCATTGAATAGCGATATAATATAGTTGATTAAAGGAACAATGAAGCAGACAATGAAAGTTAAAAATATTTGGAAGAAACAAGAAAAATAATGCTTTTGCATGTCAAGATGAGTCAGTATATTGCACCCTGAGAGTGGCTAAAATTCGATCTAGAATTTAAGCACTTGCACGGGCGTTCCTCAGTACAGTATTTAGCTCTGGGTCTCTTATGACCTTCATTTTACCACCCATACATATTCATATTGAGTAATGCCTTCATCCAGGAGTAACTCACTAATGGAAATGTAACTATTCCTGGAGTGAGGCATTTTCTGAAAGTGAGTAAAGGTGCCAGACTCAAGTGCTTAATGCAGTGACAGAAGAAAGAGTTCATCTACATACATTTTGCTTGTCATGCTTGATTCAGTGTTTGGGTTGGTATTGGAGATGGATTTTCTGGAAATTTTGCCACACCATGGAACCAATTTTGCCTCCTGTGGTTTGAAGAGTCGATTAAAGATGGTTGAAAAATTAAAATAAGAAAACCACTCAAAACATTTTTAGTTTTGAAAAAATTTCATTTTCAAAATTTTGGTTTTTGTTTATTCAGTTTATTTCCCCCCTTTCTCTCATTCAAGATAAATGTGACCAGTTGTAGTTGCAACGTGTCCCCCATCAGGGAGAGACGTTTTGCTGCTCTAACCTCAGAGCATGGTCACATGAACAGTTCCAAAGACCTTTGAAGGAGAGTATTGTTCCTCCAAGTGACCACGCTGTGGATGGTTGGCTATAACTTTATAGTGCTCTTTGTCTTCAGTTGTCAGCTAATTGGTCCCTAGCATCCTTTTACCAGGCTTAATCCTCACGTGTCAGTCTGGGTTCAGATGACCTCTGACAGATGAAGTAAGAGGGAAAATGGCTATAGTGTCAGTGATGGAAGTTTTGTGGTGAAGCAAATTGTATTATAGAAACACAAACCAGTTTAAGACACTAGATTCATATGTTCTAAAGCCAGAAGGGGTCACTGTGATCATCTGGTAGGCTGACCTGTTGCATCATACAGGCCATAGAATTTCTGTTTGCACTAGAGCATATCTTTTAGATCAGGGAGCTCAAACTACAATCACCACAAGGGCCACAGGAGGACTAGTACATTGGCCCGAGGGCCGCATCACTGGAATCGTTTTCATACAACAATACAATAGTATAGTCAAAAATGAAGAGTAATATTGTATGCTATTAAAAGCCAATGTATTAACTTTTTAGAAACTGTAATGCAAAAAGTCAGTGCTAATTTTGACAGTCATTTCATTTTTGGCCACTTAGCTGGCAGCATTTTGCATCAACCAGAGCATTAATATTTGATTTGATATTATGAGACCAAACCAATCTCAGTGTTGGTTGCAAATGTTCATCAGCGAGCCTTGACCTTAACACAGATTTATTAATCTTCATGGAAGAGAAAAACTGGTCACGTATATATGTACTTCCAAACATTGCCATTACCCTTGAGGAAGCAGAGAATAACATGGGAAATCTTTCTTGTGAAAGAAACCGGTAGAATTCTGGAATTCTGCTTCAAAATGGTATCACACTGAAGCTCCACTAATGCCATCTGCATTTCCTCTGTGACTGCCAATTTCCACAGCAAATGGTGTGGAAAAAAAATAGAAAATATGGTTCAAGTGCCTTGAAATCTTTAAACCGCATATCAAACTGTTTGTGTAAGTTAGACAGGATATTTGTATATTCTTTCAAGGATTTGAGTTCAACTGTTCCTAAGGAATTTAGTCAAGAAATAGACCCAATTGCCAGGAGTCAGCTGTTTCCCTCATAAAGGAAGCTTGACTTTGAATGACTTAACACTGTTATACATCTGCGTTATCACCTGTTTTCTACCCTGAAGCTTCAAGTTCAGTTGCATTCAGGTGATCAGTTACATCTGTTAGAAAAGCAAAGGTTGCAGATAAAATGGAATCAGCAAGCTCACTCAAAGGACAAAACTGCACTTATTTTTAGAATTACATTGGTTAAAGCCCCACCCCACCCCACTCTGGCCCTGGCCACGCCCCCCACTACAACTTCTTGCCCAGCCTCTTCCCACCCCTTCCCCACCCCCATTCCAACCCCTTCCCCAAAGTCCCCCCACCTAGCCCTGACCCTGCCTCTTCTCCGCCTCCTCCCCTGAGTGTGCCGTGTCCCTGCTCTTCCCCATTTCTTCCAGAAAGTCCTAAGAACTGCCAAAGAGGAAGCCCTGGGAGGTAGGCAGAGGAGTGGGGATGCAGCGTGCGCGGGGGGGGAGGGGAAGCTGGGCGGGCTTCAGGAAATAACTCCGTGGGCCGTATGTGGCCTGCGTGTTTGAGACCCCTGTTTTAAAACAACATCTGAGCTTGATTTAAAAATTGCCAGTGGTAGAGAATCCACCCTTGTTAAATTGTTCCCAAGGTTCCAACAGGAAAAAAATCCCACTATTTCTGTGTCAAGGAAAACTTTGAGGATGAGATCCTCTCTCCTGCTCTGGCCCTTGATGCTGAGTAAAAGGGCTGGAGCAGTGAAAAGAGACACTAAAAGCCCTGGTTCTGGCCAGTGGAGGTTTCCCAGGTTGCAAGCACTGCAGAAGATCAATATAAGGCTGCTTTTTGAGGATCATCTCTCATGCTCTGGTGTGGGTCATATGACTTATGAGGGGCGAGGCAGGAGAGGCATACCAGGGGCTGGACTGCAACACACAAAGCTGCAGGGATTTGGCGCCGAGGGAGGCTCCTTTAACTTACAGAAGCCCTCAAGGCTGTCTGAATTATGTTAGTGGAGTCATCAGCCCCAGAACAGCCCAGAATTGTAAGGGAGCCAAGCTGGCTTAACATCACCTTAACAGCCCCCGCTTTGACGTAGGCTGGGAGTTCTGTACTTCACCCCTTAGAGGTGGAGTATAATCTCACACTAGATATGAATATTGATTGTGAGGCCAATCAATCCCTCTCCAACACTGCAGCAGTCTACAGCACATTGTACAGAACTTTAAACTGAATTTGAAACTGTTTATTTGCAGGAGTGTTCTTGTTGAGTTGTTCTGACCAAAGACTTGGGTACATTCTGTACTTTAATATACTTTGAAGATTAATTAGCCTCAATAAGGGCTCAGATTATCTCAACTTGGTTTTGTTTTATTGAATATTAAAAGCATATTTCAGTCATGTCCCTCATTGTTTTCATGGTTCCCCTCCCTCTCAAATTACAATTAAGTATATGCCTGACATGAATCCAAACTGATTGTCACTAATATTTACTTGTCTTTGTAGTCTCTTATCAATAGTTTTCTCCCATATCTCCATAGTGTGGTTCCGCAATGTAATGCCATGATGGTGTTAAACTTAGACATGGAGGTTAAGAGAAGGTAGGTGAATGGATGTAACACTAGATGAATGGATGTAATACAAAAGTTTCCAAGGAACTTCTTCAAGATAAAGTGTCATGGAGAAAAAGAATTTATGCTGATCCCATATATATGGGACCAAGACTGGGATCCATGAGGTTTGTGGAAGGAACTGTCATCCATGAAAAATTCTATCCCTATAGAATAACTATGATTCTTTGGGAAAAACCCCAAAACCTCAGAGTTCTCCTTTTCTTAAATTCTTCCAGTAAGGTGGAAATATTGTGTAGTAAGCAGTAGCTATAAGGAGCAGCAAGGTGCATAAACTATAGAGCACCCTGCTTTATCCAGGGCACAATACCTACCAGGTATAAATAATGTGCAGGGAATGAGACAAGATTCCTTTTCCATTCAGTACCCCCTAATTGCACTATGTGATTATGCTTCCATAAGTGAGTCGGGCTTTAGTTCAACCAAGTTGAAGTTCAACCCTCATTTTCACCACTCCCTTGAATTAGCTTTGCATCTGCATTCTTCTGCCCTTGTGAAAGGTTGATGGATTTAAGACCGCAGTTGAAGCACAAAGAGCAAAGGCTCATAATCTGGCCAACTCAAAACTAATTTGCACTTTACTTCTCCAAAGCATTTATTTTCCATTGGGACTATTTCTCTGTCACATTTCAACTTCTTCCACCACTTTTCTGTACAGAAGCTGTTTAAATAAAGGTCAGTGATATGGGGCACAATTGCCAGTGAAGCGCCCCATGGTGTCAGGAGTCGGCATTGCGCTGGTTAGCGCCTCTTGTGTTCCCTTTGGCTGCTTCCTCTATGGCACACGTGATTGTCCATTGTGTTCTGTGACTTTGCCCTCTTGTCATTCATCCTCCTTCCACAGTAAGAAAAAGATCCAAGTCCAAAATTAAGCATCTAAATACTAATTCTTCTGCTCCTCTTGAGCCCCACTGAAGTGTTATTTCTGGCATGTCCTCAGCGCCTCCTGATCTTCCCCTGTTGCTTCTTATCTAGCAGGTCTCCATCCTCACCCTGCCTCCCCTCCTTGGGACTCTAGCTGCTTCCCCGAGGGATCTCCCTACTCCTTCTAGGCCCTGGCTCAGAACTTCTCCCACAGGAGCCTACTCTGCTTCCTGGGACTTCTTCTATCTGACATCCTGCCTGTTTGAGCCTTATCTCAGGGCTGCCCGCCTATGGTCATCTGGCCTCCTGCCTGTGGGTTTCTCTCTGCAGGAGAGTCCTGCATCATCCACAGTTTTCTTTCTCTGCAGTCACCCCCAGCCTACTTATAAGCCCAGGTGACTATTAGATAATCAGCTAATATCACCCCCGCTAGCCAGTACACAATCACCCCACAGGCATGGAACATGTTCCCAACAAGGTGTTTTCCTTGTCTAGTATCTGGTGGGGGTTTACTCCATCACAATCAAACTTACACTCTCCTAATATAAGGAATAAAGTATTTTCCTGACTGACAGAGAGACCTGAAGAAGAGCTTTGTGTAACTTGAAAGCTTGCACCTTACACTAACAAAAGTTGGTCCAGAGAAAGATATTACCTCACCCACCTTGTCTCTCTAGTATCTAGGGACCAACAATGCAAAAACCCAAACTTGAAAGATTCAGAAATTTGAGCACCCAAAATCAGGGGGTTCAAATGGAAACCTTAACTGTAGTTGATGTTAACATTTCAGCTAATTTGAAGCTATAAAAAAAATTATGCACCACAATTTAATTTTGTATGTTCTTCATATCAGCAGTCACAAAAATCCCTGTTCCTCTTGTACATTAATATCCACTTTTGCTGGCATAATATTTATGATAATTTGTCTGAGCCAGATCCAACCTCTAATGAGATGCTGAACACCCTAAACTGCCATTGACTTCAATGGAAATTATCTGAGCTCAGTACCTTACCTCTCTCTGCAAGACTGGACCTTTTGTATTTTATTGCTATTGTAAACTGTAATGATAGTTTGTTTATTCTATCACATGAATAATATATATATAAATGTGTTGCAAACTGTTTTAAGGAAATCCAATAAAACTTCAGTGTACAAATGTTATAATAAAATACATTGATTAAAAGTAATGTGTATTGTTTGACTAAACTCTTGCAAATTGGGGAATATCATCTTTTACCATTAAATTGTGTTGACTTCCTTTCACCTCACACAACATTTACCATTTCTTGGTTTTTAAGAGACAAACTGCAAATAGAACCATGGATAAGGACATTCACTCATGAATCTATCACTATCTATCTGATGACTAATCATTAAAGACTATATATAAAACTATTAGTATATTAGTTTGGGAGATGCCACTTGCCAAAAGAAGGGTAAAGAAAATTGAAAATAAAAAAGAGCCATAACGAATGAGCTAGTTAAGAGCAGTGGGTAAAAACATCACAGATGCAGTTAACTGGACACAAGGACTTCTAAACCTTGAGACTGTTAAAGAACTCTGGACATGCTTAGCAAAGGAGTAGCAAAATGGTTTGAATGACATACAGGAAGTTTAGTACAGTTGTAGAAAAAATGAAGAAATATAATCGTTTAATGGAATATAATATAGTCTTAAATCCTACAAGGAGGGGTTCAGATGTGGGCCCTTCATGCAGAAATTGATATAAAAAATGCTTAATCTGATTTTAGAACTAATTTTCTGGCAATGTAACATTTAACACACTATGACATACCCAAATAGCTATCTTTACTGAAGAAAGTTGTACCTTATTTGCCAGACAACTGGGTAAATATGCCCTTCTTATCCACACATGTGACCTAAATTCAAACTGGCAAAGAATCACACTTATCATTGTGTTGATTTTGAAAGAGTACTTGCAAGATTAATGAGCTAAATCTCTGAACTCAGGTTTACAGGAAATACATACAAGACCGTTTCAGTCTCATATGGTGTGGGAAGATCAAATAGGTGGATTTTTTTCATTTTCATTTTATAGAAGCATGGTACTTCTTGAGTAATGTTTATTTTCATTAAGCCCAGAGGAAGAAACTTGCTACATAGATCATGCTTGATCCAGAGTTCAGGCAAAGCAGAACATTGTAGAAAAATGATGTACTAGATCACAATAATTGGCTTCTTGCTGGAGCATGGGGACCAGAAATTTGTTGCTGAAGTTGGTATAAGAAAGATATTGGATGAAGAAGCTGTGGATGATCTTCCCAGGCATGGACTGTCACTCATTCTCTCATTCCCCTACTACCAGCTACTCTTTTGATTCCCATGCTAAGGGGTTTAATTTTGCCGGTCATGAGGTCATAACTGCAACATAGCACTATTCATCACTAATTAAATGTAGCTGAATTTCATAAGAGCAGCATGACCTGAAATCCCGCAAGTGCCTCAAAAAATCTTGTTTCCATTGAAGTCAATGGGGAGTATTGTCTGAATCCTGATCTCCTGCAGAAGTTAGTTCCACAGCTGCGGGCTGGGTGAACCAACACTCTTTGGCTAGAGTGAGGCAGGAAAAGGAATACAGCCCTACACGCTACTGCCCTTTCTGTAGACACTTCTGCACTGCGGACACCCTATTTAAAGAGGAAGGCCTTGGTAAAATATCTTCCTTGGAGTTCCATTGCCAAGGAGGGGCGGCAGAGATGACATCAGAACTGCAGCACTGAAGGGGAGACACAAAGGTGCAGATGGCCTCTGCTTCCTGCAGATCTGGTGGAAATCTAGAGGATTTGAAGGCCCAGCCATGTCTTGTTCCATATCGAGGCAATCCCTGTTCCCGCAAGGAACTTCTACCATTCGAACCATGTCACATTATCTCCCTGGTAGCTCTCTTCCCATGTGTCGTACTCTGGAAGGGGGAAACTTGGCTTTCCATGATTATTAATTCCTTACACAGGCAATATTCCCATTGAGTCAGGAGTTTTTCCTGCACAAGGACTTCAGGATTTTGCCATTTGTAAATGCCAAACTATCCGGATAATGTAATATTATCTTCTGTCTGCCGACCACACCTATTCTCCCTAAATTACATAATCTCCAATTACCCATTGGTAATTTTTCAAGTCAGTTATATCACTTCTTTATGAATACACACCTGATCTTTTCTTATGGTCAGATTCTGCTCCCCTTACCATGAGTAATGCCTTATTCCAGGAATCAATGGGGATCTTTGTAGAGGAATATACTACTCAGCATGAGTAACAGTGTCAGAATCCAGCCCTTATTCTAAATAGAGATGATCAAATGTGGGATAAATTTTTCAGTAAAATTTATCTCCTTTTTTTAATTGTAGAATTTAAAAAATAGATTTTTTTGAGCAGCTCTGATTTAAAATAACCTATAATACACTTTTATTTACACATTTTTATTAGTAAAACACCTATTTTAAAATGTTTATTATAGTTGTTTATTTCTGGTAGTGCCAAATGGACCTGTACCAATTTACAGCAACAGAGAATTTGGCCTGTGGTGTCTGTATGTGACACTGTTTCAGGTCAGAAAAGTGGCAAGACATAGAAAGCAGATAAAGGGAACCAGCATGTACCATTTTTAGGTAATTACTCCCCTGCCACTTTTAGACGACTTCCAGAAATATTTCATGTTGTTTTAGTTTCTCATTCTCCAAACCATTTGAGGAGAAATGAATGTGTCCTGATGAAAATTCTGAGCTCGAAGTACAAGGATTATATCATCTGTTGTTAATAATATAGACACAGCAAGATCTTTTCATCCTGTGGAATGTCTCAAGCCTTCCAAGAGTGATGTTTATTACATATTTTTTGCTCAGAATTAATCTCCTCTCGATTGCAGGAAAAAGCAAACAGAAATAAACAGGAGATTGTACTATTTTAGATGGTAAGATTTCAGAGCACAGTAATTTGCCTGCTGTGTCCAAATGGGACTCTTCATTTTTTAGTGACAGATATGTTTCCTCGTGAAATGTTTCTCTAGTTGTATCAACTCAGCGAAACAGAGAGAAGGGCTGAAATTGGAACATTGGATACAGCCTCCTTATGCTTTCTGAAGGTTTTGATTCAGATCACATCCCAGATCCAAATGTCATAGTCCAATGCCATCTTAAAAGGGCAAAAAATAAAATTGACTGTGTCATCCTGGAAGAAATTCACCAATGCTGAGGTGCTTATATGTATCTGGGCATTTTTTAGAGATGGGATTTTGCTCCTACTTTATATGTATTTTAGCAATGTTTATGGCAGACTTCACATGTCACTTACTGTTATCCCTCTTGGTCCTACAAAGCAGGGCAAACCCTATGTAAAGGGAAAAGCAGGTCATTATAGCATTAGTCAATGGAGAAAGCTAGGGAAAACAAAAAGCATGTTAGTTTTTTTGTCTCGACAAAGGAAAACATGACCACCAAATCCATATCTAGAAATAAGGTGGCTCAGCATGACATCCATACTGTACTGTGGAAGGCAGGGCAGGACTTGAGACCTGATCTAAAGCACTTTGAGATCAGTGGAAAGACTCCTCTTGACTTTTGGAGCTTTGGATTAGATCTTTAGAGAGCATAAACAATGGGGTCTGCATCTAATATGAATCATGGTAGCATTTAGCTAGACCTCAAAGAAATATAAGGAAAACAGGAAAAGAAGGAGCATTTAAAACTTTTAATATGCTTCCTCTACATAAGTTAGTAAAGACTTCATTTCAAATAATTAGTGTCATATTCTGGGATGAATTCAGACCAGCAAATGGCTGTGTCACCACTTGCCCTGGAACACTGGGTGCATTACAATGCTTTGCTGCTGTAGTTCTCAACCTGGGAGGCTCACAAGGAGCCCACAAGCATGCAGGTCACACCTGAGTGTCTGTGTGCTAGACAGCTCTGAATCAACAGCTCTGATCCCAGCAGTCTGTCTAAAGCTCCATAGCCCACTCTGGTTTACATCTGCCTTCATGCAACTAGCAAAGTGATGCCAACACACACCCAGTCCTGAATTTCCCCAGAACCGTGTGTCCTGAATAGGGCTGGCAAGCGATTAAAAAAAATGATTTGCAATTAATCACGCAATAAAAAATTGTTATTAATTGCATTGTTTAATAATAATAGAATACCATTTATTTAAATATTTTGGGTATTTTCTAAATTTTCAAATATACTGATTTCAACTACAACACAGAATACAATGTGGATAGTGCTCACTTATGTTTGATTACATACATTTGCACAGTAAAAAACAAAAGAAATTGTATTTTTCAAGTCACCTAATACAGGAACTGTAGTGAAACCTCTTTATCATAAAAAATGAACTTACAAATGTAGAATTATGTACAAAAAATAACTGCATTCAAAAATAAAACAATGTAAAACTTTAGGGCCTATAAGTCCACTCCGTCCTACTTCAGCCAATCTCACAGACGAACAAGTCTGGTTACATTTTGCAGGAGACAATGCTGCCCGCTTCTTGTTTACAATGTCACCTAAAAGTGAGAACAGACTTTCACGTGGCACTGTTGTAGCCGGCATTGCAAGATATTTATGTGCCAGATGTGCTAAAGATTGATATGCCCCTTTGTTAGGTAAAATAGCAAGTCCCTACTCACCTCTCCAGCACCCGAGTTCGTGCGCAGTTGGTATAGGGCTCACAAGCTGTCAGAGACCACTTACACAGACACCAATTCGTTGATCAACGGGCTCACACTATTCTTAGCTCAAAAGCTTCAGAGTAAGTGTGGCAAGTTTATTAGGGGTAAGCATCAATATTTATACACAGAAGTAAACAAAGTGATTAATAGGTCATAATGGTCATGCATAATCAATCAAGATTCTACAGGATAAAACAGGTTTAAATGTAAATTTTAAAAGACAAAGGGGAGATGGCTACTTAAGGGGAGGGGGGGTGTCAAGAGCAGTTCGCAGGTCAGAGCTTTGATTAAAAGTTCAGACAGAGACATCAAGCCAGGGTAAAGTTCAGACTCAACACCTTCATGCTTCAACCACCATAATACAGAACATGCGTACATGCTGATGATGGGCTCTGCTCGATAACAATCTGTTGCAGGGTACTCGGAGTCCCGTAGAAACGAGGCACACACATAGCTGCTAAACAAAAGTGGTGAGTTTAATGAAGGCAGAAAGTGACACAACCACAACGGGGGCTCCCTTCCTTGCTGCCACTGAGACGGGGAAAGCCTGACGCACCGGAGCAATGCTCAGGGTGAAGCCCACTATGCAGGGGAACGCAGACATAGAAATACACATGCACATCTACATGGGTAGCTAATGGCTTGTTTTGCTTCATTAGTATTGCATAATCCTAGCAGGCAGTTAGGACCGGAGAGCTCCGGTATGCAAGAGATAGCGCTGGTATGCAATAGCAGTGTGTTGACTGATAGTACCCTTTCCCTGGTGTTGAGGGGGAGAACGTCCCTATATGCATACTGTTACAAAATCTTCACACACCCTACACAATCCAAAACAGAGTGGACCGACGCATGTTCATTTTCATTATCTGAGTCAGATGCCACCAGCAGAAAGTTGATTTTCCTTTTTCGTGGTTCATTTTCTGTAGTTTCCACATCTGAGTGTTGCTCTTTTAAGACTTCTGAAAACATGCTCCACACCCTCTCAGATTTTGGAAGGCACTTCAGAATGGTTCTCTGCCATTCAGCCAATGCCCCTCAACTTCTGCTCGTCTAAACTTCTTTGACTCAGCTCCTTTCAGTTCAGTATATTTGGCTACAATTTCATTCTGTTGTCTTAAATGTGACCATCAGGGGACACTGTCTCTACATAAACATCAAATATGGCTGAACATCAATTCTCCATACATTTATCTGCAACGGGAATCAAAACTATCACCTTCCAAAGTATTACAAGGCTTAAACTTCCCCTGAACAAGTTAACTCAGACCATGAGCTTATTGACATTTAGAGGACCTATAATCCAACCAGTCAAAGGCTTGATTTGTTATTCTGCTCTGCACAGTATTTTCTGACAAACAGAGTTCTTTGCAATGTCTCATTCATTGCTTTCACAAACAGTTTCATGCCAAACTAGTTCATAGTCCTTACTGACTTGCAGATGTAATAATCAATCTGGATAGCTGTCAAGTGAGACTTAACAGGTAATTACCTCAGCAGCTGCCTCTCTTCCAGCATGACACCACACTACAGCCAGTGAGGCACTCCAACTAACACCCTCCGGTCTTTTGAGAGGGGTTCTGATTAGGGAATTTGGTTCAGCAGAGTTCTAGTCTATTCAAGTTAGATCACAAGGCCTACTTGTTGTCCTGGGGTTTCTCGAGGAAAGGGGGTGAGTAATTAAATGGGGCAGTGGGAAGACTTTGGGAAGGAAACTGACTTTGTGGAACATTTTGTGGAACTACTTTGAACATTGGTTCATATTGTTATTCCTGTTTTCTTATTTCTATGTGAGGCTAAAGCCTTAAATGGAGGCAGATTTAAAAATCCAAATTAAGAGAACCAGCAGGTGAAGAATGACCACAGCTGTTCTTAAAGAACGAACACTCCCCCAGGCCAGTGCCGGTGTCCTAGGCCAGTGCACTAGGTGGCAAAACAAACAAACAAACAAAAACTCATAGTGCTGCCACCGACGGACGAAGTGGCGAAGCAGCCATGGGCACTGAAATGCCGCCCCCACAATGTTCACCGCTGGAACTGCCACCGAATGCCACAAAGGGCGGCTAAAAGCAGCTCCACAAATCGTGCTGCCCTTGGTGACCGCCTAAGTCACCTAGCGCTTGCGCCGGCCCTGCCCCAGGCAACAGGAAATGAAGTCATGGCTTTTTGTGAGTTGCATTCATAAAGATCTTATACACAAATAAGACTATTTTTCCCTAATATTTTATAACTGGAAATAGATACAGAGTCTATTTTAGTCTTGAAAACTGTAATCCAGAAAATCATTCCCTATATTATCAAAGAATGATCATTTTGTTTTAAAATATATCCAAAATATATAAAAGCTTGTTTATAAACAGAACCGCCATTAACACACTATTGTTTAATACTTAGCATACATCTGCAGAATGCTATCCACTATTTATGGGAAAAGGAAAATGTCTGAACGCTGTAATTGAAATAGAATTGCCATGTACTCTGACAAAATAATTATAAAAGTCTAAAAAATTATGAAATTTCACAATCCTTCATTTCTATTTAATCAAATTCTATGGAGACTTCTTAATCATTTAGTATAATCCCAGAAAAGGATCAGGAGAGCTTTGACAGAGTATTCAGGGAAGGCACAGCTAATGCATTAAATTACCTATAATTGGGTCTCACAGGTTTTCTGTAGTCTGTCTATGCACATAACTTTTACTGATTTTAAATGGGATTTCCATGCATGGAAGAGTTCCAGAATTTTTTCTGAGTCTAAATATTTTCAAATTTTATTGCTTTAAGTTGGATGGAATTTATTTTTCTTGACACTGTGATAATGTGTGGTTTAAACACACTCCTAAGAGCATACAAGAAGAAAAACATTAGGTAAAATACTCAAAATGAACAAATTTCTCTTTACCTGCACTGCAATATACTCAAAGGTGAATTAACAAACTGGGCAAGTCACCACCTCTCTGTGCCTACATTCCCCTAGCTGTAATATGAGAACAATAATACTGAACTACCTCCTGGGGTGTTTGTGAAGGTCAAGGGTAGATAGCTTATAGGAAGTGGTGGTGCACTGACTCTTGCCTAGGTCCAGGAACAGAGCAGAGAGCAAATGGTTTTGAGGAAGAGATTGATTTTCATTCTATTCCCGTGGGGCAATAATTTACTGGGGTGATATTTTAGCTGCACTGGCCAGCAGATTATGAGGGGTGGCCCCATACTTCAGCCTTTTATCCCTCCGTTCCCATCTCTCCGACTCATACCTCCCAACTATGGGAGGTCCAGGAACTACCTTGTGCAGGGGAGCATAAGGGGAATACTAGGGACCTTTCCTACTTGTGAAGGGGGAGGCACCCATCTCACAATCTAGCCCTTAGTTAGGGCCATATTCTGATACTACTCAACTTGAGTAAGAGTGTGTTACCCCTGAACAAGTCTATGGGACTATGGGAAGGAGTCAAGGTACAACACAATGGGTGAGATTTTCAAAAGCATGTAAATGATTTAGGAGCACAAGTCCTAATGATTTCTATGGAGATTTGTGCTTCCAACTCCTTTAGGTACTTTTGAAAAATCCTATCCAAAGAATAAGGATGTCAGAATCTGGCCCTAAGAGCTCTGGTATGAAGGGTGCTATAAAATACAAAGCAGTCATATTAATGCAGGTAAAAACAGCTAACACTTCTTTTTAATAACATATGAGCAGCTACTATCAGTTGGCTTTCATTTAAAGACTTTGGAAATAGTTTAAATCAGTTTACACTAGCCAATAATCTGGTTGTATATATATGACCTTGTCCATAAAATAAGCTATTTAATATCTATAACCTCAGTCTTCCAAATGAATTTGTATGTGTAGAAGCTGATGTTATTTGCACAGGTCACCAATACCTTTTAAGCTCACAGATGAATGTGCATAAATAGGTATTTTCCATTTTATTTATGCATTACAGAGCACAAAAACCACACAAAAGCAGAGCAGATATTACTTTGAGGAACAACGGCCATGTGGAATGACTCACACATCTCAGGGAAGATGTGTATTTAAAAACAAACAAACAAACTACATAGCTACTATGTTGTTTACCTGGATTACTGCAGATGTCAGGAAGCTAAAAGCAGGACAATGAAAGGAGATGTTTTTTATTCCTGTGCAATCCACTCTTTCAACTGTGCTCATACTCATTCGTTCAAAACCTTTCACAATTCAACTTCCCCCCACATTTCTCTTTGTTCCCTTTTTAACAATCTCTCTTGCCTCTAAGGGAATTAAATGTCACATAAAGCATTTACATTATTTTCAAGTCTTGAGCAGTTACCTATGTAATGAGAAGAGATCATATCTAGACAGCCTCTTATTTCCTCATTAGCAAATATAAGAGTTTTATCATCATTATATCAGAAACTGAAGAGTATCAGGCAACTAAGTTACCCTTACACTAGTGGTCTCCAAAACAAGTTGCAATTACAATTGAGTGTAAAGCAGAGGATTCCGTCTGAAATAAAATCAACCACTGCTAAACATGAGTTTAAAAAAAATTCTTAAATGATTATTCCAACTTGAAATCAAAAGACCAGGTTCTCACACAGGGGTAAATCACAACAAACGCCATTGAAGTTACACTGGTATAAAACTAAAGTGACTGAAAATAGAACCAAGCGCTATAAAATATGTGGATCTATTCTTCCTGCAGGGAATGTGCAGTTCGCACATTAGTGGTTCCCAAACTTGGTTTGTGTCTTGTTCAGGATAAGCCCCTGCTGGGCCGCTTAACAATTTGTTTGCCTGAGTATCTGCAGGTACGGTCGCTTGCAGCTCTCACTGGCCACGATTTGCTGTTCCCAGCCAATGGGAGCTGTGGGAAACAGTGCAGGCTGCGTTACCGCTTCCCGCAGCTCCAATTGGCTGGGAATGGCGAACTGCAGCCACTGGGAGCTGCAAGTGGCCGTACCTACGAATGCTCCAGGTAAACAAAGCATCTCGCGGTCCGCCAGGATTACCCTGAACAAGCCATGAACCAAGTTTAGAAGCCATTGTCTTAGGGCTTGTCTTCACTTGAGCCGGCAGGGATCGATCTTTTGGTGATCGATTTATCGCATCTCGTTAAGACGCGATAAATCGACCACCAGCAGCTCCCCCGTCGACTCCGGAAGTCCAGCTCGTGAAGAGGCGCAAGCTGGAGTCAACGGGGGACCGCGCCGCCGACCGCCACCGCCGTGAGGATGGGAGGTAAGTCGGCTGTAGAGACATCGATTTGAAATTGTGTATCTACAGTCGATTTCCCCCCCCAGTGGAGACCAGCCCTAAAATGACCATTCATCACAGTGGAAATAGACTTCCTAAGAAAAAGTGACTGAGAATGCTAATGACAAAAGAAAGTAACGTGTGTTTGTACCATATTAAAAATCATGAAGCACCTACTATTTTTCAGTGTAAGAACAGTCTGACACCTTTCCTTTTTTCAAAATATGTTGCCCCACTGATGAGTGGGGAGGAATATTATTTTAAAAAATAAAATTCCCCTATGCCATCAGTTATATTGCATCCGTGGGTAGGTTGTTGGTAAAAGGAACTGAACCTGGGAAATCTGGATCTTAAAACATGAGCATCTGTTTCCTGAGCTAAAAGCTTTATTTCTTTTAGTCAATGTTTTAGCAGGCACTTCAATCTATCTGTGGCTTATTCACCAATGGAGGGGACAAAGAGCCACACTCAGCTGGTGTGGTTTGGATGTCCATTGAGCTGAAACACCGAGTTTTAAGTTCAAGGGGACAAAGTATTGAGATTTTTAGGCGTGAAAACAAATATACTGTAACTATTGAGAACATGCATTGAATAATTCATTTGATGAATGTTGCCTCATTTTGTCTCAGTGACGTGTCCATGTGAAGATTACCTTTTTCTTGAAGGCATTTGTTATTCAAAATTATTGTCCAAATAATTTCTCTGAATAAACACTTGGTCATGTACTGTTAATTGGAGGCACTCACTAATTTAAACTCTTGTGATTGGATACCTAGGTACGTTCTTGTTTTCTGATAGGCTAGATTTGTACAACTGTTTGGCTCAGATTTCTGGCACAAACATACACCTTTGAGTTCTAAATTATTTGTTTCTGGAAATGTTCCTACTTGTAAATTCACCCATTAAAATATTTGTGGTGAGGAAATAAAAAAGTGCCATATTTATAATTTGAAATCAATTTGTCTAAAATTCTAACAAATACAGTAAGTGGGATAAATATTTTTGTAGTATTTGCCCAACTCTAATTCTTACTTGCTGGGATATATTGAAAATCACTAGTGCTTTCTAATATGAGGGCTCATTGACCAGCTGTCTTTTTATTAAAACAACCGTTTGCTTAGTCGATTAAAAAACAACCACAATAACAGCCCTCATCTCTGTTTGATGGTCTTTGGTATAGCCTGAAGAGCTTTAGAATGTTTTATAATAATACCCGAAAGAAGAGATAGATTGGGGAGAAGTCATAACTATAAAGGGCAGAGGATAAATTTGAGAGCAATGCTTTAGTTTTAGTCTCCAAAATATAGTGGATAGCCTTTTGTTTATTATACAACATAGTATTCTGTTGAGGTGCTGCTGCATTGTTCCCCTCCTGTTCCATGCTAAGGGCCCTAGACTAATAAATTGAATTGTGAATTTATCTTTGAAATGGTTATTCCAACACTAGACCCACAGATGCTTCTGCAGAAGAACAGGGAGGGTCATTTAAGTTGGAGTGTTACATTCGTTACAGTTATTAGTTCATTTAATGGGATGGAAATCAGCTGGAGCAGAGTCCTTCAGTACATTTTGTTTGTTCTCTTTCTTTATTAATATTATTATTAATCCTAAATTACTTTTAAAATGTATTTACTGACTGTTAACTTTGATTCAGGGGAGAATATTGAAAACAACAGTAATTGTGCATCAGGCTATAATTTTAGAAGGTCCATTAAGTTACAGCATGACAAAAGCAGGTTTTGTGATCTTACACAGCTGGGAAGATAGCAGGCAAGGATCTGGATTCAAAGGAGAGTGCTCTCTGAAGTGCCCATTCTTCTCCACACATTGTGCATAGATTTTCCCACCTAAATGAATCCTAGAGGTTCTGGGGGTACCAGGTATCATGAGAATGTGCCTGAACGGGAGCCATGCTGCCCTCTGGACAAGTGGCAGAGCAGCGACAAACATCTTATGGATCCAGATGGATGGATGAGTGTGTGAAATAATCTCTGTCTGTTCCGCACAGGGGTGACACTAGATGTGGGTATTTATAGAGAACCAACCTTTATAATATTCAATGCTGTAGTCTCCCCTCCCAACCTCTTACCACCCCCCAAAAAGTGATCTCCTTCCTGATGCACCTGAAATGCCTAATGGGCACCAAAGTCCAAATCCTCAAAGATATTTGGGCACATAACTCCCCTTAACACCTTTGAGGAGCTGGGCCCAAATTCCACCTCAGCACTTTAGGATCCCCGCTTGGCACTTAATCACAGGGACTGTATTTCAAATACTCCCCTGTTTTTCTATCTAATGATTCATTTGTAATATACCATCCAGAACAACCATCCTTACACAATGCCGTTAGTGTGTGTGTACTACACACCTAATTGACTTAATTCTCTATTGCACTCAAGCGGAGCTTACTCCCAGCCTCTCCTAGCACAGGAGGTGATGGAGTCAGGTAGTGGAGCTAATTGTTAGAGAACTGATGTAGTAGATGCTTTTTTTGTAAATAACTGGCCAGATCTCCACTGACTGAATTACATGGTTTTATCATTGACCATACAATAGGAATATCTTGGGGAATTTAGACATTCTGAACTATAGCTGATGCAGAAACTTCCTGCTTCCTTGATTTAAACAAACAAACAAACAAACAAAAAACAACAACAACAAGAAAGACAGAAGTTTCCACCATCGGTATTGGAACCTGCAAAAAAGGTCTTATAAATGCACCCAAGAACTACTGACAGTTATGAACCCGTGGTAATATTGGATAACTGCTGATGAGCCAAATGGATGGACTGAATGTTAATATAATGTCCCCTTGATGTTTCTGTTTGCAAGGGAGGAGTGTTTGTACTGTATTTAGAACACAAACAATGCTCCTTTTTTAAACGCTGCCTGGTCTAGGAGCATAACATTTGGCAAGCAAGATAGAACAGGTGCAATGACCTGACTGTCTCTGAGAGAGAAGCTCAGCTCAGCAGCTGCCTTCACCTGTTCCAAAAAAAGCTGCCAAAAAGTAATGCAAACAGAAGAAGGATTTTGCAGAAAGAAAGCAAATGGGAGGATGATAGGGGATAGAAGTGAAAGAGCATGGAGCACAGCTGAATACTTTCATTACCTAACCTCCAAAAGCTCTGAGGTTTATTAGCAGGGAAGATTTTTTCCAATTAGAGGGAAACAGTTAAAGGCTCTTCATATGGAAGTAGGAGGGCTTTTTGTACCAGCTAAAGGATGAACATTTAAGAGAAGTGTGTGACTTGGCATTTCTGTGGCAGATTACAGTGAAAATGCAGCAAAAAGCCATTGTGCTTTAATCAAACACATAACAAACCACTTAAATAGTGAAGATCTGGGGTGGTCTACGTTGCGGGAGCTAAAGAAACAGATTGTACCCCTCAGTCACATACCAAAAGAAGAGAAAACTGAAATATCTAAAGTGGAGGCGATTCAGAAAGCGTGTGTTGAAAGATTAAAGTTGATTGAAACACAGTTTCAGGAATGCATGAAAAATTAAAAAGCAAACACACTGAGAATTTACACAAGGCCCACACAGCCGAGTCTCTGGAATACAACACATGCTATTGCTACAGCCACATCATGTTCCCCAGAGATATCCTCTTTGACCTCCTCAGCAGAGCTCCTGGAGGAGCAGAGGATAGGTAAATTCAATTCTGGCCTTCCTTATGAGAGCTGCACTGGCACAGGAGACGGTAAAACTACCTTCAGCAGGGGTTCCGCCTACACAAATGGAATACTCCAGAGTTAATGTCCAACTGCTGTAAATCCACTGTGCACCGTGTAATATGGCACAAAGTGAATTTGGCAGACTGAAGAATCTGGGCCAATGGCTCTAGCCCTGATATAGGCCCAAATCCTGTGAACACTTGTGCATTTGCTTAACTTTCCTACAGTGAGTCATCTCTGATTTCAGTAGGATGACTCCTAGCAGTGAAATGAGGCACGTGTGTAATTGTGGGGCCCATAATGTCCTCCTTTATCACCCCTTGCATTCAAGTGCCAGGCCTAATTCTTTGCTCATCTTAGACCTGTGCAAACAAAACTTACTCTTTGTGATCCCATTTCACATGGAGTTTCTATTCTAACAGCTAGAACAGGCAAGAAAAGTACAAATTACAGAAAACATTAACAGTCATAATAATCCATTTTGTTTTAAGACCTTTACAAATGAAAGACAAAGTATGGCTGAAACACTGGGGCATTGCCTTTGTAATGTGAATAAATCCTAAAAAATATCAGGACTTCTGTTCAATGCAGTCAATTAATTTAGCTGATGATTTCATTTTATTATTATTTTATTTGTGTTCCCTGGAATGAAATCAGGCCAGGTGTGTCAAACACAAAACACTGGGATGTCAATTGTCTATTCAACATCAGGACCTTTTATTAAAAGTACCTTTGAAAATTTTGAGCAGCAAGAGAGCCAGACAAAAATCTCTTGGGTCTGCTTCTCCTCACTTGGGCTAGTGTAACTTCACTAACTTCAGCTGAGTTAGCCTTGATTGTCATTTCTGTAAGGGAGAGGCAGAGCAGACTTTAAACATCTATTCATAAAGTAAAGGCAAATAGAACAGCATTTCGTTGGATAGCATGCATGTATTGAGAAGATGTCAGAAACCTAGCTGAGGAAGTTAATTGATCTAATTTTGGCAGGCGCGTTTGTCACAGTTACAGGGTTAACTGCACCTCTACCTTTTTGTGGCCTCTTGCAATTGGCCAGCTGACTCTGGCTCATGGGACTCAGGCTAACGGGCCATTTAATTGCAGTACAGACATTTGAGATTGGGCTGGAGTCCACGCTCTTGGATCCTGCGAGATGGAGGGCTCAGAGCTCAAGTTGCAGCCCAAACCTGAACATCTACATTGCAATTAAAAAGTCCCTGAGCTATGTCGTTATGCTGACATGCGCTTAGTTGAGCAGTTGCTGTCTGGCTATCTCTGACAAGGTTTATCAGTGGCCAACCAGCTTTCATGAAGCACAGTTCACCTATTTAGGATAAAGGCATTATGGAGAAACATGCAAAACAATATACAGCTTATATGCATGCCTGTCTTTCCAGGTATTACCGTATTCTACATAGAGACCCTAGTAGGTTTCAAAGTTCTTCTAATCCTTCTAGTAGGGTTTAAGCCTCTTGCTCACTGTCTAGTGTCAGTTCTTGGATCCAATGAGAGTGACCACACCCACCCGCTACATCAAGCCTCTTTATACAAGTCTCAGTTCTTTGTCTCCTGGGCCTCTTGAACCTGATCAAAACTGATATAAGCAATTCCCTCCAGAGAGTGGTGCTTCTACAAAGTTATTTGCCTGTTTATATATTTTCAGTAATTGCCCTCTAGTGATGTTAGTTCCATCCTGACAGTTTGTTCATTCTTATTGACTTCCTTTCAGTCACTACCTTGCTTATCTTGTTTTAAGAAAGAAATTAACTTCTTCACAGACAGCAGGTAACAGTATAAGACCAGGGGGAAAACTGAATCGTATATCATTTCATAAAAATAAATGCAAATTTTCCTAGTTTTCCACCCAGTGTCCACCCTGTAAAACAAAACTAACTTACAGAATCATTGGATATTAGTAATTCTGAATATTGGGCCTTATCCTGTATCTCTTTCAGAAGTAAAACTGCCTGTGATGTGTCGGGAGCCAAGAAATAGAGGATTGTGCTCAACTTTTGTGGATAAGATGTACTTTATGTATAAAAAGTTACAGATCCTTGAATGGAATGATACTTTTTTTTATAAA
The DNA here is from genome assembly GCA_032164245.1 of Sternotherus odoratus. Taxonomy (NCBI): domain Eukaryota; kingdom Metazoa; phylum Chordata; order Testudines; family Kinosternidae; genus Sternotherus; species Sternotherus odoratus. The sequence goes on from JAVMKO010000003.1 coordinate 93,792,898, forward strand.
ATGAAATTAGAGCTGAAGGTTGCATGTCCAATCCCAATACCCTTAGCAACATAAGCAATAGCTGACCAAGGAGCCACAATGAAGTCAGTGGGACTGCTTACACTTCCACACAAAGATTGCATATGCATGGGGAAATGTTGCAGGATTAAGCAATGACGGAAAGCTGTGTCAAATTCAAACCAATAGAAACCTTTAAAAAAACCTTATCTAAACCAGTTTAGAACAATATGTTCTTTAAAATTGTGTATGAGAAAAAAATCCTTAAAACTTGAAGGAAATAAAGTGAGTGTAAGGAAAGCACTTAGAGATACCAGCTTTTGTGTCTGCCCTCCAAAGTCCATCTCTCAGTAGGTGGTCAGCAGTTTAATCAAACACTTCTTGTTTTTGTCTAGCAGAAGTCAAAAAACTAATAAGGAAGATGATGGACTAGGATAGGAATTAGGGAGAGAGAGAGTGATTTCTGGAGAGCTAATACACACTGTCCTGTTTCTACTGGATTTTCCTTTCCAATATGTATATATTTGAGTAGCAAACAGAATTTTTCAGTTAGAAAAAGAAGAGCACCATATGCTGCTCTGTTGATTTATAGGTTTGGCCTTTAAAATGAATTACATAGCTATTACTTGCTTTATTAAAGATCAAATTGATTAATAAATCAAGCCATCATACAAGTCAAGGAACTGAGCATGTGGGATTTAAGGTGCAGAATAAACTTGTAAGGGCCTTCTGCCTGAACACTATAATCAGAAATTATGTACCGGGGTAATTCTGTACCTTTTTGTCATTCTTATGTTTGTTTTTAAGCAATGATTCTCTCCTGTCTTGTCTCTCACTGCCTTTGAAACCCTGAAAGATTTTTCTTTATTAATGTTTTTTTATCATAATGGATTCTTCCATGCTCAGGTGTTTCATTTTTATGTCGGTGTCTGTTAGACATGTCCTCATTATAGAACCTTATCCTGCAACCCTTATTCACACTGACTTCAGTAAGACTAGTCACAGGGCTAAGGAGAGACGGATTAGGCCCAGAGCATCCTTGGCTTTTTCAGTTACTGTGGAGTCTTCTGAGTTTGATCTCCACTTGGAAAAATTGACAGTACTATTGCTATTTTTCTTGCAGGTCACATACAATCAGGACCTGCCAATTCTCCGTACTCTGTAATGCAACTGCTAAAAAGCAACTTCCTCTTCCACATCATACTCAGACACTGGAATCTCTTCACTAAAATTCAAGCTTTAAATCCTTTCAAGCTTTCCAAAACCCTACATAAATCATTGTTCTGTGCACCCAACCTTTCTCCAATCTCTAATCCCCTTCTGGCTTCATCTATTCCATTCCTCCTAGTCTTCTCTCCTTACTACTCCCTTCAGCTCCTTCTTCCATTCCCTGCTTCACACCTTCTTTCATGTCGTGTCCTGCTTTTGGAACAGTCTCCCACTGCTTCTCTGCCAAACACACTTTTTATAGCTATTTGACTTGTAAATGTGTTCTAAAATGCAATGTCACTTAGTCTTATTCTATGACCGGGACAAAGTTATCTTGTCATGGAGGAGTCAGAGACATTAACATTCAACAAAAATATCAACACAAGAAAGGAAACAACCTATTTTAAAGTTCTCGCCTCATATCACTGATGCACTGACCTTTAAAGAGACTTGTTTGCAGGCAGCTGTGTCAGCACGTAAGAGATTTGATGTTTTCTCCTTACACTCAAAACAAAAATCTTCCTCTGTTGAGCTCAGAAAGCACTGATGCTCCACCATGCTTGCCTTTCCACTCTTATTAAAAGGCCCTTCTCTCCCTCAAAAGTATTCTGTGCTCTTTATGAAAAATTCCCTCTTGTGTCTCAAATGTCAATACAGCTCCAGGGACTGAGAAAGAAGACTGAAGAAAAGAACAAAGTGAACATTACATGAATACACATGATAAATCGTGCTATTAAAGAGGCTGCCACACACTGAACATCCTAGTACAGATTTGCTCATCTTTTAGACTTATTTTGAAGTCCGATGTCCTGCAGAACTATTACTAGGAAACACTGTGGAACTAGAAGCTCATTTGTTGTCATCACAGAAGCTAACATTACATTCAGATTAGAAAAGTGGATGATCATCCATGATCTGAGCATTACTGGAAAAGTTTCAAAACAGACTTTTTGTCCATCCCGCAGAATAAAACTTTTTTTGAAATTTTTAAAGTGTTCAATGTTCTCCAGGGAACTACTCCAACATGGGTCAGACCAGTGGTTACCACATCTGCATAGGCAAGGAGTGTTGTCCTTCTCAGAGCCCAATTCAAGCCCTACTTTGGGGCACAATTAGTTAGTGTAATCCTTCTTCCCAATGATGTAGGCAGCAACAAGGGCTGGGTTCAAGATCTTGGGGTTCTCATAATAACACAAAACAGAACCAGCACAAGCCTCCACTCAGCCAGCTGGGAAAAGGAATCACCCCCCCGGGCATCTCTAAAAGGTATTGCTTCCCCACTCACAAGCACTGAAGAAAACACACCATTAATTTGGGAAAATGCTGCAACAATGAACTGAAAGCCTGCAACCAATAACAAAAACACCCAGCACCTATCTTTGGCAGTGTCCTCTCCTTGGGTGTGCAAGTCCAATGGACAAATGTCTGTTTAACATACCACTCCTCTTTTCCCTCAGCTGTACTCCACTCGGGGTTTGTTGTCCAAGCCCAGGAACATCCCCAGAATCCAGGGGTACATTTCTATTCTTTGCCTCCCTCCCAAGGGGAGAGGATGGTTGAGTGATCTACCTCTGCTCATCAATGCTGCTGCGGTCTCTGTCTCTGTTTGTCACTGTTGGTGTCATTCCCATCCTCACTGCTGCTGCCTCTGCTCTCAGCTACCACCATTGCTGCTGCTTCTCACTGCGATGCAGTGTTCTGTGATTCTACCACTTAACCCAGTTCTCCGTAATTTCAGCTCATTGGTGATTTCACCGGGTGGGGAACCTCTATGCTGTTGCCCTTTGGTGTGATCTTCTCCCCACCATGCTATCGCTGAACTAGGTCTGCGGTTCAGCCCCCTTAGACCAGTTTAACAGTGAGTGCAGTTCCAGTGATCACTGAGAAAGAACCAGGACTCTCGTCAGCTCTATCCTTAAACACTGGAGTGGGACAGTCAAATGGCTTCTGGGACCCTTTAAGCAGATCCAACCACTAGGTAAGAACACCCATCCTCTTCTCCTCTGACTTTTACTTGGATTTGGCATCACTATCCCTGCTTAGCAAGTGGGGTTTCGTCTAGGGTGACACCCTCTATTGGGGCATGCTAAGTACTGATCTGCTGCCCTTAATTCATACAACAAGGATAACAATATTTCATTACCCAAGGGTTCACTATGAAATTGCATTTTGACTCAAAGCAGCCAAAACGGATCCCTTTGGCAAACAGAACATCTCTGCTGATCACCTAGTCAGAGAAGGTGTCTATGCAAATATGATCTGCTCCCCACATCTTTCCCCCTAGTTCATCACTAGATACCAGGGGAGAGCTCCACTGCTTACATCAGTACAACTTCAAGCACGCCCGTCAAACTAAGACAATTCTCAAAGGCCCCAAAGTAAGGTAGATTAAAATGCCGCACTCCTCCGGAGTTCCACTGCAGGGGCCATCTCCAGGCTACATCATGCGTCACTAAACCTCTTCTTCAATTCCTATGCTCCCACACCTCTGGCAGTGCTCCAGGCTTCTTGCAGCTCGTCTCCCCCAGCTCCCAACTCAGGGCTTCTGTCAGAGGGCTACCTGAAGTGCTCAACTCCTCTGGCTCCTTTACCTGCAAGTCCTACCCTTGCTGCGCAGCTCCTCAGGGAAACCTCCCTCCAGAATCAACCCTCTTGTTACTGGGCCCCGTCTGCTCTGGTTGAGCTCATTCTTCCCCTTTACCTACCAGCCACTGTACAAGTCTTTACTCAGCAGGGTTTCCCCACTCTGGCCAGTTCTCTGCAACAGCTGGCTTTCAATTACTATTCTCTAAGGTCTCCCACAGCTCTCTCCAGTCAACTCACATTAGCTTCCCACTGCTCCTTACTGTTTCCCTTTCTCAGCTGCTGTCTTGTGTTTATATAGACCAGCTGCACTCTATTAGACCCATGGGGAGGCAACTAACTAGTCACAGGTGAACTGGTCTTATTCCCTCTTAAAGGGGCCAGTCTCCCTATGACACCATCAAACAGAACTGCTGGTGGCTCTTAAAACACTCTCATATTCATTCCCATGTACTATAGGCATATTTCTCAAATAACCTAATTTGTTCTATTTGCAGCATTACACTTTGGAGCATGTTTCCTGGAGGGAAATAATGTGGTGTGAATGCCTGATATATTCTTATTAAAAATCTACAACTTTATTGGAAAAGCAGATCTCTTCATAGAAAGGAAAATAGGCATTCATCATTTAAGGATTGTTCAGCACCATACAGGATCGAGTCTTTAAAGCCTAATCCAAAACCCACTGAAGTCAATTGGAGCTTTTTCACTGACTTCCATAAACTTTGGACGAGACCTTTGCATAGCAAGTTTGAAGTCGGCTGAAAAACAGAAGTGTAATATCTTAAAATATTTTCCCTGTGTTCAGATTACTCAAAAATGCTTGAAAAGATTTTCTGAGGAGGAAGAAATATCTCCTAGGATCATGCCAAATATGAGCGTGGTGTACTTTGAAGAACTGGATGGGAAACAGTTTAACTGTCCCATGGAAAAGGTTGAGATTTTCAAAAAAATTACCATTCCAAATTTTGATGGAACCAACACCCTGTGAAAGTTTTCATGAAAAACAAGGGAGAGGTCCATCCCAGGATACCTAATAATCCAGTCGTCAGGGCACTCCCACAGAATGTGGGAAACCCAAGTTCACGTCCTTGCTCTGCATGATTCAGAACAGGAACTTGTAGCTGAGTCTCCAACATCCCAGATAGGGGCCCTATCGTCTGGGCTATTGGCTATTCCTCCTGCTCCTCCCCCAATGAAATTTTCATCCGAACCAATATATTTCCATGAAATGTTCCTAGTTCAACAAATTTGCATTTTCCAATGAAAAAATGTTTTCTAAAGTATTCCCAGTCAGCTCTACTGTTGACCCTACTGGCTACATTCTGTTCTCATTTTCATGAGGATCTGGGCCTGTATTTGTACTTGACTCCCAAACCATTTTCCATCAGGATATATAGTACATGCATCAGAATGCAAAATACAAATCATGTCATAATATGAGTACCCTAACACCAATAAACTGAAAAGAAAGAACCAGATGACTTTGAGTCTACTGTATGCCTGAAGAAGCAAACACAATACAGAACAGGAACATCCAGTTGGATAGCATCTTTGTTCATAACTACACATTTTTAATTAAAATTTACAGCTGCGCAGGAATACTGATCAGTTGGACAAAGAGTAGCTAGACAAGATGAAAAATAAATTCCTCTTACAGAATAAAAATAAGGCTTTGAAAAATTACATGGGACTGAAAATGGATATTCAGACTCAGAAGAGAAAAGAATAAATCGGAGTGCAATATCTAATATTGTGTCTCTATATTTCTGACAAACATGGGACATCATTCTGACCGACGCTGCCAAAGGAATTACACTTTATGAGCCAGATCTTGAGCTCATTTAAATCAGTGTAGGTCCACTGATTCCAATGGAGCTACACTGATTTATAACAGCTGAGGACATAGCCGTTTATTTTTAAAGTAAGTTAAGAATTACAGTGCTGTAGGACTGTTTGCCAATCAAGCGGCAATTATTCTGCTCCTGGTACCATGCCCAATATGTTAATATCTCACTCCTGGAGGTCCTTTTCCAGTCAAATCTTATTTTCAAGCTGCCTTCACACATACTTCTGAAAGTATTTTAAAAATTAAATATTGCCTAATTTTTATTTTACAACAAAAGAGGAAAAATCAAAATTTGTGTTTCATTAGGCTAGTGAAAAATGGACTAATAATTCCACAAATTTTCTCCTACTCCCAGGAAGGGAGCAATCCAGCTGCCACTGAAGTAAATTAATAGAAGTCTTTTGACTTCAGTGAAAGCTGGATTGGGCCCTGAATGACTAACTGGGCTTGGCAGAGGAATGCTTCGTACATAGATGAAATTCTCTTTTTCCAGGACACTAAGTACCAGTAGAACTTGAAGCCATTTTTGCAGCCTCGAAGCTGCCATAGTCTTTAGGATGATGCTTTACCTCCAAGGCTCATTATTGTGGAGTCTGGCCAGTCTATTCATGTAAGTGAAGATTCACTGATCACATTCAAATCCCTTCCTTATCTCACTTGCACACAAAACACCACTCTTATACCACAGAACGAGACTCCTTCATCCTATCCTCCTTGCATGCTGGAACTGCACAGCTTCTGCAACCTATTGGGCTTTGCCCAACCATGATGCAGAGATGGGGGAAGTGGAGGGAAGGATTTGTCCCTTACATTGCTACCCTATCATATAAACTGTGGAAGGCTAAGTGACACCTGCATTTTGTCTATACCATGTGATGGCAAGAGAGCTGCCTTTTAACTTCAAGGAGAGAAAGCTTGGATCAATATTGCAAATTCATGATTGAGACTTTGCATTATAATTCCCAAATTATGGTTTAATGTAGATGTATTAAGACGAGGGCTCGCTGGAAAACAAGAATTCCATTTTGCAAAAAATTGAGGTTTGCCATTTCTTTCCATTCCGATTCAGAAGAAAACCGAGAACTTTCAAAATTGTTCATGAAAAATCCAGATCATAAGACATCAGAAGAGCCAACAGCTATTCAATGGTTAGGTCATATCACTTCTGATGTAAGATTCCCTAGTCTGAATCAGGAAGAGTAGGACCTGAACCTATGTATTTTGTATACCACATGAGTGCACTAACCACTGGATTATTGGCTATTTTAGAGTGAAGAAATCTCTCTCAGAAATATGAGGAAAATGTCTATACATAGCAAGAGAGACAGGAAATGCAACGGTTAATATTCCTACAACAAAGCTGTTTCATGCCAAACGTACTGCATATCATAAAATACACAGGATGTGTAGTGTGGCCAAATTAATGTTGCTGTTACCTTTAACGTTTTGGGCTAGGTGGAGAATGTCTAGCCTTTTATTTCCATTTTCAATGTGATTATTGAAAGCGCATGTTCTATTATAGTGTGAGGTGCAGAGAATGACAGCTCAAAACCCAATATTCATCTCCTGTCTTATTTCCCCTGTGGGAGGAACATGTTTTTTCCATTTCAATTAGTTTCCTATCTCCCTTATGTAATTAGATCAAGAAAAGTCATGCTGTCTAAATTATTACTGACAGCTGAACACTGTATGAAAAACTGTGTGTAAAATTTGACATTACTGATTAATGAAATCCTTAAAAATGGAAGAGATGTCTAATGGGTTAGTTCAGTTCCATTCCCTTGCACTGTGGGAAGACTGATTTCATCATTTTTAAGCCATCCCCAATAGAAGATTGTGTAGTCTATCCTTGATGGCAAATTTACATCTTCTGTTGGAGGTTTGTTCCATTGCCTTTAATAAGGCAACTGAAGTCAATAAAAGACTGCCATAGACTTTAGTTACCATTGGATCTGAGTCATTGGGTACAATTTTTCCCTCCCAGTTTTTGCTGTAGATCTCTATTGCACATTCTCCACTTCTTGTGTGTGTAGAATTCCTACTGTTCTCAATAAAATTCTGCAAAATGCAGATCAGGAGTGCAGAATACAAATCAGAAGTTTGCACTGCAAATAGGAGTGCACACTGTGGATTAGACAACAATATCATAACCTTAAAACCTTTCCTAAATATTAACCTAAGTTGTTCTCACTGCAGCTTAAGCCTTTAGCTTCTTGGTCTGTCCTTGTTGACTAATGAAAATAATTGATCACTGTACTTATGGCATCACATTTCAATTTGATCCAGTAATGGGACATAAAACAAAGTTAGAGTGAAATAAAAATCACATTCCATCAAAATCATATAACTTTCAATATTGCCTCAGATGATATTGTGTATGGCACAGTGGCATGCATCATGACATGCACAAGGAGACAGAAAAACAGTACACTGAGCTATTGCTTTGGTAGTAAAATAACGGACATGCTTTTCTCTATTGAGAAACTCTTAGGCACATGCATTGTTAGCCAACATCACCACTGGACAATGTATTTGAGACTACTCTATTGGCATGTCATGACAACCTATTAGATGGGAATCCTGCTAAAATATTCAGAACCCCACAAAAATGTCAAAGCCAACATTTATTTTCACTTAAATGGTACTTATGTGTGGGAGCACTGTTCGGGTCTAAGACTGAAATATAGTATTGAATTAACACCAAAAATATTTTTCTAGGGGACCTCTTTTGCCTAAGTATTTTTACCAGTGCTTGAATGGGCTCCACGTTTCTAGGCAGTGGTGTTGTGACTACGGCTTATTACACTAATCATAATAATCGTACTGTTATCATGTACTCTTATATGTGTTGAATCCATATGTTGTGGGTTTTCTCATGTGAAAATACGTCTAAACTGCACACTTCTTTTGGAGGTGTGTAGGGTACATATCCACACAGCCCCCTAAATAGTAGTGTAGCTGTCAAGGAAGGGCTTAGGTGAGTAAAGACATGCCTAAGGGTGTGGCATGTATGTGAATACACGTCCTATATGACTCTTCACTTGCCCAAGCCATGCCTCTCCCTCTACACTGCTGTTTGTAGCAGTGTAGAATCCCACTGCTGGAGCCTTTCCCAGCTGCAGGGAAAGATTCTGGCACTGGAGAGGCAGCATGGAAAGGCTAGGACAGCTCCCCGCTGCTAGGGCCCTTCCCCCACCACAGGGACAGTCAGTCATCGGTGGCAGGAAAAGTCTGGCAGAGGGGTTTCCCCACTGCCCCCCCCCCCCATGACAAAGTCTTTCCTCCCCTCAGTGAAAGGCTCCAGCGGCAGAGAGCTGCTGAAGCCTTTTCGTGCTGATGTGTGTTGCTACACACCGCAGTGTGGATGAGGCTTGCTTTTCACCCCTGCATGTGGCTACATGTACGTACCCCACCGCTGACTCTGGTGTGTAGTGTAGATGTAGCCTTATACTTGGATAGTAAGCTGTTTGGGGCCAGGACCAAATTTTAATTGTGTTAAATTAGCACAGTGGAGCTCTAAGAACGTCTTGGGGTCTGTAAATGCTGCCTCAATGCCACTAATAATAATGAGGCTGGGGGGGAAATTCAAAAGCACCTAAATGACTCGGGAACTTAAGTTCCATTTTGAAAAGCAAGGTAGGCACATATGAGCCTACGTCCTATTGGAAGTCAATAGGACTTACAAATTTAAGAGCCGACGTGGCTTTTGAAAAATGGCATTTAGGCTCCTAAATAACTTAGACATGGTTGCAAATTTTATGCACTACCCGGTTCTCCCCTTTCTCCCCTTTTTGAAAGGAGAAATGGGATTGTGCCTCCAAACACTTATGCCCCTGCCCCACATTCATTGTTTCACATACCCAACCTTTGACAAGCTGAAGCCCTGCAAGAGTTCTCCAACCCATAAAAAATTCTGTGTATGCACACCTATTTCCTTTTCCAAAGCGCTCAAATATACATCAGCCAGTAATCTTAAAAAAAACATCATATCATGTCATAAGGTCATTTAAAACGAACAACCAAACTTTGCACCCCTCATCGCGTCTCAGTGTTGGTACATGGATGCAAGTTAAGGCAGAATTTGGCCACGATTTGTTTTACAAATATATGGTCGGTGTCTTAACTGTGTTTTCATTGTTGGCCATATTAGCTCTACCATAGTAGCAGGGATGCAGAGACAGTCTTGTGTTCACATTCAGACTGTTTTCCTACTCCGTCATTTTTGAGCTAACTGATCAACACATTAATATCATATAACACTCTGCACAGGGTGAGCCCTCAGTCAGCACATGCTGTACTTCTAAGATGGCACAGCTTTCTTATTCTGCATCAATAGGAGTTGGGAGAGTGAGAAATACAGGAGGAAGAGAGAAAAAAATGAAAGCCTTAATCCATTTATATAGTTCCTATTCAAATCATGTTGAATACAGCTCATTATTACCCTGTTCATGTTACCACAGAGCATCTCCTAACTCTTAGGAGCATGTTACTGGGAGATTTGCATCCCTAATGTATGTACTCCCAGCTTCTCACTGTTGGTGTGAAATAACCAGAGTAAAGGCAATTAAATGATTTTGGAGCTGTGCAGGCTGTGGTGTGTGAAATAATACACTTAAACCCTGATTCTGCTCCATCTGCAGTCAATGGGTCTTGTATGTGAATTCTAACTCTTTCATACCTAGAGGTATGATATAAATCCCATGTGTCTTTTTTGTGGACTATAAGCACAAAGCATGATATACGAACCTTCATAGCTAATGTAGTTTATACAGGCTAGTGAACAGTAATGAGATGTATTATAGATCTAATACATTAATCTGAATCCTGTATAGCCTTGAGGGATGACTAGTTAAGGCCAAATCCTGATTTCTTTACTCAAGTGAGAGGTTCCATGAGCATTTCAGTCTAGCAGATAAAGGTATAACATGATTCAATGGCTGGATGCTGAAGGTAGACCAATTCAGATTAGAAATAAGGTGCACAATTTTAACAATGAGAATAACTGACCATTGGAACTTACTCATGGTTGTGATGTATTCCCCATTACTAGAAAATTCTTAATCAAGATACATGTATTTCTAATTTATTGAATTATTATTTATTGAAAAGATATGCTTTGGTTCCGACAGGAATTAATTCATAGAAGTCCTAATGCCTGTGTTATGCAGGAGGTCAGCTCAGATCATCACAGTGGCCCTTTCTGGCTTCATAATTTATGAATACAGTAAAATCATGTTATCTACCATAAAGTTAGGTGTGTTCCCTAATCTACTTTGTATATATGGAGTAGATTAGTAGTTGAATAGTAAATTTCACTAAAAAAATATAATAAAATGAGGTTCAATTATTTTTATGCATGTGGATCATATTTGCAAGTCTTAAATCAAGAGTTGCACATATCAAAGTATTCTCTATGACATATGCCTGGGAAAGACAGTTTTTGCCATTATACCTCATCTCTCTAATACATTAGTTAATGTCATAACACACTAGGGTGGTCCTGCCATTTTTCTTCCCTCTTTTTTCTGGAGTCATCTACAGAACATGAAAAATGAGTTTACTGTAGGAGGACTTAGAACAGGCAGAAGTTCTGACTACTAGAGCATATTTTTATGGTGTGCTATAAATGGTTACAGTACTCGATGTACTCATACCTGGTGCATGAAAATCAAATTTATTTCATAAATGACACCTCATTTAGCCCAATATATTGCACCTATGAGGGTAAATCAAGGGCACAGTGGATAGGTTTGATATAGTATTAGACAAAAGAGAAAGGATGCTCCTGAACAGGACCAAAGCAGCCAGAGTAGGCATGCTAGGGCAGTGCATGGGAGAAGGGTGTTGTCTGATATGGAATATGGTGTTGTCATTGTTTTTCTTTTATGTTTGCAGAAGAATGGTCAGATAAATAAGGCATTAGGCTAAGGCTTTGGATATGTGGGTTCAACTCCCTGCTGTACAAGAGATTTTCTGTGTGACCTTAGGCAAGTCACTTCGGATGTTTCTGCACTGTAAGCCCGGGGTCTATGGCACCCGAGCCTGCAGACTCCATGTTTGCAAGCCTGAGCTTACAACACACTGAATATTGACCCTGGGTTTGGAATTTCTGGACCTGGGTCTCACACCATACTTCAGCATCTACATTGCACTGTGCAGACCTAAGTCAAACCAGCCTATTCCGGGCTTCCTAGCATGCTCACCTGCTGTAGTCTCTCAAGCCCTTTGTTTATGGTGCACTATGGAAAAACTTGACTGTCCATCCTGCAGCACTTGACAGGAAGTTGTTGCAGCCTGCCAGCACGTGGTTCAGACCCCTCTTTTGGGACTGCATGCTCCTTGCAACCAGAGACCACAACCCAGAAGAGTCACCACTTGAACAGCTTCTCCTGCTTCGGCTCTCGCTACTGTTTCAGGAAACAGACAGAGAATCCATGAGATGCTAATGGGCATTTTGGCAGCATTTTCTGACCTGGCACCTATTGGAGAAGAATGACAACATAGACATGGCAGACTCAAACTGGCTGAAGTTGTTCACGACTCTCAGTATAGTTGCTGATGTCCCCTATGTATACCAGCAGTGCTGGAGCAGAGCGACAAGCACAGACTGGTGGGATCACATTGTCATGACCTGAAATGGATCTAGAATGTTCACATGAAGAAAGTTCCATTTCTGGAGCTTTGTGAGCAGCTTGCCCTGATCCTCCATGATGGTTGTTGACAACCAGTGGCATGTCCGTCCAAATTAGTAATTGATGTGGAAAACAGATATGCACAGATTAAGAAGGAACTTTTAGGGATATTATTTGTCTGTGAGCAATTCAATCAATATGTTTATGGCCAGACAGGGGGTATTGAAACTGACCACAAGCCCCTGATAGCATTATTTGGCAAACAACTAAATGTGTGTATCTTAAGGATTTAAAGAATGATTATAAAGATGCAAAAGTATGATTTGATTATGACCTACATTTCCAGAGTGGTGTCCCAAAGAAATAAGCAGTTGATGTCTAATAATAAGAGACTATTGGAACTGCAGGCATGAATATACTGTGATGAATGGGGTAATTTTCAAGGGCAGCAAGGCTGTAATACCAATAAGCCTCTCAAAAGAAATGCCCGAGAAGATTCATGAGGGTCATTTGGGAATTCAGAACTGCAAACAAGCACGAGAGGTGATGTATTGATCACAGATCAATCACGACATTACTAATGCAGTAGAAAACTGGTTTTTGTGCTAAAGTACAAACCATGCCAACAGAAAGAGCCACTGAGACCTTAAGTTCCACAAAGGCCTTATCGGAAAGGCAGGCACTCATTTATGTACCTGTCAATCAAAGGATTATCTAATCGTCACAGATCATTTTTCTCTATATCCAGAAATTTGCAGACTACATAGTACTAGTAGTAAGTCAGTGGCAGCTGGCATGAAGGAAATATTTTCCAGACATGGAATTCCAGATGAAGTCTTTAGCAATAATGGGCCAAAATTTTCCAGTGCAGATTTTAGGAAATTTGCCATAGATTGGGATTTTCATCACTAAACATCAAGACCAAATTACCTCCAATTGAATGGAAGTGTAGAAAAGTCTATATGGATGGTAAACAGTGTTATGAAAAAGAATTTTAACAGCAAAGGTGATTTGCTTAAAGCTTTACTGGTTTACTGAAATAATCTCTGGAGAATAGCTTTTCTCCAGCTCAGAGGTTAATGGGAAGAAGAAACAGATCAAATTTAGCAATCACCGATACTTGCTGAAATCTCATGACAATGAAACCATACAGAAGATGAAAGAAAATCAGAAGTGGAAGCAAAATGACAAAATGGCCTGTGGTCACCCATCTCCTAACCCAGGTGAGAGGATGTGCCTGAGGAATCACACCTCTGATACTTGGGACCAAATGAGTGCTATTATAGAACAGCTACATCCAAGGTTTTATATAATCCAGACAGATGAAGGGGACACATTTTCTGTAATCAAAGGGATCTAAAAGTAATCCCGGAACATTGACAGTAGATATGGACTCTGGCATTTACCAACTGACTGTTTATTATCAATGCACAAAGGAGAAACTGGTAACTGATAAGAGAGCAACTCAAATGCTAATGAAAGGCTGATACTGAGAGGACTGGAGAGAGAGATCAAACATCCTGAAAGACTCAGAGACTTGATAACCTGCCTGGAGAAGGGGCATTAAGGTAAGTGAAGTGAGATAACTGAGTGAGGTAAATACTCACTCCATATACGTAAAGAGGTAATTATATTTTAGGAGGCAAGATATAGAGATATTTTTGTGAAATATAATTTAGAGGGGTTCCCTCATAAAGAACATTATTGGGAATAAAGGAATTTTGAGACATGCCTTGGAAGCAAGGACTGGAGAACAAAGGGTAGCTATATACAGGAGCTTACTCATGGATGCTCTCTAGTTTTTAATAAAAGTTTATTCCTTTCTCATTCATGGGTTTGTTGTTTAATGAACCCTGTGACAGAGTGCAGGGAGTTAACAGCACTCTGATCACTCTGGCATTAATTGGTTCCCCCAGAGAGGGATGACTGGGGAATTAACTGTAATTAGCTATTCAGGACAACAGTCTGGAGGAAATAAAGATGCAATTAGCCTCTCAGCTCAAGACTGAGAAGAAAGGCATGGGAAGGAAGTACAAAGAGAGAGGAGCAGGACTAGCTGAGTACAGAATCAGAGAGATCACCAGGAAGGGAGACTGCTTCTTCCCTTTTGCACTGGGAAAAGGTCTGAGGATACAAAAGTAAATGGTACCGCTGCACAAAACCGTAAAGGAGTTGGTGGAGGGAACATAAACAAATGGCATGGTGTGGATATCCAACCTGTGGAGTATGAACAATTTCCCATAGTTCAAGAAGGCACGAGAAGACCATGCCTTGCTGTAAACCCCAAGATCATTAAAGTTATTGCCACCATCAAGACGAAGCCTTTTTCCAAGTGCATGACCACAATCAGATTCTGGTAAATCTGTGGTATGAGGCAAGATGTTCGACTTCAGTAGGAGAACCAGAAATGACTGTGTGTACCAAGAAATAGCAGACAAGCTGGAAGTATTGGGGATTCAACAGATCGGTGTCTAGTGCAGGGAGCATAGTAACTGGCTCAGAAGTGACTATTGGAAAGTTAGTGATGAGACTCACACCTCTGGGAACTCCCCGTCATCCTGCCTCTTTTATGAGCACTTATGGGTGCTGCACTGAGCACTTAGCCTCCAGAAGTTCACAACAGACTGGTCAGTTGGGATGGTGACTTTCTGACCCCTGAATCTAGTATAGAACTGGAGGTGAGGGAGCAGCTTCTTGAAAAGGCTAGTGAAGTGACTCTGGTGCACATAACTATCTGGATGCAATCTCCCCACTAGCAGTTGCTTTTATAGCGGGTGGTTCCACTTTTTGATTCAACCTTTTTATGGCTATATTTTTGTACTTAGTATGTGGATAAACTCTTCTGGTGAGTTCAGCTCTTTGGCTTGTTCTAACGGCACCACAACTCACCCCTGCAGCGACTCCTGCTGGCCATCTGGGAATTAGCTCATTTCCAGCTGGAGTGCCCTCTGCAGGCCAGTGTCTCACTGCCCACTGGTTCCCGTGTCCCTCCTGGACTTCGGTGCCCCTTTACTTGGGGTACTACTCTCCATAAGTACCCCCACGCTCTGCCTGGGTCTCTCCTCCACAGTTGACCCCCAACCCTATATCCCTGCCTTGCCTTAATCTAGGGCTACTGCCAGTCATCATCAAGCTCCCGCTCCCTGGGGAAGACTGCAGTGTAAAGGCCAATCATCATAGGCAAGGGGGGGTTGGACCAGCTGCCTTTGCCTAGCCCCAGTACCCTCCTTAGGCCTCACTTTAGGCCTGCATCCTGGGGAGTTGCTAGGCTGGGGATCCACATCTCCGTTGCCTATTCCCCCAGCACTTTTCCAACATAGGTACCCTGTCCTGCGGACAGCCAGGACCTGCTCCCTCCTAACCTGGAGAGAGACTGATTTTGGCACCTGGTTCACAGCTTTTTTATAAGGGCCAACTGTAGCCTGATTGGGCCTGGCCCCAGCAGTGGCTGCCTTCCCAATCAGCCTTTGCTCACTGCTTTCCCCCAGCCACAACAATCTCCAGGGCTGTTTTAACCCCTTCCGGAGCTAGAGGGGGTGACCACCGCACTACACTTCTGCTTTCACAGTGTCTGCTGCCCTATATATCTGGAGAGCTTTTTCTATCATTAAAATCTCTTTCATAGAGTAGTCTCTATCTTTCCACGTTGTACTTAATACCATAAATGAGTCTATCTCTGAACAGAGACTCTGTCAACTCTTGAAAGTCACAGGACTTACTGAATCTTGTTATTTCTGTGCCATATTGCTGTATGGTGTCATCAGGTTTTTGCATGCATGTAAAAAAATGGTGTCTCTCAAAGGTCTCATTCCATTTTGGCATGCAATGTTCCCCAAATTTGGTCAGTATTTTACTTAACTTAATGCTTTCACCTTCTTCAAACAGAATTGTTATAAATATGCAATGCTTCCTCCCCAGGAACATGCAAAATGATTGATGATTTCATGTTATCATTTTTCTCCTCCGCTCCCATGACTACTAAATACAATTCAAATCTCTGTTGGAATTTTTTACAGTTCTCTGCAGCATTGTCTGACAATTGCAGAGGGGTTGGAGGTTATAACATTTTCTCTTGGCTTTTTTTTTTTTACCTTCTTAAGGATATCAAGCTCCCTGGTGCTCCTAAAATATATACATAAGCCTCTGTTCTTTTTTTGTTTGCTGCCCCATGTGCTCATCTTTCCTGTTTTCAGTTTCAGACACAGAAGTTAACCTCAAAATGGCTGTTGTCTCTTTCTCACCTGGTACTTCTGACACTATGTAATGATCCCAGCATACACTAAAAAATAGAGCAGTGAATAAGAAAGGAATACCCTTTTATTTTTTAAAAAACCTATAAAATGTCTGCAATAAACATGCTGCACTAAGCTACCCTTTTGTTTGACATTCCCTTGCTTCCAGGGCACGTCTCAAAATGCCTAGTTCCATAATACTGTCCCTTATAGGGGAGCCTCTCTACATTATAATCTTTCACAAGCATATCTCTACAATAGGCAATACAGGAGACTGTTCATTTTATTTGCAACTCAGCTGTCAAAATAAAATGGAGGGGTTAAACACTGATAGACTTGAATCAGAGGCATTGCTTCCATTTCCTGGGAGTCGATTGGCTAGTCTTGGGCTAGAAAGCATGGGAACACTGGCCCATGGGATTGTGGGATAGGACTAGTGGACTCTCAGGACATAAGTCCTGAGCTGCATCCGCACAGGAAACCTAGATGGATCTACTATAAGGTGGGTATCAAATTGGTTGGAAAACCGTTCCAAGAGAGTAATCATCAGTGGTACACAGCCATGCTGGAAGGGCATAACGAGTGGGTCCTACATGGATCGGTTCTGGGTCCAGTTCTGTTCAATATCTTCATCAATGATTTAAATAATGGCATAGAGAGTACACTTAAGTTTGTGGATGATACCAAACTGAGAGGGGTTGCAAGCACATTGGAGGATAGGATTAAAATTCAAAATGATCTGGGCAACTGGAGAGATGGTCTGAAGTAAATGAGATTAAATTCAATAAGGGCAAATGCAAAGTACTCCATTTAGGAAGGAGCAATCAGTTGCACATGTACAAAATGGGAAAAGACTTCCTAGGAAGGAATACCGCAGAAAGGGATCTGGGGGTCATAGTGGACCATAAGCTAAATATGAGTTCCACTGAGACTCAGGCTCAGCCCTCCCAGTACCCCCATTTGCTAGGTCCTAGAGCCTGAGTCCAGAAGGAGTACTGGCCCAAGTCAGATACATTTATGTGTAGGTGGAAGGGGATTAGGGTTTGAGCCTGAGTCTAGGCTTACATTGCTGTGTAGACTTACAGAGTATCTGTGTGCCTCAGTTCCCTCTTTTGTACAAATGGGAATATTAGCACTTCCTTGCCTAACAGGGATGTTGTGAAGCGTTCAGATCCTACAGTAATGGGGACCATAAAATTATTAAATATAGAAAGATGTTTGCACAATGTGTAAAAACACAATCCCAGCACCAAAGGGTTTGCAATTCTGAAAGCATTCATGCATGAAAGTAACTTTACCTGTGACTAATCACTGTGACTGCCCATGTGAGTGAAGTTACCCATGTGTGTAAATAGAGGATGAAACATCTAGAAGTTCACAACAAGAAACTGGAAACTCTGGGAGATAATAAAGATGTGAACCAAAGGAGTTCATGGGAGATTATGGGGATGCAGGCTGCAATGTATATGTGAATTCCTAATATTATTTTGAATAGTTTCATTTATATATTTTTCTTTAAAGGGTCATTGTTTGTGCTTTGCTTTCTCCCTCTCCCTCTTGGCTTCTCTGAATCCTCCCCTCTCTCTTGACTGGATTCTGTTTCCAGTGAAGTAAATTGCAGGCTTTCCATTGACTTCATTGGGAGCAGGATCAAGGCCTGTACATGTCCATCCAAAAATCCTGTATAGAGAATCTCTCGGGAATCTTTTTGGAGAGCCTGCAGTGGGCTTCCTGATTGGCTACACTGCGGATTGGCTGGAAGAGTTAGCAAACTGACTCTTATACTCAGCAGCAGTTCAGTGGCTGTTCAAAGCATTTGCCCACAGCTGTGATAGCTCCTTTCTTTTTCCAGCCCTGCCCCCGCCTTACCTCACTCCAGGTAACCTGGTTCTGATCCTCAGCTCAGACATAAGAACGGCCATACTGGGTCAGACCAATCGTCCATCTAGCCATGTATTCTGTGTTCTGACGGTGGCCAGTCCCAGCTTCTGGCATCTGGTCTCTGACTCCAATTCTGACCCCTGGCTCTGATTCCTGAATACTGACTCTTGCTCTGGCCACTAGGCATGACTGCCCACTTCCTTGTTACTGACAAAAATAGGACCAATACTGGTGAATAATCAGTTTTGCCACAAGGCACAGAAGATTCAATTTTCCCTCTCCCAACCATAAGTGTCTTTCTGGACATCCACACGGAGTACGTAAGGCCATGGAAGTACTGCCTTGCCCTATTTTCCACTATCGCTCAACCTGAGAGCAGATAAAAGGAATTAAAATGGTGATAGGCATATTAGGAGAGCTTGTTGTCAGCATAGGTGCCAACTCTATGGGTGTTCCAGGGCTGGAGCACCCACAGAAAAAAGTTAGCAGGTGCTTAGCACCCACTGGCAGCTAAACTCTCCCCTGGTGCCTACCGCCCGCTGGAGTCCCCACAAGTCAACTCCTCCCAGTGCCTCTCACCTTCCGTGGATCAGCTGTTCCACAGCATGCAGGAGGCACTGGGAGTGAGTGGGAAGGAATGGGAATGGAGCACACTCGGGGGAGGGGGCGGAAGTGGGTGGGATGAGACAGGGTGGGGGTGGGAAGAGGTGGGAACTTGGTGGAAAGGGTGGAGTTGGGGGCGGGACCTGGAGCTGGTTGGGGGTTGAGCACCTACTTGGGAAAGTTGGAAGCTGGCGCCTGTGGTTGCCAGCATTGCTGTGCTGCAGGGAAGTACTACAATGCCTAAAACACTCCAGGTGACTTTAGTTCTCTCTTCCTCCTGCCCATCTTGCTTGTTTGTGACAGCCACATTGTTCTCATTTCTCCCAAACATGAGGTCCAATGTAGCTACCACCAGCATATCTCAACTATCCTTCTTGTATTTCTTTAGCACAGACAGCAAAGTGCCATACATACTGGGGTGCCCTCCACTCCACATGCGCCCACAGGGAACGTTGGGACACAGTTAGCTATGTAGCATTGGAGAGCATGTTTGTTTGGAAATGAAGTGAGGAAGAATATATGCAAGGATCAGTAACTAACATTTTTGGGGGAGGGAGGGAGAATTGAAAAATGTCTTTTTTTCTCCCATAATGGTACAGCTGCCCTTCTCTCCATACCTTTCCTTGCATGCTGACCTGGAAGAAAATCAAATCAGATATTCTATTAAGAAAGTAGAGGATTAGTGAATTGATTTTGTGAAGTTTATGGAAAAGTATAAAGGGGATTATTTCAGGTTAATATTCAAGTTCTGTGATTTCATCTTGATTCACTACAGCATTTTAGATGGAGCTTCTAGTGTTCTCACCAGAGAGCACACTCTTTTAAATGGAAATTTTCATCTCACTAATCACACAAATATATGCCTTTGGGAGGAGGAAACAAGCAATGCAAAAATCTCTGTTTATTTAGAGAGGAGGAAGCATTTCAAAGTAAGCTGCAGCTATAGAGTTATTTCTATTTGTAGTTTTTCTTTTTAATAGCATGTGAAAGTTATTTCCTCTCCTAGGATAGTCACTGCACCCTCTGCTTCTTTTGCACACTAAACAATGAAGTCATCAAAAGAGCAATTAATAAAACTGTTATTTCTGCCAATGGGAGATCTATTATGATATCCTGTGATAGTATCTATTTTATAGTTTCTCATGAACTAGAAGGTTGATGTTATTGTTGGCTCTGTGGGAGTGTGTTAGAGGCAAGCTTCAGGCTTACTAATTCTCACTATTTTATTAACAGATAGTGATTCACATTATAAACTCAAACTAGTTCCCTTTAAGGGATAATATCACAGAGAAAAGGGAAGATGTACTAAAAAAAATCATTTGAAATATTTAAATCTTCATATTATCAATTTTCCTGTGACGATCTCAGACAATGAGATGTTGCAGTATGCTACACTGTGGAATTGTGGGTCTTACACCCATTTGGAATCAATGACAGGGAGTCCATTGTATATTATAATAAGATATTTTAATTTAGAAATATGTTTGAATAAATTAATTTTACTTTAGGTAACAAAAGTGCATATAACATCTGCTTAGATCAGATCAAACACATGGCCCATGGGGTTATTTCCTATGACCCGCCAAGCTCCCCTCTCCTTGTGTCCCCTCCCCCCAGTGCCAGCCCAGCAGCCGGGACCTGGGCGGGCTGTCTGGTTGACGGCTGCCGCCCGGGTCCCGGCAGCGGGCGGGCTCGCTGCCGGCTCCCGGCTGCCGCCCGGGTCCCAGCAGCTGGAGGGCTCGCTGCCGGCTCCCGGCTGCTGCCCGGGTCCCAACAGCTGGAGGGCTCGCTGCCGGCTCCCGGCTGCCGCCCGGGTCACGGTTCCCGGCTCCCGCCCGAGTCCGGGCAGCCAGGACCCAGGTGGGCTGGCTGCCGGGTCCTGGCTGCCGCCCGGGTCCCAGCCACCGGGACCCGGGCGGGCTGGCTGAAGGCTCCCGGCTGCTGCCCGGGTCCCAGCAATGATAGTTTAAAAGTACAGTAAAACCTCGATATAAGGGACTAATTGGGCGGGCTGCTGCTCCAACAGCTTGGTTTTTTTTTATTATTAAATAACGGACTTTCGGCTTTAACGGACACCCCCTCACCCGAATTAGTCCCTTATATCGAGGTTTTACTGAACTAGTCCTCATGTGGCCCTCTTAGTGA
This sequence comes from Sternotherus odoratus, assembly GCA_032164245.1. Lineage (NCBI taxonomy): Eukaryota > Metazoa > Chordata > Testudines > Kinosternidae > Sternotherus > Sternotherus odoratus. The sequence goes on from JAVMKO010000003.1 coordinate 93,814,029, forward strand.
TTTGAGTTTCAGATCCCTGGCTTAGATCATCACTCCTTCTAAAGACTTAGTTTATTGCTAGCTCAAATTTAACTTCATGCCTAAATTGAGGTCTAACCTAGATTTATTCAGTGACTGAAGATCATTTTTATAGTCCCTTGTTTTTTTTATAGTCCCTTGTCAGCCAGTCAGCCCCGGCCTCCTCCACTTTTCCATGAGTTTATCAGTTTTATGGGTTACGAAAACAGAAACAAATAAAACAAACAACAAAATTTCCCACATTAGCCTTCCCTGTCACCAACACCACTGATTTCTGAATAAACAAAACAAAAACAAGAGGTGAAGGAGGACATCTGTGGGATGGTCTTCTGGTGGGTTATGACAGTTCCATAAATAATGAATGCTGAAACAGAAAAGAGAAATGGAGAATGAAAGAAAAGCAAATAAAGAAGGTAGAAGACATATGCAAGAGGCATAGAATATGCAAGAAGTAGTGTCCAGAGTAGGAGGTCAGGAAGGAGGGAAGAGATATTATTATAAACAGACCAAAACCAAAACCCAGGGTCTGAACAAGTTCATTCTCTGGGATGATTAGATGCAGGCCTATTTCTCTAGACTACCAAAGTACAAACAAAGAATATTTTAAGGTGGTAAAAATAATGTTGCATACTATGTGTGAAATATTTGCATGAAGCCTCAATCCCGTTCAGACCGAGGGTCAGTGCATTCACAAACCTCAATCCACACTTACAAAAGAAGTGGTAAACTTGCAATAGGGTTGTTGCAGTTGTTAGCAAGCTGGCACATTTCTTCTTGTTCTTACTCTTAGAAGAAGCCCCTAGACTCGCTGGAGACATTTAAGGTAAGAGAGTATTGTGGTGGGTGCAGAGCAGATGGGAATTAGGTATGGGGTGAGATTCCCCTTAGAGAATGAAGTGTATTAAACTCTATCCTCTATCTTCCAAGTGAACCCAGAAAGGTTCACTTCTAAACCTCTGCAAAACCAATTTGAATCAAATAACTTGTGAATGTTTATTTTTTAATCAAACACCGCAGGATTCATAGTTCTCAAGTACCTCTTCTCTTTTGAAAAAGATGGCAGTAGATATAAAATAGTACCTAACAGATCTAGTTATAGTTATTTCCGTATATAAAAACTGACTATGCATACATAATAGCTCTAGCTGTGCATTCATGAGTAAGCTTAAAAACAGCCACCAACAATCAGGCCAGTTACCCACTGGAAGCAGCTCTGGAAACAGTATGTATTTGCTTTATGTAACGGCATTTTTCTTTTTCAAACTTACTTTGAAAAATTGTTTTTGCTACGTCTGATCTTGTGATGTGGAAAGCAGCAGTGAGGCAGGCTAGCATGTCCCATGTGTGGAGCTAAACACTGATGAGAAGCAGTGAGGCAGGCTAGCATGTCCCATGTGTGGAGCTAAACAGCAGATGTTTTTGCTAACTGAGTGGACTTCTGGGGCCCATGAAGGAGCACCTCGGCATTTTTTAATTTAATTTTTCTAGTTCCTTTCTTGGCAAAGATAACCATGAAAGCATAAACGTACCACTGGGGTTGAAATGAACAAACATCAGGGCTCCACTGGTGCCACAAGCAATAGAGAGCTAAGGATCCTCTTCCCTCACATACACAGACCCCGATTTGTCTCTCACTTACACCAGTTTCACGCTGCTTTTTGCCGCATTTACAGTGATGTAAGTGAGAGGCGAATCACGAGTATGTCAGCACGGCAACTGAAAGTTGTGATTATGGGTGGGTAGGCATACTTTTAATTAGATGGCACAGCTAAAAACAGCAGTAAAGATGCAGTGGCACAGGCTTCCGTGCGGCCTCTATCAGCATGCCTGTTTTCCAGCTAGCTTTCACTGAAGCCCTTGCCTTTGTGTCTTCACTGCTATTTTTAGCCATGCTAGCTAGATTAAAGCTAGCACAGGTATGTCTACCTGAGCTGCACTCAAACTTCTGATTGCAGTGTAGACATACCCTATATGTAAAACTAGCAAAAATACCCGGCGTTGCTCAGGTCAGTCGGAGGTGGGGAGGGGGCAGAGAGCTGAGCGAGTGCGGGGTCCATTGAAGGGGGTAGAGAGCAAACCTGACACCCCCACCTCACCCCCCAACCAAACCCGACACCCCCACCGCATTTACCCCTCGACCAACCCCGACTCACATTTTCACCCCCACCCAAACCCAACACCCCCACATCTCCCACCTACCAACCCCAACACCCCCTGACCAACACCCACACCTCACCCCCCGTAGACCAAACCTGACACACCCACCTCACTTTCCCCCCCAACCAAACCCGACACCCCTACCTACCACCACAAACAAACCCGACACCCACACCTCACTTACCCCTCGACCAACCCCGACCCGCCTCCTCAACCCCCAACCAACCCCAACACCCCCACCTTACCCCCCACCAAACCCAACACCCCCTGACCAACCCCAACCCCCACACCTCACCCCTCACCCACCAGACACCTTCCCACCCCGCCAGACCAAACCCAACACCCTCGGCTCACTTACCCCCCGACCAAACCCGACACCCCCACCTCACCCCCCCGACCAAACCCGACACCCCTACCTCACTTACCCTCCGATCAAACCCAACTCTGGTCCGTTGGAGGTGGGGAGGGGGCAGAGAGCTGAGGGATTCCGGGGTCCATTAGAAGGGGGAGGGGCAGAGAGCTGAGGAATTCTGGGGTCTGTTGGAGGGAGGGGGGGCAGAGAGCTGAGCGAGTGCGGTGTCTGTTGGAGGGGGTATTATGACATCATAACTATGTCACAGAGAACAGCAGCTGCCCAGCTGATGTGATTGGCCTTTAAATAATTTCACCCCTGGGGGGCGTCAGAGGTGAGATTTGAAAAATTTTCGACTTTTACCCTGATTAGGACCCCAAGACCTCTAACTGTACCAAATTTCAAGTCCCTAGCTCAAACGGTGTGGAAGGAGAAAGCTTACATACATGCATACATACACGCATACACCATTTGACTTTTATATATATAGATAAGCCTCTTAGGTTTGGAGTATATACCTAGAAGCCTAATAGTACTGCCAAGTCTCCCTATTTTATTCCAAGTCCCACAATATTTAATGTTCCTCTTAAAGCCCCATTTCCAGGAGTCATAGGATTAAATAAGAATCAGAGCTCTCATTTTTTAAATAGATTTCTAGCCCTCATAGATGCAAGGAAAAGCTTGCAAATGTCAATCCTACAAGCTCAAAGACCAGAAGGCAAATAAAGAGAACCTGAATTTGGAATTTTAACTCTCGCAATTTTATGCCAATTTCACAATTTTGGGGGCCCATTTCGTGACTTTTGAATGCTTGAATTTGGCAATACTGAACTAATCCCCCCTCCCCCCCCCCAGATCCCTAGACCTGCTCTGTGAACACTTGTGTAATAATATTGGCCACAATTTTGTTACATTTGTGGTATGCCAACAATATTTATTTATATTTGTTATGGCTGTCTGTGCTGGTTACAATTTATAGTTTTAGACTGGAGCTGAGCCAACTGCTGCTATAAAAAATTCTGCAAGACTGGAAGAAGTCCTTCCAATTAACTATTGATCAATGGATCCATTCCACGTTTATGACATTTTAATTTGAAAGAGTATGTGATCTGAAAAGCTTCTTTAATTAATCAACTCATACAACCCTGTAGCTATCCCATCCTTCTCCATCTCAGCCTTTGAAAAACATCCGTTCTTTGCTCTGTAAACTCCTCTGGCACAATAATTTGGCATTAGTATTTTAAAAAATTAACCTACCTTTTGTTCTTGAAGAAGTATCTAGCATAGGCCAGTTTCACTTACCCCACTGTGATAAATTCCACACATGTTTTAAGCCTTTCAGAGTTGGGAATCAGATGGGCGAAAGTCAATTGTCACTTCTCATAGGGAAAGGAGATTCTTGAAGAATTTCACACAAGCAGAAACTAGATAAATGTTGTCATTTGCAATCCTGGTGACCTTTTATTCCCTAATTGTTAGTCTCTAGCCACAAGCCTAGTGGAATGAGACTTGGGTCTTGTGCACACATGAAAGAGTCTGATTCTTCATTGTATTGTCACTATTTACCTCTATGCAATTTAGGATGGTAGTAGCCCAAGTAGAAATAACTGCACAAGGCAGTGAAGAATCAAGCTCCACATCTCAAAAAGGCTGATATTCCACTACTCCTGAATTCTGCATTGCCCATACAGAGGTCTGTGAGGCACATGGGTAAATCTCTTCAGGTAAAATGGCTCTTAATTCCTTCACCATAACTAATGTCAGACAGAAGCTTTGAGTTTCTGAGATGTTTCAGTAAGTGTGGGTTTTTTTCAGTTTTGGTTTCTAGCCTTGACTGGAACTAGAAGCACCTACATTTGCTGAAAGAGGTGGATCTTTCAGTCCAACGGAGGTGTCATAAGCCTAATGAGACCACTGTTTGCATGCACTTCCAGCCCACTTTGAAAACCCAAAGAGCCCAATCCTCAAGGGACCCTGGTCTAGCCAAGTTGAGCACAATATATGACCTAGATGTGGGGAGGAGGGAGAGCAAATGTTGTGGATTTTCTTATTTGTTTTTTAAAATTAAAGTTTTTCTTGATTTTTGCATTTCAATACAAACACCACAACACATTAAAAACAAACCCCCCCCCCCCCCCAGCATTTGCTTTGTCATCCTTCATTCCCCTGACTTTGGGGCTAATCAGAGGAGAAAATGGTCAGCCCCATTTCCCCAGGCACACCTGATACCCTATCCCTATCAGAGGGAGGGTGGCATAGACCAGCTAACCCCATTTTGTGGTCCCTTTACACCAGAATGGTACAAATAAGTTGTTGCAGGGACCAGGATATGGACCAATGGTTTTAGATAGTTTTGAAAAGCATTGGAACTTTGTGTGCATATCTGAAACAAACCAGAACACCAAGCTTCTGTGATTCATGCACACTTTGTCCCTGAGGCTTTGGTGGTGAGAATTGTTCATTTGGGGATCTAAAAAAACCAGGCTAGGTGGCACCCAAAGATGCTCCAGAAAATATTGGTTTAAACAACTTTGCGGTAGAAGCCATGCATTTTATTGGGGTTGGACCTGGGTGGATGTCACAGTTGCAAGGCTAGCTGTACCCAGGTTCTCTCTGAGTGCAGCCCTTCAAGTGTCCGGCTTTATGCCTTTACTCTTCTGGTGTGGAAATCTGTAATTCTCCCACTCTTAAAATGAGCCCTTGGCTACTGTACCATATGTATCAAATTCACAACCAGTCTAACTGGGCTTGGCACTTGTGGTTGTTCCTTTCGGAAGCGTGTGATCAGCAAGGCCCCTTATGGGTGGGCGATGTGGGAGATCTCCAGGTGCCATAGTCAAGTGGGTGGAGCTGGGGAGCCCTACTCCATCCCTGTGGGGGGTTGCCACTTACCCAGAGTGATCTCACCACGTGTTGTCAGGCTCTGCCAGTGAAACAGGAACCTTCAGAACCTTGTGGCCAGCTATAGTTTAAATCCCCGGTGGGCTTGACCCTTTGGAATGCTGCGAGACTCAGTCAGTGTCTTGCTTTACAGCACTGGGCAGAAGCAAGAAGCATCAGGAAAGCATCAGAAAGGGAGGGAGTGTAGTTATCTCTGGGGTGTGGCAGGGTAACAGGACTCACACTGAGCACTGGGAGGAGAGGGAAGGAAATAAAGGGGGCTGCGGGGCAGGCGCCAGATGCTCCCGCATGTTCCCTCTCCACCTTCCTAGCAGTATGACACTTGCAGTGCTGCTGTCACTCCACCTGCTGCTGCTGCTTTGCCTGCTGAATGGCCGTGCACTGCTCAGGGAGAAGTACTTAAAGGGTGCCAAAGAAAGTTCACCCCGGGTGCCATTTTACCTAAGACTGGCCCTAGTGGTGAATACAGCAACCAGATGGCTTTCTTCAAATCAATGTACTGCTTAATTTTAACAGTGGGAGGAAGGCAATTAGAGAAAAAGGACTTTAAAACACTCATTTTTAACAGTGAAGAATTATTCGTTGAGCAACTTACCAAGGGTTGTGGTAGATTCCCCATCCCTGGCAACTTTAAATCAAGATCAAGATCCAATATTCATAAATTATTACATAGCAGCCCAATGTCACAGAATCAAAGGGAAAGTATGTTTTTTTAAAGAAAAGCTATTTGGGCCATGACAACTGACTTTCATGATTACAACAAATTTAGGTGAAAAAGCAAATGTTTATGATTCCTTCAAAACTTTCTTTTCCACTAGGTTTGTTTGTCATATGAATGTTTCACAGCTTTAGTCCCAAGCACCAAGAAAGAACAAACAGAAAAGACACCCCACGGCGCTCTACTGCAGTTAAAATATTATGCATAGGTTTGTATGTATGATTGCTACCCCCTAAATAGAAAAAAGGCGATGATAATCTAATACAACTACGTCCTGTTGCCATTTCAAAATGTGCTGTATAATTTAATAATATACAGTAACTTGAAACTAACAGTACGATTCCACTGTTGTGAATTCAATTACTTCAGGAGCACACATAATGTACTTATTTGGAATGGCTGTTTATTGAATTCTCAGTGGCTTTCACTTTGTCTACTAATATCACAAAAGAGTAATAAACTTTGGCTGGAGTATTTATAACAGAGTAATCAAAAGCAGAACAGGCTTTAGCAACATGTTAAGATTAAAAATACCCAGAAATTCCAAAAAGAGGGGGTTGTTTTTCCACTTTGCACACATTTCAGTTTCAAAATTGCATACAAGTTATTTCCAGAAGACTACAAAATAAATGAAAAACTTCATTGCATGTGCCCAAAGATCTGATGAACATTTGTATGTGTTATGGATGGTGTAAATGCATGGATATGCTGATAGCTGAGAGAGGAAGGAAATGCTAACATTCAGGATTCTCCTTTAGAGAAACATGTACAAACAATTCCCAAATCCCTGGGAATCCTGACTGGGATTCCCCCAGCCGCCAACTCAGTGACCTGTTGTGGCCTATTCTCTCTTCGCCAGCCCCCCCTCTCCTCTCCCTCCAAGGGCACAACTACCCCCTACCTCCAGTATCCAGAACATGGCCTCAGTTTGCCATCTCCCTCTGGGAGCTCCTTATTGGGAAGGACTTCTTCTAACTCCTGGAAGGGTACAGAGAGAGAGAGAGAGAGTGCCAGGCCAGGTTCCCTCTAGCACCCCAGGATCCAGCAATGGGACCATGTACTCTCATTTTTCCTGGGCTCTCAGTGTGCCTAAGGCCAGATCCTGTGCACGTGCTTAACTTTGCCAGCATGTGTAGTCCCGATATTCAAAAGTTATCACATCACAGACAAACAGGGAGATGCTCTTGAGTTAGGTGTAAGATCTCAATTTGCTCAGCCAATCACTCCAGTTTTCCTTTCTGGAAACAATAGCGGGGGATTGGACAAGACTGATAAATCATTATTTCACAGTGAGAAAATCCACAGAGCCTTTGATGAGGTATAAAAATAATTAGTAACTTACTTACTTTTAAAGGTCTATTTTCCACATGGTAGGTGGAATCCTTACCCAAGAATTCACTTCCTGACATGAAGTCAGATACAAACGTTCTAACAAATCTTCTAACAAATCTTTCATGTCCCTGGAGTCATACAATACATGAAAATAGCCATTTCTGTAGAATTTTGCAGGCTTTGCATAATATTCTTCAGGAAACACAACATTTTAGCTACAATGGTGGCAATTCAGCATAAATACAAAGGATAGTCTAATCACCATCAGTCCAATTGTTCAAAAAGTCCAAAAGATATATTCTGAACAAAATGAACCCTGGAAAAATGATTTGCATTATTTAGAAGGAACACCTAACCACATTGGTGGATTAGGTTTTGATTTCACCTGCTGTCAGTTCATTAATACACCATGGCATATGATAGGTGTAAAAATTAATGGGATTTTGAATGCATCTGAAATTGCTGGCTAGAGTTTCACAGAGTGATTCCTACAAAAAATAATAAGAGCCTATATTTATAGAGGGCTAGAGTGAACCTTTGGATCAGCTCTGCTAATGAGATGGTAAACTGGAACAGTGTCCCAACATTCCTTCCCAGGCACCCCTCTTGCACTGGGAGCTTGGGGAAAGTAATTTGTTTCACTTCTTTTCAGGGTTCAACATGTTCCCCACCACACCACATGTAGCCAGCTCCATTGCCAGGACTGCCATGTCTTGGTCCTTTTTGACTGAAATGATTTAAAGATTCTGGGGTAACAAAGTCCTGTGGCACCTTAAAGACTAACTATAAAGTTTTGAAGCATAAGCTTTCGTGGGCTAATACCCACTTCGTCGGATGCAAGCAGTGCAAGATTCTGGGGTTGTTAAGGCTGATTCCTCATTCTTGCACTTTGTGCAGAAGGTGGGATTCTAAAAATTATTAGTGGCCACTCCAGGCTTGTATTAAACTCCAAAGGTTACAGCTTCTCTCTGACCTTGGATGGGTTGATGCTGCCATCACCCGGGTGCAAAAACCCCTTTGAACGCAGTAAGGTGCACTTGGAAATTCCTCCCTGTGGGTTACCCTCAAGCCCTTTCACCCCACCCCCTTCTGGGGAAGAGCTGAGAAAGAAAACAAAGGAAATCAGCTGCTGCCACCAGCTAATTAAACAACATTCACAAACCTCTTAGGACACAAAATCCAATCCTGTTCTTAAAAAAGGTAAAGTTTATTAAAAACAAAACGAAAGAAAATTAATTTGAAAACTCAGGTTATTGCTAGATTTTAAAAAACCCACAATAATTAAGCATCAATAATAAACTTCTTGAGGTCCAGTTTAAAGGTTACAAGCAAAACAAAAGCATTTAGAGCTAGCACAGAGAGCCCACAGGCCATAAGGAAATAAAAATAAATAAACTTAATTGCATCTTCCTAGACATTTCCTGACTTACTTACATATCTGGTGAGTCGTTTCAGAGTGGTAGCCATGTTAGTCTGTATCAGCAAAAACAATGAGGAGTCCTTGTGGCACCTTAGAGATTAACAAATTTATTTGGGCATAAGCTTTCATGGGCTAGAACTCACTTCATCAGATGTGGATTCTAGCCCAGGAAAGCTTATGTCTAAATAAATGTTGTAGGCTCTAAGGTGCCACAAGGACTCCTGGTTGGTTTTGTTTCTAGGAATGATTCAGATGAGTGTTCATACCTGGCCCCAAGTTGGTGTTAGTCCTGCTTTCAGCATGGGGTTGGACTAGATGACCTCCTGAGATCTCTTCCAACCCTAATCTTCTATGATTCGATGATTTTAAGCTCTTGCAGCATAGCTGAAGCCCTGTCTTTGCTTCTTCCGGAGAACAACAACAGACAGATAAAGGCAAAGTTTTTACCCCCCAGCTTTAAAAGGTTCAAACCTTCCCATTGATTCCTGTGGTCAGGTGCCCACTCCCTTCCTTTTACCTATTCAGGGAGACTTTTTAACCCTTTACACGTAAAGCAAGTAGAGAACAGTTACTACGAGAGATTTTATAGCTAACCGGCTGGATAGATCCATAAAAGGGAGCTATGCATCTTCATTTATCACAAGGGTAGGAGCACATAAGATATTGGGGGACAGAAATAGGTGGCCAGAAAGTTGCAGGTTTAGAAATTTTGAGAATTGATAATTTTTGTTTTAATGTCTGCTTGTCACTAACACCATTGATTCAAGACTGAAAAATAATACACTACAGGATAAGTAATAAACACAGGGTTTGCAGAAGTAATAACAATAAAACATTTCCTTCTACATATGTTGCATTTATTCTGTCTACTCGGTTCCTCTAAAGTTTACAAGAGGGACTGGTTTTTTTTCAAAGTAGTCTGTTAATGATTTGGGTTCATGCTGATTCAAGAAAATGAAAATTGTTTGGAGAGAGTTTGATTCCTTGTTTAGCACCATAAGCTCAGTGAGGGAGAAAAAGTCAATGTTTTCTTACACTGTATGCGTGGGCTAAAAGGGATTATTATTGGAGAAAGAACAGAAATATCAATAAAGAACCAATTTTGGTTATTATGCACTATGGGCATCAAGGTGGGTGGGCTGAGATTTGTGGCGATTTCATGGAGGATTTTGTCTGCTTTCTTCCTCAGAAACATTTTAAAGTTTTATGATTACTTGACCTTTTATGGCCTTCTGTAGTGTCAGTGTATCCTTTAGCTCTTTCTTTGATATAGATTTGCTGGGGGTAGATTAACAAAGGGATTTAGGCACAGCAACAATGAGCCTAAGAATGAAGTTCACAATAGCCAGCAAACTGAGTGGGAAACCACCTATGCTAACCAATTTGAAATGCTAGGAAAAAGGTGGGGCCTAAACCCCTCCCTACAAAGGGATTTAGGTGCCTAGTTCCAGGCCAGAAGGAGGTGCCTGTCTCTATTTGGGATTCATAGCTGTAACCCCCTTCCTGGGGTTAGGCACCCTTGCTCTTCTTTGCACAAAACACTAGAGGGGAGGAGGTGGCAATTCCATCTCCTCTCCCACATAATGTTTACCTCAGGGAATGGTTACACTTACAGGATTATAGCGCTTTTGGTTATAGCTGTCCCGTATACAGCAATAGGTATTGCGATAGAGCGTGTCCACACTTAGACCTGCCAACGCTATAGCATGGCCACATTTGCGGCACTTCAGGTGGGATTAGGAGCAATGCATTAGGGCAGGTATCCCAGCATTCAGCTGGATGCAACGTGCTTTTCAAATGAGGGGGATGAGGGGGAACATGTTGTGTGTATGCGGAGGGAGAGAACTTCATGCAGAGACTGGCTGTCAGTGAGTTTCCATTAGAGAAAACTAGCAGGCTCTGAATTTCAGTCACACAGTTCCCTCCGTAAACATTTGCACTGCTTATCTGCCGAGTTAAGAGAGAAGCTCTGAAAAGTACTTCCACATTCCTCCAGCTGAGTTCAAAACAAAGGGAAGAGACGTCAATTGTCTTAAATGGCTCGGAGCGTCTCCAGAGATCACGTATAGCGTTGTAATCTTAATACCCATTCACACTTGAGATAATACGGACCAGTGAATATGCAATAGCTGTTAATCTTCAGGGAAGGGAGGATTACCAGGAGCGGTATAACTGTGGGTTTATAGTGCAATTTGTGCCTTGCAAGTGTGGACGGGTAGTGAGTTATAGCGCTCCTGGAGGCTTTATAGCGTTATAAAGTGCCAGTGTAACCATGCCCTCAGTGATTAAAGCATTTACCCAAGGATGTGGGAGAGACAGGTTCAAGTCCCTGCCTTTGTGCAGAAATTTAATCCCAGGTCTCTTTGCTGGTAGGGGAGCATCCTTAAATATTAAACTATCTCTATTCATTTAATCAAAGAGTGAGAATGAGTCTATAGATTTTTTTGAGGGGGGGCTGATCTCGTCTGTCTCTGTTAGTGCTTTCTTCTTTCCCATCTTCTTCATTCCCAGTTTCTTGGCACTCTTTCCTCCCTCCTGCAACCCCAAATCAGATGATTTCTCCACTAAAGGGGAATGGTAGTGAATCATTGTGGGAATAATCATCAAAAGCATTGGCACAGCTCTGCTCCCACAATATGCTATCCCTTGTTGTGGGGTGGGGATTGGGGACCTGGCCTACCCACTTGGGAAATGGGAGGAACCCATGGAGCTTGCGATACAACCAGTTGTTCTTCTCTACTGGAACAGGCAGGGGCATCTCTCTCCAGGAAGGGGAAAGATTTCCTGGGCTCATGGCCCATTGCTACCTGGCACATGTAGGCACTTGCTGATACAGAGCCGGAGGACAAGTTACCCCCAGAGTCCCCTTCCATACCTTACAAAGCTATCTGAGGTAAGGTGTAGGGGTAGGAGGTTGGGGGAGCTAGTGGGAGAGCATCAGGGCTGTGTGAACAGCATAAAGTTCAGGACATTTTCCCAAAACTAGGCCAAGGTTTGCCCAAGATCATAGAATTTGAACATCCCACGCTACATCTCCTCCCACACCCACGCCACCAATTACACACACGCACATCCCGATTTCAGCCTTTATTTCCAGGGCTCTTTGCCCGCTGCTCGCACGGCCCTAGTGATAAACAAAACCCTGCAAACTAAACCAAGGACTTTCCATTTTCTGGCACCACATAAAGGCTGTAAGAAACCTGCCAGTGTCAGTTCAGGCAAGAGATACTCCACACAGATTCTGTACTTTTCCATGTAGCAGTTTGTTCGCCTTCTAACACAGCCACACATAAAAGACTCATGTTCCTTGAAATCACTCTTTTAACAGAGAAGTTGTTGAACTCAGGGTGAAATGCAATCAGCAGCCCAAGCCACTTAGGTATAGTGAGCTATTGTGCCAGGCTGAGTGGCATTTGTGAAGTGCATTAATCCACACCACCACCCTTTCTCGTTTCTTCAATTTCCTATCAGACACAGAGATCATTGGGAATGATGGAGCGGCTTGTTTTAAAATAAGCAGGTGATGGGTATTTTCGATTGATTAATCTGGAGAAAAAACAGGCTTAGCATGTGCAGAAAAGACACAAATTGGACTGCTCTCATTTCCCTATTTGTATTTGGTGCTTTCTAAAAATTAGTTATAGGCAGGTCTAGTACCACCTCCTGTGGTTAATGTTTCCTGATATTTCCCATTATAAGAGTCTTTTTTTTCAGTTTCTTTATAGCTTTGCCAAATGTTAACTGCTTGGGCTCAAATCTTCCATACCAGATGTCTGCCCCAGCTGATTTGGGGAGAAAGGGGGGAGTTTCAGCTAAAACAGTTCAGCCATTTTTGAGAACATGATTAGAGAAAAATCCATTGTTTTGCTTCGTTAAAAAAAATCCTTGCACGAGTTTAAACCAGAGGACACAGTAACTCCAGGCTTTGGAGTAAGGGCTTGACATTTGGCAGGGGTGGTCTTTGTGTCATGCATGTGCCTTTTGTAGTTCCCATAAAAAGCCACTCAAATTAGGTCAAGTTGGAAGTCTTTGAAAATTTCCCAGCCCTTGCTGCTCCTGGCTGCTGTGGCACAAGAGAGAAGGGAGGTGGCCTCTTCTGTGCTCTCATTGCTTCTCCTGCTGGCATCCAGGTACTGTGGTGGAGCACACAGCCTGGCATGAATGCAGAGGGGACAAAAAAAGAACCTGAGGTGAGAGGAGCAGCACATGGAGTAAATTAGGACAAATAGCCTACTAGAGTGGGTGACTGGGACTGGGATTTGTAGGGTGGAAACTGGGCTCTTGTGAATGGAGACTGGGACTGGCTGGGAAAGAAGCCTGGGATAAGGAGCTGATAGGGAAGGAACTGGGACAAAGAGCTCGGGAATGGGGTCGGAGATGGGACTGTTGGGAGGTGGGGGGACTTCTGATTCATTCAGTGTACTGGATAGAGCTGTTCTGGAGATGAACCAAGGTTGTGTTCTGAAGGAGGCCGTTGTCTGTCATGCCCCTGTCTCATTTGCAGAAGTTGAAAGGTGTGCAGTGGATGAAACAGGGATCCTGTGGAAACATAAGTATATGGTCATGTGGTTAAAGGCTGTGTCATAATGCACATGCACCGTGGGGGCAAATTAATATTGCTCGGGCACCTTCTAGCACTTCGTGTCTTTTGAGTGCTAGATTTTGCAACCTTAACATTCTTTGAATGTAGTTTTGTGTGTGTTATATTGTGTGTGTCATATTGTGTGTGTTACATTAATTACACCATTACTGCCTTATTTGTGATATTCCCGCTATACACCACAAATACTGGGATGAACTTTACTGTGGAGAGGAAAATATCCCATTTTTTATGGCATGTACTATATAGTTGTTCTTTAAAAAAAGTCCTATAACTGCTTCCCCATACTGCCTTCACTCATAGCTTCAAGAATCAAGGTTCCTTATAACAAACCACATTTTTTCCTCAGACACCTGCTTGTTCATCTCTCTCATTGTTATTAAGAGAGTGTGCACAAGTATCTGAAATGAGAATCTTGGTAAGGGAACATGCTATAGGAAATATTGTACTGAATTGGGAGTTAGGAAATGGGTGGCCTATTCTTGGCTCTGTTACTGACCTGCTGTATGATTTTGCACCTCTTAATGTTTCCCCATTCCAGCTTTTATCTCTTGTCTATTTTAATTGTAAACTCCTCAGGGTAAGCACAGCCTTTCACTATGTGTTCGTATATTGCTTAGCACAATAGGATCTCCATCTCAGCTGGAACCTTTAGATGCTACTGTAATACAAATAAAAATAATAATCTTTTTTTCTGACCTATAAAAACAATTTGGATGTTTAAAAGTGGTGTTGCAAGTATTTTATTTATATAATCATTTATTTAGATTTTATGTCTCCTGTCTAGGTGATTCATGTGAATTAAACTAAGTATTACAAATTCAGATCAGTAACATACTGCCAGTATTCCTACAATAAAATAAGCCTGCCAATTAATCATAAAAGTGCTACCCCTGCAGCCTTTGGTCATCAATTACCGTACTTACAGTATATACAAACACTTTCATACCCCACTTGTTAACTTTACTACAGTCTATGTGGTATTTCTCACTTTTTTATAGGGAATATGACAATATGGGGTATATTTTGAATTTTTTGAAGGGCACCCACTGCATTTCTGAGTATAAAGTAACTTATCAGAACCCAGAGACAAAATCAGATAAACACCATATTTTTCAAATCAGCTACTATCTACAAAAATAGGAAATGAAACCACAATTACTTTGGCTTGTGCATTCTTGTTAATTGCAGAACTGGTGCAGGTTTCTCAGAGGGTCTTGCCTGCCAGGGTTCCTGCCAACTCAGGTCTAAGGCTCCAGGGCAGCCCACCCGACAAATTGACCTGGAGCTGGGCCTCTGTTTCCTTGTGGGAAGGATTTTGAAATAATCAGGTTTTGATCTTAATCAGAACAAAACCAGTTTTTGAACTATCAAAATCCTCCACAAAATGGAATCCCCTTTCTCCTCCCAGCGCTACTCTTATGTTTAGAAAACTGTTACAAATTCATTTTAACATGTGTAAATAAAAATCTATCTTTCCCAGACCCCTTATTACTGTCCATGTCCCTTCTCGTCCCTAGCACATCTTGTCCATGACCCCTGTCCCCTGCTTCCCTTTTATAACCCTTCACCACATCTCAGTCCCCTTCAAATCTTTTCACACCCTGCCACCAGTCCCCAGTCCTTATTCCATGCTTCTTCTCCTCCTGTCTCTTCTAGAGTGCCCCGTTACAAGGCTAGGGAGCTTGGTTCCATACACCACTTCTTTGTGTGACCTCCCCACTGTCTTCCCCCAATTCGGGGCCCTTCCATTTCCCTTGCCACCTCTCCCCTGCCTCTTGGATTCCTCTCCTTCTTCCTGGTCATGTCCCCCTACCTCCACTTCTTGTCTCCTAGAAGTCAATAGCTGATTTGCAGAATTTTTATTGACTTCAGTGGGAGCCCAGTTAGGCCAGAGCTAAAATCCCACCCAAAGGCTCTTAATGGTTTCTTAGTTTTTCCTTTGCTTCTCTCTCCTCTGTGCTCCTTAATCTTCCTCCCCTGCTCACTTTTCCATTTCTGTCCTTCATTGCTCAATTATGGCTAACACTTCCACATTGTTGTCTTACTTCTATTCATGCCCTCTGGTCATAATTCTCTCCCCCCCCCCTCCCTCCTACTATTATTCTCTATATCCCTGTTTGTCTCCCTCTACCTTACAGTTTATTATAGTCTTTAAAACCTTTTATACGTTCTGTCTGCTATTCAGCAGAATGACATTTTGGTGCATGAGAAAAATTGCAATTAAAATGAAAAATATCCCCTCAAAATAACCTTGCTTGTGTAAGTTGTTTCTTATCCTTAATTAATTTGTTTTTATAAAAAGTATATGAAAATGTCAGACAGCCACTGCTGTTCTTTTCCACGGTTTTGTAAACATCATGAGTATTTCCCTCATCACCAACTCTCATATAAGAGAGATGGGTTTTACTATAATAGCAACCCTAGCTATAAAGAGAATTTTTACTCACTTCTTATGAAGAATCTATTGTGCCATATTAATCTATACCTATAGTATATATTAAGGGCCAAGAAGGTGGTAGTAGGGATGAGTCTTGAAATAGCCCTAATTATCTCAAGCATTTGAAAAACTGAAGTGGTTTTGGTATTTTCTCCATCAATCATCACAGTGCTGTGCTAGCCGGTACATCTTTCATACTGCAGCTTATCAGGGTAAGCTTCTTCAGCTCTTAATGAGATCATAAATCTGTGGATAATTGAATTCATAATATGAAACATGCAAGTCAGTGGAAAGACACCTATTGACTTCACTGGGCTTGGGGCAGACCCTTAAGGAGATGGAAAGCCTTACCTTTTCAGTTCATTTGTCAATGCTGTTTAAAAATTCTCTCACATTTTTTTTCTCTGGCATCCAAAAAGTGATGAGTGGAAATTAAAAAAAATAAAGGTGGAGGTTTTGCCTACAAAAGGTCACTCTTTCAAATGGAGGGGAAATACTTTTCCGTGTAAACAGAAAACTTAATATAACAATATCTTTAGTTATACCTGTAACACATAGTGCCGTCATCTGTACTCACTATCACAGAGGACATTTCACTGCATATTGGAAATGAAATTGCATTCAACTTTCTTATGTACACATACTCAACTCTATCAGAGCACTGAGAAATCATGCATGTAGTGGAAATTGCCATTCATACATACACATTGAACACACACACACACTAGTTCTTGTTATACTGTAAAATAATAATCTGCCAAACAGAATTCCTCCAACAGGCTCAAGAGCATCAACTACACAGAAATATCTAGCGGTCCTATCACGGTTGTTATTTGACAGGTGCCAGGGCTGCAGGGCTAACTTCACCCCTGACCCCTTTTTGGCCTCTCTAAACGCATCTCTCATGCATTGGGTGTCAAGTCTCATGCCTTTATCAGTCTTGGGTGGAATTTCACAGTTTTACCACCCTGAGATCAGGCTCCAGGTTACAGTAACCAGTGTATCAACCATTCTTATGCTGCAGGTCCAACCGAGCTAGTCTTCCCTTTGCGGAGCTGCCACCAGAGGTATATAATGACTAACTCGCCTTCTTAAAAACCAAACTGTTGTTTAATTAGCAGTTGGGACAAAGTGTTTAGAGAAAATGGATTTTAAAACAACAAATAGTCTACACACATGTTTATCTTACCCATCTTGCCATCCCTGGATGGTAGTCTAGATAGGCCTAACTTCTTCAGACACCCACACCGTTTGTCTCACTCTAGGTCCCCTGAACAACTATTGACCCTCTCTCGAGTGTCCCTTTCAATCCTGCCAGAAATTTGTGTTCGATGAGTCCTTGGTCATTCCTACTCAGAACCATTTTTGTAAGATGGTTGGAGACGGGGGTAGAGTCAAAACTAATAGTACTGACATTACCCCTTAATGATTTTTAAGGGTCATTTGATGGATGCCTGGAACCCTCTTCTACTTCCTGCCTGTAGTCCAGACCAGCCTTCAGTGAATTAAACCAATATATTCATACAGAAAACATTTCAACAACCAGGACAACAAACTATATTAATTATTATTACAAATCTCTCACAGAAAGAAAGCATTATGCCCTTCTAACCCAGTCTGGTGACTTCTGAATGTGGAAGGCAGGCTGGCTGCACCTTCAGCCAGTCCACCTGGCATCCTCAACAAACTGGAGAACAGCTATTCTGGGAAATGGCAATAAAGAAAATAGGAACAGTCAGAAGATAGGAGCAGTGGGAAAATCAGCCCATAGCTGCCCACTTAACAGGTAGGCCTTCCATGGGGCCATGCCCCATTGTGAATCAGAAGCAGGATGAGTTTTCCAGATTCAAGAATTTTAAAAGGTTTTTGAAAGTCAAAAATTACTTACTCTTTTCTGGAATAAGAGATATGACCATAAGCTAATCACCTGCAGCCCAGAAAAGTATTGTTGTGACTGAGTTCTCTGATTAAGATACAGTAAAACCTCGATTTAATGGACCTCGATTTAACGGACTTCGGATGCAACGGACAAAATTTCTGATCCATATCAGACCGCGACCCCTCCCTGCTGCGGCCCAGGTCCCCTTCCCTGGCGGCCGTCTGCTGGCTCGCGGCTGCCGCCCCGGTCCCGGCAGCAGGCGGGCTGGCTCCTGGCTCCCGGCTGCTGCCCGGGTCCCAGCCACTGGCGGGCTGGCTGCCGGCTCCCGCCCGGGTCCCACTAGCAAGCTGGCTGGCTGCCAGCTCCCGGCTGCTGCCCAGGTCCCGGCAGCCAGGACCCAGGCTGGTTGGCTGCTGGCTCCCGGCTGCCGCCCGGGTCCCGGCAGCGGGTGGGCTGCGGAGCTGCCGCCCCGACCGTGTGGCGGGCAGGCTGCTGCTCCAACAGCTCAGGTTTTTTTAAATTAAATAATGGACTTTTTGATTTAACGGACACCCCCTCGCCTGAATTAGTCCGTTAAATGGAGGTTTTACTGTACTGAAATAAATCTGGCCCATAGGGCAAAAGAGTTGAGATAATTGATAACAGTGAAGTTTTGATTATTTCTCTCTGAGCTACCTGGGGCTTGAATAAAATAGAAAAGACTCATAAACTCATCCAGCTGTTCTGAGTTCATGACCCCATTCATCCACCCTGCTGTAAGCCCAGCTTGAAACAGCACTGATATGCTTCACGGTAACTACTTTCTCTGTCATTTAAATATCTATCACTTAACATGATTTCAGGCTCTGACAATCCACTCACGGCACCTGGATTTGGCCAAGGTGGGAGGGTGAACAGTTTTGTCACCAGTATTCCATTCTTTTTGTTCCCCTTTTATTGCACATCCTCCGTGCTGTACAATATCACAACATTTCATCTGCTGCTATAATTAGCCTTGGATATGCAACAATTACACTGCAATTATAAAATCATAGACATGTAGGACTGGAAGGGACCTCAGTAGGTCCTCCAGTCCAGTCCCCTGCATTCAAGGCAGAACTAAGTAATTACTAGACCAGGGGTGGCCAACCTATGGCTCCAGAGCCACATGCGGCTCTTCAGAAGTTAATATGCGGTTCCTTGTATAGGCACCAACTCCGGGGCTGGAGCTACAGGAGCCAACTTTCCAATGTGCTGGGGGTGCTCACTGCTCAACCCCTGGCTCTGCCACAGGCCCTGCCCCCACTCCACCCGTTCCCCTGAGCCTGCCATACCCTTGCTCTTCTCCTCCCTCTCCTCCCTCCCCCGAGCCTGTGGCACCCCAGAACTAATCGGCAAGTGTGGGAAGGGAGGGGGAGGTGCTGATTGGCAGGGCTACCAGTGGGCATGAGGCGCTGGGAGCAGGAGTGGGGGAGCTGATGAGAAGCTGCTGACTTATTACTGCGGCTCTTTGGCAATGTACATTGGTAAATTCTGGCTCCTCCTCAGGCTCAGGTTGGCCGTCTCTGAACTAGATCATCTCTAACAGGTGTTCGTCTAACCTATTCTTAAAAACCTCCAGTGATGGAGATCCCACAACCTCCGTAGGAAACTTGTACCAGTGCTTAACCACCCTGACATTTTCCTAATGTCCAACCTAAACCTCCCTTGCTGCAGTTTAAGACCATTGCTTCGTGTCATATCCTCAGAGGTTAAGGAAAACAATTTTTCACTTTCCTCTTTTTAACAACCTTTTATGTTCTTGAAAACTTATCATGTCCCCTCAGTCTTTTCTTCTCTAGACTAAACAAACTCAGTTTTTTCAATCTTTCCTCAGTTTTGTTGCTCTTCTCTGGACTTTTTCCAATTTGTCCATATCTGTTCTGAAATGTGACACCCCAAACTGGACACTATACTATTGACTTCTTTGGCCTTGGGCCAGGGCCTTAAAGAGCTTAATCACAGTATCTTTTCAGTTCATTTGTGTGTGCTGTTCAAAAATTATCTCTTAAATTTTTGTTTCAGTTTAAATCCAAAAAGTGATGAGTGGAAATTAAAAAAATAAAGGTGGAGGTTTTGCCCACTGACTGCCTAGGGAAGTTGTGGAAGCTCCTTTGCTGAAGGTTTTCAGAAAGAAGCTGGATAGTTTGGACAACAAATCATGCATCTAGGCAGGGGGTTAGACTAGACCAGTGGTTCTCAATCTGCAGCCCAATCAGCACAGAGCTGCTGCCCATGTGACATCCTCAAGGTCATAGAGGTAGTATTGGATGCAGCCCACATAACACATTGTGGGCCACATATGTGATCCATATATACAGCCCACAATAGTAAATAGGTTAAGAACCACTGGACTAGACCCCTGCTGTCCCTATGGTTCTACTAATTACTTCTCACATCTTGCTTACAACACTCCTGCTAGAGATCCCAGAATGATGTTTGTTTGGTTTTTGCAACAGTGTTACACCGTTGACACATATTTAGATTGTGATCCAGTATGACCCCTGTAAGAGTTGGTACCCCAGTCTCTGTGCTCTTGGGTACTGAGAAAGGGACTCTTTTATGCCAGACCAAATAACTCCAAGCTGCTTCCCAGCTTAAGTTATGTGTTTCTCCCCAACACCCCCTCTTTGCCAGCTGGGAAATTGGGGTATCGCTGCCACCACTCAGTATTCACCCCAAGACTATGGGGTAGGGAACCTTGACTCCCCCTCCCCCCCGAGAGTAACCCTCCCGACCCCTCCCTTCTGTCTGAGAGAAAAAAAACCCACTGAGACTTCACTCCAGCGTCCCTTCAACCTAAGAGACACAATCCTCTTCCCCCCTCCCTTTCCAACCTGAAAGCAGAGAGAGACTTAGACACAGCCCTCACTCACCCTGAGCTGCCCCATCCAAAGCTAGGATTCCTTTATGAGAAGAACCAAACCTTTTTATAACTAAAAAGATTTAATAAAGAAAAGGAAATACAGTAAACCCTCGATTTAACGGACTTCGGATGCAACGGACAAAATTTCTAAGCAAGTCTGATGCATCTGAAATCCATTTGTCGAGGCTGGCTGCCGGCTCCTGGCTGCCGCCCGGGTCCAGGCAGCGGGCGGGCTGCTGCTCCAACAGCTCGTTTTTTTTTATTATTAAATAACGGACTTTCTGATTTAACGGACACCCCCTCGCCCGAATTAGTCCGTTAAATCGAGGTTTTACTGTACAGCATACAATTAAGACACTACACAGGTACAGAATCTTTTAACCTTAATCTTCTTGCTTAAACAAACTCTCGCCCCCTCTGCAAACTCCACAGAAGAGACACCAAGATCAAATGCAAAGCTTTTAGGCAGGACAATCTTACTTACAGTTTCTAGTTATGAAGACACACAAAGAAAAGACAAAGTTGGAGATCCAAAGCTGGATCAGAGGTTTGAGTCAATTCAAAGCCCAAATTGAACTAACTTTTACTTCCTGGTCTCTTTGGGTCCAGCCAGACTGCTCCAACAACAGATAACATTAGCCCCACCCAGGCAAGGCAACACTCCACACTTATGACAACCCCCCTGCCCAATCCCTTTCCGCGGTACTCCTTCTTAGGCAGTCATTTCCCATTTTGTATGTGTGCAACTGATTGTTCCTAAGTGATGTACTTTGCATTTGTTCTTATTGAATTTCATCCTATTTGCTTCAGACCAGTTTGTCCAGATTGTTTTCAATTTTAATCCAGTCCTGCAAAGAACTTGAAACCCCTCTCAGATTGCTATCATCTGCAAACATAAAAAGTGTATTCTCTATGCCATTACATAAATTATATATCAAGATATTGAACAGAACTGGACCCAGTACCAATCCCTACAGCACCCACTTGACAGGCCGTTTCAGCTTGACCGTAAGCCACTGATAACTACTCTCTGGAAACAGTTTTCCAACCAGTTATTCACCCACCTTATAGTAGTTCCCTCTAGGCTATATTTCCCTAGTTTGTTTATGAGAAGATCATGTGATACAGTATCAAAAGTCTTACTAAAGTCAAGATATACCATGTCTACTGCTTCTCCCCTGTCCACAAGGCTTGTTACCCTATCAAAGAAAGCTATTAGTTTGGTTTGATATAATTTGTCTTGGACAAAGACATGCTGACTTTCACATATCCTCTTCTTATCTTCTAGGTCGGGGTGGGCAAACTATGGCCCAGCTGGTCCACGGGACCATCCTGTCCAGCCCCTGAGCTCCCGGCCAGGGAAGGCTCCCCCCCGCCCATCCCCCACCATCCCCCATCCCCTGGAGCCATGCCGCCGCATGTGCAACACTCTGGCCCACCACTGCTGCCGGGAAGTGCTTCAGTGGCGTGGCTGGCTCTGGTGGGGCCTGAGCTCCTGTTGCTCTGAGCAGCATGGTAAGTGGAGTAGGGAGCAGAGGGGTTGGATAAGGGGCAGGGAGCCCCAGGGTGGAAGTCAGGGGACAGGGAGCAGGGGGCTGTTGGATGGGCAGAGGTTTGAGGGGGGCAGTCAGGGGACCGGGAACAGAGGAAGTTGGGTGGGCATGGGAGTCCTGGAGCTCTGGCAGGGGTGTTGATAGAAGTCATGGGACAGGGAGCAGGGGAGCTTGGGTAGGGGGTGGTGTCCTAGTGGGGCAGTTAGGGATGGGGGAGTCTCTGTAGAGGATGGTGAGGGGACAAGTAGCTTGGGGTGGATGGGTTGGGGGTATTGAGGGGGCAGTCGCGGGTGGGAAGTGGTGGAGGTCAGAGAGGGAGTGAAGCCAGGCTGTTTGGGGAGGCACAACCTTCCCTACCTGACCCTCCATGCAATTTTGCAACCCCGATGTGGCCCTCAGGCCAAAAAAAATTCCCATGTCTGTTCTAGGTGTTTGCAGATTGATTGTTTGATTATTTGCTCTATTATCTTTCTGGGTACTGAAGTTAAACTGTTTGGTCTGCAGTTCTTGGGTTATCCTCATTGCCCTTTTTATAGATCAGCACTATATTTTCTCTCTTTCAGTCCTCTGGAATCTCTCCAATGACTTTTCAAAGATAATCGCTAATGGCTCAGATATCTCCTCAGTCCGCTTCTTGAGTATTCTAGGATGTATTTCATCAGGCCCTGCCAACTTGAAGACATCTAAATTGTCTAAGTAATGTTTAGCTTGTGCTTTCTCTATATTAGCCTCAGCTGCTACCACATTTTCACTCGCATTCACTATATTATACATCAAATCGATACTAACCTTTTTTTGGTTAAAACCGAAACAAAAAAGTAATTTAGCCATTTTTCTGCCATTTCTTGCAGAGGAGGATAGGCGGCTGGGGTGGACAATTTGGTACATCAACGCATGCCATTTATTTTGGGATGCCAGCTGCCAATAAGAGACATCCATGGGGCATGGTACCAAGGAGCCTTATTGTCCTCCCTGTCCAGCCCTACTATATAAATCACTAAGCTAGGCACAGCCTAGATGAGTGGGAGATTAGCAGACTGGTCGGGTCAAAGCTACTAACAAGACGTGATAACTATCCTAAACCAGGACAGGAGCCTATATCATCTTGGGAGCAGCTGGATGAAAAGCCTCTTGTCCTATTGCCGACAGTGTGACAAGTCATAGGTCAACAATTACTGCAAAGAAAGAAGGTGCACTTTTTATCTTTTGGTTACTGTGGAAAAATAAACAATTTGATGTTTTGTGAGGATGCACAGATGTGCCTTTGTAATCCGTGTTGAGTACAGTCGGGACTGAGGGCCAATCAAGAATGAGGCCTCGCTGTGCTAGACACTGTACAGACATAAAGTAATAGAGGGTTCCTGCCCCCAAAAGCTAACAGTCTGAAGAGACAAGACAGACCCAGGATGGGGGAAGGTGTAGAACACACAAGCAGCATGAACAATGTGATAGCAGAAAATGGCTTGTGTGGTGCCTATTTATTTATTTTGAGTAGGGTTGCCAGGTGTCTGTTTTTTGACTGGAACGCCTGGTCAAAAAGGGACTCTGGCAGCTCCGGTCAGCACTGCTGACCGGGCTATTAAATGTCCAGCCGATGGTGCAGTGGGGCTTGCCGTGGCTCCACACAGCTCCCGGAAGCAATGTCATGTCCCCCCTTTGGCTCCTACATGTGAGGGCATCAAGGCTAATGGGAGCTGTGGGGGCAGTGTCTGCAGATGGGACACTGCACAGAGCCGCCTGGCCGTGCCACTGCATAAGAGCTGGAAGGCAGAGATGCTGCTGCTTCTGGGAGTTGCTTGAGGTAAGCACCTCTGACCTCCTTCCCACAGTCCTACCACAGCCCTGAGCCCCCTCATGCCCTATGAACCCCTCGCTCCCAGCCTGGAGTAACCTCCTGCACTCCAAACCCCACATCCCCAGCACATCTCCGGAGTCCTCACCCCAGCCAGAACCCTCACACACACACACCCCACTCTCCAGGCCCCTTCCTCAGCCTGGAGCCCCCTCCTTCACCATGAACTCCTCTTTTCTGGCCCCACCCCAGAACCTGAACCCCAGCCGCAACCCTGAGCACCCGGTGAAAATGAGCAAGTGAGTGAAGGTGGGGAGAGCAAACAGTGCTGTTAAGAGGGATGGAGTGAGTGGGGCCTTGGAGAAGGGGTGGGGCCTCAGAGCACAGCTGGTTCTAGGCACCAGCTAAGGAAGCATGTGCTTGGGGTGGCACATTTTAAGGGACAGCACTCTGGCCAATCTTGGGGCGGAACATTCCAGCCACCCCTGGGGCTACACTAATTTGCAATTCTTGGAGCCATAGCCCCTGTTGGGTTTGTGACAACAGACAACTGCTGGATGCCTTGTTAGCCTTGTCTGAATGTGCCCTGCCTCTACATGGTAGTATTAAAAACAACTCAATTATCTCAACTAGAGAAGATCACTTACAGTTTTGTTGGCCTACATGTTGTATCCCTCACAGGGGAATTACCTTGTGTTTCTGCAAGAATGTCCCATGGGAAGGAAATGAGGCTATCGTATTCAGGTGACCACATTTGTGGTGATGCCACATATTTGATACCAGCCTTGACTCCACCCACAAAATCTGATCTGTCTGTGTAGCCTCTTTAAATTCATTGCTATGGCAGAAAGAGTTAAAATATAATCTATCATAGGACTCCTTGAACTGCACAGCTGCAGTGTGCCGTTCTCAGGAAATAGTCATCTGTCAGGCAGTGAAAAGGGCAACTCAATAAAAATAAAGGCACGACCCATCAGAATCCAAGAAATCAGTTCACAACATTAGAAAAATAAATAAACATAGCTACAGTCTGTCTTTGCAGTAACATCGTTCTTTTACTTCCAACTCATTAAAGCTGAAGAACATTAAAAGTGCTCTGGTGCTGTTATAAATACCAGCCTCATTCATTTGAATCATTGTTTGTTCTTATGCAATGACTGGATGAAACACAACACAGGTTGGGAAATTTAATTTTGCATTATTGAAATGGTTGATCAGAAACATGTTTAAGTTCACGTCCCTTTTATAGATGAGCAGCACCCCAGTATGCCTAACCTGTGTCATCCTCACACTGAACAGTGGCATATCACAGCAGAGTGTGTGGAAGATGAAGATCTGAGGTGCTCAGCAGTAGGTAGCATGATGAGTAAGAGTCAGGAAGTAATACTGAGATGCGGTGGAGTGATGGTGAAACATATTTTGAAGCAAAATGAGATAGCTGGTAGAAAATAGAGGTGCCATGTTCATGCTCAATGTGGTGGGCAAGAACTAGGAAGGAAAGGCAAAGCCAGGAAGAGAGATTGATATGCTGAAGAAGAAGCAAGGCTTACTAGTGAGAAGACCTGCTAGCAGAGGGGAAGCACCTGAGTAGGGGAAAGTGGCCGTGATGGCTGTTTCTTACAGAACAGTTATGGAGAGTCTTAAAAACTGAAGCTGCCAAATGAATTACTAGTAATGATGATAAAAAACATACCTGATGATTAGAGAACCACACAGCAGCGTGTGTAGAAACACAGGAAGAAGACCGGGTTGGGTGTGGCTCTGGAATGTCTGTGTGACAGCTGACATCTTTGCTGACACATCAGGGATAGAAATGGGGACACTCTATGGTAAAAGGATGAGCTACTTCAGATTGCACTAAAGGTCTCTGGCTGGGACTGCAAGAGACTCCTGTCCTCTGGGGTTCTCACAGTGTGGGGGACATGTAACATACACTCTCAGCCATGGGGCACAATTTTCATTCTTACATGATTTTTGATTGATTTAGAAAAATGTTAAAATGTAGAATTTTAAAATGTGAAGTTAATTTGGCTTGAGAGAAAACTTGTGTCACTCTCATTTTACCATGTCCTGTTAATGAGTGAGGCTTTGTACGTGCCTGTGTTCTTTAAAGCTGCTTTATTAACATGTGTCTTTTCTTCAGATCAAAGTGTGGTTTCAGACCGACAGCAGGATTTATAGACATAGATTGTACTTTTTCACAAAGGAAGCCAATTGATTTCTGTCATCAGATACAGCAACTGAGAGTCTCAAACCAGACTTTGGGGTTTAGACATATAACACCTATTGACCTTAATTTGATTGGTCTGTGGTGTCTGAATCCTCTTGTTTGCTTTGAAAATCTCTGTCTCTAAGCATATTATCCGTGTGCATTGGAAACTACAGCAGACTGACATCAAAATTCTTCTGCTGGGTTTATGAGACACTATATCTCATTGACCTTCTAATTCCATATGTTCCAGTTGTCGTTTAAAATCTATGGGTAAGGGTTGATTGATATTACTGGGCAGTAGAAAAAAACAGTCTGGAATATGTATTTGCAGTCAGTGCCCAATGGTGTCAAAATGGTCATATAGATATAGCTGCAGATACTAATGGAACAATAGAACTCTGTTGGCCTGTTTCCGGTTTCAGTACAAATCCGAAACTTAAGCTACATTTACTGAAAAGGATATTGAGGTTTGCAAACTTTTCAGCAAACCAGAGTGAACCAAGTTTCAGGTCAGTTTGCAATGAGTTCCAAATAAATGTAGGCCATTGTCATAAGTGTGGAGTGTTGTCTTGCCTGTGTGGGGTTAATGTTATCCAAGAGGGCAGTGTCTCAGAGCAGTCTGGCTAGACACAGAGAGACCAGGAAATGGAGTTCAGTTTGATCTGGGTTTTGGATTGACTCAGACCCCTTGGTCCAGTTATGGACCCACAATCTTGTCCTTTCTCTGTATGTCTTCATAACTAGCTAAAACTGTAAGTAAGAATTGTATCCTGCATAAACTTGCATTCGACCTTTGGTGTCCCCATCTGTGTAGTTAGCAGAGAAGGGGGGGGGGGAGAAGTTGGTTTATGCAAGAAGATTGAGGTTAGTAAATTCTGTACCTGTGTAGTGTATTAATTGTATGCTGTATTCTGTTTTCTTTATTAAATCTTTTTAGTTATAAAAAGGTTTGGTTCTTCTCATAAAGAAATCCTAGCTTGGATTTAACTCAGTTCCCAGGTATGGGACAGTCTGTGTGTCTAAGAGGAAGGCTCACACGGTGAAAGCCTCAGGGCGGTTTCTTATCTCTCTTGGTAACAGACGGGAGGGGGAAGGGGGAAGGGAAACAGCCTCTGAGGGTCCGGCTCTCAGGAGAGAGAGCAGGGGTTTGGGGGGGTCTGGGTGCCCCCCTCCAGGGCTTTGGAGATCCACCCGGATGGTGGCAGCGATTCCCCAAGTTCCCAACTGGTAGATGTGGGATTTGGGGGTGTAAAGAATAATTTAGGCTGGGAAGAAGCTTGTAGTTATTTGGTCTGGCATAGAAGAGTCCTTTTCTCTGTACCCCAGAGCACAGAGAAAGGGAAGAAAATTCTTACAGCCATACTTTGCACTAGCCTAGCATGAATTTCAGATGCCGGGGTGTGAATGGGAAGAATTCTGGGTAGAAACCATGTGAAATGTGATGTTTTAAAATGTGTTTCACTTTGAGATTTTGGAGTTTGCTCAGAGCATGAAACTCAAAGTGTAAACCAACAGGTATGGGGAAAATATATGATTTAATTAACATTTTGCTAACACAAACTGTTTTTAGTTCCATCAGAAGAACCATGGTCTAGTGGAAAAACACAAGGAGAGCTGGGAGATCAGAGGGTTGTTCCTGACTTTGCTGTTCAATTATGCGTAAGTCACTTAAAGCCAAATCATTCCCTGTGTAGGCTTTATGCATGAGACTTCCTGAGGGTCCCTTGTAGCGTTTCCTGATATGGGTTCTTTGGGGATAACATAAGGTCAGCTTTCCCCTGCTGAAGGAGAACTGGGTTACTCCCCCCAGAACCGCAGAGATCATCAGAAGCCAGTGCCAGCCATCCAGAGGCTGTCCCCCTCGGCTTGACTGATGTCTCCCTAACAGAGTTGGTCGAAAAAAATATATTTAAACTTTTTTCCAATGGAAAATTGGGTTTCTCCTAAATGAATTTTTCACTGGAAAACCAATCTCCACACCCATCCCAAACCATTAATTTCAGCTGAAAATTTTTGGATTTCAAATATTTAAAGAAAAGTCCAAATTTTCTGTGGAAATGAAACTCTTTTCCCAACCTGCCCCCTCATAGAATAGCTTAGATAGAAATACCCACGCTCCCGAAAGTATCCCCAGTGGTGTCTCCCCAGGCTGCTGCGCCTGTTCTTAGGCCCCTCCCTGAAATACTGACTGATAGAGAGATAGCAGGTCCTACCCCCTTGCCTGTGATGACTGGCTCTTATACTGCAGTCTGCTCCAGGGAATGAGGCTAGATGACTGGCAGTAGCCACTGGCTGTGGCAAAGTAGGGGTTAGAGGGTTGGGGGTTTCCCAGAGAGGGGGAGACTTATAGAGACTGTTGGGGGTACTGCAGGGGTGCAGCACCCCAGGGAACAGGGCACCGGCATCCGGGAGGGACAGGGGGGCAGCAACAGGCAAGATACTGGCCGGCAGAGGGTGCTCTGAAGCTGGAAACAGAGCTGATTCCCCAAGCAACCAGCAGGAGGTGCCACAGGGGTGAGTAGTTGCCGCGTTACCGTGGGCTCTCATTATTTATTATTTCTATAGCATCAACACTGTGTCAGGTGCTGTACAGGAGTGGGGTGTGAAAGTAAAGCCCCTACTCTGAGGAACAGACAAACTAAGTTCCAAAGTTTTCTTTGAATATCCTTTCTATTGTATTTTAGATTGTGGTGGGGGTTTTTTAACAGCTTTATGTTACTTCTATAAATAAATCCAGCATCCAGACATCATTCTGATGCACATGGGATAAGAAACTAGAGAGATTGGAAAGAAAAGTAAATGCTAGTCTTTAAAAAAACATTTTAAAAGGCCTATCGGGGAAAAAATCTGTTCAAATTGTGACTGTTCAGATTAGAGATCCTATGGACTGTTTGTAAATGTGAGATACTACAAAACGTCTGAGAGCAAATAGACAGCATCGTACTGAGATCTGAGTTGAGAGTAAACTCCCATGAGTGCAGTGTGTGAAAAATAAAATGTTGTATAAGGGTGGTCTGAAAATACTTTGGAAATAATGCTGTTTTGTCAAATTGGTTTTCCCATATTTGCCTTCACAGCTGCTGCACATTGTTTTATTGCACAAAGCAGCAGCACTTGTCACTAACTTATGCTTCTACAAGTGAAATTTATGCAAACAAAATAGGTAACTGATTCTTTGCCTGTCATGTGTCTTTTATACCTACACAGCACAACCAAGCCATCAAATTGGTTGTCGAGTATATCTATGCTGCCCTTGCTATGCACACACAACTTCTATAGTGCTGCATGTAGAGCAAGAGCTGTATACAGGAAAACAATGCTGAAAGAATGTTAAGGTTGCAAAGTCAAGCATTCAAAAGTTAGGAAATGGTAGAAGGAAGGCTGTGCATACAACATTAATTCCTCTCCTTTACATATATGCATTATGCTATACTCTTGAATTATATGATCACATACTATTTTTTCTATGGGACCCATGTTTACCCATTGACTAAAATTGATTTAGTTTATTCTAGATGTCTCTTTTTTTAAATTGTTATGCATTGTGTTTGCTTAGAAACATCTTAGGAGTCTGTTCTTTAAAAAATTACTTACCTCACTTACTTTGGGCTACAGTATGAACTTCTTAATCATCCTGGGGAGTATTTACACACAAGTATAACCTGCAGTGTTTTTGTGAGAATATGTTCTCATCCATGTAAGAACTGCACAGTCTAGCCCTCTGAGTGCAAAATGATGAATTTTCTATATGTAATGCAGCATCACAAAGTGTGTGTAAATAACATATACTGGACTATAAATAAAAGTCTGACGATGGCTTACTTGGTTCTGCCTGTGACAGGTTACTCCCCACCTCCGGGGTGCCACCTGAGGTACTGGGGTCCCACTGAGCCTTCTTGTGCCACCAGCCTGGGTTCCCTTACACTGCCCTGCTGAGCCAGGTCCTCAAACCTCCTCCAGTACACACACAGGTAGGGCCACGCCCAGTTGCAGAAAGACATAGACACTGAAATCAGCTCTGCATGTGAAGGCTCAACTAGGAAATTGTCAAGATCTCAAATACACTCCCCTTTTGGGGTGTAAACCCCAAATTGTATTGTCTTGCGCTGCACAGAAAACTGTACAATAAGCTCATGAAATTTGTTCCCTTCCTTGATGTGGAGGAAGATATGCACAGCTACCCTCCCGCTCCATCCCCTTGCCCCAGTTATGGATCCCACAAACTGGGTTTAGAGAAAATCCAAGTTTATTAGCTACAAAAGATAGATTTTAAGTGATTATAAGGAATAGCAAACCGATCAAAGCAGTTACCCAGCAAATAAAGCAAACATGCAAACTAAGCTTACTACATGAAGTAGTCATTTTCACCCTAATGTTGTTTTAGGCATTTCTTTCACAGGCCAGACTCCTTTTCCAGCTTAGGATAAGTCCTTCTCCCCCACCCTCTTTCTCTTCGTTTCTTAGATATTTCCTCCCGCCATCCTGGGTGGGGATATGAAGCAAGATTAAATCACTTTGCTGCCTTAAATAGGATTTACATATGATGAGAATCCTTTGTTTCCTGGTTTGATCCCCACTCCCTATTAGTGGAAAAATACTAGTAGCCCAGGACGGAATCGAGTACCAGGTGACATGAACACATGGTTCTGCAGTGTCAAAGCAGTTAGTAGTCCAAAGTTGTTTGCAGCATCCCAGGAAGCTTCTCAGGAAAGTGGGAGATTAGCATCTTCAAAGTGCTATTATTCCCCCTAATGGTCCATCCAAGCTGATTTTATTTTGTCTAGTGGGCATTCCCCAGGTGTAAACACGGTTGTAATAGGTACATAGACAATATTCCCAACTTCAGATACAAAAATGATACATGCAAACAGATAGGATAATTATGTCAGTGCATCATAACCTTTCCAGAGATACCTCACATGATCCATCTTGCATAAAACATGTTAGTTATAATCTGAATATATCATAAATAATATATCTATGAAGAATCTGGGGCATAGGATCACACTGTCATTGATAGGGAATCTCTATACTGAACTCTGAGCATCAGCTCCAAACAGCAGTCACCAAAAGTTGCCAGCACACAGGTGACTCATAAAATAAAATACATGTATGAGGGAGGTTAGTTAACACTCTGTGCTAAAATGACATAAGATTCAGGTAGGTTTTTATCTAAACTGTTTTCCCGACCTTCTTAATAACCAATAGGTGGATATTCACCTCACATGGGTTCATGAGTTTGCTTGGAGTACGATTCTGGGGTACCTATTAGGTGCTTTAACTTCAGATTAGCTCATTAAGGAGACAGAATTAAAAGAACACATACTTACTGGCACTGTCATTATAAGTAAGTAATGGTAGCTTCGATAAATATTTCTTTAAAAACTGTGACTTAGGGCTGGTTTGCACAGAGTTTTTTTTACTGCTTTAACTATATTGGTTTAGAAATATAGTGTGGACACAACTATACCAATATCAAAGTGTGCTTATATGGACATAGTTTGTTCTCCTACATTTAGATGAGCTCAAGGCGAAAAAGCAAATGTGAGGATTAGAGGCTTTAGAACACAAGAGATGTAGTGGGCAGGAATACTGGAGGGCTCTGTATCATTTATGAAGGTGTTTGTTATAAACTCAGAACTATCTGTTCTATGATGTACATTGAAAACATCCCCCTTTGATCTATTTCCCTGGCTTCTACTCTGTTTGCTGTGTGTTTAAGTAGCACAGTACAACTTTCAACATCCCCACTCTCTCTGATGAGTCATCTTTACACTGGGTGTTTACTAATAAACTCTCTCCCAAAATAACTCAAAAGAAGCCTTGAAAGGTTGTAAGTCTTCAGACATATTCTTTGGATGAATGTGTTAACAAACCTTAATCTCTTGACCCCTGAGCTCTTAAAAAGACAGTAAAATAACAGCTGCTAGAGCTCAGGGTTAAAAATTCTGAATTCCTGTTTAATATTGAAATCTTATTCTTGTGTAAAAAAGCTGCTGAGAGTACAAAGCATTTCACTTTGGACAGATTTTCAATCTAGAATTTATTAGTCTGCAGTGTAGATTCAAAGACCTTGATTCTTCACTACCCTGGACCTTGTGTAGTTATTTACACCAATATAAAATGAACACAAAGTGGTCATAAAACGCTATTAGATCAGAGTGATAACATTTACTACTCATTGTATGTAAGTGTAAAGGACTACACAAAGTACAAGGCAGTAGCGAATCAAGATCAATTTTTTCTAATCAAAGTTTTATCCTATTAGAATATCCTAACCACCAAGAAGGTTAACCTGTAGACAAAAAATTAGGACTATATTCAGAAATAAATATTCAGATTGAGATTGATATAAAGGGGAATTAAACCCATACTCTCAAAGGTCTTTAAGATAGCCCCCTCTTAGATCCAAGACATTTGGCCACATGTATTACTGTCATCTTCTGCAATACTGGGCACAGGTCACTTGCTAGGATCACCTGGGTATATCTCGTTTAATTATTTCCCTGCCATTGTAGGAGCCTCATGGATTTGTACACCAAAGTCACTCCTGTTCTGACTGTGGCAATAATATAATACATCTCCAGTGTTGTTTTAGCTGGGTTAGCTGCAGGCTGATTGTCGGGCTCAATGGGTAGTAATCTATGGCTCCATGTCTAGTTGGCAGCCAGTATCAAGCACAGTGCCTCAAAGGTTGGTCCTGGGGCTGGTTTTGTTCAATATCTTCATTAATGATCTGGAGGGTGGAGTGCACCGCACCCTGAGCAAGTTTGCAGATGATATTAGACTGGGAGGAGTGGTAGATACACTGGAAGGCAGGGATAGGATACAGAGGGACCTAGAAAGATTAGAAGATTGGGCCAAAAGAAATCTAATGAGGTTCAACAAGGACAAGTGCAGAGTCCTGCACTTACGACGGAAAAATCCCATGCACTGCTACAGACTAGGGACCGAATGGCTAGGCAGCAATTCTGCAGAAAAGGATCTAGGGGTTACAGTGGACGAAAAGCTGGATATGAGTCAGTGTGCCCTTGTTGCCAAGAAGGCTAATAGCATTTTGGATTGTATAAGTAGGGGCATTGCCAGCTGATCAAGGGACGTGATCATTCCCCTCTTTTCGGCATTGGTCAGGCCTCATCTGGAATACTCTGTTCAGTTTTGGGCCCCACAAGAAAAGATGTGAAAAAATTGGAGAGTCCAGCGGAGGGCAACAAAAATGATTAGGGGGCTGGAGCACATGACCAATGAGGAGAGGCTGAGGGAACTGGGCTTGTTTAGTCTGTAGAAGAGAAGATTGATGGGGAATTGATAGCTGCTTTCAGCTACCTGAAAAGGGGTTTCAAAGAGGATGGATCTAGGCTGTTCTCAATGGTAGTAGATGACAGAACAAGGAGTAATAGTCTCAAGTTGCAGTGAGGGAGGTTTAGGTTGGATATTAGGAAAAACCTTTTCATTAGGAGGGTGGTGAAGCACTGGAATGGGTTATCAAGGGCAGTGGTCACCAACCTTTCGGACCTCACGGACCACTAAAGTAACCATTTTGAATCCCGCGGACCACTAACATGATTTTTTTTAAAAAGGTACAAAGACCGGTGGTCCACGGACGTATGTCCCCCCCCAGCCCATTTACCCGCTTCCCCGCGCCGCAAATTGCAGCAGCCGGGGAGCAGCCACCTCCAGCAGCACTCGCCCGGCCCGAGTGCGGCTTCCCGCTGCTCCCGTGCGCCCAGCCCCGGCTCGAGTGGCGCGGCACGGCACCGCAGCCCCGGCGGCGCTGCGTGGCGCCGCAGCCCCCTGGTGCGGCGTGGCGTGGCTTGAGCCGGCGATTGCTGGCCGCCAGGGATGGGGCAGGACAGGCGCCCGGCCCGAGTGCGGCTGCCCACTGCTCCGTGCGCCCAGCCCCGGCTCGAGTGGCATGGCACGGCACCACAGCCCCCTGGCGCGGCGTGGTGCGAGCCGGCAGTTGCTGGCCACCGGTGATGGGGCGGGACAGGTGCCCGGCCCGAGTGCGGCTGCCCACTGCTCCCTGTGTGCCCAGCCCCCCGGTGCGGCGCGGCACCGCAGCCCCCCGGCGCGGCGTGGCACGACAGGAGGCAGGAGCAAGCCGGCGGTTGCTCGCTGCCGGGGATGGGGTGCGACAGGCACCCGGACCGAGTGCGGCTGCCCGCTGCTCCCGTGCGCCCCGGCGCGGCACCGCAGCCCCCCGGCGCGGCGTGGCGTGAGACGGGAGGCAGGAGCGAGCCGGCGGTTGCTCACTGCCGGGGACGGGGTGGGACAGGCGCCCAGCCCGAGTGCGGCTGCCCGCTGCTCCCGTGCGCCCTGGCGCGGCACCGCAGCCCCCCGGCGCGGCGCAAGACGGGAGGCAGGAGCGACCCGGTGGTTGCTCGCTGCCGGCGACGGGGCGGGACAGGCTCCCGCAGCCTCTTGCCTGCCCAGAGCGGCAGCCGTGAGGGAGCCCGGTGCGCGGACCACTGAAATTTTCTCGCGGACCATCAGTGGTCTGCGGACCACCGGTTGGCGACCGCTGATCTAGGGAGGTGGTGGAATCGTCTTCCTTAGAAGTTTTTCAGGTCAGGCTTCACAAAGTCTTGGCTGGGATGATTTAATTGGGGATTGGTCATGCTTTGAGCAGAGGATTGGACTAGATGACTTCCTGAGCTCTCTCATGTCATAGAATATCAGGGTTGGAAGAGACAAGGCAAGTGAGGTAATTTTTTGTAGGGACTGTCCACAAATCAGATATCAGGAATGGCAATATACAAAAACCTGTAGGAGAACACTTCAACCTGCTTGGACACACAATTACAGATTTTAAAGTCACCATATTGCAGCAAAAAAACTTCAAGACCAGACTGCAAAGAGAAACTGCAGAGCTGCAATTCATTTGCAAATTTGACACAATCAATCTGGGATTGAACAAAGATCTCGAATGGCTTGCTAATTACAAAAACAGCTTCTCCTCTCTCTGAGTTCACACCTCCAATTCAGCTGCTAGAGGAATACCTCACCCTCTCTGATTTGAGATAACAAGCTGGTTCAGGCTGATTGGACTAACCTTGTTACCTCCTACCTGGTTCTTGCCTACTTATCTATACCTGCCCCTGGACACTTCCACTGCTTGTATCCGACAAAGTGTGTATTAGCCCACGAAAGCTTATGCTTCAATACTTTAGTTAGTCTTTAAGGTGCCACAGGACTCTTTGTTACCTCTACCTCACCTACTGTGCTGATGACAATAACGGTCTAGTTTCCTAAGGGCTGTAATACTTTGGTCTAAGGGCATGGCTACACTTGAAACGTCACAGAGCTGTCGTGGGACCGCTCCCACGGCAGCACTTTGAAGTGCGAGGGTGGTCGCGCCTGGGGGAGCTCTCCTGGTAATCTACCTCCACGAGAGGATTAGCTCCAAGCGCTGGAAGTGCAACTTCCAGTGCTGGGAGCCTGTCCACACTAGTGCTTTAAAGCGCTCAGACTTGCTGCATTCAGGGGGGTGACTTTTTACCCCCCTGGGCCAGCAAGTTAAAGTGCTATAAAATGTCAGAGTAGACAAGCCCTAATTCTGGTTGTTATGCTTGTTCTGGAGGTGGCCGATTTGGAGGTGGCTGGTAGTGGCCTGTGAAATACAGGTCAGACTGGATGATCTAGAGGTCCCCTCTGGCTTTAAACTGTCTCTATGATTATGGGGGAGATTTTTATCTCTTACTGAAGAATGAAGCCTAATCCACTTGAGAGGCAGAATACCAAAATTGACTAATCTAAGAGAGACAACAATTATATTGGTCCAATGAAAGATATTACGTCACCCACCTTGTCTTTCTCATATCCTGGGATGAGCATGGCCACAGCAACACTGCAAGCAACAATGAGTGATTGATCTAGTCTGGCATGATAATTCCAGCAGCAAGTTCCCATAATTAGTCTGACATTCTGTATGCATGACTTTACTACTGTCTGCTAGACGACTATTGAAAAGGAATTGCTGTATCTCAGGAGGTTATCTGGCAATCAACAAATTTAAATATATTTTTAAAATGCAATCTTACCATACAAAGTACATGCTGTCTATTTCAAGCAAATAACTTTAATGCACAATTGACTAAAATTACATCTTCATTTATGCGGGTTCGGTAATACATCTGCAAAGCAATATGCAAATTGTGCATAATGTTCACGAGAGCAATTCATCTAGCTTAAATGGATTCACAAGCATTCTTTTGATGCTGCTTTTGATTCTGCTAGATGCATACTGCCCATTTGCCCTCATCTTAACAGTAATCATCTATATGTTCTCTTGCTGTACATCAAACCTCACTAAATTAAACTAAAAAGAGAGGCACTTTAACAGGAGTAGTTGCTTTTAAAATACCCCTTTTTAATGTGTCATATTTAACAAAAGGAAGGGTTAATAACTTCACCTTAGCTCATATTGTGGGATACCTTAGAGCAGTTTTGCCCAGTATACCTGGCATTAAGTTGCCCTAAAATCACGGGAGGATCTCCTCACTGTAGGAGCATTTTATGTGGGCAAAGAGATTCTACTTAGTAGCTCTTCCTCCATTTGTGTTCTTGGTACTTAAGAGATGGAAAAAACTACCAGGATTCCTAGTAGTTCTAGTAATGTGGATGGGACACTTAAAAATGTGTAAACTTTTAAGAGAACTAGGTTTTTCCTATTGTTTGATGTAAACCTACAACCTCATAAAAACAATAAGGAGTCGTTGGGACACCCTTATGTCCAAATAAATGTGTTAATCTTTAAGGTGCCCCAAGGTCTCCTCATTGTTTTTGCTGATACAGACTAACACGGCTACCACTCTGAAACCTACAACCTAATGGCACCCTACTTCATTGACAGGGCCGACTCCAGGCACCAGTGCAGCAAGTGCGTGACTGGGGCGGCAAGTCACAGGGGTGGCCGGACGGTCGTTCTGAGGGCGGCAGTCAGGTGGGCTTCAGTGGCATGGCTGTGGGAGGTCCGCGGGTGCCATGGATACAGCGGCATTTCGGCGGTGGGTAAACCGAAGTCTCTGGACCCGCGGACCTCCCGCAGAAACTCCACCGAATTGGTGGTGCCAGCAGACCTCCTGTAGGTGTGCCACCGAAGGCCACCTGACTGTCACACTTAGAGTGGCAAAAACCCAAGTGCTGCCCCTGTTCACTGAGAGAGATAGAAAGAAACCAAGCTCTGCTTTGCTCTAGTTGGTCTCATGAGCCATCCAATAAAGAAATTCTTAATGTGCAGCTTTCACTCTGATATATGCAAAAAATATCAGTCACAAAGAGGTTAAATAGGCATTTTGCTATTCTGCCATTTTGAGCACAGATACAATTTGGAAGGCCGCGAGTCCAGCGGCTTTGGTTTCCCCACCACTGAATCTGCTGGACCCGCAGCCTTCCAAATTTTGTCTGTGATCAAACTGGCAGCCACAGAAAATTCCAACTACATAACTTTTTCTACTAGAAAGAAATACATAATTTGGCCATTAACATTGAAACAAGAGTGTGCTATTGCATCACTATGTGGAAGACAACAAGCATCACATTTATTAAATGGCTGTTACTAAAGAAACTACATAACACTAATTTCAGCCTCCAGACTCTAATTTCCATCTCAAGTGTTACCGTATCTTAAAAAATTGTAAAGAGAATTTCCTGGGGAAGGAAGACAGCTCAGAAGCAAGTGCTAATAAAATGTTACTATCATTCAAATCTGTTAGCCTAAAGAATTCCACATTACTTTACTCAGCACCTTACACAGAACCAACGGCTACATGTTTAGTAATTTGTTGCAATCGATTTTCACTTGAAAATGGCCCACACTTGATCATAAAATGTTTTTTTTTATTGGAAAATAAATGACCTCTGTGGAAAATAATGTGTGAAATGCTCTTCAAAAATAGATCTAGTTTTGACATCATAACATTTAAAAAACCTTAAATTTTCATTTTGGCACAAATGTTTTGCACATTCCTAATCTCTGTACCTTTGCGTTTGTATTTATCTACACGTAATAAAAGGATTCAACACATATCACTCAAATGATTGTGTGACTGTGTGTATGAAAGAAGAGAATTCCCATATAAAGATTTTTAAAATACCAGAATAGAGAGGATCCATATGCGGAATATGCAAATTTCCTTAAACAGTGGGTAAAATTATGGATCTCATCACTAGAGTTTTACAAAAATGTGCATTTTTATTTCTCCAAGCTTAACAATAAAATTGAAAAAATTAATGAAAATCCTAGTTTTGAAAAACAAAATGGAAGCTCCCTTAGGGCCTGATTTAAAGTCCAGTTGAAAGACTCCTCTTGATTTCAGTTGACTTTGGATCTGGCCTTATGCCTAAGGCTATGATTTAGTCACAGCTAGTTTTAGTAAAAGTCATGGACAGGTCACAGGCAATAAACAAAAATGAATGTCCTGGGACCTATCCATGATTTAAACTATAAATACCCCTGACTAAATCTCGGGGGGATGTATTGCTGGGAGGGGGGCACAGAGGGACCTCTGCTGTTGGGGATACAGGGGTCACTGCTGGGGGTGCATCTGGGGCATGGAGCCAACCAGGGCTGGCTCTACCTTTTTTCTGCCCCAAGCAAAAAAAAAAAAAAAAAAAAAGGTGGGCAAACTGTGCCACCCCAAGATTGACCGAGATGCTGCTCCTTAGACTGTGCCACCCCAGGCACATGCTTCCTCAGCTGGTACCTGGAGCTGGCCTTGGAGCCAGCTGTGGTGCATGATGACCCGGTCAGCAGGGA
Organism: Sternotherus odoratus; assembly: GCA_032164245.1. Lineage (NCBI taxonomy): Eukaryota > Metazoa > Chordata > Testudines > Kinosternidae > Sternotherus > Sternotherus odoratus. The sequence goes on from JAVMKO010000003.1 coordinate 93,853,047, forward strand.
TGGTGCCCTTCTGGCCCCAGAATCTATCATGGGGAGTGATGGGAGCCAACAGCATGCCCTGAATGGGGACAGTGCAGTTCCTCTGTTGCTGAAACAGGTCTCAGAGCAGGCTTTGGAGCAGGAGCAGCACATATTGGGTCCACACTCAGAGAAGCTGTTTGATGCCCCATCTGAGGAGCAGCCTGCCATGGAGCCTGCAGCAGACACAGAAGGGACAGAAGCCACCCCTGAGCCTGAAAAAATTCTGGCTCCATTTTAATACTTATTAATATGGTAATAGAAGGGATTCCCACACTGTGAATCCATGCCAAAGTTGTGAGAAGCCTTGGATAACAGCATGTGTGCACGAATGATGGATTGTACACCAGTGCCTTGGCATCCCCCTACTGCCCTCACCATGTGGAGTTCAAACAGCAAGAAACATCTTTAAAGTGTATTTTCACTGGAAAAGTGAAGATTTTTGCTGGGGCCATTCCTGTTAAAAATAATAACCTTACATTGCCATGCCTGTAAATAAGCCACTCTGTAACCAGTCTATGGTCTATCAAGCTGCCCAGGAACACTGACTTTTACAGGGGTGGAGAGGTAGAAATGTGTTCCTCTAACTGAAATGGATGAGATGTCAATGGAAGTCCATGCAGTCCATAAGTGACATAAGTCCATAAGTGACAAAACCATTTCTCCCAGATATGACTGGGGTTTTAAATTTTGTCCAGAAATGTGCCAAAGGAGCATGTGGTGGAGATGGGGGAGGAAGGGGTGGATTTCTGCATGTTTGCATGTGGAAGTGGATGTAGTAACTTGTTGATTCCCTCAGGAATTCTGACCCTATCCCTTGTGCAGGTATCTGGAAACTATTCCTGAAGCAGGAACTCCAGATAGGTAGTCACATTGTGGGGAAAGGCATATTTTCCAGGGATGCCTCAGCAGCTGACCAGGCCACTTCATAGATGTGCTGTTCAGTGACTATATGTTTTGAGTTCTTTGGCTGCATACACTGCATGTTTCACACCAGGACTTTGGAATAACATCTTCACTGCCAATTGGGCAGCACAAGAACTGTCATGTCCTCCAAAACGTGGAAGGTCTGAAATGACAGAACATTTCTGAGGGATGGCCATTGAATGGTACGGCCCCCAAGCAGTGCTGAAATTTTCTAAAATCAGAAGAGCAGCTTTGCATTTTTAACTTACCATTGTGTACGCACTTCTTTTGCTATAATTAACTAGGCCGTGTCTAGAGACCTTCTGTGGTCTGAAGCATCCCTCACACTTTTGGAAACTGAATGTCAATATACTATCATGTTTTATCCTTGAAATTCCATAAGGATTTTTTTCTGTGCTCTTACGCTGAGCTATTTGAGACAATAACCCCATGTCTTGTTCTATTCATGGCCCTTCAGCCTCTACTGGCTTCAGTACCTCCACGGTTCACCCACACTGCAACAGAAGCCTGGGTCACCCATAGTCCATTCCAAGAGGAAGCGTTCTGTGATGAATTTATAGAATCACAAGGTTAGAGGGGACCGCAAGGGTCATCTAATCTAAGCCCCTGCCAAGATGCAGGATTTGTTGTGTCTAAATTTATGGCTGAAGTTCTGGAGAAGGCTGGCAAGCAGGGTCAGTGCTGAAGACAGAGGGGGAGTATGGCTGGAGGAAAGACATGCTGAAAAGCAAGAGGAAAGGCTCAGGCTGGCTGCACAAAGTTTTGCACAGGAGCAGGCATGTGCTTCGCAGTTTCTGGAACACGAATGGCAGCCAAGGGAGGACAGAACTCAGCAGAAAGAACTGTCAATGTGGCTCATATCATTAATGACCACCAGAGTAGCAGAGTAGACAGTCAAGCTTTCCCAGAGTGCACCACGGTCAAAGGTTTAGAGCAGCCACATTTCAGAAGAGCGCCAGAAGGTATGATACATGGTAGATTTGACTCAGGTCTGTGTGCTGCTGTGTGGATGTCAGAACCACAGGTTCAAGCCAGAGTTAGAAAATGCTTAATGTAGGGTTAATAATCACTGATGCTCAAGCCTGGGTTCCCTAAAGCCAGGCTCAGATCACTTGAGTCCTACATTGCAGTGTAGACATATCCTGAGAGCCTTTTTGGCTTCTAATTGAAATGCTACAGGTAATTGCTGCACATTAGCGAAAAAGGCAGTAACTGCCTGAATTTACAACATAACTAGAGTGATACCTGATATCCTTAAGACAATCAGATGATGAAAACCTGACACTGGCAATCTTCCTCTGCTCAAACCCAAAGCAAGTTTGGCAGAATGCTGCCGGGGGTACCTGGAGCTAATATAGTCTGACAACAAGGGTGACTGGAGGAGATAGAGTATGGTGCACTTCTCAAGGCTGTATGAAGACCATGACACATGGAGGAAGATTGCTGACCAATAACTCCTGTGTGGTGTGTTTACTCTTCACTGTGATGGGACTCTATGGTGCTTGCACTATGAGAATGATGATGATTCACCATCTGAATATATGGTGAGTTATTTTCTTTTCTGATGAGTGTGTCTCCAATACCACAAATAAAGCAAACTTGCACTTTCTGTATGAAAAGGTAAACTGTGTTTCAAAGTCCTATTGTTATTAAATGTTTACATGGATTTTTTAGTGGCAAGTTCTTTTACAGAAATATCTGGCATTATTTTTATGCCTGTATGCCAGCAACTATGTAGTTTTCAATAAATGTCAAAACATGTTCAGAACAATCCTTTGGGAATAATAAATGACTGCTAATTTGTAAACTTATTTTCTTTTTTATCCGAGCATAACATAATGCTTTCAAAAAGCAGCATGGCATGCAGGTTCTAGTGAAGTGATTAGGAAGGCTACATAAAGTGCAATACAGAATCATGTCTGATGTATTAGCGATAAATCTGAAAAAAAATGACATGCTAAAGATTTCATCTTTTACTGTTAGGGCCAAAAGTTAGGATTAATTTTAGCCTTATGTTTTAAATCAGTGGTTCCCAAACTGGAGTATGCGAACCCCTGGGGGTTGGTAAAATGTTACAGACAGTTCTCAGGAAAAAATTCCCTGATGGCGGACAGAGCTGTCCTTGGGGACCCAGGGCACCATGGGGCCAGCAGCCCAGAGCCCCTGGACTTCCAAGAGCTACGCAGATCAAAGCAAGCCTATCCATCACCCTGAGGAGATTTAAACTTCAAGACTCCTTAGAAATAGAAAGGGAAGTGGCTATTTTTTGCTATTTTTAAAATTAAATAGGCAGCTAGTATTGTTTTTAAAATTAAGAACAAGTTTAAGCTTTGTTGTAACGTGTGGTGTTTGCCTGGACTGCTCAAGACCTGAATGCTTGTGTAGGAGAAACTCTTTGAGTTGGCTTCTTCAATACCTTCATGCTGTTTCACATTTGATACTGCTTGATGAAACATAGGAGCCATGTCTTATAACAATTCAAAGTGATACAAGCTATGAAAGTGAGATCTTGGAAGAGTGTTTCCATTTGCATAATGTAATAGAAATACTGTAATGATAAATAATGTGTAATAAGCATGTCAAAAACTAATTTTATATTTCCAAGATCACTGCTTTCATAATCTATACTCGGGTAAAGTAGAAAATCCCTGGAAATATTCATTTTTAGGAGAGGGTTCGTGAGACTTGACATTTTAGTGAAAGGGGTTCACAGGTTGTTAAAGTTTGGGAACCACTGTTTTAACTACATCTGAGGACAAGTCACAGTGCACCTGAATGGCAGATAATATGTTAAATCCACAACAACCAAAAAATTCAATTAAAGATGAAAATTAGACCAATTACCATGTCAAGGCACTGATCCTATATTTTATAATTACTGAACAAACATTAATTAATCCTTTCAACCCTCCTGCAGGTTAGATAAGTATATTTATCCCTGTTCTACAGATTAGAAAAAAGACTTATGGGGACAATGTTGTATGTAGTGGTGGTGTAGCCATGTTAGTCTCAGGATATTGGAGAGAGAAGGTGAGTGAGATAATATCTTTTATTGATCAAACTTCTGTTGGTGAGAGCGACAAACTTTTAACCTTACATTGAGCTTCTTCTGCAGGTCTGGGAATTTCACTAAGTTCAGACTGTTATAGCTAAATATGAGGTAGAACAGATTGTTTAACATACATAGTTATGCATATTTTAAGGGACCATTCAAAGTAAACTGGCCTGTTAGCAACTCTCCAGTCGGAGGGAGAAATGGAGAGCGGGGGAAATGTAGAGGGGATGAGGTTAGTGGGTAATAGGTTTTTGTAAAAAGCCTCATCAGTCCATGAGTCTTATTCAGTCACTATTTTTTTACTGTCTAGCAAAGTTATGAATTTATGCTCCCGGGCTCGTCTTTTGACGAGTTGTATAGGTAACATTGTTTCTCCTTTCCTTCCTATGTTATAATGTGCCACCTAGTCTTGAATTGTCCCTTGCAATATGTGTTAACTACTTATGTTAAACAATCTGTTCCACCTTGCATTTAGCAGTGGTGGGTCACGCTGGGCACCAATATTGTTGTGAAATGTATGTAAAATTATTTTATAGGGAGTTATCTATAGATACTGAAAATATGTACTTAAAGTCTGGATCAAGGTATGAATCACTAGCAGAAACTGGTTTTCTGCCAAACAAGAGATGTTCATTCACCTAAATTAAGCATTGTAAGCTAATGGATAGCCATTTACATATGAAATCACCCGAGACAGGAAGTCAACAGGGAAGCAGGAAAACAAGCCATGAGTGGCTATCCTGTTTCTGAGTCCCAATAATGAACTTCAGGGAATACAAATAGAAGGCAAAGCAGATACCTCCTTATTCTGCACCTAGAAAGTAAACAGTCAGGGTGTTTGCATTCATGGAAATGGGATCTCAGCAAATCTTGGTTGAAGTCGTTAGTATCTAGAACAGGAGTAGGCAACATATGGCACGTGAGTTTTTAGTGGCACTCACATTGCCTGGGTCCTGGCCACTGGTCCCGGGGGCTCCGCTACTGGCCTGGGGTACTGGTTGCTGGCCCCCTGCCGTTCTGTCCACCAGCCTCGCTCAGCCTGCTGCCCGCCCAGGGTCTCAACCATCTGCCTAGGGGGCTGAAGCCACCCCCCAGCTGTCGCCCACTGGCCCCAGCCTGGGCAAGTGAGCAGTGCAGAGAGGGGCAAGAGAGGGTGCAGCTCAGCACCCCCACCTTAAACATTGTTACAGCTCTACTGCACTGGGATATTTTTAAGTCCTGATTTGTTCCTTGCATCACTATCACACCACGTAGAACAGCGCACTGCATTTGACATTGAGTCAGAATGTACATGCAAGAACTGGAATCAGAATTTTCTGACACATTTCAAGATTTCCAACGATTTGGCCCAATGCTGTCTTTTCTAGTTAAACCTGAAAAGTTCAACGAAAGCAACTTGGATTTGTCTGTATCTCTGTGAATGGGTGTTGAAGATTTCGAAATCCAGCTCATTCAGTGAAAGAGCTCAGAATTGTGGGCATCAAAGTTTGGAGATCTGTGGAGTGCACTTGAAGCTACTAAGAGAGATTATGGGGCCTCTATTCTGATCTGCTGGCCATTCCTGCCAGTGAAATGTAACTGTTTGAAGAAAGTTGCCTTTGCAGTGCTTTCAGCATTTGGATCCACATACCTGTGTGAACAGGTATTTTCACACACGAAATCTGTCCTCTGTCCCTCTCATAGCCGGTTAACAACTGATCACTCAGAAGACTGTGTGGATCTTAAAGTAGCCAAATACGTGCCAGACATTGGAAAAGTCAGCAAAGAAAAGCAAGGACTAGGATCACACTAAACTGATTAATTTGAAATGCAGAGCTTATTTTAAATGAAGCGTCTTAAGCATTTTCAAAACCTTATTTACTTTACATACAACAATAGTTTAGTTATATATTATACACTTATAGAACAAGACCTTCTAAAAATGTTAAACTCTATTACTAGTACACAAAACCATAAATTAGAGTGAATAAATGAAGACTCGGCACACCACTTTTGAAAGCTTGCCAACCCCTGGTCTAGAAATTAAGTTATGATTTTGTTTTATATGTAACCTTTTGTTTCTGGTGTCCTTACTCACTATCATTTGAATCTTTGGTGATAAACATATCCTTGTTTCCGTTATAAATTTATAATCTCAGTGCTGTGATTTTAAGCATTGAATCATACAAGTTGAATTATACTAGCTGATGTGTACATTATTCCTTTGGGGACAGCAGACCTGGTATTCTGGTAAGTATTCAGTGGAGAAGCATCTGTACCCTACTGGAGAATGCTTCAATGAATCTTAGGGACTGGGGTGCATTGATTGTTAAACTTTAAGGTTAAATAAGGGCTGGCTTTGCCCAGAGACGAGTGCTTGGGTGGCTAAAAGGCTTGTAGTGTCAGGGAGCTGATATCCAGTCAAGCACAAGCAAATCTTTCTTTTGTTGGCGACAGTGGGATAACAAGATGACTCATAGTGCTGGGTACCCTGTGAACCATGACACTGATTTCTTGCTGAATTGGGGAGGCACATAGTATCTCCTGGTATGATACAGCAAATTTGCTATTGAGCTATCCCTGTTATGTCCTTCAGAAAATGCACGATAGTCTATAGAGGTTACAATTTACAAGAACAAACACTGGGATCTATTTAATGGCAGAGTCTGGTTTATGTAGGGCTAAACGTTCATCTGAAATTCATTTGGGATGGAAAGGAATATAGGAATCTCCTTGTATTCATATCAAACTCACCCACTGTTCTCCAGTGAACTGATAATTTCTGCATCTGCAGCTTTGAGTCCTGAAAAAGAATGTGCCTGGTTTATCTACGTGGTGCTTCCTGTCTCATCCAGGAAAGAGTTTCATGCTTAGTATCACATGTTCTACAGCTGTTTGTGAGTTCACGGAGTACTGAACCCGTGACAGCACAGAGTTGGATTTATGTCCTAGACAAAACCTCTTCACAGAACAGCTTAATGCCTTATAGTGATAGACTCAATGAGCTCCATGTATTCAATTTAACCAAGAGAAAGTGAAGGGTGACTTGGTCACAAACAACTATTTGATAATAGGCTCTTCCGTCTAGCAGACAAAGGTACAAGTACAATTCACTGGCTGGAAGTTGAAGCTAGACAAATTCAAACTGGAAACCAGATGAAAAATTTTGAACAGTGAGGGTAACTAACCACTGGAACAATTTCCCAAGGATCATGGGAACAATTTCCCATCCATCACTGAAAAACTTCAAAAACAGACTCCAACCAGAAGCGGCTGAACTGGAGTTCATTTGCAAGTTGGATACAATCAATGTAGGACTAAACAGAGACTGGGAATGGCTAGGTCATTACACAAATTGAATCTATTTCCCCACGTTTAGTATCCTAATACCACCTTATCAACTGTCTGATAATGGGCCATCTTGATTATCACTACAAAAAGGTTTTTTTTTCCTCCTGCTGGTAGTAGCGCATCTACATTAAATAGCCTCTTAGAATTAATATGGCAACTTCCACCTTTTCGTATGTGTGTGTGCATATACCTGCCTACTGTTGGAATAATGCAATTTAGAAACAACTGTATTATGAATGTTGTGTAGTATGATTTTAAAAACAGCCTTAGAACATAGTCTCACCCTTATCTATGCACTCCTGACCCCTGTCCTGCATGTATCTTAAACTCATGTTTACCCTGCCACAGCTGTGCAGGCGTCATAGTGTCTGAGTACCCCTAAGGGTCCTGGACCTCCTGTTTACCAGCCATGTAAATGGAATAGAATCAGGGTGGTAGCCGTGTTAGTCTGGAATAGCAGAGTTAACAAAGTCCTGTGGCACCTTAAAGACTAACTATAAAGTTTTGAAGCATGAGCTTTCGTGGGCTAATACCCACTACCGAACAATGGATGTGATAGCCATTAAGTGTTCTCACCTGTGTAAGTGTATTGAAAGCCCTCCTCCCTTATTCACACCTGAGTATAAGAAAGGCCTCAGCCTTGCATGGAGCTGAGCCAGTGGTTTGGGTAATAACCCCTCTGACTCCTATTGCTTGCAATAAATCTTGTTTTCCAGAACTACTGAGTCATGCCTGTCCTTTGTGAGTATATTGGGATTGGGCTCCAAAGGTAAAGCAGTTTTTGCAACACTACTATGTGTTCCATTCTATGCATCCAGTGAAGTGGGCTATACCCTACGAAAGCTTATGCTGAAATAAATTTGTTAGTCTCTAAGGTACCACAAGTACTCCTGTTTTTTACATCCATCACTGGCAATTTTAAAATCAAGACTGGATATTTTTCAAAAAGATAGGCTCCAGTTCAAACAGGAATTCATCAGGGAAGTTCTGTGACCTGTGTTATACAGGAGGTCAGATTAGGTGGGTACAATGGTCTCTTCTGGTTTTATAATCTATAATCACAGACACACATCTTTTAGAGACACTTCGGCGGGACACTGGTGAGTGTATCCATTTGGAACAAATTGCTTAGAGTAGGGCAATCACTGCCCAAGGCTGGGGTTCCTTCACTAAGGCACACAAAACCAGCCAAACAGAGAGGTCTTCAGTTTCACCCCACTGCCAAACCAGAAGTCGTACAAGCAATCCCAGTATCCCAGCATCACAACCAGTGCCACTCCTTATGTGGATGATTAGTTATGAAAACCAATACCGCAGTAAAAGAAAAAAGGTTCTCCAGCTCCCAAAGGACCAAGCCCTAGACCCAGGTCAATATACAAGTTGGATCTTACCCACAAATCGTGCTGTTGCTGATCCTTTGGAATTTAAATGTCTACTTGATTAGAGAATTATTTAAGTGTGAATTTCTCCTGAGGCACAGAGGACATTCCCGTGATATCAGAAAACATTCTGTGGGAAACACATCCATTTAAGATATGTACAGAAAAGGGCTTTGACATTTAAGTCACACTTCCCTTCCAATATAATACATTGCCTCCCTAATTGTAAACTAATCATTACATTTGTGAGGAAAGGAGGGATTGCTGGGTACAGTCTGACATTAATTTGTCATGGGGAGTTTTCAACCTGGTTTTTGCTTCCTATCAAGTAACAGAATGTTCCCTGTAGCATTTCCTTTGATTTACTGTGTCTCATGATGCCCTTTGCTACTGGATCAGTCTCCATTGGTACCAATACCTCTGCACTGCTTTTGAAAAAGCAGCAACATATGCAGTCAAATTCTGATGTCCGTTCAACCCATTGAGATTGCACTGGTGTACAAGAATGTTTGGGCCCCTGAATATTAAGCTGCTTTCCAACAATTAAACCAAGGGCTAATTAAGATCAATATTAGGAGTATACTTAACACATCAGTTGACTGAAATGCAGTCCTTGCATAAAGATGTGGAATTTGGGAGCCTGGCAATGTGAAAGTACTTGCAAACTAGTAGGGATTAATGTGTGACAGTGGTTTTTTTTTAAAAAAAAAAATAATCACAGAGTCACCATTTCCTAGCAGTGGGCCAGGAACTTTATTAAAGTAAAGAAAACAGTCAAACACCACTTTCATCCCTAAACCTATTCTGTCTCTTTCTCTTTCTGCTTCCTCCCAGGCGTCCTGCTCCAGATTTAAAGAAACAGTACTATTTATTCTCACAGGAAGACACAAAATGGTTCTGATAAGGTATACAGAAAAATAAGAGAATGGAAAAGAGCAAAAGAAAACTTCAGTAAAATACAAGGAAAAATTATTAACATTGAGGTTAATGAGACTATAAAATAGTGACTTCTTTCAAAAGAAGTATTGGAAGCCCCGTTGCTTGAATTATTTAAACCCAGACCTGAGAACATACTGCAGGATATTGTTCTGTATTGGCAAAGGGATAGAAACGAGGCTCCAATACAGCGGTGTCCAACCTTTGTGGCATCCAGAGCTCATGGCCAATTGCCAGTTTATCAATTTACTCTGCTAATTTGGATTTACATGATTTTAGTAGGACTTTAATCCGAGATGAATGCAAACAGTTATTGTTTGTTTGTCAAGCAGGGTGATGTTTATACTCTTCACAAAGCAAATGGAGAAAATGTGTGCTGAGGGTTATCAGAGGTATCTGTGGGAAAACGGATGTCAAAGCAGTAGAGCCATTTTGCTGATGTTCAGCTTTCCCTTTGAGAGCGCTCCAGAGGGTGTGGAATGCAGGTCTGCATCAATTAGGCCATCTCAGTGCTTTGATTTTGTTCAGATTCATAATGGAAAAGGAGGTTACATAAGGAGCTGCCCTCTTGCATAAGCACAGATTTCTGTCACCTGGGAGGCATTGACAGAAATTCAATAAGTCTCCTTCAGAAAATGTGCATCGGAATAGACTGGAGAGCTGTAGTTAATCAATTCTAGCTCAATTTTGGCTTCTGTATATGAAAAATTCGGTTTGTTTTCCTCAACAGCTTTGCATTCAAAAGAGGCCAATAATAAGAGGAAAATCAACTGGACTTTGTCACATTTAATCTAAATAAAATATTGGATTGTGTTCTAACAGCATGGGGTTTGAGAGAGAATTTAACAGTCCAAGTCTGGAAAGTTTTGCAGTCAAAACAAGCAGTGGTGAAAATAAATCAACTGTCTTTTTTTCAGATTTAATCTAAATTAAACACTGTACTTTTATGAATTTACAAATGATAAAATAATTAGTAAACTAAAGAGCAATATTTTTATTTAGAGCTTTGCAATCAAAAAGTGATATTTTCTTATTTTAAAACACAATCACTTGGAATGTGGTTGCTGAAAATAGAAAAGATTTTGATTTGGGAGTTTGGGGGTTTTGACAAATGGGTCCAGACACCCCAAGAGGAGAACAGAGGGTCTGAACCCCAAGGAATAAGCAATTGAATCAACTGGCTGTATACAATATTATTGTATATAAATATGTCTAGTAAGCTTTTATGAAAGCTTGTGATCTGAACTTGATGGCCATTAGCAGATATGTGTAGAAGTTACGGTTATGAGTATAGGCATGTATATATGTGTAGAACATTGTAACTTTAAGTAGGCTGCAATCACAGCAGCACCTCACAACTGTGTGGAGAAGCAACTCAAGCTAATTGTTTACACGAAACTAACTCCAAGCACCTAGTTGTCCACCACTGCCTTTCCCTGGATTGTACAACTAGTGCTAATGGAAAGACATTAAAACTGAAAAGAAAATCCATCTTGAAAGAAAGAGGGAGTCTTCCCCCTTCCCCTCCCCCTACATGTAACCATTAATTACCATAGTGTGTGTGTGGGGGGGGGGGGGGGGAACACTTGCAAGCCTTGTGAAAAGGGAAGAGGGTTTGAAGTGAAGGCCATCCAGAAACTGAGGGCCAGTGCAGCATATGAGCAGGGACCTGTCTGTGGAACACTGGAACCCCTCTAGTACAGAAAACCTGCAAGGAAACTGTTCTGAGGCAAATGGCAATAGCTAACACAGACATGTAAACCCTGCGTCTTATTTTCCATGTCACTTGTCTGTGTTTGCTCTTCCTTACTATTACACCTTTGAATCTAGGATCTCACCTTGTTGTGTATTGTTACCCCAAGCAGGTAACCTGTGTGGAGTGTGTGCGCCAAAGTGAATTGATAATTGGAGGCAGATTTCACTCCGTCGAGGGTGACGAACCATAGAGGAAAAGTCTGAGTGTCTGATAGTTAAGAACTGGGAAAGATGGATCTGGTGGGACTCAGAACCAGAGAAGGAGGTTGCTGAGGTCATCCTGCACGGAGTAACTAGGCTCATGGAACCCTTGAGATTTTTATACTGGCTAAATATCTGTGTCATAGCAGCACTGCACTAAGACACCCAAGGTCACAGGCAGGCAGAGACAGAACCCCTTGCTGGGCTGGCTGATTTCAAATGCCCCAGGACTTTCTGACAAAAAATATCTGTTTTTTTTTCTATTTAGTTAAGAAGCCATGCTCTGCAAACAGAAACAAATAAATAAGTTTTGATGCAAAATTTTCACTAATTCCAGCACCAGCACAAAGATGCAAGGGAGCTGGTTTGCATCTACCTTAGTCATAGGACGTAGCAGCCGCAGTATGAGCGAGGGAAGTCCTCAGGCTTCAAAGGCTCCTAAGCAAAGAAAACCCTGCAACTGGTCCATGCCAGCTGACTCAGGCTTATGGGGCTCAGACTGTAGGTCTAGTTCATTTCTGTTTTAGACTTCTGGGCTCCAGTTGGAGCCTGGGCTGTGGGGCCCTCCCACATCATAGGTTCTAGACCCCGGGCACCAGCTTGAGCCAAGAAGTTTAAACAGCAGTGGAACAGCCCAAGCCTAAATTAGCTGGAATGGGCCAATCGGGGGGTTTCTTTCCTGTCTAGACATGCCCTAGGGACTCTGCAGGAGTGCAGAAGCACTGTGGTAGAAGAATGCCCTGAATCCTGCTCCTTCTCGCACCTATCCTGGCCTAGGAACCATCTGCACCAAGAGAATTCCACTAGGGTCCCATTCACCTGTCCTGTAACCTGTTTACTCCAGCCTCATCTCCATGAAGGGGCTGTAGCACTATGATGAGTAGGGCCCAGTGGAGTTATACCAGGAATTTATTTGAGCCATTGAATTTGCATAGGTGTAAGTGAGAGCAGAGTTTGGCCTTTATTATTGAACGGGATATCATCAAAAAGGACAAAAGACACGTTACCACCTCACTGATGATAATCCCCTCACCTTGCCTATTTGATAGGAATCATTCCGGGACTGATCACAGGAGCAGGCCGACCTGAAGGGAAGAATTTCCTGCAGCTCATTTGCTTTTACAAGATAAGAAGCTCGTTAAAAGGGGAGGGAAATACAAAGAGAACATGAAATACCTGCATTCAAGTGATAAGACAAAACAATAATGGTAGGTTCAGCATACTGTCAAACACAGGTAGAAGCTTTCACTGAGCTTCAAAGCTAGACTGGATTCAGCACTGGAGAATACCCTGTGCTGGTAAGCAAATGGATAAAGAGGCCTAATATGGCAATAAACTACTTCAGGATGGGTATTAGTGGCTATTGGTGTGTGCTTCAGGTGCATTACACTGAGTGCACTCAAGCCAACAAGCACCCCAGTAGACAGGTAATGCACACTCTAGAGTTTTTGACTGCTGTTAGTCTCCCACTGCTCATGCTCTTTACTCTGTTTTAGGCAGGCACAATCTCACCTCAGACTACTCCATACAAAGAGGCAGAGATGTAAAATCTGCTTTTCATTAAAGTAGGACGATGGCTCCCCCAATACACGAGCCCCATTTCCCAGGTTGTAGAGTATGAAATTGCTGTCCTGCTGTCTGGAGTGGCTCACGACAGTGAATGGCTACCTCCGGGCAGACAGTTAAAAACAGAGCAGACTCCCCAAGCTCGTGGTTCTGTAATTAGATTTTACCAAGCCAGTGACAAATGTGAACTCTGGAGTCACTCTAACAGTCTCACCAAGGAGATACAGACAATCCCTTTAGACTGTGTCTATCTTGCCATCCAGGCAAAATGGACTTAGTGATAAATTGAACCAAAAATCTCACAATAGTCAGATTGCTTCCACCCCAAGAGACCACTCACCCCAGATCAACTGGTATCCTAGATCTCACAAAGACAATGTCTGTAGTCTACTACAGGGTTGGCTATCTAAAAGTGTATTCACTAAGGAAAAATAAGAGTTATTTACAGGTTAAAGCAAGAGAATATTCACCCAAATGACTAAGAGTGACAGAATTGCTATGACCTCTCAATTCAGAGAATCTTTCAGGTTGGTAACCCCTGGGGAATCTCTGGCTTCAGTTTGGTGTCTCTGTCCCTGTGAGATTTCAAACAGCAAAGAGATGGACAATTTTCCTGTGTCTTTGTTTTATTTCCTTCATTCAGCCTCTTAGGCTTGGTCTACACTAGAGAGTAAGGCAGTTTCTGTCGACTTAATTCTGTCAGTGTACACACTACAGCCTTGCTCCTTCTGATGCAAGTGCCCTAAGCCACCGACATAATAACTCTACCTCCACGAGAGGCGCAGGGCTTATGCCAGTGTAGTTAGTTTTCACATAGACATGGCATTACTTACGTTAGCCACTGCCTGTCATCCGTGTCAGTTTCATGGCTCCATACTGGAGCCATCAAATTGACAAGGTGGGGTGGGGGCTCCCACAAGAGCCCAGCTACCCCTTTGGCTGCCCACTCCCAGCCGGGCTGAGCCCTGCCTGCTCCCAGCTGGGCTGCACCTGCCTAGCTTCCTGCTCCCAGCCAGGCTGCTGCCTGGGCTCCTCTCTCCCCACAAGGAGCCTGGCTGTTGGCCAGAGGCTTTCTGTGGGAAGCCCAGCTGCACCCAGGATCCCAGCTCCCCAGTGGAAGCCCAGGAGCCACCCGGACTCTGGGTGCAGAGCTTCCTGCCAGGAGCCCAGCAGGGTAGCTGGACTCCTGGGGGTAGGGAATGGAGAACCAAGAGCCTTGGTGGGGAGCTGAGAGCCCCGGTGGAAGCTGCGTGTGGAGGTGAGGGCAGTGTGTACATGAATCACCATAGTAATTACTACAGTGGGTTTAAGTCAATCACTCATTTGATTGCTACAGACCTGAGCCAAATTTTAACTATCAGAATGAGAAGAGTTTGATAGTGGTGTTCCCCAGGAGTGTCTACTGGGCCCCGGCCTATTCAACATATTCATAAATGATCTGGAAAAAAGTGTAAAGAGTGAGGTGGCAAAATTTGCAGATCCTACTAAACTGCTTAAGATAGTTAAATCCAAAGCAGACTGTGAAGAGCTACAAAGGGATCTCACAAAACTGTGTGACTGGGCAACAAAATGGCAGATAATATCAGTGTTGATAAATGCAAAGTAATGCACATTGGTAAACATAATCCCAACTATACATATAAAATGATAGGGTCTAAATTAGCTGTTACCACTCAAGAAAGAGATCTTGGAGTCATTGTGGATAATTCTCTGAAAACATCCACTCAGTGCGCAGTGGCAGACAAAAAAGCTAACAGAATGTTGGGCATCATTAAGAAAGGGATAGATAATACAGAACATATCATAATGCCTCTATATAAACCCATGGTATACCCACACCTTGAATACTGCTTGTACATCTGGCTGTCCCATCTCAAAAAAGATGAATTGGAAAGGTTCAGAAAAAGGCAACAAAAATGTTTAGAGGAATAGTACAGCTTCCCTATGAGGAGAGATTAACAAGATTGGGACTTTTCATCTTTGAAAAGAGACAACTGGGGGGGGATATGATAGAAGACTATAAAATTGTGTGAAGAAAGTCTTTTTTAATCCTTCTCAGAACTCAAGAACTAGGGGCCACCAAATGAAAATAATAGGCAGCAGGTTCAAAACAAACAAAAGGAAGTGTTTTTTCACACAATGCACAGTCAACCTGTGGAACTCGTTGCCAGAGGATTTTGTGAAGGCCAAGACTACAACAGGGTTTTTAAAAGAACTAGATAAATTCATGGAGGACGGATCCATCAATGGCTATTGGCCAGGATGGTCACAGAGGGTGTCCCTGTTTGCCAGAGGCTGGGAATGGGTGACAGGGGATGGATCACTTGATGCTTACCAGTTCTGTTCATTCCCTATTAAGCACCTGGCATTGGCCACTGTTGGAAGACAGGATGCTGATCTAGATGGACCTTTGGTCTGACCCAGTATGGCCCTTTTTATGTTCTTGTTATAGGTTAAAGAAGTATCTAAAGGGCTCCCTTCATAGTAGTCTCCAATGTGACTAAATTCCATCAACATTCCACGGAGTCATGCAGTTCCCATCCTCACCCCAGCATTGGCTGACTGCTGGAATGGACCAATTTTTAGCATTAAATCACTAAAAATGAAGTGAATGATCTAGGTGGGAATTGAAAATTTACTCTGATTTTCAGGCCAGGCACTCATACACCACAGTAATACAAGCAGTATAAGAACCTGAATAGACTAGACACCTCACACAGTCCTGAGGCAGCCACAATTTCAGCAACTGAAACATGTTGGTACTTTTTAAAAAAAATATGTAATGCACAAACAAATAACCCAGGGCAGCAGCAGCTTCACGATCAAATTATACTTTACACACTTCTTCCCTACTGTTTAATGGTTACTAAATAAAATGAATATTTATTATCATTGCACACAGAAGTGGTGGGAAAAAATACCAAAAAATAGTTTCAGTGACACATGGCTTTTACCCAAAAGTTAGCATTTTTCCCCAAAATGGTTTTTGAACACCAAACTCTTTTCACAAAAATATTTTAATGAGAAATTTAAACAGAAATGGGAAAAAATGAACATTTTTGATAATTCCAGCAAAAAACATTGTATTTTTTCACCAGCACTACCTTTAGACACAAGTTTGTATTTATACACCTAGGGCTGATCTCCACTATGGGGGGAAATTGACTATAGATACGCAATTTCAGCTATGTTAATGACGTAGCTGAAATTGGCATCTCTACAGCCGACTTACCTGCCGTCCTCACGATGGCGGCAGTCGGCGGCGCGGTCCCCCGTCAACTCCAGCTTGCACCTCGTGACGAGCTGGACTTCCGGAGTTGACGGGGGAGCCGCCGGCGATCGATTTATCACTTCTTGATGAGACGCGATAAATCGATCACCAAAAGATCGATGCTTCCCTGCTGTAGTGAGGACAAGCTCCTAGAGTCTGAGCAGAGCTGAGGGCTTCTGAGAAACACTGGCTATTTAAAAAGATGATATATGCATGTGTCCTATGTTCATTTACACACAGAAAGTACATGTTGTGTCATGCAACTCCCATTATCACTAACAGGATTAAAGCAGTTAAATCACAAATGCATGAAGAATTACCTCATCACTCTTTTTCAGATAAAATTTGTAATAGAACCAAGTGAAGCATAGTATTTTCCAGTGGCTTTGTCCAAGTTTATCATTTGGTGGGGGGATGGAATAAGAAATAACTGGCCCCTTTTGGTTCAAATTTGATCCCCTGACCGGGCACAGTTTAAATAAACAAAAGTAAATGTATATTGTGTATCCTGTGCAGCTAGATTTATTTGCTGTTGCCTGCAGCATCATTTCTGTCACCACTGCTCCTGAACAGTATATTTGCCATCTGCCAGCTGCCTATCAAGCACTGGTACTGATATGTCCCAGAAGACTTTGCTTCTGTCTGTCACAGTGGCAGCACTGTTCACAGCCTTCTGGCTGAGGAATCAGTGCCACTGAAGGCCTAAGAGAATTAGGAAATAATAAGGGGGGAAATAGAGTGTAGAGCATGGAAAGAATGTGGGATGGGGAGGCATTTCAATTAGGAGGCAGATGGGACTTAGTCTATGCGTGGGAGAAGAAGTGCGCTGCTGAGAAGAAGGGACCCAGTCGAAGCACCTAAGCCAGGGAAGTTAATTATTCCCAGCACTTATTTACTCACATAAGCTCTTTGGTTTTTACATAGTTGATCCTATTGCTGGAAGGGAGTTGTGGGGTTCAGTGTCACTCTCAGTGGCTGTTTTCAGATTCCTCTCTAGAACATACTTTAGTCTAGTGACACTTCAGAATGAAAGGCTCTGTGAAAACAGACATTCTTTCTACCTTTATTCATGAAATGAATCATTTTCCCCCCACCCCCGAAAGATTTCCTGAAGACTTCCCTCCAGTACCTTCCAAAGTCTCCCCTATAAACCCGTTGCCTCAGTGGGAGGGGTATTAATACCTCAAACTGTAAATGAAGAAAGAGGCGGCACTAGGCATAAGCAGATTAAGCAGTTGCTTAGAGCCCCAAGCAGCTTAAGGGGCCCCTATTAATTTTTAGTATTATTGGGGCGATATTCCTGCTTAGGGCCCCCAATGGGTTAGCCCTGGCGTAGGAAGAGATGGCACATCTTAGAAAGGTTTCTATATACCAAGAATGCCATAGATAGGGCTCACTCTTGCCCTACTCCTCAGAAACTGTCTGAAATGGCTCCCTTTGCTTCAAGCTTTTTAAGTGCCAGTGCAAACATCTAGTTATTTTGATTATAGGCCCAGGACTGCTCCTATGGAACTCAATACAGAATCAGGCCCAACTGATCAGCAATTGGTGTGTAAAAAGAATTTTTTGTCATGTATGTTTTATTTATAGTGCGCCTATAAACTGTGTTTTATTTATGTGACTATAAACTCCACCTCTTGTTCAAGCTGGCATGCTGGGCTAATACTAGCATTCTTCGGGAATGAATCAGGGAATCTGTCTTCTGGATATAATACCATAGAAACACTGCACCCACACACCAGACTGTAAATCTTTAATGACTAGAACTCTATAGTCACAGAGTTAAGACTGTTTCCTAAGGGAAATATTGTATTGTTGGAAAAGCACTCAGTGACTGCTCATGAACAGGGAGAGGTGGACTGATGTTGGCTGTGGGGAAGGCCTACAAAAGATGTTTGGATAGTGCCCTTTTTCACCCACCAAATCCATTGTTATTTTCTTATCCTTGCCAATGAAATATTATCTCCAGTAATATTATCTCCAGTACAGGAGGAGTACCTATGGAAACAATGATTGCTTTTGCAAGAGGGCTTGGCATCATTTCTCCCCCAGGTAAGTAACAGGACATACAGCCGCAAGATGTATATCTGCCAGTCAGCAGAAATCAGAACTCTAATTTGAGTCTGATCAGCTCTGTCATTAAATACTGCCCAGATGGGGAAAGTCATGTAGCAGCTATAACTCTTTAAATAGATTCCCCACTTCACCCCCAACTTTATCTTGGATTTGGCATCATTACCCCCTGCTTAGTGAGTGAGGTTAAGTTAGGGTGACTGCCTGGGGTTATCTGGGTGTCTCAGGCCAACAGCATCATCTAATGGCGATACTCCAGGATGTAATGCCTATTGGGGAGAGTTCAAAGGGGCTGCTTTGCCTAGCAGCACTGCGTGGCTAGAACCACCTAGCAACAAGAGCCCAAGTGGGGAAAGTAGGGGAATCTGGGCTCACCTTACTCCACTGGGTTCCAACCCAGGTCCCTTTGAAACAAGGTACCATGACAACAAGGGTACAGGTCCCAATACCGCCAAGCATATTCCATGGGTGGTTTCCCACCCTTATCCCCATCACTCCAGTGTCATCTCTGGAGATGGACCTGGGGTTTTTCTCATATCCTTTCTGTTTCATCTGTGGCAACTCCTCTGCTTGCAACGGCAAGATGTCCCTCTTGACTTCTGCAGCTGTCTCGCTTCCCACAGCACAGCTCGGAGGCTTGACCCCTGAAACTTGGAGCCCCCGTGGCAGGAGACTTTTTCACACAACCGCTCTCCTCCTCACTCAGCTGAGCTGCTCCCTTTTGAATGCTCCCTCCACTGGGAGCATGCCTAGCAGAGATGGGGGGTGTGGCTTCTTGGGCCAAGAACTGTTCTTTAACCCCTGCTTTGCCAGTGCCCCATCACAGTGACCCCCTCAATTAGGGCATATTAAGTACAGTTCTGCTACTCTTTAGTCATACAGTAAATATAATAACATTTCATTACCCCTGCACCAAAGACTAAACTGAATCTTAACCAACAACAGCCATAATTGATCACTGGCAAAGCAGGTTGGTCTGCTGATCCCTTAGAGTACGTAGGTGTGTCTATGCAAATACAGGCTACTCCTGAGGTCTTTCCCCCAGTTCATCAATAGATGGTAGGGGAGAGGTCATTTGGACCTTGGCTTACATTTACAGTATTGAGCACTAGTTTGTACAGTGGGTTAATACTCTCTCTCTTTGCTTTTCAAACCAAGATAGAAATCTTGGCTAAAGTCACAATTCCAACCTGACATCTAAGGAGGCAAACTTAAGATCTCTACCCCAAGCATGAGGTGTAGCTTGGACCAGTTACTCCCATATGTTGATGCCATGAAGTTCATATAAAAGAGTCAAAGGGCAAGTTGGAATCTCGCTGTGCTGACTAGATTCTGCTTCATTATATTTATCATCCAACCAGACCTGGTTTTATAACCAATACATCACTACAGCTGAAAGATGCTATTAACATAGGCAACAATACATACAACCTAAGATTTGAAAAGGAGGAGGAACTTTCTCATGCTATCTTGTGCCAGATCTAAAAAAATACTTTGGTGATGTTCATTAATAGAATATCAGGACTGGAAGGGACCTCAGGAGTTCATCTAGTGCAACCCCCTGCTCAAAGCAGGACCAATCCCCAATTAAATCATCTAACAGATTTTTGCCCCATATCCCTAAATGGCCCCCTTGACTCACAACCCTGAGTTTAGCAGGCCTATGCTCAAACCACTGAGCTATCCCTCCCCTCCCTTCCTTACTTGATGGTTGTCTTCATCTGCCCAATGTATTATTAAAAGTGTGTGGCTCTCTGATGATAAAGACTTATACTTGTTTTTCTATTAGGTGCTATCACAGCTATGAAGTTATGTCACTTCTGAATATGTAGTTAAAAAACCCAATAGTTCACTTTCCGTTAGTCCTGTAGCTCATGTATATGTGTGTGCTTGTTCAGGAGTAAAGTACAAGACACCCAAAAATGTGAAATTCAATAGTTTTCCATCAGATGGAACAAGCTAATGTGAGAAGTAACATTATTCAACAGATAACTACTATCTGCTGTGATGAAGTGCAACATATTGATACTTGTTAGCCTGAGTCACTGATGAAGGGTGATTTGCAGTGCCCCACGGCATGATAAAAGAAAGACTGACAACCAGGGTGGGTGAGAATTTTAATCAAGGCACAGAAACAGTGCTCCGAATGATTTGTACACCAATAACTATACGCACACTTGGTGAACTGAGCTCTCAGAGAAACAGCTCAGGGTTGTACTCAGTCTAAGGGCTGGTCTCCACTACGGGGGGAGAGAAGGATCGACTGCAGATACGCAACTTCAGCTACGTGAATCATGTAGCTGAAGTTTGCGTATCTGCAGCCGACTTACCATCCGTCCTCATGGAGGCGGCGGTCGGCGGCGCACTCCCCCGTCGACTCCAGCTTGCGCCTCCCGGCAAGCTGGAGTTCCGGAGTCGACGGGGGCGCCGCGAGCGATCGATTTCTCGCGTCTTCATAAGACGTGAGAAATCGATCGCCAGAAGATCGATGGCTACCCGCCGATTCAGCGGGTAGTGAAAACATACCCTTAGTAGCGTGCCCAGTGCAGTTAAAAAAGATAGAGGTGACCTTGACAACTCCATGAAGGTGGAGGAAAAAGCTAACAAAGCTGGGCACTGTCGCTGGAAATTAGGGAGCCGTTTGCAAACACACTGGCTAAGATTTTTTTAAAATGACTAGTGACCTGGATGAGTAAGTTTTGGCCTTTCGGGCCCAGCTTGAGAGGGCAAAGAGGCCTGATTTTCAAAAAATACTGAACTCTTACCCTCTGAAAAGCAGGCCCCTTCCCAGAGAGGCACAGCACAGAACTCACCGCCCAGGGGGTGGGCCAGGTTACAGTAGTTTCAATTCTGGGCTTCTCCAGGGGCTTAAATGTCCTGAAGATCTGACTAAGTTACAGCAGCCTGGCATCAGCTGCTCCTGGGCATAGTGGATGCCCAGAATCTCCACAGCATTGTATACTGCGGCTCTATGCATCCCACCTCTGATGCTCCCCTCCCCCACCAGCCCCACCTAATGGCATGTCTTCTACACCTTGGCTCGCAAGGCATCCTTTAAAGTGGGTGGCTGTCTTCCTCATTTCCTGAGCCAGACAATTGTGGGGCATTTAGAACCTATACTTGCTGTAGCAGAGCTGGGGTGAGACTCTCAAAACCCCGTCGTGTAAGAACAGAGGATCTCATTTATAGCGGTTCATATACAAACTCTTTGCAAAGAAGATGCCTTGTAAGTCACAGTTCACATCCAGCAGGTGATGCATTCAAAAAATCAATTGGGTGAACTATCAGGTTGACAGATAGATAAATGCATCAGAGCAATGTCTCCTGATTTCAAGTTCTGAGATGAGGGAATTTCATGTCGCAAATGTTTTAGTTTTTTTTAATTCACTGGATACCAAAATCACCAGTCACTTTTGACAGTGCATGTCTGCATTAAAATACTTTATATCTCATAAAAAAATTAATGTAGTTTTTGGGGTTTTTTTAAATTTTGAGGTCACCAGGAATGTGGGAGATCTTTCATGAAGAGAAAACGGAAAAGAAATAGTCACACACTTGAACTGACTCTGAAGTCTTTATGTAAAATCTAGGGCTTGCCAGAGGATGACAGTTCCTTTTGAGGTTTCAGAGTTTGTCTTCATTCTCCAATGGAATGAAAACAAACCTTTTGAATGTTTTCATGAAAGAGAATTGGGTCGATATGTCAGGTTTGGGACCAAAAAAGGTCAGATTTGTTATTCCTCTCTCTCTTATCAGAAGCAGAAACCTTCCAGTTGTATGTTGTGTATGAAAATAAATAAATCCGAGCAATGTGGCTATTTGAGAGGACAGGGGGCCCAGAGACAGGCAGACGTGGGGAAAAAAGCTGATGGGAGAAGAGTGTACAGAAAGACCAGTTGTGGGGACTAAAAAACCATGAACAAGGAAGCTGGGAATAGAGAGTGGAATGGAAACTGAACAGTGCCTAGAAAGGAGGGATTTGGAGGAAAACCCATTCAGAAGCAGGAACAGTTGCTGGGAGGTAGTGTGTGAAGAGCAAAAAGGTCGCTGGCACCCGCACTCCATCATTTATCACCTTCCCTTCATGTGTTTGGGGATAGGAAAGGAAATGGCTTCTCCCTTCTGGGACTCTCCAAACTTTTGACCAGGCCTGTTTCTGAAAGGCTACACAACCTGCAATCACAGGGGATGCCAGTTCTTGGTCTGTTCCCCCCACTCCTCCACCACATATTGTATGAGGAGCATGCTGAGCTGATACATGGATATAAAGTTCCTGAATGCTCTGGCCTACCCAAAAACTCACTTCACATCTTACCCTTTCTCTGCTCAATGAGTCTTCACTCAACATTATGTAGTTGTGCATATAGCTCATCTATTTTAACATGTCAAGAATCAGAGAGGTAGCCTTGTTAGTCTTTGTCACTATTTTAACATGCTACCTTTCACTGTTATCTTTGTCCTCCCTACTAGAACTGGTTAGAAATTCGTCTTTCCATAGAAAATTTTGGCAATTTTTTTCAGTAACATTTAAATCTTACGTGAAAATGTTTGATTTTACATCAGAAAACCAAAATGTTTTGGCTGAGCACAGAACATATTCAGCCATAAACTTTTGGCATTTTTGGTTACAGTTTTTTTGTGTGTGTGCCAAAACATGCTGGAAAAGTTCTAGTTTTGGCCAAAATGTGTTGGGTTTAGGAGTTTTCAGGTTTCTGAAGAAAACACAATTTTGTTTTGGGGGAACATGGGTACTTTTCTTTGGAATTTTTCATTTTGTCAGAAACTATATTTTTCAGTTTAAAAAAGGCATAGACAGAACATTTTTGACCATCCCTGTTCCTTATTTCTCCCCTTCTATTGTTTGTTACACCCACTATTTATATCTTCATTGAAACAACATAGTGAACTCTGAGATACCGGGACCATCTCTTTATTATGTATTTGTTCAGTCAATGCCTTGCACAATGTGGTATCTTGTGGTATCTTGACAGGGGTCTTTGGGCGCTATTGTAATACAAATTAGTATTATCATTATAAGTACAATGAACATGTGATTGTTGTTATCATTAGTAACAACCACAATAATTAGGATTATGAATTTAAACACACAAAAGTCAAGACAGAACAAAGTTAAAAGTTTTCATAGAAAAATTTTTCTTTTCCACAATGCAGAGATTCTAATCTGTATGTGAAATTTTGCATTTAGCTGTCTAACCAGTAATCACAATTATTACATAAATTCAGTGTGGATGAGTTATTGTTATTATGGGTACATTCTCTTTTTGACAGCATATGAGCTGGAGAGTTGCATGCTATTATTTTACTGATACCTTTGTGACATAAAGGTATCAGTTAGTAGATGAAATAATAGTTTGTCTTAATAACCTTGACAATCTGCATCTTCTCTGGTGGATTAATGTGTAATTCCAGCTTTTTAGGAATATAAAGTTATAAAGCCGCATTTGCTGTCTGTTACACTGCTGTCAATTGAAAAACCAATGGAATTACTTTGGATTTACACTGCTGTCGAGCAGAATTTGGCTTTAGTGCCTCAGTTGGAGTGCTCAGATGTAATTCTTTTAATTTAAATGTTCTTTCACGAAGGGGAGCACAGACATGATAGCCAGACCCTTAACTTACAGCACATAATGTAGCCACTTATAGATCTTACTTTAGATGTAATCCTGTCTGATATTGGCAGTTCCATTTTTTAAAAAGGAGGGGGGTGATCTATTGTGTGTTTATCTATTATCTGAGATACACCAAATGGACATTGACTTTTCTAAAAGCAAAGCAGATGAAAGGTGTCACAGTGAATTGAATAAGCTCCAAAGGTGACATAACAAAGTAAGATTCTACTTTGAAAAGTGACTCTGTAAAACTGGTAGATTACAATTACAGATAAAAACTGCTCCCAGTGAGGGGGGGAAATAGTTCGCTTAACTACCAGCTCTCTTCAAATTTAATTTGGGACGTGAAAGTCAAGCTGGGTTCTTTCTGACTCATGATTCATTATCCCCAGTAAAAATCTCTGCCAGCCAGATTTTTCCTTTAGTTACACCTGTGCCCCCACGGTGTCTTCAAATTCTGACCCAAATTATATTTTTATAACCATGATGAAGACAATGGGATTGCAGGGAGGAACAGAAAAAAGATGGTGCAACTTTTCAGATTTGAAAGTAAACTAGGGTTGAGCTATTAAACAAATTCAGTTCAAGGTTGTTCAAGATGTGTTTAGATTATGATGGGGTCTGGGATGCCAGTGCCTTCTTTCATTTCCACCTCCCAGCACCTGCTCCTGCTCTTGAATGGGTTTCCCTCTAGATTCCTCCTTCCTAAGGACTGTTCAATGTCCCCTTGTCACTCCCAGCTTCTTCGTCTGTCTCCTTTCAGTCTTCCTCCACCCATCTTGTCGTTCTGTGCACCCCTTTCCTACACACAAGCACACATATGACTGCAAAAATTACTTTGCAATATGAAGACAAAACTTTACTATCTGCCTAACAGCACCATTGTATGTTTCATCCTCTACAGTTACTATGCATACATCCTTTCTTTCGGATCCTTCATTGTACAATAGAATTACTTCATAGGGCTGTGTCAGATTTTCCCATCACATATATGAAAAAAAGAAAATACAGAATATTCATATGCTTGTTACTTTCTCCCACGTTGAACAATCTGCAAGAAAATAAGCACAGAGTCTGTGAGAATAGTATGCCATCCTTTTTCCAGCCAACACTGGATTTCCAACACTGGAAAAGCTCCTTAAGCTGCTGAAAGAATACTGAAATGTCCTTCCAAAAACAATATTAATACTCAAACTGGCAAGAGTGATAGTTAATAAAGTTGTGTCAAGGTGTGTCTCTCCACTCTGAACTCTAGGGTAAAGATGTGGGGACCCCGCATGAAAGAAGAAATAACCCCCCAAGCTTATTTTACCAGCTTAGGTTAAAACTTTTCCCCCAAAACCCGAACTTCTCCAGTTGGGACTTGGAATAATGCTGCCACCACCAATTTGAGCCCCCAAACCCATGGGTTAGGGTAAATTGGAACCCCGATAGTAACACCACCCAAATTTCTTCCCTTTACCTGGGAGAAATTTGAGAACAAAGTCTAAAACCTCACTTTCCATGAGATGTGCCCAGTCCAAACCAGGATCTATTCACTAGAAACAAGCAGGCAGAATTTTAAAGGAAGATTTTACTAAAAGGAAAAGAAGGAGCATAAACCCCTTGTACAGAAATTAATAGAAAAACACTTCACTTACGTTACATAGCCTAACTGACCCCTCCCCTGGGAATTCTTCCACTGCTAAAGCTAACAGCAAAGAAACACCATGGATCAACTATCAAGTGATACAGTTTAAGCATACAGTTCACTTACTGCTGGACTGACTTCTTAGAAACTTATAAGAATGTAGAATAGAGACAGAAGGTTGGTTCGCCACACCCGGCGAACGCACCAGGGGCAGAGCGAGACGAGGAGAAAGTGAAACTAAAAACACTCTCTTTGTTACATCATCTCCCTCTCCCTCTTACTTCAGGTTAACCCTTCACAGGTAAAACAGTAATTCTAAGTTACTTTATACTTATGACAAGTTGTTTTAACGTTATGTAGCTACTACTCAGGGCAGGTTAGCATTTGCAAAGTAAACTAACAATGTTGGGAGATAGCTCTGTAGCTGAAAGCTCTTGGATCTGATGCATTCTGAAATAAAATATAAGTATATATACTAAATCCAAATTGTATGTATGCTACTATGTGAAATGGCTCACACTGGAGTATAGTGTTGTCACAGAAAGTACCTTTCCCCTACTTTCCCCTGTGTAAACGAGCTATTTTATTTCTTTTTTTAAAAAAAGCAATTTGGCAACAGTCAGGCTACTCCTCTCTTAGATGCAGTTTGAAGTGTATATTTATAGCTTATCCGTTTTCATCTACCTAACATAGTATCATCAATTTACCATGCCCCAAGGGGAAGAAAATGAAATTTATTATATGCATCTTGATTATTCTGGTCGGCACTGGTAATGGAAGGCAATTAGAATATGTATTATGTTTACAGAAAGGAGTGCACCTTCAGCTGTATCCCCTTGTCAGCAAAAAGATTGTTAGGCAGAAAGCATATTATAAAATGCTCTATCACCGTGGCCCATATGCAGGCATTCAGCTAACAGCTAAAATCACCAGAGGGACTTTGGTGCCTAACGATGAAGTCCAGGATTTAGGGACCACTGTCACAAACCCACGTCCCCCCACCCTTCAGCTGCCACCCGACCCTGCAATTTCATAAGTACAGCAGCACATGTAAATTGGCTCCGTAGCAGTTTGGATTTCATAAGATTTAAGTTAAACTAAAGTATCCTGATGCTGTCATTAATTTGACAATGTGGGCAAGGTAGTATCTGATTATTATTACGTCACCCACCTTGTCTAATATTGTGGGGCCAATGCAGCTACAACAACACTGCATACATTAATTTGAGAGTCAGTTTGGTTCAGATTAAGAAGAAGCATGAGCAGAGCTGTGATGAAACCCAAAGCCAGGTGAGTTCATTAAGAGCCCTTTTGGCTGATTTGGACCAGGTTTTGAGTGACTCAGTGGCTGGAACATAGTACTCAAGCTAAATCTGTGAGAAATGTAGTGGTTTCAGCTTAGTTTCACTAGTCCAAAGTAAAACTGATTGGACATTAATTCATGGGAACCGCAACAGAAAAGTGGTCATGCACTCTTCTGAACCAAAAGGGCAGAGCTCTCCTCAGCTCTGTGCATGAATATTTCTACTACATCCAGGGGTGTTCATAGTAAGGGCAATAGAAATATTGAGCACAGAAAAATTACGGCTCTTGCCATTTTGGTTTTAATTCAGTGAGCGCCACAAAAACCATTTTTAGCTTTGAATTTTCCTGTGGATTTTGAATTTTCCTGGTTACAGGTGTAAAGAGAAACCAAGATGCTTATTTCTGTCTTCTCTTAGGTTATATTTTATAGTAACATGAAACAATACATAAGCTGCTTTCTAGTTCACTGCTCATGTAAAATACATTAGAGTACTTCTCATAATTCTTCTCATAGAAGTATTGTTTAATTTAAAGGTCAGCCCTCAAGGACTGTGTGGAATTGGATTAGTTTTCTGCTTTACCCCAAAAGGGTATGGAACCCATTATAAACTTAAATTAGCTGCAATAAATTTGCCATCTTGATATCTATTAACTTAGCTTTGAAATCGTAACTCAATTTACTTCAGCCAGCATTAAAATGTTGGTCATTTATTTTCTATGAAACTAATTTGTAGATCAGCATGATACAGTATTTTAGTAACCCAACAACCTAGCCTGTTAGAGCCTTGACTGCTCCCAGAAGTTTTGCATTAATTTCTAGCCTTGCATTTTGCATCAGCAGTTAAAGAGAACATTATTTTTATCTCCAGCGTATACTGGCAATTGCCTTTGAAAACTTAAGAAAAAATGGCTTGTGTGTTTCCTATAACCAGGATCAAGTCCTTCAATTGCTTGTTAGTCACTTTCAGTATCAATAGGTGTCTCGTTACAT
Source organism: Sternotherus odoratus (assembly GCA_032164245.1). Taxonomy (NCBI): domain Eukaryota; kingdom Metazoa; phylum Chordata; order Testudines; family Kinosternidae; genus Sternotherus; species Sternotherus odoratus. The sequence goes on from JAVMKO010000003.1 coordinate 93,881,114, forward strand.
TTTTATTTTTATTTTTTGGCAGATATTTTGCTCCTGAGACTTACTCCTTTAGTATATTTTGCAACAACCTCCTGACATCTGTAGGACAGTACCACAGGAGACACAGCTGTAATTAACTTGAATCATAGCTTCAGGGTTAGCCAACACAAGATAAAATAAAATCAATCTTCATCTACAAAGCTTTATTAAGGAATCTTATCTTGACCATATCTGAATATATCCCATTTAATCAATTCCCTGCTGTTGCAGGGGTCTCATTCCTGGGTGCACTGTGGTCCCTCCTAGTCTCTGTCTGTTGTAGTCTACAGACAGAGTAGTAGTCTTATGAGGGTTGTAATACTTTACTCTAATTTCACTTGTTATATTTAGTGTGCAGGTGGCTGGATGGTGTGGGAGCAGTGATCTACAGGAGGCCAGATGAGGTGATCTGGTGGTCCCTTCTGGCCTATAGCACTAAGATTCTATGATATTTACCAAAGGAGTCTTTCTTTTTCTTTTTCTTTTCTTTTCTTTTTTTTTTTTTTTTGGCTGCATCACCAAGGAAATGTAGTTTTATAGTCCCAGGCTATTATCCTGTGGACTCTTAGTGAACCCAGCATTTGGAACTCTTTGTGCTCAGGATCTGAAAGGGACTGTAGCACAGTTACAGAGGTTACCATTCAAAGTCAGTGTTTACCAGAAATTACTACACCCTAGTGCAGGGATCGGCAATTTTTGACATGAAGCCCACCAAAGTAAGCCCCCTGGAGGTCTGGGTCGGTTTTTTTACTGCTGTGTCCACAGGTTTGGCAGATTGCAGCTCCCACTGGCCATGATTCACCATTCTAGGCCAGTGGGGGCTGCAGGAAGCAGCACAGGCTGCGGGGTTTTGAATGTTATAATTCCTGGTGTCAGATTTGTGTCCAGTTAGGAATTATAACATTAAAAAATGAGTAGGATAACATTTTAATCTTCCTGGTCACTCAATAACAGACCTAAAAGTGGCAATTCTTCAACAACAAGAAACTTCTGAAACAGACTTCAACATGAAATTGCAGAACTGGAATTAATTTGCAAACTGGCCACCATCACATTAGGCCTGAATGAAGACAGGGAGTGGTTTGGTGATTACAAAACCTAGACCTAATTTCCCCCATGTTAATTTCCCCCTTCTGTTACTCACACCTTCTTTTCAAGTGTTTGAAACTGGCCATTCTCCTTACCATTACAAAAGTGATTTTTCTTCCCTTGGTATCCTATTGTTAATTGAATTGTCTCGTTAGACTGACCTCATACTTGGTAAGGTAACTCCCATCTTTTCATGTATTTATACCAGCTCCTGTATTTTCCACTCCATGCATCTGATGAAGTGGGTTCTAGCCCACAAAAGCTTATGCCCAAATAAATTTGTTAGTCTCTAAGGTGCCACAAGGATTCCTCGTTGTTTTTTTCTTATTCCAAATATAGTCATACTTCAGTATCTTCAATACTACTGTCTGGGAACCCTTGGTAAATATGGACTTTTAATAGCAGCCACTGTACATATAGTAACATCATGTCACCTTGGCTACTATTTCAAAGCTTCTCAAAATGTGGCTTATGGATCAGCGGTCAAGATGAACAGAGGAGCCTGATCCAAAGCCCAATGAAGTAAATGAAAAAGCTCCCTTTGATTTCAACAGGCTTTGGATCAGAACATGGAGCTGAACTTAAAAACTTGTTTTTTTCGACTGGTTTAAATGGTATTCCCCACTCTATGCACAGGAACTTGCTCACAAAGTGGTGGAATGGTGAAAAAAGAACAAGTGTGATCGTTGTATGAAACAGGGTGATAACATTGTTCACATAATTTCAAGCAAGGTGAGATGGGTTCCTTTAATAAAGCATCTAATTTCAAAACTTTTACATCTGCTCTCATGACTCTTCTTATGATCCAGAATGTGTAACCCAAGCTGACACAAATGGCTCTAGCTACCAACATACCTACAGGTGGAAAAATACAGAATACAAATGGTTGGTCTCAGGAGCAGTTCTTTCACTTTGTACACAAAGAGAATATAGTCAGCCTGTCAACTTCCAGCATACACCTACTGATTTTTTTTTATAAAAAATTATAAAATTTATAAGCAAAATTATAATGCTGTTCCAACTTTCATATCTCTATAAAATAGATGGTTTTCATCAACAGCTCTTTACATTCCTGATTCTCCATCCATGAATGAGCATTTGGATGACAGAGATGCATAACATATTCAGGAGCTTGGGAACTCATGCTAACATCAGTACAACATGAACAGGAGTTCTGAGATAAACAAGTTTTGATATATGGAAGGCATTTTTACTACAAAGTCTTAATTTTGCAATATGTAGAGAGATCCAATAATGCAAGATACATGGATTTATTTCCTTTCAATCTGCCAGCAGTTTCTAATAGGTTTTGTTGTTTGGCCATTGCTTAAAAAGATATGCTGGTACAAACTGAAAAATTATTGCATGAATAAATGTGTTTATTATACAGTATGTAATGATGGGTGAAGCTAAGAGACTGATGAGTTCAAAAGCTCCCTACAATTTAAATAAAGAAGTAATGATCTGCAAAAGATCAGTAAACAATTTTAAAAGTCCAAATGTGTTTGGTTAATGGGAAGTGACTCCATATGTAATACAATGTTTAATAATGATTAATTTACATATTGAAGCTGAAACAGATATTACAGAAGTCCTCAGACTCTCAGGTCCTGATCCAAATCCCATTGAAGTCAGTGGAATCTTTCCATTTGACTTCAGTAGGCTTTGGATCAGATCCTTAGCTCTCCAAGGCTGGATAGAATCTATTCATCAATCTGTCTTCTGGTAAGGACTTGTATTTTACTCCCAGGTATATGCCCTTTTCTTTCTATTATTTTCCTAAAGCCCCATCCCCTGCTCCCTGTGTGCTTTCAGGGCGTATTTTGTCTCGCTTATTCTATAAACTGATCTTCCTTTATTGACTTTGAGCACATATGCCTTTGTCTCTGTATTTCTCTCTCTTTGACACTACTGGGTTCCTCTCTTCACTCCAGGCATTTTTCTACACTAACATTGTCCAAGCCACTAAGGAAACCTCCCTCTGTGTCCTTCAGATATTTTTCTCCCTCTTGTAAGTCTTCCCTAGTTCTACTGCAATTCCCTCTTTTGGCATCCAGATCTCCGCCCCCCTCCCCCTCCGGCATTGACAGAATTCCGCCCTAACTTGGTTCCTGGAAGAAAATTCCAGTGGCGGTATTGTGCCTTATTTTTTTTCTTATCTTGTCATTTATTTCTGGCATTTTTTTTGTTTTGTTAAATTAACTATTACTTGGCTGCAGAAAATGGGCTGGGGTATTTTCCTTTTCCTACCATAGGATCCATTGCTACCAAAATGGGCCATAAATAACTAGTAAAAATGCACATCCTGACTCAGCATATCTACTCCCAGGATATCTTCAATATCATAATCTGCTCATTTGAGTTACTACTTGCTGCTCCTGGTAATAGTGCATAGCCAGAAGAGCTAGGAGAGAGTGAGCATGATTCTGTGCTGGCTCATGTTATCTGCATCACCTAATTTATATCCCGCTGCAGAATCCTCGCTGATGATACACAAGCCATGCAAGCAGCTTGACTTTCACAACCCACTTGAAAATTGCTGGGTGGACAGTTAGTACTTAACAAAGAAGCATATTTTCACTTGATAATGGCTAATTGGGAAGATATGCTTAGGAAGTTACTGAGATACAAAAATTGAATCCCATATATGAGTATTGCAACACTACTTTTCAGAGTGGTACCACATTCTGTGTACCACATATTATAAGATAAATGTTATTATTGTTGATACATGATTGCCATAAATAATAAGAAATAATCCCAATTTATTTGGAAAATGGTTCAGAGTTTGGTTTCAGTTCAGGTAAGGGCTCGACATTTCTGAAAGGAATTCAGGAGACTGGAACAAGGTGCTAATAAGATTATCAGGTAGTGAAGTCCGAGAGATTTCTGATGGTTCTATCTGGTATGGACCCAAATGCCACAGCAACAATGTATATTGTTCTGGCACTTTTACAGTTCTGCTTTGAAGTTTTCAAAAATGAAAAATAATGGGTGAAAAGAATCAGAGAGGTAGCCGTGTTAGTCTGGAATAGCAGAGGTAACAAAGTCCTGTGGCACCTTAAAGACTAACTATAAAGTTTTGAAGCATAAGCTTTCATGGGCTAATACCCACTTCGTCGGATGCAAGCAGTGGGTGAAAAGGCTCACTGGAATTGTGAGTCTCCAAAAAAGATGTGTTTTTGAGTTGAGTGAGCATTTGGGGATGAGAGATTGAAACAAGAGAGAAGTTATTTTAGTTAATCAGCTTTCTCAATTCTTTCTCAAGTCTACATCTCTTTTATGTACTCGGTCCTGTGAGATTTGGGAAACCACTCTCTCTTGAAATGCAGCTCATTCTCTGCCTCTTTATATTTTTGGAAGATGAACTCTTCTGAATGGTTTCCTTGAAGAATGCTCTGGAAATGTCCCTTCCCCCACTCCTGCCCATGCACATGTCAAATATAGAATAAACCTTTTTGCTCTTCTGGTGCTTTTCTTGAGCAGCAACAGTAACAGCCAAGAGGGCCCTAGAGCAAATCAAGCAGCTTAAGTGTACAAGTTAGCATATCTATGATGCTGGCAAACCAGGTGCCAACTTGTTCCAAGGACCCCATTCCTCACTTGAACACTGACAAATATACAGCTGCAATCAGACTGGTTCATCCCTGTGTTAGTATTGCGAAAGTGGTATTCAGACATGTAAAAATGTGCTTAGGATTTAGACATTATTGAATGCCCATAAGTCTCTGCAGGAATAAATCTGATTTATAACATCTGTATCCCATATTGTAAGGTAATATTTAAATATTTGTATTATGAGCCACTGTGACTATAAATCACCAGGCACAGGAGAGGGACTTTAATCAATGTAAAGTACTGATCTCCAATAGCAGGTTTTATGTCCCGCCCCACAAGGAAGGCCCACCAGCACCAGACAAATTATTGTAGAACGTCCAAAAGGACCAAAGACTTTGATTGCTCTCCCATGCACCTATGAAGAAGAGTTGTGCAAGTGAATTCCTTTCAGCAGCTGAATTTTCACTTAAAAGTGCAAGAGGGGAAGGGAATAGAAAGCTTTAACAAGGAGGAACTGTAGCTTTATGCTGCTTGGACTCTGAGGGGGAAAGGTTACTAAGCATAAGCAAAAGCTCCCCAGTGCTTAGCCTGTGTTAGCCTTCAAGGACATATACAGCTTGTTTATTATAGTGAGAGTGGGGTGCACTTGAGGGAGGGTACAGCACAGGTAAGAAGAGGCAGGGTGATGGTGGAGTGGGGGGTGGGAAGAAGTGGGGTGGAAGTAGGCTTGGGGGAAGGGGTGGAGTGGGGGTGGGGCCTGGTTCCCAGGCATATTAAAAAGTCAGTGCTTATGCTAGGAGTAACTATGCTAGGAGTAAGTGCCTATGCTAGGAGTAAGTTTGTTAAAGTGCCTAAGGATAATTAATTAGTGAAATCTAAGTATAGAACTTACAACCAATTTGAGGCTTTTGCCCTGTTTCCCAGCAGGTTGCCCTGAGGTCAGTACCCACGCTCTAGGGCCACTGCAGGACAGCTTCACAATGTCCCTCTGTATTTGTTAACAAATTATATCAGCATCAGGTCTAATAATTCTTTTGATAGTTGAAGTTATCATTTTAAACAGCAGACAGATGAAACTGTATCTCATTATGGTGGGGCGAGGGACAAGCCATGTGGCGATACATATGGCTGGTCATATGGCAGCCAAGATATCATTTTTAAAATGTATCTTTTTAAAGAAAACATTTTAAATATATCTTGTCGTCCATATGACCAATTTCACATAGATGTTTCTTTATTCTGGTAATGGTTTCTGATTTACAGTGGGTACATGCAGGACTTGAGTGTATTTCAGAATTGGAGGACAAATCTAGGATCTGAACAAAAACGTTCATTTTCCAGGGTGATGTGCATCTGGGAGATAAGAAGCAGAAGTGACTGCTGCCCTAATGAGAGAGAATTAATTCACTAATCATATTAAAGAACATGGTAGGAAGAGGGGCGGAGAGATGTACATTCTGGAAGACTTACACACACCATGGATATAACTATAAAACTTACATTAGAATTTTTTAAAATATATTTTAAAGCCTTACTATTATGAAAAAACAGCTATTAAATTCCTTTATTTGGGCCTGATCTAGTGCTCCTGGAAATCAAATGCATGACTCCCAGTGATTTTAATAGGTGTTGGATCGGAACCTGTAACAGCAGAGCTGTAATGAGTGTGTCTGCAATGTTGCTAGGACCAGAAGGGTACAGAAAAATATGGGCACTTGGGATCTAGATTATGTACCCGGAAATATTTTAAGGGATTTGGGGTGGGATTCATGAAGGGTTTTAGGCATTGCAATGCTGAACATCCTGGCACTAAACTTTTAGGTACCTAGAAAATCACAAGAATAACATCCCAATCTACAACGCTGAGATAGGCACCTAGACAATAAATGGGGAGAGATAGGTACTTAAGGGTATGTGTACACAGCAATATAAGACTGGGTTTGAGCCTAGGCTCAAGCCTAACCCCCTTTCATCCACACACTCCAACTGTGGTGACCTAGGGCTCGAACCAAGGGTCTGAGCCCACGTTAAGCTGGGACCTCGCGTCCAAGCACTGTTACTTTCCTGAGTGCATGTGGCTCTGGTTTGACTGGGGGCCCAGAAGTCCTCTGGGTGTATCCCAGAATTCCTGGCAGCAGACACGCCGTGCTGCTGGAAGCCAGAAGCACCACTGCTGCCTGGTCAAGCGCCCTCTCTGTTCCTGTTCCAGCTCCTTATCATGGCCATGCAGAGCTTGCCTGGAGCAGGGAGCAAAACTGACTTGTGGGATGTGGCTCCTAGACACGGGGATGTTCTGGGCTGAGCCAGGAGCCCTGCCGCTCTCCATCCCTGCTCTCTGTGCCTTGCTCCCCCCCCAACCCGGGCCCTCCCTGGTGATGCAGGTGCAGAGGAACCCAGGCAGCATGCACTGTGAGGGCAATGAGAAGGGGCCAGCCCAAAAACTCCCCACCAGTCTCCTGGGGGAGGGGAGAGAGAAAGAGAGAGAGTGAGAGTGGTGGTTTCCTCTGAAGCCTACATTTTCTCTCAAATTTCAAAACAAACAGATAAAAATAAATAAAAAGCCAACCACACAAAACCACCTTTCTTGAACATCCCTTTTTAAAAACTAAGAATCGCAAAGTTTCATTTGACAGCTCTGGAGACTGATGTCCTAATTATCCTCAGAACAGGTGCACAGGGGCATTTTCCTGCCAAGGTGACAGCCTAAGGTGCAGAGCCCAATTCTCAGAGTAAATGGTAGTTCGCTATAAAGCCGCCTCAAACTTGCAACCATTCTACTGAGACAGCCACCAAAGGAGCTACTGTGCTCCTTATGGACACCTGCGTCCTGTCAGTGGCACTGTAACAGTTAGGAAATAGGGTGGACAGTAGAGATTTCCCACAGTGCAACACATTCATAGGGCTAGAGTATGGACACAGGCAGGGCACCAAAGGTATTGTGGGGTAGGGTTACTTTGATCTGGGTCTGTGCACTGCAGTGTAGACACCAGCGCCCTAGGTTCCAGCACAGATCAGAAAATCCTTAACCTAGGGTTAAAATGCAGTGTAGATGCTCAACCCCAGGGTTTCCTGACACGGGTTAGCTGGCTTGAATCCCACTAACCCTAGGCTTACATTGCTAAGGAGACATACCCTCACAATGAAATCTCCACCAAAACCAGTACACTAGCCTAAACTAGCCAGTGAGAGATGCTGATGACAGAGGTATGTGCTAAGCCCTGTTCCTGGCTCCAAAACCAGCACCTAAGGCCAAGCTGCAGGATTCTGCTTAGTGATCCACAAATGGCAACCGGCTGCCTGAAGTAAGGTGCCAGCACCAAACTGCTTTGGGGGGGAATGAGCTAGGTGACCTCTCACTGCCACAATTTTTAGCCAGGTGGTTAGGGCACTTGCCTGGGATGTGGGAGACCCAGCTTGAATTCTCCTCTCTCCCCACCACCCGCTCCTGGAGGAGGATCTCCTACTCCTCAGGAGAGTGCACTAACCACTGAGCTATGGGATATTCCAATGTGAAATTCCTTCAGTCTCTCCTGTAAAAGCTGTTGCATCCTGGAAAACTAATGAAAAATGTGATTTGAGCAGCTGGACTGGACCCAGGTTCTCCTACTTCTCAGCTGGGTTCCTGACCATTGGGCTACAGAGTCATTCACACTCTTTTTCTGGTCTAATGTGGATCATGGTGGAGTCATAACTGAGATTTAGACACCTAAGCACCATCATGGATCCCACCCTTACTCTTTAAGACTGGAAACATGGCCACTGGTTTCTCCAGTATGTTCAGTTTAGAGAAAGTCTTTAAAAGAGCCCCAGTTAAAGAACTCTCTGATACCTACCAGGACAATATGATGGGTTAGTGGCTCACACTCTCCACCCAGCTGAAGATCTGAGTCTGCACAACCAGGTCTTAAGAGATGAGGGAGATGGAGGCCATTTAAGAATTTTCTCAAGTGCCTTCCTTGAGCTAGTGCTCAGGGTGGCATTCATCATGGATTCCACAGGAAGTTACATCCAGTCCTCCTTTGCTCTCAGATGGAACTTGAGTCCTGTGAGGAAGTGGCAGCATAGGATAAGAAAAGGGATGGAAGCCCAGATTATCATACTCAGAAGGAAAAGAATTATTGGTGTAAATAGTTCTTGCTGTTGGGGGATGAAATTTGCTCCACTGTAGGCAGATTTTCACAATACCCTCCAAACCATTTAAGTCCCCATCTAAATCCTCAACAAATATTACCGATGGCCTTCTGTGGGTCATTGTCTTATAGAAAAGTCCTATAGAATTTAACTGTGATGAAACCAACAGTATTCTATAGAAATTACTCTAAAAACCTATAGAATTTAATAGAGAATTGTAAGCTTCCTATAATTTTTTTAAACTAACCTATAGATTCTCTATTCAACTATATAGAATGGTTTTAAAAATATATAGAAAGGTTATTATTTTCTATATGACATTGCAATGAGAGTTTTCTGCACCAGAGCAAATTCCCCCTGGAATGAATTGCTTGTAGGCTTGAGGGTTTTCTCATTCATATGTATTTAATACGCATCAGCATACGTACTTCCAGGAGCTAAGGCCACCTCCAGCTGTGCTGACCCTACTCTTATTTTGAGAAATAAGCATTTAAAGAGTTGATTACACAATGTGATTATAGAAAATACCAAGTCAGCGTACATATGGCTTTGTTTGTCAAAGGTAGCCCAAGGTGTGCTAGCATAAATTCATTCACAACACTCATAGCAAGGTGGGTTCAGCCAACAAAGTCAGAACTCAGTAAAAAGTTAAAAAAAAATAATTAAGCCTCACCTGCACCAAGAAAATAACCATGTCTAAGTATTGTTTGTGACTAAGCTATGTTATAATACAATTTATTCTTGCCTACGTGAGCAGGAAAAAAACCACCACATTTATAACCATGTTTTAGCCTAGGGACACAATTTTCCTCTTACACTAACTTTCAATTAGTGTGACTCTAACTGCAGTGGAGTTACTTATTTACATCAATGTAAGTGAGGTCAGAATTGGGTGTTAGGCTAAATATGATTTCCTAATATGGTTGTAAGCATATTTATTTTCTGTCCTCACTGGCAAAGAAAACCTAATCTTGCTGCACTTTATATATAAGCATAAACACTTTTATTTTGTTTGCCTTTACATTAGAGACTGGAAGAGTTGGTTACTGAACCAGTTGGATAATATCTATATAACACACCAGTGTCCACACTGCATATGCTGTTGTGAGAACTATGTTGTTTTGCACTATGTTCACACTTGAATGGTACTACGTTGTTGCAGTTCCACTGCCCCCTGGATACCTATCTCACAAATTTCTATCAGTGATTCCTAAAACATTGGGGTGTGAGAGATTTTTGAAGACCTCCTGACAGCTCAGCAGAGTTGAGGTAGAGGTGTTCAAACTCACATAATTCCCATGGGATAACACCCATAAATCCTTCTCTCAAAATGGAGGCCAGGGTGAATGGACAGGTCTTGCTTAACAAGAAAGATTTTTGCTGGAACTTTCAAAAAGCAGGCATGAGATGACTGAGGTCAGGTAGTGGCGGATATCATGGCAATAGCTGTGGAAAGTTAGTTGAGGAACGGTGCTCACCAGGTGGACTGACACTTTTGGATCCACACCTTGAACACAGACTGGTGGAACTGAGTTGTTCTCAAGAATGAGCCATGGTAGTTACATAGCTTCACAATGAGAAGGGAGACTTTTCAATACACCTCTGACAAAGTCCTGCCTTTGCAGGACCAGAGCAAGATGATGAGAAGTGACCAGCATGGTAAAGAGTGTGGAGATTGCTTTGTGGAACTGCCTAACCTAGATAGTTGGATAGCAAGATGAGGCTAGGAAAGCCATAGTGATACCTTCTGTTGTGAGGGTGTGCATGATAATACATCATGAGCTGCAGACATGAGTGCTCAAAGAGGTCACTGGACAAATGAATGGGTGGGGTTCCTGGAACTGTGCAGAAGCGATTGATGTAACCCAAATGCCAATTCTGTGCTTTGCTCACAAGCTTAGAAGTATATTGACAGAAAAGGGCACTGCTCAGTGGTGATGCAAGCCTTAATATATCATTGTGGCAAGTTGATGGCCGTGTTCATAGTGCTCCTCCCCTTTGGCACTCTCAGTGCTATTATTATACTATTGTCATATCTAGAATGCTGGCAACATGTATTTGAAGTCTATACTTTGACAAACACTTGGAAATCATCACAAGAGCTGCCTTTTATCATCATTAAACTTTGCCAGACTGTGGTCAGCAAAAAAGCACTCTGGCTGTTGACGATTAAGGCTTTTGTTATTTCCAAGGGTGATTATGGTAACTATTTATTTTTGGGCCCCACTGATTGTGCTATTCAATGCACTGTGGCTTCCTGTGGATGCTGCAGATCCGTTTCTTAGCAGAATCTGGAGTAAAGTGAAAAAAATAACTCTGCATTGGTTCCTCTGCATAATTCCTCACTGATTTTCAAATGTCACGGCTCTTCTTCAATTCTCACTGAACCACATTCCCAGAAACTTCCATGGGAGATGGACTAGGAAAGGATTGGCTAGAAAACTGAGGGAATGGTTCCTCCCTGACCCAGGCTCCATGTGCTGCAGAATTCATTGCAGAAAGATATTGCCCTCCCATTGGGGCACCATCCAGTCCCACCATCCCCAGGCTTGTGGAGAACTCCTGCAAGTCCAGGCATCTGCCTATGGAAAAGCCCTAAGATGGGCCAGGCCTGGAGCCCTTTGATGATTGGGAATCCCTTCCACTCTCAGAGGGCGTTAGAGATACAGAGGATTTGCAAAGCTGGCTTCACCAGTCATCTGAAGATTCCCTGGAATAGGGGGAACCCCCAGTGGCATACAGTCAAGATAGCCAGCCCTACATCAACATTTCTACTCATTGCTCTGTTGTAGGGGGCATGCCAAGGAGGGAGATGGCATGGCTGAATGCTGCTGTCATTGAGCAATACTCAGCTGCTATGCCAGTCCACTGGGGCCGTTACCAGCTGCCACAAGTTAGAGCAGCCCCAAAGACTGTATGCATGTAAGTGGCATATAGCTGCCTTTATTTCCAGGTCCTGGACCAAGCTCAGCTCTGACAGACTCTTTTTCTGTAAGCGATGAATAACAACAACAAAAAATCAATGCATCAGTCCTTGGATTCTTGCAGGTAGCAAATGAAACACTTCAAGGCCATTTAATGTTTTCACTGGAAAATTTAAAATCAATGTATTAAAAATAATTGATGGATGTTGTGGGAAGAAAAGCAGACCTTACACATGGCATTTGAAAATGCTTTCCCTTCATTATGCTTTTAATATACTCTTCTGGAGGTAAAGCTGTACCTTGGTCCTGAATCATATTAAGTTCCCATTACTGTTATTACTTCTATCATTATCACACCACCACATCCAGTCTATCAGTCTAAGAGGGATTGGCTATCGGCCTCCAGAGGATACTTTGGACTCTACTGTATATTTTCAGACACTGGAACAACGAGAAAAGCACTTTTCATGCACTCCCTGCACTGATTAGGACAGAGGCATTTACGTTTCTAGACTTAATGTCCCAGTGTTTTCATTTATAAATCCTTTTTTGTTTTTTTTTGTTTTCTACAAAACTGACAGTGGCTACATTTTTTCACCCAGAAGGAAGGCATTCCCTGTACACTCTTGCTCTTCTATTTGTCTAACAAGGGATTTTGAAGACATGGAGTTTGAACAAATACATGGCAGATAGCGTGCAAAACATACTAACTCCTCCACTATATATATATATGGGTTCAAAGAGTCAAAGGTGTTAACATAAGCCAGTCACTGTCCAACACTAAGCAGTTTTAAACAAGCTTTAGGGTTTGATACACAGAGACCCTAGCCTGCCTAGTACCATGGCAAGGCATCATTAAACATTCTTGTAACCTTTTATTAAAAATACAGAACAGAAGGAAAAACAGGTAACGCATTTTAAATGTAAAGTATTAAACAAGGTTTTTAGTTTAACAACATCCCTTGTTCCTTTTCTCTCTAGCTGGAAAGTGTCTTTAGGAAGGGGGGAAAAAAACGTATATGCCAGTCTCTTGGATGGTATCAAAGATGGTAATAAATGTCCATTTGAGATAGGTTGAGGCTGTTGTTTATTAAGTTCGAAATCCATTTTCTAGAAGACAAGACACACACACACACAAACAGGGAAGAGGAAAGAACAACAACAATAGCAAATACAGTTTCTGTCTCTGGTGTTGACTCTCACTTGCAACCTCACTGCTGGAGAAACACACTGTCTTATTTGCCACTCTGAGACCTGGCAAGCTTGGGCTGTTTAGGGCATTGCTTTCAATTGCCTCTTTCTATTAACAGGCTTACAGTAATGTTGCAAAATATACAGTCTTGCCTGGATAAACCATATTCTTCTTAAATGGTAAAAGGAGACATAGGAAAGAGAAGAAATAAGCTTGTGAAGAGAAAAGGACAATTGGGAAGGGAAAATTGTGGGGGAGACAAAGTCTTACATCTGAGGGGGTGTCTGGGATCCATTTGGATGTGGTGGAGGTAGCGATGTCATTTGGTTCCCTGTCTCTCACCTAGTCTGGTCAGCACATCTTCCAGGCAAAAGATGGAAAAGGTCCAGGATCCCAAGGGATGGTGGGAGTGGCAGCCACAATGGTGAGGTTGGTTCCTTCTCCTTCTCTCATCTTTCTGTCAGCCAGCATCAAGGTCCATTAGCTTTTCCCAGAAAAGTCTGTCTCTGAAGACCCCGAAAGGGAGTGATAAACAGAACAGTTCATCCCCTCATTATTTTTTCCACCAATCAGGCTCAATTTCTGACATGCCAAATTTGGTTCACTGATTTCTGATCTCATATTTTCCATGTTTACTGGGCATGATCTTATCATAGCCTTTGAGTTATATTCTGGGCTAATTCAGTCTTTTTGTCTTCCTTTTGTCCTTTTCCTATCAACATTTTTGTTATAGGTTATCATGACATTTTATGACTTTTCACTCACTTCTTACAATTAAACTCACAACTAGGGTAAATGTGTAGGCCAAATTATTACAGCAACCCTTCTTTCCTTCCATTCCCCTCTGCTCAGGGAGCCATTACAATTTCAAAGTCAATAAACTTCAAACTACTCTATGAAGGACTTACATAATGGACCTGCATGGTTTCTTTAAAGTTGTGTCCTATTAGGTAAAAAAAATCCCAGAAGATTTACAATTTGTCAATCATTTGAGATTATTTTTGCCTGATAGAATAGAACAGCCCCAAAGGAATCATGCTTGTCCACTGTGTAAGTCCTTCATAAAATAGTTTGTAGGTTGCAATATAAATAAAAAGGTTTAATTATACTAACTATACTATATAGTAAAGTTATTGTGCAAGTGAAATGAGTGCTCAAAAGGGGAGTGATAGCACTCAGTAGAGGCAGGCATTTTATATGGTACGCAAGTCACCCGAAACAGCTCACCCAAGGCAAATAAAAATCTGATTCATGCTTCAGTATTTTTCACCATGACTATAATAATTCAAGCCTCTCGCAAGTCTTTCTGCTATTTATGTACCAACCTTACCATTTATTCACAATTCTGCTACTGTTTCATTTGCTACTGTTCCCAAAATTATTTTGTTAACCTTCCATTCAAACTCTTTGAAATAGTTACCACTGGATATGAGATTCCAGTTTAAAAATACCTTTTCAACTTCAAATTCTTTGAGAAACTGATTTCCTGCTTACTAAGTAATCTAGACAATTTCTTTACTTCTTCCTCCTTTGATGTCTGCTTATCCTGTATTTGCTGAATTGCTGCCTTGGTGATAGTTGGCACAATTACTCTCATTATTTTAAATACTTTCTTCTGAGATTGCAATTCATCGCCCCCTTCCATGTAGCATTTTTAATTTGCTGAAATTTTCAATATATTTAAATTGTGAATTTTGTATTAGCTTTTTTATTAAATAATCATAAAAAGATGATAATAAATATACGTTCATGTATAAAGTAATGCTACATAATATGCCCCCAGCACTGCCCCACTCTCAGCAGGTGCCTGGAGAAGGGCCAGAAGTGTATGGACCCTGGATTCAGCCTCACAATGCATCAGCTAGCAAAAGCTAAACTGGCACCAGTGGGAAAATGACCTGCATCCAGGAAAGGAGCTATAGTCAGTTACTTCTGGAGGGAAGGAAGGAGACACAGGAAAATAACTGTTACAATGGGGAAGCACAGCTACGTGCCCTTACACTGAACATAGAACAATGGTGGCTCAATCCAGCCAAATACTTAGCAGTTTATTTTGTTAGGCTTCAGGTTTGCTTTTTAAACACAATTTTACAGCTTGTTCTTAATGATGGATCTGAGCAAAATCCCAGATCCAAATATCCCTGAGTGCTGTGAGATTCAAAATCCAGAGCCGAGTGTTATGGATTCAGACCATTACTACTTGTTATGCAAGTCTTGGACAGCACACGCTCTGGTAAATTAGGATAGAATCCTACCTGGTCAATGAGCTGTGGAATGCTCCAACTTTCTGCTGCTGCTAGAAAACACATCATAGATGAAGCAGCTCACATCATTAGAAACTCAGTGACTGCTGATAATCATCATCACACTAAGTCTTACATTTTCCTCTTGTGCTTCAGTACAAAACAGGACCTCCATTAGCCTTGTGAACCAGACAGAATCTTTAGTTTTGAAGAAGAGTTTCAATCATAAAGCTCTCTAACCTTAAATGTTCCCATTTGATATGACTAGAAAGGCAGTGATGAAGTGAGGGAAAACCTTGATAATAATGCCGTGATCATGGCTAGCTGTACTATTTGATCAGGCCATTTGATTAAAAGTGGCTTGAAGAAGTTTTGGATAAGGAAAACCAACATCTTAAGTGTAACCAGAACAAGTTATAACAAGATCTTTAAAATCTGTAATTTAAACAACACCTTCTATTTGAAGAAACACAATTCTACCTCTGTTAAAATCTCTGTATTTTCCACTTATTGAGCATTTGATGTAGACCCACATACCTATTACTACCGATGAGAAAAGTGCACGAGGAGACACTGTGACACCCTTTGTTGCCAACAAACAAGTTATAATACACAAGTTTGGTGGCCAAAGAAAAATCTGCCCTGAAAAGAACATAATTTGAACCAAAAGCTCAGGTCCAACAAGAATTTGCCATGTTGGAAGAAATCAAAAACCCACCTGCTCTACTATTCTAGCTCTGGTTTTCAGTTCATAACAAATACTGCAATAAGAAACATCTTTCCCCACACTACATGAGGCACCTAAAGGAGCAGTGCTATGAAAGGAAATATCTTCCTGGCACCACTTAGGGAGATTGTCTTTTTATTCTACTAGGAGGAGCAGCAAACTCGACAGAATAAGGCATATCTACATCTTTGCTTGTTTGTTCAGCTTCTCTTCTAAATATACAATTTGAACCCTGTTAAAGTAAAATGAAAACCCTACATGCTTCAAGATGAGACTGTAAATTCAGTGGAATAATTTCCAGATGATGTAGTACTTCTAATCATTATTTATCTCCTGGTAAGATGCAGATATGAAGACTGTCTTTTAAAGAATGGTTTCTCGGTCTGGTAATTTGTGGATAGTGAATATCTATGATGTGCCCCGTCTCTCCTTCCTTGCCTGACTCATTCTCTCTGAACATCTGCTAGCTCTGATATGTCTCCCAGAAGAGGAACATTCTGAACACAGGACTGCCAGCCAGGAACTTCTGAAAATTCCACATTGGTGTTGTTAAAATATGTACCCGCTTCTGTATTTTGGCACCTCAGTGGCTGCTCAATTTCAGAGGTGCCAAATACTCACGGGTCCCACTGATGCCAATGCCTAATTTTAGGTATCAAATTTTAAACCTCTCTCCTGTTTCCTCATCTGGGATCTGATCCAAAATGCACTAAAGTAGATCATTGGGAATCTCTCAAGTAACTTCAATGGCTTTTAAATCAGTCCCTTAGCCTTTATTGATCAGCATTGGCACATACTTAATAAACTAACATTCATTACTGATAGTATTCAGAGAGAGCCAGATCTTGCAGGCCATACACCTACTGGAAAAAAACTCTTTTCCAAGGAGTAAGTATACACCACTGTAATTACAGTACTATAATAAAAAGTGTAAGCACTGAAGTTATATCATTTCTCTTATTCAAAATAAAATAGTATGTGCATTAAACATTTGTTAATATAAATAATTTTGGAGCATTTCTGAATTACACTCAAAATAATTACTGTTTTAATAACCCCTTTATTATTGTAACATGTGGTGCAATAGATATGAAATAATTTCAGTCTCCAAACGGTAATATATCACAGAAATTGTAGAACACAGTGCCACTATCTTGTTCTCAGTAGAATTTCAGTACAGTTTTTAACCAGTGCTATGGAGAGCCAAATACAATGATTTAATCCCAATACCCCAAAGATCTTCTTATTTCCAGTGGGACAACAAGCTGAGGAATCTAGGAAGAGAGTCAGAGAGTTCCTCAGGTATGTCTGCACCAGAGCTACAAGGTGTAAATTCCAGCTGGAGGAGGCAGGCCTTAGTAGCACTGAAAAGAGTATGTAGCTGTGCTATGTATGAGTAGTGGGAGAGGCTAGCCATCCTGAGTGCAATCTGAGCTGAGCCCATAGGCACATACCTGGGGCAGCTGGGTCCTCCTGCTTCTCGCACCAGCATGGCTACAGTTTTATTATTGGTATGCTAACTGGATCAGAGCTAGTGCAGGTATGTCTACTCAAGATGGAAATTATACCTTTCAGCTCCAGTGTAAATCAAATCTTGCCCTCTAAACAAATATTTTATGCTTATACATGGGTTTTCTACAGACTCCACTTATTGGCATTGGATGATGTTCTCAGGATTGTCCAGCATCATTAACTTAAACATTAACTGAATACCTCACAGCAACGAATTTATTCAGTGACTGTGGCTGTGACGTTGCGCTCGATAATGTTTTATGGAAATATGCTTATGAGTGTGAATATAATGTAACTGGAATATACTTTATGCAAAAGGTCTTTTGTAAGGTATCATAGCTGAGGTTATAAACTACTGAATATATTCCTCCTATTTGTATGCATGTATCATTCTTGTATCTGAAGCTAGAAATATGAAGGATAACTCTGAGGTCCTATTGTAATTATGCAATGTGTGGGCCATTAATGGTTGTTTGGAAGCTTGATGGCTCCCATTGACTAGGACAATTGGTTGTAAATGGTCTGTTTACTTGCAAACCTTCCTGGGTGTGTCCGGGCCAGCCCTGGAAGAATGGAGGCTGGGGTCTCAAAGGACATGTGAACATGTCACCTGGTACTGGAATCCATCTTAAACCTAGTGTTTTCCCATTTGGAAGGAGGGGTGGGGACCCAGAGAGACAAAAAATTCCTGCTTGTGCTAAAGATATAAAAGGGGGTGGAACAGAACAAAGGGGGCTGCCAGTCACGAGAACACCCTGTTTTCCACTTACGAGGTCTGCTGGAACTAACAGTGACTGTACTGGGAAAAGGATTGGGTCCAGGCTAGGAAGAAATCTACTCTGTAAAAAAAGCTTATTGGAAATCTCTGAGGGTGAGATTTCACCTGCAATCAGTTTCTTAATATATTAGGCTTAGACTTGCATGTTTTTGCTTTATTTTGCTTGGTGACTTACTTTGTTCTGTCTGTTGTTACTTGAAACCACTTAAATCCTACTTAAAGTCTTAAATCCTACTTTTTTTCAGTCTTATACAGGATGGACAATTTATGAGTTTACCCGATATGAGATTTATACAAAGTAAAACAGATTTATTTGGGGTTTGAATCCCATTGGGAGCTGGGTGTCTGGCTGCTGGAGACAGGTGACCTTCTGAGCAGTTTTTGATTAAAGTCTGAGGCTTTAGGGGGGCATGGACCAGACATGGGTCTGTGTTATAGGAGACCAGCGTGTCTGGCTCAACAAGGCAGGGTTCTGGAAGCCCCACGCTGGCAGGGAAAATGGGCTCAGAGGTAATTCCAGCACATCAGAATACAGTCCCAAGAGGGATCTCTGTGACCAAACCCACCACAGTAGCCTCTTTCCTGCTAACTGAAATTACATGAGCAGAGCACAGTTTTCTCCAGATTATTATTCAAAATTACTTGACAAGTTTTCATTTCTGTAAAAAAATTTTGTCTTTCTGGACTAGAACTTGGCAAAAAAAGTTTAAAACATTTGCAACAAAGAACAGGGAGCATTTCTCGTGAGGTTTATTGGGTTTTTTTATCAGCTGCAATGGCTACACTGTAAATAGTTTGCATAGATATTCAACACTTGATATTCAAAAATTCAAGCTGTGTTGGTTAATTGTGATTGGTTATAAATCACATGCTTTCAGAGGAATGTAAATATATAGAAGATGGGCTGGCTTCAAAAAGCCCCGGGAGCTTTGAATCTCTTAGAGGGAGGTAACAAATAAGTAACATTATGCATTTTAGAAAACTGTCAGCACTTTCCTTGCTGGGCTGCACGGGTCGAGCCTGAGGTATTGTTTCTAGAAAGATTAGGTCTCGGTGAGATTTATCAGCTAGGAATCCTCATTACCTTGCATTATGTCTCATTCTGCTGGACAGAGCGAAAGGAGTGTATATGCCAGCGGCGAATTGCTTCCCTCCCTTGCCCCCTTGAGCAGGGGGAAGCAGGAGAGAACTGTGCCTCAGATGGGTATTGCTAAGGCACCGTTTCTTCCTGGGCTACTGTGGGGTTAGGCAGTTTATTCATCACTCTTTGATCAGGGCTATGCCTAAAGGCACAATCTTAGCCCAGTGGTATTAACGGTACTGTCACAGTAAATAAAGTAGGCCTCTGTGCCAGAACAGGGCCCACATGTGGCTAGATAAGAGGGCAAGAAGCACCTAGGGACTAAAAAGGACCAGGGAGTCTCTGAAGGGAGAGACCCAGTGAGACAAGACACCTGGTGAATCAGAGCTGCCTGAGTGGGAGTCCTGGGCAGGTGAAAGATAGCACAGACCAAGGGAACTACGGTAAGTCCCAGAAGGCAGAAAAAGGTGTTTCCTTGGGAGAGCTGAAGACGAGGAGAGCAGCAAGAGGAGTTTGTTGGCTGACTTCCCAAGTCAGAGAGCCAGGACCAGATGGCTTAAGAGGGCAGAAGGCAGGAGAGCAACAGAGGGGCTTACCTGACATCATCTCCACACTGGAGAGCTGGACCCAGAGGAACAGTGATACACCCCGGGAATGAGGGATGCTGCCCTGGTGGAGAAGATATCCTAGCAGAGAGGCTGTGAGGGTTCCCACTGGGAAGAGCAGGGTTTCACTTCAGCTGGAAGAGCCATGGTGGATGTCCTCCTGAGGGACAGAAGAGGACTGATGAGGAGCCTTGGTGTGATGGAAGATACCGGAATGTGGTATGGAAGGACTCACAGTAGAGAAGCTAGTGAGAGCAAGGGGTGGGGTTGAAGCTGGGAGAGCCTGTGTTTAAAGTGGTGTAACCTATGTTAATTAAGCAAATTCTTTATCAACTTCTGTCAATCACTGGAGAACTGTTGTTTATAAAAGCCAAGTCCTTCATGTTCAAGTTAAATGGACTACAGATCTGTAGCCATTTCTGTGGATCTTCCTTAAGTTAAATTCAAATATGCTAGAATTTAAAAACTGCTTTTATGAAGACACGGACAGAAATACACACACAATGTATGTAAACCCACTTACACGCTCTAAAAAGAAATTGCAGCAAGGACACCTTAAAAACTGGAGCCTATTCATTTTTGTTCTCATTGACTTTGTTTATTCATAAGATCTCCAGCTTGACAAATGTAACAGTATTCATTTACATGATGATTGTTACAGTAATAATATCTGTTCTACTTCCCATAATGGACTGAAATGTTTACTGGTGAAAGTTGGAGTGTCTATCTACAATACATCCATTAAACTGCATAATCTCTGGTTTAATTGAAAGTACTAATATACCTGGCATCCCTGTTTTCTGTAAATTCAAAGGTCAGGTATTTTTATGGACAACATAAATAGGCATCGTCACTGAAACACTAATGCACATTAAATTGCATTTCATCAATATTTCATGCCTTAGCCTGAGTTGTGAGAAGTGGTGATTTACATGGAAATCTGATTATTATTATTAGTCACCATGTGTGCTGTTTCAGGCCACTTGCAAATGTAAAGGCCTATAGAATGATAAACATGGCTTTATATTATATTATATTTTGTATTTGATTGCTAATTCAATGTAATTATTGCAGGTTTCTTCCTCTTCATACAAGAAATACATTTGATTCAAATGTTGTTCTTAATCTGAGCAGAGAAGTCACTCCTATGGAACCTGTTCTTCTCATAAATCTATTAGAACGTGTCTTTAAAGTACCTATTTGTTTGAATAAACTTTTGACAGACCTGTAATAATATTAGGAAACTTTATTTATTTACAGTCCAATTCTGCCATACTTCTCCATTACTCCAGTGTAAATCAGGACTTCTTCCATTACAAGCAGTGGAGTTTACCACTGTAAATGTAAGGATGATCAGTATCCTGTTGGAGTGGGATTTTTCAAAAACACCTGACTTTCAATAGGACTTGTGTTGCTGAGTCAGTTAAAGCAGGGGTCTCCAAACTTTATGAGACGAGGGCCATACAAGATTTTTAAAGGGGCTTCGTCAGCCGAAGCGACTGTGAAAAAAAATATATATGCAAAATATATGCAAAATCATTAGTGCATCTCTAAACTCAGTTTGATACTGGTGTGCAGGTGACAAACTGGTGCTTCTTCGGCCGCTCGGTTGGGGTCTCCTCAGTCCAGTGCCCACTTTTCCATTTATTCTTGAAGTTGTCCCACTCATCTCTGGGGCATTTGCACTTGGCCAGGATACGAACATCTCTTCTGTGTAGGCCGTGCATGTCAGTCATGCCATCCAGCTTGTCCTAGAACTCAGTGTGTTTGTTATCGAGCTTGAGTTTGGGCAGTTCGGACAGTAGTGCCTGTTTTTCCTGTGGAGTAAAGGGATGGCAGATATCAGTGGTTTGTGTGTTAAATCCCCATGTTGGCCGACCCTTATCATTAAGATTTCTGATCCTTCTGTGCTGTGTCCTAATTGGAGCCATATGTTGTACTTGCTCCCTGGGGCAATTAACCCCTGTGGCTCCCCCTCGTTATTCCTGGGGGTGCCCAGATTTGACCCTTGAGATGCTGGCCCATATAGGGACATGTATGGAGAGGGTTCTGATTCATCTCTTCTGCCCCTCACTGCCAGATCTGCCCACGGATAATTAATGGGTGGTGCAGTTGGCTGGCTGGCAGTTGGTTGACGAGTGCTGGGTGTGAGCTCCCCCTCCTCTGATCTGGGGGGGGGTGTCCCAGGCAATGATTGTGATTCTCTTGCTCGGGGATCTTTTCCATTTTCCTGACAATTACACATTGTAAAGGGAGTGTTATTGTTTTGGCACGGGCTTTTATTTCTTAGTGCCTTATTCTCAGCTTTTAAAGTCATATTTTATTTTTCTTTTATGTTGATATATTCAATATAAACTATTACTGCTTTGTTTGTTTCATCACCTTTCTGGTCATTCCACCATTTAGCCAATACTTCCTCTGGCCTGGCTGCAGCATAGTTTGCTTTTTTAATTGCTGCCTGCCGAGTTTTTATGTGTTTTTACTCTAAATATTCCCGAGGGCTGACTATCGCCTCCCCCTTTGATGCCATGGCTTTTAATCATCCTGGCTGCTGACTTTATTGGGAATGTTTGTCTCCCTCCTTAAATACTGTGATCTCAGTTCCCACAGCTGTCAACCTTGATGGGGATGTACATTCCCCCCCCCTTGAATTGTGTCTTAAGTTACACACAATTGCTGGCCCTATGTGTAGGCTCGTACCATCCGAGGGTATATACATCATGTGCCTGGTGGGGCGTCCATCAGGACTTGCAATGTTACATGCAATGCAGAAGTGGGACCACAAGTTCTGGGCTTAACTCACAGGCAATCACTTGCTGGTGGTTTGTCCAAGTCCTCCATAACATACACTTCAGTTTAAACAGTATCTATCCCTTTTGTACTTGCATCCCCTCCCAATTGGTACCCTTATTTAACCCCTATGTTTTGACTACACATGGCTAGGTTCCTTCACACTTAAATTTTAAAAAGTGGGAACAAGATGTGTCTGAAGGGGATGAGAAACTTCTCTCCCTAGCCTAATGAGGTGGCAAATCAAATATACTCACCTGTCTTTGGATGTCAGTCTCAGCTCCCAATCAGTTCACAAACTTGCATCCCGGACAAGCCCCCATCTGAAGGATTAGAAATGGATGCGTTTACAGTCAAGCACAGGAGTTTATTATGCACTGCGCTGGCGGAGTGTCACTTTTCTTATTAGGTTCAGAAATACTGCAGAACAATGGATTACAATAGGGTTCTATACAATAGGGTGCTCATTGGGTGGAGAGAAGTGACAGGCCTGAGTTTTCCCAAGCCGCTGGATAGGTTCTAGCAGCTAGACAAGATAAGCACAAAACGCCAATGGTCGAAAAGATTACATAATGGCTCTGCCCATGGTTCAAATTAACATATTGCTAACACAGGTAATTACCCTTAAACTATTTCTATTGAAGTGTATAGGTTAAATCCTAATTTTGGGGCCCAGGGGAATGAGGTAAAAGCTCTCCCGGTTGACCAACAGGTACATTCCAGGAGAGGTAAAGCAAAAAGCAGTAATTAGTATCAACCAATAACAACTGTTTATAGTTTAATCCTTGCATTTCTGTGAACTGGGATTGACAAACATCTGTGAGGGGAGGGTGTCATTACTCATGTCAAACATGTTCGACCTCTCCCTGAACTCTGTTCTGGCATCAGTACCAGGAAGTTATTTTGGAGTTACCTCTCAGCGTATCTATAACTTGTGATAAAGACACCCAGTTACAGCTCACCATCTGGAGTCATGCTGACTCCGCTCATTGACTTGAAACACACAAGGTTGTCTGTTTACCCCACTTTTCTCTTGGCAATGTATTAAATGGATTATGGCCCTTCTGTAAGTCCAAGGACCCAAGTCCTGAGAGACTTTGTCTGTGGATGGTAGAGGTGGTTGGGCTTAAACCTGTGAACTGATCTGTCCCCCCTCATGGAAATAACCAATGTTGGCATCCAAATCTTTCTTTACTATTCAGAAGCCATGCCCATGCCATACCCAGTTGTCTCCAGCTTAATTTTCATAGCACGTTTGACAGAATGTATTTGAGAGGAAAATGTGAGCAAAATTGAAATACAGGTATTAAGCAGGATGACGGGAGGGAGCTCAAACAGCATGAAATGAAGTTATGCTAAGACCTGATTTAAATATGGCTGATTTCTGCCAAAAGCGCAAATGTATTCATGCTATCAGATGCACAGTGAAGAGCAGACAAGGCTCCAGAGACATCAGAAAAGGTAGGGAAGGCAAAAATGCTGAACAGTTTGAGATGAATGAATTTAGGATAAGGGATTAAAAGGTCAACCAGTGTGGAAAAAGTCAGATCATCAGCAAATCAGTGAGCTTTAACAGTTGAGAGAAGGAACTGGGTGCTGATCTTGGATTCTGGAAACCAGCAAAAGATGTACAACAGTATGAAGATGCTTTGAAGTTCTTCGTCAAATAAAAGGTGCTCTAATTTGGCCATGTTCTTTCTTTATTTTCTTTTGGGGGGGATGGAGAGAGGGTAGTGTTGTGGTGGTTATGGTTTGGGTTAAACCTTGTTAAGGTTAGATTAAAACCTTGTCGAAACTGATGGGTGTGAAGGCATCCTTCACTGAAGATTGCTGTAAGAGACAGTTGTGGAGCCCCACCTAAAACACAGCACAAAAGAGGTCTGCCCAGAATTTAGCACCATGGGTGCATAGGGTTCTACTGGGTATTATGTGACCCACACTCCTCTGGTCAAACAAGCTAAAATGCCAGCGGAAACTGAGCTAGCATACAGAGATAGAAGCAGAGGTAGAAAGCCAAGCAGCAGTCAGGAAGCACAGTGTGGCCCTGGGAGAACCAGTAAGAGAGATTCTGCGCAGGGGTACTGGATGAAAGTAGCTTATACCTGTGAACAAGGACACTGTCTCCTATTATTTAGGCTCCTCTTGAAATCAGGAAACAGGATTTTGTATTCTTTGCAAATGAACAAGATTGCATCAAAGGTACCAGACGCCATCTTCAGTGCCTCCTGACTGGAGCATCCTACAAGAGCCTGAATTTTTGGTTAGCCACTCTTGTCAAAAGGAGTAACATTATTTTAGTTCTTTCCATTTCTGAAAGCTTTAAGCACAAGTTCTGGGTGCTTTCTATTGTGGCTTCATCGCCATTTGCACTTTTCCCTGAAGTTTTCTTGGTGCTGGTTGAAGACTGATTTATTGGTATCTGTGTGAAACCCAACCAGAGTAGGAATATGACAAACTTGGAGTATGCTGGCTTTGAAATATGTTGCACACATGGTACCTTAATAATACTTTTACTCTCGCTGAATAGTACCTAACCCCTCAGTGGGGCTACTCAAAAAGTCTAAGGGTGGCAGCTGTATACTATGGCACTTAAAATATTACTGTAAACATCATACAAAGAACCAGACTTTTTGACACTAGCGAAGTTATTGAATAATTCCTCAGAATCTATACACACAAAATAGGAGTTACTTGGCACCAGTGTAATTCAATTTAAAATTTTCCATCTATATGTCAAACACTGAATTCCTTTGTTATGGTCTATTTGAAAGCCTACTGGAGCTGGCTGCTACAATGTCAATCTGTTTCTTAAACCTTACGTAAATATATTGTCTCATACTATAGCATTAGAATTTATAATCCCTATTCCATGATGAGATATAATGTGTCTCAATTAAAACTATCTCTATATAGATTTTTTCCTCAAACATCCAATTTAAATAAAAAAAATCAGATTTTTTATTATTATTTTTTTAAAACTCATTCCTTTTTATCCACCCTGACACCGCAGCATGGGGGGAGGGGATTGGTCCCCAGCTGGAGTGAAGCAAGGGCCAGGGGCAAGATGAGCACTGTGGGACATGGGTGGAGGAATAGTCCCTGTTGACTGAAGCAAGGCAGGGGCCGGGGCAAAAGCACAGTGGGGCAGGACCTAAGGTTGGTCCTTGCAGCAAAGCAGGGGCCGGGGATTAACTGCAAGCGCACCAGGGCTCTCCAGGCTGAAACTGACATTGCCGGGGGGGGGGGGGGGAGGAGAGCTGCCTGCAGGGCTCCCCGTGGGGGGGGGGAGAGAGGGCAGGGAGCTGCAGCCCACAGGGCTCCACGGGTGGGGGAGGGCACAGGGTGGAAATTTCACCTAGGTTGCACTGGCTCTTGGGGGGGTGCACTGAGCACAGGGTTGGGGGGAAGTTAGAAGGGGAGTTAGGGTGCAGGAGCAGGCTGGGGGTTGGGGTGCAGGGTCTGGCCAGGAGCTAGAATGAGGGAAGGGGTTCAGGGTTGTGGCAGAAAGTTTGGGTGTGGAGCGCTTAGCTGGGGCAGCTCCCATTTGGTGGGAGGGGTACAGGTGGGAATGTGGGGTGGGGTTCAAGAGCTCCCGTTTGGTGCTCAGGGTCGGGGTAGGGATATGGGGGGACTGGGTATGTGCAAGAGAGTGGGGGATGGGATGCAGAGAAGAGCGGGCCTGGTACCATGGTAAATCCAGTGCTGGCCTTCACATATCTATACTCATTGCCATTTAATTAGACTCTGCTTCAGTGAGGTGCCTTGTGAACCTGGCAAAAAACAGCTATACCTAGCCTAAGGTATCAGTGGAGATGAATCCTACTCTCCCTTACACAGGCATAAAACCAGAGTAATTCCATTTAGATCTGTGAATACATAAGCCTAAAACTCAGTCGCTATGGAACAGTCTGAGGCGTTTCATGTGCCATTTGCACTTCAACCTTTCTTTACAAAAATCAATTGAGTCTTTATCATAAAAATACACATTACTTAGAAAAAGAGAAACTTTTCAAAAGTCATAAGAAACACTGTCATATTCTCCTGTAGCTGATATTTTTTAAAATCACAGGGTTATTATGAACAGACAAAACACTGCATAATTAAAAGAGGCAAGGTGCCAAAACTGCCAGTGGTTTCCACTGTATGTGGAAAATAGTCTGGGATTTCCTAAGAAGTCTAAGGAGAATTAAGCAGCCGAGTCTCATTGCAATTTCCATGGGAGTTGGATGCTTAACTCCCAGAAAGCACCTTTAAAATTCCACCTGTCTACAATAATGTGAACAAACTTCATTAAAAGGAAATCAAGGTTGAGCCTATTTACCCCCCAAAAATGCCCGCAGAAGAAAAGCGCAGAACAACAGTGTGCAATTTGTACTTATGTAATATCTTCCATCAGAGGATCTCCAAGTACTTTACAATCTGTCATTAATTCTTTCTCCCATCATCCCTGTGAGATGAGGATTACTATCTCCAGTTTACAAATAGGCAAAGTGAAACACAGAGACATTACATAATTTCACCAAGGGCACGTAATGACTCAGCATCAGAACAGGTAATAAAATCCAAAATGTCAAACCCTCTCTCCCCTGCTCTAATCACTAGATCACATTCCCTTTTATGTTATTGTTACTTAACTTTATAAGATGCATTTTTAAATAACCCATCTCCATACCATCTGGAGCTGATCAATTATTTTTCATCAAAATATGTTTTATAACCAAAATGCTTGGAAATTTTCAAAAATGTTTCAGTAAAATTGTTTGGTTTTAAAAAAAAAAGGGATTTTGGAGAGGGTTTTCAATAACATTCTTCAAATTTGAAAAAATGAAAACATTTCATGGGACTTTTTAAAAACTAGATTAATTTTTTTTGCATACATTTTGGATGTACATTATACCCTATACCCTCAGCTACACTGTCGTCCTGCACCCTCTCCTCTTTCGTAGTCACCCATTTTGGGAAATGCCAAGTGAATGTTAGTGACTCTGCTAATCTCTTAGGATAATTGCCTTTTCTAGAGATGTGAATGCCCTGCAGTTAGCAAAATCTCGGACCACCTGACCTGTGGCAGAAGCAGGTTCCACAACGATGGGATCTCCTTGAACGTACTTTGGGCTCTGTTAGCCAAACCATGCCAGCTGACCGTAGCTACCAGAACCCAATATGGAATGAGGAAAGATGAT
The DNA here is from genome assembly GCA_032164245.1 of Sternotherus odoratus. Lineage (NCBI taxonomy): Eukaryota > Metazoa > Chordata > Testudines > Kinosternidae > Sternotherus > Sternotherus odoratus. Next base: position 93,908,945 of record JAVMKO010000003.1, read on the forward strand.
TGGGTGCTAGCCTAGGGCTTAAAAGACTTGGGTTCAATTCCCTGCTCTGTCCCACGGTCACTTAGGGTATGTCTACATTACAGTTAAATGCTTACAGCTGGCCCATTGTCAGCTGATTGAGGCTCAGGCTAGAGGGCTGTTTAATTGAGGTGTAGATGTCCAGGCTCTGGCTTCATCGCAATGAGGGAGGGACCCAGAGCCCAGGCTCCAGCCTGATCCCCAATGTCTACACCACAATTATGCAGCCCAGCAGACCAAGCCCTGTCAGCTGACATGAGCCAGCCATGGGAGTTTAATTATAATGTAGACAGGCCAGATTTTGAAAGATACTTAGGGACTTAAACATGCAGATGTGTGTCTTGCGTCTTATCTGCCTCTCATTCTTTAGGCACTGAAATACTTTTTCTGGCTCTTAATCTCCCTGTGCCTCAGTTCCCCATCAATAAAATGGGGTCAATAGCACTTCCCTACCTCGCTGAGATACTGTGAGGATAAATACATTATAAATTGTGAGCTGCACAGACCTTATTGGTGATGGGGGCCATATACATTTCCAAAAAAGAATGAACCTGTCAGGTGCAGTCTATTTAGGGCTTCGTACATGAGAACAAGGAACTGAATAAGTAACCAATAAAGCACACTGAACACTGCTGTGGAATGTTCTCATTGGTTTGTCCTATTTGGACAAAGCGTGACACACCATGAAAGTGGGTCTGGCCTGGAGCAGCCTGAGAACTTCCAAATAATAGCTGTTAATTAAGATGAAAAGAATACAGGTGTCAAAACAACAACTGCAAAATACTGCTATGTATAAAAAACATCAATGTATTGTTTCAAGCTTCTATGATACCAGCACTTAAATGGAGGATTCTAAAAGCACTGTGAGATACAAAGATTAATTATAAAGCATGTATATACCTTTAAATGTCTTCCAAGCACCAAGGGCTTTCAATTAACTGAATCAGAAGACTCTTAAAAAGGAAATCATTGACATAATAGACCAGGAAAAGGAACAATGTCTGCAAATTTGTACCAAGAAGGGATTTATCTAGTATGCAAAGATTCATTTGCCCTCCAAAAATCATCCTCCGTAATTCTACCCAATGATATAATTGTAACTAATCCCTCTCTTATCTTCAGTAGGCTTCATACAAAATTATTGGGTCCTTGCTTTAAAAACAATGCTATTATCTAAAGAAATTTTACACAGGAATCAAGTCAGAGTATAGCATTTAATTTAAGGTTTTAATATAAGGATATTCACACTGCCACTTTGTTTCCTGTCTTTTAAGTAGTAAACTGATCCATGAAAGGACCTTCCCTCTTATCCCATGACTGTTTACTCAGCTAAGAGCCTCTGGTGAGGGACCCTGCAAAGGAGTTACACAGAGGTTTTTTTGGTGTCCATTGTGATGTATAGTCTTTCAATCTCCATTTGATGCTTATCTATCTCATATAAACCATTGTGATTGGTAAAAGTCAGTACCGTTGTCTGCAGCATTAGCAGGGAAACCAACAACTGAATAAAAATGGGGACTGGTCTAGCCTCTTACCCTTAAAGTTAGACCCTCCAGTCTTAAATTGCAGCATGTTGGTGAGATAGAATGGAGAAGTTTACACTGTCCAGGCTGTACCCATTCGGTGGATCTCTCTTTTGCAGCCTTAAATTTGTGGGCAGCCAGCTAAACAGTTTCTTGCATGTCTCCCCCACTTCTCTTCCCCAATTCATGTGCATTTCTGTCCTTCATCACTCTTTGCAGTGTCAGAGTAAAGAATCTGGGCAAGGTTAGCAAAATGATCCTTTAGTATACATTCCAGACTGGCTCACTTGACATTTAAAGACTGTGGGGATGGAAAGAGAGGAAGTCTTTATGTAACCCCTAGCCTACTGTTGCATACACGAAGCCCAACATGTTGGTTATTTCAACCCTAGTGATCACATTATGCCACCAAAAGTATCTTAAGAGGTCTTAAAATGGACTTAAAAAAAAATTATACTGCAGGTTCTACAATGCATGTCAAGTTCCTCCTGTTAAGGGGGCTCTGTTGTTGTGGTCTTTGCATGACAAAGGCTGCATCTATGTAAAATGTTTCATGAGTACTATAACATTCACTTAACATTTTGAGGAAAGCAAATTGAGTTTGATTATCTGTTTGCACAGCTGTTGGTGGATTCAAGCATTTGTTGTTTGGCATTTTAGTCCTGACATTGTTATTTTTCAGAATGTACAATACCTTCTAATGGATGAGATTTATTTGTTGTGACCTGTTGTTTAATTACCTCAGCGTGATTTATTTATCTGTAGCGGGGCAGAGAGTAGGGGGGTAAACATGCTTCTATCTGTTGTGATAGCAGTTTCACTTTCATTTTTCCTTCTGCTTTGATGACTTGCAAAAGTGGAATGAAATTTGAATACTCTTTCATAGACAGAGTGTCCTTTAGACAATCATAAAACCCAAGCAATTACAGAACTTATGTGCCAGAGGAAATTCAAAGATTTTAACATTTTGGTTCATGATTTTTTTTTTTCAAAATGAAACATTCTGAAATATTGTACTGTATTTTAACCTGACTGAAAAATTTCATTTTAGATTAAATCAATATTGTTATGCTGGGGAGCTGATAAAATCTTGTTGAAGCTGGTGGAAATGTAAAAAGCAAGAAAGTTGCTTTATAGAATAGATATTTGAAACAATAGGGGTTACCACCCAAGTCACAGGCCACAAGAGATTAGGAATCTGAGTAATATGGTTGGAGGGGCAGGATTTGCAGCTGACGGCATATACGTGAAACTGGGTAATGTTTGAGGAAACTGTGTGAGAGAAACCATAATGTTATGGCTAGGGTGCCTCTGCACTGCCCCATTTTCCCTGCTCCTGTAATGTAGTCAAATTAAATTAAAACAGTCCTCAGCTATACACTGTCCCTCCACTCCCAATCTCACTTCAATGTCTTTCTTAGTTAGAAGGTGGGAGCGGGGGAGTTCCCACCCGTTCCCACCCCTCTTCCCTGGAGCTGGGGCACAGTTCACTGTCTTTTCAAGAGTCATTCTTACTCACTAGTACTACTACTACTATTACTACTACTACTACAGATTCTGCTTGCTTCCTGGGCATCTACCCTTCATGGCAGCCACCTACTGCTGTTTATAGGGAATCTGCTCCTCTCACACTGATGTGCCTCCTTTAATAATCATTGCTGCCTCATTCCAGGCCCTTCCACCATTAAGGAGTGACCTGCTCTATTACAGAGAGTGAAGCAGAAAAAACACCACAGTAGCACACAGAGGAAGCAGCAAGAAAAGCCCAGAGACAGTCAGAAAAACACTTTTAGTATAGTCCTCAGAAAAACCGGAGAGAGCAAGCTTTTGGACAGAGCACTAGCTGGAAGGAGGTCTTGAATTGTGAGCAAAGAAACTGTTCCTTTTGTTTGATTTTTACTGTGTTCTGGGGGAAAGGACTCTGTACATTCTTTGTAAATTCATAGGATTACATTAAATAAATACCTAAATCCATCGTCCATTTCTCCTCCTTTGGAAAACAACCTGCAAGATGCTGAATATTGGCCACAGGTCAGGTCAACAGGGTAACCGTACATTCCATCAAAATATTTTGATTGCATTCAATCAGCGTTGTCCAATGGAAAACTGTTCAGTTGGTTTGACCCGCTCTAGCTGAAAGCCTATACATGAAAACCTAAGCTCAAACCATCAAAAATCATATATTATTTACTACAGTGTTTATTTTTAATTAACTTTGGTGGAGTGGTATTGAATTCCAGCCAGTAATAGAGATCCATTTCATGTGCATTTCATAAAGGAAGATGACTATCCACAGTTCGTGGCCTGTTCTCAGAAAATATATCCAGCATCAACATTGCTATGTGCTGATAGCTAACCTAAGAGAGGTTATTGCAAATAACAATGATAGAGTTTATTAAGTTAATTCATCTAGCCCCATTCCAGGCTGTGGGAATGATTTTGTTACACAATCAATTCTGCAAAGAAAACTCTATGTATTTGCTATACTACTTTGTAAAACAAAATCAGTACAAAAATCTGTGGTGCAAGTTTAGTGGTACACACTAAAGATAAGGAAGTGGTAAAGATGTCAAGGGACTAACAAAATAAAATATGCAAAGCAGTTTTCATAAGAGCTCTAGCCACCTCAACACCCTAACTGGAAATGTTTTCTAAAGTAATATTTCTACAGAGGGGAAGAAAAGTATAAAACTAAACAAGGAAAAAGGACAACCATTACAGGGGGCCAAATTACCCAGAAGAGGCAAGCTCAAGGTTGATGCAGAAAAACTGTGTGCACAAAAATCAGCAACTGTGATTGCATTGCAAATCGGCTAACCTCACAAATAAATAGCCTAAATAGCCGTTTGCAGGTTCATTTATCTCATTTTCATATGCAGTTATAAAAATTGCACATACTGTATAATCACAGATGCACTTTTGCATGCATTGATTTGCATGCGAACCTTAGACCTCCATTTTTTAAAATTAGGTCTAGGTTTCAAATGAACCAAAAAACCCCACAATCTGGTCATTAGTATTATCAAAACCCAAATAGTGGCCAGTCCTGTTATTCAGGGGGAATCAAAAGACTATAACAACACAAACTACCCTAAACAGGAAACAGACTGTAATAATGAAAGTATCCAGAATGTTTGATACTAAGGAAATCATTCTTCTGTCTGTGCATGATTATTAGTATTTGTGCATTGAATAAATGGCATCATAAATATTTAAAATATATAAGAATAGTTCAGTTTTTTAAAATTAATAATCAACAGATTATTCCACTCACTGGATAAAATCAGATGCCTAAATGAACTGTTTTTTAAAAAATTACATTATAAAGTTCATTATTCATAAAAAATATAATCAAGGCAATAATCATCTCTCTATAACTTAACTACACTGACCTTAAATATTCTTATACTAAACACTCATGAATAAAGTAAATGACAATCTCAAACTGGAATTGTCACCCCCTGTCTAATAATAAGCTGTAGTAATCATACTAAAGAATTCATGAGCTAATTAAGATTCACTGGAGTTGATAGTGGAAGAAAGTAAGACATACAAATAGTGCCTTCAGTTTAATTCAATCAATGGTTAATTAGATTATACACTTAATCTTATCAAAACTTCCAAAATGAAATCATTAATATTAAAATCACTTTCACTCTTTGGAAGTGATTCTGTCTTTAAATCACCTGTAAATCCATTGAAGTTAACAGTGTGACCTGGGAGTGAAATTTTAGTTAGAACAGAGTCGAGCCATTTATTTTGTTTAGTATTATTATCTATATTACAGTAGAACCTTGGGACCAGAAGCCAGAACAGAGCCCTCCTGGGTTAGGTAGTATGCAAACACATAATGAGCTACAGCCTCAGCCCTTACTGATGTATCCTAATCTGAAGATGTTGGATGATTCAATTACTGACTAAAGAATGCTGTTAATTAGGACCCAGTTCTGTAACCCTACCTTGAAATAATGAGCAGAAGAAAATTCTTCTATTTATCCTTAGCCTATTTATGTTCCTGGTGGAAGCCTTATGTTTGTTGCCAGTCAATATCTGATAATTTCTTTCCCATATATTCGTTCAATTTATTCCTCAAAACCCACCTGTTCCATTTTGTCTTCCATGTTTGCTAACATATTCATGACTGCATCATAAACCAACTGTGTTTAATTGTAGCATCGCTCTTTCTGTCTTCAGATTATAAATTCTTCCTGGTAGGGATTGTGACTTTATGTTCATTTTCTGATGACTACACTCTGAATTTTTGGTAACATATAAACAACATCAACAACATAGATTTGGAATTGGTGGTAGAAAGTAGATTTACTCATAGATCATTTACTATCTTTTGGTACCACACTCATCACTGAGCACTTTTACAAGCATCTATTCTCCTCCAAAAGTAAGTAAGTTTTCCCCTCCCTCCTCCCCAGCAAGGTTTTGTTATTTTATTTGTTGTGTGAATGCTACACTAGTGACTATTTTATCTAGCCTGGAAGCCGGTGAGATTCATGATAATTCTGATGTGCTTGGGAAGTGAATGCCAATTGTGGCTCACATTCCAAGAAAGCACTGACCCCTGAACTATCTTTGACCCTCCGCCCAAATCATTGCTTGCATTTTCAACAGCACAGGTGTCATGTAGAGAATTAATTGCTAAATAAACTAGGGGAACCATGATCTGAACAAGAAAGGTATTTTTGTGGCTAAGGCACAGGATAGGTTAAAGCACAGAAAGTCAGGAAACTTGGGTTTTATTCCCCTCTGTCCTGGACTTCCTCTGGAACATTAGGCAAATCGTTTAGCCTCACTATGCCTCAGTTTCCCTATTTGTAAAATATGGATGATCTTTCCTACTTCACCAGATTTTTGTGAGGGTTGATTCGCTAACAATTGTAAGGTACTTTGAGGTGCCAGAATGGAAAGAGCTACAGAAATAATATTATTTATTTTTATAAAAAGTAATAATAAATTATCAATACGAAGACGGAGCAAAAGCAAAATGGCCATCTCCATTATTTTTCAATGCATAAGGCACATTTCTTTTTGTGTAGTTTCTTTTCAGCTTTAACTTCCCTGTATTTTATTTGAAAGGGTAAAAAATAAAAAAGCCCTTATAATTTATTCTAGTTTCTGAATTCATTTTTTAAAACTAAAATACAAAAAAGACCCCACTTTAAATTATTCAAAATGGGCACAGTGAATGGGCAGAATTAAGGGCTGAGTTTGAAGATGTCTCAAGGACTAAGATAGCAATCAGTGTGTTATCGGCAGAAACCAGGCAAAGACATGTCCACAATAAGAAGCTGCTAGAAGAATAAAATAGAGCTAAAAGTGTTAGGTTCAGTATCCTAATTGCAGTAGGACAGTTTGACTTGCAGTAAGTTCGGTGTCTGAAGAATGACTGGCTTATAACAGAAAATGATGTGAAAGCTTTTTCCTTGACCTTCTCCACCCTTCCCTGACTGCTTGCTCACAGCAGGGGAGACAGATTCGCCCCTGCACAAGCACAGGCAGCAGCACAAGGATGAGGAAAAGTGGTGTACAGCCTTCTGTCCAGGCTTTGGGGGAGGGAAGGGTTGGACAAATCTGTGGTCAGATGTTTACTGGATGTGTTCATTCAGCAGGCTGTCCCAGCTGTGCACAGTGGATATAGCAGACTTGATTGAATGGCCCAATAAACCCACAGACTTGATATTCAGCAAAGAAACTTGTCAGGTTTATTGCGGACAAAACATGGTACTAGTGCTTTATACTTGCTACAAGTACACTCAGTGTATGTGTGCCTGTGACAATGGATGCAGCTCAGTTAGTGGTGGGACTTTCCACTATCCCACTTAGTTAGTCAAAGATACTCCCTCTGACAGACCTCTTTATACACCAATACAAGAAGTTACATATTGCCCTCATGACATATCTGGGTGCTATCCTCTAAGACAGGGGTGGGGAACATTTTTCCTGCCAAGGGCCATTTGAAGATTTACAATGTCATTCGGGGGCCGCTCCCCCCCCCCCAGGAAGCTCAGTCCCCCCCCCCCCCCCCCCCCGCCTGGCGGCCCGCGTGCGTCCCTGGCCGGCGGCTCCCCGAGGCGCTTCCCGGCCTCTTCGCGGAGCCACCCTGGGCCGCCGTTCGGCGCGGGGGCGGCTCCGCGTTCAGCGCGGGGGCCGGGAAGCGCCTCGGGGAGCTGCCCCCGCCTGGCGGCCCACGCGCATCCCTGGCTGGCAGCTCCCCGAGGCACTTCCCGGCCTCTTCGCCAAGCGCGGAGCCGCCCAGGGCGGGGGCAGCTCAGTGAAGGGTCCGGGAAGTGCCTCGGGGAGCCGCCGGCCAGGGACGCGCACGGGCCGGATGGAAGGCTTTGGCGGGCCGTATAAGGCCCCCGGGCCGGAGGTTCCCCACCCCTGCTCTAACATATTTAGATGCCACCCTCTGACTTATCTGGGTGCCACCTTGTACCCGTTGGATAGAAATGTTTGGGTCAAACCATCATGCTACCATCCTGACCTGATCTTTAGGAGAGGTCAGCATGTTCCTGTTATCTTCTGGGAAATGTGATGGTATCGAGGTGTTCAGTACCACCCTTCTGGAATGTGTTTGGGGCCTAGCACTACGTAGGAATGTATATTTCTGCAATATCAGCCCTGCTCTCACCAGATTCTGTGAGCAGGGCCTCTTGCTCACAACTTAACTTTGCTTTATATCAGCAAACCTTTGACCACTACTTAACCCCAGGCCTTAGAACTCACACCAGGCCTTTGATACAAGGCCTTATGTCTCAGGCCCTCTTTCTACTACAAAGTCTAATTTGCCCCTCTTCTTCAATTACTTATTTGGGACTTTGCAGGGGTGCAGGTTAGAGGGAGTTTAAGCATCTCCCCCCTCTTATTCTTGATCCACCTATGCCTTGCCTCTTTTCCATCCCTGCCCCACTCCAGAATGTCCCCTTTGCCCAGGCCTGCTGCAAATGCAGCACAGAACTGGCAGAACCAGCCCTATACCTGGACATGGACAACCACTGCATCACGGGTAATTCCCTCCAGGGCCCTTATTCTTGTCCTGTGATGCCACTGGGGCAGCCTAGGTAATATAAAGAGGCCATAGCACAATAATAAATGGGGCCCCAGCTGAGCCTGATATACCGTTCACAGCCACAGCTGTAGTCTGCGCACCCTTTACTTTTCTGAACAAAGAGGGTCTTGCCCTCCCTTCCTCCTTATTTTCCTGTGTCCCCAAATAAGGGCTAACCGCAACCTTGTCAACAGCCAGAGAAAATGGAGGTAAGCAGATGCTAACCCAGTTAATGCATGCTGGAAGCTCTTTCTCTCACACTCTTTTGGAACCCTGGAAGGCCTGTACACACCATTACGCCTGCCTTTTCATCTTCTAAAATGCCCTTTCTACACATGACTATTACCTAGGCTCTCCATTGTAATGTGCTTGTGTTGTGCAGAAAGCTTTTAATATAAACACTGTAAAAACCATTTGGCTGGTGAAGAACATCCCAGAAACACCCAAGCAGAGTGCACCTTTCAGCATCCTGGTACTTCTAAACAGAGCAAAGCTGCGGTGGCACTGACTGGAGTGAGTATTCCATAACTTGTTACTGATTTCAGTGTGTTGTGAGTACAGGGGTAGACTGAGCCTTTGTTCAGTGTGAGGGAAGATGGACACCTGCACCACTCCAGGAGCCCCTGCTTTCTGCATCCCTCCTCCTGCATCTTCTCTTCTGCCTTGCTCTGGCTGTGATATGGAGGGAGCAGTAGCGTGGGAGCAAAGTTGTATAGCAGTATTAGGCTGGGCTATAATATTGTTTGAGCTGATAAGAGTGCATCATAAGAACATAAAAATGGCCACATTTGGTCAGACCAAGTCGCCGTTGAGCCCACTATCATGATTCCAAACAGAGGCCAGTACCAGATGCTTCACAGGGAATGAACAGAACAGAACAGAACAGAACAATTATTGAGGGATCCATTGCCAGTTGTCCAGTCCTGTTTTCTGGCATTCAGAGGCTAGGGACACCCACAACATGGGATCGCATTCCTGACCATCTTGGATAATAGCCATTGCTGGCCCATAAACTTTATAATTCATAAACTTAAAAATTCTTGTTTGAACCCAGTTATACTTTTGGCCTTCACAACCTCTGCTGGCAACAAATTCCACAGCTTGGCTGTGCCTTGTGTGAAGAAATACTTACTTTGTTTGTTTTTAACCTCCTGCCTATTAATTTAATTGGGTGACCCTGGTTTTCATCTTATGTAAAGGGGTAAATAACACTTCCTTATTCACTTTCTCCACACCATTTTCCAGGCCTCTATAATATTCCCCCATAGTCATCTCATTCTAAAATGAACAGTTACAGTCAGAGTTCTTTTAATCTCTCTGCATGGAAACTGTTCCATAATCCATATCTGTCCCCTAATAATTGTTGCCCTTCTCTGTATCTTGTCCAATTCTAATACATATTTTTGAGATGAGGTGACTAGAACTGCACACTGTATTGAAAGAGTGGACATAGCATGGATTTGTATGTCGGTATTTAGATATTTTCTCTTATTATCTATCCCCGTCCTAATGGTTTCTAACAGTCTGTTAGCTTTTTTGAGTGCCGCTGCACATTGAGCAGATGTTTTCAGAGTACTATTCATAAAGACTTCAACAATTTCTTGAGTGGTAACAGCTAATTTTAGACCCCATCATTTTGTATGTATAGTTGGAATTATGTTTTCCAATGTACATTTAGTTGCATTTATCAACATTGAATTTCATCTGCCATTTTCTTGCCCAGATACCCAGTTTTGTAAAATCCCTTTGTAAACACTTTGCAATCTGTTTTGGACTTAACTAGCTTGACCAATTTTGTGTCCTCTGCAAACTTTGCCATCTTTCTCCGGATCATTTATGAATATGTTGAACAGTACTTGTCCCAGTACAGATCCCCATGGGACACCACTATTTACCTCTCTCCATTCTAAAAACTGTCCTTTGTTTCTTGAGATGCCCTTCTTTCTCACTCCATGACTGCTTACTTTGCTTAAGAGCCTTTGGTGAGGGACTTTGTCAGAGGTTTTCTGAAAGGCCAAGTACAGTATTTCCCATGGATCGCCCTTGTCCACATGTTTGTTGACCCTCTCAAAGAAGTCTAACAGATTGGTGAGGCATGATATCCCTTTACAAACACCCTGTTGATCATTCCCCAACATATTCTTTTCATCTGTGTGTTATAATTCTGTCCCTTATCATAGTTTCAACCAATTTGCTTAGTACTGAATTTAATCTTAATGTAATGGCCTGGATTGCCTCAGGAGCTTTTTGTAAAAATTAAATTAGCTATCTGCCAGACATTTGGTACAGAGGCTGATTTAAATAATAGGTTACACACCACAGTTAGTAGTTCTGCAATTTCATATCTGAGTTCCTTCAGAACTCTTGGGTGAATACCATCTGGTCCTATTTAATTTATCAATTTGTTCCAAAATCTCCTCTACTGACATCTCAGTCTGGGATAGTTCCTCATATTTGTCATCTAAAAAGAATTACTCAGGTGTGGGACTCTCCCTTACATGCTTGGCAGTGAAGATTGATGCAAAGAATTCCAATGGCCTTGTCGTCCTTGAGTGCTCCTTTAGCACCTTGATCATCCAGTGAGCCCACTGATTGTTTAGCAGGCTTCCTGCCTTTGCTTAACTTAATTTGTTTTTCATGGTTGGTTTTTGTGTCTTTTGCTAGTTTCTCTTCACAGTCTTTTATGGTCTGCCTGAGAATTCTCCATCAGAGTGGCAGAGGATCAGCTTACCCAGGCTTGTGGGGCTCATGTTACAGGGCTAAAAATAGGAGTGTAGACATTCAGGCTGGGGCTGAAGCCCAAGCTCTGAGCCCCTCCCATCCTGCCAGGTTTCAGAGTTTGAGCTCCACCCTGAGCCAGAATGTCTACACTCCTATTTTTAGCCCTGAAGCAGGATCTCAGGTCAGTTGACTCCGGCTCTGTGATTTGCTGCTTTGGGTCTTTTGTAGACGTACCCAAAGGTGATAAGTACTAGCTGCTCACAAACAAGGAGTCCTTTGGAAATAATGTCCAAAGTGGCTACATTTCTTTGGCAGAGCTATATACGTGACTTTTGTTGTATCCATCAGAAATATTGTAGGCCATTGAGAATCAAAGCCTTTTTGGTTCTATTGTGCTGATGCTAGCACGGCAAACTAAATAGGTAATGTTAAAGGTCCTGATGCAGTAAACCATCTTTTCCTCTTTCTCCCCACAAGAAGGCTGTTTTTCAGCAAATTCAATTTGTCTTTCACAGCAAGTTTCTTATTAAATTAAAGAAGTTGGTGACTGATCACTTCATTTGAAGTGCTTGTCACTACATTCAACAAGGTGTTCTTGCGAAGCATCATAATTAGCTCTCCTTGTTCTTTAAATGCTAGCAAGTGCCTTCTCCTTGCATTTCTTTCTTTGGTGAAGGGCTGGTAATATCAAGTGGCCTGTTAACTTATGGGCTGGGGGCAGGGTCTAAGAGCTGGCATCAGGGGTTATGTCTACATTGCACACCACTGACAGTGGCATGTGGGGTATGTGAAGCTACACTCCCCAATTAAAAACAGGCTGCATCCACACTGTGGCATCAGTGAAAGGCTTTGGAGGTGGGGAGGCCATGGGGTAAATCTCCAGCAGCTTTTTACAGTGGGGAAAGGCTCCAGCACTGGGGAGCTGTCAAAGCCTTTTCCCACTTCTCTGTGGCGGGGAAGGATTCCAGCAGCAGGGAGGCAGTGGGACGCTATGCTGCAATAAGTATCAGTGTAGACAAAGGAAGCACTGCTTAGGCATGCAAAGAGCTTAGTAGGGTGCATACCCTAGGGGTCTCTTTACTCACACACGTAAATAGTACCTTACTATTTGAATTTCTATTTATACCCATACTACAGGCCACTCACTCTATATACCACCAAAAGGAGTGTGAAGTATAGACAGACTCTCAATTAGGTGTAGCTTCCTGTGGTAAAAATAGGATGGATAGAGGGTGTTTGGAGGGTTTTTTTAACAGCAATTTTTGCTTTGATTTAACTTGTCTTTTACTGTAAGATATTTAATTACTCTCAGATTACTTAATCCCCTTGGGGCTATTAGTGGAAGGACTCACCGATGTAAACGTTGTGTAATCTAGCTCTCTGACTGCAGGTATCATTTGGTGAACAGGCTGGCCATCCAAAAAGAAAACACACTCAGGAATCTATCACTAAGAAAGGGCCATAGCGGGAAGAAACACTGAGGGCCTGATTCTGATTATCACTTTCATCCCACGGTAAAATTAATTTTAAGTAAGATCAGAGATCCTGTCACTGGAGAACCCCACTCTAAATCCTGGGAGTGCAGAGAATCTTTAGGCTGCTTTAGGCATGAGAGAGAGATAGTTTTCAGCACGTGTGTGACTTGGTGGCAATGGGAGGATACACGCACTTTTATATTTCCTTTTTGAGACCTGCTTTCCAGATCTCCCATCGAAATATGTTTATAAATGAATACATACTTATTAGAGTGTACCTTCCCTTTTTGTAATACAAGTAAGGTTAAGTACTACCCAGAAGCAGCTATAAAAAATGTTTATAGGAAAGTAATCCATGCAAGGTGTACGACCTCTCATATGAGGGAGTCACCATGTTCACAGAATGGATGATAGCCTCCTTTTCAAACCCCTCTTATCATATCACTATTAAGACCACACTCCTAGCAAAATAGGAATCTGTAACAGCATGTATTAATTTATGTAAATCCTTGTGGCTGTAGAAATGTCTTATCAGCACAAGTCAATAGCATACTGCACACATTTGCTTATGGATTAATTTTGCTTTTAAAAAGTATCAAGAAGAAACAACTTCACAGCATGTTGCAATGTCAACATAAAATGTTATTTATTAACCACAGAAACATTGCACAGGAACAACAAAACTGTTAGAAAAGAGACAGTTTGTCAAGTTGCAACCCAGATTGAAATGCACAGACCTGAAAATAAGCAAGCCGGTACCTATGCAGAGCTTCTAGGCTGACCATACGTCCCATTTTGAACGGGACAGTCCCGTTTTTTTCATGTTTTTGAACCGTCCCGTCTTTTTGTCAAAAATATCAATTTTGTCCCGTTTTGGGGGCAGGTGCAGGACTCCCAAGATCTTAGGTGAAGAATCTTGCTACCTAAGGACAAGTATCAGATGTCAAAATCTCCGATGAGAAATATGGTCAGCCTAAGAACTTCAGTACATATGACTGAAATAATTAGAATGATCGACACTTTGCTAAGGAAGTAAAGTCTGTGCAGAAGTCAGTAAGGAGGTGCGGAGGATCGCCCTGGCCTCCTACAGCCTCACTAGTTGACAACTCCAATTCTGAGTCCAATTCTGGGCAGGGTGGCCAACCTGTGGCTCTGGAGCCATGTGTGGCTCCCCACAAGACACTATGCAGCTTCTGCTAGGAGCCAACTCTGAGGAAAAAAATGGAGGGTGTTCAGCACCCACCGGCAGCCCTATCAGCCCTCCTCCCTCTCACTGTGCCTCCTGCCCACCAGCAGCCCCTCCCCCCCCAATAAGCACCTCCCTCCCTCCCCCGTACCTCCTGCCCATTGCTATCAGCTGTTTCGCTGCATTCAGGAGGCTCTGGGGGGGAAGGGCAGAAGAGTGAGGATGTAGCGTGAAATCCCCTCTCCTTTCCCCTAGCACCTCTTACTTGCCATGATCAGTTGTGTCCTGGCATTGAGGAGGCTCTAGGGGAGAAGATGGGAAGGAGTGAGGATGTGGTGCGCAGCCTCGCACTTACCCCAGCACCTCCTCCTGCCTCCCTGTGCCTCTGGCCCGCCATGATTGGCTGTTTTGCGACATGCAGGAGGCTTGGGGTGGTGGGGGTGGAGCAAGGACACAGCTCACTCGAGGGAGAGGGTGGGAAGAAACGGGACAGAGGTGGGGGTGGGGACTTGGGGAAAGGGTGGCGTGGGGTTGGGGCCTGGGACAGAGCCAAGGTTACAGCAGCCCTGGCCAGCACCAGTGTCTCCTTGAATAAAGCACACAGTGACTAGCTAGTGTGGAAATTTTAAATCACAATTTTTCTTACACCACCTAACAATGGAAGGAACGTGCAAACAGAAAAGAAAATACACAGATAAAAATCCAGGCTTCCAACAGGCATGGGTGAATACTTTTTCATTGAATGTAATGGTAAGGCCATGTGTCTTCTTTGTGAGACATGTATCTCTCCGTTCAAACCTTCAAACTTGCAGTTTCGTGTCACTTCTAGCCATGCACATATGGATCAAGAATTCTCACGAGGTTCTGAACGCTGCACTTTAAAACTGAAAGCTTTGAAAAAACAGATGTAGAAGCCCAGTTCTTCACCATATTTGCCACGTGATCGCAGACTGTAACATTAGCCCCCTATTATGTGGCCTGGGATGTAGCCCATGCAAAAAAGCCCTACTCTGAAGGAGAGCTTATAAAAATGTGCCTCAGGGATGTGATTTCAATCCTGTCACCAGAGAACAAAAATCTACAGAAGAAAATGACTGGCCTGCAGCTTTCACACCACACAGCAGAACACAGAATCTCCGACCTCAATAGTGACATCGCATCGCAACTGCACTCACAACTTCAGCAGTGTGAGTATTTGAGCATCAATTTGGATGAGTCGAGCCATGCACAGGATAAACCTTATCATCGGTATTTGTCCACACTGTGTCTGACGATTGTTCTGTAAGGGGAGAACGCCTCGATAACATGTCACTAAAGGACAGAACTCGTGGACGAGATCTAAAGGAGGTGCTGATGTTGGTAGTTGCGAAAAGCTACTTGCCTTTACAGCAGCTCACTACCATTGCAACAGACAGGGCTCCATTCATGTGGGGACCTGTGAATAGATCAATGGGGCTTTGTAAGTCTGACGAGAGTCTTCCTGAATTTTGGACATTTCACTGTATTATTAATCGGGAGCAACTGGTATCTGAAAATCTCAGATGTGATCATGTCATGAAACCTGCCTTGCACATTGTGAAATTCATTCTCTCAAATTCACTCAATCACAGACAATATCAAAATCTAATTCAAGAACTGGATGAAGACGACAACTCCCCTGTTGATTTGCCATTTCACTGTGCAGTTCGATGGCTCTTGAGAGGTAAAGTTATTTCCCTTTTTTTTTTAGTTCCTGGAACCAGTAAAATTGTTTATGGAGGAGAAGCGTGAAATACACCCCAAGCTTACAGGTGGGTAAACCATGAGCTAAACCTGGGTGGGTTCTAGACTTCTCATTTCTTGCAGACATGCTGATGCATTTGGATAAACTAGGCATGGACTTGCGAGGCGTATTTGCGTTTATGAACAAACTGCAGTTGTTTCACAGACAAATGCTTGAGGGAGAGCTGACAATTTCCCTCGATATCATGACTTCAAGCCAGATCAAAAGAAGATGCAGCTGAACTCCTAAAATGAAGCACAACTAGATAGACATGATTAAAGATCTTAAGTACAGTTTGGAGGAAAGATTCCAAGATTTGCAGCAGAAAAGACCTCAAATCAGATTTCTGATTGACCCTTTTAGTGCTGAAACTGATTGTCTGAAGCCCCCTTTAGTGACTGATGAAACAACATTCCAGATGGAAATAATAGAATTTTTGGAAGATGACAGATTGAAATCTTTTCAGAAGACAGCGGGGACCCTTACTTTCTGGAAATCTGTACCAAAGGATAAATATCCCAACATCAGAGGCAAAGCCCTAAAATTAATCTCGATGTTTCCCTCGACCTATTTTTGTGAGTCTGTTTTCTTGACACTCAAACATGTGAAATCCAAGCACCGATCCATTTTGACAGACAGCCACTTAAGAGAACTGCTGCGTGTGAGCACAAACCAAATGAATTGTTGAAAGCAAAGATTACCAGAAGTCCCACTGAGTAGAAGGTTAAGTTGTTTTATTATTATTGTTAACTATACATTATAAATGTATAATAAATATATATTATCAACTTATATGATGATTATGTGTTTGTGGATATACATATATTATCATTAGATATTACTGTGGTTCTTTGGCAATGTACATTGGTAAATTCTGGCTCCTTCTCAGGCTCATGTTGGCCACCCCTGCTCTGGGGCTACAGGAAACAATACAGCCTTCTTGTGAGGAATAATGGATGGGCCTCTTGCCAAAGTACCTTCATATTTGAATAATATCCAGGTTTCAATCACATCAAGTGATTGAAACTATGGTCCATACCTTTGCTCCTGAGGTACAATGAACTTTTTTAGCACAAAGGTAAACATAATCTTTGCAGAGAACAGATGTTTCCTGAGGCTAGTCTGAGACTGTGGAATTAACTCCAACAGGAACTAAGGACCATCCCAAATCTCACCACCTTCAAACATACACACAGGACCATGTACATAAAGCAAATACAAACCAATCTATCAAAACAAAACACTACACTGTGCAGTGTACACACAGTTCTTCCCCTCCAGGAACAGGATAAGAGAGTATAAATCACACGACAGGTGTTAGCCACATTACTTGATGAACTACTGGAAGGTACTTCGTAATCATGGTGATGCGGGTGGTTTAAGAACCTATGTAGAATAAAATCAAATCTTGGGTTGCATCCAAACCAGATCTTGAGAGCAGGTCCTTTCCACTTCTGGATCTAAACTTGAAGTGCAAGTTCCAATCCACAGACTTGAAGTTCTGGACTTGGAAATTTCAGGGTCACTATTCAAGGTGGGGTCTCCGATTTCCCCTATTCGCTCATCTATAATTTTACATAGAAATCATAAGTAAAAAAGACTTACTATTCTGAGTTTGCCCTTCAGTTTGCCTTGTTTGCATGAGCAGACTTCTTCCAAGGTCTCTCAGCAACCCATGGACTTCAAGTCAGATATTTGCCCAGCAAAATGGAAGAGTTCTGCTTGGGCTCTTTGTTTCTTTTTTATTTTTTCTATTGGTTTGTTTCCTTGCTTGTTCTCATTTTCAAGGGAAACAGAAGATTGGAGATGAAAGAGCAAAAGCTTTTGCTTCTCTCACAAAAAATGGCGAGTTTTTCCTGGATTCAATGAAAGACTGCATTTTTATGTAGTAATTTGCAGCTCTAATTACACTTATAATTAAAAAAGAGAATAGATTCCTTTATGTCTCTGCTGCTCATGGGAAAAAATAGCCCATGGAAATGTACTTTTGGAGAAAAGCTCTTGTGTCATCACCCTCCCTCCTTTTTCTCCAGCTTTTGCTAAAAGTTATTTAGGTGGCTCAATTACCCCCTCCTTTCATTTACTATCTTCCCCTTCTCTTAGTCCATTTGAGTTCAAAATTCATTTTATCCCTGTAAGTCCCCAAAACAAATTTCCAAAGTGACACAGCACTGGCATGAGCACTGGGCAGCTATTTGGGGCTTATTCTACAACACAAAGGATGAAAGCCGAAGTGCAGTCCTTCCAGTTCCCACCTTTCAGATGAAAACTAATAGGGGAATGACAGCGAGTCACCAAGCATCCCTGGCAAAAACAACTCACTGATGCATTAATATTTCCTGCTTGGAAAAAAATGCTGAAGCGGTGCATGTGTCTGAACAAGATATTTTGCATGAAGAAACAGAAAAAAAGTGTCATTGATGTAGCAGTTGCTCAGGAAACTAAGTATCTTCTGCTAATAAGCAGACTAATGAGGTTTCTGACACTGGCATTGGCTGTTGTCTTGGCTCGCCAATAGTCTATAAATCTTTGTATTCCAGAAAACTTGATGCAAAGCTGCTACAAAGTGACCAAGTTTAGCAAGCAATTATTAAATCAGGTGATACAGAAAAATATTTCTAGCTGTACAGCTACCACTATGCATGTCATCTGAGTGTCAGTCTATTCCCCAACAGAGACTTTAAGGTAAGAATGATCATCTAGATCTAGATCATAAGAATGATCATTATCATCATCTAGTCTGACCTCCTCACAATGCAGGCCACAGAATCTCACCCACCCACTCCTGCAATAAACCTCTTACCTAGGACTGAGCTATTGAAGTCCTCCAATCTGCCTTTTGAATTTCCTGTCTGACTGGATTGAAAAGGGGAGGGGCCAAAGTTCTTTGTTCTCTTCAGTGTCTCCTGAGCCTGGTTAGACCAGTTCTGTCAGCTCAGCACAGTATTTTAGCTCTCCGTGGTCTCATATCCCTTGAAGGGTTTATCAGAAGATGTGACTATCAAAATCTACCTTTCCACGGTGCATTTCCTGACACACCTGCAAGTGAACTAACTCAAGATATGTGTACAGTAACCATTACAATAACCCAATTAACTGAGCTGGATCAGGGCTATAGAGGTGAGTGCATAGGGTCTCACTCTCATCCTGAAGATCTCTCTTAAGCTCCTGTGTCCTCAGACAGGCCTAAGCCCAGTCCTCACCTCCCGCCCCCCTTTTAACCTGAGCATTTGTGAGTAAGAGAGCAGATGCACAGTGGGCTGGACTTTCTATTGCTCAGTGCAGAGGCCTACACTAGAGCTGAGCAGTAACTTCAGCTTCCATTCTGTGGGAAATTTTGCATCTCTTATGTACAATTTCCACCCCTCAAATAAGGTTTCGGATCAGAATAAAGAATCAGAAATGTCTGAATTTTCAATGGAATAATTATTTTTTTAAGTTTGAAACAAGCAAAATGGAATTCTTCAGAAATTTCCATCTGGCTAGCTGGCTCCCCACTCTCCCTGGCAGCCTCTCTGGCCGGCTGGTGTGGAGGTGCTGTTTCCAGCCACCCTGCCTCCTCGACAGCTGGCTAGTGGGGCTGCGAGGTAGGCTGGGGAACCAGCCAGCCAGTCCACCTGGGGTCTTTTTCTGTCAGTGGAATTTGACATGTTCCCATAGAATGTTTAGATTCTGTTGAATCAGCACTTTTGGCCAGACAACTGCTCTGTCGGGAAAATTTCTATCAACTCTAGTCTAAACTTACTATTAAATAACCACCCCATCCCAAATATAGCCCCTGCACAGACTTGTGCTGGGGCATAACTTGGAACTAGGATGTCCACTTGGGAGATGTCCTCTAATTGGCTTGCTTGATTTTGCTTGATACCCTGTGAACTCAGCCATCAACAATTGATGTCTCCTGAACCCAGCTGACCTTTGCTCAATCATCCCTATCAAATGCATTCCTAACACAGCTGTCCTCCAGAGAGCACTTATAAACTCCCCATATGTTCCAATAATACATTTTTCACTTGGATAACTCAGAAATGGCTGAAGCTATAAACATCAAACTTGGCTGGTTTTGTACAAATCATTCACACTTCAAAGTAAAGCCAAATATGAAGAAAATTTGGCTTGGTACCTTTAATCACAAATGAAATATTATGTATCTAGTTACATTCAGCATTTATCAGTTGTGTCCTTAATTGGGATGATGATAATAAATCGATCCCCAAAAGTGTGTAACTAAGTGAATATAAATATTCGCATGTACACTTGCAAAACTACCTCTTAAAATGCTCAGAATTTTAAAACTAGTGAACTGATTATCTTCAAACTTGATGATTTTTGCAAGTATCAGAGATTTAATAATTGGGCTAAGTTTTTTACTTTAGTTGGTTTAGAGTTACCCGAGAACAAAATTTCCTCATCCGACCCTTTGAAAGGGGTGTATTTTTTTCCATTTTCACTTTACTCAGAAATGGCTGAAGTGATTTTATTGAAATTTACTAGACCCTTCTCTTCCCCACCCCCATTCCTCCTCTGAGTTGAGACCACGCCTGTGAAACTTGAGCCCAATATAAATTTGAGAGAACTATCCTGGCAGTAGGGGTCAGACGGGAGAGTGCTTGGGCTGCTATTCATTACAAAATTTCACCAGGGTTGCACATGGTTGTAAGTCAAATGATAGAGGTCTATGCGGTGAAGGGTTCAAACTCTGCTGATGACCCATGTGCAAGCTCCTATGGCTTCCGCTGATAGAATTTGTTGAAAGAAATTGGATAGCTTATAGGATGCTATCCAGGACTTTGCAGTCATTGTAGATGGGTCTGCAGCTGCCTGTAATAATTCTGATTCCTGACTGAGCAGAGGACAAATGTGGAGGAGAAGCAGAATGGCTAATAACACAGTTTAAAACAGGACATTGACAGTAAAGAAGAGTCAGCTGGGGTAGCCAGCATATGTGACTTTTGATTCAAGTGATGTTTTCTGTGAGTGGGATGGAGGAATTTTTTTGACAAGTGATGATCTTTACAGCCCATTAATACTATTGCTTGTTGGCACAGCCATCTTCCATTGTAAAATATATACATTTTATTGTCTAAACATCTTGAAATGAGAAAACAGAGACACGTCTCCAATAATGAAAGCCCCCAGAGAGCTGTGTATGTTTTCCACTTCCGTACTGTTTTCTATACCTATGGCTATAATGTACCTGTTTTTCCTCTGGCTGTAAGTGAGAGGCAGTGTGGGGAGGGGGAAGGGGTGGGGGTCGGGGCAAAATCTTCCTACACTGTTTTATTTTGTTTCTTGCCTTTCACAACATGTAGGCTGCCTTTTAAGTTCAGCATAAACAAAACACCTGCTTTGATTCATCAGACTAGACACTGTGAGGACACTAAAGAAAAAAATACCTTGATCTAATTGCAGTCAGAATGCATTTGTGCATCTCTTCTTACCCAGGGTATTTTCACCACTTTGACAAAAGAACTGTGCAGGGATGCTTATTTATTTTATAAAAACAGATTGTGATCCTGCCGCCACATCAGGCTTCTCTGACATTCCCCATAAAGTACTTGGAAGTGACACTATAGTATATTTTCAGACACACACACACACACACACACCTTTGAACAGTAGATCATTCTCTTACCATTATCACTGTAGCCTTGATTCTTCAAGTCCTTGACAGGTGACTAGAAGGCAGTGCAGCACAGTTGAGAGCAGATGTTACAGATGGGGACTCTGACAGGTTGGATTACAGAAACCCCCTTAGGGTTGCCAACTGATGTGCCAAGACTGCTTCTGCCCCTGCTCATCTGCCCTGGCAGCTTGGTACTTCAGTGCCCTGCCTGGTTTGAGACAGATCCGCTAGCCTCCTGCAAACCCAGACCCAGGTCTGAACCACATCCCCTAACAGCTGTAGGCTTAATTGGAAGCAGCTTAAGAAATGTTCCTGTCTTTAACACTCAGATGCTCAACTCTTAATGGGGTACAAAGCCCAAATAAATCAATTTTACCCTGTATATAGCTTAGGGTAAACTCATAGATTGTTTGCCCTCTATAACACTGATAGAAAGATATGCATAGCTGTTTGCCCCCCGCCCCAGGTATTAATACATACTCTGGGTAATTAATAAGTAAAAAGTGATTTTATTAAATATAGAAATTAGGATTTAAATGGGTCCAAGTAGTAACAACAGAACATGGTGAATTACCAAGTTAAATAAAATAAAACATGTAAATCTAAACCTAACAGAGTAAGAAAACTGAATACAGCTAAAACCTCACCCCCAGTGATGTTCCAGTAAGCTTCCTTTTACAGACTAGTCTCCTAGTCTGGGTCCAGCAATCACTCACACCCCCTGTAGTTACTGTCCTTTGTTCCAGTTTCTTTCAGGTACCTTAGGAGTGGAAAGGCTATCTCTTGAGCTGGCTGAAGCAAAATGGAGGGCCTCCCAGGGGTTTAAATAGACTTTCTCTTGTAGGTGGAGACTCCTCCCTCCCTCTATGTAAAATCCAGCTACAAAATGGAGATTTGGAGTCAAATGGGCAAGTCACATGTTCATGCATGACTCAGAATTTACAGGTAGCAACCATTGTTCATATGCCACCTTGAACCGCCTCAAGTAGACTTCCTATGTGGATTGGAGCCTCCCAAGCTCTATTGTCCATTAAGTGCTTCTTAAAATGGGCACTTAACTTGCACATTCTTTTCTCAAGAAGCTGACCAAATGCTTCACT
Organism: Sternotherus odoratus; assembly: GCA_032164245.1. NCBI lineage: Eukaryota > Metazoa > Chordata > Testudines > Kinosternidae > Sternotherus > Sternotherus odoratus. The sequence goes on from JAVMKO010000003.1 coordinate 93,931,419, forward strand.
AAGGCTACTTAGAAGTCAAGCATGTACACAGCCAACATTCATAACTTCAAACACAAAAATGATACGTCCATACAACTAGGAGGAATAGATTCAGTAGATCATAACCTTTACAGTTATTCCAGTTATGTTATATATATACTTGTAAGCATATTTCCATAAAGCCTCATGGGGTGCACCATCATGGGGACAAATGAGGTTAAGTTCTAGAATCAGAATATTCAGTCTTGGATGCCTAAAACTAAGCCTCTAAATCCATAGACACTTATAAGTGGCTGAGCTGCTGAGCTCCTGGACTCCTACTGACTTCAACAGGAGCTGCAAATACTCAGTGTGACACATATTACAATCCCATACAATATCTTTGGGGACCATATTGTATTAAGTTTGTGAATGGTTTATGTATGATTGTGTTTTGCTTAATGGTAGACTAATACACATGAGACAAGACACTGTATAACATATCAGGTAAGTGTAGATTGCAGGTGGGTGAAGAGATCTTGGATAAAGAGAGGGATTACTTGAAGGGCTGCATTTTATGAAAAGTGTTGCAGAATAAGAGAGAAGGTTTGGTGGACAAAAAAGAGGAGCCGAGAGTGGCATACAAATGCAAAACTGAGACTAGTAAGCGAAGTGAAAAGTAAAACAAAAGGACTGGGAAGATGTATGGTAACTGATGACTATACTGGTTATATTGAAGCATAGAAAATCCCTCATATCAATGACATATGCACATTTTTGCTCAACCGTTCACATTGGAAGTATAACAGATCTTGAATTAAATGGCAGCATAAAAACTTATCCCCAAAATATAATATGGTTAGAAGAGGTGCTGATCCTACAATCAAGGATGACATGATCTGGATGAAAATGTTGAATGATTAAGCAACTGAGACATAAAGATAAGAAAAACAGCATATGGTGAACTGCCTGCCTCTGCAATATGGTAATATCCTCAAAATCTAAGGCTTAATCTTCAATTAATTTCTTATTGGGAATGTTGCACTCCAGGGGTAAAGAGATTTATTTACAAGCACACATTGCAAAGTTTACCAAACTCCCCTGATGTAACTGTGAATGAACTGGAAAATTGGCTTTTTCCTCAGAAACATCATTAATATAGAGCCAGGAATAGGTACAAACTGATCAACAGTACAGCTGTTATGCCTTATTGGCCCTGCTTTCTCATGGCAGAAGCAGAAGTATTTATGTGGTTTCAGCCATACTTTTTTATACAATGCCTTCACACTTGGTGATCTACTCGCTACTCAATGTTTTAAAGACACTAAAATTAAAATAAGGAATGTTTTTTATTCATTCCAACCTTACGCCCCCAACACTATAAATGTGAAATTAAATCAAAGCTATGCAGAGTCTGATTCTGCTTTTAGTTACATTACTTTATACGGCTGTAAACCCCATTAACTTCAGTGAAACTACTCCTGATTTACACCAATTTAAAAGAGCAAAATATGCCTCTATGTTCTTATTCACAAATTAAACAATTTTGGGAGGGTGGAACAGTACTTGTTTTAATTCAAAAGAAAGTTAATCTTCGTGATGGAAGGAAAAAAGTTGAACCTACAAGAGAGATGCCAAGGAAAGCTGTCATAAGTCTAAAGTAGCTTAGAATTCCTGTTTACCTGTAAGTGGTTAAGCTAAGGGAAACCTGGTTGACACCTGACCAAAGGTACCAATGGGAACCGAAGATGCTTTCAAACTTGCAAGGAGGGAAAGCCTTTTTTCTTTTTCTTGCATTGGCTCTGGAGCTATCAGGTGAATCAGACCTATTTCTTCTCTCCATCCAGCTATAACCTTTCTAAACAGCAACAGTAAGTAAAGTTAGCCAGGCAAGGCAGTTTAAGTTTATATTTGTGTTATATCACTTTGAATTTCTCAGGTTGTTGGGAAGTATCCCTGTGGTTTTTTTGTAACTTTAAAGACTCAGCGGGGAGAGGAGCGAAGAATTTCTCTGTTGTTTTTCTCTTTGATTCTTTTTGTGATTGTAAGTGCTCTTCCACTGATTTTTTTACAAGTGATTTATTTCCTTTAATTAAAATATTTTTTTTAAGAATTTGACTGCTTGTTCTCCATTGTGTAAGATTCAGGCTTTTGGATCAGGCACCGAACAGGATCGGTCAGAGGCTTTTTCCAAGCCATTCCCAGGGAGGGAGGTATAGGCTTAGGGGGATTTTTGGAAAGAGAAGGGGGACTCCAAGTGGCCCTGCCCCTAGTTCTTGGGGTATTTGCTTGCTGGTGACAGCATACCATTCCAGACACAGGAGAAACTTGAGTCTTGGGGAAGTTTTAACCTAAGCTTGTAAAATATGCTTGGGGGGTTATTTGTTTTTTGTTTTGTTTTTTCATGCACGTCCCCACATCTGTACCCTAGAGCTTAGAGTGGGGAGGCAATCCTGACAAAAGCACTCTCCGGTTCTGTAGCAGATGACCAGAGGGTACTGCTGGGAGTCAGTGGGTGTGTACCACATAGCTAATGGAGGCAGAAGGTGCAGTGTATTTTAAAAATCAGGAGCCTCCCCTCATTAGAGGGCAATTTGCCATTTTGTTGGAGTGCAACATGTTCAGATTTATTAAAGTGAGCAGCACTGATCTTTGCAGAGGAAATCCCAGGCCTCAAACTGCTCTTTGTTGCAGGCTTCACCTCTGATTGGGGGAGCTGCTCTCTGTAAGAAAAGATTCAAACTGTTTCCCCACCCCCCAGCTCTGCCTCTCTGACTCCTGAAAGCCCGGGAAAGAGGGGAGGCAAGTGCCCAGACACTCACCCTAAGCAGCCCTCTAGGACATCTTTTATCAATTTCACGGGTAGAAAGTGAAATTGACACGAGCCTTTTAGCCCTGCTGCCTTCATTTCAATTTTCCCCAATGGAAAAATCAGAACTTTTAAGCAAAACAATTTTTCTTTGGGAAAATTTCAGATTAGCCAAAAGGGCATTTTTCATCAGACGAATCATTCTGACAATTTTCAACCAGCCCTCCTCATCACCTGACATTTACATTCCCCCCACCCCGGCTTCAGAGACCCCAACGGGTTGGAAAGTTCCTTGACTAAACCTGAGAGACTGGGATCGAGACTGTTTTGATGCTTAGTTGGATGACAGAGCATTAACTTGTGTATTTATGTGTTGGAGACCAGACACATTATACTGTGGCTGGGGAGTGGTGACCCCCCCAAAGGGACTCCCTTCCTTTAAATCATCTCTGATACTCATAAAGGGCTGGCCCCTGCTTAGATAGAGGTGTTTAATTGTCAAGTGCAGTATTCATTAAAGGTTAACTCCTGCCTCCCCAAGGTGCTTGAAGTCCGAGAAAGTGGGGTTCTCTCAGGCCACATCTGCAAAGCATTGTGAGGCACCCTGAGTTGCAGGGCAGGTAATGACACAGACCTTTACTGGTCTGGATTGCCCCCTGGAATGTCACACCCTGCCCCAAAGAGCTGATAGACTAGGTAAGATCCCACCCTGAGGTGGGCAAAGGCACGAGGCCTGTCACCTGAAAAGGTGCACTCAGAGCAGTAAGGTCACATAAGTGCAGCTAGCCCTGTAACCATGCTGTTGCCACATGCGGATTAGGAACTTGGTTGAAACCATCCATCCATTAGATGGAAAGTATCTGATTATACTTTCAGCAAAAGCAATTGGAATGTCCATCTCACTCCTGCCTGTCCAGTGCTCTTCTAAAAGTTTTGTGTATTGCTTGAGAATGTACAAATGTTTTCTGATGGGTCTCTTCAATAACATAAAGTAACAGATTCCAGTATATTTACTTGCATGCTTCACAGAATAGTCACATGCCTAGAGCTACCAAAGCTGGGGCATAGAGTTAAAGCAGTCAGCGAGGGCACTGCATTTCAGAGGAGGAACAAATAGCCTCTCTTCTTTCCTGTGCTGTGTTTTAATTTTGCGCTAGTATTTTAAGATACCTTTCCCCCCACCAACATACTCATCATAGCTGTTATTCAAGAGCCACTTCTCTGAGGCTCTGGAAACAGCCCTGTCTCTTCCCACATGAATTGTTCATCGGGGATTACCATCAAATAGGTACAATTAACCAGGGGCTAAATAGGACTTGCGAATGGTTCGCTCATTACAGTAATTGATTGCATTTCCTGAGTTAATTTCTCTGACACAGAAATCCATTTCAACAGGGATTTTCTTCTCCTACTGATAATGACCCATCTACATTTAACAGCCCTCTTAGAATTGGTATGCTAATGTACAATTATTATTTTGTTTCCTTTTCTTTCTTTCTGTGTGTATAAATGCATCTTACTTCTGTTCCATTCTATGCATCCGATGAAGTGGGCTATAGCCCACGAAAGCTTATGCTGAAATAAACTAGTTAGTCTCTAAGGTGCTACAAGTGTTCCTTGCTTTCTTTATCAAATAGGAAGTTAGGAAGGAAGAGGGAAACAGGTGAAAGATTAGACAAGAGGGGGAATAAATAAGAAGTTCATAGAGGTAGATCGATAGAAGGCAACAGTGAAAACTAATGAGAGAATAAGAAAGTGGTGGCAGAAATTGGCACCTAGTAAAAAAGAGAAGGAAAAAGGGATATGAGCCAAACAAATAGGAAGGCAGAGAAAAAAATAAAGGCTTCAGGGAATGCAAGAGGAAGAAAAAATAAATACATATTGTGGCAGGGTGGGCCTGACCCAGCCCTGCCGCCCCTTTAAGAGTGCAGGGAAGCCTCTGCAAACCTCCCCTTGCAGAGAAGGCTAATCAACCACCTGGGCTGCAGAGGGCTCAGGCTTGATGAGTTGCACCTGGCAGCCTCCTCAGGGGGGATAAAAGCCTGCCAGGCAGGAAGCCCAGGGTGGTGGTGTGGAGGAGGGAGGGAGGGAGAGGGAGATTATATATATATATGAGAGAGAGAGAGAGAGAGCGCGAGCTGGGAAGTAAGGCTGTATATTGGTGGTGGGGCTTGCACTGTGAATAAAGAGCACTGTTGGGAGCCACAGAGGAGTCTCCTGCCTGTTTGTAATGTGGGGGGCCAGAAGGCGATCCGTCACAATATAGAAAAAGGGACAGAAAATTACCAAACATATTTCAGCCAGATCAAATAAATAAAGGGCAAAAATACTTAAAGACATTGTTATTTAGCAAAAATCAGATATTGGAAGGCCAGGAAATTCTAATTACATGAATGTGAAAATAATTACTTGACAATATAGAAATGCAGAGTTTCATATGCTGTAAGGCCAGAAGGGACCATAGTGATGATCTAATCTGACTTCTTGTATAGCAAAAGCCACAAAACTGCCCTGAATTCATTCTTGTTCAAAATAGAGCACTCCTTTTAGAAAAAAAATCCAATCTTGATTTTAAATTTGCCAGTGATGGAGTATGCACCATGACCCTTGGTCTATTAGATTAGAGAAACCACTATGAACAAATTTTTGTTCCTCATATAGAGACTATTTTTAGGTGCTGCCTTTATACAATGCCTAACATTATAGGATTCAGGTTTATGACTAGGGCTCCTAGGCACTACCATAATACAAATAATAATCCTCTTCAAAATGCATCAGTGGTGGTTTCATGTAAGTAATTATAGACTGTGATTAAATCACCCCATAACCTTCTCTTTGAGAAGCTAAATAGATTGAGCTCCTTGAGACTTTCACTATAAAGCATACTTTCCAATCCATTCTGAACCCTCTTCAATTTATCAACATCCTTCTTGAATTGTGGACACCAGAACCAGACATAGTATTCTGGAAGTGGTGACACCAGTACCAGATATAAAGGTGATATTACTTCTTTACACATAGTCGAGATTTCCCTGTTGATACATCCAAGAATCACATTATCCTTTTCAGCCACAGTGTCCATTGGGAGCTTATGTTCACCTGATAACCCATCATGACCCCCGAGTCTCTTTGGAAGTCACTGCTTCCCCGGATAGAGTCCCCCATCCTGTAAGTATGGCCTAAATTCTTTGTTCCTAGATATATTAACTTACATTTGGCTTTATTAAAATGCACCTGTGGTAATTGGTGCCAGTATTCAGTGTCATTGTCCTATACTCATTTTCATACAACCATGCAATTCCCTCCTCATTTCCCTCACCCCTGGTGGGCCATGTTCACCATGGCTGCTGCTGTGAGCCCTCTGAAGCAGACATGTCAATAAACATGTCTTGTTTAAATCATTAGGAGAGCAAGGAAAGGGAGTTCTGCATCTTAACATTCACCTTCTGTTGTGATTGTACTGGCAATGGTACTTCTGTGTGTTATATTTGTAGCTGCTGAGGTGTGGCCTCCACATCTGCAAATGCCTGATCCAGATAAGGAAGAAAAAGAAGAACACAAGGGATGACATCTTCTGTGAGATCTTGCAAGCCAGTATTGCCTCAGACTGTGATCAAAGGATCTGGTGGGTGACCTTGCAGACGACCTGGAAAAGGAAAGAGCGGACATGAGAAAAGCACAAGAGTCCCAGCAGGAAAAGGAGAGTGAGATGCACCAGGATATCATGGAACTTTTCCAGACACAAACACAGATGCTGCACACTCTTGTGGACCTACAGATTCAACTATTCCAGGCTCACCACCTTTTGTAGTCCATGGAGAACTGCAGCATAGCTCTTCCCTATGCCCTGCCCCCAACATTCCATGTGGCATCAGCAGCCGCATCCCTACCCCTACCACTCCACACTGGGGGATATTAAGGACAACCCCAGCTTCAGAAACACTGGCCTGGGAGAGCCACGGTTGATGGATGTGTAGTTAAAATGGACATGAATGTTCCTTCCCTCTCTTTAAGCTTTGCTCCATAAACGCACTAAGATTTTAATGCATTTGCTTTTAACTTGCACTGATTTTTAAGTGTTTATGTTACCCAATAAAACTCTATATGGGGTCAATAGCTATGCTGTTATCGTCCCTATAGTGTAGACATGGCCCGAGTATGATCCCTCATTCCCTTTTGTTAGAATGAACACAAGTCATATTTTGGACACACACCAATATGCAATACCAACAGAGAGCTGTGGTCATATTTTGTTGCAGACAGAAACAATGGCACCACAGGTGGTCCTCGGTTGGCATCCTTGACAATCTCAACAGAGATACTAAGATCTGAATACTCACAAAAAATGAACTAAGCTCTCGACCAGAGTAGGTTTGATGCACGTAGGCAAGGCAGTGTGGGAGAGCTTTCATTACTGCTCTCCACTCTGTACCAGTTCTACAGATAAACTCCTTCTCCCAGGGTAACGCATAAGCAGGATTCAATTTAAAAGTATGATGTTCTAAAGCTAGATGTTATCACTGGGTTTCAGATATTGCTATTCTTCTTGTGTCCAAGAACCGCTTTAAACTGATTTGCATTGAAATGTATGGAGCTACTGCTTCTGGGAAATGGGGGGGGGGGGTGTATTTTTAAAGACTGGAGTAAAACAGATGAACAAAACCAAAAACTTTAAAGCAACATTTTCATTAATTAAAATCTCCAAGTGGTACCTGACCTAGATGGTGCAAAGAAAAATGTTTTCAAGATAGACTGAAGTGGATGAAGAGTGCCTGGGAGATATACTGAGGTTTATCCAGAAAGGTTTTTAAGGGAAAGTAGGAGAGATATTGAAGGTAACAGCTTTCCTCTGTAAGTTGAAATGTTTAAAAAAAAAACATAAGTGTGTCATAAGCATATGGAAGCCTACATTTTGCCCATTCCCTTTAAGTGCATGTTCTTTCCCTTGCAGGCATGCAAGTGACGTATAGTTTCAGAATGAGATCTTAATCTAGTCTTTATATATTACTACTTATATAGTGAAGTACCACATGATAAATACACTAAAGGTTGAGAGATGCTCAGTAATGAGTCTTGAGAACCTAAAAGATGTGCTTTGTGCTTCACACACTAACGAATCCTACATCTCCCTGAATGAGGAGTATACAACCCAAGGGCACACCTACACTCAAGCTGGCAGTGTAACTTCCAGCACAAGTGGACATACATGCACTAGCTTTGATTGCACTGATGTGCTAGAACTAGAAGTGTAGACACAGCAACACAGGTGGCAGGCCAGGCTAGCCACTTCAGTTTGTACCAAGGGTCTTGGGCATAATTGTACTTGGGTTAGCTTGCCCAACTGGCTGATATGGCTACACTTCTATTTTTAGTGCACTAGCTCAATCAAAGCTAGAATGAGTATATCTACTTGAGCTAGAAATCACATCCATACTGTGATCATAAGAATGGCCATACTGGGTCAGACCAAAGGTCCATCCAGCCCAGTATCCTGTCTTCTGACAGTGGCCAATGCCAGGTGCCCTGGAGTGAGTGAACCTAACAAGTGATCAAGTGATCTCTCTCCTGCCATCCATCACCACCCACTGACAAACTGGGGCTAGGGACACCATTCCTTACCCATCCTGGCTAATAGCCATTAATGGACTTAACCTCCATGAATTTGTCTAGTTCTCTTTTAAAACCTGTTATAGTCCTAGCCTTCACAACCTCCTCGGGCAAGGAGTTCCACAGGTTGACTGTGTGCTGTGTGAAGAAGAACTTCCTTTTATTTGTTTTAAACCTGCTGCCCATTAGTTTCATTTTGGTGGCTCAAGTGTAGATGCACCCTAAATTCAACACCACACAGCAGAAAGCGATAGCATGTAATGCTAGCTTGGGCTAAGAGACGAATGAAGGTTACAGTTCATGATCATATAATTATCTTTTACGAGATGCATCTTGTTTGTTCCATTTTCTTAATAAATGCCAGGAAATATGCAGATTCATTCCAGAGGAATTTAACTGACCTCAAAAACCAGTGCTTTTCAAAAGGTTACCTATGTCTCTCATAAAACCTTAAGCATTAGAGACACATTACATCTTAAAGAACTGCTATTGCCTCATGCAATAAGAATGAGATTATTCTACACATATTGCCGAAATCATGTCAGAAAAAATTATTGGACATCGAGGTGAAGGCTCCCAGCCTGCAACAGCACTCACATGTGGCAGTGATTGATGTTCAATCCAGAGGATTGAAAAGATGCACAAATCAAAGAAATTTTACAGCAAGAAGGAATCTATTGATATTGTTTGACTAGCAAGTGCTATTGGTTTTGTTCCTTATTTTTATGCTGTGCATTTTATTGTGCAAACCCCACTCAATCACAAGTCAACATTTCAAGTTAAATAAGGGGTAAATAAGGTTTTTAAAAAATACCTTTTTACAACAAATACAGAGATGATTCGTGAGCCATTAACGCTGACTCCTCAAACACTGCAGTAAATATCATGCGGGGAATTATTCTCCTCACTGACCGGGCTGGCCACCTTGGAAAAAACAGTTGGAGGCAGAAAGAAGACTTCATAGGTAGGCTGTGTGACAAAGACCACTGAGCAATATGGTAACTGGACTTAAGCACACATTGAAGAAGGTAGTTGTTGGGTTTTTTGTTGGGTTTTCCTTAGGCAATGTAGTTTCCTTGAAACAGAAAAAGCCTGGGAAATACACACTGTGGAAAACAAACTGGGACTATCCTGAGTCCCAAAAGCTCCTGGGTTTCCTGAAGTAATGTAGATGGTGGCTATTGCTTTCCTGTCACTCTTCCAATTTCCTGTCATGTAAATTGGGGCTGTTCTTATCCTGTAATGAAGGATAAGATCAGATGAGACACTAAACCATCACACGGGCAGGTTTGAAGTCATTTTCTCTAATGCTTTGTTCCATTTGCTAACAAACATACTTGTTTTATGAAGGTTTCTGTTCACCCAGACACCCATAAGAGCACCCACACTCTACAGGGCCACGGGGGAGGGTCTGTCAGAATTGAAGATCCACTTACTCCATTAAGTTGGTTCCTTGACTAGGTGACATTTTCTCTTCAACTCCTTAGTGGAGGGCAGAGGGGGCAGGATCTCACCTTGCTAATCCCTCGAACTCCATATCAGTGGCGTGGTGTGAATTTAGCTCTAGACACTGGGAAAGTGACACACTCTCACCACGGCCTCTGGTATTTTCTCCAGGCCCAGGTGGGGGTAAAGGAGGGATGATGTAACACTCCCTCTGCCCACATTTTGAGGTACAGAAGAGAGCCAAGTCCTCTGTCCCTCATGACATGGGAAACAAACCAATCTCCCCCACTCCCTGCACTTCACGGTGGTGATAATGCAGCGAGAGCCAGACTTCTAACAAATGGTGGCCAGCTGTATGCTCTGCACAGGCTTGGCTTTCTGCAGAGCCAGCTCTGAACCCCCCACATCCTTGCTAAAAGGCCCATCTCTACCTGCCTTTCCTGAGGCCAGCTTGCCCATTGCCTTAATTAGACAGTTCCTCTGCTTCCTCTCTTTCCACCAATTTGCTCATGCAATCTCCCACAGCACTGACCCTGTCAGCTCAATATTCCCCACCTCCAACAGACCCTGCTTCAGGGTTGCCTCTAGTTCATGGCTATTATTTCACAGACGTCAAGTTTTGTGCTGCCGAGCATGTTGACATTAGACAAGTGTTTACAGTGGCGAGTGTTTGCTTCTGGGACTCCTGTCTTCCTCTCACACCACCAGTAATTACTGAGGAAGCCAGATAATTTGGGCTCTCTGCCATACCACAGCTTGTCAGTGTCTGTAGTGGCTGTTTTCAGCACATTAAGCTAATTTGCATGCAAGGATCCAGCACTCTGTTCAGTAAGCGTTAGAGAGCACGTTCATGCCACTCTGCATGCTCACTTTTCAATGTTTAGCCCTTCAGGGGACTGTGATGAAGTCAGGGGTGGCGGAACAGGGAGCCATGGCCCAGTCATGTTTTACTGGCTGTAAGGGCAAACAATGAGGTGGGGGAGGAGAAGACCAAGCAGTGGCTCGGGTCTTGGGGGGAAGGGGCAGAGGGAGGTGGGTCTCGGGGGAAAGGAGTGGGATGGGGGAACCATGGTTCAGGTGCTGGTGGTCCCCCCTAATTTTAAGGGGGGGGCCCCGCTCCTGGATTACGTCTGCATGCACACAAGTGGTATGCAGTCCTCAGCCTGTGCATGGCAATATGGAGCCAGCAGCAAATGCAGGCTTTGCAACCGCTAATCAGTGCCTGCACTGAAAGGGAAAAATAAGAGTTTGAGTTGCCCATAAGTGTGGGAAATGCATTTAAAAAGCAGCATAAGATAACGTGGAGGGAAATGTCCAGCACCAGCAGCGTATGAGTAGGGACACAGCTGGCCGTCTTTCCAGTAATTTTCTCACTGCACTCTGCTCCTCTCTGGAGTGGGAGAATGGAAACTGGAAGCAACATCACAATCAGCAGGGAGACTAGGGACGAATAGAGCCAGGAGCAGAGCCAGGTTTTGTAACTAAACAGAACTTGCGGGTGGGGTGGGGGGAGGAGAAAGGGGGGATTGTTCCTTGGTAGCCATTTTTCAGTTGCAAAATATGCTTGGAAAGGCACCATATAAACATCTAAAGGGCACCCACGGGGTGGGTGAGGAAGTGTGACAGTTGTCAAGACTTTGAGCTACCCTTTTCCTCCCTGCCTACAGGGAGAGGGAATCTCTTGTAGCTGGGTGTCAGTTCTCTGGCTCCACCAGCCTTTCAAGCACTCTCCTCTGGCCTATCCTAGCCCTAACTTCACCTTGCACCCAAAGCCCTGAATCCCTTTGAACCATTCTCCTGTGATATCCAGGATCCTTTGACCCTGACTACTCTTAGAAATTCTAGAATAGGTAACTTTTTGCCACTGGGTCCGTGTATCACAGGTGGCCATGTCCCTGTGGATCCCATCACTAAAGGCTGTATAAGAGAAGTACTGATAAATTATTTTATGTGGTAGCATCTCTCACTCACTCACACCCCCACTCACACACTTTATCTGCTGCTTTGGTAAACCACAGAAAGATCCCAGCTGCACTACCAAAGCCAAGTGGGAGGTGTAGCAGAATGGCACCCAGAAGTCCCTTTTCAAAATCCCTGTGCTGTGTAATGCTCAGTGTCTCCATCTGGCCCCATCTTGTCTGTGCAATATTTTGTCTTCTGAATTATGGGTGGTTCAGTTCTGAAATTGTGCTAAACACAATCCTTGGCATGCAGTGAAATAAGCATTTACACGTTCCATCCTATAACCCTTAGAAGAATCTGAAAAATTAGGCCACAGCCCTAACGCTTCTTTCAGAGAAGATTATTTGATATTGTGCTAGCTATTAATTGAGGATTGGGAGAAATATTCTGCTCTTATGATTTTTTCAAAAAGACATTTTGCTCCGAATACTATAACTAGTTACGATTTTTCACTGAAATATTCTGATGAAAAATATGGTTTCCCTAAAAATCTAAATTTTGAGTGGAGAAAAAAAATACAAACAAAATCATCAAACTCTAGATAAAAAACTCAAAGTGATGTTTCATTTTAATTGGAATGTTTTGAAGTGTCCCTACATTTCCAAATAGAAATGTTTCTGAACATGTCATTCCTGTTTTCACGGTTTATCATTGGAGCAGGACCATCTGTACCTCCATTTTAAGTCTGTCCTAAGCTTTAAAGTTGTACTGGAATAGCTGTCGCTAGAATGGGCTTTTTTTCATTTTTTATATCAGTACTGCCCCTAACATGGACCGATATGTTTAGTTATTCCTGTATAGGAATAGGAGTAAATAAGCACCTCTATATCTGCAGCTTTTGTACTGTTTTACTTATAGCAGCAGAACTGAACATCTGTAAATGAACGCAAGTTATAGTTATTTAATACACTGTTTGACAGCCACTTATTTTCTCTTTTGGAACCAACAGTCCATTTCTCAGGTCCAAAGCAGAACAAGACTCTTCCAACTTACTATTCCAACTATGTTAAACTAACTGTAAGGATCTGGCCAAAAAACTCTCAAAAACAGAGAAATTGAGTTAAGGCAAAACTGTCTTCGTTTGAACTACTGAGCCTGTACTGCAGGGCTGTCCACACCACGAGAGATCTTACTGGGGGCTCAGTACTATCTTATAAAAAGTTGAGCTGGGGGAGGATGGAAGGGGGGAGGAGATGCAGAAGTGGTACCTGGAAGCAGAGGGTGAGATTTTCAGAGGGCTCAGCTTTGACCTATCTCTGCTCACAGTGAGGTCAATGGGAATTTCACAGAGTTGGACCAGTACTTGGCACTTTTCAAAACGTTACTCCACATTATGCTTTTGAAAGGACCAAAGCTTCCTGGAACTCTGATGAGAGATGCCAGTAGAACAGATGCCCAGTCAATGTTCCCTCTAAGCTGCAAGGCCACGTAGCTGCTTATTAAGTGTTGCAGGGTGCAGAAGGGAGAGAGGCCTTTCCCCAAGCCCTGGACCTGCCATGGCATCCCTCTCCAGGCCCTAACTCAGCCCAGCTCCGAACCTGCCATGACCAGGGGACAGGTGCCTCTCCTGTGGCCCTGACCCAGCCTGAACCTGTTGCGACTGGGGGAGAGGCGACTCCCTTCCATCCACCCCAGCCCAGATGCTGCTGCAGGGAGAGAGAGCTGGAGGGGAATCCTATCTCCCTACTCTAGCCTCATTGAGACTCATTGCACCCCAAACACCTAATCCTCACCCCACCCCAGAGCCTGCACCCCTAGCTGGAGCTCTCACCCCCCCCCCCAACCCTGAGCACCCCCCATACACTCCAAACTCCTCAACCCCACCCCATCACATGAACTTTGTTATGTTCACCAATATGGAGGTGATGTGTCACACCTCACGTCCATATTGATGCACATAACAAAATTCATTCCACACATGGGTGAGAAAAAAAAAATAGAGGGGTAGGGTGCCAGTGCTTCCCCAGCACAGCTATGCTGTGGCATGAGGATCAGGGGTGCTGTCACCCCTTCTACATAAGCCCTTTCTAGTACTGCTGGCAGCATTAACCAAACTTGGTGCATTTCACAGGCCTGAAGCCAAATTATGGCATCCTATTGCAAAGGCAAAGTGAGCGATAAGGGCTCTTTATGTTTCACTCCAAGACACTTGCGCTCCAGAGACTTTTTGTTCTTTATGCACTGCTGTACATAGTTCCTTTGTTTCTCCTCATCTGCACTTCTTGGCTTGAATGTTTAACTCATCTCCTAGCTCTTTTTAATTTGGTTCTCCAGCTAGTTAATTATTTTTAATTGTTGCTCCTCTAACTTTTCTTAAACCCAATATGGACACTGCATAATAAGAAGTTATGGTTTATGATGTAGGTCTCAATTTTATTGAGCTCCACAGAGATCAGATTTAGGATACAATGGAAAAGCCTCTCAATTACAGATTATTATTCAGAGTTAACGCCAGACAATACAGATTATTATTCAGAGTTAATGTCATATAGTTCACCAGTATGTGGCAGGCTAACAGATTAAAGGGACCAAAGAATCAGTTTATACTGATGAAATTTCATTGATCTGTTTATAGCCAAAGAAGTTTTATCTTTGTCTGGATTTGTTTATATTCAAAGAATGTGGTTTAAGCAAAGGCATATGCTGCATTCCTTCACACTTGTTTTAGTATTCTTTGCCAAACTGAATATTCCATTTGAATGTATTCTCCACATTTTTAACCGTTTTTATAAAATGTTTTACCATATATGTAAAATGTATGCATAGATTCAGAGCCCATTAAGGCCAGAAGGGACCATGGATGGGATCCATGATGGGACTTAGGTGTTGCAATACTGAGCCTTGTGGAGCCTAACTTTTAGGTACCTAGAAAGTCATGCGAACAACACAGATAGTTCTTTGAGTCTCACTGTCAGGCATTTCCTCTAACCCTTAAATCATTTGAGGCTTCCTGTTGCACCCGCTCCACATTTTTAAAGGGGCACTGAAAAATTGGATACTAGAACTGTACATGGTATTTCAGTATCAGTCTTCCCAATATTATATATGGAAGTAGAATTACCACCTCTGCCCCAGTTCTGCTCCTCTGTGTATATATCCAAGGAGGATCACATTCATCCTCTTTGCCACAGAATCACATTGGGGGCTCATGTTGAGTTGTTTGTCCACTATAACCCTCAATCCTTTTTGCAGGATAAACTGCCCCATCTGTAGGTATTGCCTGGTATTCCTGGATATATAACTGCATTCTGCTGTAGTAACACCCATTCTGTTTGAATGGGCCCATCTTATCAACCCATACAGATTGCTCTCTATCACGGTCCTGTCCTCATTTACCACTCTGCTAAGCTTATTTCAACTTGCATTTTTTTAAAAAAATGAGGCTACCTAAATAGAAAGTTCATGTCACATTTTGATATCTACTAGAAGGGGAGACATTCAGGAAACAATTTGAATACCGTAAATACAAAAGTTTACTATGATTGTGTAGGTTTTCCATGACCATTCTGGCAAGAGCTCACTGACAAATGTTTTTGCAAACAATGAATTCTACAGAGATATTGGAATGTATTAGCTAAGAGAAAATTAGCAAAAAGGCAAATTTTGAAATGTTAACATGAGTATCCACACTGGAAACTTGACAGTAAGAAATTTCCTCAAACCAATCAGGTAACAAAGATGCACCTTATGATGTCCTATACAATCATAAGCAACCAGCACAGCTTGAGATGTTGAATATCAAATGATTATAATGAATAGCTCATAAATGAGCTACAATCAAAGTTATCCATGGGAAAAATTAGTAAATGTTGAACAGTTTGTGAAGAGTGATGTTTTCAGATAGTTTGCGCACACAACTTTACCTAAGTTATTCACCTAGCTCTACTCTTACCAATATTGCGATATTTCATCTCTGTTGCAATTTATTGGAAGTTAGTGAAACATAGCATTAGCTTGAGGGATTTTACATTAGTATAAGGATGCTACTTTCATGTAATTAAATAATGTTTGTTCACTGGGAAAGCTGTATGTACAGAGAACCATTGTAACAGTCCTGCATTTATATATTGCCTTTCATCTCAAAGGATATAAGAATCCTTTATAGACTGGATTATGTGGCTGTCCTGTAGGCACAACTCCCAGTGACACCAATGATTGGAATGACCAACGAACCAGGCCTCAAATACATATGCAAGGTGTCCAGGGATCTCTTCATGAATCAATTAATTCAGCCACTAAGGAATGAAAAAAAATAGTGCAGTGCAAGACCATCCAACATTTTTGGACAAGAATACATTATCCACTTCTATAATGCTCGTCAGAAGAAGATCTCTAAGGGGCAAATAACTGATCACTCAGATCTACTGAGGACAAGTGTTATGTATAAGTTTAGTATTAATCAGCAAGTAGAAAGCACCTAGGGATTTCCATTTTGAATCCTCAAATAAAGGGCCTCTCTGGGAACTGTATTCAGATAGCCTGTTATGAAGCGGCTATTGAGATACTTTGGGAACATTGAAATATTTCATTTCAGTTGTATCAAAACATCTTGTTTTGACATTTCCACATCAAACATTTTTGGAAGTTTATGTTCTGCAAGTAGTTTTGCTATTTTGACTGTTCAGTGGACTCAGGACTAAAGTTTGGAAATAGCAGAATTTCCCACAGGATAGAAATTCTGATTTTTGGCAACCACTTGCATATAGGTAATAGATACTGTGTGACTGGATAGCAAGATTATGCAGCATAGTTGCAGAGTTTGTGGGTCCAAAAAAAAACAACTTCTAAAGAGCTACTAGATGGAGCCATTTGCAGTGAACTTCAAGAGGTATGTGGGTGCTACCATGATGGGAGCTATTCAAAGTACTTAGATAAGCAACCATATTGATCATTAATAATCTTTTTTTAATTCCAAGTGTGAAAGCTATTGATTCTCTAAAGTAGGACCAGCCCCAGACATTTTTCTGCCCGAGGCAAACTTCAGTATGAGCATCCCTCACACTATCAGGCAAGTATATTCCAAACCATGTTTTTACTAGGTTATTTATTGCCACTTTTAATGTAACTTATTAATTAAATAAAAATTGAAAGCTTAGTTGTGCCTTGAGAGACCAGAGCAGCTCTGGAACACCACAAGATTAGAAGGACCATGAATCTTACTGCCTTCAAAGGAAAAATTAAATTAGTCTCACTGCTTTCAGGCTAGCTAGGAAATACAACAAAGCTGAAGCAAGGGGACTTTAAGATCATGTCTGCAGACAGACACATGAAACATAGTGGAAGCATGGGAGTCACTAAGTTTCTTTCACTGACCAAGTCAAAGAGCAGATGTAACAGTTTAAAAAAAAACAGCTTTGTAAAAACAGCGAGATTTGTGCAGAGTGTATAAGTCTGCACAAAACTGCACCACAGGAGTGCCTGACAACTGAACTCAGAAAAGCTAGCTCCCATGTAACACACGTAAAACTCTCACTTATCTGCCTTTATCTCAGTTGTTCTGAGATTTTCATCACAACTTTTCCAGTGGAATATGTCTTTGCAACGAAGGTAAAATCATCATTTTGGTTGACTACTTTTCCAAACACTTTTGTAAGGGATGTGGGGGGCACCTCCACTTTCTCAGTTTTGTATTTTTCCACTGGAAAGAGGTGAAAAAGAGCAGTAATGTATTTATCCACCACAACCCCCGCCCACTCAAAAATTAAGCTTTTCATGTGTCATTTTTTAACAAAATGAAAAGTTCCCATTTAAAAAAAAAAGTTTCATGAATTATATTTTAAGAGTTTGCATTAAGAAGGATTTAAAAAACCCTTTCTTGTTACAACTATAGGTATGTGTATAAGTATGTTCTATACAATTGAGGTAGTGTCCTTGACCCAAGAAGCAAAGCTAGGTTTATACATGGGGATGTGACAAAGCAGCCATGGAACCTGATGCTCTCTGCCTCAGTTCCCATCTTCTAGCTCCAGGCACTTCAGTCTCTTACTTTTGGACAAGTCAGTTCCACTGATCTTGATTATTTAGCCCTCTAGCCAAATCACAAAGCCTGTGGGTCAACAAAATAAACAATGGTTCAGCAACCTCACATTGGGTCTTCAGTCTGACTCCAGGCTCAACAGTCCATCCACCTCCCCTTCACACCGGCGCTACAGGGGAAAACAGGAGAAAGTTAGTGGCTCCCTGTAGCAATCAGCAGAGAGCCATCTTCACAGAACCTTTGCTGCACTGCTCTGGGCCTTGCCATACTCTCCCTAGGCTCATGGCCACCTCCTGGACTCCATTGTGGAGTGCCTCCTCATATCTTTCATCTTCTCTCAATCTTCTCCTCCAACTTTCCTTCTCCCTAGTGAGCTCAGTAGGCTCCTCCCTATATGAAGCCTCTACACCAACCACCCAGGGGACTTGGTTAACTAGACATAGGTGTGAGTGAGCTAAACTCCCTTAAAGGGCCTGCCCACCTTATTACAGGATGCCATGTATGGAGTGAATAAATTATGTTCATTATTTTCATTAACAACTTTCCCTCTTGCCTCTTTCTCTTCCTTTCCCCCATTCTCTGTTATGAATTCTCTCCGGGTTGCCATGTTTTGGGGAAACCCTATTCTAGTCCTCTGCACATACCCTTTTCCACACTTTCTCCTAAGCAGACAGAAGCCCAGTACCATCTGCATCAAGTCAAACATTCAAACCAATAATGTTCAATGAGCTTGAAATAGGAAGTTCACCCATCGCTAATGAAAATGAAAAAAGGAGTCTGATTTAATTAATATGAAGATGTTGGTTCTATTTTATGTTTCTGGATTTATAAAGCTAAGGCCCAGTTATGTGTTCCTTGTTTACCCCTAAACCCAAATTTTAATGAGGTTTTGGGATGCCCAATGAATAAATGCAGGATTAAACCCTTAATAAGTACTGCTCCTTTATTTTGGAGGAAGTTTATTTTGTTTTAGAAATGACAGAACCATACATCAAATTCCCCCAATGCACACATCAAAATAGCCCTTAGGAGAGTCACAATGCTGAAATTTCTGTTCTGAGAACATAATGAAGTTTCTTGCTGTCAATGCACAACACAGCTAGATTACACGGAAGGAGAAAAGCATAGGATAACAATAGAAATGAAAACATACGGTACAAATGCTAAACACCAACAACATTCCCCTACCAAACAAAAACATTGAACATTTACAAAGAAAATTAATGCAATGAAAATTATGAAAAATAGCCATAACCCAAGAAGCCAACATGTGTATTAAAAAAGGCCTCCACTCTTTTAGAAGACCACCAACAGAACACCACAAAAACACACTGCTGCTAATGACTGCATGACTTACTGGTCAGAAACCAGATTCCTAGAAGCACAAAGAAAAAATGTGGGTGGGTGGGGCAGGGACATGTTGCAGCATTTTCCACATATTAGCCTTGTGTACAAAAATTTCTCTATACAGCCACCAAGGCCTCGTTTTATCACAGTTACGGCTTATGACCTTTCATGTTTGAACCTGTGATGACCATAAGTGAGGCTACAATTCAGTCACTGGTATTTTTAGTAAAAGGCATGGACAAGTCATGGGCAATAAACAAAAGTTCACGGCCGGTGACCTGTCATGACTTATACTAAAAATACCTGTGATTAAACCTTGGGATGGGGGGCACTAGTAGGGAGACATCCAAAGGAGCCACTGAAGGGGGAGTACTGGGGAGGGAGATACTGCGGAGGGGATGCCCAGGGCCAGCTACACCAGACCATGAACTGGGGCCTGCGCCTGTGCTGCCAGGACCAGTGGACCACAGCTGCCCTGGCCGGCTGGGAACTGCTGCCCAGGGCCATGGATCACAGCTGCTCCAGGACCACTGGCAGGAGCCGTTGGAGCAGGGGCTGGTGTGGCTGTCCTCAGGGCCGCTCCAGCAGTGGCTGGTATGGCTGTCCCAGGGGACACCTGAGCTGTTGGCCCTGGAGCCAGCTGCTGTGGTGACCCTGGTGTCAGTCACATTGGCCCCTGCAGAAATCATGGAGGTCACAGAAAGTCACAGAATCCGTGACTTCTGTGGCCTCAGTGACAGAGTTGGAGCCCTAACCATGAGCAATTTTATATTCTCTCCCTCTACACTGCACTTTCCAGTGGCCATTGTTACCCAAACCTTTCCCTCCATGTTTTCCTCTTCAAAACATGAATAGTTACCTCCGTGAGAATGGGAAGGTAAGTGAGACAGACGTGGAATGCAAGGACAATATATGGATAGATTTCCATAGCAACTGCAACAAAAAAATCCCCCACCTCTCCCTTGCTGCCTCTGCATGTAGGGATAAAATAGCGGAAAGGATGAATGACAGGTAAGAACTGGGAATTTTTTTCTTCCACTGGATTCTACTTAGCAAGAGGGTACATGCTGCAGGAGTGAAAGCCCAGGAGAGTTTAAATATGCAGGAGGGGAGGCTCACATAAGAGGTCACCTGCCCCCAGGCAAAGGGAAGGCAGCAAACCTGAGAGGGTGGGCAGTCCCACCTTTTGTCACATGTTGTCTGGCATCACCCCTTCCAAGGCACCATATTGCTTCCCCATTCAGAAGTTGGTCCAATGAAATATCACCTCACCCACCTTGTCTCTCTAATATGCTGGGAATTGGCATGGCTACAATACTTCAGAATTCTGACTCTGAGGGATTATGATACCACATGGCTTTGGGCCTTGATCCTGCCAACAAAAATGTGAGTGGAGACTCTTATACCCACAGAGAGCGCCATTTATACAGAAAGGTCAGAGTTCAGATCTGTTTGCAGGTTCAGGTCCTTATTTTGTACAGTAAGGACACATTATCTCAATGTTTAACAGCATTAAATAATACAGGATACGTCTACACAATAGCTGGGCAGCATCATTCACAGTGCTAGTAGGCATGCAAGCGCTAGCTCTGATCAGCCTAGCATGCTAATAATAGCAATGGGGCCATGGTGGGTGACATGGGCAGTGGCTAGGGTGACCAGGCATCCTGATATTATCGGGACCATCCCAATATTAGGGGCTTTGTCTTATATAGGCAACTATTACCCCTTGCCATCCCGATTTCTTACACTTGCTATCTGGTCACCCTACTAGTGCAACAAGCTAGCTGTTCAAGTACAATCTTTCCAGATCCCCTGGGTACAAACTCGTGGCCAGTTTGAGTCACTGCAACCGCTCTGCTATTTTAGTGCACTAGCTCAAGCAGACTTAGTGTGTGCCTGTCTCCCCATGTGGGGAATCACCTCTCCCAAGTGCTGTGTGCACAAACCCACAGTTACCTTTAAAAATAAATAAATAAATAAATCTTCCTTTGTATTATTTATTAAATATTAGCTCTCCACTTTACATACTTCCACGGCCTCCAGCACCATAGTATGTGAGCACCTCACTACACCCCTGCAAGATAGACAATTGCTGGTATCCCCATTTCAACAGATGTGGCATGTTGGTCCAAGTCATACAGGTTGTTTGTGGCAGAACAGCCACTTGAACCTACATCTCCCGGACTAGCACCCGAACCACAAGACCATCCTTCACAGTCACAACTTTAGGCAAGGAAAAAAAAAAGATATATTTCCAGAGGAGCTATGAAAATAGCTGGACCGTCACTAAGGACTAAGCGAGAAGCAAGACTGGTGCAGGTGTTGGGAGTTTTATCTCTTGCACCAGCAGAAGGTGAGAGAAATTATGTACAGAGTAGGAAGGGGGAAAACATGCCTCCAGAGGAGATGTGACAAGAAATTGAGCTGATGTTTTTAACCACACAACAACAGTTCTGCCACCCTCATTAGCTCAAACATTTCAGATAAAGGCAATAAAAGCCTTATGAAGCTCTAGAGAGGAGGGTGAAGCAGACCAATATTACACTGGCTGTTTACTATAAATACTGAATGAAGACCATTCTAAAACATTGCCGGCTAGAGGAACAAAGGAACGTAGGCGGGCTGCTGCTGAGAGTCACTGTGCCTAACCTAGAAATCACTGAGGTAGTCATGTCTGCACTGTGATAAAAACTCACAGAATGGTCACAGCTGGCCCAGGTCAGCTGACTCCGGTTCACGGGGCTCGGGATGCAGGGCTAAAAATTCTAGTGCAGACATTTGGGCTCAGGCTAGAGCCTGGGCTCTAAAACCCATGAGGGAGATAGGTCCCAGGGCCCAGGCACCTGCGTGAGCACAAACATCTACATGTCAGTTTTATAGCTCTGCAGCCCGAGCCCTACAAACTCAAGTCAGCTGTGGCTCTGAGACTCGGTGCCATGAGTTTTTATTGCAGTGTGGATGTACCCTGGGATTCACAAAGCCTGAGTTCAGTGCCTGGGCTCCCTATGTAATGAGTGGAGAGAGATAGGCACCTAAGAATGGGACTCATAAAAGCCAGCTCTCTAGGCAGCTCCCTCTCTAAAGTAGCCAATGGGATATAACAGGGAAGGGGGGGTGTCTTAAGCCTCACTCCTCTCTGGGAAATAAAGGTCAAAGTCTGGGCCGCAGGGAAACACCTCTCTGCTTGGGATTCTCAGCTGCAAACCCTCTCCTGCATAAGAGGAGGACCTCCCTTTTAAACTTTTAGCCCAATGGGTAGGGTATTCACCTGGGATGTGAAACGCTCACTAGTTCAAGTCCCTTCTCTCATATTAAATGAAGATATTAATAAAACAGGCATCACAGAAACTTGGTGGAATGAGGATAAGCAATGGGACACAGTAACAACAGGCTACAAAATATACTGGAAGGACAGAACAGGTCGTGGTGATGGAGTGGCACTACATGTGAAAGAAAGTTTAGAATCAAAAGAAGTAAAAAATCTTAAATGAACAAAACTGTACCATAGAATCTCTATGGACAGTAACTCCATGCTCAAATAATATAGCAGTAGGGATATACTACCGATCACCTGACCAGGATGGTGATCGTGACTGAAATGTTCAGGGAGGTTAGAGGGGCTATAAAAATAAAAAACTCAGTAATAATGGGGGATTTCAACTATCCCCATATTGACTGGGCACATGTCACCTCAGGACGGGATACAGAGAAAGTTTCTTGACACTTTAAATTATTGATTCTTGGAGCAGCTAGCCCTGGAACACACAAGAGTAGAGGCAAATCTTGAGTTGGTCCTAAGTGGATCACAGGATCTAGTCCAAGGGGTGATATAGCTGGACCACTTGGTAATAGTGATGATAATATAATGAAATGTAACATCCCTGTGGTGGGGATAACACCACAGCAGCCCAGAATGGTAGCACTTAATTTTAGAGAAGGGAACAAAACAAAAATGGGGAAGTTAGCTAAACAGAAATTAAAAGGTACAGTGCCAAAAGTGAAATGCCTCCAAGTTGCATGGAAAGTTTTTAAAGACCCCATAATAGAGGATCAATAATGAAAAAGGTTCCAAACAATAAAGTAATAGAAGCAGTGAGAGGCAAAAAGGCATCCTTTAAAAAGTGGAAGTTAAATCCTAGTGAGGAAAATGGAAAGGAGCATAAACTCTGGCAAATAAAGTGTAATAATATAATTAGGAAGGCCCAAAAAGAATGTGAAGAACAGCTAACCTAAGAGTCAAATAGTTATAGGAAAAAATAATAATTGAGTACATCAGAAGCAGGAAGCCTGATAAACAACCAGTGAGGCTGCTGGATGATCGAGATGCTATGGAAACAGTCATGGATAATAAGACCACTGCAGAGAAATTAAATGAATTCTTTGCATTGGTCTTCATGACTGAGGGTGTGAGGGAGAGTCCCAAACCGAAGTCATTTTTTTCTGGTGACAAATTTGAAAAACTGCCCCAGATTGAGCTGTCATTAGACAAGGTTTTGGAACAAATTGACAAATTAAATAGTAATATGTCACCAGGACCAGATGGTATCACCCAAGAGTTCTGAAGGAACTCAAATGTGAAATTGCAGAACTACCAACTGTGGTTTGTAACCTATCATTTAAATCAGCTTCTGTACCAAATGACTGGAAGATAAAAACAAATAAATTGGCATCATTTTAGTTAAGGCTCCATAGGTGATCCCGGTAATTACAGGCCAGTAAGCCTGATTTCAGGACTTAGCAAACTGGTTGAAACTATAGTAAAGAACCAAAAATTGTCAGACATGTTGATGAACATAATTTCTTGAGGAAGAGTCAACGTTGTTTTTGTAAAGGGAAACCATGCCTCACCAATCTACTAGAATTCTTTGAGTGAATCAACAAGTATGTGGACAAGGAGGATCCAGTGGATATAGTGTAGTTAGATTTTTAGAAAGTCTTTGACAAGGTCCCTTACCACAGGATCTTAAGCAAAGTAAGCTGTCATGGGATAAGAGGGAATGTCCTCTTAGGGATCAGGAACTTGTTAAAAGATAGGAACCAAAGGGTAGGAGGGGAAAAAATCAGTTTTTGGATTGGAGAGAGGTAAATAGTGGTGTCTCCCAAGGATCTGTACTAGGACCAGTCTTATTCAACATATTCTTAAATAATCTGGAAAAAGGGTAAATGGTGAGGTGGCAAAATTTGCAGATGATACAAAACTACTCAAGATAGTTAAATCCCAAGCAGACTATAAAGAGCTACAAAAGGATCTCACAAAATTGGGTGACTGGGCAGCAAAATGACAGATGAAATTCAATGTTGATAAATTCAAAGCAATGCACATTGGAAAACATAATCCCAAATACACATATAAAATGATGGATCTAACTAGATGTTACCACTCAAGAAAGATGTTGGAATCATCATGGATAATTCTCTGAAAACATCCACTCAATCTGCAGTGGCAGTCAAAAAAGCTAACAGAATGTTGGGAATCATTAAGAAAGGGATAGATACTGCAACTATATAAATCCATGGTACACCCACATCTTGAATACTGTGTGCAGATGTGGTCACCCCATCTCAAAAAAGAGGTATTAGAATTGGAAAAGGTTCAGAGCAGAGCAACAAAATTATGAGGGGTATGAATGGCTTTTATATGAGGAGAGATTAATAAGACTGGGACTTTTCAGCTTGGAAAAAAGAGATGACTAAGGAGGGATATGATAGAGGTCTATAAAATCATGACTGGTGTAGCGGAAGTAAACAAGGAAGTGTTATTTACTCCTTTCATAACAAGAACTCAGGGTCACCAAATGAAATAAATAAGAAGCGGGTTTAAAACAAACAAAAGGAAGTATTTCCTCACACAATGCACAGTCAACCTTGGAACTCTGCCAGAGGATGTTGTGAAGGCCAAGACTATAACAGGGTTAAAAAAAGAACTAGATAAATTCATGGAACATAGGGCCATTTATGGCTATTAGCCAGGATGGGCAGGAGATGGTGTCCCTACCCTCTGTTTGCCAGAAGCTGGGAATGGATCACTTGATGATTAATTGTTCTGTCTATTCCCTTTGGGGCCCCTAGAATTGGTCACTGTTGGAAGACAGGATACTGAGCTAGATGGACCTTTGGTTTGACCCAGAATGGCCATTCTTATGTTACGTTCTCTGATTGAGGCAGGAGATGGGATCTGAACAAGGATTTGCCACCTCGCAGGAGAAAGGGCTTTAACCACTGGTCAATAAAAACCTCTGATGTGGGGCTCCCTCAGGCTTTCCTGTTGAAGTTGTCCTACTTTCAGTAATAAATAAAACATCCATTGGCAGGTGGGAACTGGATTCTCACAAGTCTACAGAGTCATTCTCATTCATGCTGATATAATCCAGCTATATATATATTTGCATTATTTATCCAAAACTGATAGCGTCAACAGGAAAGGGTTCCAATTCAGATATAGGAAACACTTCATATTATCCCTGTAGCAGGGCGGCGACTCACCCCTGCGGCGCCTCCTGCTGGTTCACCCAGGAATTAGCTCTCCAGCCTCCGGAGCGCCCTCTGCAGGCCGATGTCCCACTTTCTGCTCTGGCCCAGGGTCCCTCCCTGGACCCCAGTGCCCTCTTCCCTTGGGTGCTGCACCCCTGCACTACCCCCTCAGGTCTTAGGGTCTCCCCTCCCTGGGGAACTCCCACACTCTATCCCCACCTTGCCTCAGTATAGTCAACTGCCAGTCACTCTTTGCCCCCATTCACTGGGGCAGACTGCAGTATAATTGCAACTCATCATTGGCAAGGAGGGTTTGGCCTGCTGCCTCTGTCTCTATAGCCATGGGCTGGCCCCTGCAGCCCCAGTACCCCTTTGTTGGGCCTTCTCCTAGTCCCTGCAGCCTGGGGGTTTCCTCTTGCCTTGCCCCAGCCCTGCTTCACTCTAGGTACCTACTCCAGCCCCTAGCAACTAGACCTATCCACCTCTGCAGACAGAGGAGACTCTTTCAGGCCCCTGCCTCTCAGCCCTTTTATAAGGGCCTGGTCTGTTTGGGGCATGGCCACCCATCTGAGCCTGCTTCCCAATCAGTCCAGCTTTTCCCTACTTAGCCTAGGAGCTGCTTTCCCCCAGCCATAACCCTTCCAGGGCTGTTTTAAGCCACTTTCTGCTGGAATGTGGCAGCCACCCCACTACAATCCCATAGCCCCGTGATTAGTGCACTCACCTGGGGGAGGTAGTTCATAACCCTTCTCCCACTCAGGCAAATGGTAGACTTGAAGCAGGGGTCTTCCCTATCCCAAATTAGCTCCCTAACCACTGGGCTAAAAGTTATGAGGGAGGTCTTTCTCTTGGCCTTTTTGTTATAAGTTCACCTATAGGAGCCTGATCTGGTAAGGAAGGCCTGAGCCTTACTTACTTACCAGATTGGGTCCTGCAGGCAAGTTAGGTGGAGGAGCACCTATCTTCTCCCATATCGCTCTGGGGATTAGGCATCAGGCTGTCTGGTGTGGAGCTGCAGACATCCTGATGCCTAATTCAAAGACAGAAACATAGACAGCTAGAAAACCCTCACTACAAAAAATGAGGTACTGGGTAATCTTAGACGCCTTCAGAGCTCAGGGGCAGCTGAGCAGGTGTTTGTGAATCCCAGTGGGGTCTGATTCTGGTATTCAGGTACCTAAGTGGCTGTTAGGTACCGAAATCCTTTTCTGAATCTAGCACTGAATTGGTAGAAATCCTATTCCACTAGCTTTCACAAGAAGCTAATCTATATATATAAAAGTCAAGTGGTGTATGTATGAGTGTATGTATGTACGTATGACTGCGAAGTCCTCCCGCACCGTTTGAGCCAGAGACTTGAATTTTGGTACAGTGAGGGGTCTTGGGGTCTAGATGCTGGTAAGGGTCGAAAAATTTTCGGATCTCACCTCTGACGCCCCCCAGGGGTGAAAGTCTTTCAGGGCCAATCACATCAGCTTGGCAGTTAGGTGGTGATGATGTCATAATACCCCCCTCCAACAGACACCTCACTCGCTCAGCTCACCCCTCCCTCCTCCAACGGAACCCCGGAGATCCCTCAGTTCTCTGCCCCTCCCACCTCCCCAACGGAACCCCGGAGATCCCTCAGTTCTCTGCCCCTCCCACCTCCCCAACGGAACCCCGGACTACATCAGCTCTGTGCCCCCCCCCCACCTGCGAAGGTCCCCGGAATCCCTCGGCTCTGGGCCCCCTCCCCTCCTGCGACGGATCTGAGTTGGGTTTGGTGGGACGGTAAGTGAGGTGGGGGTGTCGGATTCGGTCGGGGGGGTGAGGTGGGGGTTTCGGGTTTGCTTCGGGGGGTGGGAAGGTGTCGGGGTGGGTGAGGGGTGAGGGGTGGGTGTTGGGGTTGGTCAGGGGGTGTCAGCTGTCTGCCACCTCCCCACCTCCGACTGACCCGAGCAGCGCCGGGCACTTATGCTAGTAATTTATATTCTAAGACAAAAGGGTCTTTTAAATTATCATTTGTATGTATTAGTATAGTGAAATATTAGGTCATATTTGTCCCGGGTATGAAATTAGTCTATTCATGTAACTCTGTTCAAATTACATGGTGGAGAAAAATGAACTCACAGACAGACATCTAAGGAAGGGGTGTGAGTCATTTATTATTTTGTGCCCAATACCAAGACTGTCAAGGAGTGAAAACATGGGTTTTTAAAGTGCCAAGATATATTTGGCAACATAGGAAATGATCTATGAATACTTTGGCTTTTTCATTAGCATCAAGAAGCCTTTCATGTTGTGCCTGTAGAAACATTTGAAATAAATCTCTAGCTAGTAATTACCCCCTAGAGTTTCAGAGATTTGTCGTTTTTGTGTGCAGAAGAATGTAAAAAATAGAAAAAAGATCAGACTAGATGCATATCTCCTAAACCATATTTGTGCCTCATTTTGCATGTGGAAATAAATAATTCAGGAATGAAGAAGTTAATGATCTCTGTTCATCTTGTCTTTTCTCTGCTTATCTTTAGGGCTTGTAACTAAACCCAATACAGCCCAATTTCACCTTTTCCCAATGTCTTGGAGAAAAGGTGACATTGGGAACAGTTAAATCTGATTTGTAACCAACTCTGCATTTTCATCAAGACATAACATTCTGGGGAAGAAAGGGGGAGAGAGAGAAAAAAGCTGCTCCTTTTATTGGCCCATGAAGCTCTACCGTTGTTTTCTACCCCCAAGCAGCACAGAAGTGGAATGCTCCATCTCCCATTTCCGCCACATCCACAACTCTCAACAGAGCAGCAAGACAGAACAGGTACTGATTGATGCACAGCAGATCATTACAGTCTCAGTAATTCTGACAGTCTAATTAACTGGGATAATCACTTCCCAAGGCTTTTCACTGATTGAATTCAAGCATTTCATTTTAAATAAAACAGGTACCACTTTTCACCTACCATAAAAACTTGCCATTGGTTTTACTTTATTTCACCAAAGATTTTTAACTTTATTTTCAAATTGACCAGTTCTTCTGTCTTTCCTTTGCTGTTAATGAAGACTTGTGTGATCTCCAACATTCTTCACCTTTTCCTTTCCTCTTCTCCCGTGATTAGGTCATACTCAAGTGCTAATGACACTACAGTCTGCTGACACAGGAAATTCATCTCTGATTGGGGTTCCTTCAACACATTCTTCTCTCTCTCTGACTCACACCCACACCCATAAAGGTCTGAGCCACCCCCTGCTGTAGAAAAACCCATGTGAAGGATTCTACAGTAGGAAATTTTCTCTGAGGATCCACATGTACAGATCTCCCCACATACTCCCATGGGGATAAGGGCCAGAATCAGATTCCCTTTGCCATATTAGATCACCCATGTAATGGATCTTGGGGCAATCCACATGAAGTCAAGATCAACAATATAGTTGCTTTGTGCTTCTGCATTGGCTCTGGCCTCCAGCTCCATGATAGCAAGGAACAACTCCTCTCCGCTTAGCTGTAGAGCCTCCACCATCCACAAGAAACTAACTAATGTTCTCACAGCCTGAGGGGGAAACCAATATGCTTCCACCCATTTCTCCCCCTGTCCTGACTAGTCTACACCCTTACCCTGGCTTCTGGAGGGTGTGGATAGGGGGAGAGTAACATCATGGCACCTGAACTCCACTTCTTCATGGAAGGGAGGGAGACCTGTTTTCAGGAGTATGCAGATCTAGGGATACACTCTAATCGAAGTACATTTTAAAAAATGAACCCCGCTGTCACTCCTGGAAAGGGAAGAAGAGAGACTGTTAGCATTTCTCATTGTAAACACTTTGGGGGGTGCTCAGGTGCTCCAGGGATGGGGGCCTTACAAAGGCTGGGACAGACAACTGGGAAACAATGGTGATATAAAAAATCCTGGGTTACCATTTCAATGCTCATTCACATTGGGTGAGAAGAAGGGGGAAACACGTCTTGATCTGCTGCCAGACTTTCCAGCTACATTCAGCGAAGACCCCCTTACAATTTAAGGATGGTAACAGCCCAGTAGGTGCAGTGGAGAACTGACAGCAAAAGGGATCCATACAATGGGCTTGAGTAACAAGTAAACCAGTAAGAAAAACTGTTAAAAGTGAGGTTATGAAAACTCAGATTTCCAAGTTATTTTCCATGTGAGCTCAGAAAATGTAAATTCAGGGGTATTTAAATGTACTGGAAAAGAAATGGATAATAGATAAAGACTCAAGAGACAAATAATCAGGTAGAGAAAACCAATGAACAATATAAAGCAGTCCAATTTTAGAACCTAATCCTGCAAACACTTACATGAGCAATCCCTACCCATTATGAACTCTATCATTGCCTACATAAGGATTAGGAAGGGAGGAAATGTCTGTGGGATCAGACCCTCATTTGCATTGCATCTTTTCATATGCATTGCATCCCCCAAAACTTTACAGACTTCAATAACAGAATGAGGGAGAAGTAATAACAACAATAAAAGCAATTGGAAATCATTGGCCCACCAATAGTTAATCTTGATTTCTATTTCCATCTACTCATGGCAAATTTCCCATCAATTCACCTGTATGGGATTTTTGTCTTGTCTAATATCTACATTTTGAAAAGGAACAAAGTTCCGATAAGTAGCCATTTTCTATTTTATCCCACTTTCCCATCTTCTGACAGTTTTGTTTTATGCTGCTTGGCTGAATATTGTGGAAATAGCACATCCCCTCTTCCTTCTTCCCTGAACTTTTGTTAGGTGTCCTTACCCTTTAACTTTATTCAGCCTCTTAGTTTGTGGTAGTTAAGTATATTTATGATTAACACCCCAATCTTAAGAACCAAAATCTCTTCTGTTCGAACTTTGATTCAGTTTCACTGTGCAGTACTTAAGTATTCAGCGCCACCACTGGCCATTAATAAAAAGTACAAGCTTGCCTCCAAATAGAAAAACTATGAAATGCACAACACACACAGGAGAGCTCAAACTGTCTTGCAGGTTTATAAACACAGAACAAAGTTATCACAGCTTTGATGGAACATGATCCAACTCAAAATTGACAATGAGAAAATCGGGGCTGATTTCTAATACAAAAAGCTAATCTAGGTGGCTAGAATGCATTTCCTCACACTGCACTGTATGTTTTCCTTTAGCAAAATAGCACTGCCTGCAGTATTTCACTTCTGCCTCATTATAATTAGAACATCTGAAATGTGTAGTGGGGGCCTGAGGAAAGTGGAGTTGTCAGAACCAACCACTGGAACAAGATCCAAGTTTTATGACTGATCTCATCACCATCATGGGCCAAACCAAAACCCCAGATCCGAACACCCACCTCACTGAGGATGACTATAATTTATCTGAGACATAAGGTGGATGAGGTAATATCTTATCTTGGCTCAACTTCTGTTGGTTAAAGATACAAGCTTTCTTCTTCGGGTCTGGGAAAGGTATTGATGGTATGTCTATACCTGAAGCACTACAATGGCACATCTACAGCTTCGCATCTTTGCTGTTGTAGTGCTTCGGCATAGATGCTGTCTAAAGCTGATGGGAAGAGTTTTCCCATCAGCATAGGCAATTCACCCCCTACAGAGAGGCAATAGCCAGGTCAATGGAAGAATTCTTCTGCCAACCTAGCACTGTCTATGCTGGGAGTTAGTTCAGTTTAACTATGTTGCCGAGAGGTGACGATTTTTTATATCCCTGTGTAAAGTAGCTGGATTGACCTAACTTTTGAGTGTAGACCAAGTGTCACAGCTAAATATAAGGTAGAACAGACTGTTTAGCATAAGTAGTTAACACAAGTTGTAAGAGCTCATTCGAGATAAAGTGGCCCATTAATATCTCTGCAGTCATAGAACAAAAAAAGAGGGGCTAGTAGGTTACAGAGTTTTGTAATAAGCCATAAATCCAGTATTTCTGTTCAGTCCATGATTTTTAGTGTCTAGCAGAGTTATGAATTTAAGCTCCCAGGCTCGTCTTTTGAAGGTGTTTTGCAGATTTCCTTTGAATCTGAGGACTGAGTTCAGATATACAGTGATAGATTTGTGAAAAAATGTTCGCCAACAGGTGATAGAGTGTTTTTATCTTTTACCATTTTTCTGAGTGAGTTTATTTGAGAGCATAATGACTGTCTGGTTTCACTCACATAGTTGTTTTTGGAGCATTTAGTGAACTGGGTGAGGTACACCACATATTGCAATAGGTATGTGTGGAACCCACGGATTCTGAAAGGTGTGACTAGAGGGTATTGACCACTGTAGCCTCAGAGATATGTCTGTAGGTTTTGCACCTGTTGTTATGGCAAGGTCTTGTGCTGCTTTCAGTTGGCATGTTCTGGTCTTTGGTGAGCTTGTTTCTGATGATGAACTTGAAGAGTTTGCAGGAGGAGTTGCTTGAAGGCCAGAAAAGAGGGTTCAAGAAAGATTTCTTTCAGGTTATGGTCCCCGTGAAGTATAGATTGTAACTGTTTAATAAAAGCCTGTATGGGTTCTATCGTTAGGTGGTAGGTGACAACTAGGGGTGTTCCCAATTCTTTTTACCTGTCCTTAAATTTACCTGTCCTTATTTGTCTGTACCAAAGAACTAGAGCCAATAAACACATCTCCAATCTCTTTCCTTCTCTTCCTCACCCTTTCATCCAGCAGACCCGCTAGAATGGGATAACACAAAATTGGAGTCACAGAATTGAGACCTCAAATCTCAGTCTTTTCAAAGCTTGTGACCATTTTTACATTAAAGAGGTGACAGACTTCATTATTATTTCAGGCATGCTGGTGAAGGTTACATGAGCATTTCACCCATGTAATGCTTGACATAAGAAGCACTGCAGCAATCTCTGCTCTCTATATTTTTTAACCTTTCCCATCTAACACTGGTAATATTTCCTAATTTCCCCTCTCCAAAGCTAACATTTTAAAAGCCACTTTGCTTTTCCCCACACCCTAATCAGCCTGAAGGTGTCTAGTTCCTGGTTTGCACATCAATTATCATTGGCTAGAGTAGACTGAGTCAAGTTCAGTTTGTCTTTAAAGCGACAATAGTTATTCTATCCATAATTCATGTTTGATGTGGAGCAGAAATACTGGGACGAGAAAATGACTAAAAAATATGAGTCCATCTGTCACAATTGTTGTGCACAATCTTTTGTGGCATCGCTAAAACAGACATCGTTGCTTTTTTACCCTCTCACACAGTTTCTTTAGGAGGTGAAACAATCTTTCAGGTATGAATAAGAGTGTCTGGAGCCTTCCTGCTTAGAATTTTCAATCTAAAGGCCATGTTCAAGGCCACTTCCTAAAATGGCAGGGTCCCTCATTCTCCTCTCCTCCCCCCATGCCAGAAGTAGTGACATCACTCAGAGCTATGAACAATTTTGTCTCTGAGCACTGCATAGACACAGCTAGGTTGACAGAGAAATTCTTCCATCAGTCTAGTTACTGCCTCTCAGAGAGATAGATGAACTACATTGATGGACCAACCCTTCGATGTAGGAAGCATTTACATTACAGTTCCATAGCTCTGTTGATGTAGCATCTGTAGAATAAAGATGTTCTTAGATGTAATTGTGCACTTTCGTCACAGGTTAGATCCTGGGAACTGCATACGGCCCAAGACTACTCAAAGATTAATGCTGTAGCAACCATAACTCACATTTTTTTTCTTTGCTGAATCTGTCTCTCCGATTTCATCACAATTTAATGTAATAGTTTTTCTTCACATTGTAAACTGATAATCATACCAATGGATTTAAATTGTTTACCAAAAAGAAGGGAGTTGATTCAACTACAAATGGCACACTTCAAATTTATAAATACCAAAAGGATATTTGGGATGCATTACAGCATCCTAAACCATGGAGAGCATTACATCACAAGATCTGTTTTCCAACTCTTTAAATTCAAGTCTGTGCTAAGCAGGTAGCCTTGGATTACAAATGAACCAATCCATACCATAGTCCCAAAAGCAACTGAAAGAGAAAATAAATCTGAGTGTATTTTACACCACGGTGCTAGCCCATGCCCAGCAGAGAAACAGCTTTACCTCAGAACTACGGCAGGGAGAATATGGCAAACATTTCCATATTTTGTATGTTTTATAGTAATTCACTTGCAATGTGTTTCCCCTCCTATCGTGATCACTCTCTGATAAGATACAAGTGATTGACTTTCAGTAGCATGATTGGCTGCAGAAAGCAAATTTTAAGCATGCATGAGTAAGAACTTGGGGAAAGTGAATTTTAAATCACTGTTCAAAATAATTCACAGACAAAACTTGATTATAATAGCTAGCCTCATCCAGTGTGGAAGAGAAATGACCTGATGTGATTGCTAGCACCAATAACTAGAGGATCACACACTTTGTTGTTTGAGAGGCTAAGCAAATAGCACACACCAACA
The DNA here is from genome assembly GCA_032164245.1 of Sternotherus odoratus. Taxonomy (NCBI): domain Eukaryota; kingdom Metazoa; phylum Chordata; order Testudines; family Kinosternidae; genus Sternotherus; species Sternotherus odoratus. The sequence goes on from JAVMKO010000003.1 coordinate 93,965,370, forward strand.
AGGGCTCCTTGCATTCCTCCATTACCTCACCCTATGCTCCCTGTGTGCTACCCTCTCCTTCCCCTGTATTTCGGGGGCTCCCTACAACACCCCCACTCCCTCCCTTGTGCTGAGGGCTATCCCTGTCTCCCATTCCCTCAACTATGAGCCCTGTGTGTGCCCCCCCCCATCCTCACCACATCAGGGTTCCGCATTCTCCCCCAATACTAGGGGCTCTGTGTGCTTGCCTGTTCCACACTTTGGCCTCATATCTCTCAATTCCACCTTCCCTGCCATGGCTGGGTCTCTGTGTGCCCCCACATTTACTTCCTCTGCCACATGCAAGGGCTCTCTATCCCCTCATGTTCCTCTCCCCCATTCCCTTGTCCTCCATTCTCCCCCCACAAACACACCAGGGGTTCTACATGGCTTCCATTTCCCCTGCCTCGCCCATGCCTCCCATTTCTTCCTTCCCGCACCTTATCAGGGTCTCCTATTCTTCTCTTCCCTGCCATTGGTTCTGTCTGCCTTCCTTTCCCACTTCCCCCCATTCTGGGGTCCCTCATTCTCCTCACACACCCCGTCAGAAGCTCTCCTGCCAGAAGCCCCTATTTCCACCTTCCTCCCTATGCCAGGGCCTCTACGTGTCCCCCATGCCTTCAATCTCCTCGAACCACACTAGGAGCTTTGGGTGGTTCCCTCCCCCCATTCTTTCTTTCCCCTCGTTCTTATTTCTTTTCTTTCTGTATGGGAGGTAAATCGCTGAGGGTGTCAATGTTTTTAACTGTATTGTGAGGCTCTGCAGAGGAGAGCCATAGAGTACTGTTAAGCAGGAAGGTGTTAATGGGCTCCACCAGACTGAAGGATGCCAGGGCTTCCATGTGTCCCCCATTTGCCCCTTCCATTTTTTTCTGGTTTTCTCCAAAATCAATAGGGTTCTGCCAATTAACGTCCAGAACATTGTCTGAAATTTGGGAACTGATCATGTGCAGCATTCAAAAGTCCTCGTGTTGCTGCCAGACAGAGAAATGCCATTGAACTTCGCTCAGCCAAAAACTAAGCAATGCAGCGTGGATTTTAAATTTCAATAGCAAGCCATAGACATCATGACGTTTACAAAATCTATTGACTGACTACTTTCAAATAAATACATTTGAGAAAATCATGATGTGTTTTCAGACGATCTACAAACAGAAAAGGGGGGATGCTGGTCAAATAAATTATTCATTACAAGTTATTCACTCCACTTTGCTGAGAATTTACCAATAAAACTGAGAACTGAGCCTGGGGGAGACTCTTGGTGATAAAGATGCCATCTGTATCACTGCCTGATTCAGCTGGTATTCTTATCCTATGGTACAATACATTTCAGAATGTACAAAGAGGTTACACCCCTATGACCAAAGGTGCTCAGATACTATAATGATGGATAGAGTATGAAACATTAATAGATAGATGGTCTGCCTGACAGATAGTGAGGTTTTGATTTATTTATTAAAAAGAAAGGAAAAACTGTATTCAGTTAAAATGGCAGAAGAATGTTACAACTGCACATGTAGGACTCTGATCAGAACACTTTTTCTCTCATAAAAAGTGCGTCAGGATCTTTAATTACCATAAATGGTCAGATTTGGTTTATGTGTTATCTGTGTCATATATGACAAATATTTGCAAAAGGACAGAGTGCCTCTAAACACCTGCTAAATTACCAGTATCACTTGAAGCTAGTAAATCCCCTCTTACGGTTATGAACTTTACAAACAAGACCTCAAGAAAACAACAGGGAATAGGCATTAGATCATAAAACCATAGATGTGGAGGACTGGAAGGACCTCAAGAGGGCATCTAGTCCAGTCCCCTCCACTCAGAATTATGTAATAACTAAACCATTCCGGACAGGTTTTTGTCTAACCTGTTCTTAAAAAACTCGAATGATGGAGATTTGGCAATTTCATTGGGCAATTTATTCCATTGTTTAACTATTCAGACAGTTAGGAAATGTTTCCTAATATTCAGTCTAAACCTCCCTTGCTGCAATTTAAACCCAATTGCAATTGCTTCTTGAGTATCCAAGGATGTATTTCATAAGGCCCTGACAACTTGAAGACATCTACATTGTCTAAGTAATTTTTAGCTTGCTCTTTCCCTATTTTAGTCTCAGATTCTGCCTCATTTTCACTGGCGTTGACTATGTAAGAAGTCCAATCACTATTAAGCTTTTTGTGTAAACAGAAACAAAAAAGTCATATACCACATTTGCCATTGCCACATTTTCTATTGTCTTTTCCCCCTCATTGAATAACAGACCTACCCTCGCTTTGCTTCTAATGTATTTGTAGAATCGTTTGTTATTCTTTATGTATCTAGCTAGTTTAATCTCATTTTGTGCCTGAGCCTTTTTAATTTTGTCACTACAAGTTTGTGTTGTTTGTTTATATTTATCCTTCATAAATTGATATAGTTTTCTTTTTTTGTAGGACTCTTTTTTGAGTTTTAAATCCCTGAACATCTCCTGATTAAGCCAGGGTGGTCTCTTCGCATACTTTCTGTCTTTCCTACACAGTGGGATAGTTTTTTCTTGTGCCCTTAATAATAATCTCATTGAAAAACTGCCAATTCTCCTTAATTATTTTTACATTAGACTTGCTTCCCATGGGATCTTACCTACCAACTTCCTGAGTTTGCTAACATCCTTCCTGAAATCCATTATCTTTATTCTCCTGTTTCCCCTCCTATCATTCCTTAGAATTATGAACTCTATGATTTAATTATCATTTTCAGCCATGCTTCCTTCCACTTTCAAATTTTCAACCAGTTCCTTCCTGTTTGTCACAATCAAACCTAGATGTCCCTCGCCTCAGATCAGCAATGGTGCCTCATTATGTAGACATAAGAAATCCTATTAAATTACTTCAAACTATTCTCCACAAATTCTTACCGTGAAAATATAGTGACAGATCATCGGCTTATGCAAATCATAGTGCCACTGAATGAAGTCACAGCAATTTATACCAACAGAGAACATAAGAATGAGACATACTGGGTCAGACCAATGCTCCAGCTGACCCAGTACAGTATCTTGTCTTCCAACATGGACCAATGCCAGGTGCTTCAGGAGGAATGATCAGAACAAGCACTCATTGAGTGACCCATCCCCTGTTATCCACTCCCAGCTTCTGGCAAACAGAGCATAGTGTTACATCCCTGACCATCCTGGCTAATAGCTACCGAAGTACCTATCCTCACCCTTATCTAGTTCTTTTTTTAATCTTGTAAAATTTCAGCCTTCACAACATCCTCTGGCAAAGAGTTCTTCAGGTTGACTGTGTGTTGTGTGAAGAAATACTTCCGTTTGCTTGTTTTAAATCTGCTTCTTATTAATTTCATTGGGTGACCCTTAGTTCTTGTGTTATGTAAAGGAGTAAATAATATATCCTTATTCACATTCTCCATACCAGTCAAAATTTTGTAGACTTCTTTCATATCCCCTCTTAGTCACCTCTTTTCCAAGCAGAAGAGCCAGAAGATCTGACTCATTGTATCTTACCACAGTATTCTCCTGACTCTAGATATTTTTTTAAGAATGAAGTTTTCAGGTTCTAAATTATAGATGATAGTGGGCCCAGATTCTGCTTTCATTGGCACTGGTGTCAATTTGAAGTAAATCTGACTTCAGTGGCATTATTCCAGTTATGTACCAGGGCAAGTGAGAGTAGAATGTGGCCTATAACTTTTTCAATTAAAAGGCGAGTAGTTCCATCTGTTTTTCTTATTTTAAAAATAGAAAATTAGTATTTATCAATAGTTCCCATTTTTCTCTGTACTTCCCATTGATTCCATTCCCATTATAATAAATAAAAATAAACTAGAACAAAAGCACTTGAGTTAATAACAAAGTCATTTCTGAATAAAGCATCTGGCTCTTATTTACTTTACCTCGCTAGAGGTACATAGCATTAAAAATATCCTTGACTTTGATAGAACGTGACATATACGCAAGACTTTGAAATCCTCTAGAACCATTAGGCCAGATTCTCAATTGATGTAAATCAGTTTAGCTCCATTGATTTCAAGGCTGCTACAAAATGAATGATGATTTATTTCAATGGAGTAATGACTATTTACATCAGTTGAGGATCTGGCCTGTCATCTTTAATTGTTGTTATTGAATATTTATGTTCATGCTTAACACAAATGCAAGATAGCATATACAAGGCGGCCAAACACAGATCTAGTGTAACAGTGCTAACAAGCTTACAAATATGTAAAACAAATCAACATTTTTCAGAGCTGAAATTCCCTTGCTAACTCTCTTCAGTCAAGATATAGCGCTCCCCTCATTCCCGCCCCTCAAAAAACAGAGCAAAAATGAGATTCAGTAATGCATATATCATGATCCAATATTAGACATGCTGTAGCTGTTAAAAAATGGCATTCCTAATTAAATGCAAACATTCACTAAGCAATCTGCTACTAACATGTAACACCTCTAAGTGAAAAAGAGGAAAATGGTGCCTTACCCAGACTAGTCAGTGAATCAAGGTAAATCAAAATCCCAATTGCAGTTTTCAGTGTTTTTGTAGACATGTTGATCTCAGACTATAAAAAAGACAAAGTGAGTTAAGTAATTTCTTTTATTGGACCAACTAAATAAAATAAAATAAAAGATATTTCCTCACCCATCTTGTCTCTCTCCAGGATCGCAGTAGCATTCAATGAGTATTACATGTCCTGAATAAATATGAACTACTAGATTCATAGACTTTAAGGCTGGAAGGTACCATCATGACCATCTAGGCTGACCTCCCACACATCACAGGCCACTGAACCTCACCCACCCTCTCCTGTAATACATCCATAACGTCTGGCTAAATTTAAAGTCCTCAAATCTTGATTTAAAGACTTCAAATTACAAATAATCCACCATTTATTCTAGTTCAAACCAGCAAATGACCCATGCCCCATGCTGCAGAGGAAAGTGGGACAAAAAACCCAGTATCTCTGCCAATCTGACCTGGGAGGGAAATTGCTTCCTGATTACAAATATGGTGATCAGCTAGAACCTGAGCAGGTGAGTGAGACCCTCCAGCCAGATACCTGTGAAAGAATTCTCTGTAGTAACTCAGGCCTTGTCTACACTCAAAATGCTACAGTGATACAGCTACAGAGCTGCATCTGCACTGCTCCACACTTCATTGTAGACACTACCTATGCCAGTGGGAGGGATTCTCCCATCAGCGAAGGCTAATCCACCTCCTCAAGAGGTGGCAGATAGGTCTATAAAAGAATCCTTCCATTGAACTAGAACTGTCTACACTGGTGGTTTTGGATTATTCACACCCCTGAGCAATGTAGCTGGGTATCTAACTTTTTAGTGTAGAGCGGGCCTCAGAGCTCTCCTCATCTCATGTGTTATCTCCAGCCATTGGAGATATTTGTTAATAGCATAAGCATCTGAGTCTTCCATCAAAAAAGGCCATATGTCTATAAACCACAGAGGGCTGGATAATAAAATCAAACATCCAAACTTGCTGGAAAGGCTGTATTGTCCCCTGTGCATCCATAGGGGACCCTCCCCTCAAACCCATACACACCCAAGATCTGAAAAGATTCAACAGAGGCAAAGCGCATTTGCACAAAGACTACTTGATGCTTCACTGCCATCCAGGTCAGTCCATCCCCCAGATACCCATGGACAGCAAGCCTTGCACAGGAACAGTTCTACCATGGCCTTCACTGATCATGGCTACCTCTGACATCCATCTGTGGAGTGTAGGGGGGTGGGGCATGGTTCCAGTATGCAGAAGGGTATGGAGTATGAATAACCACAGAACCTGTCTGACTAATATACACTGCATTGGCTTGCAGGTATTGAAGATGGGAAGATTCCATTACAGTTCACATGGTCATCTCTCCCTGGTCCTGTTACCCCTCCCACCCTCCCTCATGGAACTGAAACCTTGTAGACCACCTGTGTCAGGGTTTATGTGGAAGGGGAGGGTGTGGCATAGAGTTGTGCATCCATGTGGCAGCATGCTGGAAGCTAGCAGGTAACCCAGCACTTCCCTGGAGAAGCTAATTGGCTGATCAGGCTGGGAGGCTGGGTGAGCCAAGTAGTCCAGCAGCTGCGGGATATAAGAAGGACACGGGAAGGACATACAGGTGGAAAGAGGGTATAACCAGGGCTAGCCGAGCTCAGTGTGCACAGAGATCTCAAGGAAGGGAGATCTCTCTCCCATCCTGGCTCTGTGGAAAAGGGCTAAAGGTAGAGAAACACTGTATATAATATTTCTGCTAGAACAGCATGGGTGTAGGTAATGAAAATATAAATATATCACATGAAGTGGCCACACAATGGAGATAGTCTGAGAGGTTGTGGAGGTATCTGAAGACAGGGACAGAGTCATAACCCCATTAAGCAGGATCCACAGTAGCATGTTCCCCTCCACTTGCAGACAGGCAGGAGAGGAAGGGCATAAAATCCTATGAACTTCCAGGGGGGAAAAGTGAATTAACTGAACAATACCAATATTGCACTCATTCCTCACCGCACAGAACTGCCTCATGCCAGAAAATAGCATCATAATCACAGGAACCTTTGCAAGTCTAGAAATAATAGGTGAAGCTGTAAATCTCCCTCTATTTTGAACTTGTCTTGTGATCTTGCAGGCACATTTGCAGAGATTTCTAATTTCTGGGGGCGCCACAAAGTTTCAAGCATCTCGAGAATGAAATCTATAAATATGTCAGCCATAATCTATTTCCAAAAGAGAGCCACTTCCTTACTGTGATTATTATCATTATCAAAGTTATGGTAGCACCTAGGAACCCCAATCAAGGCTAATAGCTCCATTGTATACAAACAAAAAGATAATCCCTGCTCCAGAGAGTTTATGAGATAGGTGACAGACTGGACAAAAAAAACAGACAAATAGGAAGGGAGGACAAGGTACCAAAACAAACAGAAGGTAACAGAAATCACAGCTTATCATTTACCTAGCCAGTGTTAAACAGGAGCAATCTACGGACATCACTTTTGAAGTACGTTCTAAGGAAGGGGTTAAAAGAGGACAAGGTGATAGCTTAATGAATGATGATATGGATTTTTTCCCAAAGGATAGGAAGGCACTGTGGGGAAAAGCTTACTTTAAACTTACAAGTTACTGTACATCATTTTTCATCTCAAAATTCTCTCCTTACAAGATGGTATAGGGTAAGACAACCACTTTCAACCATGGGCATAGTTTGGGAGGCTGGCAGAGGCACTGCACCCCACCCCCCCAAACTACAAGCCTCGGGCAGGCACAGAATTTGCCCCTCCTCACGTGCGGCCCCTTTGGCCTGACTGTAGTTGTGCCCCCGGCACCTCTCCCCAATATAGAAGTAAAACTATGCCTATGTGTTAAACCATTACTGATACTGCACATTGGAAGCCACAGGGTTCAACACCCACTTGTCCTAAACATATACATGCTAGCCCAGACCTGCCAGCTAGTGCCAATGCGTAGTGGTGCCTGGGCCTGCCATCAACCCACATTCCTTGACACCAGTACCAGAACTACTCTTGTGTCTTGCCCTGGAAGAGGTGGGCAAGGGAAATCTCAATACACCAATCCAGTCTGAAGGGGAAAGCACAATCAAGCCGTTATCATTTAATTATTCAACCCATTCTGGCTTCCTCCAAGCTGCAAATTCCTCACTGAACTGCCTGGTTTGTTATTTTAACCTGGTGTTCCACATATTATTTTTTTCAGTTGGAGCTGCCTATTTGTGACATGTCTGCATCTGGGCTCCCCAAATCCCTGGCCTTGTCGCTGCATCCCACCTGGATTTTTTGTCCATAGTTCCCCTTTCTCATTTGTCTGTCTCTGTTTTCTTTTTTCCTTCTCTCTCTCTCTCTCGCGCGCTATTTATTTTTTTCCTAAGTATCTCCACAATTTGCTTTTTAGACTTAATTTTCTCCTCTCCCCACCCCTGGCCCCACTTTTGTCTCTGGACATGTCCACACCACAGACAGGTGTGATTGCAGCACCTGTAGATGTACCCAAGCTAGCTAGTCACAATAGCAGTTGAGTAACAAAGAGCTGCACAGGCTCACCCTGTTTGCTCAGGGCCTCAGGTCTACTCGAAAGCAGCTGCTGCCTGGGCTATTCCAGCTTCACTGCTATTGCTATTCAAGATGACTTAGATTTTTATCATCAATTCAGGGAGGCTGGTCACTAGCACCTATGACTGCAGTAAGTATCGTTGGTATCTTCTTGGGCGTTTTCTCAGCCCCAATTTTTATTGTGTGGCAGATAAAGAACCCTATTGCTGAAACATGGTCTCTGTGTGATTACTAGACCTCATTATTTTCCCCACTTCCAAAACAACAAGAAATGGCCTCAGCTCAGGAAAGCACTTAAACCCCTGCTTCAGTCCCACAGATTTCATATACAGAATGATTACATGCATTCAAAAATGGTAAATGGGGGGGGGGGGGGAACCTGGAAATCACTCCAAGAGCTACCTATACAGTCAAAGTGTCAAACAAAAAAGTGAAAGGAATTTCCCCCCCTAAAGTTTCATATTATGGGAGGGTCTGGCATCATTGTTAGCTGTTTGAAGCAGGGGCCACCCCTTTGTTCTATGCTTGTACAAAACCTAGCACAAGGGTGTCCATGGGCTCCTAGGTGCTATTGCAGTACTAACAATAGCCATTATAGTTGCCTAATACTTTCCATTGTAAGCCTCTCTTTTGATATATAGTGTTGTGTGTAACTCTGTTACTCAAGCTACTAGTGGGATAGACCATGCCAGCTAGGCACTGCCCTGCACTAGGGATGGCATGGTGCTGTACTTTTCCAGGGCAGGGCGAGCACCAGAGTGCAAATCTGCCTGGACCCAAAGCAAGCCATACAGGTGAGAAAGGCCCTTCAGTTCCCTATGCCCCACTGCTCCCTCGCCCCTGTTCCCCACCCCCACAATATGTGCAGTCAAAATCTAGCCCACAAAGGGCCTGCTCCCATTCCTGTGTCAATAAACAACTCTTACTGGCATCAATCGCGGCAAGATTGTGCCCAGAGAACAGAGCAACTGGAATAAAATGACAAATTGATCCACGTAGATTCAACTGAGAAAAATATATGCTAAATATTTGTAGATGCTACATTAATTTAGTGCCTGTATTTTCGGAGTGATATCATTGCTTTGGCCTGCTAATCATTCATCATTATTTTTCAAATGAATCATACACTGTTAGCTAGTGATGTTTCAATGCAGTACCTGGACAATTTAGGGAAAAAATAATACATGGCTGGGGGAAAGAGTTATATTTTGATGGTTTTGCACTTCTTAAAAACAATATAACTTGTTTCTCCCTGTTTGGAAGCATCAGCTCAAGTCTCTCCATGTCATCTTAGTATCAATAAACTGTTGCTAGGATGTGAATGTTTCCATGGCAATAGGTGAACTCTCTAGCTGCATTGACAGCTAGAATTCCTTCCTCCCTCCCTCATATTATTGAATTCTTTCTTAGCTTCTGAACTAAATGTATACATAAAAATAGAACATCAATGGGTAAATTCTGCATTGACTTGGACACTGTGCAATCTCTGTTTCTTCAATGTGACTGCAAGGGTTGGAATGAAGCAAGAATCTGGCCACAACCATAGTTTGCTGCTTTCTTTTGATTCAGATTTCTAACATGGAGCCAGTATGGTAAGTACCATGCTCAGAAAATGGCCAGAAATCCTGAAGAACTCAGGTTTTCTTGCAAGAAGCTGAATTTTCAGTCCTGGCAGTCTCTTTCCTCTCCCTTGTTTTGTTCTTTTCATGGAGTACTTAAGAATACAGAGCCACTTTTCAGCACACTCTGTGAACAGAAGCAGGCTGTGGTGTGATTGCCACCTGTTGGGTCTGAAACTGCAACTGCAGTGTTGTGAACTATGAGATTTCTGGAGCTTCAGAGCTCGTGCTGTGGTAGGGTAATCTGGTGTCCTCTACACAATGTTTTCAGGCCCCTGGAGGATTTACAAAAAAAAACAAGTGTTTTGCTTTAGTGTACATAACCCCTAAGCCCACCCTCCAGAGACTGGCTACCTGAAGCAGCTCTTGGCCTTCTGAGCAGGTGAAGGTTGCAAAAGGTTGGTCAGGGCAGGTGCATTACAAGAACCATGTCCCTGCCAGTTTTACAAACAGCAGCATTTTGACCCAGCTTCCATGAAGCACTCTTTAGAATCAGGTCCGCTGACCGTGCTGTTTCAACTCCACCAGTGCAACTGATCGGAGGCTGGCTAACAAGTGTGCTCCTCAAAAACCACCCCCACCAGACCTGTCACTCGTTTCCTCTCCTTCTTTCCACAAGATCTTCCCATAATTGCTTGCCCCCTTCAGCACAATATTCACATCCCCCTGAGCTGACCAAATCCCATGGAAACACTCCAGGACACTCTGCTTACTCTGTAACTCATGTATTTCTCTCCTCCTGTTGTGAGGTTTTAGGTAGGGGTTTTTTAGAGCTACACCATTTAGGTTCTTGTTGTTGCCACTAGGCACCTGATTTTGCTTGAGGAGCTATTTAAATAAACTCCCATTAAATCAGAAAGGGAAAAAAAGACATTGAAAACTCAAAAAACCCCAAAAACAAATGAATCTGCATTTTAACAAACTCCCTCGTCCTCTCTCCATTTATACAATCTCTTAACAGGAAAATCTCTTGCTTGAAAGTCTTTCAAATGGCATTAAATATCTCTGTTGGGAAAAAGGGAGACTAGGGATGGTCCCTTCCATTTCCTAGTTTCTCTTCTTGCTATTTCTTCTTAAGACAAAGCAAGAAAAATGCACACAAGGGGATGGAGTGAAGAATGACAAAAGATAGGAAAATGAAGCTTCTGCCTCTAGTTTTTGCAGTTCATTTTCTAGAGCCCACAAGCACAGCATATGACCCAACTAGCCCCTCCTGGACCCTGGCTTCACATTCCTGGTTGTAGAAAAAAACAAAAAACAAACATCTGGCTTGATTGCTCCAATTTTTGTCTCACCAGGCTTTAGAAGGCAAAACTTCCACTTCTAACAGATTTCTCTGTCATTATGTTCAGCTTGCCTAACTGGTCTCAGCAGGGAGTTGTTAGATGACATTTCTCCTGGCTGCCTACAATGGACTCTTGTTCGACAGCTGGCAAAAAGGGGAAGGTAGGAGATATAAGCTGAGGTAAAAATTACCCCCCAAGGAAGGGGGAAATTAACTGAAACTTTACATTCACCTCTTAGATCGGGGTGGCCAACCTATGGCTTCAGAAGTTAATATGTAGCTCCTTGTATAGGTACCGACTCTGGGGCTGAAGCTACAGGTGCCAACTTTCCAATGTGCTGGGGGATGTGGGGTGGGGAAAGAGTCACTCCTCAACCCCGTCTGTGCTACAGACCCTGCCCCCACTCCACCTCTTCCCACCCCCTCCCCTCAGCCTGCAGTGCCCTCGCTCCTCCTCCATCCCACCAGAACCTCCCACATGCCAGGAAACAGCTGATCAGGAGGTGCAAGGAGGGAGGGGAAGGTGCCGATCAGGCAGGGCCAACTCCATGCACCAGCCTAGGAAGCACGTGCCTGGGGTGGCACTCTGTAAAGGGCTGCATTCTAGCTACCCTGCTTCCCCTTCACTCCTCTGGCCGCGCTGCCATCCCCGTTGCTCCTCCGGCTGTGCTGCCCCCCCCCCTTTTTTTATTTTGCTTGGGGCAGCAAAAAAGTTCAGCTGATCGCAGGGCCAGCTCTTGCTGCCGGTGGGCAGGAGTTTGCTGGGAGTGGGGGGCTGCTCACATATTACGTTGGCTCTTTGCCAATGTACAATGGTAAATTCTGGCTCCTTCTCAAGATCAGGTTGCCACTCCCTCCCCCCATCTTAGATAGATGCTCCAGCCATGGCAATGGAGATGGTCCCTTCTAGCTCCCTTTCTTTGTCTGGTATAGTCAGACCATCTTCCAGGAAGGAGGGGGGAAAAGGCTGAATGGAGTGATGGTAAATCCCTGTATCCCAACAGGTAATAGCAGTGGTGATGGTGATCAATCATGGTGAGCTGATTAGCCCTGCTAGAGATGACATCCTTGAGACCCATCAATTATTTATGATGATAAAGTTCTTTGGTGAAATCTGATCAAATCTGAATACAAACTTGCACAAAACAAAAAACTGGGGGAACAATTTCAGACCCCATGTATGAGGTCATCAGCCCACCACATCTCCCTCAAAATACTCAAGGTGAGCAGTGTGCTAGACTGTCAATATGCTCGGCCTATTTTTGAGGAACTATGTCTAAATATTTCTGGCATGTGGTATTCAATGTCTTTGTTTGCCAAATGGTTTGGGCAACATTCCTTGGTTATATAATATGAATAGATTTCCCAGGCATGCCTCCCAGGTAGACAGATTAAGGAGGTCGCAAGTTAAGAAGAAATGTGTCTGGAACTCCCTTGCTAAAATATTCACTGTACATTGCTGCCTTTCAGCCTCTGCCCTAGGCTGTTCCTTTGTTTTCCAGAGTTAATTCCTTGGAAAAACTCCCAGTCAGAGGGCCATCAGCGAATCGTAGGGTGTCCGAGCCAACAGTGATGTTCCTCCATATCACAAAACACATACTTTTTGATTTCCCTTGCTTTGTCAGTCCTATTAATATCAGACAGATTATAGATATTGAATTTGGTGTCTTCCACAGGTATATGTGCTAGTCAAGGCCTTTGAAAAACTGTTCCCGGCTTCACAGCTCTTCTGACCCATTTGCCTACCTGAATTTTTCATCATTTTAAAATTGCTGTACTTATTTCCTACAAAGACCAGCTCCTCAGCTGGTGTAAGAATGTGTAGTGCCATGCAATTCAGAGACAGGCCTATTTGCCCAGGTATTTTGCAGCTGTCACTGGACCAGGCTTTGATGAAAATGGTGGAGTAAGCTACATGATGCTAAGTCCGCATCCACAAGTGTAACTGACATGCTGAGAAGCAACAAAGAGATTGTTGCTGGAAAAACAACTAATGATGTAAGAAAAAAAACTCCGAGTTGCCTTTAGCTGTGAATGAAAAGGCTTCAGCCTGTCAAATTCAGACATTCATAGCTTTAAAATGACTTCTCAGGTTGTTTTCAGATAGTTTCATTTAAATAAACAGTAGGCTAAATTCAGAGGTGGCATAAATGGTGCGTTAAATTGGTTATCAGAGTAAGCTGATTGCAATTTACAGCCCAAAAGCCTGATCCAAAGCCCATTGAGGTTAATGGAAATCTAACCATAAACTTCAGTGGATGTTGGAATAGGGTTCAAGAGGGAATGAGGAGAGCGCCTGGCCAGAAAACTTACTAGTAAGGACCAGGCAATGTAAGAAGGAATGAGAAAAACAGGGGTCCTGAGCTAATGTCATTTACATTACACAGTGTTGCATAAAGTTCTGTGCAAGTTGCCAATGTGCCAAGAATCCCCCGTTTCTGTTTCTTTCAAAGACACTGTGTGTACAGGCCTTACCTAAGTGTCTGTGGGATGAGGCCATCATAGAATAAGAGTGACTGTCATTTTCTCTTCTTCATAAAAGGTGATAGAAAACTTGGCTGCCAGACGTCCATGTGATACTCATTCTTCAGGTCTTGAATGAAGCCCTAGAAACTCTTCTGAGGAACTGATGATAACTGAAATGTAATATATGGAGATATACCTATCTCATAGAACTGGAAGGACCTTGGAAGGTCATCAAGTCCAGTCCCCTGCCTACACTAGCAGGACCAAGTACTGTCCCCTGACAGATTTTTTGCCCCAGATCCCTAACTGGCCCCCCTCAACGATTAAACTCACAACCCTGGCTTTAGCAGGCCAATGCTCAAACCACTGAGCTCTCTCTCCCCCACTAACCTATTATTAGTAGCTTTTTCATTTGTCTGCATATCAAAAAAGCTAGCATGTTTGAATGTGAAACTATTGAGACCTGGGCCTCCCCTCTTATCCCCAGCATTTTAACCTACAGGAGCCCCAGAATTTACCTATTTCACTAGCACACACACACCCCTACAATGTCCCAACAGCCCTCTAAAACCATAACTCTGCTCTATAGGGATACCATGAAGAGGGGGAATGAAAAAAGAAATGTAATGTGTCTTTAAAAATATCAGTTTAATCTAATCTAGGTCCCCAGACACTAAAATATCTCAATTATAATCTCATGGGTTTTGAATGGTATCATTAGAAGGCAGAGTTAGGGTTTCTGCTGAAGAAGAAAAGTTCAATTATGAAAGCTAATGGAAGGGGGAAATGGGCATAAATCCTTCTATAATCAAATGCAGGCAGTGCACAAGATTTCAGTGAGTTTTACTGCGGGGAGACTGGAATGCTATGTGGCAGGGCAGAGATAAGGTCCTTTGGAGGCCATAACTGCATTCCTGTACCTTGCTATGGGTGGATTTCTTTTAAGTTTATACATTAACTAGCGAAAATACCTGGCATTGCTCGGGTCAGTCGGAGGTGGGGAGGGAGCAGACAGCTGAGCGAGTGCGGGGTCCGTTGGATGGGGGCAGAGAGCAAATCTGACACCCCCACCTCACCCCCCCGACCAAACCCGACACCCCCACCTCACTTACCCCTCGACCAACCCCGACTCACATTTTCACCCCCCCACCCAAACCCAACACCCCCACATCTCCCCCCTACCAACCCCAACACCCCGTGACCAACACCCACACCTCACCCCCCGTAGACCAAACCTGACACACCCACCTCACTTTCCCCCCCCAACCAAACCCGACACCCCTACCTACCACCACAAACCCGACACCCACACCTCACTTACCCCTCGACCAACCCCGACCTCCCTTCTCACCCCCCCAACCAAACTCAACACCCCCACCTTACCCCCCCACCAAACCCAACACCCCCTGACCAACCCCAACCCCTACACCTCACCCCTCACCCACCCACACACCTTCCCACCCCCCCAGACCAAACCCAACACCCCCACCTGACCCCCCAACCAAACCCGACACCCCTACCTCACTTACCCTCCAACCAAACCCAACTTGGGTCCGTCGGAGGTGGGGAGGGGGCAGAGAGCTGAGGGATTCCGGGGTTCATTGGAGGGGGGAGGGGGCAGAGGGATTCCGGGGTCCGTCAGAGGTGGGGAGGGGGCAGAGAGCTGAGGGATTCCGGGGTTCTATTGGAGGGGGGAGGGGGAGAGAGCTGAGGGATTCCGGGGTTCTGTTGGAGGGAGGAGGGGGCAGAGAGCTGAGCGAGTGTGGTGTCTGTTGGAGGGGGTATTATGACATCATAACTATGTCACAGAGAACAGCAGCTGCCCAGCTGATGTGATTGGCCTTTAAAGAATTTCACTCCTGTGGGGCGTCAGAGGTGAGATTTGAAAAATTTTCGACTCTTATGGTCATTAGGACCCCAAGACCTCTAACTGTACCAAATTTCAAGTCTCTAGCTCAAACGGTGTGGAAGGAGTAAGCTTACATACATACACACACGCATACACGCATTCACCATTTGACTTTTATATATAGAGATAACATTCACAGTTAAGTTAAACACTTGGTTTGGGGATAATTACAACATCCCTATAATGTAGTGTACCCTAAACTACTGAGATGTATTTTCAACTTTAAATCTATTTTAATGGAGTTTTTGGTCTAGGGCTAGATAAAGCATCTGAATCACTACTGTGTTACTCCAGTTTTATACTAGTGTAATGCCATTAAAAGAATCGGGTCACACTAGTGTAAAACTGGACTAACAGAGCAGAACATCAAACCTCAAATCTCGTTCACAATCTCCAGCATGTATCCCTCATGTTCCTTGTTTAGTTCACTTTTTTCAATTAAACAGTTTAAACAAATTTCCTCTCATTACCAAGCACCCTGATGTCAATTTTCCTGTGTTTAGCTATTTACATTTTTTGATTCAAGACTTTCCCTGCTGTGTCATAAATATTGTCCTTTTATTTGCAGTCATAGGGTTTTTATGCCTTGTTGTAGACGCTTCAGACTGCTTCCTTTTTATTGTTACTGCTAATGAAGCTCTCTCTGACACATCTCTACTTAGAGCATCTCTATTTTTCCCCTGGGTAATATAATGTAATACCTAATTTGTATGAACTGGAAATATGGCAGATCAGAGCATCTGTATTCCAGTTTAAGTTGAACAAGATCCAGCATCTACACTGATTAAACATCTGGTGAAATGAGCAGATTCCAGCTTTTTCAAAGCCAAGCATCCTTTGAAAACCTCCTTTTCATGGCTCAGGGATAAATGGGAGCAAAAGGCAGGTTAATGTCTAGGTGACTTGGTATCTTGTTCTTGGGTTATTGTGGCAGTAGGACTCAGGCTTAAACTTCTGGTGCAGCCAAGCACACTCACTGTCTGCAGGCCTGGCTCTCCCAGGAGAAGCTGATGAGCTCCAGTATGTCAGCTGCTAACTGCCCCAAGGAACCAGAACTGCAGCCAAGGATCAACACAAACTCCTGATCATATTCCCCTCCACTTCCATGCCAGCAGAAAGGAGAGGGTGGCGAAGGAGCCTCTCTGTTGGCTCCAGAACACGAGAGGATTCTCCTTACACCAGGCTAATTTTTCTTGGCCCAGCACTAGGTTTATAGGTTCTGACCATGCAAAGAGTCCCACCACATAAAATTATTTAGTCCTAACTCTAAAAAAACCTGCACGGAATGTTATTCTTTGCAACATGCACAGGTGTTCCGTGGACCTCATTATGGGCTACCCAATACAATCTCATAGCATCCATTCATGTCAGAAATAGTATTCAGCAACAACTTCTAACACATATTGATGGTGGTGCTCCTAGGGTCATCCCGTTGGAAAGAAGTCAGGACAAGGGTGAATTTTATTCCACATCAGAGCTTTTGTTGCTCTTTGAATTGTTCACATTCAGGAGTGCAAAGCACTCAGTCACTTTGGAGAACCTCACCCATTCTTAAGCTAAAGCTGTCTAAAGCAGTGGTCGCCAACCTTTCAGACCTCAGCAACCACTAAACTCACAATTTGAATCCCGCGGACCACTAACATGGACCCTACTCCTTCCTGCAGGGGCTGCCGTGCGGGGTCTCTCGCGGCCACAGGGGCACACTTAGGGTGACCAGATCGGAAGAGTGAAATATCAGGACACATTGGGCGACAAGACGGGGGGAAGGAAGAGGGGGCCGACATGAGCAGGGGGCGGGGCATGAGCAGGGGGAGGGTTATGGGGGGGCATGACAGGCACAGGTGCAAAGCCCTGACTGGATCCATGAGAGGGGGCACACAGCCCTAGGAAGCTGAAAGGGGTTGTAGAAACCACAGGGCCAGGGGCAGAGGGCTCCGGCTCTAGCCCCTGGCCAAAGCCGCAGGATGGGGTGCAAGATCCTGGTTGCAGTCAGACCCAGTTGCAGGGCAATAATATGTTAAAAGGTTTTTAAAAATTGCTCGTCAATGTTTTTAAGAGACAGAATTAGGATGCTGGGCTAAAGAGAAACATATGGTCCAGTCTGCATTTGTGCCTTTGATTCAAAGCTCTGGTAGGTACCTGAGTTTGGATTTCAGGTGGATCCCATATCATTTCTATATGTTTCTCTCTCTCTCTCCTCCTCCCGCCCCACAATTCTAGCTCAACCTCCTGTCTGGACTGGGCCATCCAGTTCTGAGGCTGTCCTTCCTGGTGGGGAGTGATGCACTACTTTCCCCATCCCCTCTACCCACTGAAGGGGTCTGAGGAATAGAAAAGACCCTAGTTTGGAGCAAGCGAAGACAAGTCTCATGCTTTTGCATGTTAGGTACCAAGGCAGAGGCATTTTTGTGGACTCCAGCTAAGAACAGCACTCGCCTCCTTGGGAATATTCAAATCCCTGCTCCTCCTAAGTGACACTGCCTAGGCATTGGAGTTGTCCTGATCCCTGGAAGGGGAGGCACAGACAGATCAGTCTGTCTTTGAAGTGAGGAGCCTGGTGTAAATAGCTGCGGGATTGACTGCACAGAAACCACTATTTGAATTCAAGAGGACATTTACATTTTTATCAAGTGTAAACAGCTGGGGGCATGGGGCAGATGTGGACTGGGAAGGGGGAGGGAGCTCTCTGCCCCTGCCCCCTTCTGCTGGCCGTTGCCTGCATGTAAGCACCCTCCCTTCCCCTCCCCCATCTGCCCAAGCAGCATTCGCGGCGGAGCCAGAGAGCTGTCCTGCAGCTGACTCTCTCTGCCCAAGGGTGGGGGGCAGTGGGCGTGGGGCTGATGAGGGGCCGGATGTGGAGCTGGGGTGGGGGGGGCAGCCGGGAGCTCTCTGCCCCTACCCCCCCTCTGCCGGCACCGGCTGCAAGCAGCCCTCCTCCCTCCTCCCCCCCCCCCCGCAGTTCCAGCAGCATGTGCGGCAGCAGAAAGCTGGCTGCCTAGTCTCTGCCTGGGGCAGTGGGGCGTGCTGCGGGCTCCTGCCAGCAGGAGGGTGCTGTGGCCGCCCGGGAAGGAGCAGTAAGTCAAGCACCCCCCACCCCCCCCGCCCCACAGGGGCACACTCGCGCTGCTCCGGGGGAAAGCACCATGCTCCCGGCAGGCGGGGGGGGGGGGGGCTCCCGCCGCTTGCCTCCCCCCCACTCCGAAATTTCCCCGTGGACCACCCAAATTTTCTCGCGGATCATCAGTGGTCCGCGGACCACTGGTTGGCGACCGCTGGTCTAAAGTGTAATTCTCTTGCTGTGGAAAAGTATACAGGTAAAACTATTTGGTACCAGAGATACAGGAGGCCTCAGTGGTCCTCCCTGCTCTGCTGCTGTCTTGCTGGAGGACCTTGGGCAAGTCACTTCACCTCTCTGTATCTCCATTTGCCATCCCATCATTTCACTCTTTTATCCATTAAACGGTAAGCTCTATGGGGCAGGGACTATTGCTAACTGTGTGTCTCAACAGTGGCTAACTTAGTACTAATTTGTTTGACATAATTACATTTGAGGGAATGTCTTCCATCAGCTCCAACAAACCTCATGTGGATGAAAAAATAATGTGCAGCTTTTCACAAAGTTTTTTCTTGGACTCAGAAAATAAATATACCGTATTTTTCGCCCTATAAGACGCACTTTTTCTTCCCCAAAACGGGGGGGAAAAAGTTGGTGCGTCTTATAGGGCGAATGTGCGCCCCGGTTCCCCCCTCCCCGCCGCGGGCGGGCTGCCGGGAGCGTCCCGGTTCCCCCCTCCCCGCCGCGGGCGGGCTGCCGGGAGCGCTCCCGGCAGCCCGCCCGCGGCGGGGAGGGGGGAACCGGGACGCTCCCGGCAGCCCGCCCGCGGCGGGGAGGGGGGAACCGGGACGCTCCCGGCAGCCCGCCCGCGGCGGGGAGGGGGGAACCGGGACGCTCCCGGCAGCCCGCCCGCGGCGGGGAGGAGGGAACCTCGGCGGCCCGCCCGCGCGGCGGGGACAGGAGAGCGAAGCGCTTTTTTTTTTTTTTTTTTTTTTTTTCCTTTTTTTCCCGGCTTTTTCATTAAAAACCGAGGGGGCGTCTTATAGGACGGAGCGTCCTATAAGACGAAAAATACGGTAATACTGAGCTGGTTCCTTTTAATGAATCCTTTGTATTGGCATAGCTACAGATTTTCTTATAGTGGCTCAATAAAAAATAAATAAATAAGGTCTCGCGGTCTGGGTTCTCACTTTGAATGATGTCTTGACAAGGTGGTATTGTCAGATCTGTGTCTTGTTTATTGTATTTCATATGGTTTCGGTGATACTAGGTATCTTTGCTTTGTTATTACAGGAAAAATTGATAAGACTTTTTCTTCAGGATGGGGAGACTGTGTCCAGGATTTTCTTAAATAATTTGAGTATCTAAAACACATTGACAAGCTTTTCTTAGATTTCTAATTCGCTATACAAATAAAGCTTACATGTTTTCCAACTCAAGTACATCCTCGGATGAGGCATCGCCAAAGTTTTCACACTGTGGGCGTGTAGCAATGTTGTCCACTCACCCGGCGGCGCCCCCGTCTGGTCGTCTGGGGAATCAGCTCGTCCGCTTTTACACCCTGGCCCCGCGTCCCTCCCGGACCCCGGAGCCCCTTGCTGAGGGTGCTGCACCCCTGCAGTACCCCCCTGGTCTTAGGGTCTCCCCTCCCTGGGGGAACCCACCACCCACTATCCCCAACTCGCCTCAGATCCAGCCACTGCTTGTCCTCACTTGCCTCGGTTCACTGAGGCTGACTGCAGTCTCATGGCCACTCATCACAGGCAAGATGGGGGTTGGGCCTGCTGCTCCTATCCAGCCCAGGGCTGCCCCCTTGCAGCCCCCAGTACCCCATGGGTCGGGCCTTCCCTAGGCTCAGCAGGCTGGGGCCCTCTCTCTAGAGCTAGGCTCCCTGGCTCCCAGCTGCTTTGCCCACGCCCTGTCCCAGTCCGGGTACTCTTGTTAATGGCTCCCTGCAGCCAGGCCCTGTCTCCCTCAGAGTACAGAGGAGACGGACTGCTTCCTGTCCTGCCTCTCAGGCTTTTATGCAGCCTGAGAGTTTGGGGCGTGGCCACCCAGCTGAGCCAAACTCCCAATCAGCCTGGGAGTTTGCAGGCTCCCAGCCACAGCCCCTTCCCTGGGCTGCTTCAGCCCTTTTCAGGGGGGGAGTGGGTGGTCACCCCCTACAGGGCTACTTTGAGAAAGAAATATCCTGTGTGTGAGACTCCCCTTTCAATACTTCAGTCACTCAGGCGTAGTTCTTAAACTGTTTTAATTTTGAAGACAGGCTGCAGCAGATTTGTAGATACCTGGTGATCCATGCCCACAGTTTGAGAATCACAGAAATCCTAGTTTAAAATGTATGTGTAAATGTAACAATTTAAATCCTGTCATTAGTGGATATTTGAAAAAATCACAAACACACCAGACACTTTAGTTCAACTGAGGATCAAATTTGTGAAACCCAGAGGATGTGAGTCACTATTTAAATATACTAGATCTACTACATGTGAGTTTGCTTTGTGTGTAACACCTACCTGCTTTCATTATAACCATCATTCTGGTTTATCACTAAGAATTGAACCTAAGAGCTTTAGAGATAAAATCATAAACGTCTACAGCTTGAGGTAAAGGACTAAGCCCCTAAATGGTTATCTGTATCAAACTCACATCTTTGCTGTATCAGGCACCGAGAGAGACCAAAAGTATACACCAAACAGTGGTTTACTTTTGCACCAAGTTTTCCTCTTGCCATTTTCATCAATCTCTGACTTTCATGAAGGTTTTATAAAGTCAAGTTTAAAAGAGTCTTTTTATTTGAAATTTGGAAGAGGTTTAAATATTAAAAAAAAGAGTAGCATAAAATCGCTCCTTAGCAGTTGTACTGAATCACCTCACCTGAAAGTGGTTAAGAAGCTCCAATAACCTGGTTGGCACCTGACCAGAAGGACCAAGACCAGGACCAATGGGGGTGGGGGTGGGGGGGAGGAAAGAGGTGGTTTGTGCTCTTTTTGTTGTTCCAAAAGCCAACCAGAGACATAATTTCCTGAAACTATACCTGGAATAATCCACATAAGAATTACAGAAATTGTAAGTGAGGCAAGGAAATCTGTTAGGTTATCTTTTGTTTTAGCTTGTGAATTTTCCCTATGCTAGGAGGTCAATGTATTCCTGTTTTTGTAACTGTGAAGCTGAGTCCAGAGGGGAGTCCTCTGTGTTTAAAATCTTTTTATTGCCCTGTAAAGTTACCTTCCATCCTGATTTTGCAGGTGTGATTCTTTTACTTTTTTTCTTTATAATAAAATTCTTCTTTTAAGAACCTGATTGATTTTCGACATTTGAACATGTAATTATCAAGTATGCTTGCTTAAAACAAATGCACCAGCAACTATCACATCCTGTTAGAGAATCCCATATATAACATTTTATGTGCTACAAATTCTGTAATTGATGAAACATCTACATTACAGGGACTATCCCAGCATAGCTACAGTACTGTAGTTATGCCAGTATAACCCCATAATGTAGATAAGCCAACACCAATGGAAGGGGATTTTCCATAGGTGTAGGAACACCAACTTCACAAGCCATTGTGGCTACACTGATGGAACCATTCTTCCATTGACCTATTTGCATCTACACTGGGGGTTAGGTCAGCATATCTACCTCACTCAGGGGTGTGAATTTTTTACACCCTGTCAACCTACATTTTAAGAGTAGAGCAGGCCATAGGTACATACCTAGGCATATTCAGAAAACCAGTATGAGACACTGAAATGACAAAAACCCAAGAAAAATAGCACTGCAAAACCAGACAGGTGAGATTTTATTTTTTATTAGCATATTATATATGAAGTCAGTAAAAAAATCCATTTCAGATAACTGTATTTATGAATAAGATTCCAAGGAACTGAGAAGTGATATGCGCCTCATGCCGTTTCATGGTTGAAAAAGTGATAAAATAACACAGCTGAGTAAAAATATCAAGATCTCTGGTGAACTTTCATTTTTCAAAAATATAAGAGAAATAGCTTGGCAGATTGGTCCAGATTTTATTTAATACAAAAGTTTCTCTTGAAAATATTATGCAATATTTATTACAGCTAATCTTCTTTCATGCAGCAACCAAGAATGAATTACACAGCAGGTCTCACATTCTTTTCCTGTTCTTTCTGCATTTCATAGTGTTTAAAATGTAATGGGGCCAGGCCACATGTTTTAAATATAAAATCTAGACGATAGATTGTGAAATATAGGCTTCATTTGCTGTTGTCACATATTTTGAAGGCAAGTTTTGATAAGAAGTTTGATTAAAGCTATAATCAAAGTATTAAAGACATCTATTCCTTGTGACAAAGTCTAGTACCTTGGAGGCAGCACACCCACTGTGACTTGTATTGCTATATATCCTTGCTGGCAGAATTACACTAATTTCTACAGCTGTATAGCACCTGTCCAAAAACTAAGAGCACACATTAGATTGATTCCCTTGCTGTGGACACACTGAGCCTTCAAGCTGTATATTTCCTTTTTTATTTTGAAAAGCATACTTTTTGTCATGAATGAGCCATCATCTTCTTTTATTTTTTATCTTAGATTGTTCCCCCCCCCCAATACTGCCTTATTTTAAAAAAAAAAAAGTACCCTACATACATATTTGAAAAGTAGGATTTTTAAATCAGCAGGAAAAAGACCACACTAAATCACTAATACTGATTTTGTACTTCTCTGAAGAAAATGTGTTTCATGGTTTCCCAAATAAATTCTACAAGATACAGTTATGCTGATGAAAATGTCTGCCATGCATTGAGACTTTGATGCAAAGACAATAACCAAACTGGTTAAACAAATAAATAAATAAATAAAATCAATGGATGTGCTAAGCATCCTTCTTTCAGGCTAAATGGAAAGTACCAAATAAGTTCCTCATGTCATGGCTAGGTCGCAGGTGGCCAGACCCAGCAGTAGTAGCCAGAGTCCCACAGTCAGGAACAGGAGTCAAGAGTCAGCTGGGTCAGGATACCAGGTGGTCAGAGGCAGGAGCCAAAACTGGAAACTAGAACCATGAGTTGGGAACCAGAGCCAAGCCAGGTCAGGATACCAGAGAGTCAGAGACAGGAGCCAAACTGGAGATCAGGAACCATATGTCAGGAGTCAAGATGACTAGGGAGGCCAGGAAATCAAGTTGGGGAAGAGGGTGAACGAGCCCCCTCCATCATCCTGAATTCATTTCTGGGCCCCTCCTGAAGCCAGCACCCCCAGCCAGAGCCCTCATCCCCTCCTGCACCCCAACCCCCCACCCCATCCCAGTGAAAATGAGTGAGTGAGGGTGGAAAGAGCAAGCAACGGAGGGAGGAGGGGTGGAGTTAGGGGCACTTGGAGAAGAGGCAGGGTTTCAGGGGAGGGGCGGAGCAGAGAAATGGTGTTTGGTTTTGTTCAAGAAGAAAGTTGGCAACCCTATTTTATGTAGTGAGATCATTGAAAACAATATAGAAGCCACCACTTAAGGCAATGGGCCACATGACAAGCCCTGAGGGGAAAAAACAAACGAACAGGAGGTTCCCTGATTGCAAAGGCAGGACTTAGGAGCTCAGATTTGCAGGCCATGGGTCAGAGGCAGAAAAATCAGGAGGTAAGCCAGCAGAAAGTGAGAGAACCAGTAGTGAAAGGGACTCAGAGCAGCAGAAAAAAGAGACAGAGCTTCTTGGGCACGGAACTCTCTAGAGAATTAGGCTTTGGGGATTTTAAAGAAAGAAACTGGCTGCTATTGTTGATTTTTACCAGGTTCATGGAAACAGGACTTTGTAAATAAAAAGGATTGCACCAAATATACCTGACTGAGCATCCTGTGTCATAACTAAACAGTTAAACTGGAAACCATGTAGAGAACCAGAATTTTAGCACTAGCTCTTAGATCCCTGTACAAGAATGAACTGCTCAATAAACCATGACATCCCTCTCACAGACCAGAAGAGCTGGCCCAAGCAATGGGGAGCAACCCCCCCCGCCCCGATCAACATTTCTGGGTCCACTGTACCTGCCTGTGATACCCCACAAAGCATCAGCTAGGGCAGTGAACTTCTGTTCTGCCTTAGCAAGTATCCCCTATTGCAGATTATACCTTGAAGGACTGGATTTACTGATAGAATCTGCACCTAAGAGTTCAGCTGTTACAGAACAAAACTGGTCCATCAACACTGAAACAGCACTTTAAGAACAAGACAAAACCCACATCCCTCAACC
The DNA here is from genome assembly GCA_032164245.1 of Sternotherus odoratus. Taxonomy (NCBI): domain Eukaryota; kingdom Metazoa; phylum Chordata; order Testudines; family Kinosternidae; genus Sternotherus; species Sternotherus odoratus. The sequence continues at coordinate 93,990,012 of JAVMKO010000003.1, forward strand.
TTTGTGCCCTTGTTTGATTCAAGCCCGCAGACAAGGAAATATTGAAACAGGAGTGTTTGCCCTATTGACTGCAGAGCTCATCTGACATCACTTGAACTACTAGAGGATCAAACTGCTAATACACCAGATTGATAGAAGTAGATTCAAAAGATGTTCCTCTTCTCTCAAAGCTAGATGTCTAGCTTGAGAATTTCCTAGCACTAAAGAATACAGAGGCTGTTACACAGACTGACTCTATGGCCATGACAGTCAGCAGGAGAAAATGTTTGATGTAACTGTATCCCCTAAAGGAGTTCCTTCCATGCAGTTACTTGCTACTTGCAGCTGTCACCTGCAGACAGCTTTAACCCATAGACTACACCAGAGCTAATATGGACTTTAATGAATCTGAAGTCTACAGCTATGGATCATATATCTGAAACCTAGTTTATGTAGCTATAATATCTATGTAGATACATACTCATATATCCATCTTTGTAGACTAAAATTTACAGATTTCCCAAGCCTCATTTAGCATGAGTGTATAGTTTACCACCTCTGTTGACTTCTCACAGATTTGGATCAACACAAATAATTCCAACATTTACCCAGTACACCTTCCCCAAACACATTACTCTTATGAAGACCAACACAATGATACAAATATGGCATTTCTAGGATGTGGTGTTCTCATGCCATGAGGTGGCAAAAAAAATTAAGAATTTTTTTTCCAAAAGTGAAAATTTATGATTTTGAAAATTGTCTTATATGACTAGTGCTTGGTTTAACTAACCCTGCCCCAAGTGCCTATAACTGCCCTCGGATCCCCCGCAGTTCTCCTCTAAAAAGAAAATGACAATGGAGCTAATTTCAGGCATATTAAGTTCAGTTTTGGCACAGTAAAAGACAAAATTGGACTTCTGGTGGAAAACGACATGCAAATTTAACTGCTTCTCCAAAGGCATAAATTATTAATGTGGAAATGCATCTCTGCTACAAAAACTACTTATTGTGGCAGTACAGAATAGTATTCTGATGCAACTGGGATGCTGGGTGTGTTCATTTGTATGTCAGCCAGGAGATTCTTCCAGTTAACAGTTCTCTCATAATGGTGCTTGTGTCTGAGTTCTGGGAATAAAGCTGAAAGGTTTGAACATGTTTCTAGCTTCTGTTTTGTGCATTTTAGACTATGCAAAATTGTATACATTTATAGTCATGATAACTTTGTCATAATTGGGTTTTCCATCTGCTGAAAACATTACAATAGATGCTGTTCATCTCACACAAATCATAGTCAAAATTTTAAAACCAAGCCTTGGCTTCTTTCCAGGAAGATCTATTTAAATACAAAGCGGATACCGGAATTAAGAGTGATATCAGATCAATCAGTCATGGGACAACAATATTACGAGTGGTCTTATACAGTGAATGACACCACCAACAAAAAGCCGCAACATTATCTGTGGTGGGGGGGAAAGGGAGATGAACTGCTCTGTAAAAGGTTTTTACAAAAGTACTAAATCTATGAACACTGTTAAACTCCTGCCTTAATTACACTGCCTACTTGCAATACTGACACTGACTTTTGGAAATACTGTAAGTATACATAGAGCTCAATGTCTTTCAAACAAGCAATGGCTAAATGCAATATGTACCTGATTAGTTCTATTATCATCTGTGATTGAGGGTGGATTTCTGACAAATTAGAGGAAATAAAATGGGACATGGGTCAAAGCTATTTTCAGACAGGGGAAGAGAGGTTTCACATCCCTAGCTGATTAAAAACCCTGCTAAATACAGGCTGAAGGTGTTGGAAAGAAAAATAAGCAGCACTGGGAAACAGATGAAAGGATACACTTCAATGGCAGCAAGAGCAGGTCTATTGTCGGGACTTCATTTCTTATTATAATGTATCATTGCTGTTTATGTATTATGCCATCTTGCATCTGAAGCAGTAAGAGTGTGCTTGGCTCTTCACAAGGCACTATGACCGTGCAAAGTGCTGAACTTTCTAGCCCAATCCAGTGCAGCACTTAAGCATGAGCTTAACTTTCAGCTCTTGAATTGTCCCACTGGCTTAGTGGGACTACTTACATGCTCTGTTTTAGGCACATGCTTGCATAAGTCTAGAGAGATCAGTGTTTTGCAGGATCTAATTCAGCAGACCAGCCCTACTCAGCAAAGCTCTTAAGAACATATGTGCTTCAAGTGAAGCATGTGCTGAAATACTGTTTCTGAAAAGGGGTTCTAAAGAGGATGGATCTAGACTGTTCTCAGTGGTAGCAGATGACAGAACAAGGAGTAATGGTCTCAAGTTGCAGTTGGGAAGGATTAGATTGGATATTAGGAAAAACCTTGTCACTAGGAGGGTGGTGAAGCACTGGAATATGGTTACCTAGGGAGGTGGTAGAATCACCTTCCTTAGAGGTTTTAAAAGTCAGGCTTGACAAAGCCCTGGCTGGGATGATTTAGTTGGGGATTGGTCCTGCTTTGAGCAGGGGGTTGGACTAGATGACCTCCAGAGGTCCCTTCCAACCCTAATATTCTAAGATTCTATGAAATGGGGCCAAAATGAAGTTACTATCTGGACTGAAGAACTTATGTGCTAAAAGATAGAGACGACATTCTGGGAAACCCAAAGGAGAAGGAAACATGTAATTTTTTTGTTTGTTTGATTGTTGTTGGTTTACTTTTGAGTATAATGGGGAAAGCAATCTTTAAGCCTGGACTTAGTACAGAGAGAGTGTGGTGAATCAGTATGGTAAAGGCATTCCATGTAGAAGGGCAGTGCGGTAAAAAGAGCGAGAGAATAATATAGAGTGAGAGAGAGACAAATGTGACGTTGAGACAGGTCCTACTGACAGCATGTAACTGGTAAGAGAATAAGACTAGAGGAGATCAGAGGTGTAGGTTAGAGTGGACTCAGAGCTCAAAAGCAAAGAAGTGAAATCTAAATTTGATATGGTGGGCTACTAGAGGAGATAGACAACTCTCACATGCAGAACTGGGGACAGCATATTGAAAGAACAAAGAATTTAGGAAAAGGTTAAAAACATGACCAAGATTGATGCATATTGCTTGAGCTCTGATGCATTCCACAGGGAATCTCCAAAGATCATCCCCTAAACCCCACCTCGCCTATCCAACCCCAAGAAATATTTCACCTGGTTCTTGAAACCCCTACGTAGAGTGACCAGACAGCAAATGTGAAAAATCTGACAGGGGGTGGGGAGTAATAGCCACCTCTATAAGAAAAAGAGCCCAAAATCAGGACATCTGGTCACCCTAAGATACCTTTTGGCTTTGTATTTCTTCTCTGAATCTTAAAGCACTGAAAAAAATAGAGTTCTTCCCTGCCTTCTGCCAATAAAATAGTGCCTGATGGAACACAGCTGTTGGTGGTACTACAACAGGTATCTGCAGATAGTGCTGAAGTTAAATTCAGTTTCTATCCCACAAACCACCATTACAGTAAAACCTCCATTTAACGGACTAATTCGGGCGAGGGGGTGTCCGTTAAATGAAAAAGTCCGTTATTTAATTTTAAAAAAATTAATGAGCTGTCGGAGCAGCAGCCCGCCCGCCACAGGGTCGGGGCGGGAGCTCCACAGCCCGCCCATTGCTGGGACCCGGGCGGCAGCTGGGACCCGTCAGCCAGCCTGTCCAGGTCCTGGCTGCCGGGAGCCGTCAGCCAGCCCGCCCGGGTCCCGGCTGCTGGGACCTGGGTGGCAGCCGGGAGCCGGCAGCCAGCCCACCCAGGCCCCGGCTGCTGGGACCCGGGCGGCAGCCGGGACCTGGCAGCCAGCCCGCCCAGGTCCTGGCTGCCGGGAGCCGGCAGCCAGCCCACCCGCTGCCTGGACCCGGGTGGCAGCCGGGAGCCGGCAGCCAGCCCACCCGCTGTGTGAACCTGGCCGGCAGTCGGGATCCGGCAGCCAGCCCGCCAGAAATGGATCAGGAATGCATCAGCTTGCTCAGAAATTTTGTCCGTTGCATCCGAAGTCCGTTAAATCGAGGTCCATTAAATCGAGGGTTTACTGTACTGACATTCAGAGTTCACTGTAAGCTCTATCCAGACAGATGAGTGAAACAGAATTCAGAATTGCTGAAGTGGGAAATAATTTCAAAGAGAACGTATTACAGGTTATGAAGAACTGTAATGATACCATATATTGATGCCTACCTCATTGATATGGCTAAGATGACTAGCATTCTGTGGAAAGGGAATGCCTGAAAAATGCAAAGCAACTTGGGCTGATTTTTTTAGAGGTCTAAGATATGTCACATTCTCTCCCTTCCTCTATTCTAACTCTCATTTACTTTATGCATTATGATGAATCTGATATGTGTTGTTTATGGAAAAATTAATTTAAAAATATAAATAAAGAACATCAGTTGAATGGTAAATAGTATTAATACCAGCTACTGTGCATTTCCTATTGAGGAAATTATGGAAATAGGCAGTAGTCTTCTCAAATGAGAAATAGTTTGCTTTGATTGTTGATGTGTTAGAGGAAGAGTACTGATTCTGGCTTGATCCTTCAAAACCTTGCTTGTGCAAGTTGTCCCAAGGAACTTAAATGTCATGAATGAATCTCGATGGGCTCAATGTCAGAATGTAATGAATAACGGTGAATTTCATCAGGCCCTACCATCTTGAATACCTCAAAATTATTCAAATATTCTTTAACCTGTTCTTTTCCTAATTTGGCTTAAGTTCCTTCCCCCCTGTTGCCAATGTTAATTGTCCAAATTAATGAAAAGGAGAAAGGAATGTAAGTCAAAATAGGGAAAAATCAAGCAACCATGAGGATCTGGGGAACTATCCTAAATTCTATACCTGGAAATATAATAGAATAAATTCGTAAGCTATCAATTTGAAAGCACCTAGAGTATAACAGGGTGATGAGCAATGGAAACATGGATTTGTGAAGAACAAATCATGCCAAACCAGCCTCATTTTCTTCTTTGACAGGGTTATTGGTCTAATAGATAAGAGTAAAGATGTCGACATGCTGTATCTTCATTTTACAGTCTCACATGACATTCTCATAAGCAGACAAAGGCTAGATGAAAGTACTAGAGGGTGGGTGTAAAACTGGTTGAAATAACACACTCATAGAGAGACTTATTTAATGGTCTCTGACAAGAGTCTGTCCGGGGTCTGGTATTATTATGTATTTTCATTAATGACTTGGATAAAGGAGTGGAGCGTATGCTTGTAACATCTGCAGATGATACCAAGCTGGGAGGGGTTGCTACCACTCTGAAGCACAAGATTAGAATTCAAAATGCCCTTGACAAATTGGAGAATTGGTCTGAATTGAACAAGATGAAATTTAATAAAGACAGTGCAAAATACTACACTTAGGACGAAAATAACCAGATGCACAAATACAGAATGGAGAATAACTGAGTAGTACTGCTGAAAAAGATTGGGTGATTATAGTGGATCACAAATTGAATGAGAGTCAATAATGTGATGCAGTTGCAAAAAAGGCTAATGTCATTCTGGTGTGCGTTAATAGGAGTGTCATATGTAAGACACTCTATTCAGCATAGGTGAGGCCTCAGCTGGAGTGCCACACTTTTCAAAAACTGGAAAAATTGGAGAGAGTCCAGAGGAGAGCAACAAAAATAATATAAAGGTTTAGCAACCTGACCTATAAAAAAAGTTTTAAAAAAAACTGATCATGCTTAGTCTTATGAAAAGATTGAGAGGAACCTGTTAAAAGTCTTGAAATATATTAAGGGCTTTTATAAAGAAGATGATGATCAATTGTTCTCCATGTCGACTAAAGGCAGGACAAGGAGTAGTGGGCTTAATCTGAAGCAAGGGAGATTTAGGTTAAATATTAGGGGAAATGTTCTAACTCTAAAGATAGTTGAGCACGGGAATAGACTTCCAAGGGTAGTTGTGGAACCCACATCATTGGAGATTTTTAACAACTGACTAGACAAACACATGCCCATCAGTGCAGGGGGCTGGACGGTATGATCTCTCAAGGTTCTTCCACCCCTACAGTTCTATGAAAAAATAATGTTATGATGGGTGCATCTTTACAGTAAAGATCCTTTTGAATTACACACAAGCCTATACTCTAAAATACATTTTATGATTTTTTTTAATTGATAAACTAAATCCTACTTTTCCAAATAAGCTTTGTGTTATAACCAGAAGCACATAAATTCCCCCTCCCTCCCCCCCCCCAGTCTGGCTAGAATGCTACAATGCTTCACCAATGGCACAATGAAGCCTCAATCATTCCACTATACAAACATCCATTTGACAGAAAGATTATATCTATCTTGTTGGTTTGAAATAGCAGAAATTAGCTCATTTAAAAGAGAAAAAACACTTATTTCTCAAAGCAGCAGCTATTGATTTTGTAAGTGCTTTGTACTATCTAGTAGTAGAAAACTATTATCTTCTGACATTTTCTGTCCCATAAATGATGTTTCATAAATACACAGAAACAAAAGATAAGGACTATTACAGTAAGTATGTAGGTATATATCTATATCAAACAACACTGGATAATACAAAACGTATGTTTAACGTGTTTATGTTTTCTGGATTTCTCCAGGAAGACTTTTTTTAAGAAGAAAAATTATGTAACCACAGAACTGTTAGGTAAAATAGCAAGTCCCTACTCACCTCTCCAACACCCGAGTTTGTGCGGAGTTGGTATAGGGCTCACAAGCTGTCAGAGACCAAGTACACAGACACCAATTCGTTGCTCAACGGGCTCACACTATTCTTAGCTCAAAAGCTTCAGAGTAAGTGTGGCAATTTTATTTGGGGAAGGCATCAATATTTATACACAGAAGTAAACAAAGTAGTTAGGTCATAATGGTCATGCATAATCAATCAAGATTCTGCTGGGTGAATCCAGTTAAAACCAGTGTTATAGTTGCACAAGAAATGCTAATTGGGAAGACAATGGAAACATGGCTGCCGAGGTGGGGAAAAGGTCAGGGGCTGCCAGCACGTCAGAGCCTAGGCTGATAGTTCAGACAGAGCCACAAAGCCAGGGTAAAGTTCAAACTCAACAGAATTAAGTTCTGATATATGCTAGAACAGACACCAGATACAATGGCCATTTTATGCTCCATCGGTGGAGTGTTAGGCTGGATGTTTCGTGCGTGTTAGTGTACCCAGCAGTGCTCCTTAGTGCATAGGGAACCTGAGCAGACATGCAGCTTGAAGCATGGCCATGGGCCTGAGCCCCCTGCACACACGGCAGTGCCTGGAAGCAGAAACTAAGTGTAATGTACTACTTTTTTTTTTTTGGACACTTCTCACAAGTGTCACTGAGTGTGCTGCTCCCTGGCAGGTAGAATGACTCATGATGCCTTCATTCAGCTAATCCAGCTCCTCTATATCCCTTTCCCTCTTTATCCACTGTGCATCTGTAACAAAAACCAGAATCTAGCTCAAAGAAAGAAGAAAACAAAGGTTGTTATACTGTTACATGACAGAATTATAACAAAGACATGAGTAGAAATAATGAAAGGGGGAATGATATCATGGGCCAGATCCCCAGCTCCTGTAAATAAGCACATCTCCACTGACTACAATGGAGCTAGGTCAATTTTCACCCATGGAAGATCTGACCTTATATATATACACAACACCAAGTGAGATAATTGCATATGTGGAATGAATATGGATGTGTGTGTAAGAAATCCCAGTAGATCATAACTCAAGGTTCATTGAAACTCCACCTAAAGGCAACCTGAAGCCAGCTAGCACAGTACTAAAAGTGTGTGTGTGTGTGCCTGGAGGAAGAGGGAGCTCGCGGGGTGTTGTGGGGGCAGGGCCGGCGACAGGGGGGTACTACGGGTAGAGCTGTACCGGGGCCCCCCTAAAGTCGGCGTGGCTCTCCCCCGGACGAGCGCCTGTCTCCGGCCGGAGCAGAGAGCCCGGCCAGCGGCAGCGGCTCAGTCCGGGGGAGGGAGGGAGCAGCAAGGGAGGCTCTCGCTGCTGCCCGGCTCTCAGGTCTCGCTGCTGCCAGCTGGGGGGGGGGGGGGGAGCGCCGGCTGGGCTGGGGGCTCCCCAGCCGCTGTCAGCTGGGGGGGGAGCGCCGGCTGGGCTGGGGGCTCCCCAGCCGCTGTCAGCTGGGGGGGGGAGCGCCGGCTGGGTTGGGGGGCCCCCCAGCCGCTATCAGCTGGGGGGGGGAGCGCCGGCTGGGCTGGGGGCTCCCCAGCCACTGTCAGCTGGGGGGGGGAGCGCCAGCTGGGTTGGGGGGGGCGGCTGGGCTGGGGGGGCCCCCAGCCGCTGTCGGCTGGGCTGGGCTGGGGGGCCCCCAGCCGATGTCGGCTGGGCTGGGGGGCCCCGGCTGGGCTGGGGGGGCCCCCAAACTATTAGAGTAGGGGGCCCCCAAATTTCTGTCGCCAGCCCTGGGTGGGGGAGAGGTTTCTGAAAAAAGCTATAGGCAGAGGGTAGAGTATGTGCTGATCAAGATGGTATGGTCTAGTGGACAGAGCACTAGGCAAGGAGTAAGGAAACTTAGGACATGTCTGCACTAGAGAGCTTACAGCAGTATGGCTGTACCAATGCAGCTGCGCCTCTGTTAGACCTCTTATACAGCTGCTTTATGCTGATGGGAGAGAGCTCTCCCATAGGCATAATTAAACGACCCCCAACAAGCGGCAATACTTAGGTTGGCAAGAGAAGCTCTTCCACTGACATAGTGCTGTCCACACCGGTGCTTATGTCAATCTAACTTATGTGTTACACCCTCCTAAGCGACATAAGTTACATTGACATAAGCGCCGGTGTGGACAGCGCTATGTCAGTGGAAGAGCTTCTCTTGCCAATGTAACTATCGCCACTTGTTGGGGGGTGGTTTAATTATGCCTGTAGGAGAGCTCTCTCCCATCAGCATAAAGCAGCTACATAACACAAGTTATACCAACCAAAGTGATAGTGACACATAGTGACACAAGTTATACCAACCAAAGTGATAGTGTAGACATAGCCTGAGGGCTCGTCTACAAAAACAATTAGTTTGTGACCAGCTGAAGTGTGAACGTACCCTTTACTAGCCTGCCACAGACCAGTGGTCCACGTGGGCTCTGCTGACATGCATTAATAGTTTGTTAATGCATTCTGACTTAATTGTCTTTGAAACAACTAGTTTAAAATGCATTAACAGTTTGTTAATGTACATCAGCAGAGTCCACATTGACAGCTGGTCTGCAGCATATTAGTATAGTAGGGTAGATTCAGACCAGGCTTGCCATGAATTAAATGTTCATGAAGACATACTTTGAGTGTGTATTCCCAGCTCTGCCATTCAACTGTTGCGTGACCCTAGGCAAATTACTTTGCTTTTCTGTCCCGCTGTTTCCTCTTTGATGCAGTGGCTGTCTCTCGCTCTGTGATTTCACAGCAATCGTGTTAATCTTTGTTCTATGATATCTCAACCTCAAATGAAAGCTTCCCTCCCGCACCAGAACCCATAAGTGAGGGAATGCCATTGCTGTCTCAATGCGTTGCAATTAGCAGCTCTCTGCAATAGTGGTGGTAAATTGTGCACCCCACTCAATCTGCCTCTAGAAATATCTTGCATTGTATCTGAGAATAAGAGTCCCTGGCTTCTGTTGACATTTCTGTGTTATATACTTTTCTAGGCATTTGCTTAGATTTTTAATTTTGTGCATGTGCTCTGCTCATGAATTCTAGTTGAAGATACAATGCTCTGGGAGGGTGCTTGCACTAAGGGAGGTCTATCAAATGAACTGACTGACTAATTGAATGAGTTATTTGGTAATAATAGTGAGTGAGTCATTGGGTGCTTTTTTCACCTCTCTCTCAAAACGGGCTTCTCCAAACCAGAGAAAACCTTTATATATCAGAGGGACTGCAACCCTACTTCAAGATTCCCCACTGCACAAATTAGTCACTAACACAGCAATGACACTTCACGTCCCCCCCAGTCTGCCCTCCCACAATCAGCCACAAAGGGCAAACTTTTGTTTGCTGGTAATGACCTGAGATCTCAAATCCCTTTTCTAATGATTGTGTCTGTTCTTCCTGACCTAAGAAGCATTGCAGGGAATTGGCAGACAGAGTCTCAAGTCAAGCAGAATCTACAAGTTGGCTGCCAGCTGTTAGAATCACAGTGCCAGCTTTTTAGCCTGTGTTTCCTCTGCATTCGAATTGGTGTTGACCTTTTAGGTTTTTGCAAATTTCAAGACTGAATTCTTAACCTGTGTTAGGCATGTGTGAATAAATTGTCTGAATAACGAATATCTCCACCGCAAATGGTGGTGGTTTTCAAATCGCAAAAAAATCCTTAACCTCTTCAAATTGATTTTGATTAGTGCTACTGCACAACTTCATGTGGTATTGTAACCAGAGAATGTTTTTGCCAAGAGTAACTTGATGAAATGGTATATATGTATGAAAAATTCTGCATATGATATGGAATAATAATGCTGTGCATTTCCACATCCACTGTCATCTTACGACCACAAAACACTTTACAAATATTAATTAAACTACATAACATCCTTAGAAGGTAGATAAAGGCCCTAAACCACCACTTAAATGCAGCCACCTCTGGGATGGAATAAAGCTACTGCTTGACGGCACACAACACTACTCAAAAACAGCTGTAGGCCATGAAATGAAGAACAACATATCCAGCTGAAACCGTGTGTGGAATATAAATTACCTGTTTTGTGGTAACAGTAGTTTGTAGAGACCTCACACAGGATACCAAGAATAACATTCTTATTTTTACATATGAGACCATGAAATCATTAATGACCACAAGTGCTTATCAGAAAGACTCCATTTCCAGTAGCAGTGCCCTCTAAAACTGGGGTATTGGTTCGACATGAACTCTGATGGAAGAGAGTCAGCTACTGAAACACCCACATCGCTTATTGCAGAACCATCACTGCTTCTTGCATCATGTCTAAATAATGATTCAGCTCAACTCCTCCTGAACTTGTGTGATCTAACAGGATCACAGCCCAAGGTGGCATGGCTACAGATAATATAGTGTAGGGAAAGTGTTTCCTGCTATCATTATTATTTGTTTGTATTGTAGTAGCGCATAGAGGTCCCCAGTCAAGGACCTTTGTGCTAAGCACTGTAAACATATTACAAAAAGAGAATGTTGTGCTAAGCACTGTAAACATATAACAAAAAGAGAATGTTTAAAAATGTTACAATCTAAATACATCAGATTACTCACTAAAAGCCTTCTCCAAGGTAAGAATAATGCATCTGATGCTGTTCTCTCACAGTGTAACTGCATTTCTTTCAACTGAGTTATTCTTTACTTACCCCAGCATAACTGAGCAGAATTAGGCCTTTCTGATTTAACCACATTAAATTCAATCATGACAAAATATGTTCTTTCATATTATATATGGTACATAAAAATGATGGCACCCATGTACTGATTAATTACGGTTCTCCCAATTCTGCTGCAAGTAGTTGCTTAGCAGAAGCAAGTATTCACTGGAGTAACATCAATGCTGTTAATCTCTCCTTTCAATAACCACTCAGAGGCACTACTATAAAAAATAATCATGTGAATAAGAGACCAGCCATGCTTTTTATCATTGCATCGCCTTCTCCTGTATTCCCCATACTCACTCTCTTACCCATCAGGCATAAATCCAGACTCTTCATGGCTCTCTTAACTGTCTTAAGACAAGACAAATATCATACCCATGCACCAGAGGCCACAAACCTACAGAAATCCCAGCTCAAAGAAAACCTAGACTACAAACATTTCATAACAAGCCAGAGAGGTGGGGGGTGGAGAGAAGAGAAACAGAGAAGGAGCCACTTTGGTAATACCGGTAGTTCCTTTCAAATTTGAGAGGATGATTTTTTTAAAAAAACAATTTAAAATTTTAGCATTTCTATGGTTAATATGCAAAAATAATGGTCTTCCCCTCCTTGAAACTTCAGTATTCTATTTCTAATGGCTGCCAGCACCTAGATTACTGACCTGTTAAGCCATAATACTCAATTCTTGCATGACTCTTCATGTTTTCATAGTCACTTACAAACATTAATTGATCAAACTTCCCCATGCTTTGTGATACAGATGTTATTAAAGTTAGTCACATTTTTTTCATTTGAAACTTTTTTCAACTAAATTACTTTTTTGAAGCATTTTTTAATGGTCCAGAGGTCTAGAGGGTTGAAAGCAATGGGGTTTGTTTCTCTTCCCTTGTTTTTTCTTAACCCTCCCCCATCCCACCACCTTTTTTTAAAAAAAGTCCCACTTTGCCACTGAATAAAAGGTGGGGAAGGAGAGAAAAGGGGAAAAAACCAAAAAATTGAAAAATTTCCAATTTTTGTTCTTTGTAGAAAAATCAGAAAGAGAGGTTAAATGATTTGCACAGGCATACAGGGTGAATTGCTGCCATCTGCTTATAAAACACACACCAGCCCTGTCTGCCCACCACTGGAAACTCAGCTGCTGGCCAAAAACTATCAAAACTATCAGCTGAATGCAACAAAATCACCCCCAGGCTGGAATCCACAAGCCCTGCTCTTTTGTACACCACTCCCCCCCCCCCCATCCTTAAGCCCTTAAGTGAGTCCTTGAGACAAAGCAAAGATAACAACCTGTGGCTAAATCTATAGAGATAGTTAGCCCCCACAGTTCTGCTATGGCCCTCAACCTGTCAGTACACCCCACTTTGTTACACTCACATACCCGTCCCTTGGCTTCTGGACACCCATAATGCACACAGATTTGTTGCTTTCATGAAAGCCAGTTCACTGACTTCATCTTAGTTTAACTTTAGCATACTTCACTCAGTCATGTCTATAGTAAAACCGAATACAAATTTATTTGCCAAAACCTAAGATAAAGATTCAGATAGAAGTATAGGGATTAGAAACATGAAAAAAAAAATTAACAAGAAAAATATCAAATGCAATCTAGAGCCTATAATTATTACGTCCCTTTCTTGTCTAATCAGGTATTTCTCACCCAATAGTCAGGCTGAACAGCACTTGTCCAGTTGAGAGAGCTGAGATCCACTTTTCCTGAGACTCTCATTCTGGCAGAGTGTCACCTCTACAATAGAGGCAATCTTGTACCCTTATTTTTTCTATTATACAATTCCCAACCTTTTGTCTTTTTTTCATACTCAGGGCATTTGGTTAACTTCACTTCCTGTTGGTTCCTCCATTCAAGATCCTTTTCTTGGGCTTTTTTGTGTTTTGGAAAGGCATAAGCTTGCAACTTGTCAAGATTGTCAACATTTTGCTGTGCAGGGTCAAAACATGCCAATTATTCTGCCCTTTCCTTGAATTAGCTCTGAGAACACTGCTCCAGGTGATGAGCTCAATTTTTAGCTGCTTTGGAACACCATATTCTCCATGTTACAAAACTCTTAAAATATTTTATGTACATAAATCCTGCAATAGCCATGGCAACCAGAAAGTACTTAACAATTGGCAGGGACCATACATGCCCCCCTTTGGTGAAATATTGTGAAGATGGTGAACCCAGGGGAAAAATAGGCCATGTTTAGTCAAGTCCCTGGGTATAGACTATGTATCCCCCCATCTGTGACCAACATGGGGCACCTGGTTCACAGTTAGCATAAAGAGAATAATGCAAATAAGTGCCCTAAGTAACAGAGAAGAATACACTCAATCGATGCACCCATTGACGCACAGAATTAGCATCACATATTTTTGAGTTCCATTGAAGTCCCTTGCCATATAGTGCAGGGAGAGAGAGAGTACCTCATGTTCCTAATTGTACACCTGGTGTAAGGGCTCAAGTGGTTCTAGTGTTTGGTCCAATAGCTCCCACTAATGATTATGGACCAGCCAAGGATCCACAACCGGACAGGCCAGGCCGGTTTGTTTACCTGCCGCGTCCACAGGTTTGACCACTCTGGTCCAATGGGGCTGCGGGAAGTGCTGGCCGCTGCTTCCCGCAGCCCCCATTGGACCGGAGTAAACACACCGGCCGGGACACCTAAGGGTGCTTACCCTGCGGGGGTCACGTGCCAAGGTTGCCAATACCTGGACCAGACCATTCCTGGCTATAGTATGGGTGAGCTAAGGTGAGGCATCCCTTGCACAAGGGCCAGGAAAAAAGAGCACTGGGAAGTCCACTCCTCCTGGAACTCCTAAAGGGGGTCAGTGGCCCAAAGATCGATACATAAGGAGCAGGGCCATAATCTCTCTCTCACACACACACATCCCTTCTTCATCCCATTGAGCTAGCGGGACATAGGGATGGAAGCACAATTCCAAAGAAGACTATGTGCACACTGAAAAAGGGAACAGGAGATCTATGTGCCTGTGCTTGGTGCAAAGTATGATACAGAGACACATTTCAATGAGTTTGAATAGAGGTTACTATGCAACCCTGAGTGTTCTATAATAATACTTCAGGAATGAGTGGAAAAAAACAAGATCTGAAGGGAAAGCAATTTTTTCCCCATAAGATATAAAGCAAAGATCATGGGAGGGGTGAGCTGAAGTACCCCCACTTAAATGCCATATAATCTGTGAAAGCATAAATCTACAGGATGGAGGGAATGTGAAATAAAACAGGGCTCGGGTTGTTGAGTTTTTTTACAGAAGACTTTAGCAAATGGTAAATATAAACCTTGGGCCAGATTCAGCAGCACACGCCTGCTGTTTTGTATTGCTCTAGTGATGCAAAAACACCCATAAACCCAGTTTAGCTGGCAGGTTAAGATGGGTTTACAGCTACTTTTTTCAGCTGGGATAGCACAAAGCAGCAAAAGCATAGCAGCGAATCTAGGCATTTAGTTTTTAGCGTTGGACTTATTTTTCCAAATGTGCCTGCTCACTCCCATAAAATGAATGAGGTAAAATGTAAGAGAGCAAGTAGGGGAGGAAAGCAAAAAGAAAATGACTGACTGAAAGTGTGGTTTGACCTTTAATTTTTAAATTTAAGATGTACTGAACCATACTGTGTCCTCATAACCCATTTGACTGCACTTCAAAACAAATGACACAAAAGACAGGTTTAATAGTCCTCATTAGTATCCAGATGTGTTGCTTTTGTTTTGATTGTACCTAGTCTATGCTAGCAGCAAGAGTAGTCCCTCCCACAAGGCCTGGCTTAATCATCTTCCCTCACGCTCACTAATCAGACAGGCTTCTCCCCTCTTCTTGCAGGTTTATTTATTTCAGCCTGGTGCCTCCACCCACTGTGACTCCTCACTGTGCCTGGGACACAAGAGGTGCTGTCCAGTGGGAAAATAACTAATATCACCTCCCGATTTACCAGGAATATAATCCAGCACATGAACCAAAAATAATAATAATACCCCACCAATGAAATGCCACACTCCAATAGAAAAATGTAACACAGGGGACTTGACTGGAGACAGGAAACAAAGGTTCTAGGCAAAGAAAGGGTTAAAATTAACTCAAATACTAGATCAACAATATGAAAAGTTCCCCATCTCCCTGCATTCCCCACTGCACAAATAACCCCATTCCCTGACTACCACCTTTCCAGGCAGATGGGACACTGTGGTTAAGTTCTGTGATGAGTGCTGCAGCACTGTGAATGTTAGGCAGCTTGACAAAAAGAGAGGGCTTCCCTTATTGTGTCTTCACCCTGGTACAGGTGTCTCTCTCCTGGATCCCTAATCTGGAGTTCTATGGAGGTCTTGGCTGGCTCTAGGTAGTCAGTAGTGGATTGTTTCTCTGCCTCCCTGATTGCTGTTTTTTGTAAGGCTGGCACAACCTGACCAGACGAACTCCCACAATAATTCAAAGTCTCCTTTTGTGAGATGAATAGGAATTGAGAGTTGCTCCTCTCTCCGATCCATAGATTCTAAGGCTAGAAGGGACCACTGTAGTCATCTAATCTGACCTCCTGCATAACAGAGGCAAGAGAATTCCCCCAAAATCGTTCCTAAAGCAGATATTGTAGAAAAACATCTAATCTTGATTTTAAAATTGCCAATGATGGAGAATCCACCATGACCCTTGTTAAAGTGCTCCAATGGTTAATTACTCTCACTGTTAAAAAAAAAGTGTCTTATTTCCAGTCTGAATTTGTCTATCTTAAATTATTATACAATTTTCTGCTTGATTAAAGCACCCATTATCAGATATTTGTTCCCCATATAGCCTACAACCAAGTCAACCATTAACCTGCTTTTTGTTATGCTAAATAAAATGAACTCTTTCATGTTTTCTAATCCTTTAATCATTCCTGTGGATTTTCTCTGAACTCTCTCCAATTTATCAACATCCTTCTTGAATTGTTGGCATTAGAACTGGGCACAGTATTCCAGCAGCAGTCACACCACTGCCAAACAGAGGTAAAATAATACTTTTACTCCTATTTGAGATTCCCATTTATGCATCCCAGAATTGCATTAGCCCTTGTGGCCACAGCCTCACAATAGGAGTTCATGTTCAGCTGATTATCCATTACAAACCCCAAATATTTTTCAGAGTCACTTCTTCCCAGATTAGAGTCTTCCAACTTCTAAGTATGGACTACTTCTTTGTTCCTAGATTTATACATTTATGCTGGCAGTATTAAAATGCATATGGTTTACCAGGTGATGTATATCATTCTGAATCCATGACCTGTCCTCTTTATTATTTACCACTCCCCCAATTTTTTATGCCTTCTGCTAACCTTGTGATGATTTTATGTTTTCTTCCAGATCACTGACAAAACTGTTAAATAGTGAATGGCCAAGAACCGTTGAGGTTCAGAGAGGTGACCAGTTCATGATTATTTATTAAGATAAAGTCAAATAAAGAATGCCCCTATAGTGGCTGCAATACTTTTTGAGTTAGGAAATTATTCCCTATTATGTTTAGAAATTGCCAATGATGTTTTAGTATACCACATGCAAACAACCTGAAAGTGAAATCAAAATGAAGCCCTTTGTCTCTGAGGCAGCCTGGATTCCCCCATTCCCACCCTCTGAGACTGAGCAACCGTTGCCTAGCAAATTGCCTCTATAAGTCACTCCATCCGGAGTTCCCCATTGGCTTTTGTAGGCCTGGGAGATGGTGTTTGGAAGCTATGGAGCCACTGTTGCTGTAGTCCAGAGGCTCAGTTCAGTGTTCCAGGGGCTAGAAAATTCCTGTCTACACTCCAAGCACTACAGTGACATAGCTGAACAACTGCTAGTGTAGACAACAGCTAAAGCAACAGAAGAGGGTTTTCCATTGCTGCAGTAAATCTACCCCCTTGAGATCCAGTAGCTATTCTTCCATCAACCTAGCTGCAATTACTGGGGGTAGGGAGTGGCTAAGTTGACCTAATTACAGTAACTCCTCACTTAATATTGTAGTTATGAAAAATATGACTTTAAGCAAAACAATGTTTCCCCATAAAAAGGGAATGCAAATGGGGGGGGGGGAGGGTTTAAGTTCCAGGGAATTTTTCACCAGAAAAAAAATCTATATACAGTGAAACCTCCATTTAACGGACTAATTCGGGCGAGGGGGTGTCCGTTAAATGAAAAAGTCCGTTATTTAATAATAATAATAAAAAAACGAGCTGTCGGAGCAGCAGCCTGACTGCCACAGGGTCAGGGCGGCAGCTCCGCAGCCCGCCCGCTGCCATGACCCGGGCGGCAGCCGGGAGCCGGCAGCCAGCCCGCGAGAAATAGATTTGGGATGCATCAGACTTGCTCAGAAATTTTGTCCGTTGCATCCGAAGTCCGTTAAATCGAGGTCCGTTAAATTGAGGTTTTACTGTAATATATAAATATATACACACACAGTATACGTTTTAAACAATGTAATACTCTATGCAGCAATGATGATTGTGAAGCTTGATTTAGGTGGTGAAGTTAGGAGGGTGGGACACTACAAGGCAGCAGGAATGGAGGGAGGGGAGACAGCATGGCAGACAGAGACACAGACCCTGGTGGGGGGGGCAAGGGGGAGGAAGAGGGATAGATATGCACACTGCCCCTTTAAGTATGCTGATCCCACTCTTAAAAAGACATCATCTTCATAAGTGGATCAGGAAGTTGAGAGAGCAGCTGCTGCCCCAACCTCTGTCTCTCTCCCTCCATGTCCCCAGCCTGCTCTATATGGAGAAGGGTAAGTGAGGTGCAGAAGCAGGGAGGAGGGGGACACACTGACATTATCTCCCTCCTTCCTCCTCTCCCCCCTTCCCCACAAAGCAAGCAGGAGGCTCCTAGGAGAAGTTTCAAGACATAGGGCAGGAGCAGCACTTGGCAGTGGGGAGAGGGACAGCTGAACTGCTGGCAATTGATAGCCTGCTGGGCAGCTGCTGCACAGGGAACTTAGGAGAATGGGGAGCTGATGAAAGGCTGCCGGTCTACTCTGGTTCCAAGCCCCCACCAGCTAGCTTCAACAGGCTGTTCTTCCTGTAAGCAGTGGACAAAGCAGGCAGCTGCCAAAGGACATTTGAGGGGAACATTGTGCAACTTTAAACGAGCATGTTCCCTAATTGATCAGCAATGTAAGAACGAAACAACGTTAACTGGGACAACTTTAAAAGAAGAATTACTGTACATTGCACAGGATGAAACATTTTTCACAGCTTTGATCAACGTAGCATGACCTATCTCAGTTTCAGGCATAGACCAGGCCTCCTGACACAGTTATAGAAGTATGAAATTAGAGTCTTCAGAAAATTCTCCTTAGAAGGCACATTTAAACAGTAGACCACTCCTTGTGTTTTATTTTGTCTTTAGCATTGCCTCCATCTTCTGGCCTCCCTCCGTAAAATGCAAGCAAAATGGACAGGCATAGAAAATTGGAAGGCTTCCAAATTCATTTTTTTCAAAAGCAAGGCACATTGTGTGTGTGTGTCCGAGTCCTTACCACACACACACCAGTGAGACATTGAGTTTGCATTCTGAGTATTTATTGTAACGGCAGGCAAATCAAGTAGAAAACAGCAATTATAGTCAAGAGATGGCCAAGTCCAATAAAGAACATTTTCTTGTACTAATTGAACTAAATATTAATCTTCTAGAATAACAAAAATTCACCTTGACAACACAGGTCACTCTGAAATGATGACAAACGAGTCCATGTAATGCATATGCTTAATTGCACCCACTTGTCCTTATTATCGCTACTCCCTGCAGCTATTATTATGGATCACTGTTTTTTCAGTCTATTAGAACTTCTGAAATTATTCCCATCAACTAACACTGATAGTCCTGATTAATGAGGCACAATGTACATCATCTACATCTGTAATCCCAAATTTTAAAAAAGGCTCCAGAGGTGATCTTTGCAATTACAGACTGGCAAGTCTAACTTCAGTACCAAGCAAATTAGTTGAAACTGTAGTAATGAGCAGAATTATGAGACATGTGTGAATATAATATTTTGGAAATGAGCCACAGTTCTTATAAAGGGAAATCATTCCTCACCAATCTATTAGAATTCTTTGAAGGTGTCAACAAGCACATGGACAAGGATGATCCAATTAATACAGTGTACTTGTTCTTTCAGAAAGCCTTTAACAAGGTCCTTCACCAAAGGCTCTTAAGAAAAGTAAGCAGTAGTGGGATCAGAGAGAGAATGTCCTTTCATGGTTCAGTAAGTGGTCAAAAGACAGAAGGAAAGGTTAGTAATAAATGGTCAGTTTTCACAGTGAAAAGAGGTAAACATCAGGGTCACCCCAAGGATCTGTACTGGTACCTGTGTTGTTCATATTCATAAATGATCCGGAAAAGGGTAAATGGTGAGATGGCAAATTTTGCAGATGATACAAAATTATTCAAGATAGTTACAAAGGGATCTCACAAAACTGGATGTCCCATCTGGCAAGAAAATGGGAGATGAAATTCAATGTTGATAAAAGCAAAGTTATACACATTAGAAAACATAATCCCAACTATACATACAAAATGATAGGGTTCAAACTAGCTGTTCCCACTCAAGAAAGGTCTTGGAGTCATCGTGCATAGTTTTCTGAAAACCTTTGCTCAAAGTGCAGAGACAGTCAAAAAAATACCAATGTTAGAAAATATCCTAGTGCTACTATATAATACCATGGTACTCCCATCCCTTGAATACTGCATGCAGTTCTGGTTGCTACATCTCAAAAATATATATATTAGAACTGGAAAAAGTACAGAGAAGGGCAACAAAAGTTATTATGGGTATGAAACAGCTTCCATGTAAGGAGAGAGAAAAAGACTGGGACTGTTCAGCTTAGAAAAGAAATAACTAAGTGAGGGATATTAGAGAGATCTATGAAATCATGAATGGTGTGAAGAAAGTGAATAAAGAAATATTTACCCCTTCACATAAGACAAGAACCATGGGTCACCCACTGAAATTGACAGACATCAGGTGTATAGGTCCATCAATGACTGTTAGCCAAGATGGTCAGAAATGCAACCCCATGTTCTGGGTGTCCCTAAATCTCTGACTGCCAGAAGCTGGGACTGCACAACGAGGGATGGATCAGTCAATAATTGTCCTGGTCTCTTCAGTCCCTCTGAAGCATACGGCAATGATCACTGTTGGACAACAGGATACTGCATTTGATGGACCATTATTCTGACCCAGCATGGCCATTCTTATGTTCTTATGCATATGGAAGAAGGGTGAGTTAAGATTATAAAGGGAGGCATATTGAATTCATTTGCAGGGACATCAGCCTACTGGGCCATAACTGACCTTCCTGAGAGTGTAATTTAGCTCTGCCTTGTAGGGAGAAGTATATGTTAATTGCATTGCTTCTAAATCCCTATTTCAGACATGTTATTGATTGAACTCTGAATATAGCAGGTGTGGCAAAGCTTTGGCCTTGTCCCTGTGGGTTCCGTGCTAGCCTCAGAGGCTCACTGCGATCCTCCCTTCTCTCTTTAGGGACCAGGTCGCAGCCTATTGAGCCATTTTCATCATAAGCCAATGAGGAGAAACTATCCTTCCTGATACAGTCTCTGTTGTCTTCCAATTTCAGTGATCAGTTAGGGGAGGTAGAAAGGGGAGAACCCGGGCCCACCCTCTACTCCAGGCTCCAGCCCAGGGACCCTAATAGTATCAGCTAAGATGGCTGACCTTTTAGCTACCAAACATAATACAATTCCCTGGGCTACTTCCCCACAGCAGTCCCCACTTCTTCAAACTCCACTTCACCTTTACCTCAGTCTCCTTCCTTGCATATATATTGTCTACCACTCAGTCTCACCAACATCACAACTTCCTTCCACAGCTCCTGACAGCCACACCCACCTGACTAACTGGGAGGGTTTTTAACTGGTTTCAGCCAGCCCCTGATTGGCTTCAGGTGTCCCAATCAGGCTAGCTGTTTCTACTGCTTTCTAGAAGCTTCTTAATTGGCCCCAGGTGTCTTGATTAGGCTGGAGTAGCCTTTATTTGGCTATCCAGGGAATAGGGACCTGCTCATCCTGAGAAGCACGGGTGTGTACTTGGCGCGGTTCCTTCCCGTGCCCGGCACCTGCCCCTTCCATGGCACGAAGGAGGACCTGGCGCACACCCACCTTGAGTGCGCCAGGCCGCAGCCCCTATTCCAGCTCCTCCAGAACCTCCTATTGAGGTTCTGGCTGCACTTCTCCCCACACCTTTTTATTTTGGACACCCCATCCATGGCCCCACAAAGTCGTGAGACCTCCTCGTCAACCTCCTCCTGGCGCTTGCCAAAGCCACTATCTATAACACCAGGGGGAGGATGCTAGATGGGGGGGGGGGTCCGGTGCGACTGTGGGGTCTCCTTCAGGTCACTCGTCACTCGTTCAGTCACGCATCCGGGCGGAGTTCCACTGGGCAGCGTCCACTGCCTCCCTCTGCGTTTTTCACAGAGCAGTGGGCGCTGAGCGGGGTTCTCTGCTCGGTGTCCCCATCCTGTACCCTCCTTTTGAACCGGTAACCCTCACGCACTCCCCTGTCCTTTTTTCATTAGTTGTCCCCCGTAATCAATTGGCCCCGGGTCTAGTGTCCCTCCCGCCAGGCTGGGGGAGGGACTTCAGCAAAAGGCGGGCTTAGGCCCGCCCACCTCCTGGGTAACCAAAAGGTGCTCATCCTGAGAACCGTGGATCATGGATCACTAGTCATGGATCACTAGCAGACATAGGCACCTGCTTGCAGCCTGGATTTATGCACTGGTATCTGAGAGGAGGCAGAGCTTATGGCCCCACACTCTGGTTGGCATTTCCCAGCAGCTAAGTTAGATGACTTCCCCACTTAGCATGCTGGCTTTTGTGGATAGCATTCTTAGGCACCTATCTCTCCCCATTCATCATACAGGGAGCTTAGGTGCCTAACTCAGCTTTGTGTATTGCAGTATTGTCCCTGGATTTTCCAGGTACTATGTGACACTCAACATTGCAATGCTTAAGTACCTTTGTGTATCTCACCCCTGTGCCTCAGTTCCTCATCCTATGGCTAATGTTATGCTGGAGGTCACATCATAATGGTCCCTTCTCAGTTTATCCTCTATTAAATTAATTAACCTATTAATCTGTAAATGTTTAGGAATATTCATTCTGTATATTTGGGGTGGATACACTATATTATTTGTACATAATAAAGAGATACAGGAACCTCATAGTCCACCCCCTTTTACTTTATATAGTTATTTATACCTGTGTATTTTGTTCTGGTAGCATTTTACAACCACTTTGGACAGGTATAAATTACAATATGCAAAGCGTTGAACATTCTGACACGCTGGGTGAAACCCTGGTCCATTTGAGTAGTGGGGCCAGGCATTCAACTACTACTATCCCTGTTTTAAGTGGAAATATAAGTACCCCCAAAATTTGAGGGGTTCAGAGTGACATTTTCCATAGGGTCTCATTGATGTGCAATCTAGAAGTGATGCCTCTACCTCCTGTGTGTCAGCTATCCCTATTCAGCAACTTTGCAAGTGTATATTCGGCAAAACTTTGATTATCCAGGCCCAATTATCCTAAATCCCCTGGTATCAAAAAGAGGGTCACATACATTAATCATATTAGAAATCCATTTAATTAACTAAAACCTTGATTATTCAGATTTATTCAGTGACTCCCATGCCACCTGAGTAATAAAGTTTGTACTGTGTTTATATAATGATATGTTTAACCGGTTTTCTTTTTCTTTCACTTAACTGAAATTTTGCTTAATGAGTCTTGTTCCTAATGGGACTAACCTCAGGGGCTTCTTGCCAGTGCTCAGTGCAGTCAAGGTTTTCACCTGTCAGCAGGTCAATTTCATTTAACATGCTATTTTTTCTGTGTCACATAACAGATTATTATGTACCACCACCATTATCTAGGCATCAATAACTCATTTTAAAGATGTCAAAGGTCCTCCCATTGACCAGTCTGATGAGTCATTGAGCATCATTAAAATCAGAGACCAAAGCAGGCAACAGGTGGTTGTAATAATTAAGGGGTGAGAAGGGATGTGAACAGGCTCTCCTGCTGCATTAGCTTCTACCCTACACCTTATTCCTAGAAGGGGGCTAGGCACAGGCACATCAGAAGGACTAATGACCACCTGGCTCCAATCCTGAGTTAAGCTGTCAGATGACTTTGATGAGTCCTGAGGGAACAAAAGGAGGGGCTGCTCCACTGCACACATGCTCCAAGATCCATTGCATTGAGAGTGACCTAGTTTCAAGGCCTTTTTACCTACTCAATCCACATGCCAGAAAGTCCCTCTTCTCATGAACTCTGGAAGGATAAAAGCTCTGAGTTGTTGCTATACTTTTCCCCCTCCTGTAGATTTTCACACTGAAGAAGGATGTTCCTATTCTAAAGCACCATTTAAAAATGTTATTCTAACTGACTATGCCCGATCCACATAGGCCATAGGGCTTTTGAAAATAATCACCTGGGTGTAGAAAAGTGAATGCTGATAATCACCAGTGTGCACACAGCAGGTTCTTTGACCTGTCTCCTCCATTGCCCTTACAACTCCAATGCCCCCTGGTGATATGTCACTTTAGAAAAAGGAATATTCCCTATTATCCAGACTTATATACCTCAAATAATTATTTTCCAACTGTGAAGTTCTATAACATCTCTTCCCCTCCTCCTCCTCTCACTGCTAATGAACTGAGGTACTTCATCAGAATTTGCTGCTCCCTCTCCTATGGTAACTGCTTTAACCTTCACTAAGAATGCAAATATAGCACCTGCATGGGACATATTGTTCTTGGTATGGAGTGAAAATAACTCCCAAATCCCAAAATGGATGCTTCTCAGCCATCTTTCCTGGATGTACAGTGACTAGACTTTGGAGCCTTACACCAGGGGCACAATTTCAGATTTTTTGGGGGGGGGGGCAACTTTAACCGTGATTCCAGGGGCTACTTAGGCACCTGAAAACTGTAGGGTTTTGGGGGGAGGGGGTTGTTTGTTTTTGTAAAATAATAACTTAGAAAGTAGCTCATAGGAGCACTGTATCTAATTCCTATATAAAAAAAAGAGAATTAAATAAATATTAGACCCACTCAGCTCTAATACTAACATGTTCTCACATCTTGTGTCAAGTCACTTAAGATATGCTGGTTAGGTTTAAAATTTTAAATCTTACTTTGTTGCTAACTCTTGAATACAATTGAAACAATTGTAGAAAAATCTATAGTACTTTCTATCACTTTTTTGGACTTCACCAAGCTTGGAAATGATCATTTAACTTTGGAAACATTCTACCAGGGAAAAGCCCCGGGAGTTTATACTTCACCTTCCTTAAACTCTAGGGGTGTTATCCCACTACAAATAATAGGTGAGAAACTTTTCCCTGCTCTGCAGGAAGGAGGTGCATTGACAGTGAGCAGTGGCTGAGCTAAACCTGATGCAGAATAGGAAGCAGTCACACTGCCAGCTGCTTCCTCTTCACTGGGAGTTAACCCTTTTCTCTCATTTGCAATGCAGCCCCTTCGACTTCAGGGATGTGACAGCAAAAGAATGTGCTTCAAGAAATGCTGAGTGGGCAGGCTGCTTCTGGAAATGCACATGCTTTGGAATGAATGTTCCACTTAAAAATGCCAACCTGTCCAAACAAACAATGTGTAAATAAAATACATCCCCATGGCCTTCAAATGTGCTGTCTTTGGATCCATTCCTTGTAATGTTAGCAAATTTTGTAAAAATTCCACACCTTGATAAAATGATCATTACACTGCTCAAGGAGAAGTTTCTCTGGTCACAATCCTTAGGCTTCATGAAAAGCTGAACACAAGTCTGTCTGCCAATCATTTCACAACCTGTTGCCGAATCATAGACTATCAGGGTTGGAAGGGACCTGAGGGGGTCATCTAGTCGAACCGCCTGCTCAAAGCAGGACCAACCCCAACTAAATCATCCAACAGATTTTTGCCCCATATCCCTAAATGGCCCCCTCAAATGATAAATCACATTTTATTACTAGAGACAGCAAACTCCCACCGACGCTATCTAATAAGAGGGCACCCCCCTTATTAAGATCCCCTGACTCATTATGTTAATCAATTGCATTTTAAACACCGGATAAGCTCAGGCTGTTGAATCCCTTGTTTCGGGTCCCATTCTCTCTACCACTGCTGGTGCTCTCTTGTGCTCCACAATCCAACGGGAGCAGGCACCAGCTCCTGAGGAAGGGCAGATTGAAAATGACTCTAGTAGTGTCATTCCTGCCAGGGGCTGGGTCCAAAAGAATGCGCTGCATTGGGAAAGAGAGCTGTGTGGCTTGTCCTAGCACCTGTCCTGCTGTCCCTCCTTCCCATCGCTGAGGAAGAAGGGGCGAGCCGAATGAAGGCAAAGGGGATTTGTAAGACGGGGGTTCAGCCGCCCCCCTCCCGTTTCCTCTGCCCGGGGGCTGTACACGGGGGAAGGGGGGCTAATAGTCCCCCAATCTTGGGAGGCTGGGACGCAGCAGCCGGGTCACGTGTCCTCCTTGTACCAGCGCCTTAAAAAGAGCAAACGCCAAGAGAAGAGAGACTCGCGTCCCGCCCCCTTCACTCCCCCCCCCCCCGCCCGCAGGCTCCGCCCCTGTCCAGCCAACACACACACGTGCCCCCAGCCAGCGGTGGGAGCGCACGTGCGGGCGCGCGCATCTGGCGGGCGGAGCGGAGCCCGGCGGTGTCTTGGGCGCACGATCCCGCGCTCCCGCGGTGCAGCTCCCAGCCGAGGCCGGGCGCGTGGTGCAGGTGTCACTTCGCCTCTCCCCGCCGCCCGGTGCGCCTCGCCGGCTGCGGGCAGGGCTCGCTCCCGCTGCCTCTGCTCCCGGGGGCTGCTGAGCCCGCGCCCGCTGCTTTACCTGCCGCTTGGCAGCGCGTCCTCCGCCCGGCACCATGGACAGCGCCTTCCCCGCCAACTCCTCCGGCGCCTGCGGCCCCTTCGCGCCTCCCTCCCCCGCCTGCCCGCCCCTGCCGCCGGGCCTCTGGGTCAACCTGTCCGGCCGCCCGGAGGAGCCCGGCTGGAACCAGTCCGACCCCTGCCGCGGCATCAACAGCAGCGGCAGCCCGTGCCCGGCGAGCGGGGTCAGCCCCTCCATGATCACCGCCATCACGATCATGGCTCTCTACTCCGTCGTGTGCGTGGTGGGGCTCTTCGGGAACTTCTTGGTCATGTATGTCATCATCAGGTAAGGGGCTGCCCCGGGGCCGGGGGGAGAGAGACCAGGCGGGCTAGAAAGCTCCGAACACGTAGCTAGCCACCGTCCTCGGCGCTGCCCGCAACCCGGGAGCAGCTCCCTGGCGCCAGGCGATTGCTTGACACCGGGGTGGGGAGAGAGAGGACGGGGTGTCGTTGCTGGCTGGAAGAGGGGGCTGATCGCTCTTGAATTGGCTCGGCTGCAAGCGGGGTCCTGCTTGGAGATACTTTCCGCACCCAGCGCTCTCTCCCGCTGCGGTTGTGCTGGAGGGGGGCTGAGATTCTCGCACGTTGCCTCTTCCTGCTTCAGGGACTCGGGACGGGGGGATCTTTTTAGACACACCTCTCTGCTTTCTTCTTTCTGCTTTGTGGCTAATCGCAGACGATATTAATGTATTGCTAAAATACCCTATGGGAGGCATGACGCCTCTGCAGGGGGTAAACTGAAGAGGTGCTGGGGAAAAGTTGCACTCTAGGACTGGTAGTGAGAGAAAAATACTTCACAAAAGATCAGATCAGGGACCTTTCTGTCTGCTGAAGAAAATGTCAGCAAGACTCAGAGGTGGGCTAACTAAACGAATAATATTAAATTAGAGAGAAAGAAATTAACACAGAGGCAAAAGTGACATCTATTTGTTTAGATGGCAATTTGTAATTTTCATGACTGTGATTTTATAATCTGGTAAACACTCGCTGAGAGTCCAAAATATGCTCTAAAATAAGTGGAGAGAAATGCTTTTTCTCAGAACATTTGTAATGTGCTTTCACAGGGAACTCTAGCGTACTAGCAAAGCAAAGAGGAAGATTAAAACTATGATTCTTTAACACTTTTACACACAAATGTGAATATTATAACACCTAACCTTTTTCACACACACAGCCCTTTCTTCCTGGGTCTCTGTAGTCTCCCCCTTTAATTTAAGGGCAAAATCCCACTGACCTCTACTAAGGAAAGGATCCTGCACATTAAAACCAATTACTGCTTTTCCGATATTGTTGCAGTTTTTCTCAGCTTTCTCACAGATAATCCCACTTCCAGATAAATCTATTTACTAGTGGGACAACTGTTATTCAAAGGAGCCATTTAAGATTTAAAGGGTTTTTTACAAAAATAAGTTGCAGTTGCGTTCATGAGTGAAATCATGATTTCTAAATACAAGGCAAGTAAGAGAGGAATGAAATTTGCTTGTTACATTTGTCTAACGTTTGGGAGAAATCAGATTACAACCAATTTCCCTGAGAAAACAGCACCATCTATTGAAAGCAATGATCACAACAGATGGAATTGCTGTAGCAAATTGGGGCTTCGTTTACAATATATATTCTTGTGAGAAACAACACCTTTCTTGCATTAATTTTAATGTCATTTTAAAGATTTTCATGATGTGATGAGAAGAGGAAATAAAAATAGTTCTATACACTAAAGCAAGGTGATATGTTGTTATTCTGAGTGGTCCTGAAGTTATAAACGGTTAGTGATTTAAATAAATAAAAATAATACAGTGCCTTACCAAAGTTTGGCAAAACCAGATTAGTAGTTATTTTCTAAAAAAAAAATGTTTTTCACTAATTTAATTTTGTTGTTTTAAAATAATTTTTTTTCCCCGGGGAATACAAACAGAAGGGAATTTTTTAATGTCTGATTCAACCTGGGACTAATTGGCAGATTGGTGCAGCGGGGCACAATTAGCAGGAATAGCATGGAAATTAGTTGCTAGTGATGAGAGCCGTATTGTAACTGAAAGGGCAGAATGGAGACAGTCCCACAGCATCTGCTTGCCTTACAGCAGTAACCACAAAAACTTCACAGCGGACATACTTCCCAATACTGAAAATTCTAACTGCAAAAATACAGAATTTGATCTACTGATGAGAGTAGAAATTTGTCTCATGTTAGTGAATTTATGGCATACCAATGAATAAAACAGCTTGGCTGACAGGGTTAATGGACATGGAGATTCAGTAATATACATCAGTGGTTCCAACTGGAGTAGTCCTATCCCAGTCCAGGGAGCTGTTGCTTCAAATTACCCTTTTGGAATTCAATTTTAAATTTAAATAGCTGGAAAGATTCTATACCATTCTGTGATTTTATCCAATCTGCAAGACATATCATTTCCTGGCAATTTTCCAGTTGCACAAATACTTCTAAATGACATGAAGATGACCATACCTCTATGATGCATGTATTGAATGTAAACCCTGGGGAAAACCAGATGCATAATATCAAACAGTAAGAATGCTTGTAAACAAAGAAGTATTGGTTTGGGGTTTGTTTAATTATGCTAGCAGAATCTGTTAAATATCCAATAACTGAGAGTACCATTTTAACAATCTTTGCTTTTATTATTATTTGTATTACAGCAGCACCAAGAAACCTCGGTGTCCTAGACATGGCACATAGTCATTTTAAGGAACAGTCTCTTCCCCAAAGAGCTTACAATCTAAATAGACAAGACAAAGAGTGGGAGAAAGAAAGTAGTATTACTTTCATTTTACAGATGGGGATATGAGGCACAAAGAGGTTAAGGGTGGGATTCATAAAAGTACTTAGGCACCTAAGTCCCAGTTTTAGGCACCAGTGAGATTCCCAAATTCCTACTTGGCTGCCACATAACATTATTAGTGGCTGAAGTTACTAAGCCGCTATGTTTTTGCAGCAAAAATTCCCTAGGCGCCTATGTTCCCACCTATGGACATGAGCTCTGCTGCCTCATTCTAGGCATCTGGGTACCTATCTCTCACTTAAGCCCCAGAGTGATTCGCAAGCCAGGAGAAGATATGTGTTTGGCTGCCTAAATTTGGGGGCTGGGAGGGGGAGGGGATTTGATTCAGTGGGCACGCTCAAAGGTTGCCTACCAGATTGGGCTCCTCAGGTGAGTTCAAACAAAACAACAAGGGATGAAGGGGAAGAATCCTCCCTTATAACCTTTAGCCCAGTAGTTAGGGTATGCAGGTGGACTATGAGAGACTCACCCTGGTTCAAGTCCCCCTTATGCCTGATAAGTTAAAGGGATTTGAATAGGGATCTACCACCTTGCAGACCAGTGCTTTAACCACTAAGCAGTAGAGTCATTCTAACAATCTGTGACTCCATTGATATTCAGTTATTTAATTAAAATGGAACAACTTCAATTTGAGAGATTGAGGGAGATCCGCTCCAGAATATTCTATTATTTCAATGGGAGTTAGGCACCTAAATACCTTTTGAGGAACTGGACCTAGGTTCCTTGGAGGGTCAGAACCTACAAGAACAGAAATGACTTAATCTTCAGAGGTGTCAAGCTTCAATAACGCACAATAAATCTGGCTCCTTTGGAATGTAGTCGAAAGCACATGGAGTTGCCCCATAGGTAAGGTGGAAGCTCCATTAGAAGTAGTCAAATATCTACCCCCTAGTTCCTCCAAAAAGAAAAGGTCTTGCTGAAATTTTGCACATCAAATTTTACCCCTGGCTATATTATCTTTCCAAAAAGTTGGATAAGGCTAAGAAAACGGGTTTTAAATTATGGTTTTGGGGCTTTGATTATGCAAGGAATTGCATAATGTTCAGGCCTAACTGTAATCCTCCATACTACTACTCAAGCCACTTCTGCATGTGCTCCGGAGCAATGGATTAAAAGGGGACAAGTCAAAGAGTGAAAGACAGGCTTAAATGTGAATCTCAGTTTGCAGATTAGGTGCTTTGCTTATCGTTTGCTCTTTCTTAACTAAATTTTTGCCACTAGAGAGGAGTGACATGGCAGCTACTCAGCAGCATTCTCATTGATGCAGAATCAGATCCTAACTGAGGCAGGATCAGATTCTCCAGAACACCCTGACTTTCTCATCACTTTTTACCTTGAATTTATGTGTACACCATTCTTTACCTGCATCCTGTCAGATCGAGACCTGTGTAGCCAACTCTACGTTGTTTCTATCAGTGATCATCGAGCAGCACCTGTCCTGTGTTTCTGAGTGATCCAATAAAACTCAGGTTTTATCACCCTCCATTGATTTCTTGACTATCCTGGTGCTATATTAGCTATTTTCTTTATAGATTCCATATAAATATTAATTCCAAAATGAATGTTGTGCTGTAATGCTTTACAAAAGACATGAAGGCAAATTATAATTTTCTTCTTAAATTAACATTTTAGTTGGCAAATGGGCAATAACAAATGTGACTTCTATGTATTGAGTGGCACAAAGGTACAGTGTGCTGAAAACTTCAAAAACAGATTCCAGTGAGAAACTACTGAACTGGAATTAATTTGCAAACTGAATGCCATTAAATTAGATTTGAATAAAGACTGGGAGTGGCTGGGTCATTACAGAAACTGAAATCTGTTGACCCATGCTAGCTTTCCCCTACTCTTACTCACACCTTCTTGTCAACTGTTTGAAATGGGCCATCCTGATTATCACTACAAAAAGTTTTTTTCCTCCTGCTGATAATAACTCACCTTAATAAATTAGCCTCTTAGAATTGATATAGCAACCCCCATCTTTTCATGTTCTCTCTCTCTTTTTCTCTCTCTCTCTCTCTCTATATATATATACCTTCTTACTGTATGTTCCACTCTATACATCTGATGAACTGGGTTTTAGCCCACAAAAGCTTATGCCCAAATACATTTGTTAATATCTAAAGTGCCACAAGTACTCCTCGTTCTTTTTGTGGATCCAGACTAACATTGCTACCACTCTGACACAGTGAATTCAGTTGCCAAAGCAATCTGTGGGTGCTGTTCTACTCCTATTCAGGTCAGTGGGAGATTTGTCATGTACGTGCATGGGAGGAGGATTGTGGTCTAAGGGTTAGATCTTCAGAACTATCTAAGCACCTAACTTCCATTGATTTAAATGGAAGGTAACTGCCTAAATACCACTGAAGATCTGGGACTAAGGCTTTAGCATGTCCAGTGTTAGAAAGATATAATACAAATGTAGTCAGTCATCCTTGGCACTACACGGATGTCCGGAAAGATGGAATATTTACCTCATAACTTAATCCTGCAAGGGGCTGGACTCTTCCTGAGAGGAGCTTAGTGACCACAAGACCCAGTAAAATCAATGGGAACTGAAGGCACTGCACTCTTCTCAGGATTGGTGCCTTAACTGCATCATGTCTTATAAATTAAGACTGAACTACCCTTAGTGATGTGGTGTTTACAAAAAATGTCTTGTATCTTGACAATAAATACCACAAACTTGAAATTACAACATAAGAATGGCCATACTGGGTCAAACCAACGGTCCATCTCACCCAGTATTCTGTCTTCAGACAGCGGCCAAAGCCAGGTGCTTCAGAGGGAATGAACAGATGGGGGGCAGTTATCAAGTGATCCATCCCCTGACATCCACTCCCAGCTCCTAGCAGCTAGAAGCTTGGGACAGCTAAGTGAAAGGAGTCTTTGTCAAATGATAGAAAACAAGATTCCTCCCTTCAGATATCTCAGGACATTTTTACTAATGATTTAAAGGAAAGAGAAGCTATGATTAAGCCCAGTGAAATCAATGGAGATCTTTCAGTTGACTTCAGTGGGTTTTTGATCAGGCTCTGTAGGAACAAAAAATAACATTACTTTTACTTTATCACAAAAATATGCTTTATATATTCAAACAATTGAAATTTATATTTTGTTATTTCAGGCCAGATATGGCGGTTAGAGCCCAGCCTATTGCCAGGGCATATTTCAGAGTCATCCCTTTGTGATCTGATGGAGAAGGGGAACAGCAGGCAAAAGCAAGTCCACCTTGCACATGGCTGATCTGCGTGTGTTAGTTACAGCTAAAACAGGTCATTTTTTTTTCCAAAAAAAAAAAAGTTATGATTGAAAAATGCCCCTTTTTAAAACCAAACATTTCACACAAAACTCTTAACTACCTCTAAGAATTTTGCTTGCAATGACATTTTTCACATTTTTCCCACTTTATCAAAACTATTACCAACATTTTCCATGTGAAATCTGGTGAATTCTGATTCAGTGGTGGGTTGGCATCTAGCAAAGTAAGCAGCCATGACCCCTCAATAGGTCATCCTGTGTTAGCATGGGACAGGAGAAGAGGAGGAAGACGAGCCCTCAAGGATCAGAGGCAGGAGGTTGAAGAAAGGCTGTTCAGGATTTGGATGAGTAAAGAAGGGAAATGGGCTTAGCGGGATATTGAGGGGCAGTGGTGGATGAGAAAGGGCCCTTGGAACTCATGATAGGAGACAGAGAGAAGGTCTAGGGCCAAATTAAGCCTATCCAGGGCACTAAGCACACCACACCATTAGAAATTGACCTAATGCTATGGCACCCCTTTTGTAGCAGTCAAGATCATCTCTCTCATCTGAAGAGGTAGGGTGGCACCATTGGGGTCTCCCCCAGTACTTAGCTCAGTAATTGAGGTGCATCTGCTTGGGTCAGTTGGTCGGACACACTGCACTCTTCTGTTCCTGCCACCCATACAGTGCTTTGCTGGATTGGTATTGGTAGGGCGCCTCAGAGCAGGGATCTTGAAGTTAACACCTCATTTCGATGCATTGTAAGGTTCACTCCTCCCTGTAATTTCAGGGTTTCTGCAAACTCAGACTAATGTCTCTGCATTGGCTGCACTGCGGGCACATTTTCAATTTTTTCTTCATAACCAAGAAGACTAGAAACTTTTTTTTTCAACTAAAAGACAAGTTTCTCATGTAATTACAGGATGCCAGGCGCTGGGGACAAAATGCCTATGCCTCAATCCAGGTTCAGAGTCGGGTACAGAAGGGATGGAAAATGTTGATGCTGCTGTATATTTTTTTATAGGAAGGCTTTTAGAAGGGGACTCTAAATGTTTCTTTTTCTTGTGTTATGTGTCAGTGGTGTAAGGGTAATTTTTTCTTTGCTTATTTTGTGAAAAATATTGCTGCTGATTTCTTCAGACTCTTTCTGCTTTTGACATGTGGTATCTGTGATTTTCTTTGCTTATGGCAACAGTGGGTTTACTGTGCTTGGTTTTCTTAATTGCTGTTTTGAGAGGTGAAACAGTGGTTTGGGGAGTGTTTGTTATTTGGAATGCTGTACATTAGAATCCCATTAACTCATTAATGACCAAGAGACCCACTGCTGAACTATTGAAATTGGCAAAAGACCTGATCCAAAGCCCAGAGAAATCAGTTGATGTCAGTGGGTTTTGGATCAGGCCTGGTAGGAGCAAACTGTGAAAAAGCAAAGGTGATGTATCAGAAAATATGCTCTATATATTCAAATACTTAAACAGTATCTTGTTATTAATTACTGGATAATGTTCCATGATACATTACTATAGTAGAATTTGTAAAATGAATGAATGCTGGGCAGTGTGTGACCTCACTGTAATTGTATTTGATAGTAGGCATTTGCAGAGTAATGGAAAGAAGCTGCATTTTTGTGCAAATTATAGAATGTGGATTAGCAAATTCTACTGTGGGGTTTTTTTGTTTTGTTTTTGTGTGTTTTGTTCATGTTTCTGCAGTGCAGAGGCACTGGTCTAATAAATGTGTTATCAACAATGGAATTCTGTCAGAAATCTATTTGGACAACCCACTTCATGAAATTATACTAACAATCGCTCCAAGCACAGAGCAGTAAAACCAAATCCCACTGTGAATGTTTTGGGGGAGGGGATGGCTTTGCAATAGTACTGCACTTTTAACTTTCTTCAAAGTAGGATAAAAACTATGTGCAGTGTCAGGGACACTAGCATCCTTTTTTTCTATTGATGTCATTATTATTTGTACGGCTGTCAATTAATTGCAGTTAACTCAAATGATTAACTCAAAACAAATTTATTCCATTTAAAAAATAAATAGCAATTAATTGCAGTTTTAATCAAACTGTTAAATTTAAATTGGTATTCTATTTATTATAAATGTTTTGGATGTTTTTCTATATTTTCAAATCTATTGATTTCAGTTACATCACAAATATAAAGTGTACAGTACTCAATATATGTAATTTTTATTACAAATATTTTCACTGTAAAAAGCTAAACAAAAGAAATAGCATTTATCAATTCACCTCAGACAAGTACTGGAATGCAATGTGTTTATCGTGAATGTGCAACTTACAACTGTAAAATTATTTTTTACATAACTGAACTCAAAAACAAAACAGTGTAAAACTTTAGCGCCTACAAGTCCACTCAGTCCTACTTTGTGTTCAGCCAATCACTAAAAGAAACAATTTTTGTTTACATTTACAGAAGATAATGTTGCCCACTTCTTATTTACAGTGTCACCTGAAAGTGAGAACAGGCATTTGCATGGCACTGTTGTAGCTGGCCAACATGCTAGATATGCTCAACATTCATATGCCCCTTCATGCTTCGACTTGTAGAGTGCACTATTATTTATCTTTTTAAAGTGCAAATATTTGTAATAAAAATAATATAAAGTGAGCACTCGATACTTTGTATTCTGTATTGTATTTGAAATCAATATGTTTGAAAATGTAGAAAAACATCCCAGAATATTTATAATAATTTAAATTGGCATTCTATTATTGTTTAATAGTGCAATTAAAACTGCAATTAATCATGATTAATTTTTAATGGTTTGACACCCCAATTATTTGTTAGTTTTAGTAGTCGTACCAGGGTACTGACTTTAAGTTTTTCTTTTAAGACTATACTAGTATTTTGTGAGAGCCATCTGGAGGACAATTCTGGTTTGTGGCAGCTTTCAAAATGTTTGTTCCACACTAGCACAAAACCAAAACCTTTTGACTGTTTTAATGAAAAAATAGAATTGTGTTGAAATGTCTGTTTTCAGATTGAGACATGAGGTTTTCTGGTCAGGAAGGTTTTTTTGAGTTCATGGCTCGCTGCTTACTTCAGCTCATGGAGAGCAACTCTCATGCTCTATAGCTTGGTGGGTAGAACACTGGCTGGGTTGTGGGAGATCCTGCTTCAAGTTCCTTGACTCCGAGTGATCTCAGATGGCAAACTCTGCTGTGAATCAAGGATTTGAACCTGGGGCTCTCTCAAGCCAGTACAACCCAGTGGTCAGCAGGCTATAGAGTATGAGAAAGTCTCTCTCTCTCAAGTATTTTGACTTTGAAGAAAATGACACTTTGTCAAAAATATTTCTTCCAACTCCAATTTTTAGTTTCTCACTGTCTTGAAGCTGCACAAAAATTGTGTTGTGCAGACATGCTTTACTGCAGACATGCTTTAGCACTGCAGTGGTGCAGAGATTGCATGCCAGTGCTGCTGATTTAGTATGAATTACCCTTTGTTTCATACCAATGTTTAGCTTTTCATTCCTTTCTGTGCTTTGCACAAGGGGATGGGATGAGTGGGCCAAGAAAGGTAATTTTGGAATGAATTCTGATATAGACAGGAGGTCAGTGAAGGTGACGGAGGATGCTGTGCATGTGATGGAAGAAGACTCGACAACTCTTTCTCTGCTGAGGTGTAAAGTTTTAGTCATTATTCGCAGGGAAGAATGTGGGCCAAAAATGACAGATAGCAAGGGATTTTGAATTAAGGCATTCTTAGACTAAGACGTTGTCAACACTAGCACTGACAAAACTTTTGTCAGTCAGGGGTGTGAAAAAACACACCCCTGACCGCATAAGTTGCACCAACAAAAGTGCAGCTGTGGGCAAAGGGACATAGCTACTACCACTCATTGGGGGCGGTTTAATTATGCCGCCGGGAGACCTCTCTCCCACCAGCATAGAGTGTCTATACAATGCTTCTCGAAAATATGTTTCACTGGAAGCATGGGGGAGAGAGGGAAGGAAGGTGAGTGGTTGAAGTTGAGTGGTTTTCTGGCAAAGCGCATATACCCTATGAAGGATCACTGCTAGATAATGAGGATCTACCATATGTATGAGCAACATTCATCTTTTCTCAGTGGTATGTTACACACTCATGGGAGCAACAGCTACTATTGGAGACCCACCTTGTGTCATACTATCTAGTCATAATGGGACTGAGTTAAAGGTGGTTTGACAGTCTTACCTCCTTTGACTACAGGGAAGTTCGGCAGTCAAAACACTTTTGATTGCAGGGAAGTTTCACCCATTTACATTAGAGTTCATATGGCTCCAAATGCTCTTACTGTTTATTGGTTTGTGTATCAGCACATTCACTTTACAGTAATTTCTTTTTAAAAGGAAATTGCTCTTCACTGCAAGTCTGGGAAAAGAGAAGGATTAAGACAATAAGAATATTTTTGCACTGAAACATAAAAAAAACCAAATATTTTTTTCCCTAACATTTCTTTCCCTTTTAGAGATGGTTTGTAATAAAGAAACAACACATTATCAAATTGTTTTTATTTAGTGCAGGCTTCTGCTAGGGCTATTTCCAAACATATCTGTGCAATAAAAAAGAGGAAATAAAAATCATGAGATAAAAACAGTGGTAAAATAATTACATTATATAAGCTCTGCAACAATTGCACATTCTAGCGAAAATAAATTCCTTACTGCCTGACTGCTAGAGTCTTTGCAGTCAAAGCAAAAAATGTTGTCTCAACTGGTAGATAAGATGTCCTCTCTGACTGGAGATAAACTGCCATTCTTTGAGAAGAAAAAAGCTTTTTTGTTCCATCTGGGGGAGAACTAATACAAGTAAATAATTCATAATAAGTAATGGACAAAATGTGAGATATCCATCCTTTGGAAGAAAGTGATTGGAGGCAGGGGAAGAGGAGCCATTAAAAAAAAGCAACAAGTGAATTAATGGGCAGTTGAGCCCAAGGCCCAACACATTAAAACAATTAATTAAAAAACTGAATGAGTCAGACACCCTAAGTGAGACGTGCAAGTGGGTGTCACATCATTCCCTACAGAGTAGCGGCAGGAGGCTAAAAATGAACTGGAACCAACCATTACCTCAGCTTTCATACCCTACATTCCAGAAGCTGGGTTGCTGCTGAAGCAGCTAATTGGTCCAGAATGCACGAGAAAGGGCAGTTAACACACAGGCCTCTCCAAAGGAATGTTTAATCTTTTGAAGCTACTTCCTTCTTCTACCCTGCAGGTGTTCTGTGAACACAGGGTGGGGGTTAGTGTTGCTCTCTTCTCCTAGAGATGCTTCTCCTCCTCCTCACTGCACCCACTAGTATGGGAGGAGAGTAGTTTGGAGGGTAGAGACTTGGAGAAAGAAAGAAAATTTAGAAGAGACACCTTGGGTAAGGGGAATAGAACCCGGGGAAAGATTGAGGTAAAGAAAGGGCAGTGTGAGGAGGGGAATCCACAGAATAAAAGACCAAATAAATGGGAGGGAGGAGTTGGGTGAACAAAGGCTGATCTAAACTAACCTAACCAGTTGGCCTATACCAATATAGTAGCTACGCTCTGGTCCAGTACAGATTCTACGTACAGATCTATTATATTTTTTATTGCACATATATGTATGGAAATAGCCCTAGGGTGATTAGATGTCCCAATTTTATAGGGACAGTCCCAATATTTGGGCCTTTTTCTTATATAAAGGCCTATTACCCTCCACCCTCTGTCCCGATTTTTCACACTTGCTATCTGGTCACCCTATTTCAATTGCCTCAGCAGAAATTCCTTTGGGAAGCTGCACATCATCTAGCAGCTATGTAGGGAGAGAAGGGTGTTGTCTCCAGCAGTAAAGACAGAACTTGGATTATTTGGTGGCATTACTACATTCCATGCTGAGTACAGTAAGAACTATAACTGTTCAGTGTGATCTCAGTTCTGGTATGCTCTCCCATCACTCTGCTGCTCGTATACCTTGACAACTTTTTTTCTCTCTGTGATACTCCCTGTCTCGTGGCTGAATTACAGAGCAGGTAGTGGAAAACAAATAAGTTCCACATTTCTAAAGAAGCCATTTGGCCTGTATTCTACATCTTATGCAGTTATCTAAAAATCAGTGCTGTTTTCCGGCTCCCATACAGCATTTATCACTTTTGTAAGTATTAAGTAGAAACAACCTATTGTCCCTGCATTTACACATACCTCCTAGGCTATGGCTAGCAAATTTAAAAGTTCATGAGACAAAAAACAGAAATCTTGTCAGCTGGGCGTGGATCACAAGGTCCATTTTGTTAGAACAGTGGTTTGACCCAACATCCTATTCAAAAATGTGTCCTTCTCCTAACTGATGTGATCTAGCAAATTGCCTCCTTCCACCCCAGAAGTGGTTGCATATCTATTAAACTTTTGCAGAACAAACATTTAAGTCTCCCTTTTGAAATTTATCCTGAACCACCTCCTGTTCACCCCAATGACCACCACCACACTTCTTTGGGTTCCTCTAACTAAACAATCACAGTCCCTAAAAGCCAGAGGTGCATTCTTTTTCTTACTCACCCTCACACCAATTTTGAACTCTTATAGTTAGACACGTAGCTAGTTAACCCCCTTCCTCATCATCATCTAACTGGGCTGGGTCAGGATAAGTTGACCAAACCGCTCAGGTCTCTCAGCTATGTCCATTTTCAGCTTTTGTCAAAATGCTATTTCAGCCAGCTCTCCCAACTCCCCAGCTGTGTTCTGTACATGCCCCGGTGAGACAGGGCAGCAGTCCTGGTAGTAAGGGGTATGGCAGGAGCTGGTGAGTCAGGCAGGGAACATGAGGGGTACAGATTTTAGGGGGCAGGGGTTAGGTGGAGTGGAGCAACCTGCATGCAAAGGCAATGTCTGCATGAGAGGCCCAGAGTGAGGACGGCCAGTGTCTCTTTGCCACTATAGTGGTACTTGAAGGGCTCGCCCTGGCGCTTCTGCCTCACTTCCTCAGCACCCAAAAGCAACAGTGCTGTACAGATCCCGTCAAGCACCAATGCAGAGACATTGAGCTCCTTCTAAACTGCTGCTTCAGCATGCCAATACACCCAGGTGGCCATGACATGGAGAGCCCATCTCACTCTTTTTCCTTGGCACAGAGACTGTGTTTCCTCACATCCTAGCCCTCACGTGACTTTACCCTCACTCACTTGAGCATGCATTTTTAGGGTTCAAACTTTCACTAGGCTCTTAATGACACCAGTCCCTGCACAGGAGGGCATTGCGGGGCAGGGGGCAGAACAGATACATTCTTGCAAAAATATTTCTGAACACTACATATTTGTGCTGGGCCCAGTAGTAATCTGGTACTCAAAGACTCACTAGGAACCAGGCAGAACTGGACCCTAAGCCTATTGTAGGTCACAAATACTGTGCTTATTTTATGGTTGGGGGACCTGTAGCACATATCCTCATGCAAACAGGTACAAAACTAGGTTGCTGGACAAGACTGGCCTGGAGAAGTGTCTGTTTCCTTAACAGTATAACACAAAGCACTGCTGCTAGCACACCATTGCGCTGCAAGGTTTGCTGTACATGTCAATATAAGAAGCATATGCTCACTAGCACTCGTCTAATACCCCTGAACAGAATGATTTCTTTCAGTTCCTTTCAGCAAGGAAAGGAACAGTAACTTCAGTAAGTTGTACCACTTGTGTTAAAGTGCCATGAATTAACAATGGTAAAAGCCCCAAAAGAAAACATGTCGTTGCTAATTATTGCTTTATTAAGGGGAATACATTATCTAGGCATGTATACAAGATTGATCAGAGCAGCCATGAAAATAAATGCTAATTTAAATTAGTTCAGCTTGGCATATTTCATGCATTTTAATCTTCTGAAGCCCACTCAAAGAGACCTCAACTGGTTTAATTCATGGATCCATCTGAATGTAATAAGTCTTCATTTGTTTTAACAAGTCATTTGTGCACAGTGGGTGTTAGTTTGGGGGGATAATTTAATGTCCCCAAGCACAGCAGAGAGATTTGTAGGAATTATTTGTATACAGGTCTTTCCTGCACATTTCCTAATGGCTGGTTTGTCTGCGCCCTTGTTTCAGTGTGCAGAGTAGCAGCCAACAGTTTCATAAAAGCCTGCTTCCTGCAAAGAAACTCCCAAAATGACCTCACAGCCACTTTCTCATTTATTTTCCACCTCCTGTGCCCTCATCAGATCTTGGCCTCTGCTCTGGCCCCTTTGTACCAGTCTCGTGGCGCTAAGTCCAGAAATAAGGCTCTAATAGGACAGTTGAGAATTCCTCTAGTTGGAGTTACCAGGGCCGGCGACAGGAGGGGACTAGGGGGACAGGTGTACCGGGCCACTGACTTAAGGGGGGCCCCCATGTCAGGACTCAGGAGTGCGCTGCGCAGGCGGGGGGAAACAGCCTCAGGGGATGCTCTGCAGAGCCCCAGCACGCGCGTGGCCGGCCACGTGCAAATCCCCTCCCCCACCAGGCGGCCACCCCAGCGCTGTAGCCAAGCGCCCACACCGCACGGCAGACTCCACAGTGGGCCCGGGGAAGCGCGCCCGGCCGCCCTGGTGTGCGGCGCTGACGGTGGCAGAGGCGCCGAGAAGGGGAGCCGGCCTCGCCAGAGTAAGGGGGCAGGAGGCCCGGCCCCCCTTGGGGGGCGGCGGCTCCGGGGGGGCCTTTGGGCGGGCGGGCTCTGCGGTGAGTTCACCCCCTGTGGGTGCTCAGGAGGTTCATTCATCTGCGTGGCTGGGCAGGGGGCAGGCAAGGGGGCGGTGGGGGGGGGAGGCCAGGTTGGGCGGGCGGGGAGGGGGGCAGGAGACTAGGCTGGATGGGGTGGGCGAGGCGTGGGTGCGGGAGGGAAGGAGGTTTGTTGGGGGGGGGGAGGGGGAGGCTGGGCTGGGCAGGTCAGGCATGGCGGGGGGCAGGAGGCTGGGTTGGGAGTGGGAGGGGGGAGGAGGTTAGGTTTGGTGGGATGGGCTGGGCCAGGCAGGGGTGAGGGAGGGAAGGCGGTTAGATGGGGGGAGGCTGGGCGGGGGTAAAGGAAGATCACCCCCAACAGTGTGGTGGGCCAGCCAGGCAGGGATGGGTGGGGAGGGGAGGAGGTTAGGTTGGGTGGGCCGGGTCAGGCGGGGGGGGAAGGAGAATAGTCGGGGGGGGGGGGAGGTGGGCCAGGCAGGGGTGGTGTGCTAGAGGCCGCACGCACGCGCTGCATGCCTCACGCCACCGTGCTACCGCCGACCGCGCCCAGTACCCCCGTGACACGACACCCCCGCTATGCCCGACCAGCAAGGCAGTCCCATGTAGGTCCGGGCGGGGCAGGGCGCGGGCGGCGGGAGACCGGCTGGGGGGGGGAGCACAAACGATCAGAGTAAGGGGCCCCAAAATTTCTGTCGCCGGCCCTGGGAGTTACATCAGAGGGGGCTGTAGAACAGGCATGCCCAGGGAATATTAGGAACAAAGTTGGGTGGGGCAGGAGCAGTATTCAAAATGCATGAGCCAAGCCTGGAAAACTGATATGATCATGATATTTAAGCTACTTTTTAGTTGCCTTCTGGCTTTGCATTTTGAATCTTTCTAAACTTTATATTTTCAAGCATTTCTCTGCAACCCTGAGGATGAGAAACCTAATGTGTATTTTAATGAAAGCTGTGATTCTCACAGCTCTGTTTCTTGCCTCCATTTGTGTTGAGATGATGTCAAGGGCAGCTTAGGATCTGGCCCATTTTTGGATAGATATAAACAACTAAACAAGGTTCAAGGCACTGGAGAAGCAAACCTCTTACAAATAAGAAACTTCAGCACCTGCAACCTGCAGTTTCAATTTTAAAAAATATGAATACATTTCTGCCATGTAGACATTTGGATCCATTTGCTAAGGGTACCCAGGAGAAAGTAGTTTAGTTCCCATTTTTTGTTGG
The DNA here is from genome assembly GCA_032164245.1 of Sternotherus odoratus. Lineage (NCBI taxonomy): Eukaryota > Metazoa > Chordata > Testudines > Kinosternidae > Sternotherus > Sternotherus odoratus. The sequence goes on from JAVMKO010000003.1 coordinate 94,032,176, forward strand.
AAAGGGAGACAACATTGCTGGTAGAGCAAGTTACTTTTTACATAAGCAGTAAGAGAGAGCGCGTCAGCTATGCAGGAGAAGGGAATGCAACTTAAAGATGACAAATTGAATTGAAGGCCTACTGTGAACATAAAAGTAGTTTAAAGTAATAGTCATGCATTAAATTGCCAAGGAAAATTGACAAATGATGACTCACATCTCATCAATATTACAGGAAGTTTTAAAATTCGCTTTTATTTTGTTCCAAAATACAAATGTATTCCCACTGTGGCTGCATTGAGATCAATTGGGCCAGACCATCTGCTTTAGTCAAATAATTTACAGTTGTCTGGAATCTTATGCATGGTGAAATGGGATGTTCATGTCCATTAATATTCTTCCCCTTAGCATGGCAGTGATCCAGCAAAGCACGTGCTTAACTTTAAGTACAGGAAGTCCCATGGAAATCATTGGCGCTACTCAGGTGCTCAAAGCTAAACAAGTATGTTAAATACTCTGCTGGACTGAAGCCTAAATGAGGGCAGAATTTGCCTTGTAGCCCCTTTAGAAAGATACACAACCTTTTCTTGCTGTTCTAAGTCTGGCTACAAAACTCTAAAAAAAACAACAACCCTCCTCATCTTTATTTAGTTTTGAAAGTCTTATTAACGGATGCTGATATTGTATCTTGCATATGGTGTATTTGATTGGTAAGTATTAAAACCAGCACTGGGATAAAATATTCACAATCACAAATTTTTTGAAGTATTGCACTTCTGTGAAAACATAAGTAATGTTTTGCAAAGTCAAATTCTGTCCTTGCTTACAAAAAGGCATAGTGCAATATAAACTCCTCAGCATTTTCACAATTTCAGCTGTTGAAATTCCATATGCCAAATGTTGACATTCAAATGTTCACAGGTTTTGATACAAAGTTTAAAAAAAAAAAAAGCAAAAGCCAATAAAAAGGTAGTTTCCAGGCTTCAAAGTTGCCTTAAATAAAATTCCAACTTTTTAAATTCTAAATAATTTACTCCTATCATATTACTTTACAAAGGTTACTACATATATTTTAACTTATGTAGATGTCCTATAATTGCACATGCACACACACAGTTCAAGATACTGTCATCTCATCATAGCTGCCCGTAGGGCTAGATAACACAATCCTCACACAAGCAGGTTGATACCTAAACAGAAAACATAATAGCTGTAATGAAGTCTTAGGAATCTATATTTGTAGGAAATGATTGTTATATTTGTAGGATATTAAAAGTCTTTTAAACCACTTACTTCAGTAATCTGTTTGCACACTGACATGATGCTGGACATATGAATTATCCCATTATTTGGACAAATAATCACTTTTAATGTAATGCATCTTTTAGAAAAAAGCCATTTTTATAATCCAGAGGTTGGCAATCTTCAGCACATGGCCCATCAGGGTAATCTGCTGGCGGGCCACAAGACTTTTTTTTACGTTGTCCATCTGCAGGCACGGCCCCCCCACAACTCCCAGTGGCTGTGGTTTTCTGGGGGTATTACACTGATGGGCCATGTGCCGCAGGTTGCTGATCCCCAATATAATCTTTAAAATGTACAGGAGAGACAGATATTTAGGACCTGATCCTGCCTTTGAGAGCCAAATACTTCTAGTAGTCATGAAGGCTCTTCTTCCTTTTTACTTAAGAGCAGATCACTTAGGTAGTTGAAGATCATATAGTGCATCAAGCAAGATCCTCCATCAGTAGTTTATATAGTCCATGAAAAGAAATAACTCAGTCTATAAACTTTTAAGGCCCCGCTGACAATGAATAATGCAAAGACAGCAAGAATGAAAGTATCTGAGCCTGGTCTGTCCTAGGAAATTAGATCGGTATAACTACATTGCTCAAGTGTGTGAAAAATCTCCTTGACACATCTACCGCCTCTCAGGGAGATGGATTACCTACACTGGCAGGAGAATCCATCCCGTTGGCACAAGTACTGTCTTCACTGAAAGAGAACCACAGTGCAGCTGCAGCATTTAAAGTGTAGAAAAGCTCTTTTATATGGTGTGGCATGATGTTGTCCCAGCATGCCCCCTCGTGGCCAGCGTGCCCCTCGTGACATTGCAGCGGTTCCTACCAACCATCCTTTGTGGTACTCTGGCTGTAGAAGTGCCTTGGCCCTCAACCAAAGCACTTTGTAGAGCCCTTCCACCCGCCCCATCAGCAGGGCCGGCGACAGGGGGGTACAACGGGTACAGCCGTACCGGGCCCCGGACTTAAGGGGGGCCCCCCTTAAATCCGGAGCAGGCCCGGTACGCAGCTGTACCCCCTTGTTGCCGGGCCTGTGAGCAAGGCGCAGCTCCAGGCCGGCAGCTGCTGCAGCACTCACCAGCCCCCTCCCCCGGCACCCAGCAGCCTCCCCCCGCCCCACTTTGCTTCTCCCAGCTGGGCTGTTGCACAGCCACGCGGCCAGAGCGCATGCGGGGGTTGGGGCCCGCGGGCGGCAGGAGACCAGTCGGGGGGGGCCGCGGGCAGCGGGAGACCGGCCGGGTGGGGGGCCGCGGGCAGCGGGAGACCAGCCGGGGTGCCCGCGGGCGGTGGGAGACCAGCCGGGGGGGGGCCCGCGGGTGGCTGGAGACTGGCCAGGGGGGGGCCCCGCGGGCGGCTGGAGACCGGCCGGGGGGGGGGGCCCGCGGGCGGCGGGAGACCGGCCGGGGGGGAGGGCCCGCGGGCAGCGGGAGACCGGCCGGGGGGGACCCCGCACGATCTGCGTACGGGGCCCCAAAATTCCTGTCGCTGGCCCTGCCCATCAGGGGTGCAGCTTCCTTTACCAAAGTCCAACAAAAATCAAAACTTCAGCTCCGTGGGGCTCACCCAGTCACCTCTTCCTCACAAGTAGCTTTCATCTGCTACAGTTTGTCCTATCCCAAACCTCAAGCTCCTGTCCCCTCAACAACCCCACTGTGCAGGGGCTGGCACGCTCCTCCCCTCACTCAGGGGTTTGTGAAGACTACCCTTGTCTCCAGCTCGCTCTTGGAGTAGTTTGTGTACTCGCCTTCCTCCATCTCAGCCTTCTTTTAGGTTGAGAGAGAGTGCACAAGCACATACATATACAAGTGAGTACACATACACACTTCCCACCTCCATTCTTATGGATCTTCCTCCTTCAGCTGGGTTCACCCCTCTCTTTATGGCAACAAGCTCTATTCTCCCCCAGCTGAGATTTATTTCCAGTTAGGCCTGACCCACCCGCTGGTGCAAGCAGGCTGATTAAATGGCTCTCAGGCCCATATTAATTTTTTCCCTCCAGCAAACCATCACCTACCAGGCAATTTATTCTCCTTCCTCCCTCTCTGTTGTTTTAATAGCTCTGGCTTTTTCTGAATGTCTCCCACATGGAATCTCCCCCAAGAGCTTCAGTATCGTTTAGGATCCCAGCAGCTTCTTCTAAGTACCTCTCCACAAGAAAAAAGTATGTGTACTCTGAGAATCTCACACAGAACCTACGTCGCTCTCTGATCACATTTATGTTTGTTGAGTAACCTAAGTCCTCACCTTTCTGTCCTGGCTTGGTGGGGAGTGGCAGTAGAATGAGCAGCCTGGGTACCGTTTTGTTTTAGAATGCATTCGGTACTTAGGTTTATAATTTAGATACATAATTATGTATCATAGTTTCCCAAAAGAGCAATATGAATAGGATACTAACAGCTTGCTGTTTTAGTTTTAAACTATTAGAAAACTATTAAAAAAACAAAAACATTAAACTTAGGTTGCTTATGTCTGTATATGCACAGTGCTATAAAATGAGAAAATTAGGTGATTAGCAGCTGCTTCAGATATTCTGCTAAATCAGAGTTTTCAACAAAGTTCTCGAGAGACCATGTTCAGGTTGTGCAAATCTGCCTTCACTAGTTAATGGTGGCTGCCAATTCCTTACAACCAGCAGCTAGTCAGTAAAACTTCTAAACAGAGCAAGGCAAGAGAAAGAAACATAGGCTATTTTCCTTTGCACCTTTTATGTCTTTCCCCAGGTAGTGTAGACCTGCCCTAAGTGTGCACTTCTAAAGAATTAGTCCTTATATTAACAGCAGCTCTCTTCTCATTCAATTTTTCCTAATTATGTAAATCACTCAGACCAACATACCAGTTCAGGATATGAGATCATCTTACGCATTCCACTGTTGTAACACAATTATAGTAAATTTGTTATTTAATATTATAAGTTTTTAAATACAACTCCTAACATTACTAGCAAGCCAAAAACTCTTAAAATAAAATTGGATTTTTAGACATATTGGACATTTCTCTTTGTTTACTTCTTCACCAAGAATCTGGACCATTGCAACCCCACAATATATATGATTTTGGACTACATTTTTATATACCGCAATTCAAATACTTAGTAGATACAGCAGTTCTTTTCATCTAGTCTAGTTCTAGTGGATATTAAAAATATTTATAGAATCAGTTTTTGTGTCAATTCTGCTTCAGCCATAATGGTTCTTCTGCAACTTTTCTCCTAGATTGCACTGTCGCTTATTAGAGCAATACTTCATTTTGTTTTCCAAACATTCATGGAGGTGTGTAAAAATATTTCACTTGAAGCCTGTGTATTAGACAGCTGCTTGATTAAATTAAATTAATTGTAAAAAAATGGTCTCTGAAAATCTCAAAGCCTATACTGTTGTTTCACAGATGCTTCCTCAAGTAAGTCAGTGGTATTGATTTTATTTAATACTGATAGCTGTGTTCATTCACCCATTTTGCTGATTTCTCTAGGTACACCAAAATGAAGACTGCCACCAATATCTATATTTTCAACCTTGCCTTAGCAGATGCCCTAGCAACAAGTACTCTGCCATTCCAGAGTGTGAATTACTTGATGGGAACATGGCCATTTGGTACAATCCTTTGTAAAATCGTTATATCCATAGACTACTACAATATGTTCACAAGTATCTTTACACTCTGCACCATGAGTGTGGATCGCTACATAGCTGTTTGCCACCCAGTCAAGGCTCTTGATTTTCGCACTCCCAGAAATGCTAAAATTGTCAATGTCTGCAACTGGATTCTTTCTTCAACCATAGGTCTGCCAGTTATGTTCATGGCAACCACAAAATACAGGCACGGTGAGTCTGACTTTCATAACCAGGATTGAGTTAAACTGAATGTTTAATGCTCACTCTCTTTCTTAAGACATAAGCACTGTATCTCTTTATTTTAGAGGTTTGGGCATCAATTCTGACCTCGCAGCTGTATTAAATCAGGAGAAAATATTGGTATGAAATCCATAGAAATGGAAGCAGCATCAGGCCCCTTCAACATGTTTAAAATAATACCTGTCACAAATTCAGTAATGCTATAGAAGGGTGTTCTATATGAAGTATAGTTTGGTATTCTAAACCTATGATGATTGTCATATGCGGGGAAAACAAAATGAGATCTGTGGTTTGGCTGATAAAAGAGAGGGTATATGTAAGCAGCAGTATATTCACTTAAGATGATGCAAGAAATAAGTTGGGAACTGTGAATTTTGGGGAGGGGAGTAAGTTTCAAAATTCAAAATCTTTTGAATTTCAAATTGTATTTTCAACCAACACTATAGTTGGTCAAAAAAATGGTGTGGAGGCAGGGGAATTTCTTGAGAATTCTTTAAATTTTTCCTGTTTATTTTTGGAATTTCAAATTTTTGATATTTTGTCAAAATTTAGAAAAAATATTGGAAAGCTTTAGTAGTCACCGTAACCTATCAACATTGAGGCGCTCCGTTACAGTCAAGCAAGTCCTTTGGAGCCGGGGAGGTAGGGGGAGGTTCCATAAGGACAGTACTTGATTCTATGGTTTGAAGTCTTATCCTCCACTTCTACTCTGCTGCTCCAAAAAACAAAAATCTATATATACAAAATACACACCAAGTACTGCAGATGAACACGTATGTAGATGAAGCCTGTCACGTCATGAGATGTCCACAAACTATAGTTGACAAGTAAGGAACATACTTTTAAGGGCTTTTGTTTCTTAAAATATGCTTCCAGTATTCATGTAAGAAAAAATATTATTGACCTATTAAGAGCCTCATCCAAAGCCCAAGGAAATCAGTGGAAAGACTCTAATTGATTCTGAGCCAACTGAAGCTAGTAACAAAGTTCCCACTGATTTCAAAGATGCAAGATAATTAAGGCTTGATTCAGTGCATTAAGGCTCTATCAAAAAGTGTGCAGGGCTCCACAAGTACAAATCAAGTATTTATAGTCTAATTTGGCTAATAGATTTGCCCACACTGACTTGTTTTCATGGTGTTCAGGAGTCCCAGATAGCAGATGAAGGTATAAGTAAAAATATGGGGGGGGGGGGAGAGGAAACAGAGGAAGGATGATACAAAGAATAGGATTACAGAGACAAGAGCATGAGTTATGTTAATGATACTGCACTCAATCTACAGATATGGTTTAAGAACATAAGAATGGCTCTACTGGGTCAAACCAAAGGTCTATCTAGCCCAGTATCCTATCTACCAATAGTGGCCCATGCCAGGTGCCCCAGAGGAAATGGAACAGAACAGGTAATCATCAAGTGATCCATCACCTGTCTCTCCTTCCCAGCTTCTAGGAAACAGAGGCTAGGGACACCGTTCCTGCCCATCCTGGCTAATAGCCATTGATGGACCTATTCTCCATTAATGTATCTAGTTCTTTTTTGAACCCTGTTATGGTCTTGGCCTTCACAGCATCCTCTGGCAAGCAGTTCCACAGGTTGACTGTGCATTGTGTGAAGAAATACTTCATTTTATTTGTTTTAAACCTGTTGCTGATTAATTTCATTGGGTGACCCCTGGTTCTTGTGTTAGGAGAAGTAGTAAACAACACTTCCTTACCTGCTTTCCCTACACCAGTCCTGATTTTATAGACTTCAATCATATCTCCCCTTAGCCATCTCTTTTCCAAGCTGAAAAGCCGCAATCTTATTAATCTCTCCTCATACAGAAGGTGTTATGTTAACTTGCATTATGGTAATAGCTGTGTGCACAACTCGTTTGTGTACATTATATATGGAAGGGCTTGTATGTCAGTCACTTCCTATCTATTTTTAAATATTTGGCTTAGATCACTAAAGAGCTTTGTTCTCTCTGTATGTATGTGTGTATGCATATGTGCATGCACACACACACATATATTAGATGCACAAAAATTCTGTAAAGTTCTCCAGTGACATATAAAGCAGCTACAATACAACCCAGATTTTGCCTGCTCTTCCTTTATAAGAATATTCAGTTTTTATTACAGAACCTATTTTTGTAGCCACGCACACCCACCTAGTGATTTACATTCACCATAATATAAAACATTACGTTTCCCTCTTATGCCAGAATATAATAGCGTATTAGCACTTCAGAATATAATAGCACATTAACAGGAAACATTACCCAGAACAACACTGGAGCCATGTAGAAAACTCATCTGCATAATAATTCTAGCAAATGCAGAAGTAGATCCAGGACTAAAAAAAGAAAAGCCAACAAGATTCAAGAGCCGAGATGGTGATGCGGTGGAGCAGAACTATCTTCCATGGCTTGGCATTTGGGAATTGTGACTACCAGTCAAGGCGCAAACAAAAGAACATCACATTGGAACAAACGTAGCCACCACTATTGTCATAATTTAGAGATAAACACATGAGTTGGCATGGTTAAGATAATTTAAACACCCATATAGAAACTCAGATTAAGAACTCCACATGCAGCAATAACACAAATGAGAGAGAAATCGGAAAAATCCACAGGTGTGGAGAGACCCATTTTATGGTTTGAGGGCAGTGTAGAAAATCTTGCATTGTAACTGCTGTCTTTATATGGATAACAGAAGAAGAACTGCCAACCTGATACATTTCATGTGTGTTAAATACATTAAATTGCAAAGAAAACACTATCAAAAATATTTATGGGAATTTCTTGAGATCTGCCAATTTGGATTTCATATAAACACACAAAATCACCTTCACTCCTAACATTGAGTGGAAATATTTATAACAGTTGCTCTGATTGATAACATCTTACCTGATCATTTCAGCCAGCGAGTTAGGCTTTTGAATGTGTATATAATTATCCATGTTTAATGACAGGTATAACCACCTCCTCTCCAGCCTCCTGGGCTCTTGCCCCTCTGCTCTAACAATCAGCAGCTAAATTAATCTTCCTTTCCCTTCCTCAGCCATCCATGCACTTCTTTAAGGCCTCAACCCTTCAAGGTACTGACCACTCTGACCCTGATTCAACACAGCTCTTAAGCACAAATGTAAGCACTGTAGTAATTAGGGATGGACTTAAGCACATGCTTACTGTGAGCATGTAGGTGACTGTGACAGACTGTTGGGAGCTAACAGCCAACTGACTTGGGCTCTGGCTCTGGGCTGAAAAATTGCTGTGTAGATGCTCAGGGTCAGGCTGCGGGATCCCAGAGCTCGGCCCAAGCCCAGCATCTCCACAGAATTTTTTCAGCTGGGAGTCTGAGTCAGCATAGACATACCCTTAGGGCTTCTCTGGGAAAAGTAGATAATGCCTAGCTGGGGGGCAGAAGACCATGGGCTGATGAGCTATGTGGCTAACTATACCCATCTGCTAATAAGAGAGTTAAAGACCAAAAGAAGGACGTGCAAAGGGGGGAGAGTGGGGTAAGTGGGGCCCTGGGGAAACCAGGTTGCTGGGTGGTTAGATTGATTTGTCGTCGTCTCCCCCCTGGAGAAAGGGCTGAGGATTGAAAGACACTGTAGGTAGAAGTGCTGCACAGGAATTTTGATGTTGGCTTGGTGGAGGAAACAAATGAAACCAGAGATGTTGACAATAAAGTGGCATCCAAGATGGTTTGCCAGAGATCCCAGGGAGGGACAGAAGCTTGCCTTGTTACAATGGTCCAATTGATTTCAGTGTGTGTAAGCCTGTGTCTGTGTGTTTTTCCTGGATCAGGATATCATGCAGGTCAGCACCTTGCAGGACTGAGTCCCAAATCCTTCCAATGCCATCTTGTCTCATTTTGCATAAAATTCAAACTGTTCCTGAACAGTCTCCTGCCTGCAACTCATCTCCTGTCACTCCCTCTGCTTTAAAACACATCTTGTTGCTCCCCTTGGTCTCCTCCTCCCATTCTTGCTTTTGTCTTTTTCATGCTGCTTTCGACAGCTGGAAAACCATCCTCCTTCCTCATTGACCTTTTAATCCCCAAACCCTCAAAACAAAGCATTCTTTAATCTGTTTAACAGATTTCATGCTGAAACTGAAAATTTGCCCAAATTTGTTTGTTTGCAAACCCTAAGTGAATCTTGGACAAAGAAAAACAAAGCAAAAATCCTTTGGTTTTGGCTTTCTAATGAAAAACGTCACAAATCTCAAGCAATAACACTGCATTCTTCAGAAGATGTACAGACCTGTGGTAAAGTACCTGCACAGCTGTAAACAAACATGCATCAGCCATTCAACGCTGTTTTGTTTCAGTTACTCCTCATTTTATAAAACTGCATCAAAATTCCGTACGATGTTGTGGGGCAGGGGAGGAGGGGAGGAAGAGATTGAAGCAAAGCAAGTTAAGCATTGAACTGTTCACTCTTTTCTGTAATTTTGTTTTACTTTAGGTTCCATTGACTGCACACTTACGTTCTCTCACCCAGCTTGGTACTGGGAGAACCTACTGAAAATCTGTGTATTCATCTTTGCCTTCATCATGCCAGTCCTGATCATTACCGTGTGCTATGGCTTGATGATTTTACGCCTGAAGAGTGTCCGTATGCTGTCTGGCTCCAAAGAGAAGGATAGGAACCTGAGAAGAATCACAAGAATGGTCCTTGTAGTGGTGGCGGTGTTCATTGTCTGCTGGACTCCCATCCACATTTATGTCATCATTAAAGCCTTGATCAATATTCCAGAAACTACGTTCCAAACGGTCTCCTGGCACTTCTGTATTGCTTTAGGATACACAAATAGCTGCCTTAATCCAGTCCTTTATGCATTTCTAGATGAAAACTTCAAAAGATGTTTCAGAGAATTCTGCATTCCCACTTCCTCCACTATTGAGCAACAAAACTCCACCCGCATCCGACAAAACACACGTGATCATGCCTCCACTGCCAATACTGTGGATAGGACTAACCAGCAGGTATGACTAGCAGTGGAGATGTCATCTCTGGATTCAGGCCTCCCTCCGGGAGATGACATGTATTCCGAAGTTACAGTCTTTACTGATTTATAGCTATCAGGAGGTAGCTTGGTTTATCTTTACAGCTGGTGTACACGTACACACAACCCAACCAGTGAGAGGCTAAGTGCTCACAATACCCAATGAAGTTTGGAAGTAGGGGGCTCTCAGAAGTAGTTTGCATGATCAGGCCATGTGTGTGTGTGTGGCTGTGTGTGCGCGCGCACACACACACACTCTCTCTCTCTCTCTCTCCACTAAAGAAAGAAGCCAAATGATCTTACTTACAGAATGTTTGCAAATGCTGAACATTCTGGACTGACTGATGAAGGATCATAGACTTTTCTATTCACACCACTAGTGCATGGTGGTAAGCCAAACAGATATCCCTATCCTCCTCCCATTTTAAAGGTGACTTTCAAAGGCGGAAAATACATTTGTGTGATCTTTTTGCTTCCTTATGGTCTATGACGAAGCCCAGTAGTCAACAGTTATTGTACCAGTACAACTATGTTGGTTAGAGGTATGATATTTTTAACCAATATAATTAGACTAATGCAACACAGTTGCATGGGCACAGTTCTGCCAGTGTAAAGAAGATCTGTAACACCTTCCCATAGAAGAATAAGTTATTACAATGCAAGCCAGGTTTATGGGAGGGAGAGGGTCTATGCCACTTCAGCTATACTGGTATAATTAAAGCAGTACAGCTTGTGTGTGAAGCCTGGCCCTAAAGAACTAGTAGGTTTATGGCATCACGGGAACCAAGGAAATCAAAACTAGATTTAATGAAAGGGGAAGAGATTTTTACTCAATCTGTTTAAAATGCTGAGGTGTGTTTTGTCTTTCTTTTTTTTTTTATTGACACCTCTTTAATTCAATTGTCAAACTGCTGGACAAAAAACTCTTCTGTTAGTGATTCAACATCCATGCCCCATTAATTAGGTCTGAGAGCTTCTATTCCACATCTGAGTCTTCCCAGGGAAACATCAACCTAAACAGGGAAAGACAAACGTAACGTTCCTGCGATCAAAGAAATGAAGCCGAAAAATAAACCTTTATCAAGATCGTCTGAGACTTCTTTACAATTCACATAAAAAAGAAAACAGGCACAAAATCTGCTAGTACTAGGTAAATTCACACCCCAACTTGCTGCAAACCTAAGTGTTTGTGTAGACTGGCCCTTAATCAGCAAAAGCACTCTGTTTCCAGAATAAGCTGCATCTACGGTACACTAGGAGGGTTTGACAGAACAACTACCACTATAGCTATACCAACAAATCTTTCTAGTGTAGAAAAGGCCTTAGAGGGGATTTGGTGTGTGTACGAATGCCTTAGACCAGCACAATTTATATCATTTTCAATGGAACAGAAAAAGGGCCCTAACAAAGTGCATACTGAATGCTCTTAACTTTCACTGAAGTTAATGAGAATGGAACGCACTGAGAACCCCAGCTAGATTAAGCCCTAAGTGCTTGAGACTATAATTTCTTGGGAACTTGACAAAGAATTGTGTGTCAGAAAGTGACAATTCATTGACTTGTTCTGAAAAGATGGCAGTATCTCACTTGTGTTCATTGAATTAGGTGCTTAGTGATGACTTAATCAATTAGCTAGAAATGAATCCATCAAAATCAACTGGACTTTTTCAGAATTTCAGTCATCATCAACACAATTCATTAACAGCTGATCTTTGTTAAGATAATCAGCAGCTGCCAAAAAGAATAATAAAAAGGTCTTTTTCAGTAACAGGATCATTAGCATCCTCCGTGCAGAAAAATATGCAAGCAGAATTTAACGTAGGAAACAGAATCCTGTAGATAGTGTTCACCTGACTGGGGTAAGAAGTGGCTTTAAAATCTTTGGACCAGATTCTTAACTAATATTAACCAGCACAGTCCCATCAAATTCAACAAAAAGCTAGTAATCCATTTACACCATCTGACCTTTCCTTTATGCTCCATACCTATGCTTGGTCACTCATAGAAGAGTCCAAAGTACTTAACATTAAGCAGCTTTATTTTGGGAAAGGGACTTCCTCAGGATCCCTCCACATCACTGTAAGCACATTTAGACGTTTACATATAGCCTCAGAGTCAAACAAAATCAAAGTGTGCCAAGCTTCCTTAACCAAGGAGGTTTACACAAGTACTAACTTCAGAACCCATCAGCTCCATACCTTCAGTCAGTGAGGGAGAATCACCAAAGAGTAACACAAGTTGCTTTATCTCTCAGGAGCTGAGCATGCCCAGTGTTAGCAAGGTAGAGTAGCCCCTTTTTTCCCCTGCTAAATTATTACGCACCATCTTAGAAGTATGGTGTGGATCAAGTTTTGCTTGTACTTCTTAAGGGAGAACTGAGCCTCATATTATTAAAGAATGGGCACAGCCAGACTATAAATAACAACATACTTCAATTACTATAAAGCATTGTGGGGGGGGAGGGGTCCTAATGGATTACTCCTAAAGAACCTTGTTGGCAGAAAAGTGTCATTTTTGTGAATGTTTTATTGCTAAATTCAGCAAGTCTTTAGAACTGGGCCCGCTTGTGGAGCTCTGTAGCTGTTGTACATGGAGTGGCTCTAGAAATGAGCCCATTGCTTTTCCTCTAATATATGCGTGTCTCAAATCGGTTTGGCTTACTACTCATGAAGAAAAGTCAAGAATAAACAACACTAGGTGGCCTGGAACTAACTGATGATCTTATACAAATGCATGCAATTGCTGAAGCTATTTTTTAAAAGTATGAAACTAACTAAATGATCAGGAAATATACATGTTCATTAATATATGAAAAATGGAAAGCGTTATCTGATCTATAAAAGTTAGAGCTGGCCTAAGCCCCAACATTCATTTTTGGAGGCACATTTCCCCAAAGCATAGGGATATTCAGATCTGAGGATCATAGTCCATTTCTAACTAAGTAGCTGCTCATGGAATTTCCACCACAGAGTTGCAGACAGAGCTGAAATAAAGCTTGTGAAATGTTGACACGGCTAAACTTGACCTTCAGCTCAGGTTTGACCTCAGATCATATCTTATTTTAAACCAGGAGTTACAGAAAACACCTCCTTGCTGAAAGAAAAGTAAGAGGCTCCTCTCCTGTGTTTGGTTTGGGGGAGCAGGGCTTCCCTGAAGCCACCTCCTCTGTGACTGGTGCCGGGAGCACTTCTCCTTTCCTGCTTCAATCTGCTTTAGCCAGTGGTCTAAGTCCAGTCAGGAGCTCTACTTTCTGAGAAACAAACACTTCATTTGCAAAGTGTTTCACCTTGATTTCAACTTGCTACAACACTGAAAAATACAGCCCATTGTCAAGGCATAGAAATGATCAATGGCTTTCAAAGAGCGAAAAACTAGCAGGTTTCACTGTTGAAATTGTTAGTAGTGCACTTCTGTGCAGGTGCAGCACCGATCACAAAGAAAACTGTAGCTGCCTGCCATATGATATATGCTATCGGGGGCTTCGTGGGTGGAGAGTTCAATTCCCATCTTTTCAATCTCAAACTGAACTTTTGGACTATTACAGAGGAACATTAAAAAACTTAAAACTCTTAACTTAGTGACAATTGATAGGAAGCAAAAATCTTAGAAGATGCTTATGTATCACAGAGAACACTTAAGTTTTGAGCAATGGCTGCATTGAAAGGACCAAAGTGGTTCTCTACTACTGAAATTCACATAGGATACTCCGTAGAGAAAGAAAACTGCCACCATTATGTGTTTGGCATGTAATGTATTCTAGTTTAATACATGGAGAAGCCATTTCTCTATTTTAATTCCCCAACATATTGGGCCGGATCCTTAGCTGGTGTAAATCAACATAACTCTGTGGAATTTGATGGCACTATGTCGATTCACACCAGCAGAGGATCTAGCCCATTCAAATATGTGGTTAAAAAAATTAATGAACATAATTTGTTGCCACCTTGCATAACTGAGAACCAGCACAAGGTTTTAAGTGGAAGAACTGCGCTTATTTTGAAATCAGAGCAGATCAACTAGGAATGTGCATATTTCTCCTTATAGATCTTCTCAGGTGTAGTCCTGAAGCTAAAACCACTATTTTTGTGGTAGTTTTCTCTGACTTCATGATGTAAACAGAAAGGAAATTCTTGCCTTCAGCTTTGCACAGTGAGATAGTAGCCGCAAATGCTGGGTAAATTCACCCCAAAAAACATTTGCAAGAAACACATGGGAGGGGAAATCAATGACATACTCATGGTATTTACAATTTCTTTCCTTTCAGTTGGAACTTCTGGAAGCTGAAGCCACACCACTGCCATGAGAGGGTCTCCTGCCGCATAGCCCTCAAAGCAATCACAACACCAGTGCCAAGGTGTGTTTGTGGGGAATGTGTAGGAGACACTTTTTCCCTCCTGGAGGAAAGTGCTTGCTTTTAAGATCCAGCAAAGTGATTTGCCACTATGGCAACTCTGCACTGCTTGTTACAGAAGCATGAAACCTAATAGCAGGCAGAGGCAGATGAAATGGGGGCTTAGCAGGCTCCAGTGTACAAAAATATACATATTCATCCAGACTATATACATTTATCTAAAAGAGGGCTACTGGACATTACCGGGGTCAGATGGCCCAAGTTTTGCTTTAAATAGTTACAGTAGCATTAGGTTGGAAGCAAAAACTCAAGGGATGGACAAACATAGGCTGCTTAATGGAGGTGATTTTCTAATAAACAGAAGCAGAATTGCATACAACACACCTAGGGATATTTTGGAACAGTGTCACCTTGAAATGTGCTTTATAATGGTGGTTTCATGTATCAGTTACAATACATATGTTTTTTATATGAAAAATCATCACTTAAGTCAGCTACAGTAACAAAGGAGATCACAGCTACCTGTGTGACACAGAGAACTTTCTCCAAAAAGTATGACCCTTTCTAGCATTTTAATGGAAAATTACTCACTTTTTTCAATGCTCACTTCAAAACCCAAACCTTAACTTCCTCTTCCACTTTTAAGTTTACAAAAATATTTTACCAATAAAAATAATGCATTGCCATGTGTTCAGGAGGAAGCAAGTGAGAATAACAGTTGGAAAGGTTTGGTCCTCCGGGTTGTTACTGGTAACATGGATCAATAAAGGGACTGCAGCTTTCCCTGTAAATTCCATTGTGAATATATGTACATTGTTAAACCTTTCAGAGCTAGCACAGTGTGTTTATACATTCTCTTTGAACTAGTTTCCCCAGTTTCAACTGTACAATCAGCAGTATCTCAGACTCATCCAAGTTCTCATTTTTTGTATAGCACTCTGGGATCCTTCAGGATGAAAGGAGCTATATAAAATGTAAATCACTATTGTTAAATCTGTGAAGAGCTTACACAAATACAGAACACACTTTTAAAAAAATAGTAAAGTTGCATTTGGAAGTAAATTATTTTTTTTAAAACAAGCCCATAACATTTATGCTTTTCTAACCAATGTAATAACATTGTAGTCTGTATTTCCATTTTGTAGTGGCTGCTAAAGCACTTTAAAATGTACAAAAGAAACACTGTACAGAAGCAATTGCCATGTAACCTGCTCTCTGGTATAAAAGATAACTATTCATGTAGATAATTTGTGGTAATATGGTATTTTCTAGCCACTGTTTGGTATTTGCTGTATATAATTAAATGGTCAAGTTATCCATGAGGCAAAAAGGACTTACATGAGTTTACGTGCATTGTAAAATAAAACCGTCTCTCCTTCTTGTAATTAAAGTGCATATAAAATTCTAATATTTTAGTGTGAACATGTTTGTTTCTGTCATGAATAGTGTAATACAGATGGAGGATCAAACTCCCATCTGATATAAATCAAACTGAAGTCAATGAAGCTACATCAGTTTCTTCCAGCTAAGTATCAGTAAAATACATAAAATGGAACCCATTTTTTTTCTTTCTAGTGAAAGCTGCCTCATGCTGCCACAAAGTTGAATCCAGGGAAGCCGCCTCTTGCAGTAACACAAAACTATGAACCTCTCAAATTGGTCATCATTACAACACAGATTTCAAGGAATAAATCCTTGATCTGGTTGCAATGATGGATGAGCCTCTAGAGACGAATGTGATGCACACTATGATAGTATATTGCATTATTCCTTGGTTAACAACAAGAAGTAGATGCATCTCACACATTATCTGTGCCAGGAAGGAAAACTGAATAACCCTCAGCCTGCTTGGTTACCGACCAACACTAACAAGTCACTATTCTGCTATAGTCCTTTTAATAGAGTTTAAGAAACTCCAAGTGAAATATAAAGAGCACCAACTTCTTAAAGGCCTTACTGGTAATCCAGAAGAGCAATTGTAAAAACAGAAGTAATTGGTTTTCCATTCAAAGTGCTTAATGATTTAAAACTCCAATTTCTTTTGGACTAGGAATGGAATAATGTTCGCAAGTACAGTAATCTCACTTTTCATAATTAGTCAAAAATTTAAAAAATGTGGCTTTCTGCATTTCAATAATTACCTTAAGTACATTCATCATTATTCAATGTGAATACCCATTAGCAGACATTGTAGTGAAGCATTAGAAAAGTGCATTTCCTTCATTTTTGGCAATGATTTAAAATGTCACAAATTACGATGCGACTTTTTGTTGTAATGCATTAATAAAAAATAATTATGCTTTTCATTCATGCACAATGAACTGTATTCCAAATGACATCCATTCAACAAAAACATCTAAAGGCTTGTCTTAATATCCAAGCTTTTAGCTTAGTTATGAAACAAAGTTAAGATCCAGTCTACACTACAAAACTGGAACCATTTTATTACCTTGTTAGGGGACAAACACAGTGTAACCAAGTTCCTTGATATTTGTTTGTGGACAGGCCTTTTTGGATACAAATGTCACACTTCTGTCACCCTAGTATCCTGTCACATGTCCTCAACACAGTTCAGTCAAGAATAGTAAAAAGAATGCTAAACGTTGGCTCCAAAATGAATATTTGGGAATTTAAATAAGTGATTTTCAGATGTGCCACCTTGAAGGAGCATGTCCTTAACTATCCAGCTGCCTTCAAAGAGAATCAATGTTCTTTATACAACAATGAAAATTTCTTAGATTTTATTACAACAGCAAAACATATGGGTCAAACTCTGCCTGAACTTTCACCATGTGCAACCATGCTGAAATTATGAGTGTTACACAGACTACTATGTTAAAACAGAATATGATCCTTGTCAGTCAAGCAATATACAAGTTAAGACAATGCTTTTTACACATGTAAAGTACAACAAATGCCAAATAATGTCAGTAATACCTGATTATTTGCTAGTTACACACACTGACTCCATACATTCCCCTCCTCCAACTTGGAAGGATTCTAAAAGACTTTTGGTCATGTATAGTACCCAGCTATTATAAATTACCATAGTACTATACTTCTGTCCATTCAGAGGATTCTTAATAAACAACCCACATGGCATCTGCACTTGGAATTGCAGATGTAAGTGTGAACTTTTATCCAAACATGCAGAGCTCAACAGAGCTGACGGGGGGTCAGATTCTGTGTTTATACTTAGAGTTAGTTGAGGTCCAGAAGGGACCACTAGATCATCTAGTCTGATCTCCTATACATGACAGATCTCCACCACCCACACGAAACACACAACCAAAAATCAGCCCAAAGTATTACAGCTCCCAGAAGACTAGACTATTATATGCCCTGGGCAAAGACCAGAAGGGCCTGGGAAGCACCATTGCCTCTGGCCCCCACAAAGACAAGGAAATGATTACGTGAGATATACCCAGATAACCCTGGCAAATGACCCGCATCTACACATTGCAGAGAGAACTCCAAGGTCACTGCCAATCTGACCTGATGATCAGAACAGAAACCCACTAGCCAAGCACCTGAGACAAAGAATACTTGGTGCCACCTCAGAGCCTTGGCCCTCCCCACACAAGTTAGAGCTTTCAACTTTATCATTTATGACAGACAGGGGTACATTTGTTTTTACTTCATATTCCATTCATTCTGTTAAATTATTTATGTAACTCTGAAAACTTGGAATCTTTGTTCATTTTCTCATAATGCTCTCCCCAACGCTTTCTTTGCCTTTTTAATAAGTCTTCATGCTGCTGCTTCACATCTTGTATAGTTCTGTAAGTCCTTGCTATTCAGTGTACTCATTGCTTGCTTGAATGCCTAATTTCTTTCTTTAATTGCTCCTTTACAATCTTCATTGCACCAGGGAACAGGATTTTGGAGTTTGTGGCAATTTGATATCTTACCTATAGTGAGGTTGGCTGCTATTACAACTCCCTTTATATTATCATTGAAATTCCTCTAGATTTTTACTTATACAGTTTGCACTTAGATTCTCAGCACACTTACTCTTTAAGACTCCCCAGTTTTCACTTCTAAAGCTCCAGGCAAGAACTTCTGCAGTGGCCTTCCCACTCTATCATCTTTATAGATTTCCCAGCTACATTTAATTGTTATATTGCTGGTTGCATTTCCCAAATCTAAACATGAAAATGTTCCAGTGACTAAATTAAACCTTGAAAGTGCTCCAGTATTGAGCAATACCAGATTGTGTATGTCACTGAACTGTTCCAGGCATTTCCCATTATAATCAGTTTTTCTGCTGCCCCATAATTCATGAAGGCTATTAAGGTCTCTACAAATAATTTACAGGCCTTTGTCACCTTTAACTAACTCTTACAGTTCTTGATTGTCTAGTTTTTGTACATGGATTGTAAACATCCTAGATATACATTAAGCACTATTATTCTGCAAAGAACCCTCAACAGTATTGAACTCAAAATTTATATTCTGTATATCCATGTCAATGTAGCTAACATCTTCCTTTATAAATATACAGACCTCCTCCTCCTCCTGTTATTTCTCAGTCACATCTGAGGACTTCATATGCTGCCAGTCTAAACAAATATAACTTTTCTCACCATTTAGGTTTCTTGTACTCATATTGCATTAGGTTTGCGTCCCCATTTTAGAAAATCGTTTTCTTTCATTCCTGTCCATATGTTGTTAAACTATGTGCATTCCAGCACAAAAAAGAAAACAACATCAGAATCACACTGCTTAAACTACATTTTAACCTTCATTTAAAGTTTCATGCACGCAGCCTATCAAGAGAGTACTTTCCTGTGGCTTTTGTTATTTTTATTCTTTCAGTCTTCTTCCCTGTCTGTAGAGGTCACTTAATAACTTCTATCATAAATGCTATAAATGTCTCTTTACCTACAAGCCATATATCTTCATCCACTCCCCTTATGTTATTTTTCCTGCCCTGTACTGCAGATTATTTTACCTGTAGCTCTTTTCCCTCACTAGCATTTTCCTCTTTCTCCACATTATGCTGTGAATTTTTTTGGTAGCTTCTGCATAGGCTATTTTATGGATAGTTTTATGTATCTCTCTAGTTCATTCCGCTGCCCCCACACACTTTGTATGCTGTACTGGGCTTATCCCCACCACAGCTGCATTTCAGTTGTTCCTTCTATACAGATCTCAAAGAAGTGTTCTCCACATTTCCCACACTTTGTTTTCCCCTTGTGGAGAGCTACCACAGGCCCAAATCTTTGTCATTTATAACATCTCACAGGGGCCAGGATGTGTGGCTTAACTCAGAAGAGTAGATATCCTATATTAACTCTATCAGACAGCACTGCACCTTTGAATATTATTCAGACAGTTGTGAATGTTGTGTGTTTTCCCCTCTCTTGCTCATCGGTCACTTAACAAACAGCACTTGGTCCTGACTTATACCCTTTTCATTTCATCCTCACTCATGCCCAGTGGGTCCCTATGTTACTGCTCTTGCTTCTGTCATAAATGTAAGTGCTGGTAAATTACTCTTCTTTTTCCTTAAAATTGTAGTTTTAAGAATTTTCTCCGCCTATTTCTTCTGTGCATTCCACTAAGTCTCTATGCTGCATTCTTTTAGTTCTTAATAGATCTGCAATACTTCATCTGACCCATTCTGCTGTTTTCAAGGGATTAACATGTCTAGGGTGACCAGATGTCCCAATTTGACAGGAACAGTCCCAATTTTAGGGTCTTTTTCATATATAGGCCCCATCATCCCCTGGCCCCCTGTCTCAATTTTTCACACTTGCTGTCTGGTCACCTTTCAGGTAGGGTGACCAGATGTCCCGATTTTATAGGGACAGTCCCGATTTTGGGGTCTTTTTCTTATATAGGCTCCTATTACCCCCGACCCCCTGTCCCAATTTTGCACACTTGCTATCTGGTCACCCTTCAGGTAACGTACTGAACAGTTGCTTACATTAGCGTACTGCTGAGGGTCATTAGAACAGCCTTCACAGTATAGGATTAAATTATTTATTTTTGTGAAATTGATCTCTTTCCCTCTTTTAAAAGAAAAACTATTGCCTATTACATAGCAGTAAGCCTTGTTATCTAAGATGTGTAGGACTACATTTAAATAAAATGTCTCCTTTAACTGAAAAACTGGTGGTGAATTTCTCTCTCCTAAGGCTTCTCTCTCTCTCTGTGTGTTCCTTATTTTAACTTATGGTGTGACATTTTTCATCTGCTTGGACTAAATATGCATTCTTTTCACACACACGCCCCTTTTAGTTGACAGATGAAATAGTCACCCTTCAGGAAAAATTGACATGAGAGTGTGTGTGTTAGTTTCAGCCTTTATACTTTTTAGAATGAAAAAGAAGTCTGTGAGAGTGAAACACTTGCTGGACCCCAATCAGTGATCAACCCCCCCCATTTTTCCAAGTACCGTACAGACAAATGCAGAAGGGAACATTATGATCATCTACTCTGACCTCCTGCTTAAAGATGTGGATAGTGGAGTGGAGAGTATACTTATTAAATTTACAAAAGACACCAAGCGGGGAGCAGTTACTAACAGTTTGGAGGCAGGGTTTCAGTTGAAAACATCGTTGACATATTTGAGAAATCAACATGGTGAAATTCAATAAAGGTAAGTGCAAGGTACTACACTTAGGAAGAAAAAAATCAGATGGACAACTACAAAATGGGGAATAACTGGGTAGGTGATATCACTGCCCGAAAGGAACTGGCAGATGTAATGGATCACAGATTGAATGAGTCACCAATAAAATGTAGTTTCAAAAAATCATTCTGGAGTGGACTAACAGGAATGTCTTATGTGAGACATGAGAGGTAATTGTTCTATTTTACAAGGCACTGGTGCGGCCTAAGCAGGAGTAGTGTCTAGTTCTGGATGCCGCACTTTGGAGAGTGCAGAAGAGAGCAACAAAAAAGATTAAAAGGTTTAGAAAACCAGATTTATGAGGCAAGGCTACAAGAACAGACTAAACATGCGGGAGAAAAGAAGAGTGGGGACCTGATAACTGTCTTCTAATATGTTAAGGGCTGTTATAAAGTGTACTGTGATGAACTGATCTCTGGGTCCACTGATGGTAGAACAAGAAGTAGTTGGGTTTAATTTGCAGTAAGGGAGATTTAGGTTACATATTAGAAGAAACATTCTACTTATAAGAGTAAATAAACTCTGGAATAGGCTTCCAAGGGAAGCTGTGGAATCCCCATCATTGAATATTTTTAACAACAGGTAGGACAAGTCCATGTTGGATTGTCTAGGTTTACTTGATCTTGCCTCAGTTCAGGGGGCTGGATTTGATTATATCTCAAGGTCCCTTGCAGCTTTATATTTTTATGATAATACAAGCTAAAGACCCTCACAAGCCTGTATTGTCTGTTTATATTATATCATTTAGAATAATATGCTTAAAGCCTTCCAGGAATGAAGAATCCATCATGTCCCTAGGCAATCTGGTCCAATGGTTAACTATCCTCACAGTGTAAAATCTGTGATTTATTGCTAGACTGAATTTGTCTAGCTTCCAACCATCAGATCTTGTAATACCCTTTTTTTTTGGCTAGATCAGAGAGATCTCTTCTCTTGAATAAGCTAAATTGATTGAGCTTCTTAAATCTTTCATTATGAGGTATTTTTTTCCAGACTTCTAATCATGCATGTAGTTCTTTTTTGAACCCTTCCATTTTTTCAACATCCTTTTTGAAATGTGGACACCAAATAAGAAAACATTATTCCAGCAGTAGTCATACTGATTCTGTACAATAAGGTAATACCACATCCCTACTCCTACTTGATATTCCCTTGCTTATGTATCCCAGATCATGTTCACCTTCTTAGCTACATCATCACACTGGAAGCTCATGTTCTGTCAGCTCTCTACCATTATCCTCTAAGTCCTTTCTAGTGTCACTGTACTCCAGGACACAGTCCCCCATCTTGTAAGAGTGACCTACATTAATTGGTCTAATATGTATGACCCTTGCCTTATCAAGAAATCCATATTGGTGCATGTGCTTGGTTGTATTCAGGCTTAGGTTACTGATTCATGCTGGACTATGTAATTAACATCACCACTAGGTGGGCCACCATTCAAATTGCTCCTCCAGCAGTGACACACTACCTTCTGCATTACCAAGAGAGAATGTCATTGCACATACATTGATCCATCACATGTTATCATTTACAGTTGGCCTTCTTTTACGATTGACTGGCTTCTGGATACTGTGGCCTAAATTGACATGGCATGCAAAAAGTAAAAAAGCCACATGCGAAGTTGCAGCAGATCAGAAGTTAATGCAAGTCATTCCTGTACAGGAAGATCACCTGATCAACATCATGATCAGTATATCTGTCTATGGCCCTTTGTTACTATTATCTATCTAGTCATTTGTAAGCCTTCAGATTATCTCGTACCCTATTAATTTTTTTATGTGCCGTGCCAGAATATACAAACATGTTCTTCTGTGTTGTAATGTTCTTGCGCATGAGATACAATGAGGTTTACAAATAAAGAAAAATAATTAAACCAGAACATCTTGTGCATTTCTCTAGGAACACTGTCAATTAGAGTGAGTAAGAAAGAAAAGAAAGTACTCCCTACTACAGAGATTGAGAAACCTGTGTATTCATAGGACTCCATTAAAAGCTAAGAGATATTTTGGGTCACACCTCATGTTATTGGATATGATTGTACGTATCATCTGAACTTTCTTGGAGTGCAGTGCAATAGCAGAAGCACTCTGCTGCTCAGAGTAATAACTTCTAATCTCACTTTCTCTGCGCACACCAAAATATTGAAGGTCATCATTCCATCCCCATTCTTTGTGCAAAGGTCCCATTGTTAACAATGGGGGTTCCCAGACTAGGAAAAGGCAATATATGCCTCTAAGGAAATGTGGGGAACAAGAAAGGAAAAGTGGTTTTCTACCAATGTGACGATCACAGTTATCCTACTTGACAAAAATGTTATTCCATTTACCAAGGCAACTATTATATGGGGATATTTACATCTTGGAATATCAATGAATACATGTAATTTTAAAAGCAGTAGCACAGTTCAATCCCTCATTGTTACTTCCAAAAGGTGAGACTATAGAAACAAAGGCACACAACAAATGATGTGAGCAAATCATTGAAAACTATGACATGCAGGGACTAGATGGTTCCCAGATCTTTGGGGCTGTCTGGAACCAAGTGCCACTTGGAGTTCAGGGAAGAAGGTACAACGGTGAATGTAAGTGACTTTTGTGGTTTTATGATGCTTTGGCCACTGGAAAAAACGCAAATATATTGTTCTTGTGGAGAATTCAAGAAACTGCTCCCATTTTTAGTCTGGGCAAGGGACTACACTAAAAATATAAATACATGCTTGGATTAGCATTCAGCCAAAACAGTATAAATAGTTTCTGATTCACTCCATTCTTCAGATGAAAATACTTGACATTTAATAACTGGAAATAGAATTGGGGAGGGGGCAGGAAAATGTTTCAGTAAAGGGACAGGTTAGAAACTTTTGGGTAAAAACTAAGAAATTAAAGAGTTGATCTGGCTGGCTGATTTAGGGGTTTCTAGAGTATCTGCCATTGTAATAGCTATTTCCAAGCAATTATCAGTTCCCACCATGAGGCCAGTTGATCTAGTTCTAGAAGCTGTAGACAAGTATTGTTATATAAGCCAGTGACTCAAGTAAGTCAGTAGTGCACTCTTTTATAACGTCTGTAGGACCAGGGAATCTTCCGGCCCACTACCAAATACTTTGAGAGACTAGTGAAAACAATTAATCTAGGGCTGAGTCACTGCTGGAGAAATGAGTCAGGTTTCTTTTCAAAGTAATTGCTAATATTTTTATATGAATTCTCCAAACAGACCAACTGAGTTTTGAACAGAGTGATGTGGGGTTTAACAAACTGATACTAGTGCAACAGAAGAGTCGAAAGCTTGACATTTATGAGAAGAAATGAGATTTGAAGACTAACTCTGGCTCTTGTCAGAGTCTTTACAGAGCGAGACACCAGAGGGCAGATTCTGATCTCACAAGTGTATCAACAAGACGTCATTCAGTTGAACTCCGTGGAGTGAAAGTGATAACGTCAGCATCAGGCTCACATTTTGCAGCTGGGGAGTGAGTATCAATAAAGAGAAAGTGGATAAAATTATACCCAGAAAGCCCCAGGATGTGGGCTCAGCTGGCTCCTCAGAAAATCCTCCTTGGCCCATACAACAATGCACAAGTGGAAGTCTAAATAGGAAATCTCCTTGACATGTTCTTTCACTCGATTCCACCACAACACACTCTCTGGAAAGTGCAATGTGTCGTAGACTAATCAGGCAGAGGGAGTGACCCACAAAAGGAGCTGCTTACATGCCCATCCCCAAGATCTGACAAATGTATGTTGCCACTCCTTTCTTCCCCCTTCCGTCTAAGTGCTTACAGAATTCCCCATCACTGTAGCATTTGAATGCCCCACAATTACTAATGGATTTTTATCTTCACTGCAACCCTGTGAGACCAGCAAGTATTATCTCCACTTTACGGATGGAGAACTGAGACACTGGATAGATTGCATGACTTGACCAAGTGTGATGGAGTAGGAATACTATGTGTGCCTCAGTTTCCCCTATGCATTTCTTGAGCGTCTATGTGAAGAGATAAGGATGTGTAGCTGAAGCAAAGCACAGCTTCTCTGCAAGTGTCCATACCTGAAGCTGTAATCTGATTCCAAGTGGGGGAGGGAGGTCACCTGACCTGGCTGAGCCAGGGGAAGGAGGGGCTGGAGAGAGTGAGTTTCAGTTGGGAGTCTGAAGCTAGCTGAAGTCAGGTAGGGGAGGCAGAGGAGCTATCTTACTCTCTGGCCCCCAAAATGGATCCAGCTGAGGGCTCACGCTCGCTGTATGGTCTGGGTTAGACCAGATACTGGTCATCAGATAAACCTCTGTTTTATTGGCTGGCTGAGAGTCACGTCTGACTGTGGAATTGGGGTTCAGAATCCCCGGGTTCCCCCAGGACCCTGCCCAGGCGGGTTCACTGGGAGAAGCACACGGAGGGGCAGAAGGTGCTGAATGCTCCAAGGTCAGACCCAGGAAGGTTGAAATGGGTCCCCGTGAAGCTCCTAGCCTTGGAAACAGGCTGTGTACGGAGAGGGGACACTTTCCCCAAAGTCCTGACTGGCTTCCTAGGGAGCAGTTCCAGAGCATCGCCCCGGGCACTCCGTGACACCAAGGTCACACAAGTTGTCTGTGCCTCAGCTGGAAATGTAACCCAGTTTTAACCCTGAATCTCAGTTCAGTATCCTATCCATTAAGCCATCCTTCCCATCACATACAGGGTGTGTGTGGGTGTGGGTGTGGGTGTGGGTGTGGGTGTGGGTGTGGGTGTGGGTGTGTGTGAGAGAGAGAGAGAGAGAGAGAGAGAGAGAGAGAGAGAGAGAGAGAGAGAGAGAGAGAGAGAGAGAGAGAGAGAGAGAGCGGGATGGCAGTGGTGGGAGTTAGTTACAATACTTTGAACCATAATCTTGATTGCTCTGGGATGAGCTCAATATACTTTGTTGTGCAGCTGCTCCAAACTCTTCCCCCAACCAGCTGCCATGCAGTGGCTCCTTAGTTGCTACCAAACTTCTGCCCTGAATTACTTCAGTATAACTACATGGCTCAGGGGTGTGAGTGACGTAGTTCTACCAAACTAAATGCTGGTGTAGACAATATTCCGTTGGCAGGAGAGCGTCTCCTGCTGACTTACCGTATTTTTCGGCATATAAGACGCCTTTTTAACCCCCAAAAATATTCGCAAAATTAGGGGGGGCGTCTTATACGCCAAATATGTGAACTCACCGGGCAGCTGGAGCTGGGGCGGCTGCAGGTGGCCCGGTGGGCGGGGCGGGGCGGGGCTTCCCCCCCAGCCCACCCGCATGTGTTCAGGGCCGGCGGGGAACGGGAGCAGCTCGGGCCCCGGGGCCCCTGGGAGCGCCTGCCCGCGCGGCGGGGACGGGAGAGCGGCGCTCCCCCAGCAGCCCGCCCACGCGGCGGGGACGGGAGAGCGGCGCTCCCCCAGCAGCCCGCCCGCGCGGCGGGGACGGCGCTCCCCCAGCAGCCCGCCCACGCGGCGGGGACGGGAGAGTGGCGCGCTTTTTGTGTGTGGTGGGGGTTTTTTTTGGGGGGGGAGGGTTTCCAGGCTTTTTTACCTCAAAACTCGGGGGCGTCTTATACGCCGGAGCGTCCTATATGGCGAAAAATACGGTAGCTACTGCCTCTCTCAGAGATGGATCAATGAATCCAATGGGAGACGCACTCTCCCATCAGCTTAGAGCATCTTCATGAATGTTTTACAACAGCACAGTTGCACTGGTGCAGCTGCACCAGTGCTGCATTTTAAATGTGGACAAGCCTTCTGCAACAGTTAGATTATAAGGCAGAAGGAGGCTAATGTAGATAGAGCCCCAGGTCCCTGCTCAGGTAGGTTTTCTGTGATTTTGCTCTTATCAGCATTATGCTGCAGGAGGGAGCAGGTGCACCGCAGTTGGAGAGTTCTACCAAACACTCAAGCAGCCGTGGATATAGAAAGTGACTGAATTGATCCTACCCATAGCTCCAAATCACAAAAATATTCCCACCTGGAAAATCTACCAGCCTCAAACTATGTTCCTGCCTGAGAAACTTTACCTAGAATAAATATAATTGATTTGAGACCAAACTCACAAAAAAACAATTTGCAATATAAACCCACAAAGATAGCAAAAGTCACAGATGTGCTACGGATGCAATCCGCCCCTCACTCTGCACTCAGAAAGCTTTCACGCTCACCGTATTTGACAGGAGTCAGCTGGGAGAGCATTAAAACATCCAAACACTGAAGCAAGTCCAAGTCGTCCTTCTTCCAAGCCATTTGGGCTCCTTTTTTGTTAACCCAACCAGGTGCCCACACACATTTGCTCAGTCCCACACTTTCTTAAAAGCCATACGATTACCCTTTTTCTTCCCACAGCCAAACTCACTGACAGAGACTCTAAACTGCCTCCCGCCCTATCTGTTTCTACTCTCACAGAGTCCCAGAAACTTTTATCCCAGTTCTGCCTCCATCAGCAGCCCAGCTGGTCCAGTGCACAAAGATGCCTGTTAGAATTAAAAATAGCATTTTAAAGCTAGTTCTTGCATCTGTACAGTTTCTATCCAACAAAGATGCATTTACTGTCCTGCCTCTATTGTGTTAGTGGGGTGGGAGAGGAGAGAACTGTCTGTACACTCCACAGTGAGGTCACAGACAGGTCAGGCTCCATAAGAGAGAAACACTCACATGAGACATTGGGAAACCAGGTGCCAGCTCTTGCCCTGGCTTTATGCCTCAGCCGAGCACTGACAGATTCATTGCGGGAAACCGGTCCGTTTCACCTGCATGTTAGTATGATTAAGATGGATAATGCATGTATAACAATGGATTTAGTATTTGGACTTTAGGAAATGCTTGGAAGTTGCTGCATGTATTAACCTCACTTATAATATTTTATCACATGCTATTAGGTAATATTTACAATTTTGCTTTATAACTGTAAAAAATGTTGCTCTAGAATTATGAATCAATCTGGCTGGATCGTCTCCTAACCATCAAGAAGGCCTAACAAACAAGGCCACCGAGGAACATTACAATACACCGAGGAACATCTCTTTAATTGCCCCTTCACACCCATGAAGAGGCTGTGGAAAAGGGCTCATCCCATCCCATTGAATTACGGAAATAAAAATAAAAATAGCTGACAAGAAATGAGGAGGAGTGCGGTCCCACGGAGGTGGTTGGGGCGGGGAGGGGGTCTCAGGAGCAGGCAGTCACAGGACAGGGACCAGGGGAGGTTGGATGGGTTGAGGGTTCTGAGGGTGGTGGGAAGTGGGAGGGGGTTCGATATGGAGCAGGGCCAGACTTCCCTACCCTACCTGACCCTCCATACAATTTTTAACCTCAATCTGGCCCTCAGACCAAAAAGTTTGCCCACACTTGGGCTAGGCAATAGGAACTGCTCATTCCTGGCTATGGGTGGTGTTGCTTTGATGGACCTCACAATACAATTAGGCAGCTTCAGTATTCTGGATACCAATAAAGGATTTATTATTAGAAGTGGTCTGATAACTACTAAGCTGGGTGTGGGCTCATTAACATTGTGAGCAGAGATCTCCCTCCTGCAGTGCTTCCCTGCTTTTCTAACCCCAGAGTTCAGGGAGGTTCCTGCCTTGGAATCTCTGTTCTCCAGTGTCTGTGTTAATGGGGATGCCTCCCTATGCCATCCTTGATGCAAATGAGGCTAGGGGAATTTCCTTAGTCCTGTCACCCTTGTCTGGAGGGTTTAGGTGCATCTTCCACCGCCTTTTCATTGCTTTATGTAAGTCTTTCTTCTGATCAGCTTTGGTTCAAGCAGAGGCTGTGGGGGAGGAAGGTCTTTCATGAGTCAGAGAGGTTGGGTGCTGCACCCTGCTTCCTCAAAAACACAGAGCTGATAGGTAGCGAGCTCACAAGAAAGGAAGCACTAAGGTGATATAACATGAAGCTCAGCGTGATCCTTCCTGCTGACCGCTAGAGTGTCAAACAACATACAGTCAAATGTTTGTGATCGATTCACCCAGCAGCACAGAAAATAAATATTCTAGTCTTTGGTTAAACTGCAATAACAAATTCAAGGAAATCACACTCTGCTCACTGATGTTTCTTGAGCAAGGAGCGAGGCTAAATTAACTGTGTGTGTGTCAGTCAGTCCATTCTACTTCATAGCCTTGCTCTTACATGGACAGTGTTGTTTTACAAGCCATTCTTTCCTATAACTTCAATGCCCAGCTAATTTCCTGAAGACCAAGGAAACCATGTTCCCTTGGCAAGCAAGCTGTGTGGGTCTCACACTCACAGCAAGCTATCATTTGTGTCACTCTCAGAGGCTCTGAGTTGTGTCTGCATAGGTGTGATGTGAGCATTCTAGAGCTGCTCCCAGACAAAAAGTATTAGCAACATAATTCAGCATTTTACAGATGGTTGGATTTGAATTCCCCTTGTTTGTCATCATACAAGCAGGAGAGTTTTCAGACTGAATAATAATATGGAGTCAATATAAACTGACATAAGAACATAACAATGGCCATACTGGGTCAGATCAAAGATCCATCCAGCCCAGTATCCTGCCTACCGACAGTGACCAATGCCAGATGCTCCGGAGTGAGTGAACCTAACAGGTAATGATCAAGTGATCTCTCTCCTGCCATCCTTCTCCACTCATTGACAAACGGAGGCAAGGGACACCATTTCTTACCCATCCTGGCTAATAGCCATTAATGGACTTAACCTCCAAGAATTTGCCTTCACAGCCTCCTCTGGCAAGGAGTTCCTTTTATTTGTTTTAAACCTGTTGCCCATTAATTTCATTGGTGGCCCCTAGTTCGTATATTATGAGAACAAGTAAATAACTTTTCCTTATTCACTTTCTCCACACCACTCATGATTTTATATACCTCTATCATATCCCCCCTTAGGCCTGGGCTAACTGGGGGGGGGGTCAGGGAAGTTGAACTAAGATAAGCAACTTCAGCTATGCTATTCACATAGCTGAAGTTGAAGTATCTTAGTTCGACTTATCTGGCCTTCCTCACAGCAGTGAGGCAGCTCCCTGTCTACTCCGCTTACTCTTCTTGCGGAGCTGGAGTTCTGGAGTCAACGGGGAGCACATTCGGGGATCGATTTATTGCATCTAGTTGAGACACAATAAATCGATCTCCAATACATCGAACAGTATAGATGTACCCTTAGTCTCCTCTTTTCCGAGTTGAAAAGTCATAACCTCTTTAATCTCTCTTCATATGGAACCTGTTCAAACCCCTAATCATTTTAGTTGCCCTTCTCAGGGCCGGCGACAGGGGGGTACTACGGGTAGAGCTGTACCGGGCCCCGGACTTTAGGGGGGCCTCGGTACACAGCAGTACCCGTAGTCATCCCCCCTTGTCGCCGGGCCTGGAGAACGGGGAAGGGGCGGGGAGGCGGCGCGGCTCCCCTCCAGACGAGTGTGCCTGTCCCCGGCAGGAGCAGTGAGCCCGGCCGGCGGCAGCGGCGCAGACCGGGGGAGAAAGGGGGGGGGGAGCAGCAAGGGTGGCTCACGCCACTCCCGAGCTCTCGCTCCCGCTGCCGCCAGCTGTCAGCTGGGGGGGGGAGCGCCGGCTGGGCTGGGGGGGGGGGCCGGCTGGGCTTCCTCCCTCAGCCGCTGTCAGCTGGGGGGGAGCACCCGCTGGGCTGGGGGGGGGGGGGGGAGACCCAGCCGCTGTTGGCTGGGCTGGGGGGGCACCTGGGCTGGGGGGGCCCAAACTATCAGAGTAGGGGGGACCCAAATTTCTGTCACCGGCCCTGGCCCTCCTCTGAACCTTTTCTAATGCCAGTATATCTTTTTTAACATGATAAGACAACATCCGTATGCAGTATTCAAGATGTGGGCTCACCATGTATTTATATAAGGACAATAAGATTTTCTGTCTTATTCTTTATTGCTTTTTTAATTATTCCCAACATTGTTTGCTTTTTTGACTGCTGTTGCACGCTGCATGGATGTCTTCAGAGAACTATCCACAGTGACTTCAAGATCTTTTTCCTGATTAGTTGTAGCTAAATTATCCCCCATCATATTGTATATATAGTTGGGGTTATTTTTTTTCCCAACGTGCATTACTTTACATTTATCCACATTAAATTTTATTTGCCATTTTGTTACCCAATCACTTAGTTTTATGAGCTCTTTTTGAAGTTCTTCACAATCTGTTTTAGTCTTAACTATCTTGAGCAGTTTGGTATTATCTGCAAACTTTGTCACCTCACTATTTGTTGAATAGGATTAGGCCTAGGACTGACTCTTGGGGAACACCACTAGTTACCCCTCTCCATTCTGAAAATTTACCATTTATTCCTGCCCTTTGTTCCCTGTCTTTTAACCAGTTCTCAGTCCATGAAAGGATCTTTCCTCTTCTCCCATGACAATTTAATTTACATAAGACCCTTTAGTGAGGGACCTTGTCAAAGGCTCTCTGGAAAGCTAAGTACACTATGTGCAATGAATCCCCTTTGTCCACATGTTTGTTGACCCCCCCCCTTCAAAGAACTCTAATAGAATAGTAAGACACGATTTCCCTTTACAGAAACCATGTTGACTTTTGCCCCAAAATTTATGTTCTTCTATGTGTCTGACAATTTTATTCCTTGCTATTGACAAGTGCCTCCACTTGAAATCACAAACAAAGGCCACACATGAGGACAATGAAAGTAACACACATTTTTTCTAGTTATGTGCAACATTGTGTATAGTGTCTGTTGGCACAATCTCCCCATTGCAGGGTTGAACACTACTCTCATTCAGCAGAAACCCCCCTGGGTGGACAGCAGTAGCAACATTGTCTTCACCCCTCATGCAGTTTGTGTCACCATATGCTAGCAGGAGCAAATGTAATTCATTGTCTTTAAGAAGACTGAGAATAAAAAAAGTGTGGCAGTGGATCTACAGAGAGAACAACGCTTGAAGTGCCATAAGGAAAGATGGTTTTGTGGTAACAACAATGGATTCGGATTCAGGACACATGAATTCTATTCCTAACTCTGCCGTAGACCTCTTGTGTGACCGTGGGCAAGTCACCTCTAGTCTTTAAGCATAAATTTCCCAGTGTAAAAAAAAAAAAGGGAAATTTCCCTACCTCAGAGTGAGATTCGCAAGGATAAGTTCATTAATGGTTGTGAGGGGCTCCGCTACTACCTTGATGAATGCCACAGAAAAGCCTATAAACATAACATTTGAAGGCCACATTGCATACTCAGAGCAACTTTTTCACAAGTTAATGTTTTTCTTAGCGTTATTCCTGCACTATGGCAGGGTCTGCTTAGAACCAGTGATACGACCGGGGTATACTCCAACCAATGCGTCGTTCCATCTGTCGTTGGAGGCATTTTATACCTACTGCCAGGTGTGAGCCTACAGCACCTAGTATTCCCAGGAGGTCTCCCATCCAGGTACTAGCCGGGCCCAACCCTGCTTAGCTTCCGAGATCAGACAGGATCGGGCGTGTTCAGGGTGGTAGAGCCGTAGTTTTTTTTCGCAAGTTAATAACTTTGGTAATTTCTAACCACTTTTTCTAAGTGTAGTAAGGTACATCGTGTGTGCTAAATTTCATATTTCAAATCACAGCTGAGTTTTAAACTAATTGTACGAAGAAAAAATGTAGCATGTTTTTAGAATGGGAAGAGTATATTTTTATTCATGCTTTCAGTAACTTAAAAGCAGTTGGATTCAGCTTGCTTAAACTTTCACCAACACAACCATCATTGGGACAGAGCCAATGCATGGAACACTTCAGAATAAAAAGGCAAATGTTTTGGGAAGTTCTGGTGTGTTGTGAGAAAACTGTGTATTACAACAGAAACAACACAGCAACCCTCACAATAGCATTTGCTACCTATGAGCAAAATAGGTAAAGGAGAGAAAATAATGCTGTATAAGAATGTAAGTGAGGGATCATATATTTCCATACCAGTTAATACCTTAACTAGACTTGAAGTCTGTTAGATTTTACAATGGTGTGTTTTGTGGAGTTTCTGATGTCATTTCTACAGCTAGCTAGGATTAACTAATATTTAAAATTAATATTTTTTCTACCCCTTTAAAAATTAGTAGGTTCTAAAAGACAGAATTGCTTAGATATTTGTTAGTGTACTTGCATTTATATTTGCTTGTACCACCTTAATATATGGAAGCAACAACAACAAAAACCAAGGAGAGCCAAATAGCATTCATAGGGTGTCTAACAAACTCAAGCTTCTGTCATGAAGATAATAAAATGGTATACCAGTATCCATTAGGCACCAACTTCTTGTTTCAGTCACTGCATGTAATGGATGTGCCTGAATCAGGGTTGTAGAATGACCACTAGCGTAGCTAGGCGGGTGCGGGGGGTGCGGACCGCACCGGGTGACACCCTCTCAGAGGGGTGACACCCGGCTCGGGCTGTCGGCGCCGGGCGCCCCCGGGCCCACCCCACGCTGCCTCTGGCCCCGGGCCGGCCGCGGGGGGCTGCAGGGTCCCGGCCAGAGCCATGCGGGGAGCCCCGGGGGGGGCGCCCCGGCTGCTGCCTCCGCACGTGCGGGGAGCCCGGGGGGAGGGGGGGCCGCCCCGGCTGCTGCCTCCGCACTGGGTGACACCAACCCTAGCGACGCCACTGAGAATGACAAGTGCCTCATCCCCAAAAGCGCTCCACTTACAGTGCTCCAATACAGAGGCCTACTGGGATTCCATGTGGGCAAAGAGTCTGCCTGCCCAGACTCCTTGCAGAATCAGGGCCTAACTTAGCTGTTTATGTGACACGTAGCAGAAGCATAATTGACATACAGCCTAGATAACATGTTTTGGGGGAATTTTTTTTGCCAGGAAAGTGAGTTGGCCAACTGGCATCTACGGTTACTATAATTGGTTTTCAGTGTTTAAGTTCAAGTACCTATAGATGTGACAATGGTTTCTGTGTATAATGCCAAGACTTTGAGTGATGTAATAAAGATACAATAAAAGATGGGAAAAGATAGTAAAAGGAAAAAAAAATCATTAAGTCCTATGAATAAGCTCATTGCATTACTTCACTTGCAATATCACTAAAAGCCAGCAGGCTGTGCTTGTGTACTAGTTTTAATTAAAAAACCCCACTCTTCGATAAAGCTATCATAAAGCTGCCTTTTCCCAAAAGCAACACAAAGGTAGTTTTAGCCCAAAACACTGTCACCTGCTTTTCCTTTGTTTTATTCAGATGTAAGAAGGGAACATAGGCTAAGGATCTTGCCCAATAACCATAAATTACTGTCATATACACAGAATGATACACACATATATATACATAAAATATGTATGTAACACAGTCTCCCACATATTTAAACCTTTTACTTACAGATAATGTACATGCACAGATCAGAGTTCCCTTCATTTACATTCTTACAAAAATAAGCTGATGAGCAGTTACACTTTATGGCACCAAACTGTCCTTTATGTGTAACCTAAAAAACTGACAAAAAAGGAGGCAATAGAGAAGACAATTTTCCTTCATATCAGTGTAAGACAGGGATCTGGAGGAAAGATTTCCTATGCTGCTGCATGTGCCGCCTTTCTAAAATGAAATGAAGTTTCCTGTATGCAGCTCCCATCACCTTTTTTATTTTATTTTGGTAAAAATTGCTGCCTGGCTGTGCTACATATATAAAAATATAAACACATCACATGTCTTTCAAAGGTGTTCCTTTGGCATGAGGTGTCCTCCTTTAGGTAGAGGTACAGCTGCCAGTTAAGGGGACTGTTTCAGCCAGGCCATTCCAAAAGGTACATTCTCTACCAAGGCGTTTTTCAAAATAGCCATTCACAGAAGCTTCCTGATTCTAAAAAACAGGCTTCAAAATAATAATCCCCAAATAAGTTTGCCTATCTTAAGAAGAGACTGTTTCTTTATGTTACTACAAAGCAGCCAACTTTGGTTTTGAAAAAAGCAACAAACCAACCAACCTATTTCGGGTGTGGGGGAGGAGTCTGTTACACAAATTCCTTCTTGCATGTTTAATGCAGAATTGTCAATGTAGGCGGCTAGTTCCCCTTGGCTACATGCATGTTATGTCCTCTAAAGTTTGGAGTTACATGCGTGTGTGCATGCATGCACCAAGAGGGAAAAAATAGTACTGAGCACACTTCTATCACTTTACATTTTTAAATATTGAACAAATATTAATTTAACTAGCTAGTAAGCATGGGACTGGGGGGGGCTCAGAAAATCTGGGTTATGTTCCTGACTCTGCCATTGGTCTACTGGGTGACCTTGGGCAAGTCACGTCATTGCTCTGTGCCTTAGTTTCCCTATCTGTAAAAAGAGGATAAGGATACTGCCCTTCTTGGTAAAGTGCTTTCAGATCTATTATTATTAAGCATGCGTATAACTTTATTCATGTGAGTCATTCCATTGACTTCTCATGGGTAAAGTTACTCACCTGTGTAAGTGTCTGCAAGACTGAGTATTAATCAATCTTCACATCACCATATGAGGTAGGCAAATGTTTATATACGGTATCTTCATTTTACAGAAGGGGGAAAGTGAGACAGGAAGGATAACTTGTGAGAGCAGCTACAGTAATCTGTTCAAGGCTACACAATATCTGGGACAGAGTGAGCATTAGCATTCAGATGATTCCCAAGTTCTTGGCCAGTCTACTAATACAAAATACCAGTCCTGGAGAAAATTTACCCCCATGCAGATGACACAAAAAAGGCTCATGTTCACTTAAGGGCTCAAAATAGGGGTCTAAGTGGGATATTAGTGGCACGTCAACTTGGTAGTGCCCCTCTGCAGGGGGGAAATTTCACTCGAATAGTAGACCCTGCTGTTTAAAGGCTGGGCCCATGTAAAAAAGAAAGCAAGATTTCTAATTTTAGTGGATTGGAGCAGAGTAAACTGCTGAATTTACTGAGAGTTCAAGGAAATCATGACTGACATTTTAAAATGTATGTTCTTTCTACATGTCCCACATAAAACAGGAAATACCACTTTGGCCCTACCACTAGAAGAAAACCACTCCATTTCCTGTTATTAGAGTTTAGCTATTCTCATAAATGACACACACTGGCATTGCAATCAGTCACTCTTGAACCAGAGAAAAAATCGTCCCATATAGTACAGGGAGACTCCTCCTGCGGAAATGCCTTACATTTAGAGACAGATTTTATCAAAAATTAAGTTGATATACCGAATATACAATATTATATACACAACCATGCCCATATATGTAGACCTGATACCCATGCAATAAACTGCATTTATCTTCCACATTGATTTACCTGAACTCTGCCCATTAACTTCTCCCATCAGCATTAATTCCAAAACTCGGAGTAGATTTAAATCAGTTCCATTACCACACACACATATACATACACACACTTGAACAATTTGCCACAAAAATGTTCCCTTCCCCCCAAAATGGTCAGATCCCCCCCATCCCCGACATTTGTCTGTGGCACACAGCAGTCACCATTCAGTCCTGTACCAATGACAACTTTTCCATCCACTATCTGGTGAAATCATTACAGCTAGAAATGGCACTCTGGGATTCTCTCCCATCTCAGTGAATTATAGCATTCATGTCCTGTCCTTGTAGCTCCTCAGCTCCGGATCACTGAAATAGAGAGACATCCCTGATTTACAGAAAAGCCATTAAAAATGGATTTTAGAAATGACTAAAATGGTTACGTTCTACTTTTCCAATCACTCCAAGGCCTGTACAGCTGGACTCCCTGTTGGGCCTTACAGACGAAATAATAATAGAGACTTTTTATTTTTTTCTCTCTCTCGTGCGCACACACACACTTAATTCTAAAACATTTCTAAGTTCTCCTGAATAATATGTGGAACACCACACATGGGTGCAGTAATATAATGGCACCCATTTAGGACCCCAGCCATAATTCCCTGTGTACTTCGCATTTTAGAGTAATGCTGCTGTTCCAAATTCATACCCAAAACTTTTTATACAAACACAATTGCCTGCAAACACCACTGAGCGAAGAACATGGTGCTCAGTGCTCTCTTGTATGGATGTGATTAACAGTTGTGTACATCTGTTTACATAGGTGAGAGAGTCCTGTGGCACCTTAAAGACTAACTAAAGTATTGACGCATAAGCTTTTTGTGGGCTAATACCAAGTGAGTATTAGCCCACGAAAGCTTATGCTTCAATACTTTAGTTAGTCTTTAAGGTGCCACAGGACTCTGTCACTTCTGCAATTCCAAACTAACACTGCTACCTCTCTGATTGTTTACATAAGATTCATCCCCTCCTGTATCTCCTCTCATTCTGATTGAGAGATTTGAGATTTTTGAGCTGGTTTTGCTGTAATTATTTCAGCATCAGATGGTAGCGTTATTCATCAGTTAAGAAGATTGGAATGTTTTCCTTTAATGAAAAATATGTCCTTTTATTCTGATGCTATCTTCACTTCACATTCTCCATGATTTCCATTTCCTTCTTGTCTGGGAGGCCTCTAAACAATCTGAAGAGGCAGGAGATGAGGTCTGATTGCTGCACTTACAGGTACAGTAAATTTTCTTTCCAGACAGGAGTTTTTGTGCCCGAGATATTAACTACATTAAAGTTACCCTGTGCTGAGAATTCTCTGTTCTATTTTAAGTAAGAGTGATGTGACCCACCCTCTGCTAATTGCGGAAAAGTCAATAGTTCAAAAATCTATTGGCCAGCTAACAGGGCAGTATTCCAAAACTATTTCAGGCTACACGACCCTGTTACAACCAATTGTACTGCATTCATCAATCCAAGGACAGTGTTGCATCGTTATATATTATACAGACATAGTCTAGGGCAGTGGATCCCAAACTTTAACAAACTGTGAACCCCTTTCACTAAAATGTCAAGTCCCGCAAACCCCATCCAAAAATGAATATTTCCAGGGATTTTCTCCTTTACCTGAGTATAAATTATAAAAGCAGTGATCCTGATAATATAAAATTTGTTTTTATGACATGCTTATTACACACTATTTTTATTATTAATCATTAGTTTTTTATTACATTATGAAAATGGCAACTCTTCCCAGATCTTACTTTTGTAGCTTGTATCACTTTGAATAAGCCTGTTAAAAGGCAAGGTTCCTATGTTTCATCAAGGAGTATGAGATGTGAAACAGAATGAAGGTATTTAAGAAGCCAACTCAAAGAGTTCCTCCCATGCAAGCATTCAGGTCTTGAGCAGTCCAGGCAAACACCACATGTTACAATAAAGCTCAAACTTGTTCTTCATAATAACTTTAAAAACAAGAAAATCTGCCCATTTAATTTAAAAAACAGCAAAAAATATCCACCACCACCCCTTTCCCTTTCTTATATGGAGTCTTGAAGTTTAAATCTCCTCAGTGTGATAGATATGCTTGCTTTGATCTGCTTAGCTCGTGGAAGTTCAGGGGCTCCCAAGGACAGCTCTGTCCACTATTAAGGAATTTTTTTCCCCGAAAACCCCAGTTTGGTAACCACTGGTCTAGGGTGAAATGTGAAAAATCGGGACAGGGGGTGGGGAATAATAGGAGCCTATCTAAGAAAAAGACCCAAACACTGGGACTGTCCCTATAAAAATCAGGCGATCTGGTCACTCTAAGACACACATCTACAAATACACCCGTGTGTATGCATGCATTCATACGCATTCACACTGAGCGTAAGTGAATATGAATCACTGGACCAAACTGTGCTCTCCTTTGCACAGTGTAAAACTATTTCAACCAGTGGTCCAGGTTTGCAAGGGTCTGAGGACTCATTACTGTGGCTTCTGATCACACTGGCCCAGGTTCATGTGGGAAGTGGAGTATGTGGGACTATTACACAGCTTTGGCAGCATAATGTTAGTGTGCAACTGTCAAAAAAAATAAACCTTAGTATTATTGTTTAACACAAGCAAATCGAGAGAGAGAGAGAGAGAGAGAGAGAGAGAGAGAGAGAGAGAGAGAACACGAACAAACCAACCTTCACCATGTTATAGTTAAGGTTGCTAAGTGCAACTCAAGAGAATGGTCTGGATGGCAAAGGCTGGTGTTCGATCTATTTACATCACCTCGGTTGTGGTTTCCATACTTTAGGAGGTTTCATTAAAGGTTTCTGTTTTTAACAGATGTGCCAGTGATTGTTTCAGTTTCTTTCTCTGATTCCTATACTAGTTCTTACCATCCACTTCCAGGCCCCAGCCAGTCCTTGTTCTCTAGCGACAGCTCTCCATAGTTCAATATTAATGCTGACTCGACAACCAGTCCCACTCCCTAGTTCCAGTCCTGAGGCAGTGCTGGTATCCCAAATCCACCCCTGCTTCCTACCACAGCACCCAATCACCTCCTGTTTTTGCCTCCTGTGTCTCCCCATCCCTCAGTCCACACCTCCTCCTGCTAATATATGCA
Organism: Sternotherus odoratus; assembly: GCA_032164245.1. NCBI lineage: Eukaryota > Metazoa > Chordata > Testudines > Kinosternidae > Sternotherus > Sternotherus odoratus. Next base: position 94,071,612 of record JAVMKO010000003.1, read on the forward strand.
AAAGGGAAAATCTGCTTCATGGGAACTTATACAATCCACCTACACAGGACTCCCTTCAATCAAACTTTAGCAGATTTACCAGCTGCCATCAGAGCCTCCCTTCTTCCTGGCTTCTCCTGCATTCATTTCCCACATCCAACCCAACTCAATGAAATTTCCTGGATGTTCTGGGATACAACTAAAGTGTTTAGATCTTAAAACATGAATTGCTTAGTAATGAAATATTTCCAAGCAATTAAAACTAATTGCTAAGTGGAGGAGAGCCAATCTGTTCCAGTGAAGATGGTTAATATTTGTTTTCATAATCAAAATTCTAATAACCCACATTAGGCATACAGATAGGTCAATATCTGCACAGGTCTGATTTTGGGCATTTAAAGTGTATTCTGCTTTAAAGCTAGATGAGTCCAAAAACTCTTGAGAATATCTTTACACATGAGCTAACTGGAGTGCATATCCTTCACAGCAGAGTATTTGGATGTATATCTTTAAATGCTAGTTCCTGTGATGGGGATCCATTTAATAAGGAAGACTATTTCTTAAAACTCAGTGACTTTACAAAGTCTTATATGCTAAAATGTGCAAACCAAACTATATTGCACATGGCCCAGTTGGGAGTTCAAACATATCCTGTGCTGAGAAAACTAAGTCTGAAAATTATGAGACTGCAGCAAAACAATGTAAGTGTTATTTTTTGATTAACTAGTATGTTAATCAAAATTATGCCACGGGGGTTAAGAAATTTTATAGAAAAATATTTTCCTACCCTAGAATATACAGTGACATTTTCAACCAAACCTCAAACTGAGATCAAAAAGTAGAAGCAAGGTAGTCAAAATAAAGCTTACAATGCAACTCCCAATGTATCCGTAACTTTGGAATTATATGAATAATATAAATTTATATTAATTATATTTGGGTATGAAGACTGAGAAGGCATTTCTCTTGAAATCAACAGACAATCTATAATGTGGTCCTTTTTACAGTAGGAAATGTACAGTACATAAATATATAAATACAAATATACACAGAAAATGGTCACACATTTACATAAGCCATAAATGACAGTTTGTCACCTCTGCAATTCCAGACTAACATGGCTACCTCTCTGATTCTTGACATAAACCATAAAGTGACACATATTAAAAAGATATAAGCAACTATGTTCTATAAGTTTGGATCTGCCCAGCTCCACCCCTGCCTGCTGAGTGTCATCGGGGAAGTCACTGCATTCTGTGCCTCAGTTTCCCTGTCTGTAAAATGGAGATAATATACGGACTTCCTTCATAAAGCATTTTGTGTTCTACTGATTAAAAGCGCTGTATAAGGTCTATTATAATGACTATGAATTCAAGATAACCTTGTACTTTACATAGTCACTACTTTCAAAAATATGTAAGCAGAAAATTGTCCTTTACTGAGTCCTATATTCCATAAGAAAAGTTGAAACTTGATGAGACAGAGTTTCCGCATTGCAGAACAAATTTATTTGTCCCCAACACATATTAAGGGACCCTCTCCAGATGATGTAGGAAAACAGCATCTTGATCTTTTCTGTACACAGTTGGGAAATGTTTATGGTGTCCATTGACTGAGTGCCTTGAAAATTATTTAAAATTCAGATTTATGCATTATAATTATCCTAGTTGCCACCATTTAAATGGTAATGCAGCCAAAACAAATGTAAGTAGAGATAAATGTTCTTATTTGTAGTTATCTTGAAGAGACAAGTGGCAGGACAGATGATTGTATCCTGTTAACATTATCATAGCTTTAAAAAAGTTCCTTCCATCAACAGGTTACATGAATAAAATAACCCCGAATGTCTAGTATCTGAGTATGTACATTCCTCTGTGATTTTCAGGTCTGTGTGTGCTCAGTTTACTTCTGATGAAAGATCAGCCATTCTTGAATGTCAATCCATTTCCTCTCTGCTTCAGATAATGTTTGCCTCCAACATGTACCCAGAGGGGGCATCTTTTTTAAAATGTTGGGGTTCCATTTTATTGGCATGAAATGAGTTTGGAGAGAGGAAATAATGCTTTGGAGAATGAGTTGTTTTCCTTTTAAAAGGAAAGAGATATGCACTTGGAAAAAACAAAACCTGAAACTGTAGTAGCTTAAAGCATCAGTAGGTAAAGAGGGACAGGGAGGAATCCTGTCATGTACTGCAGGTTCCACTCTCCTCAGATAGTATTTTCAATTAAAGGAAGGTGGTGGATTCATCTATGGCTCCTTGCTATTCCCTTCCGACACAGCCAGGGCATCCTGCTGTTGATAGATCTCTTGGACCAACATGGTGTTTGTATTCTTCCATTCTCTATACTTCCTTGCTGTCAGCTCAGGATCCTCCAGCAATTGGTTAATCATGGCCAGGTCATGCTCTTTACACTAGTAGGAAATCAAGAGGGTCAATAAATATATATTTTTCCATACAAACTGTACACCATATTTCCCTTAATAAAAACTGTATGAACATAAAGTTGGCAGATTTCCCCATCTTGGCAATGTGATTCCCTTTTTGAGTATGGGGATTTTAAAACACGGCCAATGGCAAAAGTTTCTTCCAAATGAAGTTACGGTTCTATTTATACCTGGATATTTAAAATATCCAGATTTTTCACATGACCTTTGCACAAAGCTCAAGAGAAGAGTTACATGAAGAACTGGTCACTTTACACACCATTTCACAAAAATGTTAAATTAAAAAAAAAATAGTAGCAGCAGCAATTACTGCAATTCAGACACAGCTTTTGACCTTCAAGAAAAACACACCCTTGCCACATTGTAAATACTCCTCCTTTAAGTACTAGACATATTCAATTTAGATGTGATCCACACTCACATAGGGTAGTTATCTGTCCCACTTATGGAGGTTTACAAGGCTGCTACTACTTTTACATTAATGAACCCAGTTCCTTTAGCTCAATGCAAAGGCTCACATTTTCAGGCCCACAGATCTCAGCTTCAGTCTTCACAGAGGATGTGAGCAAAGACATCAGAACATGGAGAATAAACACCTCAAGGTGAACAGGGATGGTGTCCCTAGCCTCTGTTTGCCAGAAGCTGGGAATGGATGACGGGATGGATCATTTGATGATCACCTGCTCTGTTCATTCCCTCTGTGGCACCTGGCATCGGCCACTGTCGGAAGACAGGATACTGGGCTAGATGGAACTTTGGTCTGACCCAGTATGGCCATTCTTATGTTCTCTATTGCAGAGCTCCATTTTCAGGTCTACAGTATCTTACTATTCTTTTAGTGTGTCCCAGGCATATAGGGCTCCTCCAAATGGTGACACTGGATTTCAACTATGGAGACACAGACTTCAACAAAATGTTCTTAGTAATTCTAGGGTGAGGATAAAGGGATTGGAACTGAAATGGTTCTCCACCAATCATCATTTAACTATTCCAAGTCCCGGCAGAAGCCTCTGTTGAGTGGCCAGTTCTCTCTGGCAGATGCCTGGAGCAGGCCGCCGCTCTTAAATAGCACAGGAGATGCAATTCTAGTATTATAATAAGAAGGGATAAGCAAACATCTATTCTGCATAGGAAGAAATAATAAAAATAATGTATGTCGTTTGTCCACTGCTCGTCTCCCTCCAGGGGATGTGGGGCAGCAGACCCCTGTAGTGGCCTGTGTCAAGCACCTCTAGCCAGCCTCAGGCAAGGGTCATTACAGAAGAGAGGCAAAAGTAAGACAGATAAGGTTTCAAGGTCAGAGCTAGGAGGGTGAGACAGAGAGTAAGTAGGGAAGTAAAGGCAGGTAAAAGGGCCAAGAGTATTATGACCCCAAGGATTATGCACAATAGTGGTCCTGACCCATAGCCTCAACAACTTTCCCGGAAGGCCTGACCTCTGTGAGTTGTGATTCTTGAACCAACTGGAACTGGACAGCTTGTTAAAAAAGGCAGATTACTCAGGTTCAACCCTATGTCTAGCTGGCAACCTTTGTAAGAGGACAGCAAAAGGCACAGGACAGAGAAACAAAGACAGGTGCTGCTAACATAGAAGAGAGGATTTTTCCCCCCGATGGGGAAATTTTCTTACTTTGTGGATGTTTCTTCCATATCTCTGCAGGAAAAAAAAGACTAATTTCCCACTAATTTAGCATGTGAAACGTTCTGCACACAGCTTCCCTCTCTTCCTAGCCATCCAAAATATGTTTTGCTAATGATATACTGTGGCAGCAGCAATGATTCATGTGGAGTAGCAAGTCCAAACTAAGAATTCCAGTCAGCCTCGGTATGTTCATAAATCACTCTGCCTTAAGCAGATAAAGGCTTAGTCAAAGCACAGCAAAAATGGATCAGATGCAAGGCTTCCCTGAGTTCTGTATTTCCAATAGATCATGCAGGGTTAATTATGTCCTGTTTCATATAATATTAGAAAGAAATTACTTTAAAAGCATACTTTTCTACTGATGCAGTTTGGCATTTTCCTTAGTATGGGAATGTGCCTTTCACACCAACTAATGTAAACACCATCTCTTAAAGAATTCAATTTGTCTCTGTGTGAAATTCTCTAATGCCATATTTATCTTGTCAACACTCCAACTTCTCAGTTTGAATAAAGCAAAACCCATATTTTCTGCATTAAGAAAAGCATCCAAGAAAATGATCTTTCCATACTCAACTAGTGTTAGACAAAAAAAAAACCCAGAAGTTATAAAGAGTGCTAACCATAGTCAAGTCCATAATTTACTCATTTATTTACCCAAGGGATGTGAATCCCCTTAGGAAACAAACTCTAATAGCACTAAAGCTTTTATCCTCAACTCATCATTATTCTAATCTGAAGATTTAACACTAACATGTGAACTACCAATTCACTTGGCACTAAGCGGTTCTGTTCTTTCCTTTACTGATGATACACATTACACCATGTATATACACCAGGGAAAGCCATGTATCATTTTTCTGTCTCAGTTTCCTCGCCTGTAAAATGTGGATACTATTTATCTATCTTACAAGAGTGTGGTGGGGCTTACTTCATTAATGATGAGATCCTCAGGCAGCAAATGCTATAGAAGAGTGGATTATTATCAGTCTCAGAACAGCTGGTTTGGCATTAGTACCAGTGAGAAATGTCTTTATAAATTTCTCCTGAGTAGAAATGACTTAAAGCTAAGTAAAAACAATTGAGGTAGCATACTTGGTTCTTACTTCTAGTGACAAAAAAAAGCCAGAGGATGGGGAAGGCAATTTTTTTAAAATTCCAACATGAAAGCAGGATGCCTGTGTTATTAAGACTATTTTAGTTCCTGGAGTCCCTTAAAATAGCTTTTGCACATCCTGTGCATTCTGCAGTAATCCCTTAAGGAAAACTTTCTTGGCTAAGGGTCATTTGTTTGTCCATTACCATCAAAGTACTTTTTCTGCTCTCCCTCCTTTGAGGCTGCCCCATTCAGTGCACTCACCAAACACTCACTGTGTGAATTTTATGACGACCTACAATGTGATCTCTCAGATTCCTGACACTTTCTCCAATCAGATCAGAACTGGAGGGAGGGATATCTCAGTGGTTTGAGCATTGGCCTGCTAAACCCAAGGTTGAGATACGGTGATTTGGGGGGGGAAAAATCTGTTGGATGATTTAATTGGGTATTGGTCCTGCTTAAAGAAGGGGATTGGACTAAATGATCTCCTGAGGTCTTTTCCAACCCTGATAGTCTATGATTCTACAGCAAGAACTGGACTATTGCTTTCACTTCCAGTTCCACTTCCAAACATAGCTGCAAAACACAGAGGCAGGAGAAGGTGAAACATTATTTCAAAGACTTAACTGAACAACATTCACTTTGAGATCTGGGTGAAGTTTAAGATTGTTTCTTTTTCAATACAAACTGTTTTTCCCCTTTTTAGGCTGGAACTTTACCCTTTGTGACACCTCACCTTTAATGTGCTATTCAGCATTCGGATTTGGTGGAGTTTCTCATTCATGGAGGGGTTTTTGCTCCGTTTGGCGAAGGACTTTCTAAGCTCTTTTTTGGTTGAAGGTCGACGGTCCCCGATGGGAGACAAACTTGCTTGTTCTAATGACTTGTAAAGTCGCTCCATTTCATCTTCGGAGCATTTTGCCTGTTCTATAAATAAAAGAATAATAATAAAGAAGATAAGAATGTGACTATGACAGCAAGTTACAGTGATGCTGGATTCAATTACTAGGTTTTTAACAAAGTTAAAGTGACAATATTTTCAAAATAAAAACAGATGGCAATTTTTCAGTAACATGTATATGATCAAAAAAAAAAGTGATGATATTGATACTTCCAACTTCTGTCTTAAAAGTGAAGGGCTATTTTGTATTCTGAATGTCTTTATTATGTAACTCTGAACAAGTGTTAACAACATTCACTTTGAGCAAAAAGCAACTTTTCCCTTCACTCCAAACACGGGTCCCACTGGTTTCTCTCTGTTGCTAGAAAACGCAGAGACAATTCTGCTTGGTACAGCAGCATATCTTGAACTAACATTTTGTGGTTTTTAAACATACAACCAAAATATTTTGATTGGGGGAATAAAAAAATATGACATTTCAGGAGTCATGAAAGAAGTTTCCGAGATGTGGGATAATGTATGAACAACTAGGACATATGGTCACATTACATGTAGTTGCCAAATTTCATACACTGACTGTGGACAGAATTCCTCATGGAACTTCCACAATGAATCCTTGTTTAAGACTGTTTTAATTATTCCTTTCAGTGTGATAGCTTTCTAGTTGCAGCACGATCGCTTCTAGATGTGGACATTTGGGAAGAGAGAACAGCTGGGAATTAAGCATAAAAGAAGCCCTGGATAAAACGGAATTTTTTAAAGACACTATTTACTATGAAAGCGCAACAGTGACTATGCCAGGTTTTGATAACTGAAGATTAATAAAAAGTAGGGCTGTCATTTAATCATGTGAGTTAACTGTAAGTAACTCAAAAATTAATTACAATTTTAAAAAGTAATCAGAATTTTAATCGCACTGTTAATACCAATCGAAATTTATTAAATATTTTGGATGTTTTTCTCTATTTTCAAATGTATTTATTTCAGTTAAAACACAGAATACATGTACAGTGCTTACTTCATATCTATTACAAATATTTACACTGTAAAAATGATGAGAAACAATATTTTAATTCACCTCAAAGTATTGTAGTGTAATCTCTATCGTGAAAGCAAAATTTACAAATTTTGTTACATAACAGCACTCAAAAACAAAGCAATGTGAAACTTTAACACCTACAAGTCCACTCAGTCTTACTTCTTGTGCAATCAATCGCTAAGAGAAACAAGTTTGTTCACATTTACAGGAGATAATGCTGCCTGATTCTTATTTACAATGTCACCTGAAAGTGAGACTGGCATTGCAAGCTATTTATGGGCCAGATATGCTAAGCATTCATATGTCCCTTCATGTTTTAGCCACAATTCCAGAGGACATGCTTCCATTCTGATGATGCTCATTAAAAAAAAATAATGTGTTAATAAAATTTGTGACTGAACTCCTTTGGGGAGAATTGTATATTTCCTGTTCTGTGTTTTGCCTGCATTCTACGATATATGTCATGTTATAGAAGTCTGAGATGATGACCCAGCCCATGTTGTTCATTTTAAGCACACTTTCACTGCAGATTTGACAAAGCACAAAGAAGGTTCCAATACGAGATTTCTAAGTATAGCTACAGCACTTGACCCAAGATTTAAGAATCTGAAGTGCCTTCCAAAATTTGAGAGGGCTGGGGTGTGGAGCATGCTTTCAGAAGTCTTAAAAGAGTAACACTCCAATGCAGAAACTACAAAATCTGAACCACCAAAAAAGAAAATCAGCCTTCTCTTGGTAACATCTGACTTAGATGATTAAAATGAACATGTGTTGGCCTGCTCTGCTTTGGATCGTTATAGAGAAGAATTCATCCTCAGCATGGATGTAGGTCCTCTAGAATGATGGTTGAAGCATGAAGGGACACATGAATCATTAGCATATTTGGCACGTAAATATCTTGCAATGCCAGCTACAACATTGCCATGCGAATGCCTGTTTTTACTTTCAGGTGACATTGTAAACAAGAAGTGAGCAGCATTGTCTCCTGCAAATGTAAGCAAACCTGTTTGTCTGAGTGACTGGCTGAACAAGAAGGAGAACTGAGTGGACTTACAGGCTCTAAAAGTTTTACATTGTTTTATTTTTGAATGTGTCTGTTACAGCTTTCCCCCTATTCCATTTTGTTTCTTACAGCTGTCCCCTTACTCCATTTTGTTTTTGTTCTCCTGTGGCCACCCCTCCCTGGCTGTTAAGTTGTTTACCAGGGCCACTGCCCTTCTCAAAAGGGAGGGCCCCTTAAGTTGTTTACCAAGAGCCATTGCCCTTCACAAAGGGATGGCCACTTGTGCTGCGTGCTAAGTGGGACAACTTCCCTGTTCAAAGGGTTGGTCCTGTTATCATCTTGTTAAACCTGGGCTCGGTGTAGGGTAGGCAATGTCCAAAGCTGTAAGACCTAATGTGTTTTTGAGATCCTGGGCATGAGTCATAGGCCTCATGTGCTTCTGAGTCATGAGGTGGAACTCACGCCTATGGTCCAGGACTCTGCCCAGGCATGTCTCTATGCTCACCTGCAGTTTTTCCCTGTAACTCCTCCCCTGTGACAGAGGGAGCCTATCAGGATTACTGGCGGGGAAACTGCCTGAGTTTGCCTTTAAAAACAGGCATTTTTGAAACAAACATCAGAAAAGTTCCTGCATTGCTACCTGATCTGATCAGCCAGGAGTTCTGGGGGGTCCTTCCTCCGCTCTCGTTTTATTTTTGAGCGTACCCCCGTTTTAACCCACCACCCCACGAAGAACGAACTGCTGCCTGAAAGACCTCCTGATTATCAGGACCGTACCGAGCCCTCCTGGCTTCTTCTGATGTTGATTTCTGCTTCTGCCTTTGCTGCTGCCTTGGGGACTGGTGAGAATCCCTCTGTGAAACTTTCTATACTTAATTACTTTAGCTGCTGGCTCTGTTTCCCCAACACACAGACTCAAACTAAACCTCTCAAACTCCTTGGTCTGTGTCTTAAAACCTCTCTCAAACTAAACCTTGGTCTGTGTCTTAAAACCTCTCTTAGACTTAAACTAAACCTTGGTCTGTGTCTTAAAACCTCTTTTAAACTAAACCTTGGTCTGCGTCTTAAACCTCTCAAACTCCTTGGTCTGTATCTGTAATTTGTTTCTTGCTTTGCAGCACCTTTGCTGCTAGAAATAAGCCTGTGCCTCCCTTAGAGCTGTATCCTGGGCACACACCACTCTGCCCTCTGAAACTACCCCTAGTATAAGGTGCACCCATTAGGTTAGATTTTGTCTTTTAGTCTAGATAAGTTGTAATTTCATTTTGCATAGCTGTAGTTAAGTTAGGTTTAGGAAATTGCTTACATTGTACCCTGTAAGTTAGCCTTAAAGAATTGTTGCATTGTGTTTTGTTACCTGCTAATTTGTGTAGTTTGGTTAAGTTAAATCATAGATAAGATTTTACTGTGTTTTGTATAATTGTCTCTCTGCTGTTTAAACTTGCAGCCTGTCTGTTCCGTGTCTCCCTGAGTCTAAATCTCCCTCCACCACGTGCTCCTCTTCCCCCATCCCCCAACCTTACTTATCTACCACTTTCTTTCTCTCTCTCTCTCTCTCTCTCCCTCTTTGCTGTTTCAACTTACAGCCTGTCTTCTCTCTCTCTCTTTCTAGGATAAAACCCCATTGGTCACCCATTTTCTCTCTAACACACCTCACATTTTACATTTACATTTTTACCTAAAATTGTTGGTTATTTAACACATTTTACCCATACTGTTAGTTGGTTATATGCTGCTGTGACACACTCTTTACATAGAAATTGTTAGCTACCTGTTACATTTATACTTCAGTGCTAATTGGTTACCAACTGTATTGTACCCCACTGTATTGTACCCCACTATTGAAACCCCCTATCCCATTTACTAAAAGAAACCCCTCCCCAATTGTCTACTTTAACAAACCCCATACCCCTCACTATTGAATTTTCCCTGTTTTTGCATTTTCTTAATAAAGTTTATTTTGCACCCCACCTGTGTGGTAATTGCTCCCCAAGATCCCACATACCTGCTGGCAGGGACAGAATGCAGGGGGGTTTTTTGTACATAACTCTACATTTGGATGTTCAACTTTCATTATAAAGAGATTTAAGTACAGTACTTGTATTAAGTGAATTGAAATATACTTTTTTTTATTTTTACAGTGCAAATATTTATAATAAAAATAAAAATAAAATGAGCACTGTATATAGTTTGTATTCTGTGTTGTGACTGAAATCAATACATTTGAAATGTGGAAAACATCCAAAAATATTTATATAAATGGTATTCTATTACTGTTTAAAAGCACAATTAATCACTATTAATTTTTAAGCCTTTTTAAGCCCCAGTAAAAAGGCATTTTCAATATGGGGCTCTTGACTGTAGGATTCATTTTGTTGCTGGTCTGACAAGTCCAGAGATTTTTGGTCATCAGCTCATGCTACAAGCTACACATTTTAGGCTCATCTAGCCCACAGTCTTTCAGGAAAAAGGCCTGAGTTTATTATTCCTTTCAGTGATACTGGGTCTTTTAGCCGGCAGTGATATAACATTCAACTTTATTTCACTGCTTTAAAAAAAAAAGAGCACCTAGTGCCAACTGAATTTTGTTGATAACAATATTTTATAAATTGAAGTAAATTAAAAAGTGAAATTAATCCTTTCCTTTCATCCTACAAACTGTCTTTTCTTGTCTGAAGGAACAGGTGCCACGCACCTTCCACCCATCACTCTCTCATATACAAAAGAGCCTTCACATTATGACTACCCTTACCTCAAGGAAAGGATTAATTAATACTGCCACAGTGATCCATCTTCTCCACAATAAGTGTCTTAAGGAAAAGATAAATGGAAGCCACCGCTGTGTCACAAGCTACTTTTATAAGCCTATGTCATACAGGTTCTTGAGTGACTCTTGCCATTAGAGAGCAGCACTAGGGGAGATCAAAGATTAGGCTACGAGCCAAGATTTGATCCTAAAAATATCTTTGTAAGGTTTTCTAATGGCGCCCATGACCATAATGTCTAAAGGCCTCATCCTGTATCCACAGAAGTGAATGGGAATCTTTCCACTGACTTCAATAGGCAGTGACTCAGGCACAAAATTCTGAAGTAGGACAAAAGATCTTTCCCAGATTCTAGAAAATGTTAGTCTCTTTCCCCCTCCTCACAATGCTTTTAAAAATCCTTTGGCTATAGTGAGAAAACTTTAGCTTTATGGTACATTACACATTTGTGTTTCCAGTGCTCAAGGCATGTGTGGATTATCAGGCATTTTTACATTACTCTGCAAATATAAACAGACTGACTGTACCTTGACTAGAACTAAATATAGCTTATGGCTTTGATGCAATATGGGGAGGGGGGACACAAATGCTGTATATTTAACAAGCTACAGGAACCAGAAAGAAATCCACATGCTAGGTATAATACACGGCAGTAAGATTTCCTGAAAATTGCTGTCTCAAACAGGTTTACTTTGGAAGAAGCAGCTGCATTTGGTTCAAAACTAGATTTCTACTCATGGCACAGTTGGTTTTGCTGGTAACATCACACAACGGGGTCATAAATGTGACATTCAGTTTCAGAGTGACGGTAACAATTACCAGGTGTACAAGCAACTCAAGAGAAAAAAATAAAATGGAACTTTCTTTTATTAGCTTCATGCCACAGCCCCAAACACACTAATTAGGGAGTAGTGTTCAAAAAGAACTAGATAAGTTCATGGAGGATAGGTCCATCAATGGCTTTTAGCCAGGATGGGTTGGGATGCGACACCATGCTCTGAGTGTTCCTAAAGCTCTGACTGCTAGAAACTGGGAATGGGTGACAAGGGATGGATCACTTGACGATTGTCTGTTCCGTTCATTCCCTCTCAAGCACCTGGCACTGGCCGAAGACAGGATACTGGGCTAGAAGATGGATGATTGGTCTGACCCAGTATGGCTTCTCATGTTCTTACACAAGACTTTCTTTTGGAGCTACTCAATAATGATCACCTAAAACACTCACACGGTTGAAGGCCAAAACCAGCTATTTATCTCAAAGCCTATATGACAATAAGCTGAGGAAAATTCACATTTAATTAAACCACTTCATCAATTTGGAGAGGTTAAGGTCAGAAAGGACCATTATATCATCTACTCTAGCCCCCTAAATCTCACAGGCCATTAAATGTCACTCATTTACCACTCCACTGAGCCCAATAACTTGTGTTGTTATCCTACCTGCCTATTTTCTCAATTTAAACCTTATGATACAAGAAGGGAGGATTTCCTTATGGCCACACAGCAGCTCCCAAGTAACTCCATACAGTAGCTCCCAAGTGACGAGCACTTCAAAGAACAGAGAATAGGGAGACCAGATGTTCCAATTTTATAGGGACTTTCCCAATATTCAGGGCTTTGTCTTATATAGGTGTCTATTATCACCACCCCTCATCCCAGTTTTTCACACTTGCTATCTGGTCACCCTAGACCAGAATTTTGAATGCCACTTCCAAAGCCTTTCACAACTGAAGAATTAAAGCTTTTTTCCAAAAAAGGTGGGTCAGAGTCAGTAGATTTTACATGGAATGTTAAAATACAACACTGTTTTGCTCAGGTGAATAAAAGTAGCAAGAGTGTAGAATCTAAATGGAATTTTAGGAACTAGTTTAAAAATGGGCTCTGTTGACCATGATATGTGGAGCACTAGTGGACTGATCACATGATGTTCTTTGTTTCCAGTTGCTCATCAACCAGGAGCTGTAACCAAGGAGAAGAGTTGCCACCAGAACAGTTAAAAATAATGAAGTAAATACTTTCCTAATATTTCTCTTTTGTAAATAAATCTTGTTATCAGTAGATAATATGCCTGTCTATATATTTCAGATTTGACTCCTGCCTGGCTTGTAGCTCTGACCTCAGCAGCCTGCCTTTTGAGCTCCCCTTCCCCAGAAGCAAAGCCCAATACTTTGTGGTGTTGAAGGTTACACTCAATACTTCCTATTCAGTGTTATGCGATTGCAAATGTGAGAGATAATTCAGGTGACTATAAATAGCAAAGGAGTTGTTCCCAAGACACTCACTTTTCAGATGTCGTCCATGCCTTTGAATGATTAATTTTAATATGTCAATGTATGTGTTTTAACAAGTGCAATAAAGATGTGATAATAGAAAATACTTAGCGCTTGGACAATGCGGATCAACTTTGAGGTGTTTCACAAGCCTTTTGTCATGTCAGAAAACAAGACGACACTAATTGTAGTTTTGTTCGCATAAAAATATTAAGGAAAAAATTAAGGTTGGATGGTTGTGATAAAGTAAGCACTGACCCAAACTTGATCTGGAACTGAACTTTTTCTGAGGTTCAAATCAGAGGTGCTGACTCCATGGGTGGTCTGGGGTTGGAGCACCCAGGAAAATAAAATAGTGGGTGCTCAGCACCTACCAGCTGGCCCTGCTGATCAGCTGTTCAGCAGTGGGCAGGAGGCAGAGGAGCAGGGGCAGGAAGAGACGGTGTGAGAGTGGGGCATTGTGAGGGAAGAGGTGGAGTGAGAGTCAAGCACTCTCAGGGAAATCTGAAAGTTGGTGACTCTGGTTCAAATAATGTGATGTACTCACAAGTTATTTTGCTATCTTTCAGCTTAGTGCTTCTTGTTCCATCCATGAAAGGATGCAGAGAGTACACATCACTCAGTCTGAGTGAAAAATCAATAGGTCATCTATATTGTGATACCCATGTAAAAGTTTATCCTTTCCTGGCCTTCCGTCAGACTGATCAGCCAAATGGAGTTTGTTCCAATGTTGTACAGTAGAACCTCAGAGTTATGAACACCTTGAGAATGGAGGTTGTTTGTAACACTGAAATATTTGTAGCTCTGAACAAAATGTTCTGGTTGTTCTTTCAAAAGTTTACAACTGAACATTGACTTAATATAGCTTTGAAACTTTACCATGCAGAAGAAAAACGCTGCTTTTAACCATCTTAATTTTAAAGAAACAAGCACAGAAACAGTTTCCTTACCTTGTGAACTTTTTTAAAAAAACTTTCCCTTTATTTTTTTAGTAGTTTACAGTTAACACAATATTGTACAGTGGAACCCCGCAATACCATGCCCCGCTATAGGGTGAATCTGCTTATAACGTGGGGCGCGCCGGGCTACTGATGGCAGCGGCACACGGCACCTTGATGTCGGGCGACCACGCAATAGCATGACCCTGCGTTTACTGCAATGGGGTATTTTTGGATCCCGATCCAACTGTATTTGCTCTGTGTGTGTGTGTGTGTGTGTGTGTGTGTGTGTGTGTGTGTGTGTGTGTGTGTGTGCGCGCGCGCTGCTGCCTAATTGTGCACTTCCGGTTCCAAATGAGGCATGTGGTTGACCGGTCAATTTGTGACTCTGGTGTTCGTATCCTTGAGCTTGTACTGTAGCAGTGAAGTGCTGAAGAATTTAGGTAGGAGAGCTTTCTCTAGAAACAGCAGTTCTCAAAGTGGGGGTCGCGACCCCTCAGGGCGTCGCTGGGCACATCCTGAGGGGGTGGCAAGTCCTTATAGCCACCGAGAAGCCGTCAAATTGATTACTTCCTGATTCGGCGGCTTTTCGGTGGACATACCGAGCTCTCCCCACTGTCCACCGAAGTGCTGCAGAAAGCAGAAGCAATCACTTTGGCAGACAGTCGGGAGCGCTTGGCATGTCCAACGAAAAGCTGCCGAATGCGGAAGTAATCAATTCAGCGGCTTTTCGGCAGACACATCTGGGTCACGCCAAGAAGCCACTTCTAAAAAAAGGATTGTGGTTCTCCCAAGTTTGAGAACCGCTGCGAACCTTTCTGATCTTCATCCTTCCAACTGGCTCATCTAGCCAAATTCAGGTCAAGTTGTTATTCATCTCTAGCAACTTATTTCATAACATCACAAATTAGCATTCTACCTGTGCCCTTCAGAATACATGTATTCTCTCTAAACCATGCAAGTTAAGCCATATAAATAAAACTGCAGCATTTCTTTATCTGATCCAATTTTTTTAGTTCAGAAATGAATGATACAAACATGCTCATTTTTCTCCCAGGAGCTGCAGAGTGACTGGGAATAAAGCGAAATAATGACAATTGATAGAGAAAAAAAGACAACTGCTATATACTTTTCCATTTCTCTGGTATTATTAGCTACAGGCTTCTAAATTGTAGGATATTCCTGACAATCATACCACACTGGTCAGTTTTACAGCATCTTTCAAGCAGTTTACAAACATTGGTATGTTAAGCCTCACAACACTTCTGAAGGCATTATGTCTGCTATAAAGGTAAATACATTGAGGCCCAAAGAGATTGTGACTTGGCCATTGCTACAGAGGGAGGAAGTGGCAGAAAAGGGAACTGAACTGCGACACTTGTTCTCCATTCCCCTAAATACCAGATCACACATCCTGCCAATAATGTCAGATAGACAAACCAAGTAATCTATCTGCTGTATCCTCATTTTCCTCTACTGCGCACAGCCATTGCTTGTGGCCAGGGATTAACGGATTAACACGGGGGCTTTAGGGGCTTCAGCCCAGGGCATCGGGTTAAGGGGAAAACCCACAACAGTCTTGCTGACGGGGGGCAAAAGGGACAATTGCCCAGAAGTCCAGGGGATTTAAAAGATGCAGCGGGGCTAAGGCAGGCTCCCTACCCATCCTCCCTCTGCACTGCTCCTGGAAGTGGCCAGCGTGTTTCTGCAGCCTCTGGAGGGATATCTCTGCCCACTGCCCCTGCCAGAAGCACTGATTCTGCAGCTCCCATTGGCTGGAAACTGCGGCCATTGGGAGGTTGTGGGAGCAGTGCCTTAGGGCCAGAAGGGTGTTCCGGTTGCTTTCGGAAGCCACCCAGGGTAAGGGGTGACCCCCTAGGCCTCTCCTGAACCCTCACCCTCAGCCTATAGCCCATACCCCCTCCCACATCCAAACTCTCCCCCAGAGCCTGTATCCCACAGGGGCCCCATAGAATCTAATAGCCTCAGGCCCACAAGAGAGTTAATCCAGACCTGCTTGTGGCCATCACAATGCCCCGACTTCTGACTGCCGAATATGTTGGTGTCAAGATTCACAGAAGAGAAAAGAGCTTGGGAGGAGAAATTATAAAAGAGAACTCTGCACCTCCACCTTATGGCTCCCTTTCTCTCTCTCTCTCATCTCATCTCCTTTCTCAGTTATGACTGTGGGATTCCACTGTCTGTTTTCTATGGTAATAGAAGACATAGAACCTGTGGTTAAGAGGAAACCAGGAAGACTTAAAATCTTATTGTTCATTTTTTTTAAAAAAGTTCTGTTTCAAGATTTTGATGATGTCCCTGGGAAGTTAATTACAGCTCCCCCAAAGCCACAGACAAAAGAAACTGGGAAATAGTGGACTTAAGAGAGCATAGGTTAAACATACTAGCCCCTGTGAATGCAGAGATGCAAAACTCAATACTGTAAAAGGGGGAGAGAGAAAAAACAGGAAAGAGCTGTCCTTACAAACATTAAATACCAGGCCATTTAGCCCACTTGTACGTTGGGTTTGGAATTGAATGAATTTTTAAGGAACTGAGACCTGACCAGGAGTTGCACAGTCATTTAAAAGGTTCTGAAAAACATATAGGTAAATTTTCACTTTAAAACTTTGATCCTTTTCTACATCTATCAGAATGATCATCAAAATAAAGCTCAGGTTAGCCACTTCCACCTATAGGGCTACCTTCCACATGCCACGCCAGATTCTCTCCTGAAGCAGAACTCCACCAAGAGAACTCTGTTGGTTAGCTACAGCCAGAATCTGACCCCTGTCAGAGGAGGAAAAGGGGGTCAAGGCATACTAGAGAATGTGGCCCATGGCATTATTAGCAGTGCTGAGTTCAACCAAGGGAAGAGAATGTCAACTCTGAAAACCAGGAATTGTTCAGATCTAGATCTCTTTAAATTCCTTCCCACAAAGCCACCCCTGCTCAAGTTCAAGGAGTTTGAAGAACAGGCTCCAGTTTTGCACCATCTAATTATGAGCATATGACAGATCATCAAATATTACTGGCTAAAATGAAACAACAGGAGAACCAGCATGAGAATAATTCACTGGAAGAATTTCTTGCCTTAAGCTTTAGGCCATTAACCTCAGCTTGTCGTAAGTCCTCAGGAAGAAGGATGTTATTGCTGTTGTAGAAGAAACCTATATAAATATAAATAAATGTTCCCATTCTATTGTAGCAATGTTTCAATATCTTCTGCTTCCTTTTTCTTTGTTGTTGTTGTTATTATTTGTGGTAGTTGTCATAATCAGGCAATTTGTTCCAACAGTTGCCAAAAGAAATTAAAATTATAGGGGTTTGCTATTGAATGTACCTTGCTGCCAGGATGGATATAAGAGAGACCCCTGGATACAGATCACGTAGTTAGATACTTGTTTATATTCTTAACTGAGTGGTGTTTACTTCTCTGTTTCTTATGCCAGATGGAGTTTTGATTCATTTGTCTTATGTACAGCAGGCAACAATCCTGCAATATTAATTTCTATAAAAAGAAAATGATGGAATCAACTTCCTATTTCAGAGTGAGAAAGCTGTTACATCTCTCTACAGAAAATAGTCCCCTCCGTCTTCTCTCTTAGCTAGGGTTTTGTATCACACTCATCTCCACAAAATCTGAACCTTCGTCAAAATACAGAGCAGTGGATTTACTACTACTACTATTATTTAAAAGTGCTATGCAAGTCTCAAAACGTTCAGTATTTCAGTTTGAATAATAACTCGAGTCTGAACATTTAACTGAATCCTTTGCTTCTCTTAAGGACACAGCCATTTTAAAAAGTGAGAATGGGTTTGTTTCATTTCCGTTTTCCTGTGTCCATGTAACGTTACTACTTAATCATGATATTTCCTATGACCCACAGTATGGTTTTGGGTCTACCAAATTCTATCTCCAAAGGTGTATCACATAATAGAGACTCTGCTGGTGTAGCTGGGATTGTATTTCATAAATTTACCTTGCTTGTTCCTATTCTTATCAGCTTATTATTATACAGTTGGTTTTCTTTGCAGCAGAACGTTTTTTTAAAATTGGTGTTGCTGTGTTTCATTTCATCTTGCCTGTATATCAGTAAAACAAAATTCCTTGTTTAGTTTTGAACATTCCCCCAAGGTTTAAAATAACTGTTTAAATCCATTTTTATCCCAGTTTTTTTCTTCACATCTATAATCATTAATGGTACACACAATCCTAATAGCAAATGGCAAAATATCAGGCTAAACTCAGCTGAAGACAAACAAGCTGTGTATATACAACTAACCTGATGTTGGGCTTTGCAAATAGAAGAGCTCATTTTGGGTTCTGGAATCCTTTACGCACCAGGCTCCCTTCTTTCCTGCATAGCCCTTCCTACAAAGACAGACACTCCCTGACTTATGGGAAGGGAGATTTTCCCCCTGTAGATCCTTTTTCCCAGCTGTTGATAACCAAAGAATTTATCCATTTTGGCAATCTTTCACCTAGGTCCTACATGCCACCATGTTAGAAATTCTATTCTGGTACTTCCCTTTACCAAAGAGCCTCAAAGTAGATTATGTGAGGTTATTTCTCTCCCCTCAAGAGTAAAGAGGGAGGCGTGTGCATGGAGCTGAATGTCTCAAAGCCGTAATATTCATCAACTGTATAACTGTTCTGGTTACAATGGTCAGGGCTGGTGACAGAAATTTGGGGGGCCCCCTACTTTGATAGTTTGGGGGCCCCCCAGCCCAGCCAGCCCCCCCCCAGCCCAGCCCAGCCGGCGCTCCCCTCCCCCCAGCCCAGCTGACAGCGGCTGGGGCCCCCCCCAGCCCAGCCCAGCCCAGCCCAGCCGGCGCTCCCCCCCCTCCTCCCCCGGGTAGCGAGAGCTGCGTGAGCCGCCCTTTCTCCCCTCCCCTCCCCTCCCCCAGACAGCGCTGCGGCTGCTGGCCGGGCTCACAGCTGCTGCCGGGGCCAGGCTCGCTTGTCCGGGGGAGAGCCGCGCCACCTCCCCGCCCCTTCCTCGCTCTCCAGCGACAAGGGGGGACACAACGGGTTCAGCGGTGTACTGGGGCCCCCCTAAAGTCGGGGGGCCCGGTACAGCTGTACCCGTAGTACCCCCCTGTCGCCGGCCCTGACAATGGTTCAGGCCTTCAAGGAACAGCAATATAAACTGGGACCTTGCCCCTTACATCCTCGCAGAGGCAGAGGGGTATGTAGGGGCATGTCTACACTGAGCTCCAGAGCAATCAATACAGCACGGGTCGATTTATCATGTCTAGTGAAGATGCGATAAATCAATTGCTGAGCGCTCTCCTGTCCACCAGAGTGAAAGACGCAGGCGGAGTCGATGGGGGAGCATCAGCAGTCGACTTACCACAGTTACAACACTGCAGTAAGAAGATCTAAGTATGTCAACTTCAGCTACGTTATTCACGTAGCTGAAATTGCATAACTTAGATTGATCCTCCCTCTCCCCCAGGTGTAGACCAGGCCTAAGAGAGTGCAGGAGTGCAGTACAAATATAGGGAAGAACCAATACTGGTTGCATTAACAAATCTTCAAGCCATGGTATATTTGTTTTACTGATTAAAACAGACCTTTTGTTCTGTTGTTGCTTGCTCTGAATAGTGTATTTTTACATCTGGCTTGCCTGGGCTTTGCTAATGTACTACACAGGGTTCAGACACATCTCTATTAGCTATCTGGACTGGGAAGGTCCTGCTTCATGAGCCTCAGAACCAGCATTATATTCTTTCCAATATGCTCATCTCAAGCTGAATCCCTGATTTTCTCAAATCTCATAGCTGAACCACCATGAAATTTATCTGCCACTGAGACTTCACTCCCTCCCCAGCCCCCAAATCTGCTACAATAAAAAGCTTTCACTCTCCACTACCAGCCCCCCTTCACTCCCACCCCCACTCCCAACCAAATAAAGGAGAGAAAGACGTGTACAGTATGTAATTGGATTACTCGGTTGTGGGTTATGATGCACACAAGCAAACGCGGAGGTTATTCAGTTTCCATAGTGACTACCCTGTTGAAGTTATCTATTTTTGGAGTTCCATCACAGACCATCAATAGCCAGGGATCAGTTTGCAAGCACTCTGCCTTTTTTGACAGCTGCCAGCTAGACAACGGGGGATGAGGAAACATTACTTTTCTCCAAAATATGTTCAAATAAACAAATATGTTCAAAATATGTTAGTGTATACTAAACACAAATATGTTAGTGTATACTAAGCAAAAAAGGTACAGCTACAAAGGTTTTAATAGCAACCTCTGAGCGATTTGGGCAGTCCTCTCCCAGAGGCATGGAACCAAGCAAATACTGCACTCCGTCACCTTTATTTAAGGGAGCTTAACCCACCTGAGTGAAACTATGAGATCTAGGACAAAGAGCTCTTGGCAATTAACACTGCCTTTGAACAGTGGTGTCTCTACTTGGAAGGGGTCCATCATCCAGTTCATGTATTTACTGAGTTCAAGGCCATAAACCATGACCTCTCCAGTGGGCCCTATTCTTCCCCTGGTTCAACTTTACCTTCAATTATCTCCCTGGAACTAGAAACAGCAAGGCTGACACCTTGTCCCCAAAAGGTATAGCTCTAAACCACAAGGCCCTAGTCTAGAGCCAGCTCACATCCTCAAGTCTGATAATTTCCTTCAGGTGACCCACTGCCAGGACCTGCTGATGCTTATCTGCTCTGCCTCTGGAGTTCCACCAAATGAAATGACCATTACTGAACAAGAAACACATGGCACCCAGGAAGGGATCACGTTTGTCAGTGACCACATCTATGTTCCCCCTGGACCTGCAAGAGTGGCTCTTCAACTATGCCAAAACTCCTCCCACGAAGGACACTTGGGATGACATAAAACATAACAATGAACATCCGGTACTTCTGGTGTCCCTATATGCATCCCACAATAGGGACCTTTGTTGCTTACTGCCAGGCATGTGCCTGCACCCTGATCCCATGCCAGAAAGTCTATGGTCTCCTCCAACTTCTGGGCATCCCATCTCAGCCCTAGGAGGCCATTTCCTTGGACTTTGTGGTAGAACTATCAAAATCCAGTGGTTTCATGACCATCCTGACAATGGTGGATTGCTTTTTCAAAATGTCCCACTTCGCTTCCTGGTTTGGTGTACCCTTTTCAGGGTTTAAATCACCCAGCTCTGGCTAAGCAATGTAGTCTATCTTTATAGCCTCCCAGATCATGTCACCTCTGACCAGGGGGCCCAGTTCACTGCCTGCTTCTGGCACTAGGCCAGGGGTCAGCAACCTACGGCACACAAGCTGATTTCTGAGCAGTTCAGCCCGCCGCTGCTCTGGGGTTCCCGCCGGGGTCCTGCCGCTGGCCCCACTCAGCACCCGCTGTTGGCCTGGGTGAATGAACCTAGGCTGGCAGGGGGCTGAGACCCTAGCTGGCAGGAGCCCCCAGCGGGCTGAGCTACTCAGCGCACCACTGCTCTGGGGTTCCCGCTGCTGGCCCCTTGCCAGCTGGAGTCCCTCAGTGCTTACTGCTGGCCTGGGTGAATGAACCCTGCCTGGCAGCATGCGGAGACCCCCGGCTGTCAGGAGGTTGCTGACCCCTGTATTAAAATGTAACACTGGCACCCGAAGCCTTAAATTCGAGTGCATAAATGAAAACACAGCACCCCACTTATGAAAGGTTGCCGACCCCTGCACTAGGCCCTACATCTATTGGGGAAGAGGAGCACATTGAACCCTGTCTACCATCCTCAGTCAAATGTTCAAATGGAAAGAATCAACCAGATCCTAGAACAGATACCTAAGACGCTACACCAACCGTCACTAGGTTGACCGGTCTATGCTGTCACCATATGCTGAGTTCTTGTATAATAATACTGACTATGCAACCATAGGTCACAGCCCCTTCTTTCTTAACTATGGGTACAACCCTTTATTTCATCCACAACTATCAACATCCTCACCTCCCAAGAGGCGGCGAAGTAGGACTACAAAAGGCATATGGACCAGCATAAGCAATAGGCTCTACCTACTCTACTAAAAAGCTATGAATTTCTATTGACAAACAGAATCTCTCAGAAACTAGACCACAGGTTCCTTGGCCCATACCAGATTTGGTGACAAATCAAACTGGTCATCGTTGAGCTCCAACTCCCTCGAGTCCACCTTGTATTCCATGTCTCACTCATAAAGCCCTACACTGAGAACACATTTCCCCATAGACTCCAGTCACCACTCCTACCAGTACAAGATCAGAAGGAATACATTGTCCACAAAGTCCTTGATTCCAAAGACAAGCGGTGTAAATTGTGGTACCTGATTGACTGGGAAGGTTACGGCCCAGAGGAATGCACTTGAGAGCTAGCTGAGAACATTCACTCTTCTGCCCTGGTTCAGGTCTTCTATAGGAGCCACTCTGAGAAACCTGGACCCTGTCACCCAGAAGGAACCCCTAGGAGAGGGGATGATGTCATAACCCACAGGCCTTGAACGTTGGCCTACCGGGTTCACAGGAGCAACCACACTCCAGCCCATCCCTTGGCAGCCTGCTGACAACTATTTACCCAGGACTCATGAAGCCAGTCCCTGTTTGAGGATCCACCACTCAGGTCCTATTGGCGGAGTCCCACTGGCCTGACTTAAAACAGCAGCAGGAAGAGAAAGCTGTCTGAACAAGTGAGATCCACTCTACTCTGGGCCATGTGCTTCCCACTGCCACTCCCCCATATTGACTTCGTAGCATCTGACCTGTGGTTCTGATCTCAGGTTTGTCTCCTGCTTCTGATCTCCTGGTATCCTGACCTGGCCTGACTCTGGACTCCTGTCTCATGACTGAGGACTCCTGCTCTGACCACTAGATCTGGCTGCCCACAAACCAAGCCATGACAGCAGTTTATACATTCAATGCAAGGTACAGATATTGTCTCATAAATCACACTCCACTGGCAAGTTATTCAGAGAAAAATTAAAAAGAAGAAAGGAAAATGCAGAATTCATGTTGTATAGTCCCGCAGAGAGACGCTGCTCCAATATGCTCACCTTTGGATAGTGTCCTCGTTCCTATCAAATCTTCTGGCACAGTTAGACGATCCCTGCTGCTGTCTGATGAAGTTGTGTCTTCACTTAACAAAGAGTTCTGAGATCCATTATTAGATTTGAGAAGCCGGATTTCTGTCATTTCATTACAGTCCGCCATTGGACGATCATCAGCATGAATCTGGACACAGAAGGATAAAGGTTGATCAACCTCTTCCGTGTTAACTATGTCAAGCCAAGACTGTCTCTCCGGATGAGCCATTTTGGCTAGCAAGGAAGATGAGGAATCCTGTGACTTCATGGTGCTTTCCAGAGAGGAGAGAGAACAGGATGCTTCACTTGATAGAGGCGAGATCAACAAGGGCTGCTGCTGAGCCTGTTTTCCGGAACAAATTGGGGGTGGGGGGGGGAGAAATAGTTATCCAACTTTTCTTTTATTATAATGGCCCATGAAATAGGAGATAATGAGATATAGATATAGGTCACGTTTTGCACAAAGTTTCCCACATTTTCAAAGTATGCAAAGAAGCTCATGGTCACAAATCCATCACTTCTCTCCATACACACTTTCACACACCCCAAAGTGCACATTCTCTTTTGAAAATGTGGGCATATGGCTTTCAAACATCAGCTAAGGCCTTTTCTATACCAGGGACCTGCTCTACTTAAAGCCATTGATTGCCAGTAATAAGGAGTGTAGACATGCACATCCAACATTTGCACTAGTGAGACTTTCCCCAGTTTCAAACAGGGGGAAACTCAACCAGTGGAATGCTTATGTTTTGTATTTGGTCTTCTTGGTACCTCAAACTTCAATAGATTTTAGTTCTCCCAGCTTTAATGAGCAAAGTTTTGGTGACTACAGGTGTCTGTCCTACATGTGTTACAGGCCTTGTCTATACTAGGCAATTGCACTAGTGCAGTTACACTCACAGCTGTCCACCAATGGCTAAAATCAGGTCAAAACCCATTGTACACTATGCCCGAGGAACAACAGGCAAGGTCCTTCACAAGAAGCTTGTAGTGGGGTGGCTGAGTATGTAGTGAGGTATTGAGTAGGTAAATCGGAAGCGTTTTGTTCACCCTGTCTCCTGACACATGAGCAAAGGGGCAATTAATGAAAGTAAAGAGATGGCAAATTCAAAACTGATAAAAGGAAATATTTTTCTACAGACAACAATTAGACTGTGGTATTGCCACAGAATGTTGGTGGGACTAAGAAATTAGCAAGACTCAAAGAGGGACTAAACATTTATATAGATAATGGCATCTTGCATTCAAACAGTTGATGTGAAAAATAAAAAGAGTATTGGAAGGGAGGCAAAACCACATGTTTCAGAGTATAAACCAATCTCAAGCTATTCAGGATTAGGATGAGCCCTTTCTGGAAGCTTATTATCCCACATCTGCCAACTGTGGGGTTCTTGCACCTTTCTCTGAAGCATTTAGTACTGACCACTGTCAGAGACTCGATGGGTCACAGCACTGAGCCAGTATGGCAATTCTTATGTGGGGTGGGGTGTTCACCCCACACCAGAAAGAATGGGGTTAAAAGCAGCGTAGGGAGGCTACAGACGGAACAGCCAATCAGGGACCAGCAGGCTTACATAAGGGAAATGCAGGGCCTGAGACTTTCAGTTGCCAGAGGAAGCCCAAGGAGAGAGGACTGTATTCTTAGTGGGCTGCAGGAGGGTAGCACTTTGAGCAGAGCAGCTGCTGTCAGGGACCAAGGGAGCCAGAGGGAGCTCCTGGCTAGCTGCCGGGACACTAGCTGTAGGCTCTGAGAGGAAGGTGAAGAAGGTACAGTAAACCCTCGATTTAACGGACCTCGATTTAACGGACTTCGGATGCAACGGACAAAATTTCTAAGCAAGTCTGATGCATCCAAAATCCATTTGTCGCGGGCTGGCTGCCGGCTCCCCGCTGCCGCCCAGGTCCAGGCAGTGGGCAGGCTGGCTGCTGGCTCCCGGCTGCCACCTGGGTCGGACCCGGGTGGGCTGGCTGACGGTTCCCGGCTGCCGCCCATGTCCCAGCAGCTGGGATCCGGGCGGGCTGGCTGACGGCTCCCGGCTGCCACCCGGGTCCCGGCAGCGGGCGGGCTGCGGAGCTGCCACCCCGCCCCGACCCTGTGGCGGTCGGGCTGCTGCTCCAACAGCTCGTTTTTTTTATTATTATTAAATAACGGACTTTTTCATTAAACGGACACCCCCTCGCCCGAATTAGTCCGTTAAATGGAGGTTTTACTGTACTGGGACTGTGGGGAAGTGGCTCAGTGAAGTGAAGCAGTATTGCAGGAGCAGTTAAGGCGAGGCAGCGGGAGGCTTCTATCTATAGGGTTCCTGGGCCAGGACCCAGAATAGGCCCGAGTCCTCCCCACTCACTGGGGAAGTGGCTGGAATATAAAACTGGGAGAAACTTCCCCTCCCTGAAGGGGAAAAACACGAATAGTGATGGAGTCAGAGGGCTAAGTCATAAAAAGGATGCTGGACTGGGGTAGATCTATAAGTGAAGACAAGGACAGGAGAGACACTACCAGGAGAGGGTGCACCAGATGAGGCACCGCTCTCAGGAGCAAACTACATCACATTGTGTTCCTAAAATAGGGGCGAGATCTGTAATGACCAGAAGAGAGAACATCAAAACTGGGAGCACTGAAAAATGTTGAAGTTGGGTTACTAGGGAAACCTCCTGGCTAGGCAAGACAAACATAACACATAATCATATCCTTAGATAAAGGCCAGTCTAATATACCTATCAACAATACACTAAAGAGCCATAGATTAACAGCATATCTAAAAAACAAATGCAACATTTTATATTATGCTGTACACACTTTTACAATGCAATGCTGCTGTAACAGGCACTATTTCCTTTTAAAGTTGGGGGGAGAGAGAAATGAAGCACAGTTTTTTCCTGGGGTGTAATTAATCTTTTGCAGAAGAAAAGGAGATTTGATCAAAATAATCCTGGGTAGAGCTACGGGATAAAACTGATTTTTCAGTCACTGTCTGGTCTGAAAAATGTGGGGGGGGGGGGGGGAGAGATATCCGTTTGCGTTGAACAGAACTGATTTTTTTTAAAAACAACAAAGAGTTTTGTAGCACCTTATAGACTAACAGATTTTAGGGATCATGAACTTTCGTGGGCTAAGACCCACTTCATCAGATGAATGTTGTGGAAATCTCCAGAGGCAGGTATAAATATGTAGGCAAGATAGCAAGGTAAATTCAATTGGGGGAGGGGGGGGGAATGGGGGGGGGGAGCGAAGCCCACTTCCAGCAGGTGATCTGGAGTTGTGAAGAGTTGCCAAGAGAGGAGAAACTGCTTTTGTAATTGGTGAGCTATTCACAGCTAATATTAAGTCCACACCTAATGGTGTCAAATTTGCAGATGAACTGGAGCTCAGCAGTTTCCAGACTTCAAAGAGAAACTGCTGAGCCCCAGTTCATCTGCAAATTTGACAACATTAGGTTTGGACTTAATATTGACTGTGAATGGCTCACCAATTACAAAAGCAGTTTCTCCTCTCTTGGCAACTCTTCACAACTCCAGATCACCTGCTGGAAGTGGGCTTCACCACCACCCCTGATTGAATTTACCTTGCTATCTTGCCTACATATTTATACCTGCCTCTGGAGATTTCCACAACATTCATCTGATGAAGTGGGCCTTAGCCCACGAAAGCTCATGATCCCTAAAATCTGTTAGTCTATGGTGCTACAAGACTCTTTGTCGCTTTTGCAGATCCAGACTAATACGGCTACCTCTCTGATACTGATTTTTTTCAGAATTTCAATAAATCAAAAAGGTGGGGAAAAAAATGTATTTCATGTCAAACAAAAGGTTTTGTTTGGGTATTTTTAATAAAAGGAAATGAAGGGCTAGATTGACAAAACAGGAGGTGGGGGGGGCAGAGGTGATTCATAGGGGGTTATGTGCCCCCTCATTTGCACCTTGGTTTATATTGAGAATGCTCAGAAACACTGCTGAAACTGGCTGCCCTTCCTCTGTCGCTGCCTGCCCCCCCCCCCCAACTATTGGCAGGCACAGGTGCCGTTATATCCAGTCGCCGGGTAGTTAGGGCACTTCCCAAGGATGTGGAGAGCCAGGTTGAAATCCCCTTTCTGGAGCAGATATTTGAAACTCAGACCTTCCCTCGCCCAGGTGAGTGACTTAACCACTAGACTGTCTGGAGTGGGTCTCTCCATATCTCTACTGTTCCACTTTGTATAAAATATTCTTTGGGCCAGAGAAAGGGACTAGGAATGACTAACTCAGTGGTTCAGGCGCTCACCTGGGAAGACTGATGCCCAGGTCCGGTGCCAGCTGCAAAGTAGGGGTTTGAACCTGGTTCTCTCATTTCTCACATGAGGGCATAACTATAGGGCATGAAGAAGTCACTGACACCTCCACTAGCTCCAATTTTGTGAATGGTTAGTAAATCCCTTTCTGAATCTAGCCCCAACACTGAAATGTTCCAGTCTGATAATGACAAAAGAGTTTATTTTGACATTTCCAAATATTTTCTTTTTTTGTTTTGACAGAAAAAATTCACGGACTTTAACAAGAATTTGTGAAATGCTTTGGCCAGCCCACATCTGCATATTTCATTAAAAAAAGGTCAATCCAAAAAATTTCATCCTGCTCTAACCCTGGGACTCTGCTTGTAGCACTGATGCATTCTGGTAACTATATTAAAAACACTTTTTCAGAGCTCTTGAGCCTAACCCAGCTGCTTACAGAATTTAAATTATTTATACCATCATAAATTTTATCTGCTAAAGTCAGAAGTTCCTCATGGTATCCCAAGAAATAAAGCTGGCAATTTAAGTAAAGGAGAGACACTGGCCAAGTATTTGTACCTCAAACCAGTAGAACTAAAACATAAAAATGAATGCCAATGTGATGTTAAAGCGACAAAGAGCCTTGTAGCACCTTACAGACTAACAAATTTTAGGGATCATGAGCTTTTGTGGGTTAAGACCCACTTCATCAGATGAATGTTGTGGTAATGTGATGTTAATGTTCTGATTTTCAAGGCTCAAAAATCAGGAAGGAAAATGTTGGAATTTACATATGTAAAAGAAAGCCTTAACAATATCTGAACTTTGCATCTGTTTGAAGGATCTCTTTTTCTTTTCATTTGGTATTAAAGTGAAAAAGGAGGCAGGGAATGGTAGAGGAAAAAATACTCTTCTAGCTGTCTATTTTTATTTTTTAAAAAGATATCCAGTATTTACCTAAGCTACCATAGTTGTTGCTTTGGAGCTATTGCACGCTTCCATATACTAGTAAATCTCCACTTTAGAGACATTTTTTAAAGCAGATGTTTGATTAAGGCAATCCTTAGGATCCCACTGGAGATCAATGAGTCTTTAGGGCCTCCTTTAGAGAGAAATTACTGACATGAAACACCTTAACTGTCCTCTTGGGACCTCTGCAGTCTTATCTCAAGGTAGCTGCTGTTCCTCACATGTGGGGAAACGTAACACACATGAGCAGCAACAATTTTTGTCCTACAAATGTCCAAAAGGACTTGTTTTTAATATTTTATTTTCAGAAATATCCAGGAGCACTACTCCACATGGTAGACTTATGACCATTCATGTTTTGTTTTTAAACTATCAAACTGATTTGGGGTTAGAGGAGGATGAAGAAGCAGCTGAAACATTACACTAGGAGTTCAGCTCAATCCTCACTGCTCTAACAGACACCACGAACTGAACTAGCTGCCTATTGGTGTCTGGAGAGAGGTTAAGATGCTGGTTTTGACCTTTAAAGCCTCAAGTGGATTGTGGCCTTGCTGCCTGAGAAGCCATGGTTTTCAAGAGAGCCTAAGTGGCTCTAAAGCTTTAAGTATATAGCCCAGCTTGAGGAGACATACTTGTACTAGCTTTGACCAAGTATGTACCTATGGCCTTGGATGGGCTCATACTCAGGGTGACTAGCTCCTCCTGCTGTTAACACTGCATGGGCTATGCTAACTCTTAAGCACACTGACTCATTCGCATGTACACCTTCCAGTTCTCATGTAGACAAACCCTCAGAAGCGCAAGTCCCATTTTCAAAAGTGGGAGACACCTAGGCCCCTAAGTGTCATTGAAAGACACAAAGATTTAGGCTCCCAAGTGTATCACTTTTGACATTGGTTTGTGTTCCTAAGATAAATGTTATTCCTAATAAAAATTAGGAAATAGGCAACTAGGGTATGGATTCCAACCTGGTGTGTGTCCCAAAGAGCAGATTTTCATACAAGAGCATCCAAAGTTTGGCAAACTTCAGAGATTTATAGCATAAAAATTCTACACGGAAGGCACATGTCAAAAAGCATTACTTCACATACCTTCCCAAAACCAGCGGCTCCATTTCAAGCATTACCCCAGCATGAGACATGCTGTTCATTTGTCCACTGGCTCTGCTGCTCCAACAGCTGCCTCTGGCAATTTGTGAAATTTTGGCCAAGGAGGACTTTGATATCACATTAAATCAGGTCTGCTGGGGTCTGTGTGCTCTGCTAGCTGTGACTAGTAAGTAGCCAGAAAGCTGTGGGTAGGGCTGATCAGTGCCAATCAGTACATAGCCTACTGACCAGCTCTAAAAAAAGACTGTGTTGCTTTGTGGATAATAGGCTTGTTTCCATCAGGAAGGTGATGTGGGGGTGGGGAGATGAAAGCTAAAGGGGGAAGAGGGTGGAAGAAAGGAAAGAGGAGCTTGATGAGGAGAGGGATCAAGGAAATGTGAGTCACCACAACATCCATCCTGCTCACACCCCTCCAACTCCCCCACCTTGCTAAAATCCTAAAGCCAGCCTGAGTCCTGACAAAGTGGATTTCACATAGAACAGAAGAACATATGGGAAGGAGACAACCAGTGATGGCCTTTGCAGTAATGGAGTGGCAAGGTACTGGCATGCCAGAAAGAGATTATTAAAAATAGTACATGATTAAACCCACCTATGGAGAAATGCAGAGCTATTCAATTAAAATCTTAAGATCAACACAAGGGAAGGGCAGCTACAAGTATTGTAACAACCCATTTGCTTTTAAACTGGCATTCTTAAGACCATGATTCACTGCAGTATAAAATTCAAGATACTTTATTCATTACTAGCCTTTGACCCAGAATAAATCTTTGAGCAGAGTCTTTAAGATTCTCATTTTCTGTGCTATTTATAGCCACTAGACCACATTTAACTTTCAGTTAGTGCAGGGAATAAAGTATCTTGATTTTTACATGCCAATGAGCAATACATGTTCCAGGAGTGCCAGGTGGGTTGTTTTACAGTGTTTAACATTTGATTTAGGAGAGGAAGTGCAGATTAATTTATCTGACTGAAACAGAAGGGGAAATAAGTGAGCGTGTGACACATAATCCTAACTTTATAAAAGCAAATTTAGGGTTGGTGCAGGGTGCCAGACATACATCCCTGCAGTGCAGACAGATTCTCTTTTTATCCACAGAACAATACTCACAACCACAGTGTAAGCTTCACTGACTAACCCACGTGCTTCAATGTATCCAGGAAGCACCACCTCCATTGGTGAGGAGGTATTTAGCATTTGACTTTTTGATTGGGAAAAATCAATATGGGAGCCTCTTAGTACCAACCATGCTCATGTTTATTGTGATGTGGATACCTGTTTACTAGGAACTGATAATAAGACCAGTTCATTTCACGTCACTGCACTCCTTTTTGATATTAACAACTTTAATTTATTACTGGCCTGGGGTGGATTATTCAGATTGCACTAGTGCCCAAAACATACTAGGCACTTACAAAGTAAGACATAATGCAAGACCCACAACCACATGCACATACACTCACTTCAGCTCCAAATGTTTTAGGTCTCTCTCATGAACCCACTCCTTACACACGAGATAAGTAGATAAAAATATATAGCTAGAGTTTCTGTCTAGAATGTTCCCCAGTTCCCTCCTGCCTGGCTTGTGTTATAGATTAAAGTAAACAGCTCCTGGGTGAGGGGAAGGGAACATAAAAACAAACATCAGTCAAATCAACTCTTGCCACTAGTTGCAGCGTTGTTGACACTTGCCATTAAACAGCCCCTTAGCCTGAGCCCTGTAAACTCAAGTCAGCTAGCCACAAGTTTTTAACTGCAGTGTAGAGATACCCTTAAAGAGTCTAAAAAGAAAGGGAAATGAGGAGGTGGGTGGGGCAATGTGCAGCAACATGCAAGGAAGGCTGATTTTTGTTTTTATGTTCCCTTCCCCTCATACAAGAGCTGCTCACTTTAATCTATATCAGAAGCCAGGCAGAAGGGAACTGGGGAATATTCTAAACAGAAGCTCTTCAGGGAAACAGAAAGAAAAAGACAGACCGTCTAGTTTTAGTAATAGTACTTTTTTCCTTCTTCTAATTGTTTGTTTGGCTGTTCAGTTTAGAAGAAAGTGATCTTTTATTGTTGACACGACATCATCCTCCCTTCATTCATCTCTCTCTCTCTCACACACACACACACACACACACTGAATTAAAGCAATAATACATTTCTGTTATGTAAAACTGTAAACATGAATAATTCAGAACAGACCCTGGATTTGGCCTGACCATTAGAAAGAAATATGTCTCTCAGTCTGCTGAGTTAATGCTAATTGAAATATGCCTATCAGTTTACAAGGTCTGTGTTAATGGTAGGAGAACATCCCAAAACAGAAAGTCTGTTCTAAAGTAATAAAATAACCATTAAGGACAGCTGTTGTTACAACTCTGTGTTCCAAAATTCAGAAATAAAATTTGTTAACCCCAAACACTTGCATTCTTCTCTTGCTTGTTCTCTTTTCATATGTAACAAGTGGTAGGAATGGGCATATTAAAGTCTGTCATGCCCTAATGATTCTAAAATAGTCGTGGTAAAAAAATAAATAGGTAATAAAATCTAAAGGTAATAAAAAATGTTAAGTAAAATAAAGTGTAATTGCAAATGCATGTTTAAATAAATAACAAAAGATTAAGGTGCCAGCCTTAAAATAAATAAAACTACCCAGGACCGTTTGGCCAACAAATGTGCTGGGTGAAATAGCCTGATAATCCTGAGGGTACACCAGAATCCACCCACAACCGCCCCAAGGACGGGGGGGGGGGAGGAGGGGGGCAAAGAACTGAAAACCAAGATAACAAGCAGCCGTCATTGCTGTGCCATCTGCATGATTGATTATCACTTGAAACGCGAGTACAGCATGACAAGGCAAACCCCATAGACTTGTATGAGGATGAATCGCTATAGAAACAGACCCTAAAGACTGGGGTCTTTGGTTACGCAACCAACTTCCAGGGGCATTGAATGCGCATCTGACAAGGCCCTGCTCCATCCTCACGTCCAGGCCACCTGGTCAGTGACTTGGCATGAGCAACTTCTAGGTTGGTAACTATAACAACCACCTTACAGAACTTGTGTGTGTATGTAAATAAATGTGAGAGTCAATGAAATGTTATAAATATAACTGATTGTTTACTCTGATTATTGTGAATACAGAAACAAACGTGCCATATTGCCTTATCTCCTGAATAAGATCCTGCTGGTTTTTATTTTCTATTACACACACACACACACACTTCAGTTCCAACAGTTTTAGGTCCCCCTTTCAACACAAAACCCCCTCTTTCCATGCTAGTGACAAGCTTACTCATGTGGTAAGTAGATAAAAATTGATATGCTGGGTGACCATCAGCTAGATTCTTTTTAGTATCACAGAAGAAGAGTGACCATTTAATTCCCTCCGTCTTTGGGAGGGAATTAAAGGAGGACAGGGTAGCGCCCTCCAACTTTCGTTCTAAAATGATAACTTTTGGTTTAGTTCTTCGTGCAGATTAATCATTTTGTCCATGTGTTCAATTCTCAGTGCACGGTCATGGAGAAGGTTGACATGCTAGTCTGCACTGTCACAGGAAGGAGGGAAGGAAAGGAGGAGAAGGGTGAAGCAAAATAAGCGCATCCATATTTCAAGGCAGATTAAATACATACTTACAGCCCTTATTGTAAAATTATTAGTCAGACATGCACCTACTGAAGAGGGTGTGATGACATCTGTGCCAGCGGTTTAGCAATTGGAAACAAGCTAATTACTGTATTACATACCGAATGAGGAGGATGTGGCTGTTCGGTGTATGGAGGGGGTGGAGTCTCTCCTGCTATTTCTGGATCTTCATGTTCACTCTCACTGTAGCATTCTAGGGGAAAAAAGAGTAAAATGAAAAAGAATAGACACCCATTTATTACTCCCCGCTTCTCAGCAGTTGAAGATTATTATATGATTATATTCAATTATATGATGGAGTTGCCTTCGATTGCAGGAAACGCCATTCAGTGAATCCAGGAGGTCCCTTCCAGTCCTATGTATTTTGGTCTGAAGGCCAAAACCCGTTGTCTTAATGTCTCCTACAGCAGCATCTCCTCATTGCTATTTTATGACAACTTGCTTTGAAAAGTATTTTTACATTTCTATGGTTATGGCAGGAGTCATCAGATGGCACTGCCAGAGACAGTTTTACCAGTTCCTTTTCTTGGCACGTGAGCAGTTTTCAGTCTGAGGAAACTCTGTGGCATTAGTTTTGCAATTTTGGGGAAGCTGTGGCAAGCAGTAGGAAAGTTTGTTCCCTTCCTTAGTCTCTCTATCTCGTGTCATTTCCTGGGGCAGAGTTTCTCCCCAGGAAGGAGGCATTGGTGTTTTGGCCAAAATTCCTGGAAGAGGGTGATTTCCTGTGTGCTGTTTGTGACCATCTTCATTCTAGGATTGATGTACACAGGGTCAAATAAATAAGTTGCACTAAGAATACACTCAGACTCCACCTCACTATTTTTAATACCCGCAGGAAAGACCTGAAAGGCCCCAACATCTGCTACTGCTCAGCAGAGGGACAACAATATGACTCAAAAGGAAAATAGCAGGGGAGTTAGTGGAAGTATTCACTGCTGCCACTTGGGAGGGTTTTTTTTTTAAATGTACATTAAACAAACAAAGCATTCACAAACATGGAATAGGTTCTAATCCAGCTATCCTCTTTTACAGACCAAGAAATTGAGACACAGAGCTTAAAATGATGAAGTGGCAAAGGAAATTAGCATGCTGTTTGTCCTAACTCCCAGGGCCCTGCTGTAATCACTGAAAAACACTGCTTCCACAGGATTAATCCCTAAGCAGCAGCCACAAGCACTGCAGATTCAAACTCTGAGCAAGCATTTATATGAGAGACTTCATTCTGTTTGAATGCTTTCCTGTACCACATACCATGTGCAACAGAGTACACACGGACCCTGGGCCTGTACATCTGATCTGAACCATAGTGTGGTTAGAAAGAATCAGTTAAGCAAAGTGTAATGACGACAACATCAGTGGGTGTTGGGAGACCAAGGTACAGACTGCCCTTGTGGTTTCAATTAGAACCAGTATTCTTCACTTCCTCTTCTAGGCTGTTGCACAATACGATTATGTGCTGCTAAACAGCAGCAGAACTCATCTGGTGGAAATACCACCTTACTATCTTTGACTCCCTCACAGGGAGTTTGTGAGGTTTCTCTTTTTATATTAATGAAAGCATTTTGTGGTTATTGAACTTTATGGCACCATACAAGTGTGAAGCATTATGAATCAGTATCACCATTTGGTAACAATCGATTATCATATCTTTCAGATCAGATTTGGTTGTACTTCCCCCCCCCCCTTTTATATATGGAAAACTGTGCATGTCACTTTTTTGGTTCTAATAATTTGCCTGTCAGCAAAAAGCATTGATGTGAAGATTTTAAGCAAAAGAAAGATATCACAAAGATGTTGATGAAATGAAATTCAGGGGATTTGCCAGGTTTTGTGTAGTGTTGCACATGTTCTCATTTTACTATTGGCAGAACTAGAGGATTGTTTTAGTTATTTTTACCATAGATATGGTTTGTTTATTGCAAACTTTGGCCAGTTACATATTTTAAAATCATGTTTAGAATAACAAATTGAAATTTTATGCAAGTAGAAACATTTTAAAAAAATCAAAGGAACTACTGATTAACAAATAAAATATTCTGTGGCTTATCTTTTATTCACACACATGACACCGGAAAAGTAAAATCTATATCTGGTTTCTGTTACAGATATATTTGGTATAGTTATGATGTGTGACACTCAGGGAAAAGTTACAGTGCTGGAAACTGTAGCATGTCCTTAGGCTATGTCTGCATTTTCCCAAACTGCGGGGTGTGCCCACTTAGTTAATGGGAGGAAGATGGATACACACACATCAGGAGTATAGGGCAGGAGATGGGGAGGGGTGCATTTTCCTGAAAACAGCAGTGCGGGGTGTCAGCTTTAAAAAGTTTGGACAATACTTGACAATGTTACGTTTATTCTCACGATGAAGTGCTAGCAACTGTCACCTGCTGCAAAGGTTAGCTGGGACAGGACAGGAACGCTCATCTGCTTCCATAGTTCCCATTAAGCTCAGTTCACTTTCCTAATTTTAATTACTTCTTATTTTCTTAACTCTGCTCTGGCTTCAACTGCTTCTCTAAACACAGCCAGCATACTGTGCTTCCTGGAACTTTCATTTTTAAGCTCCTATTTGTTTCCATAATACTGAGAGGTTGCCAGTCAAATTATTGTCATCTTTCAATCAGCCATTCTGCTCCTTATCTGAACACCTCAAGCAAAGCTGGACCCCTTCCCTCCCCTGGTAAAATGATCAGACCGGGTTCCCTGCTATAAGACCTAAGATTCAGTGTAGCAACGTGCCCTCCACTTGTCCCAAAACCAGTCTGCTCTCACACCAGGGTGAGGGGATGAAGAAGCACTAGGGAACATATCCACAAATGGCAAGTTTCTGGAGTAAGTTACTGGACCAGTGAATAGAGGTTTCTGTTAAAGAGAAGGAAGAGGAAATGCACTGTATCCCAGTCAAAACAAAGGAGACAGTGAGGCATCCTGCTTCTCCAGGCACCTAAAGTTATCACCACCAGTGATTTCTTTCAGCCCAGAAAGCTCCATATGGCACTGAGCAAGCCCAGCAAAGTTAAGACTAGCATTGTATGAATGAGTCCTATGTATGAGCTACGTCCCCACTCACAGAGGTAGCAGAAGGCCTAAAGAAGGGATGGTTAATCTTTTTTCTATCATGGGCTCATAGGTGCCAACTCCATGGGTGCTCCTGGGCTAGAGCACCCACCGGAGGAAAATGGTGGGTGCAGAGCACCCAGCAGCAGCCTCCCTACCAGAACCTCCTCCTTCCCCCAGCACCTCCTGCCCTCCGATCAGCACCTCCTTCTCCCTCCCAGTTAGGGTGACCAGAAGCAAGTGTGCAAAATTGGGACAGGGAGTGGGGGGTAATAGGAGCCTACATAAGAAAAAGACCCAAAAATCGGGACTGTCCTTATAAAAATCGGGACATCTGGTCACCCTACTCCCTGTGCCTACCACCTGCTGCGGATTAGCTGTTTTGCAGCATCAAGAGCCTCTGAGGGGAAGAGGAGAGGAGCAAGGATGGAGTGCTCAGGGGAGGGGGAAGAACGGGGCAGGGAAAGGGTGGGAAGAGGTGGGTAAAAGGGAGGGCGGGGTGGAGCAGGGGTGGGAAGAAGCAGGGCAGGGTGGGGCTTTGGGGGAAGGGGTGGAGTGGGGACAGGGACTGGGCGGAGCCGGTGGGAACGCCCCCAACAAATTAGAAACTCAGCGCCTATGCACAGGCCATTGACCCCATAAAAGAATCAATCACTGGCCACAGAGCCCCACAGAGGCTTCCTGCCCGCAGTGGGGAAAACCAGTGCTCACAGGTCCCATCCCACTGGGAGATTCAGGACTTCAAGGCCGCAGCACCAAGACTTGCTGCAAGTCAGATGAAATCAAGCAATGGGCTGGATTCAGCCTGCAGGCTGTGGGTTCCCCACCCCTGGTCTAAAGAGAAGATTGTATCAGAGTTCTTTGGTGCTCATAAACACAAATAGATTGAAGCATTTAGGCTGTAAACTCCTTGGGTACGGGGACCTGCCATTTTATGTCTCTCTAAAGCACCATCTACACATATAGTACTGTGTTAATGAATAAATAATGAAAACTCTTAAATCAAATTCCACAGCTGTCAGACAGTTAATTGTTGTGCCTCGGTTGATATGGAAATCAGATATTTCAGGGCACAACTGCCTTTTTGGGGATAGTGAAACACACAACAGCCGACAAGCCACACACTGAACGTTTAAAAGAACAGCATTGATGTGATGATATTCATTATAGCAAATATCTCACTGTGTAAAAGAAAAATGAAATCATTCCATGCAAAAACTGATATGAACATACCTTCTTCATTCTTTCCATTGGATGCCGGAGGAATTACAGCTAGTCCCAGTTTATTTAGCCACCTATGTAATAAACAGAAAGCAAGCACATTTTTAGGGATATTTGCATTCTACCCTGCAACACCTGAGACAGTCTTCAGATAGAGTGATCTTCCTATCTTTTATTATCAGCACCACTGTTCTTTTCTTTCATCCTCAGCTTAAACTTCCTGTGGGATTCAGAGTTGGTCTACACTGCAAAGTTAGGTTAGCTAAATTACATCCCCTTAGGGCTGTGAAAAATTTCATGTCCTTTGCAGTGAAGGAAAGCTGACGTAAGATCCGGTGTAGACACCACTAGGTTGATGGAAGAATTCTTTTATCTGCCTCTCCACTGCCTCTCGGAGAGATGGATTTACTAGAGCAATGAAATAACCCCTTTCACAGCACTACAGCCAGGCAGCTCAAGGTGAGCCCCTGTAGTTGCAGACTCTCCTTAAAAGGTGCTGAATACCTGCTACTCCCATTGATTTCAAAGGGAGTTGAGGAGCATTCAAGCACCCCCCAAGGAGATGTGTACTCCTCACCTCAGAGGCTAAGGAACAGTTTATAAGGCTATTTAGAACTCCCTCTATTTTTAAACTGCTTCCATTCATGGGCATCTGAACCAGTGACAATTATTTAAGATACTGTAACAAATTACTTATTCCTCACAGTTGCACAATTTTGTGCTCTGATCAGATCATGACATATTTTGTAAAAGTAGGTCCTTTAATTCAGGCTTCCTGACCAATTTTAAAATTGTATAAGCTGTTCTGCCTTTCTAAACGTCCCCTTATTTCCTCAGTTTTACACAGCATTCTTCACTTCCTGTTCTCAACAGTTAGGTAGCATTGCTACATGCTAGTAACAGCTGCTGTGTTTCCCACCTTCCCTAGAGGGCTGTGTTTTCTTAGTGCACGAAGTGACACCTGGTTACAGTTGGTGTATCTTTTCCGTTTATAAACTGTTCGGATCCTTTGACCTGTAAACTGCTATAGTACAGAAGATATTACCAGCTCAAAAATTCATTCCCCCCCCCCCCTCTTCAGACCAATCTCTAGGTCTAGTGGGCCTCTGGAACCTACTGTATACAACAATTAGATAGTGTCTGACCTTGTTCCCATTGAGGTCACTGGGAAATTTGCCAATAACGTCAGTAGGAGTAGGATTGGGTCCTTCGTTCCACCTCCCCCTGATCACTGTATAAAGTATAGATGTGCATAACAACTAAAGATTACGGGTTGTCGTTCCTGTAAAAGTGGAGAATGAATTTTGGCTCCAGTCTATTAAGGACCTTGACCTTACTCAGTGAAGATTAATAGAAATGAAAGTAAAAAAGAAATCTTAGTATTTCAAATAGAACGGATAGGTAAAAAAATATCCAGATTTAAAAGATTTGCCATCATGTAGGAGTGTTAAGTTCACATTGGTAAATGCATGCAGCTATCCGCTATCTTCTTGCACATGTACTGAATAAATGAAGCAAACTACTTCCTGAATAA
Organism: Sternotherus odoratus; assembly: GCA_032164245.1. NCBI lineage: Eukaryota > Metazoa > Chordata > Testudines > Kinosternidae > Sternotherus > Sternotherus odoratus. The sequence continues at coordinate 94,110,515 of JAVMKO010000003.1, forward strand.
ACCCATTAGTGGTTTAAAGGATGGGTGCCTGTAAGCGTTACAAACAAAGGTCCTGCTCCTATAAACATTTATGTACAAGAATAACTTTACACACATGACTAGTCCCAACGAGCTCAGTAGGACTACTCACAACTGTAAACAGTTTCAGGATTGGGACCAAGAAGGCAGATACTGCTCACTTTAGTTTTATGCATGTGTGATTTTTATATATAATACGCTTCCATGGAAAACATCAGTACTAATACAACACTGAGAAATTAAGTTCTCATAAATCAGCAAATCCACAAAGATTATCTCTGACCCTCTGCAGGGATGACTCACTCCATCCTCAAGAAAGATTTTCTGCAAACTGTAAATTTCATTATGGCTTATAAAATCAAAACCAATATTAAATTAGTATATGCCATATTGTACCATACCTTACTCTGTAAGGTTGTACAAGAAATTTCAGTTTGTATTATATAATATACATGAAAATTTTTCAGACAATTCATAATTCACAATACATGCCATATTTTAAAGACCTAAATTCAAGGGTCAGAGTTAATCTTTGTGGATTTTCTGATCTATAAGAACTTTAGGAACACTGATTTATTTTTACGAAACATTGGCGGACTTATTGAAAATTAGCCTTATAATGGGATCCTAACTTTACCTTAACTATGGAACAAATATTGCCACTCCATAATATCATAATTAAATTGGCATGTTTTTAAACAGCCACCACTAGAGCAAGGTGTTTTATCTTACACTAGCAGAAATACCCGGCGTTGCTCGGGGTATTTATAATTGGAAACTGGGATGTAAAAAGACTACAAATGTTTTTTATTAATACAAAATTTTGTTCAGAAGTCTCATTTTGTCTAATTAATTTCATTCTCTTGCATTTAGATGTGGTTTCTCCAATACATTTTCGCTTTTTACGCGGCATAACGAATAGGGTCCTTTTTAAGAAAAAAACAGTGTATTTAATTATGTTTGCGCTACACAACACTAAGCTCTCTGGTTATCTGTATTATTACATCATAACTATGTCACAGACAACAGCATGTGTTAACCTGCTGCCCAGATGATGTTATGTGAACTGTGTAGTTGATGTTAATGCGCTTTAAAGAATTTCACCCCTAGGGGGTGTAAGAGGTGAGATTTTAAAAAATTTTGATTCTTACCCTGATTAGGACCCTAAAGCCTATAACTGTACCAAATTTCAAGTCTCTAGCTGAAACGGTGTGAAAGTAGTAAGGGAACATACATACACACATACACCATTTGACTTTTATATATATAGATTTACCTTACATTTACATTGCATCAGCAAGAAAAAACAAAAACAGCAGTCTAAGAATAGTCTTGAATTACAACTACTACTTGACAACTAAAGAGCCAACATGCAAACAAAGCACTGGTTCTAAGATGCTGGGCAAGGATAGGAAGTTGCTGTTACTTACCTATTCATTTCTTCCACATTCTCTGCTGCAAAATAAAATGTCTTGATCTGTGGGTGGCTGACCTTTATAGCACTTCAAGAAAAAACAACAACAACAACAACAATCCACACACACACACACACACACACGGAGGAAAAGTTAATTTAGGTAGGAAAAAACAATGAAATTGTGTGAGCAAATTATTCAAAGCATAACACATCTGTACATCCCATCCTATTAATGCAGACCAAGTTATCCATCAAGAAATGTATTTCTTTCCTCAAATTTGTGTAATTTTTAGTGGAATTCTATAGGTCTGTCATTTTAGCAAAGATACAAAGAACATTGGGTTGAGATAGGTAAGAGGCATTTGTTCCAGTACTGAGAGAACATTTTCAGAAGAAAAAAAATTGCTAACTTATTTCTAGTCTATTAGCATCATTTTATGGCCTCCTGATTTGTACACCTTTTTGGGTGAAGAGAAGGGAGTAAAAAGGATACTTGTGAAAATAAATGTTATAATGATATTAGCTGCCCTCTAACAAACCAACAATGGTACATGCTTGGGAATAAGCGCTGAAGTATCACAAGAAAGATGTACCAGCTAAAGAAAAAAGTTTCCAATCTTGGATGCTCAGATACCAAGAATCCATCTGATCCACCTCTGTTCTCTTGCTGTCCCTGCCTCCCCCTCCCCCCCCCCCCCAAAAAAAAAAGAAAAGAAAAAAGAAAAGAAAAAGTCAGCCTGTTTTAGAAAAGCAATAAAGTTGCATTCTAGTGAAGGACTGGAATCTGCCACGAGACTGCTGAAAGTTGATTCCATTCATTGGTTGTTTGGTGACTTATATAAAATGTCCAAATACTGCAGGCAAGTATTCTAATTTTTAGATGAATTCATTGACTGTTTGCAGCCTTTTTGTGTTACTTTATTGCAAAATATTCTATCAAACAAGTTTCTGTCAAATTATCACTGAAACAACCAGTTGGAAATTAATTGGAGAATATCCATAGAAAGCAAATACTGAATTTGCAAATAAGAGTATTCGCAGAGGAATCCTCATTCTAAGGGTACTTCTACACTAACAGCTGGACCCTGTGATAAATCAATCGCTGAGCATGCTCCCTGTCGACTCCTGTACTCCACCTCTGCAAGAGGAGGAAAAGGAGTCAATGGGGGAGCGACAGCAGTCCACTTGCTGCCCTGTGAACAGCCAGGTAAGTCGACCTAAGATACACAACTTCCGCTACGTAAATAGTGTATCTTAAGTCAACCCCTTCCCCTCCCCCCAGTGTAGACCAGGCCTAAGAGTTTCATTAATTCAGTCAGAAAATGTAAACACGCCCTTGATTTACAATTGAACATTTCATACTTGAGCCCCTAACTTTAGGCAGATGGGCCCCTCATTTGAAAACACTATCTATCATGCTTAGCATTGCAAATTGTCCATTGAAGCCAAAAGCAACAGTCAACACTTGCTGTGTGTTATATGGCTCAACAAACAAGGGCTCTGAGCAACCAACAGGGAACTCTGGAGCCACAGACTCTCATACTGAGAACATTTTGCCTCTGTTCCTCAAGAATTCAAGTAACAGACCTGCCAGAGCGTGCCTCAAGAAAAATGTGGGATTAGAGCATAGGGAGGAAGGTATTCTCTTAAAAGCCAGGATAAAACCATGTAGTATTTTACAGATTAAATCCTTGAACTGCACTTAGAAGCATCTGGAAGCCAGTGCTTGTGTATGGAGCGTGGTGGTTGGGGCCAACCCTAAATAAAATGGTGCCCCAGGCAAGGAGCATCTTCAGCACCTCTACCCCCCTCCATTTGTTAAAATGTTGAATACCTTTTTTTTTTATTATTCTATTTGTAGCCCTTTTCATGACTTTGATGCATGACTTATCCCTGTCATATATGATGATGAATTTGCTTGTTAGGATCTGTAAATCTGTATTTATTCATGCCATATGTAAACAAATAAGAAAAAATTGTTTCCTTGAATCTTATGTAGAAACATTTTAATTTTAAGAATAACTGAAATGTACTAATATCAAGAAATGGAACTGTGCACCAACACTAGGTGGACCAGTATTAAACAGTGTTACAGTAGGTGACTGTCTTAGAAGGTTACCCTAGTGCTGGGCTCTCTCATTTAACTTCACTTTGTTCTTGTATCTCACTGACTGACCATTGATGCCCCTGCCCTTATATAGCATGGCTGACAACATTCTAGGAGATTCAAGGAAAATCTAGTTCTCAAAAAGTCTGGAAGGTTCCAAGAAATTCTGCAAATAACATTCCAGCAGGTTAGTAAAAAGTGAACCCACACAGTACCTGAAACATTTTACTTTAAACATTCTATTGCCCCTTTTGTTGCCAACAACAAAAACAACATATTGAGCCTGGTGCCCTCCAAGTCTGGCACTCTAGGCAGTCACCTGGGCCGCCTGCCCCTAAATCTGCCCCTGACTGTAGTAATAGATCAGACAGTTTATGCTGCTAAATGAGTACGTTGTCATGTCCTGAACAAGCAGAGATTCTATGTGATCCTCAAGCATGTCCCAAAGAATTCACTGCAGTAATCTAATCTAAAGAATAATCCCTGATTATATCATGATTATCCCTCCCAGTTAAAAAAAGGTAGCTAATCAAGAGTGTTCTCATTTGGACACCCAGTAGGAAGACAGGCCTTGGCATAAAGACATATTTGTTGTTCAATAGAGTATTATGACTCTGCATACCATAAATTTTATCTTTACAAGGGTGCACCAAATTCACTTTCCACAACTCCTAAAACTGCATAAATCCCAAGCCAGGGTTCTCCAGGGAAGGCGAGCTGCTCAGTCCAGATAGGACGGCAATACACAGGAGGGGTAGTGAGCCAAAGGCATAGCAGGAAAATAAAACAAAACAAAATAAAGTAAAAATAATAATAATAATTTTCCAGGTGATGTCAAACACACAAAACTATCTATTTGCACAAAAGTTAAGCCCAGGCATGGTGAAAGTAAGAAATTCAGAAGTTCTTCAGATAGTCTATTCATGGCATTTCTGACCTCCGTCCCTTTTCATTGACCTCCACCAAATTCAAATGTAGCTTTTGGCATGTAAAATGTTTATTCAGCCACACATGGGGCTGAGTGACAAACTTACTACTTTTTCTTGCATTCACTCGCTCGGTCCACAGTGAAGTCTGGCAGGTTGATGAATCCTTCGGCTTTCTCTGCCTGCAACAAAATATGTCACTAGCATTAACCCAGGCTCCAGTGGGGGACACTGCTGACCAAGGTTACATGATTTCCCAACAACCTTTTATTCCGTGTACACACAATTCTACTGCAAGGAGCCAGATAGGACCCACTATTATGTGACTGTGTGTAGGGGAATCAGAAATCTTGCATGGGTTACCTAGCTCATTGTGATGGCAGTGCCACTACTCCACCTCCTGTGCAAGTGGGCAGGGTGTGGGCATAGCTTTTGCTCTACACCCACACAAACCAAGCAGCAGAGGTGAATTGGCACAGCAGGGGATGGAATCTGCCCCCAGCAGGGCCGGCGACAGAAATTTGGGGCCCCCCTACTCTGATAGTTTGGGGGGCCCCCCAGCCCAGCCAGGCCCCCTCCAGCCCAGCCGACAGCTGCTGCCCCCCCCCAGCCCAGCTCACAGCGGCTGGGGAGCCCCGCAGCCCAGCCGGGCCCCCCCCCAGCCCAGCCCACAACGGCTGGGGGGGGACCCCCAGCACAGCCCACAGTGGCTGGGGGGGCCCCCCAGCCCAGCCCACAGTGGCTGGGGGGGCCCCCCAGCACAGCCCACAGTGGCTGGGGGGGCCCCCCGCACAGCCGGCATCCCCTCCTCCCCCCGCCCAGCCAGCGCTCCCCCCCCAGCTGACAGCTGGCCGCAGCGGGAGCAAGAGCCCGGGAGTGGCGTGAGCCGCCTGCTCTCCCCCTCCTCCCCGCCCTTTCTCCCCCCGGACTGCGCCGCTGCGCCGGCCGGGCTCACTGCTCGGCCGGGGACAGGCGCGCTCGTCCAGAGGAGAGCCGCGCTAGATGACTACGGGTAGAGCTGTACCGGGGCCCCCCTAAAGTGCGGGGCCCGGTACAGCTCTACCCGTAGTACCCCCCTGTCGCCGGCCCTGGCCCCCAGTATAGGGTTAGGGAAGATTACTCCCCCCTCTGGAGTACACGGACTCATATTCAGGATTTGTCACACACAGTCACACTCTGGTTCGTAGGGTCAGCTATGGATACAAGCTCCAAAAGCAAAATTTAGCCTTGGGTCTGAACAGGACTAAAATCGAAAAGGCACTAGGGAATGCAGCTCCCTTTGTAATGATCAGTGATCACATGCAGATACTGGTGTACAAGAACAAAGTCATCAGCCAAACCTAATATATGCAGCATGGGAACCTGAACTCTTAACCTTCAGCTCCAAAAAACAGAAGCCTCTTCTCATTTGAGGTGACGATGAATGTCAACATAGGCCAGTAGGAGTGAGGACCATATCCTCTTATCAGGCCTGGCCATTGGAGACAATCTCCAAGGGATAAGCACTTGAGCTGGTTTGACATTCAGTACAACACTGTGTAGTACACTTTACTAAAATAAAGGGCCGGATTTCCCAGGCTTCCTTTATTCCCCCACAACACTTGTCAGTGCAATTTAGACATCTAAATATCTGATTTTCAGGTATACTTAAGCATTTACAGGTGGGATTTTCAGAAGTGCTCATCCTAGACTCAAATAAGTGCCTGGTATATGAAACACAGTGCTGAGGAAGGACGGACCAAGCGCCCCTCCCCAGATTAGAGTTAATAAAATTGCAGCCTGCTGCTGAAACCCATCCCCATGTCTGTATTCATTCACCTGTTAATCCTGCTCAACTGCTTTGGGCCTGAACCCTTCCCCTCCTATGAATGGCAGTAATGCAGACAAATAAGAACCTGCATCTATGTGTGTGGGAAATATGGATTTCTCCTTTCAAAAAATGTTGGAAATATGAATTCCTGAACTACTCAAGTCTTGTCCCTCCCCCTCAACCCTACCACATTAGAATTCTGAAAACGTACACTGTGAAAAGCAGCGGAGCTATCTAAAGATATTTCAAAGAGCAGGGATTATACAGATGGAGTAGAGATGGAGAAGACTGACAGCATCTCAAACTACATTGTTTGTGTGTGAATCTGAAATGATTATAAAAAGGAGGAGGATATTAGCCAAGAATAGTCTCACATTTTTATACGTCAAATATTGAAACTAGAGTGACTGAGGACATTGATTGAGAAACTAAGTGCGGCGGAAGCAATGGGGTTAATCATAGGAAGTGAGGAAATTGCAGTTTGGGGACTGGTTTCTTCTGCAGTGTTTTTTGTCTTCTCTGGATTCTAATTTTAATTATCTGTCCAGGATGCCGAAAGACTGGGTTAGGCTTGCTTTTATGTTTCACATGTTGAAATGTAATTAAGATAAATTAATAGCAAGCAGATTATTAGAAGGTTTTTTTTAAAAAAGAAAAATAATGTGTAGGAGAGAATTTTTACCAAAATTGTGTCATATTAAAATAGGATAAACACCACCATGGACTATGGCTTTCAACATAGCAGCCACAGTAAATGAATGGAAAAATAAAGAAAAGCCAGTGAGAGAGAGGGGAATTCTGGGAAAGTGCCTTCCAAGGTTTGGCTACTGATGGTACTAAAGGAAGAGAACAAGTTATGCAGGGTTAGAATACCGAAAGCTTGGTTACCTCCTGAGCTAAGTAGAATAAACAGACTACATCTACATTTCTCTTCCCAGTACAAGTTTACAAAAACAAATGCCAGCACAGACAAATGCTCCATGTGGTGCCTAGCATAGCATTGAAACAGCTGTTATTAAATGCACCATTGGACTGGAAAGGTACACCCACAAGGCTGGTTTCTCCACTCCATCCACCCCCAATCTAGCTATACAATTTTAGAAATTGAGATTAAGATGATCTTTTTAAAAAAGGAACATCCCCCACATCCCCTCCCCCAGGCCTACCCACACACCAACAAACTGAAATTTAAAGCAAGAAACAATGAACTTTGCAATACCAGGAGGCTCTTTGACAGCACATAATATGCATCTCCACTTACAAAAGAAGAAAAATGCACACTACCATAGTATATGTTATTATATCTTCCTTGAGGGACCAACAAGATACTACTCATTGGTAAAGTTTGCCATTACTGAAAACAAATGCAAATCCAAGGCATTCAGAGTGTTGTTAATACACATTTTACCATTTTTAAAGGATGTTGAAAAACTGGAGAGGGTTCACAGAAGAGCCAAAAAATGAATTGAGGGCTGGACACAATGCCTGACAGGGAGAGATTTTAAAAGGTCAATCTGTTCATCTTATCAAAAAGACGTTTTAGAGATGATTTGATTACAGTGTGTAAGTACCTTCACAGGGACGAAATACCAGGCATTAGACCAGGAATGGGCAAACTTTAGGCCCGAGGACTGCATCATGGTTGCGAAACTGCATGGAGGGCCCGATAGGGAAGGCTGTGCCTCCTGAAACAGCCTGGCCCCCTGGCCCTACCTTCCCCTGACTGCCCCCCTCAGAACCCCTGAACCATTCAACCCCCCTGCTTCATCCTCTGACTGTCCCCTCCTGGGACCCCCTGCTCCTACCCTGCCAGCACTCCACCCACTATCCAATCCCCCCTTCTCCCTGTCCCCTGACTGCTCCCCCCCCCCCCCCCCGTGCTCTCCACCCCCTTACCAAACCTTTCAGAGCAGCAGGACTGGAAGCTGCACCATCCCGACAGAGCCAGCGGCACATCCCACATGGTGGCCTGCCTATGGAGGGGTGGGAGGACAGCAGGGGAGGGGCCAGGTCTAGACTCCCCGACTGGAAGCTCAAGGCCAGGCAGGATGGTCCCGCAGCCCAGATGTAGCCCGCAGGCTGTAGTTTGCCCACCTCTATATTAGACTCTTTAATCTAGTAGAGAAAAGTATAACAAAACCAGTGACTGGAAGTTGAAGCCAGCGAAATACAAATTAGAAATAAGGCACTCTTTTTCAACAGTGAGGGTGATTAACTATTGTAACCAGCTACCAAGGGAAGTAGCACATTCTCTATCACTTGATATCTTCAAATCCAGATGGATAGCCAAACACTTGTTATGATTCAGTCAAATAAGTTACTGGGCTCAACATGGGGATAACTGGGAGAAATTCTATGGCCTGTGGTATACAGGAGCTCAGACAAGATGACCTAATGGACCCTTCCTCCCTCCTCTCCCCTCGACCTTAAAAAATGTATGAATTTATTAATCCAGGTCCTAGCCCTTTCCATTCATCTACAGAGGGTGCATCTCAATAAACAGGTGTAGGATATGGCTGTACGTCTCATTTGGGGAGTTTGCAGATTACAGTTGACCTTTTCGTGCCACTGTGGGCCACTCAGTTTTAAAGGGAATCTTTCCTCTCAGTCACTTAGGAAGATGGATACTTACAGCCTCAGTACAACAGTGCACTTAAAAACAGGTGCTTCCACTAAGCATGGGATTCAGTCCAACTGAAGCCACAACTATTCACGTTCTTAACGTTAAGTAGGTGCTTAAATGCTTTGCTGGAGTGGAACAACAGTACTCAGCACTTTTCAGGATTAAAGTGTAAGTGCATTTTAGGGTTCCATGTTCATTGTGACTTCATAATTTCCACATTATATTTGATTCATTTACAAGTTGGACATGCTTCTGCTGTTTTAGGTTGTGTGTTTTTTATTATTAATTATTATTATTACTGCTTTGTTTTGTTTCTGTTTTAAACTGACAGCTCTATAAACTAGACCTGATATCTTCCCTGCAATCCCAAGACCTGCAGCAGGTATAATTGGGAACAGAGTTGTGATAGCTATGTTGGCTCCCCAATATTAGTACAGTAAAACCTGGATATAACGGACTAATTCGGGCGAGGGGGTGTCCGTTAAAGCCGAAAGTCCGTTATTTAATAATTTTTTAAAATTATTAAACATCAGGACTTTCGGCTTTAACGGACACCCCCTCGTCCGAATTAGTCCGTTATATCCAGGTTTTACTTATCATGGCAGCCGGGAGCCATGAGTCAGCCCGCCCGGGTCCTGGCTGCTGGGACCCCGGGTGGGAGCCGAGAACCGGCAGCCCGCCCACTGCCGGGACCCGTCAGCCAGCCCGCCCAGGTTCCCGGCTGCTGGGACTCGGGCGGGAACCATCATCCAGCCCGCCCGCCCGGGTCCCGGCTGCTGGGACCCGGGCAGGAACCGTCATCCAGCCCGCCCGCCCGGGTCCCGGCTGCTGGGACCCGGGCAGGAACCATCATCCAGCCCTCCCGGGTCCCGGCTGCTGGGACCCCGGCGGCAGCCAGCAGCCGGGACCTGGGCGGGCTGGCTGGCAGCTCCCGCCCGGGTCCCAGCAGCCGGGACCTGGCCGGGCTGGCAGCGGGGAGCCAGCAAGCAGCCCGCCCGCTGCCTGGACCCGGGCGGCAGCGGGGAGCCGGCAGTCAGCCCGCCCGCTGCCTGGACCTGGGCGGCAGCGGGGAGCCAGCAGGCAGCCCGCCCGCTGCCTGGACCCAGGAGGCAGCGGGGAGCTGGCAGGCAGCCCACCCACTGCCTGGACCCGGGCGGCAGCGGGGAGCCGACAAGCAGCCCGCCCGCTGCCTGGACCCTGAAAAACGGATTTTGGATGCATCGGACTTGCTCATAAAGTTTGTCCGTTGCATCCGAAGTCCATTAAATCGGGGTTTTACTGTATGCGTAAAAAGCAGTAAAATCTTACTGTTGTCACACAAATCAGCAAATAGGATTTTAATTAAGCACAGGGAGAAGATATGTGAAGGGGCCATTTTTACAGTCACTTTTTGGAGTGGAATGGCATTTTAAAAGGTGGAAATTCTGTGAAAGTCATAACCCATTATTTATCTCAAGAATTATTTTCTAATGTGATTTTAAATGTACCATCATTAATTTCATAAGGATATGGTCAAGCTTCTCTATGATCTTGCTGTAATATCTCAAGAGGACCATGAAGGATTCAAATTAAAAGAACCCTTATCTACCTTTACAGCAGGATGTTCAAAAAGAACCAACTGTTACATTGTGATTTTAAGATGGGCTGCCCTACCTAGAACATAAAACTGACAATAGTTCAAAAGTTAAAAGAAACCAAGATGTATCATTTTGAATTAACTGGAACATCAATTTTATATATATACTAGCATAAGTGCCCGGCGCTGCTCGGGTCAGTCGGAGGTGGGGAGGTGGCAGACAGCTGACACCCCCTGACCAACCCCAACACCCACCCCTCACCCCTCACCCACCCCGACACCTTCCCACCCCCCGAAGCAAACCCGAAACCCCCACCTCACCCCCCCGACCGAATCCGACACCCCCACCTCACTTACCGTCCCACCAAACCCAACTCAGATCAGTCGCAGGAGGGGAGGGGGCCCAGAGCCGAGGGATTCCGGGGACCTTCGCAGGTGGGGGGGGCACAGAGCTGATGTAGTCCGGGGTTCCGTTGGGGAGGTGGGAGGGGCAGAGAACTGAGGGATCTCCGGGGTTCCGTTGGGGAGGTGGGAGGGGCAGAGAACTGAGGGATCTCCGGGGTTCCGTTGGAGGAGGGAGGGGTGAGCTGAGCGAGTGAGGTGTCTGTTGGAGGGGGGTATTATGACATCATCACCACCTAACCGCCCAGCCGATGTGATTGGCCCTGAAAGACTTTCACCCCTGGGGGGCGTCAGAGGTGAGATCCGAAAATTTTTTGACCCTTACCAGCATCTAGACCCCAAGACCCCTCACTGTACCAAAATTCAAGTCTCTGGCTCAAACGGTGCGGGAGGACTTCGCAGTCATACGTACATACATACATACATACGTACATACATACATACACCACTTGACTTTTATATTTATATATATTTATATATATTTATATATATATATAAAAATAAATATATATAAATATATATAAATATATATAAATATAAAAGTCAAGTGGTGTATGTATGTATGTACGTATGTATGTATGTATGTACGTATGACTGCAAAGTCCTCCCGCACCGTTTGAGCCAGAGACTTGAAATTTGGTACAGTGAGGGGTCTTGGGGTCTAGATGCTGGTAAGGGTCGAAAAATTTTCGGATCTCACCTCTGACGCCCCCCAGGGGTGAAAGTCTTTCAGGGCCAATCACATCGGCTGGGCGGTTAGGTGGTGATGATGTCATAATACCCCCCTCCAACAGACACCTCACTCGCTCAGCTCACCCCTCCCTCTTCCAACGGAACCCCGGAGATCCCTCAGTTCTCTGCCCCTCCCCCCTCCCAACGGAACCCCGGAGATCCCTCAGTTCTCTGCCCCTCCCCCCTCCCAACGGAACCCCAGAGATCCCTCAGTTCTCTGCTCCTCCCTCCTCCAACGGAACCCTGGAGATCACTCAGCTCACTGCCCCTCCCTCCTCCAACGGAACCCCGGAGATCACTCAGCTCACTGCCCCTCCCCCCTCCCAACGGAACCCCGGAGATCACTCAGCTCACTGCCCCTCCCCCCTCCCAACGGAACCCCGGAGATCACTCAGCTCACTGCCCCTCCCTCCTCCAACGGAACCCCGGAGATCACTCAGCTCACTGCCCCTCCCTCCTCCAATGGAACCCCGGAGATCACTCAGCTCACTGCCCCTCCCTCCTCCAACGGAACCCCGGAGATCACTCATCTCACTGCCCCTCCCCCCTGCCAACGGAACCCCGGAGATCACTCAGCTCACTGCCCCTCCCCCCTCCCAACGGAACCCCAGAGATCACTCAGCTCACTGCCCCCCCTCCTCCAACGGAACCCCGGAGATCACTCAGCTCACTGCCCCTCCCTCCTCCAACGGAACCCCGGAGATCACTCAGCTCACTGCCCCTCCCTCCTCCAACGGAACCCCGGAGATCACTCAGCTCACTGTCCCTCCCTCCTCCAACGGAACCCCGGAGATCACTCAGCTCACTGCCCCTCCCTCCTCCAACGGAACCCCGGAGATCACTCAGCTCACTGCCCCTCCCTCCTCCAACGGAACCCCAGAGATCCCTCAGTTCTCAGCCCCTCCCCCCTCCAAAGGGAACCCCGGAGATCACTCAGCTCACTGCCCCTCCCTCCTCCAACGGAACCCCGGAGATCACTCAGCTCACTGCCCCTCCCTCCTCCAATGGAACCCCGGAGATCACTCAGCTCACTGCCCCTCCCAATGGAACCCCGGAGATCACTCAGCTCACTTCCCCTCCCTCCTCCAACGGAACCCCGGAGATCACTCAGCTCACTGCCCCTCCCTCCTCCAACGGAACCCCAGAGATCACTCAGCTCACTGCCCCTCCCTCCTCCAACGGAACCCCGGAGATCACTCAGCTCACTGCCCCTCCCTCCTCCAACGGAACCCCGGAGATCACTCAGCTCACTGCCCCTCCCAATGGAACCCCGGAGATCACTCAGCTCACTTCCCCTCCCTCCTCCAACGGAACCCCGGAGATCACTCAGCTCACTGCCCCTCCCTCCTCCAACGGAACCCCAGAGATCACTCAGCTCACTGCCCCTCCCTCCTCCAACGGAACCCCGGAGATCACTCAGCTCACTGCCCCTCCCTCCTCCAACGGAACCCCGGAGATCACTCAGCTCACTGCCCCTCCCTCCTCCAACGGAACCCCGGAGATCCCTCAGTTCTCTGCCCCTCCCCCCTCCAAACGGAACCCCGGAGATCACTCATCTCACTGCCCCTCCCTCCTCCAACGGAACCCCGGAGATCCCTCAGTTCTCTGCCCCTCCCCCTCCAAACGGAACCCCAGAATCCATCAGCTCTGTGCCGCCCCCCACCTGCGAAGGTCCCCGGAATCCCTCGGCTCCGGGCCCCCTCCCCGCCTGCGACGGATCTGAGTTGGATTTGGTGGGACGGTAAGTGAGGTGGGGGTGTCGGGTTTGGTCGGGGGGTGAGGTGGGGGTGTTGGGTTTGCTTGGGGGTGGGTGGGAAGGTATCGGGGTGGGTGAGGGGTGAGGGGTGGGTGTTGGGGTTGGTCAGGGGGTGTCAGCTGTCTGCCACCTCCCCACCTCCGACTGACCCGAGCAGCGCCGGGCACTTATGCTAGTATATATATATTGGTATACATATACATATTGCTAGTATATATATATTGGTATATACATAATTGGTATGTTAGAACCTAATATTGGAAGCAGTCCTCTTGCTGAAAAGTCAGTGACTATAGCTGGTTTGTGAAAAAATTCAAAAATTTTAAGCTGTCAAACAATTAAAAAAAAATAATCACAATTAATTGAGAGATTACTCAAATTCTTGCAATTAATCAGTAACAGAATACCAATTTATATGTATTATATTCATTTCAATTGGTTTGAAATAAATACTTTTTTGTTTTAATGTTTTGCTATTTACAAGATATTAATCATTTCAGTTTTAGGCAAACAAAAAGTATCTATAAAAATATTGAAAAGTATTTTGATTAAAAATGTCACAATATTTATCACAAAACAAAAACTAGCTCATTAATGCCAACATTTTTGAAAACTTTTTTTAAAAACGTACCAATTTTTAACAAAATAACCTTTTCATTCAAAAGATTTCAACCAACTATATTTGTGATAGACACAAAAGACAGGGATGCCAGGGAAAGATACTAAGCCACTTTACCATTTACTTAAATAGGTTGTATTCCTTATCTACGGTTTTGGATTCTTATCTTTACTTTTTAGATGTTATTTACGTGATGCTGTATGAAATCTGAGGGACACTTGAGGATAATATGAATATCAATATTGTAAAATTGCAATGAGTTGTGCCACATATGCCTTGTAAGGTATCCAAATAAAAATGTTATAATTTGCCAAATATGATAATATTGATTGTATCATCTTTGTATTATGGGTTATAGATATGTAAGTATGCCTGTATTTCAAAACTTGTGCTATGCTTCTGGGTGACACCCACAGACAGTTTCAGCAGCGCCTAGCCTGTTTGATGGTCCATTAAGGATCATCAGCTATACAATTGATCCACTGAGAGAAGGCAGCTACCTCTTATGACTCAGCAAGGTGTACAGGGGCATGCCTGTGGACAGAACTCTAAGGTTTCCAAGCCATGTGCTGGGCAGCCTGTGTTTGAAACAAAAGGAAGCACAGACAAGTTGCATGGAAAAGACTATAAAAAGGCAGCTGCATCTTCTCCATTTTGTCTTCAGTCCTGCTTCTTGTCTTCAGTCTTGCTTCCTACCTCTGGAGGGACTTTGCTACAAACTGAAATACTGAACAAAGGACTGAATGAACCATCCAAGCTGTGGATGTGTTCCAGAGGGACTTTCAAGCCAGCAAACTCACCACTACTGCTAGGAACTTGATATATGGACTCTGAAGTCTTTGTACGTATGTGATTGTTTTAGCATTTAACATCTCTCCTCTTGTTTTTTCTTTATAACAGACCTTTAGCTTTAGACACTAAAAGATTGACTGGAAGGGTGGTATTTTGGGTAAGATCCAAACCTATACTGACCTGGTAATATGGCTGACCCTCTGGGGTCAGAAGAACATGTTATATATGGAAGCAGAGGTTTTTTTAAATAACTTCTCACTCTACTGGACCTAGGTGCTGGCTCGGAGCCAGAGAATCAGAGTCAGACAAGGAATGCAATAAAGAGGACTGTGAGGTTTCTTTTTTGCTTCTTGATAACAGTTGTGGGGAATCAGAAGTACAGTTTGGTGACTGGTTGGGGAGTTTAACTTCAGTGTTATCCACCAGTCTTGGGAGTATCTGCTCTCCCTTTTGCAGCCTGCCCTGACCTTGGCATTTCCAGTGAGGGCTACCCCATGCACCATGGGTCACAATTTAGTTTTAACTTTTAAGAGAACATAAGCAATAGAGGGAAAGGTGCAAAATTGATAGCGCTGGAGATCGAAGCGGTCACTTCATCCACAGAACAGCAGAGCACTGACAGCACAAATTGGTTTCTGTGGCCTGATCAGTGTGCTTCAGTTGTGGCTGTGAGGGGGTGGGGGGCATTTTTAGGCATGAGTGAGAAGTTCAACCTCCATGTAATTTTATCCAGGCCTGCGAGGAACCAGAATGAAAATTAACTGACCTCACTCCAACAAACAGTCAGCCGAAGGCAGTGACTTTTTGTCAGGGCCATGGGGGTCTGATGAGCACACTTTAAACACAATTAGTTAGAGCAAGACTTAAGGATATATATTGAGTTCATCATCACCTGAACCCCCTTTTATTGTATTCATCAGAAGATTTTTCTAAGCTGATTCCTCATGAAACAGTGTTAGAGATCAAGATTCTGAACAGTGTGCATAGAAGGGAACTTGGAATTTTTGTCCATCTACCAAAAGTCACACAAGGAATCCTACAGATACACAACAAATAGTTGATTAGTCTCCCACTTTCCAATGAATCACAGGTGCACATGTGAAACAGATATGAGATGAAACAGGAGTGTAGCACCAGAATTGTGTGTGTTCATTTTTTTCCTTCCATGCAGAAGTAACACCCCACTCACAAGGTTTCAGTATGAATGCTCCAGACTAGAACTAAAACTGCTTGGGGGAGGCAGAACCTGATGATGTGCTTTGTAAATGTTCAGTTTAGAAGCATCCATCTGTACAAGAATAGCAACACAAAGAGGGAACTAGAGACTAGCAGACAGTGACTCTCAAAGATGTCTGGAGTTCAGTCTGGATAAGCATTCAGACATTTTGGAGCTTATCAAACTAACTTATTAAGATTGCCCGACTTACTCCCATATCAATTCTCAGTCACACCTTTCAACCCAATCAGGTCCTTCTCAGTTTCTTTCTCCCAAGGTGCTCCCTGACTACCTTCACTGCCTCTCCTCATCCTTTTTTATTAATGTCACACATCTGACACTCTTCTGTTGAGATTGCCCAGCTGCTGTCTTCTGGTGTACTCACTGCTGGCGAGATATGAATGCTTTCATTCCCCATTCCTTCTTCTATTAAAGTCCCAAGATTTGAGCACAATAGACAGACCAACAAAGAATTCCAGAGCTTTTCAGGCCCTAGGATCAATTTAATCAAGAGCATGCGATCCACTGGGGATTGTGGAGAATTCCCACCCTAACTTGAAAAAATATAAACGTGGATTCAGTGAGAGATTCCACGCAAATTCTGATATTTCTCCAGCCTTACTAGAAAAGGGCCATCAACACCACATTGCTGTTGCTATGCTACAGTTGTCCGTATCTGGTTGACTGTAGCATCTACAGAATGCTAAAAAAAAACAAAAAAACTCTTGCTTCTTAAAATAAAGAAAGTGGTCATACAAAACCACAGATAGCCAAGGTCATGGACTTCATTCATTCATTTGATCTCAGCTTGATTCTGCCCTCACCCCTCTTTCTCTAGTGTATCACCACTCGTCACTAGTGTGGCAATGTTTAAAAGGATCTATGTTTAAAAGCCCTTTTATATAGTAATTGGAGTTGAGCGTTTAGATGCTAAAGTGGAAAAGTGACTCTGATCCCCACATTGTTGAAACTTCAGAGTAGTCTAATGTTCTTAAAAACATATAGGGCCCCATTCTTATGTCAGTTGTGCTGGTTTAAGTCAGGATTAACTCCACTGATGGTAATATAATTGCACCAGTATAAAAACTGGTGTCAAGTGCGCAAATTGGGTCCATAATATCTTTCAGCAAGTCAGTAATAAACCAGCAGAATCTTTTATATGCTGGTCAACAACACAGCACCTTTATTCTGCCTCAGACACTAGCATTTCAGAGCAGGAGTGACTAAGGCATTAACAAGCATTTCTAAACATCAATGAAGAGGTGAAAATATTCACTAAGCTATCAAATATGATGGGCCAAATATATCCCTAGGATATCTCCACCTGGGATAGCTTCGACCTAATAATGGTAAGCAAGAAAGGCTTCCTCTTCCTTTGACACCCCTTCGTCAGGGTGATGCTGCTGAGCACTGTCTAGAACTACGTTGGGCGGAGGCCTGTATTTTAAGTTGTCCAAGGTAACAATAGTCCGACTCAACCTGTTACATACAATTGTTTATAAAATCAAGAAAAGGTGGAGATAAATGGACCAGTACAAACTGGATTGCTTACATTAAAACAACAGTGATGAGGGGATAAAGTTGCAGATTAATATGACAATGAGCTGAAAGTCTCAAATGGGGAGGAAATATTTATAGTTGAAATCACTGAAATGTGTTTTGAATGGTTAACTAAATAAGATAGACCATATCCAAAAAGGGGTGGCTATCTGAAGGTCACTCAGTGACAATCAGGGGTGTGGGACATGGACTGGAAGCAGGGCCGGTGACGGGGGGTACAATGGGTACAGCTGTACCGGGCCCCGGACTTCATGGGGGGCCCCCTGAAGTCCGGGGCCGGTACTCAGCTGTACCCGCTTGTCGCCCAGGGCTGTGAGCAAGGCGTGGCTCTGGACAGCCGCTGCAGCGCTCACCAGCCCCCTCCCCCGGCACCCAGCAGCCTCCCCCCGCCCCCCTTTGCTTCTCCCGGCCGGCCACGCGGCCGCAGCGCATGCGGGGGTTGGGGCCCGTGGAAGGTAGGAGACCGGCGGGGGGGCCGTGGGCGGCGGGAGACCGGCCAGGGGAGGGCCGGGGGGGGGCGCGGGCAGCAGGAGATCGGCCGGGGGGGCGTGGGCGGCGAGAGACGGGCGGCGGGAGATCGGCCCGGGGGGGGCGGCGGGAGACCGGCGGGGGGGGCCGCGGGCGGCGGGAGACCGGCGGGGGGGGCCCCGCGGGGGGGGGGGCCCCGCGGGCGGCGGGAGACCGGCGGGGGGGGAGCCCCCGCGGGCGGCGGGGGGGGAGCCCCCGCGGGCGGCGGGAGACTGGTGGGGGGGGGGAGCCCCCGCGGGCGGCGGGAGACTGGCGGGGGGGGCCATATGATCTGCCGTATGGGGCCCCAAAATTCCTGTCGCCGGCCCTGACTGGAAGGAGACAACTTCATCACCAGGGCTTTCATCTCCATCATCTCCTGGACCCCAGAATCTACCATTACACTGTGGACCTTCAAATCCTGATCCTAAGAAAGAGACCTGAACAGAGCAAACCAGGAAGAGGAAACTAATATCACCAACTCCACTTGGTATGTGAGATTTGCATTTCATTCCCTCATGTCTATTTCCTTGCTAGTTAAATTTTTCCTCTTTCCTCTCTCTCTCTTTCCTTTGACTTTCTGTCCAAAAAAGATTCTGTTTAGCAGGCCAGGTCTGACATGTCTCAGAGTGGCTGATATAACTGCTATGCCCATGTCTCTCCTGTAGCAAGGCTGAAAGTCAGATTCAACAGCAGAATCAGGAGCTGCATTTTCTATCTTTGTTATTCTTCTCTCCTCATGCGTCTGTCTTCTTTTTATCTTAAAGAAAGAAGGACTGGACTTCAACAACAATGATGGCAACAAGAACTGCTGCAATCCACCTCAATGGTCTTCTCTTTTCCTCTAAAAGAACAGTAAATAGCATCTAAAGAGAGCCCTGGAAAGGAGTTTCTCTCTATAAAAGAATTCTCTACCGCGAAAGGATTGTTAAAATGAAAACCTCTCTTAATCCTTTACATTTTAAATGTTTTAGAAGCTTTTTTTTGATAAAAGGTTTAAAAAAAATTAAGGGTAATTGTTACAATGTGATCGTAACAGTGATTACTTGACAAGAAATCCCAGACCACACTTAACTGTTTACTGTTGTAATGGTAAACCAGGGGTAGGCAACCTGTGGCACACAAGCGGATTTTCAGTGGCGCTCACACTGCCCAGGTCCTGGTCACCGGTCTGGGGGGCTCTGCGTTTTAATTTAATTTTAAATGAAGCTTCTTAAACATTTTAAAAACCCCATTTACTTTACATATAGCAATAGAGGTTATATCACCTTGATCGATCGGTTCATCAGCCCTCACAGAGTGAGTGCCGATCACAACAGGTCAGATACGTTGTTCTAGCCAGTCCTTCAGCTACCCGCTAACCAGGCTGTCAGTAGCATCGGACACCCACTTAGCATAGCGCACAGCAGCCCAGAACTCCTGAACTGTCCGCCAACCGCAGTGTCCCAAGCAGCTGGGATTACAGGCACACGACACTGCACCGGGTTCTAGTTAAGTTATATATTATATAGACTTATAGAAAGAGACCTTCTAAAAACCTTAATATGTATTACTGGCTCGTGAAACCTTAAATTAGAGTGACTCAATGAAGACTCAACACACCATTTCTGAAAGGTTGCCGACCCCTGTGGTAAACAAAGGTTTCAGTAACATCTTAACCCCGTGTTGGGCCCAAGACATCTCTTTTTCAGCGGGACAGCTATTTGCATTGAAAAAAGTTAGTCATTCACTATTCAGCAATTAAATGTCATGGCTCCAATCCACCGTGCTGTCCCTAGTCACCTGATCCCTCCAAAATTCTGGGCTCCCTCAGTGCAGATGTCCATAAAAAAAATACAGTAGGCACTTATGTGCCAGATCCACGGGACACATGAGTAAGTGGGAGGGGAAAACGCTCCATCTGGCATCCTTCTGGTCAGCAAGTGCAAGATGCTAGCTCTCCCTAATCAACAGGGGCACAGCAAAGTCTAAAACAGGTGTGTTCACTCTCCGGTACACGGCACGCAAGCCATAATCTTTCATTAAACATCCAGGTAAAGCAATTTAGCTAAACAGGACTGGCCGATTGGTTGCAGCATAGATCACCTGATCATGCCATTAGAAAGGCAATTATGCAGTATTTAATCTCTGCTTCCTTGACACATATTTTTTATTTCTAATTATCTTTTTTTCCCCAGTTGATCACAGAAGTCCAGGGACTGCTCATTGTCTCCATCACGGGCTGCTTCCCATTCCCACTCTAATAGAAGAGGGACCGCCTGGGGAAAGCAGAGTATTGTCAAATAGAAGGGCTCATTTAGGGAAAGTTCATCCTCTGAACTGAAAGCTGACTCTTGAATTGAAGTGCAGCGTATTCCTGCCTTTAAATACTCCAGATGTGGCCCTTTATCATTGGCACACCAGAGCAGCAGGTTACAAATTAGCAGGACACACGACAGTTTAATTACAGAGCACTGGATGTGACAACAGTCAGACAAGAGAACACCATAATGAGCTGGCCACGCTGTAATTCTGACACCTGCTTTCCCATCAGACAACAAAAATATCGAAAGGAGAGTAAAAGACAGGTCAACCAAGGCTCAAGCTGGAGGTGGGGGAAATAAGCAAGTCCCCTTATTAAAATTAACCAGTTACTTCAGTTGAGAATATGTGGAGAGTACTGCTCCTTCCGTGAGGGTAAGTGCCTGTAAGCTTCTTAAATTGGCACGTTCCTCGCAGCATTTAAATGACAGTGGAGCCCATAAAAAACACCCAGGCTTAAAGGAACAGACTGTATGTATGTATAAGTCCATTTCACAAGTGCTTGCAGAACCAAAAAATGTGGCAGCAAGTTTCTAGCATTTACTCATTTTGCAAGAAATCTTGGGGCTGAACAAAAACGAAATAAGCCTGATCAAGTATACATCTCCAGACCTCACCTCAGATCTGCCCCAACCCTTCCCTTCCCAGTGCCAGTCGTCCCTGCTTAGTCATTCACACACAGTTAGGAGTTGATTGTACTCGTACTCACCAACTGGCTGCTGTACCAGTATAATGATGACCCCTTCAGCACGAACCAGAACTTTTTCCATTTGTTGCCAATGAAAGGTCCTTTTTCCTTTTTCTTGTAGAGCCACCCCTGGTAATCAACTAGTCCCAGGTCCTTGCACGATATCCTCCGTCGACTCATAATAACAATCCCTGTGCCATTAAAATAAATGGTGCTGCTTGTTTAAATGTACAGTACTAAATAAATTAAATAATCAGTCCATCTACATTTGCTATCAGTCATTCAAGTGTCTCTTTAAATGCACACGGATGTCAGATGGTCAGTCTGTTTTATGATGTCTGTTAGAAACATTCTTTAAAAGGCATCCTATATGTACAAAGATAAAATGAGATGTGCACAGAAAATAAATGACTGATTACTCTAAAGATAATAGCACACAAATAAGACATGAATTATTGTAAGATAAAACATACTAGATAGAAATGTCTCTCATCCTCCTTAGAACTGCATTAGAAAATTATAGATCTATTTAAGTCACAGATTGAGAGAGGACTAGCGTTCAACTAAATGAAAAGCTGCATGTCTCTCTCTCTCCTTCTCTCACTCTAGAATCTCCAGCTCTGTCTATTGACATACCACAAGGGTTTAGTCCAAATGAACAGCATGCTGTCATATTTCAGAATCGATGCAAAAATAAGCAGAGTTTAAACAACAGTCCTTCACCAGCTAACCAGCTGTACGAAAACCTCCCCCTCCCCCGAACAAGATACTCTTTTTAAAAAGAAAAAGAGGAACAAAAGAGGAGGGAAAAAATCTGTTACCTTGACTTTTCTGTTTGGTCTTCTGACGCAAGGGAACCTGCAAGAAATGCAGGAAGGAAAGAAAGGAAATTTCGGATTGTGTTACAACATTTGTAAAGAAAGACTCGGGGGCGACTGGAGGAGGGGTGGTGTTTATATGGAGGAGGATATCTAAAAACCCACTTGCAGCTAAAGGGAAGCTACTAGCTGAAGCATAAAATGTGTTAATTAAAACTGATGTATGTGTATGTAGCACTATTACATATATGAATCTATCCACTAGTGCTTCCTGTTTCACACCCACAACAGCCTCTCTCTGACTGCTTTTTAACTGAATTGTACAATGTTCTGTGAGGTTAAAAAAAAAAAAGTTAAGCCTGCAATATTTAAAGCCTCATTGCCTTTATTAGGGATAATTACTAACATGTAAGGATGAAAAATACATGTCAGGTTTTTTGTTATCACTGAGCTCTTAGCACATTGTGGGCACTACTGTAAATAAATAATAAAAACAAAATATCACCGCTTTTCCCCCCTCTTTTTCTTTCTAGTACATATATTTCCCCCTACATGAATAAGATGTTGACAGATTACATTACAGATAGGAGGATAATGTCTCAATGTTAAAAAATGTGTCCACATTTAGCTGATTTTCCAAATTATAATATATAAATATGCTTAGTTGATTATGTTATCCCATATATAAGTATGTATTTTAATTATATGCATTAATTTGCACATTTTACATATAGTATATTTTATCCAACATTATTATATGGAAAGTACATTTGCCTTACTGAAAAACAGAGAAATGAAACTAAGGGTTATCAGCTTGAGTTAAAACCTATAGGGAAGCCTGAGGTAGAACTTGAGCTGTCAACTCAAATTAAAAGCTGAGTTGCTGTTTTTTCACTGCTATTTAACCTGAGTTAATTCATGTGGGTTAGCTAACCCAAATTAGGAACACACCATTTTGTACAATGTAGACATAACCTAAACTATATGAAGTCGAGTCCAGAGAATAGGGAATTAGGAATCAGAAGTCCTGGGTTCTATTCTTATCTCTCCCCTGACATGTTGTGTTACCTCAGACAAGACAACTCACTGCTCTTTGCCTCAGTTTTCCCATCTATAAAATGGGGACAATAGTTATTCTTTTTAAACATTCAAACCTCTCGTGAAAATTATGCATACCAGCTTACTATTTTGATATCTGTTTATGCACACAACCCAGCTATGCAGAGGTGACATTCATCTGATGAATTGCAGAACTATGTAACACAAACCAGCTATGCAGAGATGACATTCATCTGATGAATAGCAGAACTATGTAACACAGGACTATAATGTATCTTTGACCACTTAACTTACAAAGATATTAGTCTTAAGTTATATTAGCTATAGGAGAGAAAAGCTATTTTATGCCCTTTGGGGAGGTTTTCATGGGTCCACATACAGTTGGACTCATGGTAACTAAGATGCTTGGCTTTAAAATGGCAGAGACACAAAAAAAATCAAAATCACATTTTTAAAAATCTCAAACATTTTCTCAATATTTTTCTCTGTAACATAGGTAACACAGACATAAGTGTGTACCACAATTTTTTTATTATTATTATCAGGGGATAGCCATGTTAGTTTGTATTCACAAAAAACATGTATGTTACCAATCCTGATGTCTGATTTGTGTCCATCTGTGTCCAGGAACAAGTCCCTGTAACAAACCCTGTTGCCTACTCTGTCCCCATATCTACTCTAATGACATCATCAGAAGTCTCAACAACATCAGCCACTGCATAAGGGACTCGTTCACCTCCACATCTACTAATGTGATATATACCATCGTGTGCCAGCTATGCCCCTCTGTCATATACATTGGCGAAACCGGAGGGTCCCTATATAAAAGAATAAATGGACACAAATCGGACTCCAGGAATGGTAACACACAAAAGCCAGTAGAACACTTCAATCTTCCTGGGCATTCTATAACAGATTTAAAAGTACCCATACTTGAACAAAAAAAGTCAGAAACAGACTTCAAAGAGAAACTGCAGAACCAAACTTCATTTGAAAATTTAACACCATTAATTTGGGCTTGAATAGGGACTGGGAGTGGCTGGCTCACTACAAAACCAACTTGCCCTCTCTTGGAATTGACACCTCCTCCTCATCAATTATTGGGAGTGAACTACATCCACCCTGATCGAATTGGCCCTGTCAACACTGGTTCTCCACTTGTGAGGTAACTCCCTTCTCCTTATGTATCAGTATAATAATGCCTGCATCTGTAATTTTCACTCCATGCAACGGAAGAAATGGAGGGTTTTTTACCTACAAAAGCTTATGCACATATAAATTTGTAAGTCTTTAAGGTGCCACCTGACTCCTTAAAGTTTTTATTGGTGCTTATTTGGGATGACCTACCTAACTCACTTGGATGGCTTTACCCAGAGTGAATGAAACCAGACTGATGTTAATCACATATTCCATATTATTTTTTATTTATACTGTGGTCCATTGGGTGCTTCTCTCCGGACAATGCTCTGCAGCAATAGATCAAGTAAAACAATGAGCCAATAGACCAGTTATGTGGGAGCCACTAATGTTCCCCCACTCCCATAGGAGCTGACCCTGAAGTCTTCTTTCTAAAGGAAGTTGTACCTGACTCAGGCCTGAGCCCACAGGAAGATAGTAAGAGCTGCCAGAACTACCTCCTTGGACTCAATACCTCCTACCTATCAATTAGGACGGGATGAAGAAAGAGGAAGATGCAGAAGCCAGGAAGTGGGAATGATGCCATGATGCTGTAAAGACAACGCATTGTCTAAATCCAAATTAATGACATGTCATGATGGTAAGATTGCAACACAGTGACAGGATGTGGCTCTCTGTAACTATTGATGAAGAAGTAGCTCTCCGGCTAAGGCACGATCTTTATCACTCAGCTAAAGCAAAATAGCTTAGACCATTGACTGGTCTGAAGGGAAGAGAGAGAATCCCCATTACATGAATCATTTATAATTGAACTGAACAAATGACAGGTAAATGTAACGGAGGCGGCAATCCTGGGATCTGGGCATGGATTGTAATCGCCATGAATTAATATATGATTCTAGTAGCAGAAAGCCATGAACTTTTCTGTTAGATGAAAAAGGAAGCCTATGACTAGTGTGCTCTGTTTTCAAAAGCCCAATAGCGTTTATTACTTGTTAATAAAATCATATAAAAATAAGAACAGGAGCACTTTCTTCTCCTTTAAGAAATATTCCATTTATTCCTAACAGGTCATGTACACAGCCAAAGGTCCTTGTAGTCCAGGACTTTGCAGCAATGGAATTTATCATGGAACGCCCCCCCCCCTCCCCCCCCAACACACACACAGATTGTGTTCCAGAATTTCAGCTCCAATACCCCTCGTGGTCCCAAAGCTAATAAATTTAATGAGGGAGGAAAACAGCTGTACTCACTAAACTCATGTTCATCTATATATATAAAAGTCAAATGGTGTATGCGTGTATGTATGTGTGCGTGTATGTACGTGCACTTACTCCTTCCACACCGTTTGAGCTAGAGACTTGAAATTTGGTACAGTTATAGGTCTTAGGGTCCTAATCAGGGTAAGAGTTGAAAATGTTTCAAATCTCACCTCTGATGCCCCCCAGGGGTGAAATTATTTAAAGGCCAATCACATCAGCTGGGCAGCTGCTGTTCTCTGTGACATAGTTATGATGTCATAATACCCCCTCCAATGGACCCCGCACTCGCTCAGCTCTCTGCCCCCTCCCCACCTCCGACGGACCCGAGTTGGGTTTGGTCGGGGGGTAAGTGAGCCGGGGGTGTTGGGTTTGGTCTGGGGGGGTGGAAAGGTGTCAGGGTGGGTGAGGGGTGGGTGTTGGGGTTGGCCAGGGGGTTTTGGGGTTGGTGGGGGGGTAAGGTGGGGGTGTTGGGTTTGGTTGGGGGGGAAAGTGAGGTGTGTGCGTCAGGTTTGGTCTACAGGGGGTGAGGTGTGTGTGTCAGGTTTGGTCTACGGGGAGTGAGGTGTGGGTGTTGGTCGAGGGGTAAGTGAGGTGGGGGTGTCGGGTTTGGTCGGGGGGTGAGGTGGGGGTGTCAGGTTTGCTCTCTGCCCCCTCCAACGGACCCCGCACTCGCTCAGCTCTCTGCCCCCTCCCCACCTCCGATGGACCCGAGCAACGCCGGGTATTTTTGCTAGTATTTAATATTATTGAAACCTCCGTTTTTTACATTTTAATTAATCTACCACTAAATTTGCAGTCTGCAGTGTGACAAAGAATCCAGAGACTTGCAAAATTTAGGTCCAGCCTGTCACAAAACACACAGGATGTTGGGTTGTACTAGCAAATGGTTCTCCAAAAATCAGATTGAAGTTTACCATCTACAAGATATCCAGATATGACCACTATGTAGGGAATCTTTCAGTTCAGGATACTCAGGTGGGTAGCACAAGGAATCATGAATAAAGAGCCAGTTGGGATTTTCTGGTTTGCAAGTTTAACTTCAGACCAAGATTCAAATCCCTTTAACAAGGAGGAGCTTTTCAAGACAGTGAGAAGCAGCTGAAAATCACTAATAAAAACATATCCAACCATAACCAATAAAACTCATGGTGCAAATCAGTGGTATAGCAGCCATGTCAGAAGACACTATATGAAAAACATAAGGTGCACTCACTGGAACAATATACTACTATAGTGTGCCAGATTGTTGTGATTTCATCATGAGTCCCATGATATTTAGTATGCTTCTTAAAGCCCCAGCTCCTGGAATCATCCAATTTATGTGAGAATCTCAGCTTTCATTATCCATCAAAGAAGAGAGATGAAAACATGAATCCTCTAATGGCCCCAAAATAGACAGGCAAATAAATCAAATCTAATTTTTTAAAAATTACATTATTTTTAAGCCACTCATGTTTCTGTGCAGCCTGACTCTTGATTTTTGCTTACAGTTGGCAATACTGGAATTTTTTTCATGATAGTTTTATGTATCAGGAATGTGGTGGACAGTGGTGGGACAGTGGTCTAATAAAACCTCTGCACCTAAACGTAGACTTCAAACCTGTGGCTTACCATCCTGAGCTCCTCCCACAGAGCACAAATACATAGTAACTTGATCAAACTGCAATGCTCAAACTAGATCACATTCACTTATTTCACTGGCTGATCCAATCAATAGACAGGAATTTATAGAGATGTGATGGTTTGGGGGATATGTCTGTGTCAACTGACGAATTCCATTTTAGTTTTGTGAACATCACGTATTTTCAACCTCCATCTAGAAGATTGCTCGAAGCCACACCGAAGGCTTTCATTTGGTAGCAGGAACTTGACATCTGGTGGACAGATTAGGAGTATGCTCCATAGTGTAGACTCAGCCTGTGCCAATGGAAGGGGTTTTTCTGTTGCTCTAGGAACACCACTTCCCTATGTCAACAGAAGCACTCTTCCATCAATACACATGAGTCTCCCCTGGGGGTTCTCTTGGAATAGCTGCAACGCTAACAGATGTGAACTTTTCACACTCCAAGCAGGAACCTAAATTTTAAATGTAGACCAGGCTTTAAGGAATCCTGTAAATCTCTTGTGTTTTAATGGTAGAGTGTTAGAGATTAAGGCCAGAAGGGACCACCAGATCATGTAGTCTGACTCTTGTATAGCACAGGCCATCAACACCACCCAGCAACTGCACACTAACCCAACAACCGAAATGAGGCCAAAGTTTTACAGCACACAGGAGACTAAACTATTGCGCTACGAGAGTAAGAGAGCCTGAGGTGCACCAGTGCCCGACGGACCCACAATGACAGGGAAATTATTAAGTAAGAAATACCCAGATCATCCTGGCAAGTGACCTGCATGCAGATGCTGCAAAGGAAAGCAAATAATCCCCAAGATCACTGCCTATCTGACCTGCGGAAAATTCCTTCCCAAGCCCACATATAGCAATCAGAGAGAGCATGAAAGTAAATATATTTGCTACGCCTGTGTTCCTTTCTTTACTGCCATGTTATCCCTGAAGGGTGTAAGTAGAAAACCAGAGCTCCCGCACCAGGTGATCTCTGGGGGGAATGTGTCTAAGCAACTAGAGGTTTGGAAGGGCTGACACCCTGGTTCTGGGGTCTAGGCTACTAGATGGTGGGATACTCGGACATGGGATATGCACCTGAGAGAGTGCCAGAGAGACCCAGAATCAGAGTCAGTATCAAGAGACTCAGCTGTTAGATCCAACCAAAGCAGACTGGTGCTCCTCCAAGGAGCAGGACTGGACCAAGTTGTGACAATCTTATTGGCTGGCCCAATCAATAATCAAAAACTTAAAGATTGAACGTGACCTCGGCCTTTTGGAGAGCAAAAGTACACGCACAAGTAGGGCACTTCCCTTAACCTGTCCTGCGACTAATGGCTCTAGCCAAAATTGGAGATATACTTACAAGAGCATTTCCATCAGCAGCCATGTAGGATTCTAAAACCCAAGGGGAAAAGCTGCAACAAAGAAAAAAGGCATTTAAGATCTAAGCCACACGTTTACAAAATAAATCTCAGTGAAAGAGGAAAATAGTTTTCAAAAATGTTCTAAATTGCCTACGTTTACAAAAGTGATGTTCTTCCAATTGAAGGGTGCTTTATATGTTACAAGCAGAAACGTTAAATAATGATCTGGACCGGAGGTCTAGCTTCATCAAGTCTCTTTTCAAGATGCGCAATATAAAAGCTCATGATTAAAATTTGGTTTAGGCAATGGGCAGAGCTGGGCTAGAAATAATTTTCCCTACAGACATTTTTGATTAAAAAAACCTCTACACTTCTCATCAGAAATGTAGAGGTTTCTGACTAAAGGCGGCTTTGGCCAAAAATGGGAGTAGTGTATCAAAGGAGTTTAGTTTGTTTTTCATGTCCCCATTCTCCTCTATGGACTAGGATCCCCAGCTGGACTACATCTCCCATAAGCCATCCTGGTGTCCACTTTTGGTGGGGAGAAGCAGTGCAAGATTAAGTCCTTGGCCAGGGTGTGTTATAGGAGATGTAGTCCGGCAGGGGATCTCTCCCAAAGAGATCTCTCTCCAGGTTTTAGGCCACCAGTCTAGATAATATCAACTGCACACTCAGTATGATTTTGGAGAGCAATATTCTTTTGGACCCTGAAATATTTGTGTCAGTGAAAATGTCAGAGCAACTTGCTGGACTGAAGAAAGCCACAATAACTTTACTAGGACCAGCTAACTAACTAGAAACCCAATCCCTGAAAAATAATGGAGATCAAAGAGTCTTTCAATAAACTGGAGAGTTTAGAGAATATAGTATTTTGTTTAAATGAGCAGCAGCAGGAATGTAAGGAAATATAGTCACTTATCAGGGAATTCTATAATTAGTACTTTTTTTCTGTGCTGTCTAAAACTGTGAATGTAAGAAATGCCATAATAAAATAAAAACAGTAAACAGAAAATACATATAAAAAGAGTCTGGCCCCCAACAGTTTCAAACCAAAAATAAAAAGATGAAAGTAGCTAAATCTGAAGAAATATATTAATAAGGAGAGATGCCATAGAAAAGTGTGTCAAGGTTTAGAATTCATATCCAAGTATAAACAGGAAGAGAGAAAACATCTTAGTTATACAAGCAAAGTAAAGCAGAAGCATCAAATGCTGAACCAGAAAACAAGGGAATAACTGAACGAACTGACAATGGTGATTTACTGTGTCGACCGGTCTTCCCATAATTTTTCATTAATTTTTTTTTGTAATTATGAGAATTCACGCAGATTTAGATCACTCAGCCTGTGAATGAAAGAGAAGAGATTTATGAAACTGTCAAGGAAAAAGTTTCTGTATGGTTAATAGCGGCCATCAATGAGTTCATGAGAAAAATACATAGATGCTTTGAATTGTATTAAAACAACTCAGCGGCCTCCCTAGAAGCTGATGCTGCATCACTGACCACCATGTTCAATGAATGAGAACTGCATGGGACAAAAAAACCTTGAGGGTTTAACTCTCAGATCCATGTCCGCACTCCTCTGTTCTTTCCTCTCATGTTGGCACCATTATCATAGCCCTGACCTCTCATGTCAGCTATTGCAATTACCGTACCTTCCAGCTTTTTAAGGAGGACATATTTTGTTATACCAGCTCCTGTAGTATTATCAATGTCAATAAACTCTAGAAAATACTCTTTAACAGTCACCATTGCAGGAATATTTTCCACTAGGTTCTGTTGTTGTTGTTACAAAACGCACCATTAAAGTCATTTGTTCCGTATGGTTGATGTCAGGTGTGCAGTCCAGAATAACAGAGTAATATCTTGCTGACTTCAGATCTGACACAATTTTCTGTTTGACTTTTGTTGTCAGTAACGGTATGATCTCATTTTGAATTGTTTTTCCAAGGAAGTGCTGTGTGTTCATTTCTTGGGTGGTGACTCTTCTTAGATGCTCCTAGAGTTCAGCATCAAACAGCCAGCAGCTCCACAATTTTAAGGAAGTTTCCATTGTTTGGCACATACAGCTGATCTGAAGTGCCACGCAGTGCTAGGTTTTGGGTAGCAAGCATTCTCAATGGCAATGAGCCTTTTCAGAACATTTTGCCAGTAAAGACACTCTGATGCAATCTTCTCTTGATGCTAATCATCTATGGTGGCCTTTAACCTTAGTCTCATCTCAAGCTCTTTCAACCTATGGAATGCTCTCTGGTGATTTGTTGCCTGCTCATGGAATGCCAGATTTCTAGCCAGATTTTCCAATCCTTTGTTCCTGTAGAACCCAGTGTGGCTGGAACATTAAACTGGAAGTTTGCAACAAAAACTGTATGCAGCATTCTGGGTTTTTGAGTACATAAGCCCTGGCCTCTCTACTTTGTCACCATCACAAATTTCATGATGGAAACATCTATTTGGATGGAAACTTCTATTTTAATTGTCTTTGGGGAACATGAACTTTTTTACTTGCTGTGGACCATGCAGTACAAGGAAGTCCCTCAGGCTAGTGCTCAAATGCGTCCACAGTACCGGATCATCTAGACTTAAGGAACTAAACTCAGCAGCAACTGTTTCTTGCCCCTCCACCACTCTTCTCTGATCTACACTTTTCTTCAGGATTTTGTATGGTTACATCCATTTGAGATGGAGATGTGGATGATTAAGTAGCTGCCAGGTCACCTGTACTCTGATTAACTGGAAGATCAGGCATCTCCTCACCCACTTGCATCCCCACTGGGGCCAGAAGGCTCACCGTGAACATTTGTGTCTATATATCTCAGGAGAGCTCCTTCCTGCTTAGATAGAAAAAGAAAGAAAGCAAAGGAACCTTCTCTGAATGTTGTCCAGAGGGGAGTTTTCTTCTTTCACTCATGACTGCTGTTCTGTGGCTCTCAACACTAAATTGAAGGGGACAAATAAGCAGGCTGGTAGCAGGGCCTGAGTGAGGAAAGGTATCAGAGCTTTAAGGGCCAGCTGGCTCCTACTATTTCAGCTGACTGCCTGTTCTCAAGTGGGTTCAGGGAAGCAGCAGGAAACAGGAAGCTCCCTGAGAAGCTGGTGTTAATCAGTCCAGGCTCCTAGGGGTGCTAGAGAGGTACATAAGAGGAGGGTCAGCTCCAGGCAACAAGCTTAGGAAGCATGTGCTTGGGGTGGCACATTTTAAGTGGCGGCATTCTGTTCAATCTAGGGGCAGCACATTCCAGTCACCCTCTCCCCTCTTTTTTTCTTTTTGCTTCGGCGGCAAAAAAAAGTTTGAGCCAGCCCTGCATAAGAGGCTCCTCCTCCTCTCTCTCTCTCCCTGCAGCTCCTGCTGTTTTCTTTTATTCTCTCATCTTTTCTCCTGCCTTCCTCCACCAGTCAACAGCAGAAATGATGTGAAGGCAGCATGGGTTGCACTATAAGAGCACTTGTTACTATAATGTCACAATCAAATGCACCCCAGCGCGCACGCGCGCACACACACACACACACACACACACACACACAAAGCAGCAGAAGCAAAACACATAGGCAAGTTGTCAATTCAAACATGTAATAGCCATGAACCAGTGAAGTCAGCAACAGTCTGAACAAAACATAACAGTAAAATAGGATTCCCAACCCTCCAGGATTGTCCTGGAGCCTTCAGGTAGTAAAGGTTAATCTTAATTAGAAGTAATGTCATGTGATGAAACCTAAAGGAATTCATCCAGCCGAAGTTGGCAACCCTAGTCTAAAATGCCGATATGCAGCAGCAGACTGAGTAGCTCCACACAACCAATTTGTCACTGTGGGATTTTTTCAAAGATGAATGTTTTCATTTTCAGAAATCATTGATCTTGAAAAACCATTGAAATTTCTGCACACTGGGGACTCAGGGGGAAGCAAGCCAAGTTTAGACCAGCACAAATTATTAGTACTCTTTACTCCTGTTCTTACAAGATCTACATTAGCCAAGTGGCACGTGAGTAACAGATGATGCAATGAGCATGAGAACACAGCAAGTGACTTATAAGAAATATCTTGCAATCATTTCCACCTGGCTACTGCCTACATTCTGAAAAAGAGAGATCACTGTCAAAGATCAAAGAAACACAGAGAGGAAATAAACAGGTACAATGTCACAATATCAAAGGGGACCCCTAATCTGCTAATCCCATTTTTCTTGCAAAATTTTAAAGCTAGAACGTCCGAGTTTGTATCTCACAGGTAAGAGTTAACAAAGTCCTGTGGCACCTTAAAGACTAACTATAAAGTTTTGAAGCATGAGCTTTCGTGGGCTAATACCCACTTCGTCGGATGCAGGCAGTAGAAGTGTTCAATTGTTCACAAACAGGCAGTTATAGAAAAGTAGGTAAGAGCCAGGGGGGAGGTGAAAAGGTTAGTCCAATTAAGCTGAGCCAGCTTGTTATCTCCGATCAGGGAGTGTGGATTATTCGTCTAGCATTTGAATGGGGTGTGTGGACATGGAGAGATGAGAAACAATGTCTGTAATGAGCCAACCATTGTAGATCCCGGTTCAATCCCAAAGTGTGTGAGCTGAATTTGCAAATGAATTGAAGCTCTGCAGTCTCTCTTTGCAGTTTGGATCTGAAGTTCCCTTTCTGCAGAATGGTGACCTTTAAATCTGAAATAGTGTGTCCAGGCAGGTTGAAGTGTTCCCCTACAGGTTTTTGTATATTGCCATTCCTAATATCTGATTTGTGTGCATTTATCCTTTTTCGTAGGGACTGTCCAGTTTGGCCGATGTACATAGCAGAGGGACACTGGTGGCATATAATGGCATATATGACATTGGTTGATGTACAGGTGAATGAGCCAGTGATGGTATGGTTGATCTGGTTAGGTCCTGTGATGGTGTTGCTGGTGTAGATATGTGGGCAGAGTTGGCATCGAGGTTTGTTGCATGGATTGGTTCCTGAGTTGGAGTTATTGTGGTGCAGTGTGCTGTTGCTGGTGAGAATTTGTTTAAGGTTGGCAGGTTGTCTGTGTGCCAGGACTGGCCTTCCTCCCAAGGCTTTTGAAAGTGAGGGATTATTGTCCAGGATGGGTTGTAGGTCACTGATGATGCGTTGCAAAGGTTTTAACTGAGGACTGTAGGTGATGGCCAGTGGTGTTCTGTTGTTTTTTTTTTTTTTTTTTCCCCTCACTTTCAAAAGCCTTGGGAGGAAGGCCAGTCCTGGCACACAGACAACCTGCCAACCTTAAACAAATTCTCACCAGCAACAGCACACTGCACCACAATAACTCCAACTCAGGAACCAATCCATGCAACAAACCTCGATGCCAACTCTGCCCACATATCTACACCAGCAACACCATCACAGGACCTAACCAGATCAACCATACCATCACTGGCTCATTCACCTGTACATCAACCAATGTCATATATGCCATTATATGCCACCAGTGTCCCTCTGCTATGTACATCGGCCAAACTGGACAGTCCCTACGAAAAAGGATAAATGCACACAAATCAGATATTAGGAATGGCAATATACAAAAACCTGTAGGGGAACACTTCAACCTGCCTGGACACACTATTTCAGATTTAAAGGTCACCATTCTGCAGAAAGGGAACTTCAGATCCAAACTGCAAAGAGAGACTGCAGAGCTTCAATTCATTTGCAAATTCAGCTCACACACTTTGGGATTGAACCGGGATCTACAATGGTTGGCTCATTACAGACATTGTTTCTCATCTCTCCATGTCCACACACCCCATTCAAATGCTAGACGAATAATCCACACTCCCTGATCGGAGATAACAAGCTGGCTCAGCTTAATTGGACTAACCTTTTCACCTCCCCCCTGGCTCTTACCTACTTTTCTATAACTGCCTGTTTGTGAACAATTGAACACTTCTACTGCCTGCATCCGACGAAGTGGGTATTAGCCCACGAAAGCTCATGCTTCAAAACTTTATAGTTAGTCTTTAAGGTGCCACAGGACTTTGTTAACTCTGCTATTCCAGACTAACACGGCTACCACCCTGATTCTATCTCACAGGTAGTAAAATACAGTGCATGTGCGGATTTCCAGTGCTTTTGGCACATCCCTCAGATGACATCCAGAAAGAGGGAATATGCCTTGTGAACAAACACTTCAGATATGTAACATGACTCTATTTGTATTGTGGTAGCATCCAAACGGAGCATGGCTCCGTTCCAGCTCAAAAAATGACACAGTATAAAACCGACTGGCTGATGGAATTCCATTTTTCATTCAGGCTAGAATCAGGGCTCTGAAACAACCTGGAAATAGGCTGATGCTTTGGAGTTTTCTCACATTTCTCACTAACTTTAGCCCTGCTGTTTTATTGTTGCCTGAAAGACTATGTGCCCTTAGAAAATGAATTGACAGATGACATTAAAACTAGCCACAGCTTTATTAAAAAAAATAGAGACTTCACCATAGATTTCACTTAATCACCATTAACAATTTCATTACAACAAACCATACTGATGCTTGAAGCGTATCTGCAGTTGACTTGCATCAAGGTTACCTAACAGTTCTTGAGTCATCTCTCATTCTCTGGGGAAGGTCCTGAAGCCACACCGGGGTAAAGCCACATGAGCTTTAACCCCATGTATCTGAAAACGGATGACTCATCTGGACCCAGGAAGCAACACCTTTTGTGTCGTCCTTTTGGCAACTGGAAATGTTCTCAGTTAGTGTGGACTTCCCTATTCCCAAATTACTATTTCACTTGTATCTCAAGGAGATGGAGGATCATCTGCAGATTTTCTCTGATGTACCTGTATCCAGGAAGGTCAGAAACTAGACTGATCAGTTGTTCCACCAGGCCAGCTTCAGACCCAAATGGTGAACACTTTTTGAATTCCCCATGTACTGTACCCCATGTTGATGAAGCAGAATTCTGCCCTGTGTTGGTTGCAATTAAATAACTTTTCAAAATGTAAATGTGCTAAAGCAGCTGCAAAACTGCAGATTCCCTGTTTGTTTTTTAAAGGACAAGAACTCTACACTGAAGCATCATCAACAATTAATGTTTTTTTCCCCAAAGAGTACCTGCCCCCTGGACTAGAATTATATATTAGAGATTGATGTAGTCCCCCTCTGAATAAATGGCCCTTTGAAAGGTGATGATAGGTATAAAATCAAGGCCAAAGCAAGAAATACATTTAACAGATTTCTACACAGCTTGGTTAGAGGATTTCATGCCTCCAGTATCCTTGTTTTCAAATAGTGTTGAAAGGGATTCAATTCCCTCATATGGATGTCCCCCAAAAAGAAGATTTCTGACTCCTTTTGAGAAAGGCCCAAGAAAAACTAGGGCAAGGTTCACTGATCCTACCAGAAACGGGAAAGGATCCATAGATATAATCCTGATTGGATTGCAGCCAGTTACTGAGCTGTCAATCCAGGAGGGAAATGTGCAGACAGACTGCATGTGCACGCACTTCTGAGGAAGTCTGAAGGAAGCAGTTCCAAGAGTAGCTGGCTCCCAGAAGAGAATGGGAGGAGGAAAAAGTAGATGCAAGGGAATGAGGATGCTGGTGCTAAGGCCACTCCTGAAGCACTCAAGACAAAAACAAATTGTTTTGGTGGATGATTGTACTGGGGGTATATTTCTACCCTTTATCTGCACTTGCCAGTGTAACTGACTGGTGAGTGAGTGGCGTACAATCCTTTTTGTGCTGATCCACAAAGGCTATGGAGCTGTTACGGGCTTGAACTATAGCACTCTGGCTCCGGATCTAGCAGCTCACGCTGTTAGGTCTGAAGATCCCTGGTTCAACCCCTGGCATATCAGCCATGTGAGCAGCCCTCACACTTGCA
Source organism: Sternotherus odoratus (assembly GCA_032164245.1). Taxonomy (NCBI): domain Eukaryota; kingdom Metazoa; phylum Chordata; order Testudines; family Kinosternidae; genus Sternotherus; species Sternotherus odoratus. Next base: position 94,146,635 of record JAVMKO010000003.1, read on the forward strand.
GGCTTGTAACATGCTGCAAGTTCAGGTGGGTGAGCTGACTGGCAGCCTGGCTCTGAAATTTACTCTGCTGCTATCCTCAAGATTCTCCCAAATGGGTTGCCAGAAAAGCAGAGGCCTGCTGGGAGACAGGACTGTGATGCTGAAGATGCTAAAGCCCTCTTACTGACCCTCTTTGTAGTGTCCTCAAACAGTCATACAGCAAAGCTAAGCCACTGGTTGCTGAAATGGGTGAGAACAGCTGCTGAACACGCATTGCTGGTGGGTGTAGGTGCTGGGGGGGGGGAAGTGTTAGTGCTAAGGGACTCCTTCCCAAAAGCTGCTCTCCATTCCAAAATGCAAAAAGCATGTCAGCAGGGGAGATTTAAAGTATCACCTTCCAAAGAGAGAAAAAGAGGAACACTGCCCCCATTCACCAGAAATGGACAAGCATACCCAGAGCAGTCGCTCCCACATGAGGTGAAGAAACATCACTCGTACTCCAACTCCTGTTGCTCTCATTGATAACCACTGAGTTCTGGGGACGCTGAGTGGAAAGAGGTCTCAGAGGGAATCCCAACAATACGGAGCTCCAAATTTATTCTTAGTAGACGCATTCATCTAAGTCTAAATATAGCAAGTGTACTTAAAAATCTCTCCCCCAGTCATAGAACTAGAAAGTAGAGGGAATATTTCTAAAACACTGAAAATAGGAAGTACAGCTAGAAACCACTAAAATAAAATGGTTGTTTCCAAAACATTCCCTGAGGTTTTAGCTGCACAACTCCCATTAGTCACCTGAAGGAATCCTGGAAATAAACCACGCACAAACCTTTAGAAAACATAGGGAGTAAGGTTCATTGCAAAGCCGGTCCGAAAAATTCTGACAAAAACTTTTTCTTCAGTCAGAATTTGGTTAGAATTTGTGGATTTGTCAAAAAGCGAACTCTTTTGCAAAGGTGGGTTGATTTTGATATAGTTCAAATGTAACCCCGTCTGTTAGGCAGGTTTCTAGAACAAACCTGCCAGGTTTGTTGTCCGCTTACCTGCCCAGCTCCTCAGTAGCCCACCTGAAGAGGAGGCAAAGGCCTGGAAATCCCAGCTCCCAGACTCACAGCAGCCTGGTGACCCAGGATCCCTTGCTCTGGGGCAGCGCACCTACCAGGCTGAAAAGGAGCTAAGAGCCTGGAAGCCCTGATTTCCAAGCTCTAAGGCTCCCACCTCAGCTAGAGCTCCAGTCCCCCAGCTCCTCTTCAGCCTATCAGGCAGAATTTCATTTGGAAATGATCAACGTTATGATTTTTCTAATGTAAACACATTTTTAATGTCTATTTTACTTAGAATTTCAGTTGGGGTTTTTTTTGTTCCAAATTGGAAGGAAAATGCATTTTAAAGTCCTCTGAAATGGAATTTACAGATTCTCCTCCCAGCTCTAGTTCATTGCTATGTCATCCGCATCAAGGTCTTAATAAGGAATTTACCCTGTAACTGTATATATGTAGGTTTCAGAGGAGCAGGTGTATTAGTCTGTATCAGCAAAAGCAACAAGGAGTCCTTGTGGTACTTTAGAGTTAACAAATTGATTTGGACATAAGCTTTCATGGGCTAAAACACACTTCATCAGTTTATGCCCAAATAAATTTGTTAGGGTACATCTTCACTACCCGCCGAATCGGCGGGTAGCCATCGATCTTCTGGCGATTTCTCGCATCTTATGAAGACGCGAGAAATCGATCGCTCAACTCCAGCTTGCTGGGAGGCGCAAGCTGGAGTCGACGGGGGAGCGCGCCACCAATTGCCGCCGCCATGAGGACGGACGGTAAGTCGGCTGCAGATGCGCAAACTTCAGCTACGTGAGTCACATAGCTGAAGTTGCGTATCTGCAGTCGATACCTCCCCCCCCTCCCTCCCCCCCAGGGAGGACCAGCCCTTATTAGTCTCTAAACTGCCACAGGGACTCATTTTTGTATATAAGCACAGAGCCATCTAGTGGCCAGAAATAATTTAATTTAAGACAGTGAACTCAATACTTCAGAAAATAACCAACTCAGCCACCCAGGCCTCTAGATTGCCTTCTGATTTCATTAGAACACTTCATGTTCCAAACTGAACATAGGCCAATCTAATATCTGAATCTAATATAAGTGACTGGCAGGAAATTCTGGCAAAAAGAATCAGTCCCTTTCAGAAGTGATCCTAAACATGTCACGACTGTCAGTGTAACAAGATAGTAAAGCTGCTATCGGATTGTTCAGTCACTAATACTCAGCCTTTTCCTTTGACACACACATTTAAGAGTAAAAGAAAACAGAATGTCACTACAATTTGTGCTCTGTCTGGGTGAGTGGGTTTTCTCCCTGATCTGGCCACCCTTCTAATCCCACTGTATGTATAAAGAGAAATGTCCAAGAAAGCGCACAGATTATAAAACAAAGCAGAACAAAATCCATGATGCTGGTCAGAAGGGGGAAAGCTGTGGAGAAATAGCTTGGGCACTTCTGTCCTCTTCCATCAAAAGTCTCCATCCTATATTCAAGAAAGTGAATTTCTTGGAGGGCTAAAAGGATGCTGGGCTGTCATGACAGGATGTAGTGGTGATTGACAATGCTGCCATTCTAGAATGAAATCCATTCAGATAATGTGTATAGAAGGGTGAAAGCCACTTCCACAGCAACACGATGCTAGGGGAACCAGAGTGCCAGCAGCAGAGTTTTTGTTGTAACTGTTTAATTGGTAATGGCACCAGAACTTAAGATCCAATCCTACACACCAATACAGTGCAGAGCCAGATTCACCAAATCATGCTGCTTCAGGTATTTATGAATCAGAGCAAGAGGTGCTCCACTGAAGGGAAAAAAAAATATTTTGATATTAAACTCAAAGAGCAACTGTACTATAGACACTGTTTGCACTGAAAAATATTTTTGCTACATATTGGAGAGTCTCCCCACTTACTGTATTATTGATTTTAGCAACACATTTCATTTCCTTTTAATCCCCTGTTTGATTGACCTTTTTTCACCACCATTTTTTAAATGAAAGTTTCACTAGCAAGGAGGCGGCTTGTAATTGTACTTAGCATTTAGGGTTCAGGGGGGAGGGAGAATAAGCAGAGGAGTATGAATATACAAGAACAATCAGTATTACTTGCATTCAGACCCCACAGAATGGGAACCTTTCTCCTTCCTCTGTCCTTAAGAGCTTTCTTTTCTCACTAACTCCTGCTCAAGAAAACCCAGCAATATGATTAGCCTCTAGCATCATGTGATGCCAAAGGAAATCAGACCAAACTGGTCTGGATAAAAGGACTCTGGGAATGAGACAATTGTCAAGAAGAGAGAATTAAAAACTGACCCTGAGCACCCACCAAGTGTCATTTAGGGAGGAATGTACTGGACGTTTTCCCACAACTTTATACACTATTTTGAATCAGTCTTGTACTTTGCAGATTCTGGCACAGATTTTCAGAAGCGACTAATGGTTGAGCCATTATCAGGAAAAGCAGAGCATCTACCCAACGAAAATCAGGCATTTCCAAGGTATCTCAAATGGTGCCCCCACAACCACTATTCAGGGGTAGGCAACCTATGGCATATGTGCCAAAGGCGGCATGCGGGTTGATTTTCAGTGGCATTCATACTGCCCAGGTCCTGTCCACTGGTCCGGGGGGCTCTGCTTTTTAATTTAATTTTAAAAGAAGCTTCTTAAACATTTTAAAAACATGATTTACTTTACATTCAACAATAGTTTAGTTGTATATTCGAGACTTGTAGAAAGAGACCTTCTAAAAATGTTAAAATGTATTACGGGCACGTGAAACCTTCAGTTAGTGAATAAATGAAGACTCAGCACACCCCTTCTGAAAGGTTGCCAAGCCCTTCATTAGTCACTTTTGAAGAAAATTTAACCGTAACTTTACTACTGCTGAAGCGAATATGATGTAGAAGAAAGGGAATTTCCCTCCCCCCACATTTGGTGTTGCCAACTCATAATTTTATCATGAGCCTCGCAATGGGTGTGGATTTTTGAAAGCCTCAGCTCTCGGGTCACATAAGTATAAGAATCTCAGCTTCCGTTTAGAAGAGTCTTCACAGTTGGATAAAAAAAAAAACTTTAAAAATGTGAACTCCAAAGGTTCTGAAAGCCAATAAAAAAACCCACACAAAGTTGATTACTTTTTACAATCATGATTTGACTAATTTGAAAAGCTGGACATTGGCAATAGAATCCACAAACGGTAACACAGGTACAGGCAAAAGATGGAAGTTGTAATAAGAAATATGGCGTAGTTCAAGAATTTCCTTTATACACGCCCAGAAAATGTAGCAATCAGTCATAGTCTGATACCGTCTGTGCAGAAGGAAAGAGAGAAAATAGTGTCCAAAAAAAGAATAATTAGTACTGGTGTGTTTATACGATTAAATTGTTGGGAATTCAGACCCCCCCCAAGTAAAGGAGGTAGGAGGAGATGTGTAGGACCCATGGATCTTGAAAGGGATGTTGGAGGGGGTGGTTATTGATCATTGTAGCAGTGAAAATATGTCTGCAGGTTTTGCATCTGTTGTTCTGATTGGGACAAAGATGAAAGTAAGCTGATACGCCCCAGTATGGCGTACCGGCAAGAACCCGTGCACCGTACCGGGGCGGATCAGCTTCCACAGGTGCAATTTAAAGGGCCTGTGGCTCCCAGCAGTGGCTGGAACCCCGGGCCCTTTAAATTGATGCCAGAACCCCCATGGTGGGAGCCCGGGGGAGGCTGCGGCGGGGCTCTGGTGGCAGGGCCAGGGGCGGTAGTGGCGGTCCAGCACCGGGCTCTTTAAATAGCTTCCGGAGCTCCACCACCACTTCCCTAGGGTTCTGGCAACAGGGCTCCTGCAGCGCTCCTGCAGCTATTTAAAGGGCTCGGGGATGGGAGCCCTGTTGCCGGAACCCTAGGGAACTGGTGGCGGGGCTCCAGCAGCTATTTAAAGAGCCCAGTGCTGGGCCGCCGCTACTGCCCCGGGCCCTTTAAACTGCCACCAGAGCCCCCGGCGGGGATGGGGTAGAGGAATGTGGGGGAGGTCCCTTACCAGTATGGGGGATGGGCTGGGGCTGGCTCTGACCCCCCCCCTCCCAGATCTGACCCTTCCGCCCAAGACCCCACCCTTCTGAGGGCCAGAACTGGCCCCAGCCCAGCCCCCCTACCGATAAGAAGCTTCAGCTACTTTCACCCCTGGATGGGGCTGATGCCACTTAGAGTTGGTGTGTCTTGATCTGTGGGGAGGTTGCCTCTGATGGTGAGCTTGGTGAGGTTCAGGGGTTGTTTGAAGGCCAGAAGAGTGGGGGTTGGGAAAGAGTACTTCCAGGATGTGGTCCCCATCAAGTACAGGTTGCAATTGGTTAAATTATGCTCTATAAGGGGTCCAGTGTGGGATAGTAGGTAACAACTAGGTTGTGCAGTCAGCGGTTTTGTTCCCCAGCCCCATATTGAAGTAGGTTCTCTTGGGATATTTGGGCAGCCCATTCCATGACATGATCTGTTCCTCTGGGGGAGTGTCCTTGTTTGGCAAAAGCAGTTCTAAATTCATCTAGGTGTCATGATGACCACAAAAACTCAGAAGCAAGACAGTCACAAGACAGCAAGTGTGAAAAATAAGATCGGAGTGGGGAGTAATAGGAGTCTATATAAGAAAAAGACCCAGAAATTGGGACTGCCCCTATAAAATCAGGACATTTGGTCACCCTAGTCACTCGGAAGAGGCACCTCTTTGTAGGGATGGAAATATCTCCAAAGGAATCTTACTGCTGCTCTGCTAAACTTGAGCTAACCAAGCTGTTCCTGTGTCTGAGTTAAAGTCCAAAAATTTATGCAAGGCAGCAAATAGCCAGATTCAGATTTTAAATATACAAGAGTAAATCCAGAATAAATCCATTTAAATCCATGGATTTATTTGAGTTATATCAGTGGGTATCAGGCTTGTCAGATTCAGGGCTTGTCTATACTTGATAGCGCTCTAACTTGCTGGCTCAGGGGGATGAAAAGACACACCCCTGAGCGCAGTAAGTCTGAGCACTTTAAAGTGCTAGTGTGGACAGGCTCCCAGCACTGGGAGACACGCTCCCAGCCCTTCGGAGGTAAAACCCTCATGGAGGTGGATTACCAGGACAGCTCTCTCCCTGCGCTCACGTGCGACCATCCTCACACTTCAAAGCGCTGCCAACGAAGCGTTCCCACGACAGTGCTTTGAAATCTCCAGTGTAGCCATGCCCTCAGGCCTGAAATTACCAGATGTTTGTGCACTCGTACCCTTCATGGATCTAAGATACGCCCTGGGCCTTTTTTGGTTAGTGTCGTGATGATGGAGAAGAGAGGAAAACCTGCGGTGTCTACTGATCACACAAAGAGCCTAGGTAGGAATATTTGGAGAAATTCCTATACCTATTGACAGTCTGGAAAAGGGATCACATATGTACCAGATGTTTAAAACAAAAAACACCAGAGAGGCCTAGGAGCAAAGCTCCCTTTTAAGGGCAAGGGTAGCTGTAGGTATTTTACTGTTGTAATCAGCCACACTGAACATAACTGGATCTACTGAAGCTATAGTTTCATGTTTAAGCCTAAAATGCTCAGAAAGGGATCCCCAATGGAAGATTGTTAATTACCACTCATATGGGGGTAGCCCTGTCTCAGACAATAGACTTTTGAATTTTGTACTGTTGAACAGCTGATGAACTGTTATAGGTTATAATTGTCACCTTTGCACATGAAATCAGTAGGTGATTGCAACAAAGTTGGTCCAAAATAGTGATCTAAATTTGCCTGTTACTAAAAAATGGCCCTTTTTCTAAATGATTTTTTTAAAAAAACAAAATGAATAGCAGAAAAATTTTCATAATTTTTTCCCAATAAAAATTTGAAAAATTCTGTAAAAAGCCTGGAAATTTTTCAAAAATTTTAATAAAATATCATTACCATTTTGTGACCAGGTCTCCCTCTCTCTCATGCCCCCTTTCTCTCTAAATTGGACCCAATTTGTTTGTATGTGTTTGCATCAAAATTATTGGCAAAGTATTTGAGGTGTTGTACAACAGTGTAAATTCAAATAAAATATATCCTTAAAATGCAATTATTATTTTTGCAGTTCTGGTGGGGAAAGAAAGCATACTTTCAAAATTTTAGAGTGAGAAATGCATCGACTACTTTGTTGAATATAAAAAGTACAAAATAAGAACCTTGTAACAAACCGTTTAGGGCTTTTGTGTAGCTTAAGTCTAACCATATAGCTTGCAGGTACTGTATTTCAATGACACATGGGGGGATGTGGATCAGCGTTCAGACCACACTCCCTGTCAGTACTCAGTCCAAGCCAAGGAAGCTAACGATCCAACCAGATTTGGTGATCAATCCTGGTCATGTGCCACCTGAGGCGTGTTGTGCCTATACGAAGAAGAATGACACGTGGCAAATAGAATTTGGAATGAAGACTAAGGAGATTCATTTAGACACATTACCTCTTGAACTTAGTGCTTTTTGATAACATATATGTGCCAAGTGCCTGGAAGGTAACTGACTCACACTCAATACATCCAACAGTCATGTAGATTGATTTCAACTGCAGTAATTTAAATCAACTAGAGATTTATTTATTTTTTAAAAGAGTAATAACAGTATTTTAAATACCAGTGATTTAAGTTGCTTTGATTTAAATCAATCCACCTGGCAGGACAGTGCTTTTGGCCTGTACTCTTTCCTGACATATGGGATTGCACATTTGTCCCTGTGATCTAATATTAATGGCCTGTCCAAGTACATGCTGCTATGCATCCTGTTTTTGTTGGCCACTACATGACTTTTCTCACCTTCTGACCATATATGCTGATCTAGAGCATATGTTTCAAAAGCGTTATGCGTAAGTTAATAAACCAATAGTAATGTCTTACAGAAGTACTGTAATGGCAAGTTAGTTGGGGAAAGTCACACAGACTACGTCTACTCTGTAATGAAAATACCCGATATTGACAGAAAAACTGTCAACATAGGTGGCACCTACACAAGGGGTCTATGATGGCACACGGTCTGTAGAGTTAATGTAGCTTTAGTGCGGCATAAGAGTGCTCACATGAGGAATTAGTGCAGAATAGCTTTGCACTTTAAATTCACATCTTAACTATTTCTCATTCACTTTACTGCAACTTGCCTGTGTAGACAAGCCCCAAACTGTACCTGATCTATTGAAAGCTTATTCAGAAATAGGTGTAACAGCAATAAAGTGGAAAAATCGGTGTAAGAAACACCAAGAAGTTATTCAAAAGTATTCCCGATACTGTTTGTAAATGTCTATGTTTGTATTACATGTTTGTCAGTAAGAACTTGCATGGTACTCTTTCTTTGAGGCTCTGTGACAGCTATTATTAGCCCTTCCATTTACAGTTTTGCATTTCATAGCTCTGAGGTTTAACTCTCTAACACTTCTCTGAAAAAGTTGTGAAACGAACTCTGACCTGTGCTGCCTCAGAGAGGTAAACAGATGCTGGTAATGGGGACTAAAAAAGTGTGAGTCAATTTCCTGCTAGCAAGTCAAACTGTGACGGGTACTACAACCCTGTAGTAACTTATATGGAAACTGGACCGAACCAGGCCACAAATTCAATGTGTCACCCCAACCTCCTCGTGGTGCCACCCAGGTACTTAGAACATACATAAGAACATAAGAACATAAGAACGGCCATACTGGGTCAGACCAAAGGTCCATCTAGCCCAGCATCCTGTCTACCGACAGTGGCCAATGCCAGGTGCCCCGGAGTGAGTGAACCTAACAGGTATGATCGAGCGATCTCTCTCCTGCCATCCATCACCCCCCTCTGACAGACAGAGGCTAGGGACACCATTCATTACCCATCCCGGCTAATAGCCATTTATGGACTTAGCCTCCATGAATTTATCCAGCTCTCTTTTAAACCCTGTTATAGTCCTAGCCTTCACAGCCTCCTCAGGTAAGGAGTTCCACAGGTTGACTGTGCGCTGTGTGAAGAAGAACTTCCTTTTATTTGTTTTAAACCTGCTGCACGCCAATTTCATTGAATGGCCCCTAGTTCTTCTATTTTGGGAACAAGTAAATAACTTTTCCTTATTCACTTCCTCCACTCCACTCATAATTTTATATACCTCTATCATATCCCCCCGTAGTCTCCTCTTTTCCAAGCTAAAAAGTCCTAGCCTCCTTAATCTCTCTTCATATGGGACTCGTTCCAAACCCCTAATCATTTTAGTTGCCCTTCTCTGAACCTTTTCTAGTGCCAGTATATCCTTTTTGAGATGAGGAGACCACATTTGTACGCAGTATTCAAGATGTGGGCGCACCATGGATTTGTATAAGGGCAATAAGATATTCTCCGACTTATTCTCTATCCCTTTTTTAATGATTCCTAACATCCTGTTTGCTTTTTTGACTGCCGCTGCACACTGCGTGGATGCCTTCAGAGAACTATCCACAATGACTCCCAGGTCTTTTTCCTGATTGGTTGTAGCTAAATTAGCCCCCATCATATTGTATGTATAGTTGGGGTTATTTTTTCCAATGTGCATTACTTTACATTTATCCACATTAAATTTCATTTGCCTTAGTTACTTAGTTACGTAAGCCAAAAACCCAACAAAATGAATAAGATGGAATCTGCTCATAATCTCAGTCCAACCTCAACCTTGGCATTGGAAAAAAAGATGATGAGGATGAGAGTTATATGCAATATTATCTTATCCCCCAAGGTACATGCAAGCAGCTTTGCTAAGTCATCATGGAACCACATTCAGCCTGGTTTCATTAGCAATAAGTGATGCAGCCACCAGGCCTCTTTCCCCACTTCCGCTAATTAGATTGCATGCACTGTCAGGAGTCTGAGTGGCCTTCAAGGCCAGCCCCGTGCACAGCATAATAAAATAATTAAGCCTGGCAGTGACAAAGGCCTGGACAACTGCAGCAACCTGCATATCAGAAAAAAAGGGGTGCACCCACCCCACCAAACCTCAAATGTACAGTGTTCATGGCCTCTCCTGCTATGCTGGAAGGAATCCAGTAGCAGCTGAAGATCCAACAGACCCTCCATTCTGCAAGCCTGCTAACAAAAGGCTGCAGAGCCCCCATCCTTTAATCAAGGGAGCAAACCATCTCTATCTCCCTGGATAGCTCCCTCCAGCCACTATTACCACCTCTTTCATCCTGATTGAACCCCAGCCAATTCATTCCCATCCATGGCCCTGTTATTTTAGCTGGGCACTGAAACCATAACAACAGACTTTACCAGAAGCCCATATTGTCTCACTGTCTGCCTTAGCTGCCTCAGAGGTACCTTGAACAGGATGGGGAACAGTATAAAACGCAGCAGTGCAACACAGAAGCAAGCACACCATGCTGAACTGCAACATCAACACACTGCATCCATCCTGAAAGATATTTAACACCACTTTAAAGTCCTTTGCAGTGTAGTTATAGCCATGCTGATCTCAGAATATTACAGACACATGGTGAGTAATCTTCTACTGGACCAACTTCTGTTGGTGAAAGAAAACCATCATGCTCCATAAAAAACAGAAGTGTGCCACGATTATCAGGACAATTGGCAGAGCAGCTTGTGCATGAAGAACTAACAATTACTCCACCAACGTGCAATTTCACTTCTCTCTCTCTCTCCAATGAAAAAGTCATTACCACATTCATAAAGAACACACAAGCTGCAAACAGAATGTGCATACCCCATGCTCTCTCTTAGGATTAAGGGATTGCCATCCCATTTCCAAAAGGAAAAGAGACAGAGTGCACGACCTGGACAAAGTCACAACGAAAACACAATTAAAAGAGGAATGTCCGCACATCAGTGAATTCAGACATATGGAAATAGATTTTATTGTACTGTAGGACTTCTACCTTATCAAGGTACATGCAGGAATGTGTCTAGAAGGCCTATGTAATGAATGGCATAGCAGGAATATTTATTACTCCCAGACAGCACTAGATGTCTCTAGGAAGCTACATAACTTGAAAGACTGGGAAAAGAACAGAAGTGATAGCACCCAATGAAAGTTACCAAAACATTTCTCACTATATTAAGAGATGCCTAAAAGAAGCTTGCTCTAAACGCTGAATTGTAAAACACTGGCACTACTGAAAGACTACCAAAACCTTAGAAAGATAAGGTGGGTGAGAATATCTTTCATTGGATCAACTTCAAAAACGAACTAGAGAAATACAACCTAGATGGAGCTACTATAAAGTACGTGCATAACTGGTTGGAAATTGTTCCTAGAGAGCAGTTATCAGTGGTTCACAGTTATGCTGGAAGGGCATAACAAGTGGGGTCCAAGAGGGATAGGTTCTGGGTCCTAATATCTTCATCAATGATTTAGATAATGGCACAGAGAGTACACTTACAAACTTTGCAGAAGATACCAAGCTGGGAGGGGTTGCAAGTGCTTTGGAGGATAGGATTAAAATTCAAAATGATCTGGATAAACTGGAGAAATGCTCTGAAGTAAATAAGTTGAAATTCAACAAGGACAAGTGCAAAGTACTTCACTTAGGAAGGAACAATCAGTTGCACACATACAAAATGGGAAATGACTGCCTAGGAAGGAGCACTGCAGAAAGGCATCTGGGGGTCATAGTGGATCACAAGCTAAATGAGTCAACAGTGTAATACTCTTGCAAAAAAAAAAAGCAAGTATCATTCTGAGATGTATAAACAGTACTGTTGTAAGCAAGAGTGAGAAGTAATTCTTCTGCTCTACTCCAGTTGAGGCCTAATCAACGTGGAGTACCGTGTCCAGTTCTGGGTGCCATATTTCAGGAAATATGCAGACAAATTGGAGAAAGTCCAGAGAAGAGCAACAAAAATGATAAAGGGTCTACAAAACAAGCTATAGGAGGGAAGATTGAAACAATATTGAAAAAATGTGTTTGCTTAGTCTGGAGAAGAGAAGACTAAGGAAGACATTATAACAGTTTTCAAGTACATAAAAGGTGGTTACAAGAAGGAGGGAGAAAAATTGTTCTCCTTAACCACTGAGGATAGGACAAGAAGCTGTGGGCTTAAATTGCAGCCAGCGCAATTTAGGTTGGACATTAGGGAAAACTTCCTAACTGCCAGAGTGGCAAAGCACTGGAATAAATTGCCTAGGGAGGTTGTGGAATCTCCATCATTGGGGATTTTTAAGAGCAGATTGGACAAACACCTGTCAGGGGTGGGGTCCAGATCAGTGGTTCCCAAACTTTAACAACCTGGGAACCCCTTTCACTAAAATGTAAAGTCTCACAAACTCCCTCCTAAAAATGAATCTTTCCAGGGATTTTTCTCCTATACCTGAATATAAATGATAAAATCAGTGACTTTGGAAATATAAAATTTGTTTGTATAACATGCATATTACATGCATAAATAATATTTATCATTACAGTATTTTTATTATATTATGAAAACAGCCACACTCTTCCAAGATCTCACTTTTGTAGCTTGTATCACGTTGAATAAGCCTGTTCTAAGACAAGGCTCCTATGTTTCATCAAGGAGTATCAGATGTGAAACAGCATGAAGGTATTTAAGAAGTCAATTCAAAGAATTCCTCCTACACAAGCATTCAGGTCTTGACCAGTCCGGGCACACAATGCATGTTACAACAAAAGCTTAAACTTATTTTTCATAATAATTTTAAAAATAATACTAGCTTCCTGTTTAATTTTAAAAACAGCAAAAAATATCCACCTCACTTTCCATTCTAATAAGGAGCCTTGAAGTTTAAATCTCCTCAGAGTGATAGATATGCTTGCTTTGATCTGCTTAGCTCTTGGAAGTCCAGGAGCTCCGGGCTGCTGGCCCTGTGATCCCTAGGGATAGCTCTGTCTGCCAATAGGGAATTTTTACAGAGAACCCCCTGTAACATTTTGCAAACCACCAGGGGGTTAACGAACCTCAGTTTGGGAACCAGTGGTCTAAATAATATTTAGCCCTGCTTTGAGTGCAGGGAAGTGGACTAGATGACCTCTCAAGGGCCCTCCAGTTCTATGATTCTATCCAAGAGACAAGCTTTTGAGCTACATGGAGCTCTTCTTCAGGTCTGGGAAAGGTCAACAACAGATATTACCTTTCACACCCCCCTTCCCCCCATCTCTCTAATATCCTGGGACCAACACAGCTGAAAATAACAAATTCTCAATAACTGTATTCAGATTTCTTAGCTGAAATAAAAGAATATATTAGCAAGGGGTACATTAGGATTTAAATTCAACAAGCACAGAGACACTATCATACTTCCCAATGGGCACCTGTTGAGAGTTAGAGATGGAGAGGCTACTTATCTGTATCTTAAATAGGTTTGAGTTCAGTTTGGGGGAATTGGTATTAGGTTTGGACTCAGTGTTTTATAATCTTGAATAACCTATTCACATAGAAGCCAAGGATTTGAATAATACAAGCGTGACAGTTAAAGCCTTAGCTGAGTGAGAAAGCTCACATAACTCATGCCTGTCATTTTGCATACCACCACCGCTCCCTCCCTACCGCCACACATATTTTTATGGGCAAAATAGATGAAAGATTCACATATTCCTTCTTTCTTAAAAAAGAAGAATAGAAAACCATTTACTTAGTGCTATTGCTACAGTGGATTAAATCCCATTGTTTATAGAGCACGATAAATCCACATGACATGTTTGAGACTTGCACATTTTTCTCTGAGAAACTGAAATTGGTTTAGCAGTTTGTTTACTTCACTATCAAATATTCATCTTCACATACATCAATCACGTTTCAGTGAAGTAACCAAAAAGAGGCTCTCACACGGACCTCTGATGCAGCTTAGAGATAATCAGTGGGCTCTTTTACAAAGTAGAAATGCGTTCATTTTAAAAAAAATATTTCAGAATAATCCATTTCCTTTGTTTAACCAAAGGAAAAAAGGAAGTAGCACGTCTCTTAAGCAGACCTTTGTAGAACAGAGCAGTTAGCTTCCTTTATAAGTGTAATTACTGATCATTTGAAAGGAAGTGAAAATTCGATACCACGATAGTCATTCAGCAAAGACAAGAAAGCATCCAATTTAGGAGGAAAGGATTAAAAGTTACATACTCACCAGCTAGGAATTCCTGTGACCAGCCACACACTTGCCCTGCCAACTCCTATACATCTCAAAACGGAGAGGAAATTCTTACTCAAATTAGTTGCAATGCTGAAGTTGCCCAAGAGGAAACTGGTGTGTCTTTGAAAAGTCACGACTATGCAAACTAAAAGTGGTAAGTCAGTTGACATAGCAACTTCTGAATGTCATGCCAACCAGGACCATACTAGTTGGGGCTGCAAAATTGGGGTAGATAGTTCATGAACAAATTCTCTCATGGTATTCCTGCATATCTAGTCCTGTAATCCAAAAGTGCAGAATGACATAAGGGGGCAAAAATTAAATGAAACTTTCCAACCTTCTTGGTTTAAATTCTGGGATTTGGAGCTTTCAGTGCTAGTGGTTCCATATTACTGTGGTTAGCTGCTTCTTGGGCTTGTTTTACAGCACAGCACATTTATTGCTTTGACTACTGGTATCATTGACACTACTGATGTCATTTGTGGACCATTCAAAAGACCAATTAAATTGGATTTGCTTTGATCTGGCCAGAAAGACCACATTACAGACTGCCGTGCTTACTGGCAATCAAGCAGAGGCCCAGGATTTAATGACCACAGAAAATGAATGACTCATTTCACACTGTAGAACCACTAAAGCCTCAACCACACTGGGTGGGTTGTACCACTTTAAATATATTGGCATTGTTAAAGCAGTACAGCTACTCACCTCCATGTGGACACTTTTATATTGGCATAAAGGTGAGAGGATAATTAATTCTGAATGGGAAGGGGAATCACTACAACAATGTAAGGTACCTTTACACCATTACAATTTATCTGTTCTAGGGTTCGTACTGGTATAACTGTCACACTCCTAACCAACATGGATATACAGTATAACTTGCAAGTGCAGCCTAGGCATAAGCCCGACCTATGTTCAGACTAGGCCTATGCCAAGGTTGAGACAGGTTAATAAAGCAAAAAAATTGTACTGCTGCTGTTCGTGTCAGATTTTCTTTAAATAGAGGACTTCTGCTATTAGCAAATATCTCCAACAGCCAGAGGTGGGACAGGAGACAGGGAGGGCTCGGAGTTACTACAGAGAATTCTTTCCCAGATGTCTGGCTGGTGGATGTTGCCCATATGCTCAGGGTCTATCTGATCACCACATTTGGGGTCAGGAAGGAATTTTCCCCAGGGGTCAGATTGGCAGAGACATTAGGACACCCACACTGCAAAGACCTTCCTCTGCAGTGTGGGCATCTTCGCTTGCTGATCTGACCTAGAACAAATGGTATAACTTGAAGACTTTAAATCAAGAACTGTGGATGTCAATAACTTAGCCATAGATTAGGAGTCTATTATAGGAGTCACTGGAGAGGTTCTGTCGCCTGAGATGCTCAGGAGGTCAGACCAAATGATCATGATTGTCCCTTCGGCCTTAAAATCTACACATCTGTATGTAAATTCAGCACCAAGGTTACTTTCTTAAACAGAGAAAAAATATGTTTTATTATGAAATAATTAGTTGTTTTTGTGCCACATCTCCATGATGGATCAAGTCAGTTGTATTTGGAAGTTTGTACTGTTTGTAAAGCACCATTAGAATTTTCTGAATGGGAATGTGCTAGTTAAGCATTATTAGGTACTAATATTTTTTAAATCAGAAGCAGTTGTATTTATGAATCTGTTTGTTATATTTTCATCCTACACCAACAAAAGTTCCAGTCCCTCCATGAGTGTCAGTCTGAGTCCCCTACCTGACTGTAGGGAGAAATAAAACTTGAAACAGAGGTGGACATTAAAATCAGAAGCTTTTCAGTTTCTCCAGTCCCTAGCTATCTAAGTGACTTTCCAGAGAGCAAAGTCTATTTACCTCTTTTTCCACTGTATAATGTGAGGGTACTTATGAAGACAATGGAAAGCATGTGCATATTTGGCTGTGCATTCCCATTTTAAATATTTGAAGGGTATTCAGCAGAGTAATCTGTACCAACTGAGCCATGAAAGTATCAACTCAAAAGAAGAACCTGAGTGTCACATTAGACAGCTCAGTGAAGACCTCTCTGCACAATATGCATCTTCAATTAAAAGTCCAAATAGGATGTTAGGATGCCCAAGAAATATCATGGGGAATAATACAAGTAATATTACAATATCCTTATAGAAATTGAAGGTGTGACCCCCTGTGGAATACTGTGAGCAGTACTGGTCACCCTGTTTCTAAAATGATGCTGCAGAACAAGAGAGAGTTCAAGAGAAGTGTCACAAGAATGATCCAGGCACTGGAAAAAACTCATATGAAAAGAGATTGGGATTTTTTTAACTTTAGAAAGGCAATGAATAAGAGGGGACATGATAAAATAGCAACTGGTCTAGAGAAGGTAGATTAGGAAATTCTGTTTTCCCTGCCTTGTAACACAAGAACACAGGCTGCTCAATTAAATTAAAAGGTGTCAAATTCAAAATTTAAAAAAGCAATACTTTTTCACACATTGTGTAGCCTGCGGAACTCACTACCACAGAAGTCATTGAGGCCAAACACGTAACATGTTTTAAGAGACTGAGTGTCTAGAGAGATATCAATAATATCCAGGCTTATAGTTAATGACAAAAAGTGGATGAAATGTTAAACCTTATGCTTCAGGGTTTAAATCAAACTATCAGAAATCAGGGTGAGACCTGACCTAGGAAGCAGATTATCCCATACTGGACTTTTGCAAGGTTCTGAGACCTTCGTCCAAGGGTGCTGGAACGATGTTTGTAGTGTGGGTGCTGATGATGGAAACCATGTATTTGGGTTGCTATTACTACTTCAAGCTGGGGGTGTGGCAGCACCCCCCAGTACTCCTAGGTCTAGCACCACTGTCTTCCTATGAAGCATCTCAAGCTGGCCACAGTCAGAGATAGCATATTGGACTAGATGGACCTTGAGTCTGCTCCCAACTGGCAATTCCTATGTTTCTAAAGGTATGAGGGACATAATAAAGAAAGTGGACCACTAATGAGAACATGCAACTGTTTTCAATGAATAGGATTCAGATTTGCCACACCAACTTGCTACAGGGAAACAGTCACAGCACATAGCTAAGATTTATGTTTAAAAACCATACACCATCCCCACCTCACCCTCACCCTCCTCCAAACACAAATACACTATGTTCAGATAACTCTAAAGGGTTTTACTTTTACTCATCAAAGCCAGGAAGTTCTGAGTCACGCACCAAGTCATTGTTTGTTTGGGTTTGTTTCTACTGACATGCATAAGAGTGTGAAGTGGTTTCGCAGCTCATAAAAATCAACCAATGTTTGAAAACTCTAAGCAATACAATACAAAGAGGATGATGGGACTTAAAAACACATTTGTAGCCTAAGTTTTACTTTTCCTTACTTTCTGGGTTCAAGTCAAGCCCCCAGAAGTATTATTTCAAAGCAATTGGGAGGGATTTGGCTGTGCAACTCCCATTAATGTTAATTCTTGTCTTTGAAAACAATCTCAACAGATTTTGAGGGATTCATTTTCTTTTGGTTAGAATAGGGAATCCGAACTTCTAGGTTCTAGTCCCAACTCTGCCACTAACTTACCATGTGATTTAGGGCAAATCCATGTCTGTGCCTTAGTTTCTCCATTTGTAAAATGGGCGTAAATAATAATTACCTACTTCAGAGGAATGTTGGACGGTTTCATGAATACATACTTGTGAAGCATTGGATGCTGCTTAGATTAAATGTTTCATATGAGGACAATACATTGCAGTCATTAAAAAGACAACAGAACAAGAGGGAGGAGAGAAAATCTCAACAGGTGAATGGAGACTTGATTAAATGACTTGAAAACAAATAGAGGCAGTTGAATCTATCTGAGAATAAAATAGTGGATCAACAGCAGCAGTAGCCAGGGCAAAGCGTTGTTTAATATTTTGTGAACAGAATGGTAAATCTCAATGCATCTTTTCAGATTATTCATCTCATAAGTGTACATCACTGCTTTTTCCCCTCCCACCACCTTTGACCTAGTAGACTGCAGCAACTCCAATCACATGTTAACACAAATGCTATTGTATGTACACACCTGTAATAGGTTTGTGTAATTAGCAGCATGCAGTAGTTTATCTTCATATTAGTACTCATGTAGACAATTTTCCTTGACCTCTCTCAGCAACTCGCCTGGCTCCAGGTGTAGTCACCTAACTAGCCAATGAGCTCAGCTGAACCCAATAAACCCTCACTAAGTGACTGTGTTATAGAAGGTCCCATAGATCACCATGTAAATCTTGTAGCAACAGCAGGACAGTGACTGCTCAATGCATTCCACGGCCTGCAGCAGTACCAGACCTGCTTCTATACTGGCCCTGGCTCCAACTCAGGCCTGTTCCCACTCCAGACCTAGTCCCTCTCTTCCTTAGAACTCCTGACTCCAATGCCTGGCTTTCCCCTGACCACGCCTCTGGCTCTGCACTTCGATTTTGCTCCAACTACTCAGCCAGACTCCTGTTCTGACCACGAGGTCACACCGTTTACACCCTGGTGTGACACCACCTTTGTATAAATTCCCATAACCCTTGATTGATACTGAATATTCCAGATACAGCAGATACCTGCTGTGCTTACTGGTGATACCAATTACATCCAAATGTTCCACTAAGGCCAGGTCTATAGTAGATACTTCTGCTGGTAGTGCAATGTTGGTTAAGGGTGTGATTATTTTTAAGGACATTACTATACTGATAATAGCCCAAGTACAGATGAAGTTATATCATCCAAAAAAGGCATTCTTTTGCTGCTATAAGCTGTGTCTGCACCCACAAGGATAGTTATACTGGGAAATGCTGTCTAAAGTGCTCTGAAAACAGTGGAAGCCTATCATAATCTGGGCACTCAGCTTTGGGAAGGAAGTGCTTAAAGTGACCCCTTTTCCTGATGTGGCTCGATTAAATATATATTTTCCAGGTTGCGACCCATCTCCCCTCTGCACCTCCACTTTAAGCACAGATAGCATTTTTTTTCTGGTGTACAGTAGGCTTAGTAAAATGGTGGTAGCACAGCAGGTTCAGCTGAAAGCCTACTATAAAGGAGTTAAAGAAACTTTCAAGGTAAGGTAGGCTGTGTATGTGGGGGGGAAGTGGGCAGGAGTGCAAACATAGAATCACAGGACTGGAAGGGACCTCGCGAGTCCATCTAGACCAGTCCCCTACACTCAAGGTAGGCCTA
Source organism: Sternotherus odoratus (assembly GCA_032164245.1). Classification (NCBI taxonomy): domain Eukaryota; kingdom Metazoa; phylum Chordata; order Testudines; family Kinosternidae; genus Sternotherus; species Sternotherus odoratus. Next base: position 94,165,907 of record JAVMKO010000003.1, read on the forward strand.
AGTATTACCTCTAGACCATCCCTGACAGGTGTTTGCCCAACCAGCTCTTAAAAATCCCCAATGATGGAGATTCCACAACCTCCCTAGGCAATTTATTCTTCATATCAGTAGAGCCTGATCCAGCAAGACTTTTGCAAAATTCTGCAAGCAGTTTGTGTGCAGAGTGATTTTCATTGTGCAAAAGAAGTTCATTAACAGAGTTGTGCAAAATTATAACAAGAAGGAGGTAGATGTATTGCTTCATAGAAGGGTTGAGTAGCCAACTTTAATTTGTATGATTATTTAAAACATGAGTTAAATCTAATTAAATGGTCATGGAACATTTTTCAGTTTTTACTATGGTGGCATACAGCCCACCTTCACCCTCATGGTCTCACCCCTCAGAGGCCCTGACACCCGCCTCCTGGAAATTCAAACACCCGCCCACATTTAAATTCCTGGGGAAAACACTGGTCCCGCACAAATCAGTTCTGGCTCTGATTCTGTTCAATATCTTCCTCAATGATTTTCAGGGGTTCTCAGACTTCATTGCACAGTGACCCCCTTCTGATGACAAAAATTACTATACAACCCCAGGAGGGGGGGACCAAAGCCTGAACCTGCCCAAGCCCCACTGCCCTGGTTGTGGTGACCAAAGCAAAAGGGCATCAGCCCCTAACGGGGAAGAAGGGGGGGTCTGTAACCTAATACCTTCCACCCCAGGCTGAAGCCCTTGGGCCTCGTTCTTGGGAAGTGGGGCTCAAGCTTCAGCTTCAGCTCTGGGCCCCAGCAAGTCTAAGCCAGCCCTAGCAACCCCATTAAAATGGGATGGCGACCCACTTTAGAGTTCCAACCCACAGTTGAGAACCGCTGATTTAGATAATGGCATAAAGACCACACTTACAAAGTGTGCAGACAATCCCACGCTAGGAGGGGTTGCAAGTGCTTTGGATTAAAATTCAAAATGATCTGGATAAACTGGAGACATGGTCTGAAGAAAATAGGATGAAATTCTATAAGGACAAATGCAAAGTACTCCACTGAGGAGGGAACAATCCGTTGCACACATACAAAATGGGAAATGACTGCCTAGGAAGGAGTACTGCAGAAAGGGATCTGGAGGTCATAGTAGATCACAAGCTAAATATGAGTCAACGGTGTAACGCTGTTGCAAAGAAAGCAAACATTTTGTGATATATTATCAGGAGTGTTGCAAGCAAGACACAAGAGGTAATTCTTCCGCTCTACTCAACACTGATTAGACCTCAACTAGAGTATTGTGTCCAGTTCTGGGCACCACATTTCAGGAAAGATGTGGACAAACTGGAGAAAGTCTAGAGAAGAACAACAAAAATGATTAAAGATCTAAAAAACATGACCTAGGAGGGAAGATTGAAAAAACTGGGTTTGTTTAGTCTGGAGAAGAGAAGACAGAGAGGGGACATGATAACAGTTTCAGGTACATAAAGGGTTGTTACAAGGAGAAGGGAGAAGCATTGTTCTTCTGGACTGCAGAGGATAGGACAAGAAGCAACGGTCTTAAATTGCAGCAAGGGTGATTTAGATCAGTGGTCCCCAACCCCCGGGCCGCGGACCGGTACCGGTCCGTGGATCAATTGGTACTGGGCCGCACAAGAAATAATTTTTTATGCCGTTTTTTAACGCCGTTTTTTAAGGGCTTCCCGAGCAGCCCTTTCCACGGGCGGCCGCCTTCCCTTCAGCAGCGCCGCGGGGAAACCACGCTGAAAAGTTGGACAGCTCCTGCCTCACTTCCCCGGACTCCGCGAGGAGCAGCGGCCGCTCTCACGCCGGGGCACTCAGGGAGAGGAGGAAGAGCCTCGTGGCTTTAAGCCCTGCGAGCCGGGCTGGAGCGCTGAGGAGAACAAAGCGCAGAACAGGCTGGAGCAAGCTCTACAGCTAGATCAATCTGGGCGACAGAAGCTGGCACCGGAGAATACACAACTAACGGCCCAGCCCCGGCAGAGGGATGGACTAGCATCTTATTTTGAAGGGATGTTTAAATGTTACCATAGCGACCAGAGTCAGAGAGCGTTAGGGCAGTGGTCGAGAGGAGAGGAGAGGAGTAGAGCTTGTGAGTCTTAGCGGGCACACCAACATGCAGAAGCCTTATCTGATGGTTCAAACCCCCCCCCCCCCGGGCCGCAGTAAAATGGTCAAGCGTTGACCGGTCCGCAGTGATAAAAAGGTTGGGGACCACTGATTTAGATTGGACATTAGGAAAAACTTCCTGACTGTTAAGGTGGTTAATCACTGGAATAAATCGCCAAGGGAGGCTGTGGAATCTCCATCATTGGAGATTTTTAAGAGTAAGTTAGACTACTGTCATGAACGGTCTAGATAATATTTAGTCCTACCATGAATGCAGGGGACTGGACTAGATGACTTCAAGGTTCCTTCCAGTCCTATGATTCTGTGATACACACACACACACACACACACACACACACACACACACACACACCCCTTTGGCTGCCAAAGCCAAATTAAACACCAAAGTTGCAACTCTTAGTGAAAATAGACAGCTCAAAATGAATTAATGCCCAAAATAAAAGCTTTATAATGGAAATGCTGATAAATTCTTGGTTAGAGCAGGATTAGCAGGTGCCACCATCCAAAACTGTTCACTTGTCATTTCTCATTTCCCATCAGCACTTTCTGCTGAGCCTGCAAATAGCAATGTTTTTCGGTTCCTCTTTTTATATTTTACTCCTCCACTTTATTGCTCTCTTGAGCATTGCAAATATTGTTCTAGCATGCAAAAAATGACACAAATTCCTCCACTTTGGGTTTTTTCTTTTTTCTGTGCTTCTTCCATCCCCAGTTTATTTGCATTCTCCATTATTAAAGATCAGTTCACTAGGAGAGGAAGGGACTAATTACTCAGACACATCAAGAAATACTCTGCTAATGTTAGACTCCTGGGTCTTTGAACCAGCCTTAAATAAACTAGAGCAAAAAGCTGACATGCAAGTTCCTAAAATCCACATTTGTGCAGATCCAGTGGCTTCCAATGCCATGTGACTGGTATGTGGGTCCAGACTTTCATAAGTGTTCAGCACCCAATATGCACCCAAGGCACTTTTGAAAATCTGGCTGCAGCACCTGTCCCTCTTGTTCAAGGGAACAGCAGCTCCAGGGGGATAGCATTGCAGCACTGTACCTTGGACTGGGAAAGTCGCTTTAACTTCTTCAGTCTCTGCACGGAACTGCATCCAGTTGCTCTAGCTTTGCACAAGTGAAGTGTCCTTGATGCATGGATCACACCTAGAATGCTCTACTCTACATGCAGAAAGCAGTTTGGATCTGTCTGGTGATGCATCAGTAAGATGACGCAGACCGAACCCTCAGACTTTTTAAAGGTTAGAGTTGGGGTAGATTGCTTCCATGTTTTTCTGAGCTAGTTCACTCACTCCCAATGGGAAGAAAACAAGTGTTGAATAAGTAGATCACTAGACTTGAACAGATCAGGAGATCGGAGATATGTGGGACTGACTGTAGCATGTAACCTTTTCCCTCACTCTCCAAAATCTGTTTCTCGGGGCTACCTCATGTCCCGAACAAACATTTTGCCTATAACATATTTCCCACTCAATAAAATTCTGAGCCAAGTTCATCCTAGATGTGCCTATTTATAAGGCTTCCCTAGACCTGGAGGCTTTGTCAATCCTCAGAAAGAGCATCTCAGGTTGAGTAAGAGGACACTGCACCTCACTCAAAGACCTTGCACAGAGATTCACCACAAAAGCTGATGTTTCACTAGCAGTCCTGGCCTCTCCTTGAGAGCAGCTGGAGCTTGTCTTTCCTGGTTTTGCTCTGGAACTTCCACAAGGTGGCAGCACCTCAGAACACTATTCCGGCCGGGTCAATTTTTACGTTGCCGCATTCACAGGAGTTTTAAAGGTCACTAGCAGTGTTGTGCTGGAAAGCGTCTGCACACACCAAACAAACAGACAAATGGGAACAGTTACATGCCAGTGCTGCTTTGCAAGACTGTTTGATTAATAAGCGTTAGAGTCTGTATGCATTGCATGCACACTCTAAGCAGCTATTGCATAGTATTATATTTAAATCATCAGGCCTCCTACCCCAAATCTTTGGGCTGTCTGCCATAAGCACTGAAATGCAGTAACTCCCAAGCTTTTTCTAGATCCTGACCCCCTACAACAAATGTAAAGCATTCTCCTCCAGCCATAACATCTTTAACTATTAACTACTTGCTGGACTGTGAAAGATTTCTAACAGGTACAGAATAAGTTCTGTTTTACTCGGTGTGTTAGGGCTGGAGCAAGCCGTGTTTTAAAAAGAAGGTATTTTTGTGCTGTGACAGGCTGCAGTGACGCACTTGAACAATCAGAAAGCCCATGGGGAACCCCACTCTTTTCCCACGGGGCTCAAGCTGCAGAGAATTTAAATTTCAACCATGTGCTTTGTCCAGATCTCAGTTCAAAATGCTAGAGAGTCAGGGCAACAAGTGTGGCTATTAGTTCCTACAGGAGCCTACAAAATTCTTTTTAACCAGGATGATCCCATACACTGTAGCTGGCCACGCTCGAGCAGTGTTGAGCTGTGTTATATTTTACAGGTTAAGATTAGCACTATGCAAGATTTTCCAGAGAGCTAGTTACAGCCGGCTCTAAATTCCCTGAACAATACTCAGATTAAGCACTTAAGGGCCTTACACAGTCCTGACCTACAACACATACGGGAGCACAACTTTCTGTGATCCCAGCCAAATGACCCTGGGAGAAGAAATGGACGGCAAAGAGAGACTTTGAAAGAAGGGGCACAGGAAGGTTATTAAGATCTGGCAAAACTATATACAAATCTTACTTCAATTCCATTTGGACAATTATAACCCAATGCAAAGCTCCAATTTCTGCAGACACCTACACTTCACCACTACGGAAGGACAATGTAGGAACTTAAATAGAACTCACCCTATATGTGTAACAGAGATAGCAAACTACAAATCTCAAGCCTATCTTACACATAACTTTCCAGTAACTTGTGAATATCATCTCTCTCGCTCTCTCTCACACACACACACACACACACACAAAATTTGGTAGTTTGTGTGTGTCCATTTTCTAGAATGGGGAAAAATATAAGCACTCTACATTAAGAAAAAATAAAGCTGAAAACTAGCAAAAAAAATGACAAAAGGCTACAAGTCTGTCTAAGAGGCGTTTAAAACTACGATTTGTTAAGGAGAAACATCGTACACTGGCTTGGCTCCAGTAGAACTTCAAAAGATTTAGATATTGATCATTGTTGGAACTGCCAAAAAAAAGTGGGGGTGGGGAGAGGGAATGTAAACAAGCTGTGGAATTGCCCTGACAGAGTAAAATCATTCTAGAGAGAGTGAAATCCTACCCTACATCTCTATCAGTAATATCATATAGATTCTTAGCCTCACATGTTCTCAATAAGCGAGGCTTCTGACCATGTACTGAATCCTCTGCAGGCATAGGGACCTGTCCAGCCAGAGATCTTTGCATAATAGAAGATGAGAGTTGGAGGAGACCTCAGGAGGTCATCTAGTCCAACCCCCTGCTCAAAGCAGGACCAACATCAAATTAATTATCCCAGCCAGGGCTTTGTCAAGTCAGCCCTTAAAAACCTCTAAGGATGGAGATTCCACCACCTCCCTAAGTAACCCATTCCAGAGCTTCACCACCCTCCTAGTGAAATAGTGTTTCCTAATATCCAACCTAGACTTCCCTCACTGCAACTTGAGACCATTTCTCCTTGTTCTGTCATCTGCCACCACTGAGAACAGCCTAGATCCATCCTCTTTGGAATCCCCTTTCAGGTAGTTGAAACAGCTATCAAATCCCATCTTTCTCTTCTTTTCTGAAGACTAAATAAGCCCAGATCCCTCAGCCTCGCCTCATCAATCGTATGCCCCAGCCCCCTAACCATTGGAATTTTCAAATGTTGCCAGCTATGATAGGGGTATTCACCCCTCCATACAGTAGATTTCCCTCTCCATTTTGCTCTTTAAGATTGTTAGGCCGGAGTGGGGAAGGGCTTCATGGAAAATAAGTTAGAAAAGGAGGATTTCTTGCCACAAGTTTGTTTGTCTGAAATCCAGAACTTAGAGAGCAGAACACCTGAGAAAGTGGGTAGCAGCCTCCTTTCTTTCACTTTTCAAATCCCACGATTTTCCCCTTTGATTTAATCTTTTCTGCACAAAGAACCTTTTCTCCAAGAAAGAAATACAAAAACCGTGAATGATACCAAACCTTCCTTCAAAATAATATAGTATCTGTCTCCCGAAGCCTGCCACTGAGAAAACGTTTCTTTTTTCTCTCTTCTCCTTGCCCTTTAAGGAATTTATTTCGCCTGCTGTCCACTCTCCAGTCTGATCCAGAGTCTAGATCTCTAAAGCATCCAGATGCTCCTGACAGTTACTGCTGTTAGGCCTGCACTAACCCAGCTGACGCTAAGGTAAAGATTCAGGTGCAACAATAACAGGAATGGAGCAAAAAGAGCCCCACTGTTGAATAGGCTACAAACAGATGGGCAGACTAAGACAGTGAAGAAGAAAAAAAGCACTGTGAGAAGCCATTGGTTGAAATACTTTGAGCTATCATGGTCTATACGCACTTTTGGCAACCAACAGTGCTCTCAGAGACTTTCCAGGTATTGACTGTAACCACTAGTGTTTGGATGAACTGGTGCCAGCTAAAATAAGGAACAAGAAGTCAGGCCTCCTAATACGGTTTCCTAATTCAGCATTAAACACAGATATTACATTATTATCCAAACCCAATGGATAAGACCAGGGCCCCATTGTGCTCGTTGCTGGACAAGCCCATATGAAGACGTCATCCTGCCCCAAAGACCTTACAAAGATGAGCTTGCAAGGACAAGTGAGATAACCATCAACTGATGTCTTTGCAATGGTCAGACACAAAGCCTGTGCCCAGGGAGCCACCTAACTAGCCCACTTTTGGCCTCTGCCAAAATAATAATGAAATGAACAGGAATATTTAGAAATCTGAGTGTGTTTGCATATCTATCAGGAATCAAACTCCGGACTGAGGATGCTGTTTATGTTCTTGAACATGCCTTCTGATCAGAGCCAAGAAAATAGTTTTTTAAAAAAGAACAGAGTTTCCACGCTCTGAAATGCCACTATTTGTGAACTTTTTTCAGTTGTTCCAGTTGGTTTTATTTATGTAGAGACACAAGCATGGTAAATTTCAGAGCTATAATTTGTGGCTTCCTGACTCCAGATCATTCTGAAGGAGTTCTCATGTAGCCATTCTGCTAGCTAAATATTTACACTCATGCACTGTGCATAACATTTACTTATGTGTATGGGCAAGAGCGCAGCATATTTCACATAATTTTTCAGGGTCTACATATGTTTCAGATTATGACAACATGTTGAAAATATGTGCCTACAAAACAAATCTTAAATGCATTTATACAAAACATTACGTGCTTGTCCTTGAGGTGTTTTCTATATTTAGAAAAACTGAAGATCAGATTTCCTGTCCTCCCTCGCAATCTTTTCTTATTATTAATCACTTCCTGGCCTTCATTAGGGATCAATCATGCGTTATTTGTATCAGTGTTTTATAAACTCAAAACTTAATTGAGATAATACACACAACATCCAAAAAACACCCAACCTGGAGGGAACAATCCTGAAGAAACAAGTGACATTTGATCATTTTACAGCAAGTATGGTGGGAAAGTACAGTGACTTGCTTTATAGCCAGTAAGGTCATATCTGTTAAGAAGCCGCTTCTGACAGGTCCTGAATGCACAGCCAAAACAACTGTGATTAAGAACGGTTGTTAAACTTGGCTGTGGCTGAACTTAAATCATATTTTTTTTAAAACCTGTTTATAGAACAGCTTGGCTTTGTCCACACATAGTGAAATAAATGGTGTCCAAACCTGATCCAGTCACAGTTCAGCGCCACAATGTTTTAAAATGTGATTACTTAGGCTGTGGTTTTTACTGTCTGGACAGGGCCATAAATGCATTGAGATCGCCTCCTCACTCTAAGACCCAAGGGTCTTTGTTCTCAATAATTATTAGGCCTTGCTCCTGCAATGTTACACACGTGCTGAGTAGTCCCAGTAATTTCGAACTGGAATACTCATCCAGCTAAGATCTATCCATGGCCCCCCTAGTGTAGTCTCTGAGCATCTTCGAATCCTTAATGGCATTTATCCTGAGAGGTAGGGCAATACTGAAATCCCCATTTTACAGATGGGGAACTGAGCCACAGAGAACCAGATACACAAAAGGACTTCAGTGCACAACCAAGTCGGGGCTAGCCAACTGGGGGCCCTAAACAGGAATATCCCCCCCCTACTAAAACAGCCAAGTTTTTATCATAAAAATCAAACGGGGCTCCCTTTCAGCTGCCCTAAGCAATTGCTCAGTCCGCTTATAACTTACGCCAGCTCTGGTGAATAAACCCCACCTTCTGCTGGGGTTATTGGACAGTAGAAGTAGATTCTGAAAAGAAGAAGAGCTGCTGCTGGAGGTGAGAGGGAAGACAGAGCAAGTAGCGGAGAAGTACTCACCTGCCAGGGCTGTGCTTGAGCAAGCTTTGAAGACATGCCCCTTTCTACTGGGTCTCCTAGCACTAATGCCCCACCTTTGTTCCATCTCCTACTGTTAGCCAAGTGACAGTGCCAGAAGTTGCAGCTAAAAAAAGCACCACCAGGCAACATGAGCTCACCAGCCAGGAAGGACAGAAACATGGGGATTTTCTTTCCAAAATACTTGCCATGTTTTTCTGACTCTTATACCTGGTTTCGACTAGAAGTCCAGGCCAGTTCTTGTTTTATCCAAATAGGTTTGCCCATCCCTACTTGAGATGTGAATTCATTCAAAAACATAGGGCCAAAATCTCTGTTGATAAAAAAAATGAGCACAGCTCCATGGAACTGCACCCATTTTCACCAGGAAAAAGTCTCTAACCGTAGAGTAAATCCAGAATGCCTTACCTTATCCAAGTCCACAGAGAGAGGGGTTGAGCCAGAGGATAAATGTGTCTATTCAACCAAAGGAGGCAAAATAAAGCATATTTTAAGACATGCAAGTGGCGCCTTGTAGTCTACGGTCTGCCAAGTTAAGCCAACAAGAAGAAAAGAAAAAAAACCCACCTTGTAAATAAAGTGATTACAAATCTAGTTTCTAAACTCTGGCATGAGGCCAGGATCTAAGTGCGAAGGACTGAAAGGAAAACCTGTTATAGATTCCCTCACGTGAAAGCTTGTGTTTAAAGGGCACAGCATCCAAAACAGTTTTGGAAAGGTCATGAAGTCACAACAGTATTTCCAAAGCAGAACTCAAAACAAAGTGTAAATCTGCAAGGTCAGCGTTCAACCAGACTCATTTTTAAAAGACAGACAGAGGCCAGAGGAACAAATCCTTTGCATAGGAATGCCGAATAGAGATTGATGAGAAAAACTGGCACTGAACCTTGTATATACTATTAGTCAGCCATGACCAAAAATAAAAACACTTTCAGAACACTGCATGATCCATCAGCATCTGAACGATTATAAAGAATATTTGTTGTATATTACAAAAAAAAGTTGCATCCTCCCTCACACATTTTAAAATAGTATTTGAAATGTCTCTCAAAGTGAGCTGTGGCTGGTTTAACCTTCCCAGGTAATGGGATTGAAGGGTCAGCTGACAGTCATGTGAATTAGCAACAGTATATAAGGAGAAGCAGACGCCTGCAAGGAGGGGATGTAATAAAAGGTGAAAAAGTGGAAGCAGGGCATTTGGTTCTCTTCTGAAGGAAGCAAGAGAAACCTCTAGAATGTGTTTTCTTTGGTCTATTTGACCAGGCTAAAGGCAATGTTTGAACCTGGGCTATAAAGTATGGCAAAGTCCTAATAAGAGCTAATGAGCCTGAGGATGAGGGTTGGGAGATCTGCTTTATGGTAAGCTGATAGTTTTTATATTAATAAACTAGACCCCAATATGGTGAACTAATTCAAATGCCCCAGTTGTAGGCCCTTTGACTGAAAGAGGTAAATTGAGGCATTGAATGGGCCTGACATCAGATCAAGATCCTGCTGCTACAGGTCTTTAAGTGGACATTTGGCTGCACTCAAACAAGCTTCAGTATTATCAAGAGCTGGCACCTAACATCAAAGATCAAAGAAACCTTTTGCTGCATACATTTCTGGACAGTCCGGGAGCGGGGAGAGGGAATAAGTTTGCAGGTTGTCCCAGCCAAGGATTCTACTGGCATAGAACTGACACAGCATCCACTTCCCTAGAGCCCCCAGTGTGGACTACCTGTGGAGGGGTAAGGGCGTGTAGTCATAGCACTACTGTGCTCCGATAATCTCCAGCTGGCAAGAGCTGAGAGCCACAGTTGCTACTGTACTGTAGGTAGAGCACCCCAGAGATCATACTAAACTATGCTGGAGCTTGAATAGATCAGGGAGCCCCAACCAGTTTCATTGCAGCTCCCTGCCCCTCTTTGAACCTAGCTGATACTGAGAATTTGGGCTTTGATTTTTTAATCCCTTTAAAAATGTTGTTTGTATTGCAGTGTGTGTGTGTGTGTGTGTGTGTGTGTGTGTGTGTGTGTGTGTGTGTGTGTGTGTGTGTACAAGCCCCCAGTCATGAGCCGCTGTGACAAAGAACAAATTAAATACGTTGAATATGATCTCCTTCCTGTACAAGTCCATTTTAAATTGCTGTAATGAATCTTCCCCATCTTTGCATGCGTAACCAGCCCTTGGCATGAACATAGCTTTTTCATCATCAAAGCACTTTACAAGGTAATTGCACTTAACATGCCCTATTTGAAAAGCTGACCAAACACATATTTGCATTTTGAAAGAAATTGTTCTTATAGGTGAATGTGTGTTAATGCACAGAGCCACCCCCGAACTATTGCCTCCCAAATGAAATAGCTCCTTTATCAGTGCATTGCACTAGGTTTACAATATGCCTAGTGAGTGACAGTGACAGGCCTGAAGAGGCATATGTGTTACTTTGTGGAAAGAGTGTCAGAACGGAGGACACTTCTGGATGTTGCTCAGCAATATCACTGATTCTCAGTAGACTAGGCCAGCCTTCCTCTAATTAGTAGAGTGCCAACATGATAGATCCTAGATTCCAAGCATGTCTCAGCCCACTCCTGCTGCAAAGAACCTTGAAACACTCCAGTTTTGCTGAAGTGAAAAAGAAGTTCAAGGCCTTTGATGCCTGCAAGGTGCTTTTGCCACCTGATAAAAGGATTCTTCCTCTTGCTGCTCTTGAATTACTTTTGAGTGAAGGCCTCCTTTGCCAGTGTACTTAGGTTTCTCTGTGCTGCTCCATCTGAATGAAGCTGCCCTAAATTTAGTGACTGGTCACTGAGGAACGGATTAATCCTGCATAGAGCCACCATAGCAGCACCCCTACAGCCCGCTCCCCTTTGGGCCACTGGCAGCCAACTAGGACAAAGGAACTCAAAGATGATTTTTAAAGCCACCTTTGCAGGCACACCCCTGAGCTGAACCGAGGGTTCCTCAATGGCTTGTCAGGATCCTGGGCCATGTGTTTGCTCCTCTTGGGACACCAAATAGGATAGTTCTCTTCCCCTCAACAATCAAAGGCCATAGACTCTTAATTCGTTTTAAATGACAGCTTACAAGGCAAGTAGAGAAATGTAAGGCCAGCATTCTAGCTGCCTTCAAGCTCTGAGTTATTTCCCCCCCTTTTACAAGAATGAGAATCAAAATGGGGATGGACAAAAGAAATGTTCTCTTACCTGATTACTTCTGGGTCAAGGATTATCCTTCCTGGTATCTATAGTGTATGAAGAGAGGATTTAAAAGACCAGCGTAATAAAAATGTGTGGGGAGAGATTGGGGTTCTTTTTTTTTTTTTTTTTTTAGCAAAGCAGCACAACGTTTTGGCACTGTCAACCTTTCTTCACTAAAAGATCCACCTAATCCCTAACCCTCCCCTTTCTGTGCAAACAATTTAAATAGTTCATTAAGAAAAAATACCATTCACTTTCCTTAGCTGCTGTCACTTCTGGAGCAACATTCTGCCTGTAGGAAATGAGGGTTTTAGTCTAACAAGCTGTCAAATTACAAAAATGGATAGTTTGCAGATGACTGTTGTTTTTCAAAGTAAACTGGTGCTCTGACAATGCATCTCGCAAGTTTGCTTTATCCCAAGCCATCCTCCTTTATTGCAAAGCTAGTAAGGTGAAGATTTTTATCGCATCCTGTATCCATGTGGAGCCCAAAGTGCTTTATTAACTTAATTAAAAGATTATGCAGATGATGGGCCTCTTCCTCCCCATCATGGGTGACTAACTCAGTGTGGAGCAGAAACTCCTCACTTATCAGTTCACACAGGATGTTATTTGATCCCCCTCCACACATCCCCTTCTGCAGGTTTTGGGCCTGCAAACCCGTGTGTGGAAATACGGTAAATCTGCTGGAAATGCAGGCTGCTGCTCCGGGGGGCTCCCATTCTACTATCCTGCTTCAACAGGAGACCCAATCAGTTCACAGTTGGATTATTAGTCAGCCACACTGTTGACCTCTTGTACCATTCAAGTGGCACAACATGCAGCCATATCTCATTACGTGGAGACCCCTCCAGCATGGTGCTGTTTCTAGTTAATACAGAGCCAGCACAGAGTTTTATGTCATCCCCTCCCCCACACATCTTAACACAGGGGGCGTGTTGGAGATGGGTTGTCCTGAACCCCCACACTTCATGGCTAGTGGATGACACCCCCACCCCCTCTGAGGGGCCGCTATCTCCTGACTGACTTCAGAGCAGTGGTTCTCAAAATCATTGTCTGGGTGACCCCTTTCATACAGCGAGCCTCTGAGTGCGACACCCCCTCCCCCACCTTTATAAATTAGAAATGGGGATTTCAATTTCAATTTACATTTTATTTTAATTGAACTGGGGCGGGCACCTGGCAGGGATGACAGCTCATGACGCCCCCAGGCAATAACCTCACAACCCCCCCCCCCCCCCCCCCGTTTGAGATCCCCTGCTTTAGAGCAACCTCTATTCTACTCTGAAGTAGCCCAGGCTCAGCACAGAACATACCCTGTGTTCAAGCAGGCACGGCCTGAGTGAAGCGGAGGCTCTAGGCCAAGGAAGGCTGTCAAAAGTACACCCTATTTTAACAAAAACAAAGCTGAGAAATATTTCTTAACCATAAACGAAGGCTTCCTTGGGGCAGCTCAGAACCTGTCCCACATGCACCTCCACTCTACTGGATCTCTCTTACTGGACCAGACCCAGAGAGAACCCCCACTGATTCTAGCTAGTCTGCATTTGGAGCTGGAGCGTGGCACTTTTTCCTTTGACTCTCTGCCCTCTTTTGATTCTCTCCTGGATGACTAGAGGAGGGGATGCATCTCCAGCTGCCTGCAGAAGAACACAGCAGTCCAATAGAGCGTGCCTTATTCAGACCACTCTATGCAGTTTTTCCACACGAAACTTGGCAGAAAATGCACAAATGGTACATTGTGCTTTTCTGAATCAAGTCCATCGTTAATAGCCTAAGTAATACACATCAACACAGTCTCTATTTGAGAAACAGTGGAAGGACATTGAACTATCCGGAGAATAGCACATTCAGATCAGTGGTTGACAACAGCTACAGTTCTTGCTGTTCAGTGTTTTTAATAACCTTTCCCCTGAGCTACTCCCTCATTGTAGTGTGTATGTAGGGCGGTGGACTTATTTAAGATAAATCTATTTTAAAACATGCATAATAAAATAAAAATGTATAAACAAAGATCTAGTTGAGAGATCACCAATTTTAAAGCTACCTGACCATGACACGTGCTGGTTTTAGGGAAACAAAACAAAACCAAACACACCAGACTGTTTCTCTCTCAGAGGACAGCGAAGACTCGTACTTACCAGGCAGCAAGCTGAGAAGCAGTGCTGTTTTGAAAGCTCTCTCCCCCTCTCTGTAGCATCATTTTGAAAGCTTGTGATGCCTGAAGTCAGAAAGTGTTAATATTACAGCCTATTAGAACAGCGTTAAGTCTGAAGATTTCTGAGCAGTGGGGAACTGCTAGCCAGCTAATACAAACTTGCACGCAGTAAGCTCTCAGTAAACACGAGGAAGTGCCTGTTTTACTTCTCTAGTTGCAGTGCCCTTTTGTTGAAACCTTCAATTTAATACACTGCACCCTACTCTCCTCTCACTCGTGCCAGCGTAAGTCGGAGCGACTCCATTAAACCCAATGGAGTTGATGTAAAAGCAGTGTGAAAGAAGAACCAGGCCCAGTGCATCCTGGGAAAGCAGTCAGTGCCAGACTAACTACTCACTCCCAGTATTGTTTTTCAGCACAAACACACAAAATATAAACTACCAGAGGGCTGAACACTGTTTACAGAAATCTAAGTCCTTCTTATAGACATTGTGTCAGTTGGTCAGTGAAAAAAGATAAACTATTGCTCAAGCTGTCTAGAGCAGTGGTTCTCAAACTGTTGTCCGCAAACCATCAGTGGTCCACAAGCTCCATTCAGGTGGTCTGCAGATAGTTCCCTCTCAGGTGTGTGCCTGGGTGGCCACTGTGACAGACCGCTTTCTCACCCCTCCTCAGGAACAGGCAGGAAACCCTTCTTTTGCTCCAAACAGTGCTCTTTATTCCACAGTGCAGGCCCCACCACCAATATATACAGCTTTATACAGTTCAGTCCTTCAGCTCACAGCTCTACAGCTCCTAGCATACAACTCTATATAGTTCAGCTCTAAACACAGCTCTACAGTTTACAGTTCTACAGCTTACAGCTCTGTCTCTCACTCCAGACTACCATTCCACCACCACCACCCTGGGCTTCCTTCCTGGCAGCCTTTTATCCCCCTGAGGCTACCGCCAGGTGCAACCCCTCCAGGCTAATTGCCCTGCAGCCCAGGTGGCTAATTAGCCTTCTCTGCAAGGGAGGTTTGCAGGCTTCTGCTCCCTCTTAAAGGGCCTGCAGGGCTGGCTCAGGCACTCCTGGCCAGCACCCTGCCACACCACACAGGAGAGAACAGGGCCGGCGACAGGGTGGTACAATGGGTAAAGCTGTACTGGGCCCCAGACTTCAGGGGGCCCCCCTAAAGTCCGGGGCGGGCCCGGTACGCAGCTGTACCCCCTTGTCGCCGGGCCTGCACAGCAAGGCGAAGCTCCGGGCAGCCGCTGCAGCACTCGTCAGCCCCCTCCCCCGGCAGCCTCCCCCCGCCCCCCTTTGCTTCTCCCGGCCGGGCCACGTGGAGCCCCAGCGCGCGGCGGCTCTGCGCTCCCAGAGGAGGAGAGCGCATACCGGGGGAGGGGGGCGTGACTGGAGCGGTGCGTGTCCTGCCTCAGCCTGGGCCGGGTCCGCTGTCCCGCGTGGGGCAGGGAGCAAGTCGGCCACGCTGCCGTGGGGCGGGGGACACCGTGCCCCTTGCAGGCCATGGGGTCAGAACAGGGCCGGGGGGGGGCGTGGGCGGTGGGAGACCGGCCGGGGGGGGGGGGCAGCAGGAGACCAGGGGGGGGGGGCGTGGGTGGTGGGACACTGGGGGGGGGGCACAAACGATCAGCGTACGGGGCCCCAAAATTCCTGTTGCCGGCCCTGGGAGAGAATGAAGAGCCACTCCCCTCCTTCCCAGCCTTAGCTGTGTGGTAGGGGAAAGACAGCCCTCCCCCTCCTTCCCAATCCCAGTTCAGAAGCTGCTGTGTTGGGGGAAGAGAGGAAGAGACACCCCCACCCCCCTCCTTCCCAGCCCCAGCTCAGGGACTGCCAGTGGGGGAGAGAGGGCACATCCATCACATTAGAAAGGTAAGACCACTGATATTAAAATACAAGTCCCTGTGCGCTTTTATTTGTAGAATAAAACACATTAAGGGTTGTTGTTTTTTTAAATATAGCACTTTTCTCAAAAGCGCTTTATAGTAGTTAGCTAATGATACAAACAACATTTGGAAAGATCATAAAGTGGTCCGCTGAGACCCTCGGTAATTTTCAAGTGGGCTGCGGGGAAATAAGTTTGAGAACCACCGATCTAGAGGAACACATTGTAGCCTAAGTGCATGGTGTGAATCTGCACCAGTTCTGACAATCTCCTTAGAGCTGGGGTAGGAGAAGGTGACACTTTGAACGTATTGTTCATCGTTGCAAATAGTTTAACATCTCTGAGAATGATGAAAATCTTGGTACTTGCTGGTGCTTTCATTGATAGTGCTGCCACTGGACTGTGGGAAATGTTCATTTGCATTGGTTGAGTGGGTGGGATTTTTGGCAGCAGGTAAGTACAGGTACTATCGTCATCGGGTGGAAGGGGCCATTCGACTGCCACCTGAGGAGCATGTTGCAGTGGTGCCTCTGTTCCTCAAACAGCAGTAGCTTTATTTTCTTTCATAATGATCTTCATTGTCCCCATTCATAGATTTAAACGCCTTAAGGCCAGAGGGGATTACCCTGATCAGCCACACTGGCCCACATAACGCAGGCCATAGAATTTCACCCAGCAATTCCTGCATCAAGTCCATACCTTGACACCCTCCCTTAGCAGCAGGTGTCTCAGACCAACACCCAACCATCCAAACAAACCTATGTGTGCACAGCAGCTGGGATCATGCCTCCCCACACAGGTGGAGACACGCTAGCTCTGCTGGAACTACCACATTACAAATGGCCATAGCAGCATGGTTGGCAGCTAGCTACCTACCTGAGTACATACTCGGGGGCGGGGGGCATCCTTGTACTTGGGCAGCTAGACTGAGCCAGCGCCTGTACCACCATGGCCCTGTTACTTTTTAATGTGCTAGTTATAGCACACATGCATCTACTTGTGCTGAGAGTCTATGCATACTAGAACAGTGGTTCTCAATTGGGGATCCAGGGGGCCACAGGCCAGTTTCAGGGGGTCTATTAAGCAGGGACAGCATCAGACTTACTGGGGTCACGGCCGAAAGCTGAAGCCCCTCTGCATGGGGCTGAAACCTGAGCCCCACCACCTCAGGCTGACATTGACACTCACACTCACATGACACACACATGCATTCACACTCTTTAAATGATATTTTTAAAATGGTGTCCTACAATGGTTTTCTTGGTGTATTTGTTGGTATTTGAAGAAACAAAATTTAAGCACATATGTGCAACAGATATTTTATATTGCTTACAAATTTTCCATGCACAGTAGTTGCAATATTGCCAGATTATCTTTGATTCAAATATATTCACAAATTTCTTCAGCAAATTATTCTTGGTCTAGAGTTAATCGAAACTGTGAATATTACAATCAAGTACATGAGGGATTCTCAAGATGGGATCTTGTAATGTGTGGACAGTTAGAAGGAAGTCACAAAAAAGTGATGGGGGTTGTGACCGCCCAGTCTTTTCCATGTTGCTAATGGAGAGTAGGTACCACCTATTTCCTAATTAATCAGAGAAGTATTAGTGGGGATCCCAGTATGGAAGAATCTGAGAACCACCTCAAGATTTGCAAATGGAGTAACTTTCAGGACTAACAAAGGGATCCATTTTAGGCAGATCACTGACTAGGGCCTCAAAGCCCTTTCCAACTCCACGACACCGCTGAAGTAGTTGATGGCCTACAGTTTTGGGTGTTAAGTCCCAGCCAGGTTTCAGCAGTCCAGAAAGGCCTTCAAAGCCAGGAGCTAATTAGGTCCACCTGGGCATATGTTCTGTGCATTCTGTTTTATTAGTTTATTTCTTAAAACCACCTGCACAAGACTTGTCTCTGCAGCTAGAGGCTCCCAGTTTGTGGCCTCAAGGCCATAGCAAAGGCTCTGCAATAAGACCCAACCCCCTGGGAATGATTTTATGTTCAAATCTGAACTTCTGGTTAATTTTCCTCTTTTGTTGCGCCCTTTGTCCTGGTGTGTTGCACCTATTGTTCTGAAGTAGTTCTTCACGCAACTTTAACACAAACTGATTCTGGGACTTTTTCTGCTTACACAATAGCTTTTGTCAGTGTACCATAAGCAATGCATGTTCCCTCTTGGAGTTCTTGAAAGTACTGGCTGCCAATTTAGTTAGCCCGTGAAACAAACACGAATACACTTGGTGGAGGATGGAAATTCCCAAGGCCTAATCCTGTGTCTCTCTTCTTTCACATATGCAAATCTGGAGGCCAGGAGGTATCACTGAGAACACCAGAGGTCAGCGGCACCTGAAAAGAGCCCACAGAGTCTCTTGCCCCACTGGTGGGATATCACTTTCTAAGTTGTGGGGTAAGGGAAGGGTACTGGGCTCAATATTCTCAATACATTAATTTTCCCCAATCACTGTGTTCATCACAGACTGGAGAGAATATTGAAGAGCTTGTGCCCACTCTGGCTGGGTATGCCAGGAAACCAGATTTAAAATTACCTCAGGGAGCCTGATTACCCCCTTCCCCATCCCCATCAGGACACTACTTGATTAAAATGATTTTTGAGAATTGTTCAGGTCTAGTCATGCAGACTGTCAACCAACTTCTGCTCTCACTGCATGAGGTCAGGGGAACACTAGATCGGTTTCAGCTTAATAGGTTTTCTGCTGCTTCTGAGACTCCCAACATTTCCTGCCAGCAGGTGGAGGAGCCCCACTAGCAGTTGATGGGGAAGAGTTATCCTATCTGGGAGATACCTATTTCACCCCCCTCTTCCGCACCAAAACCTGTGTGCATCTTCTCTTCTTTGGTACTAGCTCTTCCTCCATAGGGAATAGTCATCTTAGCAGATACAGGGAAGGACAGAAAAGGGAAAGCAAGGAAGAGAATGGGATTATAGCTCCACCTCCCTTCACTAACGGGCTACAATCGGAATTTACAGCTCAGCAACCAGGAAAAACGCAAAATTTCTCTTTGGCTCAAGTCATGTGTTTGAAGATGACGGGCCAAGCTTCCAGACACAACTGCAGCTCAGGGTGGTCCAAACAACTCTTAAGCAGAGTCAAAACTGACTGTTTACTAAGTATCAGAGGAATTTTTAGAAAAATCAAAGGCTTGGAAATGAGGATCACTCCTGGAAATACTGTCTTGCAGGCAATGCTATTATTACTGAAAAGAACAGTAAGGCTCTGGCTGATGTTATCTTAGGCAGTAAAACAAACGGCTGGATAAACACTATAAATTAAAATAGCATTTATAGTTAACTGTTTGTGTAATAAATTCTTGGAAAGACAACTTGGAATTAATGTAATAGAATTTGCAGGAAGTTCTTCAACATCCCCTTTTACTCTGCTTCCACTTTAAAAAAACATGGTGGATGCTTATGTGAAGCAGTTAATCAAGAACTTTGATTAATAATATAATTTTATTATTAATATTATTATAAAGGGTCAATATATTGAGTGGAATGTACTTCTGCAGAAGATTTTGGATTGTGAAAAAGTTCAGCTATATAGCTATGGGTTTGTTTGTTTTTACAAAAGCTTCACCTATAAACGGAACATCTTATTCTTACAATGTACCATGAGAGGGAGGAATAGTGTAGAGTTTTAAGTACAGACCTCGAAGCCAGAAGACCTCATTTCTGATGCATGTCATGGCATGCTTTCCTCTCATAGGGGGTGAGTCAATTACACGTACATCACAATCTAGGAGGCAGGAGGACTTATGCAGAACTAGGCCAGTAGACAGATCTAAGAGCAACTAGATGGGAGAAACTGAGGCAGGAGAGGATAAATGACACCCCCATCTGTAAGAGGATAAGATTTCTTACCAACCACTCAACAAGACACTCAGATCTACATAATGAGGCTGGTTGATGAGTCTCCATCCCTCATTGCATCGCAGTCTAGTGAGAGATGAGCTATGTTCTCTCTCCTCCAGACATTAACTTGTAAAAGTGCTGCATTCAGAACTACTGCAAAGATATTTAGCATTATTTTAAGCTACGTGGCAGGAACATGTATACTATAGTTATAGTTGCTATAAATACTTGTAATAAACTCAGTCTTGTTTCCAATGATCATCCAATAATTGAACCCAACTAAATGTTTTGAGACACAGCTTTAGAATTGCCAGGTGTGTATAGTCTTAGACAATAGTGTATCTATGGCACCTCAAAAAACTTTTTCCAGCTTCTGGACTCCTTTAAAACCTACATTTATGCATACTTGTTGGCACAAACCTTTTCAATATTGATCATTAGACCAGCAATATCCAGAAAAGTGAAAGATCATAGTGTAGGAATAGACATGGTCGAATCTCTATTCAGAGCCACAGAACATACCTCAGTCCACTATAAATATTCCTCTACAATAAAAACCTCAAGGGTGCAGAGGAATGGTTTGAAGACTAGTAACCATTTAAAAAACAGAAAGACCCTGCCTGACCAATCCCAAAGCCACAGCCACTCTGCCTTCAGCTGGAAAATAGTCCATTGGATTTACTAGACTCTCCAAGTGTGTTCTAGTTAGCAAGCTTTTCTCAACTACATTTCCTCTTATAGATCAGCCTTGAAGGATGATTTTACTCACAGGTGAAATGTTATTGCTTATTTACATGAAAAGAGGGATTGGTAACCAATTTAACAGTTTAGGCTGAGTCTGAACTAGCAGTGAATTTAAGTGATTGCCATCTGATACCGTGTTTCCCCGAAAATAAGACCGTGTCTTATATTAATTTTTGCTCCCAAAATTACATTACATTATATTACAGCGAGAGGCAAAACTGGAAGTATGTCTTATTTTCGGGGGATGTCTTACTTTCGGGGAAACAGGCTAGCTGGTTGATTTCAATCCAGCTCCCAAGGGGCAGATTTCCTCATTTCAAACCACCACTCTTTGGCAAACTTGTTGCCTCATCAGAGAACAAGAATTAAACTACATTCTGACACGAGATTGGGTCCTTTTGGGTCAGGAATGAGAGAGGTTTGTTTTGCTGCTGCCACTTCTGTGAATAAATACAGCCTCAGGCGCTAGCATTAACTCACACACACCCCTAAGAACAGACAAGTTCTTACAAAGAAATTGGTTTTACTGCATACACTCCACGTGGAAATGAAGTGCTTGCATTCTTTCAAGGGATGATTTGGTAATGTTGCAGGGAGTTGCAAAAAGATATATTTACATCTGTTCTAGGTTACAATATCCTCCCCCCCTCCCCCCGGGAATAGAGGTGGAGAATATGCAGATCTGATTATTTTCTCTACTAAAAACATAATCTGCCCCCTTCCCATCAGAGAAATAGCCTTAGCAGCCATCTCATGTCTAGTGCCTAACTAGACTAAAATATACATACACTGCTTGGCTTGTACATTGAGGACTACTTTGGATGACCTCCACCAAAAGCCCTCTTGGTACCACCTCTTTTGGCCAAGAAAATCTACACTCATTTACAAACTTCAGGGGCTGCCTCAGGACCCGGAAAGCCCTTCACCCCTCTCAAAGTGAGAGCTTGCTATTCAAAACTGTCCTCAGTACACCACAGCTCTGAAGAATGTTAGGTCAGCAACATTGTTAATGGGATTCAATGTTTTAGCTCGAGACTATGTCCATAGTGACCAGAAGTAGCAATCCCCTTCCAGACTGCTGTGTGGTGCTCTAAAAGAAATTAACTGATTTCCACAACTTCTCCTCAGGTGACACGTGTTCACTATCACACAATGTTTTGAGTGTGCAAACAAGTCAACTACCCTGTTGTTCTATCTAATCTAATGGTCCCTTATTCTCTCCCTCAGAAAAGGTGAATGTGCTGCTTACATGATCTCAAAGTGCAGAGTTCTCATAGTGCAGCTTGCTGGGAGTTTTCTATTTAAAACTGATGCAGCAATGTAGGCCGTTGAGCTCAGTGAGATTACACATAAAAGCAAGCACTCTACTGCTCTCGTCATGTATTTTACAGCTCAAGTCCTATGTACACTTTGAATGACTGCCCTTGTTTCATATATTTTAGCACCACACATTGGAAATAAGCCAGAGAGAATATGGAGACATTTACTCTTGGAAGGCTAGAGCGGATCATAGTCCCACACATTTCCTGTTAGGTTCATTCACTCTGGGGCACCTGGCATTGACCACTGTCGGTAGACAGGATACTGGGCTGGATGGACCTTTGGTCTGACCCAGCACGGCCATTCTTATGTACCTTCCAAAATGTGTAACTAATTATTCTGAGCACTCATCCTACATCTATTGTCTTTTATGAATTCCCTGGCTTTTTTCCCCCATTATAAAACTCAAAGGGTAGGATAAAAAGAACACATACATACAATTACCCAGATCTTTTATAAGATTCTGCACTGGCACATCAAGTCTGATGCAGGATCAGGGCCAAAAAGAGGAAGTACAGTATTGTGTAGCATCAAATAATCCAGCCAACGCTTCACTTCGATATCGGAGTATCTGATGTTAAAGTCATGCTCTGAGACTGTGTAAACCGTTGTTTAACTTTCTTAATAACGGAGTACAAAAAAATACATCTAGAAACCATGCGCAATAAGGCTGTTCAGAAGGTGCATTCTGATGACGCAGGTCCAGGTGTTTCCCTACTCAGATAAAAGGGAGGCAGGAGAACTCAAAGAGGACCTAAGATATAAATCGAACAGTTCTTAGGAAGGAATCCTAGCAGCAGCAAAACCCAGAAAATAGGAGAGAACTGAACTTACTGGTGAATTCTTGGTTAAAACCAAAGCCCAGAACAGGGTTTAAATTGGACTCTCTATGCTGTGGATGTGTGTGTAGGACACTGCTCACTGCATGCAACAAAATCCCATCACTTTACAACTTGTATTTGAAAAACAAGTCACTTAAATCACATTCCTGCAAAGGGAAACCCAGTCATTCCTCCAAATGTAAAGCTGTCCAATTTTTTTTACCATCTGCTTCCTGATTTGGCTGAATTTTCAGTTTCAGGTTGTATTCACTGAACACACAAGTCTACTCAGTATATTGTTTTTAAGCAAGTTTTGCTTGGTAAGAGGAAACATCTTG
The DNA here is from genome assembly GCA_032164245.1 of Sternotherus odoratus. NCBI lineage: Eukaryota > Metazoa > Chordata > Testudines > Kinosternidae > Sternotherus > Sternotherus odoratus. The sequence goes on from JAVMKO010000003.1 coordinate 94,188,800, forward strand.
TTAATTTCCTTTAATCTTCAGTTTAAAGAAACCACACACAAAATTTACCCTGTATGTGTGTCACTATTGGGCAGCCCATTTCCAAACAGCAGTTGTCCAGAACACTTATAAATTTAGTCATCCCTAATACTAGAAAACCAAAACTGCTTTATAGTTGTCTTGAATATCTCGTTACAGACTGTCTCATTCTACCAGTTAATTAATTTCACTAACTCTGCAGACTTCTATTGGCCTATCCCCCACTACTGGTTTTGATACAAACACTCCTGCAACTTCAATGTACAATGCGCACACACCACTCACTAAACTCTAAAAATTCAGTACACCAACCTTTTTGGTGGAATAGTAACTGATTTGTCTAATGTTGTGCCAACCCCCAGAATGATATTACAACAGATGCAGGGACTCTGTATTGTTGTACCACAGCAGACTAAGAAATTCTACCAGCTTCCTGTAAATTTAGTATTATTGCATACATAAAGCTGAACTGTTCTGTATTCGTTAGTAAAATTAGTCTAGGTATAACTCAGTAGCATACACACAGCCTACATACCAATAGTCAACACAATGGCAGCCAAGTTAGTACTAACAGGCAATCCTGAACTTGTATGTTTCCAAAGTTTTGTCCAGATCCCAAAAGCCGTAGAGCACCCACAATACTTGTGGCCATCAATGGCGGATACGTGTGCTCAGCACCTCTCAGGAGCAAGCCCTAGGACACAAATGTAGGTAAGGAAATATACTTAAGCTTGCAGCATGTGTGCATTAAACCCATGCGAAAAAACAAAAACATTCAGAACTTTCCCCTTCTGAGTCAGAAACAGCTATTTGAATAATGTGTGTGGTGTCCGAGATAATGGGAGGCTAAGAGAAAAACGTTAGTCACATAGACACATCTACACACCAGATGTGAGGCTCCCTTCTAGAGCTGAGAACTAAGAAGGGACAGGAATGTTTTGTATAAATCAAATTTTTAATACTTTTCCATGTTACAATGTTAAAAAGAGTTAGAACTTTTAACAAAGGCAGTTACGGTACAGAATAAACACAATCCAGACTCTGCCATAATCTGACCTTCACTGCTGCAGGTTCTTCTCTGTGGTTTAAATCCTTCTAGCTATACCAGTAGATGCACTTGTTCTGTATCATTTTGCTATCTGCTAAACCTCAGCTAATTAATACTGAAGCTTGGGGTGGAGGTAGAGAGCTGTTCAAGTAAGACTTACCTTAAGCCTATCCCTTATCCCATATCCCTTCATTTTCTCATTACCAGTGAAGGAAAAATCAGATAGTGGTTACTTCCCTATTTGCAGAGATAGCATAGTCTATCATCATTGCCCCAAGCAAGCTATCTTCAAGTTCCTGCTCATTTCAGTCTGTGCATTTCCCTGCGAGATGGTTTTTGAATTGGTCATTCATTTAATGCTCATGAAAAGTGAAAGGCTTGATAGTGGCTTGAAAAAGATGTAGGGCTTAATTGTCATTTACACTAAGGCCCCTGGTATTCCACTCTACCAGGGTCAATAATACAGGCCACCAATGTGTACATTTCCCCTTCACAGCTCTGACAAGCGCGCCCCCCCCCCCCCCATTATAGCCTGAACCAACCACCTCGGCCATTCCATTCGTCCTTTAATATAGGGTTCCAGCTACATGGATTTTTTTTTTTTTAAGGTATAACAAGGTATTCCCTGCCTTGGTGTGAGGGAGATCACTTGCACATGAATCATGGACCAGGAAACGCATGGAATGCTCTGAGAGAGCCAACTGCAGCCTCTCCAAGTGGTGTGTGGCCCCACGGAACAGAGACATGACCACCAGGCAACACGGCATGGTTTCCTAGCAAAGCATGTATGGAGCCAGAAGTTAACCATGTTCCTTGCACCAACTTCTGCCCAGCTGCTTCCCCCACTCAGAACAAAAAAGGACAGGCATTCAGAGGCTGGGCCTGTGATTTTCTCTACATTCTTGGACTGAAGATGTTTTAATAGGTACACCCCTTTCCAGGTTTTACTAGCCTCCTCTCCCTCACCCTGCCCACCACCACGATGGGAAGGTCATTGCCTCTCCTGTAATCCAACCCAAGCATTGTTCCCCCTATTCATCCTCTTCCCCATGTCGTAGAGCTATTTTGCCCCTATAGGAGAAGACGTTTGCACCCTGAACCCAGATCTCCAGCAGTAAAGGAACTGTGCAGTAACACTGATCTATAGAACCTCAGCTCCCAGAGTTTAATGATTACACTAATAATTTAAATATTTGCATTGGATTAGAACCTTTCAGGTGACTGCTTTAATTGGTAATCATGTTCCTGTGCAGCAGATTACAATTGGGTCCTCAGGAATGGAACACACTTGCAAAAGGGTAGGCCAGGTGCACCAAGGACGGCCAAAGAGGCCTGGCAGACTACCAAGAACCAGAGTGTTGTCTAATTTACATACACTATCAAATATAGAAACATATACAACCATTTAGTGCATTTAGTCTGTCCTAAGACACAGAAAACCAAAAGCAGGGCTGCGTTTTAGGTACTTCTGTGCTAAAACAAACCACTGGGCAGGTAAGATGTTAGTGTCTCTTTCCTTCTCCAACATCCTCTGCCAGCCCTACCTCAGAGAACTCCACACCAGATGCTCCCATGGAAAGATAGATTGTGTCACCTCCCCAATTGGCAATCCTGTTGTGGGTTTTTTTTAAAGTCACCTCCTATCAGGCCTGCAAAATGCCAGCTTCACAAAAGAAAGCAACATTATAAAAGGAGCTTGCAATCCGCACTGAAACAAAGCAAGCAGAGCCTTGGGCTAAGAGACTTATTCCCCATGAGAGGGGCAAGCTCAGGTGGCTCAAACACACATTAAAGCATGGTGGAGAAGCATGTGCCTTTTGCAGCATCTGGAGCCAGTCCAGCGTGCTCTGCTACCAGTGTATGCCTGCTGGTGCTCGTCAACCGGCCTGATATGGGATGATCTATTATTTCACAGCAGTTCTGTTTAGGAAGAAGGCATTGCACACTTGCTCTCAGGAAAGCAGTTTTCTTTGTCTTGGACTTGGCAAAGGCAGCTTCTTCCAACTCAGTTTCTTGCAGAACTGGGTTTTTTTTTATTGCATTCTTTGCCCCCTTGTGCAGCCTTAGCCCTATTAAAAGGTACACGCTGGGTGAGGTAATATCTTTTATTGGACCAACTTCTGTTGGTGAGAGACAAACTTTCAAGCTCCACAGAGCTCATCCTCAGGTCTGCAAAAGGATTAAGGACAGGTCTGCACTTAAAACCCTGTATTGACACAGCTGCACCACTGTAGTGCTTTAATGAAGATGCTCCTGTGCCAACAGAAGAGAGCTCTTATGTCAGCCTAGTTAATCCACCTCCCAGAAAGGGAGTACCTGTGTGGACGAGAGAAGCCCTCCCTTGACATAGCACTGTCTACACCAGGGGTCAGGTGGGTATAACTATGTTGCTCGGGGATGTGGATTTTCACACCCCTCAGGGACGTAGTTATACCATTGTAAGTCTGTGGTGTACACCAGACCTGAAAGTGTCTCAGCTAAATACAAGGTTGAACAAATAGTTCAGCATAAGTAGTTAGCACATATTAAAGGGACCATTAACACCTCTGTGGTCATAGGACAGAAGGCAGCAGGTTGGTGGGTTACAGATTGTTATAATAGGCCATAAATTCAGTGTCTTTAGTAGGACCATGATTTTAGCAGTTAAAAGTGTCCGTGTAAGCCACAGCTTAGATCGGGGTAGTCAAAGGCAAACTGAGGGTCAAACCTGAACTGCCAGATGCTTTTGAACAAACCCTCAAATCTTTTTATTTACTTATTAGCATTACTGTTGGTTTTTTAAATTATTTTCTCTAGCGTGTGGACCTTGACTATACCTTGACCAAAAATAATTGACTACCTCTGGTTTAAATGTTTTCAAGCCTCCTTGCACAGCTATTTGATTGAATTTGTTGTGTGGCATTTATATTATTTGACATTTGAAATTTTGTTGGGTGGGTTTGGGTGGAGGAGCACACACACTGTCTACAATGGCCAACTAAATTATTCATGATGGGCAAGCCTAGACTAGACACGATAAAAATCGCCCCCTTCCTCCCCCCCAATAGATTGATCTCATGGAGTCAATCCCTACTGTAATGTAGACCTGCCCAAATACTTTAAAAACTGATCAACTGTTTTTTTCTTTTCTTTAATGTAGATGGAACAGAGGAGGCTGTCATTACTGCAAGATCACCCAAAGTGGCATTTGGCAGTTGATTTAATGGAGAACATAACAGTATTTGTTTTTTGGCACTGGTTCATTAGTGCACAGTGCTGTAGATAGGAATGTACAAACTACATATGGTTAAGAGTAAAAAAAATATACAGCTATATTTAACACTTAAATTAAACACTTCTTTGCATACTACCAACCTCTTGTACATTCAGTTTTAAACAATGATTCTTTAATAACCATAATTTTACAAGCTTCCCCCCACAAATACCAGGTGCTACTTGAGACTTTTAAAGGTGAAAAACTCCAGCTAATTTAAAAATAGCCAGGTGTCTTACTACTGTAATGTATCACAGCATATTTTTCTTTCTGAAAACACATATCTATCCGTTCAAAAACTGAACCACTGTAGAGATTCCATAAAACCAACAGGGTTTGTTTTTATATGGATACTTTGGTTAACAGCAAATCATTCTTAAATAACGAAGGAAAAAATACATTTCTTTTACCACCTCTATAGATGCACTTCCTTGGCACGGTGTAGCAATCCACATCTTTATGGATGAGCACTGCAGCAAGCCAGAGAACAGTAGTTTGCCTGTACTGAGATCTCAATAACTGGATTATAAACCAGGTTTAATATATTCCTAACTCAGTTCTCTGGTCATCACAGAGAAGAAGCTACCTTTATTCCTTACAAAGTTAAAGCTGCATCAGTACTTATACAAAATAGATGTTCCCCATCTTGCCTTGCTGGTCAGAATAGCTCTGGATTTTCGCTGAGCCCTACGTATTCAGCTACCCTGTAGGTTGCGCCATATCAGAGCATTTTAGTAAATGAAGTGCCACTAGACCTCACTGTAATGCAACGATTGCTTCTGTTCAGGTCATACAGATTTCAGATCAGATGTGACTTCTGATTCACTGGAGCCTTACTTGTTTTCAGATAAATGAACTCCCTCAAATTTGGGGCAGGAAAAAGAAACTAGACCTTTATCCCACTTCCATCTCACATTATCCAATCCTCTCTGTTCCAGTATATTAGAGCCATCCAAAAAAATCACACACAAAAAAGAGGAGGTGTGTACAACTCTCCAGGAATAGAGCGACACACCAGTCACTATGTAATACTGTCGCTGAAAAGCAAGAAGTCTGACTGAGGAACAAAGGCACTTGGTAACAGAAGATGAGAACAAATTCCATTCAACAATCAGTGAGTCAACAGTTTAAGTCTTGTAATCCAACTGACCAGTAGTGAGGGCTCTGTGGAGGAAGATTTTGTGGGTGATGTAACCGAGAGTTTTTTTGCTCCTTCCTCCTGGAAAGGGATGGTTGCACTGTTATGAAGATCTGTGTTCACAAAACACCTGCTGCCTCTGATGTAGTCTGCTCCCCTCACTAACTGCCTGTCAGCTACTGGCCTTGCAAAATGCTGCTGTGAGGAGGAACTTTCTTCAATGATTGGGGGTATCCTCTCATTACTGAAGTACCTGCAGAGGACATCATCACCTGCAGTAAAATAGAAGGTGGAAATCATGTAGTTTTTGCCTCTAAAATTCATTCTTAAGTAACCATCTTGGTTTTTTTATAACTATTGAGAGGATCTCAAGGCATGAGACAAATATAAATTAAGGCACAAAGTGTGCTTATGAGGTGAATAAATATTATTCCCATTTTACAGATAGGTAAATTGAAGTCCATAAAGTTTCAAGTGACTTTCCCTTACTTAGACCATAAAGTCAGTGGCAGAACCTAAGAGTGCTGGCATCCAACCTATCTGTGCACATTTAGCCAATAAAAGTATTTTTGGCGAGATGGCAAAGTTATTCAATACCCAACACAAAATAAAACGGATAAGCATGGAACAGTGTTTGAAGGTTAAATGGAAGACTCAAACGGGGTAAGCCTGCTGTAAAGCAACATTTCACATGAGTTAGTACCATGATGATGCATGTTAGGTGAATGAAGTCACATTGTTTTCATGTTGTTCAACGACAAGTTGAACATGCCCCTACTCTTGACTTGCTATAACCATCTTAAAGCCACAATATTCTGTTTGGATACTGGAAATCAAATATTTTGAAGATATAAATTTAAGCTCTTTATATCTGATTGCACATTTATATCATGCTAACAGTTCAGGTACATTTAAAAGCCTCCTAAAATCTAACAAAAAGCAGCCCTGCCACCTGCTGATCATTCTGTTGGATTGGCTAATTAGTTCAGCATTTTGCAAACCTCAAGTGAGCTATTTTTATATCACAATGACCTTTCTTGGAAATGCACATAGACTTCTGTAACTGACTTCAAGAACAGGTAACAATAGTCGTCCTGTCTGCTTTCCTATTTGGCACAGGTTCTTATACAACTCCCATCACTATAGTACCTGAATTTGGGAGAAACGATAGGAATCATGCCAAATGAACCAGAAGCTAGTATCCAACACCAACAAGCAGGTGAAGCACTCATGTGTAATCGCTAATCAGCTTTGTCAGCATGAGTTCATATATTTTTTAAAAAATTGGATTTTCTCCTGGCTTCATTTAAAAATAAATTGTTCAAATGGGATCGTGTCCCATTAGCAACAAAAAACCCAGGTTCAAAATTTTTAGAAAATTCCTGATGACCCAACTTTGTTTTGGATTTCTGACCTTGACATTTGCTGAGGCTTGAATTGGTATTTCCAGAGGAAGTGCTTCTTGTCTGACAATGATGCACTGTCTCTTGTGAGATAAGCATTGTCTAGAGGACTCCTGGTTTTCTCTCCCTTCCCTTTCACCTGGTCTCCTCTCCCTGCAATCACTTGGCTAAATTGCCCCCCTCATCCCACCTACTTTCTAAGAGCGTCAAGATTCTACTGCTGGACACTAGCTGCAGCTGTAGTGGGGATAATTCCTGGAAAACTCTGCTTCTAACTTGCTTCAAAACCAGCCCCTACTTCAGATTGAACAAACAGAAAAGCTCTGATCAAGAAACAACTTAACATTCCTCAACATTCACAGGACAGATGTGGGAGCGACAGGACAGGTATGTGTGAAACAGAACATCTGTTAGTAGAAAGCAGAAACAAATACAAGTACAGATCTGCCTTAATCAGTCCAACCCACCTCAAATGCTTAAGTCAACTGCAAGACAGAACAATAAGGGTTTGGGTCTCTATGCAAACTAAGCCTGAGTTTTCAAACCACTGCCTTGTGCTATTAATACTTAAAGCATAAAACAGTGACATCAGCACTAAACGTCTGATCTGAAAACAACAATCCTTTATTCCTAAATGTAAGATTTCTTTTCTACCCAATTCATCTTCTGATTGAAGGACATTTATGTTTTAATAGTCTTGCCTTTTCTCCCTGGTGCTCGGGGCTTCAAGTAAGGATCTGCAGCTCCCAGCCAGCTCCCATCTGCAGGCATTGACAGAGGGCGAGGTTTTCCTAAGGGCATCATGGAGAAGGTTATACCATTAGTTTAGGAGAACATTATCTCATCTCCATTTATCTCAGCACAGTGTTATGGGAACACAAATTATTTCAAAACGCTTTGCTTATAAAACAAGGAAGCATTATGAGGTGATCGGACAGCCACACAAAATGCTTATCTCCAACTAAAAATGAGCACCAAAAGTTACAACCCGTGCACAAACGGGAAAACAAAATCTGATCTCATCCAGATGGGCTTCGATGCCAGTCATCATAAGTAATGAACAAAAGGATTTAATTTTAGTGAAATAAATAAGTGGTTTCAAACTTAGAATTTTGTTGTTTCGGTTTTCCTCAGATTACCTTTAAAATTCAGCCAGCAGTTCTCTCTCACACACAAAATTCACACATTTTTCAAAGCATTTAAATCCTGAATAGCAACAATGAAAGAGGCATGAACTCACCATAAGATGGTGTTTTTTCCCTCATCTTTGTTGGCAGTATATTTGCTTCCTTGGGATACCCAGGCAACTGATCAGAATCAGCAATAGTAAACCTTCGCCTTCGGCTTTCCTGATCGAGGAAAGAATTAGGAGACTCTGCACCCTTGGAGCCAGGTAATGGCGGCTTAGGTTTATTACCTCCTCCATAAACGAGACTCTCCTTCTCATCCCTGAAAGGATATTTGCCTCAGTTAGCAATGTGAAAGGTATTTTAGTACTGCAGTCATGAGTTCAGAATGATCGATCAGTCTAGCCGACAGTCATGCTCCTTTCAACTAACTGCTGTGCAAATAAAATGCCAAGAACTTGCAGAAAATGCAGCATGTTTAGAGAGGGAAGACCACATTAAACATATTTAATAAAGGAGGAAAGAAAAGTTACTCCCTCCAAAAAAATTCAGTGATGAGCTAGTAGTGTAACACATGTAAAACGTAGTGGCTTCCTTATAAACACCTACAGACAAAACTTTAGGGACCAGAACTGAAAGTTTTATCATGAAGACAGCAGGGTCCTGATCCCCTAATGCAGGGGTCTCCAAACTACGGCCCGCAGCTTCGATTTGTCCGGGCCCCCAGCTAAGCAGCCATGTGGAGACGCCGCTGCTACCCCTTGTGCAAGCTGCTGCCAGCAGCCCCATGTGCGGAGGGGTGAGTGCCACTGTGGTGCGGCTGGACGAGCAAAGCGGAGGGGAGCGGCACGGTCAGAGGAGCAAGGGGCGGGGGGAAGAGCGCCGCAGAGATGGAAATTAATTTCATAAAGGTTAAATTTTAACTACAGCGCTAATAGAACCAAACAGTTCCAACCAACAATGAGAAACTGGAGCTTCTCTTACCAAAGTACAGCCAAACTTTTGAATATGTGTTTGTATTATACAAATTTGTGAGATTTAGAAATAAAATACAAAGTGAAATGATTTTTAGTGTCCTGACAAATATTGTGTGCGATTTCACAGTACCTGCAATGATTATACAGCTACTTTTATACCTATTTAGAATTTAATGCAACTAGAGTAGTGGGGTTTTTTTTTGGGGGGGGGGTGTTAAACAATTTTGCATATATTTAATTTTTTCACAGTCGCTTCGGCCCATGAAGCACCTTCAAAAAATCTAATATTTCCCTTGTCTCAAAGTTTGGGAACCCCTGCTCTAATGGTCAAATATACAAAGCGGATGAAGTATTTTGCATACCGTGGTTCTCTTGTGAATGCATTAAAATTCTTTGAAGGGAAAAGTTCAGGTTAAAATAATGATACGGGTTTTTTTCCAGTTTTGGGTGTGTATCCCCGTTTGGCGTTTCAGTTATTATAAGTGATATTAGCCAATGGGAGCATATCACCTTCCCTGCCCATTTACTGATGTATGATTTCTGAGACTTTTTAATTATAGAAATTATTCCTATTAGAGTTTTACATGTTCTAGGGTGGTTTCTGCATGAACTTCCCTTCCTAGAGTGACCATATGTTCATGAAAACCACAAGCATCTGTTTAATTCGAAGAAAAACCCACCCCACAACTGTGATCTGATCCACTTTTTACACCCACTATAATATGACCATCTGAAGGAGCTGCCAACCAGCTGAGCCATGAAACTGACAGCAGGCTCTGAGTACATATGCACCTTAGGGACCACCACCCTCATTCATATAATTCCAGCCAATCCAGATCTCCAGGAGGCCCAAAAGCCACATGCAGAGTCATATCTATGGGGATTCAGAGACAGACGCACACAGAACTGAAGTGACTGTCTAGCCCATAGAGTGCTCAGCTGTCTCACCACCATATGCAAGAGGCAACTGAGTCAGGCTGGGCAAATGCCCATGGTTCTCTTCACTCTAAGGGTGGGAGGAGAGAAAGGACAACAGTATACAAAATATAAAAGGAAGTGAGCACCCTCTCTCCTCCTTCCAGCAACTTCCCGTGTTTACTTCCTTAACAAAACCGACACACAATTATCTGCTGCTTTTCCCTGCTCCCTCCAGGAGGGGTGTCCAAGTTTTATAAACCCCCATTCCCTAATTCCAACTCTATCCCTACAAACACACATTAGTGAAGGCAGTTGGGCTTAGATTTGCTATTTGGGTCCTAAAAAACCTTAAAAGAGCTTTTTAAAAGCACTGCACAGCCTCATAGTAAAAACTGTTTAAAAATGCTAGTTAAAGCATATCTAGTCTAATAAATTTTTAGAACTGAAGGCCAAGGTTTTAAAAACCTGAGCATCTCAGTTAGGCTACTAAATATTTATGTTTCGTATTTATGTACAAGTGACCCGACTTTCAGAAGTGCTGAGCACCCAGCAGCTTCTCAGGAGTATTACCATGGGAGACTAGGTAGGTGATTAGGGAACAGCCTAAAGCTAGCATGATCCCTACCACTTGATCCCTCATATGACTAAGCCTGAATTTTATTATGGATTTAGATCCTTGGAGACAAAAATACAGACTGCCAACTGACTTTTACTCTGCCTAGAGTACTCCTGAGCTTTAGGATTCTTCATGTCTAACAAATTTAAAACTGGTTGTTTTCAATCATAAAATTATTCCAAGTAGTTACTGATAACAGAACATTGGGAAAAAAGTACGTCATGAAAAGGATTAAGTATGGCTATTTTTGCTACTTAGTGGTTTTTCACATGCGATAATAGCATCCGGTTAATTGGGCAACTCTGCTCTATGAAGCACACAGCAAATTTCTAAAACTGTACACAACTGTTTTCTCCAACAATAAGTAGTACTGTTACACTCTTCGTGGCTTATGCATTTACTAAACCCAGAGAAAAATCTGCACGATCTGCAATTTCCTCAAGATAATTTGCACAGAGTTTTGCAAGCAAGCCAGCACAGAGAAATCTGATTAAAAGGGAGCTTTTAGTTCAGTAGTGCATGCAGATCTGCATACCGAGGAGAATATGGAACAGCTGGTGGTGGAGGTATATAGAGGTCCAGGATGGCTGGCTTCTCTTTCTTCATCGAGGTATTCATGGTGCTTTCTGGTGACTGAGTTGTAGTTGGTGGAGGACTGGTCTGAAATTAAAGCAATATAATACCTGTAAGATATTTTAGAAATTATCTTCTCCAGCATCTCCTACCACCCACCAGAAGAAGCCAATCCTATTATCAGTCGTTACTATATTTTACCTATTGTGGAATTCACTGTCGAAATAGACTATTCAATGTGTACATGAGACTATAGACGTTATTGCTGAATGTAGGGACTGTGATGGATGTCTTTAGTACACTGAAGAGAGATCATTCAACCCAATGGTATGGTTGAACAATTTACCCTATGACTAAGGGGCCTGGATGAGAGCAAGATATCAGACAATAATGGTAACACCGAGGTAATGTTGTTAGGAGTGATTCAGATCATATCGCTCAGAAGATCCAACCACTTGGTGTCTCTCTCACTGGGGACAGACTTAACCCTACCCTGCCAGGCCCAGTCGTTTACTGCCATACGATCAGGGAATTCAGGGCCAGGCGGCAATAGAACCCTCAAAACAGAACCCCTTAGCACTTTTCCATATACTAACCAACCAGCAGTACCACGGTTGGTGTACTCCAGAGGTCTCTCACTGGCTCTCATTAATCGGGAGGGCCACTCTCACGGGGACGTTGGGCTACAGAATATCTACTAGTTTGCATATGTTCTCCTGGAGAAACTCTGCCTGTATGTCAAGGGATGAGTTACAGAGCATAAAAAGTCCTGGAGCATATTACAGTCCTGTAATGGTCTGAGAGAGCCACCATGGGACCATCTGCTGCGTCGAATATGGGAAGGCCGAAGATGGTCGCAGTGCTGAGGTCCCCGGTACCAATTCTGATCAGGGAGCTGGAACAATTTGTATAATGGAGGTGCTGAGAGCCATTGAACCAAACTGCAAACCCCGTACGATAGAAACCTTCAAGCCGGGACGTGTGGCAGCACTTGGTCTATTCCCATCATGGGGAGGGGAGCTTCTGAATGTGGTGCTGACAGACATGAGGATTCAGTGGCTCACTCCATCGATTGATCTTAAGAGATTTCTTCATTGGCACCGATGACTGAGAATGGCTCCTCCGCCTCTTCGGAGAGGCATTTGCCCTGGAACAAGAGGTGGCCGCGCTCTCCACGCCCAAGGATGATCTTCAGCCCAAGGAGTGCCTCAGTACCAGAACAGGCCACATGACCTGTTTGAGGAGGTGCTGCTTGAGGTGAAGGTCCCACGCCACCAGAGTCCACTTCTTCAGTGATCTACCGATTGCACAATGCTTTTTCAGGTGAGCCTTGCCGAGACTAAGCAAAGCACTGCATGTAGGGGTCGTCGCTGGGGATTGCCCCTCCACACACAAAGGAGAGCATTCAAACCTCAGTAAGGGCTTCGCCTGGGGACACAATCTAGCAATTAACACTAACACACACTAACCACATAAAATAAACTAGGTTAAGCCTTAATACAAGGTTGAGAGTCTACAATCACACAGAGCTCTGATTCTAGCCAATGGCAGTGAAGAGGAACCAAAGGGGTGGGGAGTCAGTACAGTGGCACCTCATATAGTGAGGGGAGTGGCGACAGCCATGAGGCATGACCACCACCCCTCTATGGGCACTGCTAGGCAAAAGTCTCCCGCTCCAGTATGCTTGACACTTAAATGGAATAAACATGTGCATCTATCGAAGAATTGTGACCAGCTGATGCACTCAAGCTAATAGGCCCTGGTTTAACAAGACAGGCTGAGGGAGGGGCCAGACAGTTTCAGAATCTCGCAAGCTTTGAAGTAAACTTCTCTCCCTGTGGTCTGCCAGATCCTGGATTTGATGTCCTTCAGGGGAAGCTTCACATTCTCATGCAGGGGAGAGGGAGACTTTCTGGTTCTTATAACCTGTCGCAATAGCACTCAAGTGCTTGGAATGGGGGTGGAGGGAAGAGTGTGTGTGTGTGTGTGTGTGTGTGTGTGTGTGTGTGTGTGTGTGTGTGTGTGTGTGTGTGTGTGTGTGTGTGTGTGTGTAGGTGTGTGTGTAGAGTTTTTCTATTGGCTAGATTTATTTATTAGTACTTTGTATATGCACCCAGATCTTTGAATGGTCACATTTTAAATGACTCTACTATAAATAATGTACACATTATAAACCATGTAAAATAATGCTGCTCAAAGTGCACAGGTGTAACCTGATAGTCTGATTCATAAGTAGCAGGGAATTCAGATTTACAGCTTTCTGGAGCAGACATGCACATACACATACCCCTCCAGCACTCCAGATAGCCATCTATACACTTTGCTAAGAAACAACTACCCCCATAGCTATAGAGATCTTGTGCCAGAACACAGGCTGTAACAAAGGAAAAAACGGTACCTGTAGTCATAGGAAATTTATTAGATTGGATTATAATTAATTGTCTCTTCCTGTAGCTGTTGAACAAATTGCTTTCTGTTATAATATGCTGCCCTCCAAAACTAGCCTTTGAAGTTATTAACCCCTGTTCCTCTCCCACCCATTACCTCTCCTCTGGCTTGCCCAACATCCAAATCATGCTTACATACATCGTTTGAACATATACACAAAACAAACAAGAAGCTCACTCCCTTTTCTTTCAGTGCTTGAACTATTCTTCCCCTCTCCAAACTAAAAAGGTATGCATTGGATAGAAATAGTTTATTCAGCAAAAATAATCTTGTATCAGTTCTCCAAACCAATCTCAGTATTTATTGTTTACATACAAAAATCAGTGAATATTATCAGCCTTTCAGCCTCAAATGACGTTTTTCTAAAATCAGAGCCTTGATAACTTGGATTAAGAAAGTCAACATTAAATCATCTTCTTCTTTTGGAATGCTGGATGAGATTATTGGCTAAAAAAGGACCCTTTCTCATTTTAACTTTGATCCAAAAGGGACAGCCACTTCACAAACACACACCTCCAAAACTCCACAGATATCTGACATCATCAGCCAATGTGACCATATGTTAAAGAATAAATTATCTTGGGGAAGATTCTAAGTAATTCATATCCAACCATTAACGTATAAACACAATTCTTCCATCAGCATATCACCTGCACAAGTGGCGGTTTCCAGCGTAGGTTCTTCAGCGGGGCTGGAGTAAAATTAAAAGAGCCTGTAGGTCGTTTCTTAAGTAGTAGATTAACTCCAGCAGGATTCTCTCGCAACTTTCCCACAAGGTTTTTTAGTTGCCATCCCACCTTAAAAAGAATAAAGGGTACCTCTTACATGAATTCAGAATGACTGGAATATAATGAGGTCAGACTGTTTCTCTCAAACACCACAAACAAACATAAAAAAAGAGAAGAAACCCACTGAAGCAGCCGTAAAGGGTACAAAACTTGAAACGCTAACTTTTTTCTTTTTTAGGAGGTCTCTCAAAAATATATCACAATTATTTCAAATGCACGCCCATTCATGATAGGGCAAGCTCCGGTCCAGCATGGATTTATGCTCAACTTTCAACACATGAGCAGTCACACTGAATTACCCTAATATAATTAGACCTAATATTTAATGCCATTGAGTTCTTTGGGTCTGCTCTTGTGTGTGAAGTTAAATGCAAACGTGATTGTTTATGGGACAGAGAACTAAAATGGGGGTGGGGGGGGAAGAGAGAGAATCCCTCAACTCCCTCAGGGACAAAACGGTATTTGCCCCCAAAAAATTATTTTATTAATAAAAAATTTGTATTTTTTAGACAGACAAATTCAACATTTCACTTTAAACATAGGCCCTAAGTAAGAAATCATTTTATCCAAAGATATTGCAAGGATCTACTGAAAAATAATGTGTGTAAAAATCAAGCCCTTCAAGTTTTTTCAGTTGAAGAAATGAATTCTACATTAAAGTCAAACTATTTTTACACACATTGCAATAAGGACACAACCCCCCGCTCCCTAAATACAACAAAGCTTGTTACCCACTTATTATCTTGGAGGGAAAAGTCTTGCAGAACAACCAAACCTTAAGAAAAGGTTGATAGGGCTTTTGATTACTTACTACAGTCTGACGATTAACCTGGATCACCTCATCACCAGCATGTATCTTTTGAGATCGATCAGCAGGGGACTACAGAGAAATAAGAGACATTTGTTTCAATAGGCTCTCCCTTTTTCCTCCCATCAACCCCCAAACAAAAAAAATCAAAAATCACAACAACTCTGCTCTTTTATGGCAAAACTCAGATTGTGAAAATAATCTGCTAACGTGTGTATACATAACTATATTTATACACAGAACTGTCAAGTGTGTATTATGTCCCCCCCAGCACCCAGTGGTTAAGTGACAAACAATGGCCCATAGATGATATAACAAGTTCTGTCATCAAGAAACTCACAGGTCCCCATCCTGCAAACACTACTAAGCATAGTACTAGCCCCACTGCAGCGTGCACTACACTTGGGAGTCTTTACCAGGATCACAAGAGAAGCAGAGAAGGAAAATAGGATAGTTCCGATCCATAAAATCCATAAACATCAGAGGGTCAGGAGAAGTCAAGTTACAGTGGAATTATTGGGCATGTCATCCATTAGTGTGAAGGTGTATAAGGGAAAAACTGACCACAATCGTGCTTTTCTGGGGTTAATATTGGAGGTGGAGGGAATTTTCAGACAAAATGGTTTTTCATTAGGAAATATCAATTCCTGCAAAAAAGTAGTTTTGATGAATGTATCATTTTTGACAGAACTGTCACCGGGCAGTTTCTCTCAGGTCTAGGATGTAATTCCAGGTCTAAATCAGAACGTCAAGTCCCTACTCTGCCCGATTCGGACTAGAAACTTGAACATCAGCATCCCACAACTCAGAAGAGTGCTCGAACCACTGGCTGATTTGAGATCTCAATCTCTCCTGTGGGATCTGTTCAGCTTTGGATAAATAAATACTCAGCTTTAACAGAAGCAATTGAGACTTTCCTCCTTCCCACCCCCACAGACACCGGAATAGCGCATGGGTTAGGGCACTCAGCTAGGATGTGGGAGACTGACCTTCAAGTGTCTGGTCCAAATCAGGCAGAGCAGAGACTTGAATGTGTGTCCCCCATATTCCAAGTGAGTGCCCTAACCAGTGGGCTGTTCAAGGAGGAGCACACAAGTGCACACACACTTTTTGGGGAAAAAAAATATTGAAAAAATCAGTTTGGTCCCAATGCGGATCAGGAACAAATCTGAAATCTCCAAATTTCTCACACGTCAGGAAAGCTCTAGTTAATATACACCCATCTGTGCCAATTCCTTATCCTAGCCTCACACCCAGAACCCCCCCCCCCCAACACACACACACAAGTTGTCTCTGATACTTCAGTTTGGACATTCTATAGCAGGGATGGGCAAACTTTTTGGCCTGAAGGCCACATTGGGTTTCCAAAATTGTATGGAGGGCTGGTTAGGGGAAGTTGTGCCTCCTCAAACAGCCAGGGGTGGCCCAGCCCCCAACCCATATCCAACCCTCCATGCTTCTCATCCTCTGACAGCCCTCCCCAGGACTCCTGCCCCATCCAATCCACCCTGTTCCCTGACAGCCCCCTCGGGACTTCTGCCCCATCCACCACTCCCTATCCCGACCGCCCACAAGCCCCCCTCCCTCAACTGCCCCGTCACCCCCATCCAACCCCTCCTCTCATTCCTGACTGCTCCCCAGGACCCCTCCCCATTCAATCCCCCTGTTCACACCCTCCAGGGTGCTTCTGGGTGTGAGGCTAAAATGATGAATTGCCCTGTTCACACCCTCCAGGGTGCTTCTGGGTGTGAGGCTAAAATGATGAATTGGCACAGATGGGTGGTATATTAATTAACCGCCCCACCCACTATCCACCACCCTGAACTCCTCTGCCTCTATCCAACTCCCCCACTCCTGCCCCTTTACCGTGCTGCCTGGAGCACTGGTGGCTAGCTGCACTACAGCCACACTGCCCAGAGCACCGGGAAAGGCAGCCGTGCCACCCAGAGCCAGCCATGCCATCGGGCAGCCCCACCACCCAGAGCATTGCACTGGCAGCACAGTGAGCTGAGGCTGCAGGGGAGAGGGAACAGCAGGGGAGGGGCCGGGGCTAGCCTCCCAGGCCAGGAGCTCAGGGGCCAGGCAGGAGAGTCCCACGGGCTGGATGTAGCTTTCAGGCTGTAAATTTGCCCAGCTCTGTTCTAGAGTCTGGTGTTAACTATCGATCTGCTGTTAGCTATCATCAATAGCAACATAAACCTAAGTAAAGAAAAAGCGGCAATTTATAAGTGCTAAGAAAATCCAGGAACAGGAGCTAAAAAGAGCATCACAAATTGTTTGGTTCTACAGGGCTTGGAATAGTTAGCTGCATTGCAAAGAGTTTTTAACTCTGTGCTATTTTAAATTTGATTTAAAAACAAATTTCTACACAAACTATACTGAATAAAAGGTTTTAGAAGAGAAAACAGCTTTAAAGTGGATAATAAAAGATTAAACATATCCTATTAAGAAACAATGTAGGCACTGTTAGTTATTTATGTTGCCATTTGTTATAACAATCTAAACACAACTTGGTTTCATTTAGTGTGTTCACTAAAAAGCCTTAAGTCTCAGATACTGAAGATATACGACAGAAATGTAATAAGTACAGCTGGGGCCATTTCATTTTCCCCTCACTGCTGACTAATCTAAATAAAAGCTGCAAGTTTTAACATGAAGTCCCTAATTTAGTCATTTAATCCAGATGTCTGCATCAAGAAAATAAGCAACTTATATTTAAGTAAAAGGACAACACTGTATGTGCGCATGATGTGTACGGATATAAAATATATCAATATATAAAAGGTGTTAAATATTTAAAAATTAATTTCCTCCCAAAACAGACCTGCTCAGTTAGACATTAACAAGCAGCTGTTAAACATCTAAATATTTACTTTGAGTTATCTAAAGCTGGTGCCATGCACAGGTTACTGCTACAGTTATTTAAAAAATATTCCTGCTACCATAACAACATATCAACTCTGATGAAGCCCTGGCAACACAGGCAGAACAGATACACACTAACAGATGTGTCCACAGTGCAATTCACACAGAGAGGGCTACTCACCATAGCAAAAGCCTCACTCTCTCCGCAACCAACCACATGGATAGTGGGGCAATACCCTTGAGCTACCGAAGAATTGAAAGCCTAGATGGAAGTTTCTCACCACCACCAGACCTTCAAAATTCAATATCTTGCAACAGAGGGACACAACAGGAGTAAATTGTGCAATGAGGAAGATGCTGTAGATGTAATGGAAGCTCCAGCTACTATGAGTAATCACATTTCTTTGCTGTCCTCTTGCTTCTTCATCAAGGAAATGCCTGTTTGGAGGGGTGAATATTGTCCAAAAAAAGGTTAACGGCATCTTTTTGGCTGTGATTATGTTTGCAGAAAACGTCCTAACAGGGTCCCACACAGGTCAGTTCTGGGTCTGGTACTATCCAATATCTTCTACTATCCAATATCTTCATGACTTGGATAGTGGAGTAGAGAGCATGCTTACAAAATCTGTGGAAGATATTAAGGAGTTGCAAGTACTTTGGAGGACAGGATTAGATTTCAAAACTACCTTGGAAAAATTAGAGAATTGGTCTGACACTGAATTCAATGAGATGAAATTCAAAAAAGTGCAAAAGTACTACATGTAAGATGGGGGGAAAAATCAAATTAACACCTGCAAAATGGGGAAGAACTGGCAGGATCGCTGAAAAGGATCCTGCTGTTACAGGGGATCACAAACTGAATGAGTGTTAACAATGAGATGCAGTAGTGAAAAAGGCTAATATTCTGAAATGCTGTAACAGGAGCATCACATGTAAGAGTCAGGGAGTAATTGTCTCCCTCTACTCAGCACTGGTGAAGCCTCAGCTGGCGTACTGTGTCCAGTTCTGGGTGCCACACTTTAGGAAAGATGTAGATAAATTGGAGGAAGTCTGGAGAAGAGCAACAAAAATAAGAGGTTTTGAAAACCTGACCTATAAAAGGAAAGGTTAAAAAACTATGCTTGCTTAGTCTTGAGAAAAGAATACTGAAAGGGGACCTGATAACAGTCTTCCAATATGTTATAGCCTGTTACAAAAAGGATGGGGATCAACTTTTCTCCAAGTCCACTGAAGGTAGAACAAGTAATGGGCTTAATCTCCAGCCAAGAAGATTTTTTTTTTCTAATTGGTAATCTAACTATAAGGGAAATTAAACTCTGGAACAGACTTCCCAGGGAGGTTGTGGAATCCCCATCATTGGAGATGTTTAAGAACAGATTAGACAAAAGTCGTCTCAGGTATGGTCTAGGTTTTTGCTTGGTTCTGCCTCAGAGCAGGGAGCTGGACTTGACCGCTCAAGCTCCCTTCCTACATTTTTGTGATTCTATGATTCATTACATAGTGAGCACTGAATTCAGAGTATCCTATAGGATGATCAACAGTCTGCTTGGGAGATCTCAGAGAGTACATCGATAGCCAGTTTCAGCTCACAAGGCAGCTATTCTACTCCTATGGAAAATATGGAAATTTTTGTTTTGGCCAGTATGTTCTCATGCAACACAGGAAATCATGAATAGGCAGGAAGACCTTGGAAATCCTGTCAACTGACTGACATTAGACAGTGTATTACTTTCTTGGAACCATTCAGTCTGGTTGGTGCAGTACTAGAACTCTGATAACAGCCACCTGGAAAAGGTTTCATTCACACGTTAAAAGTAATTTTTTGAATAGTAAATAAAACGTAGATACTACTTTTGTCAGAAGGGTAGTTTGTAGCCGGATATAAACTACATCTTTTGTCATCAGAAAGAAGGGAGAACAGAGAGTCTAATTATTACTAGTAGATCTCTTGCTTTCATCTCCTAGTAGTTGATGTTATTTCTCCAAGGAGAATGCAGTCTCTTTGAGAGAAGAACTGGTAGCTACAGAGTTCTGGTTTATGGTTGCAGCAGTCTCTCACTCACAGCTTTCAGCCTTTGTTTCAACTACCTATACAACAGTACAATCTTTCACATCTATCAAATGTTGACACTCCTGAATAGTAGACTCAGTCTTTAGCCTATGGTGAACAAGTTATACTAAATAACCCAGTAAGATTAAGAGTTGGCGGATATAAAAGATTACATTTTTCATGATAAATGGTAAGTACAGATTTCCTCCCACTCCTCCCTAATCACTATAACCTAGCAAGGGTTCAGAAGGAATCACCAGTCCTTTCTCTAACTAGAAAAGAGCATCACACAACCTGAACTTCACAGGTTCTTCCTTTCAGCAACCACACCGTCCATGTAGATATATTCCTATCATCATCTATTTGGATTACAGTAGCACCTAAGAGCCACAGTCACTGACCACAACTCTGTTGTGTTAGGCGCTGTACAAGCACACAATGAAGAAGCAGCAGTCAACACACCAGCACACTAGTATCTAGACAGCACCATCCTAAACTCACGAGGAAAAAACTTTTCATGATCTTAGCTACTGTTACTTTGCGCTCTGAGAAGCGCATAGTTTATTCCCGGTTTAAACCACCCTCCATGATCTCCTCTGGTAAAGAAAAGTTGTCCTAATAAGAGCAAAGTATGGAAGAGCATATTTGCTCAGCAAGCATTTGTTTACACAAGACACCATAAAAAACTATAACTGAACAATAATTTCTAGTAATTCTGCAAGGCAAATATTCTAATGCCAATGGTATTTGGAAGACATTTATATACCTGCATGAACAAAAAAGATTAAAGGTCTAGAAAACATGGCCAATGAGGGAAGAATGAAAAAATTGGGTTTGTTTAGTCTGGAGAATACTGAGACGGGACAGGATAACTATTTTCAAGGAGGAGGGAGAAAAATTGTTGTTCTTAACCTCTAAGGATAGGACAAGAAGCTGTGGGCTTAAATTGCAGCCAGAGCAGTTTAGGTTGGACATTAGGGAAAACTTCCTAACTGTCAGAGTGGCTAAGCACTGGAATAATTGCCTAGGGAGGTTGTGGAATCTCCATCATTGGGGATTTTTAAGAGCAGGTTGGACAAACACCTGTCAGGGATGGTCTAGATCGGGGTTTCTCAAACTGGGGGTTGTGACCCCTGGGGGGGGGGGGGGAAGAGGTTGCCGAACGCTCCCGGGGGGGGTCGCAAGCTCCTGCCGTCACCGAAAAGCCGCCAAATTGATTAGTTCCGCATTCGGTGGCTTTTCAGCAGACATACCGAGCACTCTCAGAAGCGCTCGGCATGTCCACCGAAAATAGCCGCTAAATGCGGAAGTACTCAATTCAGCGGCTTTTCAGCAGACATTCGCTGCTAGAGAAGAAAAAAGGGTCTCAGGAAGTTTGAGAACCGCTGGTCTAGATAATATTTAGTCATGTCTTGAGTGCAGGGGACTGGACTAGATGACCTCTCAAGGTCCTTTCCAGTTCTTTGATGGAAACAGAAGCCGCTAGGTGACTATCTGCTAGTCTTTAGCCTGCCAACTTCAAAAGCAACAATCAAGGTCGACGTCCAAGACAGTTGTTCCCTCTATGGCTTCCAGAGACATGCAATGAATCAAGGCTAGTCCAGCAGAGAAAGATCTTAGTGGGCAGCAACTCACTAAGTGTTACGTAATTTGATTATCTTCTCCACATTCAAATACAGGCTGTTTTTCCATTTGTGCAGTAGGTAATTGCAGTTTCTCAGCAATGTTCTGATATGGTTCACTGTGATCCATGTCCTGTGTGGTGAAGCCACATGGTTGGTCTGTGGGATCAGTGAACAGGTCTTGATTCTTCACCCCACCGTTTTGCCACAGCCTCCGCCACTTGTCTTTTGGTGACAGTCTTGGGGACCTTTGGCCATCAACCAGAAGGGGCTCCTGGACTAAAGGCAGCATCTCTGGGGCTATTAGAGGTCTTTGTAGATGAGTAAGTTTGGGTTTATCATCATCTGGTCATATTATTGCTGCTTCTCTTCAGAGGGATGGAAGAAAGATATATGTGAGGATAGACGGAGTGTGTTGGGATTGACATCAGCACTCCTGTGACGATTCTCGTAGCAGTGTTTCATATGCATGTTACCTGCACACACTGGTGTGCAATATTCAGCTGCTGAAGAAAACAAGGGCTAAGGTGAATGTCCTGCAAGGCGTGAGCATCTGCTCCCTAACTGGTCCCACCTAGTTTGTGGATTATATTGTGCCTAGGCTTTATCTTGGCAGCAGTTATTTCAGATGTTGGCAACATGTGAGGCTATGATCCACTCCAAGATGTTTTGGGAAATCCTCGTGCCCGAGTTTGGTGTAACATACAGGCAATTCTTCGCATGGCAGCTGCTCAGGTGGAATGCAAAGCACTGTTTGGGGTTTTTTTAGGATTCAATCTGAGTCACCCTTCACCACTAGTACTCCTGCAGTTTTTTCAGATCTTCTGCAAGAATACGTTCCACGGGGGTGAAATTGCTCGACTGGATGACTAGCGCGAGATCCTCTACGTAGCAAAATTTCCGTGACTGGGTTAATGGTATAATGCTGATATCAATATTAATAAGAACAATGGTGCCAAGATGGATCCTTATAGGAGCCTGCTCTTCAGCAGATAAGATCTACTGGATCTGTGCTATTAGGTATTATATGAAAAACTTGCAGTTGGTGAGCATAACTGTCAGTAGGAGCAGTGTTCTGCAATGCACTATTTTCAACACTTTCAGAAACAGGCCATCCCATCAAACTGTACTGTAAGCAGAAGACAGGTCCACAGAGGCCACTGCAGTTTTAAGCCTGCATTGACAGCCAGCTTTGATCTGAGTTACAGTTTACCTGATCATGGGTGCTTTGTACTGGTTGAAACTTTAGGGACGCAGACCTCGAAGATGCTTTCTGAGAGCTTGTATGTTATGCATAGTACGATAGTTTTTTGGATTGTTTTCCCCAGTTTTCAGATGCCAGTGACCTCTGCCTGTTGCCATACTTTGGGCATTTGGCAAAGGGCATGCATGCAGCCATGCAGACCTAGGTTTTTAAGAAATTGTGGGAAGATGCCATCAAGTTGGGCAGCCTTGCTACAGTTGAGGGGCATTATGGCCTTGTCCACATCTTCTTGTGAATGATTTAGATATTACTTGGCAGTCAGATAGGGAGCAATGAAACTCTTTCTTCACTTTCCTTTTGTGAGAATTCATTTTTCAGATTTGGAATTCAGGAACATATGGATGGTGATATCACTGGCTGTAATATGTGGCATTCTACATTGCGGAGAGTTCACATGGCCCAGATTACAGAGACGCCTTCAGGATTTACATAAAGCCATACGAGGTCAGACCAAAAGGTCCATCTAGCCCAGTATGCAGTCTTCCAACAGCGACCAATGCCAAATGCCCAAGGGAATGAACAGAACAGGTAATCACCAAGTGATACATCCCGTCGCTTATTCCCAGCTTTTGGCTTTCCTGCATGAGTGAGTGGAATCTAGGTTTTCCTAGAGGAGAGTGATGGGCAAAAGCTATGTGGAGTTCAGTAATTCCAGGTGTTGAAGCAGCAGGGACATGTTATTCCTTTAGGAACGCCTCACTGTCTGTCAACCAACAAGAATTGTGGCTTGCCTATAGCGGGGAGGAGAGTGAGAGTGATGTTCCATTTTGTGCCCTCTTGAAGAAGGCTGATGAACCTGATGTAACTGGCTGTGTTTGCAGGTATCCTGTGAACCACTTTTTTCTGTGGTTTCTGAGTCCCTGTTCTCATAGGCCTTCCTAAAGTTCCAACATGGCCTTGATAGTCATATGATTAGGGGGAGTGGAGAGCAATATACAACAACAGGCGGGTGCTCGCCGTGCATAAAATT
This sequence comes from Sternotherus odoratus, assembly GCA_032164245.1. NCBI lineage: Eukaryota > Metazoa > Chordata > Testudines > Kinosternidae > Sternotherus > Sternotherus odoratus. The sequence continues at coordinate 94,212,686 of JAVMKO010000003.1, forward strand.
GTCAAGGACAGTTCGTTCCACAACTAGAGGTCATGTGTTCTGGCCACAGAACACAAGCCACACATCCAGCAAGTAGTCTTGTCTCCCTCTGGCAGAACAGAAGGCTTCTTGTTGCTTGGAATTGGACAGTAGATGTTTGTCTTGATTCAAAGCCCATTCAAAAAGTTGTTAATCTGAAGTATCATTGTCTTGTAAACCCAGGATGTATGGTGGCAATTGAGGTCTCCAACTCATATTAAAGGGTGGTTGTGATTCAGTAAAACCTGTATGGGTACAGGAAACATTTGGTGGCTTATAGACATTGGGGATTGCAAACTCACCAATTCTTGTTGTGATGACATATGATGTTGAAGAGTTCAAGCAGATTTTCCAGAGCTCATCTCACAAATGTTTCCAGTTCGTGTTTTGGAGGGTGTTGGCTCCCCACTAAATGTTATGCTAGAATGGCTACACATTTTTGATGCTTTTTCCAATATACAATAAGTCTCTCTCTTGTTAAGTGCTTTGGCATAATCAATGCTATCAACATGACAACTGACAGCAGACCATGGCCTCAAGTCTAAAAAACAACTCAGGTGACAATCAAGTGAAATGGCCCTTCTCAGAGACCTCACCAGAAGAGAAACATGGGCTCATACCTAGATGTATGCCACCACAAAATAGAAGGCTGTCTCCTACAAAATGTGACTACTTGACTATTATATGAACAGAAAAATCAATGTCCTTGTGTTATTCTATTAAAAACATAAAAGCATAATCTTTGCAAATACAGGCTAAACCAATGGTGTATCACACACAGTTGCACGCAATAGGATTTTGAGATCTATACCTGACAGAAGCAAAAGCCTCAGGAATTTGCTTAAACATAGTTTCATCCACAACAGTTTAAATTAAAAATATATCTACTTCAAATTGAATTAAACATACTCACATTTTCTGTAGTTCCAGTAATTACATGCAATCCATCATAAGTTGATTTGATATACATTCCCTAATGTTTGGGGGGGGAGGGGTTGAAGAGGGAGGGAGAGAGGAAATTGAAAGTCAAATTTAAGAAAAGCAATGCCAAAAGTAAAAACCTGCATATTAACAATGCAACAATTTAAGACTCATCTGTGTAAAAAAAAATCAAATATATGAAAATTCACAGACTCACATTTGTAAGTAGTGTGATCTAGTATCAATGTGCTAAATGTTCCTCTTTTCCTGAATTCTTGGGCACTCAGTACATATAAATTAAAGAGATTGGAATTTTATACTTCACTCTTTGCAGATCATCTTTAAAATATTTATTTTTAAATAGTGAAACTTAATTTCTTTATGGCCTTAACTATCCTGGAGAATTTTAGATAAAGCCATTTAGAGTCCCCTGCGTGCCAAGCACCTCCTCACAAGTTTGCTACAGACAAATAAGCTCAAATAATCCCTGTTCTTAATGCAAGCCATTTTGTAACATTACAGTGCTGGCGTAAACCAGGAGCACGGGCAAACCATGATCTAGCACAGTGGTTGTCAAATTGCGGTGCGCGAGACCACGGCGCCACTGCCGAACTCCCGGGCGGTCTATTTTTGTCTGGCAGAAATGCCGCTGCGGGAAGCAGAAGTTTCCGCTTTCTGCGGCGGCATTTCGGCAGACATACCCCCCCCCCCCGGGGGGGGGGGGGGGGAGCGCAACTTTTTCTTCCATGGTAAGGGGCCGTGGAGGAAAAAGTTTGGAGATCGCTGATCTAGCACCACTTTACTGTATTACTAAGTGTGGATGCAATGATAAACGCTAATGAAATAAATCTGATCATGTGGATTCTCTAACATACCATCTACAAATGGGATAACACTAACATTTTAATTACACATGGTAGACTTCTGCAGCATAGGAGACTTGTATATCAATTTCCATATAGGTAGTACTTTTCATGCCTGATCAACTGCTTTGAAGATTACTTATTGCCTGTGCTGTGCTTTTTAGCTATGCAGTGGCATGCAAATGTTAAGTGCCATTTATGTGCCAGGAATTACCATCCACCACTTAAAAGCATGAACACAACATTTTTCTTTCTTGATTTTCTTCTCCATTTGCAAAGATTCCTCTGCCTTCCCCACATTTCTTGCAGAGCACAAGCTATCATGCTGCTATTCTGTGAATGCCCTTATTTGATACCCAAACCTCACTGAAGAGGGTGTCATAGTTCTGAACATGGTTAGTTCATTTCTGTCCCTTCCGTTAGCCCCGCAATAATGTAGCTCAAAACACTGTAGGTTCTCCATAATAGCACCCAGCGTTGTGTTTTTGGTTTTGTTTTTTTAAACTGTTCAACAAAAGATATTTCTCACTTCTTTATAGTTTTAAGACTAAGTTAAATAATTTTAAATCAAATATTTCAGTTTCCTTAAAGGCATTTAAATGTGAACCACCTCCACTCCAGCCAGAAAGGTCCCATCTCTAATTTTTTTTAAAACACCATTCAAGGGAATATCCAACTGGATCAACCATATTCAGCAGTGCTGAGATTCAGATAGTGAAATTACACGATATGCCATTGCACGGTCAAAGGTTTACCACACACCCCTGCTAAAAACAAACCTCAGAGGCCCCGCACCAACTAAAACCATAGATCAAAAACTCCCACAAAAGTACAGACCAAAAAAAAAAAAAATCCTTCAGAAACTCTCTATGTACAGTTGATTTAAGTGACCAGCAATGGTAAGGGACCACCATGAATCCCACCAACAGCCAGGTGTACTCAGCATATTACCACCTCAAAAATGCCTTACACCCCACACTCCTCTTATTCCCACCGTTGGCTCTCACTCCAGCACACATCCAGCTGTGGCTTTACGAACAAGAGCCTGATCCTGCAGACAGTTTAAGTTTAGTTATTACCAGGCTGAATTGTTACTGATTTGAATGGGAGTAACTAATACTCAGGTGTAACAGTATGCAGCACCAAGAACTAACAATGCAGACATAGTAACCATAGAGCAGCCACAGGAGCAGTCATAGCTGAGTTCTTACCAGGCCTTCCCCAGGTTTAATGTTGGTTAAATGAACCTCCTCCAGACATGCACTCTGGCTCATCAACAGATCTGTAGTTGATCTGATCATCTTATCACAAATTCCATTTAAAATCTTGGACTGGAAATGAACAAAAATTTGTTAAGAAAGCCACATTCTAGAATTCCTTCCTCCCCTCCCCCCCCCCATTCATTTATCAATAAAGTGGAAGGTATTTAACTACAAAATATACTAAGAAAGCTTGACAGAGCTGCTAGCAGAATATGAGAACATTCAGACAATTCTCCTCTACGACCTTGTCTACTCTAGGCTTCTGGGGTAAAATTCTGCCACTACTCCTACCACCAGGTGACAGGAACGTTGGGACAGTTAATGAAGACAAGGTGTTACTACAGTTGCCGCCTGGAAAAAAGGCAACACGATACCACCACACTCTTGCAAAAATGTAGTCTATATTTTTCTGGATTCTGTATTTTGAAATCCAGAACATTTTACTATCTTTAGTGCCAACAGCTATTTAGAGCTGCTTTAAGAGGGGTTAGTCAGGATGGTGCTAAAGAAGCCATTGACAATTCGTGAGTACTCTATGCCAAGCGTTTGAGTAGGTAGGCATTTAACAATTAAGTATTTTAGTATCAGCTATCTCCTTTGTGCCAGTTGCTAGAATCCTTACATAGGATACTTACAAACTTATATTTGCTTGTTACCAAAATATATCCAATCCCAAACCAATACCATATCTGAGGACACATTCTGACCTTAAACAATAGTCTAAGTTACATACATGTGAAGCCAGCGAGAGTCAGGCTTACGTAGCAGAAGGGAGTAATTTGTCTTTTACATTCTAAAAGTTTCAAATGGGCAAAGTGACTGTTTAATCAGAGAAAAATGTAATGATCAAAACATCTATTTTCTTCCCACACGTTCAAATTTCCATTACATGTCACATTGTTTAAATTCACATCAAGACACAAAATACAATGTACTTAACTTAAAGTTGTTTTCAACAGTTAAGAAAAAGAAGAGAGGCCTTAAAATGTCCAGGATAGCAGTTTTTTGTAACTGGCTGAGAAACTGGAAGGTAGCTCACTTGAGACAGTAAATATTTCCAAGTGCCCTTGGGACTTCTCACTCAATGGAGACGCATGTAATTAAGGGGCTGCACAAAATGCAGCCTTGTATAAAGATAGCTTTGTCAAATCACAGTGGGCACAGGGTAAAATATTCTCAAGGTTTTTTATTCTAAACAGATTTATAGAACTGAAATAATGTAATTTAAATAAATCAAAACAATGTTTCAGCATGAATACAAGGAACTGCTAAAACAAGGGAATTCCAAACAACAGTACGTATATGGAACGGGGTGTGGAAAAATGAGAAACAGAAAACTCCTATTTGCTTGGTTTCCTTGGACAAAATTATTTTTAGCTATTGTGCTACTGAATGCCTAAGCATCTATCAGCAAACGGAAGGCCTTATCAAAGAACACAGCCTGGCTCATGTCAAAAGCAGGAAGTGATGATTAACTGTTACAAAATATTAAAAGCATTTCATTACATCCCACTGTTGGTCACAAGGTTGCTTCAAAGCGATTTTAAAAACTCAGAGCTTTCAAAATGAAGTATATTTAGACACTGATCTTTCTAGTTCCATAGGCAGGACAGTGCCTTTACAAGGACCCCAGCAAAGTACATTATCTATTAAATAGAGTGCTATATCCCATGCTGTGGATCATGGACATTTTGCTTGACTTGATCCAACATCCTTTTACATTCCTTCCCTTCTCCTAAAAATCTGAGCCAGAAATTGGACTTGAAGAAATACCCATGGAATAATACCTTAAGGATCATCTATTGTATATAGCAGGGTTGACTTATACACCATTAAAAATTCACCATGATCCCTTCTGAAAGAATAATGAATGATAAAGAGAGCCTGCAATGGGGTTTTGCTTACATGGTATGTTTCAACTGTGTCAGTCTCTGTAATCAAGAAGTCATTGAAATAAATGGGAATACAAATAACTAAATTTTAACTGAAATGTATACTTACTACATGTAGAATTTTATCTTCCATTTCAGCCACAGTGCAATCCTAAAAAAGAGAAAACAAGCACTAAATTAAAAGAACTGTGTAAACAGACTAGGTTGCAAAATACTGAAATACAACCACCCCTGACTTCATGCAAAAAGGGCAGTATCTTTGGAGCAGGGATCAATCAGACATCTGCTTCACCTTCTAGGGATCAAATGTACCACTGAATAACAATTTTCTGACACCTGGTCGAAAAGGCAATACAGACCTTCAAAATGTCAGAAGAATACAAGCCTTCAGTTACTGCAGAAGAATTTTCCAGGAAAAATGGAGTTATGCACAAATAAAGATGGACTTTGTTAAGGTAAACCATACACACTTGTTTTAGATACTACAAATACTGAGCCAGCTATTACTGTATTCAACATTTCAAAATTAATAAAAACAACACTGGTTAAAAATAGCTTCAGAAGTGCTTTTAAAATATGCTATTGATGGCATTCACGAAGGCAAGGGAACAGCACACAAAGCATTATTTGCACAGCCCAGGTACAAAAGACTTTGAACTGAAAAGAGTTCATTTAGTAGATTACAGAAGAGACCATTGTTTGCTGAAAAACAGCAAGACTGGAACACACCAATACATTCCCAGGCAAAAAGAAGGGGAGAGGGAGGCTAAATATTTATCAATTACTTAAGAAATCCCCACTAAGACTGTTATTTTCTTAAAAATACCAAAACGTTAGATTATATTTGGGGGGAAACCCTAAACATTACAAAAATCACTTAAACAATCTTAACTTTGACCCATATCACACCACTGTTCTACGCTGCACAACTGTCACACCACATTGTAAAAGACTGAGACATTTTAACGAAGAGATTTCATGCAGAAGGATTTGGGAAGTTTTGGCAATGCATGATGGGGCCGAAATGAGTCACACATGGGGTCACTGAAAGCATGGGGTCAACATCCCATTTTGCAACTGTCTCCATCCCATAATGTTCACGTTTTTTTAAAATCCCACAAACACACACTGCCTTCTCTGTCCACCATTCCTGAAAGAAGCATGGAGCCTGCACTATTATCACAAGCACAGATTGCACGATCCTGAAATATTTCCAGAGTTATAAGAACCACCGAATAAAGTGGGGAAACACGACAATTCCTTAAGAGGACAGACTGCTGTGGGACAAAGGGAGAATCAATTCAAGGTTGTTAGTGGCATTCAGGGAGCAGCTGCAGATGGTAGAATGCCGTTTCTGGGCTCAAGAAACAAGCCCTGACTGGTGGAATTACATCATAATGCAGGTCTGGTATGATGAACAATGGCTGCAGAACTTTCGTGTGTGCAAGGCCACATTTCCTGGATCTGTGCAGTGATCTTGCCCCAGCCCTCCCACACAGGGACACCAAAATGAGAGCTGCACTGACAGTGAAGAAATGAGTGGCAATTGCACTGTGGAAACTTGCAATGACAGATTACTACCGGTGAGTCAGGGATCCATTAGGAGTAGTGAAATTCACCACAAGGCTATTGTGAGGCAAATGTGCAGGGCCAGTAATCAGGACTGTGACTCTCAGCAATGTCCACGACATAGCGGATGAATTTGCAGCAGTGCTGCTCCTGAACTGCAGTGCGATAGTTGGCTTTTATCTGTTTTGGCATCAGACCACCTTGCCATTCAGTACACCAAACAGGAAGGGCTACCTTTCTGCGGTTATGCAAGCACAGGTGAATCACAGGGGATGCTTCACTGACATCAGTGTGGGCTGGTCAGGGAAGATGCATGACACACACATCTTTAACACAGGACTGTTGAGAAAGCTACAAGACTTTCTTTCCTGATCAGCAGTTTACAATTGGAAATGTTGAAATGCCAAAAATGATCCTGGGGGACCCAGCCTACCCCTTGCTCCCCTGGCTTATGACAGCACATACGTCCACCTCGACAGCACCAAGGAACAATTCAACTACTGGCTCAGCAGGTGCAGAATGACAGCTGAATGAATTTTTGGTCATTTGAAGGGTCCCTGGCATTACTTACTTACAAGAATGGACCTCGGTGAGAAAAACATCCCAATGGTTATAGCTGCCTGCTGTGTGCTGCATAATATATGTGAAGCAAAGGGAGGACGTTTCCATCAGGCTGCAGGGCAGAGGGGCTGTCATCTGAATTTGACCAGCCATATACAAGGGCTATTAGAGTTCAGTGCAGAGCTGTATTGCTCCGGGAGGCTCTGAAAGACCATTTTAACACTACAACACACGCTGTTCTTGCTCAGTGTGTAGTTGAGAAGCCTTGAATAGTGATCTGCAAATGCATTGTTAAACGTTAGCTGGCTACTGGGTTATGTGCAGAATGCCTGACAGCAAGGGTAAGAAGGGCATTCAGCAAGTGAGCAATAAACCCTGTTTGGGTGCCTGGTCCCTGCTTTTTCTATGTTTTTGAAAATGCCATAGCTTTTGGGCAGGAGTCTCTCTCTCACACATGAAGTGTACAAACCCATGCCATAGATTGCACCTCTCCTACAAAAAAACCCTACAATAAAATCCCCAACACACACCACTTACCTGACCACCTGCGAGCGAGTTCCATCCTCCAGCTGGCATCAGTGGAAGCTGCATATCACAGTATGGTACATACTGAGGCATCGAAGGTCAGTGAGAGCCAGCCACTCTGACCCCAGCTATCCCCAAAGCATGAAGTGAGTTGGTCTGCTGAAAGTCACTTACGTGCCAAATGCCCCTCTAGCCATTACGATTTGGGCCTATCACAACTAATAGTTAATTTTTAATAAAACATTATGGAAATCAGCCTCGTGGAAGCAGAAACATGAGGGAAAGGCAGCTCTTCCAGTCACCTGTTGCAGTCCACACCCAGAAGCTAGTGCTCTCTTCTAGGGTATAATTTGAATTGCTATTGTATTTATTAAAACAAGTTACCAATGTTGATTCTAACTGGAGTTAAAAAAAATCGGCTTGCAGGTTTTCAAATTCAAAGCAGCTATTCCGGCTAACCCAACTCTTAAAGTTAATGAAAACACTAATGGACTTCAAAATGGGAGCTGGATCAGACACTTAGCTCAACACTGCTGGAAAGTTTTGAAATTAACTGAACAAAAATCTCAACTGCAGGAGAACAGAGTGACCAAAGCTGGTAGCAGCCAGCATGCACCCACTCATCACGTGTAGGGTACTCCACATAACTAGCGCACAGTTACTTCCCCAGCCACCCACCCACCTTCCTTCCTGTTTGGAGAGGTGGGAGAAGTGGTGAGGAGGGAAAAAGTCAACTGACCTTCTGAACTGTGGTGGTGAGATCCAAGCAGAGCTGAATGATTCTGTTCTTTGTCGCTGAGAAGTCAGCAATCCCTGTAAATGGGGCCCTGTAACAAGACAAAATCCCTTTAGAACGAAGAGCCCTCTCAGCTTCCAACTCTGGCTGTTTGTGGGCACAGCACACCGATTTACACAGTTGCGGGTCAGATAGCAAACCTGAGAAGTGCTAGAACTATCACGTTAACACAGTAAAAATGTAATCTGAATAACCTAGCTAGGGTAAATAGACTAAAGTGCCTTTTAACACAAGTGCACCGATATGGTGAGCAACAAACTACCCTTATAACAAGTGTATTCTCTATTATGAAAAATCTCTCAGCCAAGATCAGCCTCTGTAATGGCTTGCTTTTCTCTACAAGGTAAATCTGAACAGATGCTAACCTTTCAGCACTGTTTACAAAGGACTCAAGTCTAGCTCGGTGATGATACTATCCCTTAAAGGAGACAGCTTTAGAGAGCTGTTGAGGGGCACCTCAGCCCCACCTGCTACTTTATGAGGGGCCAGGAGAGAAGGGAAAGAGTTCCAAAACTGACTGGGCTCAAAGTTGGATAAAAGTCAGCCATCTTGCTGCTGGGGCTAGCAGACAGGAAAGTTAGTGGGGGCTGGCAGTGACCCGAGGAAAGGAGCAAGTGAGAAGAGCAAGCTACTGCCAGCTGACTGTGACAGCAGGGCCATTCATGGGATAACAGCTCTTCCTCTCCCCATGATGTCCTTCTGACTTCCCTCCCCAGAAAGGTCCTTAGGAAAGCTGGCAACATGTGAGAGAATTTACAATCATCTCTTATCCCGTCCCAGCATCATTACTGGGATGCTATCTGCTCAGCAGCAATTGTCACAGAGCAACCCCAATGCCAACGAAAAGCCAAGGGGTCTCTTTTGCTGCCTGTCTTTTTCCAGGCCCCTGAAGCACACATTTGGGAAAGAGCAAATTCATTCAAAAATTAAAGCCACATTAACAAAATGGCTGTTTTTTAAACAATCATTTTGTGAGGGGGGTGGAGCAGAAAGCTGCATCTGTATAGGAGAATGAGGAGAAGGGGGTGGGAGAATTTAGTTTAAAGCCCTGTCTGCACTAGGAAAATTTGAGGGAGGGAAGGCCTGGGAGAGGGGAGTTCCCCATCACTGTAAACACTGTTCATTAATTTTAGCAATATCACCACCCCATGCACTGCAGCCACCAACAACCTGGCAATTCAACTATCTAATTACCGACATCCTAAGATTTAAATAAAGTGGTGGTCTGGGTGGGAACAAAGAGACATTTACATCCAGACATCATTCTAGAAGCTGCCTTTGCAAACAGAAATAATTCATTTCACTAACACAAGTAACCATATGGATTTATTTTTAAAATGAGGTACACCAATCTCATACCTGTCCAACCATGCCAGCAATGCCTTAGCAGCACCAATGAGCTCCACCACTGAGGTGAGGAATTCATTGGGGGGTTTGTGTGAGGTTTTTCCATCATAATTTGAATTCTTCCTCCGGCTGCTAATATAATTCTGCAGGTTGTTGGAAGAAGCTCGCAATTTGAGAACCAAATTCTTCATATTGTCTGTTTCAAGGCCATAATTCTGCAAGAAAAAGAAGTTTTTTAAATTGACTTACAAAACTCTAGAGATTCCATCTAAGCGAACTGCACCACAAAACAGACTATTTGAGATGGAGGCTCCAGAGCGCTGCCTATAACTTCTATCTCGTGACAAAAGAAAAAGTTGCTCGGGAAAAAAGCAGCTTGATATAACTAGACACTATTAGACAAACTGCTCTATGAAATGCAGTCTCTGATCTATATTAGGCATTTGAAAGTATGCTATTCAGCCTAATTATTCTCAATGCTCAACTCCTAGAGAATGAAGGAAATCCCCAAATCCTGTTGTGGGTGCATAGGTAACTGGTTTGGAAAGCAGGTGTAAGTGCTGTCCCAGATCCAAGGACTTGAAAAGCAATCCACAGGTTTCTGAACATTCAGATGTAGCAGGGTTCCACTTCCAGCTGCAGAATGACATGCAGACAAACACATCAGAAGCTACCTCACTGAAGGCCTGACTTTATTTACTATATGACAAACCTCCTCAATTTCCACTGAAGTCATTGGGAGTTGAGGGAATTCAGACTCTTAAAATATTAGGTCCCCACAATCCCATCACATCACTTGATTCTTAGTGGAACACAGCAGCATTGATTTCACTTTTCTCCCATAAAAGGGAATGGAAGTCTGGCTGTTCCCAGTACTGTGGTGGAAAACCAGAAGCAGCACAGCTATGTTCCACTCCCAACAAAAACAAGGGGGACTTTTAAACCTGAACTATCAGGAAACAGATATGATTAAATATTTACACCAGGGTTTTGACTGTGAAATTATAACAGTTCTGAGTAAGTGTTCCCCTATTAGAATAGGGCATTTATTTGCAAGTGTGTGAACAGCATCAACACCATGCATGAGAGTGAAAATTGTCATTGAAGTCCCTTTTGCCCGCCCCAAAAGGTAAAACCTATGGAATACTAAATGGCTCAGGAGAGTAATAATACAGAGAGAACCTGTAACATCTAGGTCATGAGTTCAAATGCAGCCCAAGTCACCAGTAACAAAAATTAGAATCCAGTTAGCTTACGCAAAATCAGTTTGCCTCAGTCCAAATGTCAGTCCCAAAACCCATGCTGTAGACATAGGTTAAGGGTCAACATTTTCAAATGTGATTAATAATTTGGGATGCCCCACTGGTGACATCTTAAAGAAGCCTGATTTTCAGAGGGTCCCTCACCACTTTATTTTTCAGAAAGTCCCCTTTTCAGGTTGAGCATCGAAAAATGTAGGTACTGTGGCAGGGTGCTGGCCAGGAGTGCCTGAGCCAGCCCTGCTGCCCCTTTAAGAGGGAGAAAAGCCCTCTGCAAACCCCCGGTGCAGGAAGGCTAATTAGCCACCTGAGGTGCAGGCCAATCAACCTGCATGGGTTGCACCTGGCAGCCTCCTCTGGGGGATATAAGGCTGCCAGGAAGGAAGCCCAGAGTGGTGGTGGTTGGGCTATTCAGAGCTGGGAGTGTGTTTGTATGAGCTATCAAGAGCTGTGTGTGTTTGTATCACTGTTAGCTGGACTACATAGAGTCCGTAGAGCTGGGTGTTTGAGCTATTAGCTGTGAGTGTGTTGTGTATGAGCTAACCAGAGCAGTGTGTGTGTATGCTAGAGCTAACCAATACTCAATCTGTGGGTGCAGTTGGGGAGGAAGTCCCAACCGGGGGCAGTGGACTCAGCCTCCCCCTGTAGCTGTTTAGAGTGTGGTGGTGGTGGTAGGAGCTATCAAGAGCTGAGTGTGTATTAATGAGCTATCAAGAGCTGAGTGTGTATTAATGAGCTGTTTATTAATGAACTGTTTTAAGCTGTATATATTGGTGGTGGGGTCCTGCACTGTAAATTAAAGGGCACTGTTGGAGCAAAAAAGGGTTTCCTGCCTGTGTTCCTGAGGGGGGGTGAGAGAGCAGTCTGTCACAGTACCCAAAATCACTAGTCATGTTTGAAAAGGCTTGGCCCCATCTCTAGGGTCTTGTCTGTACTTGAGATTTTTGTGAAATTCTCCCAGCACTGCTATTGCACAGATGATTTCCACCATCCATAGCAATGGCAGGAGCCCTAGCGTAGACTAGCTATGTTCCGAGTTGGAGCTACACTAATGCCAGGGCAACAGTGGACTTTACAAAAACCTCAGTTTAGTCCCAGGCCAAGGGCACCACTCCATCACAACGATCACTCAGAAGGAAAAAATATAGAAAGAAAAAAGACTACATTGCAACTCAAGAAGTTATTACAGGGACATGATGGGTTATAACACATGCTAGGAATGGGGAAGTTGTCTGATGATTTTCAACTGCACTTTGTTTCTATACTGATTTGTAAGAGATAAGAGAGACAACAAATCAGTTGTCCCTATACAAATCTCATACTGCCACCTCCTCCTCCTCCTCCCCTCAATCACAGCATTCCTCTCACAAGCCCTCTTATGGCCTTCAAAAATGCCTCTTCCCACTCCATTAAGCTTACATGACCCGCACCCCAGCTTTGCTGGCAGTATTCTTGATATAGGATCTCTTATGCAGGTTATTGTGCTCCATTCTACTCAAGTTTCATGTACTCAGTGGCTTTCCCAGTCAAATGTGCATAATGAAGTCTGGGATACCTTGGACTGAAAAAGCTGTAGCAGAAGTGACAGGGAACTTTAAAACTAAAAATAAATAAATAAAAAGAAAACACCCCGTCTCCCCCCTAAAAAAGCCTACAGAATCCACAAAGCTAAAACATATTGGGATTTTTCAGCCACCGAATTGCCTTTAAAACTACCTCCTGGTTCTGGCCACAGTCCAGCAGATAGACACTGCACAAGTCTACTAGAGCACTTGACAAGGGAGCACAAAGTACAGCTAGAGATGTGCTGCTGAGATGAGAGAGGATGTGGTCTAAGAAACAACACCCTTCCAACAGCAGAGGATATCCTTAAGTTTTCCTAGAGCAGGGAAATTTTTTGCTTTAACAAAAAGTCTAAGCATTACATTCCGCAGCCATATAAACTTGCCGCCTTTCCATTTAAAAGTAAAACAAACAAGAGAAGATCAGTCTGATGAGTTTCTTGCATCCAAGTTGTTTCATCCTCTCTTACATGATGCTACAATATTGTTTGTTTTTGGTGTACTGCTTCCTCACCACCAGCTCAGAGTGCCGAGCCAGCTCCTGCAGCCACAAGAATGTGAAAATAGCAGTGTGCCAGAAAAGTATAAAAGCTTACTCTTGCAAAGGGAGAGGGCAAACAGAATATCACTTCACTAGGGACTGAAAAAGTTATAGGCCCTTTTAACCCTCAAGGGGAGCAACTTAAACAAGAGATTAGGTGGTTAGAACCACTCTATAAAGAGTTGTGATCCTTTTAAATGAGGCAGGGTGAGGGACAACTGCTGAATTCCCAAGGCCTGAGTTTCAAGCACTCAGGCATGCACTCATATGCATACAAATGAGAATGCAACTGCATGCCTAATTTGTTCACGCAGTTAAGTGCAGCAACTCACCCAGTGCAGCAACAATGGTTCTTCGAGATGTGTCCCCCCATGAGTGCCCCATTGTAGGTGTGTCTGCTTCCCTGCGCTGCTGATGGGAGAACTTCAGTAGCAATGTCCTTTGGGTCCATGTATGCGCTCTCTCCCCCCTTGTGCTACACCACGAGGCTAGTCAGTGCACGTGAGCCAACTGTCCTCACTTCCTTCTCCACCAGTCATAAAGAAGTACTCCAAAGTAGAGGGGAGGAGGGCAGGTTGAGATGTGTCCCTATGGGTGTTCCACAAAGAACCATCATTACTGAACAAGGAGAGTAACAACTTCTTCGACGAGTGTCCCTTTGGATGTCTATTGTAGGTGACTACCAAGCTGCACCCCTTTGGGAGGGTTGGGACTTCAGAGTTGAGTCAGTCACAGATGACAGTACTGTGGAGCTAAAGATGGCATCAGAAGTGGAGTCCTCAGTGATCTGTGAAGGTGTGGGTGGACACCCACATCGCCGCTCTGCAGATCTCTGCAATAGGGACATACTTAAAAAAGGCGACAGAGGAGATCGATCTTGTGGGATGTGTATGGAGAGAATCTGGAGGGGGTCATGTTACAAATCTGGTAGCAGTGTCTGATACAATTTGAGACCCACTTAGAGTGTCTTTGGGCTGATATTACTGCGTCCTTTGATCTTTCCACCATGGAGAGGAACAGTTTAGGGGACTTCCTGAAGATGTGTGTCCTACAGAGGTAGAATGCAAGGGCAGGGGTAAAATGCAAGGGCAGGGGTCAGCAACTTTTCAGAAGTGGTGTGCCGAGTCTTCATTTATTCCCTCTTAATCTTTAGCAGGATCTTCAGCAGAAGGGGAAATGGAAGGAAGGCATATAGAAGGTCCCTGTCCCAGTGGAGAAGGAGAGCATCTCACAGAGAGTGCTGCCCCATCTCCACCCTGCAGTGGTATCATGGACACTTCTAGTGCTGGTAAGTGGCAAAGAGATCTGAAAACTGCATTCCCCACTGTGTGGGCAAGTCGTGAAGAACTGACAGGTGCACCTATTTGTGGTCATGCAGAAATTTGCGACTGAGCTTGCTCACTATCAAGCGTCATGAACTCAGTATCGAGGGGCAGAGAGTTGGGTGCTGCCATCATCCTAGATCACCACCTTGATGGAATTCTACTGGTACAAAGTGTCCCGGTATTGGGTGAGATGGAGACCTCGTCTGTACTGGTCCCTCCAGTGCCTGGTTGGCTATTATCGCTGGCATTACCTACCAGGTAATGACACACATACCAGGAGAATTTCTCAGTACCGAAGATTCAGTGTCCATGCCCAGAGGGTCCCTGGGCCTATCAGCAGTACCGGATGACGACAGTCACTGTGAGGCATGGGTGCTGGATTGTGGTCTCAGTGCTGGCAGTGCCGGGGATACCAAGTGAAATTGCTTTCAGTTATCCCTGCTCTCACTGAGGGGACTTCCCACTTTTTTTTAACCTCTGAGTCCCTGGACCATTTCTTAGAACCCCTATCCTTCTAAGTCTAAGGTCAAGGAGAAGACTCATGCTAATCAGATAGCTGCTTCCATAAAGATTATTTTTGGAGGCGCTCTCTGCCCTAGTGGGATCTCAGGTGGAGCTGATGGCAGAGGGAGCACTTCTGCTGGATGTGGCCCTCACTGAGGCAGCAGATGCAAGGGAGTGCTTGTCTGTGACTGGGGCTGCCTTGCTCCAAGTGTGGCACTTCAAAGCCCGTACAGCCAGGCATACCCTTGTCTGGGATTTTCCCCCTTCCATGCAACAGAGGTTGACGAAAGAGAAGAGTCCGTTCTTTTTGGTTAGGTTTGTTGTTGTTTTTTAAAGGCATGGCCTAAAACAGAAGAGGCTTCAAAGGAAGCTAACATTTAGCAAAATAAGAGCATTAACTTTCCACACACATAAAGCAGTGGCTCCTTTTCTAGCTAGGGGTGGTTGAGAAGGAACTGAGGACGACGACAGTGCATGTGTGGGCCCAACAGACACTGCTACTGAAGTTCTCTGATCAGCAGTGCAGGGACGCAGCCAATGGAACACCCATAGACATACCACTCAAAGAAGCACCTGCAATTGCACAACTGCTTGGAGGGGTGGGGGGGGGAGAAACACACACACACACACTCTCATATACAGGCGTTATGGGGAAATGAGTCTTTCCAGATCAGATTTCAAGTTCCCATTCTGCACCTAATACCATGGGATCTGAACCCCTACATTATTTTGATGCTTGACCTCCCTCCAATTACTTCTTTAATTAACAG
Source organism: Sternotherus odoratus (assembly GCA_032164245.1). Taxonomy (NCBI): domain Eukaryota; kingdom Metazoa; phylum Chordata; order Testudines; family Kinosternidae; genus Sternotherus; species Sternotherus odoratus. The sequence continues at coordinate 94,228,401 of JAVMKO010000003.1, forward strand.
GAAAGAAAGTTTGATTAAATCAATGTTTTTAATCTTCAAAATATTTTACAAATATCAGTCAGTCAATCTTCAACACCGCCACGGGAGTGGTTATATATAATCCACTTCATTTTAGTTTCTCCATCTTTGAGAACAGATTCAGTGACTCACCAGAGGCCACCAAAGAAGTTAGAGTCAGAATTGGAATTCAGGAATTGCTGGCTCCCAGTCCCATGTCCAATCACGCCTCCCCTCCCTATTGATACTCCGTATCAGTCACTGATGTTTGGCAGGTAGCTGAAGCCCCAAAAATTTAGCTTTAAAAAAAATGTTAACACAACCTGACAATGTTTTCACTGTTTATTATTTAAAAAAATACAACCATTTTGTTGCTTATGTATATAGAAACTGTTTTCTAGTTTAATACATCAACAAACTTTTCATCAAAACATATAAAGAAGTGGGCCCTTAGGAGCACATTATGTCAAACATTTCTATCTCATTATTCATTAATTTGGGACAACATATGCAAGGGTAAGCTTAAAGAACATACCTCAAAGTGTGTTTGTTCCCTCCAACCTACCCCCCACCAAACCATGTTATAGTTTACAGAGACAACAGTCTGCTAAACACTATACTGACCTGACAACTACTTGAGTTTATGTAACTGATACAGATGTAGCTGACATTTAAAAAAATATTTTCAACTGGAGACTTCTGAATAAAGTTGGGGGGGAGGGTTTGAAGATCCAGGAAAGTGTAAATTGTAAATATACATTGATTCCACTTTCCTTCGGTCTCAAAATGTTAAAGTGAATGTAGTGCTGGTGTAAATTGTTGGCTTGAAACCTCCACCAACTCAAGTTATAAATTTCTATACGTGGACAGCTACAGCACAAGCACAGCAGTCTACACTTAACCTAAAACAAAGGTTGCTATTCATCCTGGTATTTTTGGTTCATCTTTAATTTTTCAGGTCAATTCTGCAAGAACTGCTTATATGATGTCACTTTGCATTGGGATCCTCTAAAATGCCATTGTAATACAACTTGATCTGGAGGTCTTGTGCCATGCATGATCTGATCAGTTTTTCACATGATGCTGATGATGACAACACACCAAATAGCATTACAATGCACTGCACCACACTGATAGCACATCACAAGCATTGCTATAGGAGTTAGCTCTACCAGGCAAAACTAACAAAGGTAGATCCACCACACTAAGATCCCTCAATGCTAAGGTAGAAGGGAAAAAACAGCTGCATCTTTCTACCATGCTTGAAGTTCTAGTCTGCACTGTAACATATATAGGAGTATTATAAACTACAGGAGAATTCAGGACCCTAATCCCAAGAGCAAACTAAAGATGTAGCTATTATTTCCCATTAATGCCTGCATTGTTCTTCATTCACTGAATGTACGTCAAAGTCTAGTCATATCCTCGGCAAGATGTTCCACAATTTTACCACCCTTCCAGGTGATTTCTGCACACTTCTGCTTCATGGTGACATCTTATTTTTTAAATTTGTGCCACCATTTCTGTGGTTTAACTGGAGTTTAAAAAGCAAATGCATGTCCCCCCCTCCCCCATTTCAAATTTCAGTCAAGCAAAGTGTCTGTTCCCCAGCAAGTACAACTCTGTTTTTTCCCCCTTTAATGTATGGAAAGCCAGAGATACTCAATTTGATATTTTTTTTTTTAAGTTCATTTTCTGACAGAGCATTCTTAAAAAGAAAGTTTTTTTCTGCCCCATCTACCTATTGAGTAGGGGATTTTAGACAAGCTAAAGAGCAACAAACCTACATGCTCGGAGGGGAGCCCTTCGCCCTTTTCTTCAGAGAACACACTTGCCTGCTATCTCTTCAGTTACAGTACTGCTGCAGGGGTTACTGGTAAACACTCTTTTGAAAAGGCTAGAGGGAGGATATACAATCAAAGCTCAAAGCTGATTTCACACAATGAACTGTCAAATGCACAATGTAAACAAACAGAAAAAATAGCTCTACTCTAATCTTCACATACTATCTTAGGGGTAGTTTACTACAGCAACAGACAACATTTACAGATGGAAATATTTTCAAGTTGACAGTATCCTTTTAATATCATTAGCTACCATCCTTGAGTGTGGTTGTCCTTTAGATTTTCTTTGATGTCCTTCCCAAAGTGACATCTTAGCCTCAGAGTCTCCTTGCATCCGACGAAGTGGGTATTAGCCCACGAAAGCTTATGCTTCAAAACTTTATAGTTAGTCTTTAAGGTGCCACAGGACTCTTTGTTACCTCAGACTCTCCTGTATTCAGTGTCTGGCTGGGCCTAGAAAAATCTTAGAGGTTGACGATCTGGTGACCGTTTAAGGAAAAAGATGCTCCAAAGGCAACTCTACTTTCTTCCTTTGTGGTGTGGGGGGAGGTGGTTACAAGAGTTCTTGTGGTATGCAGTCAGACCAGAGGACACTCTTGAAAGAGGTCCAGAAAAGAACCATGGTAGGCAGAATGTGGAAAAGGACTATTTTTTTATAAAGGCTCAGAGTGGTGGGAAAAGCCCCAAGATCCTGACACGGCCACATTGTGGGGTATAAGCCTAGCGAAGCCAGTTGCATTAACTATGTCTGGGTCACGTAGGAATAGATCATGGGAGGTAGAAGTAGTAGTCTTCATAAAAGTACACTTCTAACAGTAATTATGGATTATAATTTTTTGGCTTTTTAATTCAGGGGTTAGGAAAAAAAGATCACTTCAGCACAAAAATACCAGAATGCATATCTGAAGGACCTGGGGATGGTGCGGGGGGGGAGGGGGGGAGGGGGCTGGGGGAGACCTTCATATGAAAAGTGAAAGCACTAGCAAAGCCATGAAAAGCTGACTGACATCCAAACACAAAGCAGAAACATTGGAGCACAAAATTAAAACGGATTTGATACAATAACGCCTTTCCTAAAACTCCAAAATGACATTAAGACGATGACAGAGGACACATCTAAGACACAGGAACACCCACCCCCAAAACTCCCTCTACCCAAAAAAAAAAAAAAAAAAAACCAAGGACATTTTAGTTACAGTATATGAACTCTGTCTAATGCACTAACTTGAGCTGTACTACACAAAGTATTTCCAGAAAATGGTCTGAGGTCAAAACTTTTGTCTACAAAGGAAATTAGGAGGAAATTGTAGGAGATAAAACACAGATTTAGGTTCTGGCAGTCTTCCAGCTTTGTTTTATTCTATTATAAATAGCAAGGGGAAAAATGCCTTAGGGTGGTTGCCACATCCATTATTTCACTCAGGCCAGTATACAGTACATTTACTACTTCACCAAACTCTCCCCCCTGCCTGACACACTATACTCCAACCTCACGGTATGAGTTATGTTTCAGTTCTTCTGCTAATCTTCACTTAACATTAAAAAATATTGATATATAAAAATATTTAGGAAAAAAGCCTTTGCTATTGTACAAATGTTTTGGCTGAAGTATTTGAACAAAATATTTATGAATTCTGCTGATGACAACACAGTTGCTTTGTTATAGGATATCCTGTTTGTCATTGGTTTAATCAAGTACAAATGATCTCTGTACCGTCTTTCTGAAACAAGAATAGCCCATTTCACATGCAGTAAACGCTCTGTCCATGTTAAGAAAAATAACTCAGTGCAGCAAACATTACATAATGAACGGAATGTAGGCTAGTAAAGGCAAAAGAATTGCTGAGCATTCTTTCCCACCATTCTCACTGATGTAATTGTATATATTTCTGGCTCTAGCTCATAGCATTACATCAAACATGTATTCAAAGTCCAAATGATGGCTTTTAAAATGAACTGCATCTGTAATACTGTACCATCAATGCAGATGGCAATTTATGCATTCATTCCAGAGCAGGTTTTCATTTAAAACCCATACATACAACAGCAATGAGGGGGAAACAGTTGAAATTTCAGATACAGTAAAACCCCGATTTAACGGACCCCGATTTAATGGACTTCGGATGCAACGGACAAAATTTCCGATGCATCCGAAATCCGTTATTCGGGGGCTGCCGGCTCCCACCCAGGTCCCGCCTGAGGGCGGGCCGGCTGCCGGCTCCCGGCAGCGGGCGGGCGGGCCGGCTGCCGGCAGCGAGTTGACGGCTCCCGCCCGGGTCCCAGCAGCCTGGGACCCGGGCGGGTGGGTTGATGGCTCCCGCCCGGGTCCCAGCAGCCTGGGACCCGGGCGGGCGGGGGGGCTGCTGGGTGCGCGGGTTGACGGCTCGCGGGATAAGTAAAACCTCGATATAACTGACTAATTCGGGCGAGGGGGTGTCCCTTAAAGCCGAAAGTCTTGTTATTTAATCATTTTAAAAAATGATTAAATAACGGACTTTCGGCTTTAACGGACACCCCCTCGCCCGAATTAGTCCATTATATCGAGGTTTTACTGTACCGTGATTTTTTTTTAGTCCTCCTGTTCCGCAGTCCTACCATCAAAATACTATTTAAATCATTTTTGATTTATCAAGGTCGCTTTATAAATTATCTTCAAAAGTGTAGAGTTCTATAGTTTTGCTAGTTTACGGAGAAGAGATGTGGCTAGTCTAGTATCAATTATTAACACCTGCCATTTCCGCAATGTCGTTTTTTATGACCAATATACTATACTTGGGAGTTATTTTTTCGGTAATGTGTACAGTGACAGGAACCACATGATTTTACCTCAGTACCACTCAAATTACTTTATTCTTCAAATATAACCTGTAATTTAGTAAAGGGGTTCTCAAACTGAGGGTTGGGACCCCCTCAGGGGGTCATAGTAGGTTATTACTTGGGGGGGGGGTCACGAGCAGTCAGCTTCCACCCCAAACCCTGCTTTGCATCATCCAGCATTTATAATAGTGTTAAATATATTAAAATGTTTTTTTAATTTATAATGGGGATCGCACTCAGGCTTGCTGTGTGAAAGGGATCACCAGTACAAAAGTTTGAGAACCACTGATTTAGTATGTTAACAGGAGGAAAAAAATATGCAAGAACTACTGAGATGGCACTGATTTGAATTAAACAATCTTCTACAGTTTCGTTTTCAACACAGTAAGTTTCTTAAACCATCTGTATGTTCACTATAGAACTTACCAGTGCACAGAGAAGATCCACTGCCTCCAGAACCAGTTCCTGGTGTCCAATTCGTGAGATACCCAACTCTTCAAGATCTTGATGGGAAATCCGTAATAGCTGTTCACCATTTATCTTCTCCCGTTCAAATTTGGGGACATACTGCTGCAGGCAATCATCCAAGCCTATCAAGAGAGTGAAAGACAAACCAATTAGAATCCTTGTTTAACTGTAAACATCACAAAGAACTGCTCTCACCAACATACCTAGCAATAGATTATCAAGCAAACACCACCTAACATCAGCTTGCATATTGGCAAAAAAGGAAATAAGGCACACCAAGTAGTCTGGCCTGTAAAACAGACACATGCCTAACTTGGAAAATGCTCTCAATTGAGGGGCATACTCCTGGAGCGTGCAAAGTAAACATATGCCCAGAACTGTGGAGGACTTCCCCCAATTGAAAATATCCCAATAAGGAGTGAACAAGGCCTGCTGCAACTGGTGTTCAGTCCACCCTGAATGGGTTATTAGAATTGACCCAAAACCCTTACAGAAGAACACAACAAGTAACAATCTGTACTATTTAGCAGCCAAGGTAAGCTTTATAGCTTTATAGGATGTGCTTTATAGGAAGCAAGAAAAATCAAGGCCCATCATACTTTGAAAAAAGTCCAGTTTAAAAAAAAAAAAAAAAAAAAAACAGAAAAACACCACACTGAAGGGAAGAGCAGCAATATCAAGTCAAAGTAATCATGATGTTTGACATGTGTCAACATTTCCATGATTTATAGGAGACAAATTGCACTTACGATCATTCCCTGAATCATCCATTCCCCTCATTGCAAAAGTTGAAGGCCCACAGTCAACATGAAATCTAGTTAGCTTTGTTTTTATTTATTTTTATTTTTATATATATATATATATATATATATATATATATATATAATTATACATACATACACACACACACACACACATTTTTAAAAGTAGTTCCAGGTACGACACCTGCTGTGAGTTCTCTTGTTGATTTTTACAATTATAATTTTCCTAGTTTTGCAAAATAAATAAATTCCATCTCTTGTAGCATCATGCAAGATCTTTAAAAACAGGAAACTGACTATGAAAAGGAACCAATGAAAATCAATTAAACATTGTGTAATCAAACGAAGAAAAATCTCTTCTCTAATCCCTTACAACTAGCATCTAAGACTGTTATAATTGTAAGAATAGAAGGTAAACAAATATTTAAACAGAAGTGTTTTTAAAGTCGGTGGGGTCCTCTTAATGCCCTTCTCCAATTTGTAGACATAATTAAACAGAATAACGGAAAACAAATCACACTGACTTAGTCAGCTTTATATAAATGCATCAGTGTGACTGACAAAATACACAGCTAGACACAAGAACTACCTATTTGAAATATATACACAACATATACTGTAAATGTTGACAAGAATGTATCAGTATGTTTTCAAAAGTTTAGTGTTAACATTTTCCTTCTTCATTGAGATTGGAGTGGGTGTTCCACACATCACCAATGGAAACAGTAATAATATCTTGAACTAAAAGGAACAAGAGGGGCATATTGAGTACATTCATCAACTTGCAAGAGGTGACAGAAAACCAAGTGTATCTGTGAGAAAATGAAACAGAACTTTGCAAGTCAAATGCAGTGTACATACAATAGCAGCAAAGTGTAATGTGACTACTGCCGTACAATTTCTAGCCACAGGATCCTTGCAGATTGCAAGCTCTTGTGGGCTGTTTAATGCACTCAACTTGATCAGATGGCACCTTACTAACTATGAACAGCAGCACTGGGCACCACAGGGATTAGGCAGTCTTTCCCCTTCCAAGAACTGTGCACACACACTTAGTTGTTGTGATATGTCAAACCCTGAATGGATGCAACCACCCACATGACTATTGACATACATGTGCTTAAAAAAGCCAAGCTGCTTTGTGCTGCCAACACCTGCATTAGTGCCCAGATACAAGTTGGTGGAGCACAAATTTCCTAGTGCTCGGTCTCCTATTCAAATTCTATTTAAAAGAATATTTTGGCAAGTCCTTGAGGGTTCTGAAAATTGAGTCCAGGGTTTGTTTTTTCCTGTGTGTGCCAAATTCCCCTTTGGGGTATGCAAACTCTTTTCCCAGAAAATCAGGCCTTCATTGTTTAAAATATTCACTTTTTTAAACAAATCTAAACCAAGGCTAATATACAGTACACATTTGACATTCTCCATTTTTAATGCTTATCCTGTAGACCACTGTTTCCCATCACTTCCCATAGGAAGCCCATAGTTTCCATTACAAATATTACAGACGCTTCAAGCAACTTCTTCTTGGACTGCGATATTTTTTTCTTGGACACAGTACTCATGTTACTAGTATCAGTCCTGGGTGCTGACTCATTTTCTCGGCTGATTCTTTAGATTTAAATAATAAATAATAATAATAATAATAATAATAAAATTAAAAAAATTGTATCTCTTTATGTAGAGTTCCTGACACATTAATGTGAACATCCCCATGAGAAATAGAATTGCGCCTTTCCGTTTCCTTGGGGCTTTTCCCTACCCACATTTTCCTCTTCTTGAATATATATCATCACTCAACATCTATTTCTGAAAATACATATTTAAAATAAAAATCCTGTGCTTAAGAACAATACATTCATGGTCACTATACGAGACTATTTGTAAACTGAAATAATGCTACCAAATTATACGGTTAGTATAATCCAAAACAGTCAACCCCAAGGCACAAGGATTGTTCATGGAGGGAAACATGTTTAAGCCCAAAGTCATGAAAAAGTAATAATTTTTATGAAGTATCAGGAAATGACCTTGAAGCCCAACACTTTTATAGCAAGTATGTACAGTGATTATCTTTCTTTTTTGCACTAAGGAACATATGTTTGAGATTTTTAATATTTTAATTGAGATTGAAACCAGATTTATAGCCTATTGTATAATTTCCCATAGTGTGAATGAAATATTTATGTATGGTATGTAAGCCAAAAGAGCTCATATTCCCATAATAAGGCAAAAGAAATTTCAGACGAACTCACGTAAGCCTGGTTAACAAAAGAATTTGGAGAACATTTTTTTAAACAGCACTCAAATGCATCATGTGATGGTAACATTGATACATCAGCAACATTCCATCTCCTCCAGCTATCTGAAATGTTCCAGATTCTATCCATTTTGTACATGTAGTTTGCGCAATGCAGAGATTCTCTTATACGCTTCAGGTTTCTCCACCTGCAGAACCCAGAGGCTTCAGAGAACTTGGGATTTCCCAGAAAGCTTAGCTCTTCAGATACTTTTTAGATGCAGAGCACTTCAAAAGGAATACAATATTGTATCTCCTGCTTTCAGGTTCAGTTTCAGCAGATATACACAATGGCCAGTAGCATCAAAGCTATACAGAATACATGAGGTTCTAGTAGGAAGGACAACCCATTACCTGTAGGGTATGTGGCAAGGCAACTTAAAAAAAAAAAAAAAAAAAAAGTAAACTAGCTTCTGGCAAATCAATGAATCATTCTGTTGCACATCCATGGCCAGATGCTGATCTCAGTCACACTAAATAGTTCACTCCACTGATTTCAATAGAGTTACTCTACATGTACACCATTGTAATTTAGAAAAAAGGTAGCCCATCTGGAAAAATAAGCTAGTTTTCTTCAGAGTAATTAGAACTCCTCTTGCATCTCATAAAATCCAATTCAGAATATGAAGGCGGAAGGAGTCTATAGTCAATGTTATAAATCCACTTCAAATATGTCTGTAGAACAGTAATCCCTGAACTGTGGAGTGCACCATCATGGTGAAGGAGGGGACAGAGGAGTGTCTGGGGGGCATGCAGCGGGGTCTGGTTCAGCTACCATGGGGGACAAGGGGGCACGTGATGGGGCCCATGTCAGCCTCCATAGGGGGTGGGGGTCATGCAACAGGGCCCAGGTCAGCCCCAGGACACAACTCCACCCCAGCGACAGCTCCACTCCATCCCCTACTCCAACTACTGGCTAGTTCTGCCCTCATTCCAAGTTCAGCCCCCAGCTCCACCTTCAGCCCAACCTCCTCTGCTGAGCCAACTGTGCAATAATGGTGTGGGGCAGACAGATTCCATTACTGGGAAGGGGGGGGGGGTCACGACAAGAAAAGTATGGGCACCACTGCTCTGGTACTTCAAGTAGCACTAAGAGAGGTATGGGATATGGGAAAAGAGTTTATAATAGATAATGGTTATATGTGGTATAGCTTTCTACTGTGCATCCTAAAAACGAAAGAGGCTAGACATAAGAGCTAATCTCTTTTCCAGTTTTTTAAAAAAATTCCTAGTCAGGTTCATATTACTAACACCTGAAAACCCTCCAAGAAACCCCAAAGTATCTATTGAAAATGTACACATCTCTCCCCTTACTTTTGGAAGGTGTGGGGATGTGCAACAGATCCTTAGACCAGTCTAGACTCTTGTCTACAATAGCCCTTCATCACCACTCAAAACATCCCAGGAGTTACTTGATATGCTGTATCCATGCAAGAAAATTAGGACAATATTTGAGTCTACAGAGTCATATGGAAACCAGGCATTAGACGATTAGCTAGTTTCCAGTCTCAATTTGTCATGATTAAGGAGGTCATTCTGAATCATAAAAAGAAACAGAGAACTATTAAAAGGAAAATATAAAGTTGGGTCCCAGCCTTAGCCAACAATTCACTGTGCACAGGGAATTAAAGTTTCCCACTATTTAAAAGACCAGTCACTCAGCAATGAAAAAGAAATTTGACTCTAGGAATATTGAGGACAAGAAGGTTTGTCAACACAACAGGAACACACATATATGCAACAGTGATTTGTTTTGCTTAATCTGTATGCTGGGCTGATATCAGACAATTTAATTAGGACATTCCATGGAAACGGACTGAAAACTTAGAAACTAGTACCTAGTTTCCCTTCTGTTAAACAAATTATCTGATATGTTAAAGCCGTTAACACCGATATAGAATCTGGCTATAAAAGAATAGCTGAACTCTACTGCTAGCTGGAGAAACCAATTAAGTGGACACCTAACACTTTAGATAACATTTTAGGTCTCACGTTGACTGCCAACGCCTTATCTGTTTCCTTGTCACTCAAGCAAACATTCTGACATTGTAAAAATCTGACCTTCATAACTGAGGATATTGCAGTCTTACTCTGCTCCCTTACTTCAGCACTGACACCTACCATTGAGAAACCACCCCGAAGGGGGAAAAAAAATCTCTCTCAAGCCAATCCTCTACTGGATTTAAAGAATCATAAAATATCAGGGTTGGAAGGAACCTCAGGAGATCATCTATTCAACTCCCTGCTCAAAGCAGGACCAATCCCTATTTTTTGCCCCATATGCCTAAATAGCACCCCTCAAGAATTGAACTCACAACCCTGGGTTTTGCAGCTCAAACTACTGAGCTATCCCTCATCCCAAATGTCAATCCTTGACTAAGAGCCTCACCTATCCCATGTTTTGGTGATACCATAGTATTGGATTCTTATATCTGAAATTATGTTTTCATTATTATCATCATCATTGTCATTTAACCACATTAATTCTATTTCTTAACTCCAGGACTAAAGGGAATGAAAGTTGTAAAGGTTAGAGGGACCATGTGGCATCATGTGGGGGGGAGGGCAGGGACAGAACAGGGAATCAGCAAGTAGGCATAGAGGCACCATAGCAGGTCGATGGAAAAGAAACAGGACCTAGAAAAGCTACAAGCCAGCTCTGTGAAGCTACAGAAGCAGCTCAGACTGAAGTAGCTGAGTGCCATGGGGTAGATGACATATTTAGAGGGAGGTGCTACACAGCCAGCTCAGGAGAGAATCAGCTAGCTCTAATACAGGCAGGCTACAGCACAGCAGAAGTGTTATGTTATGGATAGGGTCTTACCAAATTCGTGGTCCATTTTAGTCAATTCCACGGTCACGGGATTTTAAACATTTTAAATAGTTGAAATCATGAAATTTACATCTGAAATTTCAAAGTGTTGTAGCTGTAGTGGTCCTGATCCAAAAGGGAGTTAGGGGAGGCGGGGTCCGGAAGTTTATTGTAGGGGGTGTTGCAGTACTGCTACCCTTACTTCTGCACTGCTGCTGGTGGCAGTACTGCCTTTAGAGCTAAGCAGCTGGAGAGCAGAGGCCAGTGGCCAGGAGCCCAGCTCAGAAGGCGGCACTGCCACCAGCAGGAGCACAGAAGTAAGGATGGCATGGTATGGGATTGCCACCCTAACTTCCGCACTGCTGCAGGCAGTGCACTGCCTTCAGAGCTGGGCACTTGGCCACTGGCCACTGCTCTCTGGCCACCCAGCTCTGAAGTCAGTGCAGAAGTAAGGGTGACAATACTGTGACCCTCCCCGCAAAATAACCTTTTGAGACACACACTGACCCCTTTTGGGTCAGGACTCCCAATTTAAGTAATGCTGGTCTTCCCTGTGAAATCTGTATAGTATAGGGTAAAAGCACACACAAGACCAGATTTCATGGTCCAGGATGCATTTTTCATGATGGCGATTTTGGTGGGACCCTAGTTGTGGGGTGACAGCACGGACACCATTAGCCCCATGCAACCCATGGAATGACGCAGTCACAGATGTCTTCAGCAAACCAAAACGTTCCTTTGACAGGTTTTTTGTTTTGTTTTTAAAAGAGCAAGTTGAAACTAATGTCAGTGTTAATTCATGTTCCGTCCCTACCCCACCTCCAAATCAGTTAGTAATAGGTATTCAGCATCTGCTCCTGGGTATTTCTTAATTGTTATTTTCACTTTACCATTCATCTTGAATTATCTAAAAATATTCTCTCTCACTCAGAGTCATCAGATTATACCATTTCTTAGAGCAGTGGTCCCCAAGGTTTTCCAGCCACAGCCCCTTTCTGTGGTTTGGCCGTCACTCACACACACCACGCCCCCGGAGTATGTCCGCCGAACAGAAAATCATTTAAGTAGGTCTTCATGATGCAAACAAGGTCTGCTGCTGTATGATTAAGTCTGGATTTACTGGATGCCGATGTTGCAGAGAACAGCAGAACTTGACAGCTCCCACCCAGTAAAACCTCTATATAAGGGACTAATTCGGGTGAGGGGGTGTCCGTTAAAGCCAAAAGTCCTGTTATTTAATGATTTTAAAAAATTATTAAATAACGGACTTTCGGCTTGAACGGACACCCCCCCCGCCCGAATTAGTCCGTTAAATCGAGGTTTCACTGTAATTGTAAAAGAGCCACATGCAGCTTGCAGTTTGCCCACCGCTGATAAAACATACCACCTTGACCAGCACTAGCCTCCCTGCCATTTTCCTGTCTACACTGGTGCTCCAACCATTGCTACAACTGATGAAGCAGAATCTGTGGTAGTGGAACAGTTAGAAGCAGTCTTCTTGGATAGTGCGCATTAGCAGGGCAGTAGAAGGTAACTGGCATTCCTATGTCTCACACTGAACCTATAGGACTTCTATATTTTAAAAAAAACAAACAAAAAAAAAAACAGGTTTGATGATGCAGAGCCTTAGGCAAATATCAACTTTTTTGTTGTTGTAAAAAAGTAATTTACCCTTTTCATAGCTTTATTTAATAGAACAAAATACATGGATATTTACCACCATAGAGGGATAAGATCTTTACATAATCTGAAATAATTTATTAAAAACCAAAAGGGCTAACTAAAGGTTTTATATTGAACTGTATCATGATGATTTAAATGAGAAAGATATAGCCACAGCTTCACACTCCAGTGAAAAAGGCTAGCAAACATCAGGCTCTGTAAATAATGCTATGAAAAACAGACATGGGTGAACTGTGAAACTATTCATGCAGGTTTTCATCCAGGTTGTGATACAGACAGCAAGCAGCAATGCATTCTGGGACTTATAGGTCCAGATTGAAGCATCATTTCTAACTGCAGAGTTTTCACTAACAAGACAAACATGTATTCAATAGAGGCAGACAGTATCAGAGCACAACACTGTACTCAGTGAAAGACATTCCTGGGAGAAATGATGATTTAAAGACCTGTGGCCTATTCCCAGGGAAATCTTGGCTAAAGCCCAACCAAAATTCATTTTTAAAATTGTTCACTTTCAGAGAAATCAAATATAACATTATGAGAGCCCTGGGTCTTTTTGTTATCTTCAGCTAGAGTTATAAGTCATTTTGATTATTTTCCATAGGGATTTTCCTGTTATTTATGGCCTCGTTTTAAGATTCAGAATTACAAGCAAAATAGAACTCTAGTACCTAGAAAGCCATATAAATAGAAAAATGAACTGTACTGTCACATCAGTGTTTTAAAAAAAGGTAACATAAGTCATTCTGGTTAAAGCCAAATTAAGTTAATAAAAACATTTGGCATGAACATATGGATTAAGAGCCAACCATGAACCTTCATCGCACCTGATACTGAAAAATAGGTCATACCACCACCACAAATATAATAGTACAAGATGTAAAGTGCAGTTGTGTATGTTTGCAAGAAACCATTGTCTATATTTTCAGTGTATAGCCATTGCTCGTAGAAATTCATTATAGTACTCACCCATATAGCCCAAGGGCTTCAGAAGTTAAAAAACCCTTTCAATTTTATGCATTCTGCATAAAGATCACTCCCAATCATTATATCTGCACATGCTGGTTTGTTTTGGTTTCATTTAGCAAATACATACACAGAGAAAGACAGACACATACTGGGAAACATGTATGAGAAAGCAAGGACTTCTAAAACCCATGCTACGCTATTCATCTTATTCCTCAGCCCAATCAGTTTAACATGCATGGTGGGTAACATTTGGACTTGATCTAGGAACTACTGGGTGAAATGGCCTGTATCATGCAGATCAGATTAGAGGATAATAAACCCTTCTGGCCTTAAAAAAAAAAAAAAAATTCTATTAATCTGTTTTATGCACATTTATAAGACTATTTACCTGTTACAGGTTGTACACAGTGACACTGAAAGATGGCCAGAGTTACATGCATTATATGGTCATTTTTTAATGAGAAAGGGCATTTGTTCAAAGGGCATTTTTTAATTAATTTTTTTTTTTTAAATGAGAAAGGGCATTAGTCACATGAAAACCAACGAAGCGGCACGGTGTATCACTGCAGTAGGAACGTCAAGCGCATTAGACCTGCGCATGCAGAAAGGGAACTAAAGACAACTCTACAAGTTACTCAGTTCCTTCCCATATATCGCTCTAGCTATCTCCCTTTGAGGTTTAAAGGCAGCTACCAAGGATAGCAATCTTGGGGATATGCATGATTTCCCTCATTGCAGTAATTCGACACATGTACAGACAAAATTGTCAAGGTTAGTCAAATAATATTAAGCCCCTGAATGCACCACTACTATTATGTGGCCTGATTTGCAGAGCATCTGGTCACTCACCCCATAGCTTTTGTCTAGGGCAGTGGTTTTCAACTCTGGTCCACCGCTTGTTCAGGGAAAGCCCCTGGCACGCCGGGCCGGTTTGTGTGCCTGCCTTTGCTGTGGAGAAATGTTTGGGTATGACCAACAGTGCTGCAGTTGGGGCTTGCTATGTCAATTAAATAGAAAGTTTGGAAATGCCTTATTAGTGCTACAATACACACCCATTCATTTGACTGGTCTTGTTCACTCACCCATTCATTTGACTGGTCTTGTTCACTCACCCATTCATTTGACTGGTCTTGTTCACTCACCCATTCATTTGACTGGTCTTGTTCACTCTGTACACTAGTTAGGGATGCAGGTGGGGGTTTTGGGGGGTTTTTTTTCCCTAATTTTTGTTTTTTTAATCTACAGTCCCATACAATGCTGTCAGCAACACCACAAAGTGGCATTGGTTAGGAGACTGCCTGGGCTTGCCTATGCACCGCAGGTATACTTTATTTTAACGTATATTGCATGCATTTGGTGAAAGCTGGCTTTTGTAAGTTTTTTTGTTGAAAACAGAAGAGCCCAGGTGTCTGCTGTGAACACGTGGACACACTTTGCTTTCATCTGAGTTATTAAATTTACTAAACTGAACTTGTTAATGTGTGCAAAGGTTAAAATTTAGCCATATGTAGCTAAATATAAAGATTAGAGAAATGCCAGAGCTGGCTGTTAGGTGACTCAGCCCATAAATGTATATTTGTAAAGCTTCCCCATCCAGTGAAATTTAAATCTCGACGCAAACACTTGATGCACTTTTTTCCTCATGTCAACTTGAGTTGGAAGCAAAGGAGGATAGCGGGGGGGAGGGGGAGGAGACAGAGCTCAAGGGAAAGGGGAGACTATATCTTCTAAAGAAACCCCTTTCCATTTTTTTAAACATTTAAATTAGTGTTTAAATGAGTCATTATAACCAGTGCCATTGACATGGATATACTGCCATGAAGTCAAAAATGATCTGGTTACATTCTACATCTTTCCCCGGTTCATTTTCACTGTATTTAATAACAATCCACTCATCTCTCCAGAAAAACAAAAATAAGAGCTACACACACACACACACACACACACACACACACACACCCCTACAAAATTTTCTGTACACTGAATATCCAGTTCAGGAGAAGAACTTGTTAACCATTTCAGCCATGCTCTTCCAACAGTAATCATCTCAAAAAATTGTTCTGATGTATCCTACTGTTTATCACAGCTTATTAGTGAAATCATCTGGCTGAACGAAAACACATGGCTGGGAAACTGTCCGCAAATAAATAGCTTTTAGCATGGTGACAGAACAATTATCTAAAGCAGGGGTCTCCAAACTACGGCCCGCGAGGCCCTCTCATCCGGCCCGTGGAGATCTTTTTGTCTACCGCACTTCCGGTAGCGGCGTCACTTCCGCCTGGCCCTGCGCGCGCCCGTCACTCGGGCTCCCGCTCTCGCCCTCGCGGCGTCTCGCTTCCGCGCCCTCCCGCCGGGCGCGGTGAACCAATCGGGACGCAGGGCGCGGTGAACCAATCGGGACGCGCCCTGACACGGACGGGCAGCGCCGGGAGCCAATGGGCGCGAGGCACCGGGCCGGGGGACGGGGCTAGGACTGGGGAGGTGAGGGTGGGGGTGGGGGTTCGGAAGGGGTCCTGGGGGGTTCTTGGGGCTGGGCGGGGGTCCTGGGGGTTCTTGTGGGAGGGGGGCTGGGCGGGGGTCCTGGGGGTTTCTTGTGGGAGGGGTCTGGGCGGGGGTCCTGGGGGGTTCTTGGGGGAGGGGGCCCAGGGGGGCTGGGCGGGGGTCCTGGGGGGTTCTTGGGGGAGGGGGTCCAGGGGGGCTGGGCAGGGGTCCTAGGGAGGGTCCTGGGGCCATTGGGCGGGGGTCCTTGGGGGGGCTGGGCGGGGGTCCTGGGGGTTTCTTGGGGGAGGGGGGCTGGGCGGGGGTCCTGGGGGGTTCTTGGGGGAGGGGGTCCTGGGGGGCTGGGCGGGGGTCCTGGGGGGTTCTTGGGGGAGGGGGTCCAGGGGGGCTGGGCAGGGGTCCTAGGGAGGGTCCTGGCGCCGTTGGGCGGGGGTCCTTGGGGGGGCTGGGTGGGGGTCCTGGGGGTTTCTTGTGGGAGGGGGGCTGGGCGGGGGTCCTAGGGAGGGTCCTGGGGCGGTTGGGCGGGGGTCCTTGGGGGGTTCTCTCCAGATACCCCCTAACCCCCCCAAGACCTCACCCCCCCATCTAAACCCCGCTGCTCCTTTGCCCCTGACACCCCCTCCCCCTAATCACCCCCCGGGACCCCACCCCCATCCAACCCCGTCTGCTCTGACCCCTATCCACCCCCCCGCTCCCCCTGGGACTCGCACAAACTCCCCCCTGTTCTTCGCCCCCCGAGACCCTCTGAGACCCTATTAATATTAAATAAATAATTAAAAACAACATCCATGTTTTGATTCTTTTTTATTTGGACCTCGAGTGTGTTGTCGGCCCCCGAACTGCTATTTGATAGTTAATGCGGCCCTCGGGCTGAAAAGTTTGGAGACCCCTGATCTAAAGCAATTTTAAGCATGTGTGTTCTAAATGGGAGGTAAAACAGCAATCTTCTATTAAAAGATATGCCAAAAGTAATATAGATCATGATCATATAGATATATCCAAAAAGACCTTACAAACAGTGTTCCCTCTAAGCTGTGTGCGCACACACACACTTCCTAAACCACGCACACACAGCAAAACACCGTGTGCACAAAAATTTACACAGAAGAATTTTTTTGCACACATGGCCTGTTAACTGAGGACTATAGGAGCTGCCAGTGCCAAGCAAGCAAAATCCAAACAAACACTGCAAGACATTCCCTCAGCCACCAGCAGTCACAGCCTCACAAATAAATTTGTGAGAAGAGGTCACTCCTCCAATTAGCAGATACAGAAGCTTTGGCTAAACTAAAATAACCCATGGAGAATTCAGTTTTCCTCAAGTTTTTCCAGCTCACATAACCATACTAAATTCAACCTTTTCATACCACTCAGTTTTATCATATGCACAAGACTCAGAAGAGAAGTCTCCCCCATCGAGAGCGGTCTTTAAATATTTCGTCATTTCACTTTCAAAAATGAGCTCAAAACACTGTCCCTACTTAGGGCTGGTCCTCACTACCGGGGGGGATCGACTGCAGATCACGTAGCTGAAGTTGCGTATCTGCCGCCAACTTACCTGCCGTCCTCGCGGCGGTGGCAGTCGGTGGCGCGCTCCCCCGTCGACTCCATCTTGCGTCTCCTGGCAAGCTGGAGTTCCAGAATCGACGGGGGAGCCGCAGGCGATCGATTTCTCGCATCTTCACAAGACGCGAGAAATTTATCGCCAAAAGATGGATCGCTACCCGCCGATCCAGCAGGTAGTGAAGACCAGCCCTTAGAAAGGTTTCAGAGTGGGAGCCATGCTAGTTTGTATCAGCAAAAACAATGAGGACTACTTGTACCACCTTAGAGACTAACAAATTTAGTTATGCTTATGCCCAAATAAATTTATTCCTACTTAGAAAGTTACACCCATGGTTATGAAAACCAAATCTTTTTTTTTTAATGGAAAACAAAGATTTCTACAAAACAAACAGGCTTTGGTTTCCTGTAGTGAATATCACATTGAAGCTTTATCTGCAGTAAGAATGGTAGGCCCTGTAATTGCAGTGGTGGAAACTGCACAGACTTCCGGCCTTTTTATCACCATAAATTTTGGTGATAGAGTAGTGCCTAATTCAAGTCTATACTGTGGACTACACCACTGTCACCATCACCTGAAGTGAATGCTAGGTCATACAACAGTGTCACATTCTTCAAGATAATATGCAAAAATTGGCTAGATATCAGATGCATGTTATGCACTATATACAATCATGCAGCCTCACATCTTAGATTCCCAAGTTCCTGGGAGAATAGGTCAGTCAGGACACTGTGAAGTGGCATTTAGCCTGCCTTTAGCTTGCACTAAAAAGAGAGATGGAACATAATTTTTATGCCTCATCATCGGAGAGTAGCTCTTCAAAAGAGCCCATCTCTCACCCTGCTCCAAGCACCCTGATTTTACACTGAAAAGGCAAAGACCAAGTGGCATTTAAAACAAGACCTGCTAAGAGACAATGAAAATACATTTAGCACCACCCTTCACAATTCTAATTCTCCCAGCTCATCTGAGTGTGAAAGTAAAGCTCTTGAGTAAATCACTACAAATATAGCCACAGACTGAAACACTAGCAGCAGGAGAGGGGTGAACCTTCCTATACAGCTTAATGGCATGTTCTCATCAAAACACAATTGTAACCAAAAGCAAACTTGTAACACCCAGTTGCAGTCACCACCTGAATATTAATACAAGGGAAGGCCTGCCACAGTTTCAAATTTCTCTTTCCTCACACACACATTGCCATCCTTGGGGGTAAGGGGAAGAACACAGGCACAGTTTGTGTCTAGTCAGTTTCTTTGTCTCTGACTAGTCAGCTGGTTTTTCATGCACTGAAGAGACCTTTATGCAAACGGGGTTTTTTAGGGTTTTTTAAATGACATTACTTTAAAGGGGTGCTTTTTTTTAGAAACTGGAATTTTTGTATAGTTATTTTAACATTTTAATTGGCAGTATCAAGAATTCTGTTTGCACAAAATCTTAAACTACACACAACTGAGGGAAAATAGTATCCTATAAATCAGGTGTCTCAAACACACAGCCCACTGGGTTATTTCCTGCAGCCCACCAAGCCCCCCACCATCTCCGCAGCATGCCAAGTCCCTGCTTCTCTGCTTACCTCCATGGGCTTCGGGCTGCCAAACAGCTGTTTGGTGGCACTTAGCGCTTTCCAAGAGGGAGAGGGAGGAGTGGGGAGCTGTGTGTCAGGAGAGGAGGCAGAGAAGAGGCAGGGAAGGGGTAGGGATTTGGGGCAGGAGTGAGAAGAGGAGCGGAAGAGGCAGGACCTCATGGAAGGGGTGGAATGGGGGCGGGGGTATCAATCATGCAACCCTCAGGCCAATGTACTAGTCCTCATGTGGCCCTCCTGGTGATCCGAGTTTGAGATCCCTGCTATAAATGGTTGATACGGTAATCCCGGGGGGAGCACGTGTTGTGTATTTTTGTGGTATACAACACCAAGTACAATGAGGCTGTCATAAGTGTTAAGGGCTGGAAAGGGTTAATGTTAGCTGAGAACAAGTGACCTAAGAGCTTCCCGGCCATGAGAGAGGGAGGGAGGAGTTTTTAGTCAGTTTCGTTTTGCTTGCCAGGTAGCTGGAAACGGGTCTTGGAGCATCTTTGGCTATTAAGATGATTCTACTCATCTCTTATATTTCTACTTAGCTGATTGTAAGTGATCTTTTGATATTATAAGCCTGTGCCTATTTGGGGTGTCTCGGTCCTTTTTAGAGGGGAGTTAGGGAACTCCAGATTGTGAAGTGTACTGTGTCTCTGTTTTATTCTCTTTTCTTTATTAAATCTTGTTACTTATAAAAACATCTGGTCTATTTCCCTTAAGGTTTTCTCTGCTTTCAAACTGGGAAGAGGGAAGGGAGGGGAATAGGTGTCAGGACAGCTAAGTGTATAGCTGGAGTGTGGAGACTGTCTCTTGCTACCGTCAGGTTAGACGGGGGAGGGGGAAGGGAACAGCCTCTAAGGGTCCGGCTCTCAGGCAGAGAGACAGAGGGTGGGGAAGTCTGGGGGTCCCTCCAAGGTTTTGGAAGTACACCCGGATGGTGGCAGCCGTGGTTCCCCAAGAAACCCACTAGTAAAGGGGGGGGGGGGGGAGTCTTGGGGTGTAGAGAATTAACTTGGCTGAGAAGCAGCTAAAGTTAAGTGGTTTGGCTAAAAAGAGTCCCAGTCTTTGTACTCAAGAGCATAGAGGCTGGGGTACCCCACTCTTACAGAGGCCTTGATCCTGACTGGAGTCACTTGCTACTACTGCAACCTCAGCTTTAAATACTAGTAATAATAGTAATTCTGCTGATTCTAATATTGCAGCAGTCACCAAAAAATCTATTAACTTAAGAAAAATAAGGTGAGTGAGGTAGTATCTTTTATTGGACCAACTTCGGTTGGTGGAAGTTCTATTAACTTAAGCATTGCATGAACAGGCAGCATTTTAGTCGCTTTTCTCAAATTTAACTGCTCTCCTCAGTCTGCTTGACTTGTAATTTAATACAGAACCATTTTTTAAGGGCCAATTATTGCTGGAAGCTCCTCAAACTATTTAACTTTGAGGACATGGATAACTACCAGTCAGAATATGGTTTAAGCAAACAAAAGTTTTTACATAGTCATATTTACATATCTGTTAATAATATTAACAGAATTAAACATGTTCATATCTCAGCACCATAATGTTAGAGAAAAAGGAAGGGGGGGGGGGGGCAGCACTGCATTGCACAGACGTAGTTTATCCCAAAGGTAAGACCAGACAGAGCTAGCATAGGCCAATCAGCACTGAAACCAAAACAGGTGTCTGGTCCTTGGCCTAGTTTTCTATCCAATCCTCCCACCCCCACCCATTTCTAAAGTCACTAAAAAGAAAAGGAAAAAAAACTTGTTTCTCTTTCAATTTCTTATACAATTGTTCATTTATTGTTCTTCTAGTTGTTTAATGACTAGGGGTTTTTAGGGTCATTCATAATTTTCTGTTTGATAAGCCTTCTATTGGTGCTCAGAGGCACTGCATTGTGCATTAATAGTTATCCCAAAATACTGAGTTGCACATACAGTTCCCTAAGCAGGAGTGTGACTTGAGGAGAGCAGTACCGCTAGCACAATGCAATAACTATTGGAGGTTGTATAAAACATTCTTTTATATTAAAAAAAAAAGATACATAATTCAATACAGCGTGATCCTGGATCAAAAATAGCAAGACACAGGGAGAATGGGAAGGTAGACAGGTGGGAAAAGGAGAACCATGTTGCATGTTTACTAAACACCTATAGCTTTGTTAGTTCTCTTTTTTGTAACAAGCCTAGCTGCCTTTAACTCTCCTTAACAAAAGGGAATTGTACCTCTAACATTTTCTAGGTTGAAAACAATGTTGCTAGATCAATATATTAAATTCTCTCCTTCCCCCAATCTTTTATAAGAGTAATATTCACATCTGTCACAGAGTGGCTTTATTAGTGCTACTAACTCAAAACAAGACAGATTATAAAATCCCTACCAAATTAGAGTGTTGGTTTTGGGGATTTTTAACCCTGCAAACTATACCTCACTTTTTAAAAGGTTGCATCTGTTTGGGGATAAAGTCTGTATAAAACTAAAAGGCATGGAAACTAACGGTGACTGATGTATCCACTAATCAGAAGATATTAAGATTGATCCAGAAATTCCAGCTTTGTGAAATCAAACAATATGAAAAGATTTAATTTTGACGACAAACTTGCAGACTGGACTGTTTCGTCATTACACACTTTGTTTCAGCTAAGCATTAGAGCGCCTTATATTTTTCAATCTACCCGAAAAGATGAAGAACCCAAGGTAACTAAAATCTAGGACTGATTTCTGGATGGCCACCTGTACGCTGGTGTGATCATATTAAAATTTCCAGCCCGTGTTTACATTTTCCAAATCATGCAAAATTGCTCATCATGCACCAATATAAACTCAAAGTAGCACTTTGGTGCAAATACACGTGTTATTTTGGGAGAGGAGAATTTAAAACCGAATAGAACTTCAAGGTTAGAGGACTAAAGTCACTTTGACATTTCACAGGTTTCAGGATTCTTTGGTATCTCATATTTAGCATGTGAATTACATAATTATTGATTTTATTTAATGATTTCTGGACACTGATCACTGAACAGCTTTGTTCTCCCATGCACTTACTTACATGCTCTATAGTGGCCTTCTTTACATCAAACTAACCTTCACCTTTATTTGTGAGGGGTCAGGATTTCTAGGGAGTTTTAGTGGCAGTTTAAAAAATGTTTTTGCAAGATGCCAAACTGACAGCTCTAGAAAATGACCTCTACCCACAGAACAGCAACAAAGCAGCAGTAATATATGCATTGCCAAACTAGAGAGAGTGTGCCACCAGGTGCATCATTCAGTCACCATTCCCACTATATCCTTGGCCTCTCTTCTGGCAGGTTCAGTAAGGGTCTCAGTTGTGATGCTGGTTTCGGCAAGGTAGATCCCATTCATTAGAAAAGTGACATACTACTAACAAGTTTCATAATTATCATAACAGCAACCACATAATAATGAATTTGGCCACCACCAACTGGGGACGATGAAAGACTCAGTCCATCTCAGCAGTTCCCAAACCATGTTCACTCCATGAACCACTGCTGTTCCACAGAGCACTTGCTGGCCATGTGGCATTCATCCTCCCTTGTTCTTTCTACACTGGGTGGGTAATAAGAAGAAATAAGGTAACTGGGCAGCTTATTCAATAGAACAGGGAGAAAAGATGAAAGCTAGATATCTATAGGGAAGCAACAGGGAAGCGTGTGGGGATCCGGACAAAAGGGAAGCATGTTTAGGAGAAAGAGGATTTACTATAGAGATGTATGCAGGAACAAGGTGGAATTTACAGACTTTCAAAAATCACATTGCATTGAAGTTTGATAAAATGCATTACTTCCCTCATTAGCAATTGATTTGACTGCCAGCCATAGCATGATCAGGAATGGAAAGAGAAACTGCCCACAAAACAAAACAATGAAAAATTTGTATTGTCAGATCATTCTATCCATGTACAATCCCTTTAACTCATTGTTTTCTCTCTCAATGGAAATCCTTCCTCTCCCGTGTGAAACAGGAAACAAGCATGAAATTCCCCTCCCCATCCCAGAAGTTTACAATTCTAACTTTAATGGAATTAGAATCAAACCAATATTTGTGAGTATGCAGAAAAACTAACTAACTACCATTTCTCTCTCTCTCTCAACTGCCACCTCTGCACCTTCTTTGCATATGTGAATTTAGTGCTTGTCAAAGACACTAGACTAATAATCCTCGCAGACCAAAGTCTTCCTTTTACTCATATACAATGATGGCAGTGCACGCTTCACTATACTCTAACCCAAAGGGACTGATTCTAGGATGGAGAAGATAGGTCAGTTTCCAACCCATTCAAATCCTTCACCGCTTACTCCTGGGGGAACTCCGTGCCAAAAAATTAAAAATTCTGTGCACAGTATTTTAAAATTCTGTAAAATTCGACATTTTATTTGACAAAAACACCACAATATAATCACTTCGGTTTCAAGTATTTCAGTAATTTAAACTACGATACAATGAATGAGAAAGGGAGTGGGGATCAAATCCCCTTCCTTGCTTAACGGTAACATAGCTAGCATTAACCCTTTATTTCTAGTTATTAGTCAACAAATATATACAGCCATATGCTCAGTGTTACATCACAGACAACTGAAGAGTAAGTGAGGGCTGGGGGGGGGGGGGGGGGAATCAAACTAACAATTTATACTCGCTACGGACCATCTCCAGAAAGGTCAGTAGCAAACAGTTCACAGAGTACATTTTGACAAGAATTTTTTTCAGTCCAAAAATGTAGACCAGTTCTAATCACAAAAGCACCATAAACATTTATATGGGGATACTATCGTTTATGCGCTCTGGCAATGTAAAGGAGCCTTAAAACTTTCCCCCCCTTTTTATACTCCTGGGGGAAATCACAAAGATAATGGGAATAAATCACTAAGCAAGCAGGCGGCTACATTCTGCTCTGCCTGAGGTGACCAAGCCTGCCCCCCGCCTAACTCCTCCGGAACATCCCTGCGCCTTCACCCCGAGCATGCTGCCATAGCAAACGAGAGGGGCAGTGTGTCTCCCTCACATGACTGCCCAGCCCTCCCCACCCTGACGCTGATTTACATCTCTACCAGCTGCTCTAGGAGCCCAAACCAACCTGTCTGGACTGCCTGGGAGGGTCACGTGACCACTCTTGTAGCTTCCCTTTGCTTCCTCATCAAAAGTCATTTTTCTGCAGGGAAGCAAAAAAAAAAAAAAATCTGCAGGGGACATGAATTCTGCACACAAACAGTGATGCAAAATTCCCCCAGGAGTAACAAATGCTTTGCTGGGACTCCCAACAAGTAAGCAATTAATTCCAACAGTGACAATGGCTTTTATGATCTGAATACCCGGACAAATGGACTGAAACCAACCAACCAATTCCCCTTAGGTCAGTCAGATGTTTGCGACAGCTTGTGGTCATGGAGTATGCATCCCATTTACCCAGCCTCTAGCCATCTAGTTGTCCTTGCTTACCATTGCGAATAGGAGAACTTTTACTCAAGACAGAGTTAATTTCCTTTAAGAAAAAAAAAAAAAAAAAAAGATGGAGAAGTGTGCAATTCAGTCACTTACAGGGTCAGTATTCTTTGGTATAAAAACACATGGGTTATTGAAACAAAAAAATAGTTCCTTTTGAAGCATGCTTCTGAGGGATTTACCTTCATGGCTGCTCAACTAATACTTCAATATTTTAGGCTCCAGCTACACAGCCCAGTGAAATTAGGTCAACACCTTTCTTCCAGGAAGAGACCGGTTTATTGATGGTTGTTGGCAAACATAGCTAAGGCCCTTGTTGACCTTTAAAAAAATAAATAAATAGTAAGTTTATACAGTGAAGCCCAAATTTATTTTGTTTTAAAACTGCATTAGTATACTGTGCATTACTTGTTTGTAATACATCAGGTTTGTGTGCTCAGTAACTTTATGTGGTTACTGTGGTGCAGCAAACCCCTGCTCTAAGGCCTTCACCTAAAACATGCAATTAAGAGCTCACTGTGTTCAAAAGGGTATGGATTTTTGTGGTTTAAGGAGTAGTTCATTACTCACATGAGCTCCTTTTCTAAACTCCAGTAATTAAGGCTCTGATGTCTTGTTCCCACAGTGGAAGCAGGAGTAAATGTTGCAAAACTGCCTCTTGGCTCCCAAGAAGCAATGGGGAAATCTCCTCTCATGCTACCATGTGGAACTGTTCTGATTAATGCAACAAGGTCTATTACTCACATTTTCCCCCCTTTGTGTATGCACATATGAATAATGTACATATGTGGGAATCCACCATAGCTATTGTTACTGCATATTATTCTTTGACTAGGTCGTGGATGTAAGGCAAAAGCCGCTGAAGTTGACAGATAACCAGCCTTTGAGATAGCAATCTAGGAGATGACTACAAAATGTCATGAAACTTTTATGAGTAGCAACCCTGTAATCTAATTGTCACCAGATGTTTTGTTTATGCCCCTCCTATAAGAATCACTAGCTATCAACAGCTACTAATCACTTAAATACGGCAGAGCAAGACTTATGAAAATAAAATTTAAATACTATTTGAACTCCAAAATTAAAAAACAAATAAATTGTGGATACATTCTTTATGACAAAGAGACAAAGGTTTTCACTTACTAGGACTAGAGTTCTGATTCCAGTGGAGGGTTATTTTATTTGTATTACTGTAATGTCTAGGAGCCCCAGTCACAGACCAAGACCCCATTGTGCAAGGTGCTGTACATACAGAGAACAAGACAACAGTACCTGTCCTGAAGAGGTTACTATCTAAGGCTACATCGACACTAGAAACGTCAAAGGGCTGCCACGGGAGCAGTCCTGCAGCAGCGCTTTTTTTGGGGGGGGGGGTCACACGAGGGAGCTCTCCCAGTGCTCCCGGTAATACGCCTCCTCAAAGGGAATAGCTCCAAACACTGGGAGCAGGGCTCCCAGGACTCAGAGCATGTCCACACTAGCACTTTAAAATGTTCAAAATTGCTACACTCAGTAGGGTGAGCACCCCTGGGCCAGCAAGTTAGAGCGTTATAAAATATATGTGTAGACAAGCCCTAAGTATAAGACAACAGATGGAGATTATTTCCTTGTAGTCAGTCTATATTGGTCAGCAACAAAAAGGCAGTGGTCTCAATAGGCCAGTGGCCTAACCATTGTCAAGTCATTTGTAGGAATCACAGCAGGGGTGTTTCTAAGGAGATTTTTGGGAGAACAATGAGTTAGTTTTGCAGCTATTTATGAGGCACTTCTCCTAAGCATGAGGGGGCAGCATGGCAGAAAGCACCAAGGACTTGTTAATTTAAAAAAAAAAAAAAAAATCCCAGTGAGCAGTGATGGCTGGCATCATTGGCTGATCAGACAAAGGAGTCAACATCTCAATAATGAAAGAGATAAGGAGGGAGGGAATAGGCTGTAAAGGGCCTTGAAAATGGAGAAGTAGCTCCTGTTTGATGTGATAGAGAAGGGGAGCTAGGGATGCACGAAAGGGGTGACATGGTCAAAGCGATACGCTAGGAAAATGACCTTTGCAGCAAAGCATATTTTTCTTGCACAGGTGATATCACAAGCCCTATCCTAATTAGCACAGAGACCAGTCTTCAGTCATCTCACTACTATAGAACTCTCTCCTTTTGTGAAACCTGGTTAAAACATGGCTCAGAGTTTTTAATTTAGTCCTGTGGCACAGACTGAACCAAGCTGTGTTCCCAAATCATGCTAGAAACTTAAATCTCACCAGGGAAGTATGAGGAACTGAAGTGTTTGAGTATTTAGCTTTGTCAGGCTTGTCCCTAGAGTTTCTCCCTGCAGGACCCCTCGGTCAAGCTCCCTAAATCCTCTGCAGCAGAGACCAGACCTCAACTTCAGCCAAATACGAGATTTAACAAGAGCCACCTGCCACTGGGTCAACAAAAATTGCTCTGCATCTGACTCCAAGCCCTCCATCAATATGCAAGGTTCTAGAATCTGCCATGCTGTTACTGGTCTATTTACATTTTACCATGCTGGAAAATCATTTTAAAACCACACCACAACCGTGCAATAGTTTGTCAAAAAAGCAAAATGGTGCCGTATGCTATAATGATAAGTTTGACATGCTAAAATATGTAGCATGTGTGATGTTATACCTCATAGTATTAATAGAAATATGGCTATCAATGAATATGGCATAACAAAGTATACTTCATGCCAGATGGCTCATGTAAGGTATCATTGGAAAGGTTATGATTTACTGAATGTGATTATCCAATTCATATGCATGCATCGTTTCTGTATCTAAAAAGGTTAGGAATATTGACTATGTAACAACTACAGCTGTGCGTGCGCTTCAGGAAACACCCACCAGACGTAGTGTAATCTCCCACCTTCCTGGGATGCTGCATTGACACTACAAGGTCAGGGGATAACATCACCTGATGAAAAATACTTGCCTTGGATTCTGCTGGTGTTTTAAGTTTGTATGGGGTATGGGGATCAGAGACAAATGATTTCTGCCTTTTCCTTTTTAAGGGCTGTGGAGGGGCTGACCTGGACTCTCATCCATTGCCTATCCAAGAAGAAGGACTGCTGAAAGAACCTGAAGGGAAAGGCAGGGGTGAGTCCAGACTCTAGACGGAGACATATGTCCAGTCTGTTTGAAGAAATAACTGGAATATTAAGCTACTGAAACTTGCTTAACACAACAGTTAGGGTGAGAAATTACATTTTGTAACCTGTTTCTATAATGAATCAAACCTTAGTTTGCATGTTTTGTTTTATTTGCTTGGTAATCTGCTTTGTTCTGCTTGCTATCCCTTATAATCACTCAAAATCTGTCTTGTCATTAATAAACTTATTTCTTGTTTAAAACATAACCCATTTTTTGCAATCCATTTCTTGGGGGGAGGGGCAAGCAGCTGTGCATCTCTCTGCTCACCACAAGAGGGCGATTTTTTGTGTTTGAGCTGTGCAGACCGCTCTATACAGTGCAATACAATATACCTTTGGGTCTGCACTCCAAGGGAGGTGGACACCTGAGTGCTGTGGCAAGTCCCTTCAGCGGAGTCTTCTCAGAGCCAAACTCAGTGTCTGTCTTTCTGCAGCTGGGTTTAGCCTTGTCTGCGTGTGCACTAGAGGAGACTTCAGAGCCTGCCTCATCAACATAGGGCAAAAGGGGCCCAGGCTAGCAGAACAGGTGAGTTCAATGGTAATCTAGTACATCAGGAGGCACCTTAAAGGGGGGCAACCCCTCACAGTGCGATTTAGCATCTACAGTATTAGAAATTTGCTTTAATGGAATCCAGTGCGTTTGACTCTGAGATCAAACAAGATTTGTACAAATCTTTCCTTATTTTATATAGTTGCTTTAAAGAATAACCTACGTATCCTTTAATTATTCCATGTCATAAAACCAAGGTGAGGTGCCTGCATATAATAAGCACATGTGCAATGCTGTTAACTGTAAAAGTTGACTAGTAGCATTGTGACTTTCATGTATGTTTAAAACACCAATTCATATCAAATATTTGGAATCCTGGTCAATTTACTTATGTGATGTGTACTTACTGTTGTACTCAAACTTTTTGTAGCACCCATTCGTGCTTAAACATGTTATTTTGGCAACATTTATCAGAGAGTATTTTTCTTTAGGGGAGTGTCTTCTAGAGTCAGTGGGAGGCTGAAGTTTGCAGAAAATAGTCACTCAAACACAGCCAAGGCAATAATCTCAAAAGGGCCAGTCCTGCAAGATGCTGAGTACCTCTTGGGAATGCTCTCAAGATTAAGCAGAGGTTTCAGAAGTTAGTAATTTTTTATGAGAACACAGCAAGTTTAAGCAATTTATACTAAAGAGCAAAATGAATTTTGGTAAAGCTACAACTGGTGTTTAGTAGAATTTACCAACTGTTAATATGCTGTAGCTTTACTACATTTCACCCTTAGAAAGCGGATAATGATATTGACCAATAAGAATGTAGTTAAATGTACAACATATACAGATGGGTCTGAAACACATGGACAGTCCATTCATCCTCCAGCATTTCCTGCAGTAACCAAAAGTTCTATTAACTGAAGTATAACTAAGTTCTCAGAAGAGTTCAGGATCTGGGAAGTCAATATTTATGTGAATGACTACTGAACATAATGGCCCAAGCATGTCAGGCATGTGACTTGTCTACAGAGAGCTGGAATTCCTCTCCAATTAGACTGCCTTGGGATTTGTGTCAATACAATTCTTACTGAGCTAAAACCTCTGACATAAAAAAAAAAAAACTGCCAATGTTACCAAGTTGAGAACAGCCTTAGAAATAAAAATGATTTGCATCACTTAAAACAGGTGAATCAAGAATGTAATAGCGTTCTCTAACGGGATACATTTTAAAGCTACTTTTTAAAAGCATACAACTGAAGGTGTTTCACTGATAATATATTTTTATCATGTTCAGATATAACCGTGTTGCAACTAGTACCACTTCTACGGCCAATTCTGTAGAATGGGCATGATTTTAGATAACACAGGGATTAAAATAAAACTCTGGAAGGGGGTCCAAAGAATACCATCAAGGTAAAATGGGAAACATTCTGAAAGCATAAGTAGATCAAAGCACTTTAGAATTAACAAACTTGATAGCACAAGACACCTGACAGCATCTCTATATAGTAGGTTACCCATGAATCTATTCAGCAGCTGCTTACTTACAGGCCAATTTAAGGTCTGTCAATGAGCAATATTGCATCAGTCCTACGTGCAGTCAGCCAAATTCTTTACACTCAACATTACCGGATTGGCTTGGAGAAAACATCACTCATGTACAGTATTAAGGCAACATCTAGAGGTCCGACACAAAGAAGATGGTCATGTGAGTAAGATTGTAACCAGAGACTTAGGAGAGCCAAAGCATCCTGTATGACCTAGCAAATTGCTTAGTTTCTCTGTATCTCATTTCCCTGTCTGTAAAATTAGAGTAATTTAGTCTTTCCCCAACTCCCAGGGCTACTGTCAGGATAAATACAATAAAGATTGTGAGGTGCTCACATGCTCTAGTAATGGGGGACCATATAAATACCTACAATAGGATCTGGGCACTATGCAACACACATAGATGACACTGGTCCTGCCCCCAAGGAAATTGTTTGCAGTCTTTTTAAATTGGTACCTACTTTTTGGTGGGTTTTTTTTAAAAAAAAAACAAACTAAACAAATCCTAATATGCCAGCATCCCACCATTCACAAACAGATTATATAAATGCATATGCTCTGGTGGGTTACCACCCATATCTGGGAAAGTGGTTAGGACATCACAGAAAAAGACAGTAACAAATGAAAACATCTCTCAAATGTGACTAACAGGTCCTCACGTCTTAGTGACCCAAGGTCAAAGGGCATCCACTATGCCATCACAGGCGCTGCCCGCCACCCCCGTTTTCCTGCCAGGCCATTATCTGTGCTATACTCAGGGCAGGGACCTTTTATGTGCTTGGCATTGCTGTTATCCACCACCACCAATTTGCTTTCCACCCAACAGATGAGCCTCATAACCCAAGACAGTCTGACATCACATACTCTCTTAAATACAGTCAGTTAATGGTTAATCAGTGCCAGAAAGGAGAAGGGGGAAATTAAAAATAGTCTTTTAGCCTTTTTCATGTATAGGTACCACTGAAGGAAGCTGCATGCCAGTGAGTCACACAAAATACCTTCCAAAGGTTAATCTGCAGGTTTGGTTTTCAAACTTGTTATATTTTGATTATATATAGAGTTTGTTAATTTTTATATATATTTACATATGCCTAATTCATGATTTCACCCAATGTTAATTAGATCTCATTAAAAGATACCCAATTGCTATTAAACACAAATATTTTAAGACCGTCTTTTTACATCACTTTAAAATTTACTTTGAACTACTACTATCTATTCTAAAGATTAACCAATAGGAGTTTTGTACTGGGGGTTGGAAGGGGAAAGAGGGAAGTTAAGCAATTAACAAATACAGGTCCGTAAAATCATTCTGAACAAAAAAAAGTTACCAGGTGAGCAAACGAAAGGGTCAGTAGCACTGTTGAGCTCTTAAGTCGCCTTTGAAAATTCCATCTCTCATGTGTTTCATATTGTTGGTAAATGTACTAGGAATGCAGTTTCTGTGGTCTTTATATTGTTAGTTTGGGGCAGACAATTCTTTCAAATGTTCTCTCTCAACACTTTGTAGCGAAGGCAATGGTTTGGGGAACGTAGAATAGCTTTCTCCTGAATATTTCTGGTAACAATCTCACATCAGAATTCAGATTTGTGCTTTTCACTGAGCTCTCGTGTTCTCTCCCCAGTTCATAAGCTGCCTCAGCCAAGCACCAGCCTCTCATCTTCCAAAAGGGGGCTGCATCACTGTATTGTTCCTACATTCTTAAAGCATGTCTGAACTTGTTCCTTCTGGAGTTCCTCTGAGGGAGTCCTATACAGAAATCTTATAATAAAACGAGGAAAACTGGTTAGTCTCTAAGGTGCTACAAAGTCTTCCTCATTTTATTTACGGATACAGACTAACACTGCTGCTAACCTTAAAGAAATCTTATTGTTCCATGTGCCGAAGTAAATACTTTAAATGAGGATATTATTGAGCAGACAGTATCCGTTCAAATACAGCACTCCACCACAGTACCTCTTTTGGGGCAAAGTGACAGTAGTCAACTTTCAAACTAACTTTTCAAGAAGCTGGCTGAAGCTACCTCTCTCCAGAAAGAGACTGATTTACCAAAGGGCCCATAGCAGCCATTCAAGAGGGGTGTTTAGCAAACGAGGAGACTGCACAATAAGCACAAGTTTAAAAATGGGAGTAAAATGTTATGTCCGAGTCACAACATAGGCACACAATGAACTACAATGGTAGCAACAGGAGTATTTTGGACCAGTGTTTAGCAGTGGAGGGCAGAGACCCTTTTGGGCTCCATAATCAACTGCCCTGTGCCCCAGCTAACAAACCCAGACTGCTAATGCAACTTCAAACACGCAATGAGAGCCCTCTCTTGAAGGAGCTGCCTCACTGAACTACTGTTGCCACAAGACAGTCGGGATGGGATGGGTGGGGGTGGTAGCCAAACGTTTAGGCCTGCCCCTGCAGTGCCAAACTGGCTGGGAAAGCGAAGCAGTGTCCTTTAAACAAGCACAAGCTTCTGTCCTCACAGGGCAAGATTTGCCTTCATGCAAAGAGGGGAGGGGATGCATTGTGGAGCTGTTATATAAAAGGTGGATTGAAGTGAAGAAAGTTTCACTCCTGTAGCATGGAGGTGGGTTTTCTGGGTGGCTCAGCAGGAGGAGAATACAGAATCAATCCTATCCATTAATATTAGTGAGATGGCAACCCAGTCATTACCCATTTTGTGTGTGAAAGAGACAGAGGAATAAGGATCATGCTAGCATGGGTGCATGTTCTGCAATCTAATTCAGTGGGCAGATCTTCCCCCATACTCTTGATGTACACCAAATTGAGAGACGTTAAGGGGATTCTTTCCATTGATCAAGCAGCATAATGAAGAGCAAGTTCACTTTGAAGATTCACTGACAGCAACTGTGCTTTCAGACACCAGCTTAGATACAGCTAACTGCAGGTATAAACAAACCACTAAGAAGGACCAATCACTGATGTGCCACGAGGAGGAAACCATATTCATGTAAAGGGATTTATGAGTAATTACACCGACACATACCCTGCTGTTTGGTGCAGTAGGATAGTACACATTACTCCACAGCCTGATTCAGTACCCAGCCAAGTGAGCCATACAAGTGTAGGTTTAGCCATTACTTATTACAAATCACTTAACTCGTAGCTTCCAAGTTTTGTACAGCACTATGCGTGACATTTAATGCAAGTTAGCTCATTTACATGTGTGCAGATAACTTGTCTGTAACCATAAACATCGGTTTTGAAAACAAAGTGTTGATTCAGTGACAGGGCAGGGAGTCAAGTGGACACCAGATTTCCCTTGCAACATTCCTCTGCCTGGCCAGGGAGCAAATGTGGGAAGGGGTGTGTACCCCACTTAAGAGACGGGCAGGGCAAGGTCTGTGGGAAGCCTCAGGTAATCAAAGGACTGGAGTGGGAACAATTTCTGGGTGGAAGGGAAGCATGGCCCAGCAGTAACAGTGCTAACCTGGGAATCCGGAGACATCTTCAATTGTCTGCTTTTCCATAGACTTCCTCTGTGACCTCAGGCACGTCACTTCGACTATGTCTACACTAGCTCTTTTGTGAGCATAATTTATGTCACTAAGGGGCTCTCTCCTGCCAGCATAAAACAGCTACAATTGCATCAGTACAGTGTGGGCCCAGCTGTAAGATCTCTAGTGTAGACATGGCCTTAGTCTCTATGAGCCTCAATTCCCCATTTGTAAAATGAGGATAATTGCATTGCCCTACTTCATGGGGATGATGATAACTACATTAGAAAAATCATGTAGCCCAACTACAGAGGAACGGTTCAAAAAGTACGGGAGGTGGCTGTTATGGAAAAATGGAACCCACCAATTACATACCCAGCAAAATAAACAGAGAACAAATAGGTTCAACAATAGCAGCCGTGTTAGTCTGTATCCGTAAAGAAAGCGAGGAATACTTGTAACACCTTAGAGGACTAACTAGTTTAGTTTATTTCAGCATAAGCTTTCGTGGGCTATAGCTCACTTCATCAGATCCGTATAGCCCACGAAAGCTTGTGCTGAAATAAACTAAACTAGTTAGTCCTCTAAGGTGTTACAAGTATTCCTCGCTTTCTTTAGAGAACAAATAGATACTTGGTTACCTTTATTCAATACTCATAGTACATTCACCTGCGAAAAGAACGAATACTATTACTAATAGGTATAGGTATAACTTCTAGATTTACTGATTGTTAGTGGTACTTAAATTACAGCATACTTGAAATCACAAATAGTTAATCACCCCTCTTTTTTGTTTTAACTTAATTTGCCATATCTTCCAGCTGCCATTTAAAAAAAATCAACATTAACAAAAACAAATTCCTGAAGAAACAGAACCGAGCACTATCCTGTAACTATGAATAAGGTCTCCCTGATTTTCGAGATACACAAGCATGCAATGCACACAAACAAATCCATCTCTAAAGCTTGTCACCTTTGCCCATCTGCCTAAGCACACTGCATTCACATTTAACCTTCTCTGTTTATTCTGTCACTGTCCTGGGCTTGATGCAGCCAATGCTGTACATTACTCAGACGCTTGGGAGCAGGTCAGATCTGTGTTCACTTTCTTACAATGTTACCAATGCGGATTAGAATGTCTATATGCCTGTGTTTCTGGGGCAAGTCTCTTACTTTACTGATTACTGAAACTGAAATGGCCCCAAGATGGAGCTCTGCTGTCAGCATCAGGTGCTGCTCTCCTGCCTTCCCCCTTAGCATGGGGGCGGGGGGGGGGGGTTAGAGAGATTGACCTAGACACACAGAGCCTGGCAACATCACTGCTCACACCCCACCCCCTGAATATTCCTCTGCGGGGAGAAAACAGAGCCAAACAGAAGCGAGAAATCTGCCTCCATCCCCACAAGTCACCCCGTGACATAT
Source organism: Sternotherus odoratus (assembly GCA_032164245.1). Classification (NCBI taxonomy): domain Eukaryota; kingdom Metazoa; phylum Chordata; order Testudines; family Kinosternidae; genus Sternotherus; species Sternotherus odoratus. The sequence goes on from JAVMKO010000003.1 coordinate 94,263,213, forward strand.
CTATGGGGAGGGGTGAGCAATGCCCTTGCATACTCCTCACAATTAAATAAATTAACAGGACCATTATTTGGATTAATTCATTAATACTTGTAACCTGTGATGATTCCTTAAGTTCTATTGCAACAAGTAAGTGTGATAGACAAAGAGAAAACTGGTATTTTGAGAGGGAAACTGAGGACAAGTCACTTCTTTTGAACTTCCCTGGAGTTTAGGATTATTGGTTACTAGAAGTAATTGTCTGTTTTTGTTTCCTCGGGGCAGCACATCTGCAAGACAGCAGCTCACTCCAGACAGGCCCAGGGACTGTGATATTTAAAAAAAAAAACACCCACCCACCCCTTTAAAACAACATGATTACAAAACTGTAGGAATTCTCTGAATACACATGTATACACACCCCTCTCATAAATGTAGTTTAAAAGGGTGTCATCTGTTACAGTAAAAGAGCTAAAAGTACAGACTCTTGTTTTCAGCTAAGGCTGTGACAACACTGACAGCATGTTGTCCAGTACACACTATTGCATGGGCTACTGAAAACCAATGTGCCAGGCACTGTACAAGCATAAGGAAGTATTGTTCTTGTCCCAGATAGATTTACATTATAAAAGTGACCAGCTTTCTTCTACTCTGGAAAAAACATCAGGTAAAAGCGTAAAGTAAAAGCCCACCACTTTAACTAGCAAGGACACGTTTTTAAAACAGGAACAAGGCTCCCCCTACTTCAACTCCAGATAAAGTAGATACAGAAGATTTCCTGTCACTGAAAAGCTTTTCAAATAGAAAAGCTAGGACTTAGGTTTGTTTCCCTGTCTCTGCTTCTGGGCAATGTACAGGGGGTGTCTCTCAACTAAGACACTTGAGATCTCCAAGTAAGCTAAAAAAAATGAGCACACATCTTTGGATCCCAAAACACTTAAACACACTGTCATCACTCCTGCATATTTCCATCCACAAGTAGTTACAGTAAAAGTTACATTCTTCCCTATCAACATTTTTTCTGAAGAATGAACACAAAATGGCTAAGGTCGGATCTGAGGCCTCCAAGAACTTGTCTACACAAGTTGTAGTTGTACTGGTATAACCTCCCACATGGACAGTCTTATTCCAGAATAAGTGTTCACAAGCACCATACTAGTGTAACAATAGTGGTGTGATTACACCAATAAACTCCCCTGGTAACTAAGTGGACTCTATCCCAGATTGGTAGAGACTAAGCGTATGCTTCTACTGCACAGCTACCTCCGTCATCAGTACCCGGGTTGGCCTACCTTTGCAGCCACACTGCAAAGCTATAGCTCCCTGCTTCCACACAGGTGCCACACTCACTCATCTGAGGGTGCTAGGACTCCTGACATCATTTCCCACAGTTCTTAGGGCTGCAACTGAACCACCCTATGATTTTTTCCCCACAGTGAATAGTGGTAGAACTTGGCCATCCTTCTAAGCACACAGGGAAATTGCAGGAAAGCACTGGAGGATTATCAGCACTTGAGTGGTTTAGCCTGTGCCCACATTCAAAGTGAGCAGGTTACAGTTGGAGCACAAGCAGTACTTTGAATATCCTAGGAGGACCAATTACTCTTTGCATAAAAGCAACAACATCCTCGAGTGGGAGGATGTGTTTATCAACAGGAATCAGGTTAGGGACAACACCTAAGAGCATGGAGTTGATTCTGCAGTGAAGCCGTCAGAGTTAAATCCTCAATTCCTTGAAGTCAATGGTAAAACTCCCATCAGCCTCATCAGAACCAGAATTCACTCATCTGACCAGCCGTTCGATATCATATGTAAGATTGATTGTACCGAGGTCAACAACCCATCAGTTTCCAGTGAACAGGTGACCACACGACAACCAGCATGACCCTTTCTAGCAGTCTCCATAGTGATTCAAAGGGCCTACTGACCTAGACAATGAACTACTAAAGGCGGGCCCCAGAATGGGGTTGAGATAAGTTTGTGGGACAGTGCAGAAAAGCTTGCCAGTCACTCTGGACTTTTTCCTGTAAGCAGAGGAGAACAGTCTGAAGCACTGTCCTCACTAGGGCCAGTAAGCATGCTCCAAACAGTTTTCAAACACTGTAAGCAAACACAAAACCAATATGGTTTTCCACTATCGTTACAAACACTCAGAAACAGCACTGTAGACTTTCCAAAGAGTAGTCTTGACCATAGCTCAGAGAAAAATTCTGTGCACATTGAACAATGAAGTCATGACAAAGACATGTATAAAATATTGTTATTTTCAAACAAGTTTAGCTAGCTACCATGGTTCTGCTTGTACTGCATGCAGTGTCCAGCACTGTCTATTCAGCCCACTTTAATCACAAAAACATCTTTATATTAATACACTTGTCCAGGAGAATCATGGAGTATTAATCAGTCAACAAGAGGCAGCAAGTGACAATAACTCGTCTATATCAGTTGTTAGAATTTGATGACCAACAATAAGGCCATACGCATATTTATAGAAAACTGTGTGTGCCTAAATCCCATATTAAAATTCAATTTATATCCTGTAATATAAGCGTCTAGATCGTTTGTTCGCCTGTCAATAAATCCAAGTACAAAAGCCAGAAAACACACACTGGCCACGCTTCCAGCCCCCCGCTCCCGTCAGATTTGCTTAAACTAAGTGCCTCTACTGATACTTCTACTAAAAGTTTTGTTTGGTTGTTTTGTTAGATTTCTTTTAAAAGAAGAAAGGAATTCCAGAAGTTCTGCTCGAGAAGAATTAGAAGCTGATGAGGCTTTAGTAGTAAAGAAAACCTCTTTTACAGTCTCCTGTTACGCTTCCAAATGGGGTTACCCAGATTCAAATGGTTATTCTAAAGTGTATTAATCCTTGTCAAACAGGACTGCATCAGTATCTGTAAACCTGAATCCTCCACGGAGTACTGCCATCTCCCATTGCATCTATTTATATCATTTTTTCAGGATTCATCTCTATGCCATCACAGTTCTTTCTGAGTACAGGTAGAACAGAGCACCAAAACACAGGCAGTTTTTCCTCAGACAGTCCTGTCTGTTCAGCTATGCTGAAGATTATCTTAGCTACTGCTCAGTGGCACACATACTCAAATACTACAGGTATTCCTTTTATAATTTTGATAGGTATTGTTGCTATTTGTAAGCATTTTTTATTTTTATCAATTTTAATTTACCACAACTGTGAAAGTTTTGGCAAGTCAGAACTATTCAATGAGAGCAGACAAGGTGATTTAAAATATTTAACCTTCCTAAGCATGAACACACAAACTGTCAGCATCACATGTCAAAATATATGAAGTATCCTTAAATCAAATGCTAATAAATCATCAACCAACATTTTTCTTACTTTGCCTATCTATACACTTTGAATGAAATATTTTTAATCAGTTTGAGTGTACACAGTGAAGTTGATATTTACGGACATTTACTGATAAAAATCTAATCCTTCCAAACCTAGTTATAGGCTTGGAGGGTTTTTTTATGCATGCTGTAATTAGAAAACAATCCTAGAAAATTAAGCTTTGTAAGCTACAGTAGTCACAGGATAAAACTTAAAATATTAATCTTTGGTCAGAAATAAAATCTGACAGTGCTGGGCTGAAAGGCAGACTTATTCTGGATTAAAAATTAAATGTGAAACATTGTGCCAACATGGCTATTACCCAGTTATTTACAGGCTTTTAAGTGCCAATTCTGACATTCAGATGCAATGACAGAAGTTAACGTGTACCCATAAAGAAACATTTTTTTCCCCTGCTTATTTCCTTATTACAAAATTGTCATGCTTGGAGTGGTACCAGAAGGAGATTTCTGATGTGAAGCTAAGAGGTCAAATTCACACTGTGAAATTGGAAATCAACGACAGAGTCTTTAATTTATTCACTCCTATGAGCCTCTTCGTTTCAAAGCACACGTGTCTTAGTGTCAATCAGATGATTAAACTGCAACCAGGCCTTGATTATTCTGTACCATACTAATTAAGTGAAAGCCTAAGTAAAGAGTGACCTGTTAAAAGGAATAGACAAGCTAAACTAAATTATGCAAGAAAACAAACCAAGTTTACTTAAGGCATACAATAAAATCTTTTCAAATGATTAGCAAATTTATCCCTTTATCAAGTAAGGCAATAAACTTTCAATGCCAAGATAAAATGCGGGAGAGTCTAGTGAAGAGGAAAGAATGTGTTAGGTAAATATTCCATGTGACAAAACAAGACATATTTCATTAAAACAATGAACTCCTTTTAAATCAACACCACCAAAAGAAACAGATCTTTCTATGGAAGTTATTTGTGTTGTGAAGTTATGCATTACATCACATTTCTACAGCATTCTCTTTCATAGAGGATGCTTGACTGCCCTGTCAGCATAGGTGCTGTAGTGTTCTTACATGAGTTCAGACTCACAAATGCTGAAATTATCCATGTCATCCTATACCAAAACAGTAGCATGGCTTCCAAATCTGGGTCTTCAGACAAAGTAACCAAGAACTGACAACAGCTATGCAGCTTAATCAGCATTAAGATTCTTAGTGAGGGCTTCTGGTCAATGGGAAACTCTCCTCACAAGGACAATCATCATAGCTTCAAGTCAGCTTGAGGCCAACAAAACATTTTGATCCATCTTACTATATCCAATTCCATCTAACAAGTGAACCCTGCAATATATTGTATAAACTCTCAAAAAAGATGAAAATGATAGGTTGCAGGAAATGAAGCTCTCACCCAATTCTTAATCATTTTCCTCTCTGTGCGCCGTATTGCAACATACAACAGCAGCTCATAGAATACTCTATGATGTGACAAGAGTTCTGTCTTTAAGAAACAGATCATAAAGTAAATCAAACTAGAGCTGCCAGGATGTGACTGAGAAAAAAAAACAAAAAACCCAGACATTAACGCTTTAAAGCTGCCTTTCCAAAACAGTGTTGCCAAGGGGTTAGAGATGATCACACACAAAATCCAGAGTGATCACAAAGTTATGGCATCCTGCAGCTGCAAACACACAGAGCCCTGGCCTCTCTAGGCGCCTGCCTCCCCATCCTTCAGGGGGGGGGGGGGAAACTTGCCCATTTGTTCAGCTTTGAAGATACTCTGCACTCTTTTCAGATACAACAGCTAGACTAAAGCTTTCCACAGCAATGTCAACATGCTGATGAGGCCTCAAAATGGGGTGAGAAGCTTTGCTGGATAAATGAGAGAAATGGGTGGTATAGCCACAGAATATGGTGCTCATTTTGCCAATCCCAGGCTTAACACTAACTCCCATAGTTTCTCCATCTGTAAAATGGGGTAAATAATGCTTGCTTACTAGAGCTGGTTGCAGTTTTCCATCAAAATTATACAAACTCTATGCCTTTTGGGGGAATAATTTGCTTTGTTCAGAATTTTGCAAAAGGAGTCACAATACTTGCAAAAATTATTTGAACAAAACTACATTATTGATCATGCAAATAGACTGGGTGATATGACAAGTGGAAGGGACAAAGGGACTAAGCATTGGACAGAATTCAATTAAAGACACACACAAAGTACCATGCAGCTCTCAATCTCAACCCAAAGCAAAGTTATCCAGGTCAAAATGTACTCTTCCCCAAAAAGCAATACTATAACTTTGCTGGTTTCTGAACTATGGAGCTAGGAGGCCAAAGTCATGTAAGTGGATGGGAAATCTCCCAGCAAACTGCCAGGTTTCCAGCAGGATTGTGGAAATCCTGAACAAGCAGTGCCAAGCTCACACACGCTCATGGAAAATAACTTTTCCTGCCCGGGAGACGGACTGACTTGGAGTCAACATTAAACATCTCCTTCAAGTTGCAAAGCTGGGTCATTTTCTCAGCTCCTCGCCTCCCTTGGGGGCGGCTGAGTGGCTTCAAGCCCAACTGCTACTGTTTAGCCAGAAACTTCGGGAGCCCTGCGGCTCTAGCATGGGTGACTTAAGGAGCATTTCAGGGATCTTCAAGCGGATCGCCCCAGAGTCACGGTCCGCCCCCGACGGCCAACCACCAGCCACGGGCGCGTTGCACAGAGACCAGCAGGAGGCCAGAGCGGTGCAGCACGAGCACTTGTCCGTACAAAAGCAGGCGGCGGCGAGAACTACTTGCCACGAACTCCCCAGCAAGCCGCAAAACAACATGTCCGGAGGCGGAGCGGGTTTGCCCGCCGCAATCCCTAGAGGGGGCCGGTCCAGAGCCCGGGAGTTCGCGGGCAGGGAGCAGGCGAGGAGGGAGAGCGAGCGAGCGCTCGCCCGGCAGCTCCCCGCGTCCCCGGCAGAAGCAGGCGGGTGGCGGGACGCGGCGAGTCCCCTCCAAGCAGCTGCTCCCTTGCACAGAAACTTTGTGCCGCCAGCCGTGCGCGGGCCCCGGGGTTCCCCGGCGGAGTCGCTCTCTTACCTTTGGTCCAGTCCACGACTTGCCTGGGGCTCCACTTGGTGACGGGCTCCATGCTGGGCGCGCTCCCTCCGGGCTGAGCCGCGCCGCAAAGGTCCCTGCCGGGCAGCCTGCGCCAGCGGGACCCGCTCGCCCCAGCCACTTGTCCCGCGCTCCGGCCGCAGACTCCCCTTTCAAGCGCCCATCCCCGCGCCCGCAGCTCCGCCTGCCCCCGGCCGGCTCCTCCTCCACGTGCTTCTCCGCCGCGCGGCCCGGCGCCGCCCCCTGGCCTGTAGCGCCGCCCCCCGGCCCTCGGCCCGGCCTGTCTCCCCGCGGAGGCGGGCAGGGAGCGGCCGGCGGCTCAGACGCTCAGGTTGCGTCTGCGGCTGTTTCCAGCCCAAGCGGGGGCCGAAGTGAAACTCCGGAGACGCGAGCGGCCGGGTCGGCGCCCACGCGCCCTCCAGAGCCGCCTCGGGCCTCTGCACGGATGTGGAACCTCCAGAGGGGAGCGGCGCAGGGGCTGTGGCGTACTGACCCCTCCTGCCATATGCACAGTGGCCCAAAGCCAGTGAACCCCGCTGTCACCCTTGCATAGACTGGAACCTACTTCAAGTCCGGGCTGCACCACTCCCGGTTCCGGCACATTCGTTTTCTTCTTTAGCCAGTGGCCCCTGGGGTGGTTCTTTCCTTTTCCTGGGTCTCACTTTCCCTTAGAGGGCTTGAGGGATGTTTAATGTTTGGCAGGGCTGAGCAGCTGAGCCCTGGCCATTCTAGGTGTGTCACCTCCGTTATGAAAATAAAACCAGCGCTTGAGCCCGGACCCCTCTTCCATTACAAATTAAGCACTAGCCAGGATCCCGCAAGCAGCGAGGGGAGGACCCCTGTATGTAACTCAAATACTCGAGCTGAGATCTAAGGCTTACCTTGAGCCAGACCCATCTGGAGCAGAGTTCCAGTAAAGATTTTCACTCATAGGAGCCCCAGCATGCCCTGTGGGACAGAAATCTCATGCTCCAGAAAACAATCCATGAGAATTTAAGTGCCACCTAGGCCCCAAACAGGCAAAGACTTAACTCTTGTGCCTACCTGTATGCACTGGGAGTAGCACTATCAAAGTGGGACGGCCCCAAGTGAAACACGTTAAGTCTTTACGAAAGCAAGGCCCTAGAATGCACATCTCTCTCACTAGTGGGCTCAGATGTGCCTCCAGGGGAGAAGAGACTCTTTAGTAAAATAAGATGTATGGTCTTGATCCTGCAAACACTTATGCACATGCTCAATTTGAGCAGAGTAGAGTTATTTGGAACATTTACAATCAGTCACAGTTTCAATAACAAAAAGGAGGCAAAATAATTCTTATGATTTTTTTCACAGATTTCAAACCTCTTTCCCTCACCTCTCCAATTTCCCCCTCGGTCTACTATTCACCCATGTTCAACACTCTGAGGCTATCTACACTTAAAGCAGTGGCACCACTGTAGAGCTGCTTAGGGAAGATGTTTCTCCCACTGGTGTAGATACTCTACCTCCCGGAGATGTTCTAGCTATGTTGATAGGAGAAGCCCTCCCTTCTACATAGTGCTGTCTATGTTGGGAGTTAAGTCAATATAACTACATTTTATAGTGCTAGCATAAGTTGGTAGTGTAGACCAAGCCTCCTTTTTTCTGAAGGGTAGTATTTACAGAAGGAACAGCACTATGTTATGGCCCATTGAATAAGAATTATATAGTAGAACATCAGAATGACAAATACCAGAGTTACGAACTGACCAGTCAACCAGACACCTCATTTGGAACTGGAAGTACACAATCAGGCAGCAGCAGAGACCAAAAAAGAAAAAGAAAAGCAAATATAGTACAGGTCTGTGTTAAATATAAGCTTCTACAAAATAAAGGGAAAGCTTAATAAAAAAGATCTCACAAGATAAGGAAACTGTTTATGTGCTTATTTCATTTAAATTATGGTGGTTAAAAGCATTTTTTTTCTGCATAGAAAAGTATCAAAACTACATTAAGTTAATATTCAGCTATAAATTTTTGGAAGAACAACCATACATTTTTGTTCAGAGTTAACATTTCAGAATTACGAACAACCTCTCTTCCCAAGGTGTTCGTAACTCTGAGGTTCTACTGCATTACAGCTGGTCAAAAACTGGAATTCCCATTCCATGGAAAATTCTGAAATTTCAAAAAAACTTCCTTTCCAAAATGGAAAAAAAAATTCCCATGGAACAGGAATTCCAATTTTTATTTTTAAGAAAAAAATTCAAAAGGGGATTTCATTTTGTATTTCTCTAAACACTTCTGAAGTTCCTCAAGCTGCTTGGCGTTCCAGGAGCCTGCTTTATTGGGAACCCAGACAGCTTGGGAGCTAAGATTTTTGGGGCTGCCAAGAAGCCAGAATCTTGAAAGATCTAGAACCCCTGACAGGCTGCCCAGAGCCAGATAGGCTGCTGAAGAGCAGGATGGCCTCAGAGGTGAGAATGATTTTCCAATGGAAAATCTAAATTGTCTGGCAAAATTGAAATTTTCTTGTGGAAAATTTTGATTAGGCAGAAAGTTAATTTTTCCTTTGGAAAATAATTCTGACAGAAAATTGCCCTAACCAGCTCCATATTGTGTCCTGCCACAGAACCTGGACAAATCAAAAAAGTCAGTTTCCCCAGCAAGGAGCAAATGTACAGGTAATGATTTTAGGCTCGAGAGAGAGTGCAGCTGCAGCACACTTTTGTGCTTTCCCAGAAGTTGATTATGGGGTGAGGCTGCAATGCAGGAAAAGTCTGACTTCTGCAGAACGCTCAGGTTAGAAAAAAAGGTCACCCAGTATTAAGGCATAAAAGCTTTTGAGAACCCACTCAATAATTTGGGAAATGAAGAACCCTTGGCACAGGAAATTAGGGCCCATTCCTCAAAGAAAAAGAAGTAGTTGTCTGTGTCAATAAGAGGGAGTTTGGTCTAGTGTTTAAAGCTGGAGATCTAAATTCTGCTTCTGGTCCTATTATAGACTAACTTGATTCCTGATGTTGGGTGAGTTACTCATCTTTGCTTCAGTTCTCCCATCAGTGATAATATCAAAACAACTGGGGCATTACTGGGGCATTATGTGGTTTAATTCATCCATGTTTTAGAACATTTTGAGCATTTTGAATCCTTTTATGGAAAGAATTAGAGATGCAAAGAAGTATTATATTCTAACATATTCGGTCAGGTAGTTACTTTAAATTTTTGGACTGAGACTATTCCAGCAAAACAGTTAATCTTTAACATTTAATCCTTTTACATTAAATGGAATAGCAATTATCTGATACAATGGAATCAGAGAACATAGAATGGGACTAGAGATAGAAATGGTTGAAAAAGTATTTGGAAATTGTGTTTTAAACTGAAATTTCTTGCGCAGGGCCTCCAACATGGGTACTCGCTCTGAAAACAATTTCAGTTGCCCTGTTCCAAAATATATCATCAAGCAAGGATTTGCTGTACCATAAGGATTTTTACAGGGGCATTGTAGTGAGCAGAAGATTATTGTGACGGCAACCGTTAGGGGGCGCAGTTACGCTTCTACGTCATCTCCAGGGTAACGTATAATTAAGGTTATCAGCATGAGAATGGCCTTGTGTTCCTGTTATCTCGTGTGTGTCTGAGAACAGCTTCTCAACTGTGTGAGCTGTTTACCCTGTCTGTGTGAGAACGAGTGTGTGTGAAACTAAACAGGTAAACTGAGGCAGGACAGCGTATAATCAACAAGTGCAGAACAGCGTGTAATTATCAGGTGCTTGCTGCTTGCTATTTATGAGATATGTGTATGTATGAGATGCAAATGTGTGGGTGTATTTAATCCCACGTTTGTGTCCCTTCCCCCCCCCCCCCCCGGGCTTCTCCCCTGGGCATTGCTTGGATGTGCCAGGGCCTCCTTATCGCGGCTGTGCTGACCAGGGCCTCCAGCATGGTGATGCCATGACCTTCAATAAACTCACCACTTGCCATCTAGCCACTGTGTGTGAGCCTTGTTTCTACGGGACTCCCGAGGGTACCCTGCAACAGGCATAATTTGAGGAAATGGAGGAATTTAATTCCAAGCCATGCAAGATCAGTAGTTGCAGTAAACATTGTAAGGAATGCCATACATTCCACCCACCCTGTAACTGGGGAATTCACACAGGTTAGCAATTGGGTGGAAATTATTTTTCATCTTTGGAAACAATGATTTATTTTTATGTTTGCAGTCTGTCTCTCGACCCTTACCTCTACTTCTTGGTTGATGGCATAAATTGGGGACATTGATGGTATGTGAGGAAGAGCATCCTTAACCACCTGGCATATTATTAATTATTATTATATATTATTTAATATTATATCGCAGTAGTGCCTAAGCCACAATTTGGCTGAGCCCAGTCATGCAAGGTAATTACTGCAGTGGCTGATGTCCACACTATCCTCCTTCTGTTGGTGGTGCACATCCTGACCAGGAGCACTTCCAAGGACTGAAGAGGGGCAATGTGGGAATCTCTTAGTGAGGGCCAGGGCTCTAAGCTTCACACAGCTCCCCGCCCATAAACCAGCTGTACCCCAGGCTTCTTGCCTCCCCGCTCCCAGCTGGGAATGGGGTGAAGCTGCCAGGGGTGTCACACCTCTGGCAGGGAGATCCACACCTGGACCATGGGGAGGGGCAGTAGGGCTCCCAGTGGGGAGCCCGGGCAGCAGCCCAAGTCAGGAGCCCAGATGGCAGCCCGGCTTGGAACAGAGACGGGGCAGCAACCCAGCTCGGGAGCCAGAAACCGACTTTCTTGTCAATTTCACAGATCCAGCAGAGCCATGAAACTGAAAAGATAGTCAATGTAAGGAACACGGTATCTACATAGAGATATCTGGCTTCAAGATTAAGCTTGATGAGTTTATGGAGAAGATGGTATGATGGGATAGCCTCATTCTGGCAATTAATTGATCTTTGACTATGAGTGGTAAATATGCCCAATGGCCTGTGTTGGGATATTAGATGGGGTGGGATCTGAGTTACGATAGAGAATTCTTTCCTGGATTTCTGGCTGGTGAGTCTTGCCCACATGCTCAGGGTTCAGCTGATCGCCATATTTGGGGTTGGGAAGGAATTTTCCTTCAGGGCAGATTGGCAGAGGCCCTGGGGTTTTTTTTGTCTTCCTCTACAGCGCCGTGGGGCATGGATCACTTGCTGGAGTATTCTCTGTACCTTGAAGTCTTTTTTAAACCATGATTTGAGGACTTCAGCCATAGGTTAGAGGTTTATTGCAGGCGTGTGTGGGTGAGATTCTGTGTCCTGTGTTGCAGGAGGTCAGACTAGATGATCATAATGGTCCCTTCTGACCTTAAAGTCTATGATTCTAAGTTTAGGAACCCCTGGCTCCGAGCATCTTCACTATAGCGCACGGTGGCACAGCTGTCGTGGAGACTTCCCCAAACTCTGAGTGTTATTTGCAAGGTGGAGCAGATTGCTTAGCATAAGTAGTTAACAGATATTTCAAGGGACCATTCCAGGTGACATGTCCCATTAACATATCTGTCATAAGGAGGAAAGAAGGAGAGGCTGGAAAGCAGATGGGGGGATTGGCGTGTATAGATTGTTGTAATAGGCCATAAATCCAGTGTCAGTCCATGATTTTTAGTGTCTGGCAAAGTTATACATTTAAGCTCCCAGGCTCATCTTTTGAAAGTGTTGTGCAAGTTTCCTTTGAGGATGAGAACTGATCACCTTGGGTGAATGCTTTTAACAAAGCAATCACTCTATATCTAACCTATCAGACCTGATCCTCAAAGGAAACCTGCAAAACGCTTTCAAAAGACAAGCCTAGGAGCTTAAATTTATAACTTTGCTGGACACTAAAAATCATGGAGTGAATAGAGACACTGGATTTATGGCCTATTACAACAATCTACAACTCCTCTCCCACAACTGCTTTCCCTCCCTCTTATTTCCTCCTTTATTCACTCACCCCCTTTATTTCCTCCCTATGATAGGTGGGGTGTTAACAGGCCACTTCATCTTGAATGGTCCCTTGAAATATGTGTTAACTACTTATGCTGAACAATTTGTTCCACCTTGTGAGGCTCTGGGTAAGGGCATGTCTACACCACAAAATTAAGCGACAAAGAGTCTTGTAGCACTTAAGCTCATGATCCCTAAAATCTGTTAGTCTAGACACTTACATAGTTAGGTCGACGTAAGGTGCCTTGCGTCGACCTAACTCTAAAGTGTAGAACAGGCCTAAGTTTCCCAGACCCGAAGAAGAGCTCTATGTGTCTCAAAAGCTTGTCAGTCTCAATAAGTGGGTCCAGTAAAATATATTACCTCACCACTTTTTCTTCACAATGGTTAAGCAGCTGACACACTGGGCCCACTGTCTATCATGCTGTCCAATAATGTCGTCCCCACTCTCCACTCCCCTTCCCCAATCTATCTTACTGTATCCATCTGTTGTCTCTTGTCAGATATTTACACTGAAAGATGTTTGGGACAGGGACGGTCTCTTTGTTCTGTGTTTGGGTAGCACCTAGCCCATAGGATTGTGGTCCATGACTGGGGCTTTCAGACACTACTGCAACAGTGTGCAACAGTATGCAAGTGAACAGATACATATACATACAGCCTGCTGCAGCTTCTGTTGAGGCTTATAGATGGATAAAGCATTTTAGAAATACAGCTTTGAAAAACGGAAACAACATGAAGTTAAGACTTTTGAGTGAGAGGAGAGGGAAAACAATATATATATGTATATATATTATATACACACCCACATACACAAACACACTAAAACCCTCTCAATATTAATTATTTTTCACGTAGAGCACCATTATTTTGCTCCGTTTTTTGGTTAGGTTGTGGTTAATTTATTTGCTATTCAGTCTGTGAACCATGTGCCTGTCAGTTAGTCTCCAGGCACTTTGGAAAGACTACAATGCAATTCGTTAAAATCCATGTACTGGTACAGTACAAAAGCCAGAAGTTTACAGATGCCCCATAGTACCTATGCCATTCAAATTTAAACAACAACAAGAAAGCAACTCTCTCCTAACCAGCTCACCTCAGGCAAACGACTAAATAAACAGATGGGGCTTGCTGTGTCCGTTTAGCAGTTTAACAATGGGTTACGTAAAATGATTCTGTATTGTCTACACACAGGTGCTGAGCTCCCCAGATTGTAAGAAGAAAAGCAAATGATTCTCTCTGTTGGCTTTAGAGCAGTCATCTGGTGAGCAGCATCTCCTTTGTCATCAATTTTGGGCCCAATCCCACTTGGATAATCCCACCCCACCCCTGGTTTAAGGCATACACATCATAGAATCTCAGAGTTGGAAGGGACCTCAGGAGATCATCTAGTCCAACCCCCTGCTCAAAGCAGGACCAATCCCATTTTTGCCCCATATCCCTAAATGGCCCCTCAAGGATTGAATTCACAACTGTGGGTTTAGCAGGCCAATGCTCAAATCACTGAGCTATCCCTCCCCCCCACATCAGGTCCTTTATCAGTGGACTAGCAAGGTGGTTGTAAGAGATTTTCTTCCCCACTCTAAACTCTAGGGTAAAGATGTGGGGATCTCGCATATGGAAGACCAATTAACTCCAAGCTACTTTTCCCAGCCTAGGTTAAATCTTTTCCCCCAAAACCCAAAACTTCTCCAGTTGGGGCTTGGAAACCACTGCCACCATTAATGTGAGTACCCCAAAACTATGCGGTGGGGCACATTAAAACCCCGATAGTAACACCCCCTTCCCCTTGCTACCTGGGAGAGATTGAGAACACAGACTCCGATCCAAAGCTAGGATCCCTCCAATAGAATTAACAGACAATTCTTATATATATATAAAAAGGTTTAATAGAGAAAAGAGAAAAGCATACAACTTACACAGACTTCACAGATACTCAGTTTCCTAGCCTTAACCCCTCCCTTGGGATTTCTGTCCCTGATGAGGTTAAAGACACCATAGATCGATTACAAGCTTATACAATTAACAATTTCACTTACTGCCAGGCTGACTTAGAAACTTATCAAGGGATGAGTAGAAAGGTGATTCATTACCCCAGAGCCGGGGAGAAGATGGAGACAGGCCGAGTGCCCGGGAAAAAGTGAAACTAACTCCTTTGTCTCTCGGAATTTGCATCCTCGAAACGTCATTCCCTCTTCTGCTTCAGGTTAACCCTTCACAGGTAAAACAGTAATTCTAAGGCACTTCATACTTATGACAGTGGTGCATTCCTGTGTGTTCCTCACTGGTATATCTGACCATTTTTTTAAATGGCTGATTTAGCGTTCTTAGACAAAATGTGTTGATTCTGTATCTGTGTGATATACTGTACCTGCTTACCCTCAGGTCACCGAAGGAGGCCCTCTAGGACCTCATTTGGGGCAGAGGCAGAGAGGCCATAACTTGTCTCCTGTTTCTTACATGGATCCATTTCTGAGTTGCTTACCTGGGTTTCTTCGGTTTAAACCCAGACAGGAACTGTGTATTAAACTGCTTTTTCTACAATTGCATCATCTCACTCTCCTCTCCCCTTAAAACAAGGTCCACGGATAAGTGACTGTCATGATGTAATTAGCTGGTATGATTAGATGAACTGCTATTTGTCTAATCATGGATCTGTTTAAAATACTTGCTGCACTAGGAGAAGGGGAAAATCAGTTTTACCAGCTTTCTTCGTGTCCATCAATGCCTACATAAAAAATAGCATTGCCCCTTGGCATGACTTCAGATGCTGCATTTTACTGGACATCTTTAATGCCAATATGTTGTCTGACATGACTGTGTTGTCAGTAAACATGTTTGTGCTCTTTCTTTGCTGACATCTGGTATATTCATGGAGGATGGAGTTCAATCCTCTTCTGATGGCCAGAACAAGGGCTGTTCAATTATATGAATTTCACTCAAAATACATCACACTGATTTCATTCAAACATGCCGTTGCTGTCTCCCTCCAGACCTCATTCACAAAAGTTTTTCCACAATGACAGATGATTGAAAGCCGCATTTCCCAGGGACATCAACCCAGCGACTATATTTGAAAATGTGGGCTTGCAAGCATTTGCAAGTATAGTGTGGGTGCAGATCAGCTAACCATAGAGAACTAATTACCCAATTTGTATGCTCTGCTATTGCATGTGAAAATATGGGGATTTTGAACATGCAAATAATCACACTTGCAAATTTACACCATTTACAATTTTTTCCAAACATTCCCTCCTTGTTTATATAATTTAAAAGTTATGTTTAATCTCAGTCCAGTAAGGTTTAATTTAAACTGTATTCTCTCAACAGATACATTATTTGCGTAATTACTGTAATTAGTATTTATAGCACCTTTAGGGCTAGACTGACCCTAGCCGTAAGGTGACTGTGTAGGAGAGTATGAGGGAATAAGGACACCCTGCTGCATTATGGCTTTTGGACTGAAGCTTTGGGTGTGGGAAAGAGTCATATGGGAGTGACACCCTTGTAGACTGTGTGCCCACAGCGTTTTTGAATGCCTGGTGTATCAGGCTGCTGTGATACACAGTATTCTCACAAATCCTCAGGGGTCCCCTTACCGTGAATGGGTCTGGAATCTTGAGTCCCAGCCATCGAATGCCTAACACTCCAATCCATAAACACTTGTTCAGGAAGGTTCTCAATAGTGCATCGCTATGGCTCCATTCCCTCCTCCACACAGCCAGCAGATTGGTCAAATGCACCCTTAAAAGGGATGAAAAAATGTCATACAGGGGAGCAGGGGAGGAATTGTGTGAGTGTCCGAATCACCATCCTTCATGGTGCTGTTCCAGAGGTGATACACCTATGGCTGTCCTATACTCAGGGCTGAGACTGAATATAGTTCTAATCTGCAAACCCCTGATGGGGGAAATCAGATTCCTGTAGGTGGAGTCCCAACAAAATCAGTGAGGTTCTACATGGGTGTAAGACTTAGTCTGCACAGATGCAATTGCAGGATCGGGACTTAGATCTCAAAATCCTGTTTCAGGAGTAGGTAAGCCTTATTATCCCTGTTTAGAGGTGTGGGAAACTGTTTTATTGCAGTGTAGACATACTTAACCTTAAAGGTTAAGTGACTACCCTAGCACCACACATCAAATTTAAAAAGCGTAAATGCTTTCAGTTCAAGGCACAGGAAAGTTATTCTTACTGGAATTTTTTTTTAAAAAAAGGCAGCATATTACAATGTGTATCTTTGCACGTAGGAGTTGTTTGACCTTATCCTGTTTGTTCCTTCAGCAAATCTTTGTTTTAGAGAGCTTCATTGTATTTTACTGCATGTGTCTAAAGGGTTTACGTATTTATTCATGTGGGATTCGCAGTGTACCATAAATATTGGCAAACGTCGAACACCAGAAAAATAGAAATCATGTGCCTCCCTTTGTCATCAGTGATTATCATGAGGGAATGATTTCCCTGAACATGTGCCATTCACACTGAAGAAAGTTATTTATTACTCCTCCTCCTCATAACAACATCAACAAAACAATAGTTTAGCATTTATATAGAGCTTTTCATTGCCTTACTCATTCAGATAATCCCAGTGAAATCATGGGACCACTAACAGAATAAGAATAGGATTTAACCCTAATTAACTAGCTTTTACAATGACCCTTTGTGGTAGGTAAGTATTTGAAACCTCACTTTACTGATTGGGAAATTTAAGAGAGAGCGATTAAGTGACTCACGGTGAATCAGCCTCAGAACTGGGATTGGTCCTAGGAAAAAACTAGCATGTGATCATGTCATTAAGGACTATATCATAATACTTTTATACAAGGGGGACAAATCAAGATTATGTGCATTTATATCCAACTCCTACCTTGATATCTGAAATCGTCAAATGTTCTGTTGGTGAAGAGTTTTGTATATGTGCTCCAGTATGAAGATGTTAACGTTCCACACTGCATGCAATAGGTGTTTTGTCTGCACTTTGAATATGGAGTATTCCATTGGAATTATTTTCCTTTTGAGGTTCAGAAGAATATCCCGGACTGCTCTGGGGCTGGTTTGTGATGTATCACAAGCTTCAGTAAAGGGAGTGTGGCCATGTTTTCCCTGTGCCCCAGAGTTCCCAACCTACCATTTCAGCCCTTTAGGAGCAGGTGTAATTTAGAACAATTTGAGGGTTATTAATCTAAATTGTACTGGGGGACTGGCCTATCCCACAGCCAGCCCAGCATTGGGGAGTGCAAAAGTCACCTTTGTGTCCTTTCTTCCCATGATGCAATTTGTACTACATGGCCACAGCTGAGAATTTTAACTCACGGTGTTATGGGTGGAATGTTACCAGTGAAATGAAATTGATCAAAATGTATGCAGTCATTTCACTTTAAGTGCTGAATCTAAAATTGTTTAGTTATAAAGCTATGAAATTTCTTTCTGCAAGACCAAAATATACATGATTAACATAATTAACAAAACTAACAAAGACTCAAAATGTTAATATAAAGGGTTTTTCCATAGGCTAAATATTGAATGCAATGAAGAGAGGGGGGGGGGGCGCTATTAGACTGACCCTTTGGCTGGCAGCATCAGGATCTCTTGAGCTCTAATCCCAGTTTTGACACTGACTCCCCTGATAGACTGATATAAATATAAGTAAGTATAAATCACTTACCCTGTGCACTTCAGTTTCCCCATGTCTGAAATGGGGTTAATAATACTTACCTCAGCTCACCTGTTTGAAAATTAACTAGTTGATGTTTGTAAAATGCTCTGAAGAGGACTAAGTGTTATGTGTTGTGATTTCAAAGTAGAGATGGGCCAGACTTTTTCTTGCCTTTGCTAAATTAGTTTCATTTTCTGTGGGTTTACATTCGATCATAAAACTACATTTATTACCATGAAGAGAACAGTAATTATGAGTGTGCCATCAATAACCACAGTAATCTAGTGTGCTGGTTATCAAAAGCTCTTGATGGAACTACCAGGCTCTTCAGTGAGAGTATTGTTTTCAATCAGTCTGTTTCATGGTACCTATTTCCTAAGGATTTCACTGCAGTCTGGATCAGGTAGGTCTTCCTAGTTTTCTTAATAGAGGTTTCAGTCAGCAGGCTCACAACTCAATCTCCCGGTTGTGAATTTTGGGACTTGCTTGCTGCTATGGCTGTTTGTAGGTACATTGGCTGCTGATACTTTGCAAAACACAGCTAAAAATATGGAGGGCCTCCTGCAGTTCTTACTCAAGGTGAAAGCCCCTTGACTCTGATGGGAAATTGCCTTAGTAAAAGTGCAGAAATGGACTCTGCCTTATAATCTATTTACATTGCTTAACTCTGAGTTATTTTAGAAAGTCAGTCTCAAAGCACGGAGCAGAAAACACTTTCTTTTATAAGTTTTGTACTTATATAGCATTGTTCATGCAAGGATCTCAGCATTGTTTACAACTAACAAAGCCTCCCAGCATCCCTCAGTGGTGCTTAAATACAAAGTATATTTTACAGCTGGGTAAGAGGCAGCACAGAATCATTTGCCTGCCTGTCAGTATCAGCCTTAAATAGAAGCCTAGGGCGAAATTCTGACCCCATTGAAGTTAGTGAGAGTGTTGCCATTGATTTCACTGGGGCCAGGATTTCACACCATAGTCTTGACCCTCAGTTGTTTGACCTTGCCCTTGGACCATACATAAGAATACCTAGAGCAGAGCCTCTCATCATGGCCAGTTTCCTCAACTCCAGAAGAATGTCCCTGAATGATAAAGAGCGGTCAGAGACTTAACACAAGCAAAGCGATGCTTATGCTGGAAGAGAGGAAGAAACACCTTGAGAACATAGCAGAAGCCAGGCCCACTCCATCTGTCAGGGATATCTGTCCAGCGATCATTTATCAGAGTGGTGCACAAACATCAACTCACACTCAACTCTGTCTTTAGACCCAGTGTCTCCAAGAGGTGAAGCACAGATAGCAGAACACTGGAGGCAGAGAGAGGGAGTATCTTTAGGCCACTTTTGCACCCTCCAAATTATTATCTATTTCAGGAGCTGAAACAGGCTCCAGCATAATTTAGGAAGCCCAGGGGGCTACTCAAGACATCTCTTGGTGTTGCCTATGCATGCCACACAAGCCAGAATGGCAACATCAGCACGTGCTACAGCCTAACCCTTACTGACAAACACCACAGATTACAGCAGTGACCAGAAATGCCTTCTGCCATCTCTAGCTGGTCTGTTTTCTTTTTTCACTCAGAGGAAGACCTCAGGAATAAGTCTCATTAATGGGAGAGCAGAGAGGATAATCTAACCTAGAGAGAGCGCGGATGGTTGTTTAATTCTTGTATTTGTGCCTAGATGGTCTGGTGATGGCAGCACTAGAAATAGATAGATTTTTAAAGTTATATGGGAGTTTGCTTTCAAAAATACTGCAGAATTATTCTCTTCACCTCCTCTTCCCCCCACACTCCTCCAAGTATATATATTTCTTCTTCCTCTTCTTCTGGAGGGGATAAACAAGCTAGGCAAGCAAACATTTTAATTCAGATGCCTGTCTTTCTTACTATTATACATTTGTTTCCAGACTCTAGTATCTTGGAACACAAGATAGTTGTGAGGAAACTCTTAATTATTTCCACTGGGGCTTTACGTGGAAATATAAAAGTTAGTTGTGAGGATGGGGGTGGATTCAAACATAAAACAGGAAATATTTCAACTGCCTATTTAAAACAAACCCCAAATATTCAGAGCAGCTGTTTTCCTGCACTGACTCACATGGTTTGTGTGTTTTAAGCGTAATCGAGATCGCAAGACACACATATTACAACGGATTACTGCAGCCAAACAATGCAGTATCACCAAGAACAGAAGCCCCCGCTAGTTTATAAACAGTTTACCTAGACGTCAGCAAACACTACAAAAGGCAAATCCACAGCTCTTATAATAATACTTTGTACTTCTACAGTGTCTCTCAAACCATGTTGCAAACATTAATGAATTGTCTCTCTAATTACATGTGGCCCTGTGGGTAAGACATTGAACTGGGACTCCGTTCCTTGCTCTGTCAGTTATCCTCCCAGTCTCTGGACAAACTGCTAAGACCCCAATTCTAAAACATCTTACACACTTACTTAACTTTAGGTCTGACAGGAGGTCCATTAATTTCAATGGGAAGCATGTGTCCAAGGGTATGTCTACATTACAATTAGACACCCACGACTGACCCATGCTAGCTGACTCAAGCTAAAAGGCTCAGGCTAAGGGGCAGTTTATTTGAAGTGTAGATATGCTCTCTGGGACCATCCCACCTTGTAGGGTCTTACAGCACCGAAGCGAAAGCATCTAGATTTCAATGAAACAGCCCCTTGGCCCAAGCCCTTCGAGCCTAAGTCAGCTAGCACAGACTAGCTGCAGGTTTTTAATTTCAGTGTAGACATACCCTAAGGGCAGATCAATATAATTTATATCTCAGGGGTGTGAAAAAGCATACACACCCCCTCTGAGCGATACAAGATTTGCACTGTCACCATACTGCAGCAAAAAAACTTCAAGACCAGACTGCAAAGAGAGACTGCAGAGCTGCAATTCATTTGCAAATTTAACACAATCAATCTGGGACTGAACAAAGACCTTGAGTGGCTTGCTAATTACAAAAATAGCTTCTCCTCCCTCCGAGTTCACGCCTTCAATTCAGCTGCTAGAAGAATATCTCACCCTCCCTGATTTGAGATAACAAGCTGGTTCAGCCTGATTGGACTAACCTTGTTACCCCCTACCTGATTCCTGATTATTTATCTATACCTGCCTCTGGACACTTCCACTTCTTGGATCCGACGAAGTGGGTATTAGCCCACGAAAGCTTATGCTTCAAAACTTTATAGTTAGTCTTTAAGGTGCCACAGGACTCTTTGTTACCTCAATAATTTTACTGTATGTTTTTCACAGATTTTTCCAGCTTCTTCTTGCTTTTGCATAAGAGCCAGTTCTTTCCTTATTTCAAATCTAAAACACAAAGTGAAACTCTTACTGAGGAAGTCCATGCAGACAGACAGGAAAGAAAGGTCTCACAGTCTATCTGTGAACTGGAACTGGCTTGCACAGCTCTGTGGATTTGGACCAAAGAGTAAGACGGTCAGTTGAATCAATGACTACTTTGAGAGCAATAAAAGTCACAAACAATTGTTGGTTCATTCTTTGGGAGTCCCTATTAATCATATAAGAAAGGGTAAAGCAATTATCTGAAGTACAATAATCCCTCTTGAAACTATCTACTCTTCAAAGATAGGTTTACTGTCTCCCCTCAGGACAGTAATTTTCATAACAGAAATCTGGCAAAAAAAACTTTGGAAACTACTTCCAGTAAACATATACGTCTACAAGTCTTCCCTGTCTATACCTATGCAGCGATAATTATATTTCCTTTCCAGCTTAGAAGAATTGTTTCAAATATGATAATATAATTAAAAAACTGAACAACAGACAAGGAGTCCACCAGACAAGGAAAGAATTATACACTTGTGCAGGAATCGAGTTCAGGCCAGGAGCTTTCTCTTCCTTTGTGTAAAAACCACAGCAGTAACTTCCCTCTCAGTAACAGAATCCTCAGAACTAAACTACATACAAGACGTAAAGGAAAAATCGCAGGACAGGAATAGGTCAAGAACATCGAAAACAGCTTAATAATGGGAGATCCAATAGGCAGACATTTCAGCATCACCATCAACTGTGTGTGCATTGTTTATGCCTGAGGCCATAAGGAGACAAAATTGTTTGAAGTCCTTGGCTTCTTGTGTGTGTGTAATATGTCTGTAGTATGTATTATTGCAGCACAGCCAGACAACAGACTTTTATTCTTTCCAAGAGCCACCAGAGATTGGCAGAATTGTTTTAATATTTAAAACATGGGATGTCTGGCATCTCTAGTGTATCAGTCTTTACACAACTACTGCCGTGGTCAGCAATAAGCAAGAGTCAAAGTTGTGGTTCAATACATGAGTTTCTGGCTCTTTCACATTAACAGAACCACACAGACCTTTATTGGTTGGGGGCTATTTTTGCATGCGTGATGAAATTCACTTTTTAAAAAAGTGACAAAATACATGTTCAGAAAAGGGACAGAGTTCAAGACTTAAAAGCCTCTTCATATCCCCAGAATGGGTCCAGCATGGAGGTGAAGTCTAAACTGCAATGGGCTTTGGAACAGGCCCCAAAGTTTTTCCCACGCTGCATTGCCAACGTGCCTCAACCACGTTCTGGCTGGACCACCTATTTGTGAGAGTATAGTATACGCGAAGATAGAGAGCACCGGAAAACAGAGAGAGTATTGGTATTAGTCTTTGCATTCATTCCATTTGTGGCAGTTTCAGGAGATCGGCCAACTCAGCTGGAAGGTTCCTGAGGGACATTTATCTACAGCGCAACTTTAGGAGAACAAATCAGCACAATTTTCACTTGGCTTTGGATAGACACTTGTCTTTTATAAAAGATGTTAGTAGTGCTATTGGGGAATGTTTATCTTGTGCAGCTATTAAATATCTTCTCTCTCTCCTGAACATGTAATTTGCTATATTATTTAATTATAGGTCTAACACTCTTGTGCACACACAGTTTTAAGGCTGGGACAGCCTTAGAGTGAGATTTTCAATAAGTAAGTGTGGAACATAAGTTCTATTGAACAGCAACAGGAATTGAGCTCCTAAATTCTTTAGGGGCTTTTGAACATCATCCCCTTAATGTGCACTGACTGTTTTGCTTTCTCATGTTGATATATTTATTACATGCATTTCTTTGCCATTTCTCAACAACTCTGCTGAGGCTCCTTAAGCATTTTCCACACAACTTTACAGGAAGTCTAAGTTGGTTTTCTTTAGTTTTTCTATGTTTCTTTAAGATCTTTTCTGGAGCTTGCTCCCAAAAGAGATATCAATAGTACATAAACAAGGGTCCAACTTTCAAAAGGTACCATGACTTAATTTAGAGTCATGGAACTCTGCAAACCTTGCCCCAAAGTTTTAATATCAGATGTAAGAAAACTATGCAAACACAAGACTCCTTGCTTGTGCAGATTTCTGGGGGTTACATCCCAGCACTATTGAAGTCAATGAGAGTCAGGATGGTCAGGATTTCGCTGTTGGCCTCTAAAGGCCTGCCCCAAAGCCCATTGAAGTCGATGGGAGTCAACAATGAATTCAGTGGTTTTGGATCAAGCCCTAACTCACCTTTACTCCTAGCAATTCTGCTGGCATGTTTGTGTCAAAACATAAACCTCTTCTCATTGAGAGCATTGATCAAATAGTTCAAATTAAAATGACGGCCGGCGATCTCAGTACCTTTTGCCTTGAAAAAGCAGAGGGCTACCCAGACAATATTGTTAGTCCTTTGTTTATTTTCTGAAAGGAGAAAAACTCAATAGAAAAAAAATACATATCCAGAAGGCTTCACGAGTCCCTGTTTCATTCAGTGTTATTGTACTGGAAAATCCTTTTCTATAGTAATATTTTCCTGTCTTTTGATAACATTCTAGCTTTATGGTGCTCAATGTAATTTTTTTTCCGCCTTTCTTTGTGATAGCATGTGCGTGGTAGAGAAGGCCATAGTTAAGGCTGCCAGTATAGTATTTGAACAAAACAGGTTTAAAAATGCATTACTCGCTTGGTGAGGCGTGAGATGGTTTGGCACATCAAGTCTTTGTGTCTTCTAAAATAATTACTTTCTAACAATGAGGTCCCCATCATGTCTTATTTTACAATTCTCATCACAGTTGCCTGTTCTTTTTCTCACTGACTTTATTTTGAACAAATGTGCATTCAAAAATGCAAAGCAACCAGCCATGCTGTTGATTACGTCCAGGTCTACACTACCACTTATGTTGGCAAAATTCATGTCGCTCTAGGGTGTGAAAAACATAGTGACATTTCTATGGCCACTTTTTGAGGTGGGTTTATTAAGTCGACAGAAGAGCTCTCTCCTGTTAGCATAAAGTGGCTACATGCAAGATCCTACAGCGGCGCAGCTGCATCGGTACAGCTGTGCCAGTGTAAACCCACTAGTGTAGACATAGCATAAGAAAGTTTGGGGATTTTGTTCAAGCAAGTGCTGAAACAGCAAGATCCTTCAGCACATGAGCAGTCCCCATGAAATGGAACTACTTCTGTGTTTAAAGTTACATATGTGCTTAAATACCTTTCTGAATCAAACCTTAATTTTGAGGAATTGATCTCAACTGGAATGTCTCATTTAGGGGAAAGTAATCATACATTTCCACTTGCTGAGTCATTAAATAGTTGCTTTTGTTAAAAAACAAAGGTGAGCTGCTTTCAAATCACTGTATGCTGTAAATCTGCAAGAATGAGCTTCCGTAATATAATATTAGATGATCTAAGAGAACATAGTCCCATAAGAACTGATGCCAGTGGCGTGAGAGACCTTTTGTAAGGTTCTTAATGCAAAATACAGTATAACAATCCATTTAGCCAGGCAAAGTGAAAGCCAAATCTGAACATTTAAGCCCATGGTGTTCAGCACACTAAAAGGTGAATCAGTAACTGCTGGTGCTAGTGCGCTCATTTCCCTGCAAGTTGTGTGATAATGGCATAGCGTTGTGGTTAAATGTTAAACATCCTTTGCCTTCATCAGCAGTTTATCTGAAGGCAAGTTTTCCAGATGGTCCTTTAAATGATCAGTTATGTTGTTTAGACTAGCAAGCTCCTCTGCCACACATCTGCTTCCCTGCTGTTTCTGTGTGAAGAAAGGTAAAGTCTTTAACGGGTGAACAGTTGGCATGGTTTATGTAAACAGTTACTAGTGCAGTATTGAGAATCGTTACAAGATCAGTCAGACCTGAGAATGCATTTTTCTTTCATATTTTAGTAATTTTCATATAGGAGAAAATATAGTTTTCATATACAGAGCTATCGCCATGTAATATATATTTTCTCCTTTCTGTGTGGAACAAAACTAAATTAAAAATAGAAAAAATGCATTCTTATTGATCATCTATATTCATATACAGTAGCTAGCTCTTCCAATGACAAAATATACAGAGAGAGAGAGAGAGAGAGACGCCAAAAATACAGGTGGCTTCACAAAAATAAGAGACATATTTGAGTAATGTCTTCCTTTGCCAAATAAACCAAAGCCTCTTATGGCTGTAGTCTGTCTTAGTCTGAATTAAAGATATAGAACCTGATCTTGCTCCCACTAAAATCAACAAGAGTCCTACTGTTGAATCCAAAGGAGCAGCATCCACCCCACACAGAATCAGCAAGGCAAATGACTCTTGGGTGTAATCTACTGAAGTTAATGGATTGCACTGAGCATCTGTGTGGCCCTATATCTGTAGCAGCACCGGCTTGTCTCGGTACACTGCAGGGACTGTCAGATTTTTGAAATGCAAACTGTTCAACTTCTAATCTCAGAAAAGTGTCATGAAAAGTTAGAACTGTATATAGATTTCCTTTTTAAAAAATAACATACCTACTTAGCATTTTTAAATTAATGGTGTCTATTCGCTCTGGCACTTGGGAATCTTTAAACTGATGTTACCATTTAACACTATAATTCTTGAGGCCATTTATCCATAATAGGGAGTAATGCTTTTGAGGTATGCCATAAGGCAGGCCCACCCTCTAGTGCCCTCCGCTGATGGAGCAAGTCTCTGCAGGCACACGCCCCTCACTTGCCTCCAGAAAGAGTTCTTGCAAAACCTTCTTTGGTGGCCTCAGTGTGGCCTCTCCCTGGTGGCCGTCCTGATGCTTTCCCCCTAAAATACTTAATTAACTTTAGAAAAAACAGTTAAATATGCACGGAGTCACAACCAAATCATTGTAATGTGTATTTGTAGGGTTTCTTGGCAGACTCAATAACAAAAGTAATGCTGCCTCCCCTTTCAGCCCCCACATCCAGGGCTTAGTGGGTCCCAGGGCTTGGTGTGAAAAGCGATCTTTGTATCTTTGTTAATAGCACAGCACACTTAGTAGCTACCTTGGAGGCTATGAAAAGTGACCTGTGATATTCACAAACCTACAAGTATCACTTTCCACAGAGAGCTAGGAAGTCTGATGTGAAAAGTGTTACTTGCATGTTTGTTAATATCATTTTTTTTCAGCAAGCACCAGGACCCATTAAGCCCTGGATTGGGGGTGGGGAGGATGTGTACAAAGAGGAAGGCAGCAGGGGCTGGAGGTCGGCACCTGTGGCTGGAGCCTGAGACTGGAGCTGGGGGCCAGCACCTGCCGCCACGCAACTGGAACCGGGGGCTGTAGGCCAGAACCGCATGGCCATAGCTGGGGGGAAGGGAGGTCAATACCCGCTGCCCCGCAGTTGGAGCCCAGGGCTGCCCAGCCAGGACCCTGAAGTCCCACCACTGGAGCCTGCCACCCAAACCCTCTCCCCCCCCAAGGTGGGTCAAGAACTCACCTCTCTCCAGAGGTGGTGTTGGGCGCGGTGTATCCAGGAGCAACAAGGAGGGAGGGGAAGGGCTTATGCTTGGCCCTCCTTCCACATCACCCCAAGGAGGCTGTTGTGGCTGCATGAAAATACAGTGGTCACAATTGAGAAATGCTGCTCCAGAGTCTTTCAACAATATTCCCCTTTTTCACGGCTCTAGTGTATTTAGTTCCTACATCTTCCTCAATACAGCTCCCTTTTAAATTCAAGGGTGTTAACAGACCTTCTTTCCGGAGCTGTGGGATTTTTAGGACTGGCCTTCCTGGCCTATAATGTTTTCCCCTCAGGTTTGGAATTTTCCCAGGCCCTTAAAGAAACAGTGACAGAATTTCCTCCCAAACACTATTTAGTCCCTGGACAGCTTCCTCTCTATCAATATCTCCCAGGTCCTTGTATATACGTCAGCCCTTTTCAAAATCTTAAAAGGCCACACTGATTGATGGAGGTGGACTAACTCCTAGGCATCACTACCCATGAGGGGAAGACTGTCCCATCACAGGGTATTGTCAATAAATTATGTTAATGGCCCAGTTCTGCTCCCCATGAAGTGAATGGGAATAAGATCATGCCCCAAGATGATTCATGTATTTGAATCTAACAAGTGGGCTACTGCCTATATACATTCATTATTGGAGCTTTGTGAACTTTTCACACCAGACTGCAAAACATGTGGAGTTCATACATTTACTTGAAACCCACTGGGTATTGTGTGAACCTGTTTTTCGTGTGTGGCCCTTTGTTGAAATTCAAAGCAAAATTATTTGCTATCTATCACTGAAGACTGAAAGTCATGGTTTCATATAGGACAGTAGCTTACAAATTAGAAAGCACTTTGTACATCACCAAAGTTCCAACTCACCAGTTTTACCAGCTCCTTAACATGTTGTTCGCTACCTTTCCTTGTCTCTGTTTTGGATGCTACATTTTAAACTGGTTGCCCACAAAAGTGCCTGTACTAGGACACGCAACAAATGTATTTTGCCTGTGATGGGCTTTATATTTGCTAATGCCAAAAGCTACATTTAGCATTACAGAGTCCTGTGGGATATATAATCTCTTGAAATAAGTCAGCAAAATGGATAGAACTGTGGGAAAAACAATATAATTTGGTTAACATAACGTTCACAAGTTGAGGGAATACAATGTTAATAATACAGTATTAACATGACATGCCCTATGTATTCTATGTATTCGCGAACACCCCAGTAACCAATATGCAACATAAAGAGCTTCTGTTCTGGGTCCTGTCTTTACCAAAGTGGATTCAAACCAAACAATGAGCCCTTATTGTGGTGTTTGCCACACTCCTCCATTTTTTAAGATACAAGGAGTGGCATTTTTAACAGCACTTAATGCTGGCATTACTCTGCTCCCACTGAAGTCAATGGAAGTTTTGCCATTGACTGCAATGGGAGAAAAATTAGACCCAGTTTTTTAATATCCCACCCAAGAGACATAGATAAACATTCAAGCTTTTAAGGGTTTATCTGAACAGAGCAAACAATCTGATCCTTTTGGAAAACTTCCATCACCTGTCAGCAGTGAACTATGGTCCTGCATTGCCCATCCATTCCTGTTGTCCATTCCTTTGTAATCACTTAGGAGCAGATTTTTAAAGGTATTTGAGCATCTAATGGGATTTTGCAAAAGCATTGGGTGTTAGGCACTCAAAGCTTTTGAAAATCCCACTACGAATCTAACAATCTTTATAAATCTAGTCCTTAGTCTACTTGTGGATGGGCCATGTTTGATATTAAAATCTTCCAAATCTGTTAAGTTTTCTAGTTTTGTTTCAACTATCTTCTACTGCCATTGTATTTTTACTTGTGTTATACATTCACTTATTTCCTGCAGAACAGGAAGAACTGACAATATCCTCCAAATCTCCCTAGTAGGCTGTATTTGAAACTTGGCAGCTCTTTTATATGGAGGTTCAGATAGGAGACAACATTTCTGAAGTTTTCTGTGGACAGATAATTCTTTGTACAATTCCATTATGTTTCGAATTATATCCAGATGCTTTAAAAACATTGTTCTATTTTTATTTATCCAGCTATCTGGTTATTTGTATACTTTGGGTGGGGGAGGAAGGAGACCTAACCATTCAAGCCAATCAGAAGGCACTGAACAGCATACATTTTATCTGTATTCTGCTATGAGAAATTAGATGATTATTTTAAAAAACACTTTGCTAATATTAATGCAGCTTTCATATGATTTCTTTATGTTGTTTCAGTGTGACTCACAATTTCTGACTTGAGCATTGATTTTGAAAATATGTACCTTGGAGAGATCTTATCTTAAGATTTCCTGACTTTTGTGCCCATTCTTATTATTAGTTACATACAAACAGTGTGCTTGGCCTGGTACACAATATAGGGTAAGACATGAACTGTGCCTCAAGGAGCAAACAGCCAGACAGCAATAGATACAAAACACAAAGCACATACTTGAGTTGGATAGTGATGCAGTAGTCACTTTTTGTTGGGGAAAGAGGGGGTGGAAATGTTACTTAGTTTTGATGAGCTGTAGATTTCAACCAGTAAATATATTGGGTCTTGCAGAACCAGTGTGCTTTAAAGAGGGAACCGAAAGAAACAGGATACAGTTTACTATACTAGGCTGGATAGGATATTCCAGGAGTAAGGGACAGTGTGAAAGAAAGAATGGAGACGAGAGTAGGGGAAGCATGTAAAAGGGCCAGTGAGGCATGATGTGTTGGAGGAGTGAAGGATAGTAGTAGGAAATAAGATTGGAGATGCATACTGGGGGCCAGGGCAAAGCTGTCCAAGGCTTAAAGGTGAGGAAAAAGAACCTTATGTATAATGCAGGTACAGAAAGGTCAATTGATAAATGCAGTTACGGTAATATAAGATAATGAAACAATTATTCTGCTACATGCAGTGCCTCCCTGTTGGTGAATAGTTGGAACTCTTGCACTATGCCTCCTCAATGACATATCCCTGGTTGTAAGGAGTGCAATAAATACCATATATTCATCTAAAAGTATGTTTGTGGATCTCTGTAGATCTTTGTAGACTAGTTCAGCAATCTTTAAGAATGAAAAATTCTTCCATTTTTATTTTTGGCACCATCTCTAAATTCCATGCTGTTTCATATTTCACCTTGTCTGTTAGGATTCCTGGGTACGTCTTCACTACCCGCCGAATCGGCGGGTAGCCATCGATCTTCTGGCGATCGATTTCTCACGTCTTATGAAGACGCGAGAAATCGATCGCTCGCGGCGCCCCGTCGACTCTGGAACTCCAGCTTGCCGGGAGGTGCAAGCTGGAGTCGACGGGGGAGCGCGCCGCCGACTGCCGTCGCCATGAGGAAGAGTGGTAAGTCGGCTGCAGATACGCAAACGTCAGCTACGTGATTCATGTAGCTGAAGTTGCGTATCTGCAGTCGATCTTCCCCGCCCCCCCGTAGTGAGGACCAGCCCTAGTGCCAGTGTGACAGATTGTCCAAAGGTTTAATTCTGGGCTTGCTTCAAGATTAAAATTTAAAGGGTACTGATTTTTATCAGTTATAGTACATTTTATCAAATGCTTCTGCAGCAGTGCAGATACAGGTTAAAGGTTATATTTTAAAAATTGATGCCCGGAGCTTTTTACACTAATGGAAACTGAACACCCAAAGCACTAGAATCAAGTTGAGGGAATACAATGTACCACATATATTATATAATACATATGGTTAAAGCAACTGCATTGCTAAAATGGTGAAATAGGTGGAGTTTACATTATGAAAATGTATGTTCACTGGCAAAGTTATCGTACATTTCTAATTATTTTCAATTAGATGTGAGGAAATCATAACCGAAATCAGAACTTCCGCATCACTGCAAAACTAATTATGTCATAAAAACAATTATAAATCAGACAATGTAAGATACAGAAACAAATTATCAAGCAAAGCACAAAGGGCATTTCCTTTTTGCCATCTCATGTCATGAACAGCATCTTTCATCCCAGGCTCTAATTAATTAAACCTCAAGTGAGACAGGTGTGGTCATAAACAGTAACTGACTTGTCCACAGTCAGCTAGAAGTAGATTAAGGAACAGAGCTGTGGTCTCCTGACTCCAACTCTTATGTTCAACTCACTCAACTGCAGCTGAGGCCCTGATTCAGCAAAGCATCTAAGCACTCAAGTAGTCCCACTGAGTTCACTGAGACTACACAGACATTAAGGCTGGGTATACAGGGGAGGGGGAAGAGTCAAATAACGTAGCTGAAGTCAACATATCTCAGGTCGACTTACCTCGGTGTCCTCATAGCAGCAAGTCGACTGCTGCCGCTCCCCCGTCGACTCCGCTTCCGCCTCTCGTGGCAGTAGAGTGCTGGAGTTGACAGGGAGAGCGCTCAGAGATCGATTTATCACATCTAGACAAGACGCGATAAATTGATCCCCAATAGATTGATCAGTACCCGCCGATCATGAATGGGGGCCTGACTGTGGAGATTCAACCTGAAAGGATGGTTTGGTAGCACAGGGAAGCACTGCAGCACACTTCAGTATCTGTTCAGTGGGTAAGCAAAGAACTTCAATCTCTGGGCCTGCCTACTACAAACACAAAATTCCCTTTTAAAAATATTAGATCATGAGCCAGAGAAAACCATCCCACACATCAACAGATTGAGTGAAATGAATAAAACCTCACAGGTGCAGATTGCTGTCATGCCCAGGAGGGCCAGACTCCATAGTTTACTCTGCAGGTACAACAGCATTTTAAAAAGAGATATAGGGTAAATTGGAGCAGATATCGTTTCATATTTTTAACAAAATGTTCAGAGATTTGCTGTCTTGAATGCAACACTCTAAATCAACTACTGTTGCTCTATTTTTTTTTTATTAAAAAGAGAGATTCCATGATGTATATAATGTAACAATTCATTTTTAAAAAACACATGGAAAGTAAGTGGATTTACTTGTTGTAGAATTATCCAGTGATAGAGGATCTCCAACGTATTTCACTTCCCCCACAATAGGTTTTTGCACTAGAGTGGTAAATCTATGACACAGGAATACATTTACAGAAGTTCTTTGCAAATGCTGCATTTTAAAACATCTGCCAGAAATCAGAACAACATAACCAGCATCTGGAGTGAATTCAGGCAGCTATCTGTTGCTCTGGCCCTAAATCACTGAGCCATAGTCATTAATAAAATATACATTCTTTTCACCATTTTGCCATGTTCTCCTAGGGACTGCCTATTAAAGAAGGCAAGGTCATTTAAAGACAAAGAGAGGGTTTGCATGTCATAGGAGACTGTTATCTTAGTACGTACTTAGCTGCAAGGATCAGTTTCCCACCGTCTTTCATCAACAAAGATTCCTTCCTGGCTCAAATAATTACAAAAATATTCAGTCAGCAGATTTGGTCCAGATTTTTAACTCCTTTGGAAACAAAAGTTTTAGAAATTAGTTAAGATAATGAACATCATTCAGCCAAGGATGCTTTTACTCTAGCCACAGACTTGGAATCCTTGGGGAGGTGTGGGAGGGAAAAGACCTCTTCAATAGATTTCACAACTAATTCAATCCTAAATACTTTCAGAAGTCTATAAAAAAGGATAACTTAAGCTCAAGCCACATGTGGATTCAAGTGGCTACTTTTCTAAAAGGTCACTAAAAACAAGGTGTGCATATCACACTACCCCACTTAAAAATACAGATACTGTACTCACCAACCAGAGACCCTTACTCCTCCCACAGCACACATAGCTACATAGCACACAACCTGCCACGCAGCACACACAAGCACAAACACACATTACAACACATGCATACATGGACGAGGAAGAAGAGTAAAAAGATCCATGGATAAACTAATCCAAAGAAGATGGACAGTAAAAATATGTAGCGATTTATCTTGAGGCCCACATCATTCACACAATGGGGACCTACCCCAGCCTGACATAAGAAATTTGGAGGACAGCTCTCTGCATCACAATGGATAGAAAGGAAGAGCTGAGTTGACATGGTAGTTTAGCGGATTAAAGCATTAGTCCATTAGACCCTGATGCCACGGTTTAGGTCAGCTCTGTTTCTACTGTCAAGTCAAATCACATCCATGTGACTTTTGTTTCTGGGAAGGAAGAAATACTTGTACTTAGATACTTTGTTTCAAATGGAAAAAATAACCACTCCAAGCCCTGAATGACTTGCTGACTGTGGTTAGCCATGCAAATGCTTGGCTATGGAGTGGAGCCGATTCTCGTACGTAACCGAATTTATTCTCCCAGGTTCACTTCCCATGTGTCATCACAAGTGGTGGTCAAGACTCAAACATTTGGGAAGTGAATTTGGGCAGAGTTAGGCACCCACTAATTCTAGTGTTGATCCAAATTTCATGGCATGGAAATCACAACTGGTTTTCTCAAGTGTGGCTATTCTTGCTCCCAGTCATAACCTTCTATAGGGATAAATTTTAAGACTATGCCAGAGGTGGGCAAACAACAGCTCCATGGGCAACATCCAGCCCACAGGATTTTCCTGTCCGGCCCCTGAGCTCCTGGCCTGGGAGGCTAGTCCCTGGCCCCTCCCCTGCTGTTCCCGTCCCTTGCAGCCTCGGCTCACTGTGCCACTGGCGCAATGCTCTGGGCAGGGGGACTGCGTGGTGGCATGGCTGGCTCTAGCTGGGTGGCACGGCTGCCTGTCCTGGTGCTCTGAGTCACGCCGCCAGCCACCAGTGCTCCAGGCAGCATGGTAAGGAGGCAAGGGGAGTTGGATAGACGGCAGGGGAGTTCAAGCTGGTGGTCAGGGGTGTGGATAGGGGTCAGGGTGATCAGAGGGCAGGGAATAGGAGGATTGAATGGGGGTAGGAGTCCCAGGGATGCAGGCAGGAGGGAGAGGGGGGGTTGGATGGGGTAGCAGGGGGAAGTCAGGGAAAGGGGTTTTGGAGACAGTCAGTGACTCTTTGTCACTTCTGCAAACCCAGACTAACATGGCTACATCTCTGATTGATTACAGAGCAATGGAAGTTCTACCAGGGTACCAACAAAGATGCTAATAATGACAATTATGATGGAGGGTTTTGTTTTTGTTTTTTGATTTTCCAGTGGATATTTGTCCATTAGGGACAAAACTGACACCTCCAACTTATTTCAAATTGAGCACTGAAAAGGTGTGACAGGCTAATGATTTGGGGTCACTATTAGTCTAGGCTAGATTCAAATTGCTTACCACTGGGGTGAAAGGTCTCTTACCCCATTATCAATTCCCTCAGCTATCTTGTCTCCAGTCTTTATGTTTTTTTTATTAGTTACAATAAAAAACCCAATGCCTCCCTCCCACCCCAGCATTTTAAAATAACTAGTATCAAGTTTTGTATTTTTCTAAAGGTGCTTTGGATATAACCAGTACAGAATTAATTCAGAGTTGCAGACAGAGTAAAGTCATTTCAATTTTCAGCATGATTTGAATGTGTCTGGAGAGAATGTTCACCGGGCAGCAACCATAACAAACACAAGCTACAGCATTATAATCCACTCAAATACATGGTGTCATGTGATTTGATTTTTGAAACCTTACATTTCTATCCAGTAAGCTTAGATTTTCTTAACATTCTTCATAACACATATCAACAGACCCTGCTTCCCCTCCAGCACTACAAAATTCCTTGGATACTTAAGAAAAATTAGGAGCATGAGTTGCCTGTTGTTGCTATGGGATGTTGAAAGAGAGAGTTACATGAATTCATATAGTCACCAATTAACAGCACCCATTCAGAACACAAGCTACACTGGGACTGTGTTGGAGAGAGAAATGGAAAGGAGACAGGCAGGGCAGGGGGAAGATTTCAACACATCTCTTTACCAAATCTGAATCTTTTTTACTTTTTCCCTTGTCCAAGTTAATGCTTTGCATCTGAGAGGGGCTATTCCCCTCAGACATGTTTAGCATTCTTCTGAAACAGCTGGATCTCCCCAGAATGGCTTGCCTGATCTGAGCTTTTGTGCTGGGCAGCAGGAATTCTTCATGAGATCACCATGGAGTACATGCATCCCTAATGAGGTTTAGACTAGGGTTTTACCTGACAGCTGTTGCCATGAGAGGATCTGGATTTCTTTTTGTGGGAAAGAAAGGTCTGGCACTCTTACTCAGGGCATGGATCTTATCTGTTTGAGCTCAGCTGGGGGACTGAACAAGGCCAACGCCCTTCCCCCACTTAAGAATGTTTTATCCAAGTTGAAATAAATCAATTAACACACACATGGGAGTCAACTGCTATTTAGAAGGGCTGGTTTTGAAGTTAGTTAATAGATCAAAGCAGTTAAGGAAAGAAAAGTAATGACTTGCAGTGAGTGATAATAAAAATAAAAACTGGGACAGAACAAAGAACCTAACAAACCGGCACCTGCCTAAACTTGAGGGTGGAAAAGATATTACCCACAAGGAGACATTACCTGTCCTCCCAATTACATGAAAATTGATTGGGAGTTGGAATATAACTACCTGAAAATGATTAGGTGGTGAGGTTGAATCAGATGTGGTCTAGTCAGTATTCAGTGCCACTGCTTTTTGTGGAAGCATAGATGATGAAAAGGGGATACTACCAAAAAAAAAATAATCAAGGAGATAAAAACGAGAGTACAGTTCAGCCCTGTTTATCTGAAGCAGCTGATTATGTAGCCACTGCTGAATCAAGCCCATAATGCTTAGAGGTTAAATGAGACATTAGATGTACAGAGTTTAAGCTTAGAGCTGGTTGGGAACATTTTGTTGGGATGATTTTCAGATGGAAAATGCAGTTTCTGTACAATCAAAATGCTTTGTGAACTGTTTCAATATGCTGTGGGGAAAAACAAAGGGAAGTATTTCATATCCAGTGGGTTCAACCTGCATCAGAATATTTCATATTGTTGAACTGACACCTGAAGTATTTCATTTCAGGTCAGTTCCACGTTAAACTGCTTTCCCCTGTTCTGGTGCATTGGGAGCTGGAGTTCAGGCCCCCGTTCTGTCTTATGAAGGCCCATGGCTCCCTGGCAGGACTCTTTCTCCTATGAAGCAATGCAGTCTTTGTCCTGACTGAGCAGCATGGTGCATCATGGGAGTCACATGATTGTAAGATGCATGACGGGTAGGCTGACCATACGTCCTGTTTTGAACGGGACAGTCCCGTTTTTTACATATTTTCTGACTGTCCCGTCTTTTTAATAAAAATATCAGATTTGTCCCGTTTTTCATAAAAAGAATGGGACGCGGCTTATTTCAGGGACCCACGGCCAGGTCCCACCTCCTCCCGCAGCCCTTCAGTCCCTTCCCCTCCCCGGCCTGCTCCCCCCTCCCCTCCGCCGCAGCCGCTGCAGAGCCCGCGTGGCGCGATTGGCTGGGCCGCCCCCACGTGTCGTGCGAGCCGGTTACAGCAGAGCCTGGCGCAACAGCAGAGTGGAGCTGCTGGCCGGGCAGGGGCTGCCTGGTGCCTCGCTCCCCCCACACACACACACATGGAGGAAACGCTGAGCCCAGCGTAGGTAGGGGCTGGGGAGGGGGGCTCAGCGGCGGTGGGCAGAGTGGAGCTGCTGGCCGGGAAGGGGCTGCCTGGTGCCTCGCTCCCCCCGCTCCCCCCACCATGTGGAGGAAACGCTGAGCCCAGCGTAGGTAGGGGCTGGGGAGGGGGGGCTGCTGGCTGGGCAGGGGCTGCCTGGTGCCTCGCTCTCCCCCCCCACGTGGAGGAAACGTGGAGCCCAGTGTAGGTGGTGGCTGGGGAGGGGGGCGCAGCGGCAGGGCCCGCAGGGGTGTGATGAGCTGGGGGGTCATGGAGGAGGTGGGAGGCTGTGGGGGGGTGGGGCTGTGTTTTGAGGCCATTGGGGAGTCTGGGGGGTGTATTGGTTGCTAGTGGGGGGCTATGGGGAGAGGTTGTGTAGGGAAGGCTGTGGGGGTGTAAGGGACTGGGGGGTTGGTAGTGGGATGGTGTTGGGGGGCCTGGAGGTGGTTATGTGAGGGTTGGGTTGGTGACTTTATGGATGGGGGGGGGGCGTTGTAGGGTTATATTTGGGGTCTGAAGGGAGTTATAACCCCGTCCCGTTTTTGCCATCCCAATGTCCCGTTTTTGTCACAAGGAAATATGGTCAGCCTAATGACGGGTGATGTAATCTGGCCAGGGAGCCTGTGCCATGGAAAGGTTAGGGGCATCAGGCTTCCAAACCACAACTCTCATGAGGTAATACGCCACCGCAAGGAAATGCAATTTAATGTTGAAATGACTCAAAACGAAACGTTTTGCACCCGTTCGATAAACTGAAATGAAATACTTAGATTTGTGGAATATCAAAACGTTTTGTTTGGGTACGAAATGCTGAAAGGAACTGTTTAATTAATTTCTGGATCACATTTTTCTGGAACTTTTCATTCCATGAAAAATGTCAATATTTCAATTTTTCTTCCTGAGTAGGGACTAAAACAAAAGTTGAAATATCCAAATTTCCCTTGAGCTGCAAACTCAGACTTTTTTCCTCAAGCCTACTTAAAATAAACAGGAGAATGGTCCAGTGCACACTTACATAGCTCGGATTCACCTAAATAATTAGCAGTAGCATAGTATTGTAGGGCCCCACAAGTCAGCTTCTTTACATGCAATGAGGTGGGAAAAGGATCCTCAGCAGAAAGATTTCAATGGCAGTGCCTGGTGTCATGAGGCAGAAGAGAGTCTATGGTGGAGAAGGCCGAGCCAGCAGTGGCAGATATTATTGCCAACAATTGTACAGTCCCGCTCGACCACTCCACGCAGACTTTTTTTAAGATGGGTCTGAAAATTGCTACATTGAGAGAGAGAGAGAGAGAGAGAGAGAGATTTTGGCCTGCTAAGCCCTCTACTCATTTTTTAAATCTGTGGGTGAACTCCTGGCCCACTGACATCTAGGGTAACATTCCCATTGACTTCAATGGGGCCAGGATTTCACTCAAAGCGTCCAACCTTATATCACCTTGCTCTATTCCACATGACTTTTTTGGCCACATAATTTACCGAAGGGGTTTTGTGAATTATTAGAACATTATACAAATAATTGTGTGAGCATTCTGCAGTGGAAAGTTGGAAAAGGAGCACCCAAAAGCATGGCCTGAGGGCCAAATGCAGCTCCTGGCATCTTTAAATGCAGTCCATTAACAACCCTCTCCCTGCAATTTCAGGGCTAGGACAAAGCTAAACAATTGCAGACTTTTATTCATAATAAACTCAGCCACCAAGCAATTTTTATTACCTAACTAGAAACATGCAAATACTAGCACACATGAGGGCAGTGGCATTTATTCCTGATAAAAACACTAATGGGATTTCCATTCAAGCTAGGTGCAGAGCTCTGCCTCCTGGGAAATTTCCATGGCAAATCTAAGTGCCACAGATTTTGGACAACAAGGGATCGTAAAAATTACTTTACACATAAATTTGCATGCTGGAGTGTCGTAAGTATCCCAGCATTGGCAT
This sequence comes from Sternotherus odoratus, assembly GCA_032164245.1. Taxonomy (NCBI): domain Eukaryota; kingdom Metazoa; phylum Chordata; order Testudines; family Kinosternidae; genus Sternotherus; species Sternotherus odoratus. The sequence continues at coordinate 94,301,382 of JAVMKO010000003.1, forward strand.
CATTTCAAATACAAACTATGCTGAAAGATACATCATCAGATGTTTACTGAAAGTTGTATGCCACTCAGTATTAGGGCCGGATTCTGCCATCTATATCCATGCTTTCTTTCGCATGTTGTACCATGTAGGAAACTAGTTCATTCTTTGATGTAGAGTATAATGCTTTATCTGTTAAGGCAAGCAGTACCACTAGCAATGCACTGCTTGAAAGAACAGCAAGCCTTTCATTCACTGGTGACTATATTTTTAGAAGTAGCATTTATTTCAGTCAATGCTCTGGAAATGGGTCAATTTTTCTTTCCATCGCGGCCAGCAACAACTTCCTGCATTTTCAATATGTAACTACAACTTACTGGGGAGCTACCATAACTCTATTGGAAGGAGTTTAATTACATAAGGAAAGGGTCACCCTTGCCCACCACATTTGTTTCCCACCATGGAAAAAAACTAAAATTTGAAGGTTTTGGCTGGCAAGGACTGGGTGAAACAGCTCACCGAGATCCTGATTCAGGAAACAAGTTAAGTGTGCTTAAGTCCCATTGACTTAACAGGAAAGCTTTCAACTGCACAACTTTCAGGCTAGTGGGATATCTGAAATTAACACACAGGACTGATTTGATCTGTAAGCCAAGAGTTTATCAACTACTTCATAATAATGGAGCTTTTTCTAGGAAAACAATATCTTCAGCTATTACTCAGCAGCATTTGTAAAAATCCTATTGCTTCCGTTATATCATGATAGCATGCAAGGACACAGAGAAAAACAAACAAATGGATGTTGCCAAGTACTAGGAAATAGCCAAATCAATCCCCTGGTCTGCCAGTCCCACCCACTGATAAAATAAATTTCCTTTCTCCTGGCTACCTGCCCAAACCAGGGAATGTTGAATTATAGAAATATTCAGAGAGTCAAGAGATATGGCTTCTGATGGACTGTGAAAGAAAACTATTGATTTAAGGACTTCCACTGAGAACCTCCTGCCACCACCCCCAGTACTTTAAGCCGAGGGAATGACTGTAAGATCATCTCAGCCAATTGTACTGGCCACTTCAAGTCAGATGGGGAGAGGAACCCCTGGCCTGATGCAGAGAGGTGTTGACCACCTGCCAGAAGTTGCTAGATGAAATCCATTGTAGTTCGGAGGACTCAACACTTTGTACAATTGGCCCCCCTGACATTAAGATAGGTATGCTGGCCCCGTAAATGAACCTGAGTATTTCTGATGGACATTTAAAAGTCTAAATCCTCCCTACCCAATCCCCTTTTCACTTGCAGATTCACCTACTGCAGATAAAGGGGATGCACATTGCACCAAGGGTACTGGAACAATTTGTATAGTCGGGGTGCTGAGCCATTGAACCAAACTGTAAACCCTGTATATCACAGAAACCACTTCAAGCCACAGGGTGCGGCGAATTTCAGCTAACTCCCCTAGTTCCAGCACCTATCCACTCCACCCACAGGTACATTTGTGTCAGAGTGGATGTACAGAGTGGAGGAGAGCAGTTTCAAATCCTATCTGCTGGTCCACAACAGCCCTGCCAGCTGACCTCCCCCCCCCCTCCCCCCACAAATCAAGATTCTTTTTATGAGTTCTCTTGGTTTCTCTACCACAGTTGTCACCATGATATTTGTAGGATGTGCTGTTGGCCCCTTCCATGGGTGGCCAGGCAGACTTCCCACAGCTGGGCACTTCCGCTTAGGTTTCACTAGGGCAAAATCCCTCCCTATAGCTCTATCACTTATCTTACTGCCATTCTGGTAAAAAACAAAACAAAACAAAACAAAACAAAACACAAAACCCTTTGATTTAGAAAAGGAAAACTTGCCCCATACTTCATTAAATACATCGTCCTTCCTGATTTACACTCACGTGAGAAGAGACTCAAGCCCTACATTTGTATTTCTTGTATGAAAATTAACATTGAAAAAAAAATTGAAATCAATAACTAAAATCCTTAGCTATCAGCCTCAATTTTACTCAAAGCTGGGCAGCTCTAATTGTTACCAGGAATGTACGTCAAAGGGGAACATTCCCCAAATAGCAGTGGATACAAAAAAAGACTATTTGAAATAGTTCCCATTCTAACTACACATGGCTGTGTAGTAATAAGGATTTGACAGTGTTTTAGCCCATCATAAAATTAATGTGATTATGGGCAGAGTTCTGATCTCAGTAACACCAGTGTAAATCAGGTATAACATTTTTGAAGTCATGGGAGTTACTCTGGACTTTTACTACTATGAGATCAGAATCTGGTCCATTGTGTCTTTTGCGTTGAGGCGAGATACACAATAAAAGGCAAGAAATTCAGAATTCAATTAATATATTGAAATTTCCAGTGTAAGGCTGCATTCTGAAGCACTCAAAGGAGAGGAAAGTGATCAGGAACAGTCAGCATAGATTCACCAAGGCCAAGTCATGTCTGACTAACCTAATTACCTTCTATGATGAGATAACTGGCTCTGTGGATGAGGGGAAAGCAGTGGATGTGTTATTCCTTGACTTTAGCAAAGCTTTTGATACGGTCTCCCACAGTATTCTTGGCAAGTTAAAGTAGTATGGGCTGGATGAATGGACTATAAAGTGGATAGAAGGCTGGCTAGATCATCAGGATCAATGGGTAGTGATCAATGGCTCCATGTCTAGTTGGCAGCCGGTATCAAGTGGAGTGCCCCAAGGGTCAATCCTGGGGCCAGTTTTGTTCAATATCTTCATTAATGATCGGAGGACGGCATGGACTACACCCTCAGCAAGTTTGCAGATGACACTAAAGTGGGAGGAGTGGTAGATACGCTGGAAAGTAGGGATAGGATACAGAGGGACCTAGACAAATTAGAGGATTGGGCCAAAAGAAATCTGATGAGGTTCAACAAAGACAAGTGTAGAATCCTGCACTTAGGACAGAAGAATCCCATGCACTGCTACAGACTAGAGACCGAATGGCTAGGCAGCAGTTCTGCAGAAAAGGACCTATGGACTACAGTGGATGAGAAGCTAGATATGAGTCAACAGTGTGCCCTTGTTGCCAAGAAAGCTAACAGCATTTTGGGTTGTATAAGTAGGGACATTGCCAGCAGATCGAGGGGAATGATTATGTCCCTTTATTTGGCATTGGTGAGGCCTTACCTGGAGTACTGTGTCCAGTTTTGGGACCCACACTACAAGAAGGATGCGGAAAAACTGGAAAGAGTCCAACAGAGGGCAACAAAAATGATTAGGGGGCTGGAGCACATGACTTACGAGGAGAGGCTGAGGGAACTGGGATTGTTTAGTCTGCAGAAGAGAAGAATGTGGGGGGGATTTGATAGCTGCTTTCAGCTACCTGAAAGGGGGTTCCTAAGAGGATGGATCTAGAGTGTTCTCAATGGCAGCAGATGACAGAACAAAGAGTAATGATCTCAAGTTACAGTGAGGGGAGGTTTAGGTTGGATATTAGGAAAACCTTTTTCACTAGGAGGGTGGTGAAGCACTAGAATGGGTTACCTATGGATGTGGTGGAATCTCCTTCCTTAGAGGTTTTTAAAGTCAGACTTGACAAAGCCCTGACTGGGATGATTTACTTGGGACTTGGTTCTGCTTTGAGCAGGGGGTTGGACTAGATGACCTCCTGAAGTCCCTTCCAACCCTGATATTCTATGATTTTTCTGTGTACAGAAATGGAGTGAGTGTATATCACTGGTAGGGCTTGCAGGAAGATGACAATCCTGTTTTAAAACAATGTCTGAGGTTTTCATTCTGTGCTGGAACAAAACTGAAACCTTCTGAATGTTTCACAAAAGGGAATGATGTCAAAATGGGTATTTTCAGATCCAAAAGTTCAGGAGTGTGTGTGTGTGTGTGTGTGTGTGTGTGTGTGTGTGTGTGTGTGTCCCTCCCTCCCTCCCTCCCTCCCTCCCTCCTCCCAGAAGTGACCAAAGAGCCCTGGGCTTCACCTTCCAGATGAAAACTTTTCCAATATCGAGACATCTCCATTAAACATTTTGCTTTGACGAAACAGCACATTTTCATTTAGTTAAAAATGTTCTAACCAGCTCTAATCATTGGCTTTATGTTTCACATTACTAGACACTGTGTGAATACAGTGTGTATTATAAGAATACCACCACCCTCTTATATAGCAATTTTCATCAGTAGATCTCAAAGCACTTCATAATCTTTAATGTAGTTTTCCTCACAACGCCCCGTATGGTAGGGAAGTATTAGTATTGCTCTTTGCAGAGGTTATCTGAGGCACTGCGAGGCAAAGGGTCAGTCTACATTGCCATTAGACATCTGCAGTTGGCCCTGCCAGCTAATTTGGGCTCACAAGGCTCAGGCTAAGGGACTGCTTGGTGACATTCGGGCTCAGGCTGTAGCCCAAGCTGTAGCCCAAGCTCTTCCCTCCCACCTGGCTGCTGTTCTGTAGTAATAATATACTTATTATTTGTAATAATCTCTCTCTTATACAGCAATAACACCCTAAAGACCTGTGTCTGTTTACACCATATGCGTTTGAAGTTGGTGTTCCTTTAGAAAACATTTAGGGGCTGCTTTCCTGAACCGCTGCTTGGGCATGCACGCCACTGTCTGAAGTCAATAGAACCTGGAGGTATGCAGGACCTCTAAAAATCAGGCCCATTCCACCAAGGGTCTAGAGAGCTACAAAATCAACTTTTCCACTCAGCAAGTGTGCTTTGCCCCAAGGCAGCACCTTCTCATTCAGCTTCCATATCAAGAATTACAGAAATTCAGTAGAAGAGACATTTATACTTTTGCAACATTTTTACTCTATTACCACAAGAAGGATCTCTCAGCTACAGTATATATATATCCTTTCCCTCTTTTGCAATCCCAGTGTATTTGGGTGGTCTTTTTAAAAAACAACCCTATTGTGGGTGCATGAAGACATGTTTAAGTAATGGCAACATTTGCTCCAACAGCTGTTACGTCCCCACATTCTGCCAGGAAGCTCTCTGCTTTTGGTGGAGACATTTGCTACTTTGGGGAAGCCATCCACAAAATGGGTATTGTTTTGAAAAGTTCTTATTTACGCCGTTCACATGGAACTGGCACCAACATTCAGTGTTCATTAGGAAAACATCTGTCTGCAGGTTTTCACTGTGGCAAGCAGTTTACTGTACGGTTTAATGCTTTTGGGGGCAAATAGGTTACTTTATAGCAGTTCTATGCACAGACACATTTTACAAACCAAAATAAAGTCATGTGGAAAATCCATGTCACTGATAAAAGGCCAACATGCGGATGTACAGGAAGACACAGGGGAACATTTAGTTCAGTACTTGCTGAACTATAATGCTTTGTATTTGTGGGGCACCTTTCAGCCAAGGTTTTCCATTGCTCTAACCAAATGTTTCATTAAATGCCATTATGGATGCACAAGGTGGTGGTTTTTAAAGCCAAGACAAGCTCTAATCATTGGTTCTATGCATCACATTACCTCAACACTTCACAGACCTAAGCACTTCTTGGCCCACAACAATAAATACTATTTAATGTAACCAGACCATTTGCACATTATTTATATAACATTTACATTTTCCTTCTGTAATGTACTGTTCAGTGGAAGCTTGTTTGTTGACAATACTATGTCAGTCATGCTGAATAAGGAAAGTTAACCTCTGTGTTCCCAAGTCAGAGAGAGCTTATGCCAGACATTCCAAAAGCAGCTAAAACACAAACTTTAAGGACAACTGTTTCTAGAGCCTATACCCAAGTGGCTGCAAAACTCAGTAAAAGCGAATAAAGAGAAATTCTAATCTTTCAGTGCCTCCTCCATACACAGGACAGTTATTATCCAACTAGTTGTCTGCCAATAGCTACCCAGACACTGAAATTAGATTTAATCCAAGTTAGCAGACCCCTCCTCCCATCCCCAATTTGATAGCTGTACTCATTGTTTAGACCTGCCACACTATCTTCTGCAGGCGACAGCCCTTCTATGAAGCAGGGCTCCATCGTGAAAGGTGCAGAGATCCTGTGACTCCATCTGAAGTCAGGCAGAGTTGAGGGCACTCAGTACCAGACTGAGCCTTGTCCCAACTGCCCTGGTCAGTAGAAATTAGTCTCATTATCATACTGCAAGACATTTTGATTAAAAAATTAGCTCTATACACACTAATAGAGCACATTAAGTGGATTAAGAACTGGCTACCTGTCAGATCTCAAAAATTGGGACTCAATCCCATGGGAATGTTCCTACAGAGGTTCTGCGGGGATTGGCACCAACCCCAGTATCAGTCAATATTTTTATCAATGATCTGGAAATAAATATGAAGTCACAAAATTTAGAGAGGACATAAAGATCGCTGGAGTGATAGATAGTGAAGAAGACAGAGCAGTCATACAGAGTGATCAGGACCATTTGGTAAGCTGGGCCCATTCAAACAAAATGTGTTTTAATGCAGCCAAATGCAAAGTCATTCATCTTGGTACAAGGAATGCAGGCTATTGCCGGGTACCCTGGGGAGTCCTGTAGAAATGAAGCTCACACGCAGTGACTAGATGGAAAGTGGTGAGTTTATTGAAGGTCCCGGTCCACTGGCATTGTGGGGCCCCTCTGGCAGCGCGACCCCGGAAGGGGACTGGCACATTTCTGCAATGCCCAGGGAAGAAGCCCAACACACAAGGGTGTGTCAGCACAGAAATACTCATGCTCATTTGCATCTCATACATACACATCTCATGAATAGCAAGCAGCAAGCACCTGATAATTACACGCTGTTCTGCACTTGTTAATTATACGCCGTCCTGCCTCAGTTTACCTGTTTAGTTTCACACGCACTCGTTCTCACACAGAGGTTTTACTGTATCACGGCAGCCAGGAGCCCTGAATCAGCCTGCCCGGGTCCCAGCTGCTGGGACTTGGGCGGGAGCCGGCAGCACGCCCATGGGCGGGAGCCGGCAGCGAGCCCGCCCGCCCGCAGGTGGGACCCGGGCGGGAGCCGGCAGCCAGCCCGCCCGCCCGCAGGTGGGACCCGGGCGGGAGCCGGCAGCCAGCCCGCCTGCCCGCAGGTGGGACCCGGGCGGGAGCCGGCAACCCGCCCGCCCGCCCGCAGGTGGGACCCGGGCGGGAGCCGGCAACCCGCCCGCGCGCTGGCGGGACCCGGGCGGGAGCCAGGAGTCGGCAGCCAGCCCGCAAAAAATGGATTTCAGATGCATCGGAAATTTTGTCCATTGCATCCAAAGTCCGTTAAATCGGGGTCCGTTAAATCGGGGTTTTACTGTATACTACAAGAGGGTGTCATCTTCTCCCCAACAAAAAGAGGCCTGTAGGCACTAGAGAAGCTATTGTGGAACTTCAGTGAACAAAAGACTTTGTTGATTGCTTCCCCCACACCCATGAAGAGGATAGTGCACAAGCCCTGGTCTCATCACAGTTTCAATGCAGGGGGAAGGGCATAAAATCCCTGTCAAGGAGGAATTATCATCACTGTGCTACTTAGAAGTTGGAGAGGGATATATTTCTAGACATAAGCAAGGAATCCCCAAGCTGCTTGGCTTGCCTTGCATATTATAGCAGCTACTGTCACCTTTAGGAACCTAAGACTGTATCTTGTATGAGTGTTTACCTGCTTTAACCTTGTAAATAACACTATTTCTTTTTCTTAGCTAATAAATCTTTGTTGTAGCCAATTCTATGACATTAAGCATTGTGTTTGAGATATGAGGTACACTTGACATAGACTAAGTGACTGATCCTTTGGACGGAGTGTAACACAACAATTTTTGGGATTTGTGGTGTGCAAGGGACCATCTATCACAAAGGCAAGTTTGCCCGGGTGGCAAGATAGCACTTCATCTGCTACTACTGTGACTTCTTAGGAATTTTTCCATACAATGTCCACTGAACAACCATAGAAATTTGACCATTAATTCATTTACCTTGGATTAAATTGACGTTGACCTTCCTCATTGTAGTACCCAACTGTTTTGTCAGCAAACTGAGAAGCCTTCACATTTTACATACCTATAGCACAAGGCGTCAGGAGAGTTGTGTGCTATACCTGGCACTGTCACATGATGTGGGGTAACTCACTTGATCTCTGTGCCAGTTTCCTCCTCTGTCAAATGGAACACCACCACCGACCTATGTTACAAGGGTTCTGCGAAATGCAGTTCACTGATAAGCATAAGATATTTTCTGAATCTTATAGACAGGGCTCTAAAGAAGTGCATAGTACTGTATCATTATAGCAAAAGAGTCGTGCTCCTTAACAGAACCTGTCTAATCAGTGGACAGACAAAACATCAGCTGACCCAGATTTAGGCCAAAAAATGGCTTCCAAATGTTTACAGGCTACAAGGAGGGGTGAGAGGATTATGCAAACAAGTCATCTCAGTTGCTTGCCCTTTTCAATTATGATTCGAGTAACAACTTGACTTAATGAATGAGTCAAAGAGGGAGTGACTATCTGTGAAAGGACTATTATAAACAAGTCCAACAGGAGAGCAGTCAGTTGGGTCCCTCAATTTCTGATGAATACAATTACCTGTTTTATTATCCTGTACTGATTGGTCAGAAGACAACTCAAATAACTTAACTTAAAAATACAAGAAATTGTTTGCGACTTACTCTTCTCTTCCAACTCTGCAGCACTGACTGGAGTATAGAGCCCACCATGGGAGGAATTGGTGTAAGAGAGCCTTGACTACTAATGAGCTAAGGAAACCATTTGCCAACTTTATTATGCTACTTCTAGACCATATGTAGCAACATGGCTAATGCTCTCCATGATGACAAATTCATGCATTCCTCTCATAACACTCCTGTGGTCTGAGCCAAGTCCCATACATAAAAGACTTTTATTCTCTTTGAGCCAAACTTTGTTCCCTTGTTTTGTGGCTGCCAGTGGGCCTTATCCATTAGAAATGAGATACCTCTACCAAAAAGGGCACTAGGCAAGGTTTTGGAACCCCATGCAAGGATCCATAAATGCTATGTCCGACAGAGCTCTTCTTAGTACTTCCTGCACTCCCGCTACAAATTTATTGGAGATGGGGAAATTGGAATAAGTAGGCCGACAACTACCATTCTCTGCTGTGGGGCAACACAGGCAGTTAGGCCTATAACAGCAGGATGTACTGCAGTCCTGAGGCTTCCTCTTTGTGGCTCAGGAAATTTAATTTCCCTGGCTCCTACAGAGATCCCCAGCATGTAGCTTGGATGCTGAGGCTGACTACTAGCTCCAGGGCTTGTTCCTTTGAAAATTATGTAATGTTCTTTTTGTTAAAATCTGGTGCTTTTTTTTGAGGGCGGTAGGAAGGCACATTTGTAAGCCTGTTCTACATGTAATTTCTCACTTTTTGGGAGGCTTGAGGGGAAGATCCCATGCCTTTGGGTAATGAGTGGATAGAGTCCTGAGTGGCATTCGGGAGACCTGGATTCTATTCCAAATTCTTCTAACATCCTACTCTTTACCTTGCTGGTGCTTCCCAGCTGTTTAGACTGTCAATTCTTTGGGGGCAGGGACTGTTTTACTATATGTTTGAAGAGTGCTTAGCACAACAAAGTGTGATCTTGTTTGGGGTCTTTAGGAACTACTGTAATATAAATAATAAATCCTTTAACCAGAATTTCCCCTAACCTCAATTTGAAGGCCTCGATATTTGTTACAAGAGCAGAAACAGAGGGAAGGTCAGAATGGAAAAACTCTCCCCAAACAAAAATTCTCTTCTTAATGAGGATACTGATTGAACAGCTTTTGCTTTCCTTTTCTGGGAGGTCAGCAATAACTGCAGGGATCCTGCACTATAGTCAGACTCAAGACGTGTGGTTTATTTCCCTTGTAAAGGTGCTGTGTCAAGAGTAGTAATACTGAGTTCTATCACTTGTGCACAGTGCTCACAGATGATAAAAATGATATTATATCTCCCATTCACTATAGCTCAGAGACAGACCTGGTGCTATATGGTTGTGCGGGAAGGTGGAGGCACCCAAAACTCAGCCTGTACTGTGAAAAGGGTTGACATCACCTTAGGTCTACACTGGGGGCAGAGGGGTCGACCTTAGATACGCAACTTCAGCTACGCAAATAGCATAGCTGAAGTCAACATATCTTAGGTCGACTTACCTGGGCATCCTCACAACGGTGAGTCGACTGCTGCCGCTCTCCATCGACTCCGCTTCCGCCTCTCGCGGTGGTGGAGTTCCAGAGTCGATGGGGAGCGTGCTCAGGGATCAATTTATCATGTCTACACTAGACTCAATAAATCGATCCCTGATGGAACTATCACTACCTACCAGATAGAGAGACTTGCCCTTCATCTCCTTTTTATTCCCCGCTGCCCGCCACCCCCATTTGGAAAGAGCACAGAGCCATTCAAGTCCAGTGAACTCTCAAAAGGTTGCAAACTATATACTCTGTCAATTTCATCACTCTTGTTCCTCTGAAATAAGTGAAGCTCTCTCCAAATAGCTGGATACTGCAAGTCCTTGTATAAGTACAGATTCAAAGACCTACTATACAAGTCTGTCTGGTCATATGTAGAAAGGAAGAAGTTGCAGAAGTTGAGGCAAGAAACAGTCATAGCCTGAATCAGGAGATTAGCTGTGAGAACAGATTTCAGAGATAGCGTGAAGCTGCAGGATTTGGCAAGATCCTGCAAGGAGTGGTGGAGGAAGAAAAATAGAAAAAATGTGAAGATGACACCAAGGAAAGCATAGGTGACATGAAAGACAGGGGAGAGGTCAGGGGTAGATTTGTGAGTCATCATGACAAAGGTAAAAACTAATTCTTCTCACACCCCCTTTTCTTACTTCCTGGTTCTCACTGGGCCCAGTGGTGAACTACTGGAATACTTTGAGATGCTAGTCTTGAGATACAGCTGACCCAGCTGGACGGATTCTCTTAACAAAAGTCTGGTGAGAAAGAAATCTAGCAAGGAAATGGGAAGAGGCTTTCTTGATCAAAGCAGAATGAGATTTTTAGAAACGTATTCAAACCATACAGACAACTATTTGCCCATCGCTGGCTGTGATTGCACATATTCGTACTTATCACGTAGAAAACTTTTTGAATAGCTTCTGATTTCTGACAGTTTAAAATAAAATATTCTTACTAGATTTGAAAGATCTAACATAATCCTGAGATTTTTAAAATCCAAACCACTTCACATCTGCCTTTTATAAAACAGTAATATGTAGGTCTTAAAATCTAAAATCTATTTGTTAATATTAATATCAAATGGATGTATGAAACTTAGTTCTTGCTTTTCATTAGTGATCTCAGGCATCACAGTAGAGCACAACAGTGATGACACTCTGAAACCAGAATAGACTGTCAGGAGTTAACTCCATGAAACTTTTCCAGTGGTAGAAAAAAATAAATTTAATTTCATCTAGATATTTGGGTTTTTTTTAACTAGTATCATTAACAACCTGGGTACTAGCCTCTCCTAGGTGGGTATGGAACTCTAAGTATGAGCATAGGAAATGCCATACTGGATCAGATCACTGGTTCTTCTTACATGATAACTTGCCTTTGCCAGAATCTGCTATTTTAGAAGAAAATAAACCCACCTCTCCCTAATGTCAGTTATGCCACATTTTGCGTTGCTGGTGATGAATCCTTCCCTGATCTCTGCAGACAATCAGCTTCTGATCCAAAGGCTTAGATCAAGCTCTCTTTACTTATTCTATTACTTATTCTCTATTTGGTCACTATTAGACTGATGATGACGTTTAAATCGTGGCTGTCTATTTTTAAAAGCTTTCGCATCTTCTCAGATACTATATTGATATTATATTGTATTTTGATTGATTTACATATTTGGCAGTACTACTGTAGGTAAAAGCATTAAAAAAAATATACAGTTGGCTCCATTTAATCAGGGTCTGGCTAATAGGAACATTTGCTTAACTGGGACATGATGCTAAGAACTTTATGTAATGTATTTAATTTGTAGGTTTTCACATGTGTTTAACTGGGACACCTTTGGCTAGATAATTTCATTATTCATATCACATATTTAAAAAGTACCTATCAGAGTAATAGCCCAATGCCAACAAGTACATTGGATGCCAGTATTTTAAATTGCCATGTGCAGTGTGATAGAATTAAATTGCAATTTACAAAGAAATAACTGTGATATGAGCTATGAAATGCTTCTTCATATTAACTTCTCTAATATCTGTATTCAATAATTTGTTTTATGCTAACATTTTAAAATACCAGCAAAAATGGATGCAGTTAAGTGCACACCTGTAAATATACAATCGATCAGTCTGCCCTACATAATTCACTGTTTTTTATTTGTCCATTTATAAAAATACAATACTGCCTGTAGCATTTGCTATGAGAATACTCTTTCTGGAAACAGAAGCTGAAGTTGTTTCTTCCCACAACATTTCACCATCCATGAATAGTTAATTTATTTTATATACTGATCACAGTCTGCACCCCACTCCCTGTTGCCTTCCCTTTTCCCACAGGCTCCCCAGTATCTGCCCATATAGAATGAACATGGAGTCAGACTAATAAATCAGGCTTTGCCCAATACATTTGGCACCTGGAGTGGCATTATTCATCATGTATTCACATCTCTATTACGTTGACAAAAAAGCAGAGGTACAATGGTCACAAATGAACTGTGGAGTTAAATATACATTCAAAAATAAATGCATCAAGTGGTGAATGTTACCTGACTTATGGGGTTACTGCAGCCTGGACTGCAATATGCTGATCTGATGATAACACTCTTGTTCTCAGATGTCCTGCAGCTGCTTTCATTAAAAACATAATATTTACATTCTGAAAAGTGATGAAATGAACCCTGCTTGAAAGCAGCAGTTTAAACAGCTTCACACCTCCTCTCAGAAAGAAGAATTTGCACACCTGTCTTTTTTGGAAATGTTTCAATTTGCTATTTTTTGTGTGTGTGAACACAGACCTAGGAAACACTTTTTTGTGTATGTGCGCACCAACTCCACCCTCTCTTTAATCCTAGCTTGCTCAAGGCAGGCACATAATTACAGACATGTTGGAAGACCTGGGGATATACTGAGTATTTGACATGCCCGACCTACTTCCGATACATTTTCTGCTGCCATCTTAGACGTTAATAATAAGTGTTAGGCATACAACATGACACATTTTCCCTTTAACGTCTTACTCCCACAAAAAATAATCTCTCATGCAAGTATGTGAAATACTCCTGAGAGCTGTGGGTCTGGCGTCTGCCAGACAGCAGTGAGTGTAACAAACTAGTTTAGTCCTACCGATACTTGAGTCCTCCATACTTTACTGAAACAGGAAGTTCATCTGCCTTGGAGATTTTCCAGTGCACTGCTGGCTGGATGGTCCCTCTGGTATCTCCTGGCATTGGATTAATTCACCCCATAACCCATATTGCACATTTGCAGTCATAATCATGTAGTATTTCCTTAAGACGGGAATACAAAATTGATAAGCTGGAAATAGGGGCAACTGAAAAAGCTGCAAGGCTGGCAGTTTAGCATGCAGAGCACCAGCTGATCCATTCCATTATACATGAATCTCTCCCTATTTGTCTGAGGTAGAGCTGTTAGATGCAAACAGGGGATCCACATATTACAGAAAACCCTTTATGGAACAGTGTTTTCAGCAACTGATCTCACATGGACTTCAGTACAAATGTAGGTAGTGCGAACATAGCCCAGACAAAAAAAAAACAAACCTCTCTCTGCAGCAGGCCAGCTCGCTGTCATTTATCTACAATTACAGAGCTGCAGCTGCCCCAGTGCAGCTGCACTCAGGGCTGGCTCCAGACACCAGCATAGGAAGCAGGTGCCTAGGGCAGCACTCTAAGGCCCCCCGCCCACCCATTTGCTCCTCCAGTCGCACTGCGGCCGCCCCTGCTTTGCCCCCACTCCCGACTCCTCTGGCCCCGGTTTTTTGGTTTTTTTTTTTTTTTTTTGCTTGGGGTGGCAAAAAAAAGTTAGAGCCGGCCCTGGCTGCACTGCTGTAGTGCTTACTGAAAATGCTACCTTCAGGAGAGCTTCTCTCATCAGCAGAGATACTCCACTTCTCTGAGAGGCAGTACCCATATCAATGGGAGAAGGCCAGTTTTTCCACACCACTAAGTGATGTCCTTGTATTGACACAAAGTGGTAGTGTAGATCAAGCCCTACTCTAGACAGGGCTAAAGAGAACACCACCCTCAATTTACAGCTCAGCAGGGACTCCAGTACTTCAGCCTTCTCAGGCATTATCTATATATATAAAAAAGTCAAATGGTGTATGCGTGCGTGCTTGTATGTATGCTACCTTACTCCTTCCACACCGTTTGAGCTAGAGACTTGAAATTTGGTACAGTTATAGGCTTTAGGACCCTAATCAGGGTAAGAGTCAAAAAAATTTCAAGTCTCACCTCTGACGCCCCCCAGGGGTGAAATGCTTTAAAGCCCATTCACATCAGCTGGGCAGCAGGTTAAAACCTGCTGTTCTCTGTGACATAGTTATGATGTCATAATACCCCCCTCCAACAGACCCCGCACTCGCTCAGCTCTCTCCCCCCTCCAAGGGACCCGAGCAACGCTGAGACGTCTGAACAAAATTTGTATTAATAAAAAACATGGTAGTCTTTTTACATCCCAGTTTCCAATTACAAATACTCCGAGCAACGCCGGGTATTTTTGCTAGTCTATAATAGTCTTCTTCTGAAGTTTTCCACCACCTGTTACAGTGGTGCAGCTCAACCACTGGTAGGGAGGAGGAGACCTCTAGTGGGGGAGGGGATATGGGGGCAGGAGGGAGAGAAGGCTACAAGCAAACTGTCATGTTTTAATATTAGAGAGACATGGGGAGTGAAATAAAATCTTTCATTGGGCCAAATTCTGTTGGTGAGAGAGACAAGCTTTCGCACTTACAGACTTCTTCAGGTGTTTTAATATGTGTCAATTAAGAGGTGTTAACTAACTGGAGTGTAAAATCTGGTAAAGACAGCACAACATATGTTACAGCCTCGGAACAAAACATCCTTAGAACACACAAAATCCTGGAACAAACGCTCGTGTCCCATCTACATTACACTGTTACTAAACGTGTCAAAACACAACAAAACTTTCAAGTGAAGATATACTCATGTTGACAAAATGCTGGCAGCTAGCGGTGGTTTAGTCTTTGTGTTGGGCAGACTTCTGAGCTGGATTAGACAATACTCTGGTTAAAGTATTAGTAGCCATCAAGAGCTTTGTCTATTCTAGTGTTTCCAATGTTGCTCTCAGCAAGGGAGGTACACTAGCTATGGTCATGGTGGGAAATTAGAAAAAGAGGTGGGTATAGAGACCGCCTCAGGTTGGGAAAGAATTTTAGTGGATTTATGTTAGAAAAATAAATGTTCTTTTATACAACTTCTCACCAAGAAAACATCTGTTGATTTATTGAGTTGTCTGGCAACTTTCAGACATAAAATAAGGAATTCCTAAAGAGCTAAAATTATATTTGGTTTCCTTTTACAGTCATAAAAAAAAATATAAAACTATTTGCTTACCATAAATCCAAACACAGATTTAAAGAGGTTCTTTCCTATGGAAAAAGAAATAACAGAAAAAAATGAAATAAAAAGTCATGGAAATTATCATTGCTATTCTGGCCCAGCCTGAAAGAAACAGAAGTTGAAGGTACTTTCAACTGAAATGTCCACCGGAAAAAACAGACAAGTTTCATCCAGAAGATCAAATTTTTAAAGTTTTGCATTTCCTCCCCAATGTCAGCCCATGTCAAGTATTGAGATCTACCAATGTATTTGGAAAGCTTAGCTGAGACTGCGTATGAAATATGACTCAAGCTTTATAAGGGTTGGACAGTTGTATTGCTTGACAAAGGGAAAGAAACCTTTTAAAGGTGTTATGGTCTGTACAAAAGTACATTGTTTAGTTGATAGGCCATAGGCATAACATCTTTTAATCCATTGCATCTATCATGTACATCTACTAAAAGTAAAATCAGTATAATATTCTTACTGTTTAATAACTGAAGGTGGGGCCTGTAACACAGGCAACGCATTTCTTTCACTAGAAACATGTGGAACCAGATCTCCTTTCCCATGGAAAAACACACAAAGAGAGGAGAGGAAAACAACCTTTAACAATTCACTATTCCTTTAGCAACTTGCAAATAATCATCTTATCAATAAATTAGGGAACCCAAATTTATATCACCAGTTACTATTTTAAGCGCATGTAGTATTGTTCTCTCTGTCTATGATCTAAGTGAACTCCTTTTAGTCATTACATATCTCATTATTTCCTTTAGCCAGCATTCTAGTGTGTCATAACAAATGGAGGTCAGAAATTGACTCTCCTTTCCTTTTATAAAACTCAAAACTGTTCCTAATATCTGTTTTTTCAGACCAAAACTTAAAGTTCACAAGTTTCATGTAGGTCTATCAAAAACACAATTCAACCCCCGCCCGCTTCTTCAACTTGGATCTGTTTATTTTAAATCACACCCTGTGACCTGTCAGCTTTTACTGTGTGGAAGTTGGAGTCATCAAAGCAGGATTAGGAATACCAATGTCAGTTTTCAAACTTCATTTCTTCATGTGGAGGAGACACCATGCAGGCAGTGGAATGTTTTCCTTTAATGACTGCATATTTTGTATTGTAATTTCTTTTATTTCTGCTGTGGTTACAGACAGCTTCCTATTTTTCAGTCAAAGTGCAGTTGTTGCTTTCCTGTTCCCATGCTTACTAGAGCTGGGCCCAACACAAAACCCTGGGACCCAAAAACCCAGAATTTAGATCTCTAGACCATCACAGAAACTTACCTCTTGCAGGGAAAACTTTAAAAAACAAAGGATCTGATTCCTTTCTCACTTCCACCCATAAGTAACTCTACATTAGTCTGTGGGCCTGATTCTCTACTGCCCCCACCCCTTGTGTTATCACAGGTATACAAACTAGTGAAAAATGCTGTCAAATCAGAATTTCCGCTCGCTCACACCATTGGAAGCATTTTTTCCTTACACCCACATTTCAAAGATCTAAATGATTACACAAAGCGTAAGGCAGTGGAAAAATTGGGCTCAACAGAGTTTATACTGTTGAGTAAGCAGTGAATCAGGCCCAAAGTTGTGTCTGCTCTCATGGCACTTTTCACACTAGGCAAGATATGCTCCCTCCACACAATGAGAAGGAAGGAGAAAGAAAACAAGTCCCTTCCCCCCTGCCAGCCCACCCCCCTCAGTCTCCATCATTATCTCCTCTATCATTTGGGAAAGAAGAGAGAAGTTCTTTTCCTACCCCATCAGGCAGGTGAGCAAGTGAGAACAAAAAGAGGTTCCCTCCTCCTAAAGGTTAGGGAGCAGAAGAAAAAGGGAAAGCTTTTTTCTTCCAGCAGGGGACAAGACAACTAGAGGGGAGCGCCCATCCAACATAGGATTCAGGAGCAGGAAGATCAACACAGACAACCATCATCTCTAATCACCTTCTCAATGGAGAAGCACAAGGAGATGCAAGAAGCACAACAGAGAATCAACATACATTTTGTTCACTGAAAGGATCAGAGGCAAAAATGACAATCAATCCCCTGGGTTGGTTCATCTCTATCATTCTTTTAAATATGGTTTAGTGTTTGGATTTGCCCTTTTAAAGAGAAAGCAGAGAGATAACAAATCAGTGAAGCTCAACCAATTTATATCAGTAAGGTTCTAGCCACAGTTCCAGTTATCACACAGGGACAGCTCACTGGTTCCTGAGGCACAGAGAAGGCATGTCCTAGGTTTTCACACATACATTTATTTGGATATGATTTGTTTTACTGACAGGAAATGTGCTTAGACGTGTTTTCCTGGGTAGCTTCAGGGAAAGAGTCATTGTTACTGTCCAAGGATGGTTGGGCTATCAGGATACAGCTTCCTCCTTAAACTTATCCTGAAAATCTATTTCTTCTAAGCTATGGCCCAGTGTGCCATTCCTATTGAGGCAAAAAAAATGTATGGATGCTTAACACCTCTCAAGTTTGTACTCCTAGGCCCTATTTCTCCATTTATGTGCTGGGCACAGGAATGAAAGTGGCGAAAGCCACCTTTGTACCTCCTGAATTCTGAGTGCCCAGAGATCGGCTCAGTTCCATGTAGAAGTATAATTAAGGCTCCTCAGACTTTCACTTGGCCTGCCCATAGTCCCATTACAAACCATGGGCAGGTGAGACTAGCTGGAGCACAGTGCACTCCAGCCCCACCCCTCATGCCCTCTGTCATGGCCCTATAGTAAGCCTAGAGCTGTTCCACCAGTTCTGTGCCAAGCAGGGAACCTTCCTGAAACTGTAGAGTTCCCGAGGGAGCCAGTTCTGCACTCTCTCCCTCTCGTGCCTTTACACTGCTGGGGTGGCATAAAAAGGCCACAGAACATTTTGGGGCCCTCTATTCTAAAACTTATTAAAATTAGTTTGAGAGCTTTTTTTTAGTTGCTCTTAGGGGCACTCTCTCTCCTCAAGATTCTGCCTGTCTTTCCCCCTGCCTTTCAATTCCAGAATCTGTATATACCAGAGTAGCTCTGCTTCTGGCAGATCTTAAGAATCAATATCTACATCCCAAGATTTTTACTGAACTGTCTCCTAGACACTAGTCCTTCAAAGTCAATAACAGTTTGAGCTGAATTTTAAGGATTTGAGCCCAGATCCACAAATGGTATTTAGGCACCTAGCTTCCTCTGAAATAAATGGGAGTTAGGAAGCTAAATAGCTTTGAGGGTCTGGGGATTGGTCAATAGTGGTGCTGGCATACAAAAGGATTAGTAGAAACAAATGACTCCCCAAAAGGTCAGGCTATCAGTGAAACAAGGAAAACTTCCAGGTGTGTGAGTTCAGAATTTTCAGGGACTGCAGCGGTTCAAAGCTATGCCATGATTTTCAGGACTGTTGAACTGATGCAGCTGTTTGTATTCCTTTATTTTGGCAAAAGCATAATTTCCGCTCTTCCTTGGCCTTCCATGACATCTTACATCCTCCATGCCTGTAACCCACATCTTCACCTCTTGCATTCTGCTGGTAAAGAACTCTGTTTTTCGGACTGATTGCCAACTAAGGCTACTCAGATGTAAAGGAAGACAACTCAAACTTTTGGATAAATGAAGCCTTAAGTTCCTGCATAGCTCAATCTGAGCCAGATGCTTGCAGTAGCATTGCTGACTAGAGCTAGCTACCACCCTTAGATTCAGAACAGAGTTTGAACAAGACTTTCTTTAAAGAAGGTCAATATTTAAACATGTTGTTGGTTCAAAAGGTGGAGAACAACCTAAGGCCAGTAGTCTTAAACAATACTAGTGATGGCAAAAGCTAATTCAGCTGCACAGGGTTTTGTTTGCTTTTAAAAGTTCATTATCATGCTTTGGGTACAGACAACTATTATGTTTAATATTCTTTCGACTGTCCGTATTTTGATAAATTAATGCATTACTTTAGCCCCTTTCCCTGTAATATCTGGATGTTCTACTGTTGTATTGTTGTTTCACTTTAGCTTCAGTCAGTTCAGCTGTAACAGAAATCCCTATTCTTCTAACAATACCTAAGATGGATTACTTTCCTTAGAGCAAAACACAGTTTCCAGTGAAGGACCTGCTACATCAGGACATTGCATTTCTTTAGGTTTTTTTAAACAAGGCCTCCATTTAAAGCAGGCTTAACACACACCTAAGAATGGAGTTGTGGTCAGGAGGAGAGGACTGTATTTGCATGCCCTCTCTGGCCCCAATGTAGCAAAGCCCCTGAGAGCACATGCTTAACTTGAGCACATGTACAATGCCTTTGGCTTCAGTATGACAGATTTTCTAGAGGCAACTTTCTTTTCAAGTGATCAGTATAAAGAATCTTCCCCATGCACAAAACCCTCACTCTGAACACTGTAACACAAGGGCAATGTGCACACACTGAACAGAGCACAGGAACTCGTGCTGACAAAATATGGGGGTCAGAAAACTGTGCGCATAGTCAGGATCCATATAAATCACAGGTACCTGGAAGGATTCATATACAAAACAGTAGCCAAGAGCACCAATTACACTGGCAGTAGTTCCTTAGAAGGGGTTAGCATTGGCAGGGTAGCACAATCCATTTTCCCCCCCCCCCCTTTTGTTTTGTTTCAAGACATGGCCCATTCAGACTTAGGGGCTTCTTGTTCCAGTGAAGCTGCTATCAACAGCAACTAAAATAGACGGACTCAATACATTATCATCAGAGGCCCAGGGTCTTACATTTCTGCACAGTCCAAATCCTTGCTAAAAAAGGAAATCCAAAAATATTCAGGTCAATATGAAGTGGTAGTGAATAGATCCATCAAAGCTTTAGATTTCTTTAAAAGGAGTGTTCTTTGCACAAGTCTGGCCATTGTTACAGTTAGGGTGGAGTTTTCAGAAGTCCTTCACTGACTTGGAACAAAGGTCTTTTGAATTTCTGTCCCCACTCCCCACTGTATTATTAATTATTATTATTATTATTTGTGATGAAGCATGTACAGAGCTGTCTGAGATAGGGGGAAAAGTGAAAGGGAGCAACACTGAATACCAGCAGCACTGATTTGTACACTGTGAATTCTTCAAGAGATCATCAGTGTTGGATATGGCCCTACTGGGAAGCAAAAGTGTTAAAGATGGTCTAAAAGTGTCCATATCAGGACTTTAAAATGAGACTCGGGCAAGTTTTAGCAGTTTATGCAGCAGCTAGCTGGGGTATGGACCGATCCCTGGAACAGGAGTAAAATCATCAGGTATATAAAGCACAGTAAGGGCTCATACACTACAGAAGTTACATCAATCCATTGCAAAGCACCTTTGGCTCATGCACAAGAGCATTTCCATTAATTGCTGGGGAAGCAATAGTCTTTGTAACTTACCTCAACATTTTACATAGGTAAGAACTGGGTAGCCTGAACTAGTGCAGACTCAGTCGCGTGTCCCAAGGTGGACATAACACATTGGCACAGTGGGTACACTGCCAGCTCCAACAGCTGTCATCTAAGAAGAGAAGTGTGATTTTGGTTTTGGTAATTAACACTCATTTATTTCTTAATAATAATCTGAATTAGATTAGCCCCTTGAGGCCCCACTAAATTCAGGAGCCCATTATGCTAGACACTGTATGCATGCATAGTAAGAGGCAGTCTAAATTTTTTAAAGATCTTTTATATTTGACCTTTTATTATTGTGAGAAGACAAACAAAACGTTTGATGTTGGAAGAGACCCAGTAAAGGGTTAAATCAACCATCTGTTTCACTCTGAACTCATTTAAGCCATCATTTTTTACAGTGATACTTTATATAAAACAGCTTGAACTGAGATAGAGCAAGGAATCTGAGATCCCACAGCAAATCCTTGGAAAGACTTCTGTTAGATAGTTTTGATCTTCCAAACCACTCAAATTACTGATCAAAAGCCAGAAAACCTTTCTTCATGTTCCCAGTTCCAATGAGAGCTAAGCTGCAACTCAGAAAAATACATACATCAGGATTTACTAAAGATTCTAGATGTAACTCCAGGGTCTTAGTACATCAGACGCATCAATTCTCCCTGGAGGGAACTGCATCATTTGTTCTTTTTAAAATGGATTATTTTCATCATATTGGTGATCAGAAAGATAAAACATCTTAATGAGGCTCATAGCCTGAACTCCATGTGCATCATAGAAGTATCTCAATGAGCCAAACATATCCAAGTCCTTTTATATATATGAGTTGGGCACTATAAAGAGGGTGTTCATCCCCAGGACTATACATCTTGTCTTGGACAGAGTAAGCAGGAGAACAGTAAAGTCCTGTTATCACAGGAATTTACTACAGTACAGTCAGGTTAATCAAAATCCATTTGCAGTTGGATTAAAGAACATCCAGATTATCAAATCAGGGATTAAAATGGAAATAATTACACAACCCAGTGATGTGCTGCAAAAGGCTTGTGGGTGGCTCATGGAATCACCTTGTTAAAATTTTGCCACCCAGTAGAAGGGAACGTTGAGTGTTTTCCCTGCCTCCGATGGGGCTCACTCCATTCTGAATACACTGTAGTTATCCCTGCCAGGGATGGTTTATCCTTGGGGCTCATAAAAATACTTCTGAAGGACAAATACACATATACACAGCTGTTGCATCAAAAGTAAGGTATTTTTCCTAAAATTTCCCAGGGAAAGAAACCCCAGACTCCCTACCTGGTCTTTATGCCCACACCCACTTCTAACTGTTCAAGATGAACAATGCACACTACTTTCAATCTAATGAGTGTCGGTTTCAGGAAGACCATATAAACATTCAGCAGATGCAGTTTCATAAAATTTGTTTGCCAAGTGGTCTTGCCTCCTTCCTTGGCGGCGGTTGTGAGAAAACATTTTTGCCAAAAATGAGAAGACAAATGGATTCCCAATGTCTTTTTCCTCTTTACAAATCTGAACATGCCTAACCGGGCCCAGGGCACAGGATTTCTCTAATGTTATGAGGAGAAATTTTTGCAGAAGCCCCTCTTCAAACTATTGGCAGCAGCACTTCACTGATGCAACATTGACTATTACAGTTGCGACCAGGTGCCACGCTAATGAACTGAGTAACTAGAATTCTTCAGGCCGGGGAGGAGGAGAAATGATTCCCTTTAGTCTAAGAACAATGTGAAAGATACAGAGGATAAAATTGATTAATTTGGTGGTTTTCTTAAATGGATCACATCCTCCTCCTCCTTTCCATTTCTATGACTTTTGTTTTTAAAGAGGATTTCTCTCGCTTCAAAACAAGAAAATCTAAAAGCTGGCCTCGGCCAAGGCCTCCCCAGCCTCTCCCTCATCCAGCAACACCAAGCAACTTGAAATACATTTTTCAAAACAGAATAAAAAAAAAAGTCTCACTCAGCAAATTCCTCTCAGCATTTCTCACAAGTTTTGCTCCCGGTTTCACACAGTCTTCCACTCCCTGTTGTGACTGAAAGCACTTTAGATTATTATGCGAGGCGAAGCAAGACAGCATATCATGAATGCAACAGGTGAAAGAGAATATTTCATCTTCCACTGTTTCTCACTCACTGTACACAATGTATATGGTTGGCTGAACTCACCTACACCTTATTAATGGGCTGGCCTGCCTTAGGGCAGGGAGAATGATCTACTTTGTCTAAACCAGGCCTGCACAACTCGGAAAGCAGCGAGGGCCACATTACTGCAAAAAACCCAGTTGCGGGCCGAAAAGCCCCGCCCTTGGCCCGCCCCCATCCACTTCCCCCCAAACTCCCTGCTTGGCTTGCCCCACCCCTACTGACCCCGCGTGAGCCACGCAGTGAGCCCATGCGGGCCACATGTGGCCCCCGGGCCACATGTTGTGCAGGCCTGGTCTAAACAGTGGCCCCCATTTGTCAATTTTTACACTTACTTTTTAAAACATAAGACTTTTACATATAAAACAGCTTCCCTTTTGGTTTCTTTGATTACAGTTTTAAACCAAAGTAATGATCTTGAGTGTCCCAGAATTTGAAGGTAAAAAAACATTCAAATTAGAGAACCTGCAATTGGCACTTAAATAAGTAGCCCATTTTTTCCCCAGAAGTATTGAGTTCTTGTAGCACCAGCATCTTTGAAAACCAGGTCACTTTTTTGGGTATCTAAATTGGGATCCAAGTGCCTCATTTCAGGCACCCATGTTTAAAACTCCTGCCCTTGGTTTTTACAGTTCATATTTGTTATATTCTAAGGAAAATAGATATTGCAGAATGAACATCAGAAATTGGTGCAAAAGGGTACTTCTTACTGCACTACACCCTATTCTACCATTCTATTATTGCTTGCTGGAATGATCATTATGATTAGCCCTTGCGTAGCGCTCTTAATTGTGAAAGCACTTCACAGACATTAACAATGCTTTACCACACCCCAGTGTGATAGGTACATAACCCCATTTTGCTGTCCAGAAACTGCAGGAGGGAAGTTCAGTGACCTGTTCACAGAGAATTATTGACTTCAGTGGGAGTTGTACATGCAACTGACTGGACGATCAGATCCAATGAGTTAGTGCTCAGGGTACTCAATCATGCCTCTGCCCTCCATTTGCTCAGATTCTATTGTGCTTTATGATTTATAGAATGTATATCCCTGTTGTCAACTATAAATAAAGGCTCCAGCCCTGCACTCACTATGCACTGATTGATCCTTGTGCCTCCTATGGCACAGGGATCAGCCAGTGGGGCTCTGCCTGGGCAGATCCAATTGCTGGACTTGCATCTGTGTTGGGATTAAAGGTGCCTGGCTGTTATACATTTGTTTTCTCGAGTAATATGTATTCGACTCGCTGGCATTGAAAGTTGGTGAGGCAGAGGCTCTAGTTCGGCAACGTACTCAAGTATTCGCCTTATTTCATAATCAAGTGTGCAGCCCCATTAACTGCTATGGGACCTCGCACATGCTCAGTGTGAGGCTCCTACATAGGTACTTTGCTGAACTGTGTCAGAAACAGGAAAGTTGAACCTTTGAAATGCAAAGTACTGCAATAGATATTTGCTGCACTGCCTCCAAAAGCCTCACCTTCACTGAGCAACCTGCTTTTGCTTCCTTGGAAGAAAATTACATTAACACATGATTTGCTTTATTTCTCCCCCACCACCACACCTCCCCCTCCCCCCCCCCCCAAAAAAAAAACAGGCCTGAATAAAAATCTCAAATCCAAACATGCCTTAGCGCCAGGGAAGTTCAGGCTGGAGCCCAGCTTTTCAGTTCAGACCCATCCCTAATTCCTTTTTGGTTTTGAAGGAAGTTCAGAGCAACAGGATGTAAAAAAATTGGGGGTCTGTGAATGTGACTAAAAAACCACCATCAAAGAGCGATAAAAAGCAAAAGCAGCCAAGGGACAGAGTGGGATGAGCATGGAAATACAAGGGCTCCTTTTCTGCTACCAGCAAAGCCCCACAAAAATATTCCCTTACATTGCAAAAAGGAGGGTGAAGATCACAGCTAAGGGCAGAGAAAGATGCTGACAGAAGCAATGGATGTAGGTGAGGCAAGAGACCAGTGCAGCAAGGGGTGTTGTGGTAAATGCGCCCTATCATCTCCTTCTCCTCCCACTACCAGAGTCAACAGGGGCAGCAGCTAATCCTCCAGTTTTCAGAACAAAACAAATTCTTCTCATTCCAATAATCCATCACCCATCAGCAGTATCAGTGGATGCACAGCCTCTCTCTCCTACTATTCTGCAGTGTGTGCAGCTGCACTGCAAGAAGCATTAACACCAATAGTCTCTGCTGACTTGGGCCCTGATCCGAGGTTTGGTATGCAAAATTCCCACTGAAGTCGATAGGAGTTGTGCACTCTGGACATTATCTTATCTCAGAGAAACTTAGCCAGCCTCAGCTTCAGTAATATTGCTGCTTGTAAGGGCTAGTTGAGTCAAAGAGATCTCAGGTTTATTGGATAAAGGGTAAAGCAACATGTAAATAAACACCCACATCCAAAAAAGTAGCCGTGTCATTATGTAACAGCAGAAACAACTTCCAGCTGTATTCTTTGGGTAGTTCCTAGCTGAAGGATCCAAAATTCTGATTAGGATGGATGTCACTTAGCTGTTTGAGCTGCTGCCAAATGCAATAAAGGGGCCCAAAACAATGGAAGGGAAAATCCTTCCCTCTTAAAATTACGAATGTTTTATTACATAAACTACTGGGAAAAACCCTGGGCTGAAATCCTGGCTCTGCTGAAGTCAGAGTTTTGCCACTGGGGTCTGGACTTCACCTCTGGAGTTAATATGTAATTGGGATTTGAGCTCTGCTTGTGTTTAATATAAACTACAGATAACAAGAAATCTGTACAGTGTTGCAAAAAAAAGTCTCTACGTCCTATTTGACATCTGCTTTATGCAGGCATACCCGACGATCAGAATAATGGACCTTACTAAAGCCCCTTTACACCACTCTGGCAACATAAAAAAAGTCTTAAACTAAGTTCAATTTAATGTATGCTGCCAGAGCAACATAAAGGGAACCTTAGCTTAAACGAGCATCAACCCCAAAATATTGTAAAAAGAAAGTTGTACTCAAGAATATAAATACCAAGCGTCAGATCCCCAGTTGGTATGAATCACCAGTTTATACCAGCTAGTCTAAAATATTATAGGTCAGATGCTGATTTTTTCCCTCTCTCTATACACAAACAAGGCTTGTCTACCTTAATTTATTATAGTTCTAAGAAAGTGTGATATACATATTGAATTAGATAATTGTATTAAATCACCTTACTGTCATATAGCATGCACTATAGGTAACATACAGTAACTACAAAAGCATCTCAGCTTTGAAAAGAGGCAGATGTGGCTGTTTATTAAACGTAGTTTCTTTTCTTTTTAGATTAAGTAGCTGGTACTTTTTATTCAGCTATTTTATTTAAACTTGAGAAGGATTACAGTTGCAATGTTAATAATAAATATGCCTTCCCTATTAGTTGTTACCTTTCATCTAGATGGATCCCAAAGCAATTTACACATGTATGTGTGTGCATGTGAGTAACAGGAAGATGAATTATTTCACCTGAAATGCAGCCCACTCTGGGGTGGAATGCAACAGCTGTCTCGCAGCTGGAAACAGAGCATTCTTGACAACCCGCCCAACAGTGGAATTCATTTCTGCAGTAGGCTAAAAGTTGCCACAAACCTTACTTTCTTTGGAATGGAGGGTAAAAGTGACGCCTATTTCAGCTTTCCTTCAATAAAACAAAACAAAAACAACACAGAAGAAAGAGGACGAACACCCAAAGATTTTTGTCTGCCACTGTGGAGGAAACAAGAACCTAGATTACAGTATATGAAGAATCCTACACTGTGTATGATTTGTGCACAGCTCGCAGATTTAACAATGGAGAGAGATAGTAACATCAATGTTTAGCTGGATAGATTAGCAGTTCGTAGTAACACTAAACATTGATTTAGGACCAAAAATATAAACTAGTTATGTTATAGTAGCACCTAGGTGCCTAATCAAGGACTGGGACTTTGTTGTGCTGTACAAACAGGTAGCAAAGCCCATCCCTGCTCGTAGACAGTTCCTAATGGACATTGGTGATATAGTGCAACAGGCATCTGAAAATGCCTGCACCACAGTTATACATATACACTAGCAAGTCTGCATAACAGAACTGGCCCTGATGCTCTACCTGTTCCAGGTGCTGAAAAAAAATCAAATAAAATTGGGACTATGGACATTTCTTAAAATCTCAGTAGAGAAAATTGCAGGAAGCATTGTATCCATGCGAAAGAACGGAGAGAATTCCTAAATGCCTTCTCAACCAACGTTCAGTTACTGTACAAGGGAGTCCCATAGTGGCAGAGAGCCCACATTTGGCTCAAGTACTTTATTTACTGACTATTGAAGCCAAGGCAGCCCTGAATGAAGACATTAATACAACTATCAATGGGTGCTTTTGCTGGTTTGGGGTTTCTTTTTAAGTGAAGGAACCTGATTGATGTAGAGGTTTCCAGACATCTGAAAAGCAACATTAACACATCTGTCCAATAGCATAGTAGTCACACACATATTGGCCCCCTCCACTGAAAAGGCTTACTGTGCTTCATAGGTTTGGCAAGAGTACAGCAATCAAGACATTTCCTTAAACAATGAAAGCCGAGAGAAGTCCACTGAATGTAGGAAACAGTGATGAAATTTCTATTGGGATAAGACCTATGACTGATCAGCATTTCTTTAATGGACAACAAGCATTTGATTTAAAGCATCATTTAATAAAACAAGGCAAGAGGGCATTAGCAACAAGATGAAGAGACCTGACACTAAAGCATTGCGAGTGGGCTGTGACAAAAAGATAAACAGTCTGACTCTTAACAATATGCAGTTATGTTTTTCCCTTCCCAAAAGGCCTTTTTACATTTTTCTATTTTATCAGGGTGAGTAAGAACATATTGTCTTGGTACATAAGATTAGTTTATTTTCTCTCCTCCCCTTGCCCCAGTTTCTATATAAAAAAAGTGAGCAATTTAAAAAAAAAATATATCAGAGTTCAGTCATTGGGTGAGATGTTATAATGAACAGACCACCCACTGACTTCATCTGTTTTGTTTTTTTAGTCAAAATGTCTACAGATTTTCCACTGCCCCTCATAATGAAAAACATAGGCATTTTTTATACAATAGGCAACAGGTGGGGTCAGGGTGAGGGGAATTTCATGAAGATCTCAGAAAATACACAAAGTTATACTGCACATTTTTTACCTTTTATCCCAATTATGCCTGAAGCCAGAGAGAGCATCTTTCTTCCTTCTTTTCAGCTCACAATGCTGTTTAAAGGAGATGCAAGCCGGTTCCCTCCCCCACTCTGCCCCCAGTCTGCCTTCTTGAGGCTGCTGGATAAGATTACCAGGTTCTAGCTGGTTCACACTTAGGATCTCTCTATTGCAAGAGGACTACAAATCTGGAATGAAAAATGGAGTTACCTCAGAAATGTGTGCTAAATGCTGCCTCAATCCAAGCTGTTGGGGACATTCAGCAGAACTACACTGTACAAAGTTCTTTATCCTCACTTGTGAAATCCCCTGGCATGTCTTAGATTGCTAGACATCCCCAAATTTATCATTCTGGGACATCAGTGTCCCATATCAATCATAGATTGTATGGCATTTTGGGCATAAGTCCTGTCACAAAGATACATTCTGGGAGGATTTAGCAAACCAGAATATGCCAGAGGTGGATTTCATTGACATGGAAAAGGGACTTTTAAAAAGAGAATTTAAACTGATTTTCTCTGCTGAATGCATCTAGTTAGAAGCAACATGTACCGGTAGTATATATATTTCTGGTCTTTTGTATTAATTTTGCAGGTCACGTTTGAAGGCACACCTAGAAGGAAAAAGTTGTTTCATACTACACTTTCCAGTTCCAGCCTAGGAACTCTCTACCCTTTTATGAATCAGAGAGGTAGCCGTGTTAGTCTGGAATAGCAGAGGTAACAAAGAGTCCTGTGGCACCTTAAAGACTAACTATCTTTAAGGTGCCACAGGACTCTTTGTTACCTCTACCCTTTTATGTTCATAAATCCACACCTACAGTCAGTCTCATCTCTAACCACAGCTGTCAAAGGTAATTAACTTAGACCCAAATGACCCAAATCCATTATCCGTTTATTTTAACTAAGTTATTTACATTGCATTGCTTAAAATTTTTGATTTACAAGAAATTTTGCATATAAATCATCATAGTATCTTAAAGGAATTGCTTCATCCTCCACTTAAATATAGCCAACTCTGAGCTACACACATTATTTGTCTAATGCCTCACAGCAATATTACACAAAACAAAGTGAAGGGTGTTACTTCAGTGAAGTGCAGAAACTGAGGAGAACCTTATCAATTGACACTAACAGTAAGATTTTAGGCAGGACAAATGGAGATACCCAAATTAGCATTTGTCCAGGACCCTAGGACTAACACCTTTATTTTTATGAAAAGTGCCATGTGACTTTAAATTACCACAAATGGTCAGAACTATGCTTTAACATTTAATTTGAGAGACTGTATTATTAAATCTTATTTTACCAAACTGTTGATTATGCTTTGTTCCTCGGGATAATAATGGCCAACTGGAAACTGGTAGGTTGAATGCTAAGAAGCTAGCCTCAAAATCAAAGTGTCTTGTTATTAAGTACATGGCAAAAAAATTGCCAGTTAAAGATATTAAGCTTCATTTGAAAATCATTTGCTTAATTTTCCTTCTTTGACTGTATAAACCTTACAAACACAGAGTGAGGACTTGGTTTCTTCCACAGCCTCTTGTTGCAATCATGAACAAAGTAATTCTGAAGATCCTCTTTAAAAAAAAGAGTTGATTCCTAATGCAGAAATGTGTGCTACACTGCTGAAAAAATAATGGATAACCTGAACATGGAATTACAGTGCAGACGCTCTGATTCATTTCATTGCTTCATTAATTGGATCACAAGTTATCACAAAAATATTCAAGGATCAAAGAGATGGATCAGAATCTTTTCACAAATGCAGGAACAAAACTTTATTTATGTAAGAAATAAACCGTCTTTTTGTTATTCTTCCTGATATTCCCCCAAGGAATTTTGATATTTGAGAGAAAGCAATGCTTGTCTCTTTATTAGCAAAGTTAAGCTTTTGTTAATAGCACCAAGTATAGCTCAATAAGGCCTTGTTTCATTGGAACTGAAGCATTCCAGAAGGACACACTGGGTATACTGCGGGACTGTCCTGCCTGGCTCCTGAGCTCCCGGACGGAGTGGCAACCTGGCCCTCCCTGCTTGATCTCTTGGCAATCAGAACTTCATTACAAATGACAAGAACTGACTGTTAACTGCCATGTTGTGAAACATGGAGTAGAAATCTGTCCCTTTAACACACAGACAAGTCTTTTCAATGATTCCAAGACAGAGTTCATGTATTTCTGCACCTAAAAAGCACATCAGTAGTAATGTGGAAGTTATTGTTAATGGGCCAGGGAAAAGACACAAAAGCAGAGGGAACTCTTGGAGACGGTCCATAAATTCCTCCACTGTTTCACTCATGACAAGTAGAAATTAAAATCTGAAGCTCTAGTAATAGATATAATGAAACACTTAATCCTGAATGAAGTTGTGGCTTTCTCCAGTGATTTGAAGAAAAAAACCAACAAAAAAAACAACAACACATTTAAGATTTTATTTGGCAGAAGGGAAAGTATCTGCAACACTGTTCAATGGCATAACAAAGCCAGCTAGTGAAATTCTATGCAAGTTTTTATCCAAGTTTAAAGGGTCTTGTTGACATCACATCACAAACCACAACAGCACATTTAGGAGCCAAGGATTGGAGGAAACGGAAGATTGAATTACACAAAGTCAGATTCACTTTTTTTTCTGGGCTATATTGTTTCTAGTGCAGAGTTGAGAAATCAAAGGATTGACGGGGGAGAGTCGTTCTTATAAATGAAGGCAGTGATATCTGAGAGTCTGAATTTCAAGTCATCCCAATGGGAGAACACAGGGACAAAAAGGAAAACAATTATGCCCTTCCTTGGTATGGTTCCTCATGAGACAGATGTGAAAGATTAACATATGGATGAAGTGCAGAGGTGGGATGCAGAACCTATTTTCCCATGATCTCACAATGGGTTAGACATGCATGGCCCAATTTATTTGCAGAAGCTGGCAGTATTTGTATCGCATTACTGCAGATAATGGAACCAATCTTAATTGTTAACACTACAGACTAGATTGTTACAGCAGACACTGTGTGACACAGGGACCAGGAAGAGTCCTGCTTAGCCACTCACATGGTTACCTTGGCCCTAGTAAAGACAGCAGGAGCCATTCACACAATAAACTCCACACAGGAAAGGGGCGGAGACAGAGTCACTGCTCCTCCCACTCTCTGACCCCCTTTCACATCAGACAGATTAGCTGGTCAGGTGCACAGGGGAAACAAGCAACTCCACAAAGAGGGGTGAAGTAATTTGATTCCCATGCACAGACAGGGGTGGGAGCAGGGAAGCAATGTGACTGAATCACAATTTGCTCTCTGGCCTTCGCCTGGATGCTGCTGCTATTCCCTGCCCATTTCACACAGCAGACTGGAAAGTTACTATCTCATCTCAGAGAACTGTTGCTGCAGAAGGGTGGTTTAGGGACGCATCTTACCCTTAGCCATGTTCCTTTCCAATCTCCATAAAGATGTAGTAATAAGCACTGAAACATCACAGTTAGCACCCATTTGTGTATGTCTACACTTAAAATGTAACAGCAGAACAGCTACGCCACAGTAGCACTTCTATTTAAACTCTACAGTGATGGGAGGAGTTTGCCTGTCACTGTAATGAATCCACCTGCCTGAGAAGTAGTAGCTATGTTGAGAGAAGAATTCCTGGTGGTTCTGTCCATCTCTCTCAGGGGTAGGAAAAATCCACAACCCTGAGGCACAGCTATGCCAATGCAAGTTCCCAGGATAGATCAGCCCAAGTGACAGTACATGTGTAACATATCTTGGAGGATTATTGGGTGTTTCAACAATACTAAATGAAAGTGTGTCCATTTGACCTAACTGCCCCCATCTCTTTAGCCCCACTGAGGCAGCAATCTCACACTCCAATATAATTGGTAAGAGGGAAAAAAGTAGATTTTTTTTTAAAAAAGTATATTTTAAAGTAATTCCAAAAGTGTTTCTCTTATTTTGGCCTTTCAAATAGTGCATGCTAGTAGTCCTTATTTTAGAACCACTTAGACACATATAGCATGTGTAACATCAACAGACCCCAATCATCCGCAGGTGGGATCGAACCTGGAACCTCTCAAGCTAAATGCATGAGCCAAAAGCCACATGGCCTTTAGCTAAAACTAGAGTAGAATCATTAATCTGAGTGGTCTCAGTGCCACTAAATGGGTTAAAGCACCATATCCAGGAGGTGTGTGTGTTACACATGCAATTAGGCTAATAAACTTGCATCCTGTAGTTATAGGCTCTCAGCAGCAGAAATAGCAGCCTATCCTATCACTCAACCGGCTCAAGTTTTTGGGTATTTTGCTGTTTTTAGGGGGGAAAAACACTAAACTTTACAATTCTTAATTAGAGTACATTGTGTCTTCCCTTGGGAAAATAAATATGCAGAAAAAGCAAAGTAACATATTGTAATGTGTGAATGATCCATATGGTAAGAAATCAACAGACTATTTGGAGCCCAGTCCTGCTCCCACTGAAATCAAATAGAGTTTTGCCACTGATTCTTCTAGGAGTTGGATTAAATGTGATGTGATAAAAGAAAAACACTCCTCTGAACAAGACTGGGAATCTTCACCTGAACACAGTGGAAGCAAGAGAACATATCCCCTAACAAAAGATGCTAAAGCCAACATTTACAAATGTAGCTATTGATTTTTCAGTGCCTCTGCTTCTGGGTACTCAATATGAAACACCTTTGTCTGGATTTGCAGAACTGCCCCCACAGTTTCCATTAACCTCAGTTGGAGCTGTGGGTGCTCGGCCCCCTTAAAATCATGTTTTAGGTATCTCAGGTTGATCACTCAAAATTTGATGTACCCCAAATTAATGGCCACTTTTGAGAAATTGTCTGCATGGGACTTGTCCTGTTCCCACTGACAGCAATGGGGTAGGATCAGGTCCTAAAGAGAAGAGGCAAATAAATGAGGTCTGACAAACACAGAGAAGCTTGGTTTAGATCAGACAAGAACCTCCAGCCTAAAAATCAGAATTTAAGTAAGAGCAGGGACCTCTTTAAGTGTGTGATTCTGTATCCCTTAGTCCTCTGAATAGCCCTGACATGAGTAATCCTATTAAAGTCAGGTGAATAAAGGCTGCAGAGCTGGGCCACTCCAGGAACCCCAGAATGTTTATATTTATTTATTATTTTAGAGGTTGGGAGTATAAAATGTCAGATTTTATTACTTTATTTCATTCAGAAGTTCTGAATACAATGTTTTTCTTTTAAAATTCATAACATTTTAAGTGAAAACTACAAGAGTTCAGAAACATTCTAATGTCATTTTCAAATTTGGAAATTTGTTAGCTTTTCACACCATTTACCTTTCTCCTCCTCCATCTGTTTAATTCACATGCTTTAAAAAAAAAGTCACATTTTATGTTACTTGGAAATTTTTTAAGAGTATGAAAATTGGTAATAGAACAGGCTAGCTGTATTTAACTGAACCACACCACTCTGTTAGCAGATGTTTATTCTGCTGGGAAAGGATTAAGTGGATTCTGCTGATTCACTGAGGCAGGTGCTTCATTACCTAAGCAGAGTACAAGAGAAATGCTGTAGACCAGGGGTTTCAGATACATATTTCCTGCAGCCAGCCAAGCTCCCCACACCCTCCCACCCCAATTTATTTCCTGCAGCCCACCAACCTCCCCTCCCCTCACTTCCTCTCCCCCCAGCACACCACATCCAGGCTCCTCTGCTTACCTCCAGGCACTTCCCATTGCCAAACAGCTGGTTGGAAGGGAGGCAGAGAAGGGGGAGTGGGAGGGGATGAAGTGGGGCCTCATGGAAGAGGTGCAGTGGGGCCCACGGCAACAAGGGGGGATGTCAGTGATGCAGCTCTTGAGTTAATGTATTAGTCTTCATGTGGCCCTCCTGGTGATTCAAGTTTGATATCCCTGCTGTAGACTGATTAGTGTTGAGGTCAGAACTCTATTAGCAGCCATACCTGAGGAGAAGTCTCAGGTGCTGAATTTTATGGCCTGATTCTAATTCACACTAAGGACAATTTACACTGTTTTAAAGGAACCTTAGTTTATCAATTTAAAGGGGCCTTAAAGGGAGCAAAAATTACATTTAAACTCAGTATACATTTACATGCCAGAGTAGTGTAAAGTGACTTTAACGTAAATTAGAATCAGACCCTATGTTTTTCTATTGTTAATTTCTTTACTGCTTAAATCAAACACCAGGAAGGGAAGAGTTTTTGACTACATACAGCATGTGAACTCTGTTTTAAAAGCAGAAGCCTAAAACCATCCAAACACAGGTAATTAAAGAGTACTTCAACCATATAAACAAAGCACTCAACAGAAAACTACCAATGTTTGCAGCACTGAAAAAACCAAGAGAAATGTAAAAAACAACTAACTGGGAACAGATCTCGTCTGTACAGAGATGATCAAAGCATTAGTGCTTTCCTCACTGTCAAAGTCAATGACGATGATTCACCATTTTCATGTGTACATTGGGTCAGATGTGGTTAGTAGAGGCTGAAATGCAGAAGCAAAAGTTATCACTGTACATTTTATGACCTTTCATGTATTTACATAATACAGAAACCATCCTCTGGAAGACACACAAACCCTTTATGTTTGGGTTTCTGATGAAGGGATATGATGATGAAGATTCTGCTAATATTCAAAACTGGACACATGATTCAATGATGATTGTCATATGATATAGCACAAGTACAAAATTTGCACTTAACAAAGAAACAAATTTAACAGACAAGAATGGCAAAGTTCATATCTGTAGGTGACACTGAATAGGAAATTAATCCTACCTTAAAAAAGGCAACAAAACAATGCTCCAGAAAATTCCATGCTTCCCAGCTTGAACCACTGCAAAGTTATTGTGAAGTTCACATAATAATATAACATACTAGCGAAAATACCCGGCGTTGCTCGGGTCCTTCGGAGGTGGGGAGGGGTCAGACAGCTGAGCGAGTGCGGGGTCCGTTGGAGGGGGGAGGGGGCAGAGAGCAAACCTGACACCCCCACCTCACCCCCCCACCCAAACCCAACACCCCCACATCACCCCCTACCAACCCCAACACCCCCTGACCAACACCCACACCTCACCCCCCGCAGACCAAACCTGACACACCCACCTCACTTTCCCCCCCCAACCAAACCCGACCTCCCTACCTACCATCACAAACAAACCCAACACCCACACCTCACTTACCCCTCGACCAACCCCGACCCCCCTCCTCACCCCCCCAACCAAACCCAACCCCCCCC
Organism: Sternotherus odoratus; assembly: GCA_032164245.1. Lineage (NCBI taxonomy): Eukaryota > Metazoa > Chordata > Testudines > Kinosternidae > Sternotherus > Sternotherus odoratus. Next base: position 94,336,772 of record JAVMKO010000003.1, read on the forward strand.
ACCTTACCCCCCACCAAACCCAACACCCCCTGACCAACCCCAACACCCACACCTCACCCCTACACACCCGAACACCTTTCCACCCCCCCAGACCAAACCCAACACCTCCGGCTCACTTACCCCCCGACCAAACCCGACACCCCCACCTCACCCCCCCAACCAAACCCGACACCCCCACCTCACTTACCCTCCGACCAAACCCAACTCGGGTCCATCGGAGGTGGGGAGGGGGCAGAGAGCTGAGAGAGTGCGGGGTCCGTTGGAGGGGGGAGGGGGCAGAGAGCTGAGTGAATGCAGGGTCCGTTGGAGGGGGTATTATGACATCATAACTATGTCACAGAGAACAGCAGCTGCCCAGCTGATGTGATTGGCCTTTAAAGAATTTCACCCCTGGGGGGCGTCAGAGGTGAGATTTGAAAAATTTTCGACTCTTACCCTGATTAGGACCCTAAGACCTATAACTGTACCAAATTTCAAGTCTCTAGCTCAAACGGTGTGGAAGATGTAAGTGCACATACATACACGCATACACCATTTGACTTTTATATATATAGATTTGGCAGCTAACTGTATCGCATACACTTTAATTTTGAATGGGTTGTCAAGTCAGGAGCAGAGCATTCCATTTCTTTTCTACTTAATTCAGATAAGGGTTTAAAAAAAAACACACCACATGCTAATTGTGTATTGCCCAAATATAGCAAAAAATATTTTCATAGCCATGTTAAGCATTTTACAGTGTGCTGCACTCATTCTGAAACCATTTATTAGCAAATGGAATGGAATCTCATTGAAAAAATTATATTCCTGCGTTCTGCCGGTTTTTAAACTTTGTTTCCATAATCTACAGCAGGACCACAGAGCCTTGGATATGCGTCCCTTTTGACAAATCTATAGAAAGCTTCTTTTTTAAAAAACATATCTTAATAAAATAGATTAAGGATTTTGGTTTGGGTTTATGTAGGCCTGTGCTTAGATCATCCAAGAGGCTGTGACAGTTCTGCGGTCGGCCAAAAGGACAGTAACTGAAGCCCACAAACTTTAAGACTAATTTTATAAATTGCCCTGACATTCCGAATACAGCACATTGTCTTTGTGTAGTTAGTGGCTATCACAGCTGAGAGGCAGTTAATTCTTTTAGACTTCCCATTGTGCAGTTGGACTGGGGTTTTTTCTAAATACTGACTGTGTGGAAAATGTGTGACATTTGAAAAAAAAAAGAGGAAAGATTTAAATACAAAACAAAGCTGGACCCCACCTTCATGTGAAGGCAGTTCAGGCTGCATACAAATGGATGGATTGGCACTTGTGGATCCCTTTCCTGTGATTGCTGAATCATTCATTCCTATGTTATCGCAACAGGACTTCCTATCAGCAAGTCAATAGCACATTCAGGGTAGGGCGTAAAGGCCAGGTCCTATTCACCAGGAAGCCATGATTAGCCACCTGACGTCAGAGGACCTTTTTATATCTTTGATATACTATAGCAATATTGTCAAGAATCAGGGTGGTAGCCGTGTTAGTCTGGAATAGCAGAGTTAACAAAGTCCTGTGGCACCTTAAAGACAAACTTTATAGTTAGTCTTTAAGGTGCCACAGGACTTTGTTAACTATAGCAATATTGTGGCCGAATAAAGCGTATCCAGTTTTGAAAGTAGGGGCTAGGGATGAGGGGGTGAAAGCAAACTAGTCCACACCCACATAGCAACCTCTACATCTATTATGGATTTTCCAGCATATCAAGAGTCAATCCTGTTCTTCCCCTTTTCTATCAGATAAGTGAGTGTTTTTCAACAGACTTTTTATATAGGCACAGAGGGTGAGATTCATCCTTTCGCTCAGAAGTCCTGAGTAGTTGGAGTCCACCTAGGAAACTCCATAGGGAGGAAATTTGGAGTGAATTCACTTTTCAGTTATTGGGCAGTCAAAGCTGTCCTCTCCATCGAGCAATTGGGTGACTGGATCCATGTAGTGAAGGTCCAACAGCCTGTCTCATACTAGCCTATTCTGTGCTGGTGGCATGATGGCTGCTTTGCCTGTAGGTCTAAAGAGATTCGTAAGAGACATGGAGGGCATTATGTTGGCCATCTGCATTAAGGTGGATTTCACCTAGAGTTAAGAGTGGTAGAAGGGCTCAGTCCCCAGTAGAAACCCTAAAGGTCCCATGTAAGCGTTAGATAGAATGTGACCAGTCAATGGAAGCAGCGGATTATATACAGAAAAACAAGAAAAAAAATTCTACATACATCTTCATTTGCTTTCAAAAAATGAGTCTGTCAAAATTTTCGAAACCAACTCAAATGATTTGTAGCAAGTATAATTGTTATTAAGTAAACCCCCTATAAATACCTTAACATTTTTGTCAGTAGATGGCTCTTAGCTACTCCATCAAGATAGCAGTCTGCCCTAGACATATTGAGATAAGGAAGTTTTCCATTGATTTCACAAAGCAGTTCCCCGTATGAACTGGGGTGTCTGAGACAACAGCAGCTCTAATCCTGGATGAGCCCTCGCTTATGTGACTGCTGCCATCTTGACTCACACACTATGTTTGAAATGGGGAACTCCAGTGCTAAAGCCCAAAGTTTTATAACTGGGTCTGTAAGAGATTCATATCCTGTGTGGATCAGGCACAGAGGGGGGACCTGTAACATGTTCACAAGTAGGTTAACAACACAGTACAGAGCTGCACTCTGGGCACTGAAGCTCTACGAGGAAGAGGCATTTCTCTCTCGTGAGACACATGCAGCAGTAACATGTTCTCCCCTTTAGGCCCTGTCTTCACTACCACTTTAATTCGATGTTAACGACGTTAGGTCAAATTAAACGTGTACCTGTCTTCACATACATGCTCTTAACGTCGATGTAAAGGGCCCTCAAGATCGAAATTGGAACTCCTGCCTGACGAGAGAAGTAAGGCTAATCTCGACATTCCAAGCTCGACTGTGGGCTAGTGAAGACGGAACCCGACATTAATAGCCTCCAGAGGCTGTCCCACAATGCTCCATTCTGACCGCTCTGGACTGCCTCACTGCCCCACTGTGACCGCTCTGCACTGCACTCTGAACTCGCTGCTCTGGCCAGGTAGATAAGACCCGGGAACATTTGAATGCCATTTCCTGTTTGGTCAGCGTGGCCAGCTCACCTGAACTGCTCAGTCGCCATTCAGAGCAATCAGCAGCACTAGCCGCCATGCAGAGCTCAGCATCACAAGACTCCATGCAGAGCTCATCTACCCTGGAGACCAGCCAGAGGAGGAGAGCTCCAGCATGGTCCCCTCGTGAGGTGCTGGATCTCATCGCTATCTGGGGAGAGGAATCCGTGATGTTGGAACTACGAAACAACAAACGGAATGCCAACACCTATGGAAGAGTCTCCAAGGCCATGCTAGAAAGGGGCCACAACAGGGACACCACACAGTGCCGCGTGAAAATTAAGGAGCTGCGGCAATCGTTCCAGAAAGCCAAGGAGGCAAACGGACGATCAGGGGGCGCGCCACGGACATGCAGGTTCTACAATGAACTAAATGCGATAATGGGGGGCGCCCCCACCACCATCGCGCCGGTCTGCGTGGACTCCACCGATGGGATAATCGTCAGGGAGGAGACTGATTCCGAGGAGGACGACCATGAAGAAGAGGAAAATCTCACGGAGCAGTAGGAGCCCAGCTGCAGCGGAGAACCCGAGTTCCCAGAGAGCCAGGAGCTGTTTGTCACCCTGGAGCCAGTACCCTCCCAAGCCTCCCAGGGGGGTAAGTGTTTCTTTTTTAAGTGATTACATGACGCGTGATTTTGTAAAGGAAGCATTTATTAATGAGTAAATTGCCCTAAGGACTTAGTGTGCTTTCATTGCTGGTCAATTTCTACTCAAAGAGTTTGTCAATATACTCCGGGATTGACCATAAGTCCTCCGCGGACATTTCAAGGAAGCTATCCAGGAGGTAGCGATGAATCCAGCGCAGCAGATTTCTGGGGAGAGCCGCCTTATGTGGTCCCCCGTGATAGGACACCAACCCACGCCATGAAAGTAGTAAGTTGTCTGGTATCATTGAGCAGGCTAGCATTGCGGCGTATGGACCAGGACTTTGCATGGAGTCAAGGAGCATGTGCTCCCTATCTCTCCGAGAAATTCTCAGCAAAGTGATGTCATTCAGGGTTGCCTGTTTGAGATACGGACTGCAATTAGTAGGGAGATAAAGATTCCCAGCTGCAAAGTACTCTTTTCTGCTGAGGACCGACCAACCGCACCCCCCCCCCCCCCCACGAACGCTGACCACTCCCCCCCCCCCCCAGCCCGTAGCGGTAGCTAGCAGGGAATCTGAGCAGTCTGCACGCGGTTTCTTCTGCTTCAGATCCAACGCGCACCCAATCCCCCCCCCCAGCCCGTAGCGGTAGCTAGCAGGGAATCTGAGCAGTCTGCACGCGGTCTGAAGAGCCCCAAAAAGACCTTAGCCCTTAGCGAGAGATTTTTTGGCATTTGCTTTGCAGTTTGCGGTTTCAGTGGGAGCCAGCCACGCGGTGGGGGGGAGGGGGCGGGGTTACTCTACAGTATGCAAGCGCCACATTTAACTTACCATGGCCGGCTGCACGGTGATTTCAGAAGCCGTCTTGGGCTGAGGCACGCATATGTGTCTGAGATGCTCTGACTTTTCTGTGAGCTAGTCAGTCACTTTTAGGTGTAGAACATGACCTTGTACAGAAATCATATCAGGCCTCTGAATACTGAGGTTGCAAATGGCATAGTACTCCCATTGTGTACCGTCCGAGACTGCATCTGCCTCCTAACCTTGAATGTATCTGTCTCATAACTTTCAAACTTTATTTTCCCACACTCGCCCACAGATGAACAAGTATGTCAGAATCCCCCGTCCTGCTCCTCCTCCCGCCGTGCACCGCAGATAAGAAAGCGTAAAAAGAAAACGCGAACGCGCGATGAGATGTTCAGTGAACTCGTGGAGAACTCGCGCGCTGAGGCAGCCCGCCAGACGGACTGGAGGGATCGAGAGAGAGAGGCAAGGGATCGAGAGAGAGAGGCAAGGGATCGAGAGAGAGAGGCAAGGGATCGAGAGAGAGAGGCAAGGGATCGAGAGAGGCAGGAATGGAGAGCCGCTGCAGAAAAGAGGGAAGAGTGCGAGGAAAGACGCATGGATGCTTTCCTCCGCATAATGGAGGACCAGAGCGACATGCTGCGATCTCTGGTGGAGCTGCAGCATGCCCAAAGACCACCTCTGCAGCCCCTGTGTAACCACCTCCCCCCCTCCCCAACTCCCATAGCTTCCCCACCCAGACGCGGGGTGAGAACACGGGGGGGCAAGCTCCGTGGGCCGCTCCATTCTACCCCACAAGCCAGCAGAAGCAGCAGCAGCAGGCTGACGTTCTAGGAAAACTTTTAAAAGCTGCTGTGTCTTGCCCCCCCCCTCTCCCCCCTTCCCCCCCCTCCTCTGTCCGCTCCTCCCCCACTGCGACTGCCGGTTTCCCTCCAGGATACCAGGACAGTGATCCCCTGTATTTGTATTTCCGATTAACCAATAAAGGAACCATGATTTTTCAAACAGTGATTTTATTTCCTCTGCAAGCATGGGGATGGGGGAGGGAAAGCATGGGGAGGGGGGAGGGAAAGAGTTCAAGGGCAGCAGGCTTAGAGCACAGCAAGGGAGCAGATTCTCAAACGCCATCTCGGGCACTCATAAAACTGTCTTTCAAGGCGTCCCTGAGGCGCAGGGCCTCACGGTGTGCTCTTCTACTTTCCCTGCTGTGTGGCTGCTCATAAGTAGCAGAAAGTAAATTTGCCTCTGCCTCCCAGCCCGCCATAAACGTTTCCCCCTTGCTCTCACAGAGATTGTGGAGCACAGAGCAAGCAGCAATAACAATGGGGATATTTCTCTCGCGGATGTCTGAGCGAATCAGTAAGGAATGGCATCTCCCCTTCAGACGGCCAAATGCACACTCTACGGCCATTCTGCACTTGCTCAGCCTGTAGTTGAACAGCTCCTGACCCCTGTCCAGGGCTCCTGTGTAGGGCTTCATAAGCCAGGGCATTAGGGAGTAGGCTGGGTCCCCAATGATCACGATCGGCATTTCGACACCCCCTCCCCCCCACGGAAATTTTCTGGTCGGGGAAGAAAGTGCCTTGCTGCAGCTGTCTAAAAACCCTAGAGTTCCTGAACACTCGAGCGTCATGAAGCTTTCCCGGCCACCCCACGTAGAGGTCGGTGAAACGTCCCTTGTGGTCAACCACTGCTTGCATGACCATTGAGTAATATCCCTTCCGGTTTCTGTACTCGGCGGCCTCGTGGTCCGGTGCCAGGATAGGGATATGAGTCCCATCTATAGCCCCACCACAGTTAGGGAATCCCATGGCGGCAAAGCCATCTATTGTGGCTTGCAGGTTTCCGAGGTTTATAACCTGGTGTAGCAGCCGCTCGACGATTGCCCTGCTTACTTGCATCACAGCAAAGCCCACTGTAGACCTACCCACCCCAAACTGATTCGCCACTGACCGGTAGCTGTCTGGCGTTGCAAGCTTCCAGAGGGCTATCGCCACTCGCTTCTCCACTGTAAGGGCCGCTCTCATTTTGGTATTCCTGCGCCGGAGGGCAGGGGACAGCAAGTCACAAGGTTCCAGGAACGTGCCCTTTCGCATGCGGAAGTTTCTGAGCCACTGGGAGTCATCCCAGACCCGCAGCACTATGCGGTCCCACCAGTCCGTGCTTGTTTCCCTGGCCCAGAATCGGCGTTCGATGGCATGAGCCTGCCCCATTGCCACCATTTTTGACAGATTGTCAGTCGCCCTACTTCCAAAACCGTCAGTGTCCCTGTCGTCCCCGCTGTGCACGTCTTCGTCCATCTCGTGCACGTCCTGGTCCATCTCCTCCTCACTGTCGTCGGGTTCCAGAAAGCACAGTTGTCCCCGGATCGCATTCCTCCTCTGCAGACGGTGCAGCATGAACTCCGCAACCGTGATCGAGGTCCTCACAACGGCCATTACTGCAGCCGTGGTGTCAGCGGGCTCCATGCTTGCAATGCTATGGCGTTGCACGGCGCGGAGAAAGGGCGCGAATTATGGGATGCCTACCTACAGTGCACCGCTCGTAATGGGGGTGGGCGGCGCGGAAAAAGGGCGCGAAATTTGGAAATGCCCACCCATAGTGCAGCACTCGAAATGGTGCCTGCTGGGGGATCAGGGAACTGTGGGATAGGTACCCAGAGTGCAACGCTCGTCATGTCGACGCTTGCAAAAGTTTTGCGGACAGACACTGTCAACTTGCTGTGCTTAGCTGTGCCTAGTGAAGACACACAACATCGACTGTATACAGTCGCATTCACAACATCGAAATAAAGGAAATCGAACTACTGCTGTAGTGAAGACATACCCTTAGATTGTGTCCCCACACCCCGGGGGAGGCCTGAATCATCTAGTAAGAAACATTCCCTACCCCAGAGAACTTACAGTAAGTCTCCGATCTCAACTGGAGGCTACTACAGTCATAATAATGAAACTGACTTATTGGTGAATCTTGAGGCTTCACTTTACATCACTGAACTGTTTGAGGTGTGCTCATCTCTACTTTGTGCCCAACCTAATGTGACATGATTGAGTTTCTACATGGATAGAGTACATAATAACTAAACATAAGATCTGTCAGGTCTAGCTACAGCATTTGCTGGTAAGGCCTGCCTTGGAGGATGGGAGGAAAACTTTCTTCTGACAGTCTGCTGGCATCAGCTTTAATTAAAGGAACCCAGACACTAATCATTACTACTGATGCTATCTCAAAGTAAATGATGTACTGAATACAGCCAGAGAGAATGGAACTCACACAACACATACAGTCACTGAAGGGAGTCACTGATTTTTTTATTTATTTTTTTAAATCAAGCCTGAGTTAAAAAGCTAGAAGACTAAGTATATTAATGTAAGAAACAGGATAGAAACAATATGAAAAATAGTGTAACACACCAATGTTTCACAGTTGCAAGTTTCCTTAGTAGTAAAAAAAGACAATAAAAGGTAGTCAAATCTGCCCTGAGTTAATTAGTAACAGGCCAATTTCAGAAACTTGTGCAGTTGCAGGGCAAGTATACTCTGAATAACTCACCTCAAAACTCTTAATTTCTTTTGTTTCAGAGTCACACTCATTCAGGAATCTGAAATAAACCTTTTTCTTTGGGGAAAAAAATCAGTCACTGATTTTCAGAGCGAAGTTTGCAGTTTACATTTGTTTTTCAAAAGGCAAGTAGCTCAACAAAATTAAGGCTTTTCCTTGTGTATTTAAGAAGTTATTTTACAATCATTATACTAGTTTTTTCCAGGTCTAGTGTCAAATTACTGTATTAGGATTTTTGCTAAACTTTTAGTATAGAGAAGCATCTGAGGAAAAATTACTGAACGTATTGAGGGTTTGTACCACATTCATCACCATCGTATCTGGGGGTCTGATTCTACAAATACTAACACATTTGCTTGGTTTTACTCCAGTGAGTAATGTTAATGTGGCTTCCTGTAAACACAAACAGCCATCCACCTATGTGGAGAAGAGCTAATTCACCTTGACTATTAGCATTTCTCATTTTATTCCTACATTTTCTAAACTCCAATGGTGTGTGTGTGTGTTTTCTCCCCTTCTGATCAATCCCTTTCCCCCCACAACTATAGGATCTTTACTTACTTCTAACAACCTTTTTGTGGTGGTTATTCATCCAGCTGGGTCTGGAGCCCTTGCCTACAAATTGTTTCTCTTGCTTGGGATGCAAATTTCAGATTGTGTATTTGATAAGAAGCCTTCTCCATATTTAGGTCCTTGAGCTCTTCAGTCCATCTGACTTTTTTTTTTTAATTAAGTCCCTTAATTTCCCAAGGTCCGCCCTTTTGAAATAAAAAAACATAGCTGAAGATCTGGTTTTGATTATCCTTCCATTTAATTTAAACTGAAGCAATTCATGATCACTTGACCCAAGGTTGTTTCCTATGACCAGCTGTTTTACAATGTCCTCAATACTTAACAAAACCAATTCTAAAATTGCATCATGTCTTGTTGGTTCAGGGGCGCTTTGATGAAAAAAAACCTGTCTATCAAACCCAGGAACCATTAGGATCTACCAATATTAGAAAATTTTTTTATCTTCAACCCACATCTTTTCAGGTTCTCTCTCTTTGTATCTTCTTATTGTATGTTCCACTCTATACATCTGATGAAGTGGGTTTTAGCCCATGAAAGTTTATGCCCACATAACTTTGTTAGTCTCTAAAGTGCCACAAGTACTCCTCGTTCTTTTTGGGGGGAAATTAAAATCTCTCCATTATGACACAAATCCATGTAGTATTTAGCTCTCTAATAGGGAGAATATTTATTAATATTTCTCCAAAAATTCTTTAGTATAGGAACACATGAAAAATTTCTGTTTGATTAATTTTGTTTAAACAAAACCAAATGACTCGGTCAAAACTGGGTTTAAAAAAATAACCAAGCCACAACCTTAATGACAACTTGATGACTGCAGAGGAAAGAGCACCATTTATTTTTGGTCTTAATTAAATTCTTATTAAATATGACCACAGTTATAATCTTAGTCTGCCTGTGTACAAAACCCCCATTAAATGTGAATTTTATGACACATTTCCAAAAACCTACTTCCTTTTTATAGAAGATTTCATAAACAATATCCCCTTTAACCATGAAATGGCATCAGTGTCTACCCTTTACAGTTATTTAGCTTTTCAGTACAGGGAAATTCAGCCTCCATACACCAGCTGATGAAATCCTAGCAGGAGAAAATAAAGCTAGAGCAGGGGCACCAGAACATGGCATCTGAGGGGCAGGCTCCGTGGCTGCACCCTGGCTTCTGGCTTGGCTGGGGGAAGGGCCTCAGGGGGAAGGATCGAGGTCTTAGGGACACAGGAAGCCCTGGCTCCCCCACTTTTGGGAAGACTTCACCACCTCTGAGGTAAAGTAAAAATATTGTGTTTTGTTTTTTCATGGAACTCTGCAACTCAAAGCACAATTTTTGTTCTGCGACAAAACTGGAAATAATATGCACATTTTTAACAGTGAAGGTAGTCCCCTCTGGCTTTAAAAATCTATGCATAGAATATATTTCAAAACTGCTTAGGGGGTTCAAGACCTCTTGCAGTAGGTCTCCCACAATAATGTGTACCACCAACAGCTGTCTACAAACATTAGAAATCTGGATGTCTAGGCAGCATTTTGGCATTCCGCACCATGTGACATGATGAACAATTGCCAACCAGGTGTGTTAATACCTAGTGGCCAGATATTGAAAATTGTTTAGACACTTAAAGATGCCTAGTGGGCTTTTGAAAAGCACCTAAGCAGGTTAGCCACCTAGCGCGCGCACACACCCACCTATCTACTTGCATTACAAATTCACTTCTATATTTTTGAACTGTGCTTAGATCCATGTATTTCAAGGCCAGAAGGGACTACTGTGAGGCCATAGGACTTCCCTGAGTTAATTTCTGTTTGAACTAGAGCATATCTTGATTTTAAAATGGCCAGTGATGGAGAATCAACCAGAGTCTTTGGTAAAATGTTTCAATGGTTAATTACCCTCACTGAAAAATGTTCCCCTTACTTCCTGTCTGAATTTCTCTAGCTTCAGCTTCCAGCCAGGAAGAGAGATTAAGAATGATATATTTTTAAAACTCTGTATCTTAGTTCTTCAGAGAGAAATATGGAGCACAGACCTTGATCCTGCACCAGTGAAGTCAGTAGCAACGTTCCCCTGGATTTAAATAATTGCAGCACTGAACTTCTAGTGAGACATTAAAGTGCTTTGAACAATGCTCTTGGATACTTCTGAAGTTATCTCTGAAAACATACCAAATAAATATTGCAATAGGTCATCATGTCAGTCACTGATACGAAGGCAAAACTGATATTTTTCACTGACTCACCTTGTCTTTTATGAGTTTATACATTGAACCTGAAAGGTTCTCCAGAGGAAATCCTGTTATGTCTTTATTTCCACCTCAATTTTTTCTCATTAGAAAATACATCTTTTACTTCCAAATACCTCCCTGTACCATGTAAACATGGGTGTAGATCTCAATCTTTGAAGAAGTCATTGTTTTAAAAGATTGACATCAGCAGGAGTTATGCCTATCTTTAGCATAATTATTGTGGTCAGCAGGAGAGAGTTAAACTTCACTGTTTATAATTTGATTTCCCACTTAACATAAGTACATAAAAACTGCCATACTGAGTCAGACCACTCTAACCATTACCTTGTCTCCAACAGTGGCCAGTAGCAGAGCTTCAGAGCGAGTTTTGGAGAGAACCATCCCTTCCTTTCCCTCCAAGTTTTTGTCAGTCAGAGGCTTAGGGTCTCTCTGAGCATGGGATTATATCCCTGACCATCTTGGCTAATGGCCATTGATGGATGTATACGCTATGAAATTATTTATTCTTTTTTTAATCCAGTTACACTTTTGGCCATCAAACATCTCATGGCAATGAGTTCCACAGGTTAAATTGTGAATTGTGTGTGGGGAAAAAAAGTATTTCCTCTTGTTTGTATTAAGCCAGCTGCCTATAAGTTTCATCGGGTGGCTCCTGACTTTTGTATTGAGGGAAGGGGTAAATAACATTTCTCTGTTCCTTTATCTATTTGGATTGTAAATCTGAATTTCCTAAAATGCTCACCCAAATACCCTGAGAGAATACAGAAATAAAACTTCCTCCAAATTGCATACCCCTAATTGTCACCTAACGCCCCACACTAGAACGCTTATATGATGGAGACCCTGTCCTGAAAGAAATCTTTCCTGAGCCCCCTCTTCTGGCTTTAAAACAATCCTCCAGCCTCTCCAAGTTCATTGCCCGAAGCAAACTGCCCACAGACCAGACATACCAACTCAGTGTCACCCCAGTGGCTGACAGCCGGAGTCCTGCTGCCCGGGGACCCCACCAGGCTGATACTCAGAGCCCCACTGTCCAGGGCTGACAGCTGGAGTGGTGCAGCAGGGCTTCGGGTATCAGCCCCAGGTGGTGGGGCTCTGGGTATCAACCCCAGATGGCAGGGCTCCAGCTGTCAGTGCCACCCAATACCACCGACTGAAAGCTAAATTGGTGCAAACACTCATGATGAGGGTGTGCACTGCCAACAGAAGGAACTGGTTTAATTATGTCAGTGGCTGTACATCCCTGTAACTTCAGTCAACTTAGTTTTGTAATGTAGACTTGCCCTGAGTAAGTTTCCCAGACCTGAAGAAGAGCTCTGTGTGGCTTGAAAGCTTATCTCTGTCACCAACAGAAGTTGGTCCAATAAAAGATATTACTTCACCTACCTTGTCTCTCTGAGTATTGATTTGGCATTCAGCCCCAATACAATAAAACATCAGAAAGGCATACATCTCAACATGATGAGAAACTAAAGAAGAAGAAAAAACCTCCTGTGTGCATCCAAGTCAGGAGGCAAAAGGTGGACCAGAATCTCGGGTGCTGAATGCTGGTGTCAGAAAAAGGCTGAAACATGCTTCTGTGCTCAAGAGAAATAGGGTGATTGCTAACAGAAGTTTTCTCCCTTTTGTTAGTGGGTCCATGCTGTCTTCACATCTCAGGTTTTGTACTGTTCTCGCCTCCAACTCCTTCAACGTCCTCTTCCCTATGTACTAAGATAGTGGTGCAACCCTCCCCTCCAGTGGAAAAAAATCTGAAGAACCTCCAGGAGGGGAGGGTTGCACCACTATCTTAGTACACAGGAAAACCAGAAGTGCAGCCTACAGCCCGTGTGAGATCTCAGGGGCTGCAGAGATCTGCCAGGGTCACCTGCATAAAGGCGCTGTGCCTCTGCAGAATTTCCACGGCCCCCTTGTGGCTGCCTCTGAATAGGAACAAGATCTGACCCCATGTGTCCATTTTATGTGAATATTGTCTGAGAATATCCATTATTTTTGTTGTGTTCATGTGGCTTGCTCATGTACGATCATTAAACATTAAATATTTATGATGTTAATGAGGTCTTCAATTTAAACAAAAGTAAAAGGAGAAATTAAGCTTACATTGTTTCTCTATTTTCATGTTTTGTATAAAGAAAAGCCTACTAGTGTTTCAGTTACGGAAGTTATGATGAAATGCTGTCTATGCATGTGCAACTCCCAGTAAAACAAGTGAGTCTCATGCAGCTACCAGAAGGCAGTATTTAGTCTGCTTTATGTCTAAAGTCTACATCAGTACATAGCTAATGTAAGTTGGGGGTTAGAATTAAATATTCTAACCCTAATCATTACTGGGTTCTGTCTCTCAAGAAAGGAGACCTAAAATCTGGTGACATCTAAACAGCCTTTCTTTCTGTTCTAGTCAGTTAACTGACATAAGTGGCATTCAAAGATTTTAGTATCAGAGAGGTAGCTGTGTTAGTCTAGATCTGCAAAAGGGACAAAGTCTTGTAGCACCTTATAGATTAACAGATTTTAGGGATCATAAGCTTTCGTGGGCTAAGACCCACTTAATCTTATGATCCCTAAGATCTGTTAGTCTATAAGGTGCTACAAGACATTGGTTTTATAAATTCAAGACAACTCTCTTCTGTTCAGTATAGAATTATTCACTAGATGTCGCTGTTATCCTTCCTATGATAAACATCCTACCATTCCTATATATCCTGGTTCTCTCATTATATGCAGTCTTCTTGTAACTGTGTTGGCCCCAGGATATTAGCAAGACAAGGTTGGTGAGGTAATAACTTTATTGGACCAACGTCTGTTGGTGAGAGAGACAAGCTTTTGAGCTTACACAAAGCTGAAGAAGAGCTCTCACACCAACAGAAGTTGGTCCAATAAAAAAAGATATACCTCACATTATATGGGATGAGTAACTTCATGTTTACTCATAGGCTGCTCTAAATATTCTTTGTGCTGATGGACTCATGCGTAATGGTAGGAGGGAAGACCTAGGACTTATCCATTCCAGTGCATATCAGGACTATATTCCTTAGAATAATTCTTTCAAGAATCTCTGTAGCATTTTATATCTCTGCCACAAGAGTCATTGCTGTGTCCCTCTACTTGTTCGTCCTGTGTTATTCTGGAGGTTGGGTGGCTAGTCAAACCTCATGGAGGCTTGTGGGCATGATAACCACCTTTCATTCAGACTAAATGAGGAAACAGTTAAATATCCCTTTGTTTAGTATTAGATAAAACAGAAGCTTTTACTCAAATCACCCACCAGTGTACACAATGCTGGTGTAGGAGCTGAATCATGGCATTTTCTTTGGGGAACGCATGCAAATGCAGGAGCTGGGTATTTGTTAAGTGAAGCTTTGGATCTGTGAGCCAGAGAAGGTAGCAGGAATACCAAGGACACTGCAAGGGAATCACTGAGAAAGGCCAGAGCTTTTTGGAAAGAGTACAGGCTGGAAAGAGGCTTGGAACTGAGGAAAGAAATTGCTTCCTGTTTGCTTCCTACTGTGTTCAGTGAAACAGGACTTAGTACATTCTTTGTCAATAAACAGGATTGCCTAAAAGGCAATGGGATTATCTGTTTGACTCCATCATTAATCTCTTCTTCAAACAGTTAATATTCATTGCAGGTTGTTTCTAACCACTCAGGCTAACATGTCTACCTGGAGTTCCCAAGACTATGTAGTGCAGTTCTGACTGTGGATTTGTGGGTAAGATGTTTCAATTTCTTAGTGGTATAGGTGTATATTATATTGTTTAGGGTTGTGTAGTCTATTTCTCCTAGTATAATATATTGTACTTATTTGTGTGGGGATGATACAGTGCTTTGGAAGCAATGCACTAATCCACATTTCTGCATAGAGGAGGATCAGAAGGGAGTCATTTTAGCCAAAAAGGCAGCCTTTTATTTGATAAAAGGGCCCACTGACCTGTAGCACATACTACTAAAGTGATTTTAAATATGTAGTAACTAACATTTATCAACTTCAGTTTCTCCTGTGGGTGAGAAGAAACTAAGGTGCTAATAAAACAGTTGCTCAGGAAAACTTGGATAATAGATTCTCTCTTAATACTCAGAGAAACAGTGGTGATAAAGTTCTCAGCACTTGCATTTAATCTTTTGTATAAGAGACTAGCATAAGTGCCCGGCGCTGCTCGGGTCAGTCAGAGGTGGGGAGGGGGCAGACAGCTGACACTCCCTGACCAACCCCAACACCCCCCAGCTCACTTACCCCCGGACCAAACCCAACACCTCCACCTCCCCCCCCGACCGAACCCAACACCCCCGCCTCACTTACCGTCCCACCAAACCCAACTCGGATCCGTCGTAGGCGGGGAGGGGGCCCAGAGCCGAGGGATTCCGGGGACCTTCGCTGGTGGGGGGGGGGCACAGGGCTGATGGCGTCCGGGGTTCCGTTGGGAGGGGGGAGGGGCAGAGAACTGAGGGATCTCCGGGGTTCCGTTGGAGGAGGGAGGGGCGAGCTGAGCGAGTGCGGTGTCTGTTGGAGGGGGTATTATGACATCATCAGCACCTAACCGCCCAGCCGATGTGATTGGCCCTGAAAGACTTTCACCCCTGGGGGGTGTCAGAGGTGAGATCCGAAAATTTTTCGACCCTTACGAGGATCTAGACCCCAAGACCCCTCACTGTACCAAATTTCAAGTCTCTGGCTCAAATGGTGCGGGAGGAGTTCGCTGTCATACGTACATACATACATACATACACCACTTGACTTTTATATAGATAGATTGATAGATTATAAAATGTGTAAAGAACAAACCCTGGTTAAAATAAATAAGTTGTGTTTTAGGAGTAACTTACCATTTATATGAGTTTTCCAGCTAAAATAAACAAGCAAACTAGATTTATATGTTTACTTTTTGCCCTTCATTTACCTTCTATCATATCAACATAGTACCAGAGTACCTTACAAAGTAAAAATATTTATTGTATTGACAATACATACAGGACCAACGGTATAAAGCTGCAATGTCTAGTTTCCAAAAAGAAGTCTTCAGTGAATATAAAAGTGTCTAGTTTGTGAAAACCTTTTCACATTTAAAAAATTAAACTAACATTTAAGGGCCTCAACAGCATTTTGGAAATGGAGATGCTATACATAATGGTACAGCAAACATAAGCAGGTATACTTCATTAGCAGAATCTATTTATTTAGGATTAGGTATATCATCAATTCCTATATGAAAGAAACAAATAGAGGATTTAGGCTTATGCAATAAAGTGGATGCCAGCATTTAACAACAGAGACAAACTACTTATGGTGTCTTATTCCAAGCAATATATTTAGTTATTACTATTTCCTCTATATAGGCAGCCAATATGTTATTGCAACATTTTCTAACAGTCTGGATTAAAATTCAAAGGAGCATAGAGGACAGTTCTGCCCAGATTTACACTCTGTGTGCAATCCAAGGACCTTGCCCAAACACCACTCATACCATTTTAATTATATCAGTTTAAAACTAGTGTGATCAAATTTGTTATTCCATGATAAACATATGAGATACACAAGAGACTTTGAGCATATACTTTGGTTTTGGCAGGCAAGAGAGAAGAGACAGAAGTAAGTGGAAGACCAGGAGAGTCAAATCATTAATTATAAAGAACTAGCATGCCTGGCTGCCAACCAGTCTTTTTTTTAAAACAACAACAAAGTAATAAGCTGCATTTTCAGTCCAAGGTATCTCCCGCATTCTTATTCAAGGCTTTACTACAGTTTGTTTGCCTGCTGTTTTATAAACAACACAGTCCTGAATAAGTGTTTCTTTAAAGTGTGGGAGTTATAGAAAGTCGTATCACTGAATTCTCCACAGAAGTCCCCTCTAAATGAAATGGTTTTAACACTTGAACCCAGTTTAATAAATGAATTGAATTTATTCCCTCTTAGTTTCATAAGTGTTCTTCACTATACACATATTAATAGTTACATTTAGTTCTTATTGCAGTTTGAGCACTTCTAGAGAAAAAAAATGTTTCCACACACTACAACCCAGAATCCTATGAATATTGACAAATATATCTAGAATTACTTAGAATCTGTCTGGATGCAGGTTCTTCCAGCCTTATTTTATTTGTATGCTGAGATCATGAGGGTACTCTTTAATAAGGCTTATATCTTGTTGCAACTAAACAGATGATTACTATAGTTAACCTGTGTAAGCAAGCGGACACTCACCCCAGCGGCACCTCCTGCTGGTCGTCTGGGGAATCAGCTCTCCAGCCTCCAGAGCGCCCTCTGCCGGCCGATGTCCCGCTCCTACTCCGGCCCTGTGTCCCTCCCAGACCCCAGTGGCCCCTAGCTGAGGGTGCTGCACCCCTGCAGAACCCCCTCAAGTCTTAGGGTTCCACCCACTATCCCCACCTTGCCTCAGACTTGGCCACTGCCAGTCACCATTTGCCTCTGCTCACTGAGGCAGACTGCAGTATTATGGCCTCATCACTGGCAAGGGGGGGGTCGGCCTGCTGCTCCTAATGCTAGCACTGGGCTGCCCCCTGCAACCCCAGTACCCCTGGGTCGGGCCTTCTGCTAGGCCCCGCAGCCTGGGGCTCCCAGGCTAGAGCTTCCCCAGCTCCTAGTGCCTTGCCCCTGCCCTGCCCTGCCCTGCCCTGCCCCGCCCCGCCCCAATCCAGGTACCTTGCTTAAGACTCCCCACAGCTAGGCCTGCCTTCCTCTGAATACAGAGGAGACTCACTCCCTGTCCCTGCCTTCCAGCCTTTTTATCAGGCCCGCTAGTGTTTGGGGCATGGCCACCCAGCTGAGCCTACTCCCTAATCAGGCCTGGGAGTTTGCTGGCTCCTGACCACAACCCCTTCCCTGGGCTACTCCAACCCTTTCAGGCAGGGAGTGGGTGGTCACCCAGCTACAACCTGCCTTCTGACCTGCAATTTAGAGAGCTTTCTTGTTAGAGGAGAGTAGAAGCAAGTGTGGCATATGAAACAGTAATAAACAGTGTTTACTTACCTGGCTACTAAAGCTTAAAATCTGGGATGCAGCACTGCAGAGTTATAAAACTTTGAAACTGGGGATCTGTCTAATCTAAGACTTTAGAAACACTGAATTAACGGTAGCAACATTGGGAACGTTAGAGTGGGTATTGTTAGACTGCCAGAACAGTTGCCTGCATCATGTTTTCCAAAACTTCTGGGAGCAAGTTGAAATGACCTGGTGCTGAAAACACTTTCTAATTCCCTGATATAAACATGCAATTCCGTCTGAATTCAATGGGAATCCCACATGTACAGATCTGAGGGCAGAATTTGGCCTCTAAGTTAAAGACGTTTCAAGTTTTGAATGTATTTTTGGGGGATCAAAGTCATCACAATGTGACTTCAGCAATGTCATGACAGGTAGCTTGTGGGATGACAGCAACACACATTGCTGCAACATCAAGATGTTAAGATTGGATGACATCTCAGAGGGTGGGACCTGAAGACTAACTTTGCTAGGGACTCTCAAAACACGAATGCCCATTAGACTAGCATGGATGACTGTGGTTACAAGTACAAAAGAAATATAGTGTTATTTATCCCTTCCCTCCCTAGAAGGGCAAATACCACATTTCTGTGCCTCCTGGTATGTTAAGGGAAGCTTTCTTACAGAAAGACATATGTAAATATTCCCAATTCTTCTCTGGAGGAAATTGGGTAGGTCTGCAAAAAGCCAAGAAAAAGCTGCCCTTAGCCACTGGACTACAGTCCTGTTTCTCTCCCTCCCTATTGTCTGAGTGTTCCAATGTGGATAAATCATTAGTCATTAGGCTAGAGAGAGAGTGGGAATGAGTCTGTAGCCAAGTGGTCAGGGCACTCACCTGGGAGATCCTGGATCCAGTCCAAGGGTAGGTAGCCTATGGCACATGGCATGCAGCTGATTTTCTCTGGCACTCAGGTACCTGGGTCCTGGCCACCGGTCTTGGGAGCTCTGAATTTTAATTTAATTTTAAATGAAGCTTCTGAAACATTTTAAAAACCTTATATAATAAAACTATTGTTGCATGTAAAATAAATATTATAGACTTATGGAAAGAGACCTTCTAAAAATGTTAAAATGTATTACTGGCACGCAAAACCTTAAATTAGAGTGAATAAATGAAGACTCCGTACACCACTTCAGAAAGGTTGCCAACCCCTGTTCCAATTCCTTTGCTCCAAGCACTCTTTATCCACAGTAGAACAGCTTAAATAGGAGAGACAGAGAGACCCTGCATCAGAATATCCCATAGCCCAGTGGTCAGAGAACTCTCCAAGAGGTGGGACAGTCCTGGTTGAATCCTCCACTGGCAAAGATGTGGGAATTGAACTTGGGTCTCTCTGTGTCAGGCAAGTACTCTAACCACTGGGCTAAAAGTTATAAGATAGCATCATCAACATCTCCTTCTCTACTGGCCAGATTTTGAATGGGACTACCTGATCCATTAGGCATGGTTAGAGCACACCTATTGGATTGGCCCCTGCATGTGAGATAGGTGGTCAAATGCCTACTTTTGCCCCATTCGTGATTCATTCAGGGGGCAGAGAGAGGCAGCAGAGCATATACACAGAGGTAGAAACTTAGGCACCGAGGGAACTTCTACTGTGAAATTTAGGTGCTGAGTGAGTTTAAGCACCTACAGGGTTTGGCTGCAGTTTTATGGAGCCAAAACTGGGACTTAGATGCCTAAAGCCCAGACTTGGGCACATAAGTATCTTTGTAGGTGTGAGGGTTCAAGGCCCCTCAGGCCAGGTAGCATGGCCTATTGGTCATAGTCCATAGAGCTGCCCAGGCTACACGGCAGCATGGCCTAGCAGCCAGAGTCTATAGTCACCCCTCACCCCAAGGCAGTACAGCCTAGCGGCCAGAGTCAATGGTCACCCCTCACCTCAGGGCAGTACAGCCTAGTGGCCAGAGTCTGTAGTCACCCCTTGTACCAGGGCAGTATGGCCTATCAGCCAGAGTCAATAGTGCGGGGGGGGGGGTTTGCCCACCTAGGGGTGTGGCAGCCTAGGTAGGGAGCCCCAGACCCACCCAATTCCACCAGGCCCCGACCCAGGGCCCTAACAGTGGCACTGTACCTCACCACTGACTCAGCAGAGGGGGGGGGGTACAACTGAAACACACTGAGTCTCTCCAGGTGGGAGGTACCACTCCACCACCCTGCCTGGGGTCACTTCCTACCGGGTCTGTGGATAGCATCGCTCAGGCAGCTCCGGTTCCTCCACAAACTTTTGGGTCAGTCATCCCCTCTGGCTGTTCCCAGTCCTGGGCTTTAGGCAAGTTGGGGTAGGCCTCTGGCTCCTTCGAGGGCTGTGGCTGGTCCTCCACAGGGTCTCCCCAAGCACATACTTCTCCTATGGCCCCCAGCCCACAATGAGCTGAGCTCCCTCCTTTTATACAGCCAGAGCACTTGGAGCATGTCCACTACTGCGGGGGTGGGACTTCCGCTGCCAGTGCTTCCGGCCTGTCCCTGCCTGGGCTAGTGCGGGGCTGGTCCGCCCCGTTATAGTAGGTCACAAATTAAAATTATCCGTCTAAATGTATTGGAGAGAGAACGTCATCCAGTAGTTTTGGGGGCATGGTCCATGTGGCTTGAAGTGGGGTTTTGGTGTTCCTCTGCTCCCCCTTTATCCAATGTGCACTTGCCTGTGCTGGAACTACTCATAAGAATTCTGCAAGGCAACTATGTGGGAGTTTTGTGGTCACTTCAAGGCCAGATTCAATGCAATTGCAAAACTATGCTGCCCTTGTAGTGTGGTATTCCACCAATTTTGTGGGCAAAAGCTCAGAAATCCAGCCTATCTTTGTTTAAAAAACAAACTAATAGCCTATAAGAGTAATATGTTTACAATTACTTGAATATTAATTTTAGAATGTTTTCCAAATTGGTGTACTTATTAATGAAAGAAGCTAATAATTTTACTAGTTACGATTGATATAACGAATCCCATGTAAAGTCTCTACAGCAATTCAAACTGATCTCTTGTTAAAACTATCGGGTTTTCATACGAAAAGAACAAAACAGAAGCAATGGTCCTGGCTGGAGCAGCATAGTAAGTTGCCTTCATATGTGAGAACTATGTTTGGAGAAGAGATCAAATTCTGTCATCGGATGCCAGCACATAACCATAAGAGAAGAATTAGCACTTAGTCTGCTGTTGAACACTATAGAAAATTCTTAATTATATATGTTTTACCTTAAGTGAACCTGCTTTTAGAAATGCTTCAGTATGTTTCTATAGTGAAGCTCTTAGAAGTGTGGTTTTACTCTGGATCTGTAAAAATGACAGGGTAAGATTGCATGTTTGTCTTAAGAATGTATATAATAATATTCTACGATTGTCACTGAAGCCTAAAATGTCTGAGTCAGTATGAAGTGGTGGAAACAGCTACAAGCATCGTTGAGGGTTCTTTTTGTTCAGAATATCACCAGGTTTAATCATCACTGGGATTTGTGGTTTATTACTATACAAGTTTTAATTTGTCAGCTATTCTGACTTTACAAATTACAACTGTGCCTGGTACAGCTACAGTAAAGCATGTTTAGTGTATTTATGCCACCCCAAGAGTCCTAGACCATTGCGGTATCACGGGTAAGTCAATAAATCACCACCCTTACTCAACAGCTAATTTGCATACAATGTTTTCATGGTTTTATCAGGGAGATTGCACAGATGGTGGATTACTTAGCCCAGCTGCCACACCTAGCCTTGGTTTAGAAGCTACTAGTTTTATCTAGCACTTACTTGGTTTACATTTAAAATCGCTTTTTTTTTGTCTGTCAGTCTTGCAGCCTTAAACTGGAATATGAAAGTCAAACAAAGTTCCTTCTGGTCCATATAATCCATAATAAAGATTCTCTATGCTGAACTGTTGCACAGGTATGAGGACAATCCATTGATGCTAGGAAAGTTTAAGTGGGTGTACCTGAGAACAGAATCTGGACCATGGAAAGTGGGTATTAAAGTGGGTATTAAACATGGCCCACTCATGTTCCCCCGGGAGCCCTGCCCTCCCTCCCCCTTTACCCAGAAACTGGTAGGAGCTCAGCTTCAGCCAGCAGCCTGGAGCTGAGGGCCATTGGCAGCCAACAGTGGTGCTCAAGCCGACCAGGGTGAGGGTTAGGCCAATAGTCTGGCCCAGTGCTGGTAGTGGGGCCAGTCCGCATGGCTGGGGCTGGCAGGCCAGGGCTCCTCTGGTCGCAAGGGGGTAGGGCCTAGGGTGGAATGGGTGGGGCTGGAGGGCTAGGTTCCCCGACGTGGGGGGAGGAGGAGTCTCCTGTCACCCATGGTCTGGACCTGCAATTAAATCTTACTGAAAAATTCTAATATTGCACGGTTTATATCAGAATCTGGCTCACTTCCTAGTAAAAACTTCTGAGTTGTCAGCTATGAATCTGGAAGCAAATATATTGTGGGAAGGGCTACCATTTTTGCAGTCACTTTTCTGGAGTATAGTGGCACTCAGAATTACAGCAATGGATGAATCTACGGATTTTTTTCATTAATGGTTTTGACCGTTCAGAAATCCTTCTGATTTAAAGAGGCCGCACCTTACCCCATGTGGTTTAGGGAATAAGCTTGTGGGCTTCAGTAGATACTGAAGCTGTGGCTCCTATATGGTAAAGCAGAAACCTGTGTGCTTGGCATGCTTATTTCAAGTGGTCATGAAAATTTCTTAAGTTATGCTTTGGCTAGCAAATGCAGAACCAGAAAGAGGTATAGTATTTTGTGAAGCTGGAATTAACAGGTATGACAAGCAAGTATCAACTGAACTCTTATGGGTACAGAAATTAGTATTATGTACTAGCAAAAATACCCGGCGTTGCTCGGGTCTGTCGGAGGGGGGGAGGGGGAAGAGAGCTGAGCAAGTGCGGGGGCCGTTGGAGGGAGGAGAGAGCTGAGCGAGTGCGGGGGCCGCTGGAGTGGGGAGGGGGGAGAGAGCTGAGCAAGTGGGGGGCCGTTGGAGTGGGGGGAAGGGGAGAGAGAGCTGAGCAAGTGCGGGGGCCATTGGAGGGGGGAGGGGGGAGAGAGCTGAGCGAGTGCGGGGGCTGTGGGAGTGGGGAGGGGGGAGAGAGCTGAGCGAGTGGGGGGCCCGTTGGAGAGGGGAGGGGGCAGAGAGCTGAGTGAGTGCGGGGTCCGTTGGAGGGGGTATTATTACATCATAACTATGTCACAGAGAACAGCAGGTGTTAACCTGCTGCCCAGCTGATGTGAATGGGCTTTAAAGAATTTCACCCCTGGGGGGCGTCAGAGGTGAGATTTGAAAAATTTTCGACTCTTACCCTGATTAGAACCCTAAAGCCTATAACTGTAACAAATTTCAAGTCTCTAGCTCAAACGGTGTGGAAGGAGTAAGGCAGCATACATACACGCACGCACGCACACACGCACGCATACACACACACACATGCATACACCATTTGACTTTTATATATAGAGATTTAGCTTTTAGAGCATTTTTTTAACAGAAAAGGTCATATCTGTTGATAAGTGCTAAAGATTTTTTTCTGTTCTCTTACTAAGGCAAAACAAAAACTAGTGAGTGTTGCCCTCCTTATAATTTTCTGTAGTGTTTTTAAGTAGTAGTGCTTTACACATGAAAGGAGGGGAGAGGAAATTGACTAGAATTCTAGTCAGTATTCTTCTTCTTCTGCAGTCCTTCCATATGTGCAAAGTATTATCTACTTACTTGATGAAAGGAAGAAACTTGAAGTTAAATTATTAGAATTAGTCATCTTCCTTCTGCTGCTAGCTTTCTACTCAAGAAGCTGACCTCAAATTAAAATACTAATCAGTTTGAAAAGCAGCTCAATAAGACCTACAAGTGATCTCAGCCTCCTCAGTTACCATGTTGTATATTAAATAAAAACATGTCATTTTAATATCATTCATTTAACAATGTAAAACTTTTAGGGTTATAATTAGAACCTTATTTTTTATCCTCCAGCATACATTCTTAAAGAACTTGTAACAGAAACTACTTTCAAAGAGCACAAATTTAAAAACCTGAATAATTTCAAACTATTACCTGTAATCCTAGCTCTTGCTATAACTGAAAAACTAAAGAAAAAATGCTGCTTTATCCATTTGACATCACTTTAGGTCTGATTGTCCCAGCACTTATGCTACATGAGTAATCTGACTTCAGGGACCTTAGGCATGTGTACAGAAGTTTGTAGGGTCAGGATCTCAGTTTACAGTCAATTTCACTCTTGCCCCAGTTTGTATGTGACTCTTTCACTGGGTATGTCTACACATGGAGGGATCTGAAGAACGTTCTTAAACAAAAAATGGCAACACTCAGACCTAGCCAGGCCTTTTTTTTTAAAAAAAAGGTTCACTTTCTGATTTTGTATTGGAAAAGGGCCATTCTACTAAAATGCTGTACACACACAGACAATCTAGACCAGGGCTTCTCAAAATTCATGGCACTGTGACCCCTTTCTGACAAAACTCGGACTTCAGCTTCAGCCCTGAGCGGTGTTGCTCAGTCTTCTGCTTCAGCCCCAGACTGCAGCAAGTCTAACGCCTGCCCTAGCGCCCCCATTAAAACAGGGCCATGTCCCACTTTGGAGCCCCCAGTTTGAGAACCACTGATCTAGACTGCAACTTTATTCTTCCTTCAATTTGTTTCATGTTCTTTTTAGTTACCACTAGCATTGTTTCAAAAGGAAAGGACACGTCACTTTTTAAATGCATTCATAACATCAGTGCTGCACTAGAAACTCAATTTCACTTAATCGTTTTAGCTCAGCTTCTGCCTCAAAGTTCTTCCTGAACTTTAATAATTCTCCACAGTTTTAAAAAACATTTTTCTCCCTCCTTCAGCACGGACCACATTTCAGGCCTCCTTAAGTACAGAATGAAATGCCCTGATGCATCAATTACTAAAGCACATAAATCTAATTTGATGTGGTTTAACAGAGGCGTTAAATGAATCGCAGTGGCCTCTAATCGCAAAACCCAAAACGTGGTGGTGATGAAAACATTGGAGAACGGCACTGAACTTTTTCTGCTCAGTTTCAGCAACTGGTGCGTGTGATCCGTCCTTCTTTCTAGAAGGAAAGCACAGTGTGACTAGTGCAGCCATCTACAATTCCAGGCAGGCGCCAGGAGGCAGTTCGTGCTCTGTTGTTCTTGGTCAAAAATTCCCCCCTCTCGGGGTTAGGGAGTTTGTCCTCCCCCAGATCTTGCCCCCTTCAGAGGAGTGTGCAGGGGCGTGGTGCGGGGAATGCAGCCGAGGGATGGGGAACCTACCATAGGAAATGTTAGGAGGGCGCGGGAGAAATTAACCCGGTCTCTGCCTCCTTCCCTTTACCCCCAGTCTCCCGTCGCACCCCCGGGGCTGCAGAGAGAGGTGCCTGAGCAGCAACATGCGACGACGGACCCAATTCCTTTTGCCCGCTGCCTGCAGTACTCGGCCTCCCCCTGCAGGAGGCGCAGACCCCCCAAGAGAGTAGGCGCTCTTGCCAGAGCGGACCCAGAGCGACGTTCTGGAGGCTACCTCTATGGTCCCTGCTCTGCCAGGGCCCGGCTGGTGCGCGCGCGACCGCCAGGGGCCGCTCTGGCCGCCGCCTCCGCTGCTCTCGGCTCCCCCAGAGCTGCGCTGCCTGGAGCCCGTGTGTCCGCCATATTGGTGTCCGCGCTGCCTGCTTGTGCGGCTGCTGCGCCGTGTCCCTCCATCTCGTCCCGGCCAGGCCGAGCCTGGGGAGCCGGCGCCGCAGGGCGGGAAGCGGGGCGAGGAGGCCGAGCGGAGCAGGGAGGAGACGGAAACGAGCGGGCCCCGGCTCCCGCGGCCCCTGCGCCACCCGCCATGGCAAGGAGGCCCGGCGGCCCCTGAGAGAGACCAGCCCCCTCCCCGGCCCGGCCCAGCCGCCATCAGCGGAGACGAGCCGCCCGGCCCCCGCCTCTGCCTCAACATGGAGGCCGTGAAAGCCTTTAACAGCGAGGTCAGTGGCCGCTGCCGGGGATGGGCGCGGCGGGAGGCGCCCCTGGGCCTGGGCCTGGCCCCCTCCGCTGCGTGCGCGACTCGCCCGGCCGCCACCCCTGAGCGGCGGTGCCTGGGGGAGCGCGGGGAGGAATCGTCCCTCCTCGGTGTCGGGTGGGCTGAGCCGGGGGGGGGGGGGGATCAGATCTGTCTGCCTTGGGGGGAGGGGGGACGGGGCCTCTCCCCGTGTCTGACGGCAGGGGCGTGCCGCTGCCAGGGAGAGGGCGCAGCGCGGAAATCCCGTCCTTGCCTACTGGGCTTGGGGAGATGGGCGGGGAGGGTCCCTATGCAGGTGTGATGGGGAGAATGGAAAGGAGATTTCTCCTGGGGGGGGGGTCTTTTCCGTGTCTGGGGGATGGTTGGGGTGTCTGACACCACCACATGGAGTTAAGCGGGTAGTATTAAGAGGGAAGAGAATCCACTGGTTTCTCCAGGCCATGCAGGTCTCTCTCCTCCATTGAAGCTCTCATGTTTCCTACCGCCCTTTCTTTCCCTTGTTACATACACATCCACACACCTCAACACCTCTTAGACCAGGGGTAGTCAATTATTTTTTTAAGGTCCAAATTAAAGGATCAAAATCCAGATTCCAGAGAAAATAATAACAAATACTAACAATAATGATAATAAGTAAATAAAAATATATCATGGTCTGTTCAAAAGCATCTAGTGGTCTGGATTTGGCCTGCAGGCTACCTATCAACTACTCCTGTTTTAGCAACTTTCATGGATTCAATTTTTAATCATGGAATAATCTGAAGATTCAGAGGGTTTTCTTGGTAACTGAAATAGGTATTTCTGCTACAGTTAAACCTAGAACAAATTTCCCCATCTTTGTTTCATTGCACTTATGTGGGATAGCAAGGCATCACCTACATTGGAAATGGTAGAAAAGGTCTCTACATTTACACCTGCCAGTCAAGATGTTGAAGCAGTATCTCAGTTTTTCTTTGAGGCCAGTAGCCAAAGGTGCTGTTAAAGTGCAGGATTAGAGTCTGGATCACTTTATTTTGCTCTTGGCCATTGCAGGAGTAGATAGTCAAGTTAAAAAGTTACATTTGTAATGAAGGAAATTTGATTTCCTGTTGTGGGGCCAACAGATTTGATTATTCATATTTGAAAGCTAATATGTGGTGTGTGAAAACTAGTAGAGATAGTTAAACAGCTGTAATTTCCCATACCTGTTTACATACATGTAAGAAAAACATGAGTATGTAGTAGTCTTTTAAATCACTGGCTCTCAGCCTTTCGAGACTACTCTCTCTCTTTCAGGAGTCTGATTTGTCTTGCCTACCCCCCCAAGTTTCACCTCACTTAAAAACTACTTACAAAATCAGACATAAAAATAAGGTGTCTCAGCACACCATTATTGAAAAATTGCTTAGTTTCTAATTTTTACCATATAATTATAAATTTGATCGGAATATAAATATTGTACTCACATTTCTGTGCATAGTATATAAAGCGGTATAAAGAAGTCATTATCGGTATGAAATTTTAGTTTGTGCTGACTTCGCTGGTGCTTTTTATGTAGACTGTTGTAAAATTAGGTAAATATTTAGATGAGTTGATGTACCCCATGGAAGACTTCTGCATACCGCCAGAGGTACTCATATTCCTATTTGAGAACCACTGTTTTAAATTGCACAGAACGATGTGGTTTGCAGTGAAAACTACATATTAGAGCAGGAATAGTCAGTTATTTTATGGGAAGGTCCAAATTTCTTGGGACAAGGTACAGTCAAGGTCCAGACTCCAGAGAAATAAATAAATAATAATGATAAGTAAATACAAAGATTTTGGGGTTCAGTCAAATGTTCTGGTGTACAGATTTGGCCGGTTTGTTTACCTGCTGCATCCGCAGGTTCGGCCGATCAAGGAGCCACGATTGGCCAAACCTGCGGATGCAGCAGGTAAACAAATGGTCCTGGCAGTGCACCAGAGTTAAGAACCACTGTATTAGAGCCTGGAGGCTGTTGTCGTCTCCTGTTGTATGGGAAAGGTATGGGTTTATTTAGTGAAATAATTTGATACTTTTTAAATACAAGTAACAGTTAACTTTGGTTGATAATAGAATGTGTACACAGAGGTCTTCCAGGGGGTACATGAGCTCATCTATATATTTGCCTTATTTTGGAAAGGTTGGGACAACTGAGTTAGAGAATATGGGGGAAAATAATTAGAAATGGTCAAACAAAATGCATCTGATCTATAAGAATATTACCCATTACATAATCTAATAAACCTCAAGTGGAGGAAATAGTATTTTGACGGTTGGGGTTCGGGAGAAATTTAAATCAGACACTAGAAATTGATTTCCAACTCAATGTTTAGTCAGACTATGTATGTGTTGTAGGATGGGAAAAAGAGCATTGTTGCCATAAGAACAGCGTCATGTAAGAACACATTGATTTGGAATCTCTGCTCAAACACCCTTGGGACATCCGAGCAGAAGTTTTCAGTTTCGTATTGAAAAACATAGAAGCTCTACACGGCCACTCAAATGATTACTGAAATATGGAGACTTGCTTCTGTCTATAGTCATGAAGATTTAAATTGAGAACTCTTTTAGAAAAGAAAAGCATGGGACTCATCTGGGTTCTAAATTTAAAACCTTTGATGTAAAAGGGAATTTTGGGTGGACAAGAAATGAAGGATCAAGTCACAACATATTGGTATTGGAGGTTGCTCAGTGATTTTTTTCCTGTTACATTTTAAACTATGCTTTTATAATTGAGTGTCAGGCAACACTGATAAGGACATTTAAAAAATGTATTAACCAAAGCCCTGAACCTCGGAATGAACTATAGACGGGTGCAAAGCATTTTGCATGATTGGGGCCTCGAACATAACCAGTGTCAACATCTATGGCAATATCTGTTACTTCAGCCCTT
This sequence comes from Sternotherus odoratus, assembly GCA_032164245.1. Taxonomy (NCBI): domain Eukaryota; kingdom Metazoa; phylum Chordata; order Testudines; family Kinosternidae; genus Sternotherus; species Sternotherus odoratus. The sequence continues at coordinate 94,365,567 of JAVMKO010000003.1, forward strand.
CCTCCCCTCTGTAGAATTTGGTACTGCTTTCCTGTGCCTAAAGATCATACACTTTATAAATGGGTTTAAAGACACTTTTGGGAGGACTAATAAGGAAAATTTAAAATACTTGAGCTTTGAATCTGTAAGCAGTGCTGCATTACTTTCAACACCTTACTCCTTAATATTTTGGTACTATACTAGTTACATTTATTATATTTCACATTTTTAAGAGTACATTTAAAAAGTGCATTTTGTTTATGTTTATATTTTAAGGTCACCTACCACAATGACTGGAAAATACATAAATGTGTTTCTATTTTGGTCATATTGACTTAAAATAGAGGCAAATTGGCAGCGGATGCAGTGGGCTAAATTTGTAGAAGGATCTCAGAAATGCTTTCATTCACTTCTGCAGTTTGGATTCAGTTAATAACTTTACATTGGTTTATGTAACTTACTGGTTAAATTCAGGTGACAACTCAGAAATAGCATATAAACAAATGTAAAATATTAGGTCCAGTGATCTAATACTTTTTAGTTGTGTGGTGGTGTTTTTTTTCTTTTTCTCACAAAGGAGGGAGTTGTATTTGGGTCTCAAATCAAAACCAGAATGAAAAGTGGCTGTGCAAGCTAATAGTTTAACTTGACTTCACATGAATGGAAGGTCAATATATACAGTGGATAAGGTCTTGAATTGCATGTATCTGGTTTTTCAATCAGCATTGAAGTGGTTATCAATGACATTTGATTAAAGAGAAACTTTTCTTTGGGTTTCTTTTGTTGGCCCTTTTGTTTGTTTTTAAGGGTGAAGGCATTTTTCTGCAAACATTTCCTAGTGCTGCGGTTCTCAAACTTTTGTCTTCCGCGACCCATTTTTCCCATCCTGAGTCCTGTTGCGGCCCGGGAGTATGTCCGCCGAAATGCCGCCAAATTGAACTCTTCCGGTTTCGGCGGCATTTCGGTGGATGCGCAGCGTTCCTGTCTGTTCGCCAAAATGCAACTGACACCAGAAGCTTTCACTTTAGCGGCTTTTCGGCAGATACAATCCTGCGCTTGGAGCTGCCACCGAATGCGTCGGCGGCTCACAACCCCCCTGGAATCGCCTCACGACCCCCAGTTTGAGAACCACTGTGTCCTAGTGGGAGTAATTCCTACTATTGTGAGTAGTTGGATTATAGTTAGATGGTCTACTTATGATAGTAAGTGCACCATCTAGTAGTAAGTGTTAGCAGGCTCTAAAATCCTAAATCTTCATTAGAATAGATGTGTAGATTTAAATGAAGAGTACGCTTTTTGTATCACAGTTATTTGAAACAACTTTGCAAAATCCTAGAAGTTTACTAATTTACATAAAATCATGCTCATCCACCACTGAATATGATAAAATAGCTAATGAGATTTTTTACTTTCTAAACAAAGTTAATTTTCATAGTTTATGTCAATGGAAAAATAACATTTTGCACAGCTGGTTTAAAATTAGTTTGCCTTTCTCTTGCTGAGTTTCATATTTTTAATAATCTATGTCCTCTATCTCATTTGACATCACTACCACTTAAAGGATTGTTCGCCTTTGGATGTCAGTTGTGGCGCTGATGTTTCTTCTGGGACACAAAAATCTCAGAGCCAGAACTTTTGGAAGAAAAAAAGCTTTTAGTTTATTTTTTAAATATTGTCATTTATCATTTAAATTCTAGGAAAGTATTTTGTTAGTGGAGATTTGAGATGTACTTGAGGCAAGCACATATACAATGTTCCTGCACCAAAAGGGATAATAATCAGAAGCTGATTTATAAATGTATATAAAAATATTATTTCAGTTCAGCTTGAAAGGGATTCCATCAACTGAAATCCTAGTCACTCTCCAACTATTAGTGGAAAGTAGTTTCAGGTACTACACTTGTTCCTGAATTTTTCTTCCATTTTTGTGCATTTACAATAACATACTCCTACTTTTAAAATGTTTTTATTGTTGAGTTTAAAAAAAATCTAAAGGAATGTTGGGGAGCAGATGGGGAACTGACTAAGGAAGCATGTGGTTAATTTTTCCCAAGTTAATAGTCCTAGTAAGTCAGTAGGACTAACATGAATAAACCTCTGAATGTGTGTCTGTATTTGCAGGATTGGGGTCTAACTTGCATAGAAAAATGAAAATGGGTATTTACAAATTACTGTTAAATGAGAATATAAATAAACTGGAACAGTGTTAATTTATTTTCTGTTTTTTCGGTAATACCTTAAGTATTACTTGTAAAAATAATTTCAGACAGAAGTATGATTGTTTTAAAATGTTGTGTCCCATTAAACATCAGTTAACTTGAAAGCCTATATCCGCAAAACCCTAAAGACTGTACTGCCCCACTCTGCTTTATTCTACAACAGGGATCGGCAACCTTGGCATGTGGCACCGCAGGGTAAGCACCCTTAGTGGGCCCCGTCAGTTTACTTGTCAGTTCGCAGATTGCGGTTCCCACTGTCCGCGCTTCGCCATCCCAGTCCAATGGGAGCTGCGGGAAGCAGCGGCCAGATCCCCGTTCTACAACTAAGCCTAGAATCTGTGTACTTAACATTTGTAAACATCTCTAACTTAGGGTATACACACAGAAACATAGCTATGGCTTTATTTCTTTCTACTCCCTTTTTAAAAATCTCACTCTCCATACACGCTTTCTTTTGTTGGCTTGTTTGTTTTTCTTGATATTAAAAATAATCCCCAAAGCTTGTCTTGTTTAATGTGGGGAAAACCATTAAAAGTTGCTTGTCCTTTCTCAGGACACTTAAAAATAAGGCGCTAAGTAATTTAAATTTTCAAGTCCTCACCCTGCTCCTTCAGGATGGTTGTAATATTGAAATTGTGTAAAAGGGTAACTGTAGCAAAACCGAAAACTATTTGATGTTGAATGTTTGATGTTTTGGAAAATTAATTCTAAAAACATCTTGTCCTTTTTGATAATTGGCCTTCCACTTGTTGCACCAGCAATTTGTGCAATGGTTAACTTCTAATCGTAAAGTGTGGCTGTTTGTGTCACTTGGTCTGCTATCATATTGTACTGCTTATTGGAGGAGTTAGTTGAAAAGTACACTTAACTTAAAAATTACACTTGTTTGAATTGTTTTAAGTACTGTTACTACAAGTAACACCTGAGATTACTAAAGAAGTGTTATTTTTCATTTGTCAATCCTTTATCACTATTTTCCCCTGTTTTGTGTGGTGCTTTTCCCCCCCGTACAGCCAAAGGGGAGAAAAATAGGAAACCATCATTTATTTTGCATTAATCTCTTGGTTTGCATAATTTTGTTTGCATTAATCTATTAACTGTGATTGACAGCCCTAATATAGGAAGAAAGTCTTTAGCCTGTTCCTACAGAATAAGGGGACTATATCCTAGAAAACAGTAACTGAAAAGGATTTAGGAGTTTGGTGAGAAAGTAACTCATTTTGAGCATGTACTGAACATGAGCTCCTGGTGCAGTGGTGTGTCAAAAAAGGTTTGGTGAAAGCCATTGGATGTATAATAAGCGGAGTAAGGAGATTATTTTCCCGCTATATATGACATCGGTGAGACTGATAGTAGAATACTATATACATAGTTCTCATGTCTACATTTTAAAATTTATGTTGAAAAATTGGAGAGGATGCAGAAAAGAGCCATGAAAAGTATTTGAGGGCTGGGATCAATGCCTTACAGCGAGAGACTTAAAGAGCTTAATCATTAGTTTATCAAAAAAAGAAGATTGGGCGATGATTTGATTACAATATGTACCTTCATGGGGCAAAAATATTGGTTACTAATGTGGTCTGAAATCTAACAGAGAAAGGTATGACAAAAGCCAATGGCTGCAAATTGAAGCCAAGCAAATTCTGATTAGAAATCAGTCATTCATTTTCAACAGGGAGTTTGATTAACCATTGAACCAAACTAACAAGGAAATAATGTATTCTGTGCCTTTTTGGAAGATATTCTTTAGCCAAACACAAGTTATTGAGCTCAATACAGAAGTAACTGGGTAAAAATCTGTGGCCTGTAAGAAATAGGAGGTCAGATTAGATTATCTAAAAAGTTAGATCTAGTGGTCCTTCCTTTCTGGCTTTAAAAATCTATGAATCATTAAAATAGATTATTTAAATTGCCTTGACTTTGATCAGATCACCCTGAACTGTCCTCGTGCAGTTAATATGAACAAGCAATCACTGAGTTGCACATTCAGATAAAAAATCCACACTCTTTCGAGCTGTGTGAACTAGAATTCATGCTACTTTAAAAAAAAATACTGCATTTGAAATACATGGTCAAAAAGATCCAGTGGGAAGCTGCCAAACCACCTTGATCTCTTTCCTTGCTTCCTGAAAGGTTGGAGAGTGGCTTACAAACTCTACATTAGAGATTCCAAAACTTTTCTTATTTCTTTCCACTTTCCAGATCTTCATCTGTCTGCGTGCCTCTCCCCTCCTCATAACTGATATGTTGTGTCTTGTTCTTAATGCTACCTGTCTTGAGCCATCTGTCCACATTTCACTGTATATGTACAGAAAAAGTTATAGTGAGACATATACAACTGAAAAAACAAAAACCCTTGACTGTTCTAAGCTCAGTTTGACTGAATAGTTGCTGGGCAACTGAACCTGTGCTATATGGTGATTTGGAGTTGAGGGCTATGTATGTCAGTGTCTCTGTGTATTTGTGTTCTCATTGATACGTCTTTAAGTAAATTAGCTGCTGTATTTTATATAACAAATTCCCACAGATAATAATAACTTCCTATTATGAAAACGCAATAAATAAAATAATAAATCCACCATTACACAATTTATACCACATATCCCTGAGACGTATCTCATGTACCACTGTTTGAGAACCTCTGCTCTATACCTTCTGTCCTCTTCCACGTCCCACATGCGCACACAGTTAAAATGTGGATTCTGATCTTACATTTAAAAAGGAAAGTATTAAATAAGGGAAAAGTAGGGGTGGGCTGAAATGTAAGGACTATATATACTGAAAACATGGCTACACTTGAAACTTTAAAGCGCTGTTGCAGGAACTCTCCTGCGGCAGCGCTTTGAAATGCGAGGGTGGTTGCATGTAAGTGCAGGGAGAGAGCTCTCCCAATGCTCCTGGTAATCCACCTCCACGAGGGGTTTAGTTCCAAGTGCTGGGAACGCGACTCCCAACGATCAGAGCCTGTCCACACTAGCACTTTAAAGCACTCAGACTTGCTGCGCTCATTGAGGTGATTTTTCACCCCTCTGAGCCAGCAAGTTAGAGTGCTATAAAATGTCAGTGTTGATAGGCCTTGGGACATGTTTGTCAGTTTTTCAATGCATATACTTTCAGGTGAAGTTAAATTCACAGCTAAAAAGGAAAATACCTACTTAATATTCAGTATATAGTATTTGATACGGATTTTATATCAAATTATGAACATAATTTGCTGTGTTTACGAAAGCTTTTTCATTGAGGGTTACATATCTGCTGTGTCTGATGGCAACTGTTGGGAGGATAGAAACACCAAAGAAGTGATTTTCATCTGTTCGTATAAATGGGTATGATTTTTCCAGTAATGTTGAAATATGGAAGAAATTAATCCTTTTAGCGGTCTATGTGGGATAATCTACCCCACACATGAGGTTTCATCCTTAAGCCCTGAAGCATATCCCTTCCAAATTTTTTGTTCCTCTTAACTGTGGGCTTGTCTTCACTGGGGGGGGGGGGGGGAAGAGGGGAATCGACTGAAGATACGCAACTTCAGCTTTTTGAATCACGTAGCTGAAGTTGCTGTATCTTCAGCCGACTTCCGTCCTTATGGCAGCGGCAGGCGGTGGCGCGCTCCCCCGTCGACTCCGGCTTGCACCTCTCGGCGAGCTGGAGTTCCGGAGTCGACGGGGGCGCCGCGGGTGATCGATTGCTACCCGCTGATCCGGCGGATAGTGAAGACAAGCCCTATAACTTTGAGTATTCTTGTTTTCCATATAAATAACTAATCCTTTTTTGAATTTTTCTAAATTCGTTGTATTAATGACTTGCTGTGGCGGTGAGTTCTTTAGCCTAATTACGCATTGTGTGAATTCTTTTTATTCGTTTGAATTTGAATTTTCAGTGACTGAAACTATTATTTCTCATCTTCAAGTATACCACTCAAACTACGTCTATTGTCATATGTCCAAATAAATGCATTAAAGAATGTAAGGGCTGAGGCATGGGTATCCTGGCCTAGGGTTTAGTGTCAGGTGGAGGTTGAGGTTCTAGAGCCAATTACCAAGAATCCAGCTGGGATGATGATATATGGTTGGAGGGGTTCCCATTATGGGCTTGTCTTCACTAAAGCCGGGAGGGATCGATCGCCAGTGGTGCCCCCGTCGACTCCAGAACTCCAGCTCGCCAAAAGGCACAAGCTGGAGTCAACGGGGGAGTGCGCTGCCGCTGCCGTGAGGATGGCAGATAAGTCGGCTGTAGATATGCTGAATTCAGCTACGTTAATTTGCGTATCTACAGCCAATCTCCCCCCCCAATGAAGACCAGCCCTATGTTACTCCTTCTTCATGTTCCACTTTGAGTCCTACTTGGTGTTGTGCTCATTGCTTGCCTGTGCTGCTGCTCTTAGCTTTCTCGAGAAACGCTAAAGTAAAATCGACCCAATTCTTGTCAGTTTTGTGGAAGCCACAAAAACTGAAAAGTTTTTCATCGTGACATCTAAAAAACTTGAGTCAAAATGGATAGGCCAACATTTTCACAAGTAGCCTCTATTTAGAATTCTCTGTTTTGACATGGAAAAGCTATGATTTTCATGACCTGTAAAGATCATTATATAGAAAAATACGATTTCTAAAATGGAAAATTCTTATTTACTTATTAAGTAAAATACAACATAGAATAGGTAACAATTTATCTGTTATCAATAAAATTGAAGGTGGTTGACCAGAGTTATGGATGGATTTGATTTAAATCTAATTGATTTAAATCATGATTTAATCATAGTGATTTAATCATGTATTTCTACATAAAAGTGCATTCTTGTTGGTCGTTACAACTTTAATACATATTCTTCACAACTCAGATAGAGGTAGGTTTCATATTTAGAAGGTGCACAGTATATATTTTTAAGTGATTTATTTTGAAAACTATTCAGTGTAGTTTTACAGCTATATCAGAAAATGAATGATTGGTTATTTCATTTACCAAAAGTAACTGAAGCAGATATTTATGAAGTCTTTGGTAGGTGAACTATCTCCAATTCAACAGGTTAATCATTAATATTTGGACGATTTTTTTGCCATGCTGTATTAGGAGGAGAATATCACCAGACAAACATTTAAGTTGTTTTATTTAACTAAAACAACATTGTGTATTCTGAAATTACCATACTGGAGACTTGCCAAGAGTATTAGGACTGAATCTGCATCCAAGCAGGGCAGTTTGAGCAACATAACAGAGAACTGTGCTCTCTGAGTAGAACAGTTAGAGCAGCATTCCCAGTTTTGTATTGATGGCATAATATCCCTGTGTCACAGGGGTCAAACGCTCTGATGCCCTGTTAAAGACACCACTTCTCCCTGCTTCCCTGCAGTGTGACTGGGTGAATGGGCCAGGACTCTCAGCAAGGAGCACAGCTGAAGACCCTAATGAGGGCAGGCTCAATGTAATCTACTAAACCAAGTGGGACCAACTGGAGGGAGGACTGGGAAGGAATATAAACCCAGGGAAGAGCTCAGGAAGGAAGGCTGGTCAGGCGGGAGGATAGGAGGGATCTAGCTCTGTCTCTGCTGGCTGACACAAGCCTCAAGGGGACTAGAGCAGCGGATCTCAAACTGTCCATCGCAACCCCCCGGAGTGTCAAGGGCCGATTCCCGGGGGGGTCGCAAATTACCTGTGCCACTGAAATGGTGCCGAAGGTGATTGTTTCTGCTTTCGGCGGCATTTCGGTGGACATGCTGTGCATTTCAGAGAGTCCTCCGAAAAGCCGCCGAAGTGATTGTTTCTGGTTTCAGTGACTTTTTGGCGGACACTGTGACGTGCACAGCATGTCTGTCGAAATGCCGGCAAAAGCGGAAACAATCACTTCTGCGGCATTTCAGTGGACACACATGGGCTGCGGCAGGGCATGGTATTGCGGGGTTCCACTGTATAACTAAGGTCACACTTGTTGCCAGTAACCATTTAGGAAGGCTGCTATGTAAGTTAGAACACCTCTGTAGTAAAGATTTTAATGACCGCTGGCTACATTATCCCTCCTTTATTTGAATAATACTGGGCTGCTGTCTGCTGTGAAGTACTCCTAGGTGAATGGAATACAAAGCTGAGTTTTCAGTTCAAGGAATATTATAAGGAATATAACAGAACATATTGAAAAACACACAATTGTTACCTTAATTAAACTTGGTAAAATTGCGCAAAAAAAAAATAGTAGTATGTATCATGGGACTGTGTGCATCCCTTGTGCTGAACTACGCAGAGAGGAAAATAATTTTCTTATTCCGGAAGACTTGTAAGCTGTTAGTACATTGGGGACATAATACACCAGTTGTTTAAATTATAGTCCATTATCAAAACAAAGGGTGTTTTAATGTGCAGTCTTAAACTTTATATAAATATTTTAGGAAAAATAATTCAAAATACTTTTCTCTTTATCTGGAAAGAATTGTGTTCAGGATTTTTGTTTTTTGTGTGGAACAGCTGGTGTTAATAACAGCTAAAACAGCATAACAAATGCAGCTGCAGATACATTTGTTGACAATGCACTCAACAGTTGCAAGAGAGATACAACTTTGAATTTGGCTGTTGGCATGAGAGAAGCCCCTTTCAGGTCACCTTTTCATTTTTCTGATGTTACATAATCTAACACAGAAAATATGAACTGTATCAAACACTTGTAATTGTATGAATTTATTACTTTAGTGGAATGAGTGTGGGGTTGGAAGGAGCCAAGGGAGATAAACTAGTAGGGTGGGATGGGCAAAAGTTGAGTGAGAATGGAAGGGGACAGGGAGAGGCATGAGGGAGACAGGGACACAAAGGTCTAACTGCTAGAGAGCACTCTCCCCTTTAGAACCTTGACTTGAATCGTCTCTAAATTCCTTTGCTGTCCAGTAAATGGCTATAAAACCTACCAGCAAAGGAGGTCTCTATTCTATTCCTTTCTAGCAGTAGGGCCACAAAGAGAGACTTCCTGTTATTACTCTTATTTTTCTTCGGTAGCTCAGGTGGGAGAGAACTTTGCTATGGGTCTAAAGATTCCAGTCCTTCTGATGACCTCTATGGAGGAATCACTATGTCTCCACTTGATGAGATTTTTGTTTTTGAATTTTAAAGTTATTAAATACACTTAGGAAGTTACATCCAAAAGAAATAAGAACTGATCATTCAATTGAAAACCACAATGCATATGTACAAGGGGGTCAAGTTAAGTTTGAACAGGCAACTTCGATGCAGACAATTCCTGGTTTTTGGGTGCTAGACTTTGCAACCTTAACGTTCTTTAAAATAGTTTTTTCATATAAAACATTGAGACGGACTGACTAACTGTAAATAGATGTGTAAATTGAAAGAAGAGCTGACATATTGTACATTGATTCTAGGTCACAGTTTAAGCCAGTTGTAAAGCATTGTGGCTTGCATTCTATTTCTGGCTTAGCTATGAGTATAAAAAACATCACAGTATCTGACTCTCTTACATCTGGTAGCACAGAAAGTATGGGAGAAAGAAGAAAAAATGAATGTAGAGACAGTTAACTATGACTAGGCTTTCACAGCAAGTAATGGCCTTGGAGTATGGATGTCCAACTTGTGCAGGGGATAGGGATGAATTCTATTTTTATTTATGGTCCATCAGTCATGACTACAAAATTAGGATTACATACTGACCTGACCTCAGTCCACAGCAAATCTCTGATGAGCTCTGTTTTGTTGGACCACTACTGACAGTGGGATGTTTCTGTAAATACAGAGGATGGAATACAGTCTTCTTCTAGTTATTCAAGTTATTATTGAATTTAGTATCACTCAGGGAAGCATGATCCACTGTATACATCATTACCTGATTAAATTGCATAACTGCATGCTCAAATGAGGCATACAATTGCGTGCCTAAATTATTTGAAATTTAACTGTCATATTTTTAAGGGGCTGTAACTAGATACTTTACTCACTGCTGGTGGCGTGTCCTGGCAGCTCTGGGGATTAGCTCTTTCAGCCTGATGTCCCCTTCTTGTGGTTACTCTCTTGCTCATCAGGGACTGTCTTGCCTTGTCTTCATGGTTTAGCCCTCCAGCCAAATCACAATATTCCTGCCCTTATGGTGTACTATAGCGTCGTCCTCAATGTCCCAGGTGGTCCTTCAGTTGTTTGTCCTAGCTGGGCCACTCCCTCCATGGGTAGAATGCATGGTCCCAAACAGCCTCCAAGTTCTCTGCTCAAATTGTGCCACTCAGTGGTTTGTAAGTGACCCCAGACCTGCCCTCTACTCAGGGTTCTGATCCAGGGCTCTGTATCCAGCAGCGAAGGTCTGGACAGCCACAAATCTTGCTGGCATTCCCCTGGACTAGTTTATACTTTGCCTATCCCAGGCTCACATTCTCCATTCATCTAGCCAAACCCTGCACAGGTGAGCTTCCCTTGATTAGGGCTTTCCTCTCCGCCTAAATGCCTGCTCCTTCCCCCCCGCCGCAGCCTAATAGGTTATTTGACCCATCTGGTTTATATTAGCCCCTTCAGGATGAGTGTGGAATGCACACAGGCAAAAATTTTCAACATTAACCTCCCATCGGGATAGGTGAAATCTTTCCTTTCTTACAAAGCTCTTGCCCTTTTTTTCCCCCAGTTGTACTCGCTAAATGAATACAAACCACCTATTTCTAAGGCTAAAATGACACAGATCACCAAGGCAGCAATCAAGGCTATAAAGGTAAGGAATTGACTGTTTTCATTTCCCTTCATTTCCTGTTATTTTTACTTCTTAAATAACCTGATAAAATATAGAATTTGCTAATAATTTTTTTCTTTCTATATGTCTTCTCCAGGTTATGGGCAGGTATGATAAGTAAGGGGATTTTACAGGTTTAGCTAAGGGCCTAGATTTGGCTTAAAATTTTTATTACTGGTGGTGATGTGTGAGAGAAAACTTTAGCTTGACTCTTAGGGAAGGTCTACACTACGGGGCTAAGTCAACTTAGGTTATTCAGTAATGTAGCTGGTTGGAGTTGAGGTACCTTAGTTCGACTTATTGCAGTGTCTACACTATGCTGGGTCAACTTACCTTATGCCTCTTGGTCTGACGGAGTACCAATCTTCACTAGACCTGCTAAATCGACCCCTGGTGGATCGGTCGCTGCAGTGTCGATCCACGGTAAGTGGAGACAAGACTCTAACATGAGTGTGCAGGTCTAGAAGTTAAAGATTTTACATCCCTAGAAGAAACAAAACTAGAAAACAGCTTTGAAAAATGGAGGAAAAGATGCAGGTTATGCATTTGAAAGAATGGAAAATAGGAGAAAAAATATGAGAGAGACTATAAAAGCAAGGGAGACATTATTTAAGCCTTGGCATCTAAATTTTTACCCTTGAGTATTCAGCGATGTTTTGGTGTCAGGGAAATTAGTGGCACCTGGACTAGAGAGTTAGGCAGTCGGAGGGAGGTAGTGGCATGACAGCAGGGGAATGGAATCAATGGAGATTGAGGAAGAAGCAAGAGCTCTATATGGTTTGTGGTGTACCGGAAATGCTGCAAAATTTGATCAAACAGCAGTTTGTGTGATGCACCACTTAATAGTTAGTAGTAATACCAGAGGGGTTAGGTAGCAACTTCTATTGATGAGAGACACAAGCTTTCGAACTTACACAGAGCTCTTCTTCAGGTTGGAGAAATATGACTTTTCTCTGAGTGTGCTTCCTACATCTGAAGAAGAGCACCTAATTAATGCCAAATCATATAATAAAAAGTAACATTATAATTAACAATAACAGCAACCCACTGTTGGTATTTGTGTTATACCATGTGGAAATCCATATTTTCTAATGGACTTAGAACTCTTTTCTGTAACTCAGAGTATGAGCAGAGGGGGAATCTTTGTCACATGCTGAGCATTACAGAGTTCTTGATTGCTCCGGCTGCAGAGCTGCCTGTGTACAAAAGTCAGGAGACAGCCATAAATTAGAGAAGCTGCCGCCTTTGCCGCATCTCTCTGAGCAGTGCATTCTAGATTGTGTTACATCTTGAGGAGTTGCAGAAACTCACCACGTGTTTCTGAATTTTCCATATGATTTGGATAGAAACGTTCAGTGGTATAGGATGTTCCAACAAGTGCAATGAACTATGGCAACTTTTTCTCAATAACTTATTTTGAAGTAAATGGAGATTTGATAAGATCCTCTTTTACTCATTTTCTCTTTTAGTTGGGAGATGCAAATTTTAAAGTGTTGGTAAAATATAGATCAGTAGCATGATATTAATATGTTGAATTGTATGCAATAGGTCTAACTTTTCCTTTAGCTCCTTACAACAAAATAACAGTAGCTTTTCAGGAATTTTGCCTTTCTCCTATTTCTGTAGAAATAAACATCTACGATAGAAATTAAAGTCAAGTTGACAGAACTGTAAGTTCAAATAATATTAGAGGTCAGATATGTGTAAGCATTTTTGTTGGTGCCTTACTCTAAAACTATCTCTTATTTTTTAGTTCTACAAACACGTTGTACAGAGTGTTGAGAAATTCATTCAAAAGGTATGTAACTTGAACGTATTGTATTGCATAACACAGGTCATAGAACTTCACTCAGTGATTCCTGCATTGAACCCTGTAATTCTTATAAAGGAATTAATTAAAAAAAAGAAAGTTTTCATAAACATTACAGAAAAACCTTTCATAGTTAACAGTGTGACACTAAAAGTTAACGATGTCACACAAATATAGAACCACAAACAGAACTAGGCATGGTATAATTTATGAAAGTGATACTAACCTTGTATCAAGTGCAGACATGTATGCTTATCAGTAAAAGTAGTTGGAAGTTAAGGATGCCTGATGGTTATTCAGGATAAGGGTGGAAATATGTGGGATCTAGGAAGTGAAAGAGAGGTAGTTGACGTGAAAAGCGTGAATTAATGGATGTAGTGTGTACATTGGATGTTTGGATGACTTTTATTTCCTTGCTTTTTATGATTTCATTGGTGATAGGTACAATGTATTTATCAAAATGCTAAGTTAGTGATATTGTAATGGGAATGTTTTGAAATACGCATGGTACTTCTTCAAATGATAGCACATGTGCATTCCATTTCAGTCGTGCGCACATGCCCAGTGAACTGTTGCTGGAGAATATTACCTCAACGGTACCCATCAAGGCTGAGCATATGCCCTCTGCTCCTTCATGCTGCTCTATGATGGTGTATAGGGCAGAGCCTCCCCTCCGACCCTTTCTCTGTTCCTCTTATCGCCCACAATGGTTGCTGGAACATTCTTCCTTGCTTCTGCAAGTTCTTCGAGTAGATACAGATGTGTATTCCACTTATTTCTGTACGTGCCCAACACACTGCAGCTGGGAATTTTGCCAAGCAGTACACGCAGAGAGGTGGCACTCCCCCCTCGTGGCTGTTGCAGCGCCACCCAAATCCATCTCAGTTCTGTCTTGTTGTCTATAGCTGGTGTCCGAGATCTGTGTGGCTGTCATGTCACAAATAGTCTTAGTCTAGTTCTTGTTGTATGTAGTTAGTAGTTAATGCTAGTTGTAGGGCTGTCAAGCTATTAAAAAAATCTCATGATTAATCGCACTGTTAAATAATAGAATACTGTTTATTTAACTGTTTTTGGATATTTTCTACATTTTCAAATATGTTGATTTCAATTACAACACCATACAAAGTATTCAGTGTTCACTTTATATTATTTTTGATTACAAATATCTGCACTGTAAAAAAAACAATGAAAATAGTATTTTTTAATTCACCTAATACAAATACTGTTGCACAATTCTTTATTTTGAAAGTTGAACTTACAAATGTAGATTTATGTACCAAAAAAACCTGCATTCAAAAACAAAACAGTGTCAAACTTTAGAGCCTACAAGTGCACCCAGTCCTACTTCTTGTTCAGACAGTCGCTCAGGCAGACAAGTTTGTTTACATTTGTAGGAGATAATGCTGCCTGCATCTTGTTTACAATGTCACCTGAAAGTGAGAACAGTCATTTGCATACCATTGTTGTAGCTATGGTTGCAAGATATTTATGTGCTTGATGTGCTAAAGATTTATATGTCCCTTCATGCATCAACCATCATTCCACAGGACATGAGTTCATGCTGGTGATGGATTCTGCTCGATAGTGATCCGAAGTAGCATGGACTGACGCATGTTCATTTTCGTCGTCTGAGTCAGATGCCACCAACAGAAAGTTGATTTTCTTTGTTAGTGGTTCGGGTTCTATAGTTTCGGTGTCAGAATGTTGCTCTTTTAAGACTTCTGAGAGCATGCTTTCAGATTTTGGAATGGCAATTCAGAATCTTAAACCTTGGGTCTAGTGTTGCAGCTATTTTTAGAAATCTGATATTGGAACCTTCTTTGTGTTTTGTCGTATCTGCAGTGAAAGTGTTCTTAAATCAAACAATATATATATGCTAAGTAGGTTGTTATCTGAGACTGCAACATATTTTGTGTTATGGTAGAATGTGGGTATAACTGTGGATAGGAGACATACAGTTTTCTCCAAGGAGTTCAGTCACAAATTTAATTAACACAATTTTTTTAATGAACATCTGCATGGAAGCATGTCCTCTGGAATGCTGGTCGAAGCATGAAGCAGCATACCGTATATACTCGAGTATAAGCCGAGTTTTTCAGCCCACTTTTTGGGCTGAAAAAAGCCGCCTCGGCTTATACTCGAGTCAGTGAAAAATGTGCGCCCCGGTTCCTCCCCTCCCCGCCGGACAAAAAAAAAAAAAAAAAGCGCCTCGCTCTCCCGTCCCCGCCGCGCGGGCGGGCTGCCGGGAGCGTCCCGGTTCCCCCCTCCCCGCCGCGGGAGTATAATTATACTAATTATCTAAATTATCCTTTAGATAATTAGTATAAGTGAGAAACCAGGTAAGAGATAATGCTGAAAGACTTAGAGCTGAAAGACTTAGGCAGCATATTAGACACATGAGTTTACAATGTGCTATAAATATGTGTATGGACTGCATGAGCCAAGAAGATAAGGTAACAGTATCTATCCGTACAGCTTCCGTGCAGACACTCCTGAAATATTGCTCATGGGCATCATGAGGTGGGAATTATATTGCTGACAGATTAGAGGCATTCCAGAGAAGAACAACAAAAGTGATAGGAGGTGCAGGGGTTGAGATTTGAAGAAAGTTTAGAAAGTCTAAATACATAGAGCTGGTTTAAGCAATGACTGAAGAAGAAAAGAAAGATCTTAGTGTTCAAGATAAGTATTCAGGGATGTAAACAACCAGGAGAGGAAGGAATTCATTATATATATATATACTGGGTTATAAATGGGATAAAACAAATGGAAAAATTAAGGTGCATATCCAGAAAAAATCTTGATAATGAGTACTATTAGGTTGTGGACCACTTTTCCTGGGGAAATGGTAGTATCAGCAATATCTTGAAACTTAAAACTGACTTTCCAAATTGCTAGGAAATGTATTGTAGAGATACAGACTACAAGATGTTTAATGTCTCTTATTTCTGTGACTCTGATAGGAAGGTTACACTATTGTGTTTAAGATTCTAATTGCAAAATATATTTGAGAATATTTTATGAAGGCTCTTAGGTTTCATTTATTTCTTAGGCCTGTTCTGTACACACAGTTGCACAAGTTTAAAGTTGTGTGTTTAAACTGATTTAGCTAAACAAGCATAAATGCCTGTGAGACTCTCTTAAATCAAGTCAAAACCTGGTCCATATTGTTTTAGGTTGCATCAGTAAAAGTACAGATGCAAGATGAACAGATATAAGAGTGGCTGCACAAAGGTTTCCACCAGTTTATCTAAATCTGTCTTTAAACTGATTTTAGTTACAGTGGTTCAGCTTTGTGCATTCACAAGACCTTGTGAAGTAATTTCTCCTGTGTAAAGTTTCCTTTGTAACTAGGATGATATTTTTATTCATCAGTGATCTTATAGGTACTATACCATTTGTATATAATATTAGTTTCAAATTTTCCCAAAGTTTTAAAATAGGTACAATTGACATCTTCTCAAATAAACAAGCATATGAGTATTAGGGACAGAAATAGTTAATAATTTGCTATTTTGATTGTAGCTTTGTCATATTGCTCACAGGAACTTAAAATGAGCCAGCATTTTGAATGAGTGATTAAGAAAGAAAAAAAGTATAGAAACATACTAATATCCAACCCCAACTCCTTTTGTTGACGTTCTTTCTGCCTGGTCATTAGTGCACTGCTTTTTATCTGACCAGGGTACAGTAGCATTATATTTCAAAACTGTATGATCTTCCTTGTTTTAGTTTAAAATCGCCAGACTTTTTGATTATAAGTTCAGTTTTTTTGAAATATTGTGAAATTTGATATTCAGCATGATGCATATAAGAGCTGAAAATTTGAATGAGGTTGTAATAATTGAGATGGCTTCAGATTTATCACATGTATACAGTGCAAAGTTATTAGATATAAAATGTATTTTTTTAAAAATAGTATATATATTTAAAGTCTTATTGTTATGATGTTGATACCCATAGAAGTTTGACTAATTAAAAATTATGGTGCACTGTCACAAGCATTTACTTGTATTGGTAAATCAATTTGTAAAATGTAAGGAGTGGAAAAATCTAATCATTTGAGATTTTGTTGATATTTTCTGTCCTTGGGCACTTAACTGTATGATTTTGTTCTTTTTCAATTATACATTATTTTTAAACTATCTTCTTTGTGCAGTGCAAACCAGAATACAAGGTGCCTGGTCTCTATGTCATTGACTCTATTGTGCGACAGTCCCGGCATCAGTTTGGGCAAGAGAAGGATGTGTTTGCTCCTAGATTCAGCAATAATATCATCAGCACTTTCCAGAATTTATACCGTTGTCCTGGGGATGACAAGGTATGTTTCTTCCTAAACTAACACAATTATTAGAATATCATCTTTTCAAAGAAAATTAAAAAGATTTGGTGACATTAGTGTTTTATTATAGCAGACCTAAATGTAACCCTTATCATTTCTTCTTAAGGAAATTTTTAAAAAAATCTGAAAGCATATCTGGTTTGAGGGAGAACAGTATCCAATTAGATCCAGGGGCACCTCTACTTAGGGTGCTTGTAAAGAGAAACAATTGGTTGAAATGAAGTTTCTATATGAGAAAAGAGCGCCAGTTCTATGAAGCCCTGGTCTACACTGGGGGTGGGGGTGTGAATCGACCTATTATACCCAACTTCGGCTATGTGAATAGCGTAGCTGAGGTCAATGTATGCAGATCGACTTTCCTTGGCATCTTCACGACGTTGAGTTGCTCTGAGCGCGGTGGAGTTCCAGAGTTGATGGGAGAGCGCTCGGGGATCAATTTATCCCGTCTAAACTGAGACGTGATAAATCAATCCCCGATAGATTGATCGATGTCTAGTGTAGACCTACCCTAGAAGTGTACTGCAAAGGAATATCCCCCTGCCTATTGTGAGGAAGTAGATGGGAAGTTTCTGCAAAGTGTATGGACGGAGGTGATTGGCTATGTATTCTCAGGATTGGCTATGTATTCTTACACATTTTGGTTCAGAATTGGAAAAGAGAGAAGCAGCAATGCAGAACACTTTCCAAATTTCATATCCAGTATGAAAAAACTGCATTGGTAAAATTTAGTATAGTCTTGAAATGCATAGAATTATGAATTATATGAAATACATTTGAAAGAAAGTACAACATTTATTTGTAGTAGAATCCTTATGCCAATTTTATGTTTGGCAGAGCTGACGGGGAGATGGTAAAGATGTTTTAAGCTATCCTTCCACTACTTTGATTGTGATGACAGCCAGGAACTGAGTAGTTCTAACTTTCACTGTACGGAGGGGTTCTTTTGGGGTCTTTCCAGCGAGCCAGTGTCATTGCCAGACTGTCCCTATGCAGGAGGGAGGTAACAGGAGGCACAGCCAGCTCTACCCCAGCCAAGGAATCTTCCACACTTAGGTGTTGATTGAAAATACACTTAGTGTATGCCCAATAGAACGTTAACAAATCAAAAGCAGTTTTTCTGGGAACACACAAAAGCATTCAAGGAAGGCTATTTCTGTACCATATTCAACTTTCTATCTCCTGAAATTTCTGTGCTAGAGTTGTTTGTTAGAAGGCTGCAAGAACATGCAAGGAGATTTTATAACATGGAAAATTACTCTCTCTCTTCCCTTGTTCCCAACTCCAAGTCACTTTGTTTTTTAAAAGTTGCTAAATGTAGTTTTGTTCAAAGTTTCAAAAATAAGAGTTAAAACACAGGAAATTTCAGCATAATTGAAGGTTTTGGAGAGCTAAGAGCAACTCAAAACAGGTTTAGGATGGAAACACCTTTTGTAAGCTTAAGTTGATTTAAAATGATCTAGTTAAATTGATGTCACAGTTTTCTTTATGAAATTGCAAAGACTATGGTTTCATAGTTTCTTGCATACTGCTAAAGGAAACTGACATCTAAGTCCAAAGTTCATCTCTATTACTGCAGTACTTTATAATTACTGTAATTTGGTGCAAAAGGTCTTCCAGATTAATACTTTTAAATACACTACTTCATCAACAAAATTACATTTTAAAAATAGCCTCTAGCATGACTTACACACATGCAGTTTTGGGCTCCTCTGCTGTCTCAGCGCAGTAGGTAACTGTCATTATTCTGAGTTGTGCACATTTCAGTGGACATAAATGATGCTGGTGCTCAAGAGGTAGATAAACTTGAGCCATGTTTAATATGTGCTTGTATTAAAATGCTAGTATGCTTTTAAATACGCAAGACTTTCTACCTTCATAAATTGACAGTATCAAACATGATAGTTGTCATCGTAGTTTTCTAGCATTAATGCTTTTGCTGTCCTATTTTTCCTTTAGAGTAAAATTGTTAGAGTGCTAAATTTGTGGCAGAAGAATAATGTATTCAAGAGTGAAATTATTCAGCCTCTTCTGGATATGGCAGCAGGAATTCCTCCTCCAGTTGTGACTCCAGTCTTGCCCAGTACAACAGCTGCTATGAGCAACAATACACCAGGTAAAGGAAAATGGGATAAAAGTCTCTCAGTGAATTGGAAAGCTTGCTTCAACATTTGGAACAGAATTTTCTGTTCAGCTGTCGTTTGCCAGCTTGAAATTGGACCAGAATTTTCACTAGCCTTCATGCAAGTATTAAAACTAAATTGAATGGTTTGAAGGACGAAAGTTGATCTAATAACTAACTGGTATGTCGGTCAGGGAAGTACCATAAATAGAAAGTGACCATGCCAGTTACATTTACTTTCCAACCACACATGCTTTCTTTAATTGTAATATGCAGTTTGTCCAAGGGTGAATTGATTTAAATCAGAGCAATTTAAATTACTGATTTTAATCATGAGTTAAATGATCAAGTGATAAATCTTGATTTAAATAATTTCAATCTTGTTTTGCATTTGTACTTTTAAGTTATCTTCCTAGAGAAGAGTTGAGTCTCATTAAAATGTTCAATTGCAATATAATGTAGACCAGGGATTGACACCTGCCGCCCACCAGGGAAAGCTGCTGGCAGGCTGGGACAGTTTGTTTACCTGCAGCATACGCAGGTTGGGCCGATCATAGCTCCTCCCACTGGCTGCGGTTTGCCATCCCAGGCCAATGGGGGCTGCGGGAAGAGTTGCAGGCTGAGGGATGTTTCTGTTCATAGATCAGAAGAGGAAAGCAATCTTTCCTGTTTTTTCAGCTTCCATTCAGTTTCTTAACTTTGAATGAGCTGGTCATTGAACTGAACTAGTTGAAGAAAATATTCTCTCTTCACCTGCAAAAGAGGCTTCTGCTGTCAGAATTTGGTTTAGCACCTCTACAAACTGTAGTTCTGTGTACTTAGCCAGTGACTTCCACTTCAGTATTTGACTTTCTTAAAATTTTTGACAACAGACGTATTACTTACTGTTAATTTTGTAATTTGATTTAAATTATTGTACAGTAGACTCCCCATTATCCGGGCTCGGGTTAACTGGGCTGCGGATTAACTGGGACGTCTAACAGGGTTAGGCAGGGGAAGCCCTAAAACGGCGGCGGGCTGAGCACTTAGCCTATGGCCGTTTTGGGGTTTCTCCCACTGGCCCCTTGCCAGCTGGGGTCTCAGCTCCTGCTGCTAGCCTGGGTGTAGGAAGCCCAGGCTGGCAGTGGGAGCTGAGACCCCGGCTGTCAGGAGCCTGGGGGGAAAGCCCAACGCGGCAGCGGGCTGAGCACTCAACCTGCAGCAGCTTTGGGGTTTCCCCCTAGGCTCCTGCCAGCTGGGGTCTCAGCCCGCTGCCAGCCTGGGCTTCCTATACCCAGACTGGCTGCGGGCTGAGACCCCGGCTGGCAAGAATCCAGCGGGGGGAACCCCAAAGCCGCGGCAGACTGAGCGCTCAACCCGCCGCTGCTTTGAGGTTTCCCCTGCAGGCTCCTGCCAGCCGGGGTCCCGCCGCCTGCCCCAGTCAGCTCCTGCTGCTAGCCTGGGTGTAGGAAGCCCAGGCTAGCAGCGGGAGCTGAGACCCCAGCTGGCAAGGGGCCAGCGGGGGAAACCCCAAAGCAGCAGCAGGCTCAGCGCTCAGCCTGCCGTCACTTTGGGGTTTCTCCCACTGGCCCCTTACCAGCCGCGGTCCCGCCGCCTGCCCATCTGCTCCTGCTGTCAGCCTGGGTTCCCTACACCCAGGCTGGCAGCGGTAGCTGAGTGGGGCAGGCGGCAGGACCCCGGGTGGCAGGAGCCTGGGGAGAGAGCCCAAAGCAGCAGCGGGCTGAGCGCTTAGCCTGCTGCCGCTTTGGGCTTTCCCCCCAGGCTCCTGCCACCCGGGGTCTCAGCTCCTGCTGTCAGCCTGGGTTCCCTACACCCAGGCTGACAGCGGGAGATGACTAGGGCAGGCGGCAGGACCCTGGCTGGCAAGGGGCCTGCAGGGGAAACCCCAAAGCAGCGCAGGGCTAAGCACTCCGCCTGCCACTGCTTTGGGGTTTCTCCTGCTGGCCCCTTGCCAGCTTTGGTCTCAGTTCCCCTTGCTAGCCTGGGTGTAGGAAGCCCAGGCTGGCAGCGGGAGCTGAGACCCCCCGCTGGCAGGAGCCTGGGGGGAGGGGGAGATGGACGGACTCTAAAGCCGCAGCAGGTTGAGCACTCAGCCAGCTGCCGCTTCTCCACCCGCTGCGGCTTTAGAGTTTCCCCGAGGCTCCTGCCAGCGGGGTGTCTCAGCTCCCACTGCCAGCCTGGGCTTCCTATACCCAGGTTAGCAGGGGGAGCTGACTGGGGCAGGTGTTGGGACCTCCCCCTCCCCCGCCGCAGGGCCAGCGGACGCACCCCCCACACCCCCGTCTTCCCCGAGGTCCCCACAGTAGACTCTTGATTATCCTGGATTTTATTAACCGGGATTAAGGTTTTCCCGATCATCCCGGATAATCGGGAGTCTACTGTAATAGATTATTGTAAATTTACATGTTGTTATAGGTTGTCATTTCAAACTTAATTATAAATAGGTTTATTGAAAAAATCTATTGAAATTTAAAATATCCAATTTAAATTAAAAAAAAACAAGTTTTTTCAACAAACTTCAGTTTTTTTCAGCCACCCTGGTTTATCCAATAAAAAATGGGTTTATGGTTGCAAATACAAATGATGGGTCA
Source organism: Sternotherus odoratus (assembly GCA_032164245.1). NCBI lineage: Eukaryota > Metazoa > Chordata > Testudines > Kinosternidae > Sternotherus > Sternotherus odoratus. The sequence continues at coordinate 94,387,325 of JAVMKO010000003.1, forward strand.
GTGAAAAATTGTATGGAACCTCATTAAACATTGGTGCCATAAATGTGTGATTCTCTTATTGAAGATCATTGTCTTGCATTTACTTCAAGCAGAAATCGTATTTCTGTTTGCTGTATGTATTATCATACTTAACTGATAATCTAAGGAATCGCCCTGACATTGCCTATTGACAGGAAGTTTGATTTCTTCTGTTTATGTAGACTTCATTATACTGATATACATTAAATAATTTAAATGTGCGCTATTTATGTAGAAAATCCAAAATCTAGATAAACTTGTTTATACCCATGAAACTCTTGTATTTTTCATTTGTGTGTGCGTGTGTGTATGTAGATATATGTATATAGCTTATGTGAACTAGGTGAGTGCTTTGCTTGAGCTTCATATCTCTTGTGTGCATTTTTTTATATTTGTACTCTTTTTACTGTATTAAACTGCTGGTATCATCCTTTTTTACCGTACTAAAACTTTTTTCTCCATAGAGCAGGGAAAAGGCGGCGGGGTGGGAGGAGGGAGATGACGGGGCTCAGTATGGAGGGAGCTTGCTGGCAGCAGCTGCTGTCTCAACTTATTGATCTACTTAAAAAGGCAGTGTACTTAGAGTAGGGTCAGCATACTTAGAAGGGGCAATGTGCATTTCCCTCTCTCTCTCTGCCATGCCGTGCGTGGATCATCCCTCCATTCATGCTACCTTGTAGAATGTGAAGCTACATTAACAGCAACGTGTTAACCCTTGAGGGCTCAGCAGAGTTCTAGTTCATCATTTAGCAGTAAGGCATTCCCTGGAAAATATCCCACCCTCTAACTTCACCACTTCAACCAAGTTTCACAATCAACATTGCTGTGTACAGTAGTAAATTGCTTGTTTAAAACTTATACTATGTATATGTGGTGGTGGTGGTGGTCTTTTGTCTGTCAAAAAAAGTTTCCCTGGAATTTAACCCCCCCATTTCGATTAATTGTTATGGGAAAATTGGATTCGCTTAACATTGTTTTGCTTTTAAGTAGCATTTTTCAGGAACATAACTACAAGATTAAGTGAGGAGTTAGTCATACAAACACAATTTTAAATATTTTTAAACTTATTATCTGTACCGTACAATGAGACTTCCAAGTCTTTTGGGTAGCTGAATATTTGCTCAAGTGTGAAACCTACCTCTTCCATGATGTCTACGGATCGCTATCTTATAATTTGGTTTGGCCAATAGTGATACACGATTTCTGCTTTTCTGTTTAACTCTTTTATTTTATTGCTTCCTTATCCCGTCAACCCACCCTCACCCCATTTGTCTGTTTTTGTTCACTGGCTGTCTTGTCTGAAATGTTGATTGTGAGCTCTTTCATTGGTTAGGATTTTCTGTTTTGTTATGTGTCTACTCAGCACCTAGAAAATGGGACTCTTAATCTTTGATAACAAATAAGAGCATTTCTCTAGAAAAAAACATTTTTAACTACAGTTTTATAATTTATTCTATGTCTTTAAAATGATTTTGCCCAAGGCAATTTGTAACATCAAAAGTGACTGTTCCTCATCTTTCCTGATTACATCCATCTTGTAATGCTGCTAAATTTAAAATAGTATTAAGGATTGTTCATTGGTTCAGTAGTATTTTGGGGCATAGTAGTGACTATTGAACATTTTCACCTGTATTTTCAAACATGGCCCTCTCTGTAGTTACCAGAAATTATTACCATCTGATGATAAAAAATGAATTTGAAACCAGTTCAGATCTCCCTCAGTTCCACTACAGCCCATGAGAAGCTCTCCATAATAGAGGAGACTCCCTCCAAATTTCAGTTTTTAATTAACATTGCTACCTTTTGCATTCGGTGGCATTCTTGTTGGCAGTTCTAGCAGACAGGCCAACAGTAGAATGTGTCATGAGACTCACTTACCCGTAGTTCCATCAATTGAGCCACACTGGTGGAGAAGTTTGTATTACTGCTGCCATGCTGTGCTGTTCTCTGTATAAAGGAGTTGATGGTTTCCGTGGATGTCAATGTGGCACTTATCCAGAGCACTACATTTAGTAGAAAACCTTTTTTTTAAAAAAAAAAAATTGCAAACCCATTTTTCATTTCAGACATTTAAAAATCACTATATAAGAGTGTAATCTTTGTGGCTTCTTACAGTTCAAAAACTGTTTTTATGCAGTTGGACCAAAATGTAAAATAAACTGCCATATTCAGTGTGACTCTGAATTGAAGTTTTAATTTTTACTGCTGTACTTTATGTATATGAAAAATGGTATGTTAACAACACCTATCTCTACCTTGCTTTCCCTCTTTCAGGAACTCCTGTGACCCCTGTTACTCCAGCCAACGTGGTACAAAGTTTACCTGATCCTTGGGTGTCTCAAATTGCTAATACAGATACACTTGCTGCTGTTGCACAGATCTTACAGAGTCCTCAAGGCCAACAGGTAAATACTTTTTGTAGATAATTAGACTTTTGTACTGTAGGTAGTCTACAATGTTCGTGTATGACAGATGCACATGAAAGCATTTACCAATGTTGTTAATTTATTTTTAAAAATTTGTCTTCAGTATAACTGGTTCATAGAGATCATTCTCCAGAGATAAGTTTGAAGAAACCTTTTTAACAATTCTTTTTATCCACTTTGAAATGCTCTTGGTTCACTGAATGTATCTAAGAAGGTGACATCATATACCATAAAAAAATTCATTGTAGCCTATACCATGTATGGTATTTACAATGTTGCAGAAGGAGTCTTCTAGGATATCTTCAGTGAATCAGGAAGTAACAAAATATTTTTAATTTGGGACGTGTGTGTGTAAGGATGCCTTAAATGATAGTTAAAATTTATTTCTATGCTGAGTATATTCTGTAAGTTAAAACGCACCTGTGTGTGTGTAGTGCGGGATACTCAACCTAGAAGTCTTTGATTAACTCAATTCTAATTTTTCTTTTGCAGTTCACCTTTAAATATTCTCTTTACTTTCATTCTCAGGCTATTTAGGAAGTTGTCAGTATCCTTAATAAAACTCTTGGCCTACATTTTCAAAAGTGACTGAATTTGGGTACTTCAATGTAAGAATGCCCAGCTTGATACATCTCAGATACCTGATGCTGAGAAAATGCTAAGCATCTATTTTCTGAAAATCAGGCCATGTCAATATTCCATAAGTTGGGCACTGAAAATTAGTAGCCCTTTTGAAAATGTAGGCCCTCATTTCAGGTAATAATGGCATACACTGCTACTATGGCAGTCCCTACTATCCCAATTTGGGTGGTCTGCCATGGTCGCCCTGGATGTAGGAGATGTTCAACAGCTGCTATATTGAGGCATTAAAATGTCCCATCCAAATTAGCAAGTAGGGACTGCTTCAGTATCAAGCATCATTCCTAATGCTGCTATCTCAAGGGCTAAAAGCAGTGCCATCTATAACTGGCCAGAAGCCTTAGGCAGGAAGATTTTTAGTCTGGTCATAACTCGGGGAAATTGACAGTGGGAACTTGAGTGAGAGGGTACCAGAGTAAGATGGAGAGTAAGGGGAAAGTAGGATTTGGTATGGGTGTTGTCCTTGAGAAGGAGAGATATAAAGTGAGAATGGCAAGATGTGCGGTAGGAATTGTATGAGAGCGCAAGGATTGCTCGCCAGAGGATTTAAAAAAAAAAGAAAGAAAAGAAACAACAACAACAAAGGAGAAAAGCTAAAGACTGTGTGGACCAGAAGGGAGTTAGAGTCTTTAAAAGATGGCAGAAGAATCAGAAATAGATTGTGGATCAAAAGACAAGATAAAGGAAAGATGGGATGCGGTAGGAGAACGGCAATATATATTGAAGATAACATTAATATACAGAGGAAGAGAAAATGAGGTAGGTAGAGGTAGTTAGATGATTCTCTCATTCACATTTTAGGACTGTATTTTGAGGGTGAGAGGAGAATCTGTGACTCAGTTTGTAGTGGCACATATGGGTAAGATGAGAGTGTAGAGACAGTAAAAGGAGAGAGATGGGGACCCAGCAGGAGTATAGAGACAGGCAGGATGGCAATCAATTATCCAAGATTTTCCCATTCTAGGGCTTCCTTCTCAGCTTCTTCAGTTTGATTCCTGCCTCACTCAGAGCAACACACAAGAAGGTGACTTCTGATGTTGGCTAGACATGACTATAGTCTCTTAAGCACACACATGCAGAAAAGAGAACACCTCCGCTGTATCCCTTGCAGTCCGTTCTTTCCTATGGGTGCCTTAAGAAATTTTCTGCTGTGACTGAACAAAGCCTGTTAGTGGAGTAAAGCAGTGGCTGAAGTGCTTTGTAGTCTATGACAGACAAAATCAGCTGCCCAATTCCACTAAAAGAGGAGACGAACTCCCTCACAGCGGCAGAGGCTTTCTACAAAGCATTAGTGAAGCAAGGCATCAGTTCATGAATGTTTGTGACGTTATATAGGTTATACAGACTTCCCAGTGGCACTTAGTAACAAAGGGTCACCATCTTCAGGAAGCATGACACCAGGGCAAAAGAATCCTACTACCCCTCTCATCAGTTTGAACCTTTAGCAAGTTGGAGGTTGAACCCTAAGAAAAACTGAGGTTTACAAATGAAGCTCACTTGGAGTAAGATCTTAGACAAAACCTTTTGTATGAAGTCTAAGATAGTTGGGATTCCAGTTCATTCATCTGGGGAAAAAATCTGTCCTGCATTATGTAGAAAAAAAATTCCCACGTCAGAATTAAGGTGAGAGAAATTGAAAAGAGATACTCTGGCCTCCTGAGGGCAGCGTGGGCTGGACCACCCAAACAGAGATGCCCAACCCCATCAAGAGTGCTGACAAGATTCAGAGACTTAGGGTACTGGGGTCTTATCTCATGAAAGTATTGAAGCACCTACTCGTTCTAGTCCTGAGGTTACCTTGGGGAGAGCCTCTTTCCATATCGGTGAGCTTCTTTCCCCTTTGCACTAGCAAGGTTGATGGATACTATCTGAGGGGAGCTTCTTCACTTGGGAGATTTGTAGTTCTTTGCCCTGAAGGCACTTTTCAGGTAGTAATAATTTTATTCCAGAGGACTCTTCATGTTTTCCTGTAGTCTCCATATTTAGAATTCCATAATGGTACATCTATTATGGATTTTTTTCAAAAGCCACAGCTTCTTTTCACCTAAATAGGATATCTCCCATTAGAGTTTGTCCCAGTCTTAAACCAGAAACAGAAATTTTTGACATACCTTGGATCTCAGGACGGTCCTCATAGTATACTTAGCCTAGAAACCTTCAGAGAAACAGAACCCCATGTATCATTCTCTTTTACAGCTCAAGATATCAAGATATGGCTATGTTATGGCCAAATGATTCAAGTCCAGTTTCCAGGAGATTTATAAGACTACCCATCCCAGCAGTCATGGACCTCTGTGCTGCAGTGGGAAGGCGTTAATAGAAAAGATTTGCAAATTTTTCTGTACTTCTTGTTTTTTAAACTGCTTGTTATCTGCTTAATGTGCAGATGCTGCCCATAGCTGCAGAGCGCTTGGACCACTCCATTCAGGAGAGTTGATAGAGGCCTTTGGGGTTATTGTTCCGCTTATTATTCATCTTATGCCTTCAGGCTCCCTCTTCTGATTCAACCATGAATCTCCTCTTCTCCCTTCTTAGAATGTTTTCTCATAAAATACTGCTGTACAGAACCCAGTATCTGTTCTAAGATGAGCCACAAAAAGGCAAATTATATTCCCATTTTTGGGCGAATTTGCTTTTTGTGGCTTAGTTGAGATGGGGCAAACTCCCACTGTTAGACTTGCCAAGCCCAAGCTTCAACATGAGACTTGCCTTAAGGGCAATATAGATACACAAGTGCAAAGCCTTGATGTAGACATTCTGCACCAGCATAAAATGGAGCATGTACCAGTGTAATTTATTCTTCATCAGTGTAACTACACTGGCACAACTTTTCCTAAACTAGATGGGTTCTTAAGAGGATAGAGCAGGCTAACAGATTATTTTACAGATCAGAAGGAATCAAACTGGAGAAGCAGAAGAGGGAACCCTAGGAAGCAGAAAAATCCTGGATTGTGATTGGTCATCATCTACCTGTCAGCGAATTAGGAGGTGGAACCTCATGTCTACAGTATCTTGTCTGAGCTGCAGAAATCAAATTAGCCAGTAAGTGGGAATATAATTTGCTGTAAATACCGACAGACTAAACTGAAATTATAGTCTTGAGATAGATACACTGCAATGGTGAGATCTTTATTCATGAGAAGGGCAAAAAGCTAGCTGAGTGTTATTTTTTTGTTAATGTAGTCATTGCTCTCTTTCTTCCAGCTTCAGCAGTTAATACAGACACTGCAAATACAACAACAGAAGCCACAGCCTTCACTACTTCAAGCTTTGGATGCTGGTCTTGTTGTTCAGCTACAGGCCCTCACAGCACAACTTACAGCTGCAGCTGCTGCTGCCAACACACTTAATCCACTGGAACAGAATGTCTCTTTTAACAAGGTAGAAGTTGGAGGACCAAGTTAGAAGAAATGCATTTACTGTTTATATTTAAAGTCTTCACATGGGTTGTGTCTCTGTCTTTAGTTACTTGTTAAGAAGTGCATGACTAAGCTACAGAAAAGGTTTTTTTGCACATTGGCTTTTCCAAATACAGAAATTATTTCTTTAGAGAGAGTTATACAAATACACAAATGATGTATTTTATATAATTTAAGGGTAAAAGACATTTTTCAGAAAGCTAGAGTTAATTTCCATTAGTAAAGCAAAGTCATTGTTGTATTTCCTTCTATAATTGTGTAGAAGGAGGATCAGAATTAATGAGCTTGAAGATTATCTGCACAAGAAGGAAGGTTGGGCTTGTATCTTTTTGCTTTCTCACCTCACCCTTCCTTTACGGCATTCAAAGAAAATCTGAAAGGTTTTCTCAGGGTCAAAAATACTCTAGAAATGCAGGTCGTATGTACTCTAGTTTTCCAGTAAGACTATAGATGACTGGAGAATCAGTAGGTTTCTTACATTATAAATACCAAAGGAAATAACTATAATTGAATTTCAGAGTAATAGTGACCACAAATATTATCAAATTTACATTTGTAGCAGAAGGATCATATGAAAGCTAATCCTGTTACACTTAAACTTTAAAGAGGGATTTTGTTTCTAAAGGGACAAACCTAATCAAAAAGACCCAAAAAGTGAAGAAATTAAAATCCTTAGACATAGCATGGAGGTTATGTAAGCATGCTTAACAAGACATAGAAAGTACGCATACTTTTCCCTTAAAAAAAAAGAAAAGAAAAAGAGGGAAGCCAAGAAGAAAACAAATAGAGCTGAATGGCAAGGTAGATGAGCATACCATAAGCTATGGCAATGGTAAAATAAAATGTTAGGAAGGGTGGGAGGAAATTTGAAGATGAAATAACCAAGGACATAAAAACAGTTATTTCAGTATATAAAAAGCAGGAAGTCGTTGAGAGGATAGTCTCTACTGGATTATTAGGGAGGATAAGGAAGTTGTAGAGAAGCTAAATGATCTTTTCATCAGTCTTCACCACTGAGAATGTTGGGCGCTACGTTCCCAGACCATTTCTTTTTCAAATAATTAGCAGAAGGAATCCCCAGAAAAAGGTGAAGCAGTAGTAATATCTTACAGGTCCGTGGTAGTTAGTGTGCAGTAGGCTAAGTATTTGAGTGTAGTCAGCTATGACCTAAACTAGACTTGACTATGTCTGTCCTAAACAAGAGTTTTGCCTTAGCAAAGAGGAGTTAGGCTTCATCAGCCATTGCTTAAGTCTCGGTTCCCAGAGTGTCTATAGCATCTGTAAGAATAGAATGGTAGTAGGGGTGGTATTGCGGCTTCAGAGTTCAGTTTGCATTGCAGAGATGGTGTATACTTTAACTCTGTAATTCCTGTTTTCTGAAGTGGGTTCTGTTACCTTAATCTTCATTTCCTAGTTTTTAGAGGTTTGAGTCTAGCTGAAATATATTTGGAATAGGAATGAGACACCACAGGGCAACCTTAAATTTGTGCATCATTTAAATCCTTGAACAAATGACCAAAATGGTTGAATATGAGTGATGCCCTAACTGCTTACTAGAGTCTTTTAATCTTTCCTCTGATTAATGTTAATTTCCTTGACAATACTTTTAAAGTGAAATCAGTTTGTAAATTCTTTGAGGTAAGGACTACCTTTTAGTTCTGTGTTGGTAAAGTACCTAGCACAGTGTGGGCCTGGTCCTGGGGTTCTTAGGTGCTACAATAATACAATTAATTAGTGAATCCCAAATGGCAGAGATTAGTTTGGGAAAGATTAGCTCTCCAGGTGTCCACCAAAAAGTCACAAGAAGAGGTGGTTTTTGTAAACAAATGATTTGTGTATGGTGAAGGAGCGATATTTCTGGAATAGCTTGATTCAAGTGACCCAAATTTAGACCATCCTCCCTGCATCCTTATGAGGGGCATCAGATTTCAAGACAAATCTGAATTTATGCATTTTAAAGAACCAGGAGTAATGGTCTTTTAATAGTAAGTGATTTTCAACCTTAACAAAGATGAGGCACTGTCAGAAATCTTGATGTCAAAAAAGCAGGTACTGGAACAAAAACATTAACTTAAACAGTGACAAATCACCAGCACCAGATGGTATTCATCTAAAAGTTGTTAATAAAATATTCAATCTCTTAGTCTCCACAGATGGTAACATATTGTTATATCAGTCTTTTTTTAAAAAAATTGCCTAATAGAAATTATGGCAATTATAGACCTATGAACTTTAGTTTAACAAAAAACTAAAAAATGAAGTGAAATGTAAGATAGGATCAAACTACACAGCTTCTGTGTAGTAAATTGTGCTTGTAGAATTCTTTTGAGTGTTGTCAAAACAATAGGAGAACTACCTGACATATATATCTGGACTTTAAGAAAACCTTCTGTTATTACTTTGAGTAGCATCCCTTTGGGTACTCCACCTTAGATGAGCACGTGGCCAGGCGCTTTTGATCAGAGAATTTTGGTGGTAGTGCCTGTTCATCCTGACATTTGCTCTATCCATCCTTGTGTCCCGTACCAAAGCTATATAGGGCTGAATGGATGAACCACCCTCAGTTCCTTCTCATCTGCCTTCAGCCTGAGATGGAGTCTAGAATGTGCCTGTTTGCTCCATACTTGTTTGCCTCTTTTATTAATATTTAGCTGTATAGTTAGCTAGAGTACAATTTAGCACCTTATATTTGGAACGTTTGTTCCTTTTTTCCTTTTCTGGGAGAAAATTTGTTTTTCTTTTCTTTTTCCCCTCTTTTTTAGGGTTTGAATAATGTTTTTCTTTCGTCAGATGCAGGGCTTCATGGGTTTTTAAAGTTGCCTCTTGTGTCGAAGAGCAATACCGTTAGTACAGACATTCCTGCTGCATTCGTTGTTTGGGAGACTCTCACATTCCCAGCAAGTATAAAATCTGCTCATCCTTTGAAGGAAGAGCCTGTAAAAACAGGGAAATTGAAGTATAGACTTTTAATTATGGAGCAAGTCTTAAGACCGGCTTCAGACCCCTGCTCAGGGAAACGCCCTGTACAGGGAACATCCATGTCGTCCGTGCCCTGTCGTCATTGAGACCATGGTCACCAAAAGCTTCCAAGGGGGAAGATGACACTGAAACCCAGGTCTCCAACATTCTCCATGATTGAGGTACTGATAACTGTGCCACTGGTACTGAGAGCTTCCAACTATTAAAAATAAGGAAGGGGATAAGAGGAGCAATGTTCTTCATGCATGTTCTTCAAAGAAGATATGTTCACATGTTCTGAAGACATGTTCTTCAAAGAAGATATGGTCACTGGAGACATCAGTCTCTGAGAGGAGTGCTAGTGAGGCTCTGGGTACTTCATCTGAGCCCCATACCTCAGCGATAAAGAACTCGGTACTGAAGATCATTATTTCCTAGAGATGAGCTTCAATGAAGCCCTTGACACCCTAGGTAATAGAGTCAGTGCCTCACATAGCCTCTGCAATGTCATTGGCACTGGTACCAAGTTGTCTTGTATTTCCAGTACTGCCGGAATTCCAGTACCCAAGGAAGCTTGCGGTGCTGAATGTGCCTGAGTCTCTACTCCAGGGTTTCTCAAACTGGGGGTTGCGACCAGCCGGGGGGATCGCCGAGCGCTCCCCGGGGGGTCGCAAGCTGCCGTGGCAACTCACGGAGACTGGGGCTGGGGCGCAGCCGGCAGCCCGCCCGCGGCGGGGACTGGGGGCCAGGGCGTCGGCGCATTTTTGGGGGGGGTTTGGTTTTTTTTGTAATTCGGCAGCTTTTTGGCGGAGGGGTCGCCCTGCTCTGCCGGATCACAAAAAGGGGTCGCGGTCTCAACTAGTTTGAGAACCGCTGCTCTACTCCTTGCAACCTCTGGATGCCTCTCAAGATCTGCTGGGCCACCAACTGATCATTTCTGGGAGACCTTCTTCTTCTCCTTTTTCAGTTATCCACTGGGTTGTGGGAGAGGGAAGGGGTCACCTCCTTTACCGTATAAGAAGACCATTCCAACCCAGACTCTGAACTTTTGATTTGAGGATCTCCAGTTTATTCTAGGAGATATTGTTCTCTGTTGCAGATGCAACAAAGGCAGGGCAGGAGATTGTTGCTTTCCTTGGGAGGACCAGTGCTGAATTTCCTGCCCCCGCCTCTATTCCCATCCCCACACATTGTAGTCTCCCCCATTGGCCTTACTGGGATCCATGAGCAATGTATCAGCAACAATTTTGAGGGGCCTCAACTCAGTCCCACAGAGAACACAAAGGACTTAATTCCCTGATACCTTCCATCCCTCCCCATTCTGTGAGCCCCAGGGGATCTTTGAGGTGAAAGAGGCAAGATCTGACAGGGAGGTTAAAGATCCTTAAAAACAGCTTACAAACACCTGATGAGGCATTAATGGTGGGCTACTGGAGTTTACCAAACATCATCCTTGCCCAGGATAAACTAGATTCCATAACTTAGATATCAAGAAGGCGTTTTGTTGACGTTTTGTTTGGTAGAAATGAGGGCTTGATCCTCATTACATTAAGGCTATTTTACACTGCACTTACATCCAAGCAAACTTAGTGCAATTGAGAATACTAGATGGGGGTTGGGGGGGAGGGCTCTGAGTTACTAAAGAGAGTATGTGCCTAGGAGGTCTTGTCCACATCCACATGGTCTAACTGATTGCCATTTTTGGGGTTGGGAAGGAATTTTCCTCCAAGTCAAGATTGGCAGAGACTTGGGCTTTTTTTCCTTCCTCTGCAGCATGGGACCTGGGTCACTTGCAGGTTTAAACTAGTGTAAATGATTAATTCTCTGTAACTTGAAGTCTTTAAACCATAATTTGAGGACTTCAATAACTCAGCCAGAATTTTCAGGGGTGGGCAGTGTTCTGTAGCCTGCAATGTGCAGGACGACAGACTAGATGATCACAATGTCCCTTCTGACCTTAAAGTCTATGAGTCTATGGGCTGGTCTTCTCTACGGGGTGGGGGTGGGGTGGGGGTGGGGATCGACTGCAGATACGCAGCTTCAGCTACGTGAATCTCCAGCTGACTTACCTGCCGTCCTCATGGTAGTCGGCAGCGCGCTCCCCTGTTGACTCCAGCTTGCGCCTCTCTGCGAGTTGGAGTTCCGGAGTCGATGAGGGCGCTGGGGGTGATCGACTTCTCGCGTCTTCACCAGACACGAGAAATCGATCGCTAACAGATCGATCGCTACCCGCAGATCCGGCGGGTAGTGAAGACCAGCTCTATGAGAATCAGGACCTCAGGCATTTAGAAAGTGAGCAAGACTTCTTGTAGCCTTTGGAGATCTATGTAAAGGGAATGGCATTTACATTAAGTGCCTGTTTTAAGTGAATTATGCTGTGCACGGAGACAGATATGTTGTACCTTACTTAGGGTGTCAGTTGCTTGGGGGTCTTAGGCTTGATCTTCACTGGGGCAGGATGGGGTCTGTGGCTGAAGTCAACCTACTTAAATATACTTACCATGGTTTCTTCACTGCGGTATGTCGACTCCTGATGCTCCCCCATTGACTCTGCCTATGCTTCTCGCTCCAGTGGAGTACTGGAGTTGATGGGAGAGCGCTCGGCGATTGATTTGTCGTGTCTTCACTCAATGCGATAAATCGATCCCCACTGGATTGATGACTCCAGAAGTAAGTGTAGACATACCCTTCAAATGCACTCTGCCATGGCTAAGGTGTCATCAGTGACCTGCCTCTATAATGTTTTCTTCATTGAAATCTACAATATTGCTTCCTGGAGTTCTGTACACACATTTGCACAGCACTACTCTTTTTACTTCTAGATCTGATGCTCACTTTGGGAAAGTAGTTCAGCAGAATCCTTGCTTAATACAAGCCTGTAGCCAGCTTTTTTTAAAGGTTTGTAATGTTTGCTAGACTCCGATTTAGAATAAGCAGAGGCCACCTTGAAGAAGGAAAAAAGCTATTTATTCATGTTAATTAGTTATTTAAGATGACATCTTCTGTATACCTCCTTACCTTTTCCCCCCTCTCTAAATTCTGCTTTCATAAGACTGGTGTTTAACAGAAGGAATTGAGGTGGTTGATGATATAACTTTTGCTGAATGTTCAGTGCTGAGAGAAGGAACTTGTGAGGCATTTCAAGAGAAGACACAACACTCTTGAAGAACTACCACAGTTTCCATGGCAAATAACTTGTGTTTTTTAATCTATATCTTTTGTTTGTATCTTTGATTTTTTCCCCCCTTAAAATTAAATCATTGAAAGAAAATAATGCCCTAATTCGTTAGACATCCACAAGCAGTATCTAACACAGGCGTGGGCAAACTACGACCTGTGGGCCACATCTGGCCTGCCGGCTCATCCTGTTTAGCCCCTGAGGTCCCAGCTGGGGAGGCTGCTCTGGCCCCTCCCCCACAGCCTCCGCACCCTGTGTGAGCAGCACTTTGGGGGGCGAGGCTGCGTGCTTCGACGGATCAGCGTGGCAGCATGTCTGGCTCTGGCCAGAAACGCTGGTCTGTGTGGGATGGTAAGGGGTTGGGGCAGGGGTTGGATAAGGGCTAGAGCAGTGATGGCAAACCTTTTTGAGCCCAAGTGCCCAAACTGCAAACCACAACGACTTGTTTTTTTCAAAGTGCCAACACTGCAATTAAACCTGAATAACGAGGTTTTAGTTTAGAAAAAACAATTCGTACAGTTTTTCAAACTAATTAACAGCTTTTGTTTAAAAAGAAAAACACAACAACAGAGCTTTCCATTAAACATTTTTTATTGAAAAAAACAAAAACAAACAAAAAAAACTGTACACCCCCCCCCCCAACTGACCCACTCAGCCCAGTCTCTCCCCCCAAAACCTCCTTCCCTCCCACCCACCCCCCAAATGACCCACCCAGCCCGGTCTCTCCCCCCAAAACCTCCTTCCCTCCCACCCACCCCCCAAATGACCCACCCAGCCCGGTCTCTCCCCCCCCCAAACCTCCTTCCCTCCCACCCACCCCCCAAATGACCCACCCAGCCTGGTCTCTCCCCCCAAACCTCCTTTCCTCCCACCCCCCACCCCCCCCAAATGACCCACCCAGCCTGGTCTCTCCCCCCCAAACCTCCTTTCCTCCCACCCCCCCAACTGACCCACCCAGCCAGGTCTCCCCCCCCAAATCTCCTTTCCTCCAACCCCCCCCCCAACTGACCCACACAGCCAGGTCTCCCCCCCCAAAACCTCCTTTCCTCCAACCCCCCCCAACTGACCCACACAGCCAGGTCTCCCCCCGCAAACCTCCTTTCCTCCCACCCCCCCCAACTGACCCACCCAGCCTGGTCTCTCCCCCCCAAACCTCCTTTCCTCCCACCCCCCCCAACTGACCCACCCAGCCAGGTCTCCCCCCCCCAAACCTCCTTTCCTCCAACCCCGCCCCCAACTGACCCACCCAGCCTGGTCTCTCCCCCACACCGCTTACCCCCGCTCCCAGCCCAGCCTTCCCCAGGCGCTTACTTGTTCGCTGGGTCACGCTGCTGTGACCCGACTCCAGCGAGGCTCCTGCCCCAGTCACTCCTGTGACGTCCGTGTGTCAGGTGATAGAGCGGGGGGCGTGGCTTCAGTGTTCTCTGGGGAGGGTTCTCCCCAGAGAACTGTGGGAGATGTAGTCTGCGGGAGCCGACGCCGTGACTACAGTGTATGACTGTAGTCACGGCGTGCCCACAGAGACAGCTCGGCGTGCCAGCAGCGGCACGCGTGCCACGGGTTCGCCATCACTGGGCTAGAGGGTCTCGGGGTGGGGGGTCAGGGGACGGGGAACAGGAGCATTGGATAGGGTGTGGGAGTCCCAGGGTGCGGGGGTGTGGCTAGGAGTCGGGGCAGTCAGGGGATGGAGCTGGGGGGTTGGATAGGAGGTGGGGTCTCTGGAGGGGGCCATGGGACAAGGAGCAGGGGGGCGTAGATGGGATGGGGTGTCTCTGGAGGGGATAGTCGGGTTAAGGAGCGGGGGGGGGTTGGATGGGTCGGGAGTTCTGAGGGGGGCAATCGTGGCAGAAAGTGTGGGGGGGTCAGATATGAGGCGGGGCCAGGCTGTTTGGGGAGTCACAGCCTTCCCTACCTGGCCCTCCATAAAATTTTGAACCCCTATGTGGCCCTCGGGCCAAAAAGTTTGCCCACCCCTTATCTAACAGGTAATTGTTCATCAGTGCCATGTTTGATGTTGGCGTTGGCCACAGTAATTGGCCAACTGCTAAAGGAACAAGCACACGCACACACCGATTATATATGTTTTACCTCAGGAGGGTAGTCATTCATTTACTATTAGGCAACACATGTTCTTCTTGGATGAACAGGCAGAACTCAAGAATGATGCAGCTAAATGTTTTCTATTTAAAAGAATGGCCAGCTTTCCTACATTAAGTCATTGCAGAAATAGAAACTTCCTGTTGTTAGATTACTAAATATTTTGTATGGCTTGGTAGGAAACGTTATAAAATATGCTCTTTCTAATGCTTGATTTGTTTTCTCCTAGAAGCTGATGGAACGGTTTGATTTTGGGGAAGAACCTGAGCTCAGTGAAGAGCCTAAAAAGGAAACTCCCACTTCCCAACTGTAAGATCAGGTTATATTCCTTTTGAATTAGATTAATTTGATCATTTTTCCTATTAAACATTACAATAATTGAACGTTCAGTGTGAAAAGTAGGCCAGCTGTCTGGTCCTTCAGTATACATAAACTACTATACTGGAGCAGTGATAACAGAACAATTTACATGAATTTGAATGATAGACATGTATATGTTTTAAATGTTTAATACAACATCTCTGCCATTGCATGAGAACCCTTCAACTGGATGCCTACTATTTTAAGACAGAGAGAATGAGAGTTTGGTCCGAAGATAGTGCTCTACTTAGATACTCCTGGGGGATTCTGTCCCTAAACATTCAAAATTCTACAAATTTTATTTGTCAAAGTAATGCAATATAATTACACCAGTTTCAGTTGTTTTGGTAAGTTGTTTAAACTACAGATACAGAAAAAAGTCACCAACTATTCAGCATTTCCTAAACACTTGGAAGTCAAGTTACAAATATTTGGTAACTGATACCCTGCATTTCAGTTATAATCCCGGATTTTCATCTAAATTACATTACAGAACACCAAACAGAAACAAAAAAAAAATGTAGAATGTCATTCTAAATAGCTCAGACTTTCACACATGAAAGTCATATGGGTTCGCTAATCATTGTCTTGGATCTACTTTGGGAAGTGTTTGGTTCTGATTATCCTGACATTTTATTGACTGCTAGGTAAATGTTTTATTTGCCCTCAAAAGTTTTTTTTTTTTTTTTTTTTTTTTTAAATGGGTAACTAAAAATCTAACTCCATTGTACCACTTTGGCACCAAAAAAAAAGTGAGGAAGTGCATATATCTTCCTAGCTGATTCCCTTACTGTCATTTATAAGGCTTTACATCGCTCTGGCAATGTAGGGGCCTTAAAACTTTTACAGGGTTTTTATGCTCCTGGGGGAATTGACTGAGAAGGAAACAGTTAACTAACAATAGAATAATTAACAGTGGTACATGCAGACAGGTTGCTACATTTCTGCCTCAGAGAATGAGATCAATTAACCATCAAAAGCAACATTAACAAAATGTTTTTTTTTTTTTTTTTACAAAAGCTATTTTCTTTAACTTAAAAACAATTAATTTTCAGTAACATGATACTAATATGTAAGTATTTTTTCAGTTCTCAAGAAGTTACATTTTACTAGGAAGGTTGCTACACTTCTGCCTCAGGGGCAGAGCCTTCCTCCTGCATAATAAAAAGACGTACCCTTCTCCACACCCCTTGAGCCGCAGTATGAAGAAAGAGGGACAAAGTCTCTCTTGCTTCTTAGCCAACCCTGCCCCCGATAGTGATCGACATTGCCCGCGCAGGCACGCACACCAAGCCCCCTCCCCACGCAATGATTTGCATCTCTGAAGGTGCTTCAGGCATGCTGGAATAAAGGCGCTGCCGGGAAAGATGTGTCCCCCTGCAGATTTCTTTTGCGTTTTTCTTTGTGGGGAGGAACAGAAATATGCAGGCCATATGAATTCTGCACCCCCACATGGGTGCAGAATTCTGTCAACAGTAACTTAGAGTTGCAATCCTGTATTTCACTCGGAGGGATAATAATTGCAACTAAGGCGTATGTGTTTCTAAGTTCATTTGTTTGAAAACATATGGGTAGCTTGCTACTTTTTAAAATATGAAGTTTTGTTTATTAGGTTATTTAGTCTCAAGAGAAAAACTTAGATGTTAAGGGTTTTTCAATTATTTTATTTTAGGCCTCTAGTATCAGAGTCTGTGAACAACTCACTTTTTCATCAGCTAGCTGAACAACTGCAACAACAAAATTTAGAACATCTCCGACAGCAGCTTCTGGAGCAACAGCAGCCTCAAAAGGTAACTACTCCATCTTGTGGTTATCATAGTAATTGATTCTAGTGGTCTTCCACATTGGTAAAAATACATGCTTTGCTTCAGGACAGGAAACTGTGTCTTCTTCCTAATACTCTTACTCATAATAATGAAACTCTGTCACTGGCTAATTACCTGGGCTTGCAAAGTGATGACTTGGATCCAGTGAAGGCAAAAAGCATAAAACAAACAAACAAAAAATACAAAACAAATGTGAGCTATACATTTTGTACTTATTAAATTAGGAAAGACCAGCCTTCCGCTGAACTGGAGACACGCTTCACTTTCAGGTATCCTGTCCACTTCTTAACTAAGATTTTTTTTAAATGGTTTCCCTTCTTTCATGGAAGGCTGAAAGATGGCATGTTGCCCTGACTTGTAAGAAAAAAAGAGATAGTTAAGTACATTTCATTTGCTATCGGTATCACATTTAGTCATACACAAATCAAGAAAATTTCCAATTCAGAGAAGGACTTAAACTTTGAGTGGATGAGCTGCTCTCTATTGGGAAGAGGATAGAGTAGGTTGTATGCTGCCGCAGTAGGTGGAAGGGGGTTCTTTCAACTCCTCCCCAAGATCATTCTAGGTCCTAGTGGCTAAGTGATTTTGATTTCTTCTCAGCCTGTATGTACAACTCAACAGGTACCATCTGTTGCCCCACTGAGAACTCATGCTCTAGACAGCCCACCCTCATTTTCTAGCTGATGCTGCATATTGACTCTCTCTCTGCAGTGGAATAAAGCTCTGATTCCCTCTTCCACAAAGCAATGAAAGCTTGCACTACTTAGCAAATACTACTACAGAGGCATAACCCTATGAAGGAATAATAGAGTTTTTGGTAGCTGTTGATGTACATAAATATTATCTAAAAAGTTATATCTAGAAATAACTATTAAAATTCAAGAATAAATGTATTGAATAGGTTAGGTACCTTCCAGTGAAATATGTTGCTATTGGGTGAGTTTAGGAATGAATTTATTTTGGGGACTGAATTGAGCATTTCTAATTCATTCAAGAGTGGGGTGACATGTCTCACCACAGGGGATTACCACCTGACTCCCCATATGCGCCTGTGTGTGCCTCCAGCAGATGCCTCTCAGCTGATCAGCGTGGGAGAGGGAATTGCATCTAGTCCTGGCTGCAGCTGAGAGACTTAGACCTTGGTTACACTGGCACTTTATAGCGCTATAAAGCCTCCAGGAGCGCTATAACTCTGTACCCGAACACACTGGCAAGGCACATATTGCGCTATAAGTCGGAGCTTATTGCGCTCGTGGTAAACCACCTCCGCACGGGGAATAAGGGCTGTTGCGTATTCCCTGTAGCGTGTTATGGCAAGTGTAAACAGTCATTACGCTATAAGGGATCTCTGGCACGCCTCCGAGCCATTTAAGGCAATTGATGTCTCTGTGTTGTTTTGTTCTCCGCAGGAGGAATGCGGAAGTACCTTTTCAGATTTTCTGTCTTAACTCAGCAGATAAGCGCTGCAAATGTTTACAAATGGGAGCTGTGTGGTGCGAAACTTATAAAGCAGGCTCTGATTTCAAAGGAAACTACTGACACAGACTGTCAACTGGAGAAATCTCCTCCCCCTCCCCCCCATACTTACCCCTCACCCCCCTTGTTTGAAAAGCACGTTGCACCCAGCTGAATGCTGGGATAGCTGCCCATAATGCACCACTCCCTGTGCCGCGGCAAGTGCCGAAAATGTGGCCATGCCATCCATGCTATAGCACTACACCTATTGCTGTATATGGGTACAGCTATAACCAAAAGCGCTATAATCCTGTAAGTGTAACCAAAGCCTTAGGCTTCAACTGGAAAACACAGCAGTTACTCCCAGCATACAGCACATTATAAAGAGGACCTTTGGTTTTGCGTCCAGGCCCTGGTGAGAGAGAGTGAGAAAGAAAGCCAGAATAAAATGCAAAGCTTTGGGGGGGAATAGAAGGGCAAAGAAAGACAGAAGGCACAAGAAATAAAGTAGAAATTGGAAGCAGGGAGCACAGAAGATATTTAAAGGACAGTTGTGTTTTCTTGATCTTGTTTTCCTTAAAACCAAAATGGTGGGTTCAGGAAAAGTAATGCTGGCGTTGAGAGGCAAATACATGAAATAGGAAGGTAAAAGGACCATGACATGCTTCAGAAAAATAGAAAGGTAATGTAGAAGAATCTGGGTACTGTTCATCATTCTGCCACTTGATGTAACTAAACAGTGTAAGATACAGAGTTTTTAAGCAGAGTGGAAGTATAATGAGAAACTGCTGTATATTTAAAAGAATGCTTAAACACCGGAATTCAGTATCCTTTACTTCTGTTTTATCTCTTTGGATATTTAAGACATCTACATCTTTCTAAGGCAAGGGTGGGGAACCTTTTTTCCACCAAGGGCCATTTTGACCCTTATAAAATCGTCCGCGGGCCGCTTCCCCTCCCCCCCCGAAGCCCAGGCTGGCAAGGGAGCTGAGACCCCAGCTGGCAAGGGGCCAGCAGGGGAAATCCCAAAGCAGTGGCAGGTGCAGTGCTTAGCCCTGCACTGCTTTGGGGTTTCCCCCACTGGCCCCTTGCCAGCCAGGGTCCTGCCGCCTGCCTGACCCGCCCAGCCCAGTCTCTCCCCCCCCCCCCAGTCTCTCCCCCCCACCCCCAGTCTCTCCCCCGCCCCAACCTCCTTCCCTCCCCCCCCCCAACTGACCCACTCAGCCCGGTCTCTCCCCCCCAAACCTCCTTCCCTCCCCCCCCAACTGACCTACCCAGCCCGGTCTCTCCCCCCCAACTGACCCACCCAGCCCGGTCTCTCCCCCCTCCCCCCCCAAACCTCCTTCCCCCCACCCCCAACTGACCCACCCAGCCCGGTCTCTCCCCCACACCGCTTACCCCCGCTCCCAGCCCAGCCTCCCCCCAACGCCCCCTTGCACACCGCTTACCCCCGCTGGTCTCCCGCCGCCCGCGCCTACTCGTTCGCTGGGTCACGCTGCTGGGACCCGACTCCAGCGAGGGAAGGTAGAAAAGCGACACGCCCCCAGCCCTCGTGGACACTCTGGGACAGCGCCGCACCGCCTCCCCCGCCCCCCAGCCCAGCCTCCCCCACCCCCCAGCCCAGCCTCCCCCCAACGCCCCCTTGTACACCGCTTACCCCCGCTCCCAGCCCAGCCTCCCCCCAACGCCCCCTTGCACACTGCTTATCCCCGCCGGTCTCCCGCCGCCCGCGCCTACTGGTTCGCTGGGTCACGCTGCTGGGACCCAACTCCAGCGAGGGAAAGCGACACGCCCCCAGCCCTCGCGGACACTCTGGGACAGCGCCGCGCCTGCGCAGTCCCACCGCGACGTTGCTCTGGCCCGCTCTATGGTGCAGGGTTTCCAGACCCGCCCGCGGGCCGGACCGGATCACTTGGCGGGCCGTATATGGCCCGGAGGCCGGAGGTTCCCCACCCCTGTTCTAAGGGATACATTTGGTTAGCAGACTAGAGATTTGTCTTCTAATAATTGATGTGATGTTTTAAAATAATCATTACAAGAATCCTGAATTAAAACTTGAAAATGTTGATTCTAAGGTTTTTTATTTGGAGCTCTCCTTTTGTCAATTTTTAGTTTAATTTTAATTCATTTTATGAATTACCGGTACCATTTGTACTGGCAGACTCCATCATGGTACTCTGGCAGTTTTTTGGCAGTGTATTACTGTTATTAATAATGATGGTAGTAATAATAGCTTCTTCCCGGTCTGTCAAGAAGAAAAGTAATATTTTGTTGCACATGTCTGGTGGAAAAAAATTATTATAAAGACCTGTTTCTTAGAAAATTGTCTTTCTCTGAATTGAATCTAAAACTATAAAAGTCATATTTTTCTTTATGTAAAAAGCAATCTTCCTTCTTCAATAAAATTCACATAATCTCGCTTCTGTTCTAAATAAATTGGAGAGCTGTTTCTTCATTTTTCTAAAATGTGTTAATTCAGTTAAAGGATGTTTTGGAAAAGAATTTTTTTTCCAAATAGTGTAGACATTTCAGATAGGAAGCTTGTTATCCAAACCCTCCAGCTTGTTATCCAAACCCTCCAGCTTGTTATCCAAACTCTCCAGCTTGTATATCCTAGGTACAGCTTGTTTATTGTAAGCATTCACTTTAACAAGCCTAAGCTCTAAAGCTAAAATGCAGTAAGCGTTACTGTTGATTTTTTGTTGTTAATCAGCTATTTTACAGTTTACATTCTAAAATTAGTGTGATTTGTGACATTTTTCATATGTAGTTTCACTAATAAATTTATTTCTGGGAATCCTGGCATAAAATTCTACACAGTTTCATGATTTGTTTTGCCTTGTTTAATCTTAAATTTCATACTAGTCCAAAAGGTTGGAATTAAATTAAGATTTTCAAATTAAATTAAAATCGGTATTGCATTTACATCACAACAAAATAATTAGGGAACGTCTTCACTACCCACCGGATTGGTGGATAGCAATCAATCTTTTAGCAATCGATTTATCGCGTCTCATTAAGACATGATATATCGATCGCCAGCAACTCCCCCATTGACTCTGGAACTCCCTCTTGCCGTGAGGCGCAAGCTGGAGTCGACGGGGGAGTGTGCCACCGACCGCCGCCGCCATGAGGACGGCAGGTAAGTTGGCCAAAGATACGACGATTTCAGCTACGTTATTCACGTAGCTGAAGTTGAGTATCTTCAGTCGATATCCCCCCCTCCCCCCGTGCAGGCCAGCTCCTTAGTCATGAAAATGTGTGGTTTGCGAAAGAACTGATTACAATAAGTTATCAATGACTTATGTACTAATAATATTTGTATATTTAAAAATATGACATTTTTGATATATGCTTCTTAGTGTTGTACAAGATTACTATAGTCCCTCAAGATATGTATTTGTTTTCTTGTTGGAGTGTTACTTCTAATTAACCAGAATTGTGAAAAGAAAGTCATCCTCGATGAACATTATCTGACTTATTGACTTGATAATGATATTTTGGATAGGAACTGAAAGCACATTGGCTCTGTTAAACTCTGTTTATTTGTGTATGGGAGTACAGAGTGGAATGGAGGGAAATCAAGTTCAACTGCAAGTTTTCATAGCAGGTTATAATCCCATATTAACTTGATCTTCATTTACAAAAAACAAAGTGGTAAAAAATATCCCAGACACTTACAAATAAACTCTTTTCAAAAATATTCTATGGTTTCTGACTTTTAAAAATGTAATATTCATGTCCTGTGAAGGCAAGCCCTGAAGTAAATCAAGAGGGAAACTTTGGATCTGAGCACTCTGCATCACCATCACAAGGGAGTAGCCAACAGCAGTTTTTAGAAGTGGAAACAAATCTAGATGATTCAATGGATATTCAACAGCAGGTAAATTTACCATTTCTGATTAAATTACTGAAATTTGAAGGAAAAAATATTAAACTTCAGAAGTTATGTTGTATTTCTTTGTATTCCGATGTATGTTTTGTATATTTTTGCTTATATTTATCATTGCTTCCATACTTAGGACATGGATATAGATGAAGGACAAGATGTAGTTGAGGAAGAGATCTTTGAACAAGAAGAAAAGAAATCAGCTGTTCGTTCAAGATCAAGAACACACTCAAGATCTCGTTCAAGGTTTCATAATAAATTTATTGCTCAAGTATAAGCAACTTTATTTTCTTCTGAAATGCAGAGACTGTGGTGTTATATTTATTGTATCTACATCATCATTCTGATTTTTTTGGCTACCTGCATGGTTATGTGTTGCATTGGAATCGATCAAAGAGTTTACATTTAAACATAGGATTAAGTTGTATAGTAACTTAAGACTTTTTTTTTTGATGTGGCAACTTATTTTCTTTAGTTTTGGGTTCGTTTACATTTTCAAATACCTTCCAAATAATGCAAATAAATATCAAAAATAATTGTTGACTTTGGGATGGACTTTTCCTCTGTAATGCTTATTGTTCTGCTGTATACTTTGCAGTTCTTTTTTCTTGAGGTCAGACTAATGCCCTTTTTCTCCTGCACACTAATGGTAGTACATTTCTTTTCTCTGTAAAGTAGTAAAATAAAATATGCGTAATTTTTCTAAACATTTAAATGAATACTAAGGAAAGTCCATATTAGTATACTGAGTTGTGATTTTTAGTAGTGCAGTCAGGCAATTAAAAAAATTAATCCCTTTTAATCATGCAATTAAAAAATTAAGCACTGTTAAACAATAAAAGAATACCATTTATATAAATATTTTTGGATGTTTTCCACATTCTCATATGTATTGATTTCAGTTACAACACACAATACAAAGTGTACAATGCTCACTTTCTATTTGTTTCTGATTATAAATATTTGCACTATAAAATTGAGAGTATTTTTCAATTCACTTAGTATGAGTACTGTAGTGCAGTCTTTTTATTGTGAAAGTTGAACTTACGAATGTAGTTATGTGCAAAAAAAAAACTGTATTCAAAAATAAAGCAATGTCAAATTGTAAAGCCTACAAGTCCGTTCAGTCCTACTTCTTGTTCAGCCAATCACTCAGACTAATTTGTTTACATTTGCAGGAGATAATTCTACCAGTTCCTTGTTTACAGTGTCTGTAAAGAATACATAGTAAAACAATACTGAAAGTGAGGACAGATGTTCGCATGGCATTGTTGTAGCAGGCATCGCAAGATATTTGCGTGCCAGATACACTAAAGATTCATGTGTCCCTTCATGCTTCAGCCACCATTCCAGAGGATATGCATCCATGCTCATGACGGGTTCCGCTCGATAATGATCCAAAGCAGTGCAGACCAACGAATGGTCATTTTCATCATCTGAGTCGCATGTCACCAGCAGAAGGTTGATTTTCATTTTTGGTAGTTCAGGATCTGTAGTTTCTGCATCGCAGTGTTGCTTTTTTAAGATGTCTGAAACCGTGCTCCATGCCCAGTTCCTCTCAGGTTTTGAAAGGCACTTCAGATTCTTACATTTTGGGTCAAGTGTTGTAGCTGTCTCTAGAAATCTAATATTGGAATCATCTTTGTGTTTTGTCAAATCTACAATGAAAGTGTCCTTAAATCAAGCAATATATGCTGTGTCGTCATCTGAGACTATCACAACACAAAATATATGGCAGAATGCAGGTAAAACCATAGAACAGATGTACAGTTCTCCTCCAAGGACTTCAGTCAGAGATTAACACATTTTTTTAAAAACAAGCGTCATAAGCATGTCCTCTGGAGTGGTGGCCAAAGCATGAAGGGGTGTACAAATGTTTAGCATATCTGGCATGTAAATACCTTGCAGTGCCAGCTACAAAAGTGCCATGTGAATGTCTGTTCCACTTTCAGGTGACATTGCACAAGAGAAGCAGGCAGCATTATTGCCCGTAAATGTAAATAAACTTGTTTCCCTTAGCGATTGGCTACACAAGAAGTAGGACTGAGTGGAGTTGTAGGCTCTAAAGTTTTATATTGTTTTGTTTTTGAGTGCAGTTATGTAACAACAAAAATCTACATTTGTATGTTGCATTTTCAAAATAAAAAGATTGCACTATGGTACTTGTATGGGGTGAATAGAAAAATACTATTTCTTTTATCATTTTTGCAGTGCAAATATTGGTTATCAAAAGCTATATAAAATGAGCATTGTACACTTTGTATTCTGTTTTGCAATTGAAATCAATATATTTGAAAATGTAGAAAAACTTCCAAAATATTTAAGTTTCAGTTGGTATTCTATTGTTTAACAGTGTCATTAAAACTGCGATTAATCATGATTAATATTTTTAATTGTGATTTTTTTGTTTAGTAAATCATGTGAATTAATGGTGATTGTCAGCCCTAATTTTTAGTAAAACAAAAATAAAAGTAGAGTCCATCTTTCCCCTGACACCTGTTCAAGTTATTAATAATAAATGTTTTGTAGGTCACCAAGAAAACGAAGGTCCAGGTCACGGTCTGGTTCCCGAAAACGTAAACACAGAAAACGCTCACGCTCAAGGTCAAGAGAAAGGAAGAGAAAGTCATCTCGGTCATACTCCAGTGAAAGAAGAGCAAGGGAAAGGGAAAAAGAACGCCAAAAAAAGGGATTGCCTCCTATCCGATCTAAAACACTAAGTGGTAGGTAATGTTTATTTTATGTTTTAATATCTTAGTATTCAATGGAGAGGAAAAAAAGTAGCCCTTTACATTTCTTTGGTAAAGAAACAAAATTTATATTAAGTACCATTATGACTAATTTTAGTCTAGTAACGAAATTCTCAAAAGTTAGATTGTTAATAAGTAATTTTATAATTAATCTATAAATATAAATCAATCATTTCATCATGAAGAAAGAAAAAAGTGGGATTTTGTTCCTTCAAAGATTTTACTCTTGTAAAAATTATGAGTCCTAGTACCTGCGCCATAGACAAAACTACACAATAGATTCTGTTTAATGTTGAATTTTTCATTCCATCTAAAATATACATAGATTGACTTGAAAATTGGTATGTCAGTTATGGGGACAGTGTACAGTTTGTGATGCAGATTTGAGGTCATTTTATCAGTGGGTTCCCGAGAACTGTTTCCCCTTCCACACTATTCTCAAATTACTTATTTCTAAAATGTCAGCATTCTTATCATAATTTTGTTGTATACAGGGACTAAGTTTGGCTGAATCCACAAGAAATATACATCACTGGGGTGGCCCTGTTAAATTTGTGTGTACAGCACCAAGAGCAGTATCCAAATCCCAGTTAATTTAAAGGGTAGCCATGTTAGTCTATATCAGTAAAAACAACAAGGAGTCCTTATGACACCTTAGAGACCAACAAATTTATTTGAGCATAAGTTTTCGTGGGCTAGAACACACTTCCTCAGATGCATGAAGTAGAAAATACAGGAGAAGGTATAAATACATAAAAGGATGGGAGTTGCCTTACCAAGTGTGAGGTCAGTCTAACGAGACAATTCATTTAACAGTAGGATACCAAGGGAGGAAAAATAACGTTTGAAGTGGTAATGAGAGTGGCCCATTTCAGACAGTTGACAAGGTGTGAATAACAGTAGGGGGAAATTAGAATTGGAGAAACTAGGTTTAGGTTTTGTAATGACCCAACCACTCCCAGTAGTCATTCAGGCCTAATCTGATGGTTTCCAGTTTCCAAATTAATTCTATTAAGTGAATTGTCTTGTTAAACTGATCTCTGCCTACTTGGTAAGTGAACTCCCATCCTTACATGTATTTATACCCGTTCCTTTCTTTTGCACTCCATGCATCTGATGAAGTGGGTTCTAGCCCACGAAAGCTTATGCCCAAATAAATGTGTTCGTCTCAAGGACTCCGCTTTGTTTTAGATAATTCAAAGTTGTTCATTTTTAGTACTGGTTCTTAGTGCTTTTCGAGATAGCTGTGATCCCTTCATGGAACACTAGTGTCCTGAAAATGGAGGAAGAAAGGGAGGAGGGGAGAAAGAACCTCCCCAACAAAATATCCTTTAGCCTAGAAGAATGTGTACTGGGCTGGGTTTCAGAAGCCATGAATTCAAGTGTCTTTATCCACTGATAGTCTGGATCACTTTACAACCATTGTTATTAGGGGTTGTTCATATTCTGCTACTGCATAATTTACAACAGATTTCAGGTAATAGGAGGTGTATGGTCCAGAGTCGCTTGTTTTCTTTTTCATAAATGGTCTCTAGATACAAATGTTTGCAGAGGTGATCTTGAAAACATCGATTTAGTGTAAACCAGTGCAACATCACCTATCTCAGCCTTCAAACAATTTGAAACATATCCCTAAGGGGTGTAAACTGCCTTATACATTTCAGTCAGGACCCCTGGACTTATGTTTTCCCAGGATGCTTTGGAATTCAGCATTTGCTACAGTCAGATGCCTTACAGTTTGTTTTTGTCTTTCTGACCTACTTGTAGGTGTCTCTTGTTTTATGGCTTTCTCCACAAAGAGGAGTTAATTAGATTTATAGTGTACATTCCCTGGACTGTTGAGCTAGGTAGCAGGGAGCTAGAGCTGGTGTTCATCTTTCAGCCAGCAAAGCTTTAGCAGGAGCCGGAAGTGTAGGCTGGCGAGCTGAGTAGCCTGGAGTTCAGTGCAGCAATTGAGGCATTGGGAAGGTGAGTTGCCAACAAAAGAAGTAGAACTGAGCAGGTTATTGTAAAGACGTGGGAGGTGGGGACATTCCCAGATGGGAAAAAGTGCAAAGGAATCTGAGCTATTATCAGGGTGCAGGAATGGTGGGAGGATTGGAGCTTTGCCAGTGGTAGTAAATATGGATGAGGGCTCTTCTTTTCTTACTGGGGAGATGTGATGGACAGGAATCAAAGGACACCAGGAGCTATGGAAAAATGGCTGAGAAGGCAAAGTCTCTTCTTCTCTGGTATATGTAGAAATATCTTTTGGTAAACAGGAGGAAAGATGCTCATGTGGTTAAGAGCCTGAGAGATTGTCTACAATACATTTATAACTTCCGTTGATCTGGCTATGTTGCTCAGGGGTGTGAAAAATTCACATTCCTGAGGGCTGATCTACACTAGGGGGAGAGTTTGACTGAAGATACACAACATCAGCTACGTGAATAACGTAGCTGAAGTCGGCATATCTTCGGCTGAGTTACCTGCCGTCCTCATGGCGGCAGCAGTCGGCGACGCACTCCCCCGTTGACTCCAGCTCGTGCCTTGCGACAAGGTGGAGTTCCAGAGTCGATGGGGGTGCTGTTGGCGATCGATTTATCGCATCTTAACGAGACACGATAAATGGATCACCAAAAGATGAATCGCTACCTGCCGATCCAGCGGGTAGTGAAGACCTGCCCTGAGAGACTTACTTAATTCAGTCTAAGCCCCCATGTAACTAGCACTAGGTTGATGGAAGAAATCAACCTAGCTAGTGTCTCTCAGAAAGGTAGATTTACTACAATGATGGAAAAACCCCTTTTGTCACTGTGGTAAGTGTATACACTACGGCAGCACAGCTTCAACTGTGTCACTGTTGTGTGTCTAGTGTAGACATATCCTCGAGACAAAAGGTGGGGTTTTTTGGAGTGGGGAAAGGCGGGGTAGAGAGAATGCACCCATTTTAGGACTTGATTGTGTTAAGATAGTAAACAATATTTCCCATACAAAGAACAGAAAATACTGCTAAATTCTGTGGCTGGGTTAAAGTACCACAGCAGAGTAAGCACTAGATGTTTTAAAATTAACATTATTGTAATTCATCAGGGCGCAAAGTAAAGTAAAATTTCAACCTCTAATCTCACTCTGTTTAAGATGAGAAGTTCTTGTAAAAAAATTTTAAAAATCATTTTTTCAAATTTTAGAGTAGTCACACTCTTTTCAGGCTGATTTGCCCTGGGTTTCTTGGTTTCCATCATTTCTTTAAACCACATCTCACAAGTTTGAAGTTAGATTGTTTGTTGGCAAATAATTTTTGATAGTTAGTTAGTTAGTCCTCTTCGCTCCTAGTGGAGCATAAGGTGCCAACCATTCTTCTCCATTCAATTTGATCTTGGGCTAGCCAGTAGATTTCATCCCAGGTCTTTCCCATATTTTTCATTTCACCTTCGATAGTTCTTCGCCACGTTTCCAGCGGTCTGCCTCTCCTTCTTTTTCCCTGTGGTGTCCATCTAAGAGCAGTGTGAGGATGTCTGGTAGATCCATTCTCAACACGTGCCCCAACTATCTCCATCTTCGTTGTTTCACCTCATCCACTACGTTGTTAATGCCTGTTAGTCGGCTCACTTCTCTATTGGTGACACGTTGAGGCCAGTGTATGTTAAGGACGTGCCTAAGACACCTTCCTTTGAAACTCCGGAGTCGACTTTCTATCTTCTTGTTGGTCCTCCACGTTTCCGCCGCATAGAGCAATACAGAGTGGACATTCGACCTGTAGATCTTTACTTTAGTTTTATTTTGAAAGATTGATGACTTCCAGATGTTTTGAAGTCTGTGGAAAGCATTTGCTGCAAGACTAATTCTGGTGGATATCTCTTTCTCAATGTTACCATCAGCTGATATGTAACTACCAAGATATTTGAAATCATTCACCTCTTCTAATTGCACATCATGTAGAACGGTCTTCACCGAGCTTGCTGTTTTTGCTTTTGTTATCTTGCTCTTACCAGTATGGATCTTGAGCCCCACGCATCTAGCTGCTCTATCTACCCTATCAGTCTTCTCTTGGAGGTCCGTTTGAGAATTTGAGAGCAGAGCGATGTAATCCGCAAAGTCACAATCTTCAATCTGACCAGACAGTCCCCATACGAGCCCTCTTGATCGGTCTTCGGTGGTGCTCCGCATCACCCAGTCTATGACCACAAGAAATAGGATGCGCAAGATAACGCACCCTTGTCTGACTCCCGTCCTCACATGGAACCACTCACTTTGCTGTCTTTCATGACGTACACAGCACTTGTTGTCAGCATACATATCTTTGAGGATGTTTATCACTTTCAAAGGGAATCCATACATTTTTAGGATCTTCCAGAGAGATGGATGGTGAACGCTATCAAGTGCCTTCTCAAAGTCTAGGTAGTTGACATACAGAGACTAGTTCCATTCAAGAGATTGTTCCATTATCGTGCGTAAAACAAATATCTGGTCTACACATCCTCTTCCGCTCCTGAATCCTACCTGCTCCTCCCTCAAGATATTTTCCACTGCTTGTCTCATTCTATGTAATAGAACTTTGCAAAAGACTTTCCCCAGTACTGACAGCAAGTTCACACCTCTCCAGTTGTCACACATCGATAAGTCACCCTTCTTTGGTATTTTCACGATGATACCTTTCTTCCATGCTTCTGGCACTTTCTCTTCCTCCCATACCTTGTTGAATAGCTCCTCTAGAACTCTGGCACTTGTGCTTGGATCAGCTTTCAGCATATCTGCAGTTATTCTATCCTTGCCTGGTGCCTTGTTTCCTTTTGTTTGTCTGATGGCCACTTCTATCTCTCGCTTTGTAATGGGCCCTTGCTCTACTTCCATCTGAAAACTGGTTTCCTCTATTTCCACTACCTCTTCGGGATCTGCTCTATTTAGGGTCTCTTTAAAATGCTCTGCCCATCGATTAAGTTGTTCTTTTTCTTCTGTCAATACTTTCCCTTTTTTTTTTTAACCACTGTTGACCTACTGCTGAATCCTCCTGTCAAAGTCTTCGCGATTTTGTACACAGTTCTTGTGTCACCCCACGCAGCTGCTGATTGTGCTTATCAAGCCAGGTTATTGATATACTCTTTTGTCTTTCCGGGCACTTCTCTTCGCGGCCTTGTTTTTCTCCCTGTATTCCTCATTTGCAGCTTTTTTTTGTTCATCATTTCCAGTGAGCATGTGTAATTTTGCTACCTTCCTCTCTTCAATGAGTTTCCATGTGTGGTCTGAAATCCACTCTTTCTGCTCTCTTCTCTTATAGCCAAGCACTGTCCTACTGGTCTCCGTGTATGTCCTCTCAACGTTGTCGCAGAAAGTGTTGATGTCATGACGTGGGGTCTTAATTATCTCTTCTTGAAGTCTGCTATAAAACATGTCTTTTTTTTCCTCCTCTTCGGCTTGTTTAGTAGGTGCGTAACGTTGGATGATGGTAGTGTTCGCATATCTGGAGAAGAACCTCGCTCTGATTATTCTGGGGGGGGGGGACGGGATTCCATCTTATCAGGCTCTTTCCCGTCTGTTTATCGAAGATGATGCCCACTCCTTCACGGTGATGTCCATCTGTGTGTACTGAGTAGAGAACTGTCTCGCCAAAGTTCAGTGTTAACATACCAGTGTCCATCCACCTCATCTCACTGACCCCTAGGATGTTAATACCATACTTTTTCATCTCCTTTGCTACCAGTGTTGTTCTTCCTGTTTCGTACATTGTTCAGGTATTCCATGCTGCTATCTTTACTTGTTGTTTAGGTTTAACCAGAGACTCCATTGAAACAGGAACTTCCTTTCGGCTTTGATCCCTGTTTGTCATATTCGGCGTTACCGCCTGAATCTCTGGCTGATTACCCAGGATTTTGTGAACTTCTGAAGATTTGGTTGACGTTTCTGTAGCGTTCGTTTTTTACATGGTGGGTTGCTAGCCCAACGCAAAACCCGCCTCCTTTCACATCTTGGGCTTGGGACCAAGCAATGGCGGAGTTGAATTTTTGATAGTCTTCAGTTTAATACATACAACTTGATATGCCATTAATGCTCATGAGAGCAAACAATATAGCAAAAAATATATATTTTTAAAGTGATAAAGGTATTAATCAAAGCATTATCCAATTAAAACATTTCACAAGAAGGGTAGGTGAATGACTTTTTATATGAAAAAATCTTTACAGTTTTTCATTCAAAAGAACAAGGAAACTAACCATATGATCACTTCTTTAAATACCAGTTCCAATAATGCTCCTTAACTTTCATTTTTCATATATTCACCTGTTGTATAAATTGTTCTGTAAATCTTTAGATTTACATGTGAGATTGCATGCCCAGTAGAAACGTTGCTTGTTAAAAATACTTTTCTTTAATGGCTACATTGGCTGATGATCTAAAGCAGGCTACGGCCCGTGGGCTCGTTCTGCTTGGCCCCCTGAGCTCCCGGATGGGGAGGCTGCCGCTGGCCCCGCCCCTGCCTTTACCCCTTCCTGGAGCCTCAGCGCGCCATGCGGGCAGCACTCTGGGGGGCAGGGCAGTGTGTCTGGCTCCACGTGCTGCCAGACACACTGCTGAGTGGCATGGTAAGGGGGCCGGAGCCGGGGGGTTGCATAACGGGCTGGGAATCCGAGGTGCATTCTGGGAGCAGGTGGGATTGGATGGGGCATGGGAGTCCTGGGGGTCTGTCGGAGGTGGAGTAGATAGGGGTTGGGGTGAAGTGGTCAGGGGACAAGAAGCAGGGGGGTTGGATGGGGGTGGGGTCCCCAGGGGATGGTTAGGTGTGGGGTCTCTCTGGAGGGGGCAGTCAGGGGACAAGGAGCAGGGGGACTTAGATAGATGGTAGGGTCCTGGAGGGGTGAGTAAGGGTGCGGGTGGTATGGGGACAATGATCGAGGGAGGGGTTGGATGGGGATTCTGAGGGGGGTAGTCAGGGAGCAGGAAGTGGGAGGGTGTCAGATAGAAGGTGGGGCCAGGCTGTCTGGGGAGGCACAGCCTTCCTTACCTGGCTCTCCATGCAATTTTGCAACCCCTATGTGACCCTCGGGCCAAAAAGTTTTCCCACCCCTGATCTAAAGTGTGCTTTCATTCCCCTACCTCTTATGAAGTGTTTGCTTTGAGTTAGAAAGACCTTTTACCAAGACTAGTTTATCTGAATGGAATGTTGTGTTAGAGCGGTGGGAAGAAAGTCAAGACTTCTTGATTCTGTTCTCAGCTTCATCACTAATTCATTTTGTGAATTTGGGCAAATCACTTAATCTCTGTGCTTCAGATTGGTAGTTTAGATTTAATTGTTTGTAAAGTACTTTCAAATGATTGGATGCAGAATGAAATGTAGTGAAAAGTATTGTCATTTTTAATTTTTGTAATGTCTCTCTCAACAGTCTGCAGTACTACTCTTTGGGTTGGTCAAGTAGACAAGAAGGCCACACAGCAAGATTTAACTAATTTGTTTGAAGAATTCGGACAAATAGAATCTATTAACGTAAGTGAGCACAGTGTCCTAAATTTTAAAACTCTGTTTGCATATTACTAATTTACGAAAGGTTATGCTGTATATACATTTGCCAAATCCACAATAATATATAGGAAAACATGACAGATGTGATGCATCTCATATTTAAGAAAATGTAAGATGTGTGAACTTGAATTGTCTGCTAGAAAAAGAAATTTTATTGTAGTTTATTATTATAGGCCAAATATTTCAAAAATGAGTGCCTCTGGTTAGATTCCTAAGTCCTATTTAATCATTTAAATATAGAGTTAGGAACTTACCTTTAGAGATCCATTTTTACAAACCTTGGCCACAATCCTTACCTGTTTGTTTTTATTGTATTACAGTTGACATTTGAACCACTAAGGAAAAGGCAAATAGGTGTGCCTCTTCCCTCAGATTATTCATGGGAACTGTTGTTTTGATTGTTATACTGAAATATGCCATAAAAGAGGAATTTAATTATTTTTTAAAATCACATATTAGTTATAATACACAGGCTATAGTACAATATTAGGAAAAATTAATGATGAACACATCTGGACTGCTACTCCAGTAACTGCTTCAAACCATAAAAATTTCAGTTGTCTGTCAGACATGTTATCTCTTAACATAACAAGCTAATTTATCTCATAAAAAATAAAATGTTCCATTTTGTCACTCACTTTAAAATTTAGGTTTTTTTCGTCATTGTTTACAGAGGTTCCACTCTTGATACCCCCCAGCCCCATGAGATTGAATTATTTGAATAGCAGCATTAGTGCTGTGCTTGCGCCCACCTCCAGGTGAATGGGCAACTGCTTTTTGTCTGTGGATATCTGTGGATAAGCACTCAAAGAAGAAAGGATGCTTATTTACACCATAGTAATTGTGGTTCTTTGAGATGTGTTGTCCACACAAATTCCGTGGTCCGTCCTCCTTGCCTCCCAATCCGTCCTATTGTCATGTGGTCTTACTGGTGAATGAACTGAGCGTGGGTTACAGCTGCCCTGCCCCTTATACCTTCAGCTGTGGGAATAGGGAGGTGGCCAGAGCAGATACATGGCCTCAGTACACACTGCTATTCAGGTGGGGCACATACACATCAAAAGTAGTTCTTTAAGATGTGTTGTCCACACTGATTTCACAGTTAATGTAGGGTATGTAATAATTTTTTGTACCCTGAAAAGTTACTCTAAAATAAACATCTTATTTAACAATCTGCTTCCTGTGAGTATTCAGTCAAACCAGATTACTTCAGTGCTAACAGCGAGTTTGGTTTTTAGTTCTGTCAGTCTTGCAGAACCAACACCATTGCAGGAGAGCAAACTGGGTTCTTTTCCTTCAAGAAAAGAATTGTTAAAAAATCTCCAGTTTCAGGGCCATGTGTACTATCCCATTCTTTACAGGTAATTTCCTTATTTACACCTGAATGCAGTAGGGTGACACAGGAGTGGCTGAGGGTAGTATTTGTCCTGCAGAATATTAAATACAGGTGCACAGGCCTGAAGGAGCACTGTGTGAATTTCAGATCCCAGGTATAGTTAGTAATTAAGAAAAAGTATCTTCTAAGCTCAGCGAATTTGAGATGGAAATATGACAGCAGTAACCATGGAATCCCACAATGCCATTATTATAAAATCTAATTTCAGAGTAGAACTACACTTTAAGTAGTTCATGCAAAGCAATTTCTGCCATTCCTCCCCCTCCCCCTTCTTCCAAATTGGAGCACCGACATGCTTACATCTTATAAAAATTAATCTTTTAAAACAGTAGAATTGAAGTTATCCATTTAAAAAATATTTTGTTTTCTGTGTAGTACTATTTAGTTATTAAACAACATCCAATAACCTTTTATATTTATAACTTATGACCAAAACTTTTGGCCACAACTATATAATATATTATCATCACTTAGATAACATCCCTCCAGCATCATAATGAAAGCTATGATTAATGTATTGAAAACATATAATAAAGCGAAAGCTATAATTAATATGACAAAACAGATTCTCTTGCAAATCCCTGATTTTTGAATGCTCAGAAGTGTAAAATATTTTCTTTTTAACTACAAATGGTTCCCAACTTACAGAAATCTGAGTTACACAAATCTGTGCTTACAGAAAAATATCCGTAAGCTAAAAATAAGTTTGGTTTTTTGGGGGGTATTTGCGTAATGGTCAGAGATACGTTTCCGACTTGTGCAAAAATCGACTTACGCAAGGCGTTCAGGAACAGAATGCTTGCATAAGTCGGTTAGTGTCTGTATAAACTTTTATGCTTAGCCTGTATGGGGGAAAACAATTATATGGGAATCTTAAGGAAATTTAATTCCGTCATTTGAATGTGGTAAGTATATAACTACTTTTGCCATTTAAAAAGAGAAATTAACCACACTTTTGAAACATTGATTATGGCACAAATTAAAATTTACCAATTTCCATGTTTGTAAATAATAGAGTAGTGCTTTTTATTGGATTAAGGTAAATAATAAACAATCAAAAAATCGCTGTTGAACGTTCTCAGTGAGCATATAAGTGTGAGTGAGAGAACAGTTCAGACTTTGTCTCCCATCTTCAGAAATGCAGGAATTCTGTTTTTCAGGCAGCTGCTGCTGGGACATTTTCCAAGATGGATGGTAGTTATTTTATATGTGTGTTTGCATGGGCACACACAAAAACCCTAGTCATTTAATTTTGATGTGAACTACAAAACCTAATTGAGACCATGTAAATATTAACAAAAAGGACAGGTTTGGGAGGGGAGGGGGTTGTTGGTTGGTTGATTTATTTGTTAAGGAAACTAAATACAAAATGCACTATTAAGGCTGTATGGTTAAAATGAAACTCAAGTAATGGAAAATTACAGTTACTACAATCTTAACATGTCTATGTCCCTAACCTCCTCTTATTTTGT
Source organism: Sternotherus odoratus (assembly GCA_032164245.1). NCBI lineage: Eukaryota > Metazoa > Chordata > Testudines > Kinosternidae > Sternotherus > Sternotherus odoratus. The sequence continues at coordinate 94,422,703 of JAVMKO010000003.1, forward strand.
ACAGTACATTTAACATGAAGAACTAAGAATAAGAAATGTACCATTGAATTTAATCAAGTTAATACTCTAGGAACTTTAGGCTAGATCCCTTTGTTATACTTTTGGATTCCAACAGACTCTATAGCTGATTTAACAAGCCATGTGAATGAAGATTCCTTGGCCTAGAGGAATCCCTGGCTGGCTGACCCAGAAGCTTCAGAGCCCAGATGAGTGGGTGTGTGTTGCTTCTATGATCCTCAGTTGACACGATGGCTCTTTGGAAGTCATTATCTTAGGGGTTCTCAAACTCTCTTTGCTGGGGTCCCATTTGAAAATATTTCACACTGCGATAACACCTGCAATCTCAACACCTCCTCCCCCTCCCCATGTCGCTCTTACTTCTGTGCTGCTGCTGGCGGTGGTGCTTCCTTCAGATCTGGATGCTTGGCCAGTGGCTTCTGCACTTGCAACCCCCCTACAATAGACTTGTGACCTCCTTTTGGGCCCTTGTGACTACCAGTTTGAGAAATGCTGCATGATAAGATCATCTCTCACTTGCATTTGGCAGAACTGACCCCCAGCCGTCACCGGGTTAGGAGCAATTTATTTCTTATCACCAGAGTTGTGCCAAGTGGATTTCAGCCAGAGCAAAGGAGTTGGGTCTATTAACAGTTGCATTTTTTTTTACTCTTTTGACACCGTAAATTGCATTAAAGACGTTTTTATATTTAGCCATCATTCTGCTGTTGAATAAATGTGAAGAGGGCTGTTATCAAGATTAATAAAAGGTGTTGTCTGTTCATGTGTTTCACTTTAAATTGTAAATATGTCTTACATGTATTTTCATTTCTCAGAAATGCTGTGAATTCCACTTCCTTGATGAGAAGTAATTTGAAACTATGCTGCAGATATTTGTTCGACAGTTCTTCTGCTCCTGTACAGAGTTGTCACCCATTACATTAGTCTTACTTTTATAAAAAATTAGAATTCACTGACACATTAAAACATTTTCTAAATGAGTGTTAGCTGCCAAATAATAAGATATATTTCTTTTTCATAGATGATTCCTCCAAGAGGTTGTGCATATGTCTGCATGGTTCATAGACAAGATGCATATCGTGCTCTTCAGAAACTTAGTTCTGGATCCTACAAAATTGGATCTAAAATTATTAAGGTAAGCCATATTTTGTTCAATAACATAGCCCAACTTAAAATACAGCAGAATATCTGTTATGATGGTTTAATTGTGTACTTTGAAAAATAATGAATTTTCTGTACTCTGAGTGATCAAGGTATACAATATAGAGTATGAGAAGGAGGCAAAATAATTTCTGTTTGTAAGAGAGAGAGAGTGGAAATGTTTCTTATGAAATGTGTATTTGGGCAGGAAGTGAGGAAGACTGTTTTTTTTAAAAAAAGATACTCCTGCTGTTTAGGGAATATTTGGGAAGTTTGAACATACAAAGTAATGGGAGTCAGGAGACCTGGGTTCTATTCCTGACTATGCAGAGTATTTAAACACAAACTTTACTTCAAGCTCGTATGTAGTCCCCACTACAGTGTGGACTGTGTGGTGAAAGTTAGGCATGTGCCTAATTGTTTGGCTTGTTTAAGGTGTCTGTCACTAGTTTACTCCAAGACCCTTGGTAAGTTTTTTCAGCTCTGTGGTGCCATTTCCCCATTGTAAATTAGAAATAATATTTAACACACTTCTTAAAGTTCATTAAAGAGCTAAAAGATCTTCCAAGTAGCTGCTACTATTAGATGCTGAGTTCTTACCCTATTGCTTGGTGCATACAGTAAATGTACAGTGGAGATCAATCCTGCACTGACAGGGAGGTGAAGTGGATAACTAATTCAGCAGCATCATCTGATTCGATTTTATTTTCAGATTGCTTGGGCTTTAAATAAAGGTGTGAAAACTGAGTACAAGCAATTTTGGGATGTGGATCTTGGGGTTTCATACATACCTTGGGAAAAAGTAAAATTGGATGATTTGGATGGTTTTGCTGAAGGAGGCATGATCGACCAGGAGACTGTAAATACAGGTATGGATACTTAAGTGTAACTTTTGTTAAGTAAAATTTTTGTTTATTGTCTTTATTCCTTAAATTAATTTTCAAAAGTTCAAAAGTGTACATGTTCTTTTTGCATGTATTAGCATTAGTTTCCTTTATACAGTTCAGATGGCACCAAGGTCTGAAATATGGAGTGCTTCATGTGTACAGTTCAGATGGCACTGAGGCTAGAAACTTGGAGTGCCTCTGTAGTGTATTTGAGTCAACATCTGAAGATAACATTGCAAGTCAACATGATTACGCTATGTGAACTTTCAGACCAATGGAGTTGAGCGAGACAATAAATATTAATATTTTTAAAAGTGGCTTCTGATTTTCTGTGTGCAAATATTAGCCCATGCAAAATCTGAGACCTGGTTGTGCTCCTTTTGAAAAGTCAAGTCTTTAGATTGTCGTATGTAAAAGTAAAATGATGGAAGAGACTGATCTGGATATTCCTTTGTTGTTTAAAACTTTCTATTGAGACTGTCATTATTATTAAGCTTCCTCTTTCCAACCTCCATAGATTGGTTTATAATGTGTTTTGTATCACAGGGCTTGTCCACATGGTTCCACAGTTCAGACCACGGGAGTGTGAATTGCACACTTCTCCCTTGTGTGCTTTTGGTTCATGTAATGTGAACTAGGTACCTTTTCGTTCACACCGGCACCATCCACATGGGAGTTGCAATTCACTCCCCATAGTCCAAATTGTAGGACTGTGCAGACATAGTTGTAGATATTGACAAGGAGTGTTTGAGTATATAAATGCCAGTTTTTTTAAACTCTGGCTGCAAAATTTAAATTTGAATCAATATTGAAAATTAAATCCAACACCTTGCATTTAGAATGCCAACTTCATTTTCCCTTCGGCTAGTTGAGGTGGTTTTTGTTGTTGTTAAGTACCCCATTTGACCATGTGTCAGATTAGTCACTCAGTAATGTAGACATATTGTAAGTATAAATGACAGTATTTAAGGGGCTGCTATGTTCTTTACATATCATGGATCATTTATAAATTGTGACAGTCAACTTGAATTTTTTAAATCGACATTTAAAAAAAATCAGTTTCTGATATAGCAACATTTAAATTGTATACCTAGAACTTTTGTTTTTCCTTCTCCATTCACTGTATACCAAAAAAAAAAAAAAGGTATGGGATTTTTGTGTTCTCCTGCTGATATTCGGCGGGCTTTCTGCCAAGAGAGGAACTCCGTGTCTATATTCCCCCCCATCCCCCAAGCTTCTTTCAGTTATGGTAAGCTAGGCTGTTACTTGTAACTTTCTAACCAAAATGTGTTGGTTTTTTTCCAAGTTGATGGTTTTTTAAAATGTGGAAATGGAAACAGAACATTTAAACTCATTTTCTACATAATGATATTTTTTTTTATTTAGAATGGGAAACCGTGAGAAGCTCAGAGGCTGTTAAAGAAAATATCCAAACTACTCAGAGTACAACTGTTGATAAGAATACAGCTGTTACAACACAGACAGAAGCTTATACTCAATCTGTGACTATGTTACAGGTTAGTATTGAGCATGTTTGTACTCCCAGTTTTCAGATGTTGTGTGGTTTTTAGAGAGAAATTTAATTTGTAGTTAGTATGGATACATTCAAATGCTAAGTTGGAATAAATAGCATAGATAAATCTTCCTTGTTCTATATTTTTCTATATTTATATTTTATTTGATCTTTAAAATAAGTAAACTAATGCTCTTATTCAGCAAAGCTCTTAAACTTCTGCTTGACTCTAAGATCATGCTTGTTCTGCTGAATCCAATCTTAAATGTTGGTGATGGAGCAAATGTTATAGAACTGAAATGGCAATCAATTGTATAAAAGAAGAAGATTGAAATGTATGAGCTACTAAAGTATCCTTTTACCTATTTATCTCATAGAACTGGAAAGACCTTGAAAGGACATCAAGTCCAGTCCCCTGCCTACACACTAGCAGACCAAGTACTGTCTCCTGACAAATTGTTTGCCCCAGATCCCTAAATGGCCCCCTCAGGGATTGAACTCACAACCCTGGGTTTAGCAGGCCAATGCTCAAATTACTGAGCTATCCCTCGCCCCTTTGTAGGAGTACCAGCACAGTGACTCCTTTTTGCCTGGGACCACTTCTCTTGGCTTTAGTTCTGTTTTACATTTGTTTCCCCCCTTTTTTTTTTCATATTAATCTGAGAATCTCTCTCTCTCTTTGCCCGTCAGCCCCCAGCCGGGGTATGGGCCACTAACTGGTGTTGGTGTTTCAGTAGCAGTTGGTTCCCTTACAGGGTGGAGTTGCTAGCCCCACGCCCATGTTAAGCCTACAGCACATGGTATTCCCAGGAGGTCTCCCATCCAAGTACTAGCCAGGCCCGACCCTGCTTAGCTTCCGAGATCAGACGGGATCAGGCGTGTTCAGGGTGGTTTAGCCGTACTAATCTGAGAATAAATGAGGGGTTTTTTCCCCTGCACTTCTGTGCAGCCTTAGTATTAATTATGGGCCTTGTTGAAAATTTTTGCTAAATGGAGTTTGGTATGGACAATCAAAACCTTAATGCAGTTTGAATTACTCTACTTCTAAAAAAAAGATTTTTCTCTGCTTCAGTAAACAGATGAATAAGGTTTTCTGTTTCTTTTTTTGAAAGCTGGAGGTACTCTATTATAACTTTTTTAGTCTTTCAGGTGTGTTCAATACCAAAGATGTTGGTCAAGAATTCATTGAAATGCTCACAATCAAAATTATTTAGTGATTAAATCATTTTTACTAAATTTTGCTTATGGTGACACCACTGAGGTAATTTTAAACCTGTTGCAGAATTTTTTCTTGCATTGATGCAAGATTGCTAATTTACATGGCTGCTCCTGAGAATTGAGCTTTTGGCATTAATAATTTTTTTAATGTTGAAGTGTTTATTGGGGGTGTCAGAATGAAGATTAACTTTTTTAATCAATTTCCCTACTCTAACGTTCCATTAACACAATTTGTATTTTGTCTTCCATTTTCTGTCACAAGAATTATGCTTAGTTGCTTATTTCAATCATCTTGTGCCGTATTGTATTCTATTGTATTTCTAATATATTTCTGCCTTCCTTATTATTGTTTTATATTTCCCATCGACTCAAAAGGCAGGTATACTGTTAATACTTGAGCGCACTCTTGCTGTTTTGAGGTAATTATATTCTGAACTAATAAGTTCAGGTCAGAGAGACAAGTTTTTTCTTCAAGTAGTGTTCCTATGGATGCTTCATTCTAGATGCGCTTGCACCCCATGTGCCTCAGATCAGAGATTTTAGGTAGCCATGTCTTTTCTACCTGAGCATATAACCCCCTGCAGCCTCATGCGGTGTACCGAGATTATATAGCTGTAGTTCATTCTCAACTGCCTCAGCCTGCATTGAAGTCTCAGCAGCATCCAAATAGAGCTTACCTCAACTATATTTTCCTCTTGTCCTTATTAGTTAGTTTTGGTTCTTAGAGTTTCCTTTGTGTGAGTTAGCTTTAGTAATTTTACAGATTTCAAACAAATAACAATCTTAAAAACAAACAAACAAACAAAAAAAAAAAACCTTGACGTTATAGGATTTAGGATAAGGACTGTTATCCCTTTACCTATTTTTCTTTGTTTCTCCCCCTCAGGGGAATTTAAACTCAGGGAGGTTGTGCTCAGTTCTCCCAGGTCTCTCTGGATGCTGATTTTCAGGTTTTGAGAGGGAAGTTGAAAATACAGTTGAGGACCTTCCTTTTGATGGACCAAAGTTGTTTGTGGAAAAAAACAATCAATCTCTGCATGCCTTAAAGATGCTAAAGCTACCTTGCATTATCTGGGAATTTATGCCCCTGCACGAGAAAGAAAGTTCAGTAAGTCCCAGACAGCACAGAGATCTCGTACCATCTAGTTTCCCACCTCCCAGAGATATTACAAAACCCAGAATAAGAGACAACAGTTTCTGAAAAAGAGACAAGCTACTTCTCAGGCATTGATCTCACAACCCATAACTTCAAAATATCAGTTTTGATGGGCTGATCAAGGCGCTGAGTTATCATCTCCACTCTTACAGATGCAACAGTATGCATGTCTCCCTCACTTCAGCAATCGCCTTTCTCATTTCCATCAGAATTGGGAACATACCACTATGGTATGGGTGTTGCAGATCATGTCTCCGTCCACTTTACCTCCCTCCCCCTGACCCTCGTCCCCCTTCAGTAATCCCTCTCATGAGCACCTTTTGCAACAAGAAATCTACTGTCTTCTGAATCTGGGTGCTATAGCAGGGGTCTGCAAACTTTTTTTTCCCCGTGCCCCCTTTCTGCGGAGGTAAAAGTCTGGCGGCCCCCGGGGCAGGTATGTCCGCCGAAATGCCACCACAAAAACCGGAAGCTGCTGCTGGCGGCGGCATTTCAGTGGTACCAAAATAGCCCACCTGGGAGTTCGGCAGTCTCCCGGGCGGGCTCGGCAGCAGCACCGGGGACTCGTGCACCCCCTGGGGTGGACTCGCGCACCCCAGTTTGAAGACCACTGTTTGAAGACCATGCAAAACAGGGATGGGATTTTATTCCAGGCATTTCCTGAAGTCCAAAAAAAGAACAGCAGTTGGAGACCTATTCTAGACCTAAGTTTACTCAACAAATTCATAAAGATTCAGAGGTTCAAAATGGTGACTCTTACACCACTAATTCCATCATTGGACCAAGGGGATTGGTTCTATGTCCTCGACTTTCAAGACTTTACTTCAAGACTATAGCAATCCTCTCCTTCCACAGAAGGCTCTTGTACCTCACTCTGTGTCAAGATATTTTCAATACACAATGCTTCTGTTGAGTCTCTTGTCTATGCTCAGAGTGTTCTCAAAAGTTTTTTGTCATAGCAGCTCATTTTCGCAGACAAAAAACTCTTAATTTTTCCCATACCTCAACAGTTGAGACTACACACGTGCTGCCTCCTGGGGTGGCTCAGAACTGTTTATTTGCCAAGCAAACACAGTTAAAGAAAACTATTCTCCAGCCTCCAGTAGTTTGGGAAAAAACAGCAAACCCTGCCATCTGGGGTCCTGGACACTGGGCCGAGGCTTCGCAGCAGCCTCCAGAAGTGGCCCTTTGGCCCCAGCTAGGGGCAATGAGGGGTGCAGTCATGGACAAGAGCGGGTGCAGCTCAGCACACCCACCTTAAAAATTGTTCCAGCCCCATCATACTGGGATATTTTTATGTCCTGATTTGCTGCTTACATCACCATCACACCACCTGGAACAGCGCACTGCGTTTGACGTTGAGATCAGAATGTACATGCAAGAACTGGAATCAGAATTTTCTGACAGATTTCAAGATTTCTATCCATTTGGCCCAATGCTGTCTTTTCTAATTAAACCTGAAAAGTTCAATGAAAGCAACTTGGATTTGTCTATATTTCTGTGGATGGGTGTTGAAGATTTTTGAAATCCAGCTCATTCAGTGAAAGAGCTCAGAATTGTGAGCATCAAAGTTTGGAGATCTGTGGAGTGCACTTGAAACTACTGAGAGAGATTATGGGGCCTGTATTCTGATCTGCTGGCCATTCCTGCCAGTGAAATTTAACTGTTTGAAGAAAACAGAAAGCTTTTGCAATGCTTTCAGCATTTAGGACAGGTATTTTCACACATGAATTCTGTCTTCTTTCCCTCTTGAAGCCGGTTAACAACTGATCACTCAGAAGCCTGTATGCAGCTTAAAGTATCTAAATACATACCAGACACTGGAAAACTCAGCAAGGAAAAGCAAGGGCAAGGATCACACTAAACCACGGGTGGGCAAACTTTGGCCAGGAAGGGAAGGCAGTATCCCCACCTGCCCCCCTCAGAATCCCCAACCCATCCAACCCCCCCGCTCCTTGTCCCCTGACCACGCCCTCCCAAGACCCCCACCCCTAACCATCCCCCTCCCGGAACCTCACCCCCTACCCAACCACCCCTGCTTCCTGTCCCCTGACTGCCCCTGGGACTCCCTACCCCTTATCCAACCTCCCTGGCCTCCTTACCATGCTGCCCAAGCAGCGTGTCTGGGGGCTTTGTGGCCTGCCAGAGCTCACAGCCCCGCCTGCTTATCATGTCGCTACAAATGGCAGGGACTCAAGCCCCGCCAGAGCCATGAAGCTGCAGCACTGTCCAGGGCCGCTCCTGGATGCGGCGTGCTGAGGCTTCGGAGGGGGGGGGGGGAGGAGGAGGGACAGCAGGGCCGGGGCCAGGGGGTGTCTCCCCGGCCAGAAGCTCAAGCGGGTAGGGCAGGATGGGGTGACCACAGGCCATAGTTTGCCCACTCCTGCACTAAACTAATAAGATCTGCCTTTTAATTTAATTATAAATTAAGCTTTATAAACCTTTTTAAAACCTTATTTATTTTACCGTATTTTTCGCCCTATAAGACGCACTTTTTCTTCCCCAAAACGGGGGGGGGGGAAAGTTGGTGCGTCTTATAGGGCGAATGTGCGCCCCCGGTTCCCCCCTCCCCGCCGCGGGCGGGCTGCCGGGAGCGCCCCGGTTCCCCCCTCCCCGCCGCGGGCGGGCTGCCGGGAGCGCTCCCGGCAGCCCTCCCGCGGCGGGGAGGGGGGAACCGGGACGCTCCCGGCAGCCCGCCCGCGCGGCGGGGACGGAAGAGCGAGGCGCTTTTTTTTTTTTTTTTTTTTTGGTCCGGCTTTTTTATTAAAAAACGAGGGGGCGTCTTATAGGCCGGAGCGTCCTATAGGACGAAAAATACGGTACATATAATAATTGTTATATATTATAGATTTATAGAAAGAGACTGTCTAATAACATTAAAAGGTATTATTGGCACACAAAACCTTAAATTAGAGTGAATAAATGAAGACTCGACACAGCACTTCTGAAAAGTTACCAACCCCTACTCTAGATGGATATCTGTCTGGCAGCATTACCTACTGCTATCAGTCTCATGATGTTCAGCGTCCCTGTAGAGTACCAATTTACTCCCATGAAATCTTCTTTACTTCAGTAGGCTTTAAGAATGTTCTCCTCATGGAAATATGTAGAGCCGTGATTTGGGAGCATATTCATACATTTTCTGAACGCTATGCAGTCACTCATACTTCAGCTTCTGATGCTATACTTGGGTCTACTGTTTTATCTTCTTAGACTTTTCTCACCACCCCCACCCTTCTGTAGAGGTTACTACTCAATAGTCACCTAGAGTGGAGCACGTATAGGGACACTACTCACAGAAGAAGAGGGTACTCACCCGGTGTAGTAACTCTGTGGTTCTTCAACATGTGTTCCCCTATGGGTGCGCCACTATCCACTACTTCTCTGCCTGAGTTCTTTACGGCATTCTCTGTGGTAGAGAAGGATCTGAAGGCGGTTCACCCATGTATTCTATATAGCCTCAGTGCAGGTCATGAGTCTGTGGATAGCTCATGAACGGGGCAAATGGACACTGCTACCTAAAATCTCTGATCTGAGGCACATTGATTGCAAGTGCGCTTAGAGTGGATCACCCATAGGGACACAAATCTTGAAGAAGCACAGTACCTGAACAGGATGAGTAACCTCTTTATTAGCCCCCTAAATCATGTTCTTTTTTGAAGTGCTGTCAGGTTATCATTATTCTACTGAAATATTTAAATACTTAAATTTTTAACTGAAAAGTGATGGGGTTATAAAACAAAAACCAAAATAGGCTTTCAGTTGCTGAAAGACACAGTGTTGGGGGGGGGGGAGGGGGAGGGAATGAAACCCCTTTTAAATACTTCCTTCTCTGCACAACCTATCAACTATTCTTTCTTTTCTTCTTTCTCTCTGTCCTTTCCCCAGTCTTCCTTTCCTGCAAGTTGTCAAAGCTCTAGTTTCTGAATTAAGTACAATATGTAAATATGTATTTTTATACTGTTTCTTTAAAACAGAATAAGAAAGGATACGATGGCATTCTCCCAGTGTGTGTTAATCACATGTCTAAGCTATTCTTGCTGACCTGCAATGAGGCATTGTGGCTAAGTATTAATTTTAGGGCCAAATTCTGCATTCAGTTATGTTTTCCAGGTTCTATCAATGTAATTTCGATAGAATTTAGCCATAAAGAATCTTTTGCAGATAGTGTTAGATTAAACCAGTTAGGTTAACTTTCAGTTCCTGAGCTGAATTTGCAGTGATAGCAGTTAGGAAAACAATTGTACTTGTAAATGGGACAAATATGATATGAAAATCAAAACACAATAAACTTTAGTGCTATTATGCTATTTTAGTCACCTTTCAGAGGAAAATTGCCTTCATCCAATCTTTATCTGGCAACTTCTATAATACAGTTTAGTTTTTGATATTAAATTCTGTAGGATATTAGAGAAATATAAAATTTAAATTTAAGATTTTAGCTAAAACACAAATAATGCCTTACTGTGAATAATTATTTTCTGTTTTAAATTTATAAAATCCTCCATTTTTTTATTTACCTGCAGAATTTCCAGGGTAGTACCCCAAAGTGCCATGTAATTCATCATGCTTGTCACAGCATAAGTAGAACCTTGATTATAACTACTGCTTTCAGTTAACAAGAATTGCAATCAAATCACTCTATTCCTTTTTCAAAGTAATTGAATAATGTAAAAGTTTAAGTTTTTGTTTTGTTTTTTTCCTTCCCACCAAAAAAAGATTCCAGTAGCTCCTGCGGTGCCTGCTGTTAGTTTAGTTCCACCAGCATTTCCTGTCACAATGTCTGTCCCACCTCCTGGCTACAGTTCCATTCCACCTCCACCCTTCTTGCGGGCAAGTTTCAACCCTTCACAACCACCTCCTGGTAAGTTACCATTTTAATGGATTGTATAAGAAGCATATCCATGCTAACTGAGTATTTTAAACATATGTTCTGTGCTAGGATTATTTCTGACTCAAAGATTCAGGACAGAAATCTTCACATTCTCAATCTAGTTTTAAAAATCAAACTCTTTATTTTGTTGTTTCATTTTACCATTTTTATTCAACTGGAAAATTTGACTGTTAGGTGACACTTTAATTCTTCCTTTGAGAAAGTATTGCTGGTATAAATGATTACCGTATATACTCGAGTATAAGCCGAGTTTTTCAGCCCACTTTTTGGGCTGAAAAAAGCCGCCTCGGCTTATACTCGAGTCACCCCGGTAACTCCCCTCCCCGCCGGACAAAAAAAAAAAAAAAAAAAAAAAGCGCCTGGCTCTCCCGTCCCCGCCGCGCGGGCGGGCTGCCGGGAGCGTCCCGGTTCCCCCCTCCCCGCCGCGGGCGGGCTGCCGGGAGCCCCGTTCGCAGGGCCCCGCCGACTCACCGACCTCGCGGCAGCAGCGCCATGACGGCCAGGCGGGAGCTAGCGGCGGCGGAGGCTCGCGGCCCCGGCTCTGCCCTCCCGGCGCCCGCCGCCGTCGTCCCCCGGCTCGGAGCGGCACTGCGGCTGCTGCTGCTCGCGCTGGTCGCGCACACGACCCGGGCCGAGCAGGAAGGTGAGAGGCGCCCCCGACCCCCCCCCTCCTGGTGCCCGGGCTCCGCTGGTACCGTTTGGGGCCGTAGAGCGGGGCCCCGATCCGGCAGCCTGCGCCGGGCCCAGGCTGGGGAGGCTCCCCCGGGGCGGGGCGGTTGCTCGGGGGATGGCTGGGACCCTCCCGGCGGGGAGGGGGGAACCGGGACGCTCCCGGCAGCCCGCCCGCGCGGCGGGGACGGGAGAGCGAGGGTTTTTTTTTTTTTTTTTTTGTCCGGCGGGGAGGGGAGAAACCGGGGCGCACATTTTTTTTTTGGTCCGGCGGGGAAGGGGGAACTCGGCAGGGGGGAACCTCGGCAGCCCGCCCGCGGCGGGGAAGGGGGAACTCGGCAGGGGGGAACCTCGGCAGGGGGAACTCGGCTTATATTCGAGTCAATCACTTTTCCAGCTTTTTGCAGTAAAATTAGGTGCATCGGCTTATATTCGGGTCGACCTATACTCGAGTATATACGGTACTTAACGAGGTACATACACATCCTCTGTGTTAAAGCTGGAGCTCTCTGGAAAGCAGTAACCATTGCTGATTCTCTTTCTACACCACCAATACTTGCTAGTTTGCAGTGGGACATTCTTCTCCTGATTAGTGCAGATTAGTGAGGTTTTACTGTTTTTATTACTGCAGTTTTATTAGAGTTGGCCATATTATTAAATTATTTTTGATTGTTCATATAGGTTTTATGCCTCCCCCGGTTCCACCAGTCCCACCACCTGTTGTTCCACCACCTGTTGTTCCACAAGTAGTCCCAACATGTGAGTTGGCTTGTCTTTTTTTTTTAAAGAATACTAATTTTGTGTTAATGAAAGTCTAGCTGTTTCATGTACTAATTCTTACTCCAGGTGGATTGATGTAAATCAGCAAGCAGGAAACTTTGATTTAAATAATCAATTTTAATCTTGTTTTGCATTTGTACTTTTTAGTTACTTTCTTAAAGAAAAGTCGATTCTCATTGATAACCATTAAAACATGTTGATTTGCAACTAAATATAGCCTTTACATTAAAATTAGTACAAAATGTAATGTTTGTTAACCAGGAGGATGCACTAGATCAATACACATTTATTTAAGCAGTTATTTTCATTTATTTAGATTCTTAATCTTTATATTTTTTATGTTTGAAAACGGTGACTGATGCATTTCTTACTCACTAAATTAATTTTTTACTTGTGATTTCTGTCATGCTCTATTTGGAAATGCAAATTCAATTAAAAATCTACAAAACCAATATTTTAAAATGATTTTTTTTATTAAATAAAGTCACCTAAAATTTGCTGGGTACATAAGAAAAAAAAGTTTATCACAAAATATGTCAGAACATGTTTTCCATTTAAAATGAGCTGATTTATTAAACAAAGTATTAACTCTAGTTAGTGAATTGAATTGAATCAGTTGTTTCTGGTCACCATTGTACTTCAGAATGATAGAGCAAGTAGATCTCATCCTCTCACACCTAGTTTTTATTTATAGATTGGAAGAAGAAAACAAGCTTTCCAGCATTTTCAACTCCCAGGTGGTTTCTTAAGTTTGAATGAACTAGTCATTGAATTGAACTAGTGGAATAAACTGAAATGAAGAAAATATTCTCTCTGCATCTGCAGAGGAGGATACTGCCATCAAAAGCTGGTGTAGCACTTCAGCAAACTGTGGTTCCAGGTGCCCAGCCAATAGTAACTTCCCATAAATTCAGTGGTTCAACTTTCTTTAACTTTCAGCAGCAGACATGCACTGTTCAGTACTATTGTTTTTAATTTACTTTAATGATTTTAATAGCAAATGGTAAGTTTAGGCCTCAACATAGATTGTCATGATTTCAAATGCAATTTTAAATAGGTTTGGTTTTTTTTAAAAAAAAAACAAAACAACCCTGTATTTATGTCAAAAAAATCGAATTTTTAAATTTTAAAATAAAAATAATTGTTTTTTTATCTACCCTGTTCTTAATTAACGAATAATATGCAAATTATGGTACATATCGTGTTCTATGGGGTATTCATATGCTTTTTTCACCAATGTGTATTGAGAACAAGTTTATAGTGTATAGTTTAATTGGTCTAATAATATTCACTAACAGTATATTTAATATTTTCCCAGGAGTCATTGAAGAAATTACTTGAAAATTAATGATTTATTATTCATACAGACATTGTTTAGTCGGGAGTTGTATAGGTGATCAAGTAATATTCATTAAGCAAATTATTTCTGTATTTTTCTTTGTTATTGAATTTATTATTTATGATTTATTATTTTCATTATTCAATCTTTTCAAGTTGGCTACATTCAATTGTTCAAATATTAAAGCCTGTTAAACCAGTGTTGTTTGCTTCTGTATTTATTCATAATCCACTACATAAGAGTGAAGCATTGGGAAGCCTATATTAAGGATTATAAATGTTTTTTGAAAACAAAACTAAGTGAACAATATTATTATTTTTGATGACCATATTTGTTTATATGCACTAACAATAAATCTTCTGCCAAACTAAAGTGGCAAAAAATACTGAGATGTGTTTTTCGTTTTGTGTTTTGTCGTCTACAGCTCTAGTGCAGCCTCCTCTGTCCATTACACAAGAGACAATGAAAGATGTTCCTTTTGGTAACCTTGTTTTACCAGTTGGCACCGTTTCTAGCAGTCTAGCCACTCCAACATTATCAGCAGGAAGTGTTTTTAACCCTCTTCCAAGCAACAAACCAGAGTCAGAAGAAAAAGGATCCCATCTTGCAGATGTTCAGATTTCTTCCAGTGAAAACAACAGATCTGGTAAGAAATGTCTGTACCCTACATATTTTGCCACATATAAATTGCTTTTATAAATGCAAGTTTTTAAGATAACCCATGTGTATTGTGTTAACTCATCCTAATGTAAGATGTTTTGGGTTAAATATGGTCTTGGATTTGGGATTTAATCTGTGACAAAGTGTGCTTATAATGAGCTCTTTTAGCATCTCTTGATCACTGTTTTCCAGTAAGTAATGTCCTCCATGGACAAGAAATTTCTCTCACACATCTGTTTGCATATAGGCTAGAGAAGTAAAGCTGGGCCGGGGATGTAGTTAGGAGTATTTGAAAATAAATCCTTTAAATTTTACTGAAAATGGAATGGGACAGGAACTGGTAGTTAAGTTTAGTACGTGGTTTTAAGCATTCATTCAAACATGTTCATGTTTTTCTTGTGTAGACTTGGAGAGCATATAGTTTTCCCTGCCCCTTAAAAGCTTCTGCTCAATCTTTACTTTGTAAAGACATCGGTTTCTGTGACTTAATGCCTAGTCATCACCATTGTGACTAAAAAGTCTGTGTTCATAACGCAAAACTATTACAAATATTTAAACAAATAGATGTTCCAACTATGTATATATTAACTGAAATAATGGATTAAAATATTTGTATTGTAAACTGTTTAGTGTTATGTTGACTTTTTCAGTCTACTAAATATTCTTATTGTATTTCAGTTCAAAATGATGTCTCAAGCAGCTCTGGACTTGCGGGAGGAGTGCAGCCACCCGGTGTCTCAAGCAGCTCCGGACGTGCGGGAGGAGTGCAGCCACCTGGTGTCTCAAGTAGCTCCGGACGTGCGGGAGGAGTGCAGCCACCTGGTGTCTCAAGCAGTTCTGCTCTTGCAGGAGGAGTGCAGCCACCCAGTGTCTCAAGCAGCTCCGCTCTTGCGGGAGGAGTGCACCCACCCGGTGTCTCAAGCAGCTCTGCACTTGCAGGAGGAGTGCAGCCACCTGGTGTCTCAAGCAGCTCTGGACTTTTGGCGGGAGTGCCGCCACCAAACGTCTCCAGCAGCTGTGGACTTTTGGCGGGAGTGCCGCCACCGAACGTCTCAAGCAGTTCTGGACTTTTGGCGGGAGTGCCGCCACCGAATGTCTCAAGTAGCTCTGGACTTATGGTGGGAGTGCCGCCACCGAACGTCTCAAGCAGCTCTGGACTTTTGGCGGGAGTGCCGCCACCGAACGTCTCAAGCAGCTCTGGACTTTTGGCAGGAGTGCCACCACCCAATGTCTCAAGCAGCTCTGGGCTTCTAATAGTGCCACCACCCAATGTCTCGAGTAGTTCTGGACTTCTGGGGATGCAGCATCCAGCAGGGGTTCAAAACATACCCCATTTAAATATTAGTAGTCAAAGGATGCCTGGAATGCCTCTCTTAGATCTCCGTCCAGGACTAATACCACAGGCACCTGGGCCAAGATTTCCATTAATACAGCCTGGAATGCCACCACAGCGTATCCCTCCTCCAACAATCCTTGACCCATCCCTTCATCCACCACCTCGAGGTCCTTTTCCTCCTCCAGGAGATCTTTTTAACCAAACAGAGAGACATTTTGGAACACCTGGAAGACAAAATGTTGATAGCATTTCTAATCCAGAAAAAAGATTACAACTTGGAGGTGATAGCATTCAACAGGAAGGAGACCGAGACTATCGCTTTCCACCAGTGGAAAACAGAGACACTCTTAATAGGCCATCCCCAGTCGATGTCAGGGATTCTATTGGACGGCCACCAGTAGATCCAAGAGAGGGTCTAGGAAGACCTCCAATAGATGGAAGAGAACATTTTGCAAGACCACATATAGATATGAGAGAGAATTTTGGAAGACCAGGTGTGGATAATATTGGTCGAAGAGAGCATTTTGGTTTCAATTCAGAAAAGCATTGGGGACAGAGAGGAGATTATGATGAAAGAGAACACAATGTTTTCCCTATCTATGGTGGTCCTAAAAGCTTCCATGAAGATAGAGAGAGGTTTCGGCACGTAAATTACAGATTTGATACTAGAAGTGGTCCCAACTGGAACAGGGGATTTGAACAAGATGCTCACAGAGATTTTGATGACCGCAGAAGACCTTGGGAAAGACAGAGGGATAGGGATGACAGAGATTTTAATTTTTGCAGAGAAATAAATGGAAACAGATTTGGAAGAGACAGAATGCAGAACAACTGGATCCCTCCTCCACATCCAAGGGTTTTTGAATATTTTGAAGGGGCCACTTCACAGCGCAAAGCTGATAATATACCCCAGGTAAATGGCGAAAATACAGAGACAGAAAGTCAGCCACCAAATGTGCAAGTGCAGAATGATCCAGAACTTTATGAAAAACTTGCATCTTCAAGTGAGATAAACAAAGAGAAGAGTGACACAGAAGCTGATATAGAAAGTGAACCAGTGGTAGAAAGCACAGAAACTGAGGGGACATAATCATCACTCAGTAGGTAAAAGATACCTTTTGTAAAGTTGTCATCTCTCTGTAATAGATAAATGGCTGACTGGACCTTAGCAGTTCACTTTTGTCTGCCAGAATTAAGTTAATCTGATGTTGATGTTCATCTTTCACTTAATAACTGTACAACTGACTTGTATAGAACACTGTTCTTAATTTGAACATGGTAGGTAAACATTTTTTTTATTTCTCTGATAAAATACATACTTGCCCCCAGTTGCTTTTAATGTCACAATGATAAATAACAGCTTGTCAAACAAAGACTTCCTATGGAAGAAAATGGAATTTTTTTAGATACTACCATTAGGTTGGCTGTGGAAATTGTTATACTTGAAAGCAGGTGCTGGTGTATCTTGTCCATGTTTTTAGGCTGCTGCAGAATTTTAAACATAGACAAAGCTGTGCTATTTTATGTTCCTGAAATTTGACACACACACCAAAAAAAAAATAAAAAAAAAAAAATGAAAGAAAAAGAAATAGCCCTTGTCATTTAAGGAGAATAATACAGAGATGGAAAGTGATTTTGTAAAATCCACACTGTAGTCTCTGTTTTCTCTAAAGTAAGTGTCTGTGATTTGTTCCTCGTACTGCAGTGGGTTAAAAAAAATGATAAAAGTACATTTTAATGTTGGGTGCATTTTGTTTTTAGATGCCAATAAAGCATATTTGTTTGATAACAGTGTTCTAGGTATTGTATTTTTTTTTTAAAAAAAACCTACAAGCTATGAAAACCTGGATCAGCTTTGGTATATGCTTTAGCCAGTTGTTGCAAAAGGTTTATATTACTCTTGTAAGACCAGTGCAACAATTATATGTGCTAAAAAGAAGCAATATGCTTTAATATTCAAAATCATGCAGTCACATTAGTTTATGTATATAACATGTATGTAAATATTTGTGTAAACTGTAAATAGATATCATTATTTCTGTGTGTGCCTGTGTGTACGCACAGAATACTGAAGACAGGTTAATAAAACTGAAATGAAATTAGGTTATAAAAATAAGTCTTTCACCTTCTTCAGGTAGCAAGATATTTAGAGACGTTAATTTGATTAAATACATCAAATTTACATTTATTTACTCACTCATAGTTAAGTACTGTTCTTATTACTTTTAGAAGGTGGAATGAACATGATATACTGTAAAGATATACAGTAGGATTTTAGCTTACTTTTTTAAAAAAATGTAGATATGCATGAAGCCAAAATTGAAGCAAATGTTTACCTTGTTTTATTTTGTACTATATTTGGTGTCCTGGATAGATAGTGGTAGCATTAAAGTACTTTGTGGTTATTTGTTTGCAGTGAATCTCTGAAGTCCAGAATTGTTGCATGAAAAGTATAAAGCTGGTGGTTTTTCGTTTTTCTTCTTTTTTAAAAAAAAAATCTACATGTGAATAGAAATGTGAGCTTTGTGCTTCGGAGGCTTAATACCGAAATAGAACTTCCGAGTAAAATGTTGAGATGAATTGTCCTTTTAAGTAATTCAGTTGCACTACTGTCTTCTGTTTCACCTTTTTTTGCTGCTTGCATATCTTTTTTTTCTTTTTAACCAGAGATGGAAGATTTGGTGATATAGTAATGGAAGATTTTCAGTGTGTCCCACTTGCAGTACATTTATTCCCTTCCCCTTCCAAAAAATCTGTTGTTAAAGTTCGCTGAGTCCAAAAGCATCCTCTAAGTTTTGAGAGAGAATTTTCTCTCTCAGTAAATTCTGAGAGTCGATAAAATGATATTTTCTTCTGTAGAATGGGAAATATTTAATTCAGAGAAATCTGAATTGACCGTTACCGATAAATTAGTATTCTTTAATAGTAATTTGTATTGTGTTAAAAAATTTCCCAAAGGATATGAAGTGTGAGGATGTCACTTGGGAGTTCAGCTATAGTGCATAAGGATACATCTGGACTTAAAGAGAAGTTATATGTGATCCTTTTTTGTGGCGTCCTGGTTCTGTTTCTCAATAGGATTTTTATTTTAAAAGCCACCAAAATTGCTTTCGTAAATGAAAATATAGCTTTTAAAAGCTTGGATATGAATGATTTTGCACCTACAGTGCAAGTGGTAATAATATTTAGTACTAGGAAGCAGTGAGATTCAGGTGCATTAAATAAGCAATAGCACGTAACAGGACCATGCTGATGTACTGGATTCCGGACGGGTTTTACAACGTTTAGGGAAAAAATACCTACAGATGCAGACTCTGCAGGTCAAGGAACTTGATCAGTGTTGTGCTTCTCATCCTGCCAATAATTTGCTAATCAGGTGTGCATGACTTAGGATGACTGAACATAAAACAGCTGTATAGTATTTGTTAGTTACTCCTTTCCTTTCTTTTCAGTTTGATAGCATTTTGACATTTTTAAGTCAATAGTTGTACATGAAAAAGCTTATTCTCATTGATTTTCCAAATGTTCATAACAAAAGGCAAATATTTCCAATAGCTTTGCTTTCACCATTGTGTCTTACACAATGAAACAAAAAACAAGATAGAATTTTCATTGTCTTTTCTTAAATTGAGATTTGCAGTATGTTCATTGTTTGTAATAGGATAGTGCAGGAAAATCATAACATAGTGAGAGAGATTAAATAATTCAGTTGGCAGTGCTGTAAGCCAGATCACATTGCTATTTCCTTGTGCATGTTTGTTGGGTCAGGAAAAACGTTTTGACTCTGCAATGTATATTCATTAGATGAAGAGCATAACTGTTTAATATTTTAATCTGTTCTGTAAATGTCTTAAATTTTAATAAATTGGCTACTGTACTTAGTGTAGCTGTACACTGTACTATTACAGTTTCCAACAGCTATTTGATTCTTGTATAGAATAAAAATTTATTGTACAGAAAAGTAATGTTTAGCTGCATCATGTTTCCAGCTAGAACTTTTTTTTTTCAGACCATCTAATTTTATTAGTGCCCAAGCATAGAAAAATAGCCCCAAGAGAAAAGCATTCAGAAACAGGGAAAGGGCCTGAATCACATATTTATTAGCAATTAAAGATAGCGAGTTGTAGCTGTTTAATCTTGTCACTGAAGAATTTTAAGTCTTTGAATGTTCTCAAGAAAAATTATCCTCTAAGAAGAAAATATTCTATCCTTTTAAGCTGTTTTTGACAGTGAAGATATTTGCCACATTCCAACAATTAAAGAACCTGATGCACACGTCATTTTTATTTGCATAAATAACACAGAAATGTGCATGTTTTATAGTTTGAAAAAAATGTTAGACGGTTTTAACAAACAGGAAAGATTATAATTTACATATACACTTGAAAACATTACTTTCATCAGGTCAGACAGACAAAGTGTTACCTTTTTGGACAGTCTGTGTCCCTCCATCCTGCATTGTGATCTGTGTGAGCAGACTGCTGTGCCCATGTCAGTCACAGTGTAGGATCGTGGCCTTTATTTGTTATGTTGAGGTCATGTCTATACTGAGTCTGTTTTTTGCAAGCCTTAACATGCAGTTATTTTAAGCTTTTATATGTGTGGTGGGACATCATTAGACAAATTAAATGTATAAGACCATATTCTGATATCCTTTAGTAAATCTGCAAAAAAACCACCTATTAATTCAAATGGTTATGTTCGTGAAGTCAGGTATTATTCAGTATGAGTATTGGTTCCATAATTTAGTATATAATGCACAGAGTATCTTTAAAAGATTTTGAGATAGCCTATAGAAGAAATGCAACATAAGGCTTCTGATAGACTTTGCAGTAAATTGATCTATCCCCTTAAATGATCAAATTTGAAAGTATATGGAGGTCCCAAATGTCTGAAAAGATTTTAATTCATTTTCTGGATTCTGATTCCACTGGGCCTCATATATTTCACTCACTTTATCTTTTAGAGCTGCAAAAATTAGATTCCAAATTTCCTGTATTTGCATTTTCATTAACATATTTAGAAATAACAAATAGCAATAGTAACCTTTTTCCCTGCTATAATAATTAAAGCTGGAATTGAATGTATTTCACTTAGTAAACCTGATCAGTTTCTAAAGTGAGGCAATGTGCATCATTAGATTTTTTAAAAATAGATAATAATGGGCAAGGATTTTTGCTTTCCTGGTTAAAATTGTCATAGTTGATTCAGTTGTGCATCAGTTGCTATTTTCAAACACATACAGGGAGTTCTCTGGACTTATGCAAATAGGAAGATACCAAAATATAATCTATTTCTTGCATGCTAATTATTTTCAGACTTGTGTTAAGCAAACCATTATTAAAGAGTGACACACCTGCCTTTATGACCTTTCTGTTTTTAAATCAATCACTTGATGATTCAATATCTGTGACATTCTTTTTAAAATTTTTTTGCTTTGCTTTAAAATATGAAAATGTTTAACCAAAGAGGAGAGAAAATACCTGGTTGACAGAATTGTCTTAATCATAACCCATTTGCTCCCGTCTAAAGGGAAAAAGGATGTTTGATCCAGAAGGTGTTCATTTTTTATAGGTTTAGCTATATTCTCTACAAATTATGCAGTGCTTTTGACACTTGATAACAGATTGTTTTGTTCATTTTAAAGTTTAGATGTGAAATTTTGCAGTGAAGAAAATGTCAAGTAGAGCTTCCATAAAGTTGAAGAAAACTCGTAACATCTTTTTAAACAACTGACCTTCAATAAAATAGAATCTGCTTTGAATTGGGTTTTTAGGTGGTGATGTGCTGACTTGTTCAGGTTTTTTAAAGTAGTTATTTTGAGGTCACGAGAGTATAAAATTTGATTTGCCTTAAAATTGTACCCTTTTGTACTCTACACACACAAGTTGGCATGGTGAAGAAAAGTAACTAAGCTGAAAATCCCACTCTTACCATCTCTTAGAGGCAATAGTGTCAAAGATTAGACGGGGAGGTTTGATTTATTCACTAGTTAAACAGATGTTAATTTGTTATGCAACGTAAGGTTTCTTCAGTTTACTTTTAAAGTAGTTAAAATACTTGATTTTTATAATGTCAGTTATATCTGTTGTCATTGGTTTGTTAACTTTCCAACTCTTTTTTCATTTATACTTTAAAAAAAAAAATCCTATTCTTGTACTTCGTTATATAGGAAGAAATTTGTAGATAATCTCAGTTAAACACTTCTTTTCTACTTGTTTTTCTGTTAATATTGCTTTTTTCTTCTATACATATTTTTTCCTGTATCTCTGTCTACAGCATAACACATATAACGGGGGTTAACACTACTATATATCTGATGTTTTACCAGTTTTTCCAGTGAACTCTGAAAAATTTGCCACATGCTGCTACTCAGAGGATTTTAACCTTTTTATGAAAATAGAGCAAGTCACACAGGTGCAAGATTGCCTAATCGGGATGCAGTACATCTGTGCATTGGTGTTGCAACCGTGTAGTTATATTGATGTAACTACACCAGTGCTAAGATTTCTAATATGGACAAGTCCTTAACCTGGTGAAGGGGTGTTGGCGAAAACAGATTTATTAATTCAGGCTGGGTTAGTAATACTTGAGTATATCATGGAAGCAGCAGGCTTTGTGTCTTGAGCATAGTTTCCCAGTTGAAAGTGAGATTTTGGTGTATAATATAATCTAGAAAATTGAGAGCTGAGCTCAGCTATCATATTGATAGCAATGTTAAAAATACGTATCAGCTAAGTAAATGATTCCAAAATACTTAATGTTTTTTCCACTGCTGCCCTTCCTTCCAGTCAAAGTGACCCTACCATCACTCTATAAATTGATGAAAGTACTGTATTTTATCACACAAATTATTCTAGTTTTGCTGTTATTGAGATAATTAGGGCTTAAGTGCTTTGCTGAATGAGTCTTAGTTACTTTCCATTAAAGGCATATAAAGTATATAGTTTAAGTTAGCAGTATGTGTTCATTTGACCATTACTAGCTCTGGGATTTGGAGGAATCTTGTGGCCTTCATAGTATTTAAAAAAAAGATTAGCTGTTAGACATCAGTCCAGTGATTGAATTTTTCTCTTGGAATATATAAGGGGCTTGATTATAACTATTCCATTACTACAAAAATGTATTAAAAGTTTTATTAGGGATACCCAGTCTTTTATTGCTTGTTAAGTTTTCAAGTAGTTGAAAATATAAGACTACCCATAAACCCTACCCTGAAATTCACAGGATTATTCCTAACTCATGAAATTACTGTTGTAAGAATTGCAGTATTGGGCCCTTTGTTGATAGATGTCAAAAAATCAGATCCCACAAATTACTGAGCACATCTTGGAATATGCAGCGTGTCTCCTATAATCCTATTCTATCTGCTGCCATAATTTATTCCTTTCAAATATTACAGAAATGCTAGTTTTCATCATTTACATCATACATTTCCATTATCAGAGGCTTATAACTTAAACTAAGCATTAATTTTCAGGGTCTCAGCAAAGAATTTTCATGGTCATTGAGACAGTTTTTCCATCTTATAACACATACCGGTAAATAGTTAGTTTAAGATTTTGTATTCCTATGCTAAAAAAAAGGTTTTTACTTGAAAATTTAAGGATGTAATATACTCTTTTGAATCCTGCATTAAAGGTTTCTAACAGTGGAAATTAAACTAACTCAAAAGACTATTGAAATTTAGTGGGCCATAGGCTCTTAAGTACCTGCCACTTTTGAAATTGGGTCTTAGCTTTTTGGAAATTTTACCGCATGCGGTGTTCCACATACTAACTTGACTTTTTTTTTTTTGGCATGTTAAGTAGATTTCTAGTTTTACTTATGATTTTTAGTATTTATTAAAGGACCAGTCAGACATCTCTGATAAATTTTGACACATTTTAAAAATGAATATTTGATCATATCCACTGGTGGATTCTCGTTTGACTCCAATAGCTGTTCCTGAACAGTCTCTGATAAATTCAGTTGCTTTGTTTTTATTAAGTATATGCTCAGTAAATTCAAAACAGCCCCATATTAGTTTAAGGGTGAAATTGTAATTGCACAAAATTTTATGAATTTCAGAGTTAAGTTTCTGATGCACCCTAAATTCTGCTCTTATAATTTGCAATTCTGGCCCATTACATTGTATGCATAACAACTGAGACCTTTATTACATTGCCACAAAATATTTTGTGAAGTAATATAAAAAGAGATATAGATTACATATAGGGCTTAATTCAGACAAAATATTTTTTAAATGCACTATTCAGTTTATTTCTAAGGTCATTTAAATATGAACAGTGGGGCAGAGTTAAAATTGTAAACTAACTTCTGGGGCAAATAAAATCTTGACCTATTACATCGATGTATTTTTTGTGTTTAAAGAAAAATTAAAATAGCTATTTTGACAAAATACTTACTGAAATACATTTTTTCAGTGTGCAATTTTCAAATGCCTGACAGATATGTCTTTAAGCTTTTTTTTTAAACAAAACTATGCTGAAAACAGATTTCAGCTCAAAATGTAATTCTTTGGTTGTTATAAATTTTGGAGAATAAGTATTTAAAATACAATGCCAGCTCATCTATTTCTGTAACACAATTTGAAATAATTCACTCATTTTGGCAAGAATAAATAACTTATTGCCTGATACATGGATACACTGAAGAACTCAGAAAGGGTTCCAAGTAAGGAAGTGAAGTGGTGAACCTTGTTTGTGATGAATCTGTTGAACTGAAGAATATGTGCAGCAATTTTTTCCCCCTCTTAATGTTACTCAGTCCCAGATCGGTCTCAGGGTTCCTATCCAAGTGCTGACCAAAGGATAGTCTGATCTGTTACCTTGATTCATTTATTATATCAGTAGCTTCAAATTTATATAAGCCACTCTTCAGATGACAAGTTGAAAAGTTGGGAGTGTTTTTACTCAAGTGAGAACAATTTATTAAGAGGTGGACAAGCAATTTTTATGAAATCACATTAACTACCAATCTGAATTTTATTTGCTGTGTTAAGTACATCTAATACAGAGGCAACTCCACTTAGCATTTAAATTGGATTATACTTTACGCATAGCTTATAAATTTAGCAAACTCTAGCAATAGTATTGCTTACTGTCTTCTGTTCTGCAGAAATTTAACTGCTTTCACAAAATTCAACTTCTTTTTATTGGCATTATATTTCTAGAGAATTACAGTGCTGTTTTATTGGCTTTAATTTAAGAACAATGCGTGAAAACCTTTTATGTCAATGGGAGTTTTGCCTTTGACTTTAGTGGGGCTGGGATTTCACCCGATTTGTTTTCTGTGACTCAATTTCTTCTCCAAAATTTGGAGAAATACAGTTGATGAAGAATTAGCTCGACTTTCATTGAGTGACTTCTGCCTCTTTGTAAAGGAGGCAATAAAAAAAAAATTCCCCTCGATACTTTCATGATGTTATGTACAGCCAACCCTACCTTTTAGGAACTATATCAAGATTGATAGGCCAAAGCAGTCTGGTTTTACCAAGAATGTATGGAAATTTTGCCAGTATAAGATTTCCTTCTCCAGTTGTACTTGCACAGCCACACAGAAAGATCCCATAGCTCAACAACTTCTACTTATCCTGAAATTTTGGAAAGTCATGCTCAAACCCTATCATGCCTACAGAGCATATTTCTGCAGGAGCAACCCTGAAACTTCCAGTTCTCAGTTCTTTCACAGGGTACTTGATGTAAATCCTATTTTCTCCTGTGGCTTACTGGTATACTGGTTAATCTCTGTCTCCAAAACAATTGTGTTGTACTGTACTGAAACACCCTTTTTTTTTTCCATGTGGCTTACCACTGAGGTTAGTGAATGCCTCCACAGAGGATTTTAGAATCCCTGCCCAATTCCTTTTATCATTTTCCTTGTCCTCCCCTCTTCCCCCCATGAAAAATTAGCAAGAACCTTGAATGAACTAAAATAAATAAAAAATGTAAATTTGTGATGTATAAAGTTTTCCTTGTCCAAAAAATAATCTTTCGTCTTCATAGTTTGATTCCAGTTCTGGACAGCATTTTTAAGAGTATTACTACACTGGCACTCTTCTAGTCCCCTAGCGCATATTGGGAACATATTGTATTCCTGGCTATTCTCTGCTTCTCATTGTCCCCTCTGCAACCATGCAAAGCCAAACATAAATTACAGCATCCTGTAGGTGTTCCAACTTCCAGTTGAGGCAGGTCGCAGTATGTGGGGAAGGCAAAGGTGCCATGTTTGCCTCCCCTATCCTCACACTCCTTTCCTTGGTTACAGATAATCAGCCCTTCTTATTGCAAGACAGATATATACCGTATTTTTCGCCAGATAGGACGCTCCGGCGTATTAGACGCCCCCGAGTTTTTGAGTAAAAAAGCCGGACCAAACCCCCCCCCCCCCCAAAAAAAAACCACACACAAAAAGCGCGCCGCTCTCCCGTCCCCGCCGGGCGGGCTGCTGGGGGAGCACCGCTCTCCCGTCCCCGCCGCGCGGGCGGGCGCTCCCCGGGGCCCGAGCTGCTCCCGTTCCCCGCCGGCCCCGAACACATGCGGGTGGGCTCGGGGGGAAGCGCCGCCCCGCCCCGCCCCGCCGGGCCACCTGCAGCCGCCCCAGCTCCAGCTGCTGGTCATATATTCGGCGTATAAGCCGCCCCCCCTAATTTTAAGAATATTTTTGGGGGTTAAAAAGGCGTCTTATACGCCGAAAAATACGGTATTAAAGATCTTCTCCGGCTGTCAAAGTTTACTTCAAGTTTGAAGTGCTCAGCACCTCTGAAAATCAGACCACATATTTAGAAGTCTTAGGTACAGGTTAAGATGTCTTTAGTTTGGCACTCAGGACTTAAAGTTTTGTCCTACATCTTTATTTCTTGTGATTGAAATACTTAGCACTGATACATAACACATTTTAAAACCAAAGTTCAAAATATCAGCATCTCATTGTTTAGGAAGAAACAAATATTGACTGTTTCAAGAAAGTAGTAGCCAAATACTGCTCTTAGAGTCTGATGTAATCTTCAGTAACTACTGAAGTCAGTGGAATTCCTCCAGATTTACACTACTATAACTGAGAAGAATTTGGTCAAAAACTTTCACTTATTTAAAAAAGCACAGTTTGTACTAAAAATAGGTTTCTCGACAAGGAATTTAATAAGTTGTTGATTATGCACAAAATTTTTCTCTTTTGGTGATTGGGCCCGTGGCTTTTTATGCAGCTAAGCAAAATTGGCAAGTGGTCTAAGTCCAGTCTGTTCCATCTTCTCCCTTTTTCCCCTTTCAACAAGTACAAGTCTACTGATGTCACCACTATAGAAGCTTTTCCCACACAGCACCTCTAACCCCAGAGCAGACTTCAAATAACTGCTCCTGAGCAAATATGTCTATCACATTGTTATAATAGTCTGCCCATTTACTTTTATCTATTTTCTTAAATAATCCCCTTATTTTATGAACATATTCTCTGTGACTCATTCTACCAAATTTTGAGGTTTCTAAATTTGAGGCAATATGCCTCTGGAGTAATTGGAAACCTTTTTAACGTAGATGTCTTAAACTAAACATGTTACATAATCTCTCTTGAATCTGTTTTATTAAACCCTTCAAAGCTTTTTTACCAGTGAGTATGGGGAATCATTCTGTATTCATCAGGGATTCCGTGTACACAGCAAATCCTTTTAAAGGTATTCAAATATTCTTCAATGCAGTTGGTCTCTCTATTACAAGTACAGCTTATCTCAACTGTGTGATCCCTGGTGAACATTACCTGTGGTCTTAGGGATCAGTTTTTGTAAGTCCAGTATGCTCAGGGTGTGCTGCTTCTCTTTTTCTTGCCTCTTCTCAGGTTTCAGTTTTTCGGTCTTTGTGCTTTTTGTTCTCTAGCTCCACTGCTCTTTGGGCCACTTCTAGTGTTGCTTCTCTGCTTTCCGCTTTTACTTTTTCTGCCTCCAGTTTTTGTTCTGCCTGTTTGCAACTCACTTTCTTAGGCCTCCTGCTCCTTTTCACTATTTCCTGTCGGTCTTCTCTACTATCTCCACTAGTTTTTGGATCCCTAACATGACCAGTTCAAGCTTTATGGCTGCCTCACTGGGATTGGTGCTGTGGTGGAGAGTCTATACCTTTCCACACTCTAAACCTAGGGTAACAGAGTGTGATTCTCTCCCACTTTGCAGACCACTAACTTTAAGCTATTTTCCCAGCCTAAGTTAAATCCTATCTCCCCAAATCCTCCAAACTTGACCAGTTAGGACTTGGGGTTCCGCTACCACCATTCAAGTGAATCTCCAAGACCCTCTCCCTCTCTGCCTGAGAGATCGGGACACTTAACGCTGCTTCACCCTTCCCTGATTAGCCTTAGGCAAAGCAAACGCAGCACCAGACTCACTCCCTGTGAGCCTGCCAGATCCAACGCTTCAGATCACTTTACTAGAATTACCAGACAATTCTTATAGGTATAAAAGTTTAATAAAGAAAAGAACAAGCATACGATTACAATACAACTTCACAGAAATAGAGCTCCCTAACCCTTCCCTCTGAAAAGGCTAGTGACACCCTAGATCAGGTACAAAAACTTATGAAATTCAAATGTTACTTACAGTCAGCCTAATCTTAGACCTAGAAGGGGGCTTCATCTCTCCCACAGCTAGGAGAGACGAGAAGAGCTTTCATAGCTGGAAAAAGGGTCAAGCTCACCCAAAAGCTCCTGGGGAACTGAACTTGACTTCCTGGTTCTTCCTCGAGGTGGGCTGCTCTGACGTCACCCCACCTCTCTTAGTTAACCCCTAACAGGTAAAACAACCCTCCAAGGCACTTCACACTTATGACAGGTGCCCAGCTGGCTTCCTAGGTCTGGACTTCCCTTGGTCTCAGACTCTGTGACTGGATCACTTTTGATCTCCCTGCTGTTCCTCCATAACTAGAGATCTCATCCAATCCACATTTCTCCTTCGAGCATTCAAGCCACAATCTGAACAGTCTTTCCAAATACTGTCTGTTAAGTTTAGCATATGTTTCTGGTTTCTTTCTGCTGGGTTACTTTTGTTCTGTTTCCCTTTTCTTTTATTTCCATGTCTTTGTATCTCTTATCATCTGGTATGTATGTGCCTGGAACGTAATCCTTAGCTAACCAGAAAACTGAGTGTAGATACTGTTCCTTATGCCACTGTAATGCTTCCTGAGGGAGTAGCCAGGGTTGTGAGCTATCTTACTATCACCAGCACTTAGTGCGAGGGAGCCTCATCCGTGCTTGCCAGGCATCATCTCCCTGACAACCCCAGCCACAGGCAGCACAAATACTCCCCTCTCAGCCTTTGCAGGCTCTGCTGTGACTTATGCAAGTTAGCTATAGGCAAACTCCAACCCCCAGGCCTTCTGAGCATCTCCTTGGAGGGTCCAGCCCTTATTTCACTGGACACTCACAGGATTCAGAGATTTGCTAATCCCAAAGGAATAGTACATATCAGCATATCAATTTCACCTTAGGGCACAGCTCAAATAAACACGCAGCGCTTGAATTTATTCATAGAGAAAGCATAAATTTATTTAACAACAGATTCAAATGTTGGCAAGTACAATTAATGGAAACAAAGGGTTACATATTTTTTAAAAGTATGCATTCTAGAGCTTGCGCATACTATCTAGATGCCCTCTTGTCTAATCCATTACTGCTTACCTAGCATCCTTTTCATGGAGCTTTTCAATTAGGATGACTGAGACCTTCCTTTCCTTAGAACGTGCCTGCTGGCAGCTTGTCTTTCTAGATAAAGTATGCCAGTGTGTCTTTCTGCACCTCTGAATATCTTAGACCAGTCCTTTGTTCTTTACTTGTAGATATGCTGGTCTGCTGTTCCTGTTAATTTCTTCTCTTGAAGTTCCAGCAAATTCTTCATTAGCGTTTGACCCAGAATGCAAATATGCAGCTTACAATGGAAGTATACATAAAGATACACAAAGTGGGTGAGGTAACATCTTTTATTGGACCAGCTTCTGTTGGAGAAAGTGACACGCTTTTGAGCTATTCAGGACCTGAAGAAGAGTTCTGTGTAGCTCTAAAGATCGCTCTCACCAACAGAATTTGGTCCAATAAAAGATATTAACTCACCTGCCTTGTCTTTCTAATATCCTGGGATCAACATGGCTATAATAAAATTGCAAACAATACATAATGGTCAACTAGGGAGATAAGTGTCTCCCATATTTTCTCTGGTGGAACCTGTTTTATGGCATGCTACCTCAGGAACAGACACACACACACACACACACACACACACGTATCTCCTCACATTTTATCTGCACTTACATTTTGCAAAGATTGTATACCAGTGTGACAAAGGCTTTCACTAGAAAGCTTACATGACATTTTTTGGTAAACTAGTATGTAAATACTAGACTTAGGGCTTTCCTGTAACACTAATGCATCCTTGTGCCCTTTGCCAGTTGGCATCAATAAGTCCTTGGATGTCATGATTTCTCAAAAGTGAAATTCACCCTTTACTCCCACAGAATTATACTCCAACTTTTGTTTTTTTAAAAAAAATTATTTCTGGCTTTCATGGTTGCAAAGACAACCTCAAAAACATGACCCTAGTGTAACCAATATAGTGCTATTTGAGGTGGGGGCAGAGAGGAGGAGTCTGCCACAGCATTTGATGGGTCCCATCACCACTTTGTTGAGGGGCAAGGCTACTCTGGATGGTGCTGCTGCAGCCAAGATATTGATCAGACTGTGTGCTGACTCCTTAGGCTCCTAAACCTCCAGACCCAGGTTCGTGGCAAATCTTTTTGGGAGGTCCTGGTGGGCCCTGAAATTGTCCTGAGGCAGTAGGTTACTAGGTCCTGTAACCACTTTGGGGATGATGAGGAGCAGGCTTGTGTTGGAGAAGGGGCTCCCCCCTCTCCCTCTGCTTCCATCGGGTCTTCCTGGATGTTGGCACCAGACCCTGACTCTGGTGTCAAACAAGAAGGGCTGGTAGCACGAAAACCACCAAATACAAGTGGTGGGGAGAAGGGCCTGATTCCGGGGGAACACCTAGGCGTTCCAGTATGGCTACTGCATTGGCCAGTGGCTTGCTGGCCAGATGCCGGCAGGAGGGCTGGTACCAAAGTCTGATGGTGCATAGGTTTCATGCCGATGCTAGGTTCTGGATGGAGCAAAAGATTCCCCTTCAGACTCCAAGAGGATTCTTCTCTTGGGGACCATGGCAGAGCAGTACCTGCTTCTGCCTGCACATGGTTCTCTTGGGGACCAGTGGCAGGTTGGAGACTGCTTTGTTGGGATCTTGGAGGGCTTGCCCCTAGAAGGTAGTGAGGGGGCCAATGAACAGAAGGAGCTTGGTGCTCGCTGCTCAGTCCTGTTTCTGGTTACCGTGGTTGATTGGGCTGACAAGATTGCGACAGCAGGTCTTTTGCTGCTTGGAAGGCCTCTCGGGTTGAAAGAACCAGCAGACACTGGCATCATGGCCACTTCTGGGGGTTGGCAGGGGGTTCCGAACTGGACTCTGTGCTCTAGGTGCAGTTGGCAGCACCACTGGTGGCTCGGGGGAGGATGAATGGCCCAACACAGCTCTCACCGTACTGGCCATTCTCTGCTTGTCCCTCTTCTGCACCCTTTCTTGGTGACTGTTTCTTAAGCTTCTTCCTTGGCACCAGCGATGGAGAACGGTGCTGGGAAGAGCACAGTGCTGGGGGGGGGGGGGGGGGGAGCACTCTGCATGGATGTCAAAGTACTCAATGCCGATTTGGAGTGGCTTAGCTGTGAGACTAGTCTGACGGCTGCCTCTATGAGAATGGCCTTCAGCTGAATGCCCCTGTTCTTCTTGGTGGGAGGTCAGAAGTCTCTGCAGATCTGGTACTTATCTTTAACATGAGTTTCCCCCAGACAGTTTAGAGAGCTAGAGTACAGGTAACTCACTGGCGTCAACTTGCCACAGAAGGTACACAACTTGAAGCACAGGGACCAGGACATGCCTAGCCCTCGGGGTGAAAAGTCCATTGATGACTAGGACAATTATTTACACTGCTATATACGCTACCACAAACTAAGAACTATCTGCACTAACTACAATGAACAGAGAAGAGTCCAAACCACTGGGAAAGAAGATTTGTCACAAGAAGGATCATTCCAGCAACCGTCATGGACAGAATGAACAAACTGAGAGGCCACAGGGCTAGCAGCGTCCCTTATACCAACGCATATGTGCACGACTCCAGAGGATGCTAGAGCTGGCCCTATGAATACCATTAAGGGAAAAATCTGATGTGACTGTGCACATGGTGCGCACACACCCAGCATGGAATTGACATGAGGAAACACTTGAAAAACTATACTTTGTGAATTTCATGTCATTTATAAATTAGACACACAACATAAAATGTTACTACTTTTTCCTTCTAGTTGGTGCTACAGAGCTAGCATAGCTTTGGAAAAATTAGGTGCTTTCTACTTCAGATTATGAAACTTTATGCTATTATTAAACTAATCACCAACTGAAGAATCTCTGTTAGGGGTGATGCCTGAGCAAGGACACAGCTAGACTTTGAGATACTAGAATGCAGGACATGTGCTTGAAAACATGCCTACCCATTGTTTTACATATA
The DNA here is from genome assembly GCA_032164245.1 of Sternotherus odoratus. NCBI lineage: Eukaryota > Metazoa > Chordata > Testudines > Kinosternidae > Sternotherus > Sternotherus odoratus. The sequence continues at coordinate 94,454,896 of JAVMKO010000003.1, forward strand.
AACTAAAGGCTTAGTAAGGCTCAACAAACATGGAACCCCATAATGCAATTTTTGAGCAATATTTATAAATGCATTTTAAAGACCGATTAAATAAACAGTGATACAAACGTGTGTGGTAATTCTTAGCATTTCTATAGTTCTTTCCATCCAAGGATTTCAAAACACAAACACTAATGCAGCGGTTCTCAAACTTGGGTTCATGACCCGGTTCCAGAGGGGTTGCGAGCCACGCGGCCACTGAAATGCTGCCAAATTGAATGTTGCTGCTTTTGGCGGCTCCAAAATGATTGTTTCCGCTTTCTGCGGCATTTTGGTGAACATACTCACACGCATGGGTATGTCCGCCTTTACGGACAAGGGCAAACTAGTGGCCAGAACCCCATTAGAATCTGCAGTCAGTGTGGCTGATATGGCATCAAAATTCATGGCAACAGCAACTGTGATGCAACGGGAATCATGGCTGCACTCTGTGGGGTTTCCCAGTGAGGTCCAAAACACTGCTAAGGACTTACCCTTTGATGAGTCTAATCTTTTTGGTGACAAGATGAATGAGTCTTTGCACTCCTTGAAAGACTGCAGGACAGCCCTACTGTTCCTCAACCCATATATAGATACACTGGCCCTAAAGAGGAAATACTATGAATAGCCCTACAAATGGAGGCCTTTACTTCAACCCTTCTATCACCAGCCATCTCATAAACAGCAGAAAATGCAAAGGCCAAGATGCTTCCATCTGCCATTTCCAACCCAACTGCACCCGGACCATGAGGTGTTTTGTGACCAGATGCTCAAAAACTGAAAACCAATATTTGGAGGGGAATAACAACAGACAAGTGGGTGTTGGATATCATCCATTGCAGCTCTACCATTGAATTTTCTGTCCTGTCCTCCTCCTCCAAAACCCTCTTTTCCCATCCCTTTTCAGCATCCACTCAAAAGGGGATGCCCCTTTCGGAGGCAAAATCTCTTCTCTAATGGGGAGCAATAGAGAATGGTATAGACTCAACATTGGGGGAAAAGGATTTTATGTGAAATATTTCTAATTCCCAAGAAGGAAAGAGGCCAGAGACGAGTTCTTCAAGATGTGTGGCACCTATGTGTATTCCTTTACCAGCCCTTCTTCCCCAGATCATGATGAGATTCATGGTAGAGAAATACCTGGAGAGGTGGTCGTTCTGTCCCGCCTTGCCTTTATGCCTTTAGTGCAAAGCAGGGAGGCAGGCATAGACCAACAGCCACTACTTTCAAGAATTCTCTGGTTTCAGGCACATGGGAGCGTTTTCCTACGTGCATGGGAATACAGCTAGGGACTACACATTTAGAAAAACTCCAATTACAATGAGGTAAGTAACTTCCTTCTCTGGTTTTGCAATAGTAGAGTTAATCTTTTGTACTAAACTTTCATTAACAAGTAGTTAGTGTACCCCTTGGCACTTAGGTATAGCAGGATTTTTATTTTAAATTGGCAGAAGTACATATTCTTACCTAATTGGTCATTGCTAGATACTAACTTTTAGATTTAGGATTATCTCACCCCACCCCAATTACTGTGAAAGAAAAAAGTCTACAAGCAGACAGTCGAATTTGTTACCTCTGGGCCCTTTCTAATGTATTGGCACATGAAATATAGTACATCCCTGCAGTATGTGGGGCTCCTGCAAACTATTAGTGCGTAATCAGTTATTTTTTTAAATCAAACTAGAAACTGGAGGATACAATTGGAATAGGATTCCCATTCCTGGGTCTAGGTTTCCAGGAAAAGGCCAAGAATCAGTTTCCAAAACAAATGTTTTGACCTTCTAAAGTACAGGGAGAGGTGGGCATCACAAACTTACCAGCTGCCAGTATCATCTCACCACTTCTTGTACAGCCATTCCTCTCTTGACTATGGCTGGTGATCACTTTCATAGGAACGTTACATTCTGCTCTTCTTTACTGCTCTTCTGGATGTACTTCAACTTCGCTCAATAGTTCTTTGAATTCTTTCTGGCATTTATGTTCCTGGTTAGTTTCAAATAAGATGGAAACGTTTACTTTTTTGGGACACACTACCTCTAGGAGAAAGATAAAGAAGGTTTTTTTGGGACCCAGCTGCCATTGGTATTGGCTGTCCCTCACTTCAGCATAACACCTTATATTGTGTACGTCAAAGTTCAGGGCACTAAAGTGTTTTGTATAGCTGATCACTTGAAGGTGGTTTCTATGTTTACAGCCTAAATGTGCATGCATTTTTTTTCCAGAAGACCATATAAAACTGAAAAAACTGCCTTAAAATATTTGCATCATTCTACTCCTTTATCTTCAGGCTATACCATTTCGAGAGAGTGTGGGCAATGCTCAGTCATCCATTCTGAAATCTGTCAGGTTTCCTCTGTTTAGTTGAGCAATACCACTGCAATACTCCTTTGGCTAGAGAGCCAGGCTTAGAACCTTTCTCAACAAGACTCATCTTTTGGAAGCATCATCCAACATTAAATCTGTTTGCAACAGAGAATGAAAAAATGTTTTGAATGCTAACACAACTTTTTGTAGCTTGTCTTTAAAAAAAACATTTCTTTACTGTCTGTCACGCTAGCCACTTGTCCCCATAGTCCCAAATTGAAAATAGAACCAGTTTGGAAAAAAGCTGCACTCATTATGTTCAGTACAAGTTGTTGAAATTTAGCATGACAAGAATCCTTTCTGAATACAAATTCTGTAACATTTTTCATTTATTTCAGTTGGTAGTTGAGTCCACTGCTAATGGTAGCCATTTTCCTAAATACACATTTGTGATACTGGCTATAGAGAAGCTCAGTCTAAGAGTTAAACCTGTTTTCCTTCTTTTTATAATAATATCAAATTTAATTTGTAAACAAACATTCTAATTAATACTGATTTAATCAGAAAGATAGCTGACTAATAATCTGAAGTAGCTACCCAAATGTCCATCCAATGTGTTACAAATGTTATTTTTCAACAAGATGGCTGCTGTGTATCGGAGGCTCAGAGATGCTCATTTTTAAATAAAATGCTTGAGCTGAAATCTACCTCAAACTTACATTGATGTTAATACAGAGTAATAATTTTGAAGTACATGAAGTCATTTTGAGTTTACACTGAAGTAACTGATAGCATAATTTGTCTCTTTACTTTCAAGTATTTTGTGGCAAGAAATATTTCCCACATTATGAACTTTCACATTGGTTGCTCAGAGTAAAATATGTTCATTGTTTAAAATTGAATTACTTAACTTAATTTTCCCTTTGCAATGTTACACTGCAAATGTAAAAATTAAGAACGTTCTCTTTTCTGTTGATGGTCAGAGTCTGTAAAAATTTCAAGATCTAAACTGTATCTTAAATGTGATGCATACATTTTATGTAGCATCATCATATATCTACATATACAAATGTTAGTATTCATAGAATGTTAGAGTCCACCAGAAAGATAGGTTGGTCTTGGTTTAAGTGAATTTGGGCACATCATTTAGTCTTTGTGTGCCTCAACTCCCCATCTGTAAAATAGAGATATTATTTTATTTTTTCCACCCTGTGTCTTGTATGTTTAGACTGAGAGCCCTTCAGGGTAATTATTGTCTCTTACTACATGTTTGAATAGTATCTAGCACAAATGGGCCCCATTCTTGGTTGGGACTTCTAGGGACTATTGTATTACAAATGATAAATAATAACAATGTTGGAATCTAGCAATCCAGTCATTTAATATTTAAAACAAATATTGTTTTAATCTCTAAGTTTTAACAGTTGTGTGTAAGTGTATATAGAGACATTAAACATTCAAAACAAAATCCCATTATATTGTGGCTCTGTTCTCAAAAGTGACTGTAAAAATGGCACTGTGAGCTTTCCTGTATGTTGTTTCTCGGTGACCTACATGTAAAATGTGTTTAGTTTACCAATAAAAAGATACTCTTTTAAACTGTCAGCCTTACAGATTCAACCAGAGATGTGTACGTTGAGCTGGGTTCTTTTTTTCCTTATGAATCACCATCAGTAATAAAAGTTCTGCAGGCCAAATTAGGCCATCTCTGATGCTTCAAGGGTTACTAGTTACACCAGTTAAACAAATCTGCTGAGGTGCAGAAAAGAATAGACTCCACAGCACTTCCTTATATGTTTACTATCAGTCCTAACGTGTAGAGCAGTCACAGAACAAAACAAAAGCCCTCTTATTGTCACTTATGTCAGCAGATCTAACTCTGAATACACACAGTGAGCAGATATGTTAAGAACATGCCATTTTTAATGTCACTTTTCAGAGTAAAATCATATTTTAATCACTTAGCAAGAGGGCTGGGGGACAGTATATAAAGGAAAGGTGAAATATGGCATGTTCCTCCTGATATTACATAGCTTTCATCAGTCCACTGCCTCCATGGAGCAATTAAAGCTTCACATGAAATTGGGGTGAGGCCTAGCTGAATGAAGGTGGAGTCGAGTTGGATCTGCTATCATACTCAACATGCTCCCAGAAGAAAGGACCTTTAATGTATGCTGTAAATTACTACTAAATTAATGCAAAAGTATTTTCTGCATTTTCTCCCCTTTGTGGCTTCTAAAAACTAATGAAATGAGACGACTAAACCATATAACTATAACCTTAACTGATCAGACAAGAGTGGAGGAGCTTTGTCACTGCCCTAAATGCTAGAGGCATAATAGGAACATGTTGATGATGATGTGAGCATTTTCACCATTAAAATATCTTGACTAGTACCAAACTATCTTCTAGTGAAGCTGCATGTGATTGTTCTATTGAGAGATCAATTTTGTGGCCCAAACAGATTTATAGTGTTCCTTTAATCTGTTAGCAGAACCTCCTCTCTCACATATGCAAAAGGATTTATGTATGTTAAACTTTTCCTAAGAAAACTAGTTCTCTTCTTTGGTTAGAAAATAGTATCATTATGAATTTGAGACTTTATAGTCTCCCTTTATTTGTATTATCATTTTAGAACTTATGTCCATTTCAGAGTAGAATACACTGTTTAAATATAATAGGTGTTTAGCGAATGAAGCAATAGGCCACTATAGCACTAGAAATTTTTGGAGCATACTTGCGCAATTTTATTAACTGCGAAATTAAAGGATTTATGAAGGAGAAAAGAGTGAAGTCATGTTGTGTGTGTGTTTCACTCCTGTTTTATCGGGTTATGGTGAAAAATTTTAGTTGGTAAAAGGCTATTGGTACTTCACAATACCATTGAGGATTAGTATAAGCACACTTAAGCTTTGTCAGATTTATTTTAATGTTTGGTAGTTTTGAAGACTCCTAAAGTTTTGGATGTATTGCTGTTATGTAACACAGAAACACCTTGAATCACTAATGTTTCAGGGGAAGAACTATTCTGAGATGGGAATAAAAGTAAATGCAAATTAAATTTTCAGTTACAAAAAGTATTCAAAAGTAGAAGAGTTCTTGCAGACAGTAGTAAGGGCTCAATCATTATTGCCTTACTGATGTGAGTAGACTGTTTCTACAATTTGTAGTAGAAACTGCAACCAAAAATGAAAAATAGTTTTCAGATTAATGCAATGCTTTGCTAGAGTCAGCTGGTACCCTGTTTCCCCGAAAGTAAGACATCCCCCAAAAATAAGACGTACTTCCAGTTTTGCCTCTCGCTGTAATATAATGTAATGTAATTTTGGGAGCAAAAATAAATATAAGACACTGTCTTATTTTCGGGGAAACACGGTAGTTCCTCTTTTCTCTCCTGTTAGTAACAGAGGTATTCACTGAGTTGGTTTCTTTGGTCACCAAGTTGTTCATTAAGATGAGTTTAGCTGATTAAAAAAATAACAAAATGGTAAAATCAAAACCTAACAAGACATGCATTTTAACATAACGAGCATTTGTTAAGACGCCTGTGAATTTCAATAAATATTCAGTGGGTGCAATTGAATACTGGCTAAAAAATTGTATTGTGTGGAATGCACCCTCCAAGGGTTACCTTTTAAGAAAGGAACCGCTGCCACCGCTGCCTTAATTTTGTTATAACCAGCAAATGTTTATTATATTCCCTTAGAAACTTGAAAATAAAATGTTTCTCCAAACATTTACTCCTTTCACTTACGGCAGTGTTTTTTTTATTTGCATTCTTAATAGATCTTGCAATTAATATGACATTAAGTTCCTAGTTTTTGCATCAGCTTTATTAACATTGTTCCACGTATAAGGGAAACTTGGCTACTTGCTGATGTGGAACCAGCAGAGGGAGCACAAACTATTTTTAGCATAGGGACCACACCAGTAATGGTGGTTGCCTGCTGTTTGCTAACAGTCCAGTGGCTATTCTTTAATTGATACGCATAATTCAGATAACATCTGCTACCGGTATGTTAAAATTAGTTCAAATTGTAGACCCAATAGTACTTGAATGTGATCTTGCATAATTACATTTCTTTATGCTGTTTTAAGCCCAGTTGTGCTGGTACCTGCTCTGGGAAGTAATAGTAATTTTATTTTCTCCTGTTTACTATATGTAGGATAATATATAAAACTCTGGTCACGTAAAGAGTCACTGAAATCACCAGTGACTTTTCTCATGCATAAGTCTTGCAGGATGAGGGTCTAGTTTCTTTAAAGAATAAAATCTTAATAGTTTGTCACTTTAGCCATTTGATTGGGATATAGTGTTATTCCCATATGGTGATTCTGATCAGATTAAATAATCTAACTCCATTGGTAATACTTTTCATCTGTCCTCCTTCCTGAATATTTTTTAAAATTTTAGTCACAGAGCAAGAAAGAAATTCTTTCTGTGGACACTGTTATAATACTTACACCACTTCCCCTCTTCAAACGCTTCTCATTTTATACGTTAGAAAAGCTGTGATTAAAAATGATCAAATTAAGTACAATCAAGTAAGGAATTCTGTTTTTCAGTATCATTGGAGGGTTTGTCTTACAATCTAAGAATTCTGAATTTAACTATTGTTTAGCACAATTGTGGTAAGCTTCCTTTGAGCACATATTTTATGTATCTGAAACATATCTGAAGGGTCAGTGGGTGTTTAATCTCTGAAGAAAATTGAAAAATTTAATTAAAACATATCAAATACTTCAATTTCTAGGCAGTATACATTTGCTACACTTTTTAACAGCATGGGCTTCTCCACATGAGCGTTCCCCTGTGCCTGTTCAGTGGGGCTCCAGGCGGGTTCATGAACACGTGGCTCATTGCAGGATCAGGTCCATGGTCCGTATATAATTATTAATCTGCTGTTGCTCCAAATGTGACTACAGCAGATGTAATCTAATATGACATTCACAACCGATATCCAAAACATGGACTGTTGTAAATAATTTCACAATATAAATAATATTCTCAATCTTTCTGGCTAGTAGGGCTCTTATAGGAAATATTCCCTGAGGTTTAATTTTTAATTATACTTTCAGAATACTCATGTTGATAAGGAATTGATTCTAATCTCACATGTGTGCAAGGTTAGCATTATCTTGACACAGGAGTCCAAGTATATTCTGATTTGCTTTCAAAGGCTTATTCATCATCCACTCTGAATAGCTACATCTAGTAAAACGCTACTTACTAGTCCATAGCCAATAGTAACAATTCAGAAACTAGAAAAAATATCTTTTTAAGCTAGGTCTGTTGAGCAATTAACTTAAAATAATTAACGGTGATTAAAAAAATTAAGTGCAGGTTTAATTGCACTTTTAAACAGTAGAATACCAATTGAAATTTATTAAGTTTTAATATTTTTCTAGTTTCAAATATATTGTAGTCTGTTGTAATTGAAATCAATGTGTATATTATTTTTTATTAAAAAGTATTTGTGCCGTTAAAATGATAAAATAGTATTTTTCAGTTGACCTCATACAAGTGCGTAGCGCCGTCTCCATCATGAAAGTGCAACTTACAAATGTTGCATAACTGCCCTCAAAAATAAAACATGTAAAACTTCAGCGCATGCAAGTCCACTCAGTCCTATGTCTTGTTCAGCCATGACAAACAAGTTTGTTCACATTTACGGGAGATAATGCTGCCTGCTTCTTATTTACAATGTCACCAGAAAGTGAGAACAGGTGTTCGCATGGCACTTTTGTTCTTGCATTGCAAGATATTTATGTGACAGATATGCTAAACATTCATATGCTCCTTCAGGCTTCAGCCACCATTCCAGAGAATATGCTTCCATGCTGCTTAAAAAAATAATGCATTAACTAAATTTGTGATTGAACTCCTTGGGGGAGAATTGTGTGTCCCCTGCTCCATTTTACCCACATTCTGTTATATATTTCTTGTTATAGCAGTCTCAAATGATGACCCAGCAGATGTTGTTCATTTTAAGAACACTTTCACTGCAGATTTGACAAAACGCAAAGAAGATACCATTGTGAGATTTCTAAAGCACTCTATCCAAGGTTTAAGAATCTGAAGTGCCTTCCAAAATCTGAGAGGCACTAGGTATGGATTTTCATGTTTTCAGAAGTCTTAAAAGAGCAACATTCCGAGGCAGAAACTACAGAGCTTAAACCACCAAAAATGAAAATCATCCACCTGCTGGTGGCATCTGACTTAGATAATGAAAATGAATATGTGTCGGTCTGCACTGTTTTGGATTGTTATTAAGCAGAACTCAGCAGCATGGGCACATGTCTCCTGGAATAGTTGTTGAAGCATGACAGGACATACGAATCTTTAGCACATCTGGCATGTAAATATCTTGCGATGCTGTCTACAGCAGTGCCATCAGAACACCTGTTCTCACTATCAAGTGACTTTGTAAACAAGAAGCGGGCAGCATTATCTCCTGCAAATCCAAACAAGTGTGTTTACCTGAGCAACTGGCTGAACAAGAAGTAAGACTGAGTGGACTTACAGGTTCTAAAATTTTACATTGTTCTATTTTTGAATGCAGTTTTTTTCTACATAAGTTTACATTTGTAAGTTCAACTTCCTTGATAAAGAGATTTCACTATGGTACTTGTATTAGGAGAATAGAAAATACTATTTCTTTTGTTTTTTACAGTGCAAATATTTTAATAACAAATAAATATAAAGCATTGTACACTTTGTATTCTGTGTTGCATTGAAATCAATGTATTTAAAAATGTAGAAAACATCCAAAATATTTAAATAAATGGTATTCTCTTCTTGTTTAACAGTGTGATTAATTGTGATTAATTTTTTAATCACTTTAGAGTCCTATTTTAAACACATTTTACATTTCAAACAGGAATTAACTTCTCCCATGTTAAAACTGCATGAAAGAACATTTGTAAAACTTTAATTATTGGCTAACATGTGATGTGATAACAGATGATTTAGTGTAAGGAATTAAGGCTACCCTTTTAGCTTCAAAAACATGTGTGATCAAGAACATATGGTACTGTCTAAGTGTTAAGCTGTGCACATCCCCTTAGTATACTGAAATTATCTTTTCTTGAAGTCATGGCCTTTGTGCTCTAATTCAGTAATGGCATCAAATGTTCAGGTTTCTACTTTGTTTTCCCTGCTTAAATTGGCAGATGTTCTGCATTTTAATTTCTTCATACACCGTCATGATTTCTTATTTTCATAGATTAACCATGTTGCTCTATTTTTAATCTTCTGAAATATAGTTTGAGATATAGTTTCCTTGCTTTGCACTATAACATTTTTCACACTATGAGAGAAAACCTGGGGGTTGAATTCCTGTAGCTATTTCAGCAACCATGATGGCAATGCTGTGACCAACTGCCATGAATCAAATAAGGAAAAAAAAAAATATGGGACCACTTTTTTAGATCTATTTTTTACATTTTTTATTTCTTTAAAAGCTGTTTATACAAGGCCTATAGTGGTTAAGGCAGCACTCAGGAAATTCTAGGACTATTCTATGAGTTGGGCATAGGGTGACGAAATGTCCTGATTTTATAGGGATAGTCCCCCAATATTCGTGGGTTTGTCTTATATAGGCACCTCCCCTCTTGTCCCGATTTTTCACACTTGTTATCTGGTCACCATAGTCGAGCATATATAGGTCAATCATAATGAATATAAAGTTTGGACAAGGCATTCTTTCTCAGAAAAAAACTGCACACAGGTGGAGTTAAGGTTGAGATTACATGTTAGTAATTTAGTGTAAAATACATTACCAGATGGTATAAAAACAAGCATTATAAACCCAGAAAAATCAGAATTCGTGTTAAAATAAATTTAAATAAGTTTAAGGTATGGAAATATGGTGTTAGGGCACCCAAGCAATCTTCGCTTAACTCCTATAATTGACACCATGAGGAAAGGAAAAAAGTATTTGAAAATCAGTTTAATCTAATCTGAGACTGAACACTAAAATGCCTAAATCATAAATATATAGTTAACTCTACCCTGTAGTGATATTATTAAGTTAGTGTGTGCACTAGCTGTTCATTTTCATGCCTTAATACATTTGGATTTCTTTTGTAATCTTAACTCTCAATTTCCTGGGTTTATAATGCTTTTGTTTGGAATAACTATACCATTACTGTAATGTACTTTCTTCTTTGAGTGCTTGCTCATGTCAATTCCGTTCTAGGTGTGCGAGCATCCACGTGCACAGTCGAAGATTTTTGCCTTAGTAGTATCCATAGGGTTGGCTGTAGCGTCCCCTCTCCCGTCCTCCACTCTCCCTTGCATATCCCCACATTCACCTGCGTGCACACACCAGTTCTACCCTCTCCCTCCTACCCTACATTTCCTTGCTCTCACTGCAGTTTTCCCCATCTTCTCCATGAACACACAAACATACACATACATTCTCCTTGTTTCACCTTCTCTCTTGACTTCCCTGTTGAGTAGATCTGGTGGAGCAGGTAGTTTTTTTAAAGACAATAATTGGGATTTATGACCTTTTTTATCATTATTCTTCATAACTGAAAAATTCTCTTTTAGAAGAGGCAGAAGAAAGATGTTCAACTTCAGTGAATTTCTTGAAGAAACTCCATGTTGCAAAATGACCTGTTCTCAGTTGGATGGAGGCATCAAGTTCCTTTGGAGTTTGTTTACACTTTACAGCTCTACAACTTTCTTGCTCAGGGGTGTGGAACGCCCCTCCACCCCTGAGCGCAGCAAGTTTCAGTGCTGTAAGGTGCCAGTATAGACAGTGCCGGAAGGTGTTTGTTTTTTTTTTAGAGTGCTAGGAGGGCTCTCTACCAGCGCTCTGCTGCGACTATGCAAGCCACGTTAAAGTATTGCCACGGCAGCTTTAACGTTGCCAGTGTAGATTAGCCCTTAGTTAAGATGCCTTCTTTCAAAGTTGCTGTGACCTCCCATTGTTCGCAACAGGAGTAAATCCAAGCTATGTTCAAAGAACATGAAAGCCACTATTCTGTCAGATGAGGAACACTTTGAGAAGCAGCTTAATGATGCAGTGGCCATGTTTGTAACTGTCACTGGCCAGTTGAGAATGAGATGTGGCCATTTTGAGAAGGACATCTTAACTGAGCACTTCCCAAATAACTTGCCCTCTTTCAAAATGGCAGTTTTCATGGAATTCTCTGAAGTAAAATCTGATGAGTCAGCTCTGCTGAAGGAGAGATGTTCAGTTATGAAGATTAATGGCAAAAAAGAGCATTTTCCTAAAAACCTTTTTTTGAATGATTTTTGGGAAGTTGTAGGAAGTTTAGAGTCTGTATTACGGTATTTAGGGCCAAAAGTATCTGAAACCAGGTTCTAACTCAATTTTTAAAACTTTTTAACTCTTAGTGGATTTACTTTTAAATTTTCAGAAAATTTACCTGAATCATAGAGTAAATGTCATAACTTTGGAGAGGATGTGCTATATATTTAATATTTAAAGTGTTTGAATCCCTGCTTTATGTACAAAGTTCAGCTTAAGCTAACTGTGGAGCTACAGTTGGTACCTCTATTACATTTACGTTTTCCTTCTGCCTTCGAGTTGAATTTGGCAGTGGTGGCTTTTCTGGTGATATGATTAGTAATCTTGTAGGTACGCACTTGAAGGTGTAAATCCTGTGGCCAGTTAGATGGCCAATCTCTCTTCTAATCAAGTCTCACTTTCAGAATCCTCTTTTACAAGGGAAGACTTTACTTCCCATTTCACAACTTCATCTGTACTGAAAAGGCCAAAGTCACCCCTGACACCTGGATTTTGTAGATTATTTAAGAGGGCTAGACAATTTACCATTTTTAAAGTGCTGACTGTGTTGTAATACTTTTCAAAGAGATATGAAGACCAGCTTCCTACCTCCAAGACTTTTTTGATGTCCACAGGGTAATTACGCATGTAACCGTTCTGTCTTATTAGGGAGCAAATCTAATAAAGATCAGTCTTCCTACAGAATTACATGGATTCTGCAATGAAGTGCAATATCTAGTTTAATGTGTTGTATTTCTGGAGCCAGAAACAAGTCAGATAGACATGTAACCAGCAGAGGGAGCTGATGGACACACAACTCTGCTGTTCTAGCTGCAAAACTGAAACTGACATGGAAAGTGAGGTTTTTACATTGAGGAGGGGGAAGTGCACAGAGCCCCCTCATTTAAAGGTACAAGACATCACATTCCTGCCCCTACTTTTAAAAACTTTCCAAACACACACACATTATCATTTACATGCCTTACATGAAATACTATATAACCTAACTAAAAGTTGTGGGTGGACTAGCATAGACTCTTAAATTGCAAGAGATCATTCTATCCTGGAATAACAACTCACTAGCTAAATAGCTTAGAAGTTCAAGGGCACAACTGGTTTTTGCACTCTCTTGAGATAATGTGGTAATATTGATGTGGCAGTGTCCTGGATAGGCCCAGACTCTAGTACTAGTCGAGGCTGCAGCTGGTCCTTATATCATTTCCATAAAATACCGTCAGTTCTTCAAGTGCTTGCTCATATGTGTTCCACAGTAGGTGTGCATGCTCACCGGGTGCACCAGTGCCGGAAGTTTTTCCCTTAGCAGTACCCATAGGGGGGAGCACCGCTGTAACCCCTAGAGTGGTGCTTCTATATAGTGCTATAAGGGGAGCTGTGCACTCCCCAACCCTCAGTTCCTTCTTGCCGCCAGTGAAGGTGCATTGGAACAACTTGCTCCAGCTTTGCTGTGCATTTTCCAGTTGGTTCATAGTAGTACCTTAGCTTAGTTTTCTGTTTACAGTTCATTAATTAGTAAGTTCAGTTAGAGAGCGGGCATGGGGCATGCCCTGTGCCTCAGGCTTCAAGTCCTGTGACTCTTGTCACCATTCTATGCCCAGGAGCAATCCGCACTCTGGCCGTCTCCATTGTTTGGACGAAACACGTGAGTGAGTGTTGCAAGATTTGTAGCTCTTTTAAGCCGAGGCCAAAGAAGGAGAGAAATATCAGACTCAGAGCCCTGTCCTTATGGGAGTTCTGTATAGTTCACGACATCTCCCTCTGGGCCTTCCATCTGCTAGGCGTCCGCAACACATGGGCTGATCTCCTGAGTAGGGTATTCTCCTCCCAACACCAGTGGTCTCTCCACTCAGAGGTTACTTACCAGCTCTTAAGAACATGGGGGACTCCCAAGGTAGACCTGTTTTGTGACCCAGCACTCCAGGGCCCCCAGTTCTGGTCCAGGAGGTGTCTGGGGAGGGACCTGATCTTGGACGCCTTCCTCCTACCGTGGTCGGGCCAGCTCTTCCAGGCCTTTCCCCCATTTCACCTCCTCAGCAAGCTCTTGGAAAAAGTAGATAGACAAAGCGTGCATCCTCCTGATCGCCCCAGCTTGGCCCTGCCAGCATTGTACGGGGCCCTCTTGGACCTGCTAGTAGCCCCTCTGAGGAGGTTACCGTTCCGTCCGGACCTCCTTTCCCAGGACAAAGGCCATCTTCTCCATCCCAACCTGACCGCTCTCCATCTCACAGCGTGGCAGCTCAGTGGTTAGATGCCAAGGAGACGAGGTGTTCAGAAGGAGTAAGTTGCGTTCTCCTGGAAAGCAGGAAGCCGTCCATACGCCGAACCTACCTGGCGAAGTGGTCTAGATTCTCCAAGTGGGCTGAAGAGTGGGGGGTCCCTCTGGTGTCTGTCCCCTCCAGGTCATTCTCAAGTACCTCCTTCACCTTAGGACCCAGAGCCTGGTGCCCACCTCTGTCGGGGTGCACCTGGTGGCCATATTGGCCTTCCACCCACTGGTGCAAGGCCATGCAGTCTTCTCCCATGCAATGACCACCCGCCTCCTCAAAGGGCTTAGATCACTCATTCCCCTATGCCAGGCCCCGTTTCCACAATGGGATTTGAACCTGGTTTTAGCCCGCCTCACGGGGGCCCCCCTTTGAACACTTAGCCTCATGCTTCTGGTCTCACCTCTCATGGAAGGTGGCCTTCCTTGTAGCAATCATGTTGGCCCGTCGAGTCTTGGAGCTCAGGAATTTGATCTCCGAGCTCCTGTACACAATATTCCACAAGGATAAGGTCCAGCTCCACCCACACCCTGCATTACTTTCCAAAGTGGTCTCCGCCTTCCATATGGAGCAGGAAATTCTCCTCCATGTACTTTGTCCCAAGCCCAATTCCTCGCACGGAGGAACGCCACCTCCACACGCTCTTTGTGTGCAGGGCACTGGCCTTCTACCTGGATCGGACCAAACCATTCCCGAAATCCTTGCAGCTCTTTGTTGCCTTGGCCGAGCATATGAAGGGGCAACCAATTTTCACCCAGCGTCTTTCCCACTGGATCACCTCGTGCATATGCACGTGTTACGATCTGGCAGGGGTTCCCCCAGCACCAATCGTGAGGGTGTATTCAATGAGGGCTCAGGCCCCGTCTGCGGCCTATGTAGCCCATGTCCCTATCCAGGATATTTGTAGGGCTGCCACCTGGTCCTCAGTTCATACGTTTACTTAACACTATGCTATCGTCTCCCAAACCAGGGATGATGCCGGGTTCAGTAGGGTGGTACTCCATCCCAGGAACTTATGAACTCCTACCCACCTTCCACAGATATAGCTTGGAATCACCTACTGTGGAGTACACGTGAGCAAGCACTTGAAGAAGAAAGGAGTTACCTGTTCCATAACTGGTGTTATTCAAGTTGTATTACTCACGTCTGTTCCACATCCTCCCCTCCTTTCCTGTCAGAGTTATCCAGCAAGAGGGAACTGAGGGTGGGCGGAGTGCGCAGCTCCCCTTATAGCGCTAGAGAGGCGCCACTCCAGGAGTCGCAGCGGTGCTCCCCTCCTACGGGTACTACTAAGGGAAAAACTTCTGGCACCGGTGCATGTGGCGAGCATGCACACCTACTGTGGAATAGACATGAAGAACGCCAGTTACGGAAAAGGCATTTACCACAAACAAAACAGGTTCTTTTACAAGATCTCCAGGCACTCGTTTCACTCCACAACCATAGTTACAAATCCACGTTAAGTCTCTAATTGGAAAAGGAGGATGATAAGTCTTACATTGATCAGTTTGCACAGCATGGGATTTGGCTACATTTGAGGTAATATCGGGATATAGCAGTTTCCAATTACTGAAAGACTGCTTCAAGGAACAAGTTGCAGTTGCAGCATGCGGTGCGTTCCTACAGACAAGTAAGAAATGGACCAATTTCTGCTTATGACTCAATAGACTTGTTAGCTTCTAAGGCATGCTTATGTGTTTTTACAAACCATGGCCATAGTCCATTTGTAGCAGGATGGTGAGCTGAAGGAATGTGCTGAATTCCATATAAAGCTGGGAACCTCTGAAATTCTTCAGAACAGACTTGAGATCTATTTTTCACTCATCAACTGTAATGGTAACTGAACTGGCTAAACAAGGTACAAGGATGTCCAGAGATGATATCTGTTCAGCAAAATCCACATGAATAGGTAGTCTGAGGCCCAGACCAAGGATGTAGACGAGCTGGGACAGAATCATGCTATATTTGCTGACATGTAGTACAGTATTTTTTGCCTTCCTCTCAATGCCTCTCGATCCAGGCTATGGCCTTCATCCATACAGTGCCAAAATTACCTTTGTGAAGAGTTTCCAAACCTGAGATTGAAGTTATTTCAAAATGATTGCTTGTATTCCCCATAAGATGTCACCATGCTTCACAGATAATTCACGTTGATGTTACAAGACTTGTTTAAAGTGGGGATTCTTTATCCACCACTGTAGCTTGTAGTACCACCCCTTTCACAAGCAAAAGCACATCCTTTCCTGTTTCTTTGTTGACGTCTTTACTAGTGATGGGTAACTTATCCATCAGATTGAAAGAGAACACTGAAGTTTCTTTGGGTTGATGAGAACTCGGGCCTGGCAAGTGCAACAACCTATCAACATTGTCTTGCTGAGTCCTTTTACAGAACTTAATAACATAAGAATGAGCTGCAAATAGCAATGCCCATCATTAGCTGCTGCTGCTCATATGCAATGGAATGCCATGTTTCAGTCCAAAACTTGAAAGTAATGGGCAATCATCCGTCAACAAGGTAAAACGTCTACCATACTGATAGGTATGGAACTTTCAGATTCCAAAGATAATGCTGAGAACTTCTTGCTCTATTTGCATGTATTTCTTCTCAGTGAGTGTCTGTGGTGCAAAGGCAGGTGGTTTCTCCATTCCCTTAGGAAAAACATGGGAAAGAACTGCACCCATTCCACACAGTGAAGTATCACAACTGCACCCATTCCACACAGTGAAGTATCACAAGCCAATTTGCAATGGTAGCAAAGCATCAACATGTGTAAGAACTTCGGGCGATGTGAACAGTTTCTTTGCTTCCTTAAATGCACACTCACTCTTGAGTCCATTTCCATTTTTTTCTTTGCTTGTGTGAGGTCATGAAAAGGTGTAATACTGTTGCCATGTTAAGCAGAAATTTACCATAGTAGTTAAGGAGTGCTAAGAATGAATGTAACTAACTGGCATGTTCTCTGGCAGTGGCACTTGAAGACCTGCCTTCTCTTTCTCTGGCTATTTCCTTTAGTCGGTGGCATCAATTACAAGTCCAAGGTATTTAACTAAAGGTTTAAAAATCGCACATTTGTCTCAGTCCATGGTCTTCCAAATGTTGCAAGGCAACATCCAAGTCTTGATCCTTTCAGATGTTATCCAAATATCACTGAACTCCATTCTGCCACATCAGAATCTCATACATGGGTTTCGAGGACAGGGCAAGTGCCAGTGTGATACCGAAAGGCAGCGTGTTGAAAGCCTTTTTTGTGAGGTGATTGATCCAGCATTTTGCAAATATCTTACAATCAATCTCTATTTGTAGGTATGCATTGAGCATATCTAATTTACTGAAACACTGTTCACCACTAAGAGTAGCAAATACATCTTCGATACAACATTGTGTATACTGGTCTGCACATAAAACTGGTCACTTTAAAATCTTGTACATGTGGTGCATATAAAATCAATATCACTTTGAAATCTCCACAAATTTGGACTGAGCTATCCTTGATCACTTGTTACGGTAGGTGTAGCCCATCGCTGTGTGAAACAGGTGACGACTCCAGTGTTCAATCAGTTTCTACTAGAAGCTTCAGAGCATAAGGCACAATTTTGGTCTTGTAATTTTGTGGCTAGCTGTCAGACTTCACAGTGAGCTTCACTACCGTTGCTCATCTGTCCAAGTTCTTTTTAAAAAACCTTGGAGAGTCTGTCCAGTATTTCTTGAACATTTTGAGGTTCTTTCATGATTGTCTTGATCTCAGTCCTTGAGCTTTTCAAGCCAAGATTTGCCAAATAATGGTGGACACTTTCCTTCAATCATATACAAGAGCAAAATGACCAATTGTCCATCTAGTTCATTGATACTCAGACTGAGGCTCACAAGCTGTAAGTGGCTGCCTCCTGTGACTCTTTGCAGCACATGATATTAAAACACTGATTTAATTAACAACAAATCAGGATGCCTTTACTATGTTATTAACCAGTTGTAGTTGATAAAATATCTGGTCAGTGGTTTTGGTGTTAGAATTATATAAACTAAGTATTCCCCATAATACTGTTTAAATATGAATATATATTACTATAGTAAATGAAACACTGAATTCACACTACTGTGGCTTTTTTGGGTAATGTTGATCACTTATTGGGCCCCTTAACCACTGTGGTCTGAGTATCACTGATGTGGTTGAACTTTCACCTGGAGTATCCCTTTTGATACTTTTTTCCAGTATAAGTCTTCAAAACCATGGAGGCTTCTTTTAGTGGAACTTGTGATAAAGTTTGGTTACAGGTAGATGCAAAAATCAGTAGAACAGCAGCTCCATTCTTGTAGGAATTCCTTTAATCAAGGGTGTAACCCAGAAGCCATCTTTGACTCCAGCTTCTGATAACAAGTAGTGCTAGGTCTTGGTCAGTGTCACTAGAGCTCTTGTTTTTTGCCACATTATGAATTCCTGACTTCAATCCTTTCTTATGTGTCGAGTTGATGTACGATTAGTCTGTGGTTGGTCGTTGAGCTGTGCAACCGGTCATGGCAACGTGTCCTTCTGGCACTTTCTGCAAATCATCTGATGTGCCCAGCAGTCCTTCTTAGCATGCATCATTTGCCCACAATGGCACAATCTATCACCTATCATTTCCATTCTGTGGTTGCCTCTCTCACCAATGCAGAAGATGAACTTCTTGGTTCACACTAGATTCCAGATAGTCCTCCTCCGTGGTTTCCTTTGCAACTGCCACTTCAACATCCTTTTTGAATGTAAGTGCTTCTGTGACCGTCAATAACTTCCTCATTGCATTTTCCGGAGACTGATTGGTCACTGAGGGCATCACTTAATGTCTGTCCAAATTGACAATGCTCTGACAACTTCCTTAAAGCAGCAAGAAACTGCTTCTGACTCTTCACTTCCCTGATGTCACTGATCAAACATCATTCTGCTACCATTGCTGCAGTATTGTCTGCATCTGTGGCAGCTCCAGAGACAACTGGAGACAATAAGTCACACAACAGTCTATCTGCTTTCTGTCCCTCACTGTCAAGAATCTTGGCTGAAACTTGTCTATTTGGAATGGTGTTGCAAGCTACAAATTGCTCAGAAACATGCAAGGTTCATCACTAGTAATTTGTTAAACTTTTCAACATTGTCCAGAAAGGGTGTCATTTCTCTGTTTATGCCTCCTGGACTCCTTTTTCACAGGGAATTACCCGCCCTTTAAAAAAAAAAACTGTACTGTACTATCAGTGTCTGTGCTCTGCTGGCTGAGTGCTACACACTTCTTTAGCTGTACTTAGGCTCCCTCTGCTGGCAACAGACCCTCAGTTCAAGATCAGAATGTTTATCTTCTGGCTTTCAGGAGATCACTCAACATGGCTGCTTGCTTGGACTTCACTGTTCCTTTTTTTGCACAAGCTCAGGCAGTAATTGCAGAACTTTTTTTTATCCATGTTCTATCTTTATTTGCCTACTTCCCCTCACTAGCTCGCTGGTTCACCCTGTGCTTCGAGGTGGAATTATACCCCCTGGCTTTTTCATCTATCATTTGCTTATTATTTCTTCTTTGTCAGGCATAGGCAACACGGGTGGACACGAGTGGGATAGAAATTCCTCATTATCAGTGTGATATGTCTGGAGCCATCATAGATGGAGGCAGACAGAGCTGATGGATGCCAAACTGTCTGCTGTTCTGGCTTCACCATTGAAACTAACACAAAAGTGAGGCTTTGCACTGGGAGCGGGAGGGGGCACAGAGCCCCCATACCATTTAAAGGAACAGGACATCACAATATGGAAGGGTCCAAGGCCAAAATTATCTGTGCCTGTTCCTGGTGAAGTTAATTTTTATCATCTTGAAATGTCTGCAGATTTATCAAGGCAAGGAAAAGGATGATTCCTTCTATGAGTCTGCTATATAAGGGTCCTGATCCTGGCCTTATTGATATCAGTGGGAACCAGATCAGACCAAGTGTTGTGATTCATGACAATATACCAGTTACAAAGCTGTCCTCAGGCCTATTTATATTTAACACCTTGGAAATTGTAATTTAATTTGAATAATACACAATCAAAATTTCAAAGTCTATTCCTTCTAGATGCTCCCCAAACTCCACACAGCTACTAGCTTTTAATACTCTAAAAGTAAGGTCAGAAAATTACTAGAACTTTCATACTAATGCATTCCTTAATTTTATTGTAAGTACCCAATTTCTCATTGATTGGTATTTAAAAAACAAAACAAAAACAAAAAAAACCTAGCTCCTTATAGATTACTCAAGGTAAATTGCAGGTTCTTGTGTTCCTTTCAAAACTTGAACTAAAACCCCAAATTATTTATAAAGTGTGTAATTTAAAAATTACAAATATGTTTTACAATTTGAAACAATCCAGTTGAAAAGCAGGGCTCTCTCTCTCTTACCTAACAAAGCCTCTGTTCAGAGCCCTTACCCTATGTTTTTCCACCAGATAACTGATATTCGTTCTCTCTCTGCAAGAAGTGCCAATAATGTGGTTGTCATATTTTCAGCTGTTAGATGGCAAAGAAACAAATCTCAAATTCTGGTCATGGGAGATGAAGAAAAATATTTTTAAAGATTTAGGTTTTTTAAATGTAAATATATTTTCATTTTAATTATACATACACACTCCTGATTATTTTGAATCAGGATCAGTTAACTTTTAAAGCTTTACCATTCACCTGTAAAAGTCAGAATTGTAGTAGAAAGTCTTGCTTGTTTAGTCTACAGGGGAGTCGCATCATATGCACATTTAAGTTGCACTAATTCAGCTATGTACGCTTGGCAAAAATATATATTAAAAATCTATTTAAATAGCATGGCCGATTCCGCCCGCCATTCCACTCATAGAGTGTATGCGCCGGAGTGAACGGGAGACGCAACTGCTGTTCCCACTGCAGTACTCAATTCCCATGTGCCTCATACTGTGTGCACCTCAACACTGAGTGTAATTCTACTGTACAGTAGTGCTTAAAGATACAGTACATATTTTTCGTTCAACATGACCCCTAAACGCAAGACACCTGTACAGAGTTGTATACATAAAACTGTACTTTATGGGCAATTTAAGGGATTTTCAAGGGTAATTTTGACCTTACATGCTGACTTTAGACCATAATCCCAGTGTAAGATGAGACTCCACTGTACTAGACACTGAAGAACTAAGAACTACAATGTACTACTACAGTACTTCACAACTGGAATCCAGCTACTCTGAATTTGTAGTAAAACTAATATGTTTTAAAGTCCCCAAAAGTGGATGCCAGAGCCTGAACTTGAGCTATACCAGGAAGGCCTACATTAAACATGTGACCGTCAAAACTGAAGAAGAGCTCTGCATAAGCTCGAATGCTTGTCTCTCTCTCTCCAGTTGTCCAATAAAAATTACCCCACCCACCTTGTGTCCCTAATATCCTGGGATGGACATGGCAGCAATAACAGCGCATACAACAAACTGTTTAGTTGGAAGTTGAGCTTTTAACATGTGAAATGTCCAAAGTAAATCTTTAATTGTGTCTAGCAGATTATAATGTGCTCTCCAGCTCATACAGAAGATGTTGGGATGATATGATCTATAGAGGGGAGAGTGACTACTATTGACCATTTTTATAAAGCATTTTGAGATTGTTTACCGTTATTATGAAAATAGGAAGTATTTATTATATGGATTATCCTAAGTATTCACAGGCGCACATATTATTATTATTTTTTATTAATATTTGTGTTATTTGAAGCTCCACCTAAGATCAGGCCCCCATTTTGCTAGGTGCTGTTCGTACACATAGTAAAAGCTTTCAGTCTAAATAGATGGAATGTGGTAGGAGAAAAAATGATTTTCCCAGGCTGACACAGCAGAGTTGGAATTAGCATGTAGGTATCCTGGGTCTCAGTCCTTTGCCCTATCTACTAGATCATACTGCCTCTCATTGTTGAATACTGGTCTTCAGAGGCCACAAGGGAAAATATACTTTAATAATCAGAAAAATAGTATTCGTATAAAATCTGTTATGTAGTAGAGTAACCTGCCAAGTGGATTTATAGTTGTGTTCACATGAGATATTCAAGATTAGACACACCTTTCTATTAAAGATTATTTGAAAATGATTAATTCAATCCTTGCCATAATACAGGCGGATGAACCAGATGACTCATGAGAAGTCCCTTCCAAACAAAATTATTCTATAATTGTATAGTAACTATGGATTATTTCCCCCACACACTCCCCTTTTTTTTTGCCAGTTGTTGGTGGGTTTGGGGTCACATCCATTGTGTAGCTGTATAAACATTTACAAATGTCTGTTTGAAAAGCAGTCCACTAAAGATAAAGAAGGAAGTACAACTATCCAGCAAGTATAAAGACTAGATAACAACTTCCTTTGCATTCTTTCCAGCGAGAGGTACGACCCAGGGCTGGTGCAAATATAGTAAAGTGTGGCAGAATTTCCTGAGTTTTAATCTGGACTCTGATGCTGACTTTTTTCACTTGGCAAATCAGTGAAACTCCTTGTCTTAGGTTCCTATCTATGAAACTGGGATAATAATCTGTAGTTGCCAACTTCACAGATGCTCTGTGAGGATTAATTCAATACTCAACATTTGAAAAGCACTAAGACAACAAAGAGCTGTAAATATTTGTCAAGTGTCTAGTTTAATTTTTAAGGTCTTTCTTCCATTCCCTCTATTATCTTCTCAACCCAGTGATCTTCCTCTTTTCTGTCTGATTTTTTTGTCCAACAAGAGGATTTAGCCTATTTTCCTTAAACCCAGGTTAAAATCCACTACAATTTTTATATCAACTCAAATTTGACCATCAACACTTGGATTGTCACACTTGTTCTTAATTTCCTCATATGCTTTCATTTTATATTAACTTTGAAACTGTATTGAACTCTGTTTAAAAAAAAGATACAATTTGTATGAAAGATGATATACAAAATAAAGTTGTATTGTAGTTGCATCCAGAAATCTGTCATCACAATAAAAAAAGACTACTCATGCTGTTATTGATAATATTTGTTTTTGCAGAATATAAAGGTGCCATCTTATCCTTTGCACTTGAGAAATTTTTGCTTCAGTATAGGACACACATTTTTGCCTGGTTTTGGTTCCAAATTGGTTTATTATTTTATACTTTATAGAATGTAAACAATTACAAAACAGAACTTTGGCGTTCCAA
Organism: Sternotherus odoratus; assembly: GCA_032164245.1. Classification (NCBI taxonomy): domain Eukaryota; kingdom Metazoa; phylum Chordata; order Testudines; family Kinosternidae; genus Sternotherus; species Sternotherus odoratus. The sequence continues at coordinate 94,477,933 of JAVMKO010000003.1, forward strand.
TACATTTGGACTGAAAGTAAAGCTATGGATTTCAATTTTTCATCATACATTCTTCGTTCCCCTCCTTTGCTTTAATTTCTTGATCCTCAATTTGGATAAGGAGTGGAAGGGGTAAGCACAGGTTTTTAAAGAGCAAAATTCTGCTCCTCCTCTACATGAGTCCAAACCCAATTGAAGATCAGAGGGGTAGCCGTGTTAGTCTGGTTCTGCAAAAGCGACAAAGAGTCTTGTAGCATCTTATAGACTTAACAGATTTTAGGGATCATGAGCTTTTGTGGGCTAATTTGATGAAGTGGGTCTTAGCCCACAAAAGCTCATGATCTCTAAAATCTGTTAGTCTATAAGGTGCTACAAGACTCTTTGTCCCAACTGAAGATGTACCTATCCAACTGAAAGACATTATTATTCAGAATCAAAGTATCCTATCTATATATAGATATTTTCTCCATCATAATCTTCCATGTTGTTTTCCCTCAGAGAGTTCATATATGGCTACTCTGTCTCATGTGTGTATTCAGTTCAATATGTCCTTCAATTCAATTTCTCCTGCCAAGCTCATATATAGTTACACTCTATGGTCCCATCTTATCAAAGCACTTAAGTCCCAAGTTAGGTATGGGCTTAAGCGTGTGCTTAAATGCTTGCTGAATACTCCCCCCCCCCCTAAATTAGCAGCTATTATAAGAATTTTCTAGGAAAATTTAGTCAAAGTGCATTCCAACCTCTGTTTTTCTCCTTCCTCCCTCAAAGCAACAGCCATTTTTTTTACAAAATATAAAATTTTGCATGTGTTAAGAGGTTTTGCTGGAAATAGCAGAGGCAACTGTATCATTTAGAAGAAATTCCTGTTACATTTCTGCAAATTTGTACCATTCCATCTGTGTTTTGTAGGAGCAGTTCAGAGGGAAGTACCATTTTAACTCCCAGAAATAGTTTCTCTTTGGAGCTTCTTTTCATCCCTCTTGCTGTTTCTAAGTATCTCAGTGTTATGATCAGTATGCTTCCATGTCTATGCTATGCATTTCATACCTTAGATGAAAAGCATCCAGTTTTATTTCTTTCTGAAATGGGGGGCTGACTCTCACATTCAAGTAAGTCACCAATAAGTCAGTTGGATCCACCATTTCTATTCCTGGTTGCACACTTTGTGTATAAGTATTGCTAGATCTAGAACCATATCATCCTCTACATGGGCTACTCTTGTATAGAAGCCAGAATGGATGGTCTAATGATTGAGGCAGATTTAGAGGAGATGTAGGTTCAAGCCTTGTCTCTGCCGTAGCCTTTCACTGTGACCTTCAGCAACTGAATCTCTCTGTTTCTCAGTTCTCCCATCTGCAAATTAGGGATAATACTTCCTTTCTTGTCTTGTCTATTTCGAGTGTAAGCTATTCAGGACAGGGGCTGTCTTGGACTATCTTTTTGTACAGTACTCAGCATAGCAATGCCCCCAAACTTATTTGTGACCTACAGGCACAACAGTAACACAAATAATAGGAAACGGAAGTTTTCCTCAGTATCTACATTCTTTGAGAATTTTTATCCCAGAACCTTCTACAGAAACAGGGGTGTGTCCCCAAAACCAGCAGCAGAAGCCTAGGTCTGGGAAGGTACAGACCATTCTTGCAGAGACTCTACCTAACTTTTCTGGCTTATGGTTCCTTTCTTCCCCCTGAAGGTCCCCATCAGCACTGCTCCTCCAGGGCCAACAGAAGCTCCTGCAATAGCTGCTGGACCTGTAACCCCTAAAGAAGGCATTTCACAGCACAATGGGAACATTTAACACATTCAGAGCAACTAGTTGAGACTCAAACCTGTAGTGGAGAGCCTAGTATAGTAGATCTTAACTAGAAGCCTTACAAGGATAGGGAAAGTCCAAGTCTGGTATATAATGAGTTGATACAAGGAATGTGATGGTACTGATGCTCAGGTCTCTCTCTACTTTTAGACACCATCCTAACAGATCTAAAGTGAGTTAATGTAGAAGAAAAGGAAACAGCATCATTTTTGCATGAGTGCTCCTGCGGTAGCCATGTCTAAATTATGCAAGTGTTCCCCTCAAAATAGCTTACAATGTAAGGACATTTTTTCATTTGTAAAATTAAAAGATATTTTAAAGGACATTAGGCAACCAATTACTCATCATTGCTCACTGTGAAGAGAAAATATGAAACTTAGTGACATTTAACGTGTGAAACATAGTCACTCAGTACTATATTAGCTATAAGAAGGTTTACTCTACCTGCATAGTGCATACAGCGTGCAAGCATACAGAGACACCAAACTCAGACGTCCTAAATTCTACATTTGCTCAGGTAAATACTTAATGACCCGATTGCCTGTTTATCATACATAAGTGCTGAGTTGGACATCGCTACATTGGCTTTTCACATCCTAGTTAGTGACCTATATTTTTATATTGGGTATAACATAGTTACATGTCAAAGTAACCAAATCCAATGAAATTCTAATAGAAAAATTGTTTTATTCTTATTTCATAAAGATTAACTTATTACATTAAAAACCAAATATAAACTATCATACTGGTCAGATCACACTGAAGTTCTAGGTCAGTCTTTCCCAAACTGTGTTCCACGGAACACTGGTGTGCCACACGATGTGAGTAGGTGTTCCGTGAAAGAATCGTAATTTTAAAAAGGGTCTTTAAATTTTTTTTAATTTTAAATTTGGCATATTTGAAGCCTAGTTAACAACTCTTTTTGAATGACTATAATTTATAAAATAAAATATATTTGAGCATAAATAACGCAATTTTCATTTGAAAACCAAACTACTACAAAATAATATAAGTGTTCCGTAAATATATACCAGGCTAAAAAGTGTTCCGTGGCCAAAAAAAGTTTGGGAAACACTTTTCTAGGTCCATATATTCTACTCATCAACCACTTGCACAATAGTCTAGTAGTTGCACCCACAACTATAGACTACGAAGGAAAGTGGTGGATTCCCCACCTGTTGCAGTCTTCAAGTGAAGACCCAATGTCTTTCTGGAAGATATATTTTAGTCAGACAAGTTACTGGGCACAATACAGCGGCAACTGGATGAAGTTCTATAGCCTGCAATATACAGGATGCCAGATAAGATTATCTAATGTTCTGTTCTGGCTTTAAAATCTATGAATCTCTAGGCACTATTTGCCAGCTGACAAACAAACACTAATTTTGGAGAAAAAAATGTACATCAGTTGAATTCTGCATGTTTAAACAAAAAGAACAGGGACTGGAGGAAAACCCTTCAGTCTACAGAAAACCATTCTAATTGGCTGACCTCTGTTCCACTCATCTCCTTGGGAAAATGCAGCCAGTCAGAGTTTAATGCATGGTCTGTATCGAGATAAAGCAGGTAGTTAGTTTTGACTTCCTGATCCCTCAACATGTGTAGATGCACCAGTCAAACACATATCATATCCACCAAAGAGCCAGCCCTGGAGACAGCTGAGAATTCCTGGTGACAGAGGAGCCTCATTTCAGCCTTAATTGGAGCCAACTGTGGGAGGCAGGTGCCTCGAGCAAGTATGGGACAAGTAGCTCCCATCCTTATTTGCCTCTACCCAATCTGAGCTTTAGTTTGAGGCAGGAGTATCAGAAGAAGCAGGTACAGTGAGGAAAGTCCAGATCCTTGTCCCCATGCCTTCCTCTATTTGAGAGAAATCCCTGAGGCTTCAGACTCCTACTTCTCTCTGACCAAGGACCTCTGTTTCTCCCCCTCCCAGCCCTATTTTCCCCACTCTAGCCCCTCGAGGGCTCATACACATAACCAGACCCCAGTTCCCCTCTCCCAACTCTCCAAAGGGCCTGGATAACCACATCTCTCCTCACAGAGCTTTATGCTACTAGAGCCAGCTTTCCTCAGTCCCCATTTCTTCCTGGTCAAAAATAAAAAACAACCCCCTCACTACCACACATACCCATCACCCCTTATTCCTCATGCCATACACTGTCGCTTACCCTCCCACAACACTCAGTTCCATGACCCCTGGCCAATGCCTCCAACACTCAAGTTGCTGGATACACACACCATTCTAATTCCCACACAAACCCTTGTTTTCCCCTGGCTTAATTTTCAAACCAGGTCCCTGGCTTCCTGCCCACCAACTCCCACTCTTACATCTGGCCATCTCCCATTCTTCTCTTCAAGCTCATTGATTACTCTCTCCCAAGTCCCTGAATAGCCTTACCAGCAACCCCAGCTCATGGCTCACCAAGCTCCAGTGAACCAATGACAGGGGGTGAAGTTGTTGTGACTGGATTTGGTTATATGGGAGAAAGAGGGTGAGTGTTGAGTGAATAAGTGAAAGAATGGAGAGTATAGTTGGAATGACTGCCTTGAGCATGAGAGAGGATGTAGGGGAAGACAGAGTGTGGAGTTTTGTCCTTTGTGCTAAACTTGAGGTCTTCATAAATCGAATCACCCCTAGCTCCTTTATTCTTAGTTTACCTCTCTCTGCATTCCCTGTGTTATCTGATTTCCTGGAGATATCAAGTGCCCTACAGAGGGAACCATTTTCTCTTGGAAAGTTGTGGCCTGATAGTCTAAGAGTTTCAGGGGAGATTTGCATGCATTAGAACTGCATAAGTGAGTTCTTTGAATATAGCATCAGTCACCACAGTAATGCAGTCTATCTCTGGGGTGAAATGTGACAGGTGTTTTAATACTTCACAACAGTTTTGGAACAAGAAGTGAAAGTTTCATGCATGTTTATGTAAGCATGACATACTTACCCAAATTGGAATTTGGCCACAATGTTTTGGCTTTCATATGCACTGTTGTGCCTCTCAGGAATCAGTTAGAGATTGAGTACAATCTGGCTCTTTGCCTTTGCACCAGTTCCAGGGCCCCTTTTGTCTTTCCTGTATTGTTGGGCCACTGCAACTTAAGAAGCCCAGGAACCTTCCTTAATGGGCAATGTTCCTCAGTTTGATGAGGGCTCTACAATAAATTTAATATAGGTTGCTGACCGTCCCAGGCTGTGTTAACTTTCCTGCCGAGTTTTCACAGGATGCTGGGAATGATGATGTGTAAGACCATTCTTCATTCAATTCTCCCCTCCTACTCCTTTCCATGTGTGGATTCCTAGCGGAGAATCCTTGCTCCACCTATAGTCTATAATGAACTATTTGCCCACAAAGTAGAATTTTACTCAGGTCCTGTCATCCTGCCCTTTTTATAATTGCTAAGAGACCATGCAGTTGAAAGCAACCTGATGTTTTCTTTCCTAGTTCCTTATAGTTAGGATTTTCACTGAAGAAAGCAGGAAGTATATGTACTCCTTATGCTGTAACATCTGTGTAATGCTGTACATCACACGTTTCGTCTCTCTGTGAATGTAGTGCATGTACCAAGTTAAATGAAACTCCTGGTTAACCGAAGTTTGACTCTGTCCCCTGGTTTTGTACTGCAGTTTCCACTGGCCTCCAGATCTAAAGCACAGTGACTACAATATTATATATCATTGTCAGGATACTGTGCAGCGCCATCTCCAGCTCAAGAAAGCAGAGGAGTTCTGTGGAATTATTCCACTTTTGTGACTTGTTCAAATAACACAAAACAGTATATCACAGGATTAAATGTTGGACTGAGATCTGTTAAGTAATCTGAATTAGGCAGGGACATTGATCTGTGTCTGTGTTGTTTGTGAAACTGTCCCAGAATATCAGAGTCTACTACCACAGAGGTTTCTTTGAAAGATGTTTAGAAGACTCTGGTGTTTAGCAGTCAGATTTCAGTGCTTGCACAATGCAGGCCTGATTCATGAATGGAGGCTCTCATCACTGGTGTAATGCCAATAATAAATAATACTTCTAATATTAGTGGGAAATTCTGTAGAGCTAAGTTTTTCAAGGATTTATGTAACTGATTTATGGTAGTACCATTTTTGATTTTGGTTGGTTTTGGTTTGGTTTTTTTAAGTGGAGGTTTGTATTGAACATTACTCTGTTTGAGGAGGCAATGGATAGATGAACATTTAGCCAAGAGTAAAAGCATTATGTAATTATTCAGCATCTTGCATGCATCATAAAAGTAGTTATAAAATTGAAAACCTGCTTGAATTATGGCAAATTCATGTGATCCTACAAAACATGTCTCCTCTGTGATGCTTTACTTTTCAAAAATATTTTAAAAGGGATTTATAGATATTAACTGCTTTATTTAAATAAAACAGTCTGGCAGTAACATTTGAATTGGATAGCTGCAGTGACGTTACAGGAGTGTTCAGAAGAACAACAGATATCGGTTCTGCAAGTTCATTGCATAGCTGCTATATATAAAATATATTTAAGAAGTTGTCCTTTTTCTAATCTTGCCCAGGTCAATAGTGACTGAGAATCATTACCTTCTGATGACTCTATAATGGCCTTTGTAAAACAAGTAGGTGGGCTCGGTTAGGAACCCAGCACACACTGTCACCGTTGTCATGGTAACCCCCTGGGTAGCATTCTCAATGGAGGCCAATATCTGAGTAGAGATGGAGACTGATCTACCCCCTTCACTTGCCTAGGTTGCCCTGCCATTATAGAGCAGAAGCTCATTGGCCGGTGGGGGACCTTTCATTCCCCCTGCTCATTTTACACCTAATCTGGATAAAAGAAAGGGTCACACTTTATAGTAAGAGTATGTTTATAAAGGGATAATCAATCAGTATGTTACAGAGATGATTATAAGTTTCTTGACCTCTGGACTCTTCAAAAGCTAGAACAATTGATTAGTCATTTATTAAAACATCTATTTATGATTCTTAACCCTGCATAAACTATTTAAACTGTACCTTTAATAAAAAGTGTGACCTAAGAAAAACGACAGCATTGTCAATTCAGCCTCTTTCACAGCAGTGAATTCACTATAAAAAGAACAATTTATAAGTATTTTTTAAATATTATAATTTGTTGAACAAAATAAGAGAATAGGAAAAAAAGAAGAGTTGCTGTTGGATTCAGTCCTGGGTAGCTCTTTAGAAAATATACAGTATACAATACATTTCTTCTTTATTAGTATGCTAAGAATAAAAGAGAGATTGAAAACTGCATCACAGAGCCCTGATATTTATGAAACCTTTGCTATTGAGTGACATCATCTCTCTTTTTCAGGGTGTTTTTTTTTTTAACTTGGAAACACTCCAATGACCAGTGATGACTAGTTATTGTTCCTTTTGTCAACAGGCAAGATGATGGAGGAAGTTCTGGCAGCTTACCATGTCCTGGGCCCTGCAGAGTTAAATGAGAAGTGCTTCAATGTTCTAATGTGCATCACATCGGATCTTGTTTCTGAAGTGTTAGAAGGAACCCAGCATTACATGTTGTGCATCAGTACACTGTTTCTGATAGAATCCAGGGATGGCAAATTTATATACCAGTATTACCTGTCTGGAGCAGGTTTAATTTTATAAATTAAAACCATAAACTCTATGAGTTTCTAGTTGTTATTTATGCTTTTGAGGATGAACTCCTCAGATGAAGAGACAGGCTCTTCTGCAGGATCAGAAGATCATATTGGACTGTAAATTGTAACTACTCCATTTGTAGCATATTCTTGTGCAAGGAATTGAAGGACAGGTTGCAAGACGATCCTTCAGTGAAAGAAGCTTGTTTTGCTTTGATCTGCAACTTTTAAGAAGTTTTTTTAGAAGTAACCACTTTTACTTAACACTACATGTGCAGTCTTTGTGTAGCTCTTGACTGGTGACTATTCCCCAGAGATGTTTAATTTTTGAACATACTTAGGTTTGTGATGAACTTTTAAATTGTCAAAGTTCCATGAAAATTAGAAAGGGAAAGTTCTAGGGCCAATATTTGACTAGACCTGTCATTTCCTTTTAGTGTCAGAAGGGGATTGGAAAAGGGCAGGAAGTGGTAATGAAATACAAAATTCTATTGTACTCATTTTTGATAAATGCACTTACCCAGAAAAGTGTTTTCTGTCTCATAATCAAAGGGAAGGGGTACAATTGCCCTCTCTAAGCCCTCAAATGAAAGGTCTGCATTTAGGGTCAAACATGTTGATTTAGTCTGTCAACTAGCTATAGAAAAGAAGAAACATGTATATACCTCACTGTATGCAAAAGGGGCATTTTGTCATTCCTCTATTTATTTTTACTCTATCAAAATTAAAGTGCCAGTTATTTGGAATGCTGTATTCTGTGGTCTCTTTAAATTTGATTAGTGAGAACCTTTTGGCAAGATCATTCGCATTATGGTGTAACTGCATGGTGACCACAGCTATGGGCCTGTATAATAAAGATCTAAATTCAAAGTTCTGTTTCTGATCTTTTTCTCTATCGTTTACAATATGTCCTTAAAACTCACAATATATCCTCTTTGGGCCTCCCATCACACATACACAGCTCAGTGTCCAGGAGCACAAGTAACACATTTTGGTGGCTTACTATTACTGTGGAATTTGATATTAGAAATAACATTGTGTATTTTAAGAACCACTTTGTTACATAAACTAACACTAGGCATTTAGGCCTAGATCCTCCAAAGTATGGGGAATTAGGTCCCTAAATACCTTGGAGGATCTGGGCCTTAGCACCATGAAGAGCTGACCTTGCTCCTAGCAGGCCTATCCCTGTACAATTCAATACACCCAAGCGAACAGATTGAGATTTTTCTCAATGAGACAGCTCAAGGCCTCCAGGGGACCTTTCATTATTTGTACATACCGTAGTTGGAACCATGGTTAATGTTAACTGGGCTTTTCTAAAAAGAGTGTTAGAGTGAGTATTTAAGAGTGCTTGGTCTCTCAACCTTCACATTGCATTATGGCTGGCTTTTTGCATTTATTTCATAAGTAGTAAAATTCACCCATTTAATCATATCACGAGGAGAGATAGAGATCCAAAAAGAAATTCAATCTGTGGAAATTAATCCAACACCTCCCCCCCCCTTAAATTTACTGCTGCAGCTACAGTAGCTGTGGCCCTTTGAATGTAAGAAAAAGTATTCTGCTGTTAAAAGATCTTGCTCTTTCTATTTGCATTGTTACTAGACTTTAATGGGAAGGGTCAGAAATGGAAGATCATTACACAGATAAGATTTAGGTCTTTTCTGCACACAGATTTTCAACCTGTACAATTATGTGGGTTAAAACTCTGGGTTTTTTTTAACCAGTATAGTTATACCAGTGCAGCCACTAGTGTGTGTGCAGTAACGCCAGTATAAAAGTGCCATATTTTGGCATAGCTGTGATGGTTCTTGTGATGGTTCTTAGAGTTGCCCCATATTGCCCACACCAGGGAGTCTTTCATGTGGTAGCTGAGTGGCAGCTCCCTAACACCAGCAGCTTTTCAGCCATTGTCTGGGTGTCCGAGTGGTAGCCGTGTTAGTCTGTATCAGCAAAAACAACGAGAAGTCCTTGTGGCACCTTACTAACAAATTTATTTGGGCATAAGCTTTCATGGGCTAGAACCCACTTCATCAGATGCCTGGTGTGGAAAATACAGTAGCAGGTATATATATATGCACAGTATATGAAAAGATGGGCGTTGCTTTATCAAGTGGGAAGGGGGGAACTGCGAATGAGCCAATTCAATTAACAGTGGAATGCTAAGGGAGGAAAAATCCCTTGAAGTGGTAATGAGGATGGCCCATTTCAAATAGTTGACAAGAGAGTGTGAGTAACAGTAGGGGGAAATTAGTATTGCCCTAATTTCACCTTGCAAATTAATCATAGGTGCACCCCAGTTGCCATATCCCTTTGAAGCATTCCTCTATGGTATACAGCCCCTGATATTGGCTATTCACAGAAATCCCAGACCCTCTGCACCCAAAGGTGCAGCATACCCCCAGTTTACCAGTTTTACCATAAACTCCTGCTCCTGTAACCACACCGCGCTTGTAATAAACAAAAAGTAGGTTGATTAAAGAATAAAGGTTTAACTAGAACTGAGGAAAAATGATGGACATAACCGGAACAACACAAAGCAAAATCATGAAATGTAAATCTGGGTCTACACTTTGTGTTACTTTTCTTATCTAATAAAGTAGGCTCTCCCCCCCCCTGCCAAGTTCAGTCCATTGCAGAGATGGCTGGTTTTACAAGAGCCAGGATCCAAAGTACAAGAAAGCCTCTCTCCCCCCCCCCCCCTCTTTAGGTGGTTTTCCTCAATGAATGGATCCAGAGAACCTTTCCCTATACTCTGTTATAATGAAACAATCTTTTATATTTCTTCATTGCCAGGGCACTCTCCTTCCTGCTGTAATGTTCCTCTTCACTGCCAAGTGGTTCAGATTGTTTGCCATTGGCTTTGATGGATTTCCATGACTGCTCTGTGATGTGGCAAGAGTACACAATAGAAACTGCATTACCTTGCTGGCTGACTAGGGACAGGTGACAATTACCTCTTGTTTGAATGGGTAATCAATGAAGCCTGGTCTACACTAGAAAATTAGGTCGGTTTAACACGTTGGTTAGAGGTGTGAAACCTCCACATGCCTGAGTGGCATAGTTAAGCTGACCTAAGACCCCATGAACACAGCTCTAGGTCAGTGGAAGAATTCTTCCATCAGCCTAGGTATCGCCTTGTGGGGAGGTGGATTACACTGCACCAATGGGAGAACTCCTCCCTTCAGAGTAGACGTCTACTCTGACTTGCTACAGCATTGGTCCTCAAAGTGGGGGTCGTGAGCCCCTGCTACTGTTCTTCCTGGGGCAGCTCCTGCAGGAGCTTGCAAATCAGCCCCAGGCAGGCAGAGAGGGGGAGGAGGTCTCCACGCTGCCACATGCAGCAGGGATGGGTCTTGTGAGCAGAAAGCCTCCAGCTCCCCCCCCCCCCCCCCGCAACCCTGCTCCAGCCGCCCCCCGCGCCTCCCCCAAGTGTCCCCCGGCCTCCCCTTGCTGCCCCCCCTTGCTGCCCCCCCAGGCACCTAGGTGGCCCTGGAGCGGATCGGAGCCAAAGCGTCCCTGTGTCTCAGTGCAGCAACTGCCGCCGCAGGGTCCTAGTGCCCGCCATCTTCTCCTGCCTGTGACAGGGTGAGTGTGCTGCTGCTGGGGGTTCCGGAAAGGGGGGGGAGGGGAGGGGGCCTTCCCCAGATCTTGCTGCTGCCAGCAGGGAAAGGGCTGTAGGGTGTCCTCCTTTCTGGCCCCAGAGCAGCCTGCCTGAACCCAAACTCATCCCTAGCCCTGCGCCACCCCGGAGCCCACACCCCCAGCCAGAGTTTCCCACCCACCTCACCCTCTATCCAAGCCCTGAGCCCCTCCAACACCCCAAACCTCTCATCTCCACCTCCAGCCAGAGCCCTCCTCCCCCCACGCCCCAACCCTCTGCCCCATGCTACATTAAATTTTTCAATAGTTATTTTAAAAGTGTATAATAAGCAATGCTCTGGGAAAAGGGGAGGGGGGGATGCAAGGTAAAAATTTTGCCTAGGGTGCAAAATATCTTTGCACCCCCCCCCCGCAGTTCTTCCCCTCCCCCTCCCTGCTCTCCCTTCCCCCCCCCCACTCTTCCCCTCCCCTCTGAACCCCCCCCCCGCCCGCTGCTCTTCCCCTCCCCCCTTCCACCACTTGTCATCTGGTCACCCTACCCGAGCCCTGGACCCGGACCCTGCCGCGGCGGGCTGCTGGCGGTGTCCTGAGCCCCAGACCTGGCCCTTGCCGCGGCAAACTGCTGGCGGTGCTCTGGGCCTTGGCCTCTGCTGTGGCGGGCCAGCAGCGGGCTGCCGGTGGCACCCCGAACCCCAGACCCAGCTCATGGTGCGACGGGCTGCTGGCAGTGACCTGAGCCCCAGGCCCTGTCATGGCGGGCTGCTGACAGCACCCCGTGCCCTGTCCCCTGTCCCGGGGGGTTGCTGGCACCCTCCCCTGAGCCCGGCCCCTACCCCAGGGGGCTGGCACCCCTACCCACCCCTCAGCTCATCCTCTGCCCCAGGGGGGCTGCTGGCACACACACCCCCAGCCCGGCCCCTGCCCCACCCCCAACCCTGACCCCTAAGGGGCGGTCGCGCTTAGAGGCCTAGTGTCCGAAAGGGGTCGCCAATAGAAAAAGTTTGAGAACCACTGTGCTACAGCACTGCATGCTGCCCTGCTGTAGTGTTTAAGTGTTGACATACCCTGAGACATGTTATCTCCTGGTTATTAATTTCTACTAAAGCATAGTTTCAATATAAATATTTCTTCAATATGATCTGTGCATGCATCTCCAAGTTCTTATGAATCTTAACGAGTTACAAGCTTTCTGTAGACACGGTTTATGTTTTTCATTATGGATAAATATCCTGTTAGCCTGGCATTGGTGCAGTGAGTTTGTCAGGTCTGAGGTGAGCATTGTTTGCAAAGAACAGGGGACCCTTTGCCAAGGAGGGGCTCGGTCACAATAGCTTATTCCCCTTAAGCTATTCCACTATCAGCAATTTTATAGTAGTATATACTACACTGGGGGGTTGTACCATTTTAACAGCACCAGTATAGTTAAGGCAATGCAACTTTTGAAGGAAGACAAGGCCTTAGCTATAACCGTGGCATAAAAGGCCTAAATGTGTGAGTAACAGAAGCCATCAAGACTGTTGTTGAACGTGATCATGACGTAACTCGTATTCAAGGGTCAAAACACAAATGCTGCAGAAGTATGGCCTACCTCAGAAAAGCTGACAAAGCACTTTTGTTCTGTGCTGTCGCGTGCTGTGCCATATGCCTAGATGTTATATTAGAAGTCATTTTCTGAAAAGAAGATGCCTAACTGTGGCCCCATCTGTTGAAGGAACGGATTAAAAAAACAAGAAAATCCCAGGGCACTCTCATAAGGGCAGAGGTTGGAGTTTTTTGTTCCCTGACTAAATCTCCTTTTCAGAGGTGTCTACGCCCTTCACCTCGGCAGCTGCACAGGGACCTCTTTGTCAATGGGCATGAATATTTAAAGGACTCCACTGCCTTCCTCTCTTCCATCAGTTTCAAAGGAAAGTTTCGAAAGTCTTTGTTCTCTGATTACTTTAAACATTTTGATGCGTGGCAGAGGTAGCATTACACATGGCATTAGCTGACTTTGACAAGTTGAATTAATTCAATATTTGCACAGTTAGAACAAATACTTAATGTGGATTTGTGTGGTTTTAGCCGGCAAACTACTGGCTTCTCCGACTGAATTCCAGTATGAAATTCACGTTAAATCAGTTAGTCTTAAGTAAATTCCTTAGCAGACAATAATGCATCTCAAGAAGAACATCAGTTTGACATAATTTTACCCCAGACCTGAAATAGGTACAGATAGCTCTTTTTTCCAGTGTTGTTTGAGTATTTAACTCTTTGTTCTCTTGCAAAGAGTGAGCCCCCTTCATGTCACAGCAGGGGTTTTGGTGGTAAAATCTGAGGATGTTTCCATTGCAGCTAACTACACCAAATCGAATGTGTGGATGGAGTTCTGTTCCTGTTGCCCATCTCCAAAATGCCAAAGAAACCCACCTATTTCCACAATTACATCTCATGCTTTAGATTGTTAAAGGCTTTAAATTGACTATCTTTTGAAATATACATTTGAGCAAGCAGCATTGCGGATCCATGTAATTAATACAGAGGAAAACATCAACCGTTTGATCCATAATGTGATGGCTAAATTGTTGATTATTAGCTGCTTGTCACACAGAGAAGGAAGCCAAAGGTTATGAGAAATACATTATCAAGGCTATGTACAATTACACAGTTTTACATTTAAAAATTACTGTTGCAACCTAATCCAACAATCTCAGACTTCTTTACAAACATTAAATAATGGAGTCACACAAAATCCCCATGAGGTAGGTATCATTATCCCCAATGCGTAGATAAGCAAACTGAGTCAAAGGAGAGCTAAGTGATTTCTCTAATATCCCACAATAAATCAAGGGCTGAGGTGGCATTCAGGACATCCACACCTATGCTCAAAAAAATCCAAAGACAATAGGCATTTGATAAATAAAATAATATCAAACAGAACACATGTAAAAATACCCACTTCCAGGGAGGTTTTCTTCACACTGAATTTTTCTCACCATTGTACTTTTTCTTCTAAATAAAGGAATCCTCTCTATAGAGTTTAGCTCCATCCTGCCAAGTCTCTCCCTTCCCCACCTCCCAAGTAATAGCTGGTTCTGCTAGTCCACAGAATCCTAGAGCTGTACATCTGGAAGTGACCTTGGTAGGTCATCTAGTCCAGTCCCATGCACTGAGGCTGGACCAAGATCATCTCTGTCAGGTGTTTGTCTAATTGTTTTTAAACTCCTCCAAAGCCAGAGATTCCAACATGTACCTAGGTAATTTGATCCAGTGTTTAACTACCCTTACAGTTAGGAATACTTTATACAGTACTTACCATGTGGTAACTATAACTCCCTCCCAGAAACATCTGGGAGCTATCATTTTCATTCCTTGCTATTTAGCAGCTCCTGGTCAATTAATATACATTGATCAGACCCTTTTCCTTTTGGGCTCATTCAGACCAACCCCCACCTTAACCAATAAATGAGGTTGTTGTGACTATGGCCCCTTTTAAACCAGTCATTGCTTGTGAATGGGAAAGGAGAAAGCACTTTCAAGCTGCAGGATGGAAAGAAAAAGAATTTTCCTAGTGCAGCACTGGAATTTGCACAAGCAGCTCCATGCATTCCCTAAATGTGTATTATGGAGTGACGCCAGCCCACAGGATAAAGAGAAATTCAACATTAGCTGTACTTCATCAATTAATTCCCAAGAGCTTGTTACTCCTCTTCTCCACCCCCAATTGAGAAGTAAAAGTATAACTGAAACAAGGCCTGAGAGATGGCCATAATGGTTTTGGTGGGAAGGAGACTGAAGAGCCTATGGTAAAAGTGATTGGGATAATTCAGCTTTCTGTGAAGAATTTCCCAAAATGACTATTTAACTGAAAAGAGTAAAGGTAGCCTGGCACTAACCCAAACCTACATTAAAACAATGAGCTGCCAAAGTCAGAAAGCTGCAGAGAAGCACAGTAACTCAAAGATCCATCAGTTATTATAGTCCACTTTTCAAAGGGTGCTATTTATGGCCAGAGGAGCAGTATTTTCTGTTTCTTTCTATTAACATTTTGATTGTAATTTAGCAGCAGCAGTAGACTAAGCAAAAACTAACCCTTGCAATCTAACAGTGACAAGAATAGCAACAAAGCCCGTGTTTTCAGCTTCTAGGCCATGGGAAACAGTAACTTTGGCAGGCTCAGTGCTAACTTTTAATGACTGTAATTGAATCTAAAGATACAGGGAAATTGTTCTTGCTGACTGACAGATTTACACTCTTCATAATGATAAACCAATTATCTGCGGAGATAGCTTCTGAGAGAAGGGATGCAATGGTTAGTTCATGACCCTCTATAACTCATTTAATATTGGATGATCTTCCAAGCACTGTAGGGAAGCAAAACTTATAGGGCACCCATAACAAGTGAGAAAAATTGGGACAGAGGGTGGGAAGTAATAGGCACCTAAGTAAGAAAAAGCCCCAAATATCTGGACTGTCCCTAAAAAATTGGGACATCTGGTCACCCATCTCAATAATAACAAGCTTGTGTTCCTTCCCCTTTGTTGTTAATATTAATTGTGTTGAGTGTCTGGTCACCATTAGTTTTTTTAATCAAGACTGATGCAAATTAGGCATTAAACACTTCAACCGTTATCAGTTCTCAAGTCCCATGTGATCTTCCATGGTGCTAATATCTCCTGTAAGACATTAAGCACCTCAATTTCCATTAACGTGGATAGGCATTGGGACACAATCTTGTCGAAATGAGCCCTCTGTAGAACCTAATCACAAACTTAGATATACAAGACCTAATTGTCATTAACATCTGGTTTAAGACCTCTTTCCATGGCCAGAACAATGCAAAGAGACCTGAGCATAAATGAGACTCAACCCCAGAGTTTTTAAAAGAGTCCCATGAACTGTAACTGAAAGAAATTATAGGGACAATATGTTTCTCTAGTTTTTTACAATGTGTTTATTTTGCATGTGTGGCGATGCTCCTTGTATGAACAGTTTCACCACTTGCCCTGTACATTCAGTCTGGTTCCTATTTTGTTTGTGTGTATATTTTCTACTGTAACCCAGGGGTGAGAAACATTTTTAGTATTATGAAAATATTATTGTAAGAGGTCTGCAAAATATTTGGCAGGAGGAGTCCGGAGCAGGTGTAGCAGCTGAATCTAGATTTAATTCATTTTTCTAAAGTGACAACATTTCAAGTTTGATGTCACTTAAAGTTGTGATGTTCTGTTTCCTTAATTTGTAGTGCACTTAACTCATTACTTATTCTCTTTTAGCAAGGACAGAGCTATATTTACTCTGCTGTTAAATTAATGAATCTCTGAGCAAAGATTCGTTCATTCATACTGCAGAGCCATTTCTTAGGAAATTTTACAAAGATCTTCTACAGTGAGCCTTTTAGCAAGGAATTTGTCATTACCTTTACCTTGGCTCACCATCACATTAGAATATTAATTCTCATTTACTAAAAATGACAGCGTATTATAGTCAGTTAGAAGGGCTGTTTGCAGGTAAATAGTTCCAACTGTTGAGTTCTCGTAGCGATGACATTTCTCTTTGTCCACAGGCATAGTGGTCAGGAGGAAGAGAGACAGTAATAGATGTTAGTCACATTGCTTAACACGCAGTCAGATACTATGGTGGTGAAGTCCGTATACTAACCTGAATAGAATAAAAGACTAGCACTGTACAGAACATACAGAATAACCTGGTTCCTGTACTAACAAGCCGATCAAGAAAGGGCTTAAGAATCCAAACCTGGACAACAATTTAACCCAATAGCAGCATGTAACAACAATGTGGAAATACAGGGTTGTGTACAACAGCTTTTCTTGAAATGTTTTTGTGTTTCTTGCATTTCATGACTCCCTAGAGGGGCAAATGTAGTTGAAAATTCTCAGCTGGTTCCTGTTGGTTCCAGATAGTAGACTAGAACAAGAGATGTATTTGGCTACTGGTTATTTGGGTTTATTGGTCTTCCGGTAAAAACTAACAGAGACCAGTAAAAAACAATAAAGACCCAGTTGAAGAATGGAACCTACTTGAACCACATAAGGTATCATAGCACCTAGACAGGTTATTGCCTTTCAGCTTTTGGAGAAGGACCTTGCAGAGTAGTCATAGCCATGTTTGCATGGGTTGACTCAATATTGATCTTCCCTTTCACACATGTTCTGATTCCATTTGTGCGCAGGTGAGGGTCAAACCATGCTGTGAGTCAGAGAAGGCAATGGAGTAGAGGTGAACATACAGTTGTGCTCCATTAAAACTCTCCTGAGTATTGCTGATCCTGGGAAGTCAGATTAGCAGAGCCCTAGCCACCATTAACCCTGTATAAATCCCTTGAGGGCAATCAAACATAGTAGTGTCAGTCTAAGGTTGAGAGCCCAACCCTGTGTGTGGTAATCTTTGATCTTTGCCATATACTCAGGTTAGTCCTTAATAACCATCTGTCTTCATCCTCCAGCAGTCTGGGGAGGAATAGTTGAGGTTTGAGCTCCAGGAGCAAACCAAAGAAATTATTTCAGCCCTTGAATAAAATCTTGCTTTGACAGCTGCTGAACTGTGGAATTTGAGGAGCCTGGACTATGCAACTTTGGATTTATGCTGAATAGAGCCTTGTAATAAAGTTTTACTTCCCTCTTAGGTTTCACATATTTAATGTCATAATTGGGAGGTTTAGAAATATGTCTAAAATGAAATGTAGTTTCCTTTCCATTGCCTCCAAATTCACCATTCTCTGTACTTAGATTCATAGACTTTAAGGTCAGAAGGGACCCTTATGATCATCTAGTTTGACCTACTGCACAATGCAGGCCACAATCTCACCCACAGATTTCTGTCCCAGATCCCTAAATGGCCCCCTCAAGGATTGAACTCACAACTCTGGGTTTCACAAGCCACTGCTCAAGTCACTAAGCAATCCTTCTCCCCGAAGGAGTATTTCTAATCTAACTATATTCTGCAAGGTATGCAGTCTGTTAAAAGTTTAAATTTTGTTTCTGAACATTATTTTTAAAATATCACACAGACTCGAAATATGAGTTGTTCAGCTTCATGTAGTTTTTGGATGGGAAACTCCATTGTGATTGGTTCAAAAGATAATATGTGACCATTATGTGGTACCTTTCTTCTGCACTTCCCAGAAGACTTTACAAGGTCACTTGTGCTTATCCTGTCTATGTGGGGATAGAGGGAAAGGTGCAAGAGGACTTCTCTTCCTAATTGTAACCCCTATGCAAGCATCAATCCTTGCTGTCACAATTCTTGTACATAGGGTAACAACCCTACTTAGCACCACAGGGTGTGCAAGACATCCCAGAGAGGGGTGCAGGCTATGCCTTCCTAAGGGTCTTGTAAAGAGTCAAGGGATTAATGCAGCATATAAAAACTCTTTGCCATTGATGCTGAGAATTCCAGCCATGCAGTTTCTTAGGAAGCATTATTGAGTTGCCATGATGAAGATGAAGGGTTGCCCTCATCACTATCCAATTAGTTGTGGCCATGCAAACGTATATATACAAAATATTAGTTTCATTTTAGTCAAGACTGAATAATGTATTGCACTCCTTGGGAGTCCCAGATGAAAAATATCCCTCAAGAGAGTTTGCCTGCTATGCATAAGTTATACATAAACCTAAATCTTTTTCTTTCCCTTCAAAGAAACATGACATGTTTCTCTTGGCTCATGCAATGATGGCACATTTCCCCTCCCACTGTCAACCTTTTTAGTTCTTTCAGCACCAAATTTGCTTAGGATGTGTTTGATTTCCCTACATTTTTCCATGGTTTTTTTCGGTGGTGGTTTTCTGTGTTGTTGAGAGAATTAAGGGGTGTGTGTTGGGGGGTGGGGGTGGCCCAGCAGTGTTTAGTAATGGTTCACTGTTATAGCTAAGCTGTACCCTTTCTGAATTCATTTGATCTGTGACTCCTGCAGCTGATTTTTACTACCTATTAGGGCTGGTCCCCACTACAGCTTAACGTCGACTTTAGTGATGTTAAGTCGATATAAACATGTACCCGTCCTCACATGCATGCCATTTAAATCGATTTAAAGGGACCTAAAAATCGACTTCTGTACTCCTCCCTAATGAGAGGAGTAACGCTGAAATCGACCTCTCTGGGTCTATTGTGAACTAGTGAGATTGCATGTGACAGCTAGCCTCCGACCTTCCACAATGCCCATTTGCTCCCCAGGGGACCAGCCACCACTCGGAGCAGCTCCGCGGCCCCCCCATGCCCACCCGAGCAGCCCCGCGCCGGCTCCCCCCGCCCGCCCGAGCAGCTAGCTCCTTGTCGGACCCCCCCCCGCACGCCCGAGCAGCTCCGCTGACACCTGTGCCCGCCTGAGCAGCCCCACGGACCCCCCCCCCCCCCGCCCACCCGAGCAGCTCCGCGGACCCCCGTGCCCACCCGAGCAGCTCCGCGGACACCCCCCCGCCCGCCCGAGCAGCTCCGCGGACACCCCCCCACCCGCCCGAGCAGCTCCGCGGACACCCCCCCACCCGCCCGAGCAGCTCCGCGGACACCCCCCCGCCGGCCCGAGCAGCTCCGCGGACCCCCTGTGCCCGCCCGAGCAGCTCCGTGGACCCCCTGTGCCCGCCCGAGCAGCTCCGTGGACCCCCTGTGCCCGCCCGAGCAGCTCCGCGGACCCCCTGTGCCCGCCCGAGCAGCTCCGTGGACCCCCCTGCCCGCCCGAGCAGCTCCGTGGACCCCCTGTGCCCGCCCAGTGGGATGTCTACCCACAGTGCAACACTCCCTATGTTGACGCTTGCCACAGTTGTGGGGACAGACACTGCCGACTTGCTGTGCTTAGTGGGGATGCACAAAATCGACTCTATACAGTCTGCTTTAAAAAATTGACTTAAGGGAAATCGACCTACTGCTGTAGTGAAGACATACCCTTATTAGATTCCGCACTCCCGTCCGCCAGAAAACTAACAGGTTTCTACGTTGTATGAAGTTGTTATTTCTTTGCACTAGAGGGAGCTCTTTTCAAATCTTACCATTTGCTCAGTTCATTTTGTCCTAACAAATGTCTATTTTTAAAAAAATACATTCTAGTAGAACTTTTTTCACCAGGATATCATTCACTATTCATAAATGTACTAGAGTATGACATATGGAATATGTAAAAAGAACCTGTTAATCCAACATTGTGTTTGTAAAGGGAAATATCATTAGGCTCTTTAGACATTTAACGTATTTGTCACTTTTTTCAGTCATTTCTGTCTTTCCAAACACTTGGAATAAACAGGTTATTTTCTGAATTTATTTGATAATAGAAATTTGAATAGGTAAAAATTCAAGAGAGAGTTTTAAGTTCACACTTAAAACTGCTTCCAAAAAAATAAAAATACCCCACCCACAAATACACCTGCAAACACAAATACACCCCACAGAAACCTGAAGAAAATATTTACTCCTTTAAAGGGACAACAGAAATTTAAAACTTGATGCCTTTGATAACACTTTATGTACAATTATTTTAACTGTATATTCAAGTAGTCACTTTCCTCTGTGATTTGCATGGGTCTTTCATGCACCAATAGGGGAATTACAACTTTTTTTTACATAGAAAAACAATGATATATTTGCCCCTATAGTATATAGCATAGTCTATTATCAATTTCCTGAAACATTACAGATTGTGCTTCAATTATTATTGTTTGTTTTACTACACAAACGTCCTCAGGCCTTACCCTCTGTTCTCCCCATTTCTTGGGCTGCCTATCTCTTTCTCTGCTGAAAGCAAACACCCATTTTAACCAATTTGCTTGGTACTGAAGTCAGGCATACTGGCCTGTAATTGCCAGGATCGCCTCTGAAGCCTTTTTTAGAAATTGGCCTTCCATTAGCTATCCTCCAGTTATCTGGTACAGGAGTTGATTTGAGTGATAATTATGTACCACAGTTAGTAGTTCTTCCATTTCAGATTTGAGTTCCTTCAGAACTCTTGGCTGAATACCATCTGGTGACTTATTACTGTTTAATTTATCAAGTTCTTCCAAAATCCACCTCAGTTTGGGACAGTTCTTTAGATCTGTCACCTAAAAAGAATGGTTTGGTTGTGGGAATCTCCCTTACAACCTCTGCAGTGAAGACCAATGCAAAGAATTCATTTAGCTTCTCCGCAAAGGCCATGTCTTCATTGAATGCTCCTTTACCACCTTGATCGTCCAGTACCTCACTGATTGTTTGGCAAGCTTCCTGCTCAGGATGTACTTAAAAACAATTATGCTGTGCTAATTCCTCTTCAAATTCTTTTTGTCTGACCTAATTATGCTTTTACACTTGACTTTCTAGACTTTATACTCCTTTCTATTTTCCTCAGTAGGATTTGACTTCTAATTTTAAAAGGATGTCTTTTTGCCTCTAACTATTTCTTTTACTCTGTTGTTTAATCATAGAATATCAGGGTTGGAAGGTGTAAGAGAAGACCCTTCCCCCACTCTAAACTCTAGGGTAAAAGTGTGGGGGTCTCTTATGCCTGACCAAATAACTTTAAGCTATTTTCCCAGTCTAAGTTAAATCCTGTCCCCCAAAACCCAAACTTCTCCAGTTGGGCTTGGACTTCTGCTGCCACCATTAATGTGATTATTCCAACACCATGGAGTGGGCACATTAAAACCCCCGAGTAACACCCTTTCCCTCTTCCTGTGAGATTGAGACACACAGACTCCGCTTCACCCCCCTCCTCCTGACTACCTAGGAGAGAGATTCAAGCACACAGGCCCTCACTAACCGTGAGCCTGTGCCAGATCCAAAGCTCGGATCACTTCAATGGCGGGGGCGGCTCTGTGCTCGGCGAAGGGGCCGGGAACCGCCTGGGGGAACCACCAGCCAGGGACACGCGTGGGCTGCCAGGCGGGGGCGGCTCCGCGCTGAAAGTAGGGTCCGGGAAGCGCCTGGGGGAGTCGCCGGCACCGCACAGCCACCATTAGCTGGGCGGCAAAAGGAGGAGCCGCGGGGAGCCGACGGTCAAGGGGGCGTGGGGGAGAGGCTGGGCTGGGGGACAGGCAAGGGGGCAGTAGGGGGGAGGCCAGGCTGGGCGGGTGGGGAGGAGGGCAGGAGACTAGGCTGGATGGGGTGGGCGAGGCGTGGGTGCGAGAGGGAAGGAGGTTTGGTGGGTGGGAGGCTGGGCTGGGCGGGTCAGGCATGGGGGGCAGGAGGCTGGGTTGGGAGTGGGAGGGGGAAGAGGTTAGGTTCAGTGGGATGGACTGGGCCAGGCAGGGGTGGGGGAGGAAAGGCGGTTAGATGGGGGGAGGCTGGGCGGGGGTAAAAGAAGATCACCCCCTACACCCAGGCTGATAGCGGGAGCTGACTGGGGTAGGCGGCAGGACCCCGGCTGGCAAGGGGCCAGCGGGGGAAAACCCAAAGCAGCGCAGGGCTAAGCACTCTGCCTGCCACTGCTTTGGGGTTTCCCCCGCTGGCCCCTTGACAGCCGGGGTCTCAGCTCCTGTTGCCAGCCTGGGCTTCCTCGGGGGGGGGGGGGGGGGACGCGAGAGGCCCGCAAATGACATTATAAATGTCCAAATGGCCCTTGGCAGAAAAAAGGTTCCCCACCCCTGAATTAAAAAGACAATGTACTTAAGAATGGGGGCAGCGTACTTAAAGGGGCCGTGTGCATCTCTCACTCTCTCACACACACTAGGTGTGTGTCTGTGTCTGCTATGCTGTCTCCCCTCCCTCCATTGGTGCTGTTAATTCGGTACAGTTTCCATACAGCTTTGCGGTATTTTAGTCTTGTGACTGTTCTTTTTAATTGCTATGTAATTAGCTTCCTCATTTTTGTGTAGTTCCCTGAAATTAAATGCTAGAATGGTGGGCTTCTTCCCCACACAAGGATGTTAACTTTCATTATATTATGGTCCCTATTACTGAGCAACTCAGATATACTGACTATTCAGCTCTTGGAACAGATCTTCAGGTCTGTGGAGGACTAAATCAAGAATTGTCTCTCCCTTTGGGAGTTCCAGGACTAGCTGCTCTAGGAAGCAGTCATTAATGATGTCTAGAAATGTTATTTCTGCATCTGTAAGGGCCCATGGACTAAAATCTGTATCTTCAGTGCCTGCACCAGCTGATGTTCCCACAGGGCCACAAGGTGACCCTAGTAAGCTATATCCAGGAAATACGGAGGCAAATAGATGCCACAGGAAGTACCACCCAATGGAGCCAAAAACTGTATCCTGCGGCCCTCTGATTGGCCAAACGCCCTATTTAACCCCAGGGGATGGTCTGTCAAGTTGTCTGGGCAACTAAACAGAGTTTGGCTTGCTGTGAGTCCAGAGTTACTCTTGTCTTCTGTACTCTGATTTCAGTCTGATCCTGATTCTAGCCTCCTGACTCTGACTTAGTACTTAGTACTACCTCTGATCCCCAGTTTTCCACGCCAGCATGACTCTGGCCCAGATTCCTGCCTCCTGATTCCAGTGTGGTACTACCTCTGATCTCCAGCCTCTGACCGCGACTCTTGCTTACTGAACCCGGCTCTCGCAATTCCTCAGACTCCTGCTCAACAACTACCGTCCGTGATGTGCAGATCTCAGCCCAGCTGTGACTTCTAGGCAAGATTGCCTATGCCCTGGTCCCTTACAGCATTCCATCCTGAGGTGACATATACCAGTCAATAGGGTGATAGTTGAAATTCCCCGCTATTATTAAGTTTTCTATTTCTACAACTTCCTATCATCTTCCATGAGCATGTCGACGTCATGCTGCTCAGGTGGTCCTACAGCTATAGTCTTATTATTCAAGCATTGGGATTTCTTGCCATAGATTCTATGGTACGATTTGATTTATGTAAAGTTATGTACTATAGGTGCTTTCTTTCATATATAGTGCTACTCCCCCATCAGTATGTATATATTTTGCACCCTGGTATTACTGTGTCCCATTGATTATCGTGATTCCACCAAGTTTCTGTGATGCCTATTATATCAATATCCTCATTTAATTTAATTTAATTGACTCTTTTTCATTTCAGTTTCTCTTCAGTTCCTACCTGTACTTTATCAACTTCTATACTCTCCTCTTTACTAGAATATAGAGAATCCTTGTTAACAGATCGCCCACCCCCATCGGATGTCTCTATCTGAAGCATGTGCTCTTTTTTTGCTCTGTGACGGGGCTGGCTCACTCCGCACTAGCCTTGGCAGTGTCAGGCCTATGGTATTGACAGCGGAAGTCCCGCCTCCCCGGCAGGACTGGGCATGCTCCAAATGCTCCAGTAGTATAAAGAGAGGGAGCTCAGCTCATTCTGGGCTGGCAGCCACAGGGGAAAGACGTGTCTGGGAAGCTCCAGCGGAGGGTCAACCACAACCCCTGACTGCACCGGGAACTAGAGCTGCTCCAGGCTTGCTTGACCCCCAGCGACTGGAGGTGACCAACCCAATTGTTCACGGAGGATCTGAAGATGCCTGGGAGACCCCAACCGCAAGACTGGTAGGAAATAACCCAGGGAGGGCAGCGGAGTGATACCTGCCCCTGGGAAATCTCAGTGTGTTTCAGTAGGACCCCCGCACTGAGTCAGTGGCAATGTGCTATGCCACTGTTAGGACCCTGGGTTGGGGCCCGGTAGAGTCAGTTTGGCCTGGGGCCGCCCTCTTACTGGGGTGTCACACCCCTTGGTGGGTGACCCTCCCTGTATACTCTGGCCATTAGGCCTCACTGCACTGCAACAAGGGCTGCGTTATAGACTCCAGCCAGTAGGCCTCACTGCCCTGCGACCAGGGCTGCTCTATAGACTCTGGCCATTAGACTCTGCTGTCCTGCAACAAGGGCTGCTTTATAGACTCCGGCCCCTGGGCTACACTGTCCTGCAACAAGGGCTGTTTCATGGACTCTGGCCGTTAGGCCGTGCTGGCCTGCACTGAGGGTTGCTTTATAGACTCTGGCCATTAAGCCATGGTGCCCTGCACCTAAGGGCTGCCTTATGGACTCTGGCCATTAGGCCGCGCTGCCCCAACCCCAGGGGCGTAAACCCTCACACGCCCCAATAGAGATATTCTGCCTGCAAGGTCAACCCTAAGTGACTCAAACATCAAGCTTCTCCTGTAAGTGAAACGAGAGATAAAAAATCTAGTTAGAGCATAGGGTGGCAATCAGTGTAATGTTCATCACTGCTCTGCCAGCTTGCTAATAAGTCAACTCTGCCTTCTTGGAACTGAAGAAGAGTAGAGCATGTGCCTGTTATGCTCTCAGTGCAACAGAGTGTGAAAATCCACAAGTCCTCCACCCAAGCCATGGGCCAGTGCTGCATCCACAACACCCAACATGTCTGCTAGTGACTGGGAGTATTAGGCCTTACACATCACTAAAGGAACTGGCCGCGGGGACCTGACTGGAGGAGCTCCAGAGCACCTGATTGGGCCAAGTGCACTATTTGAGCCAAAGAGAACCACAGGAGTTGTCTGAGTAACAAGGTGGATCCTGGCCTGCTTCTGCTACAGACTCTCCTGACTGAAACACAACTCGCAGCCTTGTCCCCAGTTCCTGACTTCAGCCCTGCCCTGTTCCTGGTCCCTGCGCCTGTTCTCAGACTACATCTCTGGCCCTTTGCTTGACTCTCTGACTCTGATTCCTGGCTCTGACTATGGCTTAACCCTTGGCTCTGGCCTCGGCCTCTGCCTAGTTCTGATCCACATTTTCATTTCCTGATGCCTGGCTCCTGCTCTGACCACTAGGCATGAACGCTCATATCCCAGTCCCTGACACAGAGCCCATCCTCTCTTCTGGCCACTCCTTAGGTCATTCTCATTTACACTCCTTCTTACTCATCCTCCTCCACACTATTAAGGAACGTACATGAGCATATTGTTTTAATTTAAGTTGGTTTCCCCTCTCTCCAAAATGCCTTCTCTCTACCCCGGTAAGTATGCAGCATAGTGACTTTTCTTCGTCTATGGCCAGTAATGGGATGACTGGAACCCAGACCTTTTTCAACTTCCAGTCCTGTGGACCATGTCAGTGGCATTATATCAGTGTAAAATCAATGCACATGAGGTCATGATCAGGTCCCAAGAGTGTGAACTCATCAGCTGTCTTCACTGCTAAAACCATCAAGATAGCTAACCTGATGTAAAAAACACACCTCTGTTAGCAGTGAAGACATAGGGACTGTGTGCTGCAGAGCCAGCTCTGCGGTGTTTCCTATGTACATGTTGGAGTGGTTGTGAACAGGCAGGGGTGAGAGCAGGGCCCATAGATCCACAATGATCCAGAGTCACCAACCACCACCAAGGTAGGGTACAATAGGCTATTACAGCCATGCAGCAACTTTACTGCCTCGGGACAAGACCTCACAGATCTCCCCAGCACACAGCCTTGTTATTCGGGAGCACTCTGAGATTAGGGTTTGCCATTTTGTGACTGTAACATTTATCTACATACAGCTACCTTTTTTGTGTATCTAGGCAAGCATGCCGTAGTATTGCAGTAAATTCTTCACCCTTGTTGGGCTTTTTCAAAAGCCCTTGTGTTGCTAGAAAATGTTTTATTTTCTCTTCACTCTCTCCATATACATTGTAATGCAAGAGGGGCCAATGCAAGAAGGAAAGGGTTAATTTGGACAATGAGAGTTGTAGTTCTTACAGAAAAACAAAATGTTTCAAAGAGCGTTAGGTATGCACAAAGTCAGGACAATTTTTTTCTTAAATGCAGCCACAGCACGCCAAGGAGGCCAAATTCTACAGATAATAAATTGTATACATCTGCCAAACTTTTCATACCATTCAACGTTTGCTTAATGTGACTTTAATTATGAACAGTTTGGATAGCTGGAAAAATAAACTACAATTAGATATTACAAAGACAAAGGCAAACCCTCAAATGGTGGTTCATGCTTGGGGTTAAAACATGCAAATGACAGTGAAACCTATCTCCATGAATCACTTCTGAAATGTGTTGATTTCTTTACCTCATCTGGAATCGTGACATGACTCATCTCCAACCCAGAGACCAAACTGACTGCTTGAATGGAAAATGTCAGCTGAAACAGGCTCTTGGAAGAACAGCAAGGCCTGTTTTTATTCTCAACTTGAAGTCTGATTAACCATTGCTTTGCAAAGTGACTGCAAATCACAGTAATTGTAACTGGGTAACATTATGCACGCACTTTGCACTGGTGTAAATGACTACATAAGATGCAAGGCGATGGTGAATTGGACCTTTAGTTTTGCCATTTATGCCTATTTTTTTAAATAGCTTGTCCTTTCTGCTTATGTTATTTATATAGTATCCACAGTTGACTTTTGAAATCAATATAATTAATGTACTGATGGGGCTTAAGGCTCTTAAGTCACTTAGGTGTTAAAAATGTGTATTCTAAAGGCATGTTCATTCTTGTTCAGTTAAAATTCTTCAAGCTTTACTTCTGATTCATATTGGAAGAGACTCCATATGAGTTGTTCCAACAGTTGGATACTTAACAAAACGAATGGCAGGATCGGATGCATGACTAATGCATTTCTGTATTTAAGCATCTGTTGATGTTAATGGCAGTTACTCCAAGAAGAGTCTTTGGAGTATACTGATTCAGTAACTGTTGTTGTTTTCTAGATAAAGCTTTAGGACTATTTTTTTTTAAAGTCCACTACAATAAGAATTTATTAAAACAATCCTATGTTGTAATATTAACAATGTTTCATTATGGCCACTGTTAGTTATGACCAAACTCTACTTGATTAGCAGCATTCTTGCTTTCTTGTAATTTCTTTGGCTATAATCCCTCTCCTGGAGAGAGCTACTTGAACTGTTCAGTATCAAATAAATTCAGTACAAACATAACCCCTCTTTTTTTGTTAGCTAGTCATTTGTGAACTGATCTTTATTCTTCAAATGCATTCATTATTCCTACATCATTACCAAATAACCAGAACTCATTTTCATATAATATGCTGTCCACTTTAGCTATTTACTATTTATTATGTGGACACCATGACAGAGTACAGGGAGTATGCAGGTCCGCCTGCACTCTGATCACTTTGACACCCACTAGTTCCCTGGAGAAAGATGACTGGGACAATTAAAAGTAATTAGCTTATCAGGCTGGTGGGCTGGGTGAACCAAGTAGCCCGTGAGCTCAAGACTGGTAAAGGAAGTGCTGAGGGAGAAAGCATGAATTTTCATCTTAAAAATTATTCATATTAAAATTAGTGCAAATTTTCAGTTTTATGACTATTTTCACTAATACCCAGTAGGGGTTTGAATAGTCATGGCTAATGATAACTCATGGATCATGTGAAAAAGTAGGGAGTCATCACTGAATGGAGGTGTTTCTAGAGAAGTTCAATGGGATTGGTACTAGGCCAAATACTAGTTGATATTTTCATGAATGATCTTGAAGTAACTATAAAAATCAGTGTTGCTAAGAGTTGCAGCTGACACAAAGATTAGTGAAGTGGTAAATAAGGGTGAGGACAGGGCAGTCATACAGAGTGATTGAGGCTGCTTGGTAATCTGGGCACATTCAAACAAAACATGTTTTAAAGAAACCAAATGCAAAGTTATACATCTAGCTACAAGGCCGTAGGGCCGGCATCTTGGAAATGAGTGACTCTGAAATGGATCTAGGGGTCATAGTGGACAAACAACCCAATATCAGCCCCCAGCGTGATGCTGTAGCAAAAGGGGCCAGTGCAATCTGTGGATACGTAAACAAGGGTAAACATTGGTAGTGGAATAGTGGGCCCACTTCTGCTGTCCACGTTTTTTAAAAAATGTTCAAAAATTGAAGAGGGTGCAGAAAAAAGCCACAAATATGTTACATGAGTGATTTAAAGAGCTTAATCTGATTAGTTTCTCAAAAGGAAGATTGAGAGGTGACAATTATAATGTATAAGTACCTTTATGGGGAGAAAATACCAGGAACTAAAGGTTCATTAATACAGATCAGAATGGAATACAGTTAATATAGTGGAATTCAGCTGGAAGCTAAAGTCAGACAAATTCAAATTAGAAATTAGGCAAAAAAATTTGACTGTGAGGGTAATTAGCCACTGGGACAAACTTCCAAGAGAAGTGATGCATTCTTCAGCTCTTGCAGTCTTCGAATCACAATTAGATGCCTTTCTAGAAGATATACTTTAACCAAACACAAGTTATTGGGCTTCATATAGGACTAACTAGATTAAATTTAATGGCTTGTGATATACAGGATGATCAAATGGTCCCTTCCGGCCTTTAATTCTATGAATCTCTGACTATCATTCCATGAATCACTGTTCAGCATTCTTATTGAAGAATCTTTTACTATCTAACCAGCTCTGCACTTAGCTTTAATGAGGCTTTTTTCTTTCCTCTGCTGCTCTCGTACAACATTTCTGCAATGATTATCATGGTGTGTGACTGTCTATGGCATTATCCATGGCTGTTATAATTAGGAACGGATACAAAACACATCAGATCTGAAGCCTGAACTCAGGATTTAAATGCTGTAGCTCAGGACCATCGCTAATTATAAAATCAATGCTATATTTTTTCCTTCTCCCACTCTGTTAGTGTCAAGTATCATTGCAGTATGGTATTCAGCATGAAGGAGCCAGTGCAAGACTCTTGTCAGTAACCATCATGTTGAACAATAGCTGAGCAATTGAAGCAAAAATGTTTCTTCACTCTCTTTCAGGAGAATATATTATCACCTGAATAGTATGTTGATTTTAGAACAGGCCCCTAAGTGAGGTTAGATGAGATTTACTGTACTTAATTCTACCCAATGACTTTCAGAGCAATGACGTGGAAAAGAGCATTTTCAGGGGTTGGATTATTCCCTAAGATTCAATGGTGAATGATAGAGCCTTTTATTTCAGTGTCACCAATCTGTTCCAGGATGGTAGTGATATAAAGCAGCTATCATCAGACGGCTGTTTGGGGGGCCTATGCCAAATAAGTCAGTGGTCTCAGTCACATTTGCAATTGACAGGTGTCCATGTCACAAAAACGATCTTCACAGCTGATACTGACACCCTTCTAAGAAGCTTCAGACAAAGGCCAGTGATGATCATAGAATCAGAACTGGAAGGGACCTTGAGAGGTCATCTAGTCCAGTCCCCTGCACTCAAGGCAGGACTAAGTATTATCTAGACCATTCCTGACAGGTGTTTGTCCAACTTGCTCTTAAAAATCCCAGTGATGGAGATTCCACAACCTCCCTAGGCAATACTGCAGTGCTTAACCACTCTGGCAGTTAGGAAGTTTTTCCTAATGTCCATCCTAAACCACCCTTCCTGCAATTTAAGCACATTGCTTCTTGTCCTATCCTCAGAGGTTAAGAAGAACAATTTTTCTCCTTCTTCCTTGTAACAACATTTTGTGTACCTGAAAACTATTATCATGCCCCCTTTCAGTCTCCTCTTCTCCAGACTAAACAAACCCAATTTTTTCAATCTTCCCTCATGTTTTTAAGACCTTTAATCATTTTTGTTGGTCTTCTCTTCACTTTCTTTAATTTGTGCACATCTTTCCTGAAATGTGGTACCCAGAACCAGACACAATACTCCGGTTGAGGCCTAATCAGTGCAGAGTAGAGCGGAAGAATTGCTTCTCATGTCTTGCTTACAATACTCTTGCTAATAGATCCCAGAATGATGTTTGCTTTTTTTTGCAACAGCGTTACACTGTTGACTCATATTTAGCTTGTAATCCTCTATGACCTCCACATCCCTTTCCGCTGTACAGCTTCCTAGGCAGTCATTTCCCATTTTGTATGTGTGCAACTGATTGTTCCTTCCTAAGTGGAGTACTTTGCATTTGTCCTTGTTGAGTTTCAACTTATTTACTTCAGACTGTTTCTCCAGTTTGTCCAGATCATTTTGAATTTTAATCCTCTCCTCCAAAGCACTTATAACCCCTCCCAGCTTGGTATCGTACACAAACTTAAGTGTACTCTCTATGCCATTATCTAAATCATTGATGAAGATATTGAACAGGACCAGACCCAGAATCGACCCCTGCAGGACCCCACTCATTATGCCCTTCCAGCATGACTGTGAACCACTGATAACTACTCTTTGGGAACTATTTTTCAACCAGTTATGCACCCACCTTATAGTAGCTCCAGCTAGGTTGTATTTCCCTAGTTCGTTTATGAGAAGGTCATGCGAGACAGTATCAAAAGCCTTACTAAAGTCAAGATATACCACATCTACCACTTCCCCCCCTATCCAAAAGGCTTGTTATCCTGTCAAAGAAAGCTATTGGGTTGGTTTGACATGATTGGTTCTTGAGAAATCCATGCTGACTGTTATTTATCACCTTATTATCTTTTAGGTGTTTGCAAACTGATTGTTTAATTATTTGCTTCATTATCTTCCTGGGTACGGAAGTTAAGCTGATTGAATGAGCCAGGTGACTGAATTAGCTTTCACCCATAGCGGTGAACAAGGGTACAGCACATTAGTGCAGCCACTTAGTGTACTGTTTCTAAGCATATTGTACAAGTTCTGTGAATAAAACAAAATTTGTGCTTATCAATGTTCAATTCTTCAATGGAGCAGAGATGGATCCATGTCTGTCTGCTGCAAACTTGCAGTGAAAATGCATTCTGGCTGTCTTTGGAAGTATATTGTTCACTGCCCTCCTGTACATTATCTGGTGTTACAAAAATTGTATTAATGAACATACTATAACAGGTTGGGTAAAGTACATCTTATTTCTCAGGAACAGTATCAATGTCTAATACAGAATGGCAAAGGTACTTGCCGTACGTTGGCTGCTGCTATATAGAAGCTGGTTTATACTGTACAATGCCTGATGGATTGCACTGTATTCTGCCTTAATGCAGCGCAGGTATCAAACACACCAATTTCAGATTTATTGTAAAGTTCACCTCTCTTAGGTGATAGTCCACTATTCCTCAACAGCTAGGATTTCTAAACCACCTCTCTTGTTGCTAGCAACCACACAGATTAGGAGATCATAATGCTGCTGAGTTCCTCAGAGTAGACCAGAGTGCACTCTCTCTCTGCGGACTGCACTGAGATGAGGTATCACACTGGGATGTCAAACTGCTGAACCTAATTGAAAGGAAGATATGTTGATTTAGCAGCAGTGCAGGCAGCCTTACATATTAAAGGAGCTCCAGGATGCTTAGTCCTTGTGGAGCCAGCTGTGAAACTGTGGTCTGGATTGAGGCCTTGGCATACTGCAGACACTGTATGGCAGGGGTGTCCAAACTTTTTGGGAAGAGGGCCAGATTTGGCAAGGTGAAGATGTGTGAGGGCCGACCCCCTTCCCCCCCCCCCCCCGCTCCGGCCGCGCTCTTGCTCTTCTCCCCCCCCCTCCTCCCGCGCTATTGCTCTTCTCCCCCCCCCCCCCGCTCTCCTTCCGCCGCTCCGGCGTGCTCTCGCTCTTCTTCCCTCTCCCTCCCCTCCCCTCCGGCCGTGCTCTCGCTCTTCTTCCCTCCCCCTCCCCTCCCCTCCAGCCGCGCTCTCGCTCTTCTTCCCTCCCCCCCTCCAGCCGCGCTCTCGCTCTTCTTCCCTCCCCCCCGCCCCGCTCCAGCCGTGCTCTCGCTCTTCTTCCCTCCCCCTCCCCTCCAGCCGTGCTCTCGCTCTTCTTCCCTCCCCCCCCCCCTCCCCGCCCCGCCCCGCTCCGCTCCGGCCGTGCTCTCACTCCCCCCCCTCCCCCGGCTTGCCTTGCCTTGCCTCGCCTCGTGCCCCGGCCCCGGCCCCGACTCCACTCTTCTCCGCCGGCTCCGCCTCGCTTCGCCTCGTGCCCCGGCCCCGGCTCCGCCTCCGCTCTTCTCTGCCAGCTCCGCCTCGCCTCGTGCCCCGGCCCCGGCTCCGCCTCCGCTCTTCTCTGCCGGCTCCGCCTCGCCTCGTGACCCGGCCCCGGCTCCGCCTCCGCTCTTCTCCCCCGGCTCCGCCTCCGCTCTTCTCCCCCCCCACCGCTCGCCTCTTACTGACCCCGCCCCTCTCCTTCGGCTGCGGCTCCGCGCACTGGTTGGCGACAGTGCTGGCGGGCCGCATAGTATTGATTTTAGAAAACAGTCTGCGGGCCGGTTAAAATTAGAACACGGGCCTCAATTGGCCCCCGGGCCGGACTTTGGACATGCCTGCTGTATGGGGATAGGTTTCCTCCATGCTAGTACATGTAGTGGAAACCCATCTCTTTATCTCTGGCAAGAGATGGCAGGTTTTTATTTTATTTTTTGGAAATACTCTGTTTCAAGGCAAATACCCACACATATACTTGTCCTGGCTTTCTAGAAACCCTTACTGTTCCAGGTGGTGGTTTTTGTTTTTTTCCACCTGAAGTAATTCTTGAAGCAAATAAAGAAAAGAGACTGGAAGCTTGTATTCAGAGGAGGGTGAGGCGAAATAGTGACAGGCTTATTGAAGTGGTGAGGCCTGTCCAATGTGACTGCTGTCTTTTGCTTCTCCACCTCATGTTAACTGGGAAAATGCAATAATACTTGATAAGGGGGAGAGAGTTCTGTGCGAATCCTAGCTATGAGTCTGTGACCAGGCATTTTATGGTAACAAGGTTCTTTGCACCTAATGTTTGACACGAGTAGCCAGGTGTTGTGGGGACGTTGCAGGCTGCTGTCTGTTCCATTTCTGGTTGTAAAATACAGGAAGGCAGCTTTATTTATAATCTTTGACCATTGTTGGAGGGAATTCAGTGCTTTATGAAAATCCTGGATTGAGACCCCTGGGAGCTGAAGGCCTCTCTCTCCACAGCAGTAATTCAGTCTTCCCCAGACTGCCTCACCCTCAGTCTGTAGTGACCATCTCAAGAGCTGAGAGGACAGTTCATTGTATATGCCCAGTCTTTTTATGATGTTTGTTGAGACTACTAGCCAGGGTGCCTATTAGTGTCAGTTGTGAGTGTGGTGTATAGAAAACTGGTAAAATTACATGCTGTCCCTTTAATCTGTAAGGAGTTTCCTTGTCCTACTTGCATGTTAGGGGACTCTGTAGGAAAGCATGTAGTCAGACAGAGTAAGTTTGCAGCCAGACAGAGGTGGGCTAAGTTGTGTCTCTCTATTTTAGGGAGCAGCCTGATTTGTCTCACTGTGGTTTTGTTTTCTTTTTTAGAGGGGTTTCTTGCATGCTATTATTCAGAATTCTAAGAAATAAGGTAGTGTTCCAGCAAAAGAACTTATGTTGTTATCTAACTTCTCTGTTTGGATGCTGTAAAACGTAACCAGGATTCTATTACTTTGTGATCTATCTTTGCTATTTCTGAGTTGCCTGTTACCTTGGTGATATGGATGCTCTCCCAGTGGGATCTGGACCAAAAGCAGCACCCTCGCTTCACATAGGCCACTTGAGCAGTCATTATATAGCAACTGTCAGTGACCTGCGCTGGATTTCAAACACCAACCTAGATGTGATGGCTTTTTTATTTCCCACATAGAAATGGATGGGAAATGTTTTCAGATTTCAGTTTTTTCCCCATTCCACACTGGGAGGAAACTGAGACCTTTGTGTGAAAATCAGAGTCAGTCAGGCAGGACTGACAGCGGACCTAGATCTGAGTAGGTTGACAATGACTGAAAGTAGGTTATTTGACTGCTATGTGACAGTCGGTGGAGCACGGTGGACCGGACTCTCAGGCACTCTCATTCCTAGTGCCTGAGAGTCAGGTCTTCTAACAGAGAAAGGATGCACAGGAAGTTAATGGAAGAATAGCCCTTTACATTTTCTAGGTTTAAGATGCAGGGTGAAAATGTGCTGTCAACGCTGAGAAATTATATATGTGTCATTATGCCGGTGTGCTGACACATCAGTGCTGGCTCCTGTGGAATATCAGTGTGACAGCTTTCACAAAGTAATACATCATATTACTGACACACTCAAGTTCCTTTGAAATCAGGCACATGAATATACTGCTCATTTGCTCCTATCTGTGCTTATAAATTATATGAAAGAATCACTATGGCTTTCAAAATATAAAAATATTGAAAAAAATGCTGCCCTATAAACTAGCAGTCATGCCCTGGTGAAGTGAGCAGATTAAAAGCATTTTCCAGAGAAAGAAATTGAATTGTCTAAGAACCTATTTGTGTAGTGGTGTTTGTAATGGGGAGTAGGCCCTGCCTACCTAAAGCTTAGAGCATCAGTTTGCTGTGATGTCATAAGAACATAGATTCATAGACTTTAAGGTCAGAAGGGACCATTATGATCATCTAGTCCAACCTCCTGTACAATGCAGGCCACAGAATTTTACCTGCATATGTGCCTCTTGTTATCTGTGACTTAAATATTTAAATGTGGCATAAATATTCATGATAATGATATTTATCTCCTTTGTCATGAACTTTGAGATCTACTGCTGAAATTATTAACAATTTATATTCATATAGAATTAATAATTATTAAACTGCAATCCTCAAGGCCAGATTCTGTTGTTCTATCCAATTCCTTGCTCATTCCTGTGTAGGGGCCATATCCTTCCAGTGATCCAAATTTCAATGAAGGAACACTAATGACCCATAAAGTATAATAGCTAAAACCTGACTGTCAGCATATGTAAAGTTTTTGAATCAGAATCATTAGCATAATTAAATTTATATTGTTCTAGTAAATAACAATTGCTATTCACCACGATATCTGGTATAACTGTTACATTAGTGCACGTTGTAGTCTCTTCCTCTTAGTACAGATTTGTAGAAGGCTTTGTTGTCAGTAGTACCCGAATGTCTTTACATTCATACTTGCTATGATAGTACTTTAAAAAGTCAATACATTGTTATGCTGCAAATGTGGAAATGATAAATCTCAGAACCGTGGGATAAATCATATTTATCATGTACTTTTGATTGCCTCATATACCCTCTTCCTATTAATTTACCCCTGCTAGGACTATTCATAACATCCCAAGAGATGCTTTTCACTTCATCCCTAATCCCCTGAATGTGGAATTTCTCCATTCATGAGCATTCCACCATCCCAAACTCATGCTGATAAAATGGGCATGCCACCCCCTCAGGTATTCCTTCCTGAGTGTGACACTGGTAATGGAGTATTAAGCAGAATACAGCGCCTGTCAGATCTAGGTCATGAGTGTGAATGACCTAGATCTGAGTAGGTTGGCAATGACTGAAAGTAGGTTATTTGACTGCTATGTGAAATGAATTGGATGATGTCAATCCACGTACAGTTGGACAGGTTTCCATGGCATAATAAAATAGCATCACAACTGGCACTAACTGGTGTCCCCCTTGGCAATCTTCACAGAGACATGAAAGATTGAATGGACAGGAAGACAAACCACTCTGTCAACACTAGGGATGGTGCATCCAGGTCAGGGTTGAGGCATATTGGTGGCACATCATGCAGCATGCTTGGCGAAGCTTGCACTGATGCTACCTGGTTAATGGAGAGAAAGAGGACTTCAGTTTCCAGGGCTTTCAGTCTGACACATTTCATCAGCACTACAATTTGTAAGTAAAAATTGAACAAATAGTTTCATCCTATAATGTCAGATTCTGATTCTCCACTCCATTACACCGATTTTACGCTGGTGTAGCTCCATTAATTTCAAGTGAGTTACAACAGCATAAACTTGGTTCGACAGCATAGAGAAACAAGGCCTACATCCCTTACAGATATCATTTTTTTAAAATCAGGTCCTTGCTATGCTATTAGAAGTGTTCCTGATTGCAGGCTGGCCTTGAACAATTCAACTCAGAACAATTGGTAGGTCATTCCTATTGAGAGGAATGGAAGATGAAGTCATTGTTCTCACATGGAATTGTTCTGTTCTATCAGGTAACATTTCTCCTATTTTCCAGTGCTTTCAGCTTACTTCGTATTGGTTCAGGTCAAAAAAGGTTGCAAATGGAGTCGCTGACTAAATCTCTCGGCTGTGTGAGTGGAGTTAATTAGCCTGATGGTAGTTTAAAATATTGCTGCCTATTAGCATTGGTCTTTTTTGACTAGCACCTAGGTGTGAAACCCTTGACTCCATTTGCGTAGTGTGTGAAAAAGATCATTACATGGCATCTGCCTCCTGTTTCACCATGAAATGGTCGCTTTGCCCAGTCAAGGCCCCTGAGAGAGAGTGAGAGATGAAGCAACAGAACACTAAAGCGGACACAATGAAATGCTTTGCACAATTGTAACGGGGCTTTTTGTTAGGGGTACCTGAAGAGTAGGCGTGTCTTGGTTTTCGGGGCTTCAGGTCTCCGTTGGTTTTACAAAAAAACAGTTGTTTCTCCTAGTTTTCTAAATCCCTGCAAACTGGCCAGCTGAGCTAGTAAAATGTGATCACAAGCTGGCTGACTGAATAGGAACCTCACAGATCACTTCCCTCCCCCCAGGCTTGTGCCTGTCCTCCCTGCCTTCTCCCCCACCCTCCTCCTCCCACAAAAGACATCTCTTTATCCAAGTCAGTTTGTTTGAATGAAGTGAAGCTCAGGGTGGGTGAACCCAGATCAGTTCAAACAGCGAATCCAGACAAGATAAAATGTGCATGTTCCCTCTGCCCATCTGGACCAGAAAATAGGTCCTGTTTAGCAACACATTTTAACTAATCCATTTCTAAACACAAGCGTGCACACAGTTTAACATCTTTCAAAATGTGGTTGTAATCAACCTAAGGGTGCCTCATAGAGTCTAGCACAGAGGTCTCAAACATGTGGCCCGCAGAGTTACTCCCTGTGGCCGCAAAACTCCCCTCACCCTTACCCGCCCCCCCCCCCGCCCGAGTTATTTCATGTGACCGCTAATCTGCCCATCTCTCTCCCCCCACACGCTGCTCACCGCTCCTCTACCTACCTCCAGGCAGTTCCCACCGCCAAATAGACGTTTGGGAAGAGGCGGGACAGGGGTGGGGCCTCATGGAAGGGGTGGCATTGGGGTGGAGCCTCATGGAAGCCTCATGGAAGGGGCCTCATGGAAGGGGTGGCATGAGGGTGGAGCCGGGGGGGGGGGGGTGTCAGTGATGCGTCCCTCAGGCCAGTGCATTAGTCCTCATGTGTGGCCCTCTTGGTCATTTGAGTTTGAGATCCCTGGTCTAGCATGACTATCTGAGAACTGGAATAACCAGGTTCTAAACAGCTCAAGCCTGAAGTGAAAATAGCAAAGACCATGTTACACAATGGCCGGAAGATTCTACTAAAAAATAAACTGCTGCAGTGAATCTTGCTACTCCTAGTGAAGAAATGCTAAAAAGAAACTTGAGTACTGTTATAAAGGGAATTTCTATATTGCTCATCACTGTAGTATTTCACCACCCAGGATAATACCTTACTGTTCTATAGTGCTTCCTAGAACTTCAAACTTCTTTATGGACATTAATTTAGCCA
Organism: Sternotherus odoratus; assembly: GCA_032164245.1. Taxonomy (NCBI): domain Eukaryota; kingdom Metazoa; phylum Chordata; order Testudines; family Kinosternidae; genus Sternotherus; species Sternotherus odoratus. Next base: position 94,516,170 of record JAVMKO010000003.1, read on the forward strand.
CACCACACTTCCATGAGATTGGGAACTATTATTTTATCCCCAGTTTATAGGGTACAGCACAGTATCTGATCCAACAACTTTCTTCCTGGCTTAAAGAACATGTGCCTGATCTGAAGTTGAATGATGGATGCTCAACATTTCTGAAAATCAGACTCTCAACGTCCATGGGAAATGGAGAGCAGGCCTCCATCCCTGGCATGCATAGCTTAATCTTAGCTAGGTTCTATTATTGCTTTATGAATTAGTCATTGGCCTTGTGCATAACACTGGCATGGTCAAAAATAGGAGTATTTGATAATAAATCCAAATTTATTGTAACATATTGAAACAACTCAGAGTAGATGCTGGGAATGTCTTGATTTGTATCCTGGAAATAACTATTCCCAGAGATCTTAACTGAAAAGCAGTGTTTAGAGACGCTCCCCGGCTTAAAGAAATCTGAGTTATGGAAATCCGTGTTTATGGAAAAAGCTCTGTAAGCTCAAAATAGGAGGGGTAACATTTCCGATTTATGCAAAATTTGACTTACACAAGGCATTCCAGAATGGAACGCTTGCGTAACTCAGGGAGAGTCTCTGTGTCTTTGAGGGTTTCCATTTTCAATGTCAGTATATATTAGACTTCCTCTACAAGCAATCCTCTGTGCATTTACAATTGCCCTTTACTTCCAGTGAAGGATCTCAAAACACTTTACAAACTGATGAGTGTAGTTTTACAACATGTGAGTCAGAGAAGTATTATTAACCTCATTGTACAGATAAGGAGGATGAGGAACGAAGATGATAATGACTGATACAGGGACACCTAGACAGTCTGTGTAAAGTGAGGAACAGAGCTCAGATTTCCTGACTCCCAGTTCTGTGCTTCAGCCATACTTCCATACTCTGTGAACTCAGGACTAATGTAGATGTAGTCATCTGTATATAGTACGCATAATCTTCATTTTAAGGATTATCATGGTTATGCAATCATGACCATATCAGGAATAAGAGATCTGAAATCAGCAATATTTCTTTTAACTAAACCAAACAATAGTTCCATAGACTCCACTGAAGATGTGTAATGCATTGACTATGAACCAAGACACTCTAACACTTAAATTGCTGACTATACAGCTACTGATGGTGAATATAAAGAGTATTTGGGTGATATGTTTGGAATATACGTATCTCACAGGAAAAGTGCAAGTGTGACTCTGAGTCACATCGCACTGACACTAGTGTTTCTATATCTACTTTTCTCATCCTGAGCTAATGCTCCAGGCAGAACATCCTACGATTAATCACCCATATCAAACTAATTACCATGTGAGAGTCAAGATGATTTTTTTAAATACTTCCAGTGAAAGAGAGAAACATTCTCCACGAAAGGGTTTCAAGAGAATTAGAAGAACATACGGAAAAGAGTGAGTAGGAATAGATGGGGCAGATATGAAAAGTGGTAAGCAGGAAAATACATTCAGATTATAAACAAAGTCGGTTTGTTGAAATTGTTTTTATTCTAGCACAATGCTGTTTACTTTCCAGTTGTTTTTGTACATGGGATATTTGGTACCAAAATGACTATGAATAACATTTCCCAGTAGAAAGTGCTGTGTCTGTGGCCATGCACTTATTGAAGAACATCCACAATGCATACATTAAATCTGCTAAACCAATACTTTCAGTAAGGCACCAAGAGCTAAAGTGGCATCTTTATGTGTGAGGCACTCACATGCTTAACTCCCATTCATGCTAAGGGTATGTCTTCATTACCTGCTGGATCGGCAGGTAGTGATCAGTCTTTTGGCGATCGATTTAGTGATAAGTCGATTGTGAAATACGCTCCCATCGACTCCGGAACTCCAGCTCGCTGAGAAGCACAAGCTGGAGTCGACGGGGGAGTCCGCTGCTGACCGCTGCCTCCGTGAGGACGGCAGGTAAATTGGCCAAAGATGCGCCGACTTCATCTATGTGATTCATGTAGCTGAAGTTGCATTCTTCGGTCGATCCCTCCCCCTCCTGTAGACCAGCCCTAAGACAGTTATGCCTGGGAATCCCCTGTGCTGTGGAAAGAAGATATATTCTTAGTGTGCACTGAGGGGGAGGAAGGACAGGAAAGCTGAAAGTCAGAAAAGAGGAACTTTAGAAGAAAAATGCACTGCTACTGGCTAAATATGTGGAGGTCCAGCCAGTGCTGTCAAAGGGACAGACTTTGGCCAGTCCCTATGCAGTTTTGCAAGGGGAGGGAGCATATAACGAGTTTTCTATATGCACACACACATACACACACATTCCTGCAGTACTGCACAGTGATTAGTCAGAAATCCATCAATGGGCAGCACAGAATCCTGTTCAGCCACTACATCTTTCCACATGAAAGTGACTCAGATTCCTTTTTCTGCAGATAAAAGACAAATTTGCCAAATTTATACATCTATTCTACTTACTCCAACCCACTCAGAACTCAAACACGATAAACACAATTTGATAATATAGTTCAGGGACTTCTCATCATCTGGTTGTCATAGGCCTTGTCTACCACTGGGAAGAGGCTGGTACCAACCTTGAGCCTCATGCAGGTGTGGAGCAGCAGAATGTGGGTCAAATGCTATCCTGGAGTCATTTATCTGGGACTGGGATTTGAACTGTGTTTCAGGACTGTCCTGCTCAATTCAGGATGGGTGGTCACCCTAGGTACTTCCATAATGCTCTTTGGGCCTGGTCCAAAGTTTATCGAAATCAACAGAAAGCTCCACTGATTTTGAGGGGCTTTGGACCAGGACCTTTGAGAGTAATTTAGCATTCAGGAACGGGTTCTGGCATATGATTTTAGCTTTCCATTGAATAAGCTGCTTGCTTGCTTGAGCCTTTAGTGAAGGGGGGTTTTCCATGAGTGAACTTGTAGATGTTAAAGAGGGTTGAAGAGAGGAGGAAATGACAAGCTTGACAGGCTTCTATTGTGCCTGAGGGAGGGAAAGCCAGCTAAGTACTTTCTCTACATAAGGACCTTTAAAGGCTCCATGCATGCTTCAGCGTGTGCTTCTTCTGACAACCCTTACTGGTGCGATTGTTAAGTCAAAGAAAAGAAAAATGTTTTTGTTGTATTGTTTGCATAACATAATATCCTAAGAATCTGAAAAACAACTTTAGTGGCAAGCTAGAACATACATGTGCCAATATGATGGGACTGGGAAGGAAGGATCCTGACTAAAATGACAGACAGCGACATTTTGGATAAAAGTTCAGCTGAAATTAGTTACCTTAGAGAGCAAACTATTATAATTCTGGGAAACACGCTTATCCTCCACACTGCTTTGAACTTTAATGGTATGCTGGAATACTTGGTAATATGGAAACATACACTGGGGATAATTAATCCTGGGTGAATTCTGTGCCAAAAAATTAAAAATTCTGTGCATAATATTTAAAAATTATGCATATTTTATTTGACAAAACTACACAATATAATCACACCAGTTTCAATTATTTTGGTCATTTATTTAAAAATACTTGTCAGAAAATATGTCTTTAGGAATACAGACAACAAAAATATTCCCCCAGGAGTAAAAAGTTAGAGAAACTCCTACAACAACCCAGTTCCCCTTTCTCTGTTATGCTTTTGTTGGGCATCTCCATCTGGATGTGTTACACGTGCCAGCAGGTCACATATCTGCCCCTCCAGTCTCAGATGCCCCCTTCCCGCTCCCCAGCAAAGCCAGCCACTGGACACCCTTCCAGGCCAGATACCTGTATGGAGGGCTTGTACAAAGTTTTCTGAATGCCACCTCCTTCCTTCAAGATGTGTTGGGAACTGCAGCTGCCTGGAACTCTCCAGCTCCCCCAGCTGGTTCCCCTGGCAGTGTCCTGTATTTGCCAGCTGGAGAGCCAGGCTCTGCTGGGTCCAGCAGCCTCTAGTGGTGGCCAGCAGCTCTGCAGCATCAATTCTGCAGGGAAAATGAAATTTTGCACAGAACATTAATTCTGTGCAAATTCTGGATTGCACAGTGGCACAGAATTCCTCAAGAAGTAAATAATGTCATGTAGGGAAGAAAGGTCCACTTAACTGACACCAGGCTTAGGTGCATGAACAAGATGGGTTTACACAGCCTGAATCTTTATTGAAGTTTCTATCTTCAGCCTCCAGGTTTTCTATTTCCATTCTGACTGTTGTTTTTTAAAGCAATAATACCTTAAAGCTATAGAACTATTCCCTGACATCACACCTCTTTGAATCTAAATAACTTCTATTTTTAAAAATAAATAACATTTTGAGTTAAGCTGAACTTGGACTTACTAAATAATAAGTAGCCTCCATTTTAGTAACCTATGAAGAACACATGGGGTTCCGTACTTGGGTCTTAATCAATGACTTCATCCATCTTAACCTGTTACAGCTTACCTGGCATACCAACCATAATATCAATCAATGTACCTCAGTTCATTGAATATTTCTTATGTGGGTTTTCTTGCCATAGCTGTTTTTGCAATGGAACTTCTGGATTCTCTAGGGGCTGGATGGATGTTCCGTGATTGCTTTGTCTTCCTCAGTTTTCTCATCTGTACAAAAAGGTTTAACAACATTTACCATAGTGATGAGTTTGGTATAAAGACCTAGATAGACCTACCTACTGGCCTCATGACGTATAGGAAGGGTCAGGTAATGGGTCTAAATTATTTTAAAATGAAAAGTGCTAAGAATTATTATTAATCATAACGTGAAAGGAATGGTTACTGTCTGATATGGTCTTATTTAGAGAGGGGCTAGAACCAGGACCCCAAATCAGAACATCCACTAACATTAAAGGAGAAAATTGCTCCAGATGTGAACCTGAAATCAAATTTTGCAGCTCAGGCTCCTGCCCTGGTTTTATTAAAATATGTCTCCAGTTACAAAAAGATCCACAATGGTTCGTGAATATAATAAGCAGTTCTCAGCTTCTTTAACACATGGGGACGGGTTATTCTCTGATATACCCATGAAATCCAACGAGGGTTTCCATGGGTCTGAGAGAAAGATTTGGCCTATAGGGTATAAAATACCTATAAAACATTTTGAAATTACATTTATACATACATGCTAAGTATTATAAACATTATACATATATAATTTGTTACTCTCCATTGTTTGTCAGACTCTTCTGGAAGATTGAAACTAAATCTCTTTTCCTCCTAATTTTGTCTTTCTTTTCTGGCAAATCGTATTTTTATCTTTCCTATTTACCTTCTCCATCTTCCCCTAAGAATTCCCAACAGATTTTTTAATCAACATGGCTTGTTTTGTAAAAACACCAAAATCATCAGTAAAACCAGTACAACTTTTGTTAGCTAACAGCTGAAGTAGAGCCAGCAGGGGGTGCACCGAAGCACAAAACTCTGTTTTGGGTAAGTCCCCCAAATATGGTTATTCTTAAAGGTGTGCGTAGAGGGGATTGGAGGGAGACAATCGTTTTCACACACTGTTATTTACCTTCAGTGAAAAACAGTTGTTCAATCTTTATAACAGATCAAAACTGTAGGAACCCCTGCCTCATTAACTATGTAAATAAAAATATTGGGGGGAAAGTTTTACATACATTGCCATAAGATAATTTTAGTTCTTTACATAATTTTCCACTGACAGTATCAGGAGACTGGGGAAAGAAAGGAAAAAAGTGTTTCCACAAATTGTTTGTACATTTGAATGCTGTGTTGAAGGAACGTGTGGGAAATAAAGTGAATCCCAGACTCAGTTCGCCTGACCTGAAACATCCACTGAAGTCAGTGGAAATCATGCTTAAGTAAGGACTTCAAGATAAGCCCCAGCCTCCTGACTCCCCCCTATAGCACAGAAGACTAAAGTACTATGTTTCTCTTTCAACAACGGTTAGAAGTGTCTCAGAGTGCAGTGCAGCATCAGTTCTCAAAGCTCTCTGTACACTAATACTAATGGGTCTTGCACAAGTTCACACCTAAAACGAGGTTCAACAGATGGAGACTGGGCCATCTGAAACCATGAACAGTTATGAACAATAACTAAAAATATTTTTAGTTATGAAGGAAATGTGTTGATGAGTCTATACTGACTGGTGTTTTCAAACAAACAAACAAAACAAAAACAAACAGTCACTGCATGACAGCAATAATGAGTGGTCTAATGGTTGACTATAGTGCCACAGGATCAATTCCTGTATTATGACTGTGAGTAAGTCTAATAGAAAGAAAACAGTTCAGACTCTGTTCTTTTGTTTTCTAATACAAACACCTGAGCTGCATATTTTCAGGGCCCAGGTGCCATTGAAACAGAGACAAGGGTATGTCTACATTGCACTTAAACACCCGCAGCTGGCCCGGGTGAACTGACTCAGGCTTAGGCTGCAGGGTTGTACAACTGAAGTGTACACATTTGGGCTTGGACTGGAGCCTGATCTTTAGGACCCCACAAATGGGGAGAGTCCTACAGCCTGGGTTCCTGTCCAAGCTTGAATGTCTACACAGCAATATTAGAGCCCTACAGCCTGTGTCCTGCAAACCCCAGTCAGCTGACGGAGCCCAGCTGTGGGTGTTTACTGGTGGTATAGATATACTCAGATAGACCAAAAAGATCACCAGCCAGAAATGCAGGGTCAGCGTGGGATGGGACAATAAACAGCTGCTGAAGGTCAGACATTAAGAGTAAAGCCGCCTGTAAGAAGTCAGACATGCAAGGAGATCAGGAAGGGACAGATAAGGGATTCTCCCTCTGAAAAAAAGAGAGACTAGCAGAGGAAGCAGCCACAGAGTAGAAATCCCCCAAAGCAGCCAATCATTTGGAGTCATTGTTCCACAGCAAACCAAGAAGAGAATTTATGTGGGTAAGATTGTATGAACAGCTAACAAACAAATTACCCAGCAGGGCCATTCAAGAAGATGAGGGATATGGGGAAGGAAGAAGCAAGCTTCTTATACTGGTAGCATTTTATTGTGTCTTGAAAACCTAATAAGCACAAGCAACAGACACAGATGGGTTTAATTAAAATACAGTAAAGCTGGCCACAACCATATAAAGCAGAAGTGCCCAACGTGTGGCTCTGGAGCCATATGTGGCTCTTCAGAAGTTAATTTTTGGCTCCTTGTATAGCAGGGTTTCTCAAACTGGGGGTTGCGACCCCCCCAGAGGGTCACCGAGCGCTCCCCTGGGGATTGTGCGCTCCTGCTGCCGCAACTTGCGGCGGTGGGGACTGGGGGCCGGTGCGCACCTGGCAGCCCGCCTGGGGGACCGGGGGTCGCGCCGCAGCCAGCTGGCTGCCCGTGGCAGGGACTGGGGGGGTCGCGCCGCAGCTGGCCACTGGACCGGAGGGGTAGCGGCGCGCCTACGGCACAGGAAAAGGGGTCACAGTCTCAATAAGTTTGAGAACCGCTGTTGTATAGGCACCGATTCCAGGACTGGAGCTACAGGTGGCAACTTTTCAAGGTGCCAAGGGGCGCTCACTGCTCAACCCCTAGCTCTGCCACAAGACCTGCCCCCACTCCACCTCTTCCTTCCCCCCTTCCCAGAGCAACCAGCAGGGGAGGTGGGGGGAGGGACGAGGAGGTGCTGATTGGTGGGGCTGCCAGTGGGTGGGGCTGCCAGTGGGTGGGACGTTCTGGGAGTGGGGGAGGAGAGAGAATGGGGGGCTGCTGACATATTACTGTGGTTCTTCGGCAATGTACATTGGTAAATTCTGGCTCCTTCTCAGGCTCAGGGAGGCCACCCCTGATATAAAGAGAAAGGAATCCTCAAATCTTTTCTTAATCTTAACTTGAGAAACAAATTTTGAGAAGCAAAACAGATCAAAACTCCCATGTTAGGGGTGTTTTTATCCACCTTTTCATTTCGGCCAATCTCTCTGTTTGATCTTGATAAAACTTCCATTGGCTTCAAGAGGTGTTTTGCTTGAGCAAGTTGTGGATAAGGACTTCAGAACTGCTCCCAGAGAATGCAAAATGGAATAATATATGATTTTTCAAGGGAGAGATTATTCCATCTTGTTAACAAGGCCTATAAGTTAGATATAAATGTAAAATTATCATATGTCACATTTTATAGAAATATTAGAACTAAATATTAGAGAAACCAGATGAACATTTTTGAAACTTCTCATTTTTGTCTTCCTGGTAAACAACTTGTTCACGACCATGCAGCTCAAAAGATTTTATTCCCTAGAATGCAGTATAAATGGGCCTGTCAATTTTCCATACCAAAATGAAGGTTCAGAGACTAAGTAGAATATTAGTGATCTCCATTACAATTGCAGTGTAGCTAATTTTTGAGTCTTGTGAGATTTTATCAATTTCCAAGAGCACCACCTCCTAGGGTCATATGAATATGTGCAAACTTCAGCTTTAATTTATTTTAAAGTAAGTTTCCAGCCCTCGATGAGTGTGGAGTAAAGCTTGAAACTATGTAACCTAGTGTAACCTAAAGATACAAAGGCCAGAAATTAAATAAACAATTCTCATTTTTTAAAAAGTCCATTATTGTAAAGCCAGTTTTAGGATTTTTCAGAGCCTAGCTCATGGTTATTCCAAACTTGGGGATAGCAGTCTTTGGTCTCTATTTACCTCTACTAGTTTCTGTGGCTCTTTTCCAAAATCTAGAGTGGGGCTGCAAATACACAAAACAAAATCCTTTTTTTAAAGGTCTATAAAATAAAAAAACCAAATGGAGTCCAAAGAGAAGAACTGGCTCATGTGATAAAGTGTACTGTTTAGTATAACTAAAAGCAGAAGATAGTTTACTAACTACATGTTACTATGATTTATTCACCAGGTTCTAGAAGGACCACCATATGTGGTAGACAGGTGGAACTTCTGACTCTAACTCATCCAACAAAGTAGATTATTTAACTCTCATAATAGATAATCTGATATTTTTTATTCACTAAATACCTTAAATGTAGTAAAAATAATAGCTATTTGCTTATTAACTTTGTTCTCACCCATTTGGTAAAACTTGGTTCTTCTCCAGTGGTTTTGGTGGAGTACATTCATTGCTGCCTTTTTTGTACATCAGCATGTTTAATGACATCAGGTATCTACATTGTTCTGTGGACAATGCTCAATTAAGCCATACTGAAGGGTCTTCTCCTTTACTTATCACTTGATTTTCCCCTCTTGCTATTATTTATATAACAATGTAACTATACTATTTAAAGTCAATTTTTAAAGTAGTTTGAGATATTATTCAAATACAAATGGCACTTTTCAGCATGGCACCTTTTAGACAAATAAAGAAGGAAACCTTGCCCTGAATAGCTTGCAATCCAAGACCCCAATCCTGCAGTTGGCTGGCGGTGTCTATATGGAGTAATACTGAACTCTGTGGGGATTGATGTGGGTGAAGGGGTTTATCAGTACAATTACAGGATTGGAGCCTTATAACCCAAACCTGCAAACATATATACAATGAACAACTTTACTCATGTGAGTAGTACCATCAGAGTCAATGGGATTGATTTTGGGAATAAAGTTACCTGTTTGTTTGCAGGATTGGACTCTATATTAAGACCAAGAACATCAGAAGGAGATCAAAAGCAGTAGCCTATATCATGCCCCTAATTGAGGTCTATGGGGATTTTTGCTTGAAAGCTGATGGTCTGACATAACCCACTGGGTCACAGGATAATGGCAAGGGATCTGGGCGTGATCACAGTACAACCCTGACCAGGCACTCAGTTCCGCCTGTCGGGACTTCTAGAGATGTTGTGGAATCTTACTGATTTCAGTGGGGCTCCATTTGGACACAGACATCTGTTCAGACAGCTCAATGCAAGATCTGGCTTATGATACCTTAGGTGAATAATGTACACAATGTGAGGGTAACACCATTTTTTAAATTTATTTTTAGTTTGTATGAAGGATGTTACAGAAAATATGGTCCACATCTTGCAAATACTTATTCCACATCAGTAACTTTACTCACATGTGTAGAATTATTGATGTGCATAAGAGTTTGCAGGACTGACCCCTCTGATCGCATGAGGAGAACTTGAGTTAGGAGACCCTGGGTTTGTTAACCTAAGCCTTGAGCATCAACATTTATTTGTAACCCTAGGTTATGATTTTTTGAACCCTGGTACCAACCTGGGCTCTAGTGTCTACACTGCATTACACAAGCCCAAGTCCAGCCACCCACATTCCAGACTTCTTAGCACTCTCCCCAAAAGTGGCCGCTTAGGGTGACTGTTCAGCAAACTTGACTGTTCAGAGAACAAAGAAAATCAGCTTGTGGAACTGTGGGTTGCTTTGGGCAGACTTTGGGCTGCGTCTACACTGCAAAGCAATAGGGCTTGAACCCTTGGTCCAGCTTGACTCAGGCTCTGACCCGGCCCCTCCATGGCGTCCTGGTCTGTGCCCCTGCTTAGTGCGATTTGTGAGTAGACGGAAGGGGAGCCCGAGCTGGAGCGCTGTGCTTACACGGGGATCAAATACCCACAGCAAGCGGCTCCCAGCCTGGGCCAGCCTAGTTGGCCCTAGCAAGGCTCTAACATTGCAGTGCAGACACCCGGGCTGAGCCGAGCCCGCTCTCCCTCCGTGCGGGGTCTGACCCGGAGCCCGAAGGGCAACACCGCCCTTTTCCAGCCTCACAAGCCGTTTCTGGGGCCATCCCGCCCGAGGCCACCTGTGGCCCTGCTGCTTTTCTTTCAGCGCGGTGTGGACGCGCCCTCAGGAGCGCGAGCCGGCGGGACGCCTCTTCCCACCCGGTGCAGGGATTAACCCGCGCCCCTCCCCACAGTTGCCAGCGGAGGCGTCCTTGGCTGAAAGCCGCCGCCGCCAAGGAGTTAATCAGCTCGGAGCCCTGCGCTCCTGCACGGCTCCGTCACCCGGGCGGGGGGCTGCTGCGGGCGGGGCGGGCCGTCGCTGACGGAGGCGGGAGGACAAGGCGCTGTCCGCGCGCGGCGTCCCCGGCTTCAGAGCGGAGTCGCGGCGTCGCGGCAGCAACTTCCTCGCCCCCGCCGCGGGGAGCCACCCACAGGGCGCCGCCGCCAGGCCGAGCTCGGCAGCCCGCCTGGGGAGGGATCAAGTCCCCGCGAGCGGCCGGGCAGCGCTGGGCGAGGTAAGGGGCCGAGCGGGGAAGTTGCTGCGCTTGGCGCGGCTGGACATTCCCGCATGGGGCGGACGGGTCCCTGGCTGGCTCCTGCCTTGGGCACCGCTGGGCTGGGCGGCGCTTTCCCCGGGGGTGCCCCCGCCTCAGCGTGCAGCGGCCGGGCTCGGGCTGCCCCCGCTGGCCCCCAACGAGCGGCAGCCGCCCGGGGCCCCTGGTCTGTGCACCCCAGCGACAGGCAGACCCCGGCCCCCGCCCCCAGGCGCTCCCCGGGCACGCGAACGGCGGGGAAATGTTTGCAAATGTCTCGCCCTCCGTGGGGCGCGCGCTGGGGGAATCGCGAGTTGCTCCCGCCCCCCGCCGGGCCGGGGAACCCGGGCGCGATCAGCGATGCCCATCGGCGCTCCCGGCAGGGCCGTTCGTTTCCATTAGTCCGAGGGGAGCCTTCGCCTGGCTGCAGGGTTGGGAAGGGGACTGGCCGGAGGGAGGCTGAGGGGCTCCAGCTGTTCTTAACGAAAAGCGCTCGCGGATTTCCCAGAGGTGCAAAGTAAAGCAGCGAGGAAAAGGCTGCTTTAAACTAAACCCAACGGACTAGGACGGGACGGGGGTTTGAGGTGTAACGGTGGGCGGGCGGGCACGTGCTAGTACCTTTGGAGTAAATTTTGGAAAACCCGAGTAGTCGACTGCCATCAAGAGTAACTTTTGTTTCTACTGCAGAGTCGGGACAATAAAGCTGGAGTTTTGCTCTGCAGAAATGCATGAAAGTGGGGCTTGAAAGCAAAGCACAGATAAATAAACAAAGGCGGGGGGACCTGGTGTTCGGTGTCCAAAGCAACTTTTTTTTTTAAGTGTTTCGTTCAGCAAATTGGCTGAAGCTTGTTGTTTGCTTTCGTGCAACTTTTTAATGGAAGTGGGTCTTTATTTGAAAAAGCTGTGCAGCCCTGCACTAAACCCTGTCCAGCTGGAGCTACTCCTGAGCTTACTTCCAATAGCCTCAGGGACTTGCTGCCTGATGGTGACACTTGTAATGATTAAAGCATCTGAGGGTTGTGATAAGGCTACTATTCACATAGATGATGTGGCTGCAGCCACCAATCTCCCCTATTATGGACGTGTTCCATTCCCCCCCCCCCCCCCCGTTGTTACAACTAGTGATCTACTTATTAAAACAGGGGGGACTTGGTTTTTTTTGTGGCTTTAAACAAGTCATATACTTGTTTGTTTAATAAAACTGTACTTGAAAAAGAAAACCCTGTCACAGGTACTGACCATTTTATATGACAAACATTTGCAGAACAATGGTAACAGAGTCCTGTGGCACCTTAAAGACTAACTATAAAGTATCGAAGCATAAGCTTTCGTGGGCTAATACCCACTTGTTGGATGCACGACTTTATAGTTAGTCTTTAAGGTACCACAGGACTCTCTGTTACCTCTGCTATTCCAGACTAACACGGCTACCTCTCTGATTTGCAGAACAAGACTTTATAAAAGTCAAACATGTATAACATTACTATTAGTTAGAGATGCATGTAAACTCTTTCTTGTATAAAATTAAAATTAGCTATAAAGGAAATAAAAACCATTTTGCCATGACAATAAAAAAGCCAAATAGATCTATGAGAGTGATTTTGAAATTGGGAAAGAAAATGTGGAAAGACAGCATTTTTCTATCAGTTTATACAGTGTGAAGCAGAATTCTGTGCTCAGACATGCTCCCTTTGGTTTCAAAAGGATGTGTGCATGTGAATCCAAGGGTGTAATCTGGCTTTCTGTGGGCCCCATGCTGCATTCCTTGCGCACCCAAATTTCCACCGAAACCCAAGTTAGGCCTTTTTTCTTTCTTCTGGAAGTTCAGCTTTATGGCCATGCTCTTTAGTCAATTTTCTGAATAAAACTATGTGAAATGAGGATAGGATGTGAAATAGGATGCTTCTGTCATGAGAGTTTTGGGTGTGCAAGGAATGTAGGAAGGAACCCATAATTTGTAGCCGGGTTTCACTGAGGGTTACCTTCCCCACTCTTCCTTCATTAATACAGATTTTTCTTTGTTTGTTTAGCAAATGAGCCTTTTAGATGTGGGCCTTGATCTTGCATATACTCCTGCACATGTTTAACTTGACTTCTATGATGAGTAGTCTCACTGATGTCTCATGATGGTAAAGTTTAAAAACATGCATAAGTGTCTGCAGGAGTGGGGCTTTAGATACCATTAAACCACATAGCTTAAGTGGCAGAATATGTGGAATTTTTATGAAGGATGTATTAAATCTTAAGCTCTTCAGGGCAGGGGCTGTTCCTTACTGTGTATTTGTGTAATGCCTAACACATTGAGGTCCTGATTCTGTTTGAAATCTCAATATGCTACCATAGTACTAACTACTACTAATAATTATCACATGGGATAAACACGGTACTGAGCTCAGCACTATTGCATGCAGCAGTAATGGATGCTGCTTCACAGAACAAAATGTTATATGTTTCACATTCCTTAAGCTGGTAAATAAATTGAAAACCGCTCTTAGCAGAATAGGGTCCTTGCACATAAGTAGGTGCTATGGTAATAGTACTGCTATTAATAAAACCCTTTTCATGGAAATTTCAAAAGTGTCATCAGCTTTATAATTGTCTTTTTTTTAAACTGGATTTTTAATTTTCTACATTTTTAAAATTTTTTAAATTTTTGAATTTTTTTAAAAAAATTAAAATGTCAGAATTCCCTAATCTTGAAAAAATCCAACCACCTGACTAGGTTGATCAGTCATAAAAAGCAGTGCAAAAAACCAACCCACCACCATGAATCTCTCGGGAGAAAATATTTAGAAGAACAGCAAATGGAGGAAGTTGTGGTTTAATTTTAAAAATAAAAATACAAAATATTTTGCAAAAAAGACATTGTGCCTTTCTGCATCACAGTTATTTTCGGTGAGTCTCATGGGGGTTGACTGACCTTCCTTCACGCTGCAGGAGCTATCTCTGTAGCTGCTGATTGGGGGAAAGCTTCATGGTTCTCGTATAGTCAGTCCCATGTTCCTCCCATGTGGTCATATATGCCTCGTGGCCTATAGCCAGCTGGAGGTTAAACCAAATCATATACTTGGAAGTACATTATTTTAATAAATTGAATAGAAATGATATTATGCTTTTTCTCCACAATTATATTTATTTTTATTTTGTTTAGTTTTTACAAAAATAATGAAAACAACATTAATAAGTCTCTGAATGTATATCTAGAAAAACTGCAAAGAATAAATTGAAGAGTCTTGAAGCAGTGACCTTCATCTTGTACATTTTTTTTACAGCACCTCACACAATGGGAACCCAATGTGATTGGGACTTCTGGGTTTGACTGTAATGTGCGAAAAAATGTCCATACAGTTAGGAATTGCACTGTGTGGATAATAGACTGCAGGTTTATTACAAGAAGTGTCTTGGGTTTTGTTCAGTGCATTGTTACTAGTATATCCAGTAAAGGATGGTGTGTGAATGATACTGTAAATCTAAGGTGGTGACCTTTAAAACAGGAATAAGATAGGTCAGGACCGTATGCTTGACTGCAATGACTTGATTCTATTGAAAAGTTCACAAAAAGTATCCAACTGGTGTAGAAGTCCTGACAGCTTCCTTACAGTTTGGCAACCTTGTATATTCTGTTTATGATTGTAGTTACAAAGGAGCCCAGATCTTTAATTGACCATCATAGGTGAAGTAAATAGGGACTGCTCATGCTAAAGTTGAGCATGTGCTTAAATGTTTATTGGATTGGGGCCTTACTCTTTTTAAAAGATGATAGCCAGATTGTTTGCTTGTGGGTAAATTGGTAGCTCCATTGACTTCAGCCAAAGACTCACTGAAAGTGTCATAAGGCTCCTTTAGTCACTAAGAAGCTTTTGAAAATTTTACACATAAGTAATTTGTGCTGTTTTAATTTAAAATAAATATTTACAAGAAAGTCTGTAATAATAACTTAAAAACTATGAGAGGAAAAATACCCATTTTAATAGATCTGCATTCAGTGTCTTTATGTACTACTGGATGAACAACACTTGCTACCAAATATGCCTGGTTCCTTATTCATGCTGCTTAGCACTTCAATTCCATGAGTGTGCCATTTAAATTTATAATACAACGAGGATCCATTACACCCTATTGTGTCAACTTGTTTATCTAACTCATAAAAACCCATAAACCACCAAATCACAACAACAAAAAGTTAAATATTGGAGAAGTTCAGACAAGTAATAGCGATGAGCTTATATACTACAATAGCTAAAGAATTAATTAGGAAGTTTGTTCCTGATTCAAAGACTAAAGGATGCCTCTGGTGGATTGTGTATATTTTGTAGCTCTCTCTCCACTCCCAGTCCCAACAGCGTATGTATCACACTGTGTACTGCAGAAGGGGTATGCTTACTGCCCCTTAGAAAATGGTTTGTGAGGCCTTTATTAGCAATTGTCGTGTTTGTAGTTACTGCTTGAGATAGCACAGCTGAAAATAGGTTTATTAATTAGCACCGATTCAAATGAGTGTTTACTTTTCTTTCTTTGTTCTCTCTCCTTATTTATTTTAGGCTGATGCACTAGAGCCTATATTTGCATTCACTGGAAGGTATATGGGTTTAAAGATGCTTCTTTAGTGAGGAATATTACCTTAAGATAACTTTATTGAGCATTGTTTCCCCTTCTGTCACCTTAGGTTTTTATTTCTTTATGCTGCTTTCTACCTCTCCATTCACCTCCCCAACTCCTTCTGCCATTGATTTTCAAAGAGCAATACGTGTAATTGGAATGATTCAGTGGTATTCCGGTAATAAATAAATGGTGGTATATACAGTTTGCAGAAAAAGCCTTCAATTTGGAGGAATTGAGGAAAACTGGGAGGCTAAGAAATAAGTGACTTAAGAAAAGGAAATGCTAGTTGCTTTGTATTAAATGCTCTTCTTTTCTTTATCCCCATTACCATTTTTATTTAGATTGGTATCCTAATTTTGGGCCAAATCCTAGAGCGAAGTGCAAAGCCCAAGTAGAAGTTTTTTGTTCTGCATGCAAATCTGGCCTACTGGCACAGTGCTAAGGAATGGAATCTCCCACAGCTTGAGAAGGAACATAAGAACCTGAGGAAAGTCACACTCAGTACATGGCTGGGGGATGCTGATGGTGTTACAGATGACAAAGTTGGGGAAACTTTTATTTGGACAGGCCCCCATAAAATGTAGGGCTGGTTCTGCTCTTTGTTCCACATTATCTTACCACCTGTATTTCACTGTCTAGGGGGTCAGCAAATGAAATTAATAGGCAGCAGATGTAAAACAAATAAAAGGGAGTATTTCTTCACACCATGCACAACCTGTGGAACTCCTTGCCAGAGGATGTTCTGAAGACCAGGACCATAACAGGGTTAAAAAAAGAACTAGATAAATTCATGGAGGATAGGTCCATCAATGGCTTAATAGCCAGGATGGGCAGGAGCCGTGTTTCTAGCTTCTGTTTGCCAGAAGCTGGGAATGAGTGACAGGAGATGGATCACTTGATGATTATCTGTTCTGTTCCATTCCCTCTGGGGCGTCTGGCACTGGTCTCTGTCGGAAGACAGGATACTGGGCTAGATGGACCTTTGGTCTGACCCCATATGGCCATTCTTATGTTTTATGTCATTGTGGCTTGATTTGATAACTCTGGACCTCCTGTACATAATGACCTCCTGTATACATTATTTAGCAGAAGCAATTATCATGAATAAATTTGCTTTAATAAACAGTATGTTAAGTTGTTTACAGTGTTGTAGCTGTCTTGTTCCTGGATATGATCAAGACAAGGTATATGAGATAATATCTTTTATTAGACCAACTTCTGCTGGTGAAAGGTACACGCTTTCATGGAGCTTTGGCAGACAAAAAGGGTGTTTAGGGGTTTAAGGTGTGGGAGGGGCACTGGGCTGAGGCAGGGGGTTGAGGAGTCAGGGCTTTGGGTGCAGTCTCTGGGATGGGGCTGGGGATGAGGGGTTGCAGTGCAGGAAGGGGCTCTGGGTTGGGGGGGGGCACTCAGGGCTGGGGCACAGACTTACCTCCAGTGGCTCTTGTTCAGCAGTGTAGCTGGGATGCAGAGGCAGGCTTCCTGCCTGTCCTGGCAGTGCAGACCATACTGTGACCCAGAAGCAGCCAGCAAGTCCGGCTCCTAAGCAGAGGCTCACAAGCGGCTCCACACGGCTCTTGCCCGCAGGCACTGCCCTCCCCCTCCAGCTCCCATTGGCTCCCACTTCCGGGGCACTGCTCAGTGTCAGAACAAATAGGGACTATTAGTTTTTACTGGCCACCCACCAGGGTCCCTGGTTGCTGAGCAAAGTGACCCAGTGCCTTGCATTCTGTGACCCAGTACTGGGTTGCGACCCAAAGTTTGAAAACCACTGGGCTACAATACGGGTTAACATGTGTGGGTTAGCACAGCTTTAGATGTATTATCCTGAATCTTAATGGACTTTTTAAAAATCATGTTAACTTGATTGCGCTAACTTGACTTTTTCCCTTCAAGACAGGAACTTACTATGTCTGAATAGACCCTAGCTTTGTGGTGGTGATCATTACCTGTTTTAATTAACACTTTCTACTCTGAGAAAAGAAAGAGGTTGGTGCATACATGTTAATAGTACCCAGTCTCCATTCATGCATTGTTGTTTTTTGCCTCAAGGAAAATTCTTTGTCAGAGGTTTGAGGTGTGAAGCTAAAAAGTAGAATACCTTGTTCAGTTCAGAAAGTAAAGGCAAACGTGTTTAGAGTATTGTCAACTTAAAAACCCACGCCTCTTTGAAATGCATGGGACTTTTGCCCTTTACTTCTGACCCAAGACTTCACCCTGTATTCTGCAAACAAACACATTTCTTTATATGTTATTAACAATACCATAGACTATTAAAAGGTAAGAATTCTAAAAAGCCAATAAACTAGTCACTGCCCAGGGCTTGTCTACACTGGCATGTTACAGTGCTGCAACTTTCTCACTCTGGGGTGTTTAAAAAATACAGCCCTGAGAACAGCCAGTTTAGTGCTGTAAAGCGCCAGTGTAGACTGTGCACAAGTGCTGGGAGTCATGCCCCTTGTGGAGGTGGGTTTTTTACAGCACTTGGAGAACTCTCTCCCAGCGCTCTGCAGTGACTGACTGCACAAGCCATGTTAAAGCATTGCCCAGGCAGCGCTTTAATGTTGCCAGTGTAGACTAGCCCTCTAGTCTCCTTGTTTGTTTTTTGAATGTCTCTAACTTGGACAATGAAACTCAATTAAGTCATTTTCAGCTTTTAACTTTCAAATACTTGTGTTTCAAGTAGAGCAGGAAAATGTTTGCATAAAAATAACCATGTTTAGTGGAACTTAAAATGAATGGCAGAAACATTTCTGTTGGCCTTGGGTTTTAAAGAAACTTATCTTTACAAAATACATTTTGAGCCAAATTTAAGTTCACAGTATCTTTACTCTTATTCTGTAGCTTTCATTACAAAACTTAGTCAGACATTATGCTCTATTTATTATTATGCTCTAATACTACCACAAAACCAGGAATACAAAATCACACAAAGTTTTAAGGTACCAAACAAAAAATCTAGTGTCAGTGCTGAAGTTCCATCTTTATCTCACTTGGCTTTTGGCTTAGTCTTCACCACCAGAAAACGGTACTCCAGCATAGGGTTTTGTGTATGTGGTTTACATATTTACAGTTCATTTGGACTCACTGCTCTTCTGAAAAAATGATTCTTCTCATGTCACATCAAACTGCACATGGTAACCAATCTTTTATTGTTTTAATGATGGAGCAATAAAAATGATGGCTAAGCAATAATACCATTTTGAACTCAACATTGTATTGACATTACCAGTGCACTAAATTATGCGAACTTTGATTCCATAACAGATTGTGCATTACTTACAGGCGTTGATAGTCTCTTTCTGGTAAACAAATGATTGTGATTTTCTTGTTACAGTCTGTATATTACTACTTATAACCATCAAAGCACATACTATGAACTCTGTCCTGAAAGAGTTTGAGGGAAGCTCCTACTCTGGCACTAGTCGAGGAATTTGGAGGCAAATGACAAACAGTTCTGTCTGCCACATTAGTAAATATGTAACTGTTGTCATACCTGCTTGTAGCTCCCATTAATACATATCTGTACATACGGAGAGGAGCCGGTTAATCTAGTCAATATTGCCCAGTGTTCACAGTTCATTCATTCTTATTCTCACTGGAAGAGTGAGAGTCTCTATTATAACTACATCAAAGAGAGTCTTGTGGACTTACACAATAGTCTTGATAGGCTTAAACTAGTGATGTAACTAATCAATCACAGATTGCTTCAATTTATCCCTTCTGGTACTACTAACATCTGAACCTATGGAGTCTGTTATGGGTCAGGTCAGATTCTGAAGTATGTCTGCTTTCCAATTGTGAAATACTCATTCCTCCCCCTCCCCCCTCCAACCTGGCAAGAAGTAGAAGAAAGCATAGAGGAGCTGCCATCTCCATACTCAATAGTACTTCAAACAAATCAGTTGAGGAAGTAGTTTTAATCTCTCTCTTGAAAGGTATATAATCAGTCTAGGAGAGTCATGATCCAAAGGGTCCCTTCTGATCTTAAAACCTTTGAAAACTAAGTGGGAGCATCCTTTCAGCAGCACATGCAGGCTCTTTTTTACCT
Source organism: Sternotherus odoratus (assembly GCA_032164245.1). Classification (NCBI taxonomy): domain Eukaryota; kingdom Metazoa; phylum Chordata; order Testudines; family Kinosternidae; genus Sternotherus; species Sternotherus odoratus. The sequence continues at coordinate 94,535,875 of JAVMKO010000003.1, forward strand.
GGACCTCAAAAACATTCCTATGATAAAAATTAAATCTTACATTGGAAGATGCTAAAGGTATTACCACTTTAAAGAAATGACAAAGGGAGTGGAATAAGAACAGAAGCCTAGGAGTCGGAGCTCCTGAATTGTGATTCTTGGCTGTGCTGTAACTCATGTGATCTCCCGTGAGGTACTTCATCTCACGCTGCCTAGGTTTGCCCATTGGTAAAATGAGTACAGCAACTTTGTCTTCTACCTCATGGAAGTAATGAAGCTTTATTCCTAGCTGAAATGGCCTCAGAGGAAAGAAGCTATTTCAGTGTGAATATTTTCAATTTACTCTTTCCAATCAAGTACTCACAAAATTTTCGGTAATGCTGTCTTATGAAGAAAAATAGCACTCCATTTGTAACAGGCAATTCATTGGACAGTTCCTGGAGCTCTTGACACATGATAGATCTTTGCAGTATTTTTTCTAAACACCCTGTAATCATTTTTCATAATGTTACATAAACTTGATTGTGGAAAAAACTTTTCCGTCCACTTTTCTGATGCTAAAAAATGCCCCTAGCCATCATCTTTACCCCTTCTATTTTTTTTGTATTGGGACAGCATGTATATTTTGGCCGTAGAGTCAGTTACTTTCATAGCAGAGCACTACTTTAAAAAAATCCAAATAAATAAAACCAACCCCCCACCAAAACAAACAACAAAAACAAATTGCTGAATAGTTGTGGTTCTCTTGTTTCCCATTTTATGGGACAAACGCTGGCTGTGTACCATTTGGTGTTCTGCAAGACAAAGTTCCCCACACAGTGTTGCCAATTTCATTATGCAGTTACACCAGTTACTTTTAAAACTTGGTCCTGTCTACATAGGATTTGAGTTTTACTAACATACCCATCAAAAGGTTATTGTCTGCACATAGAAAGTCACTGTTTTTAGTGTTCTGCCTATACATCAAAATAACCGCTAATCAAATGAAAGTCTGAGTGCCAGACAGGAATGAAACTGAGGGTCTCCACTCTCCCCAAGGGATATGAAATTATGGTTAGCATGTGTTTTATTTTACATACCAATTGGTTTAAAAATAGTCTAAATCATCATCCGGGCATGACTTTCCTTGAAACCTAATGCTAAATACAAATGAAATAATAGAAATGGCTCCCATGAACAAAATTGTTCAGCTTGGTACCTGGAAGTGGCATTGCTTTTACAATTCAAAACACAAATTGAGGTAAAAACTGGATGTTTGGGAATGGGACTGAACATTTTTTTTCAGAAGTCTTGAATGGTTTCTTTTCCCTGTTAAAGTATAACCCATGCACAAATACCCCATTTTTATCTCTCCCACACCCATTTTATTGGCCTGCATTGCACAATAGGGAATCAGCTGGTTGAGAAGTATGATACTCTGTGGACATATAATTTATACAGTATGTTAACTATGTATCTGGTTGTGCCAGAATCTGTTTATGGCCAACATATAGCAACACTTTTTTTTATAATGAGGAATATACATCTGTTTATATGGTTAATCTATCTCTATATAAAAGTCAAGTGGTGTATGTATGTATGACAGCGAACTCCTCCCGCACTGTTTGAGCCAGAGACTTGAAATTTGGTACAGTTAGGGGTCTTGGGGTCTAGATGCTGGTAAGGGTCGAAAAATTTTCGGATCTCACCTCTGACGCCCCCCAGGGGTGAAAGTCTTTCGGGGCCAATCACATCGGCTGGGCGGTTAGGTGGTGATGATGTCATAATACCCCCTCCAACAGACACCGCACTCGCTCAGCTCACCCCTCCCTCCTCCAACGGAACCCCGGAATCCATCAGCTCTGTGCCCCCCCCCCACCTGCAAAGGTCCCCGGAATCCCTCGGCTCTGGGCCCCCTCCCCGCCTGCGACGGATCCGAGTTGGGTTTGGTGGGACGGTAAGTGAGGTGGGGATGTCGGGTTCGGTCGGGGGGTGAGGTGGGGGTGTCAGGTTTGGTCGGGGGGTAAGTGAGCCGGGGGGTGTCGGGGTTGGTCTGGGGGGGGTGGGAAGGTGTCGGGGTGGGTGAGGGGTGAGGTGTGGGTGTTGGGTTTGGTCTCGGGGGGGGAAGGTGTCGGGGTGGGTGCACAGACCAAACCCGACACCCCCCCCCGGCTCACTTACCCCCCCGACCAAACCCGACACCGCCACCTCACCCCCCCACCAACCGCAACACCCCCTGACCAACACCCACACCTCACCCCTCACCCACCCCGACACCTTCCCACCCCCCCAGACCAAACCCGACACCCCCTGGCTCACTTACCCCTCGACCGAACCCGACACCCCCACCTCACCCCCCCACCAATCGCAACACCCCCAGACCAAACCCGACACCCCCCGGCTCACTTACCCCCCGACCGAACCCGAGACCCCCACCAACCGCAACACCCCCTGACCAACCCCAACACCCACACCTCACCCCTCACCCACCCCGACACCTTCACACACCCCCAGACCAAACCCGACACCCCCTGGCTCACTTACCCCCCGACCGAACCCGACACCCCCACCTCACCCCCCCAAGCAAACCCGACACCCCCTGACCAACCCCAACACCCACACCTCACCCACCCCGACAACTTCCCACCCCCCCAGACCAAACCCGACACACACCCCGGCTCACTTACCCCCCCGACCGAACCCGACACCCCCACCTCACCCCCCCACTAATTGCAACACCCCCAGACCAAACCCGACACCCCCCCCGGCTCACTTACCCCCCCGACCAAACCCGACACCCCCACCTCACCCCCCCACCAACCGCAACACCCCCAGACCAACCGCAACACCCACCCCTAACCCCTCACACACCCCCCGACACCTTCCCACTTACCCCCGACCGAACCCGACACCCCTACCTCATCCCCCCAAGCAAACCCGACACCCCCACCTCACCCCCCCACCAACCGCAAAACCCCCTGACCAACCCCAACACCCACACCTCACCCCTCACCCACCCCGACAACTTCCCACCCCCCCAGACCAAACCCGACAACCCCCCGGCTCACGGTGCACTGTGTAGTACACAGATTATTAAATACACTGTTCGGTCGGGGGGTGAGGTGGGGGTGTCGGGTTTGCTCAGGGGGTGAGGTGGGGGTGTCGGGTTTGCTCGGGGGGGGTCAGGTGGGATTGTCGTGTTTGGTCGGGGGGTAAGTGAGCCGGGGGGTGTTGGGGTTGGTCGGGGGGGTGGGAAGGTGTCGGGGTGGGTGAGGGGTGAGGTGTGGGTGTTGGGGTTGGTCAGGGGGTGTCAACTGTCTGCCCCCTCCTCACCTCCGACTGACCCGAGGAACGCCGGGCACTTATGCTAGTAGAGGATATTTCTTGAGCAGAGTGTTAAGAAAATACAAAATAATTTTTAGGGTTCTCTATTATCTCTCCATCTATCGTAAGAGATACACTCTTTATGTCAGTGTTCATACTGTCGAGCTACACAATTTGTAATGGGTTAAATTATGTTGGAAGTTTGAGAGCAATGTCTGCAGCAATCATATTTGCTTGTTACACTGCTACCTGTCAAACTATATTGATCATCAAAGTGGCATGTCTTTTGTGCTTATGCTGGCTGGTTTAAGGAAAAATGAGTTTTGTTTTTTGCAGAACAAATACATTATTGCTAGTGCTGGTTGAAATATTTCCAGTGGTACACGTTTCCATTAGAAAATGCTGTTTTGTCAAAATAGAAATCTTTTGCAGGAATGTCTCTTGATTTTTAGGCATTTTTAAAATAATTTTTCAATTGGAAAAGTTTTGAAATGGAACAGTAATTCAAAATTGAAATGGTGTTTAGTTTAGACTTGTTTTGTTTCAACTTCCTTGTTTCATTTTGACTTGATGTGAAAAGACTTAATTTCAGTAGTGTGTGTAGTGTGATTGCTCAGTCTCAACAAGTTACCTTGTGTGTTCTTTCATTGGATAAGTGCATGTTGGTTCAGATTTGTGATGGCACATGGGTAAACTGAATCAGTGTGTCTGGTAATAGCTAGAGTCACTCCATCTTTGGAATTGGGCTGGGATTTTGTAATGGTGAGCCTGCGTCTTTGGTGAAAGGGAGTTGGGATCACCGGGTACTGTGTGTCTCCATGATTTCTCCCCCCCCCTCCCAGCTGATTGGAAGGATCAAATATTCATTCATTTTATCCAAGGGGTGGCCAACCTGTGGCTCCGGAGCCATAAGTGACTCTTGAGAAGTTAACATGCGGCTCCTTGTATAGGCACCGACTCTGGGGCAGGAGCTACAGGTGTCAACTTTCCAATATGCCATTGCTTAACCCCTGGCTCCTCCACAGGCCCTGCCCCCACTCCATCCCTTCCCGCCCCCTCCGCTGAGTCTGCCATACCCTCATTCCTTGCAATTAGGGTGACCAGATGTCCTTTTTTTTTTTTATATGGACAGTCCTGGTTTTGGGGGCTTTTTCTTATATAGGTGCCTATTACCTCCCCACCTCCTGTCCCATTTTTTTCACAGTTGCTCTCTGGTCACCCTACTCCCAATCCATTTTAGAGCCTCCTGCATTCCACAAAACAGCTGATCTGCAGCTACGGGAAGGGATGGAGAGGCACTGATCAGCAGGACTGCTGTTGGTCGGGAGGCACTGGGAGTTGGGGGGAGCTTATGGGGCAGTTGCTGACTTATTACTGTGGCTCTTTGGCAATGTACATTGGTAAATTTTGGCTGCTTCTCAGGCTCAGGTTGGCCACCTCTGTTTTATCCCATAAAGCCGCCCAAACGGCCACCACCCTGTTTAAAAGAGGATGTGAAAGCTGTTCAAGTCACAGCTTACCCTACAGAGCCATTGCCCCTACTGTCAACATAGCATATACCAACAGAAGTACTTCTTCTGCCTGAATAGGAACATCACTGCCCTAAATGATGTTCCTCTGCCAACAGAAGCACCTTTCTGTTGGTGTAGCTGTGTCTACATAGTCGTTTTGGTCATGGGTGGGGTTTCTTCACACCTCTGACCAGCGTATCTAAGTCGGTATGTTTTAACTGTAGACTAAGGCTCAGCAGTTGTCTGACTCCCAAGCACAAAAATGGTATTTGTGATGGGTTCCTACTGGGGTGCCACCTGGACCTGGGGTACAGCAGAGCCCTCTGACTCCCTAGCCTGAGCTGCTGTGACAAGCTGCAGACCTGCTCCCAGTCCTACACTTGTCTTTCATCATCATTCACACAGGTAAGGACACATCCAGCTGCAGTTACATGCAGGCTTTTTGATCAGCTGCTGCATGAACCAACAATAGAAAGGCTACAGCCAAGATAACCCCGAACTTCCCAGGCAGGTACCTTCCCCCCTCCAAAATATACTGTTTTGTGCTGCATGGGGAACTGTACAGTGTAAGTTCATAGAGTTTGTCCCTCCCTCATTGTGGAGAAATGCAACAGCTTTTGCCCCTTGAGCTAAGATTTCTGAGCACTTCATTCAAATTCAGAGGCTTAGATAAAGCAAAAACAAGGAGAACAACCACAAAAGATAGATTTTAAGTGATTGAATTGTTTGCTATCCCTTACAAAGCAGATTAGAATATCAGGGTTGGAAGGGACCTCAGGAGGTCAACTAGTCCAACCCCTTGCTCAAACCAGGACCAATCCCCAACTAAATCATCCCAAATCATAATTTGTCAAGCCTGACCTTAAAAACCTATAAGGAAGAAGATTCCACCATCTCCCTAGGTAACCCATTGCAGTGCTTCACTGCCCTCCTAGTGAAAAAGTTTTTCCTAACATCCAACCTAAATCTCCTCCATTGCAACTTGAGACTATTGCTCCTTGTTCAGTCATCTGGTACCACTGAGAACAGTTTAAATCCATCTTCTCTGGAACCCCCTTTTAGGTAGTTGAAACAGCTATCAAATCCCCCCCCCCCTTTCTCCTTTTCTGCAGACTAAACAACCCCAGTTCCCTCAGCCTCTCCTCCTAAGTCATGTGTTCCAGCCCAGTAATAATTTTTTTTGCCCTCCGCTGGACTCTTTCCCATTTAGCCACATCCTTCTTGTAGTGTGGGGCCCTAAAGTGGGCACAGTACTCCAGATGAGGCCTCATCAATGCCTAATAGATGGGAATGATCACGTCCCTCAATCTGCTGGCAATGCCCGTACTTATACAACCTAAAATGCCATTAGCCTTCTTGGCAGTAAGTACACATTGACTCCTATCCAGCTTCTCATCCACTGTAACCCCTAGGTCCTTTTCTGCAGAACTGCTGCCTAGTCATGAGTACCTAGTCTATAGCAGTGCATGGGATTCTTCCTTCCTATGTGCAGGACTCTGCATTTCTCCTTGAACCCCATCAGATTTGTTTTGGCCCAATCCTCTCATTTGTCTAGGTCCCTCTGTATCCTATTCCTACCCTCCAGTGTATGTACCACTCCTCCCAGTTTAGTGTCATCCACAAACTTGCTGAGGGTTCAGTCCATGCCATCCTCCAGATCATTAATTAAGATATTTAACAAAACCGGCCCTGTGACTGACCCTTAGAGCCATTGATCACTACCCCTTGAGCCCGACAATCTAGCTTGCTTTCTGTCCACCTTATAGTCCATTCATCCAGCCCATACTTCTTTAACTTGCTGACAAGAATACTGTGGGAGACCGTATCAAAAGCTTTGCTAAAGTCAAGGAATAAAATGTCCACTGCTTTCCCCTCATCCACAGAGCCAGTTATCTCATCACAGAAGGCAATTAGGTTAGTCAAGCATAATTTTCCCTTGGTGAATCCATGCTGACTGATCATATCCTGATCACTTTCTTCTCCTTTAAGTGCTTCAGAATTGATTCCTTGAGGACTTGCTCCATGATTTTTCCAGAAGGGACTGAGGTGAGGCTGACTGTCCTGTAGTTCCCTGGTTCCTCGTCCTTCCCTTATTAAAAGATGGGCACTATATTAGACTTTTCCCAGTCATCTGGGACCTCCCTTAATTGCCATGAGTTTTCAGATACAATGGTCAATGGCTCTGCAATCACATCCACCAACTCCTTTAGCACCCTCTTAAATCACCTTGCAAATAAACAAAAATACAAACCAAATTTAACATATGAGGTAGATTGGGTATGAAGTAGCATCTCTCATCCTGACTGATGATGACCAGTCACCAAGGTGGGCCTTTAGGTAGTGGTGGATGTGGCAGACACGTCCTCTCGCTCTCTAGCAACCAAGATCATTATGCGAACAAGATTGTGGCTACAATCATCCGTCTTTCCCAGGGAGGTCCAAAATATGATTTTGTCAAGAACCTGCTGTTCCCATGATAAGACAGACGAATTACTGAAAGACTCCAAAGCTGGCCTATGGTCCCTTGGTATACAAACCTCGTTCCCGAGACACAGGCAACAGAAACAACCGTTCCACCTACACCCTCACACACTCTGCCTGCTCTACTCCCAACGCCAATAGGAGCCTAGACACCAATTACAGCAGCTCCATTTCCCTGCCACTGTTGCATCCATTTCCAAATTGCAGAACCTCCACTGATGTCACCCTCAGCACCCCAGTCACCCACTGTTGGGGCAAGGTCACCACCGACAGTTGAGTAATGGAGATCAACTACCACAGCTAGATACTCTCTCAACTTCCTCTCGTTCCTGCCGCACCACCCTTCCCACTCGTCACCCTCCTTCTTGAGGAACCTGGGGGTGGTGAATTCATTAGTCATTGAAATGACTTCCGTGATGAGAAACTGATTAGATTGGATGGTTTCCATTTAAGCAGAAGTGGGATTATGCTTCTAGATTGAAAGTTGTCAGAACTTGTTAGGCAGGCTTTAAACTAGATAGGAAAGGAGGAGAAGGTGTTCATTTTGATTCATTCAAATGATTTAATACGCATTTAAAAACAAGAAAATATGGGTTTCTGAAAAGTAAGAAATGAGGAGAATATTCATATTCTAAAATCCGTACACAATGCATGTTGTGTGGGGAATCAAAAGAGGCGAGCTAAGAATGTTATCAAATGATGGAGTCTTTGATATAAGGGACATAACTGAAACTTGGAATAACTGGAGTGTCACTATAGATAATTACATAGACGAGAGCTAAAATAATAATATTAGGAATAGCAACTTAAACATTAGGTTTTTAACATGATATGGCAGCATAAGGAGGCTAATTGAATTTTGAACTTCATAACACAAGGAGCTTTTATAGCTATAGAATGACTGCATCTGGAATATTACATTCAGTTCTGGACACCACCATTACTAGAAAGTTACATATACATTGGAGGTAGCTCAGAGAAGAGCAACAAAAATGATCAAGAGACTAAGTCTGAGCAGTAAGAGAATTGGAGGAACTAACAATGGATAGCTTAGCTAAGAGATGGATGGGGAGAGTAGCTGAAGTATATAAACCTCATGCAAAGAGCATTATTATATAAAGTGCCACAAGGGATTATAAATAGGAAGAACTGGAAGAAGTTAAGTAAACTTAGACTGAATATCAGGAAAAACATTTTTATAGTCAGATCTATTAGGCTGTAGAATAGTTTTCCAGTGAAGTGATGGGAGCCCCATTCTTGGAAATGCTTAAAACTAGACGAGACAGAACATTAGAAAATGGCCAGTAGGGAACAGGCTTTCATTGGCAGGATTCGGATTGGATGACATTTTGTCAGCAATATTTGGTTGTCAGCTATTTTTGTTTGATGAAATGTTGACCCGAGGAGTGTGTATGGGTCTTAAGGCTGTAAATCATAAATTCAAGTCCCAGTTTCCATACTGCTGGGGAGGAAATATTTGTGGCTAAATGTCGCTGACAAAACCTTATGCTAAAAATTTAATGTAATGAAATGTCTTTCAAGAAGATCTCACCATACACAATTATCCTTGTGAAAACCCTGTAACCAAAGGTCAACATTGACAGAGCATTCGCTTAACCTTTGCCATAAATGACTGTGAGGACATCCATGGCTAAAAACAAGTTTGAGTGATGCTGTGAGTATCCTTGTAGTGTTGCTTCCAAATTTTCTCTTTCTAGTGGTCAAGATGGTATTCAACCTTTTTATTCTCTGTATCGCTATATAACAGAGCTTGGCAACCTATGGCATGCATGCCAAAGGCAGCACACAAGCTGATTTTCAGTGGCACTCACTTTGTCCAGGTCCTGGCCGCCGGTCTGAGGGCTCTGCATTTTAATTTAATTTTAAATGAAGCTTCTTATACATTTTTAAAATCTTATTTACTTTACATACAACAATAATTTAGTTATCTATTATAGACTTATAGAAAGAGACCTAAAATGTTAAAATGTATTACTGGCATACAAAACCTTAAATTAGAGTGAATAAATGAATACTCAGCACACCATTTCTGAAAGGTTGCTGACCCCTGCTATATACCATGGTATAAGCTTCAGAACACAGTGGTACAGAAGACAAAAATCCTTAATTAGCACTTTATTGATTTAGGAATAATTCAATTCTCAACCAGTTGTTTTTGTATAAAAATTACAGAGAAAATAGAATATTTACTATGCAGGTTATAAAAAGCAGCAAATCTGACACACACAGCGTCGCAACATTATTTGTATCTTCCATCGCAAAAGTGTCTGCTTTATTAAAAAGATTGAATAACCTTTTCCTACTTCATTCCATTACAAATTAATAATACTAATTTAAACAGTTTTTGCACTTAGTTGTGCTCGACCAATAAGCACAATTTAAACATATTCTGTTTCTTTTGGAAGAATTTACTTTCTGTTCCTGAACAGCTCTTATTTTCCTGTGATTCACACATTGACATCATTAGTATTTCTTCCAGTTTTTACTCCAGTGTCAGTGGGAGTACTGTATTATGGAGAAGATGAGTCTCTTACAAATAGAGCACGCTTGATTAAATACTACGGAGAGCTGTGTGGAACCCAGTGCTCTTGGTTTATAGGCTGAGATGTTGGCAAACTTCTGTTGTTGTTCATTTGTGTTCTTTGTACCATCATGAAGTTTGCCTTGAGGTGTTTCTTTAGTCTGAAAGAAGAGGTTTGTATATTTCAGCCGTGCAAAGAAGAACCTCACTAGTCTGCACATTCCATACTTTGCTAGCCTGCCAATCTCTCCACTTTTCAGCTGAACTGATAGTAAAATTGCTATAGATGAAGTGTCCTATTACTAAGATTCATTCTTACCAAGTATGCTACATTACATTCAGTCTATTATAAAAATATCAAGAATTAAAAATAAACCATAACAATCAAAACTATAACCATCTGCTATGCTCAGATATAGTACAGAGTGGTGCCTGTAGGGAGCCATTTGTGGCTGGAGGCTGAGCCATAGAGCAGGTCTGTAGCAGAGCTGGGAATTGAGCCCAGAACGCCCAAGCCTTGGGTAAACGACGGATGTTTTTGTCATGAAACAAACACTTGTGGAATGTCCAGACTAGCCTTTACAAACATAGTGACTATTTCTAGTTCCTTGGCAATCAATTAATTTGAGGGGAAAAAAAAATCTTTTGTGTGGACAAGATCAGAAATTAAAAATCTGGGTATTAAAGGGATGTAGATATTGCTCCAGTCAGCATTTCAATGTGCTAGTGACTCGTGACTAAATAGCTAATTCCCATTTTCAAAAGTGACTTGCAATTAGACGAAGAGGCTTGTCTATACTTATATGGTTAGGTTGACTTCACTCAGAGGTGTGAAAGATTCACATGTAGCTAAGCTGACATATGCCCAGGTATAGACACTTGTAGGTCAACGGAAGAATTCTTCCATCAACTCAGCTGCCGCCTCTTGAGGGGGTAGATTTACTTCAGCAACGGAACATCTTTTCTGTCACTCTACAAGCATCTACAGTGCAGCACTCCAGTGGTACAGCTGCAGTGCTGCACAGGGCCCCTGCAGTGTGGACATAAAGGTTCCTAAAGTACTTTTGAGAATGGGATTTAAGGATGTGTTTATGGTGCAGAGAAAACTTGGGGCACTGAGTCTCAGAGCCTGAGTCAATTGACTTGGCCTTGCAGGTCTGGGACTGTGGAGCTAAAAATACCAGTGTAAATGTTCTGGCTCACCTGAGCCCAGCCTCTAAAGCCCAGTGATGGGGGAGGGTGTCAGAGCCCGGATGTGTACACTGCTATTTTTAGCCCAAGGTCCAGTCAATTGACCCAAGCTTCGAGACTCAGTTCAGTGGGTTTTTCTTTGCAACAGAGACATGCCCAAAGTTACTTAGGCCCAGCTCTTAGCATTGCAAGGTCCAAATGACTTGCCTAAGGTCCCACAGGAAGTCAGTGGCAGAATCAATAATTGAACCCAGATCTTCTGAGTCTTCGTCCAGTGTCGTAGCCACATGGGCATCTTTTCTCTCTCTATTTTTTTATTAGTTTAATTTCTACTAAGATATTTGTAAGCTAGGTAGCTCAGCTGAATATAGTCAACTATTGTAGATGCAAGAGAACCGTAGAGTTTCATATAATTTACATCTAAAACCACAAAACTGGACCCCTTGGTCTCCCTTCCCCAAACTCATGTAAAAGATGGTTGAAGGGGGGAAAGAAGTGAAGGCCCCAAACTGGGCTAAATTTAGCTTAGTAACAAAATTAATTTGAGTTGGTAAAGAAACTTTGAAATCAAGTGAATTTCGGTGGGTTTAATTTTCTTTTCTGAAAAGTTATCAAAGCTCTTGTAAATATATATTTAATTGTTTGGGATCTGGGACCCATTCTGTACTGTAATAGAAACTGATACTGGGGTAAAAATCTCAGTTTCAGTGTATGGACTCACCCTCTAGTAAAATTCTTGGGTGAGCTGCTTTTTCTGAGTGTGGCATGTTTAAATGTAATTAACTGTGAAGATGAAGCAAAAGTGCTTCCTTTCCCAGCTTCTCCGGATAATTGTTATACCTTCTGGGCTTATTTCCCGCAGCGTAGGAGCCAGTGTCCTGTAGTTTCTGAGGATGCTCTCAGTTGGTGGTTAGCCATGTGAGATTTCTGCTGTCACATGGATAATAGTCATCCCATTTTGCCTTCTGCTAATATAAGTTACAATTTCTGAAGGCAACTATTAGCATGTTTGCTCCTGGCCACATCAGAGTTAGCCTTTCATGCTTTGGATTAAGAACACATAATGGCCTCTTTAAGAGTAATTTAATTGAAAAAGTTAAAATTCACTTTTCATTCAAAGACATTCTTCCTTCCTTCTCTTCAGTAAAATTTAATATTTCACTTTATCTAGTCAAATAGTTTCCTCAACTGTATACGTTTTCAGACTTTTGGATAAGGTAGATACCACTGAAAACATGCATATAGAATAAAAATTAGATGCACCTGGAAGTGGCTATATTTAAGGTTATGAGAACGCAGGGAACATTACCTTTGAGAGAATAATTCTACAAGAAAAATATAAGCTCTTACTGATCCAGGGTCACAGAAAAAATGTGTGAAATGAATAACACAAAGAGTCTATAAACCTAGCTGCATCTCATTCCAATAATTTCCACCGAACAATAAATTGAAGATAGACGTTTGGATACCATGGTGGCCACAAAACTACTACTGCTATTTTGTTTTGTTTTGTTTTCTCTTTTGTTGAGAAGTGCAGATCTGAAAGCCAATGAATCAGGAACAGTGGTACAAGCAGAATTCATTTCTTACCAGTATGCTTCACTCATGGGAGGGACACAAATGGGGGGGCTCTTGAGCTCCCCACGTGACTCCTCCCCACCCTGCCTTGAGCCCAGGGCCTTGAGCTCCTTGTCTCCTCCCAGTGATCCATTCCACGTTACCTGAGGGGATGGGGCGCTCTGTCCTCCTCCTGCTGCGCCAGAGACTTCTGAACCCCAGGGCTCTCCGAAACCGCAGTAGCAAAAGGAGCAGAATGTGGGGTCCCACCCTGGCAGTGCCTCTGGCGTGGCTGTATCACCTGCCCTGTCCTCTGGTGGAGCTGCTGTACAGACCCCAGACAGGAGATGCAGGGGACAAGGAGCTAGGGGGGTTGGATGGGTCGGAGACACTGAGGGGGGAAATCGGGGGTGGGAAGTGGGAGGGGGTCAGAGAGGGGGCGGGGCCAGGCTGTTTGGGGAGGCACAGACTTCCCTACCCGCCCTTCATACAATTTTGTAACCCCGATGTGGCCCTCTGGCCAAGAAGTTTGCCCACCCCTGATGTAGCAGGATATATATGAATAGGTAAAGAGCAACATTTTATGCTTTTTATAGGTGCTGAAATCATCCCTTCTGGTGGTGGTTTTTTTTTTTTTTTTTTTTTTTTTTTTAAAGTAAATTGGCAGATTACTGCAACATGTAACACTCTTAGCTCAGCAAATCACCTAAATACGTGCATAAATTTCAGCACAGGAATATTTTAAGTGGTTTCACTGTGACTACTTGTGTTCCTGAAGTTATGCCCATGCTTCAATTCCTTGCTGGATTAGCATGCTTGTGTCCGCAGAAGCATCTCTTGGTATCTAGTTGGATTCAGTCCCTTTTTGTTTTGCGTTGATTGTGTGAAGAGAACAGGCTTCCATCTATAATGCATTACCTGTCCCTTTATATATTTTACTTGAATATCATAATTGCAGTGAACCCCTCATAACTTTCTGTTTTCCAGGCCTAATATATTAAGCTCCCAAGCTGTTCCTCCATCTCTAAATAATTCTTCTTGCATCCTCTGGAGTACTGAATGCATTTTTCGCCCTTGTTGCCAAAATTGTGCACAACATTTTGTTCTTAGATGCCACGGGAGGAGAGAGAGATTATATATGCTAAAGATGGTACTCAAAATAAGGACCGAGAAAGATCTACTATGGACTCACTATATCCTTAGTTTTGCAGCCAATTCCTAATCTGGCATGTATTTTCCTTCACTGTGTCACGGCAAACTCCCTGGATGACTTGGGAAATTTGTAAGTGTCGTCATGTTCACATTGCTCCTTTATATGGCAATAAGGTAAGGATACAAGACATCAACAGAAGCTTTATCTTACTGGGGCCATGAATGTGTTTTATTTTCTCCCCTCATGAATTTATGAATATTTCTCCCAACTTTAACAGAACTAGAAATGAGCCAAAATATGAGTTAGAAATTTTGGCTTGTTTCATGAAACCAGACCTTGGAGAGTACAGAACATTCTAATAAATAATTTTCTTGGTTTTGAAAAAAGTTTAGTTCTTTTGTAGGGAAAGACACTTTTCAAAACTGAAGAGACTACGAAGTCACTTGTCTGATCCTCTGTAATTGGCTGCAAACTCCCGAAAGAGTCCTTGATAGCCATGACATTACTGCATGGTGCATGCTGTGTGTCACTTCAGAACCATACTGTGGAGTTCAATGAATGGGTATTATTGTAAACTTACTCTTCTTGTATTATGCTGATTGCACCTTCCACCCTTGCTGTTTGTGGTAGCCAACCCATTTGGTTTTTTAAAAAAAACAACACACAAGCCTCCTTTTAAATATTGAGCTGTTTAAGTGGGTTTGGTGAAGCAGTCTATGCAATAGACTAAAATTACACTTTAGATTTTTACTTGAAAATACAAGGTGCTGTCTATTTCCTGTTCAGGTGTGGTAGATCATATTGCAGTCTCATGTATTTAGGGATATTATAAACAGGAAAAATGTGCATATAATAGGAAAGCTTTACACAGCTGGAAATCTGATACTATCATCTGATCCTTCTGTCGTAAATGTAAAGAAAGTCCTGAGATTATAATAATCAGATTAGATTTTTTTCTTGTCTTTTTCCTCTCAGGTGTTTGATTTTGTAAGAAGCTGCTTGCTTAGTACTGCAGTACAAGGCCTGTAAATTGGACTTCAGTGATTTTTCTGTTACATTTTAAAAGAATGAATTGTTTTCCTACGTGCCTCCCTAGACCAAGAAGGAGATGTCTTTGTTGATTTCTTGATAGTATTATTAAAATAGATATTTTTCTGATGTATATAAACAGCTGATTACTACAACAGGTCATTCTGAGAGTGGTTCATGGACTTCAGAGTCCTGTAAAGAATTTTTTTACATCAGTCGTGTTCAGTCATATGCTGTTGTTTCTCCTCCTCCTCCTCCTCCTCACTGTCAGCTAACTGGTTTTAAGAAGCAGAATAAGAGACTCTTTCCCTTGCCATCTTCACCAGTGATTCCTGTCTTTCAGAGGGAATCCTGAAGATCCATTACACGGAATCTGTCTCTATATTATATCCTGTAGTCACTTGCTGATTATGAATTAATGGGAATCTGCAAGGCCTGTCAGTGATGATCTTGAGATCAGTAGCTAGGAAAAAGAGAGCTGCAGGATTCAGAACAATGCTCCTAGTTCTTCCCTTCTAGTTCCTGTCTTCTAGGAAAAAACACATCATATCCACACAAATCCTAGCTCATTGCATCGCTAGGCTGAAAATCAAGCAAGTAGCTAAGAACATTGGCCATTATGTTTGTATTTGTAAATAAAGGTTTTCAAGAACGAAAGGAGAAATATATGTTAAAATGTCAAATAACTGATTGGGATAAAGCATGGCAGCTTTTACATAGAGTGATTTAGTGAGCCAATGATAGTTACCCAGTTATTTCTTCTTTGTGTGTGTGTGTGTGTGTGTGTGTGTGTGTGTGTAAAAATGGTGAGTGTGGGATAAAGGTTGGAGAATCCTACTAAAAAGGCCTTGGCAGCTGAAGGCATTCATGAAGTGAAAAGAACTTAGAGAAGATTGGCAAGGGCTGGTGAGATTCCTGTATACATGGTTCACTAATCTTTGCTGCTTTCAACATTGTAAAATTAAAATGTTGGGTTATATGTGTCACGATTGTAAGCAGGTGTTTAGTCAAAAATAGTTCAAATAAATGCAGCCCGTTAAACAGAAAACTCTGCTGCTGATGCCATGCTACAGGTTTGTATTTTTTTTCTTACCATGTTTTATTGCCAAGTACAAGATACCTTTCATAGGTTTCACATCTCACATTCTGCAGCAAACATTGTCTATAACACAGGCCTGTGATTCCTTTCCTAACGTTTTAATTAGTGCCTGGTTCAAAGTCCACTGATGGCTTTGTCTACACTGTGCACCTTAGCGCGACCTGGCTGTGCTGCTACAGTGGTGCTGCTAAAAGGCGTGCAGTGTAGCCACTGTTTGTTGGCAGGAAAGAGCTCTCCCATTGCCAAAAACTTCCACCCCTAACACGCAGTGGTAGCTTTGTCCGCAGGAGAGTGCTCCTGCAACAAAGCACATTTCATATTGGTGCTTGTCATCCGCAAAACTTTTGTTGTTTGGGAGTGTGTGGCTTTTTCACACCTCTGAACGACAAAACTTTTGTCAATCCAGTTTCCAGTGTAGACAAAGCCTTAGTGAGTAACATATTTATCTAAAGTGGAATGATTATATGCAGTACATAGGAAAAGTTTATAAATATTATGTTATCTTATTGCTCAGTGCTAGTAACCTCTATATAACAAGCACTGTTTTAAAATGACAAAGGTCAGTAGAAGTAGTCTTGTGCCTATGCCCTGCTGGCTGTGTGCTATCATGCTTATAATCAGCCTGGAGAATGTACAGATCTAGTGACCAATAGTTTTCTGGCCCTGCTAGCAATCTGGTTTACAACCCCCTCCTGTTCCTCCTCCTCCTGTTGATGTACTTACAATTCCAGATGGACTGTTAACAGCAAGTTTTCTAGTAAGAATATGAAACACACAGACTTACTAGAGTAAGGTAAAGTGCAGGGAGCATTCAGGAATGAAACTGGGATAGTTCAATTTGTAATTTAAGTCAATTTGTATATATTACTTAGATTCTGTACATGGTTTAAAGGGGTGAAATAGTTAAAGTTCCTGGTGCACTGAGCCCAATTTATAAAATGTATAGCTATTGCATTATGTAGTGGTCATTCAGTGTTTCTTGAAAAGTTGATTTATACAATCCATTTATGTTCTAATATTAAGAGACTAAGAATTAATGGTATTGCCTGAGCTGCTTTAGCACATTTTTCACCTTATATGGAAAATCGCTTATGAGGCTTACTGCTTATGAGGCTGAAGAAATAGAGTATTTACTATTACTGTCACATTCCGTAAAGTTGGAGGAAATCACTTTTATCTGACTAAAGAGTAAACTTCAAGGTTCGTTTTGCCATTTAAATATTGGTTTTAATTCAATAACTGTTAGAATGGGCGGTGCTTCTTCAACAAAATAGTGCCTCTGCACCCTTCACTGCCATGTAGCAGAGTTCTTTCCTCAGCTTGGTTAGAGAACCTTAGATGTACTAAAGTAAATGTACATTTCTGTTTGGAACCATCTTAGGTTTCCTTCTGTCTGGTGTGTGTGAGTGTGGAACAATATATTAAGAGCAATACAAATTGCTATTAACTTTCTGTATTGCCTTTTTTACTGTTGAAGCGGCTCGGGTTTCAATAGTTTTTTTTTTTATTGACAAGATGGAAAAAACACATTGAAGTTGAAGAGGTGTTTGTCTAATCTGATCTATTAAAAAAAAATTCTGATCTCACACCAGTGTAAATGTACAGCATGGAAAGGCCAGTGCAGTCAGTGTGCTGTGGGACATTAGAATCTCTGGAGGTGTAAGATCAGTATCCGGTCTGATCTATATGTTTCTCCCTGATTTCCAAGTTTTTCTTTCAGTTAAAATATTGCAACTTCGTGAGACTATGATGCTCCATGCGGCAGAAAGTCCATTCAGTGTGTATTTGAATGTGAATATATTTCTTGTAGCATATTACTGGTTGCATATGAACAGAGACTGTCTTTGCAGTGGATAGCAGCACACTGTAACTTTAGGGGCCAGATTCTGACATCGTCATTACTAATTATAACAATCTTATCGTGTGGATGATCTTGTATATTTCAGTTGGTGAGTCAGACAGTTCAGTGGGTGTAAGGATAACAAAATCTGGCCCTAAATTATTTTGCTGTTTTTAATGCAAAGTTATTCAGCTCAAAAATAGTTAATTGGATAGCAAAATTCAATACTTTTCTTGCTCCTTAAAACTAACCCTTGAATACTGATTTTTTTGTTTTTTAATATGTAGCAAGAAATCATGAGTCCAGGAACAGCTTAAGCCAACAGACACAAAAGGATAGGTTTATATGGCTAAATACTTTATAAACCAATATGTGGCTTATAAAGCGGTTACATTGAACTATCCCTGCAACTATCCTTTTTGTGGAGGTGGGGCAAGGAATATGGTGGATTGTTTTGTGGTTTTCTCAATCTTGGTATTTTATGGTTCATATGAAAAGAACAAACTTTCTTATCATACATATTATAAAAGGTCTTAAACTATCCATACTTATTTTTAGGTCTCCACCCTTGGGCTTTGGATCTTCCAAACTGCTATTTTAGTAAATTGAAGTCTATATATAGGGGAAACTGGCAAATTAAATATTGTGTAAATCTGTATAATAAAAATAGCAATTACTATGTTTTGAAAATCTAGCTATAAAAAGTAAATGATACAAGACAGCCAAGTTAAAAAGGATTTCATTTTAGTTTGTTACTAAAATGACCAATGTTTCCTGCTGGCTCTTGCACCCTGCAATTGGAGGATCTGGCATGCAAATGTTTTAAATAATGCTAGGTTTTGTTGCTCTTTGGCGCTGCATAATATTGAGGCTGGAATGACTTAAATATACAGGGCCTGGGCCAAATCCGTGAGACCTTTCTTAGGCAGAACTCATACTGACGGTACATTAAAGTGTCTACAGTGGGAGTTTTGACCGAGAAATTGCTGGAGATTTTGTCCCAAACTACTTATTACTAGGTTTTGCAAGTAGCATTTTTGTGATTATTTTTCTTCAAAAATGGAGCACACCCATGAACACTGGACTTTAGCAGAAGTCCTAATTTTGATCATGTTAACATTGTTTCCCATTAAGAGACTGATACAAAGTTATTACTGCAAATAATTTCTGTTCTTAATCTTTTTTCAAAATTACTTTGGTAAGAGGAAGGACAGAGAGTAAATTCAAAAATTCTGTGTTTAGGGTGCTAATGAATTTACTGAGCTTCTGAACATCAGAGACTGGCCTATAAATTGCTCAGTAATCTCCGTTTTCAGGAGGCAATAGGTTATTTATCTGTTTTTGTTTCTTCAGGGAGGTCTTTGGTGTCCCTGCTAGACTCATGATGATGATAGTTTCTCCTTTACACAGAAATATGAGCATCTAATGCTTTGGATTGCACTTTGAAATCACAATACTGCTGGCTTCTCTCATGGGGGCACTAATGCGAAAAGGAGCGTGTTTACCTTTAACGAGGTGGGCATTTGGGGCTTGTCACCTCCCAGACCATTCTGTATTTTAAAGCAATATATGCATTCATTATAGGTGGAGCTGGAACGGTTAGTTGCCTAACATTTTCCATTATTAGCCCATTTTCAGTTGCTTTTAGCTTTGCCAAACTTCAGCCATTCAAGTTAACATTTTCCAGGCGTGCTGTCTGCCACAGGCAGAACTCTTTTGGAAAGTTTCAGCAAAAGTGGTTCAGCTGTTTCCAAGAATGCAGTTAGGGAAAATTGGGTAGGTTTGCCAATGTAAATTTTTTTTTTAAACAACTATTTCTTTGAGGACCTTCTAAAATGCCTCCAGGGTCTTGAGCATGAATTTGAAATTTTGACAGGGAGATCATCTTGAGCTCAGGATTGGTGCCTTATGCTGTCCCCATTAAAATCAGCCCTGATTTGTCCATGTTCCAAGACTCTGAAAATGACCATTTTCACGTAGTCAGTAGAGTAGGTTAAGAGGCTTGCTGCTAAAAATCTTTGAACTGCATTAATTGTGCTCCAGCCTCACAGAGCACAGCATTGTGCATTCTTCCAGGCACAGAGCTCTGCAGGGGTTCTCCAACTTCATTGCACTATGACCCCCTTCTGACAACAAAAATTATTACATGACCCAGGAGTGAGGACTGAAGCCTGAGCCCCACCGTCCCACAGGTCGGGGGCCTGTAGCCTGAGCTCTATCGCCCAAGGCTGAAGCCCTGGGGCTTTGGTCCTGGGCCCCAGCAAGTCTAATGCCATTCGTGGAAACCCCATTAAAATGGTGTCACAACCCACAGTTTGAGGACTGCTGGCTTAGGGGAAAACATGTTGGGAGCCCAGAGGAGACTGAGGTCTCTTTTCTCAGCTCTTCCAGTGATTAGTGTTAATAACTATGTGCATGTCACATCCCTTATTATTCAGTAAGACCTTATGCCTTGGTATGATATTTGAGAGGCAAGTGTCATTTTTCCCATTTTACGGACAGGACACTTCTGGCGGAGCTGGGAGTAGATCTCTGGAGCTAGCTCCCAAGTACTGCTCCTCCCGGGAGGCGCACAGCTTGGGGTAGGGGCCACAGGTGGTGGTAAGTCACTTTTATGTCTACCAGATTCTGGGGCAAAGTGTTTCCAGCTCTCATGATTTTAGTAAGAGGCTCATATTTTTCTTAAAGCCACAGCTCCCAGAATTAAACAAATACGTGAGCATCTTAGTTTTCATTTTTTTAAAAAAGTTTATTTCTAGTCCTTATGGTTGTAGAGAGAAGTTTGAAAATGTGACCTGAGTGTATGTATACTCAATATTTTTTTCAAAAAGGTAAATTAAACTAATCCAAAATGTATTGTTTTTATAAAATCTCATGGATTTTTAAGACAGTGTAATGGTTTTGAAGGGCCTAACTAATGATGATGATTGAGTGCTTGACATTAGCAATACTGGGGCTACTCTGGGGCATTAGCATGGTGTCCTTTGCTTCCTTGGGGCTACTATTCAGAAGGTGCAGTGTATACACCACCCCTTGCTTAGGACAGTGCCTAAAGGTACAGTGTAGCTTTCTGGATCCCACTCCCACCATATTCTCTGTGCCTTGCTCTGAGAAGTTTTCTAAACTCTCCCTATCTCTATCCCTCCCCCCCCCCCCCCAGTTTAAGTCCTTCCTTAAAAGGCACTTCCTCTAAAGGCCTAAAAGCAAATCCCTTCACTTGGTAATCTCAGCAGCAGCACTAGGAACATTTTAGAAAGTTATGTTTTTTGAGGTACTTGAATTATTGTAATTGTGACCTATATATGCACTGTGTATGTTTCTGAAGGGGAAAAAATCCACGACTTAATCTCTTGCGCCTGCAGAGTTAATGTGATTCATCTGTAGCAAAAAGTTATTAGTGTGTAAGAAATACCATAGGATCACAAGAAATAGCAAATTGCCTTTTGAACATGAATGACTAGGTTGTATTTACAGTCTTACTCGTCATCTGCGGTACTAGGAATAATTAAGGTGTTTTGTACACCTCCAGGCTCACATTTCATACCTAAGTGAATGTTACCATGGATTTCCTAACATGTGCAGTAGTCATGGCACACCTTGTAGTATTTACAACATTTCCAAGCCATTAGCAGTGTTCTGAAAAGCTTTTGTTCCAAAGCACTAAGCAAGTATATTTTAAACCAGAACATTCTCACATGAAAAAAAGTAATTAATTAAGCTATGGGGATGAAAACATTATTGTCAGTGTCAGCCTTCTGTTCTTAATTGGTAAAAGCATATGGACTGTGAAGTGAAGTAAAATAATTATCCAGTACAGGTCCATTTGATTTTCCAAGTTTTGCTTTTTTAGATTACATTTAAGCAGTGGCAAAATGTAGGTCCAACCCAATCCACATTAGTCAGTGGTAGGAGATTTTCCAATCAGTTCAGTAAATTTTGGAAAAGGTGCTATGGTGGGCAGGAACAATTTGAATGTTTCTCTTCAACAGTTTGTCTTAACACCATTTACAATGCCTAGTATTTCATAAACTGATTAAGTGGAAAAAATGGCATTTTGATGTATTCTCCTCCTGGTTGAGAAAACATTTAGGAATGTTAAAGCAGACACATAATGAATGTCCTTACTTAAAATGTAGTATAAAATATATGAAAAATATGTTACCAGTGCAATAATATAAGGCACCACAAAAAGCGTGTGAGACTTGACATGTTAGCTAGAATAGAGGACTTGCATCTAATTTGCGTAACACTCTCTCACTTTTTTCCCTCTGTGTTGATGGATTCCTAAAGAACACCAAAGAAATAACTGTAAAAAAATTGTCTTCTAAGGGGTTTGGAATTTTTAATTTGGGAGCTGGACTGTATAATTTTGGCATGTCTGTACCATTAAATCTTAAAAGTTAAAAATGAAGGAATTCCCTATTATTGTGAATATTCCTCTCATACCAGTTTTCAGTGCTAGTAACACAGATGCTTTCCACATCTGCAGTTCCCCTGCATAATAGTAGTGCTCTGTGTGTTGCTGTCTCTTGGGACACCCCCTGCCCTTCCCCCGTTTGAGTTCTGATGCAGTGACCAGATTAACAGCACTGCTGTGGCAATGGTTGCTTTATGGGCATAGATTATATAAGCATCATGTAAGTACTCTATGGTTTATGACATCGCTTTAAGTAAAAAAGGAAGACAGTTTGTCTCCATTTCCAAAAAAACATTTTTTTGTGGGGAGGAACTTTATTTTGTTTAGTTTGTTCCACTGCAAAAAAGTTTGAAAATAAGTTTGCTCAAAATTGGCAGCTAGGTTCCCATTTTTCTGTAGGCCTAATTC
Organism: Sternotherus odoratus; assembly: GCA_032164245.1. Classification (NCBI taxonomy): domain Eukaryota; kingdom Metazoa; phylum Chordata; order Testudines; family Kinosternidae; genus Sternotherus; species Sternotherus odoratus. The sequence goes on from JAVMKO010000003.1 coordinate 94,558,385, forward strand.
TGCACCATTGAAGTAACCGAGAGTTTTGCCATTGACTTTAATGAGCACAGGACCAGTCCATGTATTTCTGTTCCCCCTATTCAGCCATTGTTGACTGTCCTCCATTCTATTCCCCATCTGGCCTGCCTCATTGAACAGCTATAGTAACATTCCTTCTCCCCTGAGGTGACTGCATCATGAGCACTGCTATGTTAGCTCTGTTATAATAACTGCAGCCAAACAAGATAATGGGAACAAAACTTCCTTCCTTCCTTTTATTTTTATTTTTCTTTGTACCTTGAAATAAGAGAGATGTAGAATAAATGTATTGTACATGGTGGGGGAAAGCTACAGAAAAGTGACTCGAGCACTGACTTCTGCACGTTTCTGCTTTCAAAAAACAGCATACCGATGTAGGAGCAGCTTCCCCTCTTGACTCTTTATGATGTCACGGGATGATCATCATTGTGTTGTCTGATGTCAATGGGGAAGTCTGTCATGAGCATCTTTGGTTTTGTGTGCTGTATAGTGCCTACTGCTTAAGTGGTCCTGAACAAAGAATAAACATTAATTAGCAACAGCACTGCAGAGCAATGAATATGGGGACATGTAGTCCCACCCTTAGACATTTTATATCTGAGATGTGGAGAACTGGAGAGCAGTGTTGGGCTTTGTGGACTATCCTTTGGTAGGCTACGTGGAGCAAGAGAACATAATTCTACAGGATGATGTAAATAAGGGTTCAATAGAAACAGGGTAACATTGCAAGAGGGAAGAAGGTTATGGTATCCCATCCCCACCCCTCTGCCTAGCACTGGTATTCAGTCCTTTTCCTGTCTGGTTTTTAAATTTTGTTTTTTATTTTTAACTAATCTGCAGCCAGTCTCCGTTTTTCTGAATACAGACTTTCATATCCCTGTTAAAGCTCCAACTAAGCATTTCTAACCTGAGAGAACATGGTGCCTCACAGAACTGGGCCCATGGTTTTGAAGTCCAAAGTTGGGAAACGGAACCTTTTTAAAGATTTTATTTTAAAGTACTAAGGAAGAAATGCTGACGGCTTTTTTATTTGGATAAAGAAACGAGCCGTTTAAGCTGTAACTGATTAGTGCAAGTTTTTCTTTAGAGTGGAACAATCTCTGTTCAATGATGACTTTTCCTGAGCAACTCAACTGCTTTAGTGAATGATTATCTTTCTAATTAAAACATCTGAGTAGAGATTTAGAGGAGATCATTAGTTTTGCATAGAATTAGCTGATTTAGAGTAAGTGTTAACAAGATATTCACTTTTTTTTTTCATAAGATCAAGCACATTTATCCTCAGTAGTTTAGGGAAATAATTTGTGTTTGCTGTTTTATTAATGCATTGCTTATGACACCATTTGAGTACACATCCAGGGTCCTGAGCAGGCTTGAATTCATTAGTCTACCCTCTGCTGCTGTCCTGGCTTCTCTGCTATAGTTACCGCGGTACAAAGCTATCTCAGGTTGGCTTACTCCTGCTGCAATCACACCTCCCAGCTGCTGTATAGATGGACGCTTAGAGCTCAGTTTTGCACCATCTTCATTTTATGTGGTTGAGAAGCACAGCAGTAGTGTCTTCAATTTCATTGTTGTGAGGTGATAGAAGCAGAAAAGCAGCAGATTAACTGGTCTTCTCTAGAAGCAGAAGTGCTTGCAAAGTCAAACAGTTGGGGCAGGAAAAATTGTAAGTGTGCTTTTTTGACACGTTAAGCAGATATTGTCCAGGTGGTCAGGTTGAAATTTAATAATGTCCAAGGATGGATTGTGCACAGCCTTATAGGGGAAGCCAAATGAGAATCGGATGGAAAAGACTTCTTGCATTTGCCACTACATAAGATGTAATCCCTCTGGGATGGTGGAGACACTAACAGGCACTGCTCTTCGCTAGTGTCTCCACCATCCAGATGAGGCTATACTGGTGTAGGACATGCTCCCCACACACTGACCAGCAAGCAGAGCTGGTTGTGTGAATGGAGGGAGGGGAGAGCATTCTGCACCTGTTGCAAGGGTGATGGAGTTGATATTGCACCGTGTGTTCCTCCAGAGGGATTTTGGATGGCTCCACAATAATTCCTCTTGACGCTCTTGTGGCCGGGTTGGCCCTCTCGGCCTTGACAGTTTGCAGTATACCCCTGGCTTTCAAAGCCATTTGCAATAGGTGCGTCTGAATTCCCACACACAATGTGTATATGTCTGTACAAAATAAACAGTTAACGCTACCCAACTGTCTTTGTCATATATGTACTTGTGTGTTTTGAAAGTGAAAGCTTTTTGGAAATTTAACTGCAGGGCTCCAAAAATAAGTCACCTTTAAATTACAAATTTTCAAATGCTTTTATTTTCCAGACTGACAGCTCTGCTAAAATATAGAATAATAATGCAAGAATTCCTCAAGTCAGGAGCAGCAGAGGCACTGTTAAGCACAAGAAATCCTCCTTGCCCTGGGTGCTTCTAATTCAGAATGCAGTGGGAAGCAAAGGAGCCAGAGAGCAAATAAGTGATGCAAGGTTTGTTTGTATTTAATTTTCAGTTTATAAACCTGATTTCAAAATAGTTAGACTAACCCCCGTAGTCTTCACATAGCCCTGATCCAACTCTTTTTAAAGTCAATGGAAGTGTTTCATTTGACTTCAAAAGGAATTGCATTTGACCAACATTTTGGAAACCGATTAATAGCACAGATAAATCCTGACTATACTTGCTCATAATAAAATGTCCTCTTGGTTTTACTTTCCCTGCTATGTTGTGGCAAATGGCCCTCTGTCCAAGGAGGGCTAGATGCAGCATTTTGGTGACCAGGGGTGGCCAACCTGTGCCTCTGGAGCCACATACGGCCCTTCAGAAGTTAATATGCGGCTCCTTGTATAGGCACCAACTCCGGGGCTGGAGCTACATGTGCCAATTTTCCAATGTGCCTGGGAGTGCTCACTGCTCAACCTCTGGCTCTGCCACAGGCCCTACCCCACTCCACCCCTCCCGAGCCCGCCATACCCTTACTCTTCCCTCCTTCCCCCAGATCCTCTTGCATGCCACGAAACAGCTGATCGGGAGGTGTGGGGAGGGAGGGGGAGGCGCTGATTGGCAGGGCTGCCAATGGTGGGAGGCCCTGAGAGTGGCGGGAGGTGGGGTGGAGGAGCTGCTGAGGAGCTGCTGACTTATTACTGTGGCTCTTTGGCAATGTACATTGGTAAATTCTGGCTCCTTCTCAGGCTCAGGTTGGCCTCCCTGATCTACAATGTCCCTAAATCCAAGACAAAAGTTGCTTTCAAGAGATACAACGCATTGCCCCCATCCCCTACGCCCCAAAGAAAAGTATTATACTATACGGTGGTGGTCAACCTGTCCAGGCTACCATACCCCTTTCAGGAGTTTGATTTGTCTTGCATACCCCAAGTTTCACCTCGTTTAATAACTACCTGCTTACAAAATCAAACATAAAATTACAAAAGTCTCACAGCACACCAGTACTAAAATATTGGTTACATTCTCATTTTTATCATTCAATTATAAATCAAATGAAATATAAATCTACTTCAGTGTACAGTATATAGAGAAGTATAAAATTTTAGTTTGTACTGTCTTCACTAGTGCTGTTCGTAAAACTAGGCAAATATCTAGATGAGCTGATGTACCCCTGGAAGACCTCTGTACTCCCAGAGGTTTGCATTCCCCTAGTTGAGAAATGCTGTACCAGACTGTAGTTCTAAGGAGGCATATTCTATCATTCTTCCTTAGTCACCATTTGGAGCTCATGACTGTGGGTCAGTGTGGCATTTGGGAGATATCGGTGTCTGTGGTACATTACAAAGAGTTAATGCAGATTTTGTGGGGTTTTTTTTTCTGCTGTGGCTTTATGAAGAGATAATATTGTGGGAGTTAAGTTGTCTTTTTGCATTTTAAAGATGTTGTGATACATGAAGGGGGAGGAGGGAGCAGAGGAGTAGCTCCCTTTGATGGTCACCCAGCTAGCCGGATAGCTGTAAAATCCTCTTGGCCTTTACAGGTAAAGGAAGCAGAGAACAGACCAAGAGGGATTTTGATGCATTCTCCCAGGAAGGTTTCCCAGAATCAGCCAGGTAAAAGTGTCTCTGCATTCTAAGTCATTGAAGTCCTTGAAATGTAAAAAGTACTGTCTAGTTTTAAGGTAATTATTAGTAAAATTAGAGGGGCATGTATCTTCTTAACTCTGTTTCCTAAACCTCTAGAAAAAAAACCCAACTGGTGTGGCCCCAATCTGAACCAGGCTAGCCATCACCGTCTGTGATTTGGGGTGTGTGTGATACATAAAGGGGAGGAGTACCTCCCTCCCCTTCATGTATCACAGATATTTACCTAGGGTATTTATAAAGGAGTGATGGTAGGCTGGTTTATTCATATTTCTGATTCTTTTGAATTGCTGCATGGTTCTGTTTTACTGACATAACATTTAAATATATAATCTATATACACATTAATACATTAATTATGCGGAGCTGCTCGGGTGCCTTGAGCTGTAAGTGTCCGGGCCATAATGAGGCTGTCTGACCTAATGGTGAGAGGCGGCGTGGGTCAGGGTCATAGTTGTGAATCATGTCAAAGTTTAAAGTCCCAAGTCGGAAGCCATGCCAAGGGTCGGACCAAGTCCGAGTCACACCAAGGATTAAGCTGGTGTTGGAGTCAGAAAGATGGAGTCAGTAGGGATCGGGGCATGGTAGCAGGGGCATGGTAACAAGAACAAGGTGTAGGAGCCCAACAAAGAAGCAGTCTTCTGCTTCTGAAGAACTAGTTTCTCAGACAAACGGTAGAACATGAACAGGAAACTTTGTACACCTTGGTGTCTAATCAGCAGTCTGCTCCTAATCACTGGATGCTGCTGAGTCAGCAGGTGTAGCTTCTGTTAGTGGGGCGTTAGCTGCACTTTCCTCCATGGACTCTGCAGTGTGGTGACATAGAGGAGAAAGTTCTTGCTTGGCAACTCGTTTTGAGAGTTTAAGTTCTGTGGTGCCTGACAATTAGCAAAAGAAATACAGCTGTGTAGGGACTGTACAAGAGGAGCCTCATGACAATAAAGCTGCTTCCGTCAAGCCTCTTTAAGGCTCAGTCCTGTGAATACTTGCGTGCATCATGTTGACATGGAGCTGGATTCTCTAGAGCCCTCACTCTTCTGTGCAGAGGATAAGAGCCCTTTCCCCCTCCCCCACCTTGCTCATTCTATTGTTGTTCCCTGGCATTCTCATTTATGCTTCTGTACAGCGAGCGCAAAAAACTATAATGAGTTCCAGGGAGTGTCGAATTCAGATTTGATCGTGTTTTACATCTGCTTTGCCCAGATGTAAATCATTATACAAGGTCCAGGGTCAAGGAGAACTGGGCCCCTGGTCTTTATATTCCTGCAGTTGTCACAAGTAATGCCTAAGATTAGTAGGACTGAAAGAAACAAAAGACAGTAACTTTTACAAAACATGAAATTCTATTGTAATATCATAAATATTGGCAGGTGGATACAGGCAACTACTTCCAATTTTTTTTTAAATTACATTTTATCAATTTCAAATTGGTGTCCTTATAAAATCCTAAAATAGGATTGATTTTCCACACTGGCAAATCACTTTGGGCCAAATTGTGGCCCAGCTAGAATGGTAGTGGTGCAGTGGACATAGGGTCTCTCTGAATCACAGCCTTCATTCCAGGAGCAGCACAACTATGCACTGCACTCTGCTCAGGGCAGGCTTGTCTGGGGATCTAACCCTTTAGGTGACTGACATCAAATTAAACAATCTACCAGGGTTGCTCCTTGATTTTCCTTTTTGGTTGGTCTGATTGTTTTTTAAAACCCTAGGAAAAGACTATACTGGGCTAGTCCTGAACTTGATGGGAGTTTTGCCTGCTGAAGAGTTGAAGGATTGGGTCCAGTGTTGCGCACACTGTTTTTAACCCTTTGGGGACATAAATACTATTTATCATTTTGTAAGTAAAGTTCATCTGAATTGTTAGAATCCTTAACAGCTATCAACCTTTTTTGTTTAATTTTGACACTAGCTGTCTGTCTTGTGTTCTTCCAAAAGACAATGGAAACCTAAAATAAACCATCACAAGCAGGAAATAAAGCTGACTGTTGTAGCCTGAGGACAATAAAGATGTGAAAGGAATACAGAATGTTCGTGATGGATAAATATAACAAAAATGTTCTGAAATTCTTAAGCCTCATGATGAACTGATGCATTAATTTAGTGTTTGGCTATGGCACAACTGCATCTTCAGAATATCCCATTGATACCAGGCTGTTGTTTACCTGCTGACAATTTCCTAAGACTGAAGTAGTAGGCACAATTCCCAAGAGATGAAAACACAGCACTTCTTTGACACATCAGTCTCTACCAGCCAAGGGAATGGGATTCCCTAAGGTTGTTTTTAAACTTGGGGTCTGTGCATGTTCTGCAAGCAGACAAGCTTGAACAAGAATCTAAGTAAAAGAAGTCCAGGATATTGAATAAAGCCCACCGCTCCATCTGTTCAATTTTATGACCAGAAATTAACCAGTGAAGCATAGAAATGCACTTGATTGTTTTGGCGAGTTCACTGATATTGTTTAATCACTACAACTGCCAATCCACATCAGAAGAGTTACGCTGAACGTATTAGTAGTAATAACCAGTTTGACCGTATTAATTATGCCACCACATTATGTTCGAGAGATAAAAGAAGTGGTTTAAAGTCTAATCCTATGAGTGCAACATTGCTATCCCTTTGGGTCCTGTCCTGAATAATGGTGTTCATACTGTGCCTGTAGCTTGTTCGGATCTTAAGGAAGGGTCTGACTACCAACTTCCTGATTAGTATCAAGTCATGCTCATGATTGATGAAGGGCTTGATCCTGTAAAGTGCGGCGTGGTCTCAGCTCCCATTGAAATGAGTTAAAAGCACTGTGCAACTCTCAGGACACATTCAGCACCTTGTGGTCTTCTCCCTCTCCCCATATGCAGTTTTGATCATGTAAGATTCAGAAAACTGAGCGAAGCGGAAGAGCACATCCTACAGCAGGCCATAGGACTTACTAAATTAATGTTTGGACTAGAGCATCTCTCTTAGAAAAACATCAAATCTTGATTTTAAAATTTCCTGTGATGAAGAATCTACTCCCACCTTTAACAAGTTGTTCCAGTGGTTATTTACCCTCACTCTTAAAAGTTTGCACCTTAAATTGAAAGTGTTAAAATTCTTTACCTATCCTGACATTTTGTGATGTGCAGAAATAAGGGATAGGATAAAAGTGCCAACAAACTTTATTTTATGACCAGTACCAGAATTTGAACTCAGATCTCTAATTGTGGAAAACAAATTAAATAATTTTCTGTAGTACTTGCCTTCCCTCTCCTGTTATAAATTGCTCTCTGCCTAATTGAAAAAAATAAACAACCCCCCCCCCCAAAACAACACACACACAAAAAAATCCTGAACCCTCCACAAAATAAAAATACAACCATGAGCTAAAAGAAGCAGAGTTAACTTCAGCCTGCCATTTGGGAAAGCAAATTCAAAGAATTTAGTGCTCAAACTGATTGCATAAAGCTCTGATTCATCATTTTACATGGGATGAGTCATTGTTAGGCTGGACTTAAATGATCATTTATTGTGCAGCATTAAACTATACTAGTAAATTGCAAGTGAATTAGTTCTGCTGAATTCTGTTTAGTTGAGACTCCAGCCATTCAAATGGGGGGAGGGTGTGGTCCAGAAATGACTGAGGTGTAAGGAAAATTAAATCAAATCTGTCATCTTAGTACTGAACCTTCAGCTTATGATTTTTGGGAGAGAGCAGGAACTGGATAAAAGATTAAGGAAATGGTACAGTGGAACCCCGCAATACCGCGCCCCGCTATAGCGCGACTCCGCTTATAGCGTGGGGCTCCCGATCGCACGACCCCGCACTACCGCGACCCCACGTTTATCACAATGGGGTATTTTTTTTTATCCCAATCGTTGCGGTACTGCGGGGTCCGATTGTAAAAGGTGACTAAAAATAACCTTCGTTATTGTTTTATATTAAAAGCTTATCTACCCTTCTCTGACAGATGAGTTGGCACAATGGGTAAAGTCCTGGCTACACTGAATGGAAGGTTTGCCATTGACTTCAGTTTAGCCCTGTTTCACGCATAGTATTTTAAGATTGGTAGAGTTTAGTGTGTCCCTGTTATTTCTAAGTACTCGTGCAAGGGTTAAATGTCTCTACTGTCTGTCCTCCACCTGAAGAAAATTATCCTTATTTTTACAGTGTGACATTTTGCAAAACTTTTTTTTTTTTTTTTTTTCCCCAAATGAAAATGAGTTTTTGCTGGCAGACTCTGTCCTTTGCTTATGGCAAAATCTCTCACAACTGTGCTGGTGAAAGTATTTTATGTTTGTTTTTTCCCCTGTAAAACTGGCCAACAGCCAAAACTTGACAGTTTCATTTTACATCTGAATTTTTCTTATTCTCTATTGGCTTTAAAGGAAGCTGGGGTTTAAACACTGACCAAATGCACATTACTATTTTTAGGAATAGTTTATTATATGGGATGTGCTTCACCACTGTAGTACTTTGCCATTTAGATGAAATAATATTTGAGGATTACATGACGACTGTAACATGCTATGGCCCTTTTTAATAAGGGCTCAGTCTTGCTTCCTTTGAAGTCCACTATACAACGTCACATGACTTTAGTAGGCACAAATTTGGGCCCAAAAGAGGAATAGGCACAGTATAGATATTAATGCTGTCCCAAACAATTGTGGATGTTGCAATGTATTACTCTATTCTTAAACAGAAAAATTCATTACAAAATAGTCAAGGTATAAAGTGTATATCCACTGAATCTATCTAATGCCCAGCAATTGTATTATAATTTTCATAGAGAAGTGTCAAATTTTGAAAACAAGTTAAAGGATGCATTCACTTCACTCGGGTCACTTTTTTTAATTTATGATCACTGTATGCAACATCAACTAACAGATTGCTCTGAGGTTATTGGAAAATTATCCTTTGAATAAAGAACTGGATTCTGTAATCTCCAAACTCTTTTTTTATTTGGTATATTTTTGAAAGTAGTAGGAGGCAACATTAAGGCTGGATGGGTAATAGTAATTAGTGACAGTGCAGCAGTGGGAAAGTTGGCTTTGTATCTTAACCTGTAATTTCTACATTTTCTAGCACTTTTTTTAAAGTGTAAAACATTTGTAAATAAAGTGTAATGCTTTTTGGAAGACCTCCCTGGGGCAGCTGCAGAGCCACGGGTTAGCAGCTGGGACCTGGGCTGGCAGCAGGCTGAGCGGGGCCAGTGGCTGGTACCCCAGACTAGGAGCAGAGCACTCAGGACTGGTGGCCAGGACCCGGCCAGTATGAGTGCCACTGAAAATCAGCTTGTGTGCCGCCTTTGGTATGCATGCCATAGGTTGCCTATCCCTAATCTAGTCCAACCTCCCGCCCATTGCTGGCCACAGAACTTCACCCATTCTTCACATAGAACCTAACATCTGGCTGAGTAACTGAGGTCCTTGGATCACGGTTTAAAGACGTCAAGTTATAGAGAATTCACCATTTACACTAATTTAAACCTGCAAGTGACCTGTGCCTCATGCCGCAGAGGAAGGTGAAAACCTGCCACGCTTTCTGCCAATCTGACCTGGGGGAAAATTCCTTCCCAAACCCAAATATAGTGATCAGTTACACCCTGAGCATATGGGCAAGACCTACCAGGCAGATACCTTGGAAAGAATTATTAGTAGCATCCTAGAATATCAGGGTTAGAAGGGACCTCAGGAGATCTAGTCCAACCTCCTGCTCAAAGCAGGACCAATCCTCAAATCATGAAACAGATTTTTGCCCCATATCCCTAAATGCCCCTCCCCCCCAGGATTGAACTCACAACCCTGGGTTTAGCATAGCAGGCCAATGCTCAAACCACTGAGCTCAGAGCCCTCCCCATCTAGTGTCTAGTCTCCAGCAGTTGGGGTTTTTTGCTGTGGTCAGTGGCCAATGGGCCATACACATGCCATTGTAGGCAGTCCTATCATACCATCCCCTCCATAAATTTATAGAGCTCAGTCTTGAAACCAGTTACCTTTTTTTGCCCCCTACTGGGTCCCCTTGGAAGGCTGTTCCAGAACTTCACTCCTCTGATAGTTAGAATGATCTCCCTGGGGCAGGAACGGAATGTCTACCATATGTCTGTACCAGTGCCCGGCATGGTGGGATCCTGGATCTTGACTGGTGCCCCTACAGTGCTATTGCAATGCAAGTACTAAATAATAATAGGGTGTGTGGTAGAGGAAATTATATCAGCATGGAATACGGGGTGCACTATATAGTAGAGGAGAACAGAAGAGATGAAATTTATCCTAAGCACTCAGTATTTCTGTGTTCCCTTCTTTTTCTCTCCTGGTTCCCTGCACGTACACTTTACATGGCTCCTCTGGTTCCCTGTGATTGCAGTCCATGTACTCTTTCCCCCTTCCATGTCCCCTGTATACATGCTCTTCTCTATGTTCCGGGAGTCCCCTGTCCCCTTCTTTATTTCTCCCTGTAGGGTCAGTTTGTTTGATGTGTGTTGAAGGATCATAAGTTCCTGATTTAAACTTTTCATTATAATCTGTCACAAACAGTCAGCATGACAAATGGGGATTTTACATTAAATTCGTATTCTCTCCAATGTGAAAGGAAGAGCACTTTCTCTCATTTGTGACATGAATGGGCAGTTTTACAGCTTTCCTATTCAGGAAAGCATCCTGATTCAAGAAGGGTGCTTGAGTGTGTGCTTAAAGTTAAGCATCTGGATAAATGTTTTTCATGAATTGGGGCTTTAATGAGTAGCAGTTTAAAAACACATTCTTACAGTTCAGTGAATAAATGGTTAATAACCAGTAAAGAATGTGGCAAAGTGGCAGGTTGCCAGTTACTCCATATCACATTGTGTGGTTCATTTCTTCACCATCACAAGGCCCATATACCATGCTGTGGAAAATGATGCCACCCCCACCCCCTTGGTAGCAGCATCTGGCCCTTTGACAGACTCAGCAGAATTTGTACTGGCAACTTGGGAGCTGCCCGTAGGCCATCTGTGCTGTTTTGTTATCTGGATGTCTTTTTCCTTTGATAGCTTCACTGTTTCTGAGGAATCTACATGAAATTGTTTAAGTAATATGCATCATAGCACTGTCAAGTAGAATGACTTAGCATATAATAGAAAAATATTTGGCCTATGGTCTGGTCTTGTCTCCTAACTTTGTTCTGCTAGGAAATAGAGCATGAACAGCTGATGGAACAAACAAAATAGTTGAAGCATTGGTATAATTGGTTCAAATATATCTTTTGGTTTTTTGCAAAGACTTTGGATTTTAGTTAAGGTATCATAAGAACACAAGAATGGCCGTACTGGGTCAGACCAAAGGTTCATCCAGCCCAGTATCTTGTCTGCCGACAGTGGCCAATGCCAGGTGCCCCAGAGGGAGTAATAAGTGAGCTCTCTCCTGCCATCCATCACCACCCTCTGACAGACAGACAGGCTAGGCTAATATCCTTTAGAGATATTGGAATGAAGGCTGTGTCATTACAGTGGACGTCCCTGAATTAATTCCTGTTTGAACTAGAGCATATCAGCATCCAAACTTGATTTAATATTTTCCCCCTAATGATGGAGAATCCACCACAGCTCTTTATAAGTTGTTCTAATGGATAATTATCCTCAGTGTTAAAAATGTGATTCTCTTAATAGGCATTCAATACTGTGTACTACTTGTCTGGATCACCCTTCCGACTGCATGATATGATAGAACAGTTGGTGTTGTTTTGTGTGATATTGGAAGACAACTTTTTTTTCTGTTCAGAACTTTGTCCTCACACACAGCTAATATTTCCTCCTCCTATGAGATTACAGTGTGTGGCCTAGGAGTTAGGGCACTGAATTGGAATTTAGGTGACCACTGTTCTAGTCCCTGCTCTGCCACTGCTTTGCAGGATGACTTTGGCCAAGTCATTCTACCTGCATGCCTTAGTCTCCCCATCTGCAAAGTCTGGTTGCTTTGTAAGGCACTTTGATATCTACAGTGAAAGCTGGTAAGAGTTAGTTATGAGCATACTCCTTGAGTAGTTGTACACAATTATTATTCTAGTTTCTGATTTCTGTCATACCAGTGTAAATCTGGAGTATCCTTTTTGCATGAAGTCCTAGCCCATGGAAGTAAATGGGAATTTTGCAATTGACATCCCTGGCCGGGATTTCACCCATTGATTTTTTGTAATTACCTCACATTTATACCAGTACAGCTGAGATCAGAATCTGTCCCCATGATTGTTAAATACTACCTACTGCAATTGTATAGCTTGTTCCACACGAATGGCAGGGTCCATAACTACTAATTATATCATGTCCCATTCATAAACACTAGTGGTTTGCACAGGCGGGAGGTCTATTAATTACAGGTAGTTTGTTTTATTTTTATGCAAAAGTTCTTATGTTTTGATCGGAATGAATCCTCTAGCGTTTTCTGTCACTTCTCTGGGGGGAGATTTTCTGCTCCCAAATTTATGAACAATACTATTGCACTCGAATGGCATATATATTCTTTTTTTATTCTAAAAAGAATAATATTCTTAATCACTACACTTTTAGGGTTTTATAGTTTTACAGGCAAGTCCTTACAAACAAAAGAAAAAATAGGCCTTACTAAAATGATTGATCCATATTACATCTTTATTAGCAATAGACTGTGATGAATTTATTAGTTAGAGATCAAGAATCAGAGAGGTAGCCGTGTTAGTCTGGAATAGCAGAGGTAACAAAGAGTCCTGTGGCACCTTAAAGACTGACTAAAGTACTGAAGCATAAGCTTTCGTGGGCTAATACCCACTTCGTCGGGTGCACTTTGTCGGATACTTCCACTGCTTGCATCCAACGAAGTGGGTATTAGCCCATGAAATCTTATTCTTCAATACTTTATTAGTCTTTAAGGTGCCACAGGACTCTTTGTTACCTTAGTTAGAGATGAACACAGTTACTGCAGGCAAGAAGTCTGAAATGAGGACAGAAATGTGTTTAAAGGATGTTTTGTCATTTTATTGCTTTCTGTAATCTTATTCTAGATACAGAAACAGGCCAAAAGTTGTGTGATTTTTTCAGCTTTGAAATTAAATAAATTAAGGCCAGGTCTGCATTAGAGACTGTATAAGGAAGTTGCTCTCAGCTGTGAAAAATCCACATCCCTGAGTGACAGTTATACTATACTGACCTTAACCCCTGTGTGGACAGTGCTATGAAGCTCTTCTGTCGACATAGCTACTGCCTCTCAGGGAGGTGGATTAACTACACCAACAGGAGAGCTGTCTCCCATCAACTTAGGCCAGAGGTGGGCAAACTATGGCCCGCAGGCCACATCTGGTCCTCCAGACATTTTAATCTTGCCCTGGAGCTCCTCCTGGGAAGTGACGTCTGGCACTTGCCCTGCTCCAGCACTCCAGCTGGGGAGCACGGTCAGGGTCTTGCCCCACTCCGCATGGCTCCCGGAAGCAGTGGCATGTCCCCCGTCTGACTCCTATGCATAGCGGTAGCCTGGGGGCTCCTCACACTGCCTCCGTCCCAAGCACCGCCCCCAGAACTCCCATTGGCTGGGAACCACAGTCAATGGGAGCTACAGGGGCGGTGCCTGTGCACAGGGCAGCACACAGAACTGCACAGGAGTTGGAGGGGGGACATGCTGCTGTTTCTGGGAGCTGCTTGAGATAAGCACCACCTGGAGCTTCCCCCTGTGACCACCTCCCATGCCTCCATCCCCCTGCCTCAACCCTGATATCCGCTCCTGCCCTCTGAACCCCTTGGTCCCAGTCCAGAGAAGCCTCCTGTACCCCCAATTCCTCATCCCCCAACCCCACCCCAAGCTGGAGCCCTCACACCCTCCCCCCTAACCCCCCAATTTTATGAGCATTCATGGTCTTCCATACAATTTCCATACCCAGATGTGGCCCTTGGGCCAAAAGTTTGCCCACCCTGGCTTAGGAGCATCTTCACTGAAGCACTAAATCAGTGTAGCTGTACCAATGCATCTGCACCCATGTAGACCTTCCCTAATGTCTTTTATTTAGAACAAATCTTATTTAGAACAGTTTCTCCTATTGCAGTTTACAACTCGATGTTGTAAATGCAGTGATACATTAGTATATGATCTTTTTGCTCATTTATTCTCTTTGTTTTAGCATAAAAGCCAGTTATCTGATTCTCACATACCTGCTTTTGTAATTTGTTTTAACCGTTTTACATTTGTCACATTTTCACTTGGTCACAATAATATAATTTCTGATTTGCATGGCAAGTTTGGTTGTTTGAGTGGCTATGAGCCACTCTGAAACCTAATGGAGATTTAAAGAATGGGGACAAGGTGTTCTTTTGGAGTGACATGTTCCTTTCAGGATAGAGGCTCTCAAGATCTGTATATGATAAATGGGCTTATGCAAAGACAATGTTCTCTACAATTACTAGAATTTTCAGAAAAGCTCAAGTTTGTTAGGTGCCAAAATCCCACTGAATTTCCAATAGTCAAAACCTAAAGAATACTTATGCCATTGTGCACTGATTTTTGTCTTCTCTCCCTCTGACAAAGGTTTTCAGTCCTGTAAAGCATCAAATTCCATGCTGGTGAGCATAGATAAATTATATTACATTAAAAATGTTCAGATTGCAAAGTTAAATGCTCAAAACTCCGAAAATGCTTGAATGAAGTGTGTGTGTTGCAATAGATTTACAAAACTGTAGTGGCAGCAAGTTTTTTTTATCGCTAGACTCATTGGAAAAAATACTATATTTTTAATGAAAAAGACCCAATATAAATATAAGCCAGGGAGGCAGGAACCCAGATATACCATCAAATGCCTTCAAAGCCATGCATAAGAGGTGTGCGTGTCATTTATTTTGAAATATTTGATTGTCCTTGGAGCAATTTGAAAGAAAACAAGTTCTTTGTTGCTCTTGTTGAGACTTGCAACAAATGTTTACTTTATTTTTTTGTTTGGTTTTGCACAGTTCTAAAGGTGGTTCTGGAGAATCTGTCTGTAATAAGTACTATTGACTGTAACTTAAGACGATTGAGTGGATATCAGAGTTAATCACATTACTGTATATTCCTTTTTTGGGGGGAGAGGGAGGACACTGATGTGTGTGTCCATCGAAAGCTATACTGAGGAAATATAAAGATGGCAACAGAGAAGGGGATGGATAATTGAAGAGAATGTGCTGAACTATATTAATATAGTTAAGGTAACCTCAAGAAAGAATTGAGGTTCTTGAGGTGAAGAAAAGAACATGTGTTTGTGCTGCCTTCAAAGGCATGGAGTTGGGTGAAAAGGGTTAGTAGCTTTCAGATACTTTGGAAGCAGCACTGGCTTCATTCTCCTCTAAAAGTGATTGTGTAGCAGTAGCTCTGGAGTGCTACAGTTCAAATTATTCATAGGATTTCTGAGAAAACAAGCCGTTGGCATTTTTTTTTTAAAGAACTTACACACACATTCGGTTTGGTGACCTGATGATGTGCTTCATTCTGCTTCCATAAAATAAATCCCATTAACTTTAGTGGTGGAAGATCAAGTCCAATATCCTTTACCTAGGTTTTATTTGTATAATAACTTTTGGTCTCTGCCCAGCCCACTTGTCAACATGGTACAATATTTACCAAAAAAGGTGATTTGCAAAGGGAAAAACATGTTTATCCCTCCCCCCCCCATATGGTGAATAAAGTATGAATGTTTTTGTTTATTAAAGGCTTTATAGGTGTTTTAAACATCATAAATAACAGGTTTCCTCCCCCCCGCCCCCCCGTTTTTGATGGAGGACTTTATAGATGGCCGGAGAACTGGTGGAATTATGGCATTATAAAGTTCACTTTAGTATGTTTTTTTAAATAATAATAAAAAAAAGCTCTGTGCAAAGAAATTAACCATTTAGATATAGCCAAATGACGTGATAACAATGGAGCATGGAGATCTTTTTTTGCATTTCTCTTGAGACAGAGTATCTGCTTGTAATATGAGTCTTTCCTCGTGGAATACAGATTGCTTTGTTTTTGTCTTTTGAAGCAGGATTTAGAGAGATGAAGAAACATGCCCTGGAAGTGATCACATCCAGATAAAAAAATGCTGTTGCATGTAGTGGCAAAGCTGGCTTTCCAGTTCACAGATTGTTCTTCACTGATTATTTAATATATTAAGTTAAATAGAATAATAAATCGGGTGACTTATATGAGTGATCATTATAGCCGCCCTATTCAACGCATTATCTGTGCAGGGTGCTTTACAGATTATTAGAAGACACAGAGCCAAATTCTGCTCACAGATGCACCAGTGTAAATTCAGAGCATTGATTTAGCGGAATTACCTTGGATTTGTACCAATGTAATAAAGATCAGAATCTAGCTCATATCCTTGTCTTGAGGAGCAGTATACAAGTAATGGCAGACTATTGAGAGGCGGGGAGTTATGGGAAGGAGAAAAGTGGCAGCCAATTATATCCTTAATTTATCTTTTGAAATCTGATATTTGGCCTTACTGTTAAGAACAGAAGAATGGCCGTACTGAGTCAGACCAAAGGTCCATCTAGCCCAGTATCCTGTCTTCTGACAGTGGCCAATGCCAGGTGCCCTGGAGTGAGTGAACCCAACAGGTAATGATCAAGTAATCTCTCTCCTGCCATCCATCACCCCCCCCCCCCCCGACAGACAGAGGCTAGGGACACCATTCCTTTCCCATTCTGGCTAATAGCCATTAATGGACTTAACCTCCATGAATTTATCCAGTTCTCTTTCAAACCCTGTTATAGTCCTAGACTTCACAGCCTCCTCAGGCAAGGAGTTCCACAGGTTGACTGTGCGCTCTGTGAAGAACTTCCTTTTATTTGTTTTAAACCTCCTGCCCACTAATTTCATTGGGTGGCCCCTAGTTCTTCTATTATGGGAACAAGTAAATAACTTTTCCTTATTCACTTTCTCCCCACCACTCATCATTTTATATACCTCTCATTTACACTTCTTATGCGCTCTAGTTTAAATCCATTTACATCAATTTCAGCAACTCCTGATTTACAGAAAGGTATGACTCAGTCACTCAAAGCCTTGAGCAAGGAATTTTCAATATAAAAAACCTTGAATATATTTTAGTTATGGAAATGAATATTTTAAAAAAATAGTGCCAAATTAATCAATACACGGTAGCTGACTTTGTGCCACTCTAATATGCAGAGCTTCCATGAACTCTGTATAACTTTTAAAGCGGTCAGATGATTTGTATTGCCAAAGCAATAAAATGTTCTGGTGAATCTGGCTCATAATAATCAAAATGAGAAAAGAGGACTAGTTATAGCTAACTTACAGTAAACACAACCAAATCTGTACTGATTGCCTGGTTGTAGAAAACAGCTCAAACAAGAGGATGCCGTCTAGAATAAGCTTGTTGTCAGACTTGTCACTGGATCTTTTTTCACTTGACATTTTTATAGATTTTCAGAATTTGTTGCACAGCACAAACGGAATAAATATGTGACCACAACAGAAGTCTCCAAATATACTGCATCAAATGGACTCTGTCCTAAGCACCCCCTCACCCAAAGCACATATAGAAATTTGCGATCCAAGGGAGGCAAACTGGAGAAAGCCCTCAGAAATCTGGGGGAGGGGGTTACTGACTATCCCATCTGGCTGTCTAGCAGCCACAAGCTTGCTTGTCCCGAGTTCCCCTGTGGATCAGCAAGATCTGGTATGTTACACATACATGATTAAGACAGACTTTAGCAGAAAATGCTAAAGACCAGATCGTAGAAGCCAAATGATGCCTAGTTATAAACATATTACAAAGAACGTTGATACTGATGTGCATATTTCTAATAGGTATATTAATATGGCAGATGACCTTTCCTTTGCGGAATGGCTGCTCAGCCATGATAACCAGTGTGGTAGACTAATTAACTTCAAAACTATAGTGTTACAGTGTAAGCTGCTTAAGATGGACTATTCAGACAAATTCTGATTTGTCCATGTCACCTGATGTCTGTAATTTAAGTTAATGAATTCTGGGAGGAGGACGGTATAGGGAATGGGAAAACAGTCAGGAAGATTTTGCTCAGAAGGGAAAGAAAGGAAAAGCTGCCAGGATCACCTTTACACAGGAGGGTTGAGTAAGGGAGGGAGGAGAGAAGTGTATTTCCAGGAGAGTTAAAGTAAATGAGGAATATTTTTTCAGGGTGGGGTGCCAGGTGTTAGTGAGGGATCAGGGGAGGAATGGAAAGAGAAGGTGATGGAGAACAGTAGGTAGCAGAGAGGCTAGAAAATGCTCCCAGGAAAATCAGTACATTATATAGATTGTGTGATAGCATAATTAACGAAAAATCTAAAAGGTACCTCCCATAATGTTTACCTGGAGCTAAGACTTAGTATATTTGATAGTCAAATGGCTCAATGGTTCCCTCCCTGCCTTTGGTCACTGTTTCTCTTTACAATTAAAGATTGCTCTGCCAGGAGTGTTTACAAGATTCTTTCCTAGGCCAAAACTCTCTGAATGTGGATAATAACCCATCTAGCCCCAGGAATTGTTTTAATTTTAAATGTCTCCATTCCTTAGAGAGAAAGAGCATGTGTCTGTAGGTGCAGATGTTTCTTATCTTTTCAGAAAGGAAACTAAGGGAGTTACTCCAAGGAAGACAGGATGCCCTTTTTCTGCAGTTTTTCATTTTCAATTACTGTAAGAGGTGTAACTTTTAACAAGGGGAAAGGGTCAGTTCCAAGGAAAGGAGAAGCTGAAAATGTCTGAATGTTAAGGGGGGTGGGGGGAGGGACTTCATATAGTGGCCTGTGTCAGTGCACTTACCGTGTGACAGAAGGAGTTTGCCCATTTTGGCTGCAAGATTTCCCCTAAAGAGCACTACAGCTGCATTGTCCTAGTAAAAGATAAGCACCACACCTCCTTGTTTTCTGCTTCTGATGTCTGGCGATCATGCACAACCCTGAGGGGAGAGGGGTGGAAAGCTAGTAATTCTGTGATACCATTACACATGGTGAAACTTTGTAGACCACACCCATTGAAGGCCCTCTGCATAACTTAATCTGCTTTGTGGGGCTAGAGAGATGGGCTGCCAATGGAACAGCTGTATAGAGGAGCTTCTGCACTCCTTGCATCAAGGGAATGAGGACAAATACAGTCACACTTCCATGATTTTTTCCATTTAAACAGAGGAGTCAAAGATGTCTTTCACCCCGACCAGCACTTGAAGCTGAAGGAACAGGGATTGGTTAGTCTGCAGAAGAGAAGAATGAAGGTGGATTTAATAGTTGCTTTCAACTACCTTAAAGGGGATTCCAAAGAGGATGGATCTAGACTGTTCTCAGTGGTACCAGATGACAGAACAAGGAGTAATGGTCTCAAGTTGCAGTGGGGGAGGTTTAGGTTGCATATTAGGAAAAACTTTTTCATTAGGAGGGTGATGAAGCACTGGAATGGGTTACCTAGGGAGGTGGTGGAATTTCCTTCCTTAGAGGTTTTTAAGGTCAGGCTTGCAGAGCCTTGGTTGGGATGATCTCCTGCTTTGAGCAGGGGGTTGGACTAAATGACCTCCTAAGGTCTCTTCCAACCCTGATATTCTATGATTCAAGTAATTGCTTAAGACTTGAAGTGATTTCAGGAAGCCCTGCAATATAAATGTATCTTAGAATTCCTGTACAGTGCCATTTCCTTCCCCTGAGGAGTCATTGTTTTGGTCTGTTTCATCCTGGAAGGGATTTGTCTGCCATAGCTCTACTGCACAGAAACATGTTGCTCTAAAGCATGCTGTTTGATGAAGAAAATAACTTTACTTTTTTTCCCTTTGCTTTTTTCCTTAGAATGCTATAGTATTTTTTTTTTAAATTTGCTTTGATTAAATAGTGATTTTTTTTTTCTGTAACCGGAGTTTGACAATATCCAAGGTACTGTGGGAAGTTGTTTGTTTTAAGAAACAACAGCAGCTTTTCAATGTGTTAACAGCAAATGCTAGCCAAAGTAAATTGACGAGAATACAATGAATGTGTTTTCTTTCTCTGGTAACTTGGATACTAGTAACTGGTCAAGGAGGTTCATGCACTTTCACTGGCATTCCCACCCACAGTTCTATCCTTTTTGCAGTTGCAAAAAGGACAGCATATAATTGTTACGACTAGAATATTTTCTGCATGTTATTATCAATACAGTACATTATGTAGCAGCAAAATCCATTAGCCCCATGCTGTGAAAGCTTATTTTCTTTCTTTAAAGTTATGAACCATGCTTTTGCTGTGTTCTAATAGGCTCCATGAGCAACAATTATTTTTATATATATATATACACACACACACACCGCCTTTCAGCTGCAGAGTGCTTGACAAATACTGAGCCAACTTCACCTCTGCTGTACATTGGACTGTCAAGAGAATTGTGCCCTCTTACACCAGTGATACAGGTTACCCATTTTGTAGTTAAATAGTCTTTTCCCGCATCTCTGAGGTGGGAGAGTAGTAGTAGTATTCTATTATCAGTTTATAAATGAGAAAATTGAGCAGAAAATGTGAAGTCCAATTTTTTTAAAAATGGCCTCTAATTTAGGGGTGCCCAACTGAAGATCCCAAAACCCTGATTTTTCAGAGACTCTGAGCCCTCACACCTGCCATTTACTTAGCAGTGTGGACAGGCTGTGTTTGTGCAGAGCTGAGATGGTGAGCTCATGGTGGCCAGTCCCTTCGATCTTCTAAGAAACCTAGAGGTACCGAGCCAGTGATGTCACAAAGGCCCGTGCCTTGGCATCAGCCCAATAATCTTTATGTATTTACATATACAATCCTGTCCCATCAGAGGGATTCATGCTTACAACACTCCTGTGACTTAGGGCAGAACACCCATATTTTGCCAAGGAAGTACTGAGGCACAGAGCTATTAAGGGGGAGATTTTCAAAAGCACAGTTCTGCCTTTGAAAATCTTCCCTAAAGACACCAGGGTTGAGTGTTTGAATCAAGAGACAGAGGGTATGATTAGACAACAGATTGTAGCGGGTTTTTTTATAGCACTTCCCAATTTAGCGCAATAGGTTTTGCGCTAGAGGCTGTACACATTTAATCCCTGTAGCGCCAAAGAATGCACACATCTGCAGAGCTTCTGGCGGCAGTGAGAGTAGTGGGATAGGGCAGGTATCCCAGCATTCAGCTGGATGCAACCTGCTTTGCAAAGGAGTGGGGTGAGGGGGAACTGGGAACCTGTGCATAGGGAGGGAACTTCCAGCGGTCAGTTACTTTTCCAAAACTGACAGGCTCTGTACACACACCTCCCTTCCGCAACCATTTATTCAGGCTTTCTCAAACTTGGGGTCGAGACCCCCGGGGGAGGGGGTAGCTGAGTGCTCCCCGGGGGGTTGTGAGCTCCTGCCGCCGCAACTTGCGGCGGCGGGCCAGGGGGCCCGCGTGCAGCTGGCCGCCTGGCCGCGGCGGGGACCTGGGACAGCAGCTGGGAGCGCGGCAGGGCTGCCGCCGGCAGGGGCGGGGAACCGGCAGCCCTGCCCGCAGCGGCGGGGACCCGGGACAGCGGCTGGGAGCACGGCAGGGCTGCTGCCGGCAGCGGCGGGGAACCGGCAGCCCTGCCGCCACCGGCGGGGACTAGGCAGCCCACCCGCAGCCCTGCCCTCAGCGGCGGGGACCGGGGCAGGGGCGGACCCGGCAGCCCTGCCGCCCGCAGCGGCAGGGGACCCGGCAGCCCTGCCGTAGTGGCGGGCCAGTTTTTCTAATTTCAAATGGAATGTGGGGGAGGGTCTGACGTGGGGTCACCTGAAGACGCGACAGAAGAGTTTTAAATGGTGGCCAGAGAGGATGTAATTGGGAATTCTAGGCCAGAATGCTGGAGGCTGGAGGCTCATTATCACGCAAGGGGTATACACATTCCCAACCTTGCGCTACAAGGCTAGCGCTAAAAGCCTTCTGCCTCTGGAAAATGAGGTTTAACACTAGCGCTTTAAACCCTGAGTAAATGCGCAAAATGTGCCTTTGAAGTGTGTACGGTCAGGTAACTGTAGCGCTAATGGAGGGTTTTGGCGCTGCAAAGCGCCAGTCTAACCATACCCAGAGTGCAGTGCCATAATTGCAAGACCATCCTGCCTTTCTGAAGGCTACAAGGACAGAGGAAAAAGCCTCACAGAAAACTGTGCTTAGACATCATCCCAACAAGAGCGGTATTGAGGACGTACTCCCTCCCTGAGACCTGAACCTTGACATCAGCCCACCAAATCAGAGGTCCGCACCTTGACATTTACCAACAGGACAGAGGTGCTTGTTTGGCTGGTTAAGGGGCTACTTCAGAATATGGACTTTGTTCAGATACATTCATTCCCTTGCCCTGTTGTATGAGATGATGCAAAGTCAATTAACCACATGACACAGACAACATGTAGACAATGGAATTGGTGACCCCCCCACTTCCTATTTGATGTATTTTTGTCCACTGCCACTAATGCAATAGAAGTATGAAATAATAATAATGATAATCAGCACCTTTATAAAATTAGGACCTGCATATTACAACCTAGGCATTCAAAAACAGGAGCTGCTTTTGAATATTTGCACTCGAGTAGTAAATTACAGAGCCTATATTGGCATGGCGTCTTGTGTTAGAGTCTCTGGACACCTCTAAATAAAAGCATCTTCCTGCTTTGTACAATTTGCTGAGTCTTTAGAGAATGTGTTCTGTATTGTTTTAATGTATCTGATTTCTTCACAATCTGCATCTGTTTCATTTTGAAGTGAAACTTCTCCAGTCCAGAATCAGAAAAGTAAAGTCCATATAAATCAGATCTTAAGGCATGCCACCAGGCAATACTGAACTTCTCTGCCATGTGAGAAAATGGATATTGCTTAGGGCTGGGCAGCAGTGGTGTCGTGGGAATCTGGGCATTCGGTGGGGTTGATTAATTTCAGTTCTATTTATATTGTTGCTGTATATTTGAGTGGATCCTAGGGAAGTGATGGGTCTCTTTATTTTAGTGGGTTTGTTTTTTGTTTAAATGAGAAGGGCTTCCAGAGCATTGGATGGGTGATCTTCTATTGCAGGGTATAAATAAAGCATTGACTCTTATCAATTATGATGCATATCTCACTCCTACCTCTGCACCGCAAAAAATCCCCGGCAAAGTGGAAATGTTGTGGTTGTGCTGGAAAGGATGAACTATGCTTTAATCGTTGTTTCTCTGTGTTAACCAAAGACTTCCTATGGTGTCTTCTTCCAGTCCACTAATAAACTCTACTGTTTGACAGCACTGGTTGAGTGTCACTGCGGAACTTGCAGAGGTGCATTGCTCCCGATGGTTGTACAAGTCTCCCTCAGGGGGGGACTCACTGAATGGAGCTCATGGTGTGAAGAAGGAGTGCTGAAGGCCTAGAAATCCAGTCTAAGGAAGTGATGGAGCTGCCTGGCTTACCTGGAGGAAGAGTGAGACACCTATGGGGTCTGGCACACTGAAGGGATCCTCCCAGAAACTGACCTGTGGATCCATGACGCCTACCCAATAACTTGAGTTCTTCAAGATGTTTTGTCCCTATTGGTGTTCTACCTCCTTCCCCTCTGCTGCAGAGTCTTCCGGGCTTTGTAGTTGAGAAGGAACTGGAGTGGTGGAGGGTCCAGTCCTCCTTTATATGCCCTTACCAGAGAGCATGAGGCAGTACTCTGTCTGGGCATGGACCTGAGGATACTGTTGTTTACAATCTCGGGTCAAGAACGCACAGGCATGCACACATCCTGTGGTGGAGCATCAATAGGACAAAATAGCTTGAAGAACTCCAGTTAATATAACGTACGTAAGCCCTTCTTCCTAGCCCTTGTGCCAGGAGTGGGAGAAGGAGCAAAGAGTCTACTCCTCTGAGTGCTCCAGAAAGGCCAGTGACATAAATTGTATATGTGGCCAGAGGAGTGCAGGAAACACTCCCTTTGGGTGCCCTCGGGTACAAACTAGGAAGGGATGGGAAAAGCAGGGCCATTCTATTGCTCCACATCCCTGCACAGGTCAGAACCTAAGGGGGATTGGTGCATGGTGTGAATTCACCTATATAGTAGCTAGCTTGGAGTGGGATTGTGCCTCAGGTTTCCCTTAGGAAAGGTGACTACTCAGACCTGTGGCTAAAAGGGCACAGCCTAGCCCTAAATACACCCTATCTTCCTGCCTCAGTTACTTACAATTCACAATTTTTTTTTTCATTCATAACCACAATACTGTGAGGTTTTTTCCCCCTTCTTTCTTGGTTAGGATTTTGTGTTCCAGTTTTGATTAGATAAACAGCAGTGCTGGGGGAAAATAAACTCAAGTTAAAGCTTTCCTTAAAAAAATAAACATGAGATGCTTTGAGTGGAATCAGTCTTTGTCTTGCTCGCGGGCTGATGCTCAGATGATATTCTGCACAGTCCTGTTTTCTTCTGATGTGCTGGTGCTGTTCAGTGTGTCATGCAACACACTTTTGATTGTCTGCTGAATTATATTGTTGGTTTAAGCTTGACTCGGCAGCTGTTTTCAGTACCCTTTGCATATTCCTAATGCGATTTTTAAATTGATCAGTTAAATAATTTTAGCTGAAAATGTTCAGGTGATGGAGGATTCCCCCTTGGACATGCTTTGTATATGTTTTGAGGGTGGCCTTTCCTTTGTTATCCGAGTGGTGCAAAACCATTTTTAATCAGTTGTCACTTGTAAACACTGAACCGTGGCAATTCTGCCATGAGCGCATCTGACGACAACAGTGGTATTTTAAAAAATAAAATCCCAAATCATTAACTAACAGGGAAACTGTTAAGAATTTAATAGAGGTAGCAACTCTGTGAAATTAAATAAAAACATTTTGATGTCAGACTCAAATGTTAAGAGATTATTTTCAAGGCTTGTTTTATTTGAAAAAGAAACATCCATAATATAGAATGGATTTACATTTAGAAAATCTGCTTTTGCATGGTGTGATTTTTTTTTTTAAAGTTTATATTGTAAATGTGCTCTTAGAGCAAGCGTGATCTTGGTATTATTTGGGTTTGCTTTGGACCTTGTACATAGAAGTGGAAAATCTGAGTGTCACTATTCATCTTATGCAATCCTTCAGCAGTTCATGATGATCTTAAAATTTTATAATATCCACTACTGCTCTCTGGCTCATCTTGGAATTAAGAACCCAGTGGCTCAATCATCCGGCCCTGAGGCGAGAGCCTGCGGAAGGGGATTAGTATTGGAATGCATCCAAATTTTACCTCATTGGGGTTCCACAAATAATTTTATGGCAGGTTTGCTCTCCCAAAGAACAACAGGGATTCAATGCAAGGCCAACCACTGAAGGCTCTTGCCTATGTGGTGACTTCAGCGTTGCTCTGGTCTACCTTCAGCTCCCTAGCAAGATCAGGAGATTTCCCACCCATCCCCACCTGTAAGGTTCAACTTTGATCTTGGCCCTCCCTTTCCCCAGGCATCTATCCATAACTTCCTGGTGGTTTGCCAGGATGTAAGGGGAGGACAATGTTGCATGGAGGCAGCTGCACTTTCCCCTTTGCATGAACAAAGGTTGAGAGGTGTGTGTGTGTGTGTTTGTTTTCCTTTCCATGCTCATGTCTCCAGAGAAGAAGGTGGTGCCAAATGTTTGGAAGATTTTACCCAAGAATTGCATTGAGTCAAATTTAGCCCTGAAGATGTACGTGCTTACACCAACACTAAACTTGACCCCTGAAGTGTATGGTGCATAAAAGTACTCACTTAGGGCTTGTCTTAGCTATAAAATTAAGTGGACGTACAGCCACTGCAGTCATTAAACAACTGCTCACGTCCACATTCTGCTCCTCCTTGTTGGCGGTGAGCGTTCTCACCAGGAGGAGGGGCTGTTGGCATCAGGATAGTGGAGGGCAGCTGTGAGCCCTGCGCCCGGCCCACCGCTTGGTTTGTCAGTATGTAGAGAGGCCAGAGGCTACAGTTGTCAGTTTGGCTGACAGCCAAAAGCCAGTGTAAGTAACGGTGTGTCAACAATTAGTGTCACCCTAATTATATCGACGTAAGCGCTATGCCTCTTGAAGAGGTGGAGTTATGTTGGTGCAGTCAGCAACTAACTTCAGCACAAGCAACACTGCAGTGTCTATACTGCAATAATTAGGTCCATGTAAGCTGCCCCCCACCAACCTAACTCTGTGGTGTTGCCTCTATTTATGGCCCTCTCAAGTTTAAAAAGTTCATTTAAAAAAAAAATCCAGGAAAAAACGAGATGGCTGCATTTATGTACATCAGCTCTAAAGACCACAGGTAGTTTAGGTGATGTTAAAAATATAAAGTATGACAGCAACAAACCCCTCCCCCCCACTAGAATATATAAATGCTCAAAAATTTTAAAAACAAATCTGCAATTCAATCTATATATTTAACATGGAACCATCTTACTTTATGTGCTTCTGTATCATGTTTCTGTTGTCATGTAGCTACTTAATTCTGGATTTTAAATATCTTCACAATTGAGGTTTGGATACCTGCCCTGCTAAAACCTCTTAACTTTTGGCCTGATTGCCAGCTGCCTGGGTATTGGTTGGCGATTTACAAACATCATAGGGTGTGAAGTGTTCTCTCTCAGCACTTCCATGATTGTTAGGCTTTGTTTCATTGAGATGAACTCTCAATAGAGGCAAACCACTTCTGGACTAATTCAGAGTCTTGTTAAAAAGGAAAGGTAGGGAGGAGTCTGTAAAATCCTGTTAATAATTACCAGACTATGTTGCATGAACTGTATGTAGTAGTTTAAACAGTCAGATTTATTTGTTATGCAAATACAGTGGAGATAAATCAGGTCATGCCTCTTTTGTGCTGACAGTTTCTTCCTGCAAATGTAGAGGAATAGTCATGACAATCATTTATTGCAAGTATCTGATGAAACAATGGGAGGATGTGAGCTGTTGCATAAAAATGATATTGAGGCAGATGTGGATGATTATTAATGAGCTGATGCTTCCTCCCAGATTTGCAATTCACAAACAACTTGGGGTGAAACTCAGTATATTAATAATAATAGGTTTTGCAGAAAAATGAGTGCATGCTTTTTTTTATTTTTATAAAAGCTATTTCCCATTTTAGTCAGTAGAGTGTGAAGTTTCTTGAATGAATGAAATAACAATGTTATGTCAGTGACAGGACATACTTGGCACAAGCCTGGAGAAACCTGCTGTGGAAATATTTCTTAAAAGGGATTCACATAACAGTATTTTTTTGGCATTGGGTGCAGTGACAAATGCAGAACTCAGTGACATAATTTTAGACAAATCTATTTGTGTTCAGGAAGCCTGAGTTTCAGTGTGGTGATGTAAGAAAGCAGAAGATACTATATTATAAAAGGGACTTGATTAAACTGCAAAAGTTACCTATTTAATTTGTTTTGGCTTTCTGACTATTATTTTCCTCTAGTCTCATTATGTTGTCCGTCCTTATGTTTGGAGGTATAATTCCAAGTTTTTACAGGAATCACTGGGGATATGTTTGAACTACTTTTAAATGTGTGCCTTCCTTTGTAGTTTTTGCAGAGATGGCATGCCTGATTTATCTCCTGTGTTCTCAGAATTTCTGGAAAGTTGTAAGAAAATAATTAAGCACAAATTATCCAAATAGAAAAATGAGAACTAGATTTAGCCTCTGATACTATTGTGCCACAGATACTACTTTGATTCCTGGTACCATTTAAAAATGTGAGCAACAATTTCTGTGGTTTATATTAGCCGCCACTCTTGTTCCATAGAGTCATTGCTTGGAGCATTGGCAATATAGAGGAAGGGAAATGTTTTGATACCATTACAATAAACTGGCTGAATGCTAACTACTATTGAGAAGATAATGCCTGTACTTTGCACTTCTACAATGCCTTTTTTCTAACAGATTTCAAAACATTCTAGCCATTAATTAATTATACTTACAAAACTCTTCGGACAACGGGCATGTCTTCACTACCACTTTAATTCGACCTTAACGACGTTAGGTCGAATTAAACGTGTACCTGTCTTCACATACATGCACTTAAAGTCGATTTAAAGGGCCCTCAAAATCGAATTTGTAACTCCTGCCTGACAAGAGAAGTCAGGCTAAAATCAACTTCTCTATGTCTACTGTGAGTAAGTGAAGAGGCATCTGAAGTTAAGCCTCCAACCTCTGAGCAGCCCCGCCCACCTGAACAGCCCCCCCCCCGCCTGACCCTCCCCGCCCGCCCGAGGGCGGGGGGGGAAGCCGCGCGGGGCTGCTTGAGTGAGCGGGTCAGCTGCTTGGTCAATGTCAGGTGAAATTGACTAGGTAGCTCACCCGCTCGCTCAAGCAGCCCCACGCCAGCTCCCCCCCCCCCTCGGGCAGGCGGGGAGGGTCAGGCGGGGGGGCTGTTCAGGTGGGCGGGGGGGGCGCGGGGCTGCTCGGGTGGGGGGGCGGGGGGTCCGGCGCGGGGCTGCTTGAGCGAGCAGGTCAGCTGCTTGGTCAATTTCAGGTGAAATTGACTAGGCAGCTGACCCGCTCGCTCAAGGGTCCGGCGGGGGGGCTGTTCAGGCGGGCGGGGGGGGGGGGGGGTTGTCCGCGGGGCTGCTTGGGAGGGGGGGGGTCTGGCACGCATTGCACTGTGGGCTACCTACCCAAAGTGCAATGCGGGCTATGTCGACCCCTGCAAAAGTTCTAGGACAGACAGACAGTGTCGACCACTGTCGACCTGCTGTCCTGGTGGGGACACACTGATTCGATTTTCTAAAATCGAGTTTAGAAAATCGAATTAAGGGAAATCGACCTAGTCCTGTAGTGAAGACATACCCTAAGAGGAAATGTATGTAGGGATCATTTAACTCAAATCTAAAATGCAGCCTCCTCTGAAGTGGCAGCTGTTTAACCCTACCCATAACCCAACAGTTTGTCAGTAAGTGCTAATGATGTTATTTGAACAGTGAATAATAACCATGAAAAATAGGGAGAAGGATGACCATAAAAAAAAGAGAGGGATTGTCAAGAAAAGAGGGTAGCTATCTTTACAGTAAAATATAATTAAATGTTTATAGAATGTAAATTGTAGAAGAATGCAAGCAGACATGTACATAATCCCTATTATTTCATATTGTTCAGGTTCAGAACTTGCTTTCTCGTGGCTAATTAAATAAAATATTAGAATTATTCTTA
Organism: Sternotherus odoratus; assembly: GCA_032164245.1. Classification (NCBI taxonomy): domain Eukaryota; kingdom Metazoa; phylum Chordata; order Testudines; family Kinosternidae; genus Sternotherus; species Sternotherus odoratus. The sequence continues at coordinate 94,587,551 of JAVMKO010000003.1, forward strand.
TTTTCATTTTTTTTCAAAGGTGGAGAAATTATTTTCAAACAAAGTAGTCTATGTCAAGTCAAATCATTTGTTTATTAGTGTGTAGCCCCCTCTCCCTCCAACAGAGCTTTCCTGAGTCAAGGCAGTTCCTCAGGAATTCCTTTATGGTGAATTAGACAGGGCAATGATGGATAACTGAGGGCAAAGGACATTCTAAGCAGCGAACCAAATTGATTACATAAACCTTTAGCTAAACTTCTTTAGAATCATTTTGGATAGAATGAGTTTCCTGAAGCATAAAGTGGGGCCTAATCTCACACAAGGGGAGCTGTCTTTGTTAATGTTTTCTGTCATGTTGTCTTTAAGTATTTTTTTTATTTTAGAGAACTAAAATAGTTTATTTCAAGAATTGGGAATTTGCAGATAAGACTGAGATCTGAAATCCTGTGCATTACTGCATTGACTGCCACTCTGTGAATGTTCTGAGTTTGAGTAGAGATAATTCACCTTCACATTAAGTGTTTTTTTCAGTTTAAGGGTAATTGGGCTATCTACATGGAGAATCCGCATTTCTGTGCTTTTCCCCCAGCTCTTCCTCTGCCTGAATCCTGGAAGCATGTGTCTCTTAAGAGCTGTTTTGGCTCTGGGCTGTCTTGTGTTTGAATTATTTCCTTATTCCCCCCACCAAACCCCTCCCCATAACTTCTGAGAGGCAGATGGGCAGTTAATGCTCAATTAAATGCTACTGATTTCTCCCATGGTATTTTCTGCCAGGTCCGCAGAGGCACATGCTTTATAAAATATCTGTTCTCTGTCTCTCCCTGCTTTTTGCACTGGCAGAACCCCCACAATGTATGGAGTCCCTACCATCTGGTGTTAGACTAGAAGGAATTCCACAGGCTTCTGAGGAGGGGGAGCATGCCTGTAGAGGCAACCACCCCTTTCTGCCCCTCCTTGAATTTTGGAGCTTTTGCTCCACCCTGGGTTGCAGAACATGGCCCTTCTTACCAATGGAATGCAGCATCACTGTCTCACTATACACAAAGTCTGTGGAAAATATAAAATATCTGACAAGAAACCTAACATAATTTACTGACATTTTTGTTTTCTTCTGTAAATTAAAATACAGTACTGAGAATAAAGTAACCTTTAATAGGTTATTTCAAAGTGCACTTCAGTGTATTATTCAGCAGCAGCATAATTTCCAAAATATGTTCACTATAGTGTTTACAGACTCTGTAAACTTTCTGTAATTGTCTGTCAGCAGTTCTTTTTCAAACCGTATTTTCAGTGGTATCAGTCACCATAAAAGATGATCAAATCTATCTACCTTCAATGTAGAATACAGTTCTCCCAAACAGTGGTTTGTGGGGGATACAAAACCTATGTGATTCCTGATCTTAGCTGAAAGACCAAGATGGATCAAAAATAATTTCTTAAACAATTTCACTTGTTTCAACTGTTTCCCTTGCACCTCCCCAAAATTCTCTCCCTCAGTTTAGTTTTAAGTGTTACATTATCACCTGATAGGTGGCTTCTGAAAACCAAATCAACTTAATATCCAAGGTTTTAGTTAGTTTAATATATTAAAGGAAAGGTAATGTGGTCTAGGGGTTACAGTAAGGGACTGGGATCTGGGATACAGGAGTCAGGTTGGGAGAGGGGAGATTTTTCTGTTCATGCCACCATTGACTTGCTGTGAAAATACAAATCATTTGCAGGTTCTTGAATGAACACTACTTTGTAACTTCACATATATCTTATTAGAGAAATTCACAATTTTTCTTAGGATGAAAGAGAGATTCATAGACTTTAAGGCCAGAAGGGACCATCATGATCATCTAGTCTGACCTCCTGCACACTGCAGGCCCCTTAACCTTACACACCCGCTCTTGCAATACACCCATAATGTCTGGGTGAGTTACTAAAGTCATCAAATCTTGATTTAAAGACCTAAAGAGAATCAATAATTTACTCTAGTTTAAACCTGTAAGTGACCCATGTCCCCATGCTGCAGAAGAAGGCAAAATGAGTCTCTGCCAATCCAATCTAGGGGGGGAGGGGGAAATACCTTCCTGACCCCAAATATGGCAATCAGTTATATCCAGACCACCTCCCGTATTTTAGCTCCCAACAGACAGCACACCTTTTTGTTCTCTGGATCAGCTTTGGTGACAGGTCTGTCCATTCTTCTTAGTGGGGAGTCTCCAATCTCCCTCTTCATGGTGTTTATGTGATTCTCCAGCTTTCTGCCTGTTCTTTCTGGCTGCAAGTCCTCTTGGCTTTTGTTCTCCCTTGCAATCTTCTGTGAGTCATCCTCTATCCTGCTGGGGCTCCAAACTCTGGCTATCTCCACTGACTCTTCTGCTTTTCTTATAGAACTAGCCGCTCTTCTCTTCTTCCTTGCCCTCCCACGTTCTGTTATTGCCTGCTATGTCCCTTCTTCATTTTCCAACTCAGCCAACCTGTTTGTGAGCTCTGGTTCTCCTTCATTTGCTGAAATGCTTCAATAAGCATTTATTTCACAATTAAAACATTTCTGTTTTATACATTTAATCAAAATGGTATCAATATCCTGTGAATTTGGAGAGGTCTCTGCAGTATTTGTTTAACAATCTGGAATTTTCTGTGCCAGTCACTTCCATACCAGAAATGCTTAAAATTTTGCCTTGGATATCTTCCTGGATTCCATTATGACATTCCCTGGTGTTGTCAGTAGCTACCGGTTGTGGTGCTCTGCTCTCGTTCGATGATGATATCAGTCGGCTGCGTGCATGTTCCCTCTGTATGCTGACACAGCAGACCCTGAGAGAACCCCCAAAGACCACAGACTCTAGTAAGGTACGAAGGCACCCGGGCCAAGTTTATTGTCAAATGAAACAGTCTCTAGCTTTGCCGGATTAGAGATCAACAGGTCTGCTAGTCCCTATGTGCTCCCCAGACAATGGACACAGCTCAGTTAGTGACAGGACGCGCCACTACCCCCTAGGCTGGACAACGATGTGTCCCTCAACTCCTACTTTTATACAGTGCAAGACCGATCACTTATCTGTCCTGTCACATTGAGGTACAGTCCCTTGCCTCATTAGGGTGCTGTCTCCCCTTTTGATCATGCTGGTTCAAACACACAGATCTATCCATCATGCTGTCCTTTTCACCCTGTCTCTGAGGTGCACTTGGCTGTTCCTTGTTATCTCTGTGTAGTGTCTTCATATCGGGATGTCCAGGTGCCATCTTGGCACAACTTACTTATATCATTAGCGTGTACTTTCTAGCAGCCCTTTGCTTGCCAAGTTCTGCAATTAGGGCCTGCCTCTGGCTCACAGCCCAGCTTTTTGCTTAGCAGTGCCTTTGCTTACTTTGGTTCAGGCTTCAGGCTTCAGGCCTCAGACTACGCCTCAGGCCTCATGCTAGGCCTCTGATACAAGAGTTTATGTTTCAGGGCCGCACCTTATCACACCTGGATGTTCACATACCACCACTACTTTATTCTGTGGAGGGGTCAATTAAGGTTGCCAAGGTTTTGAAAAGACTGAAGCTCCCTGGATAAAGTAAAATTTGTACCCTGAATGCCTGTTTGGCAGAAGTGTTCCGTGCCCAATGAGGACTCATTTCACTCCTTTTATGGCTACATCTTGAGAAGAAATAAGAGAAGCATCAGTTCAGGAGTACTTAGCAGGCTGGTTCTTGATCACGTGCTCAGGCTTTAGCTGATCCCAATATGTGGGGGCAGGAAGGAATTTCCCCTCAGGTCAGATTGGCAGCTGTTTGGCGGTGCTTAGGACTTTCCGGGAAGGAGCGGGGATGCAGCACACTCAGGGGAGGAGGCGGAGAAGAGGCAGGGCTGGGGACTTGGGGAAAGGAGGCAGGGACTTTGGGGAAGGGGTGCAATGTGGGTTGGGTGAGGGCAGTACAGGAGTGGGAAGAGGTAGGGCAGGGCCAAAGGTGGGTGGCAGGGGTGGAAAATCAAGCACAGACCAGGTAGAAGGAAAGTCGGCGCCTATGGTCTAGTCTCCTGTGGGCTGTACTACTTTGGTTTAATTTTAGTTGTTGGGTTTAGAGTGATGGTGTTGGTGGCCTGTGCTATACAGGAGGTCAAACTAGACATCCGGTGGTCCCTTCGGGTCTTAAACTCTATGAATCTAAGAGATATCTAAGGGAGCAGGTTGCTTTTCTCTTTGTTCTTTCACCTATCATAGGCAGATTGACAACCGGTGCAGGGACTAACTGTACTTGTCTGCTCCTTTCCCAACTGGATGGGGTTGTGTGGACCGTTCTCAGTGGCAGCAGATGACCGAACAAGGAGTAATGGTCTCAAGTTGCAGTTGGGAAGGTTTAGATTGGATATTAAGAAAAACTTTGTCACTAGGAGGGTGGCGAAGCATTGGAATGGGTTACCTAGGGAGGTGGTAGAATCACCTTCCTTAGAGGTTTTTAAGGTCAGGCTTGACAAAGCCCTGGCTGGGATGATTTAGTTGGGGATTGGTCCTGCTTTGAGCGGGGGGGTTGAACTGGATGACCTCCAGAGGTCCCTTCCAACCCTAATATTCTATGATTCTATGATTTTTGTGACACTGGCTAGTCTTGAGATGTTTTATACTTTCAGCACCAGTCATTTTCCTGGAACTATAGTAGCCAGCACAAGGGAGTACTGTTCTATTGAAGGGATAATGTCTGAAACTTAAGGGGAAATGGGACCTGGTGGTAAATCCTGAGTGGCAATAGTGTGGCTCTTAATCCAATAGCATCTATTTATATCCTGATGTTACATCATTAAAATTAAACTATCACAATGCATTATAATGTTCATAGCTATCTTGTGGTTTGTGTTTCTTATTAATTAAAATCTAGGAGAAACACATATTGGATTCAGGGCTCAATGTGTTCTAGGGATAGATGATATAGGGGAAGGGAGCTGAAGAGGGAAGAAATAATGTTGGCAGGATGGTCATATACAATTTTCTGTCATACTCTCGTACAGAAAACAGTCTTCCTGAAGTGATTTCACAAGCTGTCTGGTGGCACAGGTAACCTCTCTAAATAGATTGTTACCAGATAAGCACTTGTTCAGATTTCTTCAAGGCATTGATTAGGGAAGGTAAAGCTTAGGAACAGATCAGTGCTATGAAAAACATGGCTGCCTCCAAATTACTCCTAATTTGAAAACAAGAGAAAGTAATACACATGGTAATGTTCTGTTAATGATTACATAATGAAAAAAAATGACACTATCATGTTATCTTTGAGAAATCAACTGCACCAGAGTCAGGAAATGTTATCAAATAATAATGAAGAGAAATCAGGTAAGGTTTCTGTTAGAGTGAGAGAAAGAGAGAGAGCATGCACTAAATCACTGCATATGGTGAATGCTATTAAAACTCTAGCTTTAATGGGCCGTCATGGTGTCTGCAGTCATCATGACATCTTGTACTTGAAATTGGTACCGTGTGGCAAAGGTAGAGTTTTGGAGGGTGTTTGCAGTAGTGTAGTGCGGTGCGATATTAACTTTTGGAATTGCCTGGCTTCCGTGTGCTTAGTCTTTCAAACTTAACATTGCATTTGTTCCAATTTTTTTCCATTTAAATTCTTTGTGTTTTAAGAAAGAAAGAGGTTATGGGGAAAGGAAGTGAAAATGTAGACATAACCTGTTTGTGCAGTTTAGAAGCTCTGCTAGTTTTTACCTCATGTTGACTTCCCTGTAGGATCAATCAGAAAGAGGATAAGAGTTACAGGACAGTAGAAAAGGGTGAGAGTCTTAATAGCTTATGTAAAGAGCTGATGGAAAAAGCAATGTACATCAACAAAAAGTTGTATTGGTCCTACAAAACCCAGAAACTGTGCTACATATTCATGAGTGCCATCTTCTGGTACCTTTATCTGTTACTTAACTAATTATATATATACTGATACAGAACTCTCTTGTAACAAAAGTGCTGAAGAAACATATTTTTCTTGATAAATGAGAAAGGGGAAGGAAAAAGAATGAAAAATCCTAATAGATGTATTGACATCTCCTTCATTGGGGGCAGTATACTGGCCTGCATGCTGGCCATTTCTGCTGCCTGGTCCATAAAGTTGTGAGAAGGTGATGCTGCTGCCTCCCTTCCCCTCCCCCCCGTCCTTTCCCACCCTGTTTGTGGGAAGCAGAGGAATTGCAGTTGTACCCTGCTGTCCTACGGGGCAAAAGAGGACTGGAGCACTCTGGCACCATCTTTCTTCAGCGCCTTCACTTGAGCACCCACTATTCTACAGGGCACAACCTGGCCCCGGAATCATATGCAGCAAATCTCTGACCTACTGGTGAAATCCCGGCTCTACTGAAATCAATGGTGATACCCTCCCTGACTTCATTGGGGGCAGGATTCCATCCTAAAATGATTACTTAACTTGCCATGGATGTAAGTGAATGGCAAATGAAGTTTAAAATATTTCTGGGCCACTAAGTATCAAGTGGACCTTTTACCTTTTCCAAATATTTTTTGTGATAAAAGCTTTCCTAACTCCATTGGCTCTGCAGTCTGTGGCAACCTATGATTGTACTTTCTCATAATTTAAGCTTGTAAATTGTTTTTGCATTTTAATAATGGATCATAATTTCATCACAAGTCCTTACACATACTCACAAAGACTGAGTGTGCATCTAAGTACAGAAATTTGTGTTTGTACTGTAGGTGGAAAACAAGTAATTTTTGTGCAAATCTGTAGTTGTGCCTGAAACTGCCCCTTGTGATGTGCAAATATGCTGTGCTTAGAGATGCATTTTAAGAGGCTATGAAGCAGACCCATAATGTATATCTTTTTGTTGCAAAGGCCAATGAAGAGTAAATTATAAATATAATTAACAAAATAAGACGAGAAGGTAAAATACACTGCTTATTTAAAACTATCACTGAAACTATATTTATGACCACACCAAAATTATCTCTGTGGGAAATATCTTATCAGTTCCACACTGAAATGATGAAAATGCTTGTAATCCATGGGCTTTAATGCAGCCATGTGGTTATGATTCTGCAGGGAAGAATAAGTGTAGTTTAATGCTAATTGGTATAGGCTTTTTAATTTGGTCGTTTAAAGGAGTTAGGGGGTAGAGGAAATTGAGGGAGGGGTATAATTTGAAAAGGAACTGACTTTGAGGAGTAAGGATTTGAACTGTGTTAAGTCCCGATTCAGGAAAGCACTTTACATGCTTAATTTTAAGGATATGCCTAAGGCCCAGTGACTGTAATGGGATGTAGATGCACATTTAAAGTTAAAAATGTGCCTAAGTGCTTTCTGAACAGGGATGCTCTCCTGAGTCAGGACCTCTGGCACTAATATTGTTCACCCTGGCTACAGCATTCTTTAATTGGATATACGGGCCGAATGTTTGCTTTTCAAAGCCAGGATGAATATTACTTATTAAGGCATCTTTCATTTCATGGCAAAGCTAATGGGAATCAGGACAAGAAGCTGGATGTGATCAGAACACGTCATTTTTTTCCTCCTCCCTTCCCTCTGCCACTGCGGGGTGGGAGGGGAGAGGAAAGAAAAACACTAGAACAAAATAGAGAAAAGGCAGAACTTGAAATGTAAGTAGATAAATGGTTCTCTTTAGAAAAAGCTGTTAATGTTTTCTTTAATCTTCACCAAGATGTAACTAATACTGACAACAAATCTTTGACTAAAAAATACACCTTGTTTCATTTTCCCTTTATTGACATTGTTTGACATCTTCATTGGCAGGGACTTATGCTACTGGAGGAGTTTCAAAGTCTGACTTGTGGTCTTCTGAGACTGTCCATTCGTAGAGTGAAGAGCAAAGAAATAGCATTCTGTTGTGACATGCACGCCATTATGTTTCATCAGTTTTAAAATGTCCCGAAAAGACTTTGCTTTAGGTATGTTGGAGGGCATGGAACTCAAGGGAACAGGGAGCAAACAGCAACATCATTCCTTAAGCTGGCCTTTTAGGAAAATCAATTATTCCTCTGCCCTTTATGGCCAAGATTAGAAAGCTTGCTGCATAAAATACTCTTACTGTTTTTTTGACCCAAGTGATTAGCCAATATTCAAGGTCTTCTGAGATGTTTCTGTTATGATGAGAAATTGATGACAGGTATTTCTTTGTACGATCATGTTTATTTACAAAGAGAGTACCCACAGTCCTGTTTCCCTGAACACAGTATGAATCAAACAATGGAAGGCAGTTTCTTTCCTTAAATTCTAGATCTTTCCTGCCAGTACTGTGTCCAAAAAGCACTCTTTCTTAGCTTTCTCTCTGGGTCATGCTACAAGTACTTCTCTGGCAGTCTTTTGTTTTTCTGCTGCCTTCCTTGTTTGATCCTCTGGTGTTTCTGGTTGTGTTTATATATGCTCTTTCTCTCAAACTCACTCTCACCCCTCTTCACCAAAACCATATCCAGCTAACCCTTCTGACCATGTGCCTTAGTTTCTGACCCGCCTTGTATGTGGTCTGTGCTTTGGGTAGTGGCTCTTATTGTTTCAGTTCTTTTGGTCCAAAAAAAGTTTAATATCTTCTTGCATTTATCTTGGAGGAAGGATGACTGTTGTGCTCACCAGTTTCAACAAAGTTTCACCAAGCCCCCAGCAGTCTTATACTCTGGTTCATATTCTTTTTCCCTTTGACTTTGATGGGACTACTCTCATGCTTAAAGTTAAGCATGTGCATAAGTGTTTGTAAGAGAGGGGCCTAAATATCATATTGAATAATTTTACCATATGGTCAGTTCTCTGTTATTTTCTCCGCTGCTGAGCTACCCAGTTTACTAAGAGTTAATTACTCATTGAAAATGTTTATTTTCATCCACAGAGTGACTCATGTATGGTTAAATTGAGAGCAGCAGAACCTTCAATTCATGAGTTCTCTGACTGTATGGGATGAGTGTAATCAAAGATTTTTATCCTGCCCTTGAGGGCTTTTATATTTAATCTTCCTTCCTTTTCAAAATGCAGTGTATGCTGTTCCGGTTAAAATGCAAACAACTTTTTAAAAGATTTACACTAAAATTTAAAATTACTGGAAATTATGTGCTTTGTATGTATTCCCTTTTTGGGTTAATGCCTTTAGAACAGGGACAGGCAACCTTTTTTTTGCCAGAGGGCCAAATCTGGGTATTGAAGTTGTATTGCGAGCCATGAATGCTCACAAAATTGGGGGTTGGGGTGTGGGAGGGAGTGAGGGCTCTGGTTGCGGGTGTGGACTCTAGAGTGGGGCCAGAAATGAGGAGGTCAGGATGTGGGAGGTGGCTCCAGGTTGGGGCAGAGGGTTAGGATGTGGGGTGGGTGGGTGAGGGCTCTGTTTGGGGGTTCAGGCTCTGGGTTGGGCCTGGGGATGAGAGGTTTGAGATAGGGGAGGTAGCTCTGGTTCCTCTGGGCCACTTCTGAAAGGTTGTCAACCCCTGTGTTCCATCACTGGATTTGCTTCAAGCAGTAGACCACTTTTTAAAATTCTGAAGTGATTTATTTTGTGAAGGGAGAAAAGCATGTTCAGTACAGGCAGAAGCAAATCAGGAAGAATCCCTGGTGTGACTGTTTCTTCTATCACTCAGCAAATCAACCACCCTTTTTATCATAAGTTAAATATTTCTCTAACTTTTGCCAGTGCTACTGATAGCACTCAGCATGTTACAGTGCAACTTCCTTTTCTTTGTTATGGTGAATATCCTGTTGCATGAGCTCCAGTTATTTCACAAATGAAAGAGAACAGTCATGCTTAAGGAAAGTGATTACAGTATTAAATAGTAATTTGCTTTATTAATTCAGGGCTAAATTGTGGTTTTTCCACAACCCCTGTGTATGGAACAGTCCATAGCTGCACTGCCATCAGAGCAGACCAGTTTTTCTCCTGGTTTTCTCTATTCCCTATACCCATGTCTATGCTCTCAGGCCAAGTCTACACTTGGGGAGGTCGGCCTAAGGTACACAATTTACGGCGGTGAGTCGACCGCTGCCACTCCACCATTGACTCCGCTTCTGCCTCTCATGGCAGTGGAGTTCCAGAGTCAACAGGGAGTGCTCGGGGATTGATTTATCACATCTACACTAGATGGGATAAATCAGTTCCTGAAAGATCGATCACTACCCGCTGATCCAGCGGGGTAGTGTGTAGACTTACCCTCAGACACATAGGGCATGTCTTCACTACGACTTAACGTCGACTTTAACGACGTTAAGTCGAAATAAACATGTACCCGTCTTCACATCCATGCCATTAAAGTCGATTTAAAGGGCTCTCAAAAATCGACTTTATAACTCCTCCCTAACGAGAGAAGTAGCGCTAAAATCGACCTCTCTAGGTCTATTGTGGGCTAGTGAAGAGGTATCTGACGTTAAGCCTCCGACCTTCCGAGCAGCTCTGCGGACCCGCCCGAGCAGCCCCGCGCCGGACCCCCCCGCCCGCCCGAGCAGGGGTTCGCGCTGCTGCTCGGGCGGGCGGGGGGGTCCGGCGCGGGGCTGCTCGGGCGGGGGGGTCCGGCGCGGGGCTGCTCGGGCGGGGGGAGCCCGGCGCGGGGCTGCTCGGGCGGGGGCTGATCCCCTGGGGAGCGTGCCTGGCTGCCCCGAAATGTGGTGCCAGCTGGGGACTCCGGGCACTGTGGGATAACTACCCACAGTGCAATGCGGGCTATGTCGACCCCTTCAAAAGTTGAAGGACAGACAGTGTCGACCTGCTGCTGTAGTGGGGACACACTAAGTCGATTTTCTAAAGTAGACTTTAGAAAATCGACTTAAGGGAAATTGACCTACTGCTGTAGTGAAGACATACCTATAGAGTGTGGAGCCATGGCTCTATCCACTTCCCACCCCTGCTGGTTCACTTCTTGCCTTTAACTTGCATTAGACTTCAGAGACGCTTTACAGAGGATGCCTCTCCCCCATGCTGCTATTGGTTGAACAGTGATGTGTGTAGCTAGTGCAAGGAGGTAAGTGGACATCTTTATGCTCCTGTATTACCCTGTACAGGCATCTAGAATGGCCCACTATCTGGCCCACTGTTTATTGGCATAATAGTGATGATCATTACTAAAGTGACTGGGTGAAATCCATAAACCATATGCTATTTCCCAGTGAAATAGCAAGAGAAGATCAGAAGGAAACAAGGAAGAAGAGAATGCAAATTTGAGGACTAGAGCAGAGAAATTTGATTAATCCATGCTAATTAGAAATAGTGTAAAATAATCAAAAGGAGAAAAGCAAGGATCTGTGGGTCAAGTACTAATGTCACCTATTTATAAGCATTCTTAGCCAACCAAGGGAACGGCAGACCCCCCACAGAAACACTGCCGAATCGGTGGGACCAGCCTGACTGTTGCGCTTGGCGCGGCAAAAAATGTAGAGCCGCCCCTGAAAATAGGAATGGCCATATTGCATATGACTGATGGTCTATCTAGTCCAATATTCTGCCTTTAATAGTGGAGAAAGAAAATCACTTTTATACGCACAAAAAATTCTAAGAATAATGAAATTCCTGGGGCCTGTGAAGGACGAGATCTTTTTTCATGGTCAAGTGACTTACTGAGGATCTGATTCTGCAAACACTTTGGCATATGAGTAACTTTACTCGTTTTTAATTCAACGACTATTAATAAAGTTATTGATATGACCAAATACTTGCAGGTTTGGGCCCTAACTGTTTATGCAGGGGAAATGTTGAGACTTACCATACACAGAGTGTTGTCAAATGAATAAAGTAAACAAATTGTGTCAATCAAGAAAAAACTTTCACCCCTTTTTTTTAATAGGGCTAGATTACATTTAAATAGTACCTTATTCCACAAGTAACTCCATTAACTTCAGAGGAACCACTCCTGTTAGACATTATTTTGAACCTTTGTTTATGCTAATAGCCCTTTAAAATAAAACATTACATATGACCTCATGGTTTAAAGTCTGTCAAAGTTGAACCCATGATGTTTGGATTTAGTTTGACAGAGATGGGGTATATCTCTTTTGTAAAAATGTTCCTCAGCCCTGTTATCCCTCCTGTTTCTACATTCTGGAGGATCAAATTACCATTTCATTAATCACCTTCTTCTGATTTCTGTCTTGCTGCATCACACGCAATACATCATAATAAAGTGTAATAGGTGACTGAAGGATAAATGCTAAAAGTATATGGCATTGTAGCTGAAAGTGAAAGAAACTGGTACTTCTAATCCCAAGGGAGGAAAGGGAAAAGAACAGCACAATAACCATACCACAGCAATGCCAATAAATGTGCGAACATTGCTGTTTATAGGCTACTTAGAAATAACTGCAGATAGCCCTGTACAGTGTGAACAATTCCATAACATTATGAAAAGGGGAAGCTAGAGAGTGAGTGAGTGTGTGTGTGTGTGCGTGTGACGAGGGGGAGATGAGTTACATCACTCGGTAAATTTTAGATTAACTCCAGGGAGATCTGGTATTGTGTCTGTTGAATATGTGGACAGCAGTACTCTACCCAGAAATGTTATTTCCTGGATCATCTTCACAATACAGTATAGATATTCTAGCCCATGTTTCTGTATTATTCCCAGAAGTGCCACTGTCTCAATCTATTTGTTTAATCTAGCTTCCAATATGCTTAAATTGGCACCTATCCTTGTAGTATCTGAGAACCTCATTACATAATTCTCTTCTTTTCCAGCAGTTAGAAGTAACTGCTCGATAAGAAGAAAAGTTTTTAGTTGTCATTTGTTTTAGTGAGTGTGAGAGAGGAGTATTGGGGGGGAGGGGCGGGCGGGAAAGCTATGAAAGCTTGCTCTGTATCTTGTGTACTCAATTATATCAGAGCAAAGTGAGGATAAAGTGTTACCAAATTGGAATGGTAAAATTGAAACCAGTTGACACAGGCTCTGCACTGGTGGAAATGTCTACACAAGGTGGACAAATAGGCCCTTTCTCTTTTGTTCATAGGAATGCATTTTGTGGGGGCCCTACAGCTTTGGAATGACTGCTGGGAAATATAATATGTGGAGGATACATGGAGGCACCCATTTGGGATAATACGTCACTTATCTCTTGTACAGTTGTTAATACACGGAGGGACATATATTTTGTCCGGTATTACCAAGTACACAAGTAAGCAAAATGATCCTGTTTTGTTGCCCTGCCCATTTTCTCCTCTGCTTTCTCAGTAGTTGCATAGGGATTTGCTGTTTGTCTGTGATAACCAAACAGACATTACAGCAGTTTGTAGAATCTGGACATGAAAAAATTATTGGAAGATGCCTACTAGCCGGTGGACTAGATCTCTGAGCTAATGTTGGTTGTCGCATGGAGAGGCCCAGTAGTGAGGTACGGGGACAATGACCTCCTGAAAAATCCAGCTTTCCATCCTGGAATTTGGCTTTGGATCGTGCCCTGTATCAGCAGTACCGTTATGTCAGCAATAATGTTTCAAGAAGCCGAAAGATAAATTGGTAAGGTAGTGGGAAATATACAGGAATGTAAAATTGCTGCCTCAGACTAGGCTGCCCATAGAAAACCATAGTTAAGGGTTTCTGGAAGAAGAGGGGGGAAAAAAGAAAAAAATAGCAGTTTGGCTTCTGCAAAATGTTTGGAGTTGTTGGAGGCAAAGAACTTCCAAACCCTACTTTGCTGGCTATATTTCATGCAAATATACTTAATAGTGATATGCATGATGATCATCTATATATGGAAAAATGATATAGGATTCCCGTTAGGGCCTTGCCTGGAAAGAGTCAACAAAGAAAAACATTAATTGCAACCCTCTTAGATGCCAGGGACCAGTAAAGAGTCCTTATGGCTGCCAGCTGCAAACAAGATATCCTGTTTGAGGGCAAGAAAATCCTTTCTCCTCCCAGATCCAAACCCTGCAGCCCAGCCAAGGAGGAAGGGAATGCAGGGTAGTCAAAAGAAAATATGCTTATTATTTCCCATCACCCTCTGGGTTAAGTGCAGACAAAGGGCTCAAATCATTCCCTATGTCTTCACGGGCAAAGCAAATGAAAAGCCCAAATACCCTGCCTGTGTGATGCATATGAAGGGGAGGAATGCCACCTCTTTCCTTGTACCCTTCTGAAGCCACGCTGGCATGGAGTATGCCACATGTGAGGAGGATGCCATCGGTGGTGACCACCAGGAACCACAGAAAATTTCACACTGACCTAGACATTGAGCTTTTGTGTATTTCCTGTTCACATTATTTAAGGTAGGAGTGAAAGAGGTGGCTCTACAGACCATAACTGGTAGGGGAAATCCCTGGCAATGCAGTTTCATGCAAATGGCCCTGCCCCTTTGGCAGATCCCTAAATCTCGGCTAGTTCATCCATAGGACCAGTCTCTCCACAGGCCCACAGGGAGAATGCATGGGACACTGTACACAGATAATTTCATTGGGTTTCTAATCCCTTGTATGGGATTTTTCCTGAAAATGGGACAATTAGGGCCATAGTCAAGAAGATTAGGACACGAAATTGGCTAGCTCCTTGCTAAATATGATGTACATTACGAACTGTTATGTGGTTAGTGGAGATACATTTGATGGTTGAATATGTCCTGTGTTTAGTTAGTGTGTTGCTTTTTCATGCATTTGGTTATTTACTCACAATGTTATGTTGTCAAAACACTTTAAGTCTTTCCATTTAATGGGCAGTATTCTAAATCTCTGCCCTCTGTTTCTGGAAATATTTATATGTAGGTGATAAATATGGATTTTTCATGTCCTTTGTAGTATCTTTTTTTTTAACATTTGGAAGGGATTTTATTAAATATTTAAGTCTCCTATTATATAAATCAGATAAGATTATATCGGGGCTGGCCTTACCATGAGGCGAACTGAGGGGGCCACCTCTAGTGCCAGAATATGAGAGTGGGGGGAGGGTGTGCCACTAGGACCCAGCATGTAGAAAATTGTCTGCTGCTGGTGCGTATGTCTTCTCTCTGCTCTAGATGCACAGAGATGGTGGTGTGCTGTGCTGGAGGAAGGAGGGCACAAGAGACATAACAGGCAGGCAGGAGAAAAGGTGAGAGGGAATAACAGAAAGCAGGAGCTGCAGGGAGCAAGGAGGGCAGGAGGAGACTCTTATGTACCTCTCTAGCACCCCCTTGAGCCTGGACTAACTAACACCAGCTTCTCAGGGAGTTTCCTGCTGCTTCCCTGAACTCCCTTGAGGAGAACAGGCAGTCAACTGAAGTAGTAGGACCCAGTTAGGCCCTTAAGACTATCTTCCCTCACTCAGGTCCCGCCACCAGCCTGCTTATTTGTCCCCTTCAACTGAGTGTTGAGAGCCACTATAGCTGGCACAGAACAGCAGTCATGTGTTCAAGACAATGAAAATAGAAGTTTCCATCCAGCACATTGGCGTGAGATCCCCAATGGTGACAAAGTGGAGAGGACAAAGTGGAGAGGTGTACTCAAAAACCCAGAATGCTGCATACAGTTTTTGTTGCAAACTCTTCCAGTCTAATGTTCCAGACACATTAGAGGGTCAAAGGACTGGAAAGATATGACTAGAAATCTGGCATGCCATGAGAAGGCAGCAAATCACGGAGAGCATTCCATAGGTTGAAAGAGCTTGAGATGAAATTAAGGTTAAAGTCCACCATAGAACAGCATCAAGAGAAGATTTAATCAGAGTGTCTTCACTGGCAAAATGTTCTGAAAAGGCTCATTGCCATTGTGAGAATGATTGCTACCCAAAACCTAGCACTGCATGACACTTCAGATCAGCTGTATGTGCTAAACAATGGAAACCTCCTTAAAATTGTGGAGCTGATGGCTGAGTTTGATGCTGTACTTCAGGAGCATCTAAGAAGAGTCACCACCCAAGAAATGTACACACACCACTACCTTAGAAAAATCATTCAAAATGAGATCGTACCGTTACTGGCAACAAAAGTGAAACAGAAGATTGTGTCAGATCTGAAGTCAGCAAGATATTACTCTGTTATTCTGGACTGCACACCTGACATCAACCATACGGAACGAATGACTTTAATGCTGCATTTTGTAAGAACAACAGAACCTAGTGAAAATGTCCCTGCAATGGTGACTTTCAGAGAGCATTTTCTAGAATGTATTGACATTGATGATACTACAGGAGCTGGTATGACAAATGTGCTTCTTAAAAAGCTGGAAGATACGGGAATTGTGATAGCTGACATAAGAGGTCAGGGCTACGACAATGGTGCCAACATGAAGAAAGAGCAGAGGAGTGCAGACAGATCTGAGAGTTAAACCCTAGAGCTTTTTTTGTCTCATGCAGTTCTCATTCATTAAACTTGGTGGTCAGTGATGCAGCTTCAGCTTCTAGTGAGGCTGCTGAATTTTTTAATGTAATTCAAAACATCTTTGTATTTTTCTCTGCATCAACACATTGATGGCAAATTTTGAAGCAACATCTGGTAACATCCTCTGATACCGAAACCACTGAGTGCCATGGGAAAGTCAAGTGGAGATGGTAAAGCCTATCAAATACCGAATTGGGAAGATAGATGATGCCATAGATGTCATTATGGAGGTAATGCTATGAAAGGAACTGTTTGTGGGAGAACAGTGGCAGAGGGAAATGGAATCACCAGAAACATACGTTACTTCAAATTTCTGTGTGACTTAATGTTGTGGCATTACATACTGTTTGAAATAAATGTTGTAAGCAAGAGATTCCAAGATTTTGACCTCGATATTTCTGAAGCAATGGAACAACTAGACAAAGCAAAGTCATACCTACAGATGAAGGGTTTGAAAACATTCTGAAGAGTGCACCGAAGACTAACTTCACACTGAAGTTATTTTCCCACCCATTCAAGAATGTAGGAATCACCGAAGAAGAAGACATTTTGATTATGAGGCACGGGATAATCCCATAAGAGACCCCAAACAACAAATCAAAGTTGAATTATTTAACCAGGTGCTAGATTGTGCAATACAGTCAGTTGAACATTTCTTGCAGCTCAAGGAACACAGCAGTATATTTGGGATGTTGTATTACATTCCAAAGCTCCTCCCTATACCCGAAGAAGACCTACACCAGCAATGCAGGGCACTAGAGACAGTTTTGACACGATGACAAGCGTGATATCAATGCAACTGATTTAGGTGATGAACTGAGAGCCCTTTCAAGATACATTTCAGCAGGATGAACTCCAAAGGCTGTTCTGGAATATATGTGCACAAATAAAATGGTCACCCTCTTTCCAAAAGCTTTTGTTGCTCTGCCCATACTTCTAACACTTCCTGTAACAGTTGCTAGTGGAGAACTCAGCTTCTCCAAGTCAAAGTTAATAAAAACACATCTACGCTCCACAATGACACAGGAGAGGCTGGTCAGCCTTGCAACCATCTTAACAGAGCATGAGTTGGCTCAGGCTGTGGACCTTCAGGGAGCAGTTCAAATCTTTGCAACCAAGAAGGCAGGAAAGCACCACTTTGATTATTCAAACAGATAAAAATGCCAGTGTTTACTATGCAGACAAGAAAAATTACATTTGCTGTTCAGGCATTTGAAAGTTAAGTGTTACTTAAAATGCCTTGTTCAAAAATTTTAAATTGTTAGTTCTCCTTTATTGGGTATTGGTGTAGGTAGCAGAGCAGTACCATGAGAGGAGTAGAACAGGAAGAAGGCATAACTGAGACCCTCCCTTGTTTTGGATCAAACAAGGGGGCATGGAGGCGTCATTTGAGCTCCCCGCCTCAAGTGCCAAAATGTTATGGGCTGGCCCTGGATTATATTTCAATTTCTGATCCCCAGGCAGATTATTTATAGACAGAATGAGAGTATTACGTTTTAAGCAATATCCCCCGAATAACCTAACCAATGAATTATCAGTGAACTATGGTCTGTTCTTTTCCATATGGTTATCTAGTAACAATTTACATTTCCTCTCTGATATTGTGCATGAATAGTTCAGAATGAGTGAATTTGAATAAAATTTTATTGATTCTGGCAAAATGGTTTGTATAAGTCATGTTGATCCTTTACTCCAAAAACATATGGGTGGTATCTCCTGCTTCTATTTAATAAGATTAGGCTGTGTGGAATGGGCACTTGTTTCTAATTTTTGTTAAGATTCTTGGCTAAGAAACAATTGATGTATCTACTGCCATTTTTGCCCTGCTTCCCTAACATTTTACCTTCCCCACCAGTTATTGTAGTATAGGAATATTTATGAATGCTTTCATTTAAATATGAGTGTTACTTATCTCCCCTCTCTTCATGCTGCTATAACAGTACATTTATACCTATTATCCATCAAATTGTAGGGGAAGAATCATCACATAGCAGCATCTTTCCATAATAGAAAGCTTGACAAAATGGTTTTTTGAACCATTTGGTCTCATCAACATGTTGCCAATTCCCCTTTGATGGAATTAATTTATTTACTTTATTTGGTATGTACAGGGCTTCACAATGTACAGCCT
The DNA here is from genome assembly GCA_032164245.1 of Sternotherus odoratus. Taxonomy (NCBI): domain Eukaryota; kingdom Metazoa; phylum Chordata; order Testudines; family Kinosternidae; genus Sternotherus; species Sternotherus odoratus. Next base: position 94,605,897 of record JAVMKO010000003.1, read on the forward strand.
CTTTATTTAAAGCAAGGATCTTTTTAAAGTTTGAAATGCTATGCTGAAACATACATATGAAAAGCCAATCCTCTTCGCCATGTTATTTTTTAAAAAAGATAACAGAAGCTTCTTGTCTACTTAACCCATATAATTTAAATGGGACACATTGTGATGTTGCTCTCAATTAGTATGATAGGCTCCATGGGAATAAGATAATACTGTCTATTTCACTTTTTATTCCTCCCTAATGACTAGAAAGAGTCCTTTGAGAATTTCTGAATAATCCAGGCCATTAGGAATTTGTCAATTTGAACACCACCATCTACAACCAGAAAAATTGTTGTAAATGGGTAGATAAGATGTTGAAAATGTCCTTATTGTTAATTCTTTGGGCATATTTCTTTGCAGCAATTTACAAGTCCTGAAGTGTATTTCTCCATTTAAGAAGTATAAATATAAAATGACACATTCTAACCAGGGAAAACCCTTATGTTAGTATTTGTATACCAGTATTATTTCTTGTTACATTTCTGTACAATTGTAATGTAATTCAACAGTTGATGTTAGCAGTTTTGTGAGCACCAAATGCTCAAAAACCATGAGTCAGGCTTCAAAAAATCATGATTGGCTTAAAAATCATGAAGTTTTTTTGGTTGAAGTAGTGTGTTTTGAAATGTTGATGCTTGCCTTCTGCTTTGTGAGCCTTTAGGGTGCACTCGTTCCTTTTTCAAGCTTTTCTCTGCAACTGTGAAGGCTGGAAGTGTACTTTTAATAAAAAACAGCTGAGATTCTCGTGTAACTTTAGAAGCTGAAGCTTTAAGAAAAACACCAAATATCGTGAAACTTGTGATAGTCATAAGAACTACCAACACTGTTTTAATTAAAATGTATTTTATACAAAATCTATTTTTACATGCTGTTTGATGCAGATTAACTAAGCAAATATTAATTGTCAGAACTTGCTTAGAAACTCCCACTTTGTAACAAAGCATTGTGACTAAAATAAATTAGCCTGTTCTGTTGACTTACCAGTATTCCTTTATGTAAAATATCTTTTTTTAAGTGTTTGACCCTCAATCTTTAATGTCAGATAATAAATATTCAGTGTTGCCTAGACAATTAACTCATCTGTTGGATCACTTAATGGCACAAGCAACATTTGTTATGCAGTGTGAAATAACACCTGTGATTTATAAATATTTATGTCCTAAGACCTCTTGCCTATGCTAATGTGACAAATGACTCCACCTTCAAATGTTTTTGCACAGGTTCGATAGACTTGTGCTTTTTAAACTGCTTGTTTGAAGACTACACTTTTCAAATGCTTTGAACTATTTGTGTTCCATTTTATATTTCCATGAGCATTTTTCAATTCTTAAATTTAGTTTCTTGCTATGCAACAACATACATTTTAAAAAAACCCATTGACACAAATGTTGCTGCTGTAAAAGTTTTACAAATACTGTTATGATTTTGTTGGAATAAAACATTTCCCTGGGTAATTGATTATGGTTGATGATTTCAAGGTTATCTAGCAATAATCTGTGACTTCTTTAGACCTATTTCCGTATTCTTCTGTGCAGAGGTCTAGAAAATGGAGGGGAGAGCAGAGGGAAAGAGAGAGAATGGAGAAAAGCTAAAAATACAAGAAATCCTTTCCTAATATTTTTCCATGTAAACAATGGTTGGAGGTGTCAGAAAGATGTTCCATGACTCCAAATAGAAGAGGCAATAGTCCACGAGACACATTTTCTGTTATGTCCTGTGCTATGAGAGAATTTGTGAAACTGCAAAATACAGTGATTATCAGCATGACATATCAATGCTATTTCTGTGTTTTTATAGACACAAGCTCAGAAAAGGATCAGATTGGGATGGTACACGATGGTATGGTGTGTTGTCACCTTTGTCAGCTGTTTTTGGAAATCTTAGTGAAAGCTTCTAGATGTTATGGTTGTGAAGAAAACTTCAAAAATGTGAACTACATTTAAATGATGCAGAGATGAACCTGCAGAGAGCCTTGAGCAATAGCTCTGAGAGGTGTAAATGGCCCCATTCATTTCCAGGACCTGTTAACTTGAATGTGCTATAATGTTTATTTAAATGCCATGCTTTTTAACCATTTAATTCCCTCAGGTAAGAAAGGAGGGTGGGGTCACAGATGTGTACAGTCTCATGTGAGCAGCATCTTATTTTGTCAACTTAAAGGAGTGAAGCTTATTTTTCTCAATTTGACACCTGAGTTTAGACCATTTGATTATCTTATCTGGTGTCACCATCCACACAGACTTGAGGAATTGGAACTACTACACCGTTATTCTGCTTTCTCTTCCAGCTGATCTCCCATATTTGATTCTGCCTCTGACACATGCATTGGTTATGGGAGAGTAACAAGGGGCACTATCTAGCATCTAGACACTCTAGATCCGGGTTTCTCAAACTGGGGGTTGCGACCCCCTGGGGGGTTGCTGAGAAGTCCCGGGGAGGGGGGAGGGGGATTTGCGAGCTCCTGCCGCCGCAACTTGCGGCAGCGGGGCCAGGGGGCCGGCGCACAGCCAGCAACCCGCCCGCAGCGGCGGGGATGGGGGCCCCAGGCGCACAGCCGGAAGCCCGCCCGCAGCGGCGGGGATGGGGGCCCCAGGCGCACAGCCGGAAGCCCGCCCGCAGCAGCGGGGATGGGGGCCCCAGGCACACAGCCGGAAGCTCACCTGCAGCGGCGGGGACTGGGGCCCGGGCGCACCCGGCAGCCCGCCCGCGGGGGACGGGGGGAAAGCTGGGGCGCAGGGGGGTCCGCGTGTGTGTGTGTGTTTTTTCTTTTTTAATTCGGAGGAGGGGTCGCGCTGTGCTGCTGGAGCACAAAAAGGGGGCGCGGTCTCAACAAGTTTGAGATCCGCTGCTCTAGTTGCTTTTTGAAACATAAGAACGGCCGTACTGGGTCAGACTAAAGGTCCATCCAGCCCAGTATCCTGTCTACTGACAGTGGCCAATGCCAGGTGCCCCAGAGGGAGTGAACCTAAAAGGTAATGATCAAGTGATCTCTCTCCTGCCATCCATCTCCACCCTCTGACAAACAGAGGCTAGGGACACCATTCCTTTCCCATCCTGGCTAATAGCCATTAATGGACTTAACCTCCACGAATTGATCTAGTTCTCTTTTAAACCCTTTTATAGTCCTAGCCTTCACAACCTCCTCAGGCAAGGAGTTCCACGGATTGACTGTGCGCTCTGTGAAGAAGAACTTCCTTTTATTTGTTTAAACTTGCTGCCCATTAATTTAATTTGGTGGCCTCTAGTTCTATTATGGGAACAAGGAAATAACTTTTCCTTATTCACTTTTTCCATACCATTTCATGATTTTATATACCTCTATCATATCCCCCCTTACTCTCCTATTTTCCAAGATGAAAAGTCCTAGCCTCTTTAATCTCCCCTCATATGGGACCTGTTCCAAACCCCTAATAATTTTAGTTGCCCTTCTCAGAACCTTTTCTAATGCCAGTATATCTTTTTTGAGATGAGGAGACCATATCTGTATGCAGTATTCAAGATGTGGGCTCACCATGTATTTATATAAGGACAATAAGATATTCTCCGTCTTATTCTCTATCCCTTTTAAAATAATTTGTAACATCCTGTGTGCTTTTTTGACTGCCACTGCACACTGCCTGTACGTCTTCAGAGAGCTATCCATGAAGACTCCAAGATCTCTTTCCTGATTAGCTGTAGCTAAATTAGCCTCCATCATATTGTATGTATAATTGAGGTTATTTTTTCCAACGTGCATTACTTTGTATTTATCCACATTAAATTTCATTTGCCATTTTGTTGCCCGGTCACTTAGTTTTGTGAGATCTTTTTGAAGTTCTTCACAGTCTGCTTTGGTCTTAACTATCTTGAGCAGTTTAGTATCATCTGCAAACTTTGCCACTCACTGTTTACCATCCTAGGACTGACCCTTGGGGAACACCACTAGTTACCCCTCTCCATTCTGAAAATTTATCATTTATTCCTTCTCTTTGTTCCCTGTGTTGTAACCAGTTCTCAGTCCATGAGAGGATCGTCGCTCTTATCCCATGATAACTTAATTTACATGAGAGCCTTTGGTAAGGGACGAGGAAGACTTGTGGCACCTTAGAGACTAACCAGATTATTTCAGGACCTTGTCAGAGGCTTTCTGGAAATCTAAGTACACCATGTCCACTGAATTCCCATTGTCCACATCTTTGCTGATCCCTTCAAAGAACTCTAAAAGATTAGTAAGACAGGATTTTCCTTTACAGAAACCATGTTGACTTTCACTCACAATTTTTGTTCTTCTATGTGTCTGACAATTTTATTCTTTACTATTGTTTCAACTAATTTGCCCAGTACTGACATTAGGTTTACCAGTCTGTAATTGCCAGGATCACCTCTAGAGCCCTTTTTAAATACATGAAATTAAAGAAACAGTGACCTCATGCATTTAACAATACTAAAAGAGACAGCACAAAAAATAAAGCAAATTTCCCATAATACTTTAAACATCATGTGACAATGCTTCTGTCTCTCATAGCTTTTCTGAGCTGTGGCTTGCAGTATGCCCTGACTGTCATCAATTCACATTATTTTGGTCCATGATAGAAGAGTATTCCAAAAGAAAGGGGTCTTCACAGTAAATGCCCTGCCAGCAGACTGTTCTCTGTGATACTGGGGGGCAGAAACACTAGCTCAGGTGTGTGTACTGATCTCCATGGTGGCAGGATATCACAGGGAGGGTGGTGCTCTCTTGGGTAGGAAAGTCTTGGCCATTTAGGGCATTATGCATCTTTATATTGGCTGAGGCGAAGGGTACATCTTCCCAGTACTTCACTGGAGTGCTTTAATGTGGCTTGTGTAGTCGCAGAATAGCACTGGGAGAGAGCTCTCCCAGCGCTAAAAGAAAACCCGCCACAAGGGGAATAGGAAGCTATTGGTTGGCAAGGTAAGAAGGGGGGTCTTTCTCCATCTGTACAGACAAGCAAGGTTCATCATAATCTGCACTAAGTATATCTGGTGAACCTACTCAGTAGTTTGCTTAGAGGGACCAGTGAAGTGTACCATAAAACACATCTTAATTTCAAAGAGTTTTCAACCAATCTGTTGGGGAAAAACTCATGCTTTTTTCAAAGAGGGGTAACAGGTGTCTTAGCCAGTTAGGTGGGTGCAGCCTAGCATGTTACTAGTGCATCATTTTGGTACTACTTTAAAAACAAACAAACTGGAACTCACTGCCACAGGATCTCATTGAGCCCATTAGGACTCAGAAAAGGATAATGAGAACATATTAAGAGTTACATCTGATAGCACCAAGATGTTTAGGGTGATATTAACCTTCATAGTTCAGTGCGGGAGCCAGCCATTAATTGTTTTTACAGTTAAACAGAAAACCAGGACAGATTATTCCAGAATTATCAACTGCATGGTTTCTTCCACTTTCCTCTTAGGCATCTGGAACTGGCCACTATCTGAGACAGGATACTGGTTTCAATGGACTGCAGGACTGATCTGGTATAGGAATCCCTGTGTTCCTATACAAATGGGTTTTAAAATAGGTCTCCTCCATTCACTCAAATCAAATGTGTGCAAATCTGTATAGAAAGTTTTCTGGGTTCTGCTGAATGTTTCCACTTTTGAATGCAGTTGTCCTTCAAAATGTGCATCCTGTCATTCAACATGGACAAATATTTTCCTAAAGTAAACTTCTGAATAGGGAAGTTGATTTTGTGAAACTGATATTCCTTGCATTAGCATGCAGGATACATAACACTGTTTGGTAGCTATGATTGCTCGTTGTCATTTTAGAGAGTCTTGATACATAAGGAGTTTAACTAGATGAAATGTATTCTAGCCTGTTTCTTTAGCATTATCACTGATTTAACATGTCTTCCACAATGCACTTTGGTCAAAATATTCAAATGCTAGTGCTTAGAGGTAGGCATCTATATCTCTTTTTATTCATCTAAAAAAGTGGCTTTCTTCTCAGATGTTCTGAGCATCTTTAGCTCTCACTGTGGTCAATAGATGTGGTTGCTCTGGAAATCGAGCTATTATCTGTGTGCTTAAATATAGATTTAGCAGCCTCACCTTAGGCACTGATATTTAAAAATATTTTACATAAATGACAATATATGTCTGCTTTGTATCTTATGACCATTAGAAACAAATACTTCAACCTGTAGGTTATTGCAGCTTGGTACAGTTTTAAAAACAAAGCCCAAGGGAACATAGGGCTTGCCCGATATGCATGATATTATATAAAATCCTAAAATTATTTTTAAGAGGCGTTTTTCATGATATAACATTCCAGTGGTGGGTTTGGAAGTTTATTTACCAAGGCATTATACACAAGGATGTTAGGTGTATGTACTTGCTGTTAATGATTTTTAAAAAGACACTGAGGCTACCTTCAAGCAAGCAAACCTTTATTCAGCAAACTTTCTAGTAGCTTTCCTATGGAACTTTTGTGGTAATTCTGGAATGCAGGGTCAAACAACAGCCTAGTCATAGAGTATTCCCTGGTGGTTTTGAGGCATTATGGAAGTCTGTGCAGGCTAATCATTTCAAGCGGCCCATGGAAAACCACTTTCTGGTTAAGTCTGCATCATACTGTTCCACCAATGGAAAAAATTGAACATGAGGAGGGTGTGTAGCTTACAGACAAAAATACATCCAGCGTAGCCCAGAATCTGTTTTTAGCTCATAACGGCTGAACTTTTTGAAGTGTTAGACACAATTTCCTGGCTTACTGGGGCAGAAAGAAAGGGAGTGTGTGTGTGTGTGTGTGTGTGCCCGCTGTATAGTTTTGTGAAACATTAGGGAGAAGAGGCTGAAGCAGGAGCTTTGCTGAAGGTAAGGCTGGTGGGCAGTAGAAATTGGGAAGAGGGTGGGAGAGAACTCTCCCTCAGGCACAAGAACAATATTTAAAAGAAAAATAGATAAGAAACCTCTGAACTTTAAGGCATTGGGCAGAATGAACAATTTTTGTGTCTCTACTACTCTGATGTCTTCCAACTATAGTGGTTTCTTTAGCTAACCTCTACACTACATAGTATACGTAAACTGTTTTCCTCCACAGAACTCTTTGTATCTGTGATTAGTCGAACTTAATTGTTGTAATTGGTGAATTAGAGACCACCAAAATCACCTTACAGGTCAGCTCTAATGGTGGTGTTTTGTTTTTGTGGGTTTTTTTGCCCAACGGGTGTGTGTGTGTGTGTGTGCGCGCGCGGGGAAGGGTTAAGGAAAGCTTCATATGTATGCTTTAATAGAGCTTTATATTGTCAGTAATACACTAGAGTGACTGCCCCAATCCGTGATGATTAATGATGTTGGCTAGCTTTCTTTCTTTCTTGGATTCTGCCTAACGTGTCCCATAATTTTAGTAATTTACAATAAATACAAATCATAATGGGCCAAAAGTTTCCTCTCTCAGTGTTAAATACATTTAATATTGGAGGGAAATGTTCCATTCTTTATGCTGATAAAGCAGGGTAAAGTGGCAGGAGTGGCACAAAGATTTGACCTCATTGTCTTTGGGATCTCTCTGCTACGTTCAACTGGAAAGGGGAAAAAATATTTAGACCTGATTGCAAACAGAGCGTTGCTGCTTAAGGATATCTGTTTAAATTATTTCCTTAAGGAAGTATGATATTTCCATCTTAGAGTGGTTAATTTTGAAATTTATACATAACCACTTAAATGTCGTCATTGTTTAAACTACAGACTAGTGCAGCAAGGTCCAATTTTAATTTTGACACGCAGGACATGCATACAAGAAGTTGAAATAAACAAGCTACCCAGAAGTGACCTGAGTTAGCTCAGGTTACTCATGTAACTCTGTATCAGTGGATAACAGGCTTGCTGTTAGGGGAGAAGGGTGTGAGTTTAAGTCAAATAAGGTAGTTACTGTTCCACAGATGAGCTACTCAGTGGCTCATCTCTACTATTTGTACCAGTGGAAGTGGAAGTTTTTTAACAAAATAAGGAAGACCTAGTAAAAGACATTCTCACATTCAAGTTTGCGGGAGAATTATTGCTGAGCAGTGGGGTCTTGCTGTCAACCAAACGTCTTTTTCGGCACCCAAAGTTTCATGTTGGCGCAGTTGAGAGAATTTAGATGAGTGACTAGCTGACTGTGGCTGCATCCAAAGTAGCTAGACACCTTCTTCTGCTTCTTCCATATTTTGTAACTACAGTAGTACCTAGAGGTCCCAACTAAAATTGGGGCCCAACTGTGTTGTGTTTGTGTACATATGAAGAGACCGTCCCTGCCCCAAAACATTTACGATCTCAGTAGACGTGATAGACAAAGGATGAGAGAGAGGAAATATTATTGGGTGGGATTTTAAAAAATGCCTCGGTGACTTAAGAGCACTAGTCCCTATGAAAGTCAGTGGCATTTGTTCTCCGAAGTCACCGAAGCACTTTGGAAAATCCCACCCATTGTTCTTATGTCTGTGAAGGAAGTGAGGCATAGATTGATTAAATGACTTGCCCAATGTCACACAGGAAGTCTGTGTCAGAGCCAGAAACTGAAGTCATCTCCATGAGTCCCAGGCTAGTACCTTAACCACAAAGCCATCCATCTCCCATCTCCCAGATGGATGGCTACATAACATTAGTTTCTGCACATATTGGTGCACACAACTTGTAAGCTGAAAAAAGGGAGGACAGTTTGAGAAATCAGGTTTTAGAAAAGTTTGCTCAATTTGCCTCTAGGTACGGAGTCCCTGCTATCTCGGAATCTAAGTATTTTAGTTTCTTAAGTAGTTTGAAATTCCTTGAAGGCACTATGTTTATCTACATTATATTTTGGTCTATACACTTAAGACATAGTAGCTAGAGATGCAAAAGACCTATCAGATCATTAAGTTTCTCCCCTGCTTGGGCAGGAGGTAGTCCCTCTGAGAGAGGACACATCAGCTTTTTAACTACTACAACTACATTAGCTAATATTTGAACTGCCTCTCTCTCTCTTCTCCCCCTCCCCCCAAGCTTAATGGTTATTACTTAAATGGATGTGCACACTAGCCATTGTGCATCAATTCAATAACATTTACAAATGATGGACTTTGGCTTTCCTGCAGAAGAAAATTGTCTCCAGAGATTTAGATTGTGTCAGGCCTCCTGTAATAGGATAAGGATCTTCAAGCTTGACTCAGTCTTCTAGGCTGCTCTTACTTGAAAACTGTAAAACATAACTTAATTAAATTGCACAGGTCTTGGGCTCAGAAGAATGATTTAAGTAAAAGAAAAAATCATGTCCGGGTTATAGGGTCTGTAATTCTGACATGACATGTGAAGAGTGATGTAGACTTTGACTTTGTATGTAAAACCCAAAAAGAGATTGTTTGTTTTTTATTTTTATATATAAAATTAGAATGTGAATAATGATAAACAGTTTAAAAGTTATCTGGCTGATATTGAATACTAATTACTGTTTTATGAAGAAAACTGTTCTCGTATTTTGTTTTTATTTTCATTTGTGATCTACAGAACAATTTTCTGTTTAACCTAATGAGACTCTGCTCTAAAGAGAGTCAAATGAGTTTGAGTTGGATTCTGGCTTCTGGGATTTTTAAGGCTAAATAATGCTATTTTGTTTTTGCTCCCTTAGTTCATTGCTTGAATACAGTAGTATATAAATGTAAAATATTCTGCCAAGAATACCATGGTACAATTATTGTGGTGTATTTTTGTCAAAGGAATGTGATTGGCGTTGCAGGAATAAAAAATCTGCTTCTCATTTGTGAAAGCATGTGACCAAAATGCAGTTTTCAAAAATGCTGTAAATTGCTGCCAATAAGAAACTCAGTATTTAATTCAGCTACAGTGTAACACTAACACACATCCCTGCTTATTTCATATATAGATCCATGTACAGCCTTGAAAAAAAGGTGAAGAATAGGTTACTTTTTGGCTTTCGGTCACATTAAACTGCAAATCAAAGTAAACAAAATACAATTTATAAACAAGATACTTCTAACCCTGTATTCCTGTGGAACTAACAAAGCAAATACACTAAGGCCCTCTCCCCCCTCCACACAAATCATAAGCCGTGTAGCAGCTAAGAGAAAAATTCAGGGTCAGACTCAATAGGAGGTAAACCATCTAAAGTTAATGTTTTGACCATTATGGAAAGGTGGTTATAAAAGTGATTTAAGCTGAAAAGGAAAAGTATTGGAAATACTGAAAGAAGAAACTTTTTTTCTTAAATTAACTGACTTGAGCTAGAAAAAGAGGAGAGGGAGTTAGTTGGTTCAAGTCGAAGCCATAGCATTCCAGACCACATAAATGCAGCAAAAGAAAATAACAAACTGGCAATTTCATATGGAAGAGGGATTTTTTTTTTAATTACTCTGAAATACTTTTAGATTCTGTATAATCACAGCACCACTAATCGAGATGAGTTTCTTGTGGTGCCCTTATTTGACATGCAGATGGACCAGCCGTGTTTGCAAAGACATTGGAACCACCATGTTTCCCTCCCTCCCCCCGAAGGTGACTATTAGTCACATTCTACAGCTGAAAGTCCTTCTAAGGCTGTATATAACATATGAGCTAGAGGTGTGATTTCTCCTAGCATAGACATCCTTGCGTTAACTCAGTTAGGGTAAGAGTATAAATAGTAGTGTAACTGCGGTAGCATGGGGAGTAGCCCGGCATATTTTTGCCAGATCTGTATGTGTGTGGTTCAAGCAGGTTTGGACTCAGGGAGCTGTGCTGCTACTGCAGCTACATTACTAAATATACTCACGTGTGCTCTCTTTGAGTTTAGGAGTATGTGTATGTGAGCTCAGAGTATCTCCCCTTAGCTCATAGAATAAATACATGCTTCCTAAGACGGAAGGTTGCGTTTAAGTTTTGGGGACTCATTTATTTTATACTCCAATCCTCTCAAAGGATCAGATCATTTTGTATAAAAAATAAACATGTACTTAAACAAACAAAATAAAATTTCCCCAAACAACTGAAAAAACAACAGAGAAAAGATAAATAGCATTTGCCATAGCGTCTCCCACCAGAGGTCGTTGCCAAATACTGCAAGTCCTTCCATAAGAAAGGTCAGAGTGTGTACCCCCTTTACTTCACTTTATATAAAGAAATCCACATTCCTCTTCAGTGTGGGCTCCTTTTGATTAATCTCCTACCTTTTGTATAAATGTAACAACCATGATGGAGCTTGAGGTCAGTATTTGCACTAGTACAACAGTGAGATTATCTAGGCAGTCAGTCTTTCTTCTATATGTCCCCCCCCCCCCATCTTCCTGCTTCTCACTTTCAGCACTGGTACTTTAGATAGGGTTTGTTTTTAAGTGGCCATCATATTCAGAAGAGTGGACTCCTTCCCATCATGTTTCTGTTGTGTCTTCTAGCAGTGGAGGACTGGCATGTAAACTGGTTTGCTGCTAGAGAGAACCCTAGGGTACCAAGGTTTTGCAGCCACTGTTCTAAATGAAAGGCCTCTACAGTGGGTGCCTTGTTGATTCATTAGAACAGTCATCTGATGTCTTCTGTCATCTCAAGTTGAACAGTAAAGAATGGAAAGACAAGGTCTTTTTCTTGTTCTTGTTTCCTAGGTGGCTTTGCTAGCCTTGGTCTGACATTTTCCATCTTCCTTTGGTTTTCTGCCCAATTTTACAATCTGGGGTCCTCTGATGTATCCCAAGTATGAAAATCTGTTCTGCATGGGTTGACTTTTATTTTTTCTAGAATGCTATTACTACCATTCTACCAGCTAACTGCCCAGTTACCTATGGAGTGTATGTGATTATACTGCCTATGTGTGTTTTGTGGAATTTCCCCTCACAGATGATCTATTTACATACATTAGTGTTTTACAGTCGGTCTTAAACAAGGCTCTTGGTCTGCTGAATTCAGACTTGGAACTAATGGGTCATGGGGGAGCATAAAGGTAGGTTAACAACCATTTCTCCCTCAGTGATGTGCTTGCTTTTTCATGGCAGCTGAGCAATGGCAATATAAGATAAGTGTAAGTACTTTTTTGGAGCCTGGATATTTCTTTGAGATGCTTAATCCTTTCAAACTATTGGCAACACTGTTTATGTTGATGTGCCTAGGTTAGAAAAGAAGCTGTATTAGTCTAAAAATCTGTTTCCTGATGGTTTCATCATGATGAAGTTCTCTCTGGACCCAGATCCATCCCTGTAGCCTGTTTCAATATCCTTCAAGTGACATTGTATTCTTTTAGCATGAGATTCACCCATGTCCAAAAGACCAGCACCAGGCCTGTGACGCATGCGCAAGACCTTAAAGAGGGCTTAAGTGGAACTTAAATGGTGCATAGGTCTTATATTGGCCATGTACAGGGGTGAATTTCACAGAATGCCCAACAAAAGGAATGAAGGCCATTTAAAATATTGCATAAAAATAGTTATAGTAGATGGATTCATGTGTGTGTGAAGATGCCTTTTTCACCATTGCTTAAAATGTAGGTTAGTCGATCTCTAACAACTTCATAGTTGAAGAGGTCAACCATTACCAAAGAAATCTGCAAAATTGCCCCGTAAAGATCCTACCATAGTCTCTTGTCCCTTTAGATTTTATCCGTTGATACTGAATAATTCTGCCTTTGGTTGAAGGGTACTCTGTCCTTTTATGTCTTCCTCTGCACTTTCTGTCAATCTGAAGTTCTAGTTCTGCACAATTTAGAATAGAGAAGCATCCTGCATTTTAATTTTAGGGAAGTCTTAACCTAGGCAGCATCATTGTATTGGAAGAAGAGCGATGGCAGTGCCAAAATCAGCAGTATGACTCTTACAATGAGCCCTGGTCTACACTGGGTGGTGGGGGTGGGAATCAACCTAAGATACGCAACTTCAGCTGTGGGAATAGTGTAGCTGAAGTTAACGTATATAGGTCAACTTACCGTGGTGTCTTCACAGCGCTGATTCGTTTGCTGCTGCTCCCCTGTCAATTCTGCCTGTGCGCCTTGCAGTGGTGGAATACTGGAGTCGACAGGAGAGCTCTCGGATCGATTTATCACATCTAGACTAGACACGATAAATTGACCTTGGAAAGATCGATCGCTACCCGCCGATCCAGTGGGTAGTGTAGACCTGCCCTGAGTGAAACCACAACAGGAATCTTTGTGATCCTTGGCTGTAAACTGCTGCCACAGAATAAGCAATTTATTCTGTAGGTCTGAAAACAATTCAAAGGAACAGAAAGTTGTTTCTTATAAGCAAATCTAATGCCAAAACATAATTTATTATTGTTTTTAAAGCAAATATTTGCTTTCACCCAATACATTTTGAAAACACAAAATGTGTCTCTGCTTTTGCATACAGTATAGGATGCTGATGAGTTCATCTAAATACCCCTTTATAAACCTCTGTTCTCAGAGATTAATAATTTGTTGTGGAAAGTTCCTTTAAAGCTGCAATGTTCTCTTATACCGGGGTGGGCAAACTATTTGGCCTGAAGGTCACATTGTGGTTGCGAAACTGCATGGAGGGCCGGGTAGGGAAGACTGTGCCTCCCCGAACAGCCTCGCCCCTGACCCCTATCCGCCCCTCCCACTCCCTGCCCTATAACTGCCCCTCTCAGAATCCCCCACCCATCCAACCCCCACTGCTCCTTGTCCTTGACTGCCCCCTCCCAGGACCCCTATCCCTAACTGCCCCCTGGGACTCCACCCCATATCCAACCTCCCCTGCTCTCTGCCCCCAACCACCCTGTCCCATCCAACCACCCCCTGACTTCCCCTTGAAACTCCCTGCCCCTTATCCAACCCCCTTACCATGCTGCTCAGAAGTGTAGGAGCTCACTGCCGCGCACTGCCTGGCAGGTGTGGTGGACCAGGCCCTGGCAGTGCAGCAAGCTGAGGCTGTGGGGGAAGAGGACAGCAGGGGAGGTGCCAGAGGTAGCCTCCCCAACTGGGAGCTCAAAGGCCGGGCAGGACGGTCCTGCAGACCGGATGTGGCCCGTGGGCCGTAGCTTGCCCACTGCTGTGCTATACCCTTTATTCCCAAGGACATTTTCTATTGTTTGCTAAGGCTGTCTAATCACTATCCTGCCATAATGGCAGTCCGTGAAGGTGCTTATTGTGGAGCCCCATTAGTTTTTAAGAGAACGGGTATAGCTGGCTGGCCATTGTCCAGGAGGGATCCTCAGTTCAGGCTCTCGCTCCCACCCTGGTCTGAAATATACCTAGTTGGTCGATCTTTCAGGGCCTGCTATAATGCATATTTTTGTTCTTGAGCCTAGAGGGACTGTGAGGACTTTATATGGAAGATCATAAACATGTGGAAACGTTTTTAGCTGCTGGATTCTGACTTGTGTTAATTATTGGGTGTAGTGGAGATAGGTGGGGAAGAGGGGGGTTTCCTGGAGTAGTCTATGGGTATACGTGCATTTTAAAAAAAATGTGTGATGGAACACCTAGGTGAAAGCTAAAAGCTCTTTTTCATGGAATGTCTAGTACAACTGAAAGTAAATAAACCCTTTTTTTTTTATCATTCTTGAGTGAGGTGAGCCACTTTATAAATGCACTGATTATAATGACAGAAAATATTTAATAGGAGCTGGTTTTGTTCATCAAAGGTATCCATATAGCCCTCTTTTTAAACTGGTGGGGGAATTCATCTCTTAATCGGGAATACAAAGTTGCTGTGAAATATATATTTGTAAATATTTATTCTTTAGATGTAGCTGAGATCAGTCCTTTATGTTCCAATTTCTATATCTCCCAGAATTAAGGGGATTTAAAATATGTGGCATCTCTGAATCAAAGAAATTGGAACTTGTCCTAGAGCCTTTCCCATGCACCAGTGTCATTTGGGATTTGGTACCAAACTGATTCTCCCAACTCCCCATATTGTAGGTTGTCAAAGGAAAATCTCTATGCAGATGTAAGAAAAGTAGCAATGGCTGCAGCTAATTTTGAGGGTTATGATTGCTCTGTAGTATTGCATGCAGATGTCATGATTTGTTGTTTCACTGGTTTGAATGTTCAGAATGTCTTGGCCTTTTGAAGTCCCATTGCGCTGAGAAAAATCCCGTGTCACTATTTCTGTGTAATTTATTGACAGTTTTGTTGTACTTTTAACTGGTTCCTACACTGACTGAGGCCCTATTTTACAGTCATTGTATCTTAGATAAATGTATTCCTTCACCCATTATATAATATGTACATGGCATCGGACACGCACAATGGAAGTTGTACTAGTGACTTGAGCCTTGAAAAATTGATGTCTATCTTGAGGTTCTTAATAGCAGCTTGCTCACAACCCACTCTGTTAAAAGGATTACCCATCCAGTGCACAATCATTATGGAGACCAGATGGTCGCTTTTCCTGCTTCTTTAGACAAATTGGGTTCAATGTCCCCTTATGAATAGAAATAAGCCCCTCAAAGCTTTTTTGCAAATGTAGTTTGTGCTCTGATATGTAGGTTCTGCATACAAACTCCCTAGTTTGTGATCAGCTCCTATTGGAATGGTGAAAGCAAGTTTGCTGAAGATTTACATTGACTGAGTAAATGGGAACTTGATAGAGTTTATGTATTTTATTTTTAATTTAAATTGGTTTCTTCTTCATTTTGAACATAGAGTTCCCCCCCTTCTGTTGTTAAATCCATTGCTGTGTATTAAAGCTGAAATTATTAAAGCTTTTGATGCTATTCTAGGTATAGACAGTTAGTACCTACAAGTTAGGGGATGCATAAACATCAATTCCTTAATATTAAAAATATCAAATAAAGTAGATTTTTTTTATCATAAGATGTTCAAGTCCCTACATTTTGTGAAAGTGTCTAACAATGGTGAAAGTGCCCATGGCTTTGTGTACAGAGGTGTGTAAACACTGCAGAGCAAGGTCAAAAAAATATAAAATACCTCTAAAACATTTGCTTGCTGACCTTTATCTAGGGCTCTCTGTCAATACTGTTCTTAATGCTAGTTTGTGACTTTTAATTTAGGTAATCTAAAAGTTAGCCAAATACTAAGCTTGATGATGAATTCCTTTAGTCACCCATGTGGCTCTTAATATGTTAGAGACATAAAATCATCCACATTTTTTTTGTGAGACACAAAAATTTTTTTTTGTTAGAGACATAAAATCATCACATTGTTTTTGTGAGATGGGATAACTTTTCCATTGAAAATATAATAGTCCTTTGGATTCTTTATGGATTACTTGTAAACTGTCCACCAAGTTTATTTTTGGGGAAAAAGATGAATTTGGGTTAACAGTATGTATATCCATTAAACTGCTGTTCTAATAATTCCCTCCTCAGAAAACTTTCTCTACAGTGATGCATTTCTTCTACTGAGCATTTTCAGTCGATAACCCGCTGTCGAGTTTTGTGAAATTCAGATCCTGTCCTGTTGTTTTGAATTACAGCCTTTGTGTGCTGTGTGAACAGCTGACATATTCTCAGCCTCTCAATAGCAGCTTTTGTCTCATTACCTTTTGGTGTGTGCAGAGCCTGATGCTTCCTTTTTGCTGTTTTGCTGGCAGATTAACTTAAAATCAGAATAAATGTTAAGAAAAGTTTGCTGGCTGGTTGGCAGGGTGAATTACCCAGTAGCCTTTCACCTCTGGGGTCGTGGCTGGAATTCAGCCATGACAAGAGTAAACAAGCACAAAAAAATTGCTCTGATTAGTTTGGTATAAGTGGTCCAAATTGTAATGGATACTTGCACAGCCTGATGAATTTTAATTGATGTTATTAAAGCAAAATGTAGAGTACTGGAAGTTTGAGCCTGTTGATCACTGAAAGTAGAGTAAGAAAGAATTAGAAAATACTCCAGTATTAGATTCTATTGCAATAATTTCACACCTGTTAACAAACATAGTGTATAGGGATATGTAGCTGAAATATAAAGTCTCTTAACCAGTTCTTTTCTCTCAATTTTGGTGCTCTGTCTTATTTTTATGTTGATTTATCTGATACCAGAGGTAAACTATATGTAAATGTATTTGATGGAGATATTTTTTCCTTGTTTTTATTTTCCAGAAAGTTTTCATGGAGTGCCGTCCTGTTTTTGGAAAGCGTGGTGGCTAGCTATCAAGACAATGCAAAGCATGCTGGTTGCTAATTGCACACACATTTAATGGTGATTCTAGAGGTATTTCTGTTTCTATTTCATACTCAACTGTATACCGGAAGACTTAATGGAAAAATGACTAGGGCGAAGTAGAGAGGATTTTAAAATGTAAAAAAAAAACCAAAAGGATCTGTTTTCACAATGAGTTAATTCTCAAAAGCCTGTAAAGAGGCTGCACAAGTCCAGTCTGAAAGTTAATCTGAAGAGAAGCACCAGTTACCATTTCAACATTGGAAACACAGTTTAGAATGACTTGTTTGATCTTTTCAAAACATTCTGTTATTTATATGTACATTTCAGCCACTGGAGTTTGAAACCCAAGTAAGGGCAAGCTGACTTGGGCATTTTATTTTCAAGTGCTCTTATATGGGACCAGATTGTACAACTTTCTCACACTAGCAACTGAACTTCTCCGGTAAATGCTACTTTATGTGAGCAAGGGTTGCTCAAATGTGTTTTGCTGAGTGAACTTTCAAACTTCTGTGTGCTGAACAAACATGGTGCAGCTTTGTATTGAAATGAGGGATAAAGCTATTCAAAACAACCAATTCACCTTCCCTTCCCCCCCCAGATTGGCTCTTTTAAATCATGAGGTAAGGGGTTGCTGAACAGTTTATTAAAGGAACATTTTATTGAACAGAAGCTAGTCAAGCTGAAACTGCAGTTTGCATGTCTCCTGGCAGAAGGGGTTTTCTGAGAGTACAGTTCATTGTACATCTAAGTGATAATTATCCTGTTGTTTCCCTTTCATTATGCAATTGTTCTTGGGAGTTAACAGGTTTACAAGTAGAAGAAGAAGATATTGCCAGGGGTGTGGGAGGGAGGGAGGTGTTGAAATGATTTCAATGGGGTTAGATGCCAGCATTTGATAGCTTTATAGCAGGGTAAAAAAAACCACACCAAGAATGAGCTTTCCTGGCCTCCTTCCTACCCGATGAAAAAATTAATAATTAAACACTGAAAATGGTTATTGCCTCTGTTTTGAAAAAAGTGGTTTCATACAATAAAAAAAAAGGCCTGTTTCCTATTTAGAGTGTAAAAGTGCTCTTTTCATCTTAGTTGTTCATCTTCTGGGCACTGATACTAATGAAACTTTTTTTCTTAATTTAGTGGAAAATGGGGAATTCAGAAAGCCAGTACAGCCTTCATGGATCAAAAAATCATACTAATGCTTCATCTCGTGCCAAGCAGAAGCCTCGTTCTCTGAAAATTCACAGCATTCATGCTAACGATGAAAAGTCTTGCTCCGTGCGTGGATGGGGACACAGCAGCAGTGGCACCAGCTACAAATCAAGATCACTAGCCAGAAGCTGCCTCTCTCACTTCAAGAGTAACCAGCCTTATTCACCGAGGCTCAGTGACACAGTGGCAAAGGCCTCTAAAAGCAGTATCCATGCCAAACAAAGGACAAATGCCTCAGGGAACTACTGCCAGGGAAGCAATGCAGCATTTTCCCCTGAGAATGGTTTCCACTATATTGGCCTTGGAGCTGCAAGTAATCATGTTGCCTCCAGGGAATGCAGTGGACATATTTTAAATTGCTATGGAAAGAATGAGAGCCTAGCATCAACCCCACCACCAGATGACAGGAGGAGCCCCAAAGTTCTGATTAAAACACTGGGGAAGCTGGATGGCTGCTTAAAGGTTGAGTTTCACAACAGTAGCAACAACAAAGTCTCTACAGAGGAATCCAATGGACCAGTCCAGCTGCTGAGGTACTCACCTACTTTAGAATCCAAACCTAATGACTTGCTAGATGTGAGGAGGAACTCCAGTACAGATGACGCTTCAAGTCATCGTCTATCTCCCACTGACTCAAGACTTCGATCCAGTAAAGGAAGCTCCCTAAGCTCAGAGTCTTCATGGTATGACTCTCCCTGGGGCAATAATGGGGATATCAATGAGCTGGATGGCTCCTACCTGACCAGGAGCACTCCGGATACAAGGATTCATGCCAGTTTTCCAACAAATGACAGCAAAAAGCCCTTCAACCAAAGTTCATCTCTTTCCTCCCTCCGTGACCTATATAAGGATACAAATTTAGAAAGCAGCCCGTCCTCAGCTCTCAGGTTGTCTGATGAATACATTGGCACTCCTGCCAGCTTAAGCAACCGTGTTTCTTTTGCCTCAGACATTGATGTTCCCTCTAGGGTAGAACACAGAGGCCCCGCACAGTACTCTTCTTATACCCTCCCCTGTAGAAAATCCAAACCCCTAAACGACGATGCCTCCAAAAAGGATACATTAAAAAGCAGGATGCGACGCATCAGTGACTGGACAGGAAGCCTCTCTAGGAAGAAAAGAAAACTGCAGGTATGTGGAAAAACTCATCCTAAAATCTAGTACTGAGAGCTATAGACACCTTCCATTAGTGTAATGCCTGCATTTTATTTGTTTTTTTCCATAAGACTACTCAATGATTAATAAAAATTCCAGCTGTCTCTAATTGTCATTTATAGAAGCAAATACATCAGTGAATAGATTTTCAAGTCACTAGATTTTTCATGAGATGGACTGGAGCTTTTAACATAGTTTCAGTGTTAAAGCAAAGAGATATCTAATCCTGTAGATCAGAACATCATTTGTAGCCCAGAAAATGCCCAATAAAAATAACCTGAAAAGTACAGTAAAACAAATCCTTAAACATGGGAATGTGCATGTTGTAAATATCTTCTGTAAATGTTTTTCCTCTCACCACCAGTGTTCGCCGACATCCCTCTCAAGTTAGGAAAGGACGACACCGTTATATCTCCAAATCCAACTCTTTTGGGTTTTGGGTTAAACCTGTAGGTTTATGGAGGTATTCTTTATCTAGCTGCCTTCTTCCTGTGTATGAACCTGGCTGCAAAATTCTCTGGGTATCAAAGCTGAAGTGCCATCTGGTTAGTTAGTGGGAGTCTCTTTAGAACAGTTTAAGGCTAATCCCATCAATAGGAACTAAGGATAGCTGTGATCAAGACTGAAATTCCTGTCTCTTGCTCTAGGTCCTAGAATCTGCTCCCTTAAAGACCAGATTGTGCCTGGCCTTGTAAGGACTCGCAAGTGGGGAGTGCAGAAACTTCCCTCACTCCCATAACGCCTCCCATGAAAGGACTGACCAAAGTTGCGCTCTCTGTACTCTCCCCAGTTTAGGGAATGCTTCCTTCTAAAACTGTGGGGGTGAAAGCCACCACAAAGATGAGCAGAGAGAAGGCAGAGCCATGTACATCTTCATACCATCCAGCAGTACTATCTAAGTGAATAGGCGATCACTCACTGCATCTTCTAAGGGTAGGTCTTCACTACCCGCCAGATCGGCAGGTAGCGATCAATCTTTTGGCGATCAATTTATCGAGTCTCGTTAAGACGCGATAAATCGATCGCCAACGGCGCCCCTGTCGACTCCAGAACTAGCTTGCCAAGAGGCTGTGGGGAGGGGAGAAGGGGAGAGGAACAGCGGGGAAGAGGGAAGGAGCTAGCCTCCCCAGCCAGGAGCTCGGGGGTTGGATAGAATTAGCCCGCAGACTAGATGTGACCCACTGGCCATAGTTTGCCCACCCATGGGCTTGCATAACAGAGAACAACTGTCTTCAAGATGAGGACTCTCACAACAACAGGTTAAAATGTGTAGCATCTTGTCCATAGATGTAGTTCATTTGGGAGGGGGGGCGTGGCTGGGTCCTTTCCATTTTACCAATTTTAAACCAGTTGTAACTGGCTCAGGGGACAGCTATGCTATCAGATGGTTACAGTGGTAGTGTAGATAGATCCCTAGGGAGACAAAAGTTCGGTAAGTAAGATTGGTTTGGGGCGTGAGTCCCTGTATGTACAATTTTAATGGAGTTTGTAACCAATTAGTGGCATGGCTCACATTTTATTTAGTGGGCCCGCAAAGGAGGCCCTATTGGTGATTTGCAAACCTAATAATATATTCAATATATTGATCAGGCATTCAACTTGATTCTAATCTCAAGCTACTTTTATAATGGCATAACTCAGTTGACTTCAGCAGAGTGATTTACCCTTTGGTAAATGCTCCTTCTAGCCCCGGCTGGCTTCTCGCTGCCCCGTACTGAGGAATCTTCCACCCGGATCAACATGTATTGTGTTATTGATCTAGTGTGCTGAGACTAAGCCCTAGTCAGTGGGAAGCTTTGTGGAAAGGATAGAGATCAATGACATGTTAAAATTTATAGGAAAGCTGCACCTATTTTGCTGAGCATAGTGATCCTTCTAACATCTAGATCTTTTAGATCTCTTCCAGGTTCAAAGTTAAATGCATTGTCTTGGAACATAATCTTTAAATTAAATTTGGTGGTTCTGAACCTACTGCTACAGCAGCCTTCTTGATGAAAAGTGACCTTTCTTGTGAAATCTGCAACAGCTTGTGATCTCACTGTTTCTCTTGGCTTTACGCTGGAGGTCATCATCCTATCAAAACATGACACAGCTTCTTCCTGTACATTTTTGATATGCAGCATCTAGGATGTGGGGAAAAAATGCAGTTGCTTTCCAAGCTTCTGGTGTGACTAGTTCACAGGAGACCAGTGTTTGTTTACTTTATCCGTACGTAGAAGTCAGAGTGCAAATAAATATTACTATAGAAGCCGTGTAAACTTGAACAAAAAATAACACTTTCCTGGGTAATAGTTGTGCTTCTGGTTGAGCTATTTACAGCCTCTGGGTATTTTCAAAACTCAGCAAATAATTTCTCTCTCACTTATTCTTTAAGCATAACATACTTTTTAAGAATGTCAGTAAAATATAGTCGGATGGGAGATAAATCCTCCCATGAGACTGATGGAATGGTTCTCCTTGACAGTGGAATTTAGGTTAAAGAGCCCAATCTTGTGAAATACTAAGATACTTGAGTGCCCACTGAAGTCACTGGGCATTGAGGCACTCAGCACCTTGCTGAGTCAGGCCATGGGGCTCAGATCTTCCATGTGGACAGACTAGTCCAGAAATGAGTGAACATTCCACATCACCAATGTGGAATTAAAATCATATGTGGAACAGTCATCTCAGAGCACTTGAAAGGGTTGTAGAAGCAATGAAATTGCATCATACAAGTATGAGTAATACAAATGGATTTCATAACACACTGCTGGATCTGGAAATAGCAATGTCTACAGTCTTTAGAAAATAAACACCACTGCATTTTAAAACCTGGATTCGTACAAAGCATCCAACACGCTTTCTTTTGTTTTAAAAAAAAAGTTGAGCACAATTTATCTTGGCAGATAGTTGGTGAATTCAGTGGGATTAAAAATATTTTAAATTTCAGACTGACATTTTTCAGATCCTCAGGAGGAAAAAATCAGCCAACCTCCATTAAAATCATTAATTTACATCTGCTAATCCAAAGATCCAAAGTTTTTAAATAGTCAGATATTGAAATCTTGTTACCTAGACTGAATTTAATTTCCCCCATTATAAAACCCCTGTAATAAGCAAAACTAGTTTTATTAGTGTTATTGTTATAGTCAGATGGGTCAGGATGTAACAGACAATGTCCCTTATTCACTATGCTCAGGAAAACAGATTAATTCAGTTGTTGGGGATGTATGGTTCTACTTTCAGTGAGTTCTGAGATTAGTTTTTAATATTTTTTTTTTGAGGCGTGTTGAGTCAACAAACTGCTTGTATGGCAATTTGCGTTACTGGGATTCTGTTGAATAAAAATGTTGCAGTAGTACTGACAGTAGCAAAGATTGCTAAGATTAACAGGCACCACCATGGTGAAAGCAGGCACACTTTGATGGAGTTTACAATGAAAAAAGATGCTATAAACGATGTCTCCATCATAGATTACTTGAAATTTGCATTATTTACAGGAGCCAAAATCCAAAGATCTGAGTGAGTACTTTGACATCAGAATTGATAACCTCGCTACGGACACTCTGGCACCTTCACAGCTGTCTGGTTTACTGTGGTCACCTGGCTCTGGCCACATTCTGCCCCAGAGAAGTGAATCCACTAATGCAATCAGCAGTGATGCCCTGAGGCAGAACATTTATGAAAATTTCATGCGGGAGCTGGACATGAGCAGGACTAACATTGAGATTACAGACACGTCAACAGACACAGAGGACTCCAGTAGCGAATCACTCAGTTCCTTAGAACAGCTGGATCTGCTGTATGAGAGAGAACAAGGAGTTGTGCGCAAAGCAGGGTGGCTCTTCTTCAAGCCGTTGGTAACTCTACAGAAGGAGAAAAAACTTGAGCTGGTTGCACGGCGAAAGTGGAAACAGTACTGGATAACACTCAAAGGTAATTCATTTTAAACTTTTCTAACCTGCCCACACAGGTGCTGTCCATTGACTTTTTAAATTAAACCTAGATAACATTTTGAACTGAAACTCGGCCCCTGAAGCCCTTAGGCTTTGTCTACACTAGCACTTTGGTCTGTAAAACTTTTGTCGATCATGGGTGTGAGAAAACACTCCTCCGATTGTCAAAAGTTTCACTGACAAGTGCTGGTGTGGACAGCGCTACATTGGTGGGTGACACTATCCTGTTGACATAGCTACTGCTGCTTGTTAAGGGTGGGGCTGGAGTTTCTCAGATGATCAAGTCCTGCTCCAGCACACTCTAAAATCCCATTCCTCTTAAAAAAACAACAACAAAGAGTTGTCAATATCGGGGATACTGTGTGTCAGTGCCCCATCACAAGGCCAGATTATTAAAAAGTGGAATCCCACTTACAGCCACAATATTGTTCATGTGTGCATCTAAGATTGGGTTTCTTTCTAAAAGATGCTCTGGTTTAACCAGATGTTTTTGCTTAATGAAATTCTATGGTCTGTATTAGACAAGAAGTCAGATCAGGTAATCCAGGTGGTCAAAAATCGGAGAGTCTAGTTGGACATAGAAATGACTTTTTGCTTACAGATGGGTGTTTGTGTTTACAGTTTCCTCCCCTGTGCATTTTGGTGCGGGCAGAAAAGTTTCCAGTTTTGTTTTTAATTTGGCCTTTTTATTTATTAGAACAATACTGACTAATTACCTGTTCCCAAGCAAACATTTCCTCCTCTTTTGGGGGATACTTTTTTGAGTCACTAAATTACTATAAATTCATGTACTAGAACGCCAAAAACACTTTTATTTTTAATGCTTCTACATTCCTCTTTTCACTTATAAATACACTAGAGTGGTGGTTTCCCTCTTGGTACCCTCAACAGTATTTCAGGCGTTTGTGACAGATCCTCCTTCACTAATGATAAGCATTGGTGCTAGTGCCAGTGTATTCTCCTGCCATCTTCCATTCACTTGCACGTGGTCCAGCCCACAGGCTTGTCCAGCCCGCATGCCACATGCGGCCCATGATGGCTATGAATGCGGCCCAACACAAAATCGTAAACTTACAACATTATGAGATTACGTCCACAAATACCGGAGTATTATTCGTAATTCGCATTATAATTGCAAACAGTTCGACCGAAAAACTGATAAAATTGACTAATAAAATAAAGAGCGAGAGGACTCTAATGTCACATAAAATGAATTGTGACCAAGAATTCGTGTGTACTAGGCA
Organism: Sternotherus odoratus; assembly: GCA_032164245.1. Lineage (NCBI taxonomy): Eukaryota > Metazoa > Chordata > Testudines > Kinosternidae > Sternotherus > Sternotherus odoratus. Next base: position 94,630,484 of record JAVMKO010000003.1, read on the forward strand.
TAACGCTGCCACGCGCCGTACGCTCTCGCTATTTGTACGCATGTGTGGCTTAAGTTTTTCGGCGGTGTATGGCTTCCAATGTGCAGTGTGGCCCAAGACAACTCGTCTTCTTCTAGTGTGGCCCAGGAAAGCCAAAAGATTGGACACCCACTTAGCTTATTCCCACCCCTAATTTCAAAAGTTTAGAGCAAGCCAAGAAGCCTTATGGGTTAGAAAAGGCACAGCTGGGGGGGGGGGGGGAGGGCATGGACATTAGCTGAGGTGTTGAATTCAGAGTTTACCCATCTATAAGTGAGTATAAAGTGACTTAACATATGGGTCAAAAGTAGCCCTTGATGCACTGATGCCATGGCACAGACACTCAGTTCCTTCCCCATGGTGCACTGAGATCTCTTGAAGCCTTGATGTGTCAACATAGTCAGTCCCTTCTCCAGCTTCGTGGCCCTGGCTGTCCTGTGCACCTTGTAGGCGTGTCACGGAGAGCCACGTGCCTCTGTGCTGTGGCACTGACATGTAAGGGGCACAGCAGAGTGCTGCTGCCGTCTGTGCTGAGAGGGTTAAGACAGTAGTGGCAGAGGAAGCCTTTCTGGCACCCCAAGTCTCAATAGGGGATCACTGGATTCCCTTTCTCCCTAGAAACCTGGTGCAGCCCTGGTACTCCCGGTCCAGCCATGGTCCCATGTCCCCGGCACAAAACTCTTTTCTTCTGTGGCACCTCACCTCCCACCGATTCCTCCCCATCTGTTGCTGTCCCACTGCACTGCTGCCCTCTACACCAGGGATTCTCAACCTTTTTCTTTCCGAGGCCTCCCCACCATGCTATAAAAACTCGACAGCCCGCCTATGCCTAATAACTGGTTTTCTGCACACAAACGCCATTAGGGGATAGCAAGCAGGGCAATTGCCTGGGCCCCATGCCACAGGGCCACCCTGCCACAAAGTTGCATTGCTCAGGCTTTGGCTTCAGCCCCAGGTGGTGGGGCTCAGGACCCTGGGCATCAGCCCATGTGGTGGAGCTTTGGCTTTCTGCTCTGGACCCCAGTGGGTTTAATGCTGGCTCCATTTGGACTCCCTGAAACCTGCTCGTGGCCTCACAGGAGTCCCTGGATTGCTGGTTGAGAACCACTAGTCTATACGTCTCCCAGCTCTTCTTCCCCTTGCTTCCCTTACCATGAAACAGCACAGTGTGGCGCCAATCTGTTGGGGGTGGGGAGAAGCTGTCTGTGAGTTGGTGAATGACTGTTGGGTTGCAGCTAAAGTTGCACGTTTGCTGAGTGTAATGGAGGAAGTAAGTGTGTTACCAGCACCGGATGGGTGTCAGCAACTGTGTGGAGGACAATCAATGTACCATTTGTTGTGGGGAAGCAGAGGAATTTAACAGGTGGTTTCCTAAATTGTATAGATTACACTGCTGGGAATTGCCTTTTAGTTAATATAATGCTGAGTTAATAAGTAAGGAAATAGTAAAAGTAAATAGTTTCCTAGCATATTTGAGACTGGAGGAGAAAATATAATAACCTTCCCACAGGTTTCACCTTTCAAAACTATTACCTGACTCATGCATCGGTCTAGACCTGAAGAAAAATAAATACTGTGCTGTAAGTATTGGTGATGTTCAACATGTTGCAATATCAACTCCTACAAAATAAACCAGCAGGAAAGAAAAAATACAGTAATTCTTCACCATAATTCTGAGATCTGTTAAGTGATCAAAATGCAGTCACACTGAGGCTAAGTTTACTCTACGCACTTTTTAGCGACACAGCTGTGCTGCTACACCCGTGCCGCTAAAAGGTGTTCAGTGTAGCCGCTCTTTCTTGGCAGGAGAGAGCTCTCCCACCAACCAAAAAAATAATAATTATTACACCCCCAATGAGAGGCGATAGTTTCTCCTGCCGATAAAGTGCTGTTCATACTGGCGCTTTTCGTCAGTAAAACTTTTGTCATTTGGGGTGTATTTTTTTTCACACCCCTGAATGACATTTTTACCGATTAAAGCCCAGTGTAAACAAAGCCTTAATTAGCAGGTTAAATCACCTTTCTTTATCACTAGACTGAGGCAGTAAAATGAATCATGCTTGCAAATAGCATATGTAAAGAGAAAAAACAATATCTGAATACCACCCTTTCCTCACCTTTGTTTAGACACTGAAGTGTAAATATGAGTTTAATCTGTCTTTTTGAAAGATTTCTTGAAGTACCACCAAAACACTGTCTGCTAAGTATGTTACAGTAATAGGACTCTCACAAAACAAGTACATCTTGAATGCTTTTCACATGGGATTAGCGTTATAGTTGCCTTCATGGTGCTAGATCTTCTTTTTTTCTTTGTTAGTTGTTCATAAGGAGACATTTCCTTGATCATACAGACACTGGTCTTGCAAAGATTTTTTGTTGCCAAAATAAATTTGTCTGTGTGGATTTCAAGGCCGCCTCCTTCTAATTTAATTTAATTTAATGTATTTATATAGCATACTATATTAAGGTCAAGAAACTTGCTTAAAAACTCCATGTGTAGATTTTGATCAAATCTTGGTTTAATTTGTTCTGGAAATTTAAATAACCAAGATATTTTAAAATAATACATTTTTAAAAGAGCCATGTATGTGAATGAGAACAGCATGTTTCTCTGCATTCTGTTGATATGTGTTTATTATAAATATGCAAAAGGCTTACAATCTTCTGGTTACCTGCCAAACATGGATTTATCAGTGTCCTGAGGCCTCCACTTTACTTCGTTTGCTGACAAGACCTGAGCTTGAATAGTAAACTTTTAACAAGGGGAACTCTCCTTCCCATCTGCCCCCTCTAATTAATTTATTTTAACAAGGGAGATTGCTTTCCCACCAATTCCTCCTCAGTACAAGCTTTGATTAAAACACACAGACTATAGTCAGTTCCAGTGTGGCATCATGAATAGGGAAAAAGTGTGGACTTTTCTATTTATAAGGATCATAGTTCTGCTGTTACTTGGCTGAACTCTAAAACATGCCCTGCTCTTCTGAAAAACTTAATATTAGTGGGAAACTACCAGGATAAAAATATGTATTAAAATACCCTTCCTTATGTTCTTATAACACCTCAAGGGTATTAGAAATAATTTTAAAATAATGTAATTTACACTTTTTATAAACAAAACAGTAAATCCAGAGAAGTCAAAAATACTTTGCTCTCTAACTGAAGAAAACTGGGAAATATATACAAGAACAAAGCACCAACCCATTAAAATTAGGCTTGAATTCTAAACTTCTAACCCAGTTCTCCCCTTCTTTGCATTTTATGTGGTCATTTATGTCTGTGCAATGTGTGTGTGCATAGTGGCTGTAAAATGCTGCTGCTGATGTATGCAAGTGGAGAGTTTGGATTTGGTACTGCTAGGCCCACTCTGCTGAGCTATAAGTAACTATGCTAGGTGCAGTGTCTCTTATTTCAGAGCAAATCATGCCCCTGTCACTGCATCTGCACTGTGCCCTTAGTGTGGCTCTATTGTATGGGGAAGCAGCGCATAGCAAGCTGGGGACAAAGCTGCAGCTACGCTGGCCAGTTCTGCCAGACACCCTGGGGGTGTGGATGTGTAGCGAAAGGCACATAAATGGCGGTGTAGGCTGCTCTAGCTATTGGACAGGGAATGTCTGCAGTGGGGAATACTAGGGAGAGAATTCTTTCCTCTGAGTATCAGCGCAGCAGTCAGGCCACGTGGGTGTTCATTTCTGAATTTACTGTTTGCATTTAATTCACACTAGAGAATGAAATGAGACTGGTCAGATTCACTTTTGTTTCTCTTAATTCTCTATAGAGATGGGCCACAACTAGAACATTGGCTCCAAACTCTGTAAGTCCTTAACAGCCAGCATGCACTGATCACTATAATGGGTTTTTCTGGAGAGCAGACGCCAAACAACCCTGAATTGTGAGGATGTTTGACGGTGGAGCTGGTTTTATATCTAAACTTGGTGACCTATGTCGCACCTCCAGTTCTCGAACTCAAATGCTGTGATTTTGGATTTCCAAGACTAGTCAGGGGAACATTAAAAATGGGGGAGGAAATCTATTTTCAGTTAATTTTTTTTTAAAAGAATGTGTAAAATCAAAACATTTCTATTTCTATTAGGTTGCATGACATCCGCATCACACCATAATAAGTGCATCTGGCACACACACATAAAGACGCACCACTATTCTCACAATCACCACTTTATAGCAAAACCTAAATTTTGTCCCTAAACTGAATTACAGTTCCTCTTAATTTGAAAAACAGTGGAAAAGGTAGAACGTTAATCCTTGTTTGGCTCGGTTTCAAACCCTTTACTGTATATTTCTATAGTTCAGGACAGATATATATTCATAGATTAAAAAGCCAGAAGGGACAATTGTGATCATCTAGTCTGACCTCCTGTATAACACAGGCCATCGAAATTTCCTGATTAATTCCTGTTTAAATTAGAGCATATCTTTTAAAGTAAACATTCAACTTTGATTTAAAGATTGCCAGTGCTGGATAATCCACCACAATCGTTGGTAAATAGTTCCAATGGTTAATTACCTGTACTGTTAAAATTTTGCACCTTTATTTCTAGTCTAATTAGTGTAGCTTCAACTTCCAGTTATTGGCTCTTGTAATACCCTTTATTGGCTCTTGTTATACCCTTTTTCTGCTAGACTGAAGACCTCTCTCTAATCAAATTTCTCTTCACTATGTAGGTACTTATAGACTGCGATCAGGTTGCCCCTAACAGTCTTTGTTATATGTGATTATCAGGTTAGTTACTGGGTTTTTGTTCCGGGATGCAGATGTGGCAATCTATCTGGCATGTTATTCTATCTGGAAAACAGAATGCAGTCCAAGAAACAGAAATCCTTTAAAACATCCAAGTTATTTGGATAGTGATCAGTGTCTTACTACAGAATTTTTCAGATAGAAACAAGGGAACCAAAGCTAATCTCCAGAGAAGCTTACTCATTTTTGTACAGTATTTGAAGATCAAAAGTACTGAGCATCTGCTAATCCCCTTTAGCAAATATTAAGGTTTCCCAGGTGACTGGGTGAGAGAGAACTGACTCCACAAATTATGAAATAAACACAACAGCTTCTTCAGCTGAGCGGCCTTTCTATGCACAGGGGTTTTCAACCTTTTTCTTTCTGAACCACCCCACCCTCCCCGGCCCCAACATGCAATAAAAACTCCAGGGCCCCACCAGTGCCACAGCAACTGTTTTTCTGCATACAAAAGCCAGGTCGGCATTAGGGTAGTTGCCTGAGGCCCTGTGCCGCAGAGACCCCCACAAAGGTACATTGCTCAGCCTTCAGCTTCAGTCCCAGGTGGTGCTGTTCAGGGTCCCAGGTAGGGTGACCAGACAGCAAATGTGAAAAATTGGGACGAGGGTAGGGGTAATAGGAACCTATATAAGAAAAATACCCCCAAATCAGGACTGTCCCTATAAAATCGGGATATCTGGTCACCCTGGTCCCAGGTTTCAGCCCCGTGTGGTGGAACTTCGGCTTTCTGCCCTGGGCCCCAGCAAGTCTAATTTCAGCCGAAGTCTGTCTCTCTCAGAAAACATATTTTTTTCCTATTTTTTAGTGAACAGTTTCCCCTTCTTATTGGCAAAGCCACCATTAATCTTTGCCTTTCTCTTGGTTTAGTAATACTTCTCCTTCAAACGCCAATGGTGGACAGCATTGTGTCTTGCATCTTAATTCTTTATTCCTACAGCATGAAGTGTAAAGGAACTTTGGAGGCCCACTTTGTTTCTTTCTTTTTTTTTTTTCCCAAAGGTTGTACCCTGCTGTTCTATGAGACTTATGGCAGGAATTCCATGGAACAGAGCAATTCACCAAGATATGCTCTGTTTGCAGAGGACAGCATAGTGCAGTCTGTCCCTGAACATCCCAAGAAGGAAAATGTGTTTTGCCTGAGCAATTCTTTTGGAGATGTTTATCTATTTCAGGTAATGATAATATTTTTTATTTGTCTTGCTAAATCCTATCATTAGTAATGTGCCCTGTGCTGATTGACTGTGTGTTTGCTGCAGTCCTCCCCCTTCTGCTCCTTTACAGTCTCTTCACCTTGGTTTCATTCCACGGCTACCCCTCTTACCCTCTTCTTCACTGCCCTGTCTCCCTCACTCCCTTTCCCTTCCCTTTTCTCTCCATTTATTTGATCCCCTCCTAACTAAACCCTCCTTCCCTCCTCCAGAAATTGTGGAACTAACATGCTGTTTGCTGCAATCACTTTGTTCACACTGATAGTGTGTTCTACTCCTTTACCACCTCATGTCTGTCCCATCTATCTAGATAGTAAGCCCTTCAGGGCAGGGACAGGACAGTCAGCTGCTCTGTGTTTGTATAGTGCCTAGCACAATGGGGCCCCAGTTGGCCCTTGTAATTATTAGTAATAAGCTATATGTCTGTTTTAATGTGTGTGTTCTCTATATCTGTTTCTTTGTTTTAAAGACATGCATGGGGATTTTTGCCAGAGGGAGAGCTGAGTGAAAACCAAGTGCCATGTTCTCCACTCCATTAACACTGTTTTTTGTTGGTTGGGGAAGGGAAAGGCAAGAAGAGGTGAGAACAGGGAGAGTAACCCAGTTGAGTAGTAGGGGAGATGGTCAGAGTCAGTTGAGAGAGAGACAGAAATGAATTAGACAGCCAAATGTAATGTGAGCTTAAGATGAGAAGTGTACTGTGGGAGGTAACAGTAGAGTAGAACAACGATGTTCAGATAAAGGACAAAAGAGATTTGAGAAATGCCTTGTCTTGACAAGGAGGAAGGCTGCAGGCATAAAATTAAAACAATAGTTAGCTGCTTCTGTCATGATTTTAGAGCGCCTCGTCAGGTCTGTGTCTGGTCTATTCAGGTGCATGATACATCAGTGAATTCAGCCAGCCACAGCGACAAAAATAATGGAGGGGCTGGAATGGATGGGGTTAAAATAGGCAGAGCATAACTTGTGCTGTGAGGCATCTATTGTTCACCCATTACAACCCATAGGAAATCAGCAGTATTATCAAAATCCAGATACTTTATTAGTACATGGATGGACCCACCCCGACTCCATTAGCCTCAAAGGCAGTTTTGCTTCAGCTAAATGTTGATGTTTGGAACCCAAAAAAGTAGTTGTTCATCTATGGAAACTAACCACTTGTCTATATTATTGAAGAGGCTCATCATGTCCAGCCATCATCCTAAGGAAAAATACATTGCTGCAAAGCTGTATTTTTTAATTGATGTTTGCAGACACGTTATGAGAATACATCCACCCTTCTCCTTCTGTGCTCTCTCCACTATTTTATACTTGTTTACGTATGCAGACCCCTATCCACACTCAGCCTGAACATCTATACTGAAATTTTACAGTCCCACAGCCCAAGTCAGGTGACCTGGGCCAGCTGCAGCCATGCCTGGGTTTTTCTCATGTCAGGGGATAGACTCATAGACTTGAAGGTCAGAAGGGACCATTATGATCATCTAGTCTGACCTCCTGCAACGTAGGCCACAGAATTTTGCCCACCCATTCCTACAATATACCTCACCTATATCTGAACTATTGAAGTCCGCAAATCTTGGTTTAAGGACTTCAAAGTACAGAGAATCCTCCAGCAAGTGAACCCATGCCCCCTGCTGCAGAGGAAGGCGAAAAACCTCCAGTGCCTCTCCCAATTTGCCCTGGAGGAAAATTCCTTCCCGACCCCAAATATGGCGATCAGCTGAACCCTGAGCATGTGGGCAAGACTCCCCAGCCAGACACCCCGGAAAGAATTCTCTGTAGCATCTTGGATCCCATCCTATGTATATAGACATACTCCATGAGACAGTGGAGAAAAGGCTAGCAGCAACCTACTTAACTTAACCCTACACACATGCATACTTTAAAGCATTAAGCTCTTAGAAATCAGTGCACCTGACAGAAACTTTTTAGTATCATCTAAGCGCCATTTTTCCTCTTTGATTAGAATGTTGCTTTCTTGATCTGTTATGTAGGCAACAAGCCAGACGGACCTGGAAAACTGGATTACAGCAATACACTCGGCGTGTGCTTCCCTCTTTGCAAAGAAACTTGGGAAAGAGGACACTGTCAGGCTTTTGAAAAACCAGACCAAGAGCCTTATCCAGAAGATTGACATGGATAGCAAGATGAAAAAGATGGCAGAATTACAGCTCTCAATTGTCAGTGATCCAAAAAACAGGAAGGCCATAGAGAATCAGGTACTACAAATCATGTATTAATTTCTGCTGCTGAGTTTTGTTACACAGGTTTGACTATAAAGGCTCACCTGCTCTGGGCTCAGATTTTGTTAGTGTTTCCTAGGCTTGGAGAACAAGTGTCCCTATGGATTCACATTGCAAAACAGGGAGATCACTGGCAGCTGTACAATGCCATTCAAAAGACCTAGCCCATGGTTATAGAAGATAACAACTATAACTTTGCCTGTAAGGACTACTCATCAAGTTTTCACATATGGAAATAGATATTTCTGTAGCATGCTGCAAAAGTCAGACAAGGTCTATGTTATACTTGTGTTGGGTGAATTATCAGCCAGACATTCCCGTCTTCTGCTCTTGTTGCTTATTGTTTTATTAGCTGCTCATATAAGAATTGAGAATGAATCATTATTTACATATGGAACAAAACCAGGAGACAGTTGTGGAATCTGAATTCATGATGTTTAGGGCAAAATCCTCCAGTCTCTTTACAGAAGACTTCCAAGGCTAGCTGCACAAAAGGACTTAAGCACCTGTCACATTAGGAACCTCAGTCTCATAATCAGGTCCCACTGGGATTCACAAAGCTGCCTCGAACTCTGTAGGCACCTAAACGTGCTTTGTGCCCAATACTAAGTTCTGCTCTTCCATAGAACTTCATGTGTGAAATCTTGACCCCAGTGATGTCCATGAGAATTTTGTTATCCACTTCATTGGGCTACGATTTCACACTATGTGATTAAATGTAGGGCCCAGTCCTGCACTTTATAAAATCTCTGGAATTAGTATGGTCCAAGGGAAAAATTCTACATACTATAGGAACCTATAGCTCCCTAAGACTTACAGCTTCTATCTTCCTCAACATCTTTGCTGTTAAAAAGCAAGATACTGAATGCCTCTGCTTTGGAGGGAGGGGACTTTAGGGAGTGAGAGAGATCTACATCCCTACACCATGTGGTTTTTCTCACACCATTCACCAGCCTCTGAAAAGGCGTTACAGTATGGGAATCTGTACATGTTCATTTTAAAGTACGTGTACATATTTAAATGTGTGTGTGTGTGTGTAGGTATGTTTTTAAATTTTCAGGTATTTAGGAGTTTGGTGAGTTTAATAGTATTAGGTTTGAAATTTGGTGGGTTTGATTGATAGCATTTGATAAAGAATTATTGCATTTCTAACATTTGGGAATCCAAAGATTTTTAGCATTCAAAATAATAGTTTCCCCCTCCACCATCATCACCACCAAGAAGGTGTTGTTTTTATAACTCTGTGCCTTGGGACTTGTTGCTGCTGGACAAGTAGCCGAAGTATCTCCTAGATCAGGGACTGCCTCCATCAGCAGATGTAATGTTTTTAGAGCCATATGGGCCCACATTCCAGCAATAGCAGACTTAGAGCCCTCTTACAAAGAATGGTGACCCACTGCGTAGTCTTTAAAAGAATTTGATCCACTGTCTAGTGGAAACACACAAAGGGTCTGCTGTAACTACAAATACAAAGGTCTTGGGGGTGGGGGGAGACACATATAATGGATTAGCAGTGAGTCTGAAATCTGGTTATGCCAGCTCACTGATCTGGGAGCTGTGATGTATTTGTCTTTTTGTCTACGTAGATCATAAATATGTTATGGGTGGGATTTTCAAAAGCACTTCACTTTGGCCTAACTCTTCTCCCATTGGAGTCCATAGTAAAACTCTCATTGAGTTAAATGGAAAGGGAGATAGGACAAAGTAGAGTGCTTCTGAAAATCCCATACTACGCATCTCAGTTCATACCCCTCTCAGACCTAACAGCACTAATACAGTTACTTCTGTTCTGGAGCTACAGTAGCATTTTGCCACCAAACATTGTGAGTGCAATTTTTGTGTGTGTGAGGGTCTGTACATGATGTGGATGCATATACACTTATCTTCAGACACAGCTTAGACAACCACATTTAACCATTTTGGCTCACTTAATTATTAAACGTGTACAGTTGTGCGGTGGGCAAATAATTCATAATATATGCTATAATCACGGGGCCCAGTTTAACTGCCGTTAAAGGCAATGAAAACTCCCTTTGACTTTAGTGGGAGTGGGGTCAGGTGCCTATCCAGGAGATCTTCAAATAGAATTATTTTTAAAAGAATGTTGCAAAATAAATCAAAAGTAGGGTCATGCATTTGTGCACATGGGGAACTTCTATCAGCATGAATGGAAAGTCCGCTGGGGATAGAAGGCAATATATATCTATTAATGGTTTTTATTAATGTATTTGCTGCTTTTCAATCACATGGCTTCTTCCCTCCCTGTTCCTCTTGTTTTGTTACGAATTTCTTTTAAAGAAAGGATTGTATGGAATAACTTTGAGTAATATTGGCTTAAATTCATTCTGGGCTTCTTTCTGCAGAGTCTAAAATGACATCATAATCATGTTTTTTGAATAATTTTGACATAACTAACATGATTCTCATTTGCTGTGGACATTATACTTAACTCACGTATCAGATGGTTGTGAGGAGAGGTATTTTCTTTTTATTAGCAGGAATTAAAACAATGAAATGTTAATGGGAAAAGCAGACGTGCTTGGAATTACTTTTATGAGAGTTTTCCTAGGTTTCCTTTAGCTAAGTGTATTCTGTCTGTCACCATAAAAGCCAACATAGCAAGATCAATAGGACTGCATTCTGTTTGCCCAAAGTAATCTTGAAATATACTGTACTAGTTCCCCTTTGCCTACCTCTACTGTTCTCTCTCTCATAATCTATATATATAAAAGTCAAATGGTGTATGCGTGTATGTATGTGTGCGTGTATGTACGTGCACTTACTCCTTCCACACCGTTTGAGCTAGAGACTTGAAATTTGTTACAGTTATAGGTCTTAGGGTCCTAATCAGGGTAAGAGTCGAAAATTTTTCAAATCTCACCTCTGACGCCCCCCAGGGGTGAAATTATTTAAAGGCCAATCACATCAGCTGGGCAGCTACTGTTCTCTGTGACATAGTTATGATGTCATAATACCCCCTCCAACGGACCCCGCACTCGCTCAGCTCTCTGCCCCCTCCCCACTTCCGACGGACCCGAGTTAAGTGAGGTAGGGTAAGTTAAATGAGGTAGGGTAAGTGAGGTAGGGGTGTCGGGTTTGGTCGGGGGGTGAGGTGGGGGTGTTGGGTTTGGTCGGGGGGTAAGTGAGCCGGGGGAGTTGGGTTTGGTCTGGGGGGGTGGGAAGGTGTCGGGGTGGGTGAGGGGTGAGGTGCAGATGTTGGGGTGGGGGTGTTGGGTCTGGTGGGGGAGTAAGGTGGGGGTGTTGGGTTTGGTTGGGGGGAGAAGAGGGGGGTCGGGGTTGGTCGAGGGGTAAGTGAGGTGTGGGTGTCGGGTTTGTTTGTGGTGGTAGGTAGGGGTGTCGGGTTTGGTTGGGGGGGAAGTGAGGTGGGTGTGTCGGGTTTGGTCTACGGGGGGTGAGGTGTGGGTGTTGGTCAGGGGGTGTTGGGGTTGGTAGGGGGTGACATGGGGGTGTTGGGTTTGGGTGGGGAGGTGAAAATGTGAGTCGGGGTTGGTCGAGGGATAAGTGAGGTGGGGGTGTCGGGTTTGGTTTGTCAGGTTTGCTCTCTGCCCCCTCCCCCCTCCAACGGACCCTGCACTCGCTCAGCTCTCTGCCCCCTCCCCACCTCTGACGGACCCAAGCAACGCAGGGTATTTTTGCTAGTAATAAATAAAGCGGAGAATTGTATTGTCCTTATATAAATCCATGGTGCGCTCACATTATAAATACTGTGTACAGATGTATTCTCCTCATCTCAAAAAAGATATACTGGCATTAGAAAAGGTTCTGAGAAGGGCAACCAAAATGATTAGGGGTTTGGAACGGGTCCCATGTGAGGAGAGATAAAGAGGCTAGGACTTTTCAGCTTGGAAAAGAGGAGACTAAAGGGGGATATGATAGAAGTATATAAAATCATGAGTGGTGTGGAGAAAGTGAATAAGGAAAAGTTATTTACTTGTTCCGATAATATAAGAACTAGAGGCCACCAAATGAAATTAATGGGAAATTAAAACAAATAAAAAGAAGTTCTTTTTCACACACAGCACTCAGTCAACCTGTGGAACTCCTTGCCTGAGGTGGTTGTGAAGGCTAAGACTGCAACAGGGTTTAAAGGAGAACTAGATAAATTCATGGAAGTTAAGTCCTTTAGTAGCTATTAGTCAAGATCTGTAAGGAAGGGTCTCCCTAGCCTCTGTTTGTGAGAGACGGTGGTGATGGATGGCGGGAGAGAGATCACTTGATCATTACCTGTTAGGTTCACTCACTCCAGGGCACCTGGCATTGACCACCATAAGTAGACAGGTTACTGGGCTGGATGGACCTTTGGTCTAATCCAGTATGGCCATTATTATGTTATGTTATGTACTTCCAGTAATAAGAAAGTGATATTGGTTGGGTAAAGCTAGCTGTCTGTAGTTTTTTATCTGTGTGCATTCTTCTTGTTATTTCAGGTTATTTTCTTTAATGTTTCTTAACTTAGTAGACAGAATGGTAAATAAAGGGTACTATTGATTTTACGCTAATGTTGTTTTACTGTGTTCTCTTCCATTTTTCATCTCTTTGATTTCAAAGATCTAGTGATAGCTGAAGTAACCTTTAGGTTATACAAATTCCTGGAAGGGTGCCATAGTTGCTGCTTCAAGTTCTCTATAGAAGCACATGACAAAATAAAAAGATCTTTTCACAGTCCCCTGATACTGAATGACTCATTCATCCAGATGGGTGCAATATGGATTGTGTCTGTGAACTGAAGAATGGAATGCAAAGAGTTTTGTGTTGTTTGTAATGTGGTCGAAAAGCTGTTCCTATAAAACAGCAGGCATTTTTCTTTTAAATCCATGGGGCCACAATAGGTTCCCCACATCAGCTTCTAAGGCTACATTATGTCTGGAAAAAAGTCTCTGGGCAAAATCCTGCACTTCTTACTCATGCAAGTAGTCCTGTTGCAGTCATTTCTATTCTATAAAACACTGTGTGCTCCTTGCTATGGGGAAAAATCACATCAGTTTAAAGTGTTGGGCATATCTTTTCTTTCTCCTCACCTTTGCCTGGTCTCCTTTTGCTTTGTTTGGTGCAATGGGAAGAATTTGTTTTAAAATCATAGCACGGGTCAAGGATTTTTATTCTTTTTGTAACTCTGACTCAATCTCAGTGAGTACCTAGCTTTTTCATGTGAGAGTATTTAGAGCAATCTTTAAGTGTGTTTGGTCTATATTTGCCCCCTTTTCATGAGAGTCAGCTCTTACTTCTGAAACCCCATTTCAACCATTTGTGTGGAGATGGTTGTTGTTACACTGGGGTTTCCCTACCTAAAATGATCCTTCTCAGAGCAACATGTAAAGAACTACATTCAGTAAGCCAGGAATAATGCAATATATTCTTGACCAGCATCAACTGCCACTTTGGTCCAGAACCTCAAAGGTATTTAGGCCCCTAACTCCCTAAGAAATCAGTGGGAGTTGGCATCTAAATACCTTTCAATGTCACTTTAGGCCCTTATCTGTTAACTATTTACATTTATTTCAGTTCTGTAGCAAATCCTATAGGTTGATAAATAGCACAGATATGAACAGTTCAAGCATCTTAGCTCATCTCATGCTTTACGGGTGTCATGTGTTTTACCCTTTAGTTGTTTTCCAATATCTAAATACATTTTTCTCTGACCTAGGAGCCATTTCTCCTAGTGATCTAAGAGCAATCCTTGCTTCCCGAATCCTTTCCAAGCCTCCTTCCTCTTGCACCTCAACTATTGAAGCTTCTTCCTCCCCAGTCCAGGTATCTGCTGCAAAAATAATTCATCTTGCCTAACACTCTAATCATGTTCAACCACCCTACAATTCCTCTAGTGACACTCAGCTTAAATCATTGAAGTACTTCATCCATGTCTTCAAGATCTGCCACCAAGATCTGCCATAATTTATCTCATTTCTATCTTTCTGTCTTTGTCTCATTTTTTTTTCTTTCAAGCACTTACGTGGATGCTCCCTTTGTTTTTCTCCCATGCCCACCTCTCTAAAATGGACCTCTGTTTTTGACCATAATGTATACAATGCCAATCCCTGTCCTCTTTTAACTCCCTTTCCAAAACTCACTTCTGCAAGGAGGCTTATAACCTCTGGCTGAGATTTTAAAACCAATGGGACTGGGATGCCATTGATGAGAATTGGGCATCCAACCCTCCCTCCTTCTCCCCTCCCCCCCACTGGATTTGCAGATCTCCGTCTCTCAATCAAACATTTACTATTATCAACAAAATACTTGCAATTACCTGGAAGAATGCTAGCTTGCCATGTGGCCAGGCAATACGACTGTCCTCTCCTTTGTCCTATCTACAGTTGATAATGTTTTCTGTTTTGTTGTGTGTTTTTTTTCCCAATAACTTAAAACCATCAAGTATGTTTAGCTAGTCTACCATATATGTAACCACCTACCGTACCCATTATCATTCTCCTTCTCCTTCCATTCCCTGCTATTGCTATTGTTTGTTGCACTGACTTTTTTTAACCTCTTCTCTTAAATTGGAAGTAGGGACTATCGTGTTGTGCATGATGGGGTTAAATCCTCTAGTCTTAATTTAGGCTGAAATCAATAGGATATTTACCTCATTCAAGTTAAAGGCAGAGTAAGGATTGTAGCTGCTAGCCCGTGGATTGTAATTAACATGTTGGCCCAGGATGTGTTTTACTTTGAAGTTGTTGCTTTTTAGATTGTAAGTTTTCCCCTTTAATCTTCAAGTATATAAATCATGGGAAGGGAGAATTATCGTAGTTTAAAAGGTTTAGACAAATAGCAGCTGGTATTGGTTCATGGTCTCCAATTGGTTCCAGACATCCCTGGTTTTGATAAGACTACAAGACAATCCCTGAAATTCCCTGCCCACAGCTTTTGCTAATGCCATTAAACGTAACATCATGATTACTAGTGCTTTTGGAGTTGATTAGCTAGCATCCTGCCTGGCTGATAAACACAGTCATGTAATCCTTTCTCCAGAAGATCCCTGCATCATCTCTTCCTGTCCCTCCCACATTTTAGCTTATATTTATTTAAAATACATTTCTGTAGAAAAGCTGGCATGGGATTTTCAAAGGAGCTTGAGAATCTTTGGTGCCTAACCTCCAGGATTTTCTGAGAGTTGGTGGGCCTAACTCCCCGAGTGTCCAGGCAAATCCCAATTCTGTTTGTTAAATGTGGGATTTTCAAAGATATTTGGACTCAGCCTAACTTTGCCTCCTTTGAAAGCTCCCATGACTACCATGGACACTGACTTAGGCCACAGCTGAATGTTTTTGAAAAATCCATGTTAAGGCTGTGTCTGAACTGCAGCTGGGAAGTACAATTCCCAGCGGGTGTAGACTTACCCAGGCTGACTCTGCTCCAGGTAGCATGCTAAAAATAGCATTGTGGTTGCGGCATCTTGTGCTGCAGCTTGGACTAATTGCTCATGTACAACCCTGTCCAGGACCTTAAGTATGTGCTTGGGAGGCTAGCCCAAGCTGCTGTCTGTGCCAGTGCTATTTTGAGCAAAGTTTATGCATGTACTTCTACCCAAGCTGGGAATTGCACCTTTCAGCTGCAGCATAGACATACTGTACAAGTACATCTTCACTACCCGCTGGATTGGCAGGCAGTGATCGATCTATCGGGGGTCGATTTATCGCATCTCCTTTAGACGCGATAAATTGATCCCTGAGTGCGCTTCCTCTCGACTCCGGAACTCCAACTCCGCAAGAGGCGGAAGCGGACTCGACGGGGGAGGGGCAGTGGTTGACTCGCCACTGTGTGGATGGCCAGGTAAGTCACTCTAAGATGCGCCCACTTCAGCTACACTGAAGTTACACATCTTGGGTCGACCGCTACCCCTTCCCCAGTGTAGCTCAGATCTACGTGAAAAGACAGACTGAGCTTTTTATTGTTGTGGAAAGCTTGCACACAGTTTCATTCTGTGGACATCAGTGTATGGAGAGAGAAGACTGTTGTAGAACCACAAACTATATTACCCCATCCATGAAGTAGAGGTAGATGGAAAAGTGTCACGTTAAGGGTTTCTGGTGAAAGGAGTTGAAGTAAAGGGAAGCTTAAATAAAGAACAATCATAAAATAAAACCAGGGTGAGTGGTGAGGGGAAGAGTTCTTTGTAAGGATTTATGCACAGGCATCCATCCATACATGTGTTAAAAGTTGCTGCTGGTGAGACTTCACTAGGTATTTTCCTTATGTGAGGGTATCACTCGTATCTTTTTTCGGTGTGCACATTTGTGTATCTTTTCTTTATGACCTAAAACCACAATTTTAAGAGAATAACACTCCATTTTTTTCTTTCTGGATTTACATAACAATTTTTTTCTGAGATGGTATGTCACAGAAAAATTGGAGGCTCTCTTTTTGGCTTTTTCTACAGAGCCCCAAAAGCAGATAACTGACCCGTGTAATAATGGTGCCAAGTTTGTTTGTGAACATGTGTGTGAGGGGAGGAGTGGAGGAACAATAAATGAGGAACTCAAAGTGAATCCAGAACTTTAGTGGCTCCTCATTCAGTTGCTGTACAGCTCCTACCACCACCATCACTCATCTTTCTTTATGATAAGAAGCCTGATTTACTCCTCCATCACTCTATTTTTCACCCATGAAATTAACAGAGTTGCACCAGCATAAATCTAAATCAATGTAGTGGTGAATTGAGCCCTTTCTGTTGTCTGCAGGAGATGAAAAAAAGGCACCACTCCCAAATACTGTTACAGGAGACTTTTTATGGTACCTCTATTTATGGAATAATTGCAATAGCAAGAAAGAGAATTTTTTAAAAATCCATTACCGTGGGAAATGGTCATTTTCCTGTTCAATGGAGCACAGACATTAAAACAAACATTTGATAAAAACAAAAAGGGGTGTGCGTCAAACATGCTGCAACATATCCCACTCCTTCAGAATGAATAATGTGTTTGGAACCTCTGGTTTCTCACGCCAGCATATAGCTGGCAACTCAAGGCTTGTCTACCTGAAGTATTTTTGCACTGGCAAAGCTACACTCCCCCATGCAGGTGTGCTACCCCATTGTAAAGCAGGGTTTATACCATCAGGGCTTATCTTGCTTTCAAAAACCATTGCAAAAATTAGTAATGTAGATGAGCCCTGAGAAATGTATAAGAAATAAGGCAGCAGGTCAGGAGAAAAGCAGACACACAACTCAGAGAGCTATTAGCAAGAAATAAAAAACGGATTGAAAAAATTAGGATATTGTGTAGCTTATCCAGAAATATCTGTTTTATTTTTTACTAGTGAATCATTTCCTTGGTTACATGACTTGTGGTTGTGTCACTCATAAAGCATTAAGGACTAGGAAAGGGTGATGTGTCTGTAGATGAGCTTCAAATTAAATTAAGTATGGCTTCAGGAAGATACGGGCACAGCCATATTTTCTTGTTAGACAACTCAACTATCTATGTGCACTTTTCCTGAAGTTCATTAAGGAGCGCAGCATTCAGAAGGAGCTAGCAGAATTTAACAGTACAACAGACTAGGCAAGGAAGTCATTTCTTTCTTTCTGATATTTGGTGACATGACAAGGAAACTGATCTGATTTCGCTTTAAGCTTCAAGCCAAATGTGTTAGTCAATCAGTGCACCTAGAATTTTTTATACCCATGTTATTAGCTTGTCATGTGGGCAATAAATGATTGAAAGGTACGTGTCCAGACTGAGTTTTTAATGGTTCTAGATTTCAGATGATGGAATTTATCTGAGGGTTTGTCTACACGTAAAATGCTATGGCAGCACAGCTATGCCTCTGTAATGCTTCAGTGTAAACACTGCCTACACCAACAAGAGGGATTCTCCCATCAGTGTAGGTAATCTACCTCCCAAGGAGGAAGTCACTAGGTCAGTGAAAGAATTCTTCTGGTGACCTAGTGCTATCAGCATGGGGACTTAGGTCAACATAACTATGCTGCTCGAGGAGTGGATTTTTCACGTTCCTGATCAATTTTCTAGTATAGACTAGGCCTAACTGGTTAACTTTGGCCCTGGTTAACTTTCAAAATTCAGCTGCTCTTTTCTGTTGTCATGTCAACTATATTATATACACACACTGTCAGCCTGATTCTACCTGCACTTACACCTCTCTAAATCAAGGAATTTACACCAGTGTGACTGAGAGCAAAATCTGGCCCACATACATTATGTAAAGTCTGTGCTTGTGGATGTATACACACACAGAAAAGCCCAAGCTTCAAGTTTGGGTACTTATGTTCTTCATTTGGATCTTCAGTATTTGGATCTTCAGTTTGAAATGTAGTCACATAAGTGCACAGCTTAAATGAACGTTAATTCACCTTTGAACTCCCGAGGTTAAGATTTGGGTGCCTAATGTAGTTTAAAAATTGGACTCTCAGCAAATGTGTGTGTATTTAAATATTTTGTATTAAGCAAACACACTCTTCATTGCAGCATGCTCTATATTATATATAAGGCTTATAATGTATTTAAATCACATTTACAGTATGATTAGGTATGGGGAATGGTTTACCTGTTAATAGGAGTAAAACACAGACATGCTGGTGTTGCCAGTTGCTACCTCTTCTTTAGGAATGGGGGATTCAAAAGGAAGAGCACTAAAAGACCAGCAAAACCCATCAACATTGCTACTTGGATGATTGATTTAGCTGAGTCATGCAGTTTTGCTTTTAGGCAACCAAGCCTATAATCTAAACTCATAAAAATGTAGGAAACAAACTTAATCAATTTCCTTGAAACTTCATGAACCACAAGGATTTGTTTTTATGTAATTGCTTCTGTGGGAATCAGGCTACCCATGATACATTCATCTTGTCAGTATATATTTAGGACCACCAGCTTGGTTTTATTTCAAGCCATTTTTTGAGTTGTTGTAACACAATATGACTGAATGTGTTTTGGCAGGGGGAAAACTAATCCAATCCATATACCTCCAGATGAAAGTAATTTACTAGAAGTTTGTGGAAGAGCTCACATTTTCAATGAGACCCACAAAAACATTTTTTCTCTAATTGTCCCTCTTCATATCTAAATAGATCCAGCAATGGGAGCAGAATCTAGAGAAATTTAACATGGACCTCTTCAGGATGCGCTGCTACCTGGCGAGTCTACAAGGTGGGGAGTTACCAAACCCTAAGAGCCTTCTGGCTGCCACCAGTCGACCTTCAAAACTGGCACTGGGGAGACTGGGCATCTTCTCGGTCTCCTCCTTCCATGCACTGGTGAGTGTGACTTCACTTTATGTGACTGTTATAGATGGGTCTAGTTACCTTATCACAGTGATTTATTTGTAGGAAGAGTAAAGCCAGGGAAACTCACACAGACACCCTCACGTACCGTGCCAAACCTGCCAGCTGCCAAAGAAACCCCATTAGTTCAAGGACTCTAATGATTAGGAATTATCTTGCCCAGAGACAGACTTTGGGACCTGAAAGCATTGGGCCATGCTTTCTTTCATCCCAAATGTGGGGACTCAGAAATGTTGAGGCGTATCTCAGCTTTCATTTAAAACAAAAAGACCACCATGTAAGTTACTAACCCTCTTCTTTGCAAAGATGGGCTTGAATATGTAAACTTATCATTTGTGGAAGGTTTGCCACAGTGATTTTTTTTCTCCCTTAAATTCACAGGTCAACTTTTAAATTGGGCTGAGGGCTGGAGTCAATATTTTTGAAAGTGACTAGTGATTTTGGGGCCATCAGTGTTGAGCTGCTCATCTTAAAATAGCTTAAAAGAGACTGATTTTCAGAATGTGTCGAGCACCCTCCATTTGAAAATCAGGCCTCTTTAAAGTGTCTCAAGTTTTGCCCCCAAAAGTGTGTGGCGGGGTGGGTGGAGGTAATCTAAAATCATTAAACACTTTGGAAAATCTTGTCAGTCTGCAAAGAATAATAGAGCAGATCCTTAGCTGTTCTGCACTGCCAGACCTTTCAGCAGACCTACCATAGTTTGTACCAGCTCAGAATCTTCCCCCATGTCTCTAACCTGTGCCAAAAATCCTAAGGCAGGTCACAGTGAGCAGGACTGGATCACATTTGGTGTGTAGAGAATGAAGGTGAAAAAGAGTTTTGAAGGTCCACCTAGAAAATATTAAGGCAGGCTGTGTCACAGAGAGACACTATATTTCTCTCTCTGCTGTTTTCTTGAATGCTTGAGACTTCTGTGTGCCTGCCTTCCTTGAGGAATTTAACATCTAAATCATAGCTTATTATTCTTCCTCAGGATCTTTGCAATTACTACTTCCGTTGCACAGTTTATGGCCTTGTACTAGTACTAGCTTGTTGTGGGGCAGAGCAATATTTTCTCTTGATGTTTTTACATCGTATTTCTTCAATTGTCACTTCGTATTAATAAAAAAAGGAGCAGCAATGCAGAAGGTTTGACCCATTGGTCTGGGACCATGCAGAGACAAACTGAAATAACCCTCATTTGATGCCTCATTCTATTTACTTTGGATTTATTTTGCTGTTATGTAATCGAGATATGAAGGCTTGTATGCATGTTTAATAGATCTGCTCCAGGGATGAGGCTGCTCTCAGGAAACGAACCCTGTCTTTGTCACAGAGGGCACGAAGTAAGAAGGGCTTATTTTCCTCACTCAAAGGGCTAGACACTTTGGCAAGAAAAGGGAAAGAAAAACGACCTTCAGTAACTCAGGTAAATGCTAGTTTAAAATCATTAAAAGTTTTGTGTTTAGCTTGTAAATGACAGTACTGTAAAATTAAGTTCCTACTGCTGTGTGTACATTGCTGAATAAGAGAGATTCTAACCCACAGGATTAAAAAATGGCTCTAGACCGTGTGTGTTGTGAGGGCAGGGGAGGTGGAGACTCCTGCAGCAACATTTTGACCTCATGTGGTGGGCATGCAAAGCATGCAAAGCAGCCCTGGAGGGTCTTGACGAGAGCTTAGACTCCAGTGCTCCTTCAGCCAGAGAGGGAAGGATGTGATGATCCAGGCGGGCTAGATTTTCAGTTGGCATAAATCTGCACAGCTCTACTGACTTTAATGGAGTTACTTCAGTTTGCACCCGACGAGGATCTGGCAGGGTTCTTCTGAATTGAAGAGGCAGTAAAAGAAAGGAGAGAGGAAGTCGGGGTGTCCCCAAAAACCCAGACAAACTTTTGGTTAACTGTCATAAGGAAGGAAGGCTCATGCACACCCTCAGAACGTTACTGTTTCAGTAGCTTTCTGCGTGCCTACCGCGTAGGACACATTGTGTAAAATCAGCTATGCAGGTCGTTCATTAGTTCATCTTATTCTTCTATTATTCCCCCCGTCTTGTATTTTACTTTTATTAAACACAAATTCCTGATCATGTAGCATTTGAAAAGTTGGCTGCTGCAAATACACCAGAAATTTGCTGTCCGACTTTTTAAACATGCCCATCTGTATTCATATCACAATAGCCCGAGAGCTGATGTAATAGATTTAATATTGCACATGAATGTGTCTGGGTTTTATGGTCTGTCTACCAGATCATATTCTGAATGGGTAAATATTTATCTACCTGATAGACTAAGGGTGTAATCTATTGGGTAGTGACATATTTGAGCATATCAGAGAGATGTGCTCTCATGATGAATGTAGGTAACAAATGACTGCGAGACCCAAGCTTGACTGAGCCCCTGGCTAATATCTATAGGGCTGGGAAGAGAGACAGTGCATCCCCTGCCCTGGCCACTATCCCTCCCTATCCTGACTCCATAGGACTCCCCTTCATGCCCCAGACCCTTTGGAAAGGCCTCCACAGAGTTCAGAGTGGGGATTGTGTCACCAAGGCAGCTGTATCCTTCCTTTTTTGAGTGGAAGGGGGGAAATCTGAACATGGAAAGGACATTTGCAGGCAACAATCTGGGCAAAATGCTCCTTTCATCACCGTCACTGCAGGGAATTAGCGCCAAGGGCTGGAACAAGCTGGTCCCAAATAAATCTGTTTTCATAGACTTTCTGTTTTTCTTCACTTTTTATTTAAAACCCTATTGGAAAACTAAGGAAAAGTAAACACAAAGTACGTTTGTGTCAGTAATACTAGGACTCTGACTCATGTCCATAAAAGTGAAAAATTTAAGAATGATGGCTGAAATTTTGACCCACTGATCCTCACAGGGTGCCATAGAGTTGTATAGCTGTAGAGAGAGATCTAGTCAGGGCCCAGTCCTGCCTTCCTTGTGTACCTGTTGAATCCAGTAAGAATTTGGGAAGAGTAAGGAAGGCATGAGTGAGTGCCGTGTTCATTGTGGTGCCTAATCATCAGATTGTAAGTCAAGAAGAGGATGTCAGCCTTGACTCTGAATCTCTTTCACTGATTTAATTCAAATTGAATGTGGTGGTTCAAAATACATTAAGCAGAAAGTCAGATAGCATACTCTCAAACCTTTTAAAGTCATTTGTATTATTATTATTATTATTTTCAGCCCCATTTAATTTTATGGTATTAATTTAAAGTCCACCCTGGAAAGATTTCCAGTATACAACTGAATGAAGGGAATAGTATTTTGTTCCCCCATTATTTAGAAACCAATCAATGATGGAAACTGAATCCTGGCAGATGGGTGATATCAAGGTTCACATTATCCCTGGTCTCGGGAAACCATTTCTGTTTCTTTGATTCTAAATTGCAAAACTCTTTCAAAAGGTCATAAAAATAAGATACTTTGATTAGAGTTCTGAGTGGAACGTGGGAAAGGCAGTTGATAAGTGTTGCTATTGGTTCACATTTCAGTACTGCATCATGCGTACATGTCAAGTAGAGTGACCAGATGTCCTGATTTATAGGGACAGTCCCAATTTTGGGATCTTTTTCTTATACAGGCTTCTATTACCCTCCTGCCCCCTGTCCTGATTTTTCACACTTGCTGTCAGGTCACCCTAATGTCAAGAGAAGAGAGTTTGGGGCTGTCTTCTGTATCCTAAGACATTTAACTGGGATGACTAAAAAATGACTTTGTAACAACAAAGTTAGTGTCTAATATTTTCATACTTTGTTGATATCTGAAGGAAGCTAAAAATTGTGTTTTGTTTATATATGCCTTTTTGGGGGTTGATGTTGTTACTTGCAAGTGGCAAAGCCATGAATAAAGTATGCAGGTCTATCTGTCTAGATACTATAGGACACTAATCACCATAGCAACTGAGTGTATCCATAATCCCATAAATGATTTTTTTTTAGCCTCCCAGCACCTGTGAATTAGGTAAACTTAATCCCCACTTTAAATTTGAGAACTTTAGCCTTAATTTCTCCATGCCGCAGTTCCCCATCTCTAATGCGGGGATAATACTCAGCTACATTGCTTGTTACTGGTACTATTTTTTTTACCCTTCTTTCTATAAAAGTTGGCTTCTTTTACAATTATGAGTCCAAGCTAATGTGTTTTAGAAAACCACAACTTTTATTTAGAATAGTGTTTCTATTAATAACAGTGACATGATATGGTATTTCACAGGCTACCAGGACTGGAAACTGTTGGCTAGAGGGTTAGTTTGCCACTTGATGATACTAAATAAATGATACTAAATAAATGCAACTTATCATGTGGATATAAGCGCGCTCGCGCTCTCTCTCTCTCTCTCTCTCTCTCTCTCTCTCTCTCTCTCTCTCTCTCTCATATCCACATAAGTGTGTGTGTATGTGTATATATATATGTATGTGTATATATATATGTATGTGTATATATATATGAGAGAGAGATAAGAGTGAGGGAGAGAGATATATAGATAAGAGTGAGGGAGGTGAATGTGTGTGTGGCCTTATAAGAGGAGTTACTACAAAGAGAGCATGGACCTTGTCATAATATATTCTCTTAGTCAAAGTAGAATGGTAACATGTCCCAAAATAATCTCTTCTCAGGTTGGTTGGTTTGATTGGAATGATTTTTTTTTTTTTTACCTTTCATCTTTGTGCACAAGAGATTTAGCTGTATTGGAAACTAACCTTACATATTGTTACATAGCACTTAGTTTGATTATTTATCTTCAATTTAGATTTTTGATTCAACTGGGGGAAATGGATTTGCAGGCACACAGCTACTCCAGAAATCATCCAACTCTACTGAGGTAAGATAAACTAGTCTTTGTACTGCATTGTTAAATTTACTTTTAAATTTCTGAAGGGATGTCACATAAGTATATGGAAAAAAAGCTACTTCAGAAACTTTATTGAATATCATCTGGCATTAGTTGACAGAACCACAATTTGATTATTAATCTGTTAGGAGAAATCACTCACACATTTAAAAACCCATGTCAAAGGTAGACTTATTCCTTAACTAAAACTTCCTATATCATCCTGATCCCCATTGCTACATACGTGTGTGTGTGTGTGTGTGTGTGTGTGAGAGAGAGAGAGAGAGAGAGAGAGAGAGAATCAGCAATTAGACAATTTGGAAGTATTCATTTCTTGTATAGTATAGCCTAGACCAAGTTATTACTGGATTTTTGCTTACCATTTGCCATGAAGTAGTTTGACAGAAGCTGTATATTTAAAGATTAAGAAACTGTAATATTACACAGCCTGCATTTTCAGATAGAAAGACAGAATCAAGTGTGCCTGGCTGCAGCGCATGTTTGGGAGGGGATGTAGTGGAGGGAAGTAGAACCCTCCCCTACTTGCAGTACCCTGCATAGTGGCTGTTCACAGCCACAATCCTCTTCTTGCATGCCTGCTGTGGTGCAAGCCACTCTAAAGGAGGAGGGAGAAGGTAGTGTTATGGGGGAACTGACCTCTACCCTGGCTGCACAACTGTCTAGGAACAGAAAAGAGCACAGACCCTCCTCTTCCTCTGGGCTGATATCGTTCTGCACTGCCCCTGAAGCAGAGCAATACACTGCACAACTACCACAATTCAGTCCTTACTGTTTCAACGTCGGTTGTATGTGCAGGTAAAACGAGGACTTACAGTGCACTGTAGAATCTGGATGACATCAGGGTCATTTCCAGCTCCTCTCTCTTCTTAGGCTTGTCCAAATATTCCCCTCTAATTAAGATGATCACATTTAGTTTTTTTGCCTGGCTTGTTTCTGTCATTTTATACTTTTAGTTCTCATCTGTTAAGCAGAGACATTTTTACAAAACATCAGAGGTTGTCTTAATTACTCTTCTGGCCTATTGTTCATTTGTGGGTCTAAAATCACTGGCAGCCAATGACTTGTGTTCTTTCAAGCTGCCGACCTTTGTTTGCTATAAGGACAAAGCAAGTGGATGCCAAATATCCCCCCTCCTGCTATGCATGGCAAGGAAGTTCTTAAAAGAGAGAGGGCAGGACTAGCCTTTGGTCACCAAACTGGGTTGATCCAACAGGTTAGAACAGGGGTGAGCAAACTATGGCCCATGGGCCAAATCTGGCCATTTTAAGCCCTCACACTCCTAGTGGAGGGGAGTGGGGTCTGGGGCCGCAACGCATGGCTTGGCCCTGCTCTGGCACTAACTTGTTTTTTCTGGATTTATACTCCAGACAGAAGAAGCCCTCTCTATGCAAACTTGCTTTTGTGTGAGCAGGATGTAGGGCCAACCAATTGGTAGAATTGAGGCAAATTTGTTGACAGATTTGCTGTAATAGCAGCGTAAGCCGCAGGTGTCGTGCGTAGTGCAGCCCTTCTGAGGGTTTGCGGTACTAAGGATCAGGATTCTAGGGCTTAATTTTGATTAGACCATAGTTTGGTTCCCTTGAGTATCCCTCTTGACTAAACGCTGGGATGATTTAGTTGGGGATTGGTCCTGCTTTTAGCAGGGGGTTGGACTAGATGACTTCAGAGGTCCCTTCCAACCATAATATTCTATGACAGTGTCTATCCACTTCACCCTTTCACTTACTCTCATTTTCTGGACCAGATCATCCCCTAATGTAATTTTAAGTTTTAAAGAGGTAAGAAGAAATTATGCCATAGAACTATGCTCCCTGCATTGAATTTCTCTACCTAGCATTAGATGAAATCTGCATTTAGAATGAAACATTGCACCTAGAAATGATGATGATGAAAAGCTGTAATGCAACTCGTGATGCTAGCTAACATTTGAGATTGGGAAAAGTTTGTTATATCTCATGGCTTTTTATGCTGTAATTTCCGGTTATGATGAGCTGTATGGTTTACTTCCCTGTTGTAAGTATTCATTTAGTGGCCAGATAATAAAGAAATATAAATATAGATTTCCATAGAATTATGCTAAAGTTATACCACTCTGACCGAATTTCCCAATGATGGTACCAAACCAGAGTGTTGTGCCTATGAAAATCATCTCAGGCTCATTATGTGTTCTTTGATTGAAAAAAATTAATAACTGTTCTTTCAGCTGTGTAATGCCTGTTATTTGCTGAATACTGTGGGAGGAGGGGGAATATTTATAGAAAATCACCCCTCTCTTTTTAGTAAGCAGTATACCTACATTGTAATTATATGGGATTTCTGGGTCAAATCGTCCCCTATAGAGAACTCAGAATTCCCTCTGAATTATTCCGTTGGGTGTGGTGTAAGGTTTGCCTCCTTCCCCACATCCCACAGAATTGATTGTAACAAATCTGTGCTACAGAAACAAGACACAACAGGATTCTGGCCTCTAAACCTGAGCCTCCTGGTTCCCTCAGGTCTCCCTGACAGCATGTCTCCTGAAGGAAGTCATGCTGCCACCATGGCCTTCATGCCAGCCACTGACCCTAGCCTCTCCTTCCACTCCAAGGCCAGGAGATTCACTCTATCATGGGGTACACTGGATAACCCAAAACTGAATAAAACTCATTCTTGTACCACTTGCCCTGCTCCTCCAAACAGGCAGAACCTGAAACATGCTGAGTCTCCATGTAGGGGTCTTGAAGGGGGTGCAGGGCAGGAGGGAATAATCTAGGGTCTCTTTCTTTGCCCTTTGATGCTACATTCATTACATCTGAGTCCTTTCCACTCATGGCAGGAGGGAAAACAAATCTAGACCTCTGTCTGCTAAATATGCAAAAGTGGGGCATTTGTTTCTAGACTTTTTAAGGGTTCTAAATGTGGCCTATGCATTTTTTTAAAGATCCCAGTATTTTGATGAATCATACAACAATTCAGTAGCGATTCATCATAAGTTTCAAACCCATTAAGGTTGGAATCAACCCAGTTTCATTAGCCAATTTCAAATAAAAATCAAAAACAATCAAAACCTTTCATAAGATGCTTCCTGGTGAATGCAGTGAAATACAAGTAATGAAGTGTTCCAGGCAGCTTTTCTGAGGTGTTCCTTATGCAGATGGTGACAACAAACAGAGAAAGATGGGAAAATCATGAAGTATCCTACTGCTCCTCAAGCAACACTGTGGCATAGTGTATGACAGTCTAAAATTCCTGGCACATGTTGCTAGAAAACTGTATGGGTTGTTGTAGCTTTATGTGGCAAGGTATGAATGAAGTATTGTAGTACGTATTAGTCAGGCATAACAGGAAAAAAAATTTAATTTAATGTCAGAGTTTCTGAGATGGAAAATGTGGGTGAGGCAATAGTATCTTGACCACAGCTAAGGAATATATTTGTAGTTTAATATAGAAAGACTTAAGTTTTCCTCACATCAAGCCCTTAGTAATGCTTATGATTGGGCATCAGTATACATGATAAACAGATTATTTTGGATCCCTAGCAGTTTATGTTAAAAAAAAAAAATCTAAAGGGGATTATGTTGGAGTGGGGAAGGATGCCTTTAAATAATGTTTTTCCCCACCTTGCCTCCTCTGTTGAATTTTTCTCCACCAAAGATTGTAGTGAGATTGATTTATAATGGGCAGACTGAAGAGCTGATTTCCCTTCAGTAAGCCAGTTGATAATTATAAACCATTGAATTGACATACAGGGTTACTTCATCTTTCTCTTCAGGACACACACTGAGAATTAACAGTTTGACACGATACCAGGATTCTTAATTCTTGCAATTTGTCTTGCGTACTTTATCTCTTTTTCATCATTTGTACTGTTGTAGAAGCTCGTAGTTGATTCCTATCTTCTTGGCTTCTTGGTGCTTTCTGATGTGAGTAGAGTTCTATAGGAATGATCAGCCTATAATATAGCCACTGTTCTTTAGGAATTGTGGTACAAGAGTCAATGAGGGAGAATCTCAGCAGATATGGTGGTCATAGCTCCATTAACTACAGTAAAGCCATGACAATTGACACCAGTTGAGGCTCTGCCTTTTGAATCATTTTTCTAGCTGGTAGTTTGCCACTAGGAAAGGATGATTTTTGAAAGTCATCAAAATGTGGCTCCTTATAAAATAACTCCTGCTTCCAGGCTTCTAATCTGGCTGCCACTTGTATTTATGGGTAATGTGGTAAATACACTGATGTGCTGTGTATATGCCATTTTTATGGCCGTGATTGTCATGCATGTTGAGAATAACAATGATGTTATTTGTTGAGTGTGGTCATTATGTTTGGCACTGTGCCAGTAGAGAAGGAAACACAGTTCCTGTCCAAAGCAGCTCTATTCTAAGGATTCTATTGTGGCTTTCAATCACAGCTCTGCACTGGGCCCACGGGGCTGCACAGCCCCTGCAGGTGCTCCAGGCAGAATTGCATCTCCCAGGTTTCCAAGTGTACAAAAGGTGTGGACACACTTTTACCCCTCCCCTGCATAGATGTCTGGCTTTGCAAGCGGGTGGGGAGTGGACAGAGTCATGGCCCCACCTCTGCTTCCCCTTCTAGTTTGATGTGGCTCATACCGTAGAGCAGATCCTGCACTCAGAAGAGTACTGGAAGCTCTGTTTGTGGTTGGGTTCCTTTCCTTCACAAATCCCCTCTATTGTTGGACTCCTTCACAAATCCCCTCTATTGTTTATATGTGTAGAGGCCAGCCACAATCTGGCTCAGAGCTCTGACACCTAATACAGTGGTTGAAGGGCCAGTCTCAACACAGGGCAGCTGTAGCTGTATTTTTCTTCTCCTTTGGTTGGTTACTTTTGAATAATAAATTGTGGCACAGAAGAAAGGGCAAAAATGAGAAAGATAGTAAAGGGATATTTAAGATGAATCAAATGGGTGTATAAATGTATACAAAATGCGTTTGAGTCATGCTTACGTCCACATTAAAGTTGGTTATGTGCCAAATGTGTTTCATGTTTAATGTTGGATTGAGCTTCAATTTGAGCCTAAGTAGTTAAAGATCACACCCTCTTCACACTCTGACAAACAATATAATCTTAAACTGTAGGTATAGCTGGAGTAGTTTATGCCTCTGCTGTGGTGTTTGTGATATTTCTTGCTCCATAGTACCCTCTACTGGAAAATTTACTAGATTATCCTCTTTTCACATTAGAAATACAGTAGAACAGGGGTAGGCAACCTATGGCACGGGTGCCAAAGGCAGCACACGAGCTGATTTTCAGTGGCACTTGCACTACCTGGGTCCGGGCCACCGGTCTAGGGGGCTCTGCATTTCAATTTAATTTTAAATGAAGCTTCTTGAACATTTTTAAAATCTTATTTACTTTACATACAACAATAGTTTAGTTTATATATTAAAGACTTATAGAAAGAGACCTTCTAAAAACATTAAAATGTATTACTCGCATGCGAAACCTTAAATTAGAGTGAATAAATGAAGACGCGGCACACCACTTCTGAAAGGTTGCTGACTCCGAGTTACAAACACCAGTTACGAACTGACCAGTCAGCCACAGACACCTCCATTTGGAACTGGAAGTTCACAAACAGGCAGCAGCAAAGTCCAAAAAAAAACCAAAACCCAAAACAAAACCCTAAAAATGCAGTAAAGTATTGTCTTAAACACAAACTACTTTTTTTTTAAAAAAAAAGGAAAGTTGATTTGTAAACTTTTGAAAAGAACAACCATAATGTTTTGTTCAGAGTTAGAAACATTTCAGAGTTGTGAACAACCTCCATTCCTGAGGTGTTTGCAACTTTGAGGATCTATTCAAAATCTTTGATAAAATACGGTACTAATTGTTCAATCCTGTTTAAGGCTTTCTTCATTTTTTTATATAGGTATAAATGTGTAATCCTGTTTAAGACCATTTTCTATTTGTTCACATTATGTATAATCTTGCCACATTAGGAGTTAATTTGAACTAGTAACATGATAGATGAGTGAAATAGTGTCATTTGACTGCAAGAGAAATAATGTAATCAAGTCTCTAGACAAAATCTGGACTAAAGTCAGTGATATTGTATGAGAACTTGTAACATAATTTGTTCTTGTATGACAGGAAAGAGGTTATTGTGATACCTTTGCTAAATGCACATAGTACCTACCAGTAGCAAACCTCCAGTATAATATACTGTTGATATTGCCATATCTCCATGTACTGTCAGTTTTTTCCCTTATTTTCAGCAGCAAGTTGATGAATTTTTGAATGTCTACTGCTCTGCATCAGAAAGTGGCCAGAAAGAGAGCACTTGGGAAATCCAAACATATGTTCATTTCTGTGATAGGCCAGGAGTCATGTTAACCCTCAAGCCAGAACACAGAGTGGAAGATGTTTTGTCTTTGGCATGCAAGGTATAGTAGTCTCACACTTGAAAGCAGCTTGTGATCTTTAAAAGGCCACCACTTATACTTGTGTAATAATTAGGGTGACCAGACGTCCCGATTTTATCGGGACAGTCCCGATTTTTGCCCATTCGTCCCGCGTCCCAACCACACTTTGGTTGGGATGCAATTTGCCCCAATTTCAGGACTTTACAGATGAGCCCTGCCTGCCCAGGGGTCATGCAGGCAGCACGGCCCTGCCCACTGCCCCAGGCAGCCATGTGCTGCCTGCATGACCCCTGCGCAGGCAGGGCTCATCTGTATAGTCCCGAAATCGGGACAAAGAATGCTAGTAGCTAGCTGCAAGCAGAGAGCCCAGCCCAGAGTCCCGTCCTTCCCCCCACCCGCACCTCCGGCCGGCAGAGACAGGCGGAGCCCGGGGAACATGCAGGGCGGGCAGAGTGGATCCTCCCTGCATGCAACCTGCGCCCGCAGGCCCTCCCTCGGCACCTCCCATGGCAGACAGCACAGCATTCGGGGTAGGTGGGCGGGCGTCGGCAACGGCCAGGAGAGCTGTCTCTGCCCTGCCTCCCAGAGAAGCATGCTGCAGGGGAGGGGGGGGGGGAAGAGAGCCCACTGCCCCCCCCCCCACTCGTGAAGTGTGTCCTGATATTTCACCCTTCCCATCTGGTCACCCTAGTAATAATTATTCTGATGCTAATGTAGTGAGAGCCCAGTCTGAGTCCCAGTGTCCCTGTAACTTAAGGGTTCTTCCTGTGTTTCTGGCAGTTCTGTTTAAGGCTCAGTGGAACCATAGCAACAGCGTGGGGGGGCGGGGGGGGCGGAGCGTGGAGATTCAAGTGGTGGCATGGGCATTCTTTGATCCCTAAACTAGCACACAGTCAAGAATCTTGAAAGAGCAGTAACAGCTGCACCGGTTAATCTACCCATGAGAACTCTTGACATATGTCCAATCTGCTTTATATCACTGAGTCGTTACAATGAATAGAATTGTTGCATAGAAATTAGCTATAGAGGAAGGGTGGTAATTGGTTGAGTTACTTTGGATGTCACAAGTAACTCAACTACTTACGAGCTACTTAAACTGTTCCCTTGAGCCTGTTCTATCTACCGGTATATCCTATATCAGAATAACAATTAGAGACAATAATCATTAATAACTTTGTTTAATTAGAACCTAATTTCCTAAAATAGAGACTTTGTAAGATTTTAAATAAAATGAGGAAGACTTTGTAGCACCTTAGAGACTAACCAGTTTACTTCAGCCTAAGCTTTCGTGGGCTATAGCCCACTTCATTGGATGCATAGAATGGAACAGAAGTAAGATGCATTTATACACACAGAAAGAAAGGGGAAAAAAAGTTATACGTTAGCATACCAATTCTAAGAAGCTGCTAAATTTAGATTTTAAGTTCTTTTAAACTATATGGAAAGTTTGAAGTGTCTGCAATGTTCCATTGACAAGATTATTTGGGACAAAGAAAAGTGCCACACATGTTTAATTTCTTAAACGACCTAGTGTTTTTAATTAATTAACTAATAGATTTACTTATAAATTTTCAAAAAAATTCAGCCTATTCTCAGACTAGGTGCTGTAAATTTGGGGAGGATATTCTGTAGTTTTCATACAAAACAAAGAGGTTGAATCCCTGCTCAGCGTTCACTATGGAGCCATGACCAGAGCCATGACCAGAGCCTTCACAACACCAAAAATAGTTTAGGGTGTTAATCATGACTTGTGTCAATAGATTGAATTTGCCTCTAAGTTTGTGAATTGAACCATTTTCAAATTATAATGGACTAAAACAATACATTTGGGGAAAACTCATTTTAAAATTTTTGTTAACTGACAATTATGTCCAATTGGCCTTACCACCTGATTAAAAAACACAACAGAAAACACCTTCCCACACCAGCTCTTCTATTTTAGACCATTGTGAAATTCCAGGAGTGCTGATTCGATTTGCTGAGGTTAAGGAGTGCCAAGGCTTCTAATGAAAAGATAGTCGCAACTACTTTCTCTCCATAATAGCTGAACAAAATAAGAGTCTTAAAATGATTCCTTTTCTTTTTTGAAAAAAATCAGGCATAACTACATTTTCTAAATTGACACAAGGAAAGTGCTTTAGCCAAGTTGCAGTGAATCTACACACTGTCACTAAAAAGACATTTTGTCATTGCTCCTGTTAGTCCCTCATGGATCACCGAGGAAAAGGAAATTAGTCCTTATTTTTAAAAGGAATTGTTGACCCCACCATTTGCAAAAGAGCTAAATTTTTGGAAAGAAGAGCTAGCCTGTTATCCTACAAGGCTTTGGTTGGCCACCAGATGGCAAGACGGAGCTGAGACATTTGGAAAGAGATTGATCGTGTAACACACAGAAGCCCTGCTAAAAGAAATAAAGGGATATAAAATCAAAGTATCTATAAAATCAAGTTTTAAAATAAATTACTTGTCTTCCTCACTACACTGTTCCAAATTGTGTCTCTGTAGAAAGTAGTTTTGTTATGTCTGTATCACTTCAGTAGTCTAATAGTAATTTACTTTATTTTAATGTTTTCTTTTAATGAAACCTTGTTTTTTTTATCTTTTCTTTCTATTCTGTATGTAAAGTTTTTCATAAGCAGTCTAACACTGACTCCTTTCTGCTACATCTTTTCTGGCTCTCTTTCCTTCTTACATTGCCATTCCATTCTGGTGAGGGTAAGGAATCTTCATTCTTTAACACGACACATTGTTTTAAAGTGTGGGTGTGGGGGTAAAGTCTGATTTTTATTTTTAATTTTTTTATTTTCTCAACCATATTTTGATAGTTTTCGCTCATTTCTATTCTGCATACTTAAAATTTTGCATTACACACCAAGATAGCATATGCATTTTAATAGAATTATTTAGAATACAGTGCACACATTACTTATGCATTCTATTTACAAATATTCAGCTAAACAATCCTTTCTTAGTGGATTAAGATTTCACAAGCTTCAGAGGCTTATTAGGCAGAGAGGTGAAATGACCTTAGTGGATGCAGAGCTGCCTTCTTTTCTGAAACATTGCTCTATTAATTCTGAAATGCAAGATTCGCTGCAGTAGTCTCAGCAGTGAGCTAAATTTAAGAGAGAGACTCACCAGGGGCTCATCTCTTTTAGGCTAGTATCCTTAGGGAGTATTCCCATTCCCCTTTGACTTTCAGCAGATATTAGGTTTTCACTTTGATCACATGTCGTGAAAAGTAGGCGTTACTCACTGGTCATAGATGAAATCTGGCCATGAAATCCCTTTCTCCTAGGAGCCTTTATATGCATTATCCACATCAGCAAATGTTTCCTGAGTATCCTTACAAGAAAAAGAAAATCACACTGATGTGAGCTGGAACTGTATCATCTAGGCAATACAGACAATACGCCACAAAACCATTTAGAAAATAACTTGTTGAAGATTGCCTTTGCTTAACTTCTAATGACTTTGTGTGTGTGGCTTCTTTACATCTGGGATTCTGTAAATAAATCATGAATTTCAAATATGTTCTTTTCATCCCTTAGATGAGGCAGCTGGAACCAAGACATTATGGTCTACAATTTAGAAGATTAGTTGATGAAAACATTGAGTATTGTATTCCTGAGGCATATGAATACATGCAAGATCAGGCAAGTTTGACTAATTTTAGATAAGAACTTCTCGATATTTGTAGCCACAGCTAAATTATACTCTATAAATGTCTGTGAATTAGATACCAAATTAGATCACTATCACAGACTGTATTCTGCTACCCTTACTCACAATGGATTAAACTCTCCCATGTGCAGAGAACTAGAGATCTAGGATATCACTTAAGCCTTGGTTTAAGCACTATTTTGAAGGCTTAAGTGTGTCTTAATGGTGCATAGACGTAGTGCTGGTGCTATGCACATTGGTGAATTTCACCCATTGGGTAATACCTTAATCCATAGTTAGTCCCACTGAATTCAATGATACTTGCAGCATAACACACTTCTCTAATGTGAGTAAAGGTAGCAGAATCTGACCCTTTGTTAATGGACTATTTAACAATGCAATTTATTTTTTAAATAATTAAAATATTGATTTCAATGATGTATTGAACATTTGGCTTTTGCAGTCTGTGGCAAATTACTCCCACAATATTGATGGGTCCTGCGCTTTCTCTTCTTGTGGGGGAATTCAGGGAGCCTTTCTCTTGCCTCTGAACAGGGTATTAACTGTCCCACTAGTATCCTAGAGGGGAGAAGGGGAGAGGGAGGGACCCAGGCCCGCCCTCTACTTCGGGTCCCAGCCCAGGGGCCCTGAGGATAGCGGTAAACCACTGGGATTAGCTACTCCTTCCCCTGGACTACTTCCCTCTCCTACTCTTCAGCTTGGGGGGAGGGGGGGGGGCTTCCTGCCCTCTCTCTACACAAGCCAGGTGTTCCTTTACTTAGGGTCTGGGTCTTTCTTAGCTCACCACAGCACTTCTCCAAACTGTTCTCTGCTCCAATGCCTCCAAACTCCTTCCAAACACCCACACCTGTCTGCCTGAGGCAGGGGTTTTTATTAAGGCCTTAATTGGCAGCAGGTGCTCCTAATTAACCTGCTGCCTGCTTCCCTAGTCTACAGGGAGCCATGCCCTAATGAACCTGGAGCTGATATATCTCCCCTCAAACACTCTGCCACAGCTCCTTGACCTTCCTCTATCACAAATCCTACAGTTTCACAGTTTAACAACTTGTGATGTTTTCTCTCTAACAGATATATGATGAAATAGAAATTTTTCCTTTAAATGTTTACCATGTACATCTTACTAAGACCGAGAACATTACTGATTTTGGTAAGTTTTAGTAAAATCCCTCCCAATGATTTTCCTTTTATTTTCTTTGTTCTTTTTTGAAACGTATTTTTTCTTCCACGAGCTTTCTCTTGGTTGACAACCTTTGAGGCACTACATGTTCAGTTTGACAAGTCTGCTAAGTGCACAAATTAGCCCTCTAAGGAATCATAGAATATCAGGCTTGGAAGGGACCTCAGGAGGTCATCTAGTCCAACCCCCTGCTCAAAGCAGGACCAGTCCGCAACTAAATCATCCCAGCCAGGGCTTTGTCAAGCCTGACCTTAAAAACCTCTAAGGAAGGAGATTCTACCACTTCCCTGGGTAACCCATTCCAATGCTTCGCCACCCTCCTAGTGACAAAGTTTTTCCTAATATCCAATCTAAACCTTCCCAACTGCACCTTGAGACCTCCTCAGTCTTCTCTTCTGTAGACTAAACAATCCCAGTTCTCTCAGCCTCTCCTCATAAGTCATGTGCTCCAGGCCCCTAATCATTTTTGTTGCCCTTCTCTGGACTCTTTCCAGTTTTTCCACATCCTTCATGTAGTGTGGTCTTCAAAACTGGACACACTACTCCATACGAGGCCTTACCAGATGACCCAAGAATTGTTCCTCATTTGACAGTGCTGACGACTTCTTCTTCTTTTTTTTTTTTTTACACTTCTTCATTTGGGGGAGCAAGTGAACAATTGACTTCCCCATGCCACTAAAGAAGCTGCTGAAGAGTTGGCAGGCAACTTTCCCATGCTCAACTAAATAGAAATACCCAGACTACTCTCAAAATGATTTCCTTTTTGGCAGCAAAACATTCTGTTGACCCTGTGCCAACAGGCCGTCACTTGACAGAAATTTTAACTAGCTTCTTTTCCCTGTGGGAGGTAATGCCTAAGAATATCCTTATGTTTGCTCATTGTGAAATGTGGACTTTAGTCATTCAACTGACAAGAATAATCAAGGCGGTGGAGGAAAAAAAAGAAGGAAAATATTGTAGAAGGAGAAATAGGAACAGAAAAAATAATAATTGGGCTCCTGATTCACTCACATTCAGGCCATTTCATTCCCACTAAGGTAGTCTTTCCATTTATTTTAATGGCATGTCTACATGGTGCATTGGTTGCACCAAAGGTGTAAATTCTAGCGTGTAGTAGTGTTTTGCACACTAATTGGCCTGTTGGTGCTCACTAAAAGTTCCAGTGTGACTGTAAATGTAGTCTTGTTTCAAAAAGTATTACTGTAACACTTGCTAGTGAATTTTGAGTCTATGCCAGCAGGCTCCACAGTGTCTAATTTACACACAACATGCTAGTGCACACTAGAATTTACAACCCTGTGGTGTGGACTAACACATCATGTAGACAAGCTCTAATGCGAGGTTGATTGGTTCTAAGATTATAGTCTCTTTGAGTCAAGGACTGAGACCAGAAATTTCTGTGTGAGGAACAAAATGGAGAATTCTCATGATATTACAGAAGAACTTCTTTTCCCCTCATGCTGATTTCTGATCTCTTCCACCTCTTTGTGTCGAGCATTCTCATCTAGAAAAAGGAAACAGCCACTGAGGGGCAGCTCTTTGGGGCAAGGACTTTCCTTTTTCATGTTTATACAGCATACGTCAGAATGGGGGCCTGATCCTGATTGTGTCAGTTGTACACAAAAACAGGTTATAAACATGTAAAAATGATGCGTCTTCAGCCACTGTTTTCTCCCAGTTTTTCAAGAAATCCCATATAAAATCCTCACAATATTTTATAAACCTTCACTGGATCTGGTGATCTGTGTTATTGAAAAGCTATATTGGGCTTACTTGGAAAAACAATAACATATCTCATAATAACTATTTACATTGCCTTTAAGAGTAAAAGAAATTTACATGAGAGAATTTGTCCTTACGGTGTGTGTGTGTACAAGTTGGGAGTGAGACATGTCACCTCCTTTTGATTATGTAGATTAAATCTACTGAACATACAAATCTAAATGAGAAATACCTGACCAGAAATTCATCTGATTATTGTTTTAAACAGACCAAGTGGTAAGGGTAAAACCATCTTTTTTCTTAATTCCAGGATTTGCAGTCACAGCTCAAGTTGTTGAAAACCAGCATCTCACTCATATATTCATAAGTGATGTCCTTCCAGATGGTCTGGCTTACAAAGAAGGTTTGTGTCATGGCTGCACTAATCATGTTAATGTTTTTGATTACTTTTTATTAAGTAGCAAACTTTAGGGAGCTTTAAAATTGTCTGAAAATGGTTCTTTGCTTCTACTACCTTCTTCTGACTTGATCACCATGTACAGTAGATGAAGCCTAGGGAAAATAATTTACATAAAGTGGCACCTGGCATTGGCCACGGTCGGTAGTCAGGATACTGGGCTAGATGGACTGTTGGTCTGACCCAATACGGCCGTTCTTATGTTCAAAATCTGCTCCCAGTGCCAACACGAAACTTTGGGATGTGTATAGGGACAGAAGAGAGAAATTCTCAACGTCACACAGTGGAACCTCCATGGTTGAATTAACCTCCATGGCTCTTAGCCCCTCTCATTTGCCTACAATAAGCAGTGATGTATGCAACAGGCTGGCTCCCAAAGAACTATCTTGTGCATCACATTGCAGGTACCACTCAAGTTCTGTACTTTGTGGTACTCATGGATTGTATGTCTCCTCATCAGCCTCTTAAGATCTCACCTTCCCCTCCACACTGCTGAACTGCATCAATTCTGCTGTGTTTGGGACTGTCTGTAAAGGAATGGGAGAATTATTCCCTTAGTCATCTGGAGTGCAGTGGTCAACAGGCTGTTGCTGATCCTAAAATGTACAAGTTAACACTATTTGGATCCAAGTGAACTCTCCCATGAAAATCTCACTCGTCAGATTTCCCTGTTGCAATTTTGCAAGTATGAACAAATCAGCCTGATAAAGTTCCTCCTGTTTCCTGAACTGGGATCCTAAAATAAGTGTTATTTTGCCTATTGGCTTTTCAGGATGCTGAGGGCCACCTTAAAATGAACTCGTGGTCTGAGAGTTTGTTTGGTTCTTCTATCATACCCTTTTCTAAAGCTGTACGTCAGAGTGATCTTTAAGCAGAAACAGCCTGTCATAGGTAGCACAACAAATAGCCAATCCTACAGTCATGGCGCACACACACAACTCAGTCTGACTTCAGTGGGATAACTACAGGATTAGGTCATTTGTATAAAATATATATAATCAAAATGCAATATGGTTTGTTTTGTAGCCCTGTCCATCAGTGCTCCAGTGTTCCCTTCTTATTTTCTTTCCTTTCTCTTTCTCCCAGGGGTGAGAGTGGGCAATGAAATCTTGATTATAAATGGAGAGGCTGTGTCTGATCTTGACCTCAGGCAGATGGAGTTATTGTTTTCCGAGAAAAGTGTCACGCTCACAGTGAGAGCAAGTCATTATGACCCTAAGCGAGCACTATGCACGTCATGCTCAGATGATGACATTTCCAGTTACCCGAAAATCTTGTTACCCCCTCCTAACCAGTCACAGCTCCTGGAAGAATTTCTGGATAACTTCAAAATGAATACTGCAAATGGTGAGGAGATGTGATGATGATTATAGTATTACTTTTTCCCTGGCCAGCCAGTTATTTTAAAACTAGTTTTTCTTTTTTTAATCCATTAAGGAGAATTTTTTTTTATGCGACAAGAGAGAAATCCAGATACAAACTGTGTGAAATCCATTTAAATTTCATGTATTTCTGTAATTATAGTGATTTCCTGAGAGGAGCAATGAAATAGAAAATGATCATTTCTACAGGAAAATTATGTTCTTTTAACGTGTTCCACTGAATCACCCCAGTAATGCTAAGTACTCTGTTTTGCAATATCAAGGCTACCCATTTTAACCATATGTGAGCATCAAAAGTTGAAATGGTGTCATTTTTAAGAGCAGGAGTTTTTCCTGTATGTGTTAATATACTTCATTTGCGCAATTTAACATGAAATAATAACTATAATCCGCTGAAAATGGAGACCTATATGGACAAAATGGAGACATTTATAGCCTTCCCCACCAATCAGTGTTTTCTTTAATGTATTCCAGTAGAATACAGGTATCCACTTTATATAAATGTGTCTTTTATCGTAAGACACGTTTAATGCGATTCTGCAGCTGCCTTCTTTTTGAATTTCTCAATCTTATTGTCATACCAATTATCAGGTATAGGAAATATGTTAAATGTATGGGGGTGAGGGTGAGATGTGGCTGTATTCTGCATGGATGAACAAGATGGGGAGGGTGCAAGGATCTTTAGTGCTAGGGTTGCTCCGGGCTAGCATCATGGGCACCCATAAATGGACAGGAAAGAGATGAGTGGATGGTTCTGTTTTCCACCATACCAGCTAGTAGAAGGTGGCTCATACATTCTGCACACCCTCAAGGGTTGTATGCTCCCCTTGGGTCTGAGCCAGTGCCTATAGAAGTCAATGGGAGCCTTTCCCATTGATTCACTGGGGTCTGGATCATCCCTCTAGAGCACTATTGAACTCTGCCAAGCATTCCCTTTCCCTCACCCCCATGTCCATGGTAGGCCAATACCAGTTTTACTCATCATCTCATGGACCTTTTTTGTCTAAATAGGCATAAGTGGGGACTGCAGGACTTGGCCTTTTGTGAACTGAAACAGTCTATCAAATGCCACATCACAAACAAGCAGTATAAACATCCCTGTATTTGAGATCTGCTGTGTTGGAGAAATGTGTTTTGTGATGTCAACATGTTTTTAAGATACTACTTGAAATGTACATTATTTTGGGGGGATGTTCTGCCCTGGAAAATTGTGTGTATAAGATATTAGCAGATTTAACTCAATGTATCATGAATGGGGGAAAAAGGTGCAATTCCCTCTTTATACCGCTGGAGGATGCTATTAAAATCCACAGGAAACCTAGATCAGGCTCATTGCTGCATGAGGGAGAGAAAGTCATCTTTATGCTTAATTGTGGTAGAAAGTGTTTTCTGATCTTAATCTTGGCATGATTAAAAAAAAATAATAAAAAATAACAAAGGAGAAGTTGATAGGATTGATTTGATTATAAAGTAACTTTATTAGGTCATCTTTGAAATTAAAAAAATAATTTCTGATTACAAGATTTGTGATACTCTCCATAGCATCTCAGGGGCCGTGGTTCAATTTAAAATACCATTACATTGACTATTGGCATATAAAACAAAAATTATGATGAACTAATTAATTAGTTATATTAGGGCCACTACTCAGCTTGTTTGTTTGATATTACATGCCAGCATTACCTGGAGTATTCAGTATAATAAACATATGTGTCCGTTCACCAGATTCATTATTTCTCAGAGACAAATCTGTTAATTTCCAGATATTCCATTATAAGAAGATCTAGCTAGAGTATGTTTCATGCTCTAGGCACTAAAGTGTATATACTTATCTGATTAAAAAAGCAGTTAAGGCAGACTGGTTTACCTTGAAATGGGGATGACAGAGGCGGGAAGGGGAAATGGTTTCTAACTCAAGCTCTGGGAGAACGTCTGTCATCTAATTCGTTTCGTGTAGTAACAAAAGAAAGTTGGCACTACTTTGATGTAATAGGTAATCTTACTGGATTTCATCCTTGTAGTCTCTTTATTTATAAATAACTTGGGTATAATAGTCTGAACCCAGGCTTGGATGCCAGAGACTCCTTGGTTCTAACTCTGGCTCTGACACTGTTACCTTGGGTGATAATAATTGAGGCACTTAGACCACAGTTTTCCAAGGTGGCTTCTGATTTTTGGTGCCTCAGTACTATAATGTCCAACTTGAAACAACCT
Source organism: Sternotherus odoratus (assembly GCA_032164245.1). Lineage (NCBI taxonomy): Eukaryota > Metazoa > Chordata > Testudines > Kinosternidae > Sternotherus > Sternotherus odoratus. Next base: position 94,671,808 of record JAVMKO010000003.1, read on the forward strand.
GAGCCTTATTTTCAGAGATACTGAGCACTCGCAGCTCCTTAGAGGGTCAGGAAGATTAGCATGTGCTGAGCCCTTCTGAAAGACAAACACCAGTGGTCTCAAACTGGGCAGAGGAATATGTTGACCTTAATCTTTCTACCACAACTTCCCCATTTATAAAAAGCAGATGATTAGACTTAGAAGTTCTGAGAAGAAGATGAGAGAATTAGTTAAGTTGTTTAAGGTGTTTAATAATACTCTGAGGCATTTTCATTTTCAGAGAGGCAAGGTGGGTGAGCTACTATCTTTTACTGGATCAAGTTCTGTTTGTGAGGGGGAGAAGCTTTTGAGCTACACAGAGCTCTTCTTTGGGTCTGGGAAGTGTACTTCACGTCCATTATTGTCTTACTAGTGTAAAAGCCCGTGGACACGAGCCAATGGAAATGGCTCGCGGCCCCCCCACTCGCTAAGCTCTCTCCCCCCTCCCCCCACGCCAATGCCCCCCCTGCTCAGCTCCCTCCCCCCACGCCAACGCCCCCCCTGCTCAGCTCCCTCCCCCCACGCCAACGCCCCCCCTGCTCAGCTCCCTCCCTCCCCCCCAACGCCCCCCCTGCTCAGCTCCCTCCCTCCCCCCCAACGACCCCCCTGCTCAGCTCCCTCCCTCCCCCCCAACGACCCCCCTGCTCAGCTCCCTCCCTCCCCCCTCCAATGACCCCCCCTCGCTCTGCTCCCTCCCCCCTCCAATGACCCCCCCTCGCTCAGCTCCCTCCCCCCTCCAATGATCCCCCCCCCCCTCGCTCAGCTCCCTCCAACTATGTCTAACCTTGGTGCTCTAGCTCCGTGTGAGTGAGGATCCCTCAGGCGGGCATGCGCGGTGGCCATTTTGTGCCTCCGAACTACAACCCCCAGCATGCCGTTCGTCCGGGCCGTCTCTACTGCGCATGACGTAGGCTGACCATACGTCCCGTTTTGAACGGGACAGTCCCGTTTTTTTAATGTTTTTTAACCGTCCCGTCTTTTTGTCCAAAATATCAATTTTGTCCCGTTTTTGGGGCAGGACTCATAAAATGTGGACTCATAAAACAGGACTCATAAAACATGGAGTTATAAAACGTCTGCCCCCCTGCCCCGCCCCGCCGCCGCCGCCAGTGCGCTCGGCCCCCGGCTGCGGCTCCAGACCGCTCTGCTCCGCCGTCAGCTTCAGCCCGCTGCCGTCCGGACGTTTTATGACTTATAATCGCATAACTGAATTTATGTGATTATGAGTCATAAAACCCGGCCGGCAGCCCCCGCGCCGGCGCGCTCGACCCCCGGCTGCGGCTCTGGACAGCTCCGATCTGCCGCCTCCTCCTCTCTATTCCTCCTTCCCTCCCTTCTCTCCATCCCCCTTCTCCATCCCTCCCTTCCTCCCTGCTCTCTCCCTCCGTCCGCTGCCTCCTCTCACTCCCTCCATCCCTTCTCTCTATCCCCTTCTCCATCCCTCCATCCCTTCCTTCCTTCTGTCTATTCCTCCATCCCTCTCTTCCTTCTCTCTATCCCCCTTCTCCATCCCTCCCTTCCTCCCTTCTCTCTCTCCCTCCGTCCACTGCCTCCTCTTCCATCTCCCTTCTCTCCATCCCTCCTTCTCGCTGTCTCCTCCATCCCCCCTGCTCCCTACCCCCATCTCTTCTCTCATCCATCCATCCTCTCCCTTTCTCACCTTCGTGCCTTCTCTCCCTCCATCCCCTCCATCATCTCCATCCCTCATCCCCCCTTCTCTCTCTCCCTCCATCCTCTTCATCCCCCATCCCTGTTCTGCTTATTCCTCCATCCATCCCCCCCGACCCCCCTCTGCCTCCCCCCCCGCCCAGTGCTGGGGGGCCCAGGTGGGGCCATGCCCCCTCCCCACACACCCTGTCCCGTTTTTGCCCTCCCAATGTCCCGTTTTTGTCTAAAGGAAATATGGTCAGCCTAGCATGACGGCTTCACACAAACTTCTCTAGCCGATTATTAAATAGGATAGGATAAAATGCCGATACCCTTAGGCTAGGTCTCCATTTATGGGAGCATGTAGAGTACATGCATTACACATGTATCTGTACTCCACAGTGAAACGTACTGGCAGTGGTGAGCTTCCAGAGCTTTTCCCTGCTGATGCAGCCTTTCACTGCAGTGGGGAAAAGCTTCAGCAGGGGACAGGCACTGCAACACTACACTGCTAAAAATAGCAGTGTAGGTACTAAAGTGGGTAGTGGGAGGCAGTGCTTAGGTTGGTAGGGTGTGTGACTTAGGAGTTCAGGCGTGTACGGCACTCCCCTTGCCTTTGCCGAGCATCACTGCCTACACTCCTGTTTTTACCCGTGCTAGCTGGGTGTGCAGTGCCTATCCCCTACACATCCTGCTGTAAGTATAGACCTACCTTTAGTCATGCTGGGTATCAACATCTGGCCTATAATGAAGCAGAAGTTACTGTAAAGTAAGCTTTTGAAAAACAAGAACTTCATATAGCTTTAGTGATCAGGGGTTGTTTGAGTTCGCATTTATATGCTAGTGTCGCCTTAATGTCCTTATGATGAATGCGGTTTCCTACCTAATCCCTTGCATTGTAGATGTGACATTTTACCTTGTGTCAAAATCTGACAACTCTGAGCAAAGAGAAGGGAAGAAAAGTGGTTGGTTGGGTTTCCACTGCTTAAAAAACAGTCCTTGGGAGTTCAGTTTTCTGTCAGAGTGATTCATTTCCTTCAGGAGACCAGCACTCCGGCTGTGGCAGTGTATACAGCATTGTTTCTCAAACTGGGGGTCGCGACGGCAGGCTGTCAGCTCCAGCTCTGACCCCCGCGGTGGGTGACCCAGCCCCTGCAGTGGGCTGCCACTCCAGCCCCGATTCCCGGGGCAGAGTGGCAGGGCAGCAAGCCCCGACCCAGGAGTGGGGCAGCGGGGCGGCAAGCCCCGACCCCAGGCTGGAGCAGCGGGGCTGCAAGCTCTGAGCCCCAACCCTGGAGTGGGGTGGCGAGCCCTAAGCCCCGACCCCGGGGGTGGAGTGGCGGGGCTGCGAGCCCCGACCCTGGGGCGGAGCAGCGAGACCTGACCCCGGGGTGGAGCAGTAGGGCTGTGTGAGCCTCTGACCCTGGGGCAGAGCGGCAAGCCCCGACCCCAGGCTGGAGCAGCAGGGCTGCAAGCCCTGAGCCCCGAAACCATAGCGGAATGGTGGGGCGGTGAGCCCCGAGGCCTGACCCCACCGTGGCAGAGGGGCTGCAAGCCCCAAGCCCCAACCCCAGGGTGGAGCAGCTGGGCTCTGAGCCCAGGGTGGAGTGGCAAGCCCTGACCCCAGCATGGTGGAGGGGCTGCAAGCTCTGACCAAGAGTGGAGGGGCTGTGAGCTCCGACCCCAGGGCAGAGCTGCGGGGCTGCGAGCCCCAACCCTCTGCTCTGATGCTGGCAGGTTGCTGTGAGCCTGAACCCCGAGCTGAGCCCTGACCCCAAACCCTGTGCTGGGCTGCGAGCCCCAACTCCAATCCCTGCACCAGGCTATGAACCCTGACCCTGGATTGCTTCAAGTCATTAATTACTGTCAAGTATTAAAATAAAAAATAAGTTTTCCACTTATATTTAATTTGATAAATATGTTTCAGTCTTAATTTAAAAGCAGTGAGAAAAGCAGTGATAAAATTCTTTTAAAGCCATTGGGTTTAAATTTACTATTTAACATAGTGTTAAATATCAAAAATGTGTTTTTAATATCTAATGGGGGGGTCGCACTCAGAGGCTTGGTGTTCAAAAGGGGTCACCAATACAAAACGTTTGAGAACCACTGGTACTATACAGCCTCTCCAGTGCCATTAGCAGCATGCACTCACTGCTGAGCTGCCTGTTTATAGTAGAAAAGAAATAAAGTGAAACACTGAAAACCCAATTAGCTGAGCAACTAAATTTTCACCAAGTTCTTTGTCCTAAGGAAGTTAAACAAATATTTGTAAAGAAGTAATAAAAATGAGGGAATTGGAATGGAATTTTTCCTGCCATGGAAAATATAGACTTGCCCCATTTCAATATGGTGTAGGTGTTGGAGAAATAAACAGCAGAGTTAATGACAAGAATTGAATACTAGGTATGCTAGTGTTTAGTGTGTCTATTTTTGTAATTAATGAATCTTCTGCTGACATCCGAATCATGAGCTACAAACAGAGGTTGATCTGAATAGGTTTAAATCTCCATTACAGAGCCATTTTTAGGAAATGAATATCTCAAGATCTTCATTACCTCAACTTCAACCTTGCCACAGACACTCAGACAACAAGGGGTAGCATAAATGCCATAAGACAAATCCCAGAATATTGAAACTGTTCCTACAAAATAGAGATGTCTGATCACCCTAGCTGCCCTAGAAGGATAAATACCTTCAAGAGGGATGACTTCTTCAGAGGCTGATTATTCTTCTCTACTAAAGATCAGGTAGCCCTACTCCTATTGAACTTCCTTCAGAAAGATCATTGAGTCCAGAGCATTTTTCATTCCCAAAGTCTCATGTCTCACATTAGAACAATATTAAGAAAAAGAGAAAATAAGTTGGAAGAACTTCAAGCGGATAAACTCATTGCTTCCGGTAGCAGACTCTGACTGAAGCACTGGCTTTTGCCAGTTTCACAACAGCCCACGTCTCTTTCTGTCTCCCTCCATCTGTTGATTCAGATCTTTCAGTAAATCTGTGAAATATTCCTCACTGACACTGAAGGCTTTTTGTAAAACACTGCCTTGAGATGAAAATATGTAAAATTACCCCAAAGTTAACATTCACATCATGTAGTTCTTCCTGAAGAAATTACCTTGCTCCTGTGTCTTTTTTGTTTTTCATGCATTTGAACATTGCTTATTCTTCGAGTAGTGTCTCTACAGATGCTTCACTGTAGGTCTGTCTGTGTCCCTGCACTGCTGATCAGACAACTTCGGTAGCAGTGTCTGTTGGGCCCACACGTGCACTGTCTCTCCTCGGGCTGCACCCTGAGGCTAGCCAGCACATCTGGGCTAACTGTCCTCAGTTCATTCACGATCACCCTTGGCTAGAGACACAGCCACTAGCAGTCTGTTAGGACTAGCCTCTTAATCTATTTACTTATGGTTACTTAGTCTCATAGTTATATTTCGAGCTGTAGTTTTCCCCTTTCTTTATTTTATCCTTACAAATTAAAAAAAATCTTTATTTTTTCTTCTCACCTTTTCTCCCCTATCAGGGTCCCTTTCCCCCAACTGGGTGTGCCAGGTTTGCCAAGCTTCGAGAAGTGCCTCACTTGTAAAGAGGCGATCCCAATCATGGATAAGCACTCTGTGCATTCACTGCCTTGGGGAAGGCCACACACTTCAGAAATGTGGTCTTCACCAACAGCTCCGGCCAAGATCCTGCAAAAACAGAGCTCTGCCAGAAGATGATCTTCCTGGAGGCAGTTCTCCAACTCTAGTACCCTGGTAGACATGAGTCTTCCCCACAGCCGTCTATATCTAGGGGCTGCAGGTTGAAGAAGCAGGCTGCTGACCCCTTTCACAAATCAGCAGAGAGCGGGAAGCCCCCATAGTGAACCCCAAGATAACTTTAAGCTATCACCATCTCACTCAGTATCTTCAGCACCAAGGTCATCTCAGTCTGGCAGCCATGGCTCCTGGAAACAGGCAGTAACCGGTACCGCTGACAGGCCCATGGACCCAAAAGACAAGAGTAAACACTTCTTTAAAATGAAGCTCCCAGTCCATGAGCCCACATCAGTACTGCCAGCGGTGCCTTGACTGGCACAAGGGTGACTGTTACGGGTAAGATCCTGTCACCCTGGCACTGCCACTGGCACAGGATGATTGGTACAGGGGAACTCTGCCATCAAGAGAGTTCTGCATGCCAGATGCACTGGAGTCTCCTCCTCTCGGTACCAAGAACCTCTGCTGAGCATGGGAAATATCTCCCCAGCCATGCCATGCCCCTCCACTCTTTAGCGAGGATTCAGACAGTGCCCCTGAGGAGGTAGTGTTGCAGTACTTCTCCCAAGCTCCATATGGTGCTCACTACCAACAGAGCCCAAGGATATACCCAGAGATTTCCCCCCCCCCATCCTGATATGGCTCCCCCTGGGTACTGCCACCGGGCTCTATGCCGCCACCGCCACCCCAATAGCCATATTGGGACCATTGTGCAGTGCACTGCCAACATTCTGAGCTTTGACTGAGAATTCTTGAGGCACGCTCACTTCAGTACCACCTCAAGATTTAGAGGAACAGGAAGCTGGTACTGAGGAGAAAGACTCTGAGAACCATATGCTAGTCCTCTCCAGATGAATCCATCATGCTTTTGTCACCATCTTTGGTGGATGACTTTGATCTATTTCAGGAACTGGCAAAGAGGGTGTCCACTATGCTCCAGATTTACTGGAGGAAGTCAGTAATACCTACCATCAATTCCTTGATACCCTGTATTCTTCAGCCTCCTCAAAGATTGCCCTCCCAATTAATGAGGTCATTTTAGACCTGGCAAAGACTGTGTGGCAAACCCCAGCATTAGTGGCCCTAACCTGCAAGCAGCCAGACAAAAAATACCATGTCCCTGGTGATTCCTATTCTCCAACCCACCACCCAACTCCATTGTGGTGGATACTGTCAAGTCTTGCAGCCAACACCTGTCAAGGCCTTCTCCCTCTGACAGGGACTGGAAGCTCCTCGATCTGTTAGGCAGAAAAGCATACTCCTCGGCCACTCTAAAATTTCATATTACCAACTACAGGCCTTCACGGCGAAATACAATTACATAAATTGCTCAACATTGACTTTATTGAAAAGGTTTAAGAGTAGCAGCCATGTTAGCCTGTATCTGTAAAGAAAATGAGGAGTACTTGTGGCACCTTAGAGACTAATCAATTTATTTCAGCATAAGCTTTTGTGGTGCTATTCTATTCATCTGATTAAAAAGATATCAGAAATGAATCATGACTCATTCAAGGTCATTATCCAGGAGGGCCGATTGGTGGCAAAGACATCACTGCTGAATTAAAGACAGATTGCAGACAGAGCGGCTAGGTCTATCTCCACTGCGGTGGTGCATCATGGCTTCATTTGTTGGGTTTCCCAAAAGAGGTGCAGACCATGTTTGAGGACCTTTCCTTTGAGGGCATAAAGTTTCTATCCATGAAAACAGCTAGGAGAAGAGGAGAGACAGCAACTCTGATGGTGCATCCTCCCAATATGGTATTTTTTCCAGACAAGATTGCGCTCAGACTGCACCCAAAATTCATCCCTAGATAACCTCTCACTTTCACATGAATTATTTGATTCACCTTCCAATCTTCTACCCAAATCATCACCAAGACATCAGGGAGGTTATATCGCATGCCCTGCTTGTCCAGAGAGCCCTGGCCTTCTACCTGGAAGGACAAAGGTCTTCAGGAAATCCCTGAGGCTTTGTTCTCTGGTTGAAAGATCAGAGGGCTCAGCAATATCAGCCCCAAGTCTTTCGAAGTGGGTCACAAACTGTATCATATGTTGTTACCAAGTTTGTAATGCCATCCCTCCAGATGTGTATACCCTCCACAAGGTCAATCTCCTCATCCATTGACGTCCTCAAGGGTGTCCCTATCTCAAAGATCTGTAGAGCAGCAACATGAGCATCAGTCCTCACTTTCACAGAACAGTATGCGATCAATGGGCACTCCACCATCCTTTTCAGCTGCATGGTGCTGACATCTGACTCTGAAGTCCAGACCCTCCAGAAGGGGTACTGCTTGGGCGTCACCCACAGTGGAGAACCCATAGGGACACACATCTTGAAGAATCATTGTATTGCACAAAATGAGTAACTTACTGGGTTTTTGTTTGTTTTTAAATCATGGGAATCCCAAGATTCCTTTTGGATGAGGGCCCTGCTGTCTGCGGAGGAGTTTAGTTTCACAAGCATATACATATTGCTGTCTACTGCCTGTCTGCTTCTAACAGGCATTTGGTGGCTTTACACCAGGAGGGAGGCAACTAGGGAAGATGATGTCCTTCTCCATGTGGCATGGTTATATAGAGGACACAATATTGAGGATCAGTCTTTTTGTCCACTTTCATTCCTTCTCCACATGCTTCATAGACAAACTTTTCAAATGTGACAATAAATATTAAGGCCTCTTGTCAGGAGAGCATACAGACTTAGTGTATCTATCAGATATTCTTTTAGAGAACAGTGTGCATTACACCAGCTGCCCATCCTGAATTTTCTGTAACCAGTTCACACAGATGTCTTAATTTTGTACCCTTCTAGATGTCGTGTAATAGTTTTGGCCTATTACTATAAAATGGCATGTAATATAGTGTGTGGGGGGGGAAATTAATTCCAAGGAAGTGTATACTCTCATTTGCCTCTCATAAAATGGGTTAATAGAAGCGCTTGTTGCCTAGTGCATAGGCTGTAATGCAGGGTTTTTTCAGCTCCCTTGAGTAGTGGTTTAATGAGTTCCTGCTGGCATTTGACAAACTGTCTTGTTAACTACTTCTTGTTAAATATGTGCGGTGTACATTTAAAAGATTGTTTATACTGTATATCAGTTCAGGCCTTCAACTCTGAGCTTTTCCTTTGTAGGATTGTTCTGTTCAGTTAGAACAACTGCTACTCTGATTTACCCCCAGTGAAGACAATGGGCCAGATTATTAATTCCTGATATAATGCCATTCAAATCAATGGAATTACGCTAGGAGTTAATTTGGCCCAGTGGGACTGCATGGAGTGTACAGGCCATTTCTTGAACGCTACCAAATCCTGTGGCATTGGGGATCTCTCCTTTTTTCCCGTCCCCTTTTAAGTATCTTTCTACCTTCTTAAGATTCAAAGGGATGTGCAGGTGGCTGGTGCCCCTTCTATTTCTCTTTCTCCCCTATCCGTGGGATAGGCTTTGGGGAAGCAGGGTGCATGGAGTAAGGAAAGGAATAAAGTCTCCTTCACTCTTTTCTCTCCCTATCTCTTTCTCTATGCATCCCCCCTGATGGTTAAGCAACTGCTCCTCAGTTGTGTTAGGTGGCTCTCATAGGGAAAGCAAGGAGCAACTTTTTCTTTTTTGAGTGCTAGTGGCTTTGCCAGTTCAAAATCAATAGGGTTTTGCCCATTGTTGCCTAGAATATTCCCAGATTGTTGGAACTGATGGCTGTAGTATTCAAAAGTTAGTGTGTTACAGACCGACCGACAGAGAAATGCTCTGAAGTTGAGTGTAGTACTTCATTTTGCCTGGCCAGTCAGAAAACTGAAGCCATTTAAAGCATTCCGTAACAGACCCCTTCAGTTTGAGGAAGTTTTGTTGCCTAAGCATCCAGATGATGATATATTGTAAATAGTTTGGACTATTTTATGCTGTCTGTTTTAAATAGAAATGTGATCAGTAAGATATATTGATATAGACAGATGCAACTATTCTTTAATAGAGGTATATCTCACAAGGTATTTGTTTTGTATTAAAGGGCTGGTCCCCACTACCGGGGGGGGGGGGGGGGTCGACGGCAGATACGCAACTTCAGCTACGTGAATTACGTAGCTGAAGTTTGCATATCTGTCGCTGACTTACCTGCCGTCCTCACAGCAGTGGCAGTTGGTGGCGTGCTCCCCCGTCGACTCCAGCTTGCGCCTCCCGGCAAGCTGGAGTTCCAGAGTTGATGGGGGAGCCATGGGCGATCGCTACCCGCCGATCCGGTGGGTAGTAAAGACCAGCCCAAAGACGCTGATACATCCAAAAGGCATTTTGAGAAGCCAGTCTTCAAGGTAAACCAATCAAAATAGTATAAAACTTAAACGACCATAAGGACCAATTATCTTATGGTTGGCAGTGCACAGAGAAAGTTTCATGTGTGAAGTGATCCTACTAACCTTGTCCCTGAGGTGTAGGGAATCATCAGGTACTGTTAGAGGTGTATTCGGCTGTTTTGTATGATTTCATTAATTATCAGTTATTGGTGATTGCCCAAGCACATGAATCAAATGATGTCATGTTGCTGCATTAAACAAAGGAGCGTGAAAAGACTTTACGTAAAGACTCTGTTCTCATGTCAAAACAGACATTTTTAGACAGTTGAAAGTTCTGGTTTAAAAAAAAAAGCATGGAGTCATGCAAAGTTGGAACACTCTGCAAAGGAGCCACAGAAAATAACTTGCTGAAGTAGATTGCTGACTGGAGCGAAGCCAGAAGCGTTCAATATATGGGCCAACACATCTTACACAAACTGGTATGACACAAGATGTTTTGCACAAAAATTTTGCAGACACAATGTTGCAAGAAGCCATAAAGGAGACACCTTGTTTTCTCATTGGATGATTAAAAGAGAGACATCCTCAGTTACTTTCTGATTGGTCCTCACTAGCTTTGCCAAGAAGAGGAACCAGGCCCTGCCACCAACAGAAAATATATAAAATGCCCTGGATTGTTCAACATGTTGCTTCCTGAAGCCAAAACACCTGAACGAGAGAGACTGTGAGCAGGACTTTCTCCATCCAGCCCGCAGGAGCATCCTCTGTTTGGTAATCGCTTAAGTCTTGTCACTGACAAGCAACCTGTAAACTCTGTCTTTTAAACCTATCTAGGGAAACCACTGTAAATCTGGAAAGAGAATAGGAATACATCTGTCATAACAGCTGGAGTGAATTACCTGAATGAACTTTATATTTTGAGTAACCCATCATTACAACTGCAAAGCTGAGCTAGAGAACTTGCCTTCATGCCAGCTCCAACTGATAAATAGTGAATGTCTTTTATACATGTATTGTTTACCCAAGTGATAGTTTTGTTATGCGAGGCTAAATGTGTCTCAGAAAGTATGTTTCTGATTTAAAATCCGCTGAATGTCTAAAATCTCTGACATGCACTTGTTACACTAACAAGTTAAATTTTAGTTGTTTAGAAGTTACGCCATCTGAATAAGTAATTGTGTGTTGAGGGTGGAGAAACTCATTATACTAACTAAGCATAGTTCTATTTGAATCAGGAGACTGGGCTTTCCCACAGCAAAAGTTAGCTGTGAGAAATGCTGAGTGTTTGTTTCAGAGTTCAGCCCAGAAACCACACAGATATTGTGGTCAACAGAACCGAAAGTTTGTTAGACAAAAGGAGGAAGAATCTTTGAATTGCCTCATAAGCTACAGGTTCACCACTCTTTGAACTTTTGGTTAAAGTAACATGAGAGCCTACTGAATTGAAATTCTAGAGAAATTAGAATATCTTCAAAGTCATTTATCGGCATATATGTTCTGGGTGTAATGTGTGATAGTTTTGTGTGTGTGTATAAGTGGCAAAGCTTGGCTCTGAGTATCAGCTTGGAAAGATAATTTTGGACTGAATGTATAATACTTTGATAATTAAGTAACCTAATTTCTGAGTTCTACTTAGAATTGTTTGGTTTAGGGATCTACATTTAAGGATCCATCAGTCCATATTGATAATACACTCACTTGCCCACATAATTTTAGACTTAGAATAAAATGTTGCCTTTGTAAAAAGGTTGTAAGAAAGCCTGGAATTAACTGAACTGATTTATTGTCTATTGAAAATTGTAACATCTCATGTTGTTTAGTTTTTCACATTGTGAACATTATCATCTAACCATCTTTATTTTGGTTTCTGTAATTTTTTAGCTGCTTTAAAAGTTATTTTGGCTAGTACAACTCATACATTTATAATAATTCTCCAGACTATACTTTAAGAAACTCTGATTCAAAGAACAGTGAAAAACTTAGTAGCAGTAACCAAGTTAATTAAATTATTTTCCTATTATGTTTTTATAACTTGTTCTCCTCATACCTGAGAATTGTTAAGCTCAGGAGCTCAGCAAAAACTTATGTTGAAGTCGAGAGAGCCCAAAGATGCTCAGGATTTGGCTCTAAGGGCTTGTCTACACTAACATTTTATTGCACTCTAACTTTCTGACTCATGGGGTGTGAAAAATCACCCCCCTGAGCGCAGCAAGTCTGAGTGCTTTAAAGTGCTAGTGTGGACAGGCTCCGAGCTCTGGGAGCCACACTCCCACTGCTTGGAGCTAATCCCCTGATGGAGGTGGATTACCAGGAGAGCTCGCTCACGCGCAACCACCCTCGCACTTCAAAGTGCTGCTGGGGGAGTGTTCCCACGACAGCGCTTTGAAGTTTCCAGTGTTGCGGTGGCCTAAATTAGAAACCTGTTGAAGAGGTGCCTTGTCTGAACTGTGTTTTAAATCTCTGTTCAAAGTTGTTAGTTTACATCATAAGCAGCTATCACTCAGAATAAGTATTTTTCATATGCTGCATCGTCTACCAACATGGTACTAGAGTGAGAATGGATGGACTTCTTCATATGGAAAGAAGGAGAATGACTTAGGTTGAAGTAATATCTTTCATGTTCAGTTTTCTAGGTGAATCTAGGCTTCCCCTTCTCTCTCCATTTAGTGCATAACTACTTGTGTTGCAGGTTATGCAATTTTTCTATCTGGCTTGACTTCATAAAGAACCTGATCACCCTCGCTTCTGTAGGAGAGGACCACCTCAGCAGGACATCTTTCTTTCAGGGAACAGGTTGTGCTCCATCTGTGCCCACACACACACATGACTCCCACAGATTCTGCTCCCAAACTCTGTGGATCCCCTGGGGTTGACAAAGGACTTGCGTGGCGTCCAGATGGAAGCCCTGTGCTTCTGTGTAAAGCTCCCGGGCTGTCTGCCTCCTGTCTGATTCTGTTGCAGCAAAGCTCCACTGAAACCTCATTACCAAGAATTCTCTAGTCACCACCATTTCTGGACACATTCACCTCTCCTTCCCTTCCCCCCCCCCTCCCCCCCCCCAAGAGGAGGGCTTTGAACAAACAGTCAGTGCACCCTAAGGCTATGGCTTAGCTATCTGCTAAATTTTCTACAGGTGTGCTTTGCCTCCCCTCAGAGTCTTGCCTTCTCTTTCCCACCCATTCCCAGCTGCAATCACAATTTTCATAGAAGTCTCTCTATGGCCCCTAGGCAGGAAGATGTGGAGATGACTGACTGCAGCCAGGGTGGGAAAAACCATACAGAATGCCCCTTTGTGAAGATAACCAGGAAAATGATATGGACCAAAGAAGTTAAAGGCCTGATTCTTCAAGCCTCATGTAGACAAAATTCATTCATCTTAGTGAGTTTTGCTTGCATCAGATCTAAGTGATTGGATCCCAAGTATTTTAGTGAATGTTTGTTTAACTCAAGTATCTTCTTTAAGACAACTAAAAAGTTTCTGTAATAAATTGCAAGACATTTTTCTGGATCAAACAACACCTTCATGCATCCTTCCATTTAAATGCAGATTCAGGTATGTGACAGGGTTATAATTTGGAAGGAAGAAGGATAAGAAGATGCATGCTTTAATCAAAAGTAAATATGCTCTTTTAAGCTCTTGTAATTGGTTACTCTTTTGTAATAAACTCTTGAAAATATGAAATAGTTTTACTTTTCAGTAGAATAAGATGCAGTTATCTGCCAGACCGAACTATTTAATTTGAAGTTATAGATTCTGCTCTCCAAAGGAGCATTTAATGTGAAATCAAATTCAAATTATATCAAATTCAGACACTCATATTTCTGCTCTCCAAGCTATGGTGGAATGCTTCCTCGACCACTCCCTGACTGTTTTTCAGTTGATATTGAGGAACTAAGACCACCAAGGCTTTGCACCTTCCTGAGATTTAACTGAGGCCACCCAGTGACTTTTACCAGAAACTTTGGAAACATTCTTTCCAGACTTCTGGAACCTTGCCTTTCTCTTGGCGGTAACATTTGCTAGACGAATAAGAGGAATTGCAGGCTTTCATAACTGACCATTCTTGAGAATAACAACAAAACATAAAAATGCTGCTTTCCATATACCTAGTGTCTTTACACAAAAGCAGTTTCTAATTTCCATGTTATGGAGAGTCTGTGTCACAGATCAGGCCACAGAGAGAGAAGGAAAACCTATGCTAAATATTGGCTGTTACAAGCAGTGTCTAAAGGTTGCACAATCATTCAAGAAACTCATTTAATTGATTGTTTCCTGCACAACAGACTGGGGCTACTAAATTCTTAATATATAGTACAATATCATAATTTTGCCAAGTTGCAAATAAAAATTATCTGAACTGTGGTTCCAGCAAGCTTATCTATCTTGTGCCTCTAAAGAATGCCATTATGGAGACATATTGCCCAACCATGTCTCAGGTATCTCACAGAAACCAGCTCAGATACTCTAGTGCAGTGCCGCTATTTTGCTTTGTGCTAGCAGCAGTATCTGGTGATCGGGATTGTGTTACCATCCACGATCCCATCACTCCGGGGATCCTATAGTGGAATAGAACTCCTGTAGCAATTATTACACCACTCTCCTTTCACCCTCTCTGCTGAGAGTGTGGGATGTGGCCAGAGCATGGTTGGGATGCCCATGCTTCCTGCAGATTCTAGGCTGTGATATCAGTATCTTGGGTCTCCTGGCAGCCAGTGTAACTTAGGGCAGCCTGTGAAATGCTTAAAGTTATGCTGAGGAACTGACTGGGCACCCAGCCAACCCAAAGTTGGGGAAGCACAATGACTGTCTTTGTACTCCCAGTCCTCTCCTGAGTTGTATTGTGTACTATAGCCAACGTTCTAAGCCATCATCGATAAGGGTGAGTGGACATTTCAGTCCCCATGCCTGTTCGCATCTTGACTTCTCTGCTGAGACAGCCACCAACTGGTGCAAATTTAGTACCAATTGTGATAATGATTTTACTTGGTCAGTTAGGAACTGGACTGGAACCACTCTCTCATTTTTAGATAGGCCACCAAATTTTCTTCAAGTACTACAGAACTGGACTGGATTCAAATAAGCAAGCATCATAGCATTTCCTGAGGCAACAATTGTATGTCTGCAAACAGCCTATCTCACTACAACCAGTTAATGAAATCTGGCTCTCTGCCCTGGAGGAGCTAAACTGAAACCATCACAACTGGTTCTATCTGTCACTTGTAAACTTTTCTAAGGTGTCTAAAGCTTCCATTTTGTCTCATCCCAGTACAAATCAGGAGTAAGTCCAGTGTTCGATACACCCATGTACAATCAGTGAAAGAGGACAATCAGGCCCTTTGGTCTCAGTAAGATTTTTAACTTCTTTAGTCCTAAGACTAAGGGCTGGTCTTCACTACCCACCGGATTGGCGGGTAGCGATCGATCTTTTGGCGATCGATTTCTCGTGTCTTGTGAAGACGCGAGAAATCGATTTCCTGCAGCTCCCCCATCGACTCCAGAACTCCAGCTTGCCAGGAGGTGCAAGCTGGAGTCGACGGGGGAGCGCGCCGCCGCCGCCGCCGTGAGGACGGCAGGTAAGTCGGCGGCAGATACGCAAACTTCAGCTACGTGATTCATGTAGCTGAAGTTGCGTATCTGCCGTCGATCCCCCCAGGTAGTGAGGACCAGCCCTAAGTAATGCAAAAGTGATGAAAGTCTGCTTGTTTGAAGTCAGGACTGCTTCTTAACCTGGCAGGAGGCTAGTGTGAAGCGATGCACAGAACCTCTCCCACTCCCCAAAGCTGAGCATGCTGTCTCCACAGCACTCTGAGCCTGTTCGGGGAGTGAGACTGGGTACATCTAATTTTGCTGTGCCATCTGTTCCTTTTTTATACAGAGTTTGTTGAAGTTTTTCACCAGTTGGCTGTTGATTGTAATAGAGTGGCAGATTGAAACATGCCACCTTCTATTTTCCCCTTGGGATAGGAGGAGGCTTCCCCAGCTACAAGACTCTTGACATTTGGTAACAGTTGATGTGCTGATGATGAATGTTAGATATTTTTCAAATTGGTCAGAAAATTTAAAATAGAACAAGTCCTGAATGAAGTGTTGTGAAAAAAGTTTCTAAACAGGCTGATCGTTAGGGACAGGGACTACTTGCTGGTAGTTAGGGACAGAGACTGCTTGCTTCCCTTGATAACTTGCAGTGGGAGGATGAACTGGGAAAAACAGCACTGACTGAAATGTAATTAAGACTTCTTTGTTAATTAAATGGACAAAGGAGATCAGTGACATTTACAGTGGTTGATGGTGTCTTTGTGGTAGATGAAGTTGTTTGCCAGATGGCTGATGTTGACTTATTCAAATTGATTTCCTTTGGTTTCCTGACTAGGAATGTAGCATTAGAGCATTAGAATGTTGCTGCCTCAGATGTCTGCACAGGATATGATTCCATTGTATCTTAACTCACAGACTTTTGAATAATTTCCACATTGAATAACTTCCACATTGTGTGCATAACTGCAGAGATGCAAGGACTGAAATTTTCTTACATGTGTGGTACTCTTGGACACTCCAGATGTGTTTGCCTTTCTCATGGATTATTCCATCTGTGCTCTATCTGCCCTGCTTTAATTGAATAATTAACAGTAAATAGCTGACTTAGGAAGCATATTTTCTTTTCAGTTCTTGTGGTGGTTACATTATCATTTCTCTTGAATGATGGTGAGTCATGTATCTGCCTGCCAGCATGAGAAAACATAGCATAACTAATGTAATTAGGAAAGGAGCTTTTCAAAACATTTGTGCACGTTGGGCCAAATCTCAAGATTTGCTAAGCACCCCTTCCTCCCATTGGAGTGGTTGGTAACTCTGGATGCTGAGAGCTGCTCAGTACAAATTTTAGGTTGTATAGTTTGTGTTTCATTCTTGACTTTAGGTTCCATTTGATGCAGAAGAAGTTTCTGCAAGTGAAGCTGGGTTTTAATATTCAAGCTTTCTCATCTGTAAATGTGACATTCTCCAAGAGAATTTTCTTTTACTTGGGGGTCATGAGGGAGAGGGGCATGCAGTTTTTAGCCATGTGGCTGGTGTTATTGCTGCCTATCTGACATTTGGGACTAGTTCTGTTGGCACACAGGACCACAGTTAAAGGATGTTTTGCTTTCATCACAAAAGAAAGAAATAAGAGGATACAAATTCCAGATCAATTGGCAGGCCATATCCTTCCTTCCCAGTGTTACTATGGTATCCAACTTTTAGTCAGATGTAATATTCCCAAAATGGGCTCCTTCCCTGGTGGTAAAACTTTATTGTAATTAAATGTTGATTAATTGCAGTTAACTCATGCAGTTAACGAAAAAAAATAACTGCTATTAAAAAAAATTAATCACAATCCCACTGCTAAACAACAGAATACCAATGAAATGTATTAAATATTTTGGATGTTTTTCTACATTTTCAAATATATTGATTTCTATTACAAAATGTACAGTGCTCACTTTATACTATTTTTATTACAAATATTTGCTCTATAAAAATAAAAGAAATAGAATTTTTTAATTCATCTCATACAATCTCTTTATCATGAAAGTGTAATTTACAAATGTAGATGATTTTGTTACATAACTGTGTTCAAAAACAAAACAATGTAAAACTTTAGAGCCTACAAGTCCACTCAGTCCTACTTCTTGTTCAGCCAATTGCTAAGACAAACAAGTTTGTTTACATTTACAGGAGATACCGCTGACTGCTTCGTATTTACAATGTCACCTGATAGTGAGAACACAGTCGCACGGCACTGTTGTAGCTGGCATCGCAAGATATTTACGTGCCAGATGTGCTAATCTTGTGATGCTGGCTACAACAGTGTCATGAGAATACCTGTTCTCACTTTCAGGTGACATTGTAAACAAGACATGGGGAGCATTATCTCTTGAAAATTGCAACCAAACTTGTTTATCTGAGCGATTGGCTGAAGTAGGACTTTGTTTTATTTTTGAATGCATTTTTTTGGTACATAATTCTGCGTTTGTAAGTTCAACTTCCGTTATTAAGAGATTGCACTACAGTACTTGTATTAGGTGAAATATACTGTTTCTTTGGTTTTTTACAGTGCAAATATTTGTAATAAAAATAAATATAAAGTGAGCACTGTACACTTTGTATTCTGTGTTGTAATTAAAATAAATATATTTGAAAATGTAGAATCATCCAAAAATATTTAAATAAATGGGATTCTGTTATTGTTTAACCGTGTGATTAACCGTGTGATTAATTTTTTTTAATCGTTTGACAGTCCTAATTGTAACATTTTAAAAAAATTATTATTTCAAATTTAAATTGTGGTTACACTCTTTGCCCCCAACCACAATCAGGCCATGTTGTGCTAACAGTAAATGCTGTATAAATATATGAGAAGACACAGTCATTGCACTGAAAAAAACAAACAATCCTTAAAACTCTTAAGGCAAAATACATGTTAAAGGAGGGGACAGAGTACTCAAGCAAACTGAGTGAGGTGATGAATAGTCTCTCTCATGGGATTTATGTTTCTGCTTCATACCTGAATGGTCTGTTTTGCTTGTATTTTCCATTATTTTTTGGTGGGAGTTTTGATCCTTGCCTATTTATTTATTCTGTTAATTTTCAGTGTCTCTCATTTAATTGTATCTTATTTTATTGTTTGTAGTTTTTTCTTCCTTTATTACTTGCCTTAGGTATTCTCTGTAATGTTTCTGTACAGCACTAATTAATATAATGAGCATTTTATACAGCAATTAATTTATACCTCCCCTCAGCAGGTAATTAGCTGAGGCCCTGATCCTGCAAAGGCATCTGACCCCACCTGTGTGGAATCCCACTCAAGTATGGCGTGCATATAGGGATGTTTTAATTTCTTCACTGCTTAAGGCTTGGTCTACGCTAGCAATTTATGTCAGTATAACTTTGTCACTCGGGTGTAGATTTTTCACACCCCCGACCGACACTTATACTGACCTAACTCCTGATGTAGACTGCGCCATGTCAATGGGAGAGCTTCTCCTGTTCACCTCTGTGAGAAGCGATAGGTAGGTCAAGTACCTATGTTGATAGGGAAGCCTGCCCATGGGTGTAGCTGGGGTTTTCTCTGAAGCCCTAGAATGATGCTGCTGCATTGGTGTAGCTACGTTGCTGCTGCCCTTTAAGTGTAGGCAAGCAAGTACTTGGGCTGCACCTGGCGTGGGATTTGTATTCCCACAGGTGCTAGATATACATTCAGCATAACACAAGTGATTAAAATGTTAAGGGAGCCAAAGGTCAAGAGAAGTTATTTATTCTAGATGAGATTCTCTTTTTGGCCCATTAAGGAATTTAAAACCAAGTCATGTCTAGAACAGTGTGTTCATCCAAAGAGAATGGTTTTGTACATTTAATCATTTTGATTGGTCATCCCCATCAACCTGCACAGACTGCTGCATTATAGACTGATGAGGCAACATTAGGAAGCATGCCCTTAGCAAGAACTAAGGGATTTATCTTTGTAGATCAAATATGTATGTTACTTCAGATGTTCTTTTTTATCCAGATGAATTTTTAAAAGCAGCGCTTCCACTCTGAAGTTTGTCCATTTCTTTTTTCCTCTTGTGGTGTTGTATACAGGGAAAGCTACTGTATATCCCTTCCTCCAAAATGACCGACTACAAGCAAATGAAAACAGATTGATTCTTCTCCCTCTCACCATGTGTAACTCTCTAAACTGTGGTGGTTTTTCTTTCAAATGCAGATTTTAGCAATGTGCCTGATGTCACTGCTGGTCTGAAGAGGAGCAGTACTGATGGCACTTTGGACCAAGTGCCACACAGGCAGAAGACTGACCCACCTTTCAGGGTAAGAGCATATCCCAGACGTAGCAATAATAAACAAATTGGGCTCATTTTAAGATCACACTCTGTAGCTTGCAGAAAAGGGAGATTGATTATATTCTAGTTTATTGCTATATTTATTCTTCATAGTAAATAAATTCGTTGCTTATGACCCTGAAGGACTAATAGTATTAGCTTGAGACCAGCCTTGACCTGTAGCATCTCAGGGGCGTGGGTGCTGTATCTCTAATGGTATTACCATGTGGACAAATGGGAATAAGGCAGAGTTCACCAAATTCACCTTTGCAAGTCACCTAAGAGTGGGGTTTGAGCCTAGGGCTCAAGAGAAGATAACTTTTCATGCTGAGCACGGCACTATCTATGCCTTCTCTAAATGTCTGTTAGCATTCTTATTTTTTGTGTGGTTGGTCCAAATAGTTTTGACTTTTTAGGGTTGAGGTGACCATAGCAACAGTTACATAAACCACTGTAGAAGAGGCCATTAGCTCTAATTGCCTTCATTTTTTGTTTGTTTGTATATATATATATGTATATGGGATACCTGGGGCCTGATTTTTAGAAGTCTTAAGCACTTAAGGTTCATGAAATCCGAGTCTGGATTTGCCCCTTAAAACATATTGTTGCCTCACTTGGGGAAAGGTGGAGGTGCACTATCCTGCTGGGAGCATTGGGATGCATTGTGTTTTGGGGTTCAAAGCAACTGCTATGTCCTTTGTAGAGATTTATTGTATGCTGCTGTGTGAATCTAGCCTTCATGCCCATCCATCTAGGAGAGACTCTTGTCCTGGGAGCTGATAGCCCAATGCAGTTTTCTACTCAGGTGTGTCTCTTTGTACCCCTGGTGCTCCTCTCCCACTTCTCTTTGCATACCCATCTGCTGTAATCTTTCCCAAGGAGTGTGTGTGTGAGAGGGGGGAGAATAATGATGGTGGAATAGTGCAGAGAGACATGCAAATTAGATCACAGTCTGCTTGAAGGAAGACATTTTTGTACTTTTGCTTTGCAAGAAACATTCAGTTGCCAACAGGAAAGGAACAGACTTGTTTGTCAAAATCATTCCTGATATCTTTTTCAAATACACCAGAAAATGGGAAATTAAAGAGAGTTCAGAGAGCTACTGATACACAGAGAACAATTCATTTATAGTAGTTATGGGTTGGAATGAGCTACTAATAATCTTCTAAATTGTGTGCCACTGCTAATTCCAAAAGAACTGGAAGGATCAAACAGGTTTGCTCCCTGGTGACTCTTTCCTAAAATCTCTACCAGTTATAGTGGTGCATAATGTGTTAAGTTATTTCCCAGACCATATTGCTCTTTGATTGGAATACAGTAATACGAACACTATTTTTAAGAGTTAACGGAGGGTGTCCTGGCTTTCTAGATGCAGTGGGAAAAATGGCTTAGCAATCAGATGCAGTTTGATTTGATGAACCACAGCTGTAAGCGAGTCTTTGACAGCCCTACAATTTCTGCAAATGGGTTTTAATTGATTGCCTTCTTTCGGTTGGAGGGTACCTATTACTGTCAGAGCTCTTTGTACGACCCTGTCGATGTTTCTAATACATGTAGGATTTTTAAAGACAGCAAGTTAGAAAGGAGACAGATTATGCACATTTGGTGATTGGGAACAAAAAGAAGTGGTTTCTGTTTTTGATTTAGGACTGTTCACCATATGAACAATAGGCACTCCTAATAAAAGCTAGTAGAAGAAAATGAGTCCTTACTAGTACAACCTCTGAAGGTGTAGTATCTGTTTTTGTTTAGTTTTTTTCCTTTGCCTCACATATCTGTGTATGCTAGCTTGATGCATTTGTATGGAAGTACAGTTGTAAGGATATTTCAGAATTATGTAATGTCACAGAATTGTGGGGGTGAGAGGAGGCTACTTATGCAAGTACAGCATTGTGAAGAAGACGGTGGTGGTGGTAGGTAGTTCTGAACATATCTTGGAACTACAGGCAGTTTGGGGATTATGGTAGTGGCGAGGTGTGTGTATGTGTGTGTGTGTGTGTGAGAGAGAGAGAGAGAGAGAGAGAGAGGTTCATTTCCCTGTAGACAACAGCTGTAGATGCAATCATTTGCTTTGCAGAAGCAGAATCCTTTGAACTTTTGCTGAATTTTTCCTAAAACAGGTAAGTAAGCAAAAAGCAATCTTAACAAAACTAAACTCTTAATATCAATCTGTATGTTTGCTTATTAGATTTTATATTTGCACTTTTGGGGTTTTATTTTTCATTATGTAGCTTCTTTCTTGTAACAACCATAAGGATAATCTTTGAAGAATGCACTGAAGAGAGCACCCAAATGAATTTCAGAGGTGCAGACTAATTGGAGCAAGATAATCTTTTGTCTTTGGGATACTACATGGAAACTAACAATCTTTCATTCATTGTTTTAGTCCAGGAGACAGATGAATGAATGAACTGAAATAGTTTTATATCTGTCTGTCAGTCTAAAAGTTAATTCATGAGGTAACAGGAAGATAGAGTTACTTAGTTACAGAAAATAAAACTTCTTGATAAGCTCTAAGAAATTTATATAAAATAAGCAGACACTTAAATCCATCTGTTCTTGGCAAATTCTGTAGTTTAGGGAGTTTTCCTTTTTCTGAGATGCTCAATTTATACCCTTCTTAATAACTGCTCCCCCCCCACACACACACATACTCACACTTTTATTTAATTTTTTTTACAAGAAATGTTACAATTTTAACACCTTCTGCATCCATACATTTTTCCAGCTGTTCAAATATTGTTTATATGGCAATGGTATGCAACCTTGGCAATTGTTTCTGCAATATGTAGGCGTATTGTTGACAGAAGAATAGAAGTCCTTGAAAAATCTGGGGATGCAGCATGATTGCTGATTCAATTAGATATAGTTGTGTTTAATCGCTCTGAGGTCTAATTTCTTGTGCTCCTGATGTTCATTGGAATGCTGCTATATTGACAATTGCCAAAGATCAAGTCCTTCGTACATTAAAGTAACATAAGCTGCATTTTGTATTCAGTGCCTTATGTTTAGCTACTTCTTTTTTTATTCATGGTCATAGTTATCAAAAATGTTTTCTGTAAACTATGGTTTATATTAACTGGAAATATAACAGTGAAATTACTAACTTGTCTATCTTTACTGTTTATTTTTGGTAGATTCTCCTAATACATTACAATTTTATTATGTCTTTTTAAAATAAATTAAATAAATGTTACCAAAGAAGGCATTCCTATGCTAAGGCTTTCTTGTAAGACTAATGTAATCTGACTTTCAGCTGGTCTAAATCTTTTGAGCATCATCAGAGAAAAGAGTTTCTTGAAACAAATGAAATTGGAACAAAAAAAGGGAAAGACCTTAATGTAAACATTCTCTCTCTCTCTCTCTCTCTCTCTCTCTCTCTCTCATATATATTAGATATGTGTGTCTTGAGAGTAGGAGAGATGTTTTCAGACCAGAGATTTACCAGAGAATAATAAAAAAAAGATTAGTTTACAGTAGCTTTTAGTCACCATTCTTAAGGACATATTTTGTCCTCAGACTGGCTGCATGTCTACAGCTTGGCAAAATAGTTGTTAATGCAATGCATCTGAAATAACTTCAGAGTGTTCAGAGCTGTATATTAAAGTTTTTATAAAAATCTTATTATTTTTCTGTATTTACAAAATCTATAGAAAAAATAGATCGTTGATACTTTGTTGTAAAAATAGTAATGGTGGAATGAATGCAATAATTTTGAGTAACATATGCCAGCCTTTTAAAACTGTTAAATGAAATAGAGCATACTTAGAATATCATCTTTTGTGTCACAGTCTAGCTGAATAAAAATCAATGATAATGGCATTTCAGGTTCTCAAGTATTATGAATAATTTGATGTACCTTTTGAAAGGGCAGATCAAAATGAGTTGTCTAAAGCAGAAATGTCTTCAGAGCAGTTGTCCTGCTTTCACTTTCTTTAGGACAAAAACACTACAAATGCCTTCTTAGCTTTTGCAAAATGGTCCTGCTGGTGCTGAAATTGTATTTATTTATTCAGAACCCAATGGACGTATTTCTTGGGCCACTTGAAAGAAACCATTTCAGACATTAAATTATGGGCAGGCAAATGTTTGGAAGGTTTGAAAAAAAAATGCATGCCCATTTTGGACTGTTTGAAAAATTTTTTGTCATTTACCAAAAATAAGAAAACTTGCACATTTCCTACTGATCATGAGCAGCTGATATTTCCATTAACTCTCCCCATGGGCAAGCTGATATTTCCAAATATGTTAGGAGACAACAGTTATTGGCCCCCAAACACATTGAGAATCCAGGTTTGTCCTCCTGCTTCCACATGGGAGGAACCCAGCAGCTATATTTTCTTAATATCAGAAGACAAGAAGTGCTCAGTATGCAATTTGCAAATACTCGTAACTTTGGCAAAAACAAGGTTTCTTTTTTCTTTTCTTTTTTTTTCTTTCTTTTTTTGGGGGGAGGGTCCCACAAACTATCCAAAATGTGCCTGCAATTATGCATCTAATTTGCATGTACTGTTACCCTGAATGGTTGTGTAAATTTTGTGCATATCCATGCTAATGACCACTAAGACATTTGGCCATTTGCACATGGAAATAAACAGTTTCTACAGGGAATCTCAGTAAACATCTTTGCCAGTCAGGCAAATGATTCCTCGTACAAAGTGCATCATCATCATCATCATCAATCCTCTTCACTCCCGCTGGAGTATAAGGCACCAACAAATCTCCTCCATGCCTCTCGATCTTGGGCAAGCCAGCTGATTTCATTCCACGTTTTGTTGATCATCTTCAATTCCTCTTCCACAGTTCTTCTCCAGGTACCCAGTGGTCTGCCTCGCTTACGCTTCCCAGGTGGAGTCCATCTTAGGGCTATCTTAGGGTGTCGGGTGTTTTTCATTTGAAGAACGTGACCCAGCCACCCCACAGTCCTAAATCTCTGATGCTTTGAAAATATGGCTCCTGGCTACTTAGTAGCATATGTTAAAAGGCAGAATTTGAGCTGTATCAAACGGTTACCTTTTAACGATGATTCTCACAACCTATTTTTTCAACAGATATGCACTTGCAAGAGAGGGGTCTGTGGACACGGACGCACACAATCCTCTCATACATCTTTCTATTGCTTGGCCAAACCATATTAAAAAGTCAGAAGACTGGCTTTTGCTCTTGAATTTAGTGCTAATGCCAAAGTTTGGAGGGATAGGCCTGGAGGTTTCAATCCTTAATTTACTACAGAATAGGTATAAAACAGTCAGCAGCAACACAAACTTGCATAAAAAGTGCTACCAATGAATGCCTGAAAAAAATTGAAATAGCTATTTCTTGTATTAGAAAAGGAAACCCTGCTTTGGGGTCAGCACTTGAAAGGGTTGTTTAATTTTCCATTGGTTCAGTATGTCTATTCCTGTAATATAAAATGCAAAGTGACTTTTTAAATTTTGCAGTGCATCTATGTGGTGTTGAACATTTTGTAGCTCTTGTTGTTCACCTGGACCAGCCATGTGCTGGAGCGGGACACTCTTCACAGCAGAGGAAATCCCTTCTCTTTCTACTGTGGCTGTCTAAATATGGTGTTGAAACTTCTTCACTCAAAACTGTACTAACACCCTCAAATTATTTCAGAGAGACAATGTTATTAGATGGTGAAAATGTGGTCCCTGTCTATTTAGCCCAGATTCAAACCTAGATGAAAACTTCTGAATCCCATTGCCAATCCCCTGACCCATTCGGTTCCTCCATAAACACATTTTTAAAAATGGGGTATGTTGTTTGTTTTGGAGGCAGCCACAGTTGTTGCTATGGTATTGTGGAGCATCAGGAGAATGGAGTGTGAGTAATGATTCCTGTCCTCAGCAGGAAATTAATAAAGTAATGTAATAATGCTACAAGCATGAGAGTCATTTTGTCATCTAAGGGAAGGCAAATGGCTATTGGGAAAGGTGCATACATTAACCTGTTTTCCAACAATTACGGTATGAGCATGTTGTCCACAAAGACACTTGCTATGCATGAGTACAGGTGATCATTATGGTATAATTAACAATGACCTCTCTGCTGTGGCTGCAACACTTGTAAACTGATGCCTTCCAGTTTTGCTGATGAGGACACTTATCCGGTAGAAACCAGACATAGGCTACTAATTGAATTTGTGTGTATAAGCTATGGAAGGATTTACTTTTAATTAGCAAGTGTTAGTAACTGTAAATTTTTTCCTCCACTAAAAGCTGAATAGAATATTCAAAGAAGGAAAGTGAATTTTTCTTAAAACGTGTCATCTATTAAACATACATATGATCAGTACCGATATGGCCTTTGATTTCATCCAGGATATGGATGTGTGGCAGTGTGCATACATTATTGAAGCATGTGATTGCTTCCAGAGCAGAAGTGCTCATGGATCAGGATAAATACTCTCCTATCTTGACATCCCAAAAACGTCCCCAGAAGAATACTGATCTTAAAATAAAAAGGGGAAAAGGGCGAGCGAGGTGGGGAGACAGTTATGTGCAGCAAGGATTGTAAAAGTCCTGGCTGGCAAATCCCATTATGCTGAACACATGAACTACAGGCATTAATTCAAGTTGAAAGAAAATTAAACAACTGAGATGACTCCCGGGTTCAACAGAGGTATCTCTGAGAGGAATTAAATACTTGAAGGAAGAAGCCACTAGTTGCCCACACATCCTGACACACATTTTGTGCATTGAGGCAGTTCCAATATATGTCATTTATGGGTACAGCTTCTTATTAGCTCTGCTTTGCAATTGCCCAGGCAGTGCAAGCATGCCCAGCATATCACTAATTGCAAGAGAAATAGCTGCCTAAAGCTTTTGATCACCATCAATAAGACATTCAGGATTTTTTGTATGGAGAGCAATTTTCATTAGTAATTGACAAGACCCCAGAACTAGTGAAACAATCAGCAATTAATATCCTTACTCTGTTCTAACAGGTGGGCGGGGGGGGGGGGGGGGGGGAGAGGAGGGGGAAGACCAGTGGTGGACCTAATTCTCTTGAAATCCTCTGTTCTTCAGTGCAATGTGGGCATCATGCCAGTATGGAATCAAGATGTATTGTAAGAGGACAAGCTGACGTGGGAAAAGAGTGTGCCTATCATCATTGGTTTTGCTTGATTCAGTTGTGCCTTGAAGCCATAGCTCTGCTCTGACACCAGTACACAGCCCCACTGGGAACTCCAAAGCTATTGTACTACATTTCCAGATGGCACAGCATGTGCTGATCCCAGCTTTTCTGAGTGGTGCAGAATAGAGCTGGAGCCATGGCTTTGCCACTGCCCTGCTACTTTTGGGGTCAGCTAGCAGTTCCAGTAAGCCGGGGTGAAATCCTGACCCCACGAAGGTCAATGGGAATTTTGCTGTTGACTACAGTGGATCCAGGATTTTGCCCCACATGTTCAAGGGAGGACTGCAGTTGTGTCTGACACCCAGACAAGGTCCTAACCCTTGGCCTCCAATATGCATGAACTAATTAATAAAGGACTTTCTAGAAATGTATCAACATCTGCTGCAAATCCCAGACATTTCCTATCGGTCGTGTGTAGCATTGATCGCGCAATTCAGCCAAAATGAATGAGAACCATGATGATGAGGATTTTGAGGTTCATTTTCCAGTTGTTCAAGCGTGCCCAGAAGAAAAGCAGGTGATTTTAAAAGTGTTTGAAAAGCATGTGAACTTGTGACTCCTCCTGTGTGCTGTCCTGCTGGTTTTTCTGGCTTGAAGTAGCAACAGTCCTCCTTACACACTGACAATGAGTTTCTCATTAATGAAATTGGTGCAGACCACTCAAAGGAAGAAAACAAATCTCTCTCTGTTTGCATGTGAGGGGAAATTGGTGAGATGTATCTTTCCTCTCTGCTACTCTGGGAAAAATCCCCCAGGTTTACGTGTGGACAAAAAAGGAAGCGCTACAGCAGCACCAGTATTGTGCATCAAACACAAGTCTGCAATGTTTGTGATAGACTCTGGGGACTAAATTCTCTTCACCGGCTACGGACGACTGGATTCATTCTTCAGGAGTGAGATATCACTCCGTTCTAGTGACAATAACATTCTGCACATTTTTGGCTTGTAAGGCAGAAGCATTTAAGTTCAATTTTGTCATTTCCCTGACTCTTGATGTACTCAGCAAAGACAGCCTAACAGTGATTGAATACTGGAGATGGAAGCACAGTTGTTGTGCGCTGCATGCAGGCACAGCATCAGTGATGTCAGAGTCCAGGAAGAGACTCATTTCAGTCAAGTGACACATCCGTGTGTCTGTCTGAATTGTGACATGGGACAAAATGAGACTCTGTCCATAGTGAGGACAGAATATCAGATAGAGAGCTGCAAAGCCACATGGAGAGCTGCAGAAAGCAACGAGTGTCTGGGAGCCATAATTCCTCCAAGAGTGGCCACGTGCCCCTTAGACCTTTGTGAAGTACCTGGTAAGGCTATGGCCATGTCTCCTCCTTGAGCCATCCCACCTCCTCTGAAGTACATCAAGTGAGCAAGCCCTGCATTCTTCTATGTGCAGGAACTGCAAGTGTGATAGGTCCTTTTGCAGGCCATATGATGGCAGGGAGAATATGTGTACCCCATCAAGCTATCCATCCACTTACGTAGCTGTCACAATATTGTCCTCAGAGAACATTCAAAAGGTGGAGTAATCTGCTGACCGTAGAAGGAAATCAGTACTTCAGCACCTATATAAAAGGAAGATGAAGGGTGATTAAAAATTATACAGTCAGAAATTAATAGCTTGCGGAGCTTACCTTCTCCCCTTCCCCTGCATGGGACAGAATCTGTTCAGTCACTCTACTGCAACCACAGGAGGCTTCCATGATGTTAACTGGTGTTACCAGTAACAGAATGTGGCTACCTCCACAATACCTTGTAAATGTTGCAGTTAGGCAGGCTATTTCCCGCCAATCAATTTCTGATTGAAAAACACATCATCCTTGCATAGGGCTTGATTTCATTGATTCCATTGAATTCAGTGAGTTTCAGATCAGTCTTTTAAAGTTTTAACTCAGGTTTTTGCTGTCCCCATAGGTGCTTCTTTTTAATGTTTCAACTGTAGTCTGTGTGTTAATAGGGAAGGATATGGGTTTACCCTCTCTGTCTCTAAAGAATATGAATGGCAAAGCTAAGATATTTTGTAAAGGAGGAGTGTAACTGTAAAGTGTTAAAATCTCAGTGGTTACCATAGTTTCTCATTCAGCGACCAAGAAAAGTTTCTTGAATACAGAACAAAGCTCTCTGTGCATGAATGTTTAGAAGAAAGAATTCAGTATTTTGTGACGCTTGATGATATTTTAAATTAAATGTTAATTAAGATCAAATATTGTGATGATTATCAATTTTTAAATGTCTAGACTTAAAATTCTTCATTTGTCAATTAAACTTTGAACAAGTAAAAGTATGCAGATATTTTTAAAATGTTTGCTGCAAAGTGAAAATATTGAAGTCGACAATCCGAAATAATGGTTCACACTATCCATCCAATTCTTGAGAAATAAAAGACCAAATCCCTCACATCCTATGTGTAGATCAAATGAATCAAGCTTGAAATAGTAATACCTAGGGGTTTGTGAACAGTTCATATTACAGAACCTGAAACCTATCCTAAATCAGGGTGGGTGCAGTTTAATGTTGTATGTGCAAACTTCAGCCCAGGTTCGCATATGGTTCAGGTGTATGTTATAAATGCAGCCAGCCCTTGCCCTCTCCATAATGGATCATTGCCTCCTCTAATCCAAAAGTATGTTCAGGGGGAACAGGATTCACTCTCTACCCTCACTAATGTGAGGGAAACAAGAAACATTCTTTACAGCTTAGCAAATGGGCACAGGAACAAAGATGTCCCATAATTCTTAGCATCCAGGGAAACTCTGGAGTTCCCTAGGAACAACATGCTGGGGAAGAAAAGCCCTTCATACCTAGCTTGTGATTGCTATGGAATCCCAGGTTTCCCTAGCCAGAATTTCTACTCATTATGATGTCTCTCACTGCCACTGTGCTCATTTATAGAACTGCCATAGCATGAAATTCCTCTGTACTATATAATATAAAACTGTGTGTGCGTATGTATTTTAGAAGGGTTATAAATCCATGTGATTCAAGCTGCAAACCAATAACAAACTGAGTGGGAGAAGGTGGGGGGTTGTTTAGGGAGAAACTCCCCTGTTAGGCAGGTTATTCCATAATTGCCCACTACAGGGTTTTTTTTTTTGCATTGTCCTCCGAAGCATCTGACGCTAGTCACTATTAAACACACACACAATGTTCTGACTCGGCATGGCATGGAAGTTCTTGTGTTCATTTCTAGCTACCTAGCTTTCTGTCAGTGGTAGGAAAGATGGCAAACATCTGTCCCTATAGGAAATCTACGTTCCTTACAGCAAAAAGGAACAGACATATTTTTATTAATTTTAAAATAACTTTTTCCAAGGTGGTTGATTATTTTTATGTGTAGATTTTGATGGTGGATTTTTGTGAGGGACAGAACTTGTCTGGTTATCGGATTGCTAAACGTTTTGTTGTTTTTCACATTTTTGCTATATCCAGCTCTTAGAGAGGAGCTGGAAATATTACTAGAACACTTGCATTTCATTTTTGAAATGAATACATTTTTTGAAAGACCTGTTAATTGATAACATCATTTAGCTGGCATATGGCTAGCTAATAATCCAGGTTTAATTAGGAATTCTGGGAAAGAATACCCTCCTAATACAGAATTAAAGCAATCGTCATTGTTTAATCAAGAATAAAGACATTTCTGAACCTAGAGTTTAGAAGACTGTTTTCAATCATGCTTTATGAATTGAGGAGTTCTTTTTAACACTGATCCACTGAGGAAAACAACATTTTTAATTGCCATCATTTGTGTTGATGCAGAAGAAAAATGGAGGAACAATACCTCTTTCCATATAATTTCACTTTAGCGAAGGTGATGCTGAAGACACGGCTTGCTTGATTCTCAAAGCATTAAAATCCCATAGACATTACCATGGATAATGGGGTTGAAACATTGCTCGATCCTTTCAAAATATCCCCATCTCAATACATAGTGTCCTTTGGTTGGATCTCCCCCCTTTTGGCACTCCAGTGCACCTCATGTCTTGTCATCCTCTAAGGACAGACATGGTTGATCAGCAGGACAGGTGGTGGGTACTACCTACCTGCCCTTGGAATTGTATGTCAGGGGTTAAATGGTCATTAGTTTGTTGACACAAGCCACCCTGCAACAGGGTCTTACAAAATAGTTAATGCTGAGCTACCAGCTGGGAGTAATACACTGAGAAGAGGTGAAGGGAAGTTGCAAAAATTGAGAGCTAAATTATTTCCTTGAAGCAGGTAGAAACAGTGTGCATGTATCCAAGGGCAACATTTGGCATATAGTTTGGCTTAAAAATTAGGGTTCATGGGTACTATATTGGGATTTGGGGGGGGGGGAGAGAAATGTAGCACTTAAGGGCCCACTCCTGCTAGACGCTGAGGACCTCCTCAGTGGTGCTGAGTGCCTCCACAGTAGTGGGCCCCAAAAGTGTTAGTAAATAGAGGAAAATGGGAAGAATGTCACAGCTTTTATTCCACTGGTAGAGCACAGTCAATTTACTAAAGAATTGTTTATTTGTGTTGTAGCTCTTTGGCCCAGCACTTCTACTAATGGTATGATATCACATAACATTTTACCTAAAGTCACATTTTAGAAGTGATCTTTTTTACTAATAGGATATTTTTGTGAATTGATTAGCATGAGACATAGTGTGCCCTTCTGAGCATGAATTTATTAATGAGCAGCATAGTTTAGAATGTTTTTTATCAAGCTAGAAAGTTCAAATAAAGGACAAGCACAAGTATATAAACAAAACATCTAGCAAGCTGCTCCTTTCTTTTTCCATTTCAGAGCTCATTTGGAACCCACACCATTTAGTGGCAGATACACCTGACAGAGTATCGACATTAATGGTTAAGTCACCTTGACCTTCAGGGTGTTTAGGTATCTGGCTAATTTCCTTAGAGCACCTGATGTATTTATTTAAATGGTAAATTTCACTGGCACTGTGGCATTCTGTTAGCAGGTGTGTCTCAGGGGAGATTTGATCTACATAAAATCATATTCTCTCAGATCCATTAGCTGCCATTTATAACTACACTTTACTTTTTTTATAATCCTGTTATCTGAATGCACTTGGCATTTTCCCCATGATGTTGAAAGTATTTTAAAAGTGAAGGTACTCAGGGAATTCTGATTACATTCCTGTACAATATTTAGTCCAATTTAAGATAGGCACCAAGGGTGTCTCAAATTTTCATTCATCAGTTCAAAGAATAATCACTGCAGAGCATTTTTACATGTTGCAGTTGTTGAGCTCAGAGTAAAGGTCTGAGATCTAAAGGCACTTACCTTTCTCAGAAAAGCCTTTTCCTTAGGGAAACTGATGGTGGCAATCAACAGTGCCTGCCTTCAGGAGGAGTAAAACCAGAGCTAAGAATTTAGTTTGGACTCAGCAGAAGGCAGAAGCAACGTATGGGTCTTTGCATCAGATTTTCTCCATACTAAGTTCTGGAACTGTTTGCATAAAAGGACATTTATTTAACAAGGCTAGGAAGCTGACCAGTTATACATGCACTAGGGACTGCATGTTTCATCAGATAAATGGTTTGGTCATCGCTCTTGGTAGGAGTGAAAGCATAAGTGAGCACTACATCAAATTACTGTAGCTAGTAATCGAATAATAGATTTATAGAGAGGTGTCTGCTCAATAAATAACTTTATTATAGTGGTCTGTGTTTCAAGGTGTTTTTTTTTTATTTGCAGTTTTGCCCAAGTAATGACATTTGTGTGTGTGTCCACTGCAAACAGAATATCTATTAAATGAGTCAGATCTCAGCAGGGAATTTTGCTTGTTTTACCAAAGGTTTACTACAGCTTCGAAATCAAAATATTACCATTTGGTTCCCTTTCTGAGCTTTCTAACAAATAATCTGGGACTACAGCTTTATTTGCAGGAGAAGAAGAGGCTGCAACCCTGGACCCCTCAGGGGAAATAGGTTTTAAGAAAGTTGTGACATAAACAACAGAAAATGATGCAAAACCCTTGCCTGAAATCTTCTTCTCCTTAAATTGCATATGTTAATGACTGACTGACTGCATCGCAATAAGCAGAGAGGGAAGGAGGAGAGAGGCAATCAATAGGATAAAAATACTGTAGGGATTCAGGAAAAGTTATTATATACATTTCATTATTATGTATACACTGAGAGGTGACAACTTTTTCTAAATCAGGATGTCAGCCTAGATGTCTGTCTATCTGAAATTTTGCATGCTATGTTAGAGGCCTGGACCCTGCATCATTGCAGTAATTTTCAGTTTTGCCTTTCACTTCAGTACAAATTGAATCAGGTCCCAGATTTTTCAGGGGTGTTACAAAACTCCTGTGAACTCAATGGGAACTGCGGGTGCTGAGCACCTTGACAATGCAGGCCTAATTGTCTTGCATAACTGTTCACTGGATGCAAACTTTTGTACATTTTAAATGCTGACGTGGTGTATTGTCACAAAGGGGTGTTAGATATTTAATTAACACACAGAACGCTACTTGATCGGCAAATATTTCAGTAGTTCTCTTTAAATACAGTTAGAATTAAAACCTCTTATGTTTTAACTAGAACAGCTTTACCTTGCCAACATTATTTTACACTCTTCATAAAAAAAGCAAATCCATGTTTTTTCTGAGACTGGGAACTTCAGAGTTAACCTTAGCTCGGCTCAATTTGTCTGGCTATTATACGATATACTCATCGCTGTGTTTCATCCTTTACTTGTTGGGTTTGCTGCTCCATCCCTAAAGGTAAATCTAAACATGCTTAGTTTGCAGATCAGAACCTGAGGATTTATGAGGTTTGCTTCTGTTTAATCTACTCTGCTTTTTTACTAGTAATATTTTAATTAAAAAGCACGATATCAAACTGAAACAATTCTAAACAAAACAGTACTTCCAGGTAGCACCTTTTCAATTTATACGGTGATATCTGGAGGATATTTTAAAGGTGTATTTGTTTGCCTGAGCACAGTGCACTTAGTAACACCTCACTGTACTTTCAAAAAGAAACTATAGATTCTTTTGTTATAAAGTATTGTATCAGTGGATAAAATAGATTGCAAATGGGCTAAAAATCCAAAGTATGGAGCCATGTATTAGAAAAAGTTACTGTGCTTGCACAACTGATGGTTTTCAGAAATAATTGAGATTTTTTTTTAGCAGTACCAGAAAGGGTCTGTTTCACATCATGAACAAATGGCCTTGGGAAGGTAATTACATTATCATAAACTAAGCTACTTTTTTTTAGTTAGTGAACAGACAATTCTACTTGTTGTCCTCAAACTTTTTTTTTTTTTTTTTTTTTTTAAAGATGTCCAAGATACAAAATCCTGAAACTGGGGGATTATAACTGAC
The DNA here is from genome assembly GCA_032164245.1 of Sternotherus odoratus. Lineage (NCBI taxonomy): Eukaryota > Metazoa > Chordata > Testudines > Kinosternidae > Sternotherus > Sternotherus odoratus. The sequence goes on from JAVMKO010000003.1 coordinate 94,705,827, forward strand.
CATCTGAAATAACTAGAGCCATAGCAGTACAAGCGTTCTGCTATGTACGTTATTATTTTATTTTCTCTCTTACCCAATCTCTAGTGCCACCTATTATGAGTAACCTCCGTATATCTGCAGTGAAAAGCTCAGTATGGTAGTTTCTGGTGAAAATCGGCTTTCTTTCAATAACTCCCAAACTCCAGACATTTTTTCAGATTTTCAGCCAAAAGAATGATTGAGTAGAACCTATATACTATCTATATATGCACAGAACCTGGGGAGTTTATAGATGATTTTTTCTAGTGAAGTGTGGATCCCTAAAAGGTTCTACCTTGACAGTCACCTGTCCCTAAAAATACAACCTGCAGATTTCTATGCTTGAAAATGGCTTTGAGTGGGAAGCATTTTCCATTCATAGGGTGGGTGAAAGAAGATCAGAAGCACTTTAAGTAGAAAAATCAAGAAAACTGGGTCTACCCCTGTCTAGTATTTAAAGCAAGTTTAAAGAAGTTAAAGAAAATGTATGGGCTTCTCCTGGGGCTTTCTTCTTCCACAAGAGCTGATACTAGGGAAGGCCTTAGGCCTACTGTTCATTTCTTGGGATCCCATTGCTTTCCTTCCGTTGACTAGCTGTGATGCTAACCCAGTCTCATTCCTGGAAAATAATAAGCTACTGGTACATCCGGCAACTAACCAGACAAGGACTTAAGTTTAAAGTGTCACTTTCTCTCTCTGTCGATTTGATAGTAAAGTGTCGTTCTGTTCTTCTTTGAGGTGTGTTGCTCATGTGTATTCTACAATAGGTGTGCATGCTTGCCACATGACTGGTGTCAGCAGTTTTTCCCCTAGCAGTACCTGTAGGGGAGTGTCCCTAGTGACTCCTGGAGTGGCGCCTCTATGGTGTGGTATAAAGGGCGCTGCGCGCTTCCCACCACCCTCAGTTCCTGGTAGCGATCACGTTGGCTAGGCGGGTCTCAGAGCTCAAGGCCCTGACCTCCGAGCCCCTGTACACATTGTTTCATAAAGATAAGGTCCAGCTCTGCCCACGCCCTTGGTTCCTTCCGAAGGTGGTCTCTGCCTATCACATGGGTCAGGACATTTTTCCACCAGACCTCTGCCCCAAGCCCTATGCATCCACTGAGGAGTGCCACCTCCACACGTTGGCTGTGAGACAGGTTCTGGCTTTTTACCTGGAGTGGACTAAGCTATTCAGGAAGTCCTCCCAGCTGTTCATCGCCTTAGCTAAGCACATGAAAGGTCGGACGATCTCCACTCAGTGGCTCTCCAACTGGATCACCTTGTGCGTCTGTACTTGTTATCACATGGTGGGAATCCCTCCAACACCATTGACTAGGGTGCAAGCCTCATCAGCTGCCTTTTTGGCCCATGTCCCCATTCAGGACATTTGTAGGGCTGCCAAGTGGTCTTCAGTTCACACATCACCTCGCATTATGTGATTGTCTCCCAGACCAGGGAAGATGCTGGGTTCGGCAGGGCTGTGCTCCATCCTGAGAGTTTGTGAACTCCTACCCACCTGCAACAGATATTGCTTGGAATCGCCTATTGTGGAATACACACTAGCAGTCACTCGAAAAAGAAAAGACAGTTACTTTTCGTAACTGGTGTTTGAGATGTGTTGCTCATGTCTGTTCCACATCCCGCCCTCCTTCCCCTCTGGTGGAGTAATCTGACAAGAAGGAACTGAGGGTGGGGGGAGCACACAATGCCCCTGATATCGTGCCATGAAGGCGCAATGCCAGGGGTTGCTAGGAGTATTGCTAGGAGAAAAATGTCCAACACCGGTACACATGGCGAGTATGCACACTTATTGTGGAATAGACAGGAGCAACACATCGCAAAGAACACCAGTTACAGAAAAGGTAACTGTCTTTTTCTTCATTATGATAATCAACATGATTCACCTTCAGATAATAAATTCAAAGAATTAATTACCTCCACATAGATGCAGGCATTCTTTATCAGAGTACACCAGAGTGAATATACATCAGTAACAGGTCAGACACTAGATATCATGCTCTGTGTCTCATAATGTATCCCAAGTAATGGGCTAGTCTACATTTTTAATATGTATTTATATATACAATTTTTGTTTTGGTTTAACACTCATGTATTTTCTGTGTGTGTGTGTGTGTGAGAGAGAGAACATTTCGTTGGGAGGTTATGTTAAAGGATGTTCTAAGCCTACTAAAAAATGTCCTGTTAATCACTTTTTTCAAACAAATGCCAACTGGCTGGCAGAGCAGGCACTGGAGTACAAGTGATGCTTAAATGAGAAATGGTAAAATAAACAACACAGAGACGGTAACGCTAATTAACCTCATGGAACACTGGTTTTCATACACTATCATACACTATCATACACTATCAAGTTGCAGCGTGTCAGAGGACAGCCATGAAATTGTGCTGGAGCTTAACCAGTTCTGATTAATGTCATGTGCTCTTTCGCCAATTAATTTTGCATAGGTTTAGCTCTGCAGGGGATGGCAGAGCTTCACCAAACAGCAAAGAAAATACAAAAGGTTAATCACAGCTCCCTAGAAAGAGGATTTTTATTTCAGTTAAAGGGTACCCAGAGGATTTTTTTCTCGAATACATTTTACTCTGTTTTTGAGAATCAGACGTGACTCATCACCGAGTTACAGTATAAGCATCACTGCTAATGTCTGCTTGGGCCCAAACGTATGGGAGAATCTGGCAATATTAATTACTGGCACAGTATATCTGTCCAAAACATATCCCTCTAAGAAGCCTATTTACGTAGAACATTGTAGCCAAATATATAGGGAAATTATATTCCCATTTCTTAAAGCAAAGAACCAGAGCGTGAGCTACCACAGAGGGGTGAACAAAGAATTTCTGCCCCATTGCGTGACTCCTCAGGGACTTCACGTAACAGCAACCTCTGTGGTGTCTTCTACGTCCCTATGGGGTGGTGGAGAGAGTAGGGGAAAAACAGGATTGTGACCCGGCGCCCTTTACGTCAGCTTGTACTAGTAGAGCTGGTGTGGTGGTAAGTGTTGTACACCGCCGCATTGGAAAGCCTGTTAAAACGGTCAAGTTAAACATGACACAATTAGGACAGTCTTGATTCTATCCTGGAATCCCAGTATGTACATTTCTGGGCCCTAGATAAACACTCATTGCCTTGTCTCACTTGACCTTTGAAATCTAACATAGTTGTTTTTTTAGAAATATTGAGCCCGATCCTCAGCCCAGGTTGAACTTCACTGTGCATTGCCAAAGGGCTGCCTGTCCATTACTCAGAGCTATGCCAGAGGCTAGACTGACTCATGTTTGGCCACAGGATCAATGCAGCCACCTTCCCTCTGCCCTTTCCCCCGATCCTGCACTGAGTGTAGCTCAGCTGGACCCAGGGATCTGATCCCTGTTCAGTTATCTGAATGGCTATTTTTGTAATTGGGCTTGAATTCAGATTAATAACAAGGCCCTGGGAAGCTGAGACAGAGTATTGTTACTATTTACTGGGCGCCAACAGTCTGCTTAGCGCTGTGCAAACATAGAGGAAGAACTAGCACATTCCAGGAGCCCAAAGAATAAGATCAGTCATCTGGGTGAAGCTGGTGGCCATTTGGTATCTGAATCCCATAGGTGGCTTTGAAGAGCTCAGCCTACAGCAGTGACAGGTCCGTAGGCTGACCATATTTCCTTGTGACAAAAACGGGACATTGGGATGGCAAAAACGGGACGGGGTTATAACTCCCTTCAGACCCCAAATATAACCCTACAACGCCCCCCCAGCCATAATGTTACCACTACCCAACCCTCACATAACCACCTCCAGGCCCCCCAACACCATCCCACTACCAACCCCCCAGCCCCTTACGCCCCCACAGCCTTCCCTACACAACCTCTCCCCATAGCCCCCCCACTAGCAACCAATACACCCCCACAGACCCCCTCAACGGCCTCAAAACACAGCCCCACCCCCACCCCCACCCAAAACACAGCCTCCCACCTCCCTCATGACCCCCCAGCTCATCCCACCCCTGCAGGCCGCGGCGCTGCGCCCCCCTCCCCAGCCCCCACCTACACTCGGCTCCGTGTTTCCTCCACATGGGGTGGGGGGGAGCGAGGCACCAGGCAGCCCCTGCCCGGCCAGCAGCCCCTCTCCCCAGCCCCTACCTATGCTGGGCTCAGTGTTTCCTCCACGTGAAGGGGGGGTCGTTGGGAGCGAGGCACCAGGCAGCCCCTGCCCGGCCAGGAGCTCCACTCTGCTGTTGTGCCGCTCCTGCAACACATGGGGGCGACCCAGCCAATCGCGCCGCGTGGGCTCTGCAGTGGCTGCGGCGGAGGGGAGGGGGGAGCAGGCCGGGGAGGGGAAGGGACTGAAGGGCTGTGGGAGGAGGCGGGACCCGGCCGTGGGTCCCTGAAATAAGCCGTGTCCCGTTTATTTAATGAAAAATGGGACAAATTTCATATTTTTATTAAAAAGACGGGACGGTCAAAAAATATGTAAAAAACAGGACTGTCCCGTTCAAAATGGGACATATGGTCAGCCTACAGGTCCGATACTATCCATATCATGCTCTGCATCTCATACTGTATACCAAGTGGTGGATTAGTCTAGATGTGGCAAAGGTGGTGATGAGGAATCAGCATAGGAAGGCTTTAGAGGAAAGGTGTGTTTTAAGGAGGGATTTGAATGTAGAGTGGGAGGTCATTTAGTATGTGAGGAGTAGTAGACTGGGCCAAGGATAAGGTGCAGTGAGGTAAAAAGGAGCAAAGACAAGAGTTGGAGGAGGTTGGGACCTGTGCATTAAGGGTGGGTTGGAAAAACACAAGCAGCAGGATGAAATGAAAAGCAGGAATTTTATGCACAGGTATTGGTTTGTTGTTGTACAGTTGCTCATGAATGCTGGACTGCTGGTCCAGACAGAACACAGAGGGCCTTTCATGGGGATGGGCCACATCCACCCTAGTTGAATTGGCCTAGTTAGTATTGACTTCCCTCACCCCCGCATTCCCCCACTGGTAAGGCAACTCCCATATTTTCATGTGCTCTGTATTTATACCTGCTTACTGTATTTTCCACTCCATGCATCTCATGATGTGCGTGTTATCCCACGAAAGCTTATGCCCAAATAAATGTCTTAGTCTCTAAGGTGCCACAAGGACTCCTCGTTGTTTTTACTGCAGAAATTCTTCTGCAAAGGGTAGCATCCTGTAACTGCCTTGCATCTAGTGTGGCCCTTTTGTGGTTGTGCAAAGTGTGCAGTGCAATGTGGGTGTGAAGTCCTGCCATTGGGTAGCATTTCATACTTCCTATCCGGTGTCAATGGATGCACCAGGAATGAAGGTATCTGCCCTCAGGGAGTGCACAGCCCCATGTGCATCATGAGCCAAGTTCTGCCGCACCCACTTCACAGGGGATGACAGTGGGCGGTAAGTCTGCAAGGTCATACAGGCTGGAAGCCCCACCTAAGGCAGGGGGCAGGTACTTCAACATTTGAGGACTAGACTTGCTTTAGTGGAAGCTGCCCATTTTAATAAAAGAAATGCATGAGATAGAACAAGAATTTAGTCAGGAAGAGGGTGGGAAAGCTCAGTTCTCCAAAGCTCATGGTCCTTCTGCAAAATGCCTCCAAATAATGCTGTGACATTCCACACCCCTTTCAGAGACTTACAGAAATGACCCATTCAACATTAGGGTTCAACTGCATCTTTATATAATATGTATATAATGTATGACCTATTTTTTCTTAGAGTAATACTGTGCTTTGCTTATAGCCTTCAATAGGCTTTCTAGCATCCGTGATCAATCATTACACTCCCATGGACGTCAATCACAGCTGCCCACACACATCTCAAGGTCTATTTTGCCTGACGGCTAAGTCATTATGACACAAATGTCAACTTTCTGACATCAGAAACAAAGGAGACAAAACTCAAGTGTTTTGGAAATTCATTGTCTTGTAAAGGTTCTTAAAATAAAACCATGATTTGCTAAGTGCAATGAATAGTTATTTAAAAAACTGCTGTTTTTAATGCCACAGTCAAGTATGATTTTTGACGATTTTTGACAAATTTCATCAAGACAAACCTGTGATCTCAACAGATGCCATTCAACGTATACTGTATTGTGTCAGATCCTATTTTGTGCTGTAAATGTGGCCCTTAACTAGATTCTGCAGTCCTGAGAGCTGTCATTACACGAGGACTGTGTAGTACAGGGGTCGGCAGGCTTACAGAAGTGGTGTGCTGACTCTTCATTTAGTCACTCTAATTTAAGGTTTCGCATGCCAGTAATACATTTTAACATTTTTAGAAGGTCTCTTTCTATAAGTCTATAATATAGAATAAACTATTGTTGTAAGTAAAGTAAATAAGATTTTAAAATATTTAAGAAGCTTCATTTAAAATTAAATTAAAATGTAGAGCCCCCCTGGACCAGTGGACAGTGTGAGTGCCATTGAAAATCAGCTTGCATGCCGTCTTTGGCACTTGCACCATAGGTTGCCTACCCCTGGTGTAGTAGATGCTTGTATGCCTTAGCGATGCAAAGTATTGTAAGCATTGTGTGGGAATAATAGCCATTTAAAGCCAGGGACTGGAAAGTCCTACATTGATGTGGTGCATTGCAATTGTTTTGACATTTTATAAAATTATATCCACTTATCTGGATATTAGGAATGCATATTTGTCCAGTAATTGACTGGGATTTTATGCTGTAATTCATGGTGTAATTATATGATGCATGTCACCTAATTGTTATAGGAAATGTGTCAGCGAGCTTTATTGTTTAGGAGCTACTTCCCTAAACATCAGAACTACTGTTTATTTGTCCTTTGGATGACACCATAACATGGCAAGCCTTTGTAGTTTTTGTTTCAGGTTTTAGCCTGACATTATTGCTTACGACACCCAGCTCCATATTCTGGAGTAAAATCTGTGCTGTGCTGAGTTTGTTGAGACCGAAAAGGAGCGGAAAGGAGCCTCCTTTCTGCTTCCCTAATTTTGGGCCAACTGAAATGGCCTTTGAAGTAATTTAGAGCAGCCTAAGGGCTGCTGTATATTGCACTGACTGCTTTGCTGAATCAGCACCTTAGTCCAGAACCATGAAGGAAGCATTTCTATACAGACTCCCACATATGTGTGCAGCAGATTTAATTTATGGCTTTGTCTCCTAAATAAAATATAAGATATGGCACAACATTTTGTGACAATCCAGTATTAGTATTAGATGCTCCAGATGCACTATTCGTAGTACAGTACTACTGCTTGCATCCGACGAAGTGGGTATTAGCCCACGAAAGCTCATGCTTCAAAACTTTATAGTTAGTCTTTAAGGTGCCACAGGACTTTGTTAACTATTCGTAGTACAAGTATTTAAAAACATGATCACTGAGGGTGGGGAAAGAACTGTGAGTGTGGTACAAGGAGGTGTATACCTGTGAGTAATAGGGTAGAATTGAGCAACAGAAAATATAGGCTGATTATCATGAAATATTGTCTAAGAATGAGGACTGTGGAATAGGTTTCCTAAAGTGGTAGTCATATGCAATATATGCTGAAGGTCATCATATACCTCCTAGCCTCTCAGATACCTCAGTGCTACTCGTGGTATAAAGTTGTAGTCAGACATATAGGAGTGTTGGAAATACTATTGCTTGTGTCATTTAAAACTGAGCTAGACTAAGCGGCACTCTGGGGTATACTAGGAAACAGTCTTGCATTGTCAGGAGGCATTCTCCTATTTTCTGCCCTCTTCTAGGATTCCTTACCCTTTTTGTTTCATCTCCACCTCTCATCCTGCTTGAGAAACTGTTTTGATCTCCTTTTTTCCTATGGTTAAAATTTTCAAACACCCCTACATGTTTTAGGTTCCTAAGTCCCATTTTCAAAAGTGACTTTAACACTAAGAAGCTCAAGTCTTAGTGAAAGTCAATAATCTGAAACAGATTATTAATAAAAACTAATAAAAAAAGAAAGGTAAAGAACATTTTATTTTCTGTTCCTTTCTATCTCCCTGAAGTGAATGTGGCAAAAAAGAGGAGAAATCGATCATACAGAAAGTAACTTCGGACAATACTTAGTATCAAAATAGATGTTGAAGATTGAGCATGATCTTGTATTTTTTGCATGTTTAAAACGTCCATGAAAATCAATACAAAAAATGCTGGATCAGGTCACTAGAAAATTGCAAATTTTACTGTTCTGATCTGTGAAACAATATTTTTGTAAAGGGCCACATTATGCCACTGATTGTTTTCTATGATGCAATATTATGCCTTCAAAACAATAGGGAGTTATGCTTAAAAATATCAATGGTATGATATAACCCAGTGAATTTAGAATAGGAGCAACCATGACTCTGTGAATCCCCTTTTCTTATAGGAAGTTCTAAAAAGGCTCAATTTCTGTCATATAATTTTCAAATGTGTCTACTTCTTTTAATTGAATAGAGCACCGAACAAATCACTACATTGTGTCAGAATTTTCCTGAAGTCCAGGCAAACAGTATGGAAGGACAAAAGGACAGCCCAGATCCACCCTTGAGGCCACTGGGACGAGCCCTGTCTGATGCAGATAGGTTGAGAAAGGTCATCCAAGAACTTATGGACACTGAGAAATCATATGTCAAGGTAATAGGAAAAAAAACTGCTGTTACATTCTTTCTGCTGAGCTCTTTGCATACTATACTTGTACATTTTCAGGCTTAAAGGGCCTGAGCTTACTCACATGAGCATTAACATCACCTTCAATGAACTTACCTTTTGTGAGTAAAGTCTGCAAGACTGGGTCCTAAGAGTGCAGAGTCCCGGGAAATTTGAGATGTATTCCTGTATTTAGGGGAGTAGAAATTCATGGGCAGAAGGCATCTGCAATGTCTGAGGATTCAGATCATCCTGTCAGGTCATCCAGTGGATTTTTCCATACAACTCCAGAATTTAAGCTTTCATATATTTTTAAATATGGGCTCTTCTGGTTATGAAGAATGTCTTTTACCATGGAAACTAATGCATCAGTCAATACATGATTATTTTTGAGTCAGCAGCCAGGGAGACTAAAACACATAATGCACAATTTCAGTTGTTTCTAGTAATAATAATTCAATTAGTAAATAAGGTCATACTTTTTTGAATGCAGGACCCTTTAATTAGACCCAAGCTAATTAAGTCTGGATTCCAAAAGCAGTAACTTCAATTGAAAGTCTTCTGAGAAGCTTGGATTTGTTGACCTTCATTAAGGAAGAAGCCTGTTTGTAATCTGCAGTACTGCCAACCTAACCATTGATCTTAAAATATATGCTTTTAAGTACAGGTATTTGCTGGAATCAGCATCATGTGGAAGTCTAGGAGGGAAGGTTCCCAACATATTTGCTTTAGAAATCTCAGTTATCTCCGGCTATTCTTCACTGAGCAAACTAGGTATATCTACATAAAATGGATCCCTGAAGAAGTCCAGCTGCTCTTTCTTGTATAGAGACCACTTTGTTCAAGACTCAGATTGTGTCCTTAGATTTTTGGATGCATCCACGTATGATACAAAGCAAGCATTGTACCTACTAGTACATGGGAATGTGACCTAAACTATGTGCAGGCATTTGGTAATCACCTAGTTTCATCTTGTTTCCCCAAAATGCAAATAACTTCAAGGATAACAATTCAGATTCTTTTAATCTTGTGGCTCAGTATGGAGGTCATTGAGGTGTTTTGTATTAGCTGTCAAACGTCCCAGATTAGGCAAGTCATAACATTTTGGTGCAGGACTCTCAAGAAGACACACATTCTGCCCTCTCCGCAAGAAATTCTGCCACTTCTTTTCTCAGGGTTACAAAGCCCTGCCACATTGACCCACGACTCCGAGGCAGCTATTGCACCTTGATGTTACATAGTAAGTCTTTCAAAGTATCTTCAAGTCTGTGAAGAGAGTGACTGGAAAAGCCCTTAATCATATTGCCCTGAAAAAATAACAAAGCACCTTAATTTGTAATAAGATTTAAAAACACTACACATCATTTTGATTGCTGATACTAGTGTTTAACGGATTTGTTACTTCTATTGTTCACCCAACCTGCATGCTTATGAACCTTGATGTTGATGTATTTCAATCTTTGTTTTCTTCATAAAAACATCTTCTGTAATATTTGTATACCTCTCTGCGCTAAAACATCATTTCTTTGTTACCCTGTGCAGTTTGGGGCTATAAGACTGATAAAGCTTCAGTGTTGAGTTCAGATTAGCTTGCGTTTAAAGTGATGCAAAAAAGTTAATTGTTTCTCAGTTTTCTTCTTGAACATGGTTTTTATACACAGCTCTCAAATGCAGTACAGTTTTGAATTGTTATATAAAGCTGAGCACATTCTTTGTTTCTTGCAGGATTTGAGCTGCCTTTTTGAGTTATACTTGGAACCCCTTCAAAATGAGACCTTCCTTACCCAAGATGAGGTGAGGTAGTGGTTAAGAAAGATGTTTTCTTCATTCTTTTTTATTCTTTGTAAAATCACTTGACACTTGGGCTTTTCCATTGTTGGGAACATGACAGAGAAAGCATACAAGAAACATAACAATGGAGCACACACTATTGTGTTTTTCTATTTAGCACATTAGTTACATCTTTTGTAATGGTAATTGTTCTCCTGACTAAAAGATTTCTAAAAAATACTTTGATATTTTTAGCCACTTTTTCTTTGTGGAGTTATTGTCAACATTATTAAGAAAACAAAAAATCATTGACTTGTGGCATCCCTTTGTTTATAGCTCCTCTTTAGTGGATTGTCTCCTCGTGGCATCTAGTAAAGTTGGACTCTGTCATATCTGATTTTCACACAGATGGAGTCATTGTTTGGCAGTCTGCCAGAAATGTTGAATTTCCAGAAGGTGTTTTTGGAGACCCTGGAAGATGGAATTTCTTCCTCCTCAGATTTTAACATACTGGAAACCCCATCCCAGTTTCGGGTAAAGATGTGGTCTTTTAACTCATTGTAATGTGCCTGGAAGTTTGTGCAGAGTTCCGGTATTAAGGTTTATTCTTTCTCTCCTTCTCTTTCTATCCATGTAGCTGTTTTTTTATGTTTTTTATTGCAAATACTTATTTGAGCACTGACTGAATTCAGAAATGAAAAATAAAGGCTAACTTTGCATTTTAGTTTTTCTCTTTTCCATGGTGCATGATGTGTCGTTGAAAACAAGTACTGATTTAGAATTTCCGTATTCTATAAACGCATAATGCTTAAAGGTGCTGTGTTCTCTTATAGCAAGGTCATTATCACTGGCTAAATTCTGCCCTGAATTATGCACCATGCAATTCATTGAAATGATGGTGCCTAATTCACCTGCTGCATGATAGAAATAACTCCATCTGTACTGAATGGGAGTTCTCTCACATCTGGGGCCCCTGGATTGTAAGTGAAGGCAGAATATGGCCCATTGAATGGTTCTTCACATACCTTACTAGCACCACTCACTCACCACCCACAAGAGATGAGCTCCTGTCCCATAACTGCTGTGTTATGGAACTAGAGGACAGTTCTGCTGCGTCTCCCAGAAACACATTGACTTTTACTAAAGAAATTTGGGGTAAAAAGGCTATTTTTAAAATTTTGTTGCTAACTTTTTTTCATTTGTCCCCTTCCCACCTCTTTTAATGGCTCCTACTTTTTCACTCGGTCATTCTGTGGATTGTTTTCTAATCAGATATCTCTCCTGCCCTGGTAGTCCCCAGGAATCATAGTCCTTCCCCAATCTTACCTTCATCCAGAAAGGAAACAAAAACGCACCCAGGAATTACCACCTTTCGGGAAAAAAAATTATACCTTCTGGCATCAGTCCCTTCTTTCTTTTCATCCATACAGTCAGCTATATTTTTCCCAACACCATAAGCTCCATCACGTGGTTGTCCAGCCTTCTCCCTATCCCATTGCAGCCATGTACTAGGATAAAACTATATAATATAGTCACTGAAGGGTAAAATATGTGTATTCAACAGCATAACCAGTTATTAATACTTGTGTAAGAAGCAATATTGTCAGTGTAAAGTAAACTTCCCGCAACCTTTCCAATGGGATAAATAGGCTTTTGAAGAGCAAATGATTGTATGTGTTTGCATATGCAAGTACAGGAATGGAAACCCATTGTGTCTGTGTGAAGCTCCATTTATAAAATGTGCTGCTGTTAAGCAGCAGACATCAAAACAGATTTATTTTTGCAGACTCATGCTAAAACATGACACTGTTGACAGAGAAAGAAATCAAAGATGAAGTAATTGGTGTAGCTGACCCACACATACCTGGGGCAGGGAGAGTGGAGGAGTACAGGGAATTATTTTTATATATGCAGGAAAACTGTCTCTTCACACTTTTAAATTGACACTCAGGCTCACGCTAGCTGTGATTTTCTTTGTGTAGAAGACAGGAGGTATGGTGATGTAATGAGTAATGGAGAAACACTAGAATTTTATTATAACTAGTGATTTTTTTTTCTAGGATTACTCTGTGAAGTGGCACTAAGAAGGCAGATAATTATAGTATTAATCTTTACCGTGTATGCATTTCATTAGCTTATTTCCCAAAGATAGATAATAAATAGGGAAAGCTCAATTTTTTTAAAAAAGTCCTTTTTATTTTTTCTTCTTTAAAAACTGAATTCAATGCTCATGAAACGTCATTTTGACAGCAGTGGAGACTGAAGTTCTCTATCACAAACAACGCCGGTCCCCTGACGCAGGGATGAGGGAGGGGAGAGTCAGTGCTCATTCCCTTGCGATGCTTGGTCTCATTGCTGTAGCTGACTGCCAGTTGAGGCTGAGACTGATAGCCAGATGAAGGGGTTGTTTGGGTGATGTCCACAGGGAACTCGCTGAAACCATCCAATCATTTACCGTAGGCCACTGAACAATTGTCAAATGGGAACAACTTTTACCTACAAACCTGGACTGCATTTGAATTGATAACCTAAAGTCTCCATATTCTACTAGAACCCTCTCCCCTGTACAGCCATATGTCTTAGAAGGTGCACTTGCTTTTCAAACACCTACCCTTTGGAGAAATGCATTTCAACCACCTTTTTCAGTTGCAACCTGAGCACATTTATAGGAAAGCCTTTGAAACACCACAAATACAGATTCTAACAAGACTCTCTGGCTTTTTAGAGTGGAGCCACACTTGAATGTTCTGGTCTGAATGATTTCAGTTGTTAAATTAGGTTTATGGTTATATGTAGAGAATATATCACTGCCAGCCTGGTGTAGAATAGAAGCTGCCCTAGCTTGAAAATGGGGCCACAGTAGCTAAATCATTGCTGAGTCTTAATTAAGATTTTAATAACAAGATAAATATGTTGATTATCTTGGTTTCAGAAACTGCTGTTTTCACTCGGAGGTTCTTTCCTGTATTATGCTGACCACTTCAAACTGTACAGTGGATTCTGTGCAAACCACATAAAAGTTCAGAAAGTCCTTGAGCGAGGTAATTCATTTTCTTGATTGCTATAATTCATCTGCATGACTTTAACTTCAAATAAATCACTATAACTAGTTTTATCAGTTTGAGGCTTGTGTCCCCGGAGAATTCTAATATTAAAAAAAGGCGAAGTGGGAGGTCTTTTTAATGTGAATATCTGTGATCTGTCCTTGTGCTGAAATGTAATCATGATCTGAGGCAATAATAGGAGAAGTTTTCTTTTGGAACACCTCCAGAGTAGCTTGAAGAGCAACAGAAGCTCTTTCCATAAGGCTGTGCTATCTACAGATTCAGATCACGCTTAAAGAAAACCCAGCAGCTTTGAGACCTATTTTAGGGTTTATGTGTGTGCAACATATGAGAGTTTGTGTCAGTCAAAACTGCAGAGAACTAAGTATAGATTGAGATGGAAGTGATAAATTAGTTCTTTCACACTGAGATCTTGGTGGTTGGTTGTTTTGGAGCAGGCCAAGTTTATGGTACATTCAGAGAGTTATGCCCGGGAGAAGCTCACTCAGCAACTGTCAGTTCTATAATGTGTTCCTTGTAATTATTATGCTATTAAAACCCACCATTAATTATTCATTTTCTGTGTTAAGAAGTGTTTGAAATACATATGAAAAGTGTCTTTAAAAATAAATAAATGGAAGCATTGTGTTCTTCTGTTCTCAAATTAGCTTCTACAACTTCCCCATTGAACTGACCAGCTTTCCTTTCCACATTTAGCCAAAACCGATAAAGCTTTTAAGGCCTTTCTGGATGCACGGAACCCCACGAAACAGCATTCTTCTACGCTGGAGTCGTACCTCATCAAGCCTGTCCAGAGAGTGCTGAAATACCCCTTGCTCTTGAAGGAGCTGGTGTCCCTGACAGATAATGAGAGTGAGGAGCATTATCATCTGACAGGTATCAATCTTCATTCTTCTATGGAGACTAAAGGGAGTTTTAGTTTAGTGTCAAGTCTTATTAAAATGGTCCAACTGTTGCACACCAGCAGAATTTCTGCGTTGTTGGAAAGTTTTCTCAAATCCTAGAGAGAAACATACTTACTTTCCTTTTTTTAAAAAAAAGGTGATTAAGAACAAGCTGCTTTCCATTGTTTCAAGGAAAAATCCTGCTAGGTGCTGGAGTGTATAAAAAATGGGTATGGCCAAGAGCTGCCATGATGGTTGGAAAGAAGCATCCCACTTTGTAATATTCTTGGAACACAATCAGGGCAGCTCAGTGTGCTGGCTCTTTTTTTTAAGCTAGGAAATTGTGAAAAAAGCTCCATCTTGTGGTTATTATTCACTGTCAAAACATGTTAAAAAACCTCAGCCAAATCTATGAGAGAAAATTGCCTGTAACTCTTATTTTAGTAGAGGTGGATTTATGACTTCAGAGGTTTGCAGTCTTCCCATTTAGAATGGAAAAGACCACCTGTTTAAGCACAACAGAAAAGGAAGTAGGGTTGATTATTTTGTAGGACCTACTCCTCCAACTCTCACACAAGCAAAACTCCCATTTGATCCTTTATTTGGGTTTTAAATTATTTCAGTGGAACTTGACGGCACTCAGCATCTGAGGGATCAGGCTTTTGAGGAACTGTTTTATGGGTTAATTTTTTTCATTTTCACAACATACAGCCTGAGCAAAAGTCTATTTTAGGTGAAAAACGTGAGGCTAACATCGAAGCAACAGGCTTATCAGGTATGGCCAGATACTAGTTCATCTGGTACCATTGGCAAAGCTTTCCCTTGATTTCAAATAGATCTGGCTAGAACCTTTACTCTTTGTTCTTGTGGAGGATTCAGAGTAGATGCCAAGTTAATACAGGTGTCAGCAACCTTGATCACTTAAAAAAAAAAACACGTTGTCTGT
Organism: Sternotherus odoratus; assembly: GCA_032164245.1. Taxonomy (NCBI): domain Eukaryota; kingdom Metazoa; phylum Chordata; order Testudines; family Kinosternidae; genus Sternotherus; species Sternotherus odoratus. Next base: position 94,721,110 of record JAVMKO010000003.1, read on the forward strand.
GCAGCTGTGCCATAAACCCCAAGAGCTGGGGAAACTCTTACCAAATAAAATAGCTTTTCTGCATCAAAAACAATCTTGAGACGAGTTGCTGGTGGAATAAACTTGACATCAAAATATGAAAGGAATGAAGAGTTGGCAGGGTGTGGGGAAGCAAACCTCACCTTTCCCAACCCCTTTATATATGACTACAAAATCCAGCTGAAATTCAATGCATTTCTTGTAGTAATAATTTTTTTTAAAAAGCTGGTCTATAGAATTTAACCTCATGAATGTTTCCAAGATACAACATGCAAGGAGCCTGTATTTCCTCACGTCTTCCTTCCTGTGCTGAGCCAAATTCCACTTAAAAAAAAAAAAACCCGGTAAAACTCATGCAAACAGCTTATTTTAGTGTGGCTGTAGTCCTAATGGCCTTATTCATTAATTCTTGTTTATGTTAATTTACTAACATGCTGTGGGGCTGAAGTTTTATATACTTTATAGCTTTTTTACTAAATTATTTATTTCAGTCTTTTGGGGGTATTTAAAACACCAGCAAAGAAGTTCTTTGAATATGCTGATCTGCAAGTGTGGAGCCCATATGTACTATAACTAAGGGCTTGTCTTCACGAGGCTGCTCCAGGATCGATCTTCTGGCGATAGATTTATCGCGTCTCACTAAGACGCGATAAATCAATCGTCCGCGGCTCCCCCGTCGACTCCGGAACTCCAGCTTGCCGGGAGGCGCAAGCTGGAGTCGACGGGAGCGTGCCGCCGATTGCCGCCACCATGGGGACGAGCGGTAAGTCGGCGGCAGATACGCAAACTTCAGATACGTGATTCACGTAGCTGAAGTTGCGTATCTGCCGTCGATCCCCCCCCTCCCCCCCCCCCCCCAGTGAGGACAAGCCCTTAGTAAAGTATGGATGTAGTCCTAATTACTGTTGGTCATGGACCATTGTGACTTGGAACCTTGAATAATTTAAACTCTGAGTAAAAATCTCTCCTAGGCTTTAATTTTAAAAAATGCATTTATAAAATGAAACTGAATTATTTGGCTGTTAAATGGTGGATTTGTTTAAAAACTTCAGAAGCGCTGAAGGCAATGGAAAAAGTAGCCAGTCACATCAATGAGATGCAGAAGATATATGAGGACTATGGAACTGTGTTTGACCAACTGGTTGCCGATCAGAGTGGAACAGAGAAGGAGGTAAGTGAAAGAATGGAACATATATTGTTCACACTTCAGATGAAGTCCTGTAAAATGCTGTATCTACTTGCAGTCATGAAGGGGATCTTAATCCAGAGTTCAGTGTGCTCAGTTTTGTATCTCTCCCATCAAATTTCCTTCTGAAAGAGCTTGTCTATACAAACAACATATGGCAAGTTGGGGTGTAAATCTACCTCACAATACCTTACCCACACTCTGTGTCCCTGTGGACCCCACTGATGTGCACTAAAATTTCTTGCTTCAAAGTGCACTGGTGAACTTTTGGTGCGCATCAACAGCCACCACACAGATACTTTGTGCACAGTAGGCAAGGTTGACTTACACCCCATGCTGCAAATAAACTCTTCATTTAGATAAGACATCAGCAGGTGCTGTCATGTTTACACAAACTGCTGCCAGAGCCTTCTCTTGGTCTACAGGGAGCGGACAGCCCCTGTAACTCACAGCAAGAAAACAATGAAAATCGGTGGCTCTCAACCTCTCCAGGCTTCTGTGACCTTTCCGGAGTCGTCTTTGCCCTGCGTACCCCCAAGTTTCACCTCACTTAAAAACTACTTGCTTACAAAATCAGACATAAAACCACAAAGGTGTCACGGCACACTAGTACTGAAAAATTGCTGACTTTCTCACTTTTACCGTAGAGTTATAAAATAAGTCAATTGAAATATAAATATTGTACTTGTCCAGTATATGGATCAGTATAAACAAGTCATTGTATGGAATTTTAGTTTGTACTGACTTCACTAGTGCTTTTTATGTAGGCTGTTGTAAAACTAGGCAAATACGTGAATTGATGTATCCCTTGGAAGAACCTCTGCGTGCCCCCGGGATACAAGTACCCCTGGTTGAGAACCACTGCTGTAGATTATCCATGTTTTAAGACTTGAAGTCCGATTTTATGCATGAGTGCTTAGATTTCAGAAAATGGAATCTTTTTTTCATCAGAGAGATTCTAGCAGGATTCATTATAATGCCTGTTGCTACCATCATTCGGGTTTCTTTTTTTTTTTTTTTAAATGTAGATATACCTATCTCCTAGAACTGGAAAGACCTTGGAAGGTCATCAAGTCCAGTCCCCAGTCTACACTAGCAGGACCAAATACTGTCCCCTGACAGATTTTTTGCCCCAGATCCCTCAATGGTCCCCTCAAGGATTGAACTCACAACCCTGCATTTAGCAGGCCAATGCTCAAACCACTGAGCTATCCCTCCCTCCGACTGCTGACACATGCTGACACACGCTGACACACACATGGCTGTTCATCAGTACAAAAAACCAGCGCATCTCCTAGTATGAACTGTGATAGTTCTGCTGACTTCAATTGAGCAGCCCTAATATACACCAGCTGTGGAAGTGGCTATTTTTGTCTATTAATATTTGTAATATGTTCTCTGGTATAAGAGACTCTTAGCATCCAGGAAGAGATGCTTTTTTGTTACTAATATCTCAAAATTACTTGCTCTCGTCTGAGCTCTAGACATGAGCGTGCATCCAAGTAAAATGTGTATTTATCACCCTCTAATCAAATTCGTTATTTTACTATAATATTTTAAAAAAAAAAACTAGCGAAAGTATAAAAGATCATGCTCTCGAGTGTCCCCCAGAACTGGGCCCAGAAGCTCACTAGATTTAGCCATTTGTGGCCAATGATATATAAGTGGATCAACCATTTAGCTTGATCCTTAAAGATGTGACAGTACTGAATTCATTGTTTTAAATTTCATCCTAGTAAAAGAGCCAAATTGTTTCTGTTCTGGAAGAGAGAAAGTACTGCTTAAAAGAAAAGGGGAGGGGAAAAAAAAAGCTTAAGAGAACCAGTCCTGTCCTAATTCAGTCAGTGAAAGGGTCTTATACATTGATTGGTCTATAGAAATCAAAGGGATGATAAAGGAACATCGTACTTGGCTGACTATCAAAGACAGAACTTCAGGTCAGACATAACATTCTTCAGCTTAAGAGTTAGTAGCAAAAATAAGCTCTGAGGCAAATCACCCAGCTTCCATAACTTGTGTGCTATTATTTTTATGAGCAGTATTTTTTTAAATATATTGCTGTTTACACAACCATGGCTCAGTGCAAAATATATAGTTGCATTGAGCCATGGCTATATACAAATAACATTACATACAGGTGTACTTTTTATTTATCAGTCTGCACTCATTAACATTTATGGCTGAAAATCAAGAAATTAATTGTACTTATTTTTTATAACTTAATACAGGTGACAGAACTTTCAATGGGAGAACTTCTGATGCACTCTGCTGTTTCCTGGTTGAATCCTTTCCCATCACTGGGAAAAGCAAGAAAAGACCTTGAACTTACGGTGTTCGGTTAGTGTCCTGTTAAGAGAAAATGCTAAAGATATCGCGTACACCTTCTAGCTAGTAAAATATGACAGCTGATATTATACTAATTAAGACTGACTAAAACGTAAGCCCTGCAATAGCCATTTAATAGTTGGGGTGGTCCTGGATGTATGAAAGACAGACACAAAATTTCCCAGAAATGTTATTGAGATGTAGATGACAGAGGTCTAGATACCTGGAAATGAGATTAGTAGCACACACACTAACTTCTCTGTGATGGCTTTAGTTCTGCCTGCTCTACTATCGCCAAAGACCTCAGCTCATCTCTGCAAACATTGCCACAATATGTCATACACCTACGTGGGTAGCTGAAGATTGTGAATAACTTTGAAGGTTTGAGTTAGTCATCAGCGAAATGAATGAATAATAGACCTTGAACTTCAAGTACTTTAGACACAGCTGATTGATGTAGGAACTGAGGGTGAGCTAAAAAAATGATGCTTAACATGCCAGTTGTGGGTAGTCTTTAGGGTAAGTGGGCATTTCTGTTTGAAATTGAAGTGTATGCATGAGGAGGCACCGCCTCTTTGCCCACAGATTAACACAGTTGGATTTATCAGTAATTCATTTATACTAATATGGGGGACCAGGTACTGGGAAGTCCCAAACCCTATTCCTAAAGGGAAAGGTCTGAGTGATACAGGGAGAGGCAGGATTGTTCAGTGGTTAGAGTAATGGCATGCAGCTTAGGAAACCTGACTTCAATTCCCTACCTCCACCACAGATGTTTCCTAGTGACCATAGGCAACTTACTGAGTGCCTCAGTTCTCCATTTGCAAAATGGAGATAATCGCACTTCCCTATCTGACTGGCGCATTGTGAGGATAGATACACTGAAGAGCGCGAGGCACTCAGATAGGATAGCAATACTTTAGATATCTAATCAGGAATTTGGAGAGCTCTGAAGTTTGTCACACTCCAAAGGAAATGCTGAACTGCATCAAGGAACAGATTTAACATCATCTCTAATGGGCCTCTTTTTTTCTGTAACACTTTCCTTCCCCTCAAGGGAAGTTGCTGCCATATTGCTTCTTCCCAATAACATTTCCAATTTGTAAATTTGGCCTTTATTAAAGGCCAATTTCTGTAATTTTGATACAGGGAGATAGATAGGCTTTCGAGCAGCATTGTTCATCCCTAATTCCTTTAAGAAAGTAGTTTTGTGACAGAGACAGGCTTGTATCTCACAGTTTAAGCCGTTGCTATGGGAATTTTTTTGTTGTGGGCAGGATCAACAAGTACCCTATCGATTGTAGATAACTAGAAAGAACTGTAAATAGTCAGTACAACCATCATGTGTTTTGTTGAATACTAGACCTACAATCAGAGGCCTCTTGTTTTTCCTTTTCAGTTTTTAAGCGGGCTGTCATACTGGTGTATAAGGAGAACTGCAAACTGAAAAAGAAACTGGTAAGTGTGGCAGTAATTTCAATTCAAGCTATAGATATTTATGATAGAGTTTATGGCCAGAAGGAACCACCAGATTAATTTTGAATCACAGTAGTGATTCTAGATAAATATGGCAACACTAAAAGAAAAGTGAATGGTACAAACTGCTGTTTTAATGCAACCATATCACAGTGGGCTGTGCTTGCTGTCTCAGGCTAAACTGGTTGAATGTTCAGTATTTAACTGACACTGGAAGACTGTCTGGATGTTGCAACAGGTTGTGTTAATGATTCAATAAGCAGCACATTTCTATGTGTGAACTAATGCCCAAATTTCCAATTTGTAAATTTGGCCTTTATTAAAGGCCAATTTCTGTAATCTTGATACAGGAAGATAGGCTTTCGAGCAGCATTGTTCATCCCCAATTCTTTTAAGAAAGTAGTTTTGTGATGGAGACAGGCTTGTATCTCACAGTTTAAGCCGTTGCTATGGGAATTTGTTGTGGGCAGGGTCAACAAGTACCCTGTTGATTGTAGATAACTAGAAAGAACTGTAGAGTCAGTTGGGAGATGCTGGGAGGTGATTTCTGTCAGAGGAGCTATAAAACGTAATCAGTTGAGAGCCATTAAAGAAACCGGGGGACTTTTCATTAACCTGGGTATTTTGGCATAATTCAAACTCAATTATTTGCCAAATACTTCACTTCCCCCTACAGTATCAATTGAATATGTCCTGTCCTACACTGGTGAGCTGTGTGGCTTAAGTGATCCCTGTGTGTGGTATATAGTTCAGTCTGGAATGAAAGGTAGCAGATAAAGATAACATATTTATTTAATTGGGATAGCTAAAACAAATATCCGTTTACAGCTAAGTATCATATTTTATGAGTTGAAATACACCCGACTCTCTACTCCCCAGGAGGTCACAAGGAAACAAGTCAAGGGAGTGTCATGAAATAACTTGCAGAGACCGATATACAATGAGCAGTTAAATCTAGAAAGAAATAAGCTGGGCTTTAATTTGCCTAGGATGGCTTTTTCCCCATGCATAAGTGAATTACACACTCCTGAGGGCATTGTGTGTGACATGGAGCATTAATGTAATGGACTTATTAGATCACACTTTCTTAGCCAAAAGAGAAATGTAAAACAACTGAAATAAAGGGAACTGGAGCAGTATTGTCAACCGGAAGAATTTGTTTTGCTAAACAATACGTAGTTGGTTTACTCATAGTGAACTTGCTCGGTTTCCTTTGTGTGGAAATATGATGTAATTTATTTAAAAAATCATTTTTCAAAGCTGCAGCTATCTCTATTTCTCTGGAATTCGGAAAGCTCCAGCTATCATTGTTTTACAATCAAACTAACAGTAAGGTGTTTAAGGAGTAAGACTGTTCAGATAAAAATTGCTTTTAGAAGTGAGGCCATTATATCAAGAACATTTATATCAATGCAGACTTCAGTTACCTTGCTTTACCTCTTTTTAAAAAATGTCTTGGTTATTTTTCAATTTATAGCCCAATAATGTACGGGCTGCACATAATCATGGCGACTTGGATCCATTTAAATTTCGTTGGCTAATTCCTTTATCGGCTCTTCAAGTCCGGCTGGGGAATACTGCAGGTAATTATATTTTATTTAATACATTAGAAACTAATAAGATATCCACATTGCTTCCTTAAGTCTTGAGAATAGACAAACATTTCCAACCTGGGTACACAATGTAGTATCAGATAAATATATGTCCTCCACTCTCTCTCTCTCTCTCTCTCTCTTTCTCCAAATATTTATACACCCAAACCCTGTAGTAGCATGTGCTTGTAAGGGCCATATGCTTTATACACTAATCAATATTTTCATTCAGATATTCTAATTTTCTTCCCTTCTGTAACCAGAGAACAAGTTCAGGAATGTTGGATGTTAAACGGTTAGCCTGAAGCTGACTTGCTAGGGTGGTGTTGCTATACTTCAAATATGAGACCTAAATCAGTCAATAAGAGCGCCAATTGATAGAGCAGTGCTGAACTGAATTATGTAACAAGCCGATAGCTGAGCAGGAGAGGAGATAAAGCAGACACAGAAGCCTGTCTATGCAAGGAATAGCCTAGTGTTGCCACTGGAGGTTCAAGGTCAATCTTCTTGTATCTGGTGAAAAAAGGCCAAATAATCAGACCACATAGGGGCAGGCAGGCTGGATTTCAAGGCTTCAAAAATAACGAGATGCATGTTCATGTTGGTTGAAGTGAGAGATAGAAAGGACGAGTCTCGTTCCGGAAAAGAAGTTGAGTTTTTAAAGACAAGTTGTAAGTCATCAAACTTAGCCCTCCTCAGAGGGTTCCAACTAATCATGCAGATCTCAGCTTTTCTATGAACCTTGTCTTGGTGAGACACTGAGATCTAGAATGCTGTTTGTCCAGTCTGAAGGCATGAATTCTTCACAATTTTCTATCTATCTGTAGGAACAGAAAACAATTGCATCTGGGAACTGATTCATACCAAGTCAGAAATAGAAGGCAGGCCTGAAACAATCTTTCAGTTGTGCAGCAGGTAAATTTCACATGAAGATTATTTTGACAAAATTACACTAATGGAATGACAAAAATACATTGAGAACATTTTATTTTTCCAAGTGATCTTTTCCCCAGTCTCTTAGCACTTCTAAAACACCCGTTGACTCAAATCCAGGCACTGAGGTAATGTTTAATTGGATGGAACTTGAATTTGGCTCAATCATTCCTTCAGTGTCAGGAATCTGTGCACACATTTTATTGTATGATCTTAAATTTCAGTGAATTATGTCTGATGCAGTCAGTGGCTAGAGCCACAAAGGGATTTATGTTCCCAAATGCCACTTCAGGTGCCAAAGTCCAAAATTTAGATACTTAAAATCCCTGCTCAGCTGGAACCTAACTTTCCTAGGCACCTAATTTTCAGCTGCCTCAGTCCCCTAAACTAGTACTGGTGGGCATGCACACAACTGCCTCTAGTGCCTAAACTTGAACATGATCCTCAAACTAAGAGTTGCCTAGCTCCCCTGCAGTGCCTGATCTGCTGGGCATGCTCAGATGGACCTTGCATACAGCACAGCTGCTGAAGGAGATTAACCATTTGGCTAAAGGTTATGGGAGGGCCGAGTATTCACCCAGAGTGTGGGAGACCCAACTTCAGATCCCCTCCATCTGCCTGATGTCTAGTAGGTTCACCAGTGGGCTACTGGGTATTCTGGGGTGGGACTCCTTCAACCTTCATATTGAACCTTTCCCACTTATTATAAACTAGTGTAACAGCCCGTGTTCACGGACCAAAGTGCTTAATGCTGTTTGTCCGGGCCGTCTCTACTGCGCATGACGGCTTCCGACAAACATCCTCTGGCCTTTTATTATATAGGATTACTAAACAGCACCAACCTTTGATAGCAAAGGCAGAGCTTCTGAATGGAAAGTCTGCTTCAGCATGGGAAAACAAAAAAACTACAGTGACCTGTAATCTGCCCTCTCATTGCTGTTCCCTTAAAACTTGCAGTGACTGTGAAAGCAAGACTAACATTGTTAAGGTGATTCGTTCCATTTTGCGGGAGAACTTCAGACGCCACATAAAATGTGAATCACCATTGGAGAAAACGTGCAAAGATCGCCTCGTTCCACTCAAGAACCGCATCCCTGTTTCAGCCAAATTGGGTAAGAGTCAGTTTGCTAGACTGGCAAATATAGAGGGTCAGTTCCATGATTATTATAGCATGACCCAAACCCCTTCTCTTTCTAGACATGAAGGGGGTGGTGTATTTTTACTGTAATTCATGTTTTAAAATATAATTGACTTCTTGGTAAGGAGACTTTCTACCAAAAGTGCCAGTTATTATTAGAGCTGTTGCACGATTATAAGAATTTACCATGGTTAATCACACAATTAGTCACACTGTTAAACAATCACAGATTCCCATTTATTTAAATATTGTTAGATGTTCTCTACCTTTTTCAAATATATTGGTTTTAATTACAATACAGAATACAAAGTGTACAGTGCTCACTTTTTGATTACAAATATTTACACTGTAAAAAGCTAACAGTATTTTTCAGTTCACCTCATACAATTACAGAAGTGCAATCTCTTGATCATAAATGTTGAACTTACATAGAATTATGTATAAAAAAACCTGCATTCAAAAATAAAACAATGTAAAATTTTAGAGCCTGCGAGTCCACTCAGTCCTACATCTTGTTCAGCCAATTGCTCAAACAAGTTTGTTTATATTTGCAGGAGCTAATACTGCCCACTTCTTGTTTACAGTGACACCAGAAAGTGAGGGGAGGTGTTCTCATGGCACTGTTGTAGCCGGTGTCGCAAGATACAAGATATTTCTATTTATGCCAAATGCGCTAAATATTCATATACCTCTTCAAGCTTCAACCACCATTCCCGAGGACATGCATCCATGCTGCTGACAGATTCTGCTCAATAACAATCCAAAGCAGTGCAAACTGACATGTTCATTTTCATCATCTTAATCACATACCACTAGCAGCTGGTTGATTTTCTCTTTTGGTGGTTCAGGTTCTGTAGTTTCCGCCTCGAAGTGTTGCTCTTTTAAAACTTCTTTAAGCATGCTCCATATCTCATCCCTCTCAGATTTTGGAAGGCACTTCATATTCTTAAATCTTAGGTTGAGTGCTCTAGCTATATTTAGAAAACTCAAAGTGGTACCTTCTTTACATTTTGTCAAATCTGCAGCGAACATGTTCTTCAAACAACATGTTCTGGGTATCACGGAGTGTCCGGGACAATGCTCTGGCACTGCTCCCTAGGAAGCCAGTCAGGACTCCGGGGGGAAGCGTCCACTCCGTATACAGCCTGTTTCCAAGGCTAGGAGATTCACAGGTTCCTGCTTCCACCTTCCTGGGTCTGACCTCGGAGCATTCAGCACCTTCTGCCCCTCTGTGCGCTTCCCCTCAGTGAGCCCCCCCCGGGGGGGGAGGTGTCCTAGGGAAACCTGTGGATCCTTGCACCCCAACTCCAGAGTCAGCCAGCAAAACAGAGGTTTATTCGATGACATGTACAGGGTCTAACACAGACCATACAGCGAACGTGACCCCTCAGCTGGATCCATTTGGGGGGCCCAGGGAGGCCAGACCCTGCCTGGGCCTGCCTCCCTTTTGCCCACCCAGCTCCAGACTGAAACTCACTCTCTCCAGCCCCTCTTCCCCCCTGGCTCAGCCAAGTCAGCTGACCTCCCTCCCACTTGGAGTCAAATTACAGCTTCAGGTATGGACACCTGCAGCGAGGGAGGAGGGTGTGGGCTACTTGCTTACACGGTCTCTCTGCTTTGCAACACCATCAGCCCCTATCCCTCCACATACAAGAAATGCATGGGGGAAACTGAGGCACACCCACACTATCCAGAGGAAACATTAACAGCATTCCTACTCCGTCACGCTGGGTCATCATCTGAGACTGCTATAACATGAAATATATGGCAGAATGTGAGTAAAACAGCAGTTGACATAACTCTTCCCCAAGGAGTTCAGTCACAAATTTAATTAACGTATTAATTTTTACCAAGTGTCATTAGCATGGAATGGTATCTGAAGCATGAAGGGGCATACGAATCTGGCACGTAAATACCTTGCAATGCTGGCTTCAAAAGTGCCATGCAAATGCCTCTTCTCACTTTGTTGACACTGTAAATAAAAAAAAGGGCAACATTGTTCACATTTATAGGGAATAAACTTGTTTCTCTTAATAATTGGCTGAACAAGAAGTAGGACTGAGTGGACTTGTAGGGTCTGAAGTTTTACACTTGTTTTTGAGTGCAATTATGTAACAAAAGAAATCTGCATTTGTAACTTGCACTTTCACGATAGAGGTTGCACAATAGTGCTAGTACAAGGTAATTGAAAAATATTTGATTATTTTTACAGTGAAAATATTTGTAATAAAAATACACTTGATTTTAATTACTACACAGAATACAACATATATGAAAATGTAGAAAACCATCCAAATTTAATAAATTTCATTTGGTTTCTATTTAAAAGTATGATTAAAACTGCAATTAATTGTGATTAATTGTTTTGAGTTAATCATGTGAGTTAACTGCGATTAATCAACAGCCCTAGTTATTATCCATTATCCCTATCCCCCATGGGGAAAAAAGCCCATACAGAGGCCTATAGACCCTCAAATATAATTCTGCCACTGGAGCAGTGTGGAGTTTGCCCAACTCTGGGCCAGAACAGAGGAGGGCCTTGGCTTGTGGAACCTGCACCTGGCCTGATATCTTCTGGAAGGGACACTGCCACAGAGAAAACGTACCTCACCAGAACCCTTCTTGTGGTGTACTTGGGGTTAAAGGAACAGCAGAAGTATGCCACAGAATTGCTGCCACTTCCCTCCTTTGTGTCCCCCACCCTAAATTTACTCCATTTAGCTTCCTTCAACCAACAGACCTAGTGTAGGTCAAATTAATTACTTTGGGTGGAAAGGAATTTGCCCTTCCACCCACTGCGATGTATCCCCTGAGTGATGTTTGGCTTTCTTTACTGGGTTAGCCCTACCATTATTCAAAGCTCAGGCAACTGAACAGAAAGTGAAGTGAAAAGAGGAAGTGAGGCAAGGTAGGTTTGTTCCCTCACAGCATCTATCCATTCCACCTCTGGAGTGCTTTATTCAGAGCATTTTTTGGTGAAATACAGGACTTATTTGGAGAGCTGTTTTCTAGTGCTAGGTGCAAACATCTGAATATGGGTAAATGTATACGTCTACAATCAAAGAAAGTAGGCTGTACTTTCCCCGATTGTGGACTCAGTCCTGGGAAGCAGTGATGCGGAAAAGGATTTGGGGGTCCTGGTGGATAATCCACTGAACATGAACATCCCCGTGTGATGCTGTGGCCAAATGCGATCCTTGGATGCATAAAACGGGGACTTGAGTAGTAGAGGTTATTTTAAGTGCGTTTGGCATTGGTGTGAGCGCTGCTGGAATTCTTTGTCCAATTCTGGCATCCACAATTCAGAAGGATGTTGATAAATTGGAGAAGGTTCAGAGAAGAGCCATAAGAATGATTGATGGCTTATAAAACATGCCTTATAGTGATAAGCTAAATAGATTGATCTCCTTATGTCTAACAAAGAGAAAGTTAAGGGGTAAGTTACAGTAGAAGTACCTACTCAGGGAACACATTTAATAATAAGGCTTTTAGTCTAGCAGAGAAAGGTGTAACACAATTCAATGGCTAGAAGCTGAAGCTAGACAAATTCAGACTGGAAATAAGCTATCAATTTTTAACTGTGAGAATAGTTAACTATTGGAATGTGGATTCTTCATCACCGATCAGTTTAAAATAAAGATTGGATGTTCTCCTAAAAGCTATGCCTAGACATTATTTGGGGGAAATTCTGTGGCCTGGTTATACACAAAGTCAGGCTAGATGATAGCCTTCGGGCCTAGGAATCTATAAAGTCCTCTACCTGGAGTTGAGACAGTTATGACTGCAACTTTCCTCTTGCATTATGGGAAGAAACTGACAGAAGAACGAATTTGGACTCAGATGGTGCTTGGCCGTGCAATACACTACTTGCTTTGCAAACCATCTCTCTGACTTTATGAAGGATTTTGCACATACTAAATACGCAATAACTTTATAACCGCTAGAGCAATATAAAATCAAATATTGTCAATACCACCTGTCTGATCTCAGAGGAGACAATATATTTTAGTCAAAATGGGACAAATTAAATTATAAATCAGAAAGCCCTAATATTTTGATTGTTACTGAGGAATACTGTACAATTCCCTTGTTTTGTGAAAGCTCTTAATACAAAAATAAGACTCTCTTTTATACTTGCAGCTTCCACAAGATCCTTAAAGGTACTAAAGAATTCCTCCAGTAATGAGTGGAACAATGATACAGGGAAAGGAAACTTACTGGATTCTGATGAATGCAGCCTGAGTAGCAGTACTCAGAGTAGCAGCTGCCACACCACAGACAGCATACAGGAATCCAATTCATCTCCTATGAAACGTTTTCCGAGCTGCACATCAGATTTTTCAAACAGCCTGGTCAAGGAATCTGATATTCTCAGTGATGAGGAGGATGACTATCAGCAGAGCCTAAAGAAGGGCAGCCCTACAAGAGACATTGAAATACAGTTCCAGCGGCTGAAGATTTCAGAGGAGCCCAGTACTGATACAGAGCACAAGCCGCTCACTGAAAAAGAGGCTGGGGATGGTTATAAGGCAGGCGAACATTCAAAGCTGGTGCGTGGGCATTTCTGTCCAATTAAACGAAAAGCAAACAGTACAAAGCATAACAAGGGAACATTAATGGCAATGCAGGAACATCACCATTCTTTTGATGGTCACCCTGACAGTGCAAACTTGGATCTGAATTCTATTTTAGAGAGGGAATTTAGTGTCCAGAGTTTAGCTTCTGTAGTTAATGAGGACTGCTTTTATGAAACAGTGGAGAGGCATGGAAAATCCTAGCTATGTGTGCGCTATATGATTTAACAGGTTATTTAAAATTTTAATATCCACATAAAATTTGACTTACTTGATTTGCTTTAAAACGAGTGATTATGTGGAAATTGCTGAAAAACTACTGTTGGTTTTGTGCACTAATACATTTTTCCACAAAAATATAGTTGTAAGGGATTCTTAAGTTATTTTAATTTATTGTGGATCAAGAAAAATAGATTAAGCTGGCCAGAGTCTGTAAATTAGTTTATCCCTTTTGAGCAGTTAGTGAGATGATGTTGTGTCCTTTAAAAAGGTGCATTCTAATTATTTTAAGTTATGTGGAAAAGGTGCTGGGGGAATTGTGATCTTATAGCTTTATTAAAAAAAAAGTCAGAACAACTTTTCCTTTGGGCATTTTTTTCAGCAGTTTTAATTTTTGCTTTATTTAAAGCAGAATTAAGTTATTTTAAGGTGTTTTAGTGCACAACAGTGCAGGAGTCATTTTTGTAAGTTGCAAGATGCTTTATATATATGTAAATATAAAAACAAAGCTTGTACTGTAATCTTATTTGATTGTATTTTTATTTTCTCTACCAACTTGTACAGTAAAAGGAAAATGAACATTGTCTAATGTCTAATTTCTTGTTTAATTTGCAGCTTTCTCCTACTGGAGCTTTCAAGACTGAGTTCTTTTGTTTGGAATAAATAAGAGTATTAGCAGGCCTTCTGTACACTTTATCCTTCCTGAAGCTATTTGCTCGAGTGCTTTAATATAAGATTTCTGCCCAGTACAGTGTTCTAGGTAGGGTAAGGAGTGAAATGAAAATCACAATGTTTGTTATGCTGGAATAGTAAGTGCAATTTTAATGTAAGGACTCACTGATGCACTTCTCATTCATATAAAAAACTCCCATTAATTTCAGAGAGGATCCCACTCAGCAAGGTTCCAAAGCCCGCAGATCCCATATTCAGAGCATCCTCTTACAGCAGAATGGAATAAATAAGGAAGATAGGACTGCCCCCCTCTTTCTCCAGTATTTCAACAAAAATAAAGGGGTGTGTGTATATCTATCTATATAATATAGATGTGTAATCTTGAAAACCCTCTCCTTTTACTAAAACAATTATAGACTATCTAAACAGTAAAAAAACGAAGTCGTGGGCCTGACATGTTAGAGCTGGTCTTCCTTTTCAGACTGTTCTAAGTGTCCTTTTTTTCTAGTTCTCTTCTTCTGTTTCAGTTCTTCCCTGTAGTTGTAACTGAAAAGCCTTGTGTCTTCATCACACATTTTCCTGTATACATCACACAGGTTTTTAAAATGTAAAATGGAGAGCTGAGCTGGACGCAAAGTTGGATCCACATCTGCCATCATCATCATCTGTTCACATTTTTCCAAGCGGTCAGCTTCTGGAAACAGAATTCTAAAAGGGAACAAGGAAGACATTCAAATACATTTTTTTTAAAAAACAGTTTCTTCACCCCTGTGTCTGTGTGCTTTTCTTAACAGATTTAGTTCAACATAAGCATATCCCCAACTCCAACACTTAGTTTCCTGAAAAGAATTAGATCTCCTTAAATTTTCAATGATTTTCTTAAAATCTAAACCTGAGATGGAAAATTAAACTAAACAAATGTAGTGGGAGACTACCAGTTTAATTCTGATGTATTAATTTTAGCTCCATTTTAAATATTTTAGGAAGGTAAGGAAAAGAATTGATTATTTGAATCAGATCATAGGACTTACCCTCTTAAAGACTTATGGTAACCTTAGTAAAAAGAAATGCATCTTTCATGGAACGATGTCCTTGTTACAACTGTCACACTTACTGTCTAGCAAGATCATAGAGAAGCCAAAGTGAATAAGCTATAGAGGCAGAACCTTTGAATTACAGAATAATTTGAGATATGAAAGGGGAGAATGCACTGGTAATGGAAAATACTGCAGCGGGGGGGGGGGGGGTCACATGAGATAGCTTGAACATCTGTAATGCTCTAAAATTAGACACAAGCTTGTACAGTAACTCAAACTGTACTTCATTAGCTACTTTACTAAAACTGTGAATGTATCAATTCCTTTACATGCCATGTTTTCCCTATGTTATATAGACCCATTCAGTCTACCCCCTTCTTTCATAAAACTGTATCTAAAACATCATATTATAAGGACTCCTGAGTTAGCAGCTAGAATTTGCTAATTTCCTTTGCCCAGCTAAACAATAAGAGGATTTTGTGATCCTTAATTACATGCTAGGCACAGTACTAAGGCATGTTAAGCTGCTACTGGACACAAGACATGCAAAAAAACCTGCAGATTTTTTCCCCCTTACAAAGAACTTAGAATAGTATTAGAAATTTGTGATTAAACAGTAACTACTGATTTTTTAAAAAAATCTTCTGAAAATACATTCTTCATAAAATACACACACCAGTGGGTATTAGCCCACAAAAGCTTATGCTTCAATACTTTAATCTTTAAGGTGCCAAAGGACTCTGTCACACACACATTTCTCTTTTTGAACTAAGTGTGTCACACACACTGTCCATCCTGTGCCTGGCCTCCTATTCACTTACCACCTCCCACAGCTCTATCTATCTATCTATCTATATTCAGCCACTAGTGTGCACAAACTGGCATTGTGGGTTTAGGTCAGCTGCCTGCACCCGAGAGAATAAATGGAATTCACCTGCTGCACCATTGAAGGATGCAGCCCAAAGCTGGCAGCCTAGAGTCATATGCAATTCTACACTGCTCCACAGATCTAAGTGATCCCCAGCATACTCAGACAACCTAACAGGACTGGCTAAAGCTACAGAAGCACAGTCCCAACTTCCTGTGGGCAACACTATCCCCAGAGCAGTGTAGAATCTGCAGCCTATGACCGTGATGTGGGTATGTCCCCAACACTAGTGTCTGGGCCAGTCCTCAGATGATAGCATACAGTTGTCTTCCTCACTTTCTGCACTGGACTATTTTCCCCGAGCTTTTCCAATAGGCCTTTTAGAATGTCTTGATACCGCTGCTGCCTTTTACCCAGTGTAAAAGGCCCAGAGTGGAGGTGGTGGTCTTACTTTTTGCCATTACCTCCATCAGAGTAATAATTCTTCCCCTGTTCCCAACTAGTAAAATATAATCAATTTATCGTCAGAAGTTTAGACCTTTTCTATTGGACACAACCCACACAGGCTCTTGTCCAAAACACATTTTATCAGTATCTGGGTCAGTTACATATATTTTTGAGTCTTTCTTCACAAATCTGTAGTCAGAACAAGTTTAAAAAACAAACTTTTCAAAAGCTGACACATTTAACCTCGTAATGCCACAGGCTTCAATTCTGTATTGTATTGTGCGAATAAAAAAGTAGGGGGGCTTAATTATGGAGCAGAGGTGCACCCAGCGAAAACTTCTATGGATATGATCTCAGAATTGCTTTTGTCTTCCGTCACTGTTTTGAGGAGAGTGGGATGTGGTGAACCGAGATGCCTTGTGAGCAGTATAAATTTACATAAAGTGAACAAACTCAGAATCTGTAACGAAGGCTCCGTTATTCTTGATAGATTTAGTAAGCAACAATATTGCTCTAAAGAGAATTCTGGTTAACGACTTTACTTACTCCACTCCCCGACAGCAGTATTTTCTTCTGAACTGAAAAACACTTTTAACGACCTTTTCCACCAGCTTAAAGGGTTGCTGTATCTTTGGTTGCACCAAAGGGGTAAAGTGCACGACTGACACATCCACCTATAAAAAAAAAACCCCAAAGTATTAGATATAGATAGTGAACACAGGTTTGCATTTTCTCATTGTTTTGCCTCCAGTGTACATTCTTACCATTCCTAAACTAGCAGCGTGGGTGTCAGGAATCAGCATGTGGCATAACAAAGATACATTAATGACTTGAAAATAACTAGCAGATACAGAGCTGTGAAACAACATTACAATTATTCAAGTTCAAGGGTGAGATTTCAACCCTAGGGTCTTGTCTTTTACCTTCAAGGCCCTTCAGAAGTCTGCCCTTTTAAACTTATCCACTTGCCTCTTATTGCATCACATATACATGCCCCTGCTGCTCTGTCAATACCACCAGCTTCAACCATCTGCTTGTCTGCTCCTCTCTCAAACATCTTTGTACTTTTTCTCCACGCCACTTCCTATGCTGGACCACACTTTTGGAATCCATGAAGCTAACAACATCTCTTCCACACTCTCCTAAAAAGATACAATTCTGCCATAATATATAGAAGAAATTAGCCAACATTTAACAGCTAGGCTGAGGAGCAGTTGAGGAAAGTCATATTTATATACTACAAATCTTGTTCACCCTTTGTCATATGTTTCATATTGTATTAGGGCTTGTGTAGACTAGGATACAATGAGTAACATTTGAATGTGTTAGCTAACATGTTTTAAAACTCTAGTATTGCCAAAGGCAAGTTGCATTTTAACAAGTCTTGAGGTGAATTCTGAGGGAGTAAGTTTGGGGTTAAGTTCAAATCATGAATGAGCATCATAGTTACTGCCAGTTCACTACAGTTCTTGTAGCAGTTCATCTGTAATTCTTGTGTTACATGTTTGTTATTTTATAGTATAAAAAGGAAGCTCTTTGGAGCAGGGACTGTTCTGGGTTTGCATACAGCCCTCAATCTTCATATATAAGCAACCAAAAAAAGTACTAAAAGTAAAATGAAACAACAGTGACTTCCTACTATACATAAGAAGCATCCTAGACAAATTAATCTGATTAAATTACTTAACCATGAGTTCAGACTCGGCTAAAAAATTTCATTCTGAACAATAAAGAATACTGGATTGTAAGTGGTAAAATTTCAAAATAAAGGATCAAATTCTACTCCATTATATTCAGTTTCTTGAAACAGTTAGTTCTAAAGCATGCAGCAGTCTATTTTTGATTTAATCCTGAGTAACACATAGGAATTTCTTCAAAAAATAATTGTATTATCGAAGTAATATCAAAAGTAATACAATGAAATAAGATCAAGAACATAAGAAGGATCAAGACTGAAAATTAGTATTACACTAGTACTACAGTATACTCAACTTTAAGGATGAAGTGGCTGAGCAGTAAAAATATGTAATTTCTCATTAAAATCAGTTACTACATCAGAGAGCAGGAGATCAACCAATGCTGTACTTATTTTTTTAAAAAGGCACAAGAATTGATCCTGGGAATTACAAAACAGTGAGCCTTTCTGCAAAACTAGGCAAAGTGTATTTAATACACAGTTATAAAACAACTGGATGAGGAATATATGATAAGAAACTAGTATGGTTTCTCAAAACAGCATCTCCTCAACCTGTCTGAACCCACACTTTCTGTTTGAAGTCTCACACAAGAGATTATTAAAAGAAGCTTAGGACTGCTCTACACAAAACTTTAATACTGGTTTAACAATTTTGGGTTATTTTTACCCCAACAGCTATACTTGTACAGCTTCTGGGGTAGATGCAGATACACCGATATAAAGGTGCTTACACTGGCAGATCTTATTCCCCTTCTCCTATACAAATAACTATACTGGTAGAAGCACCTTTAAATCAGCATAACAGTGTCCACACTAGGGGTTCTATGGTACAGTTAAAACAGTACAAGTTTTGTGGGTAGATCAGGCCTCCTAGGGTGACCAGACAGTAAATATGAAAAATCAGGACAGGGGTGAGGGAGAGAGGTAATAGGTGCCTATATAAGACAAAGCCCCAAATATCGGGACTGTCCCTATAAAATCAGGACATCTGGTCACCCTAAGAACTTCGTAGTCAAGGGATGAAATGTAAAGTACTGTTATGAATCAGAAACTGATCAAAAGACAGAGACAGATATTAAATGGCATATTTTAAACATGGAAAGCGGTTATAAAGGGTAGGGGGCTAGATTTCTATAATTATCTGGAAGTCAAGGGGAACAGTGAAGTGGAAAAAATATTTAGGTGAATCAAGAGTACAATGGATTATGAGGAACTTTAGAAGAACTTAAAAAACCTAGGTATTCAAGCAAAAAAGTTGCACATGAAATTTAATGGCAACAAATGCAAGGGAACCCACAGTGAAGAAATATTTTAATTACTCAAACATTGTTGGGCTCTATATTAACAGTATCCACACAGGAAAAATATCTGGGCCTCACTTTGGAGTTCAATGAGAACTTGTGCTCAAAGTACAGAGTCAGTAGGGGGAAAAAATCCAACAAGATTTTAGGCTGATAAACACTAAGGAATAACACTGAAAATATTATTCCATAATACAAACAGTGTTATGCCCACAGCTTGAAAACTGCATTCCCAGTTCTCTGTAAATCCTGCTTCCAAAAGAATATAGCAGAAAGCAAAGGGCAACCAGAGATTAACAGGCTTGGAAAGAGAGAGAAGAGAAGGACAAGGTGACCCTGGGGATAAAGCAGTGGTTGAGACTCTAAGAGACTTGGATTCTGTCCTGACTCTCCTACTGACCTGCTATATGACCGTGGCAGGTCACAGCAGCTCTCCATGTCCACTCAGAGGTTTTGTACATCTTCTCTATTTAGACTAAGATCTTCAAAGAAGGGCCAGTCGCTTGTTATATGTATGTATAGGACCTAGCACAATGGGATCCTTATCGTGGTTGGGGCTTCTAGGCACTAAAGTAATAAATATAGGTAATAGGAACAATGATAAAATAAATACAGAATTCCCTGCAGTAAATAACAAACAACATAAGTTCCAAATAAGGCGATACTGAAAAAGAGTAGAAACGAGAGGAATAGGGGGACATTAGAGAGATACATAAAGAAGAATGAAAGGAACAGACAAGGTCAATAGAGTTTTCTTATTTATCTTTTCACACCATACAGGAACAAGGCGATATCCAATAACATTGAAAGGCAACAAACTAAAACAGATCATCATATATACTATATATATTAACCACAATGCATAATTAACCTATGGAACCTACTGCCAGTTAGTGTGGCAATGAAGTTAGCATCACTGAAAAGGAATGTAATATTCAACTGAGTAAGAATATTATTTGCAGTTATACTAGACAGGACAAAAGGATATCAACCCTCATGCTATAAAATGTAAATCAACCATTAACTGCTTGGGATTAGAAGGAAATTTCATTTCCATGTGTGTTGCTGCATATTCCGTACTACTATTATGGAAGTTTTACACCTCCCTCTGAAGCACCTGGTATTGGGCTGTGTCAGACTACTAGATGGACCACTGGTCAGGACTGGAATGATAATCTGGTTACTACACTCAAGTAAATCCAAAAAAATTCCACCCATCAATGAAAAAGATTCACATCAGTGTAACTGAAACCAAAACTTGGCCCCAGGCAAATATGCTGCAGCCAAAAAAAAAAAAAAAATCATTCATGAAAAGACAAATGCACATCCAAGTTAATCATCTGTATATGCAAAATGGGTACTTAGCTGGAAAAATTTAGCAGCTGGACTTGCAAGTGCTGATCTGCATATGTAAAACTATATTTTACATGCATAGTGAGTACTTAGTTTAGGTGACTGTTTAAAATTTAAGCTAAGACATAAAACACACAACTTTCACAAAATAAGAGGTAACAGGGCCCCCAAAAACCCCATTTGGGTCATCCACTCTGCCCCCCTTGCATTTTGTAGAATGACTGCAAAGTGAGATACATAAATCCTTGGTTTTAGAAGTAAGATATCACTGTAAAAAAAAATTAAATACAATTTACAATTTAGGAGGACCCCAGCTATCCCTTGGAAGAAAATCTGCAATCTCACAGCTGACTGGCAATATTTTCCACTTCTAGAAAAAACAAAACACTCAGCATTCGCTCAATTACAGGAACCGTTTTCCTTAGAAACCTAGGAAACTGTCTAGTTACTATGGTAACAAATACAGGAAAAAGCTTTTTACTTGTAATTGGACACTTCCTTTAAATTACATACATTATTATCCCACTCTTTCCATTTTATGCATATTAAAAGGACTAGAATAACATAACCCAGCATAGTGTACACAAATGCAGTTTAAATACAGATTCATTTGAGTATCTAATTATCAGCTCTTTTTACTTATTTTCCAAATATTTTTAATAGTGCAAGAAATAATTACAAATAATGCAAAAATAAAGTAATAATAAAAGCTAAAAATGTTTAAAGTTGAAATAAACTGATCTGCCAACAGTGCAACAACACTCATTACCACTCCTTGTTCCCGTAGGGTGCCCTAGTATGATGGAGATTCCTGCTACATGATACAACAACCCTGACACAAACGTATAATTTAGTTTAGGTCTGCCCATTCCCTGGACAATGAAGACAAATGCACTAAAGAAAAATAAGTTTATGTGCCAGTCAGTTGTCACTGGTAACAAAGAGTCCTGTGGCACCTTAAAGACTAACTAAAGTATTGACGCATAAACTTTTGTGGGCTAATACCCACTTCGTCGGATGCAAGCACTATTCAGGTAAAGTAATTCTACTGCTTACCCAGCAGTCACAAAGTTCAGATTATGGGAAATGCACATGCTGCAGCAGAGCAGTGCTAGCTGCAACCCTAGATTCTCCTTTCTGAGATTCAGTTTGCTCACCCAACAAGTGGAACATTTTAAATCATCAAAATGAGAAGCATCAATTTGCCTTCACTCTAAATAAGATGGGCACAAGCCAGCTTTCCGAGTAGACAATCGTTTTCAGAACTGGGGTTTTATCTGTCCAGCGGTATATTTTGAAAGGAGAACTAATTTCCTCAAAATTTGTTACATTCACACCTGGGGTTTTCATTCAGGTCTAACCCTAGTGAAAATGATATCCAGGAAAATATTCCTTCCTCATTTGTAGTTGTGCCATCCCAGTAAAAATACCAATAGACCTGATTCTGATATCACGCCACCAGCTTGAGGCCCAACATTTGGAAAATTTCCCTGGAATTTCTTTTCTTTTGTGCAGTAAGTTAGAACTTCAACATTGATGGGGGATTTGGTGGAGTGGGGGTATGTTTAATTACCTCTTATTCCACCCACCTCTCTCAAACAGCAGAACTAAAGATACAACATCTCTCTGAAAACTTTTAGTTTCACAGGCTGTATTCACTCAAAATATTTTAAAAAGTATCCAGAGCACTATAGGATTTCGCTGAACTAAACTAAGAAGACTACAAGTAGGCAACAAAAATTTTGATTAAATCTAAGACACTTGTAGGTCACTTCTTTATGGATCAAAACAAACGGACAGTTTTTGGTCTCTGAGAGGTTATGGAAAGTTTTACTTATTACACAATAATTGTAATATTGTGGTCCAGCATTAAAGTACTAACTCCGTACAGTTCATTAAGTTACATAAAAAAGTCTCCCCCAGGTTATGATGACCCCCTAATATTCTTTATAACAAAGTGATAACACAAAAGCAGTTTCAGTTCTCACAAATCCTGCGACACAAACGTTCCCCCACAGCTCATAAATTATACATCTTTATCTCACTGCACAACCAGCATTTTTCCCACCCCCTCTTGATTTAACATGCTTCTTCACATTGACTTGTTGGGGCCAGTTTGCCAGTGCTCTATGTTTACCATGTAAGCCTACTTACAAGAGCGTTACTACTTTATTCATTCATCCAAGCTCATGGAAAGACAATCAACTACAGGAAGATCCACAGAAGACTAAAGACTGTTAAGGAAAATCACACTGAATTGTATGTAACATTTCTAATCATGAATTCAAGCTTACTGTATAAATCTTACTAGGAACTGTAAACTCATATATACAATTATCTTTGATATAAACTCCTTTATTCTGACTCTCAATTTCACTGAAATCCATTCTAAAATCTCTTTTTGAAAACACGTCTGTAAATTTTCTAGATTCTCAAGATTTTCCTGTATTTGCCAAATGTTTATAATGTTAATCATGGGATCTGGATATCCTTATGTATTTAGGACAAAGGGTTTACATGTGTTTTTATCGTAATCTCTTCGCTTTTGCTCACTAACAGCATGTTTCTCTAACACAACTCATTGAACAAAGTGGTCCTTTATTCTCTGGTAGATGGAACTAAGAGAGAGAATGGGCAACAGGACTACACTTGTGGCAGAAGAGAGAAAAAGAACACACAAGCAATTTTTTGCTTAATAAAAGGCCAATGCTATTTTATATGAAGAACAGATCTTTGCATTCCAGAGAAACTGTGTTTCTACAGAGCACGGATGGTGAAGAAAACATCTCAGACCTCACATTCAGGGGTAAGTGCTACACAAACAAAAAATTAACATAGTATTTTTATTATGGTTCACAGTGTTTACACTAGGTTTTACAGTGCCTGGAATTTACCATATACCTATTAAGTACAATATACAATTACTGCTAGCAATATTTTGGATTCATGTTTGCAGGTTTGAATATGCTGAAACTACAAATGAAGTAATGAGAAAGGCGGATAACTCAAAACCCAAATGTGCTGATCAAGCCACACTTTTAAAATGAAAGTTTTGAGATGATCTATCCATGCAAATTAGCCCTATAAATGGAAGCTACCTCTCTGATTCTTTACAGGGTCCTGTTAATGCAAATGTAAGAAGGTTTTGCTGAAGAAATTCTTGGTTGTTTGAGCAAACTGAAGGGATTCTGAAAAAGGGGAGGTCTTCTGACTGGGTGGCCTGAGTCACTGATGTTAAAGCCGGGATCACTTTAGGAACAGTTTTTCTAAAATGCATACCTTAACTGTAACAATTGGCTAAATGCATCAACTCTATGTCTGGAAACTCTACGTCTATGTTTTAAATAACTTAAATAACTAAAACTATGCTAACTACCACACAGAAATTGTAATTTCATTCATTAATCCCACATACTACAAAAATTGAAGAATTACTTGATTACTAAATAAAGTCTTTAATGGGTAGTGCTTTCACATAGACACTGATCTAAACTAATTTCACTTTGTAGTACATAAGAAAATAAGAGAAAACTATTTCAGAAAAAGTTGTGTTCCACTAACTTCAACTTTCCCCACATACTATTTCTTGTGACTTTTCCCTAAACCTCTGACATTAAAAATTCCACTTGTTTTCATTTACACACATTACAAAAAATGATGACATTTTTAAGTGTTCAAACAGCACTGAGCTTGGCAACCACATTGCAGGAGTCCAGGCTGATGCCTCTCCCTTCCCTGTGACTCTGCTAAAAGTTCCAGCTAGCCAGTAACAGATGTAATTTCATAAGGCAAGCTTTGCCTAATCCTGACCTCCCTCACAGGCTCCAGCGACTCCGTGTTGTCTTACTTGGGATGACAAACAGAAGTCGCCTCATTTTTATTCAACCTGACACCCCAAAGATTCAATTATGTATATCCTTGGTATTACACTACTGCAGGTGTTCTGATTTTTGTTAATGTAGCCTGACCCTCCATCTGTATCATGAGTGAAAAAATTCCTCTTTAGTACCATGACTTTAAAAAAAGTGCCAGCTTAAGCAGCAAAGCGGGTGTGTGTTTATGAGCAGAAAGGTGAAGATGTAAAAATGGCACCTTCTTACACAGCACCTCTGTTCTCTGAATATTCAAAATTGTACAGTATATATTATTAAAAGGATATAAAATACTCAGTATCAACTCTAGCTATAGAATGCCTCCAAACTTGTTTCACTCTTTTGGGTACAAATGCCCTCTTCCCTCCACTCAATCTCCCTCCCTGTAAAATTAAGTATTTAATCAGTTAAATACACAGTTGGTTTTCACAACACATATACTTTGTTACACAAGAGGCTGCCATGTGTAAATATATATTTTTAGTTCATGACTCATTCATATAATAGTACAAATGAGGCTTTTAAAAAACAAACAAACACTCTCTCATCCCAAGAAGTCCCCAACTCAGCAAGACAAGAAATAAGGCTGTCCCACCAGACATTTTCAATGCTTTTTTTAAAGCACATATTGGCTTCTCCTACTATCTCCCTGGAGAACACTATGCATTTGGGGGGGGGGGGGGGAGGGCGGAGGAGGGGGAAGATAAATAGGCTTTCATTTAAGAAGAATCTATTACTCTCTGAATGGGCTACTGTATTTAGAATGTTGTGGTTTTTAATTGTAGGCTTTTGTCCACAGATGATACAGCTAATCTGCCAATCAGGCTAATGTACATTAACTCCACCTGTACAAATTAATCTTTTTGTTGAATCATGTCTCTCCAGATGAATGTGCATAGTTGTAATCCCATCTCCACCTGGGTAGCTAGATTTCCCCCCAAAAAATACCGAAGGGAGTCTTCTGGCTCTCTTACTCACACTGGGACTGATCCTGTACTACTGAAGTCAATATGAGTCTTGCCACAGACTTCCATGAACACAGGATCAAGCCACATTAATATAGATGGGCTAAGGCACAGATTAAGGTACAGTTGGTATAAAGGTGGCAGAATCTAGCCTAAAGGTTTTATCAGAGAGATAAGGTGGATGAGGTAATATCTTTTATTGGACCAACTGCTTTTGGCGAGACAAATGTTTGATCTTACACAGAGCTCTTCTTCAAGCCTGGGAAAAGTACTGAGCATGTCACACTGACACTCTCAGTACCTTTCCTAAACCTGAAGAAGAGCTCTGTACAGCTCAAAAGCTTGTCTTTCTTACCAACAGAAGTTGGTCCAATAAAAGATGTTACTTTACCAACCTTGCCTAATATCCTGAGACCAACAGAGCCACAACACTGCATACAATCTATATATATAAAAGTCAAATGGTGTATGTATGTATGTAAGCTTACTCCTTCCACACCGTTTGAGCTAGAGACTTGAAATTTGGTACAGTTAGAGGTCTTGGGGTCCTAATGACCGTAAGAGTCGAAAATTTTTCAAATCTCACCTCTGACGCCCCCCCGGGTTAAATTCTTTAAAGGCCAATCACATCAGCTGGGCAGCTGCTGTTCTCTGTGACATAGTTCTGATGTCATAATACCCCCTCCAACAGACATCGCACTCGCTCAGCTCTCTGCCCCTCCCCCTTCCAACGGAACCCCGGAATCCCTCAGCTCTGTGCCCCCTCCCCCCTCCCAACGGAACCCCGGAATCCCTCAGCTCTGTGCCCCCTCCCCCCTCCCAATGGAACCCCGGAATCCCTCAGCTCTCTGCCCCCTCCCCACCTGCGACGGACCCGAGTTGGGTTTGGTCGAAGGGTAAGTGAGGTAGGGGTGTCGGGTTTGGTCGGGGGGGTGAGGTGGGGGTGTCGGGGGGTGTCGGGTTTGGTCTGGGGGGGTGGGAAGGTGTCTGGGTGGGTGAGGGTTGGTGTTGGTCAGGGGGTGTTGGGTTTGGTGGGGCGGTAAGGTGGGGGTGTTGGCTTTGGTTGGTGGGGTGCGGAGGGGGGTCGGGGTTGGTTTATGGGGGGGTAAGTGAGATATGGGTGTCAGGTTTGTTTGTGGTGGTAGGTAGGGGTGTCGGGTTTGGTTGGGGGGGGAAGTGAGGTGGGTGTGTCAGGTTTGGTCTACGGGGGGGTGAGGTGTGGGTATTGGTCAGGGGGTGTTGGGGTTGGTAGGGGGGAGACGTGGGGGTGTTAAAATGTGAGTCGGGGTTGGTCGAGGGGTAAGTGAGGTGGGGGTGTCGGGTTTGGTCGGGGGGGGTGAGGTGGGGGTGTCAGGTTTGCTCTCTGCCCCCATCCAACGGACCCCGCACTCGCTCAGCTGTCTGCCCCCTCCCCGCCTCCGACTGACCCGAGCAACGCCGGGTATTTTCGCTAGTCCTATATAATAAAAGGCTAAGGACGTTTGTGTGAAGCCGTCATGCGCAGTAGAGAGGGCCCGGACGAACAGCATGCTGGGAGGTGTAGTTCGGAAGCACAACATGGCCGCCGCGCGTACGCCGCCGAGAGGGAAGCAGGGTCTGGATCAAGGGGCTCGGGCAGGAGGGTGGCTGGGCGCAGGAGGCACAGGCAGGGGACTCTGGCTGGGTGGGGCACGGGAAGGGGACGCTGGGCTGGCGGGGCGGAGGCGCCCAGGCACAGCCCGGCCAGCTGCGCCCAGCATAGCCGGAGTGGGCCGCCTTCCCCATGCTGCTGGGGGGATGGGAGGGAGCGGGCTGGGCTGTCGGGCGCATGATGAGGGGTTGAGGGGCCGTTGGAGTGGGGGAGGGGGAGAGCTGAGGAGGGGGGGCCTTGGAGGGGGGCTGAGCGAGCGGCGGGGCCTGGAGGGGGGGGAGGGGAGACTGAGCGAGCGGGGGCGGCCCTTGGAGTGGGGGGGAGGGGAAGGGGGGCTGAGTGGGGGGGGCCTTTGGAGGGGGGGCTGAGCGAGAGGGGGGCCCTTGATGGGGGGAGGTGGGGCTGAGCGAGCGGGGGGGGTCCTTGGAGGGGGGGGAGAGGGGGCTGAGCGAGTGGGGGGGCCGTGAGCCGTTCCCGTTGGCCCGTGTCCACGGGCTTTTACACTAGTAAAGGTTATATTGTAAATTAACCTCATCTTTTTTCTCCCAGTCTTAGTGATCTAGGGTTACCAGTTTTGGCTGGACATATTCCTGGAGGTTCCATCACATGATATCATCTTTAATTAAATATTGATCTTTCATTCCTGGAGACTCCAGGACAAATCTGAAGGCTTGGTAACCTTATAGTAATCGGAGATGAATAAATTCAAAAGTCACTATGAACTGCTCTTCTTTTTTCTTATTATGATAAAAACAATTGTAAATGATAATATTAAAGTGATAGGAAGAAAATGTTTGTTTTCAGGCCAAGCACTTTATTTGGACATCAAGCTTCCATTTTAGGGAATGATTTTTAAGGCAGAGACTTAGGGCATGATCTTGCAAGGTGCTGAGCAGTCTCAGCTCCCAAAGTCACCAGGCCTTGATGGCATTTAGCACCTACAACTAGATTTAAACAGGGAGTTACTGACTGGAATCCCTTAATGTCACAGAAATACCACAGACCCAACAGTGACTGACATTATATACAAACCTAAGACTGACAGATCATTTGAATGACAGTGCAATCATTATTTTTGTTTGTGCTGACAATCATAAAACGGCCGCTAAAAGCCTTCATGTGATCTGAGGACCATGTTTCTGGAACTAACCAGAAAATTCAGAAAAGGGTTACACAAAAGATAGCCTAATTGTAAATATATCTTAAACGAAACTGACCTCTCTTTGCTCTTCCCAAAAATCTGTAATTCAGTGACAGTATTATTAGACACAAGAGTGGTTGCTATTTTTAAACAAGAACATTTTAGAACAGATAGAAAATGTTATCAATATTTTTATTTTTAAAAAAATCAATAAACCGCTATATGCCAATTCCTATTACACAATTAAGGTCAAGTACTTAAAGAGTAAAATAGATTGTCCCCCAGTACGTTTGCTAAATTCTATAATTTTATATATAGCATTCACTTTGCCTAAGAACAAGAAGAAGAAGCAGCAGCAGCCAAAAACCTGGATGCTACCATTATACATGACTTTGGCGGAGCAAGTTTTAGCTCATGGTTTAGTCACATATGAAAGGGTAGCTCTTTCTTGTGATCTCTAAAGCGCTGTTCATTTGTAAACATTTACGTTTAAGTGCCTTGGGTACAGCTGCTCAGCTGTTCTGCAGGCTTCTCATCTGCTGCAGGGTCACGGTCAGACACTCATTCAGATAGCTCAAATTTTAAATGCAAGCTTTTTTCTTTCCTGATTTCGCCTTTCTTTCTCCCTGCCCTTCTCCTCCCCCCCTCCCTTTTTTCTGTCACAGACAGGCGGCTACAGCCTTGGCTGGGAAGCTATCAGCCAGTTACATACGTTTACAACAGAAGAGGAACGGGCAGACAAAAGGTGACCGAAGATAATTATCATGGCATCAGCAGGTCTACAGTTCTTTGCTTTTACTCTAGCTTTGTTGGGTGTTTTCGGCGCCATCACAGCCACCTTACTGCCCAACTGGAAAGTAAACGCAGACGTGGGTTCAAATATCATAACAGCTATAACACAGATGCAAGGGCTCTGGATGGACTGCACATGGTACAGCACCGGGATGTTTAGCTGCACTCTGAAATATTCAGTCCTGTCCCTCCCTGTCTACATCCAGGCTGCACGGACGACCATGGTTCTGTCTTGCATCCTATCAGCTTTTGGGATCTGCATCTCCACAGTAGGAATGAAGTGCACAAAGTTAGGAGGGGACAAGGACACCAAAAGCCACACTTCTTTTGCTGGAGGGGTCTGCTTTATCCTTGCAGGAATCTTTGAGTTGGTACCAACATCCTGGTACACAAGAGAGATCATTTCAAATTTTCTGGATCCAACAGTCCCAGAGAGCAGTAAAAATGAACCAGGAGGAGCTGTTTATATTGGATTCATTTCAGCAGGACTTCTGTTCATTGCAGGTGTGATCTTCTGCACTTCCTGTTTCAAAAAGCAACAGGGAGCATGGATTTACCCTACCAAGCAACAGTTCCCAGCCACACAGCAAGAGAACAATGCAGGCTACAACCTGAAAGACTATGTGTAAATATAGTAATGTCAATCAGCTGGGGCTTTTTTGTTTGCTTTAGATTTTAAAAAAAAGAAAATGCTTAACTGTTCTTAATGTCAGGGCTGCAATTACATTTTAACAAGGTATTTTAATTTTTAATTAAAATCAGGAAAAAAGATGGCAGGAAATAAAGCACAAATATCGGCTGCAAGCATTATTTTCTGCTGATTTTTCAAACCAAGTTCTTTGGCTTTCCAACTGAAATGTACTGAAGAGAAAGGAACCAATTCAAACAGTGCAATTAAACTAACGGTTAGTTACAGCACAGACTGTTAAACACTAAAGGAAATCTATTCAGCAAGTACAGGATATCAGTAATGTACCAAAATTTGTGATTTCTTTTTTAAAATTTCATTTTAATTATGGCACAAACACAACTAACTCTCCCTCTCTGTGAAGCCCATGCATTGCTTTTAATCACAGCCACATCTGCCTTTCATTTCCAGCTCCGAACTGCCATGGTAACTAGATTTCTTAAAAAAAAAAACGCAGCCACATTGTATATCGGCATATCAGGAGCTGAAGAGCTAACGCTGCCAAAAAAATCCCCACCTGCTGTGGGTTCCATTTTTTATTTTAAAAGAAATGTCTACTAGGAAATCTCCAAAAGCTGGCAATCTACCACCAAACAACAAATGTTGGGTTGAGGAGGAGCACGACAAAAGAAGTGTCATCACGACTGAGGAAATACTTCAAAGCTTTAACCCACTGGTTACAAGCTACACATTTAGGCACAAGAAAAATCTGCACCCTCCCTGACTTCTATCTTCCTTACTCTACAAACAAACCACTAGCTTTTAACTTTTAATAGAGTATTTCACCTACTGTTATTTATTCATTATTTACTGAACCCTACAAATTTTTGTCCCTTTTAAAATTTAATTTCATAGAGCCTGATCCAAGACCCATTCAAATCAATGGATCAAACCCACTACAATATGCGATATACAGCAGTGGTCAATGACAGCATTCTTAGTTTACAAGTACTTTTTCAGTTTAATTAACTTGGTGAATGTTTCTAAAGCCTCAGAACCTTTTTTCCAGCATGCAGAATTTATTGGACATTGTCGGAGACGTCTCATGTCAAATACTGTCCTAGGTGTTCACATAATTCTGTTGAATTTGCAGATATAAGTGACGGGATAAAAGAGTGGACCTGGGTTTGAATCCCGGGAGATATGACTTTGGACAAGTTCCTCACAATTCAGTGAAATACTATAATATGTCTTGTTTATTCTTTTACAACTTGCTAGTGCTCAGATTATTAGCTCATGATTCATGAAAATACTATGGTAGAACTGTAGTATAAAACAGATTAATATAGTAAGCATCAAATAAAGACAAATCTGAATGGTGTGAAAGGAGTGAAGTTTAAACTTTTGTTATGGGCTTTTCTAAAGAGAGAAATGCTTTTCTACACACAATGACAGTGTCCATCATATATCCATCAGCTCTGAGTTAAGGGTACAAAACTTGCCTTATATTATATATGAACAGTGAGCATTTGAAGTTTCCACCTATTCTAGGAAGCAGTTTGTTTTGTACCATAATTGGCAACCGTGCCAGATCAACAGTAATTCAGTGGTGCAGACTTAGCCAAAACCAAAACTGAAAAAAACCAAAGTTATTTAGGACAGTGGCCTAGTGCACGGCAACACTCCAAGACAGTTGTACTGAGTTTATGTTGTAAAAGTGTACACATTTAGGTGTGTATAGTTTTCTTGAAATGCCTATATTTTTCTGGATAACTGGTTAATTGAGGTATTATTGCTTCAAAAATATTTGCATGTCAAATTTAGTGGCATGTCCTGTACTTAATCAGAAGCATCTCTTGCCTCTAAATTTAAATACGTATTTTTAAAAAATCACCAGAGAAAACAAGAACCAAAAAAAGTTTTGGGAAAGACCCACTGAAGACTCCAATAGTTACATAAGCATCTAAGAAAGATTCCTTTGCCAAGACTACTTATACAGAAGAATCAGAAGTTCCTTATTTACCAATGCAAAATCTAAGCAAGAGTTTTTTGTTTAACTCACCAGCGCCTCAACAACTTTCCAAGAGGAAAAAAAGCAGCTCCACATATGGTTATTGGTATCTAATTAAGGCTGTATGGCAGTCAAACTCTCAAGGATCATGGCAAAAAAGTTAAGAGGATAAATCTACAAGAAGACAGAGTCATAAAGCAAAATGTGGCAAAAGGAGTGTGATAAATAGCTGCAATGTTTTTGTCTGCTGATTTCTATGTTTCTTTTGTTCTTGTAGTAGTCATTATTTGCTTTAGTTTAGAGAGAATATTCAATAAATAAAAGCTTAACTTTAAGCATGCTGTCTTTTTTGAAGGGTGCTAATCAGAGAAAGACAGGGGATCACAGGACTTCATTGTGATCAACCCGTTGCCAGCTAACTGCCTCTCAGAGAGAGATTCTCATGTGGCAGAGCTCTATTTAACATAAGGGAGTGTAAGGCAAGAGGGAGCCAGTTACAGCTACCTGATTCAGGAGGCTGATTTGCAGTAGCCCCGGTTTTGACTACACCAATGCCTCCATGCCCCCATCTAGCCTCCTTTCCTGGAGAGGAGGGGATGACCAGCACAAAGTTGAAATTTTGGCCCCAGCTCTAAGTTTTCCACATTTGCTCTTGGTTCACACATTACTGGTATAAAAGGGAGCTAGGACGCACTGATATTACTGTATAAAAACTGAAAGTTGGAGGGAGTAAATGGCCAACAAAATAACAGGTATTTAAAAAAATAACTGTAGATGTTTAATTCCCCTGACCAACCATCGTCTTCTCTCCATGCTGGCAGTAAGAAGTTCCAGGAACTCTGAACATAATTAGCATTGTGCGACACACAGAGGCTCGAGATGCAGAGGAAATTGGAGGGGACGAGTGTAGGAGAGAAAAGAAAGAGCAAAGAATCTAGTCGACTACAAGGCTGGAGGAAAAACAATGCAGCTCAGAAGAGGCGACAAAGACAGACAAAGATCTAGATGTGGGCTATGGCAGGGAGAGAGCAGTCTCCCCAGAAGAGCTCTGCAGGCGAGTTAGGGTATGGTTAGACTGGCGCTTTGCAGCGCTAAACCCCTCCAGTAGCGCTATTAATATCGTACCCTACACACTTCAAAGTGAGATTTTGCGCATTTACTCACTGTTTAAAACGCTAGTATTAAACCTCCTTTTCGAGAGTCAGAAGGCTTTTAGTGCTAGCGCTGTAGCGCAACGGTGCGAATGTGACCACCCATGGGATCTCTTGCATGCCTCCGAGCCATGTAAAGCAATCAACAAGCTATTTAAGGCCATCAACAAGCCATTTAAGGCAAATGACGTGAAGTGTTGTTTTGTAGACAGGATGAAAAAAGCGGAAGTACCTTTGCAGTTTCTCTCTAACAACTCACAGCAAATAACCAGTGAAAATGCTTGCGAACGGAGCGGTGTGTCTTAAATACAGAGCCTGTCAGTTTTCGCTAAGGAAAAGTCACTGACAGCCTGATCTTGTCTCCCTGCGAACAACTTCCCAGTTCCCCCTCACTCCCCTCCTTTGCAAAGCACGTTGCACCCAGCTGAATGCTGGGATACCTGCCCTATCGCGCTACTGTCACTGTCGCCAGAAGCGCTGCAAATGTGTGCATTCTTTAGCGCTACAGGGTTTAAATGTGCACAGGCTCTAATGCGATACCTATTGCGCTAAATTGGGAAGCGCTACAAAAAAATGTGCTACAATCTCTAGTCTAACCATACCCTTAGAGAAAAGTTGGCCAGAGTTTTGAACTCCCTCCACTTCCTTTCTAGCAGTCCAAGGGATCTCCAACTGGGAGGAAGGGGAGAGGATACAGGACTGACGCCAGGAGTACTTTATACCAGCCTGATATCTTCTGCTGGGGTATGAAATTACAAGAGAAGGTAGAGCAGGAAGGAGATCAGCAGAACTTGAAATGTGGCTCTATTGTGAAAATTGTATCAGAGAACTGTGTGTTTCTCTCTCAAGGATTCCAGGTTAAATCTGCTCAGTTTACAAGTGAAAAGATGTTTTTTTTCTTAACAGCCCTGCAAACTCAGCCTGGGATCGGACAATGAAGCTGTGCAGTATTTGCTTCATGTACTCTTATAAGTAACAGTAAGCAGAGTATATTCTGCTTTCAGTTACACATGTGCAACCCCACTGCTTATAATGGGGATAGATCCAACTCCCACGGAGAGGCAACTTCACCCATCCCAAGATGGAAACCGCCTCTCCTTGCCAACAGGACCATCCTATGCCTTTCCAGCTGCTGGTCTCCTCCTGTCTCATACCAGGAAGAGGCTCAGTCTCTCCTCAGAATCCAAGTGCAGGGATTTTCTGGCGCCAAGAAATATCTATGTATTAATTTTAAAAAGAGCTGGTGAAAGCTGATAAGTGGGCAGGAAGCATGCTGTTCTCTGCCTACTCAAGGGTGAAGTGGACAGAGAAGGATAAAAAAAGTTGGTAGCAGTACTATTTTATAACTGAGAGGGAAACGATGCAGACAGAAGTTGGGATAAGGCAGAGGAGGGAAATAAAAAGTAATATGCTGGAAGTTAAAAGGGTCATAGTACTTTAGGTCAGAGATAGTAAAAAATAAATACTCCTGAGGGCATTCTGTGCCCCCCAAAAAATAAAAATTGTGTGCACAATATTTTAAAATTCTGCATATTTTGTCAAATAAATGTGGACGCTCCAACACGGCACTGGGCAGCACAGAGCACTGGCTGCAGAGAGATGGGAAATCACTGGGCATCTCCCTCCCCATGACCCTGGGACAGAGACTGTGCAGTGAGGCTGCACCCAACCCTGACACAACACAAGGAACAGGCCTGCACCAGAAACACCCCAGGGCCTTGCCCCTTTGTGTGGGCAGGCAGGCTCAGCAAGGCAGGATCCAAGTGTGGAGAGGCTTTAGTGTGTGGGGATCCAGGTGTGGCTGAGAGGGTCCCATGTGGGGAAATATGGGTACGAGGGAGAGAGCGAATTTTTATGAGCTTCCACTGTGCAGCTGTCTCTATACAGCACAACTATTTAGGGTTTACTTCCCAAAGGGGCTGTGCACTTCAGTGCTTGGCAATTTCCTAGCTGAATCTCCCCATAGAGAGCTCTTTGCAGACTGTGTGTGATTCTACAGCTGGTGCGCCCATACCTGTGTGTGTGTGCTGCCAGAGACTGGAAAGCCTGATTCAGCAAAACAGGGAGAGGGAGCCCAGGCTAGTGGAGGAGGCAGGCTCAGTGAAACCTCAGCACCTAGGGTGGCATCCTAGACTTGGGGTGGGGGAGAAGAGGGGTGATATGAAGGGGGAGAAGGTATTCCAACCCGTCACAAAACATATTTAAACAAACTGACCCAGCTCCAACATTTTGTCAAGTCCTGATGAAACTCCATTCTTTGGCAATGATATGTGT
The DNA here is from genome assembly GCA_032164245.1 of Sternotherus odoratus. Classification (NCBI taxonomy): domain Eukaryota; kingdom Metazoa; phylum Chordata; order Testudines; family Kinosternidae; genus Sternotherus; species Sternotherus odoratus. Next base: position 94,756,409 of record JAVMKO010000003.1, read on the forward strand.
GTCATTTGTTTGAGGTTTCTTTAGAAACTCTCCAAATTTACAGGCCAGTTTTTGATATACCAATACATTGCTACGGAAAGGACTGGGATGTCACAGCTCTGGCCCATCCCTGAACAACTCGCTTTAGAAATATGCACAGATATTTCATTAATCAGTTATTTCCTTAAGTTGAGAGACCTTGTTATTTTCAGTAAGCAGTTTTCAAATCACAGTCCAAAAAGAATGGTTTACTTTAGAAGTAAGAAGAGGGGGAAATACTCACTCATGGAAACAGCCTTCTCTACTACCATCAGAAAACATTAACAATCTGCATTATTCTAAGCCTTTTCAGTGGTACTGCTTCACTCAGTTGTCTCCAGCCTCAATTTACTCTAATGCTGCTGTACAGTGAGCAGCCTTAAAACATTTCTGAACGGCATGTGAGGGCACTGTAGCAGATGAACTGGGAGTTGATCAGACTGATTTCACTAATGCTCCGTTGCAGCTAAGCATCTCCCTTATGCCTGGGGATCACTTTCCTGATATTTTGTTGTTAAACTTTCACTCTCTAAATGATATTCCAAATCAAATGTTTTACAGGAGCTCATTGGCTCATTGGCTATTAATCTGTTTAAAGAATATTTTCATTTTATATTCGGTCACTAAATACTTTACAAATATTGTATTAATTCCCACAAAGATGTTTATTGCTCGATGAAACTTTAGAATCAATGCTTGATCACTGTTCAGCATTAATACCAAATACTTAGATAGCCAGGATATAGGTGTCTATACCAAATAGGTATAGATTCCATATAATATATTTTGCTTTGAGGAGCTTCCTCAGAGAAAAAAGTACAAACCTATGTTCACTCAAAACTGTACCATTCTAATTGTGGAAACACTGATCTGATTCCATCAATAAAGACTGTCTATTTAAAGGAGAAATATTAATCAAAATAAAAGAAATGTAGGTACCTGGGGCTATATTCACTAAAAGACTGAGGTGCCTACTTGCCTCTAGAAGTGCCTTATGTCCAACATTTAAGCACCCGGTCATTCACAATACCACCACTGAGCTGCCACATAATCTTGTAGGTGCCTACATTTCTTGGGTGCCTAAGCTTTTTCTGGTGGGCATGTGCAAAGCTGCATAAGCCCTGATGCCGTGGTAGGATTCTCAGATTAGGCATTTCTCCACCTATCTCATCTACATGGCCCAATCCAGAACCAACGTTCAGACTACACCTAATCTAGCATTTCCCACTGGCTAGTTTGCTGGCTTCTCTCTTATGTACCTAACTCTCCCCATACAATTCATGGAAAGTTGGGTGTCTAACTCCGGGTTGTGAATTCCGCTGGGCAGCAGAGTGCCTAGAAGTTAGGCATTGTAAAGCTTAAATTCCCGTTGTGAATCTAACCCCAACTTTTTTTACACAATAAAAAATGTTAAACCTTGTATTCATTAGTACTATACTGCAATCCCAGTTTATGTTCCAATCCCACAACAAAGTCAATGGAGAGTTTTACCACTGTCTTCAACAGGAGCAGGAAAAAGGAACATAATTGCTTTATCTGATCGGCCCAGCAGATCCAGCTAGTCTAATATCCCCTTTCAGAAGTGACTAGTACCAGATGCTCAAAAGCAAGGTACAAGAATCATCAAAGCAGACAATTACAGAATAGCTTATTCACAGTAGAAGAATTTTCTTGACCCTCTCCCTTGGTTGGTTGGTTGATTCCCTGAAACATGACCATTTATATCCCTTCTTTAAAAAATATCCTAGCTACTGTCACTGTGTATATGTTATCCACATAAATGTTTAAACCTTTTTTTGACTCCCACAAAACTCTTGGCCTCAATGATATCTTGTGACAATTAGTTCCACAGGTTAATTGTATATGATGTAAAAGATATTTCCTTTTATCAATTCTAAATTTACCATATTTCAATTTCACTAAATACTTCTCATGTTCTTTTATTTAACTTCTTTATACTATCTCCTCTATAAACAGTCATAACCTTTCAAGCTCTCCTCATATGGAAGACTTTCCATGCCTCCTGTCATTTTATTACTCATCTCTGAGTGCCTACTGTATTTCTGCAATGTTTTTTTTCAGGATCAGGTCCACACTGCTTTTGGCCTTGATCCTGAAAGGTGCTGTGTGTCCTCAACTCCCACTCATTCCAATGGCTGTAAGCATCTCTCAGGATCAGTCCTTTTTGTACACTACTGATCTTTTTACAAGTTGCTGTTACTGAAAAGAATTAGATAAAACTGTAGTATGCGTCTCCTGCTAGCAAAGCCAATGCACAATGACTCACCTCTGGTTTTGGAACAAAGGCTTGACCTGGAATCGTGAAACGGTTTTGAACAGTGCAGAGGTACTGAGACATAATGGACAGTCTGCTACGTTGCTTGCTTCCTGTGGGGGCCGAGAGTCTCTATGGGATAATCAGAGTGTCATTTATAAGTCAATGAATCCAGAATGACCAAGTGAAACGAATATTAAAGCTCTATCAATTTGCAGCTTAATCTAAGGTAGGGGTATTTAAAACCAAGAATAACAAAATAAATTTTTAAGGCACCCTCTTCAAAGTAAGTACAAAGATCAAAATTAATGTCCAAACCATCTAAAGTTTTTCTAACATGCTTATCAAGGTATCTGAATTACATATAATGTATTGCCTCAAACTTGTAGTTAAATCTGCACAGATAGTTCCCTGCACTTCTGTGGAGCTTCATTGATATATAAAAGGTTCTGGGAGCCACCTGAACAGATCTGGTTGCAGGGCTCACGCTGAAGACAGAATTGGGTGACAAAGTCCTCAAAGCCTCCATTGTTCCTAATGTCCATGTTTGGGAGTTTATTTTTCTGGTCTTTTTTAATTCTTGCAAGATCAAATATTAGTCAAATGAGTCTCTCACAGACTCAGTATAAGGAAGCAAATAGAAGTATTATTCCCTGTATTACAAAAATAAGGCTGATTTTTCCCTCAATAACTGGATGACATTTTAAAAATATTAAATGAAACAGTTTAATAAAATGAGGCAACAAGTCTTCAAATTGCTTTCATTTAAAATTCAGCTCTGAAGATCTCTTCATTTCCAAAGTCCCAAAAAGACTTACATAGCCACAATTACTAGTTTTGTAAAGGACCACCACAATAGTTGTGCATCAATGGAGACAAAGTATAAAGGCGCTAGGAATGAAGCAGTGTTGCAGGTCACATAATGAACAATCAAGTGAGAAATAATATTGAGTGGAGTAGGTGGAAATGTAACCTCCATCTGTTGTTGGTGCCTCTGTTTGCAGTTGGGAAACACGCCATGGGATACCACACAGAACCTACCTTGCTAAGCTACAGAAACACATGGGCATCTTTTCATACATTTTTCAATAACTCCTAATATCAGTTCAACTGAACTGGTATAAAAACATGAGGAAGCAGTAGGATAAACAAGGCTCCTGTGACTTTCAGCTATTTTAGTTAACAGAGGTAAAAACTGGTCCTATCTACACTACCGTGCCTATGATCTGACAGGAATTGTGTGTTGTATATTTAGCCAGTATAGACAAGACCTCAAGGTATTTGTACAAAGAAAGAGTGATAAGTACAGAATGCCACCAAACATTTGAAGTATTGCACTGAAATATTGTAAGGTGATTCATATCCTCATTTTCCAAATCATCTTTGTTTTCACAATATATGCAGATGAAAGAGATGACATAGATATCTGATGGTAATGTCTGCATCCAATGTGCCCTCTAGCGAACACGGTACCATTGAAATGCTGGCATGGCTACTGAAGCCTTGCATACAGTAGGAAATTGAACTGTTGCTGAAAACCCCTACACTGCCACTAAATATGGTTTAAGTGCTAATGTAGAAAAAACAAAATCATTTTGAATGCTATTTCAGAAAGATAGCATAACACTTGGTTTTGTCTGGTCCACACTAGCACTTGAACTGTTCTTGAAATAAAATGACTGAACTTGTTTAACTTCTCTGAAAACACCAGGCAAGAAAATGCTATTTATGTGCCACATAAAGTTGTACAAAGACGTTTTACTGTCAGAATCTGCATTATCACTTTTGCCCTTGCTGTTTCCCTTTCTCATCTTTCAAGCTTCTCATTCCATCTAAAATCCATATATGGGCACTGTTTGATTTTGTGCCAAGTAAAAAATAACAGTAATAAGTATGTTCTTATACTAGTGCATTTTAAGTATTTATAAGACACCTATATCTTGGATATCTAAGTCCGATCTTTACAAACAGCTAAATGGAGGCAGAAAGGTGAAACAACTTGCCTAAGGCCTAAACAGAGTGTGTCAGATCCAGGAATAAAACCTAGAACAGGGGTGTCCAAACTTTTTGGGAAGAGGGCCAGATTTGGCAAGGTGAAGATGTGTGAGGGCCGACCCCCTTCCCCCCCCCCCCCGCTCCGGCCGCGCTCTTGTTCTTCTCCCCCCCCTCTCCTCCCGCGCTCTTGCTCTTCTCCCCCCCCCCCCCGCTCTCCTCCCGCCGCTCCGGCGTGCTCTCGCTCTTCTTCCCTCCCTCCCTCCCCCCTGCTCTGGCCGTGCTCTCGCTCTTCTTCCCTCCCCCTCCCCTCCCCCTCCGGCCGTGCTCTCGCTCTTCTTCCCTCCCCCTCCCCTCCCCTCCGGCCGTGCTCTCGCTCTTCTTCCCTCCCCCTCCCCTCCCCTCCGGCCGTGCTCTCGCTCTTCTTCCCTCCCCCCCCCCGCCCCTGCTCTCGCTCTTCTTCCCTCCCCCTCCCCTCCAGCCGCGCTCTCGCTCTTTTTCCCTCCCCCCCTCCAGCCGTGCTCTCGCTCTTTTTCCCTCCCCCCCTCCAGCCGTGCTCTCGCTCTTCTTCCCTCCCCCCCCGCCCCGCCCCGCTCCAGCCGTGCTCTCGCTCTTCTTCCCTCCCCCTCCCCTCCAGCCGTGCTCTCGCTCTTCTTCCCTCCCCCCCCCGCCCCGCTCCGCTCCAGCCGTGCTCTCACTCCCCCCGTCCCCCGGCTTGCCTTGCCTTGCCTCGCCTCGTGCCCCGGCCCCGACTCCACTCTTCTCCGCCGGCTCCGCCTCGCGCCCCGGCCCCGGCTCCGCCTCCGCTCTTCTCTGCCGGCTCCGCCTCGCCTCGTGACCCGGCCCCGGCTCTGCCTCCGCTCTTCTCCCCCGGCTCCGCCTCCGCTCTTCTCCCCCCCCCCGCCGCTCGCCTCTTACTGACCCCGCCCCTCTCCTTCGGCTGCGGCTCCGCGCACTGGTTGGCGACAGTGCTGGCGGGCCGCATAGTATTGATTTTAGAAAACAGTCTGCGGGCCGGTTAAAATTAGAACACGGGCCTCAATTGGCCCCCGGGCCGGACTTTGGACATGCCTGACCTAGAAGTTCTGACTCCCAGTTTCCTGGCTGACCATAAAGTAACCTGTTGTTGTTTTTTTACTGAAGGTAGTGTATTTCCCCAAAAGGCATACCAACTCATATAAATAAAGGAAATGTGAACCATAAAGCTGAAAGGCTTTGATCTTCTCTTTTATAAAATATTCATTGGAATCATGCACATTTAAATAAATGAAAAACCAAGAAACAGAAGATCCCACAGTGTAAACACAACAACCACCAACACTGATTCATTCCATGACCTTGAGAACATCTTTTTAGCTTTCTAAATACAAGGAACTTAATGGGTATGCTATTTTGCATGTCATTTGAGCTATGTTGGGTGCAGAAACACTATAATCTGCATGTCATGTTGAAAAAAAGACCCTAAAGGCACATACAGCTGGTTTTAGCTATATAAAGTACGACTTTTTTATGTTCTCAATTCTCTTTGTATTTCTTTCTTGTTGCTATCATAGCATTCCACATCTTTCCACTTTATACTTTAAAGCCTAGTCTATTAGCCATTTTTAATTTTTAGACTAAAAGCTCTTATGTTATCAAGTATTTTGGGGAAAAGAACTGGATCTTTTGTGCCAGGAATCACATGGACTCAGATGACAAAAGAAGGCTGCTTTATTTCACATTCAAAATATACAGACTACTCGTCTCAGATGTTCTCTACAGCCATCTACTGGAACCACATAAGTACTTATCTTGAACCCTGTTCTCCCAAACACTGGGATAAATGTTGTAGAATGATGGGATCGTTAGTGTAGCAGGGTGACCACCCGCTCCCCCCCGAAAAGGGGCTGGGGTAGCCCCAGGAAGGGGCTGGAAGCAGCCCAGGGACAGGGGTTGTGGCTGGGAGCCTGCCAGCAGGCTTAAGTGGAAAGCAGACTCAGCTGTGTGGCCACGCCCCAAACATTCCAGGCTGTATAAAAGCCTGGGAGGCAAGAGCCAGACAGTCAGTCTCCTCTGTAGCCAGAGGGAGACAGGGCCTGGCTGCAGGGAGCCATTAATAGAGTACCCAGACTGGGACAGGACGTGGGCGAGGCAGCTGGGAGCCAGGGAGCCTAAGCTCTAGGGAGAGGGCCCCAGCTTGCTGAGCCTAGAGAAGGCCCAACCCACGGGGTACTGGGGGTTGCAAGGGGGCAGCCCTGGGCTAGATAAGAGCAGGAGGCCAACCCCTTCTTGCCGGTGATGAGTAGCCATGAGACTGCAGTCAGCCTCAGTGAACTGAGGCAAGTGATGACTGGCAGTGGCGGTATCTGAGGCAAGATGGGGATAGTGGGTGGTGGGTTCCCCAGGGAGGGGAGACCCTAAAACCAGGGGGGGGTACTGCAAGGGTGCAGCACCCTCAGCAAGGGGCTCCGGGAGGGGCACGGGGCCAGTGTGGAGAAGCGGATGTCGGCCGGCAGTGGGCGCTCCGGGGTCAAAAGAGCTAATTCCCCAGATGACCAGACGGGGGCGCCGCCGGGTGAGTGACCGACCCCGTTACAGTTAGGTACTGGAGTAACGCTCTAGGTACTCGAAATAACAGCAGATATTTAATTTATGGCATACAATCACTATATTTCTCATTTACACAATTCACAAAAGACCTTGCAGGTAAAATGTTATGTCTAACTTGGTTTTCAGTTTGGAGCAGCTACTTTATCCTTTTGAGTGCAACACATAGACTATACACTCAGGTAACAAATAAAACTGAATACTTACAGAACAATGAAGTTATTGAGAAAATGGAAATCTGATTTTCTCAAACACTGATAATGAAATAAACTATAAAAAATGTCTGAGGGCATTGTAGAGTGAGTCAGTTGACCCAGAAACATCAGAGAGATTCTGTGGAGAGCAGGCAGATCAATTTCACTTTCATCAATTTTCTCAGTTTTCAAATGAAATGTAACCAGTCAAAAACTGCTCAAGGAGTTCTTAGAATTGGAAATTGATTTGATGAACTCAGTTTTATTCTTATTAGAGTCAGGGTATAGACGAGATTGGCAATGGTCCTATTCAGATTTATGACATCAAGATTATATTCAGAAAAGCAAAAACCGGCATTTCTTGCCCCAGTGACAAGAAATTTCCTATGTTTATCATTGGTGGGAATCAGTGACATGACATACTTCAAATCTGAAAATCTTCTGTTAGCAAGGGAGGTCTAAAATGACGCAGGGTAAAAAATTACATCCAGTGTAATTCTTGAGGTAACTCAAAGATTTAGAAAAACAAGATTAAGTGCTAACTCAAAATGTCACATCAGCTAATGAGGAAAGGAAATAGCTGAAGACAGAAAAGGAGCATGCTGTGGAAGCATGAGGGGGAAGAGAGCTGAGCGAGTGGGGGGGCTGTTGGAGGGAGGGAGGGGGAAGAGAGCTGAGCGAGTGGGGGGGCCGTTGGAGGTGGGGAGGTGGGAGAGAGCTGAGCGAGTGGGGGGACCGTTGGAGGGGGGGAGGTGGGAGAGAGCTGAGCGAGTGGGGGGGCCGTTGGAGGGGGGGAGGGGGAAGAGAGCTGAGTGAGTGGGGGGCCCGTTGGAGAGGGGGGAGATTTTAAAAAATTTCGATTCTTACCTGAGGGGGGAGAGAGCTGAGTGAGTGCGGGGGCCTTTGGAGGGGGAGAGAGAGCTGAGCGAGTGGGGGTAGGACGTTGGAATGCGGGGGAGGGGGAGAGAGCTGAGCGGGGGGGGTGTTGGAGTGGGGGAGAGAGCTGGAGAGCTGAGCGAGTGTGGGGGCAGTTGGAGGGGGGAGGGGGAAGAGAGCTGAGCGAGTGGGGGGGCAGTTGGAGGGGGGAGGGGGAAGAGAGCTGAGCGAGTGGGGGGTCCGTTGGAGGGGGGGAGGAGAGAGAGCTGAGCAAGTGGGGGGGCCGTTGGAGGGAGGGAGGGGGAAGAGAGCTGAGCGAGTGGGGGGGGCGTTGGAGGGAGGGAGGGGGAAGAGAGCTGAACGAGTGGGGGGACCGTTGGAGGGGGGGAGGTGGGAGAGAGCTGAGCGAGTGGGGGGGCCGTTGGAGGTGGGGAGGTGGGAGAGAGCTGAGCGAGTGGGGGGGCCGTTGGAGGGGGGGAGGGGGAAGAGAGCTGAGTGAGTGGGAGGCCCGTTGGAGAGGGGGGAGATTTAAAAAAATTTCTATTCTTACCTGAGGGGGGAGAGAGCTGACCGAGTGCGGGAGCCGTTGGAGGGGGAGAGAGAGCTGAGCAAGTGGGGGGTCCGTTGGAGTGGGGGGGAGAGAGCTGAGCGAGTGCGGGGTCCGTTGGAGAGGGGGTGGGGGCAAAGAGCTGAGTGAGTGGGGAGGCCGTTTGAATGGGGGGGAGGGAGGAGAGAGCTGAGCGAGTGGGGGGGCCGTTTGAATGGGGGGAGGGAGGAGAGAGCTGAGTGAGTGGGGGGGCCGTTAGAGGGGGGGAGAGAGCTGAGCGAGTGCGGGAGCCGTTGGAGGGGGAAGAGAGCTGAGCGAGTGGGGGGGGGGCGTTGGAGGGGGGAGGTGGTAGAGAGCTGAGCCAGTGTGGGGTCCATTGGAGGGGGGTATTATTACATCATAACTATGTCACAGAGAACAGCAGGTGTTAACCTGCTGCCCAGCTGATGTTAATGGGCTTTAAAGAATTTCACCCCTAGGGGGTGTAAGAGGTGAGATTTGGAAAATTTTCGATTCTTACCCTGATTAGGACCCTAAACTAATAACTGTACCAAATTTCAAGTCTCTAGCTCAAACGGTGTGGAAGGAGTAAGGGAACATACATACACGCATACACCATTTGACTTTTATATATATAGATAAATGTGCACTGAAAAGAACTGAGCAGATTTTGCAAATTAATATTAAACTGTATAATTTGTAGATAAGCACACACCAACTTAAACACTGTGCCAGGTTTCCTGTCTTAAAATTACAATTTCAAAGAAGTATAGACTATTAGGTGGTTTTAAAACACCCTGCACGTCAACAAAATCTCTCTCGAGCTTTTGTCATCTATCACTAAAGCAATTAGGTACAGAAATAATTTGTCCAATTGTAAGTTTTTAATAAGCCAATAACAAAACTTACCTCTGCCACTTCCTTCTGAAAAGTCAAGGTCAACTGAGTTCTGCCGTAAACAAAAGGTCCATTTCTATTGGAAACATTTTCAAGCCACCTGATGATCAGAGGAGTTGAAACATTGAATGGCAGATTTCCAATGATATGCACATTTGGTGGATCTAAAAGAATTTGAAAAGAAATCTTTTGTAAGTGGGGTAGGGTGAAAGGCTGTGGTTTTGGGGAACACTGATCACTTTCTACCATTACAGAGTGCTGTATAAGTTTGGAAGGCCTCAACCTCAGCAGAAGAGGGACTAATCTCCTTGGAGATAGGCTGGCTAGAGTAGTCAGGAGGGAATTAAACTAATAGCAAAAGAGGAAGGTACAAAGAAGGAAGATATGAGCCCTCAGAACAAAATCAAGATGTTGAGAACAAAATTTATTCAAGAAACCAAAGAACGTAAACAGATTTTTTTTTCTGAATTGCCTATAGACTATGCTAGAAGTCTATGTAACAAACAAGAGAAACAGGAAACATTCATTTATAATTTGATCTAGCTGGTATTACTGAAAGCTGGTGGGATATTTGACATAACTGGAATGTTAAATCAATGGTTATGACCTATTTAGGAAGGATTAAATGGGAGAAGTGGGAGTGGCACTATGTAAAAAGTGGCATTACTTATTTCCACTTTCCTAATAACGCAGAAGAAAATTATCTTGAATTCTTTGGCTCAATGTCCTAACAGATAAAGTACAAGATGAAATAGTAGTTGATGACTGCTACAGACCACCATATCACCCTGGGGAACAGGATGTCTTCCTACTTATGCAATCTCTATATGTAGGAACAAAAACTGTTATCATGGGGGACTTCAATTTGAGTGACATGTGCCGGAGGTCTCATGCTGTCAGTACTAAAACATCCTTGGAATTCCTAAACATCATAAATGACAATTTCCTAATTCAAAAAATGTTGCAGCCAACATATTATATTATACCTTGTCCTACCAGGTAAAGAGAACCGAGTCCAGAACTAAAAGTGAATGGTAGCTTAGGTGCAAGTGATCAGGACTTGATCACCGTTATAATTTGCAAGCGGAATAACGTTCAGATCAGCAATATATATATACGTGGTGCTTTAACAAGGCCTATTTCACAAAGCTGAAAACAATTATGAGCCAAATGAGCGGGGTCCTGGCCAAAGAGTGTATGCTTCCCAAGATCGCATTAACAGAGGAATATTGGTGCTGGTGTGAGTGCTGCTGTGTTTAATTCTAGTACCCACAATTCAAGAAAGATGCGGATAAATTGGAGAGGGTTTAGCGCAGAGCCAGGAAAATGATTAAAGGATTAGAAACCATGCCTTACAGTGACAGACTTAAGGAGCTTAATGTATGTAGCTTAACAAAGAGAAGACTCAAGGACGTCTTGATTACCCTAAGTACCTTCAATCTAGCAGAGACAGGTATAACAGAAGCCAATGGCTTGGAGCTGAAGCTAGACAAATTCAGATGGGAAATAAAGCATAAATATAATTATGAGAGTAATTAACCACTGGAACAATTTATTAAGGGGAATTTCTATGGCCCGTCCTATAGAGAAGGTCAGACCAGATCATCACAATGGTCTCTTCCAACTTTAGAATCTACAAATCTATAATCTAATGCATCTTGACAGAGTTTGCACAGAAACAGCGTTAGCCTTATTCTTCTTTTCATATGCAATAAACAATTGTGGGGACTTTCTAACATCCATCCAGACTATGAGGTTTAGGAAAAATTGGTAAAATTATATACTGGTTTTATGAAAATCTGATGTCACCTTTGGTAAAAAGGTCTTATAGAGAATTACTTTATCTTTATGAAAAAACAGTAAATGGCAGATCAACAATTAACATACAATTCACTTTTACATCTGAAATGACAGCTGTCAAAACAGATTTAATAGACAGAACAATGTACAGCTTCCCAAAGGTTCAAAGGGAGGTTTCATAATTTGGAAAGCACTATATACAAATCCCAAGATGGTGCAGGATTTTTTTATTGAACTATATTAATTATGAAGACCTTTTAAGAACCCCAACTACTTTAAGAGTAAAAACTAATGTACTATCCACATGGTATGCTGATATGGCTGAGACATGAACCTTCACTTAAGACACAACAAATATTTAAAATATAATTGAATGCTGTAGATAAGCTATATTGTACATAGAAAGACAAAACATCTTTTCCATTTACGACTATAACATATTTGAGACTCTTTCATTGAATTTAACAGTATGTTTTGCACCTCTAAAAAAAAAAGAGGTTTCTAACAATCGCAGTGTCTTATTCCATTTGCCATTAAATGAAGAGACTAAAAATCCTAGTGACAGACAATCCCTTGTAGCATCATCAAGTCTGGTACTAATGGTAGAGGTTTGATTAACCATCCAGAGAGGTGAATTCAGTCTGGATATCACTGCTGTCTGGCCCATGCTGATGCTATTCAAATTACCCTAGCTTTGTCTTGATTCAACTTATCAATTTTTGAATATGGGGAAATGGGGGAAATGCATATGAGGCCTTAACTCCAAATTATCAGAGATACATCTGATATTGAGCTCCTATCTTTCCTTGCTCTTGAGCAAAATTTCTGACACTTCCTGTTGTTGCTGGATACAAAAAGATTACAGGATTGCCCCACAACCTGAAGAGGTATGTTACCACTTTGTTTTTCACAGACACTGGTGTTCTGGTGAGAGGTCAACCTTAGGCTGACCATATTTCCTTGTGACAAACACGGGACATTGGGATGGCAAAAACGGGACGGGGTTATAACTCCCTTCAGACCCCAAATATAACCCTACAACGCCCCCCTCCCCCATTCCATAAAGTCACCAATACCCAACCCTCACATAACCACCTCCAGGCCCCCCAACACCATCCCACTACCAACCCCCCAGCCCCTTACACCCCCACAGCCTTCCCTACACAATCTCTCCCCATAGCCCCCCACTAGCAACCAATACACCCCCCCAGACTCTCCCAACGGCCTCAAAACACAGCCCCCCCCAGCCTCCCACCTCCCCCATGACCCCCCAGCTCATCCCACCCCTGCAGGCCCCACCGCTGCGCCCCCCTCCCCAGCCGCCACCTACGCTGGGCTCCGCCTTTCCTCCACGTGGGGGGCGGCGGGGGGAGCGAGGCACCAGGCAGCCCCTTCCCGGCCAGCAGCTCCACTCCGCCCACCGCCGCTGAGCCCCCCTCCCCAGCCCCTACCTACGCTGGGCTCAGGGTTTCCTCCACGTTGGGGGGGGGGGGAAGCGAGGCACCAGGCAGCCCCTGCCCGGCCAGCAGTTACACTCTGCCATTGCGCCGGGCTCTGCTGTAACCGGCTCGCGCGACACGTGGGAGCGGCCCAGCCAATCGCGCCGGGCGGGCTCTGCAGCGGCTGCGGCGGAGGGGAGGGGGGAGCAGGCCGGGGAGGGGAAGGGACTGAAGGGCTGCGGGAGGAGGCGGGACCCGGCCGTGGGTCCCTGAAATAAGCCGCATCCCGTTTTTTTTTTTTTTACCAAAAACGGGACAAATTTGATATTTTTATTACAAAGACGGGACGGTCAGAAAATATATAAAAAATGGCACTGTCCCGTTCAAAATGGGACGTATGGTCAGCCTAGTCAACCTGCTCACTTGAGCTACTAAAGGTATTTTGTTCCCCCAATACATATATTACCATATACATCCATCTCTAAGGTGTGTTGCCTCTATGCATAACGGTAGAGAAATTAGTCCTACCTTCTTCGTTTAGAGAATATAATACTGTCATATTGTCTGTCACCACGTGAACCTCCCTGACTGCCCCCTCCAGAGACCCCACACCCTTCTCAACTCCCCTTGCTCCCTGTATGCCCCAACCACTATCTGCCGCCTCCTGACAGACCCCCTATGCACCGCCCTGTCACGGAGAGCCCGGGCGATGGTCTGGAACCGCTCCCTAGGAAGGGCCCCTTCTCTGTATACAGCCTGTTTCCCAGGCCAGGAGCTTCAGGGGTACCCACTTCCACCTTCCTGGGTCTGACCTCGGAGCATTCAGCATCTTCTCCGTATACATCATTCCTTCTCCGTATACAGCCTGTTTCCCAGGCCAGGAGCTTCAGGGATACCCACTTCCACCTTCCTGGGTCTGACCTCGGAGCATTCAGCATCTTCTGCCCCTCCGTGTGCTTGCCCCAGCAAGCCCGCCTGGGCGGGGCCCTGGGGGAGCCCATGGATTCTGCACCCCAAATCCACAGTCAAACGTGACTCTCAGCCAGCCAGTAAAACAGGTTTATTCGATGACTTCTAATCACAGACCATACAGCGAGCGTGAGCCCTCAGCTGGATCCATCTTGGGGCCAGAGAGTGAGATGGCTCCTCTCCCCTCTCCAGCCAGACCCAGACTGACTACTCCCCCTCCAGCCCCTCCCTGCTCTCCTTTGTCCCTTTCCCGGGCTCGAGGTATCACCTGACCTCTCTCCAACACCTGGGGTCAGATTACAGCATCTGGGATGCCTCCTTGAGGGGGAGTGGTTGCTTCCTTGCTTCCAGTGTCAGCCCCTATTCCTTAAGAACTGCATAGGGGAAACTGAGGCACGCACACTCAGTATTCCTACTTCATCACACGCCCCCATTCCCTTCCCCTGACTGCTCCTCCATCCCATCCAATAGCCCCCCCTCCTCTGACCGCCCCAGAGACTCCCTGTCCCTTAACCAATCCCCACAGCCGTGCTCCCTTACCACGCTGGTGGCCCCGCCGGCGTTGCACATGCTGCAACACTCTCCCGAAGGAGCAGGCAGCGTTGTGCAGCGCGCTGAGCTCCAGGAGAGCAAGGGAGGGACCGGGAGCAGCCTCCCCGCCGGGAGCTCAGGCATGCTGAGCTCCGAGAGCAGGGGAGAGGCCGGGAGCAGCTTCCTTTGCTGGAATTCAGCTGTGCTGAGCTCTGGAAGAGCAGGGAAGGGCCAAGAGTAGCCACAGCTCAGTCGGGTCAGGCCGGACGGTCTCACGGGCCGGATCTGGCCCGCGGGCCGTAGTTTGCCCACCCCTGCTTTAAAGTATCATTACAAAGCTTATGATCTACTGAGTGTACTCATCCTGTTTGCATGAATGTATCATTCTTGTATCTGAAGTTAGAAATATGAAGTATTACTCTGAAGTCCTATTGTAAAGTATGGGCCATTAATGGTGGTTTAGAACCTTGATGACTCCCACTGACTAGGACAATTGGTTGTTAACAGCTCTGTTTAATTGTAAGCTTTCCTGTGTTCATGAGAGTCTGGTCAGAAAGAATGGAGTTTTGGGGTCTCACAAGACATGTGACTATGTCACCTGCTACTGGACTCCATCTCAAACTTGGTGCTTTTCCATTTAGAAGGAGGGGTGGGGACCCAGAGAGAAAAGATTCCCACCTTGTGCCAAAGCCATAAAAAGGGGTGGAACAGAACAAATGGGGCTGCCAGTCAGGAGAACTCCCCTAGTTAGCACCTGAGCTGGAACTAAAAAGAACTGTCCCAGAGGAAAGGATTGGCCCCATACTAAGGGGGAGTCTACTCTGAGAAAGAAGCTTATTGGATCATCTCTGAGGGTGAGATTTTACCTATAATCAGTTTTTTAATGTATGCTTAGACTTGCCTGTTTTGTTTCATTTTGCTTTGCTTAGAAACTTACTTTTTTCTGTCTGTTATTACTTAAAACCACTTAAACCCTACTTTTTAATCTTAATAAAATCACTCTGGTTTATTAATTAACCCAGAGTAAGTTATTAATACCTGGGAGAGCAAACAACTGTGCACAACTCTCTATCCGAGGGAGACAGAGAATTTATGAGTTTACCCAGTATAAGCTTTATACAGAGTAAAGGGGTCTGAATCCCACTGGAAGCTGGGTGGCTGCTGGGGATGGTGACTTGCTGAGCAGTTTTTGGATAAAGTCTGCAACTTTGGAGCAATGGGCCAGACATGGGTCTGTGTTGTGGGAGACTAGCGTGTCTGGCTCAACAAGGCAGGGTTCTGGATTCCCAACGTCGGAGTGGAAAACAGGCTCAGAGGTCATTCCAGCACCTCAGGTGAGAGCCTCAAGGGGGTCTTTGTGACCGAACCAATCACAACTGTACTGAGAATTTTATTTTTATAGACCTTTCTTCTAAGATAGTTTTTTGCTACAGTGGAGTCCCATATGGCCCCTGTGAAAGGGATTCTTTGAGATTGATTCAGGAGTAATTTTTGCCAATTTATGCATAATTCTAGCTTGGCAAAAAATAAATATACCTGTTTTATGTGTAAGAGGATTTCTTCCCTCAATAATGTGTTTAGTATCAGTGATCCAGGTAAGGACATACATAAATCCCGTTTCTTTAGATATGCTCTCCCTACAGATAGGCATTTGCTAACCCCCCTCAGAGCTGTGGATAACCGGAAAGAGACCTATACTGAAAGTGGTCCTCTCCTACCAGCAGAAACTGATATTTCTGATTAAATGCTCCCACTCAAATAGGGAAATACATGTCTTAAATCCAGGACTACAAACCACTCCTGCAGGAAAAGAGACGGGATTACAGAAGTTACAGATAACATGTGGAAATTAAGTTTTTTTATAAACGTGTTTAATTTTCTGAAATCCAAAATGGGACAAAGGCCACAAAACTTTTTTTGGAATTCAAAAATAATACAAAGGGAGAGATTTTTATTTGTATTTGTGAGGCACTTCTATCACCCCAACTGTAATGAAAAGTGAACCTCCTTTCTAAGCAGAGTTGAACAAGATCCCAATCAAGGAGGAAGAGGTGGTTGTTAGGAGGAAGGACTTTCACCTGTATCAAATAACTGCATGCAGTAATCTCTAGAACCCACCCATCTGATGTTATTAATTTCTACTGATGGTAAAAAAAGACAAGCAGTCTGCAAACAGAGGAGCAAAGCGTCTAACAGGACTGATGCCATATGTGTAATTTCAAAGGAATAGCAGAAGAAGATGTACAAGATTTCCCATTATTATGAGGTTTAAATGACCTCTTTTCTTGTTGATTTTTTTTAAGGAATGATGTTGAGGCTGGTAGTAATAACTCCTTCTTTAATGGGGAAAGGAACTAACAAAGAAGGTGGATCCAACCTTTGGTACCTGAATTTGCATTACAAGAAAAACCTAGAGATCTACCTGTAGCCTTGACATTCTTCACTTTTTCAAGAATTATCTTCAGTTATCATCTCTGGAGAAAGACCAACGCATGCCTTCTAAAGTAACAAGTAAAAATATTCCCTAACTGAAGCATCTGAAGACACAAATGCTTCTCACAGCTGATATTTAGCAACATTCTGTCCATCCACCAAAACAGCATTTGCTAATCTTCTATGCATCTCCAGTACAGCATTGACGATAATGACACTTTTCCCACATAAGTGATACTGGTATTTAGCCATAACAGCTTCACAATTCCACATAGACAAGTCTCAGGGCCCAAGTCTACAGCCTTGGGCTTGCAGGGCTGACACTACTACACAAAAGACAGTCAGGCCAACATCCCCACTCAGGCTCTGAAACTGGAGGAGGGTAAAAGGTTTCAGACCCTAAGCTCCTGCCCGAGTGGAAACTACTACACAGCTATGTTCAACACTGTAGTGTGTGAGCCCGAGGCTCTGAAGGCATGTCTACACTTACCTGCGAAGTGATCGATCCAGTGGGGGTTGATTTATCACATCTAGTGAAGATGCGATAAATCAACCCCCACGCGCTCTCCTGTCACCTGTGGTACTCCATTAGAGTGAGAAGCAGAGTCAACAGGAGAGCATCAGCAGTCAACGTACCACAGTGACAATACAGCTGTAAGTAGATCCAAGTATGTCGACTTCAGCTACATTATTCACATGGCTGAAGTTGCGTAGCTTAGATCGACACCCCCCCACACACAATGTAGACTAGACCTGAGACTCCTTCAGTTTTGTTTTTGCAGTGTAGACATACCCGTTACACAAAAAGTCTATTACATTTTTTAAAATAAAAATCTTAGTCATTTTGTACAACAAAGAGTGAAATGCAAACGCAAAAAAATTGGATTTAATTTACATTTCATATATAATGTAATTCTCTAGGTTGAATCACAAGCAACAAGAAGTGGCATGTTTGAATTCTGTCTGATTTACATTTTATTTTCAAAGAGCAATAGCAGAGGATGTAATTAAAATAAGAAAGGTGTATATGTATCTAAACTACTCAGCCACAGAATAGGACTCTTAAATGCAATAGTTCTAGAAAGGTACATTTTAAAAATTCAGTTCCATCCTCATACACATTTCAACATACTCAAATGTTTTATTAAATTCCCTATGACATAGGAAGATGCAATAGAGCAGAGAATTTTCCAGATAAAGTTAACAGAATGTGTTTCCTTTGTATCTCAAATTAGAATACAAACTTTTAATGTTCTTCTGGCATCCACCAGATGCTGTATTTATCTTTGACTAAGAAATCAAGTTTTGGAAAAGACAACTAAAACGTACCTATAAGTTTATCTAGTACTGTCATATAGTTTTAAGAGAAAATGTGAAATCCATACATAAGAAAACCCCAATATTTGGTAAAAACCTATGATTAGACTTTCCCAGTATGCAGGACTGAAGGGTCAGCAATAAGAAAACAATCTTTCAATATACTTTAAGTACCATGAAAGTGTCCAAGTTTCAAAGAGGAGTCTACAAGAATCTTCAGTGAGGTTACAACACAATTTAATGGCAGCTTATTGTGCAAAAGCAGGAGGATGGGGGAAATAAAAGAATATGTGCACTACATGTTTTATTTTTGTGCTCTTCAAAACTGTTTTTTCACAATGACAACATCATGAGGCTAGGTACCAATCATTTAAAAGGATATAAATTCAGCACCTTTGCCTTAAGACTTGTCTACACTTAAAAGGCTATAGCGGCTCAGCTGCACCAACCTAGTTCTTCAGTAAAGACGCAACCTATGCCAACAGGAGGGCTTCTCCTGTTGGGGTAGGTACTCCACCTCCCCAAGAGGACTAGCTAGTCCAAGAGAGAAGCCCTACCATAGACACAGTGCTGTCTACAACGGAAGTTAGGCTGGTATAACTGTGTTGCTCAGGAGTTTGGATTTTCCACTTCCCTAAGCAACAGTTATACGGACATAAGTTGCTAGTGTATACCAAGTCCAAGACAAGGTGGGAAATAGAGGATTCTTTTGGAGGAAAGAAAACTAGCAACTCTAATTTTACCTTTCAGGAGAAATCACTTTGAAGGGTTAACTATTAACAACTAAAATGTAATGTAGATGAAGTGAGAAGAAATGGAAATCATGACAAATAACTCCAGGTACCTTGTCAAACAAATTAATTTTCACAGCAACTGTTTGGAGGAAACAACAAATATACTGAAAGCAGATACTAACCATCTTCCCACTTCTTTTGAAGGTGTTCTGGAAAAGCTCTCTCCATCTTGTATGTCAAAATGTCCCCATGAACAATGTGCACTCTTTCCGGAGCTGCTTCAGACAGCATCTATTTGTTAGCAAACAAGCAGAATTAGTCTATTTAGCGCCAATAAAATCTGGTAAACTTTTGAACATATTGAGCCATACTCATCCTTTGTTTCAGTGCAGTTACACTAGCATGAATCTGGCCCTATATTTTTATCCCAATATACATGTAGTAATAAAATAGTATTATCATCTCTTATGTCTGGGGACATTATAAATAAAAGATGAACAAAATGCAAATTTCCATACAAAAGCTACACATACACAAAAAGCCAATATAAACAACAAGTCTGATCCTATACATCTACTATTGACTACTTGTGAGAGTAGAGAGTTACAGGATTGACAGTTTAGATCTAATACAAACAAAGACCTAAGAATTTTCAAGCTTGGAACGAACACAGATTATTAAAATATATTGGAGAAAATTCTCAAATGCCAATGGAAATTATTTGTGCAAACTCTCACATAAGGCTTGATCCTGCAAAATGCTGAGCACTCTGGCCTGATCAAAACACATTATCTGTCCCACTAATATCAATGGCACTATTCACACACTTCAACTTAAGTACATGCTTAATGTCATGCAGGATCAGGCTAAAGGATTTATCACCTTGCAGGATCAAGTTTATAATGCAAATCTATACAGCCATGAAAGAGGAAGTTTTATACTGAAACAAACTTGTGAATATTAGAATGTTTATACAAAAATAAATGTACTTTGTAATTTTCAGTGCTCTGCTCCCATTCTTTTTATTATTAGAGATATCTGTTATTAGGGTGACCAAACAGAAAATCAGAGACATAGCCATGTTAGTTTGGAATAGCAGAGGTAACAAAGAGTCCTGTGGCACCTTAAAGACTAACTAAAGTATTGGCTTGCATCCGACAAAGTGGGTATTAGCCCACGAAAGCTTGTGCTTCAATACTTCAAACAGAAAATGTGAAAAATCAGGACGGGGTGGGGGGCGGGGCGGTAATAGGAGCCTATATAAGAAAAAGTCCCAAATATCGGGACTGTCCCTTTACAATCAGGATATCTGATCACCCTATCTGTTATTAAGGGCTTGTCTAGATAAACAGCAGGGATTGGCAACCTTTCAGAAGTGGTGTGCCGAGTCTTCATTTATTCACTCTAATTTAAGCATTCGAGTGCCAGTAATACATTTTAGAAGGTCTCTTTCTATACGTCTATAATATAGAACTAAACTATTGTTGTATGTAAAGTAAATAAGGTTTTTAAAATGTATAAAGCTTCATTTAAAATTAAATTAAAATGCAGAGCCCCCCAGACTGGTGGCCAGCACCCAACCACTTTAAATGACACTGTGAAAATCAGCTCTCGTGCCACCTTTGGCACGCATGCCATGGGTTGCCTTCCCCAAGCTAGTGTGTGGCAAGCTGGGGTGTAAAAGTGCACTAGCATGCCACAGAGTCTATGTGGACCCTGCTCACTTGCACAAAAATACCCCAGTGCACACTGATATATTCCCATTTCAAAGCGGAGTAGATCAAAACGCACTAGGGAACTGTAAATGTGCGCTAACAGGGACGAGATGAATAGTTAGTGAGCATCGTGCTACTGCACTGTCGATTTACATCTCAGCTTGGCGTGCTCTAACTGTTCATCTAGACAAGCCCTTGGGGTTTTTTTAGTTTTGTTTTCTAAGTAATTAGATTTTCCCTTGTGGGCCATCTACTGCTGCTTGACCTTGCATTGATTCATAATGCTTCATTTAAGACATTAGTGTATTTGAAATTGTCTCTTCACTGTAGGATCAAACAGGCAGAGAAATAATCTTTGAGTCAGCAAATCATATTAAATCACAAATACTAGTCGTAAGCACACACAGTAAGAAATATGTGAAAGATACACTGATGTGTTTTAATTTGATAGTTGCAATGTTTTCCCCCCCTTTAAATAAAAGTGCCCCTATTTAATACACTATTTATGGAACAAAACAATTTTTATATTTAGCAAGCAGCTGGGAAAGATTATTTTTTTTAAACATTAGGAAAAAACAGATGGACAATGAAAAAACAATTCTGGTTTGTGTGTGTGAAAATTCAACCTATGTTATAAACAGTTACATGTTTTGAGTTTAATCAATGAAAAAGGGAACTGATTTTTGTGGTAGTTTAGATTTATCGCTCATCAACTCATTTCAGAAACAATTTGCATATTCAATTTCAATCATGTGGCTTCACTCAGGGATTTGGACAGGATGAAAAAAGTTTTAAGAGTTCACCTCTATACTGCTTAATGGAAAACCAACTTTCTCAGCTTTCTGAGCCAAAGGAAACTGCTGCTTTCCAGGAATGTTCATGGACATATAGTATTCAAGTTGATATTTAAATACCATGCAGGGGCTACTGAAAGAGAGTTTAACTCTTAAAAAAAAAAAAAAAAAAAGTCCCCCTCTCTTTTAAATGCAATTATTTTTAACTAGAGAGGGAAAAAAATCTAACATGAAACAAGTCTGGAATTGTAATACAAACTAATTTAAGAGTAGATGTAATCACTGCAGCAGTAGTTTAGCTATCTTTAAGTAGTTTATCTGCCTTGTTGTGTTAATTTTTACCAGGAAGGGTGTCCTCCAAGGATGCAAGATAATGTAAAAAGATCAATGAAGTAAATAGTACCAAACACAGTAGACAGATATCTATACATATGGACAGGCGGTGATAATATGTGAAAGGTCTTTAGTTTTTTTTAAATGACTATAGTTTGAATAATTTAAAAATTCATTAGCATATTAGAGAGAAGATAAACTGTTGGTTCTTTTTGTCAGCACTATAAAAGTAAATAGGTGCAAGTAAATTAGAAAAAATAAAATGTGTTTTTTCAATTGCAACTTTATGTGTAATAGCCAACTATTACATATTGCCTGTTAACTTTCACTACACTAGTAAATTCCATTGCATTTTATGAAATCTGCAGGCATAAAATTGTAACAGAACATTGCTAATTTGAACTAATGACTGGGAGATCCTTTGTGAATTAATGGAGTTTATTTTAGGGCAAATTCTGCATTCATCAAGGGTCCCCTGGCAACAGAACAAATGAGATTCCACAAGCTTCTAGGCACAAAGTACTGGGGGGAAATGGGGCCAGAGGCTTTGTCTCTGCAGTCCCTCTTGCCCTCCACCTAGTATCTGACGGGATATAAAGGGAACTGAGAAATACTTCCACCAATAGGCTGAATTTGCCACCCTGGAAGAGTTCTGCAGTGATTCCATCGCTCAGCCTAAGGGGAAAATCCTACCTCTGCCCCCTTTATAAATCTGCCTAGCCAAGTTACAGGTTGTATGCCATCGTGAGGCTATGACTCTGAGAATGAAGTTTAGAGAATTTTACAGGAATCCCCTAACCAAATATATGCACAATAATTCACCAAGGCCTGGCATACAAGGTCTCTACTAAAAGCCAGTAGCTCACTGGTCATCATAATCATTGTGAAATGTATGTACAGATAATATTTAAGAAGTTATGTATCTATACTGGAAACTGTGTTCTTAAAGCCCTGAAATTAAAGGCAGGTTATCTGGTACCTGTCTTGGACAGGTTCTGTTCAGACACGGGACAAGAAACCCTTATCTCTACATCTGATCACTGTGTGTGGTGTGCCTCACAATGTAAGTCTATTTGCTTACTAAGCCACCAACTAATCAAGACTACCAAACTGACTAGAGATCACCAGGAAGGAACACACTGCAGGACGGAGTCCAGTTTATGACTAAGATGAAAGGATTCATCCAGTGTATCAAAAGAATGCAAAGAGAGACACCGTATCCTTCAGTGAGGAGAGAAGTTCACAAAATGACCTGTTTCATGAAAAAGGTATCACAGCCTGCCTGGCTTAAAAATGCTGGAGAACAATACTGTAAGACGTGAAAGTAACTACAGTAGACTCTCGATTATCCAGGATGATCGGGAAAAACTTAATCCCGGTTAATAAAATCCCGGATAATCAAGAGCCAACTGTGGGGCTTTGGGGGAGGAGGGAGGTGTGCCGCCTGCCCTGCGGCGGGGGAGAGAGGGGTCCCACCACCTGTACCAGTCAGCTCCTGCTGCTAGCCTGGGTGTAGGAAGCCCAGGCTGGCAGCAGGAGCTGAAACGCCGGCTGGCAGGAGCCTGCGTGGAAAATCTAAAACGGCAGCGAGCTGAGCGCTCAGCCTGCCGCCGCTTTGGGGTTTCCCCCCAGGCTCCTGCCAGCTGGGGTCTCAGCCCGCTGCCAGCCTGGGCTTCCTACACCCAAGGTGGCAGTGAGTTGAGACCCCGACTGGCAAGGATCCACCGTGGGAAACCCCAAAGCAGCGGCAGGCTGAGCACTCAGCCCGCCGCCGCTTTGGGGCTTCCCCTGCAGGCTCCTGCCAGCCAGGATCCTGCTGCCTGCCCCAGTCAGCTCCCGCTGCTAGCCTGGATTTCCTACACCCAGGCTGGCTGCAGGCTGAGACCCCAGCTGGCAAGGGGCCAGTGGGGGAAACCCCCAAAGCAGCGGCAGGCTGAGCGCTCAGCCTGCCGCCGCTTTGGGCTTTCCCCCCAGGCTCCTGCCAGCCGGGGTCTCAGCTCCGGCTGCCAGCCTGGGCTTCCTACACCCAGGCTGGCAGTGGACTGAGACCCCGGTTTGCAAAGGGCCAGCGGGGGAAACCCCAAAGCAGCCGTAGGCTAAGCACTCAGCCCGCCGCCGTTTTAGGGCTTCCCCTGCCTAACCCTGTTTTAGACTTCCCGGTTAATCCGCAGCCCCGATAATCGGGAGTCTACTGTAGTTAACTAAGTCTGGGTTCTAGAATGCAAGTTGTAATTTTATTTTATATGCAGCCATTTATTTCCAATATTCCTACTTGCTATCACTTAAATCTCCATAGTTTCTTAAATAAAAAACTTCCTTGTCTTCACTATAAACTTTTCTAAATGCTGTTTATTAAGCCGAGGAGCGATCCGAGGTGTAACTCAAACTGGGATGTATTTTCCCTTTGAGAGCAGTGGATCTGGGAATACAGCAAATGTTCAGTGGAACAACTGCTGGACACTGCAAAGGCACATTCAAAGGGCTTGAAAGTTGAAACATGTGCACCGCTAACCTGCAGCGGGGCAGTAGAGCTCAAGCTGGCGGAGATGGAATGCTTCTATTGCCGGTAGCCCAGGGAGTTGACCCCCAGCAGTCAAAGACCAGGCTTTCTCCCGCTAAGAGTAGGTGCTAGTGAGGTGCCTCACAGCCCTGGGAACTCCTGGGAAGTGTGTCAGCCACCTCACTAGGATGTACTACAAAAATCAATGTCAATTAGGCTTGCATATGCATATTTGATTTGAGGGCAGGGTTTTGCTCTTGGGCTCTTTATTGTTTTTCAGTTTTGTACTACAGACCTCTACTTCAATATTATGAAGCAAAAATCATGGGAAAGCCTGAAAAGAATTTAGTAAAAATGCAGAATGCTTTAAATGTCACTGGTTTCACACATGCTAAAATATTCTTCTAAACAACAGTCCCCAATTGTTATTTTAATATCTGGCATTTTTTGCTATTCAAATCCCAGGCCCTTTATGTACAGCTATTCTAGATTGAGACAGAGAACTTTCAGTGCAAAACTAGAGAAAACAGAGAGATTATGACCCACATCAAAGAGGGACTCATTATGTAATTTATCAACATCTTATTTGGAAAATAAAGTTCAAAACCAAATTTAATACTAATGGATGCAAGATACTGTTTGTTTATTCACACCCACTCTTGTTCAATATCTCCAATACACTGAACAGCCTGTCAAAAGCATATGAACTTCTGCTGTCAGAGGGTTGCTACTGAAAAACAGTTACTCACTGATTAACTAGTCTGATTAACAGAGGTGTATACATGTCCAAGATACTTTGTTGGAGAATCCTAGAAGTGGTGCTTCTATTTAGAGGAATCTGCTTCAGCAGTACTTTTTGAAAGCCTGTGGCAGGGTGGGCTTGACCCAGCCTGCCGCCCCTTTAAGAGGGAGGAAAGCCCTCTGCAAACCTCCCTTGCAGGAAGGCTAATAAGCCACCTGGGCTGCAGAGCCATCAATTGGATGGGTTGCACCTGGCAGCCTCCTCTGGGGGATATAAGGCTGTCAGGAAGGAAGCCCAGGGTGGTGGTGGCATGAGCTATCCAGAGCTGTATGTTAAAGCTATCCAGAGCTGTATGTTAAAGCTATCCAGAGCTGTATGTTAAAGCTGTTTAATACTCACTCTGCGGGTGCAGTTGGGGAGGAGGTCCCAACCGGGGATAGTGGACTCAGCCTCCCCCTGTAGCTGTTTAGAGCTGTATATTTAGAGCTGTATGTTAAGAGCTATTCAGAGCTGTATGTTAAGAGCTATTCAGAGCTGTATATTAAGAACTATCTAGAGCTGTATGTTATGAGCTAATCAGAGCTGTGTTGGTATTAGAGCTGAACTATATAGAGTTTGTAAAGCTGGAAACTGTAGAGCTACTTAGAACTGTAAACTGTAGAGTTTGATAGAGTTGTAAACTGAAAGGTTGAATTGTATAAAACTGTATATATTGGTGGTGGGTCCTGCACTGTGAATTAAAGAGCACTGTTTGGAGCAAAAAAGGGTTTCCTGCCTGTTCCTAAAGAGGGGTGAGAAGGCGGTCTGTCACACGTGGTGTTAGAGGTGGGATCGCTACACCAGCAACCCAACTGGTGGCCCCGAGATGGAGGGAACCCTGCAGTGGCTCGTGGGATAACAGAAGCGGACCCAGCAGGCCATGCACGCCTGGCAGTAAAACCACCAGATGCAGCAGGTTCAGTTGGAGTAAACTAAGGTACTGCGGGACTTTTGGAGAGGGTAGCCACCACAGCCGGGTGGGACCGGACCACCTGGGCCCTCTGTCTTGCTCCGTACCTTGTGGGCAGAGGCCCAGGACTTTGGGAACTCACGGACTCCCTGATTTTTGAGCAGTTGTTGCTCAGCCTCCCCGAGACTGTCCGTACCGGGGGCAGGAGGCACCAGCTAGAGACGGTGGAGTCTGCGGTGCAACCGACCGAGAAGTACGTGGAGACAGAGGTACCTCGGGGAGAAGACCGACCACGACGGGTCTGGGACTTGGGGGCGGAAACCGTGTAAGGTGATACCCACTCTGCGGGTGCAGTTGGGGAAGAAGTCCCAACCGGGGGTAGTGGACTCAGCCTCCCCCTGTACGCTCGTCCGCAGAGCGTTGATCCACTAAGGTTGATCCGCCCCGATGGGCCTTTCTAGAGCTAAGCGAAGGCTTGAAGGGTCTGAGCCAGCCCAATGGGGCTAGGCTAAGGGGGGAGGTGTGTGGCAGGGTGGGCTTGACCCAGCCTGCCGCCCCTTTAAGAGGGAGGAAAGCCCTCTGCAAACCTCCCTTGCAGGAAGGCTAATAAGCCACCTGGGCTGCAGAGCCATCAATTGGATGGGTTGCACCTGGCAGCCTCCTCTGGGGGATATAAGGCTGTCAGGAAGGAAGCCCAGGGTGGTGGTGGCATGAGCTATCCAGAGCTGTATGCTAAAGCTATCCAGAGCTGTATGCTAAAGCTATCCAGAGCTGTATGCTAGAGCTGTTTAATACTCACTCTGCGGGTGCAGTTGGGGAGGAGGTCCCAACCGGGGGTAGTGGACTCAGCCTCCCCCTGTAGCTGTTTAGAGCTGTATATTAAGAGCTATTCAGAGCTGTATATTAAGAGCTATCTAGAGCTGTATGTTATGAGCTAATCAGAGCTGTATGTTATGAGCTAATCAGAGCTGTGTTGGTATTAGAGCTGAACTATATAGAGTTTGTAAAGCTGTAAACTGTAGAGCTACTTAGAGCTGTAAACTTTAGAGTTTGATAGAGTTGTAAACTGAAAGGTTGAATTGTATAAAACTGTATATATTGGTGGTGGGTCCTGCACTGTGAATTAAAGAGCACTGTTTGGAGCAAAAAAGGGTTTCCTGCCTGTTCCTGAGAAGGGGTGAGAAGGCGGTCCGTTACAAGCCAAACAAAAACATGCTGGCTAATTCAAGCAATTATCTGATAAAACATGCACAAAGAAATAATTACATCATATCCTTTCTTATTTGGTTCAAATAAACAGCGATTTATGAGTCAATTATGAGATTCAAATTTATTAACTGGTGGATGTTTACATTAAAAAATTCTAACGGATGCAGTTATAACAACTGTATAGGATGATCTTAACTACAAGTTTTCGCCAAGACAGCATGGGCCTGCAACTGTTTAACTGTATTTTTCACTTCATGCATCTGATGAAGTGGGTTATATCCCACGAAATCTTATGCCCCAATAAATTTGTTAGTCTAAGGTGCCACAAGGACTTCTCGTTGTTTTTGCCAATACAAACTAACATGGCTACCCTTTCATCTGAGTGGGGCCGCAGCATAATATCCTTTGTTTGGGCTGAAAAAATTATTTTCACAAAAAGAGATTAGAAGTACAAAAATGTCATCATATCAATCTGGTGAAAACGATATCTGATCAGATAAATGATGTTTGAGATGGACTATAAACTATTTTAAATATCAAAACCTTAAAAGGATTTTGATATAAATTGGTATTAAACAGTATTCTTCCAATCAATGGGCAATGCATCCAATCAAACATAATAAAACAAATTAATGTACGCCATTCAGCCAACATAGATTAATCTAACAACTGACCACTAGGAAAGAAGCAGAGAACACGGCAATATTCTCACACAATGCGTTTTAGAGCTAGGAGTACTTTTTTCAATTGTTCAGGTCAAAATAGAAAATCTCATTTTTGTTAAGGTACTTTAACTTCTTAAATGTTCAAACATGTATTAATTACACAAACACAACATATTTCCTATTTGATACCTGCAGTCCTGGAATAAATCGAGTATCTTTTTCAACTAACAGGAGTTGAGCAACATCGGCTTTGAGAATGGATCTTGTAATTCCTCCTGGCCCAGGGCCCACCTCACAGACATAGGCATTTTTCAGCTTGCCAGCCTGTCTAGCTATCTTATCTGTAAGTCACAAAGCACACACAAAGCTTTTATTTTGCAAGGCACTGAGCTCACCAAAATCAGTGTAGTTTGTGTTTCTACAGTAAACAATGAGTTTATCACAGAAGAGACAAACAATGGCACCTCCTGGTTAAATGAGAGGAGCACTGTTTTATGGAGCAAGCAAGACAGCACAGAATTCAGTTTCATTTCTAGATTACTAGAGAATCTCATACAGTATAACCGAACAGAGAGCTCGCACTAATGTATTTTGTTAATTACAGAAACTATTAGAGAAAGATAGAAAAATAATTTTCTCCTTACAAATAGGAAATTAAATTCTTGTTCTGGTTGGTAACCCCTGTGCCGTCTCTGTAGAGTCTGTCCATTAAAAGGGACAATTCCATTACACTGAGGCAGTTCCAAAGAAATATAAAATGAACAAGGCTAAAGAGGAGCAGCCTGGGGATTAAGGTATCTAGGAAGCAGAGTTATTTGAGATAAGAGATTGGGGAAGCCTGTAATAAGAATCAGCAAAGATTAGGGCAAAACAGAGCAGAGTTGGTGGTGCATAGCTAAAGGTTAAAGGAGTGGGAAGTAGAGAAATCTGTACAAAAGGATGTGGCGAAAACCATCATCAGACATTATGAGAACACGAGGAGTGATGTTTAAAACAACAACAACAAAATGGTATGCAAAGTGGAACCACTTTGATAGAAGACGGTGAGCGAGACCCAGACATGAATATCCAATAGGTTGACTGGGCACCTAGCAGGTAGCAGAGCAGGGTTCAAGTCCCTGCTCCACATTAGGCAGTGTGAGGATTTGAACCTGGTTTCCCTCATATCCTAGATGTGTATTCAGCCTCTATGCTACAGGACACAGACACCACAACCACCTTCTCTGTTTTAAGCAAGGCCTGACCTACCAGATGCATCTTACAGGCAAAGCAGGCAGGGGATGCATATCTTGTGAATCCTGCTAGGGCTCAGGTGTGAATTAGACACTAAGCTGCTCAGTGGTATGAAGACTGAGATGGCAGTGTGCATGCTAGACTTGGCTTGGAGTGTACCAGAATTGGCCTCAATCTCGCAGTGACTACTTAACACAATCCAGGAGATTTTAGTAGGCCAAAAGTCCAGCCTCCACGCACTGCCCCCAAGCTCCAAGTCCACAGCTCCCATTGGCCAGGAATTGCAGCCAATGGGAGCTGTGGGGGGCGATGCCTGAAGGCAGGGGCAGCACAGGGAGCCACCTGGCCTCCCCTGAGCCTAGAAGGCGGACATGCCAGCCACTTCCAAGAGCTGCCCGAGGTAAGTGCTGCCCTTCTGGAGCCTGCATCCTTCAACCCCTCCCGCACCCGAATGCCCTGCCCCAGTCTAGTCCCTTCTGCACCCAAACTTCCCTTCCTGGAGCCCACATCCCTGCCACACTCTAATCACCTGTCCTGAGCCGCCTCCTCCTGCACCGGAAATCTCATCTCTGGCCCACCCCAGAGCCCTCACCCCCTCAAGTACCTCAAGCCCAGATCCCCCTCCTACACCCTGAACCCCTCATTTCTGAACCCACCACAAAGCCCACATCCCCGGCTGGAGCCTTCACATCACCCTGCAACAGCCTGGTGAAAGCAAGTGTGAGGGGGGAGAACGAGCGACAGGGGGAGGGGAGATAGAGTAAGCGGGGGGGGGGCCTTGGAGAGGGAGCTGGGAAGGGGTGTGGTCTCGTGGAAGGGGCAGGAAAAGGGTGTTCGGGTTTGTATGATTAGAAAGTTGGCAACTCTAGTGCATGCCCACCAGCAGAAATTTAGATGTCCAGGGTCTGTTATCAGTGGAGTTTTAGGTACCTTAGGTACTTAGGCAATTTAAGCACCTATAAAGTTAGGTAACAGCTGAGCAAGGATTTTGAGTATTTAAATTTTGGACTTAGGTGCCCAATTGTCATTTTTGGTGCCTAAGTCCCCTCTTGTGAATCTCACCTTTAATGCTTGTCCACATATGGAATTGTTCCTGACTGACTCCACATGTTTCTCATAACTATTTTTATTGCACCCTACCTTAATGTGAGTTAACTAAAACCCTTGGGGGGTTCACACTCACACTGTGCAACTACTGCACAATAGAACCGTCTCTAGGTCAGCAGAGAAGGAGCAACACAGCTTGGAGTCAGCTGCATAGGTGATGTGAACTGTGGCTGAAATGAAGCAAGAAAAATAAATCTGACCAGTATAATAGAATAGGCTCAGAAACACCAGGACTCTCCTAGTAAACTAGGGCATATGGCCTTCCTAGTCAAAGTACATGATAGGGTAATAAACAAACAAATGCAGCACTTCATACCCGGCACAAATATGATCCTCAGAGTATCTCAGTTTTGAGGCAAACATAGAAGCTATCTAACTGCCTCCCACCATTCCCTAATATTCTCTGGTAACTTTGAGGAGGACTTAGCTTTGTTTTTTTAAATAAACACTGGGCACAGCTCCATAATTAAGATGGAGTTGAATGTTGCATTTAAATAAGAAAATCAATTTTCTGTTATGATAAACACAGTATAAACTCCCTCCCCTATAGAGCATTTAATCTGCATACAGAATTAAATCTCTGAGCATTTGCAGGTAAATGTACTGAGTTAAAAACAATTTTAAGTGTACCGGAGTGGTGGTGTGAGGAAGACAAGAGTCCCCATGAAAATAAATGTAGACAAAACTTAAATGTTGGAGAAAACGAATAAGCAGTTTATGATTAAAAATTTTAAAAGATGCATGATAAAAAATATCCTACCTGTCAATCTCAAATCCAGAAGAAAATTCTGGGATAGCTGTTTTTGTGCTCGGAGATTAAATAGTTTAATAATCTCCCTGACAGTCGGCAGAGGTGGTAGACGGAATGCAGCCACCTTTCCTGAAGCAGCCATTGGCCAAAACTTAACTCTTGCTCCTAAAAAACAGGGAAAAAAGGGACAGTAGGACAGAATTAAATACGTAAGAAACAGAATGAAGTAAAAGACTCAAAATATTTACTTATTCTGATTTTACCGAGTGAACCTTTTACTTTAAAACACAGATGGGCAAACTTTTTGGCCTGAAGGACACATCAGAGTTGCAAAACTGCAAAGGCTGTGCCTCTCAAAACAGCCTGGTCCCCGCCCCCTATTGACTCCCTCCCACTTCCTGCCTCGACTGCCCCCCTCAGAATCCCCAACTCATCCAACCCCCACCCCACTCCTTGTTCCCTGATCACCCCCCGAGAACCCCACTCCCTATCCAACCCCGCTGTCTGTCCCCTGACTGCCACCACCCCTATCCACACCCCTGTGGCAAACAGCCCCCCCGGACTTCAATGCCTATCCAAACCCCGTTCCCCATCCCGACCACACTCCCACCCCCAAAACCTCTACCTCATCCAACTGCCCCCTGACCATTCCCCAGGACTTCCTGCCCCTTATCCAACCCCCCGGCCCCCTTATCATGTCACTCAGAGCACTGAGCCTGAGCCAGACATGCTGCCGTGCTGCCCCACAGGAGTGCACAGCCCACACAGGGAGGGGCCGGGGCTAGCCTCCCCAGCCGGGAGCTTGGGGGCCAAAAAGGATGGTCCAGTGGGCCAGATGTGGCCCACAGACTGTAATTTGCCCACCTCTGCTTTAGAAGCATATATTTACAACCTAACATTTTAATCTTGAAAACACATATAAATGTACTTAGTGTTAAACAAATGAACAGTTTCATTAACTTTAATTCATTTACTCATACCTTTAAAATTAAGTACTGTGTGCAGGAGGCAGCACTAGAATCATATATATTGGGCAGCCAGACAACAGATGTAAAATGAACCATCCCCTCCCCAAAAATAGAGTTAATCCAGTATTTTGATGATTAATTCTAGCCTTTTTTTAAAGTAAAAAGTTATGTTTTTACATTGAAGGGAAAAGTCAGTATAAGTGTACAGAAGTTGTACATAGTCAATAATTTACTTACATTAATTTTCCCAATGAAAATAAGAACTATTTCCTCTTTCCCCTGAAACATCAAGTTTGGTGATAAGAGACAAAGGAGGGAGAAAGACCCATCCCCCGCTCAGTTCCTTCTTCCCATTCATGACTAAGTGCCATTTCCCACAACATTGGCCACACTTTTTGATCCTTCTAATGCTGATCCTCCAGTCCAGATGATGGAGAAAAGGGCCTAAGTGTCACAAACATTACCAAAATGTAACAAAGAGTCCTGTGGCACCTTAAAGACTAACTAAAGTGTTGAAGCATAAGCTTTTGTGGGCTAATATCTACTTCGTCAGATGCAAGCAGTGGAAGTGTCCAGGGGCCGGTATAGACACTTCCACTGCTTGCATCCGACAAAGTGGGTATTAGCTCACGAAAGCTTATGCTTCAACACTTTAGTTAGTCTTTAAGGTGCCACAGGACTTTGTTACCTCTGCTATTCCAGACTAACACGGCTACCTCTCTGATTCTTACCAAAATGGGCTCCCTTTTCAGACCCATTCCCCTGGCTGAAGAGTTACACAGTACCGTGCAGTGGAGCCTGATAGATCTCAATGAAGCATTGCATGCCGAGGCTGAGTAACCTTGGAGACAAGAGGTCCCAGCATGCAAGGGTCTATTGGGATGCAAATGGCTTTCTAGTTAGAGCAAAGCGGATCCTACAGCTCAGCGATTCTCAAACTGTGGGCCAGGACCCCCAAGTGGGTTGCAAGTTCATTTTAATGGGGTCACCAGGGCGGGCATTAGACTCGCTGCTCGGGTCCAGTGCCGAAAGTTGAAGCCAGAGGGCTTCATCTCCAGAGGCCTCGGGCTCAGGCTTCAAGCCTCTGCTCGGAGGCTCAGGGTTTCTGCCCAGCGAGTCCGACGTCAGCCTGGGCAAAGCCCGAGCCCCAGCACAGGGCGATGAAGTCCAAGCAACTTAGCTCCGGGGGGAGGCCCCGTGGCAGGGGGTCGCGCGGCCATGTTGCGATCCGACAGCGACAGGATCCCCCTGCAGGGAAGCTTGAGGCCCACCGCGGTACGGGGGGGGGGGGGGGGAGACGGAAGCTCAACCAGACAAACCCCAACCAGCGCCGCCGCCACCCGCTCCCTGGCCGCCGAACAGGGGCGAGTCAAACCGCCCCCAACAGTCACACACCTGGGGGGGGGCTGGGGCAGGCCCGGGCAGCGCGTGCCCCGCTGAGTAGGGGCGGGGCGATCCCTGGGCTGCTGGCTCCGCCTTCCCCCGCGCGCTTGCGGAGCGGGGCGTTTTTTTCCCCGTGGAAGGGGCGGGGCTTCCCGCGGATTGGGGGTGACGCAACCCGCCCGCTCCCTCCTGGACCCGCCCCCTCACATCACGGGCCCCGCGGGGACGTAGCCCCTCCCCTGCGCAGAGGCTTTACACATGCGCAGAGCCCCAAACGGAAGGGGGACATGTGCGGAAGCTGCCCACACGTAACTTACTGGTGAAGACCGTTGTCGCGTGGAGCGCACCCGAGCGGGAGCCCGCGCGAGAATCCGGCGACTGCTGGGATGTTTTTTTCAAGGGTAACTTTATTAGCGCGTTCACCAGTAACAACAGACCCGCGGCGCAGTGACCCGGACATGGAGGAAAGCGAACCGGAAGCAGAATTTCGGCGCCCAATCAGGCAATCGACGGTCTCCCCGTAGCGCATGCGCCCCGCCGTCCTTCACAACGCTACACGCCGCCTTCCTGGGCCTGGATAGGGTCTCACATGCGTCATCTCCCAGCGGAGAGGAACGGTGGTCTTAGTGCGCATGCGCTATTGGTCTCTCAACATTCCTTCCCCGCCACGTGTTGCGTATGAGCTTCCTAGTCGCCCGCTGATTCAGGGTCATGGGCCTCACAGTGCGCAGGCGCAGTAGTGTATCCATGTGCTCTGCCTGCAACTAGTGCGCAGGGGTGTCCTGCTAGCGCCGCCGGGGAGTTGCTGCTGCAAGTTACAGCGGGGTTCAGCTTGTGCGTCCCTTGCTACCACGTGATTAACGTGCAGTCCCGTCCCGAGCTCTGCTGCTGCCCAACCTGTTTCTGCTTGTCCGTGAGGCCCCCCCGCCGCCCTGAAGTTGGAGCCACGTGTAAGGGGCTGGTTCCTGGGCAGAGCCTCACTAGCGTTGTGTTGTCACCTTTTTTAATGGCTGGTAACTGGACGGTCTGCCATGTGCTCTGCCTCCTCCCTCAATCCTCACCTCCCCGTTCTCCATCTCCCCCTCCCCCCGGGCATGCCCCTGCTCCACCTCCCCGCCCCAGCCCCCCGGATCAAAAAAACAGATTTCTGGGCTTGTCAAATGGCACTGGGACACACGAGCCGACTGTCCAGGTAAAAATGGGATAGGTGGCAACCCTAATCCTCCCTGGGCAGCAGGGTCCAGCTGTGTAGATCCAGTAAGGTAACTGGGGTGTAAAACTAATAAGTTATGGGGTGCAAAACAAGGGGCCAGACCCACAATAGGATAAAAGCATTGCAGTGCTCAGCAGTGCAATACCTAATGTGTAGGTGTTCTGTCACGCAGAGGAGTCTGTCTGTAGCCCTATGTTTGGTGCTCAGGCTCCCTATGCAATCCCTATCAGGAATTGAGCACCTACAAATGGAATCAGTAGAAAGCCTGCAAACTGAGGGGAACTGCTTCAAAAGGAGAGATTAAGAATGACCTCCAGTCCAAAAACTATTTTAGCTCAGTGGTTTGGGCAGTTACCTGGAATATGGGAGATCCTGCCACACATAAAGCAGTGTGGCGATTTGAAATTGCATTCCCACATTCCAGTTTAGTAACCTAACTCCTGGCTACTGTATTCACACATACCCATGCATTCAGCCCAAAATTCCTAGTCTGGTAACTCGATAGCCCTGTGGGCTTTGGTGTGCTCTGGAAACACCTACTGGACTGGGCTACGTGCAAGAAGGGCATGGGACTATTTAATTTGAGAATCATGCTGGGACTTAGGTATTGAGCAGCATCCTGTCATCAGATGTGTGCCGTGTTGTGCATGCTTACTTGCAGAAACTGAGGCACCCAGGGAATTTGGGCACTTAAGAGAGTTAGACAGCAGCTGAGTGGGGGTTTTGAAGATGACAGTGGTGCCTAAATGTTGGGCATCTAAAGTGGCAACTAGATATCTAAATCCCTTTGTGGGTCTAGCTCAAAGATTTTAGCAACATTGATTTGTTGACAGTACAGCCCTGAAGCATGTTTCAGTCTTGAAAGTGATGTTTTCCAGAAAATTATGAGCATATAAAACAGGGCTTTAAGAAAAATCACTCTACAGCAGGGGTCTCAAACTCAAATGACCATGAGGGCCGCATGAGGACTAGTGCACTGGCCCGAGGGCCGCATCACTGACACACACACATACCCTCGCTGCCCCGGCTCTGCCCCCACTCCACCCCTTCCATGAGGACTAGTGCACTGGCCCGAGGGCCACACCACTGACACACACCCTGCCCTCGCTGCCCCGGCTCCACCCCCACTCCACCCCTTCCAAGAGGTCCCACCCCTGCCCCACCTCCTCCTCTGAGCACGCAGCTCCCCATTCCCTCCTGGAAAGCGCTAGGCACCACCAACAGCTGTTTGGCAAACAAAGCAAGAGCAATATAGGAAGTCCAGAGCTAGAAACGCGCGCGGCCCAGCCAGGCAGCAGAGAAGCCTCCACTTCTGGCCCCTCCGTCCTGCAAACTGCTATGGGGGGACCGGGGGGAAGGGGGGGCGCCAGGAAGCTTGGCGGGCCGCAGGGAAGGGCTTGGCGGGCCGCATGTGGCCCCCGGGCCGCATGTTTGAGACCCCTGCTCTACAGCCTTTGCTAGAGCTTACATGACTATGAGCAGAATAAATATAACATCATTTATCCAAGACTCTTGAAGCTCAAACATAATTTATCCTAAGAAAGCCTCTCAGTTGATTTACTGTTATCACAGTTGGTGAAATGGAAGCACATAGACATTGATGTCTCAGGTTTCAGAAGTCACTGCAATCAGTGGTAGCTACAGATACTCAGTAGTTTTGAAGAGCGAGCCATAAGTTACTTGCTAAGTGATACTCCAGCTCTGGAGCAGAACTAAAAATACAAAGCAGCTATCCTGACTTCCAGTCTCTTTAGGGTATGTTTACATTAGAGGGCTGGTTGTTTCTTTTAAACTTGAGTTAACTAATTTCCAAGTTTGTGGTTTGCCCAATTCTACACACCTAGGACTTGATTTTCAACAGTACTTCCCCTTCATTTCCACTGGAGTTGAGAGTGCTTAGCATCTCTGAGAATCATGCCTTAGGGGTCTCGAGTTGGAGGGAATTAGGTTTAACACCTCAAATGATCCCATGAGACTTAGACTACAAAATACCTTTGAGGATCTGGGCCTTCATGCACTTAACTCCCTCTGACTACAGTGGGAGTTTCAGGCATTCAGCAGCTGTTTAGTGACACTCCACCTATGAATGACAAAATAAATCAAGCAATTGATATGTCAGAAGTATTTGAATTACAAGACATACTGTAGCTAAAAATATATGTACAGTACACTTCTTTCAAGATTTTGCAGTACTAGTTTTAAGTGTCCCCTGCTGACATCAGAAGTGATTGGGCATGACAGAGAAGAATGTTCCTTTCTCTGGTACTGTAGAACTAATGTTGGGTTTTAAGTATCTACTTATGATTTTGCTTTTTTATTTCTTTGCTTGCTGATTGTTTTGACAGGGTAAGTGACTTGTAAGAAGCTGTTTTCTGGAAGTGGAATATTTAATAAAAAGCCATGGGGAAGTGCTGGAGAAGTGAAGTGCATATTGGTAGTTGCAGGTGGAAAATTAAAGTTCATTGAAGGGTTTCCAGTAAGTAACCCTCAATCAGGTGAAATCACTGAGGGGGCAATTCTAGGTAGCATTCAGTGAATAAAGCTTCTACATCAGTAACAGATTTCCAGTAATACAGTACAAATCAGTAGATCCCAGTAACATGTTAAAGTCCCTGTATAAAGGTCAGCAGGTTGGGCTCCCATTCTGCTCTGATTGAAGTCAATGGGATTTGTACTGGCTCAAACCAATGTACTTTGAATTATAAAACATAAGTATCAGGTTATGTGAAAGGTCATGAAATCAGCAGAGGTATTCACAACGACTGATGGAAGTAGCATATTTAAATGTACACTAATGTAAACTTTTTTTACTGTCCATATATAATTGTAATGATTAAGTCATTAAAAATATTTCAAAAGTAATAAGATTAACAATCAAATGGTAAACCAACATCCTGACAGCTTCATAAAGGAAATTAAGACTGAAGATATTCATATCCTTCTGAAGAACACAGAAAAATCAGACCATTTCACAGATGTTTTAAGGTAATTTATATATATAATTACTTTTGGTTGAGTTAACAGTTGGTAAATGACTTCTAAATTAACTGAAAGTATTTTAAAATGTTAGGCTACTTTCCCCCTACTTAGGTTATTCACACATAGACTTTAATCTAAACTAGAATTTAAAGAAGTTAGATCACGTCCTCTTTCTAAATAACACCTTCTAAAGCTCAAGTGAAGACAGCAATATGATAGACACATTAATATATAATAAACTAGTTGAGTTAGAGGCTAGGCTGCTCCCATATAACATAAAAATGGTTATACTGGGTCAGACTCATTTCAAGTTTGCAGAAAAATTCTACCTCAGCCCCAAGTATAACTTACTGAACATAAGAATGGCCCTATTGGGTGAGACTAAAGGTCCATCTAGCCCAGTATCCTGTCTTTTTACAGTGGCCAATGACAGGTGCCCCAGAGGGAATGAACAGAACAGGTAATCATCAAAAATAACCAGGAGTCCTTGTGGCACCTTAGAGACTAACAAATGTATTTGGGCATAAGCCTTCATGACTGATAATCCACTTCATCAGATGCATGGAGTGATGCAGTAAGCAGGTATAAATATACAGCACATGAAAAGATGGGAGTTGCCTTACCAAGTGCGGGGTTAGTGCTAATGAGGCCAATTCAATCATGGTAGATTTGGCCCATTCCCAACAGTTAACAAGAAGGTGTGAGTATCAACAGAGGGAAAATAATTTTTTGTGGTGACCCAGTCACTACCAGTCCTTATTCAGGCCTAATTTAATTACGTAAAGTTTGCAAATTAGTTCCAGTTCTGCAGTTTCTTGTTGAAGTCTGTTTTAAAAAAAATTTTGTTGAAGAATTGCCACTTTTAAGTTTGTTATTGAGTGTCCCTCAGACCTTCTTGTCAACTGTTGGGAATGGGCACCTCATTAGCACTTCAGACTAGCACAGCTACGCCTCTGAAGCCGGTAATCATCAAGTGATCCAGCCAGCCATCCTGTCACAGCTTCTGGTAAACAGAGGCTGGGGGCACCATCCGTGGCCATCCTGGCCAATAGCCATTGATGGATCTATCCTCCATGAATTTACCTAGTTCTTTTTTGAACTCTGTTATAGTCTTGGCCTTCACGACATCTTCTGGCAAAACCAGGAACTATACCCTGTTTAAACCAGGAACACGGACAGATTTTACTGTGTGGTAGCTAGCATTGTAAAATCCTATTGCAGACAGGGTAAATTGTAGATTTACCTCAGTTTATCTGGTCGGGAATGCAAGACAGTTTGTTTACGTTGACTGTCCGCAGGCACAGCCGCCCGCAGCTCCCAGTGACCATGGTTCGCTGTTCCCAGCCAATGGGAGCTGCAGGAAGCAGACCAGGTTATGGTGAACGGTGAACCATAGCCGCTGGGAGCTGCAGGCGGCCATGCCTGTGGATGGTCAACAAACAAACTGTCTCATGGCCTGCCAGGGGATTACCCTGATGGGCCACAGATTGCTCACCACTGCCCTAGGGTAGATGAAGTCCCTGCATGTTTTGTTTATGATTCCCTCTAAAACAGTTCAATCAGTGTTGATTCACTGGGAGCATTTACAATACTTTACATTATACTAGTAGCCAAAAGTCCCTAGATTTGTCAATTGCTGTGATTCAAAGTGTCATTCTACTTCAGAAGAGTGACTGCAAAAACGGGAGCCTTTTTCACAACATATTTGATCCCAGAATTTATAGCTGACTACCCAGAAGTTTTTATTACTTCACATCTGTTGATAATCTAGAAGGACTGAGCTAGTTTCTGTTCTGGCCTGTGTATTATTAGAAGTTTTCCGTAAGATTTAACTGCGGTCCAAACTCAGCCAGTTATACCCATTTAAACCTCTCTGACATCAGTGGATTGGCCTCAGACCTGTGCAACAATTCAGCCTGAAGAATATGATGATATGAGCCAGCCAGAACTCAGTTTGACTTTCATATTCAATCTTGAGGCTGCAGGGCTGGCAAGTAGAAGAGAATGGTTTTATTTGTAAACCAGCTAAGTTTTATCTAAAACTAGTAGCTAAACCTGTTGAAGGGGCATGGCAGCTGGACCAACTAGTTCACCATCCATGCAGTCTCCCTCACATAACCAAAGAAATCATTGCATGCAGATTAGCTATAGAGTAAGGTTGATTGGTTAAGTTACCTACATAGGATTCTATGACATACTGTAGCAATACACCGCACAAGTATTCATAAAGTCAAAATGGCTGAGACCTTAAAAATTGGTGATGATAGACCCCGAAACCCAATAAAGGTTGTACCTGGTGATATCTATATATATAAAAGTCAAATGGTGTATGCATGTGTGTGTATGCGTGCGTGCGTGCGTGTATGTATGCTGCCTTACTCCTTCCACACTGTTTGAGCTAGAGACTTGAAATTTGGTACAGTTATAGGCTTTAGAGTCCTAATCAGGGTAAGAGTCGAAAATTTTTCAAATCTCACCTCTGACGCCCCCCAGGCCAGGGGTGAAATTCTTTAAAGCCCATTCACATCAGCTGGGCTGCAGGTTAACACCTGCTGTTCTCTGTGACATAGTTATGATGTCATAATACCCCCCTTCAACGGACCCCGCACTCTCAGCTCTCTCCTCCCTCCCACAGCCCCCCACTTGCTCAGTTCTCTCCCCCCTCCCCCCACTCGCTCAGCTCTCTCCCCCCTCCAACGCCCCCCCCCCACTGGCTCAGCTCTCTCCCCCCTCCCCCCCTGCGATGAACCCGAGCAACGCCGGGTATTTTTGCTAGTTCTGAATAAAAGGAGCCCTGAACCATGCATGCTTCAGGCTGTCTCTATGGCCATTCTAGGCTACAGAGTGAAACACAATGATAATTTTGGACTCTTACTATGAAATGTTTTTTCAGTATACTGTATAAGGGCCCAGTCATGCTCTCACCAAGGAGAATGTGACTTTTGCAATTGAAGTTAATACGAAAACGAGCTGGCCACTGTTTGTCCTTTACATGTTCTATATATGTACTTTATATATTTTAAGTGTCTCTTTAAAATCCTTCAGTTCTTACTCAGCCAAGATATGGGAATTTTGGCTTGAGTGAAAACTACAGGATTTGGCCTGACATTTTAAAATGCTAAAACATGATAAATGTAGAAAGAGCAAGCTCCACATGTTGATGATGTAGAATAGCAAATGATATTTGCTGTTTTACAAAACAACACAAAGGGTTTAATGAAAAAATAATTAGTGGGTTTTTCTTTAATTATTTCAAGTCAAGCTGTTAATAAATGTGATTTCATGCTGGGTTTTTTAAAATGTAAATTATCTGCAATTCTCTCAGGTGCTTGGCTGGTGGATCTTGATCATATGGTCAGGGTCTAACACAGGGGTGGGCAAATGTTTTGGCCCAGGACCACATGTGGTTATGGAAGTGCTCACAAAATTGGGCCATGAATGTTCACAAAATTGAGGGTTGGGTGCGGGAGGGGATGAGGGCCCTGTGGTTGCGCCAGACATGAGGAGTTCAGGATGTGGGAGGGGGCTCCGAACTGGGCAGGGGGTTGTGGTGAGGGGGGGGTGGGTAAGGCTCCAGCTGGCGGTGTGGGCTCTGGGGTGGGGCTGGGTATGAGGAGTTGTGGGTGCAGGAAGGTGCTCTGGGCTGGGACGTGCACTTGCTTTACAGCACAAGAACCAAATACTTCTCAAGCAAGACAGCCAAACTCCACCCCATAGATATGCCAATTTACCATCTTCTCTTCTTTGCATGTGCAGTATTGCTAATGTGCACCTCAGACCATTGTTTTAATAATAAAATTAATATATATATAATTCCAATACTAAGAGTGCTTTTTTTCTTACCACTCCAACCTCAAATGTTCAGCTAGACTTTGCGATGGATAGTGTCTGCTGGTGGCATCGCCTAGTGGTTAGGCCCCTGGATCACCACCACACCTGGTATCGGCCTATCTTCTGTTGAGGGGTAACTTTACCCTCTGGTCATTTTACTACTTAGTCCTCTCTCTCCCTGATGTGATAGGTTTCCTAGGAAGATATGGGGTTCAGTTATTGACTCCCCAGTAGTGTCTGAGCCCAGCTGAAGTTTCAAAAGGTCCTTTCATTCCTTGCCTCCAGGGGAGAGTCCAGAACCGCGACCCCTTTTTAGTTTCTCCCTCGGCGCGGCGGACCCTTGTATGTCCGCTGAAAAGCCGCCGAATAAATTAACTCCTTATTCGGCGGCTATTTTCGGCGGACATGCCGAGCACTCCGGAAAGCGCTCGGTATGTCCGCCGAAAAGCCGCCGAATAAATTAACTTCGCATTCAGCGTCTCTTTTCGGCAGCACAAGCAGCTCGCGACCCCTCGGGAGATGGCCCGCGACCCCCCAAGGGGTCGCAACCCACGGGTTGAGAACCCCTGGTCTAGAAGATGACGGTTCTTAATGAAGGGGGGTTGGTAGGGTAACCCAGGCCATCCCACTCCACCAGGCTTCAGCTCAGGGCCCTGTAGGAATTACCAAATGTCCAGCACCCAGGAGAGCCTGATGTCTGCTTCCCTGGGCTACTTCCTATCACTCTCGCTCGTCCAAGTCTTTGCACTCTGTTACAAATTAGTAAGAGCCAAAGTACCAGTTAAACTTTCAGTCCCGCTGGGCTAAGCAAGCAGGCCCTTCCTCTCCAGAAGATTCTTGTAGCACACTTCCTCAGGAGTTCTCAGGCAAGTCCTTCGTCCTGCCTTGCCAGTCTCCTTCTGTGCTGTCTGGCTCCCTTGTAAACTTGACCTCCATCTAGATGGAGTATGCTTTGTGGTATGGCTGGGCGTGGTCGACTGAGCCCAGAGTTGCTCCTTAACTGCTTCAGTTCTTGTGCAGGGTTATACACTCCATCCCAGGCCTTTTCTACACACAAAAATGGTACCACTTTAACTATACCTCTATACTTAAAGCATTACAAGTCTGCTAACCTGGATGCAGTTATAGCACTATAAAGGTGCTTTATACAAGTGCGGCTATTCCTGCAGGGAAGGGGAATAAGCCACAGCACTATAAAACCACCTTTATTGCAGTATTTGTACCTAATTAATTATTGTGGTAGAAAAAGCACCCCCTAACTGAAATTATACCAGTATGCAATTGGTGTGTAGACAAGGCCTTCAAGGCTCTGGCACCAACACTCATAAGGCTCTAGCTGAATAAGCCTAAGGCTCAGTGGGTGGGTGAGGGGAAGCAACGAAAGGGAGGGCAACAATGAGTCTCCTAAT
The DNA here is from genome assembly GCA_032164245.1 of Sternotherus odoratus. Lineage (NCBI taxonomy): Eukaryota > Metazoa > Chordata > Testudines > Kinosternidae > Sternotherus > Sternotherus odoratus. The sequence goes on from JAVMKO010000003.1 coordinate 94,798,798, forward strand.
CTCCTGGGTCCCAGGCCCACACCCAAACTACTGCATCATCCAGCCTCTTGTCCTTGCCCCAGCTTGCTGTGAGACCTGGCAAATCATTTCCTTCCTTTGTGCTACAGTTTCCCCCCTCAGTGAGTTAGAGAGTTAATGGAAATAACACATATTTTAACAGTGAGGGTAATTAGGCTTTTTTTTTGTTGTTAACCAAGTGTCATGGCGGTTCTCTAACACTGGCAATTTTTAAATCAAGGCTGGATATGCTGTGGTTTAAACAGGAATTATTATGGACAAGTTCTATGGCCTGTGTTAGGAGGTCAAACTAGATGCTCACAGTGGTCCCTTTGGGTCTTAGAATCTATTTAATAGTCACTGAAGGGTCTCTCCGACTGCAGACTTCACTAGGTTTACAGGAAGGCGTGAAACGCCTTGACCTCCCATTCATTCAGTTCTTTCCAGCACTTTCATCCTCCCCCCACCTCCTCCCATCTCCTCCCCCAGTCACCTGAGGCACGCAGAAGCAGGGGGTCTCTTTCTATAGACCTAAGAAAGTACACAGGGACAGGAGACTAAAGAAAAGGAAATTGGGAGGAATTCCCCCTCCCTTCCTGTGAAGCTCCGCAGGTCCCAAGGCAGGGAGAAGTCCCTTGTGAGCCATTTAACGGAGTCATTTTTCCATTGACAAGCCTCCCTAGTGAACAGGTTACATTACAGTGCAAGGAAGAGGACTTAGGGCCTTCTATTAAAAATGAAAGCCTCATTCTCCATTGTCCATTGACATAGCATAGTCCATTGACATAGCAAACTACAGACTCTAGAGCTGTCCTCACCAAGGCAGTGTGTGCAGTGGATAGGCCCTATAGGGCATTGGCCTGAGAGTGAGTAGGTAGGGGAGAGAGCTCAGCCCGGCCCCGGCTTGGGAATGCAGGGTCCCGCGGCTTGCCACGCTCAGCCTGGCACCCGGGGCCAGGAGCACAAGGCCACTGGCAACGCTCCCCCGGCCCAAGCTCGTGGACCAGCTAAAAATGGCCAGCGGCTGCATATGGCCTGTGGGCCACAGTTTACCCACCCCTGTTTTAATCACTCACCTGTGTTCTGTTTTTTGGGGGGCAGGGAAGGGGGGCAAGGTTATTTTTGGTATAAGTGACCCAAAAAATGTAGAATTTTGAAACACTGATGAATCTGTTTTCAGGGCATTGCAATTTACCAACATGTTGTCTGACTCATTTCAAGTTTCAGAAAAATTCTATCTAAGCCCCAGGTCTAACTTACTGAACATAAGAATGGCCCTACTGGGTCAGACCAAAGGTCTATTTAGCCCAGTATCATATCTTCCAACAGTAGCAAGTTCCAGGTGCCCAGAGGGAATGAACAGAACAGGTAATCATCAAGTGATTCACCCTCTGTCGCATATTCCCAGCTTCTGGCAAACAGAGGCTAGGGACACTATCCCTGTCGATCTTGGCTAATAGCCATTAATGGACCTATCCTCCATGAATTTTATCTAGTTCTTTTTTTAACCCTGTTATAGTCTTGGTCTTCACAACATCCTGTGGCAAGGAGTTCCACAGATTGACTGTGCATTGTGTGAAGAAATACTTCCTTTTATTTGTTTTAAACCTGCTGCCCATTAATTTCATTTGGTGACCCCCTACTTCTTGTGTTATGAGAAATAGTAAACAACACTTCCTTATCTACTTACTCTTCACCAGATTTTACAGACCTGATATGATATGACCTCTCTGCCCACCAGGAGCACCACTGGCTTCAGGGCAATTGGAGGGGTTTGCTGTCACCCCATCAATATTGTATTGGTGTCTAGTGAAGAGTTTTCATTGAAAGGGTGAGATCTCTGTGGCATTTTAAATAGTTTGAATGGCATGTTGTAGTCTATAATCTCAAGAAGATATAAGATTGTTTATTCTTTGCTCCTCTTTTTATGAATGCTAATGATATTTTCCTTCTACAGATTTCCCTTGAGCTCAGTAAACGGCATATTTACATTATGTTTCTATGTTTATAGACATTCACTTTATTACAACTTAAGAATTATCTCAAGAATGAAAATATAATCACACTGACCTTAAAACTAATGTGTTTATTGGAATTACTATTGGTAGGCTTTAAGTATGTTCACCTTGTTCTAGAAAATGGGCTTAAAGAAAATGCCATCCTCATTAGAGTTTTGTGGCCTGCAGCCTAGTAGAGAGATCCGTGTGACAATTAATGTACATCAATTTAAGGTAAATGAAAAGACAGACTATAACTAGCTAAGTTGTGTTGCAAAGTGACCCGAAAACACCCAAATGAGGTTAGAACTAGAAAATTTGTTATTTCCCTCCCTATTAAAAGTTTCCTTACCAGAACGTCTGTGAACTATTGTTTGTTCTGACAGGTGTTGTTTTCTATTCTCCTTTAAAACAATAGAATAATAGAAATGTAGGTCTGGAAGTAGTCCAGCCTCCTGTACTGAGTTAGTACCAAGTATACCATTCTGACAGGTGTTTATTTAGCCTCCTTTTAAAAACCTCCAATGATGAGGTTTCCTCAACCTCCCTTAGAAGCCTATTCCAGTACTTAACTGTCCTTATATATATATATCTTACCTAAATTTCCCTTGCTGCAGATTAAGCCCACTACTTCTTGTTGTACTTTCAGTGAACATAGAGAGCAATTGATAACCATACTTTTTCTAACAGCACTTAACATGTCTGAAGACTGTTATCAGGTCCCCCCTCAGTCTTCTTTTCTCAGGACTAAACATGTCCAGTGTTTTTAACCCTTCCTCATAGGTCAAGTTTCTAAAACTTTTATAATTTTTATTGCTGTCCTCTAGACTCTCTCCAGTTTGTCCACAGTTTTCTTAAAGTGTGATGCCCAGAACTGCATACGGTACTCCAACTGCAACCTCCCCAGTAATTAGACAATTACCTCCTGTGCCTTACACACAATATTTCTAATAAATCCCAGAATGATATTAGCCTTTTTTGTAGCTGCATCACATTGTTGACTCAGATCCAATTTGTGATTCACTATAATCCCAAAATGCTTTTCAGTGGTAGTACAGTCTAGCCAGTGATTCCTCATTTTGTGTTTGTATACTTGATTTTTCCTTCCTAATTGTAGTACTTTGTCTTTACTGAATTTCATCTTGTTGATTTCAGACCAATTCTCCAATTTGTTAAGGTTGTTTTGAATTCTAATCCTGCCCTCCAAAGTGTTAGCAACCTCTCCCAGCTGGGTGACATCTGCAAATTTTATAGGCATATTCTCTCCATTATTCAAATGATTAATGAAAAAATTAACTACCAGACCCAGGAAAGATCCATGTGGGTTCTGACTAGATAGTCCCCCCACTGTGCTGTGGCATCATCAGGGATACTATTCTGCTAATTACAGAAATAGTTTCTCCTCTCTCCACGTTCACACCCCCTTCCCCATTCAAATGCTAGAAGAATAACCCACCCTCCCTGATCGGAGATAACAAGCTGGTTCAGCCTAATTGGACTAACCTTTTTACCTCCCACCTGGTTCTTGCCTACTTTTCTATACCTGCCTCTGGACACTTCCACTGCTTGCATCCAACGAAGTGGGTATTAGCCCACGAAAGCTTATGCTTCAAAACTTTATAGTTAGTCTTTAAGGTGCCACAGGACTTTGTTACCTCTGCTATTACAGACTAACACGGCCACCTCTCTGATTCTAGGAAGGATTGTGTCCCAAGGATCCTTTGGGATGTGTCAGGACTGTTCTGCAGGCCAGTGTGGATGAGGGTTGAGAGCCAGGCCCTGCCTTCTCCCAACCCGCTTTGGGGTGATGTGTGTCCATACGGCGTATGAATGAAAAAGTGATTGCATTCGCCTAAGTGTAAGGACTGAGATTATATCTGGCCTTAAAGTGGTGGTGGGGTCTCCTTGCACTCCCCCTCTTTCTGCACATCTGTGCAACAACCAGTCACAATCTGGCCCTGAGGGTAAAAAAAACATTAGGCAGTTTGGGGTATTTGAACCTAGCAGTTACACGTGGTCCACTTTTAGAGAATTCTCTATAAAGACATTTTATGGCAGTAGAAGAGTACAGACAGTGAACTTTTTAGCTACAATTGATCTATGCCTTTTTAATGCCAAGTGCTGTACAAGAAAAATGATTCTGTGAGTTAAGATGCTATCGTCAACATCCCAGAAAAACTCTTAAGTTGCATAATGGAAAAACTGTGACGAATAAATGCTGGAGGTCTCTGATCTGGCCACTGGGTGCCGCTTTTGTTCCATGTTAAGTGAACGCTACAGTCTTCACTGGTGAACAAAACATTTAAGTAACTACAGCTAGTGGAGTCAGACTGCCAGAATATTAACATTGTATCTGGAAATAAAAGCAGAAAGTCAGTGAAACAAGCTAACAGTGAAGAATTAAGGCTAATGTACTAAGCAAAATTGAAAGTATAAATCCTGACTAACAAACCTGAAAAATAAATGTAGTTCAAATACATGACTAGATAGGTTGTTAATCATAGCTCTTCTAGATTTTGGAAGCTTTCAAGTTAGGCCAAAATTTACATTTTGCTAAAAAGGAGCAGGAGGAGTGCTTACAAAACCTAATTTAAATAGAAAGGATTTTATGACATTTTAAAATTTTAGTGCAAAGGTTGTTAAGTTTTGTTTTGAATTATAATGTAATTCTGGATCCCAAAACATATCAGCACTTTGCTAGTGATGAGAATTAGAAAGTGAAGTGTAAAAAATAAGTACACAGTATAAATAATGATAAGGTATTATACAAGTTTTTATACACCAAGGTGGTTTCCTCAGAAATATATGAGGTTTCTTTAAAGATATTGGACCAGCTACTCAGACAGTATAATGTTCCATTAAAGTCAATGGACCTATGCTGATTTACACATCAGCTACACTGATTTATTTGTTAAAACCTTGACAGTGTTTAACTCTTAAATAAAAACCCTTATCTTAAAATTCTTAAAAATATCACTGCATTGCTGTAGTTAACAATCTGACCTTTTAAAGACAGATCGCAGTGCACTGTGACTCAAAGATTCAGCTAGGTGGTGATAAACTAATATAATTCTGACTATTCATCTGACAAAGCCTTGTCTGAAAACTTGAAACACACAACGCTCCCTAAACTGGTTGTGGAGATGGCTAGTCAGCCTTGTAGGCTGAGTAAACACTGTTCAAAATTGGTTTTAAAAATTGTATTTCAAGAATTGTTGTTATTATTATTATTATTATTATCTGTATTGTGGTAGCATGAAGGAGCCTAAGTCATGGACGAAGACCGCATTGTGCTAGGGGCTGTACAGAGCCAAATTATGGTCTATGCTCCAAAGAGCTTCCAATCAAAGTGTAGCACAGGAGACAACAGATGGATAGAAACAGATTGTAGTAGAGTACAAGGGAAACAATGAGACAATATTAGTCAGTATGATAGGCAGTGGTCTCCACCCACCAGAGGCGTTACAACATTATCAAAACACTTCATTTTATTTTTTTTCCTAAATGAAAACTGAAGTCAACGTAGTTTTGAAACAATTTGACAAATTGGCATTTTTTATTAAAAGTTTCTGACCTGTACTAAGAGAAAATATGAGAGTCCTAGAAATTAGAGGTGGAAATTACAGGTTTATTGGGAGTGAGTACAGGGGTTGCATCCTAAGATTTATTCTGGAGTTTGTCTATTGGTAATAACTCAAGAAATCATGCTTCTGACAATTCCTGATTAGAATATTTTCTCTTATTTTTTAGCCTAAAGTGTCCTTTTCTCAGTTTCATTCATTTCCCCTCATTATATTTCTTGGATCATCGTTAAGTTATTATTTATTATTTGTGTTACCATAGCACACAGGAGTTCTACTCATGGAGCAAGACCCGATTGTGCTAGGTACGGTACAAATACAAAAAAAAAAAATGTTCCCTGTCCCAGAAAGTTGACAATCTAACTATAAAACAAGAGACAACAGAAGGATACAGACAGGCAGGACAGGAGAAGGAAACTATGAGACAATCTTGGTCAGCATGACAGGCAGTGGGCTCAGCACACAAGCAGCATAATTGTTGTCAAGTTTTTTGTAGGCATCATAGTAAAGTACGTGTAAGGAGGAATTTGAAGGAGGAAGATGAGGTTGCTTAGATAATGAGGTAGCTCTTTGGATGTTTATGAGGAGCTTGTAGCAAGCACGAGGTGCAGTATGAGAGAAAGCACTAAGGCTCTTGTTTGAAAATTTAACAACTAGAAACTAGAGGCTGGCTTCATTGGTTAATAGGAGGCAGGAGTCAACATTTGATTAGTGGATGAGAGTTGATAGGTATGGTAGTAGTGATAGGCTGTGAAGGGCCTTGGAGAGAAGAGAAGCAGTTTACGTTTGATGCACTAGAGAAGAAAGAACCAGTGGAAGGATGAAAAGAGAGATGACAGTACTCAAAGCGACAGCTAGGAAAATGATCTTTGCAGCAGCTCTTAGAATGCATATGAGTGAGGCAAGATCAAATTTTTCCAGTCCAATTGAAAGTGTATGGCACCTCGGCTTCTAAGTGAAATAAGCACTTTTGAAAATGGGATGTAGACCCATATCCTCAAATGTATTCAGGTGCCTAATTCCTATTGATTTAAATAGGAGTTGGGGAACAAAATACCTTTGAGGATCTGGGCCTTGCGTACTTTTGAAAATTTTACCCTTTGTACTCTCATGTACTGGGGAAAACTCCTGTAATAAATATTACAAATATTAATATGACTCAACTGATAACCGTCCAATAAAAAGTTACTAGCAGGTCTTGTTTCATAGTCAACTATATTTAATAGGAATGCAAATAAACTAAAATTACATGGCATCTCAATTTTTGATCACTTCCCAATTTAAAACCATTTTGCACAAATGTAAAGGTAGTTTTCAAACACTTCAGCTACAAATTCCCTAGGGAAACAATCTTTTTCCTATTCTTCCCGGTAGAGGAATGTGCTCTTGTTTTTTATTTTAGTATTGTTCCAGATGGCAGTATGATTCCATAATTTTGATTAAAAAATTGATCAGTTTGGTCTGCCTTGTCCAAACTTCATCATTATACTTTAATATTAGGATACTGGACCTTTTCATTGGCGCAGCTATGCAGGATTGAACTGGCAAAGATTCCATTTCTAGAGCTTCGAAATGTATCCAAGTAAGAAGTGGCTCAGTAGGTAAAAGAAAAAGAGGCAATTGTGAAAAATATGTTGAAAAATATGTTGCAAGATAATATAATTCGCTATAATTTGGAAACCTTATGTCACCTTTTGTTTTTATGAGCAGCTAATTTTTCTGTTTAAATTCTTGGTCTTTCCCCTTACCATAGAAGGATCTGAATCATGTTTTGAATCCTTTAAAAGTGACTGGGTGGAATTTTAAGTGGCAGCATACTAAAAATTAATTTATCTGTGGAACTACTATCATTTTGATGGTTCGGGTTCAACCCTACAGTGAGAGCATCAATTAGCTCCAGTTCATGAAGCAAGCTTTCAGTAACTGGATTCCCAGATTGATAATGTCTCACAGCAGAGTTTCCAATACTCTGTTGAACAGTTTGCCCAAGTGCATCATGACTTTGGCAGTCAGTGGAATTTAATTTATGTAGTAAAGTATGAGGGCAGATTTGGACAAGAGAAGTTCTTTACTTTTTGCAAATTTACTTTATAGACAGAGAATTTTGAAAATGAATTGATCGCTTTTCTCAGATGAACTTTGGATTTCTTTGTGTAAACTAACACTAATCGAGAGAAGTAAGATATCACCTCCATAGAAAAGTGCCCATGTTCATCCATCCCATTGCAACTACCGTTTTCTGATCACTTCTTAAAGAAGTAAAATTTGCTAAAAACGCCCCCATTAATTGTATAGAAAATAGTGAGTGGAATGAGGAAGGATGAATTTACTGATGTAAATAACAGTATCACAGATACAGCATTAAATATACTTTCAAGGGAGGACAATAACAAAATATCATCAGATGGCAGTTATACACTCATTAGCGTGGATTTCTACACAGCCAATAACAGAGGTGATAAAGAATCAGGATGACCACTTCAAACCTGGTTCAGATAGCATTTATATTGAGCTGTTAAAGGAGACTAGACAAGAGATGAACAGATCTGCGTCTGTAATCTTAGAAAATTCTTTAAGTATGACTGAGGTAAGAGAAGTCTGAAAGCAAGGAAATGCATTGCAGTATCAAGAGTCATAAAGGGGATAAGTGCATCCCAGGAAACCAAAGTAGAACATTATTTATTTACTTAACTCTATTCTTTGCCATTGTATATTCTCTACATGAAATATTTAAAAAGAGTCTTTCATCCTGTGGAAAAGTCTCTGATCTACCATACATAAACATTAAACCTACCCTGATAGTGCTGTGCTCTGAAGCACAGGGTCTGATCCTGCTACCATTTAAGCCACCAGTAGCTGGAAGTAGCAGCAGGCACAGAGTCTTGTTTCTCTTCTCTCATGAGGGTAAAGAGTGCCAGGACAAAAATCCATGCTCAGGTGTTTGTATAATATTGCTTATTAAAGACTTTTTTAAAAGCCCTGTTTCTTTCTCTCCCCATCACGGTTGTTCATTTTTAACCCACTTTGTAATATTCTAAAACTATTTGTCTCTCTATATATCTTATTTTAACTCATAATCTCACTTAGAATTCAGCCCATTTTTAATAATTAAATAGAGCTTGTTTGATGTCAATAAAAGTTCTGTGTATTTCTCTCAGTTACTTTACTGAAGAAATCTACTGTATGTTACAGCATCTACTTGGCATGTAGGCATTTTGTCATATACGTACATCTATTTATTAGGAATCCAAAATATTTGCCATTAAAAACATCTTAGCCGCTGGGGTAAGAATAGATTAGGTCAGGGGTGGGCAAAATGTTTGGCCCGAGGGCCATATCGGGGTTCAAAATTCTGCGGAGAACCATGTAGGGAAGGCTGTGCCTCCCCAAACAGCCTGGCTCCACCCCCTTTCTGACCTTCACTCACTTCCTTCCCCCTGACTGCCCCCCTCAGAACCTCCGACCAATCCAACCCCCCCTCCTTGTCCCCGATTGTCCCCTCTGGAGACCCCCCCCTAACTGCCCACCCCCATATTTAAGCCCCCTGCTCATTGTCCCCCTGACTGCCCCGACCCCTAGCCACACCCCGCCCCCAGACTCTTACACCCTATCCAACGCCCCTGTTCCCCATCCCCTGACCACCCCCGAGACCCTCTGGCCCTTATCCAACCTGGCCCTGGCCCCCTTACCTCACCGCCAGACACACTGCCACGCTGATCTGCCGGAGCGTGTTGTAAGTGCTATCCACATACACCAATGATGGCTAAAAGATGTTTATTTATGTGATGACAGGGGAAAATGTACCGGAAGTTGTATTTCCTTCATTCTTTTCTCTGCCGCACTCTACAAAGGTATTAGGCCAACATTTTCAAATGTAGGTGCCTAAATTGAAGGTATTCAATCATCTCTGAAAACTAAGATTACCTAAAGTATTTAAATATGGTCCTAACTGTGTAACTTTAGGCATCCAAGTTTTCAGATTTTGGCCTTTAATATTAAAGAATAAAATTCTAGATAAGCAGTCACGAAGGACTAGAGATGGTCCAGTGACCCAATAAAAGTATCATTTGGATCAGAGCTCAGATCCCAACCCTGAGCCCCGTCTCTACAGCAACCCCTATGACTATAAGAATATGTCTAAACTTTATGCTAGAGGTGTATGTTCCAGCCTGGGGAGACATACCTGTATTAGCTCTGATCAAACTAAAAAAGTAAGAGTATAGCTGCAGTTGCGTGAGCAGGAAGATGGGCTAGCCATCAGAATAGGTACCTGTGTGAGATGCAAGGCACATACTCATGGTGGCTGGCCCTTCCCGCCACTCATGCTGTCAGGGCTACACTCTATTTTTAGAATGCTCCATTTTTAGTCATGCCTCCTTGTCCTTGTTGGACCTGCTCCCAGTGGAAGGAGCATTCAAAAGGAGAAACTCAGCTCAGCCTGGGCTGACTGAGGAGGAGAGTGGTTGTGTGAAAAAGCCTCCTGCCAGGAAGACACTGGGACTCCAAGCCGCTGGGGCCTACCTGAGCTGCAGGAAGTGAGTTGGTTACAGGAACCAAAGGGGATGACTTGCTGTTACCAGTGGAGGAGCTGCCGGAGGCAGAGCAGAGGGAGCACAAGAGATAACCTGTGTCTAACTCTGGAGGAACTGGGATGGGGGTAGGAAGTGACCCAGGGAACATGCTTGGGAATATTTGGACCCGAACCCTGTGTCCGGGCATCTGGTTTTGAAGAGCCCTGGGTCGGAACTTGGTGGAATAATCTGCGCTTGGGTTCCCCTACCCTCACCATTCTCGCCACTGGGTGATATTACCGTTAGGTGAAACGGTCTCTTGGACTCTTGCCACTGGCTGATACGGTCTCTGTGATATCGTCACTAGGCAAAGCAGCCACTGGAATCCCCACTATTGGACATTATATCCCAGATCATCATTACTGGGCAGTGTTGTCATCTTGGTACACCCAATCAGCACCCCCAAAAGTATCATATTTATAAACCTTTTATAGAGTTTGCCTTCACTAGGAAAACAATTGTATTTTCAAAACATGTCAATTAACCTGTGTTAGGTATCATGTATAAAAAACATAGCATAGACAAGGCAATTTGCATTTTCGCTTGTGTCACAATGCAGCCCTGGTTGGTTCTCACCAGTTAACTCATGTTAAAATACAAATTCCTGCCTCTGTTAGGGTTTTAACGTAAGTTAACTAACATGTTAGTTCACATATTTCGAAAACACTGTTTTACCTAACATGGACACAAACTTACTTATGGAGAACATTCTCAAGCCCCCCACCTCCCCCGTTTTGACTCTGAAGATTCAGAATTGCAGAATTTCTGGGGCAGAGAAATGATAAGGGTCACCATAAGTTACAAATGGAAGAAGAGCAGCTGGATACTGCTATTTGCCTGAATAGGTCTCTAAACTCATCTAATTTTTGAAACAAAGCAGGTTTGGTTCTAATAAGTACTTGGATGGTGACAGTCTGAGAATGCTGTTTTCTAGGCTTGTTGCTTTTTTGTGACGACAAGCTGTAACCTCTTCAAATCTCATAAGCAAAGCAAGTTTGTGTATAGCCTATATCTGGGTAAGACACTTCCAAAGGGCAAATGAAAGTCTGTGGACTGCACACATCTGCTATGCACAAAAGCGCAGCTGCTAGTCCATCTCCTAGAACACTGCTTTTGGTAGTTATGGTTTCACTTCCCATCACTTTGTTTTTCATATTCACATTCAGGTAATTTCCCCTAACAAAACTCCAATGCACGGCTGACAATAGCAACACAAATGTCAGTTAACGGTCATTTAAACAATCCCCTTTCCAGGACAGCTCTCTTTGGATAAGCTTCGATAAATTCTCCTGCTAATGTGGCCTATTGAAACCTTTTGAAAGTCCCATTCTTTTTTGTAGTTTGCAATATTTGGTTTTACCCAAATACAGCACTTTATCACACCAGAATGAAAGATGGAGGGGATCCCTTATAATTATACAGCGTATCTAATATGAAGGAATGCAGTAAATTTGGCAGACCCTGTTTCATCTTTTAGTGTAAAACAGGGCAATTTTCCCCTCACAGTTTTCATTGCACAGAGGATTTTTGGGGGGGGATATTCCAGAGCATGAAAAATCATATATTCTAAATTATACTTGTTGGTGAATACAGGTGCATAATTTAATTCTTACAGTAAATCTGTTGGTAATGTTAATTTTATTGTAAGGTACAAATAATTAATCTGTAGGTATGGGCCTGTGATTAGTTGGTCAACTGTCACATGAGTATAGCTGAGGCTGTGCTGTTTTGACTATATTTTATTTACTAATATTATTCTCTACAGGCATGAACACTTCCCATTGAAGAAGCTGAATGGACAGATCCATGAAGACATCTTCATTTTCCCTGGCAGCAGATGTTTTCATACATAAACACAATAATAGAGTAATTACATATACGTTCACATTATCCTAGCTGCTGTGTGCTTAGTGCTGCTCAAAACAAGGCACTAAGCCAAATCTTCCTAGTTTCCATTTTGATTTAAATTATATTCATAATAAAGGGATTTTCATTCAGCCTAAATGCAGTTTCATTCTAGTCTAACAAGCCTCCCCACTTTTTATTATTATTATTGTTATTATTCTTTTCCTTTTATTCTAGGTCACTCGGCCCAGATACAAGTGAAATTCTCCTCTGGTGGTGATAACAGTGATGCTACTCAATGAACTATAACAAGGGCTCTAAATGCATCTCCTGTAGCATACCACAGTGATTTGCAAAAGTGGGAATAAATCAAAGCAGTGAGAGATGCCATGTTGAGCCAGAAGCTAAATGTTACATCTTGTTGCATGAGGTAAGGGAGAACAGATCCTGTTTTTCTGGCAGCACAATATCTTTGTGCTTGTTACTTCAGATCCAGCCCCATTAAAACAATCATTCAGAATCTACAGGAGATTGTCACCTCTTTCTTTCATGCAATGGCAGCTGGTATTGGTGCTTACACACATTCCTCATTCCCTTCAAGATTTTCAGCACACAAAGAAGGAGCTTAATTTATACTTAAAAAATAAGTGTCAGCTTACCCTGAGGCTCATCACTAGCACCAAGGGGGGAAAAAAAAGATAAATGCCTCTAGGTGAACTGGCAGAGATGCTAATTCTCCACTCACTTTACCGCTACACTATATGCACCACATTAATCATTTCACAGACATTTCGGAAAACTTGCACAATTTTCAAATAAAGATGCATCGTCTTCAACTCAATAACAATACAACTATATCTTGTAGCGCCAGCTTAGTTCATACAAACTCCGTCCCCAAACAGGAAATTTATAAAATATTCCTGTAGTCCTCTGGGATGTAATTTTTATCCTTATGTGTTTGTTTGTCTATATAGTTTTGTCTTCTCTAGTGAATATTTTTCCATGTGTTTGTACATATATAATATTGTCATTTGTCTTATTCAACTGCTAACACACTTGGGATGTTTTCTGTTTCACAGTTTTATTGCATGGATGGGTAAATGCATTATATGATCCTTATGAACTGTGTGTTACACCTCGGTACAAATCTAATATATTTTTGCTTTTGTTTTTTTAATATAGAGCAGAGCTGAATCTTCTACTAACTTATGTAAATTCTGTGGGGGTTTCATGTTTTTATAAAAAACCCTGAATTATAAAGACACTTGGGCCCAAATCCTCAACTATAGTTAGACCCCTAACTCCCACTGATTTAATTGAAAAAGCATATAATACAATGACATTGATTATAAAATTTCTAAAATACTGTTTAGAAACTTTCCTTGTTATAGCGAAACTGAACACCCCTTGGATCAGCTGATGAATACAAGTTGCACCTCTTTTGAAGGATCTTGGAGACAGTTTTGGGTCCACAGAAGAATACACCAATGCTGTGGCTGCAGCAATAACACAAAGATAACAGAACAAAACGAATAAACCACATCTTTTGACAGTTTTGTTTGAATCTTTTAAAATGGCCTTATGACAAATGCATTTTTAAAGTTTTGCCTAAGTATTCATTTCACTAAGTATTCTTTTATAACTACCTTTATTTTTAATTCTTCTTTAGTGTTTATTACAGTGTTTAACTGGATTAGTATAGCTGAGGTTGCAAAAAACATGTTTAATGAACTCTGTTTTTACATTGTCATAGTTTTACCAAAAAAATATCTACTCCATGGGCTGAAATTTTCCATTCTTTGTCTCTGAGTGGAAGTAATTTTAAAAAATGCACAAAATCCCTGCAGTCATTTTTGAATTCTATGAAGATGATAAAAAAAATACACATTTCTGCCTAAAGACATAATTTAAAAGTGGCTGAATTTGAAACCTGACATGCAAGTAGTCCTCACAGAAGAATAAGTCCATGACCAAGTTTGCAAATATCTAGGCAATTATGTTACAGACAATAGAAAAATAGCTATTTTCTGCACAGTAGAATATATCATTTTGAGGGTTTGCTTTTAAAAAGACACTGTGTACATATCCATTAAACATATACAGTACACAATAATTAGCTGTGCACCTACTGGAGTAAATTTTCAGAATTTGTGCCATTAGAGCAGGAAGCTAAATCTGCAGCAATGAGGTGCAACCGATGTTTGCTCCCAATAAGCGGTCTCAAAGGAAAGTTCAAATGAGGTTCAAATAAATTCTAACCACAAAAACAGTGTTGCAGAAGTGTTAACTTGGTTAACGTGGTTAAAACCAAGAACATGTGCACACCACTGAATTTCCAAAGCACACCTATGCATAAGTGGAAACTGGAGCTCCAAAATGTTTGCACCAGTAATTGCACCTATAAGAGCTTGGAATGGCTAAGAATCTGATTTGCTGCTGCTGCCCCAGTCTCTAGCTGGACAGTTCTAGCTCTGTGCTCTGTAGCAGGTGTGAATGGTGAATACATAGGCTGACCATATTTCCTTGTGACAAAAATGGGACATTGGGATGGCAAAAACGGGACGGGGTTATAACTCCCTTCAGATCCCAAATATAACCCTAAAACGCCCCACCCCATATCCATAAAGTCACCAATACCCAACCCTCACATAACCACCTCCAGGCCCCCCAACACCATCCCACTACCAAGGGAAGGCCCCTTACACCCCCACAACCTTCCCATCACAATCTCTCCCCATAGCCCCCCACTAGCAACCAATACACCCCCCCAGGCTCCCCCAACGGCCTCAAAACACAGCCCCCCCCCAGCCTCCCACCTCCCCCATGACCCCCCAGCTCATCCCACCCCTGCAGGCCCCGCCGCTGCGCCCCCCTCCCCCCCCAGCCACCACCTACGCTGGGCTCCGCGTTTCCTCCATGTGGGGGAGGGGGAGGGGGGAGCGAGGCACCAGGCAGCCCCTGCCCGGCCAGCAGCTCCACTCCGCCCACCACCGCTGAGCCTCCCCTCCCCAGCCCCTACCTACACTGGGCGCAGCGTTTCCTCCACGTGTGTGTGTGTGGGGGGAGCGAGGCACCAGGCAGCCCCTGCCCGGCCAGCAGCTCCACTCTGCCATTGCGCCGGGCTCTGCTGTAACCGGCTCGCATGACATGTGGGGGCGGCCCAGCCAATCGCGCCACGCGGGCTCTGCAGCAGCTGCGGCGGAGGGGAGGGGGGAGCAGGCCGGGGAGGGGAAGGGAGGAGGCGGGACCTGGCCGTGGGTCCCTGAAATAAGCCGCGTCCCGTTATTTTTACGAAAAACGGGATAAATTTGATATTTTTATTACAAAGAAGGGACGGTCAGAAAATATGTAAAAAACGGGACTGTCCCGTTCAAAACGGGACGTATGGTCAGCCTATGAATACATGATGTAGTACAGCAGTTCTCAAGCTGTGGGTCGGGACCCCAAAATGTGTCGGGACCCCATTTGCGAGGGCTGGCTTAGCCCCACCACCCAAGGCTGAAGCCTGAAGCCTGAGGGTTTCAACCCTGCGTGTTGTGACTCAGGTTACAGGCCCCCTATCTGAGGCTGAAGTCCTTGGGTTTTAGCTTTGCCCCTCGCCCACATCCTGGTCAGTGTGGCTCGACAGGCTCCGGCTTCAATCCCCTGTCCTCAGGCCATGCAGTAAGTTTTATTGCAGAGAAGGGAGCCCATGTGGAAGTAGACTCAGTGGTGTACAAGGGATGTAGACTCTGGTCAGGAACAGCCCTAGTCATTTTGCTGGCCAGGGCAAAAAACATTTTTGGCACCCACCCCTCCTCTAACAGGTAAAGAAAACCTAAAACGCAGTTGGCCAATCAGTTGGGGAGTGGGAGCCTAGCAGGCCAGTGTCCCCTGGAAAATGTTATAGTGCCCCTGGAAGCTGGCACCCAGGGCGACGGCCCTGTTTGCCTGCCCTAGAATCAGCCCTGAGTCTGGTTACCTCATGAAAGCCAGCTGCCTCTACCCACACACTGCAGAACCATGCCAATTCCTCTGCATCCTGAGCCATCTGCACGTGCAGAGAGCATGGAGGAGCAGCAGTTTTTGCCCCATATAGGTCAAATAAAATGGTTCTCCCATGCACTTTTTCCTTTAAAGTGTTCACATTTGACCTTAAATGTATAGATTGAAGCTCACAAGCAAATTCATAGATTCATAGGACCCCTGTAATCATCCAGTCTGACCTCCTGTATAGCACAAGCTGTAGAACTTTCCCACAATAATTCCTTTTGAATTATAGCATATCTTTTACAAAGAGCTCCAACCTTGATTTTAAAATTGCCAGCGATGGAAAATCCACCATGACAGCTTGGTAAATTGCTCCAATAGGTATTTACATTCACTTTTTAAAATGTATACCTTATTTCCAGTCTGAATTTGTCTAGCTCCAACTTCCAGCCACTGGATCACATTATACTTTGTCTGCTGGACTGAAGAGTCCATTATCAAATATTTGTTCCACTTGTAGACACTTACAGACTGTGATCATGTCATCCCTTAACCTTTTCTCGGTTAAGCTAAGTAGATTGAGCTATGTGAATATCACTATAAAGTACCTTTTCTAATGCTTTAATCATTCTTATGGCTTTTATGTGAACCTTCTCCAATTTATCAACACCCTTCTGGAATTGTGGACACCAGAGCTGGACACAGTATGCCAACAGTGGTCATACCAGTGTCAAATGCAAAGTTAAAATAACCTTCTTTCAAGATTCCTCTCTTTACGCATGCAAGGATCACATTAGCCGTTTTGGCCATAGCATTCCAATGGGAGTTCACGTTCAGCTGACCATCCACCACGACCCCAAAATCTTTTTCAGAGTCACTATTTCCCAGATCAGAGTCCCCATTGTGTAAGTATGGCCTACATTCTTTGTTCCTATCTGTATATATTTACAGTTAGCTATATTATTTGTTTGCTCCCAGCTTACCAAGCAAGCCACACCGCTCTGTATCCATGACCTGTCCTCATCATTATTTACCATTCCCCCAATTTTTTCATACTTATCAGGAATGATTTTATGTTTTCTTCCAAATCATTGATAAAAATGTTAAATAGCACAGGGACAAGAAATGATCCCTGTGATACCCCACTAGAAACACCTGTTTGATGATGATTCCCCATTGACAATTACATTTTGAGGTTTATCAGTTAGCCAGCTTTCAATCCGTTTAATGTGTGTCATGTTAATTTTATATCATTCTAGTATTTTAATCCAAATGTTATGCAATATCAAATCAAATGCCTTTTAGAAGCCTGTTACATCAACACTATTCATTTTGTCAACCAAACTTGTAATCTCATAAAAAAAAAGATCAGGTTAGTGTGACTAGATCTGTTTTCCAAAAGCCCATGTTAATTGGCATTAATTATATTACCCTCCTTTAATTCTTTATTAATTGTGTCCTGTATCAGCCACTCCATTATCTTGTCTTAGCTCAATGTCAGACTGACAGGCCTCTTACGACCCAAATTCACGTTCCCAAAACTTCAGAGCTGGATTCTTAAGAAAGCATCACAGCATTCAGGACTTCTTACCATCACCTTCTATTCTGTGTGTGAAAAGCAGCACAGAAAATGTTGTTCTTGAAGATTTTTCACTTCACAACTATATTTTGAAAATTGTCAAATGATAAAGTTTAGACTGCAAGTAAAATTTGACTGTGTCTAAATTTTAAAGATATGATTTTGTAGTAGAAATATTTCATAAATAAAAATGAAAAAAAACCCATCCTTTTCCCCATGTGACAAAGTGGGAGGTTTTTTTGGTTTTTCCAATGGTTTGCATGCAGAGGGGGTGGGACTCAGTTTCCCTGGATGTTACTGGTTTAACGAGGTGATGGGAGAGGGAGTTTGTTGTTACAGAGGACCGGCAATGGAACTTGGGACTCCAGCTAATGGCCTGGAGAATGGATACCCCAGCGACTAGTGACCTGATGACCAGGAGATCCAGCTCAGGAGTCGCAGCCGGTTCTGGCTAGTGAGAGGACTAGGTTCTGCGGGGAGACCTGAACTGCTAGGGACCTGGCCAGCTGGTTCCAGCCAGAGGGGGACAAAGGACAAAAGAGAGGAGAGGAGGCCCAGGCGACCCTGTTTATCTGGATAAATGACAATGGATAGAGGTGGAACTTGGGGGAGGAGATATCAGATGCCCAGCCTGGAGGCAGGGGAGACTTAGATGTGCTGTGCTGAGGGAGGCCAGGTCTGAGGGCTCTAAGAGTTTTCTGTGCTATGTTCAAACACTCAATAAACCCTCCTGTTTCATGCTGGCTGAGAATTATTCCAGTCTGGGGAACATGGTTGCATTATTCCCTCTGGGAGTGGAGGCTCTGGGGTCCGGAGCAAGAGGACTCCCTAAGAGGGAGCCCACGGTGAGAGACAGGCATGCTAAGGTTCAGAGAGGTGTGGTTCCAGGAGGTAGAGGGGCTTAACCCCAGAGAAGGGCTGTCTCACTGAAGGGGGTTCCCTCCAGCGATCCTATGGGGCCAAGAGTGGGCTCCACTTGTAAGTCCGTGACAGCCCATTTTAAAATTTTTCTTATTTCCCGATTTGTATTCATTTTTACAATTCATTTAACAACTGGTTTCTCTATTACTATTATTTTTTCAATTTTATGTTATTCTCAAAGCTTACTCTTTTCTCTCTTCCCCTTTCAGCATTTTAGTTTTTCATTCATAAATTTTTTTTTGGTCCTTTTCCTTTCTCAACCCTTTCTCTGAATGCAGGCCTTTAGCTTGCCTTAACGGGTAAATATTTAGAAATGGAAAAGAAGCACAAAGATTCCAGAATTTTCTGGTGATGAACACAAAAATATTTAAAATTCTTTCTTCAAAGGCTTCCAGGAACAAAGAAGCTTTTCTCAGACCACTAGCAAATCCATCAGATTCAAATGAACTGTCTTTGCCAGCAGAGATGAACTAATGACAGAACAGCACAGTCTTACAGCAGTAGCCAAATATGTTGGAAGAACAAACATATCCTTGACATCATAAGAAAAAAGATCACAGTTTATCTCTTTAATAACTATCTTCAAGGGAAATTAATGTTACTTTGTCCTTTGTGCAGAACAGTAATTGGATTGTGTGTTTCAATTATATCTGGCAAAGGCCAGGATATTGAAATACTTATAAATATTAGATTTTCTTATCCAAAAATTAGATTTTATTGGCATTCTCTTTTTGAGATTTCTTCATTAAAAGCTTCATTAAACATAAATCTTCTTTCCACATAGCAAAAAACTAAATTATTTCAAAAGGGTCATTTGAAAAGATTTGCCCTCCCACTATTTATGTTAAGAAAGTTACATAATAAGGCTAGACGCTAACCTGCCTTACCTAGGATGATTTTCTGCTATTTGCCTGAACTCAGTGTCCCAGTTCGGCCTTCCATAGAAAGTCTTCTGTCTCAGACCGGTAATTACATCCATCTTTTCATCATCATGTAGAGCTATATGAGTAGCCTAAAGCAAAATTTACAGCAAGACAGTCATTTTAGAATCAACAATGTATATGCTGAATAAGAAGTTAAGCGATAATACTGTCTCTGAATAAAAGGTGGAAATATATATTACTCAGGGGGGGAAAAGCCTTATAATTATTATCAGAGGGCAGCGGCCCCTAAAGAGACAGAGGGACAGGGGGAGGATAACATTTTCAAGCCTAAGTGGCTTAGATGCCTAAATTCCATTTTCAAAAGTGACTTAGGCATATGGGCTATTGACTTTCAATGAGACTTGTTCCTAAGGCCCTGATCCTGAAAGGAATTTAGGTGCCTGTGAGGATCTGGGCCTAAGTCACTTTTCCAAACAGGACTTAGATTCCTAAGTTACTTAGCAGCTTTTGAACATTTCCCAGTAGTTAAGCAGTTAATAACCATTTTAATGCTGAAAAGAAATGATTTGGGAAAGAAATGATTTGGGAAAAACATAAGTAATAGTGATTTTAAAATAAATATTAGAAACTATATGCAAAATAGGAATTCTGAGCATATCCAGGATGTGTATACTTTGAATTTTCAGTTGTTCACAGAGAAGCAGTAAAAGAGGGTAGACACAACAGTCTACCACCACTTTTATTTTTGTATTTGCAGAGAAAAGAACCTGCTTAAATATACTGAAGAATATTCCACCTCATACTTTCATGTAGCATATACATACCATCATTAGTGATGGGCCAATGCTTTACCGATACATACTTTATGATATCAGACAAGCAATAAAAAGCTTTCCTCTGTTAAGTTGATAAAGGAAATTTACTTGCAAGTAATTTTGCTTGCCATTTTCTTTCCCCTTATTCCCCCAGTAGTCTCCTTTCAGAAAACATTATTGTACCACCTGTAAGCAAGGAGGCAAAGAACCAAAGTTGATATTGAGGATTATCCACAACCACTTTAACCTCAGTTGAGAAACTTCCAGATCAAGGAAATAGATGTATTTTCGAAATTTGATTATATAATAACCCATCTGTCTAATGCTCTGTGTACACAGACTATGCTCCCTAAGGCAGGGACCATCTTTTCTTGTATGTTTGGAAAGTATTTAGCAATACCAGGGTAAAGTAAAAGCACCAGGGACGGTGCAACCACTAGGCGGGGGCATGGATTGGGGAGGGGCCGGGTTCTGGGCACCACCAAAATTTCTACAAACCTGTCACCCCTGCGTGGGGGGGCTGTGCACCCTTCAGGAAAACTCAGGGGGTGAAAAGGGGAACACCTGGTCTGGGAAGCAGCCCCTGGGCATGGCTGGCCCCTGGGGTCTATAAAGGCTCATTAAAATTTGTCCCTCAATAAACCAATGTGCAAAGGGGAGAGGGAGGGTGCAAGGTAAAAGTTTTGCCTAGGGCGCAAAATATCCTTGCACAGGCCCTGGTAGGCACTATAGCAAACCAGTACATAAAAACATAAATAATAAACCAATTAACAAGACCCATGTTAATTGATATTGCCATACCAGCATAAGAAACAAAAAAGAAACAAGAGAAATGGAAAAGTATGAAGAACTCTGCCACAAAGTGGAATGATGATGGAAAGTAGAAAAAAGATGATTACTACAGCACTTGGAGCAATCCCTCAGTGTATGAATGAGCAGCTCAGGAATATGGTAGATGTGCAAAACATCATGATTAATGATCTCCAAAAGCCAATGCTCTTAGGCTTTGTGAGAATATTAAGGGAAGTCAAAAGAGAACCAGTACATTTGAGCACCTAAAATGCAGACGTTCTGTGGACAGTTTAACAAAATGTTTGACTACCCAAACCTACAGTCAGTCCATGGTCAGGATTTATTGGTGACTCATGGGAATAAAATTTTGATGGAAGTTTCCCCCTCTTTATGCTTAAAGATCTTGTCTCTTGTGAAGGCTATTTGGTGAAAAAAATCCCTATGATGTCCTACTGAGGGATAATAACAACAATTATACTGTAATATAATTAATACTATTATAATTAATACATATTATTATTTGATCCAACATAGCAATGCCTATGTTCCTTTTCTCCTAAATAATATACATAATTCCGATATGTAGACAGAAATAAGGCCTTTGTGGTTTTTTTCAAGTTACATGCACAGGAATGCAGTTATGTGCATAATTTGCATGCAGATTTACTCTCTCTATAGGTTCTTATATTGCACCCATCACTGCATAGGTATTTAAAAATCAAACATACAATCTCTCTCTATTTTCCTCCCTCTGTAGGTAGGAGTAACCTGTTTGTATTATAGGGTATCATTATTATTATCCTTGTCAAGAATTATTGAAGAAAAGCTCAGTCAAGAAATTTGTTTGGAATTTAGTTTTTGAATGTGGTGTGACCTGTGGTCATTATCTTTGGCAGGAGTGGATTCCATAGTTTGGATCCATCCCTTATGAAAGTTCCCTATCTTGTGCTCATGAGTGTCTGCTATTGCTTGACAGCTTCAGTCTTCTGGTGAGTCACAGGAGGTATGGTGGTAAAGGGAGATGTGGTCTTCCCGCTAGCTTGGGCCAATCTCATGAAGGGCTTTGACTATCGTGGCAAAGGACTTGAACTGGAGTCTATTCAGTGGAGAGCCAATGCAGGGACTGGATGATTTGCTCATAGCAGATGGTGGCTGCATTCTGTACCAAGTGGAATTTTTTCAATATTTGTGGCTTCAGTACTAAGTATAATGAATTACAGCTATGAAGCCTAGATGTCTCAACTGCATTGCCAGGACAGGGTTTGATATCTTGAGGCACAATTTCCTGACCATCCACAGATGGAGGGGGGCGGCTTGTTTGCCACCATATCTGTATTTGGTCATTCTGTGGCTGTGAATCTATAAGGATGTCAAGACTGAACACGTTTAACAATCTAAAGGTACATGCCCTCAACAGAGGGGGAAGAAGTAAATTCTCCAAAGGGATTTTTGCTTTCTAACAACAGCACCTTCATTTTACCTGGGTTCAGCTTCAGTCAATTGCTTTTTATCCAAATGTTCTTCTTGGCCAAATGCTGGGGGATAGCCTGGAGAGAATGCTGGTTTTGTACCGCGTAAAGGAAATCTAAAGCTTGGTGTCATCTGAGTATTGCTGGTATTTAAGCTAAAGTTGTCACACAGTCTCCACTAGTGGTTTCCTAAGGATATCAAGTAAGATAGGGGAGAGGCTGAAGGCTTGTGGGATTCCACATGTGAGA
Source organism: Sternotherus odoratus (assembly GCA_032164245.1). Lineage (NCBI taxonomy): Eukaryota > Metazoa > Chordata > Testudines > Kinosternidae > Sternotherus > Sternotherus odoratus. Next base: position 94,821,467 of record JAVMKO010000003.1, read on the forward strand.
GCTCTGGAGGCAGAGGAACTGTTACCAATGACAACACCCTGTGTTTGGTCTGAGGAGAAGAAAGCCATTTCACTGCACTTATCCCACCTCCAAAAGGTTGCAGGGGTGAAAACAGTATCATTGCTCAGTGGCGCTCAGTGGTATCACATGCCACAAAAAGGTCCAACATGATAACTACAGATGTCCCTTACTCATGAGGGCAAAAATTGTTTGTTTCTGTACCATGTTCTGACGTGAAGATTCAGGATATTGGTAGCTGGTAAGTGATGGGGACCATGTGTTTTGTTAGCTTCTTGATTAGCTTATTTAGAAATAGATGGTAGATAATAGATAGCCTGTGAGTTTCCTAACATTGAGAAACAGCTTGTTTAATATTGGTCAGACTATCAGGATGGGTAGTAGATTTTTCTCTCCAAAAGAAGTTTGCACAATCTCTGTTAGATTACTAGTAGAAGACAGAGGATCTCAACCTTTTTGGGCTCACGAACCACTTGTAAATGTTTGTGGCCTGTTGCAACCCAGTAAACAGTCTGGGGATAGAGGCCCTGGGGTGGGGGAGAGGTGCCGGAGGGAGTACCTGTGGCCTCATACTCAAGGTGGGGGAAGTGTCGCTCTCGTTGTCTCCTTGTCTTGGTGGTAGGGTGGCTGGCGCAGGCCTCAGACTCAGCATCAGCCCATCAATCAATGCCTCCCTGCAGGCCTTTCCCCCCTCTCCAGGGTGGGGAGCTGGTCCTGGTCCGGTCACCCTCCTGGGCGGGCTCTGAGGCCGTGAGGTGAGGAGATAGTCCAGCGGAGAAGTATTTGCCGGCTCCGCTTACTTGGTAGCCTGGCCAGTTACCACAGAGTGGTGGCTCCTGCAGCTCCTGTGCTGTGAGGCTGGCTGGGCTTGTCTCTCAGTTCTGGGCATTGCAACCTGTGGGGTTGTAGCGCTGCTCAGGTTTGGCCCTACCCCACTGACTGGACCACATGACCCATTGAAACATTCTGGCAACCCAGTTTTGTGTCCTGACTCAAGGGTTGAGAAACTGATAGAAAAGGCTGTTTGGACTGTGTGTGTGTGAATAACTGCACACATAAATTTTGAAAATCAATCCCATCATGTTGAAAGCACCTCAAGTCATTACCTTTTGAACAATCCCTGAGGGAAAGTAGAAAGGAACTAAGATGAGAGAAGAAAAACATAAGAAACAGGAGGAGAGGTTTTCCTTTCCTGCATCTAATGTGACTTGATTGACCAATTAATAAAGCAGAGAGAAAAGAAAGACCCGTTTGGGGACAAATAAAGAGGGAAGAAGCTGAATGCACCTCCTTAGTCTAAGTAATATGCAGATCTCAGAGTGGGATCAATTAATGAAATTTAAAGTTGGAAAATTTAAAACTGATCAAAGGAAATACATTTTCACACAACACACAGTTAACTTGCAGAACTCATTATTCTCCAGCCAGGTCACTAATTTAGTTTGTCCCATTCTGAGGTAACAGGGTCCAAAGAAATATATATATAGTCCCATGTCCTCACAACAGACAGGGCCTTAATACCTCCAGCTGAGCCCTCTATTTGGCTCAGCTTTTCCTTGGGGCTTTCAACATCTCTACCCTCTCCTTACTTCTGAGAGGGGTGTGTGGAAGGGAGGTTTTTTTGTACACTCTACAACAAGGATGGTTAACACGAGAGCCCGGGCCCTCTTACTGTATGGGACTGCAACCAAGAGCCCTATTAGAGACAAAAAAAATCAGCATACTGAAGTGCCTTGAGGCTGTCTCCCTGCCGCTTCCTACCATTCGCCTCCCTCAAAGTCCAACTTCAACCTAGCTGATAGCCCATTCCTGGCAGCAACGTTTTTTGTAGTTTCCTTGTCAGGATCTCTCAGGATAGTTCTGTCCTCCTACCCCGACTGCCCCCTTTTAGCCATCTGGCTTCCTTTAAAGTTCCCCCTCTAGCTGAAGCAGGTTCTTCAGGTATGGGGGGAGGGGGAAAGGTGGGGATCACCTGGGCTCAGAGCTGCTCTTTAACTCCTTCAGTTCCAGTATGTGGTTTATACAGCCCATCACAATGGATAACAAAAACATATTTTATACATATAATAGTAAGGATTTAAAAGAAACTAATAACCATGGAAGGCATTCCACAAACCATCATGGCAACATCCAACTTAGAGTTCAGAAGAAATTTTCCATGCTGGCAAGTTTTCTTCCATCTTACTCTATAGCAGATGGTACTGGCAACATCCAAAGATAAGATCTTGGACTAGATGGTCCAAGGGTTTGATCCAATACAGCAATTCCCATGTTCCTATTTTCCTAAAGCTAAATTGGAAGTGGGCTATATATTTACAGATCTTTGTCTCCTTGCTTCCCATTAGTGGAGTTAATATGGTGTAAGTGTGGAAAAATATCACAAAAAAATTAAAAAGGAAATTTTAGAAGAAAAAAACCCTGTGTATCAACTACTTCAAAAATTTAATATAATTACAATAATTCATCCATTTGCTTGTTACTGTTTCAGATGCTGTCATACTGGAAAAGTAAGGTACATTAACTCAAACCCATTTCATTAATACCTGACTTTCATCCCAGCCAGTAAGATATATATGATAATTTAGAAAATGGGTTTTCCCTTTCTCAGCCATTTGTGTTTCCAACAAGAACAGGAGATCAGCAAACCACTCAAAGGCAGACGCATCTCGGCAAGTCCAATAGAAATAAACCTGTCAGGTAAAAATAAGGAGATTCAACAAGACACAAGCTTTCAGCAAGCTTTCTTTAAAGCTCTTAAATTATTTATGCTGAGATAAGCAGTTAATCTTATAGCATGCTACAGTACTCCAGTGGAAATTTAAACACGATCCCATCTACTTTTGACATTGTGGAATTTTTTTTGTATGTTTTAAAACACCTTTTTTCTTCTTGAAAAAATGTGAATGAATGTTAGTGAATTAAAGTATTAATGCAGACAGGCAATATGCAAGCCATCTAACTCTGTCATTGCATTTCAACACTGGCTTACAAAACCTAACTCTGAATTTTTCTTGAATAGAGACTGAAAATCCTATGGAACTCTGCAGTGTTTTTGAGATTGATCAAACAGGGATGGGACCACCACATGCAATTTAATTCATCTTATACTATGATTCTTATACTATGCCCATCACCATGGTATTGAACTCTGGTTCCAAAGATGAAAAACCTGCGAACTAGCCCACTCTGTCCTTTTAGTCTTAAGGTTGCCGATACTGTGTTGAGTGCAGCATTAAACATCTATGCTCCTAGACAAAACTCTTAATTAAATTCATTATGGTTCTCCATTTATTATAGGTGGGTCTAGTAATGCCACCTACTGTTAAGGTTGCCAGACATTCCAATTATAAGATTTTGTTTTCAGTTGCTTATAACATTGCCAAACTTTAACCATTTGGGCTGAACGTTTCTTTGCTCTGTGTCTGCCTCAGGATGAATTTTTAGGGGCCAAATTTCACCCAAAATGATCCAGCTGCTTCAGCAAAATGAGGCTAAGGGGAAAATATGTTAAAAAAATTCTTGAGACCTATTCTTTGTAATGCTCTAGTGCAGGGGTCTCCAAACTACGGCCCGGGGGTCGGATCCGGCCCATGGCTTCGATTTGTCTGGCCCTCCAGTTGAGCAGGCACGCCGAGCAGGCACGTGGAGAAGCTACCACTGTCGTCCTCCCCTTCCCCCCACTCCACCAGTGGATTACACTAGACACTTTACTAACCCATAAGAAGCCAGTTCTCTCTCTCAAAGAGTATACAATCTAAGAAGAAAAGAATGGAACAAGATATGCTAGAAGGGATACAAAGCTATAAACAAAGTCAGAAAAATGATGTTTGGCTCTTGTTTTGTTGTGACCATGATTTTTATTCTGTTTTGGTCTTTTAAAAAATCCTTTCTCCTCTTAATCTAAACCATCTCTCCTCCTCCTCACTGTGCCCCAGTGCCTTGACCTTTAAATATCAAAGGAAGTCTGACAGGTCTGCCTAATGTGTTTTTGTCTCAAACACAACACATTTTGAAAACTGGTTAATTCTACCTTCAAATTCAGCAAAACAAACTCTTAATTCTTGTCTTGTAGCCCCACACTTTGTCCACTTACTGGGCTACTTCTTAAGTATTACTACTGTACTAACTAAGCTTTTCATATTCTTGAATAAGTCACATTCTACATGTAATAAATTTGTGCTTTGGTGATTGGGATAATTTGGCATTTACAGCCAATGTGTGCAGAATGAATAGGGGTAAAGTTTTATTTGAGGCATGCTTATGGAGGGTGAGGTTTTGAAGCTTCACATAGAGGACAAATGAGATAGACAGTGGTGTTTCCAGTACATATATATATGCAAGATAGATTAAATAGACTGAGTTGTGTAGCTTCTAGATGGTGGAAAGGGAATATGTTGTTTTGTATTATAAGTGATTACATGGCAAGATGTTGGTGCGCTACACCCCAAGGAGTTGGATGAATTAGAGGAGGGTCTAGGGTTAATATGAGGGGTTGTTATAAATAAATGAGAAATATTTGTAATTAGCTGAATTTTTCCTCACAAAGAATATTTTTGCCACTAATAGAGTCCTGAGAAGGAAGGAGAGAGAAGCTGGTGGGAAAAATTGGCCTATGGAAAAATGAAACTATGAGGCATACAGACTCCTAGAAAAATAAAGGTAATAATGGCAAATATTCTTTATAAATAGCCTCCCTTTCTTTTCACTGAGATGCTCTAGGCATTCCATAACATCTTACAAATATGATTAAAATCCAATAAAAACACAATAAAATTCACCCTTATTAACACTGTAGAATAAAACTATCCAAGAAGGGTGTATTTTATAAGTAAGCAAATATTCTTAATTTTGTATTTTATTGTAGGGCTCACAGTATTAACTGTCTGCTGTTATTTAGGCTCCTCAAAAAAACAACACCACCTCGTTAGATTTATGTTTCACTAATCCCCACCCACCCCACCTATTATATTCATCATCTTGATGGCTTGCACAAGTAAACTGCCTTAAATTTTCCAAGTGCTCTTTCTGCAAATTGAGTTAGATGCAGTATTACTATTAATCAGATCTGTAAGGCAGGATTTTGAGTAGTCTCTTATTTTAATAATGCACTTATACTCCACACCCTCTTCATCCTCACATATTTATCATTCATTTTCCTCCACCCTACGCTTGATCTAGTAAGCAAGAACAGAGAGCTCTGCTCTCTCACATAAGGTGCAATGCATATACTTCATAAAACTGCTTTCAGCACAGTGCAAATCATTAATAGCTACTCCTTGATGAACGTTCACTCCCCCTCCCCCCATCTGAGAGCACTGGGGAAGGGAAGGGAGCAGCAGATTCAGCTTGTACTCAGAAGACATAGCAAGAATGACTCAAAAGGAGCAAGGAAAAATATTAATCATCCACTTTTACTGCTGCTCTTAACAGTGTAGTGTGTGGGCTATCCCACACCTGTTTCTGCGTGGCTGTGGAGGGCCCACAACCTGAGTAGTCACAGCCCCTTTGGGTTACAGGGCATAGTCCTGCACACTAGCTATCTTTATCCTCCGCACTCAAAGGCGAGCGTCCTGTCTGGGTTCACAAGACTATCAAGAATTTAGCACTCAAGCCTTATGGACATAAAGGCTGTTTCCCAAAAGCAACTTTAACACAAGGTTACTTTTAACAATATGAATTCTGCGGCCTTTTAGTATTTCCAAATTACTGTATTTTGCTGGAAAGTTTGTGGGATGGGGTGAATCTTAAATAGGGAACAAGAGGATACAGCTGTTTGCCAGTGTTAGAATCTGGGTTAACAGTACAGTGTCTTAAATTCCAACTGCAAAATTTCAAAACTGAGGCTAGCTGGCGTGAGGGAGAAACCAGCCTGTGCATAACTACATTGAGTGGTAACACTCCAGTTAGGAGTACTGGAATGTAACCATCAAAAAAGCAAGATGAAAACTACACTCTAAGGCTTTTTAATTGTGAAAAATCAATTAGATAAACGTGTACTGCTCCTGATTTGCTGTGTTTTTAAAAAAAATATACAGCTGCTTATGTTATGCAAGCTATGATTATTTATATCTCAATGATATGTGGGCAACACTAGGAAATCTTAGTTTAATAACTGTAATGATAGTGGTACTCAAATCAAAATGAAATTGTTTTTTTTTAAAAAAGAAAATCCTCTTATTTATTTCCTTAATCAACATTTCTATGATACTCATCACTATAGAAGGCGAGTGCCACATACTTGGAGATCAAATTATGTGTAATTTTATCACAAGTGGAAGCTTTTAGCCTATGGAAAGAAAAACAATTACTCTGAGATTAAGTCAATCTCACTTAAATGACTGATAAAAAAATTCTATTACTACTTTGGACTTCCACAGTACCTTCCATTGAGATTTCAAGATATCTTTCCAAAATTAATGATTTTAGCTTCACAACACCTGTGAGAAATAAGTATCCTTATTCCCATTACACTAATGAAGAAACTGTAAAACAGAAAAGTTACATGTAAAGAAGAAATAATAGTATTCCTGTTTCCCACAGAGCTCCTGGGGGTGTGAGACTTAATGCATTATAGGAAAAAGCCATGGCCAGGTGTAAATTAGTGGTTCTCTGGGACATACCTTAAGTACATTCAGCCTTGTGCCTTTATTCATCCCAGAAGGCAACCAAATCTTCTAGTGCATGTCCTGAAAAGTGACTTACTGCTATTAAAGTATAGAGTATTGTTAATTCTCTCTCTCTCTCTCTCTCTCTCTCTCTCTCACACACACACACACACACACACACACACACACACACACACACACACACACACACTTTCCCTAGTTTATTTGGACCCTTTCTCGCCTCCTGCATTCCCAGAAAACAAGCTGCTCTTTCAGCAGAAATTTGTCATCAAACCACCAGTTTTAACTCACTTTATTTTATAAAGATCAAGGCCTTCAGGTCCCTGTGGGTGGACCCTTACACTAGTCTGCCCACAGACACAGACACAGGCTCTGGCCCTAAATCTGAAACACTGAACAGCTCCCAGTTGAGTTTTTACATTAGAACGTGAGTTAAAATGGCTGGAAGGGCCACAAACTTGCCATTGTGGATGGGGAAGGGACAGTTTATACCTGCCACTTTCTTTTTAGTGTTTCACGTTCTCACTCTCTCCATTTCCACCCTAGCTGTCTCTTCTTCACCCTATCCTCACAAGGCACTGCCATATTATTAATTATTACTATTACAAATGATAGTTCAGAGAATTAAGAATATGTTAACTTCAGTGGTGCTGTCCAGGACCTGCAGCCTCAGGCACACTTTTATCAATTACATTATTAGAAATCATATTTGGAACCAGTGCATCTACTGGAGAGTTTAAAGACCCTGTTGTGTTCCTTCTATTCTACTTAGAATTTGTCTGATTTTTCAAGGTGAGAAAGTAGCCAATAGCTGCTGAATGTAGCTTGCAGAATCACAATACCACACCCGAAGAGCCCTCATGAAAACTGCAAGTGGAAGTGGAGCACAAAAGCCATCCAGGAGTGACTGAGAAAGGATTTTCTTGTAGAAAAATGTTACTTTTTGAAATAAATCCATTTCTGTCAAAACCAAACGTTGTTTTAACTCCCTTTTTTGTGTGAGACACACTTGCTCTTTAGTCACCCGGAAGTGAAGTAATACCTTAGCTTTACTGCAAATACTTTAATTAATTTAATTTCCTCCCACCCCAAAATTACAATGATTTATGAGAATTGTCATTGCACTTCAGTTCCTGAGGCAGCTGGGTAGAAGGAGGGAAGAGGAGAAAAAACAGCTGGAGGAGGAAAGGCAGAGAGGGAAGGGTTGCTGGGGGAGAGACGGGAATTGAGTTACAGGTTTAACTGCCTTTACATGCAGCTCAAACTTCTATGAATTTTTAAAAGTTGACTTTGAAAACAGAATGCATGTTGGGGCTATAAAGCATATTTCCATCTTTTTTATTCCTCTATTATTAAATATAATGGGTGAAAAGCTAAATATTTATCTGAATGCTGAGATCCCAACCCATTGTCTGTATGGTTGGGCAAAAATATCATGACAGAAAGTACAACAATGATATGAATTCTGTGCTGGACAGTCGGCCTCCAAAGCCATATTCCTTCAGAACTACATATGGAAACCTCTGTACATTGCTGAAGTGCTGAAATGGCTGAAATGCCAGTTTGGCTGAAATGCCAGTGTGGAACTGTGATGGGGTACCCAAACCCCACAAGGGAGAGAAAGGGGTTAAGGAACAGCGCTGGGCTCAAGCAGCTGTACCCAGTCACACCTGCAAAGTCTCTGCAAGCTGGAGTCATGACTTTAGAAAGGGGGCATGGAAGGGAGCAGATGACTGCTCTGAGGGGAAAGTACTGCCCAGGAGCTCATTGCCTGTGACCTGACAACCCAGATAAGTGAGAACCTACAAAGGAGGGGCTAGTGACTGAGTGTGTGGGTCAGAGACTAGACAGAAGTGATTGTCTCCAGGAAGCTAAAGGAGGTTGGGGTAGGAAGTGGCTCGGGAAGGTAGTTGCTTAGCATACCAAGGGACTGATTGGAGCTGCCCACCACTGTACCCACTTTAAGAGAATGTTACAACAAGAAGAACCTTACCTAGGGTGAGATGCCGGGGTGGGAAGAGGCAGGGCGGAGGCTCGGAGAGAGTGGAGTGGGGGTGGGGCCTAGGGCAGAGCAGGGGTCGAGTACCCCCTGGAGCAGAATAAGTCAACACCTATGCTCCTCACTCACTTCTTTTTTTGTTATAGGTGACCTGGGTATCAAGATGTATTGTAAGGAGATGCCACTGCACCAGTGATTGAGGGCAAAAATAATAAAAATGTTCAGTTAGGCCTCTAATAGAGTGGGTTAGCAGCTAAAAAAGTACTTTATCTCAGAAGTATTTTATCTCAGAAAGTTCTGAAAACTCATTTTTTCCATTGGATAGCAGACAAATGAGATAGTTCCTCCATCTCAACTGAAACTAAAGCAATTTCTACCCTCAACTTGATGGAGCTCGTTATCTAACCTTGACAAGTATTAGCTTATTAAAATACTCCCAAAGAATGTGAGGGCAGTAAACTTAAAAAAAATTATAAACAAATAACCCCCCTACCTTCTCCAACGTGAGTTCTGTATTAGGATTACAGCACTTAAACCATATGGATTTTAGAATCGAGGCAAACGGAGTGACTCCTATTCCTGCTGCAATGCATACACTGACTCGATAGTGGAAAACATCCGTAGTGGCAGCTCCAAATGGTCCATCCACAGCCAGTCTGGAGTAACAAAGTATCATTTGTTAAAAGTCAGCAACATATCAATGTGACCTAAAATCTGAGAGATACTGGGCTACCTTTTCAAAAATAGTGCTTCTGTTGCAAATATAAAAAATCACATCTAAACTCTCACACAAATTGCCATCACACAAGGATTTAATTTTTAGTGGGTGGCATTTCATAGCAAAGCAACTGTTTTGTGTGAAATGAGAGCACCAGAGCATCCATGTGAGGTAGGGGCCGGGCCATCTATTTAAGCATGCAATTGCAATTTTCAGGCTTTCTGAAATGTGATTAGTCATATAATTGCATGTCCAAATTTAGCCAAGGTATTTGCATATTTAATTATGATTTAGTGCAAAGCATCCTGGTTTTAGAGCTTTATTTTCCATATTGTACAAATCAAAGGACTGAGGCAGATTTATTAATCTTTTTGAAAAGTTTTCAGTATGTATTTATGTAATGAAAGAGACAGAGAGAAAGATCATATGTAAGCAAAGAATTAGTTTCTGAACTCTTTCAGAGGAACAAGTATCTCAGAAATAGAATATACTTAATAAAACTATAAACTATACTTAGAATCAGAATTATGAGAAATTCGTTCAGGTCTGAATTCTTCTATAATCAACAGTTCTCAATCAGCATCAGTCAATTTGGATAGGAATTATATAAATTAGAGATGAAAAAGAACTATTAAATCAGCTAATCCATTCTTCTTGCAGCATGGGATGTAATCCTACAGCATATTTTTAGTTGCTTTGTCCAGCCTAGTTTTAAATTACCCAAGTGAAGGTGCTTCCATCACATCCTCTGGAAGATTGTTTCACAATCTAACATCTTACTTTCAGGAAACTGTACGTTTCCCTTGTTCCAGATTTTCTGTTTACTTTCAGATGTTGTGTGAATCACAGTAAAATGAAGTTTAAATAGTGTAAATGAACATGCAGATGCTGTAAGAAGAGTTAAGTACGCTAATACGAAAGGAAGAGGTAATCATTGTGCAACAGTCTACAAAATACATTTACATTCATTATTTGAAAATCTATTATTTTGAATGTTGTGTTGCTGGCTTGTTTAAGGGTGTTGCCGCATAAGCAAACATGTCCTATTTTCAGTTACTCTATTACTCATTTTCAATTACACTAGACATTTGGTTTGCTTTTATTCCAGTATTTCCAATTGTTTATGCGTGTAATTGCATGTGAAATAGCAAATAAACACGTACTAAAAGACAATCTTTGACAATTTAGCCTCAAACCTAAATATGTGGTTATATACACATCTATTTTTCTCTCTATATCTGTCTTGATTTGTGCATGTTGTGACCAATCCTGCATTTCTTGAGCACTCAAAATTCCCACTGAAGTCAGTGGGAATTTAGGGCATAAAAAGATACATGATGAGGTTTGTCATCAGCTGTGTCGATAGCATGCAATGGATACACTGCAGTTATATAAGATGGATCATTCTCTGCATAAAGCATTTAAGGAATTTTTAGAAGTAATTTTCTGTATAGTGCAGTAATGATTTAGCAGTGTGATTTCATTAATATCAGTAGATGCTGATGGCTAAATCCCTGTGCACTGTTTGAAAATGCATCCCTTAGTATTAATACTTGAAACAGGCGATTTTTGTTTTGAAAATGAAGTTAAACAAAGGTTACTTACGAATAACACAAATTCTCTGAACATATTACCTTTTGCAGATCCTGCAGCAGTGGCATACCATGCCTAACAAGCCACAGAACCTTTTACAGTAGTAAACGATTAGGGACACACAAGCAGCTGCTATGAAGCTACACATTCCGCACCATACTTATAAATCTCACTCACTTCTAAGAATCCTAAGTACCTCTTTGCCTAACTTAAATCTACACAAAGATCTAAGGGGGAGGGAGGTAACTATAAAGAATTTGTGAAGTTGGAGTAGAATGGAGGGAGAATGCTGGGAAGGAGGAAGAGGTACGTAGGTGTTCACAGATCAATAGACGGAAGAAGCTGCAGGCAGTGGATGGTTCCTTAAACCCAATGAAAGTGGGATCAGGACAGCTGGGAGAAGTAGGATTCTTTCTGAGATATGGAATGAAAGTAGAAAGAGAGATCTAGGTAGTGAAAGAGAGTTGTAGGACAGTGGCTCTCAATCTTTCCAGACTACTGTACCCCTTTCAGGAGTCTGATTTGTCTTGTGTGCCCCAAGTTTCACTTAAAAACTACTGGCTTACAAAATCAGACATAAAAATACAAAAGTGTCACAACACACTATAACTGAAAACATGACTGACTTTCTCATTGTTACCATATAATTATAAAAGAAATCAATTGGAATATAAATATTATACTTACATTTCATTGTATAGTATATAAAGCAGTAAACACAAGTCATTGTCTGTATGAAATTTTAGTTTGTACTGACTCCACTAGTGCTTTTTATGAAGCCTGTTGTAAAACTAGGAAAATATCTAGAGGAGTTGATGTACCCCCTGGAAGACTTCTGTGTATCCCAGGTTGAGAAACACAGTTGTAAAGGAGCACAACACAGGGCTAGGGAGCAAGAAAGAGGTAAGATACTATGATGATAGGTGCCATTATAAGAACCTAAAGACATAAGTTAATAGATAGGAAGCTAGCATACATAAATGGCTACTGTCATTTAAATCTGAATCATAAAAATACAGGTACAGCTAAATGGCCATATGTAGAAGCTGATTCAGAATCAGGGATTTGTGACAGACCTTGATAACTAAGAGCTCTAAATTCATTTCCATATCCATTGTTCTTTAGAATAATGACATACTGAGATGGTTCCAAGTTTATCATCTAGTACTGTACAAAAGGCAACACACACAAAAATTAGTATTTAAACCTTGGTAGCTTCCAGGGCTCCTTAAAGACTTTTTCCTCTGCTCCACAGGCCTTGAACAGGGCTCCTGTCCAATCCCCAACTACCCTTATGTGCACACTGAAGAATTCCTCCTCAGGAGCTGAGGTAAGCGTGAAAGGATGCCACTCCAGTTGTGATAGAGAAGGGCACTGTAGAAATATATACTGGCCAGGCTGCATTTTAAAGCCACATTTCTTCATATGGAGCTCAAGGACTCCAGAGGGATGAGTCAGCACCTAAACCATAGTAAACCACAATAAAAATTTGAGAATCAGAGAGGTAGCCGTGTTAGTGTGGATCTGCAGAAGCGACAGAGTCCTTGTTAGTGTTTGTTAAAGATTAACAAAATATTAAAGCATAAGCTTTCATGGGCTAATACCCACATCCGATGAAGTGGGTATTAGCCCACGAAAGCTTATGCTTCAATACTTTTGTTAGTCTTTAAGGTGCCACAGGACTCTTTGTTGCTTAATAAAAATTTGATTTGTCCTGTTCTGCTGTGTTAATTATGAATACATGTTCATTTATAGTATAGTTACAGAGCGTCCTCTAGTTCACTCCTGCTTGCCTTCAACCAAAAGGAATTAAAAAACGGGATACACATTTGTTTTTAAGTTGGCAGTGGACAATGCAACATATGTATACAGTAGATCATAGTGCTACTGTTACTCAACATCAAATTAAGAATTTCCATTGCATGTTTTTTATGGTACTTTGCATTATGGGTTTGATAATTCAAGTGAAGCCTGTGTAAGAAACCACATTTTAGGCAACTTTTAGCTTGAGAGTCTGAGAGAGACCATACAACTATATCCCCAAACCTATCAGGCCTAATGTTCCTTTCACAGCAATTTGACTTCAGTGTAACTCAATTGACATGTATGATGTTATTTCTGATTTACACCAAAATCAGTAAGAACCACCAAGCCCATTGAATACAATTCTAATTCGCTTTTACTAAAAGCTCATCTCAGTTAAGCAACTGAGTTTTTCAATATCATGAATTGTTGCTTAACAGAAATTTGAGTCCGTTGCAATTCTCATTTGGTGACTTTACCATCAAGGCGTCATCTGCCACAATTATCCTTTTAGACAATGAGCCTGAGTCTGATCTCACATAAACTGGTTTCCTAGTTGTGTAACTCAGCTGATTTCATTGGAATTATTCCTGATTTACTTACTAATGTGAGATAAACAGGCCTTGAACTTAAAAGGCAGATCCTCAGCTGACATAAATTGTCATAACTCTATTGATTTCAATGGAGTTATGACTATTTTTACCAATTAAAGATATACCTCATAATCCCCTTCAGGTCTCCAGGTGCTATGGGTAGAATCCTGGACACCTCCCCCCCCCCCCCAATTAAAGTTAGTATGAGCTTTGCTGCTGACTTCAATAAGATCAGGATTTTGCTCTTTGGGCCCAAAGAGGGAGAGACATCCCCTGATCATAGGTTGCCTCATCAATCTGGTAGATTGTGGATCAAGTTTGCTTCCATGTAGAACTTATGATCTCGCTATTGGAGTGGGAGCAAAAGCTAAAACCAAATAAAAAAAGCAATACTTTGCAAAACTACATGGTAACACTGGAAGAGCTCATGAAGCTAGCAGTGAAGATGAAGCCACAGAGTGGTCATCAACAAAACTAGCAAATAAAAAACTTCTGTTAATAAAACCATTTCATTTGTACGTTGCTTTTTATGCGGACATTTAGACTATATTACATACCTTTGTAATGACAACTTTCTGATGAAATCTCCAAAACCTAACAATTTTTTCACAGATGTAGACTATCACAGGACCTAAAACCCATTTCCAAGCCTATAGAAAGTTGCACATAAAAAGACAACAAAACTTAAGATACAAAATGTTTTCATTTCTGATTAAATCAGCAGTTAGCATAAGATGACGTTATTTGAACCTTTCTTCTATGGCTTTCGGTTGACCTACCAAGAGAGCATATTTCTTGTACTGTCTACTAAGGGACAAATTCTGGCATTCGACCGAAACAAATATAATGAATTTCTTAATGGACACACTACAAAAGCTGTGTTAATGTACATCTGTATTCTGGCCAAGATCCTTCCTTTAAAAGCTTTTCCTACTAACAGACAAAAGGATTCACTACTTAGGAGTTGTATGTATATGTCATTGCTAGGTCTTGGAGTATAAATGTATATATTTGTGGAGCAAAATCCAGAGTCTTACTCCCTTGCTTTTGTCACAGAGACTCTGAGACATTTTAGAGTAGTCAGAATAGCGATAACTAGCTTATCCCAGTGCTCTTATTGTTGGCTGTTGACTTTTCAGTATGCAAATGTATGTAGCATTAGATCCAAAATCTTCACTTATGCTTTAAGTATATATTCTCACATTATCAGTTAGTCTATTCTATATCAATAATTGGACTAAACTGATTTATGGCACTAAACTAGTCATGCTGTAGATTACATGATCATTGTACTTTGCTGATCATACATACCGATCGATATAATAATCAAAGATACATAGCAGATCATGTCTATTAGTTGATAATTATACTCGGAGTATAATAGCTTTAGATAATTAGATATAATTGAATCTGCAAGACTACAACAATGCAGACATTTGTCTGTACAGAGAACACCATCATATTTCTAATCTCATAGATGGAAGAATCTAAAAAAAGCTCATTTAAGATAACCAAAGACCTGAAAAACATGTGGCTTTTCAAGCCACCTAAATCAATATTTGTTTGTTGAAACATTCATTTTGGTGTACAAGCTGGATTGATGCTAGGTTATAAAGCATCTTTTATGAGAAGGAAATCTTCATTCATATGATGTAATTCCTTTAGATGGTGCTAAGGGGATGGAGTTGCAATTTGTCGAGGTTAAGTCTTGAAAATACGTATTTAAATAATGGTAAGAGGCTGACAAAAGTAAGAAGATTCTGAGTTAAAGCAGAACTCAGCTCATTCATTGCTCCTAAAGACTAGAGATGTCTCTGCACAGTCAGCAGTTTGATCCTGTACATCCCAAATAAGTTAGCATAGATCGAGTTACAACAATGATTAAATCGGGTTTTCTCCTTTCTGTTTGTACTACTTGTAAATAAAAACATGTAACAGGAATTGTCCTTTGTAAGAGCTCAGCCAAAGCTTTCAAATGAGCCACTGTGATCATCAGCAAACAGCTTTTAAACACTTTCATTTTAACATGTCTTCTGGATGGCTAAGAATAACAGAGAATCCTACAGGACTGATGGACTGGTAGGTGACAGGTGACCTTCCCTGACAATCAGGAAATTTAAATTCTTTCCCAGGTGGTGATTTTCCTCATAATTAGAATGAAGTGAGATGGTGCTGGACTGACTCAAGATAGGGATTGATGATATAAAGTCTGATATAAGTTAATGGGAATTGTGTCACTGACTTTAGTAGGAGCCAGATCAAGCCCATGTGGGTTGACAGATACAAAACAATGTTCTACAGAAATGTCATCATGGCTTTTACCCTCGGAGTGGTTTTTTGAACAGAATTCAGATTAACCTACCAGATATTATATCACAGGATATTATACATCCAGCAAAGTAACATTCTTACAGATAATCTATATGCCATATGGTATTATCACAATCAATTTAATAGAATGTGACTTTAAGTGTATGACTTTGGGTATGCAGGAAAGTCTGACAAAGGAGATCTAACAGAGAAAAGGATAAGTTCACTAGTTAGGTTTATGATAGTTAATATCAGGCCATGCTGTTGGAAGCAAGCTTCTGTCTGTATTCACAGAGCATAACCGTATATTGATTTTTATGGAAACACTGTAGCTGAAATATTTAGAGAGGCATTCATTTCCTCATTAATAGTGGCTAACAATAGTTTAAGAAAAATCTAGGTCAGCCATTAAAAGCATTACAAGATACTGAGTATTATTTTTTCCTCTATTTAAATTTTTTTGAATGGAGGCACAGAATCCTTTGGAAGTCTTAGACATAGTCTTCAGTTCCCCAGGGGTCTGTGGACTTCAGGCTGGAAACCACTGTTTTAGATAGTAAGTTCTTAGAGGATGGAGTCTCTTTATTAGGGCTGTCAAGTGACTAAAAAAATTAATCACAATTAATCGTGTGATTAAAAAAATTAATCATGTGATTAATCGTGCTGTTAAACAATAAAATAATATCATTTATTTAAATATTTTTGGATGTTTTCTACATTTTTAAATATATTGGTTTCAATTACAACACAGAATACAAAGTATACAAAGCTCACTTTATGTTTATTTTTGATTATAAATATTTGCACTGTAAAAAGCAAAATAAATAGTCTTTTTCAATTAACCTCAGACAAGTACCATAGTGCAATCTCTTTATCATGAAAGTTGAACTTATAAATGTAGAATTATGTATAAAAAAACCTGTATTAAAAAATAAAATAATGTAAACTTTAGAGCCTACAAATCCACTCAGTCCTACGTCTTGTTCAGCCAATTATTTATACAAACAAATTTGTTTACCTTTTCAGGAGGTAATGCTGCCCACTTCTTGTTTACAATGTCGCTTGAAAGTGAGAACAGGCGTTCTCATGGCACCGTTGTAGTCAGTGTTCAAAGATATTTACGTTCTAGCTGTACTAAAGATTTATGTTGTCTTTTCATGCTTCAAACGCCATCCATGCTGATGACAGGTTCTGTTCGATAATGATCCAAAGCAGTGTGGACTGAGACATGTTCATTTTCATCATCTGAATCAGATGCCATCAGCAGAAGGCTGGTTTTCTTTTTTTGGTGGTTCAGGTTCTATAGTTTCCACATCAGGGTGTTGCTGTTTTAAGACTACTAAAAGCATGCTTCATACCTCATCCCTCTCAGATTTTGGAAGGCACTTCAAATTCCTAAACCTTGGGTCTACTGCTGTAGCTCTCTTTAGAAATCTCACATTGGTACCTTCTTTGTGCTTTGTCAAATCTGCAGTGAAAGTGTTCTTAAAATGAACAACATGTGCTGGGTTATCATTCAAGACTGCTATGAAATATATGGCAAAATGCGGGTAAAATTGAGCAGGTCACATACAATTCTCTCCCAAGGAGTTGAGTCACAAATTTAATTAATACATTCTTTTTTTAAGGAGCATCATCAACATGGAAGCATGTCCTTGCAATGGTGGCCGAAGCATGAAGGGGCATACAAATGTTTAGCATTTCTGGCACATAAATACCTTGCAATAGCAGCTACAAAAATATAATACAAATGCCTGTTCTCATTTTTCAGGTGACATTGTAAATAAGAAGTGGTCAGCATTCTCTCCTGTAAATATAAACTAGCTTGTTTGTCTTAGTGATTGGCTGACCAAGAAGTAGGACTCTTTTAATCACAATTAATTTTTTGAGTTAACTGCGTGAGTTAGCTGCGATTAACTGACAGCCAAACTCTTTATATTTGTGTAATGTACACATCAAGCACATTGTTTATACTGAATAAATAATAAACAAACAATAACAGAAATGCTGTAAATAATGGATTTATATATGGAAGGCTTGATTCTGATATCCACAGTCTTCACTGGGAGCTTGCCTAACTAAAAAGGACTATACCAAAAACAATTATTAAGGAATAATTATACCTTCCATTTTTCATCTGTAGATGTTAATGCTCTTTACAAAGGAGATAAATCATCATTATCCTCATATTTTAGAGGGGGGAGACCAAGGCACAGAAAAGTGCACTTACTTGTCTGAAGTCACCCTACAGGCCAGCAGTAGACTCAGGAATAGAACTCCAGCATCCTGAGTCCAGGTCACTGCTCTAGCCAGTGCCATTCTGCTTCCTCAAGAAAGGACACAAATATAAAGATGACATGAGCATGAGTCTTACCACAGGTTCACTGCCAGAAAATAGTGGCAAAGGACATTGAGCGGCTTTCTCCCATTCTGAGTAGTGATCTTTACAATAAGTGACATTGTGCAGCAACAGACTCTGTGGCGTCTGACCTCGGACAAGCTGACTTAACACATAAAAAGAAAAGATATACACAGCTGATACGGTCTCTTTTGTTGTTGTGATATACTAGTATGTTAACAAATAATGTAGTGAATGCAGAAATAGAAATATCTGAAAATATGGCAGCTGGTTTGTTGTCTTAATGTTGTTCTTTCAGATTGTTTCAACCATACTTCTTCCACAAAGTTTTAGGTTTTTCAACCCACCAAGTGCAGTGTGTATGATATGCTATAAGTAGGTAGCAACACCACTGGCAGTTTGGAGAGTCAGTACATGTAATATGGATATCTCTCTCATATGTGGATTGAGTCAGAAGGGAAGTTTCTTGGAGCAGAGACCTTGCCCTCCTCTTTATGGGAACAGCTGGTGTTGCTCAGAAAAATAAAATAATAGTCACTCTCTTTTCTTTGCAGCTTTAAGAAACATATTTAAGGAGCACCAAATAATTGTGAAGATCCTTAATGAGATGTGTGGTTTTTTAGCATATTTATATTTGAACTTCTTTACACTAGAGAATTTACAACAAAGTGAATTTCCTTGAACATGCCCTTCTCAACTATTGAGTTTAAAAATGTACTACAGCTGGTGCTGATTGTGGGTGAAGAAGAGGGGATAATGGAGCTAGGTCATATTGTTGCCCTTCTTTTTCCCTTTTAGATTTATTTGGGGTCAGATCATGGCCCATTCTATGTACTTGTGCAAGAGATTAGAAGGGATAAAAGGTGCTTCCTTATTCCACTGTGCCAGTGTGCCACACTTCCTGCACAGAGGGGGATCCATACAGCCACTGCATCTCTCCCTCTCTTGGGTGAACAGGAAGACGCAAGAGGGTGTGGGGAGGAGGCAGCGCCTTGACTCTTGCCTCCCCACATTCCCAACTGTGTCCAGATGAGTAGTTGGGAAGTGTACCTGTGACATACGTTGCAGTTTACTCATGCCCAGGAGCAACAAGGAGAGTAGGAGAAAGATTGAACTCCCTGAGTCAGTCTCCCTCCCAAACTGCCCCTATCTACGAGCTAGATCACAAACTGATGATTCAGTACTTTATTATTATTTTCTTAGGGGTCCTTTTTGGGATCACAGTGTGGCATTCATAAGAATGCTGAAGAGCAGTTTACACTATGCATATTTGAATAGGAGTGGAGTGAAGTCATTTGGAGTAATGTATTACCCATTGCCTGTCATGCTAAGCAATATTGTCTCATTGCTTTTTTGGGCTCCCCCACCAGCTTGTCTGTATCCATCTGTTGTTTCTTGTTTTGTAGTTAGGTTGTAAGTTCTTTGGGACAAGACAGTCATTTCATAAAGTGTTTGTACAGCAGCTAACATGATGGGGTCCTGATCCATGACTAGCACTCCTAGGTGCCAAGATAATACAAATAAATGAATTAATAATAGTAATAATCAGTTTGAAAAATGGTATCACACTTTGCCCATGATGGATTAAGGGATCAAAAATAAGGAGGCCTCTCGGGTTCTATCCACTAGAGTGCTTAGGCACCAAAGTCCTGTTTTTAAGCACCCCTGTGATCCATAAAACTGCTGCTTGGCTGCTGCATAAACCACATCAAGTACCCCACTCACACTCCCTATCATAGGTTTGAATGGCGTGTGATCCTAAAGTGTTGATATCATCATATATAATCACCTCATACCAGATATATCATATATATATTTATATACTCACCCCATACCATGCATAACCAGACCAATAAAGAAAACCATGAATAGGTGATGGGTATACCAGAACACCTCATAGAATGATCTTCTGATGATCTCTGTGGATGAAGTCATGATCAGAATGAAAGCCACAGTGATTATGACACCAGTTACTCCAGCTATGGTAGTTAGTATCTGTGTTACTGTGTTCTAAAATAAAAATAAATTATTATGTATAGAGACTAAATCAAAGATGCAGCTTCAGTATAAGAATGAATGTAAGCAACAAACCAGACAAGGGAAAAAATTAGAAGCTGTGTGAAAAAAGATTATCTTTTCTGTTATCCATTTAGGTTTATTCCAGACATGAATGTAAATATTAACTGCAATTTGTCTGTTTTAGCAATTGATAGGAGGAAATTACATAATCCTGCTAGTACTTGGATCTGTTTTTCTTATACAAGAGTGCCTCAGAAAAGAGAGAGAATAAATTATTACAGTTAAGAGTGGGGGGGGGGGGGGGAAGGTAGTAACCAGAACAGCACTGAAAAAAATCCACAATCATTTTGAGAGAGATAAATGTGGGTGTGCTCAATGGCCAACAGACTGGATCTGCTTTATTCTTATTTCACTTTACCTTCCTTCATTTCAGGCAGCAATAGATGCCCCTGACAGCCGCCAGTTCTGTTGTCACTGCTGTCTCCATGAGGCATTCCTTCTGACTGCAGGCTTTTGGAATCCCAAAAGAGCTGCAGACTACAACTGAAGATTTACCCTTTCAGGCCTCCTAGTTGTTCTCCACCAGGATGAATGATGCTATACACATACTGAAAGACTCGTGCCACACACTTTGCTCACTGGGAGTCTACACTTCCACTGCTAAAATGAAGCGATTTAAACCACAACCCTACCTGAGACCATTGCTCCATCAGAGGCCCCAGTAGACAGAAGATCAAGACTTTCTTGATGTTAACCACCATCTTCCATGGCAATGGGCCCTTCTCACCAGACATTTTCTACCTCAAAGCAGTCATTTTGACTCTTTGATTGAGGACAGCACACCAATTATATCTCCTCCTTTTGGGATCAGAACGATCCTTTTTGTATTGTAGATGGCAAAAGATCATGTTCGACAAATAGGTACTCAGCACACCAGATATGTAATCCAGTTCATCTCTCTCCCTTTCCCCAACCCACTCTCCCCATCCCTTTTCAAGGGATACATACCATGGAGGGAGAGGAACTATTTAAGCTCAGTACCAGTGTGGACACAAGAACAAATGGATATAAACTGGCCATCAGGAAGTTTAGAGTTGAAGTTAGATGGAGGTTTCTAACCATCAGAGGAGTGAAATTCTGGAATAGTCTGCCAAGGGAAACAGTGGTGCAAAAGACATATCTGGCTTCAAGACTAAGCTCGATAAGTTTATTTAGGAAATGGTGTGATGGGAGAACATAATTTTGGCAATTACTTAATTTTTGACTATTTGTGTTAGATGGGCCCAGTGGCCTGTAATGGGATGTTGGAGGGGGTGGGATCTGAGTTACTACAGAGAATTCTTTCCTGGGTGTCTGGCTGGTGAGTCTTGCCCAGATGTTCAGGGTTCAGCTGATCACCATATTTGGGGTCGGGAAGGAATTTTTCTCCAGGGCAGATTGGCAGAGGCCCTTGGTTTTTTTTGCCTTCCTCTGCAGCAAGGGGCATGGGTCACTTGCTGGAGGATTCTCTCTACCTTGAAGTCTTTAAACCATGATTTGAGGACTTCAGTAGCTCAGACATAGGTGTGAGGTTTATTGCAGGAGTGGCCTGCATTGTACCGGAGGTCACACTAGATGATCATAATGGTCCCTTCTGACCTTAAAGTCTATGAGACCATGTTACTTTAAGAGCTATGGGTTGTGCATGATAGAGATGGGCATGACAGAGGATCCATGAGGATTTTATTCCTGCTCCTTTCTGGTCCCAAAGAAATCTGGTGACCTCTGCCCCATCCTAGATCTAAGAAAGCGAACAAATTCATCAAGAAAATCAAGTTCAGGATGGTCACCCTTGCTTATATTATCTCTTTCTTGAAGACTGGAATGCAGCCCTCAATTAACAAACGCATATGTCCACGTGGCAATACATCCTTCCCACAGGCAGTACCTTCAATTTCTGATAGCCATCAACCACTGTCTGTATACAGTGCTTCCTTTTGGCCTGTCATCGGCTACAAATGTTTTCACCAAGTTCCTGGGGGTGGTAAAAATCCACCTTCATCATCTGGACATTCAAATATTTCCTTACATGGATGATTGGTTGTATCAAGCAGCATCAAGGGATCATGTCCAAAACAGTGTCCTAGTCATCAGGCACGCGTACTTCCATCTAGGTCTGAAAATAAGTTTGGACAAATCACAGTTACAACCAACTCAGCACTTAAATTTTATAGGAGCAGACCTCCACACCAGAACAGACATGGTATATCTTCCAATATATACCCTTCTTTTCAGAAATCCTCAAATTCAATCCACAATAAGAGTGCAAGTCTCAGCCATATGCCTCATGCTCGTGATTAACCCTGCATGCCAGACTTCACCTGTTGTCTGTAGTCTTGGCTTCATTTGTATATTGACCTTCCAGGCATCTGCTGGACATGCAGATTTGTGTATCCATGCAAGTGCTTCAGTCTCTGGATTGGTGAATAGATGGGCAGAACATACGCAAGTGAGTTCCATTTCCATCCTCAGAACTGACTATATCTCTGGTTACAGATGCATCTGTCAAGGGCTGCAGGGGAGGCGGGAGGGAGTAGGGGAGGGCAGCATCTTGGTCAACTTCAGGCTCAAGCTCACCTCAGGAAGTTTTCCTCATATAAACATCCTGGAGCTCAGGGACATACATTGGGACGGCAAAATATGCCCACATTGAGAACTGGGTGATACAAGTTCTCATGGACAATACAACTGTTATGTTTTATATGAATAAGCTGGGAGGGGCAAGGTCATCTCAGTTGTGTCAGGAGGCTATCCTCATGTGGAATCCATGTATTCGACACAAAGTTTCTTGGAAGGCCTTCCATTTTCCAGGAGTGAGAAACACTCTCCTGAATTCTCTCAGGAGGATTTTCATATACTAATATAAGTGGTTGATCAGGATGGATGTTTAGTTTTCCACCACTGCGGGTACCACTAATAGAATTATTCACGACAAACCTCAGCAACAAATGCATGAGATTTTGCCCAAAGGTGGGTCACAACCCCAGTTCCATCATAGATGCTTTTCTTCTTCCCTGATTCAGTCATCTTCTATATGCATTCCCTTCTGATCATTTCATTCTGAGGGTCCCGAGGAAGCTAAAACAAGACAGAGCATCACTAATCCTCATTGCACTGGTGCAGCTAAGACAGTACTGGTTCATGGATCTGTATCAGTTTTACATCAGGTCACCAATAATTCTACTGCTGGTCAGGGATCTTTTCCCAAAACTAGGGCAAGTCTCTACATCTGAACCTTGAATCTCTCCATCTTATGGCATGGGTGATCTCTGGTTAAATATTCAAGAGAAACTGTGCTCCTGAGAGGTTTGGGCCATCTTAGTGAACAGCAGAACAGAATCCACTAAAGTCACATATGCAGCAAGGTGTCAGAGAGTTTCAATTTGGACATGCTCACATCATTTATTTCCCCATCACACAGAAGTTACATATATTGGATTATCTTTTGCATCTCAAATCATCAGGCCTTTCAAATAATTCTGTGAGAGTTCACGTGGCTTCTATTCCTACATTACATTTAAAGACTTTCACTTGTTTCCCAGTTTTTGAAGGGCCTGGTCAAGGTTCACTCTCCTGTGCCTGATCCCATTACCCATTTTGGATTTGAATCTAATGCTTTCTAAACTGATAGGACCTCCCTCAAATCTATGGATATGACTTCATTATCTTTATTGTGTATGATAATAAAGATTGGGTTTTTGGTGACAATTATTTCCATCAGTAGGATTTCAGAGCTTCAAGCTCTTTTAGCTTACCCTCCTTTTACTGTCCCTTCTAGGCCACACCCTAAATGCATACCCAAGGTACTGTCAGCTTTCTACCTATATCAGACTGTGGACTGCTTAGTTACTTGGCCCTTCCAGGGGCCCAGAGTCCCCCCCTTTCACAATTGTTTGACCCAACAGAGAATCCCAAAGATTGTGTGACCAACCCCATACTGGGCCAACAGAGGTGGCCCCACTCAATAAACCGCCCCTCCCCGCCCCCGTGACACAGCATTCCTGAATAATGTCCCAATAGGTCATATATTCAAGGCAGCAATGTAGTCTATGCATATTTTCTCTACTCATTATGCCGTCATTCAGACGATGCTAGCTTTGGCAAGTTGGTGTTACAATCCCTCTTCAAATGATCCGAATTCTCTCTACCTGCAAAGGAACTGCTAGGGAGTCCCCTACAGTAGAATGTATAGATGCACAATCTGTCAAAGGAGAAAAAGTGGTTATTTACCTTGCAGTAATTGTTGTTCTTTGAGATATGTTGTCATGTATATATTTCACCACCCTCCCATCTTTCCTCTACTTCGGAATTTATTACAGCCATGTGAAGGAATGGAGAAACAAGTGGCAAAGATGCTCATCTTATGCCCTTGCCTGAAAGCACAAAAACAGCAGAGGTGCATGTGCTACCTTGTGGTACTGCTGGCATATCCTACAGTGGAATATGTATGTGCACAACACATCTCAAAGAACAACAGATAGTGCAAGATAAGTAACCATTTTTATATAGTGTAACTGAAGACCTAACTTGACCTGAAGACCCTAAATGACAGTGGATGATGCACAAGAATGAAAGAACTCACCTTGACTTCCAGATCCCAAGTTGACTTTGTAGGGTTAGAAGTTAAAAAAACATATTTTTACTTGTAAAGTGAACTTATTTGATATGGAAGTGCTGGAGGGGTGATAAGTTCCACAGTGCCATTTTTAGAGTTGAACTACTCTCAGATGTTCACACTTGACAGAACAAAGTACATTTTCAAACTGGTGCCTGTGATGAATATGTTCAGATCCTATTACACGTTAACAGGATTGATCTAGGTGACATTTTGACCATTTACACTACACTGGCTAGTTTTAATGCTGAGATGAAACAATGAAAAATGTCAAAGACTCTTGGTACACTGCTGCTACAGAGGCATAACTAAGCTGAAAAGAATACTTGAATTATTGCTCTCAGAACTTTCTTCCGTAAAGGTGGAAGAAATCCTTTGTTTGAATTTATTCAGAAAGGTAGACTTATTCAGAATGTAGAGACAAATGCAAGTGGGCAATACAAGAAATGTAAAAATAATTATCAAAAAGTTAAAATATAGGCTACTTTGTGGACTGGCATTTAGTTACCATGTAATTAGAGAGATTTGGAAAGGACATCAGAAATTTACTTCTATATGTTTGGGAGAGTAGGCTTACTTCAGAAAAATAGGAGTAACCCACCAAAGGGTGTTGGATCCTCTCTAAACCTACAAACTCTTCCTCTTCAATCAGTGGTGAACACATCACATGCGCAGCTGGTGACTGTGGGTAGAGTGTCCCAGCAAGGACTCTAAACTCTAGAATTTGCTTTCCCTGTGAGTCTGAGAGACCTGCTCAGTTTGCCAACTTTCAGGTCAAGGCCATGATTGTTCAGGTCTTTGATGCTAGTGGAGTAGTTTGTTTATTTGCTTGATGTGTATGAGATTTGATATTTTTTTTAGCAGATGAAATAGTCACGTTGTCGGCTGAAAAATAATTAATACAATAATATCATAACTTTATACTTGCAAAACAATGCAGACACATATTTCTGATTGTGCTGCCACCTTCTATCCAGATGCCTATTTTCCCAACACTGTTTCTCTACTTAGCACCTATAATTCTCATTATATTTGAAGCAATATACACAAGCAAGCAAATAACACCAGTGTGAACTATTGTCTAATGCAATAACTTTAACAATAAAATCCACTAACCACAGCCTGAACTCATTGAGGAAAAAATCTATTCTTGTTTACACTGGTGTAAAATCAAGAGTAAGTCCACCAGAGTCAATGAAGTTACTCCTGATGAACACCAATTATCAAAAAGTAGAATCTAGCCCCAAATTAAGGACACTTTACAAAACCACTGTGAGAACTTAACACCAGCTGTGAAAGAAGTTTCATTATGTACTATTATTGGTTTTTAAAATTTAAGATATTGTTCTCTTTCTAGTCAAAGGTTGTTAGCCATATTTCATATATCAATAGCTTACAGGTTTAATACATTTTCAACTAATCATAACACTCATCCTCCACACCCCACTTATCTCCTGCCTAAACTAATTAAAATAGCAAACACATCTCTCTGAGCTGGGAAACCTGAAAATTGCATTTTTTAGCTATTGTTTTCAACTGAAATTCAGGTTAATCTTTGACAGCATCTCCTAGCTCTGCTTAAAAGCTATTGAAATATAGTTTTATCAACAAAAGAACCTGCAGAAGGCAATTTTTCAGAAGAGGAAAGCCAGCAAGCAACTAGTGAGAACTTACCACTTCATAGTTTCTAATTGGGTTCAAGTAGCTTTCATTTGGTGTTTTGCCAATGCCAGAAAGTTTATTCCGTAACCCCCCTGCTTCCTTCGATTGACTTATATGATATCGCTCTATGTTGACCAGATGTGCAACAATATGGATGACTGTTTGAAAGAGATAGTTATGCAAATTGAAATTAAAGTTGTACATTGTACATGCCAGCATCAATTTTATTAACTATCACATGAAACATTTAAAATGTCTCTGTGGATTAAGAACTTTACACAGTAATCATCAACAAAAATAGCCTTTTGTCAGTGTGTAATACATGGCAATTGGTTATGTTCAAAGTATAAAAATGGAATAGCAGATTCAACATAATCTTCCCATGTTTATGGTCCCAATGATACCATTTCTTGTGTTCCCAAATCTACTGTCCTTTAGTTTTTGGTGCCATGAAAATAGGAATGATACACCATAAAATTGTTTGGTTTCATTCAAAATTAGGCATCTTCCTTTGCTAAAAAGTTTATGGGGCCTTTCACTTCAATGGCACTTATGCAAATTTGATTAATGTCAGTAGTGACACATAATTGGTGCCACCTAATGGGTGACCAGGGTGACGTATTGTCAGAGGTCTTAATTCCTGTTGGACAAAGAAATTACCATGTCACAGAACTATGACTAATGCAATGGGTGATCTCAGAGGGGAACCCAGGATTGAATAGTCATAACCTCTTCCTCCCAATAAGTGAGTCCTTCAGTTCAGCTAGAGCAGCATGAGGAAAGCATACACTGCACCTCTCACTGTTGTACCTCTTCTGTGAATGCCCCCTCCCCCCCAATAACATTTTCCACTTAGTTTATCTAAGACATTTTTCTCTAATTATTATTAAAATGTTATTTGGTATCAGCAGCACATTATTCTTTTCTTCTACCATAGTCAAAATTCTATTCCCAATGCAAACACATTCTACCAGACTCCTGTTTTGGGGACCTTCCTAAGAAATCTACTTAGACCTGTAATTTTCTTCCTTCTGATGGGTGACAATCACTCCAACTTGTACCTGACAGTTACAGCACAAGTCTTCTAGCATGAGCCAGACTGTGCTTTCCTGAAAGTTATTTTGTGCAAGATGTTAACATCCAAAACATAATCCTATACAGAAAAAATATTAACATTCAAACAAATGCATTCACAATGTTGGTTTCCCTAGGTCTCCTATGATCTTAAGTACTGGCCTGAGTTTTATTAGATTTGTGCATCTGCTAGTTTCTTGTGTGCCACTAAAAGAAAAAATAATTCAATCTAAAAGTGAATTATAGCAGGCTAGCAAGACTAATGCAAACATCTAATTCCATTTTTCAGTGTTTTCCTTTAATGTACAATAGTTGTAGCAAACTAAATAGTATGGCACCAGATACATTGCCATTAGCTAAAACATTTTATATCTCTATAGTGCATTTTGTGGATCTACAGTGTGTGGAATTTGCTAAGTACATTCAAAAGCCACTATACAAATTCCTGAAATTTATGAGCATTTTTTATTGCTCTCAATTTATTCATTATGGGTACAGAGCTTAGAATGCTTAATCTAGAATTTGTTTTTGCCAGTATTTTCCCACTGCTGATGAGTAAACATACTATGGCGAAATTCTGCATTCCTTACTCAAGCAAAGTTTCCTTTGACATCAATGGGAGTTTTGCCTGAGAAAGGGTTGCAGGATTTAGCCCCTTTTATTAGTATAATCTGGAACCTTAGAAATGGTATGCATGTGTAGTAATTTGTATGCTAGCCTTTACATTTTTGATCTAGTCCACTGAATTCAAACCCCATTCTTTTATTGGGGGGGGGGGGAGAGGGGGGACAAAAAAGAAAGAGGGCTGCCTGTACAAAGAAGTGTCCACAGTACATCTTAAAAATAATTAAAAGAAAGAAAAGTAATTTAATTACATCCGTGTAAGTCTGGTCAATTTAGTTAGTCTTATTCAGCCAATTCTGCTGTCAGTGAAGCATGCACACTTCTCATTGAACTGAATAGAAATTACATGTGCTTATCTGAGGGCACGTGCTTATCTCTCTTTTTCTGCATGCCTGCCTAGGATAATAATCATTTTGAAGTTAGTTGCTACTAATTAACCATCTTAGTATACCCACTATTATAAAATCAAAGGGTCAAAAATCTTGTCCCCTGTAACCTCACTAAGTCAGTGGTCTTGCATAAGTCTGTGAATGCTTCAGCGAACTGACCCTACGTTTTGTAGCAGCATCACCTACTCTGCTTTCTGTTGTCACAGATTGTTCCTTCTGAACTTAACGAAAAATCAAAATCACACCTTTTAATATATTAAATTATGAATTTGTGTAATACAACCAATGTACAAGCATACTGAGCCTAGCACACTATCTGATATATTTTGATATTAAATTCCATACATTCTTAATTTTGGATTTTTTTATTTGTTTGTTTTATTAACTTTGTTCCCAATTTAAAGTTTTGTTGTGTAATAAAGGTGAGGGATGGTGAGAGGTTTAGATGATATTGTCCTCAGAAATACTGGGAATATAGAATCTTGTCTTCCCTGATTTTTGCTGGAAGACTAAATTAAGACTAGAGATAGAGCTATTTTAGCCAGGATTGGGGGAAGGGAAAGAGTATTATTTCTGAAATTTTAACAAAAAGATTTTCTCACAAGTCATGTATCTGAAGATAAATAGGGGACACAAATACACATACAAACACAAAAACTAAATGATTGACTGAAAATTAGGGCTTCTAGAAAATTTTCCATCATTTTTTTTTTCAGTGAAAAATTGGGTTTTCAACTAGACAAATGTTTTTATGGCAAGGGTCTGCTTTCTCTGAATTTTTTTGACATTTTGTTGGAAAACCAAATAACCAAAACCCCAAAATGTGTTGGAAAACTGATTTTGTTTGGGTTTTTTTGGTTGAAATATATTAGTTTTTGACAAAAATCCCAAAATGTTCGACTTTTTTACCATACATTACAAAATTAATAATCCATCATTTTTTGCCTCCCCTCATTTAATTGATTTTAACAAATCAATTAAAAATCTTTTCTCTCTGAGTTGCGCAAGTTTCTGTCTCTTGTGATAATATAATCCCAGTAGTTATGTAGCAATACATCTATATAGACATTTAGAAATTTTAGGGTAGGTTTTTAATATTAAAGACAAGCAGAAAAAGCCAACCCTTTTAGACTACCTTTATGTCAAAATGAAGTAAAAATAAAAGATTTTTGTTCTGTAAGATTTGTAAATATATAAATTTACTTTCTTTTGAGGAAGAAAATGAATGTGAGAGAGACTGTCTGAAACATTATGTGCTCCTTCCTTATAAAAATCTTTAGGTTCAAAGTATCATTTTTTGACTGAAATATCCAATTTGAATTAGAGCATTTTGAATAATCTGTGTGGATTAAGTTGAGAGAGTATGAACCTATGATTTTATTCTACAGGTCTATAGGGAAGATTTATTAGAGGTGTACTCCTAGGCAGCTCTTATAGACAGGCATGCAGAAAGGCAGGAAGTCACACTAAGCAGAATTCCCTTTACTGAATTTTCAGTGATGCCCTTTGATTATAGATAACATTGTTTCCTCTCTCTTTTTCTTCCAATTTACTAGTACCACCAGGCTCTAATTATACCTGCCCAAATGAAGTCTACAGTTGAATTTGTATAAGAACTAATGAAAAATTAAAGATTGGTATGGAAACTTAGCTACAAACTTTTCCTAAGGCCACAAAACCTTCTACCAAGCTAGTCTACTGTTTGAGAAGTAAGATAATAGAAATAATATTATTAATATTATCTAAGTTAAAGTGCTAAAATAATAATTAAAATGTAGAGACAAATACTTGATATTTTATTATTAAACAAAAAGTGATTTACAACTTTATATCATGCATAAGCTTTTGTAGGCTATAGCCCACTTCATCGGATGCATAGAATGGAATACACAGAAGTAAGATGCATTTATATACACAGAAAGCAAAATAAGTTGTAAATTACCATACCAATTCTAAAAGGCTGTTTAATTTGGATGGGCCATTATCAGCAGGAGAAAAAAACCCTTTAGTAGCGAAAATTTAGTGGATCTGTGTCTGACAGTTGATAAGACCCTGTAAAAGAGACTTAACTAGGAAAATGCATTCAATTAGTGTAATGACAAAGCCATTCATAGTCCCTGTTTAACTCTTGCTTGATAGTGTCCAATTTGCAAATTAATTCCAGTTCCTCAGCTTCTCGTTGGAGTCTTCTCGTTGGAGTCAGACTCCAATGAGAAGCTGAGGAACTGGAATAATCTCAAGTATTATAACAATGAACTCAATATACTTATGGGTAGCAATTTATAGTGAAAACAGATAAATGTCATTTTCCACATAATGTACATAAGTAGATTAAATGTTTAGTATCAGGAGTTTTCTGTAGCATTTAATTTTATATGTTAAATAACTGAGTTTCTGGCCCTTCTTAATACAAAAGGATATTATCATGAACTCAGCATTTCCCAAACAAAATGTTTCTCACTTGTTTTTAAAAGGAAACATGAGTTCATGAGTTGAAATGTTTCACTATTCAAATGTCCTTTAATTTTGGTGTTTTCTTTTTTCAATTTCATCATCAATCTCTCCCTTTACATAGTCAGGATTAAGTACTGGCTTTCTGGCATTTGCAATCAGCTGCTGTGTGTAAATCTCTGGAATTACTGAAGTTATAAAGTAATCACTTTTCTGATAAACTTGCATTTCCAAAAAATGTTCAGTTTAATACACTAGCAAACATTTCTGCACTAATAAAAAACAAAAATAAAAAAGGCTTATCTAACAGTGCTATTTTACTCCCATTTTGGAGTATGACAGAAATTATACACCAAATAGAAGTTGGCTAATTTACAATCCTGGGTTGATTTGTTAATTAAAAGAAAAATATGTTTCATTCTTTAGCAATGTGTGCTATGCTGCAAATGAACTCTGATAAGTGAATAGACATGAAAGATAAGGAAGTCATCCTAATATCCTGGAAGATATATATTCCACCTCCTCCCCCTTCCCCTTTAACTACTGTAACTACCATAACACACAAAAGATAAAATTCAGGTCTTGGATCTTAATGGATTCCATATTCAGCTCTCCTTCCATGGAAAGGTTAATGTCAGATACATGCATGGGAAAGCAGATCCTTCATATAGAGAGAGCAGAATATTGGAGTCAAGATCAACCATCAGAGAGGTAGCCGTGTTAGTCTGGAATAGCAGAGGTAACAAAGTCCTGTGGCACCTTAAAGACTAACTATAAAGTTTTGAAGCATAAGCTTTCGTGGGCTAATACCCACTTCGTCGGATGCAAGCAGTGGAAGTGTCCAGAGGCAGGTATAGAAAAGTAGGCAAGAACCAGGTGGGACTAAAGGTTAGTCCAATTAGGCTGAACCAGCTTGTTATCTCAAATCAGGGAGGGTGGGTTATTCTTCTAGCATTTGAATGGGGGGTGTGAACATGGAGAGAGGAGATCTATTTCTGTAATTAGCAAGCCATTGTAGGTCTTTGTTCAATCTGAGATTGTTTGTGTTGAATTTGCAAATGAATTGTAGCTCTGCAGTTTCCCTTTGCAGTCTGGACTTGAAGTTTTTTTGCTGCAGTATGGTGACTTTTAAATCTGTAACTGTGTGTCCAGGCAGGTTGAAGTGTTCTCCTACAGGTTTTTGTATAGAGCAGAATTCTGATAGTAAAATTTGCTGTGGCTTTAGTCATTTTAATTAACCCCTTCATTTCTCCTGCTTTAAACCCCCCCACAAAGTTTTTTTTTAAACATGTGGAAACCCTGACCCTATTGTGGTGAATAGGAATTTTGTCATTGACTTCAATGGCTGTGTTGTTTTATATTCAAGTAATCCACTAGTTTTAATGATAATTCATTGCTAGTAATAAACAGCCTTTATTAGATGGGTAGTTTACATATATACAGAACATTTTAACTCAGGTCAGTCCATCAGTCTAACCTAAAACCAACAGCCTTCTCCGGCTGTCATCTCTCACACCCTGAAGATTCTATTCATTATCTTAAGTATAAATATCATCAAGTTTATATCTAAAGAATTATTATGATAGAGGATTGCATAAACTACCTTATTTGAATCTGAAATATAGTGAATGTATCAATACTGGTAGAAATTGTGCTCAGAAAACTACAGTAACAACACAGTGGAATCATCAGAATCCTCATTAACCATAATGCTATTAGCTTAGTGAAAGGATAGCTATAGAGTATAGTGTGATGACTATGGAAACTAGGTGACATAATGTTAGAGGGAGTGACTATGGAAAAACAGACTTTGTTAAGTTTCTGAGCATGTCCAGTCTGATCTAGGTGTTTCCAGAAATTTTACACAATGTAATGGGAATACTATGCCACCTCTCCAAATATCCTTTTGTAAGGCTGACAGACCCCAGTTGTCGGTGGGTGGGATTGAATCTGGGGTCTCTGGAGCTTAGTGCATGAGCCTTTATTGCATGAGATAAAAACCTTACACCTGTTAGCTAAGGCTATAGAGCAGACTCATTAAGATCTCTTTCTCAGTGGTTTCGTTGCCTCAAGAGGGGTCGGAACATCACACCTAAGAGGTGTGTGGGTTACACTTTCAAGGACTGATAAATGTTACTGCAGTCAGGTCTTTACACTAGGCAGTAAGTTTCTAAAGCTTGATGGAGCTAATAGAAGGGTAACCTTTAAGCACTATTGCTGCTCAAATGTTATTAACTTTACCAAAGCAAAAAGTAGAATTTTGTGCAGACTATTGACCAGCAGGAAGGACTCCTGTGATATTTGAAGTTTCATTCACTAAATGGTTATACTAGAGCAGTGAGTATATCAGAGGTTTTTATGCGGACACAGCAGCAAAATGAGGACAAACACATGCATGGAATTAAGCGGCTGGCCAGAACTTTTATTAGACTCTAACACAGCAGAGAAGCGCTACTCTCCAATCACTGATACTCCCCTATACGAGGCATTTAATTGGCTCTAGTGCAGGGGCTACAGAGCTCCTTACCATATAGTCCATAACTTGGGGTAGACTGTCCCCAGTCTACCTCTCTTTCCCCTGCAGGACTCAACTCTCTCTGAGTTCTAGCACCCTCCCTGCCACCAGGAGGATTCCATGATGCCAAGGCCCATCATCAAAATCCCAGGTCTTTTACCTCTGGGACCAGTTCATTTTGTTCTCTTAACTGCACTGGAAACCAGTTCTGAA
The DNA here is from genome assembly GCA_032164245.1 of Sternotherus odoratus. Classification (NCBI taxonomy): domain Eukaryota; kingdom Metazoa; phylum Chordata; order Testudines; family Kinosternidae; genus Sternotherus; species Sternotherus odoratus. The sequence goes on from JAVMKO010000003.1 coordinate 94,855,087, forward strand.
AGATGCTCCACGTGGCCCCTGGGCCAGGTTACATCCTGGGAGCTGGGGAATGTTGGGCACTCAGCACCCCCTTCTCTCCAGCTGGCCAATGGGTGCCAGAAACTGCCAGCAGGAGGAGCTACCTAAAGTCCCACAGTGGGTGTCTGACCCCATTAAATTCCCCTAACCTGTTGAGGCAGGTGGGTGGCATACAGAGATTATATTAGGTAGAATCACTATATCATTACTAAACAACAATTGAAAGACAAACCAGGAAAAATAGAAAACTTACGTGCATTTACAGCTATTCCATAGGCAACTATCTTATGAAATGTGAGGTTTTTATCAAGTTGTCTCCTCAGTGCTCCTCTACAATACTTGGCAAAAAAGCAAAACTCATTTTACAAGTTACATAGTTAATTCAATTGACTATTTCCAACTCACACATAGGGGAAGGGGGATGGTGAATTCAACAGCAATTTTTTTTTTAAGTCAAGCAATTGCATGCTACATATTGAAATGATTTATTCTAGTGTTTCTCACAGGGATTCAGTACACTTGATGGCAGAAATGCAGGGGAAACCAATTATCGAGTAAGGTCTTGATCATTTAAGTTCTTATGTAGTGTACAAAAAGTGTGCACATTATTACAGTGTTGCCAACTCCTGTGATTTTGTTGCAAGTCTAGAAATGTTTGGGTTTTTTCCTAAATTCTTGCCTCCTGGAATCATGTGAGTATGTGAGAATCTCAGCTTTCACTGGAATCATGAGGCTCCACCTATGTGTTCCTCACTTTGTCCTCCATCTTGCCACTAGAGAGGAGTAACATGATGGATACACAGCAATCTTCTCTGTTAATGCAAGTTGAATTCCCCAATACTCCTTGTTTACATGGTCACATTTTACTTTATGCTTATATGCACAACACTTCACATCAGCAGTATTATGCAAAATCTAGCCCTAAATATTGCTGCCTCTAAAGCTACAAATGACTAGTATCCTTTTAATTATGGGGTTATACTAAAAGTGCAAAAATAATAACTCAGAACTAAATGCACTGATTTTTCCAACAATTACATTCCTTTGCAATTTTTGCAAACATTGATGAGCTATAGAAATAAGAGAAAACAATAATTTAAAAAACTGTACTTACAATGCTTGTTCCCCGTATGAATGAAATAAGGTTTCTACTGACTGGTAGCAGGATTAACATGCAGTTAAAATTAAGGCATGTCGCAGAAGCTCTCGCCCAAGCTAGTGTTGACTGTACACATAATGGTATAAAAAATGATATTACAAATTTGGAGGGAGATTAAAGAAGAAAGGAAACATTAAAAAGCAAATCTATCATTTGGAAAAATTACTCAGTATCAGCAAAAGTAGTACAGTAGAGAATGATAATAAAATATGCATGTTGCAACATTCTCCTTTGAGAAAGTGCTTAATTCATACTTACACCCAGCATAACTCGTGTATAAAGGTAAGAATCATCTTCTTCATACCAGTGGAATGTGTCAATAAACAGATATAAATTCAATCCCAGCCACACCAGCTACAATAAAAAGTGGAGGGGTGGGGGAAGACGACCAATTAATGCCACCTTGGATATTTTACTGCATTTTAAACCATTTGTGGTATTCTTTCAAAAGGACCTGGGAAGTATTTCAATACCAGTATGAAACACAGTTCTAGAAGATCAAAGAAGTTAGAAATGGAAAATACTTATCAGACTGAGTTTATCTTTTGGCAAATGCAGAATATAGTCCCCCAATAGAGGACATATCATCACATAGTAAATGTCAGATAGTACACTTGTTCTTATGTATAAGATTTAGCATGGAAATATGTGTTTGCAAAAAGCAACAACAATGAAAACTAAAGACTTCCAGCAATGAAAAGAGTTGGGAAGGCGGAGGGAACTCCCTCACCCAAAATATCAGAAAATAATTCAGAGCACAAATTCAAATACAAATATAAACCACTTTTTCCTTAATCTGAGAAGTAAAATGCTTAAAAAATACAGTAAAACATGACATTGCTTTAAAGGCTTTTTATAAAAGTGGCTGAATGTTTTATACAGGTTTTACATTTCACGTGTTCAGTTACTGTAAGCAAACCATAAAAAACCTCTTAAGCTTAAAATACTGATATGTAGCCAATTTTTTTAATATTAAAGAGATACTTACTAATAACAAGACTGACAGACTATCATTGAAAATCCAGCATCCCATCTTGATAGCCATTCTTTTATGTTAACAGCAATTCACTCTTGCTTTATAACATAATCTGAGTTCTCTGTACATTCCTTAAGCTTTTTTTTTTACTAGTTTTCGTCTTTAGATCTTAATAAGCACCTACCGGGAGCTGCAGTTCCCTCTAGGAATTTTCTAATTAAGGACTTCCTGCTAAGAGAAGATCACCAAACTGACGTGCCTTATGACCTATGTAAATACAAAGCTGATCCGTGTCCAGTGATTCCTCTTTCAAAAGTTATTTTATGGAAAATGAGAGCTGGTTTCATTAAATTATCCTCATTTACCGTTCTAGGTTCACTTTCACCACAGATTCAGCAGAAATTAACATAATTCTTCATGATGCAAGTTGTTAAAATACCAAACAGGATGGAGAATTCATTATGTATATATCTTAAACACACAAAATTAACTTAAAAGAACTTGACAGTTGCAAAGTCAAGCACTCAAAATGCCAGAATAAAAGTTGTCTATATAACCTTAATACAGACCCTGAGTATGTATTATGATACACACCTTATGTATTATGATACACATAATCAGATACTATTTTCTCCACAAGCCCCCTGCTTTATTCACAGCACAGGATAGACAGTACTAATTTAGTGAGACGCTATTCAATATTTTGTTTTGTCCTCGTTGTGCAATATATAGTCCCATGCCCTATTCAGACACCTCTGATTAGAGTATTATATAGCATTTATATAATCAAATCAAAGCAAATCAGACTCCATTTTCTCAAGTCAGGCACCCAGAAAATCAGGAACATATAATTAGTGCCCACTTGTGTAAAGTTTGCTTTTAGTGACTTGCCCAACATCACATAGGGACTCTGGGCTAGATCCATAAAGGAGACTTAGGGCTTGTCTACACAGGGAGACTAAGGAAATTTAATCTGAATTAACTAAAGGTGTGACTTTAAAGTGGATTAGTTAAACTGCATTAAACCTCTGTGTGGACACTCTCATTCAGAATGAAAGTGGCCTTCATTTGGTTTAACCCTTAGACTCAGGGTATGTCTACACTTACATTTTATAGTGCTCTAACCTGCCGTGCTCCCAGTGCTTGGAGCTAGTCCCTTCATGGAGGTGGATTACAAGGAGTGCTGGGAGAGCTCTCCCAGTGCTTGTGTGTGACCACACTTGCACTTCAAAGTGCTGCTGCAGGAGTGTCCCCGTGGCAGTGCTTTGAAGTTTCCAGTGTAGACATACCCTCAGCCTTGTGATGCCTAGCATTTAGGTGCCCTGCCACCTACTGGAACACATGCCCCTGAGCTAAGTGTGTAGGCTCCCTATGCAATGCAATGGGGAGATTTAAGGATCCACAAAATCCAGCATGCTGAGTCACCTAAACTAGCCAATAGAAGAAAATTCCAAGGAGAGAGGTGCGTCTGAAGACCTGCCCCTCAAAGACAATTAGACACATAACTCCAGGTTCTAGGGAGGTACCTCCATCAGCTCAGAATTCATAGCCGTGAACCCTTTCCTGGAGTTAAATATCCATTAGAACAAGGGGACTGTATGCTGGGTAAGTCTTCCCATGTTCCTTGTCAGTCCTTTGGTATGGTCATCTTCATACTGTCTTTGGCACAATGCATTACTTATACACTGTGGAACAGCTTCAACAGGAGAGACTTAAAGAGGATATGCTATAGTATAATGGCTAAGGTACTCATCTGGAATGTAGAGAGCTCCTCCACAAGACCACATGCCTCTGCTTCATCACTCTCTAGAATAAATATGGTTTTGTGTATATATTCCTTCTCCCTTCCCACAACTCCCCCACCCGAACAGATCATAGGAGGGGCTTGTGGCTTCTTTCTGAGTTCTGGAGAGTGGATCTTTTGGCTACCTCTTTGATTCCACAGCACATTTTTTCTGTGAGGGTTCTTCTGTCTATCTCACTGATGGCCCCTCTATTTTAATCTGCAGTCATGACCATAATGGCCTCCAGTGCCTCACCTCTGTGTAATAGCCCAAGTCTCCTTCTTTCAATGGGCTATAACAGTTATCTTCTCAAAAATGACCAGGTAAGCCTCTTGGTGATCTTCCAATTCAATCTTTGCAAAGGAAGGAATGGCATTCACTGACACTCTGGGCAGCGCGTACAGATTAATAAGACTCTGAAGCAGCTGTTCCAGGACCTGTAGCTACTCTTGTTTTTTGTTGCTGTTCTTATTGCTTCATAATTTATAGCATGAGTTGCTGCTCTTTCTGCTGCTCCAGCATCCATTTTATGACCACTACCATATTTTCCTTTTATACCTCTCTTATGGTGAGGTGGGGAGGGTAGATGGAGGAGGCGAGAAAAATCCCATGACTCCTACTGAGACATTTGAATATGTGACTCAGGCTGTGTCTACACTTAAAAAACAGTGCAGCTGCACAGCTGCAGCTGTGCCATTGTAAGACTTCAATGTAGACATTCACTATAGTGAGGGGAGATGTTCTCCCATCACTGAAGATAATGTATGTGCCTGAGAGGCAACAGCCAGGTTGAAGGAAGAATTCTTCTGTCATCCTAGCACTGTCTACACCAGAGGTTAGGTCATCATATCTACATGTCTCGAGGGTGCAAATTTTTCTCACCAGTTGAGAGTCGCAATGCCAATGTATGTTTCCAGCAAAGACCAACCCTTACTTAGCCTCCTCCAGACACAGTCCACTCGCCTTGTACAAGGTCAAAGCTTAGCCCTAGGATTTAATTTATTTACAAAGAAATGTATGATTATCATAATTCCAGCCTAAGTCTTCTCGGTTGGTGTGGTTGTTCCCAGGAGTTCCTCCTGAGGAACGGTCAGGCTAGAATCTTATCTTCAAAGGGTTACTCCATGTTGGAATTAACAAGCCACCAGCACAAATGAGTCAGCAGGATTCAGGATCTCTGAGCAGAATCAAGATCTAATCACAGGGTGGGTTCATAGGAGACAACTACCAGTTTATTACAGGATCCCTTTTAATGGAAATGTATTTGAATATTATAACATTTAGCTAATGCCATAATTATAGTCAATGGAAAGAACCACTTTTTTATTTTCTTTCACTAGGCATGAATAATCAATTAAGTTTATTTGCACTTCTCTAAGGAAAAGCCCTCTCTTCTGCCCCTAGTCTGAATAATTCACCTGGTAGCCAGAGACTGGCATAGGGAAAGGTAGTGTAAATCTCTCGCCCAGGCTGTTGAATGGCAATATAGCACCCAGCTCAGGAATGACTTAATCATATTTGTTATTAATCATGTTTATCACAGTAGTGCCTAAGGGCCAACCAAGAATGGAGCCTCATTGTACTGGGCACTACAGAAGCACAGAGTAATAGATGATCCCTGCCCCACAGAGCTTACTATCTAACAGACAAGACAGACACAGGGTGGGAGAAGGAGCAGAACACACAAGCAGGTCCCAGATGTTTGGGGATGTCTCACTTATACACTTCTGAGGTCAGGGGTTGCTGGGAGGAAGGGGGAAGGATTCACATAGTGACAGATTCCCTAGCCTCATTCCCACCCTTATCCCGATAGACCTTCTTACTCCCAATCTCTCCCTGCAAGAAGCTGTATAGCTGCTGAAAATATGTCCTACTGCCCCTCCCTGTTTGCCTACCACAGCAGAATCAATTCCAAAAGAGCTCTTCACATTCATGCCTTAAAGGCAAAATTTGCCCCAGACAAAATAGATATGATTCTTAAAAATGAAATGCTGGAGGAAGTTTGTCCATATGTGAGTGCAATTCATTTCAGTATTGCCAACATGAAGAGCAATGAATGACAATAGTGAGGTTTAAAGAGAATCTGTCATGCTCAACAACTACTTTTTAAGTACTTAATATCAATGTAATATTATCAGTTTATGTTATGCTATTTATACTACTGTTGATACTCACTACAACCATTATAATGAAACTGTTATGATGTGGGTTGTGAATTTTTATTATATATACTTGGAATTTAGCTATATCTATTTTCAGCTTTATTGTTAATACATGGAAGGGTAAAAAATTATTCACTAACAGACCTCTACAACTTAACGGACATTGATTGATCAGTTCCATTATGCTGTTCAACAGACCCTATATCTACAGTTAATTGTTCACTTCAGAAACCCTTTTAAGGTCAATAATTCACCTTCCTTATTGCTTCCGGACTATCACAATCACTAACAAGATAGTGGCTACGGCACTGTTTTTCAATGAAGCAAAAGGCAGAGGATCTGAGAGAGAGGGAAATAAAAAAGGTGCTGAGAGTGAGGAGAAATATTGGGAAGGTCAGATGCCAATTTTGACTGCTTTAAGAAAACCCAGCACCTGGATTAGCTGTACTTCAAAGCAGAATGCTGTGCGGAGAGGTTCTGTTTTGAAGTACAGCTGATCCAGACAGCAATTTTCTAAAATGAGTCAAAACTGGCATCTGAAACAGAATTTCTTTTAAAGTACAGCAGATTCATATGATGGTTTGGGCTCCAAAATTTGTCTGGATCTGCAGCTGCACTTCAAAGCAGCACATCTCAGTGCAGCACTCTGCTTTGAAGTACATATGATCCAGATGCCAGGTTTCTTAAAGGAGGCCATACCATCATGTGACTCAACTGCACTCCAATTTTTTTCTTGCTTAATAGCAATGATTTTTCATATATACTAGCAATGATTTTTGATATTGTATTGTATCTATCATAAACAAGGATCAGGTTAGGTAAATGCAATATGACATTTACCTTACATTACATAATCGTATGTAATGTCTCAATTCAAACCTCTAACATAGATCCACCCAAACAGGAATCAGGAATGAACTCTGATTGAAAGATGCTTTACTGACCCTAGAGCTAGCTGTTGCTTCATTTTGTGGGTGCTTTGCCATAATCTTGGGATGCGAATTCTCCCACCGGCACGTAAAAGGTGGAGAGAAGGGGAGTTTCCCTTTGGCAATCCAGGGCAAAAATCACTGATGGGACCACTACGGTATGTTCCCATACAAAAGAAAAGCTGCAGCGTGGTCCTTTCAAAGGAGCAGTGTCGCAATGAGTGGGGACACTGGGAGCACAGAACTGTCCCACACAAATGCCAAAAAAAATTATTTAGTGTTGGTTTATTCCAAATATTTCCATAGAACTCTAACGTAACTTCCCACCACTAAATAAAACGTTAGCTACCAGAACACAAACAAAGTTTGTTAGCAATCCTTTTAATATCTCTAATAAAAATGGGGTTGTTTTTATTTGCTGTTTAGAGTCTGAGCTTTTAGGTTCATTTGGGTTGTGTTTTCTGCCTTTCTTTGCAACTGGAAGGGCTAGAAATTTACTTTAAAAAAAGAGAGAGAGAGAGAGACAGAAAGAAAGCTGAGCTGGAGCTTCAAGAAAAATGTAATTATTGAGAGACGCACAAAAAATTTCATGAGATTTGGCAATACTAAGTGCATGAACAGCTGTTTTCTCCCCATATATGTTGCCAGCTGCCTGGGGTAAAATGAGAACACAAGAACTTCATTATTACTGATTTTTCACTCGACAAAGACTGAAGATTTATACTGACCCTCATTAGTGTTTGAAGGAGCAGGAACTTTTCATGTGAAAGCAAATGCTATGGCTATGACCCTCCAACGCTTGTTGATAATGCACAGAGAGGGGAGAGGTCCTTCTATCATAAGACAGAAGAAAAAGGATGATTAGGATGACTGACTTTCTGTTCTGATAGTGTCATTTTGAAAAATTGACCAAGACTGGTCACTAACAGTAAAGCCTGATCAGGTTCTTATGCTACCTGAATGGTCCCATGTTCTCTCCCCTCTCAGCCCACCTTTTTAAGAACAGGTTAATGAAATTGAAAACATTTAGAAATAATAATGTAGGCCACATTTTCATTAGGCCTCCAAAAATATGCCAGCAGAAATCACACCATTTTGCATGAGCGAATAAGGCAGTGAGTTGCCCAATGACCCGTTTTTCTTTGCTTATGAGCAAATGAGAAATTGAGAATGCAGTTGAAAGGGATTTGCATCCGCAAAAAAAAAAAAAAGTGATTGCATGCCCAATTATTGATTTGTGTGTGCAAAATGCTGTTTTTCAGATCAATCATTTTCTATTTTTTTTTAAACTAACTGAAAAACATATGTACCGGTGAAACTGCAAATACTATGGGTTCATTTTCAGGAGGCCTGCTGAAAATTTGACAGGAAACAGAAACTCACAGATGCAAGGGGAAGTTACCTCCATTTGTGAGGTGTGAAACAAAGAGGAACAGGGATGGGTGGGAAGCAAGTGAGGTGAAGGTGTCCATGGTGTCATTCTTAGTGTCCCATAGCAGTCAAGGGGAGCAAGAAGCCATTTTGCACCTTCACAGCACGGAGAGTTTGGGAGAGAGGGAAAGAAGAATGGAGCAAAGGGGAGTAGGTAGGGGTCATGGCAGTGAGCAAGGGGGAAGAAAAGGATAGGAAAAGAGAGGGAAAGGACAGAAAAGAAGGGCAAGGTAAGAAGTCAAAGGAGAAGAAAAAGGAGAAGAGACAACTGGTGAGAGGGTGGTGTGAGGAGTGAGGGAGGGATGTGGTTCTGTAGTTTCCTGGGTGGAGAGTGGCAGAGGCACCTAGGTTCCCCATGGATCAGGGTGGGGCTACAGGCGAGTGGGAGGCTGAAGAGCCTCTGGCTCCTGAGGCGCGGCAGGGTGGGGTCTCCAAGCTAATGGCAGACTGAGGGGCAGGCGCAGCGCCTGTGTGTGCCCAGCCCAGCAGGGAGCAAGGATGGAGTGGAAGCCAGAAGGGTGGGCCAGGCCTAAGCGCAGAGGCACCAAGCAGCTCTTCCTGCCACCACTGCACCCCATCAGCAGCCAAGAGGCGAGGGGGAGAGAGATTGAGTAGACATGTGTGCTGTGGATCATCCACCCCAACTCCCCCTTCAGGTACCACAACAAACACAAAATACCACACACTGACGCACAACCCACCTCACAGATGCATCCTCCTCAACTCCCCCTTCAGGTATCTCAACACAACACACAATGGACAGCTGAACAGCCACCTCTCTACCCCCCCCCCCCCCACTCCTCCTCGACTACACCTACTCCTCCTTCAGGTACCACAACATAACACAATACACTGACAGACAACTCCTTTCCCCCATCTCTCCCCATCCACCCCTATTCCTCCTTCAGGTACCTCAGCTCATCACTTCCCCGCACCCCTCTCTCTCCCGTTCATCCAACTACTCTCCCTTCAGGCACCACAACACAACACATTGACACCGAGCCCCTCACTCCCCACACTCCTCCTCATCCATGTCTACCTCCCTACAAGTGCCCCGTATACAACACAGCATTGTAGTGCAACATCTACCTTCCTCATCCACCCTTCTTTCCATTCAGGTACCATCCCCACATGGTACACATGATACACATGAAACCAACACACAGCTCCCCTCCCTCCAACACACACATCCATGCCTCCTCATTCACTCCACCCCCTATTCAAGTAACCAGCACACCATAGAAGATAATACTACCATCCTATCTTCCTCAAATACTTCTCCTATCCATTCAGGCTGCACAACACCCTTCCCCCTCTCCCCCACTCCATCCCTCCCTACTCCTCATTCAGGTACTGCATATAGTACAACAGACTTCAACACACACCAGGCACTTAATCCAAACACCCCACGCTGACCTCAGTATACAATCTGCTCTGCTGGATATGCATACCCCTAATCCCTATTCACATTCCCAATATACCACACACCAGAACACACACACACACACACCCTTCCTCATCAACCCCTAACTTCCCATTCAGGTACTGCACACCAACACACAACACACACATATCCCCTCCTTACTCTCATCCTTACTCCCCATTCATGTACCACCTTCCAGCACACCAAAACATACACAACCCATAATCATGCACCCTTATACCCCCTTCTCAGGCCACCTCCAACTGCCTGTCTTAAGTCAGTGGAGGCACTCCTGGTGAGGATGCACACCACCGACAGAAAAAGAGCAGTATGGACATGAACACTGCAGTGATTACTGCAGTGGCTGTAAGTCAACCTAACATAGTTTGGCTTAAGTTTATAGTGTAGACATGCCATCGTGTCTGCACCTGGAGGGGTGGGGGGATGGAGAGAAGGGAGGAAGGTATTCCTGAAAGTGAGAAGAGTATAAACAGGAGACAGTGACATCATCACTTCAGTTGCCTCTCCCCTCAACTCTGTACAAGGAGGCAAGATTGTCTGGAAGACAAAGAAACTCCACTGAGACTATGGGAGTGGCTAGTCCTAACTAGAAGGCATTTTAGTTAGCATGAACTGCTGTGAAGTTTTGGGTGAGAGAAATCCTTTTGCTTTTAGAATTATTAGCATGGTAAAGTTAAGGAATTAGCTTATGATTTTATATTTTATTTCCTTTTGTAACCAACTCTGATCTTGCCAATACCACTTAATCACTTAAAATCTATGTTAATAGATCTGTTTATGTTTGATCTAAACCAGTGTGCTTTTGGCTGAAGTGTTTGGGGAGTTTACTCAGGTGAACAAGGGCTGGTGTATGATCAATTTCTTTGTCAATTTCTGAACAGTACAAGATGGTACACTTCTGGGGTGGGAGACTGGAGCCAGGGATATTGGGGTGTTGCCCTATGTATAATTCAAAAGTGGCTGGGAATAGAACTCTAGTATATGTCTGGGGGGTAACTTGCATGATAGAGGCTGGGGTGAGTGGCAGAGTGCAGAGCAGGGTATAGTGTACACCAGATTCGATAATTAAGGAGGCACAATGATAAATAGCCCAATTATGCTGTGGGGGATGGCACAACATGACCATATCATCTCTCAAAACAATTTTGTTTAAGGTATTAATAGAGATCAAGGCTTCTTGGCTCTTTTTTTTTTTTTTTTTTTTTTTTTTTGCCAATAGCCATTTTTTCCAGCAACAAAAAAACCCAGCCAGAATAAATGGTGAAAAATAAAAATGTTTAATAATATCCTGATGTTATTTATGTCAGAATATATTATAGTCTTTATAATGGGTGTGGGTGCACTGAATGGTGGGAAAAAAGAGGATGAAGGGAGCCCCTTCTCCGACCTAGTGAATTTGTACAATGGACAGCTATAATTTGATTTCAATGAAGGGGGAGGACTGCTATCTCTGGCTGACTACCAAAGACCCCTCAACTACAAAAGGTCAGTCTCAAAGTTCAGTTCAGATTTTTTGTATAGCATTACAGGTACAAAAGATCCTGAGCCAAATTCTGTTCTGTTACTCAGATTTCCACCAATAGAACAGATAGCAGAATTTGTCATTTTATTCATTTTTACATAGAATTTTATTGATGTTTTGCTCATAGGAATGCAAAGTAATAGCATAAGAGAGAGATCATAATAGTGGAAGGGATGAAAAAGACATTACAGTCTCATGAGGTGTAGTTTAATTTTTTTGCCAACCATAATACAAACATCATTTACAAAATAAAGTCATTGTTCAATCACAACATTAGAAAGATCCTTGCCCTCTATTTATTTTACTAAAATGAAGTGGATTGAGCAGTATGAATATTTCTTAGCTAGATTATACTAATACTTATTTTTTTAATATCGTATTTTTATACAGATGTTACTGGATTAAGATGATCTCATTTCTGGCTTTTATTCAAATTTTTGTGATCCCATTTGCAGTCAGTTTTTTTGAGTATCAAATGTTGTCAAGTGCTGGCTGGAATACTTTTAGTGGAATATTCAATAGTATATTTTTTGTTCATATAATTGTAAATTTTTTCACTGGATATATCAGAGAGCATAAGGGACAAGCTAAAATTACTTAAGTGAATTCTCCATTAAATGTATGGCATTTAAAGTATGGATAAAAAGGGTTTAATTAAATGCATTTTGCTTTGTACATAGGTATTATATTTAATACTGTTTTCCCAAATTTCCTTTAAAAAAATATTGTAGTGAGTTTAAACAGCATCATATCACAAATTCTTCATTTCTATAACTGTAAAATTATCAGAGTTGATATAATTGTATGTAATCTGGATAGTTTTCAGATGTTGAATTACTTCCCAGCACTTACTCTTTATACTTCCTATCAAATTCATTCTAAGATGATTATTAAATCATAAGCATGTTAAATTAAAGATGAATATATTTTGGTCAGTACAGAAGTCTGAAGGAGCCATATTATTATGCATGTTGTAATATCAGCTACGGCGCATACACGTGCAAGCACAGTAGGAAAATGTACAATATATTGCATAAGGCTGTTCATGACTGCATATAAAAATGTAGGTTATGCTTTGGAAGTCCACACAATGGAAAGCTCTTTAGGCCATACACAAACTGGAAATTGTATTTGAAAATGATTACAGGCCATCTTTTTAAACTCTGCAGTATGGTAATATATAAAAGTATAATGTGCAAGTATTCTAGACTCATTTCTCTCCTCTAAAAAAAATTTTTTTGTTTGTTTGTTTCTATTACAGTAGACTCTCGATTATCCAGGATGATAGGAAAAAAAATAATTCTGGTTAATAAAATCCCGGATAATCACCATCCATAGGAAATATGGGGAGAGGGGGTTTGGTTCACCAGCCACCCTGCACCAGGGGGAGGGGGTGTTGGTTCACTGGCTGCCCTGTGCCTTGGTGGGGTTTTTTTTTGTGTGTGCTTGGGGCGGCAGCAGAGACAGAGCCAGCCCTATGAGTTGCGTGTATTTTTTTTTTGACATCCTGGTTAATCCACATTCTGGTTAATCCAATCCTGGATAATCGAGAGTCTACTGTACTTTAGATTTAAATCAGCCAATAGAATGGTCTATAACGTAGCTTTATTGATCAGGATTTACAAGCAAATGAACAACAGATACAGGGGTAGATTTAAGTGGCAAGCTGCAACTTTATTAATATAACACTGAGGAAAGGCAATATGCATCTACCATCCACTCTCACAATTTGGCATTTCATTGGGTCTAATGCAGGGTCATAGGTCCATATAACAAATAACTTAGGGTAGACTCCCCTTGGCCTACCTTACCCTTAGGACTCAGCTTACTTCTGAATCCTCTCTTCCAAGCTATGCATGGAGGTTGGAGGTACAGACTACCAAGGTGAGACCTCTGTCCAGGAAGACTTCAGTTCTACCCTTCTACTACAGGTGCAAAGTCCCCAGGTTGTGACAAGCTAAACAGCCTCTCCACTCCTAATATTAAACTTTCAAGTCTTATTGCTTTCAACCCAACTCTACTTCGATTAAACTTGTCAGGAAGATGAAAAACCTACCAGTTCTCAGCCGGTTTGGCCCAAGAGGAAAAATTCTTTCTTGATCCCATTGAAAGCCATACCTTTTGACCTACCAAGAGGGCAGGCCTTGCCTGTCATTGAATGTCTGCATATTGTTTTTTAGCTCTTCTTGGCATCCTCCAGGTGAACTTTTAGGTCATCTTCGGTTTTATGTATCTGTTGTATCTAATCCAGAGCTGCTGGGTCATGGGAAGTTGCAGGTAGTTCTGGGTAGAACTCTGATAGAATCTATAGTTTTAAAAAAGGGCTTTGCTTTGTAGAAACATGTTCTGCATTATTGTATGTGAACTTTACCTTAGGTAGCAGCAAGTACCAGTCATTCAGGTGGAAGTGTACGTAACATTGAAGATACTGCTCCAGAATCTGGTTGGTTCTCTCTTCTTGACCATTTATTTAAGAGTGGCAGGGAGAGGAGAGGCAGGACTGAATGCCTGAAATTCAGATAGTTCCTTGCCAGAAGTAGGAGATAAATTGTGCACCATAGTCAGATGCAATGTGCTCTGAGAGGCATGGAGGTAGGTGACTTGGTCTACCCAGAACTGGACGGTTTCCTGGGAGGAGGGTAAGCCAGTGCAGGGGATGAAGTGTGCCATCTTTTCAAGGTGGTCCACCACGGTTAGAATGCTCATGAACACATTGTACTCAGGTAGTTCTACTACAGTATCTAAGGTGATGACTATCCAGGAGCAGGAGGAATCTCAAGGGGCTGCAGGATTCTGAGGAGTTTATTGTGCAGCACCTTGGAGTGGGCACATACATTTCAAGAGCCTACATAGGCCTGCACTGTGGCTCACATGTGAGGTTACCAGAAGACATGAAAGATTAGGCACTGAGTTTTAAAGCAGCCAAAATATCCTTCCAGGGTGGAGTCATGACAAATTTGTAGGGTTGTAGTCCTTAGAGGCCAGGAAGAACTTACATATAGGGTGACCAGTTGTCCTGATTTTATGGGGACAGTCTCATTATTCAGAGCATTGTCTTATTTAGGCACCTATTACCCTGTTCCAATTTTTTACACTTGTTACATGGTTGCCCAATATATATATCCTTTAACAAAGGTTACCCCATGTTGGATGTTGTTGAGTTTCTTATGACTGTGTTCTTGTCAGGAGGGATCCTGTGGGGTGAGGCTCAGTGTATGAGGATGTGTAGATGTTGGTGAGGGGCGGTGTCCAGAAACTTATGAGGCATAAGGATATAGGCGGCTTTAGGTTCATGTCCTTCAGGTTGCATAATATTCATACTTTTCAGCATCTTTGGGGGGTTAATATAGTAATGTAGGTTGCTTGGTAACTAGTGCATGAGATTATATTTTTTTCCCAAGTTTTGCTGAGGTGAAAGTTACACATTTTATGTGCTCGATATTCCTAATGCCTATTTTTGTGGAGGCCATTGACTAAGAAATGACACGAAACCCTGACCTAAGCATATTGACCTACATTAATTCATATAGGGCAATGCCTACTATTCCACTAATTATCTGAATGTAGCAGTTGGCGACATAATATACTGTAAATTACAAACTAGTAGTTTGAATAGTAACTTCTATAAACTATAAACTTCTATAATATCGCTGAAAGGACACTTCTGTCATAAGCCCCTTCTTATAAGGCATTTATAACTTTTGAAGAATAGTTACCATTTGGGCTGAAATTATCATTTCTACTATTCATTCCAGTTCATTTTTATTAAACTTGCTAAAATTCCTTTTAGTTCTTTTTTTCATCTATTCAACTGGTGACATTATCCTTATAGTCGAAGCCTTGTGTATTTTGCATTTCTCGCACTACAGAATTCATACCCTGCCACAGAACTGTGCTCCAGAATCACAGCTTTCATTTTTATAAAATTATTTATAGCCCTTATTGTTTTGGAAACAACTTTGAAAACGTGAATCAAATGTAAACTAATGTACTGATGTCTCCCTGAGTTTGCAGACAGGTGAAAATTACTGAGGGGAGTGAACAGCCCCATGCCTCCTAATGACCTGTTAACATAAACCTAATGATAACTATCTGTGGCAATTGAAAACTGAAAGAGCACAGACAGCTTAAAATAAATGTAATAGCAAAAAATGCAGGTCATACTATACTAATGTACCATTTAATGTTACTTTTAATTTGATAAAAGCTCCATTTAAAAATGTATTTTAAACACCCATAGAATTTCCACCACAGTTCTGTGGAATACTTGGGACCCTATTTACTACAAATAAAAAGGCTTAAATTCAGCTCCAGTGGATACATCTCCCCTAGAAATCCCTGGACTAAATTCAGCAACAAATAGTTCCCCCTCGCCCCCCTCCTTTTCAAAGCACGTTGCACCCAGCTGAATGCTGGGATACCTGCCCTATCCCGCTACTGTCACTGCCACCAGAAGTGCTACAAATGTATCCATTCTTTAGCGCTACAGGGTTTCAATCTGCACAGGCTCTAGCGTGATACCTATTGCGTTACATTGGGAAGCGCTACAAAAAAACGCGCTATAATCTCTAGTCTAGCCATACCCTAATAGGAGAATGTAAATCTTACTTCCAGGGGAACTGCCTTTGACTTAAACTCTGCTTGGCACATGCAAATTACACTTCTTGGAAATGCATTGAATGCCAAATTGGTGTTAATTATACTAGTTTACTACTTTCATCCACATATGCCCGTTTTATCATTTTTACTCAATACATAACTTCTACAATGCTGTTAAATTTTGTCTGTTACCCTATAATTTTTGTGTATGCATATCCAGTAACTCTTCCAAATAAAGATTTGATAATCAGTACTACAATTGTGTTTGTTTAACAATTTTGTAATTATTAAATATTTCCTTTTTGTGTGTGAAGGATGGATTCAGGACTAATTACAAGATAAATAGTTATTTGAGCCTAAAACACATGATTATTCTGTTGGTAATAATGTGGCACTGGAATTCCTGCTTACAATTTCTGATTCAGAGGTTCCAAAATTTTCCAAGTACTGGCTGGGTTCAACATGAAAACATTTTGATAAGATATATATTGTAATTCTTATAAAATTATGGTCTTTAGAGGAGTGGGGACAGGATTCCGGGATTCCACGCAATACTACTCCTTTGCTCAAAGGAAATTAATGGCTATTTGTACACACAAAAAATGCTTTCACTTGACCTGATCTGTGAGTAATTAAAAGTCTTTAAAGATGAATTTTCAGTCTGATACCTTGAAATATAATTGCTTACATGTAATTCATGGGAATTGTATTTCCAAGCTTGAGAGTGCTTCCTTTAGTCTTTGCTGCTTTGCCTTTCATAATTAGCAAAAAAAATTTTTTTAAAAAATACTAATTTTATAACATATTGTGAAAAATCTAGCATACACTTTTCAAATTTGTTTTGGTATTTGAAACTTACTTTTTAAAACTCCTGATCTCTCACGGGAAATTTTGAAAACATTTTATTTAGAAACAATCCTGTTTCTACAGCATGTATGATCTTAATCACTTTACCCTATTATTACTAGAGACATTTGCAAACAAATAAGCTCTTAGGCCTGGTCCCCACTAGGGCTTAAAGTCGACTTTAGCAGGCTAAAGTCGATTTAAGCCTGTACCCGTCCTCACCCGAATGCCCTTAAAGTCGATTTTAAGGGATCTTAAAATCGACTTTATAACTCCTCCCTTACCAGAGGCGTAGCTAAAATCGACCTCTCTCTAGGTCTATTTTCAGCTACTGAGGATGCAGGTGACATTAAGCCTCCAACCTTCCGAGCAGCTCCGCGAACCCCCCCGCCCGCCTGAACAGCCCCGCGCCGGCTCCCCCCGCCCCTGCTCGGGCGGGGGGAGCTGGCACAGGGCTGATCCGGTGGGCGGGGGGGTCCGTGGAGCTGCTAGGCAGGCGGGGGTCCAGCGCGGTGCTTCTCGCCAGGGGGGGTCCGGCGCGGGGCTTCTCGGCGGGGGGGGAGGGGTCCGGCGCGGGGCTTCTTGCCAGGGGGGGTCCGGCGCGGGGCTTCTCGCCGGGGGGGGTCCGGCGCGGGGCTTCTCGCCAGGGGGGGTCCGGCGCGGGGCTTCTCGGCAGGGGGGGTCCGGCGCGGGGCTCATCCGGCGGGCGGGGAGGTCCGCGGGGCTTCTTGGCAGGCGGTGGGTCCGGCGCGGGGCTTCTCGGCAGGGAGTTCGGCACGGGGCTCATCCGGCGGGCGGGGGTGTCCACGGGGCTTCTCGGCAGGCAGTGGGTCCGGCGCGGGGCTTCTCGGCGGGGGGGGGGGGGTGTCCGGCGCGGGGCTTCTCGGCAGGGGGGGGTCCGGCGCGGGGCTCATCTGGCGGGGGGGGGGTCTGCGGGGCTTCTCGGCAGGCGGGGGGTCCGGTGCGGGGCTCATCCGGTGGGCGGGGGGGTCTGCGGGGCTTCTCGGCAGGCGGTGGGTCCGGCGCGGGGCTTCTCGGCAGGCAGGGGGTCCGGTGGGGGGCTCATCCGGCGGGCGGGGGGGCCTGCGGGGCTGTTCGGACTGGGGCTGGTCCCCTGGGGAGCGTGCCTGGCTGCCCCGAAAGGCGGTGACAGCTGGGGACTCCCCGCACTGTGGGATACTTACCCACAGTGCAACACTCTCTATGTCGACCCCTGCAAAAGTTTTAAGGACAGACACGGTGTTGCTGTCCTCTGTGGGGATGCACTAAGTCCATTTTCTAAAGTCGACTCCAGAAAATCGACTTAAGGAAAATCGACTTAGTGCTGTAGTGAAGACGGGGGCTAAGGGATTCATCTTCTGCTGCTACTTCTTCTTCACTTGAAATCAAAATCCCTCTGGAGCAAATGAGCTCCTAAGCAACAGAACTATTTTCATACAAATCTTTTAAAAATGAAAGCAACATAGAAAAAAAATGAAAAAGTCATTATTTTTGCAAAATATTTTTTACTGAGACATTTCTCAAAGGTTTCCATGCAGTAAACAAGCTGTTAATGCTGCCCCTCTAATTTGATTGCTACCTGTGCAGTTTAATGCTTTGCTTCTAAATTCCCTAATTCAAACTTTTTCCTACTTCTGAAGCTAGTTTCTGGGGATAGTTCTGCAGAACTATCATGATTGAATATTTCATTCAGTAGTCATTTCTTACTAAAGTCTACCTAGCATAAAAATCCAAGAAACGTGTCAAATTTCACAGCTATTCCATCTGATTTGACAAGGTGATGACAGTTTGCGCTAAGACCTTTTATCTTCTAGTAAGTAACTCAAGAATTATAAAACTAGAGTGTACATAAATGAATCTATAGTCTATGAATATTTATTCGTCTTTACAATTAGCTTGTAATAAATGAAGGAAATCCATTAAGATTACATAAATTCAGATTCCTGTCAAAGTGGCTCCTAATCCTTAGTGTACTCATATCTTTTGTTCTTACTAGTGGCTAGCACAATGTGAAGATCTTAACTAGCCAATGGGTTCTAACCCCTTCTCCTCTTATGGAAAGCTTTCCTCCCTCTCCTAACAATGTGCTTCACATTCAAGTTCCCAAGAGTGTTTTCAGGATGTTTACTCTCAATTTGGGGTCATCTTGAAGAAATGAGAAGCCACCAAGCCAGACAGAAGTACACGGGAAAGGTATTATCCCTCCTCAAGGGATCTAAATGAATCATGTGAAGTGGTTTTTACAAAGCACTAAAGGCTTTGTTTACAAACTTCTTGTTATCAATTACTGGCTCTAAAATACTTGGTCTAAAATGCTATTAGATTTAAACTACAAGTCTTGTTGATAAGACTTCATATATTTTGGATGAAATAATCACATTGACCTACATATTGAAAACTCTAACCAGGAAGACATATATATTTAAAAGATCACAACATAATTTATTTGATAACTCTTTGATGTTTTCTAAAAGTGAGATTTAGAGTTGCACTCTGTACTAATAAATATTAATAAATATTAAATAAAGATTAAATAGATCATACTCTACATGTAGGCTTGGCAGAAAGCATTTTAAAAATTATTTTGAAAGATAATATTGATATTTATTTTTAAACTTTTTTATTTTTATCTGTTGAAATTTTTATAGTTAAGGAAGGCATGAGACAATGGAGGGAAAGACAATAATTATTTAATAAGAGTACATATTGATATTTATCACAGGGAATAGGGCCTGCAAAAAATCCATTTAATTGCTGCTAAAAGCCATTTGTGGGGCCTTTGCCTTAGTGTGAATTTCATCCTTAGTGTGAATTTCATCCTTAGTGTGTAACACACAAGATTCTGTGGAGATATAGGACAGACTCATATAATGTCCTGTGGACATCCTTAAGAATTATAAATATATAATTAGATATTTATTTAAATCCACCACTTTTCACTGGGGAATTTAACAAACTACAGAAATGATATTTTGTTCTCATGAATGTATCTACATGATGCTATGATTCTGGTGAAGACATTACACACATAACATCAATTTTACTGTCCATTATAAAAAGGAGAGAAAAAACATTTTAGCAAAATGGAAATGGCAAAATATGAAAAGAAATGTATTTGTTAAGCCTCTTAAATTGTCTCATTGAAAACATTTTCAAGAAATAGTGCAACTATACTACAGTATGATAATTAAAAGTCTTTGACAGTGTCTCTTTAATCAGATTTGAAAGTAATTGAATTACTTTCTATTTCACAGAATAAATCTTGCTGGACACAGGCATGCCTTTGCTTTATTTCGGATTATGTGCCACATGATGTATTTTGGCTATGGCACTGCTGATGTTCCAAAAGGTAAAATAGCCCTTAGATTAAACTGTATTTTGCTATGGAGAATGGAAACGGGAGCCCAGGAGAGGAGGGAACTAGGGATTATAACACCGATCAAATTACTGAACCTCCACTCCAGCTGTCAAACACGTCTTTAATTGACCAAAGCCCCAACCTGAGACCAACCATTCCTAAATTGCCAAATCCTCTTCCACTAAGTCCTAGTTTCCCACCCCATTAGAGTAATCACATTAAAACAAAGATTTTTAAATGCTAACTGAGTTCTTAAAGTGTCATTTTATACACAGATAGTTGCAACATTCCTTTCAAGTTTTTACACCTTGTTTTATAGTTTAACTATTCACTCAGATCCAGTATTCAGAAGGGTCCAATATAGGTCCAGATTTTTTGGGTTGGCCTACCTGCCTTAAGTATGAAATTGGGATTGGGGCCAAACGTGGCTTTTCATTACTTTTTTCAGATTGGGACCAGATTGGCCAAAGGAGCACTTGGGGCAGGGCAGCGCATGTAGACACACCCACCCACCCCACCCAGGGGCCACAGGGAATCTTGATGGAATCTCTGTCCATGTCCCTCCCTCCACACACACACACACAAAAATCATCCTAAAGCAGAGAAATAGCATGAAGAATTCAGCCCAAACAGTTAGAAGCAATTGAAAGCAGAGATTTATGATGTAACTTGTTAGGTAATCTTACCTATCAGTGTTGCTTCACCTCTGTCTAATCAATAAGCCAAAATATAAAGAAACAATGTTAATTATGAAAACATGCCTTCTTTAATAACTTCATACAGTTATTTTTAAAACTTTGATAATAGGAAGTGATGATCCACAACTGCCACAATCTAATTGACAAAATATGCCATGGTTTAAAGAAACAGGACATGTAATTATGAACAGAGTGATCAGCTAACTGGAAGTTGAATTTTTCCAAAGTAAAGATGTTCTCTACAGGGGAGGGTCTTTTGGAAATAAGATATACAAAGGCATAGTGATCCTCCACACAGATCATATACAAGAGAAGTTAGTTGACAGTGGCTATTTTGGAGGTAAATATTGTTTTCTTTCTTTTTAAAGATATTTCATGATACAGATAGAACTCTGATAGCATATATTAGGCCATCCTTTAAACTGTCCTGTAACAGAAAATTACATGGTAAATCTGCTTCTCTGAAAATATTTGGAAGGATTCTAACTCCTAAGTCTCAGCTTTTTAGCACCCTGAGGCCAGTTTTTGTACCACTATGACTATGTCATTTTTCATACTGAGATAGTTAAAGTGCTACAACCACAAAGTGTGGATGTTGACATATCAGTATAAAGGTGCATATACCAATGTAGTAAAAAACTAGGTTAGACAAGCCTTTACTCAAAAACCAATCAGACAAAAACAATGCTGGTGCTGGAACACCAACTCCAACTAAAAATCCCAAGGAAGCACTAAGATGCTTCTAATAAAGTGCCCAGAACACTAAAGATGAGGCAAAAAAGAGCACCAAGCACCAAAAAGGGCATGAAAGCATCACAGATATGCCCAAAGTGCTCAAATCAAATACAGTACCTCAAATATTTAGCCCAGCCATATCAGGCCTGGCGGACAAGTGGAGTAAGAGATGGTAAAGGATACTCAGCAAAGCCTTGCTGGATTCCTGAAAAGAATTTGAGCAATGGTAGAAGTGCAATTTTCTGCAGAGACCTCTTTCACCCAGCGCTGTCAAGGAGAAAGTGACTGGAACATTCAGAGGACAATGTTGATACTCATCACAGGATGGTATATAATAATATTAGGGGGCCCAAAGAAGTAGGCAAAAGGTAGAATACTGAAGAAGATAACCAGAATAACTAAAATAGATTATTCAGCTATAAAAGATTCAAATGTAGTAATGTATATATAGAGACACACAAAAACTCTTAAGTTAAGCAGGCTACGAAGTCAAGCACTCAAGAGCTAACGCTAACATAGGTTTTTGTGTATATAAAAAGTATGTATATGGTGTGTGTTTGCATTTGTTATATATCTATGCTGCCGTATGCGGATGGAGACCACTCATGGAACCAGGGTATCATGCTTTCATTTCCATGTAGTTTATTTCTTTTTAAACATACTTTGTCTGTGAGGTTTATAAAGTACACTTTTCACCTCTAAGAAATATAGAAGAAAAAAAATCTAACATAAAATATACAAGAAGTGCTAAATACAACTGAATCACTTGTTTTTTGTTGCATCCCATCCTTCATCTATATTGCTTATTTAGTTTGTTAAGTTATTTGGAGAGGGCCCTTGCCTCTGTATTTGTCTGTAAAGTGTATTTGGTGCTATATAAATAATATATGCATGCCATAGACATATAAAACACTTAATATTAGATGCTGATAATTTGCATATACTCATATACAATGTAATCTATTACTTTGGACGTGGGTTGGGGCAAGTACCAGCCATCAAATGCAGTGATAATTCTGCTGGGCATTACTTTTTCTGACACTAAGTTCTCTATTAGAAATAGTTGGGGGCTCCAAAACAACTTAGTTTTGCATGGCATTTTGATCTTCACTCCCAGGTTGGATGGGAAATGTCTATATATAAAAATATTGGTGGTTTTTGGTTAGTGGGAGCAGGTTTCCTGTTACTGCCCTTCCTCTCGTTGATAGACTCAACTTCAGAACCTGCCCATCACCATATAAAATCACAGGAGTGGTCATACTGGGTCAGGTCAATGGTCCACTTAGCTCAGTATTCTACCTTCCAACAGTAGCCAGTACCAGATAATTCAGAGGGAATGAACAGAATAGGGTAATAATTGAATGATCCATCCCTTGATGTCCAGTCCCAGCTTCTGGTAGTCAGTCTTAGGAACACCCAGAGCATAGGGTTGTGTCCCTGATCATTCTGAACCATTTTCTTGCTGCATATTGAGTGGATGTTTTCAGAGAACTATACATGATGATTTCAAGATCTCTTGCTTGACTAGTTAGACCCTTGTATTGGAATTATATTTACTGTTGTGAGGTACTTTGCATTTATCAACATTGAATTTCATCTGTCATTTTCTTTCCCAGTCACCCAGTTTTGTGAAATCTCTTTATAACTCTTCACAGTCAGCTTTGAACTTAACTATCTGAAGTAATTTTGTATCATCTGCAAACTTTGCAATCTCACTGTTTACACCTTTTTCCAGATCATTTATGAATATGTTGAACAGAACTGGTTCCAGTACAGATAATTCAAGAACCCCTCTATTTAACTCTCTCTGCTGTGAAAACTGGCCATTTATTCCTACACTTTGTTTTCTACCTTTTAAACAGTTACTGATCTACGAGAGGACCTTCCCTTTTATGCCACGACTGCTTAATTTGCATAAGAGTCTTGGTGAGGAACCTTGTCAAAAGCTTTTAAAAAGTCCAAGTATACCATATCCACTGGATCACAGTTGTCTACATTTGTGGACATCCTCAAAGAATTCTAATAGAATTCTAGTAGTCCCCGATACCACTGCCAGTATAATGATGGTGACATGCCAAACACCATCTGCATATGCAGCCTTTACAGCAATTTTTGCCCAGGTTATCATCAGGTTGCTTCAGTGAGTCTGCCTCTTTACCCCCTCACCCCCCCCAATATGAGCAGTGATTGGCAACTAGCAACCTAACACTTTCTACCTGTTCATTGAGTGGAGTCAACAAATGTGGAGAGTCAGCAAAAGGTAACTAAACTTTATGCACAATTGATCTAGTGTCTCATTCCTGAATAAAATTCCAAGTGCCAGTGATTAGATCTAAATGCAAAAATTCCACACAAAATATGCACAAAACCTGCCGAAGCGTTTTTAAATTTCTCTGTTCAATAACATTTGTGACATAATGAGATTTAGCTTATGGTTACAAGCGTCTGAGACAAATATTTCAGCATCCCACCTGGTACAGCCTCCCCTTAATGGTCATAAGCAATTTGAAAAAGCTATGGGAAGGCCATTAAATTATCAGGTGGATGTACAATTTTCATATTAAATTTGTCTGTACTAGTATCTTTAATCTTTTTGTACAGTATGTAGACAAAATAGGATGGTTCAGGGTCATGAGTTATGTTGAGTGATCTAGGACAACAGTTCTAAAATATTTTTGTTCAGGTTAAACAAGGCCATCTAACTCAAAGCGGAAAAAAGATCACAAAGTTTCCTGTTTTAGTTCAGTGCTATTGTAAATCAAATGAATCATGGAAAATTAAAATTGTAACAGTGCCATCCCTGTAATTTAATCACTGGTTAATTTAATTTTTGTTTTATTTAATCAAAACCACTGGAATCAGCTCATCTATATTGTAAATTACACAACTTCTGTCCTTTATTTCATATACTGTTGATCACTTATGGCAGGTGTGATTAGATAATTAAATCACTGGCTATATGAAATTGCCATTTAATCAATAGGCAAGGTCAACATTTCAAAATATGATACAAAAAGATGCAAGACATTAAAAACTGACTAAAATTGTAATGTTTTAGACATTGTTATTGACTATGTGGTCATTAACACTGTAATAAACTGTCTGGTGCTTTTATGTTCTATTGCGATTTATTGGTTGTATGGTCAAACCTACTGCACTGAGTATTGATTATGTCTAGCAGTGATTTAATGGAATTGGACCTTTAGGTCAGTCACTAGGTGGTGGCCTGCATGTTTTTGAGTCAATAGCCTGTGATGCATATATGTAGTTACCTGATAACTGGAGAAATATATTTGTAGAAGATTTTAATTTAGAGTTGCTCCCTCATAAGGGACAGTATTATGAACATAAGAATTTGTAGATGTGCCCTGGCGGGGGGGTTTTGAGAACACTGCATGGCTTTGTGCAGTAGTTCACCAGAGGTGCACTCTGTTTTATTGAAGTTTTACTCCTTTCTCATTCACTGGCTTGTTATTTAATGAACACCAAGATAGTTACATGATGTCAGAAGTGCTAAATGAGAAGGAAACTTCAGCAACAGAAAACTGAGACAAAGGGAGGCACCTGAGAAGCATCTGGGGCACCAGGCATAGAGGCTTTTGCATGTATTTGTGTGTATAGTAGCTTGACTAGCTTAAGGGGGGAAAAGCCAAAAATTAATGTGTTGAAACCTCCATCCAGTCTGCAATTATCAGGCAATGTTGCAAATAATTGGAAAAATTGGAAACCAGTATTGAAGTTCTATGCACCAGGAAGGTCTATTAAAATCTCAGCAGATACTTTGCAGTCTGAATTAGGTGCAGTGATTTTCAGAAGCATGAGGATTGTTGGCAACCAGTGACATATGCATACAAATCACTGACTGAGGCATAAAGCAGATACGTACAGATCGAAAAGGAGCTTTTAGAAATAATGTTTGCCTGTGAAAGTTTCAGTCAGTATATTTACAGACAGACAGTGGAAGTTGAAATGGACCACAAGTCCCTGATAGTGTTTTTTAGCAAACCGCTGAATGACTGTACCTTAAGGATTCAAAGAATTATGATAAAGCTGGAAAAGTATGATTTGGTTGTGACCTGCATGCCCAGTGAATTCATGTTCACTGCAGATGCATTTTCCAGAGCAGTGGCTCCCATAAAACCATAGAAGACTTTGGAGACAGAGATGCAAGCCTATATAGATCTGATTCTAAAGTCAATCCCCAGAGCTAACAGGAAACTACAACAAATAACAGAGGAAACTGAAAAGATTAATCATTTGGAATCCTTAAAGAAGTGATAATTAAAGGGCAGCCTGAAGAAATAAGCAGTTGCTGTCCAAGTATAGGAGACTGTTGGGACCACAGACATGAACTTACTGTGATAGATGGGGTGATTTTCTGGGCAGTAAGGTTGTAATTTCAATAAGCCTCTAAAAATAAATGCTACAGAAGATCCATGAAGATCATTTAGAAATTGAGAAGAGCAAACAATGACCACAAGAGGTGCGGCTCAATCACGACATCACTAATGTGGTAGGAAAGGGCTTTTCCTGCTTGAAATACAAGCCATGTCAACAGGCAGAGCCTCTAAGATCTCATCCAGTTCCAAAAAGTCCTTATGAGAAGGTAGGGGCTGACTTATTTACCTGTCAATCAAAGGATTATTTCATAGTCACAGAGTATTATTCTCTGTATCCAGAAATTTGCACACAGCACAGTACTCATAATAAGTCAGTGATAGTTGTCATGAAGAGAATCTTCTTCAGACATGGAATTTCAGATGAAGTCTTTAGAAATAATGGGCCTCAATTTTCTAGTGCAGATTTTAGGCAATTTCATAACAAAAATCAAGTCCAAATTATCCCCAATCAGATGGATTTATGGAAAGGTCTATACAGACAGTAAAGAACCATATGAGAAAGACTTTTGCCAGGGATGTGTGGATGTGATTTGTATGAAACGTTATTGGTTTACTGAAGTAAACCCCTGGAGAATGACTTTTCTCCAGTTTAACTGTTAATGGGAAAGAAGATCAGATTACCAATCACTGATAACTTGCTGAAATCTCATAACAAAGAAAACATACAGAAGATGACAGAAAATCAGAAGTGGAAGCAAAAATATTATTTTGACAAAATGGGCCCTGATCACCCATCTCTTAATGCAGGTGATAGAAAGTGCCTCTGATACTTGGGGCCAAAGGGGTATCATTAGAAAACAGCTGTATTCAAGACTTTATGTAGTTGAGACAGGAGGACATATTTTGACATAATCAAAGGCATACAAGTAATGCCAGAAGTTTCCAACACATTCATAGTAGATGTTGGACTCTAGCATTTCCCACCTGACTGATCCTTTAGCAATACAAAGGAGACACTGTCAAGGAACAAGAGAACTACTGAGGCTCTAATGAAAGGCTGATACTGAGAAAATCAGATTGGGAGATTAAACAACCTGAAAGACTCATTGAGACTTGCTATCCTGCCTGGAGAAGGGGTATTTGAGGAAAGTGAGTGGTAAAGATATAATTGCAAGTGATGTGCTGGTAACCTCTCCTCTCTAGGTAGTTGACCCAGTGGGTTTATGGAAATGTACTACATGGGTTGAGAATTTAATGCATGTGTTATTAGATAGTTGTTAGCTGTATATAGATATTAATAATGAGTTATTTTTTTTCTTTAAGAGGGAAGATGTAGAGGTATGTTTGTAAAAGATTATAATTTAGAGATGTTCCCTCATAAGGGACAGTATTATGAACAAAGGAATTTGGAAATGTGCCCTGCAGGTAGGAATTGGGAACATTGCATGGCTGTGTCAACAGTTCATCAGGATGCTCTCCAGTTTGTTTTATTAAAGTTTTATTCCTTTTTCATTCACTGGTTTGGTATTTAATGAACCCCAAGATTGTTACAATACCTGTGGTTTCAGTTTATTTATTCAGCCACAGAAAATCACACTGTGAATGAAATGCAAACTGTCTTTTTGTTCTTTTTTGTATTGATTGTTCTGAATTGTCATTCATTTTTGTTATTTGTTGCTACATGGATTACAACTACTGGGAATTCTCTAGAATATGCTCAGCTCTTCTGTAACATCACAAGACTTGTCACCCTGGAGATACCACACCATCTTGACGGTGGTTTTTGTTTGTTTGTTTGTTTTTGAAGTCACAGAGGTCTCCGGCCAGGGTCTTGACTCTGGAGTTAACAATCAGCATCACTTGCCTCTTTCTTTTGGGTTGTCTTTCTCAGATAGCCCTATCATGGCTGATCATCTTAATGACATCTTAGACTGTCCAATCAGATCCCCCATCTTGTCAAATGTTGAAAATCATAGCAGCATCTTGTTTAATTACATTCTGTTCTTTTTATTAGTTCCAGTTTTTCCCCTGGTGTAGTCCAGGGGTAGGCCCATCTATGGAACGGGTGCCAAAGGTGGCATGCGGACTGATTTTCAGTAGCGCTCACGCTGCCCAGGTCCTCACCACTAGTCTGGGGGACTCTGCATTTTAATTTAATTTTAAATGGAGCTTCTTAAACATTTTAAAAGCTTTATTTACTTTACATACAACAATAGTTTAGTTCTATATTATAGACATAGAAAGAGACCTTCTAAAAATGTTAAAATGTATTACTGGCACGCAAAACCTTAAATTAGAGCGAATAAATGAAGACTCGGCACACCACTTCTGAAAGGTTGCCAACCCCGGTATAGTCTTTCATCTCCCAAATATATGCATATTTTAGAACTTATATATTGTGTGTGTGTGTATGTCCTGATGCTGCTTCCTGATCCTCTATGCTCTGAGATGGCTTCCCTAATTTCGCTCTGGCATTCATTTAAATTGTTTTTATCACTCTTTCACCATCTCCTCCGTAATGGAAAGCAATTTGTACTTCACAGGCTAGAACAGGGGTGGGCAAACTTTTTGGCCCGAGGGCCACATCGGGGTTCAAAATTGTGTGGAGGGCCAGGTAGGGAAGGCAGTGCCTACCCAAACAGCCTGCCCTGCTCCCTATCCAGCCCCCACTTACTTCCCGCCCCCTGACTGCCCCCTCTCAGAACCTCCAACCTATCCAACCCCCCCACTCCTTGTCCCCTGATCACTCTCTCCAGAGACCCCCACTCTAACGGCCCCCCAGAACCCAACCCCGTACCTAAGCCCCCCTGCTCCCTGTCCTCTGACTGCCCCCCACCCTAACCACCACCACCCCGAGACCCGCCACCCTATCTAAGGCCCCCAGCTCCTTGTCCCCTGACTGCCCCCTCCAGAGAACCTCTGCCCGTAACCACCCATCCAAGACCCCACCCCCATTTAAGCCCCCCTGCTCCTTGGCCCTTACCGCCCCCTCCAGAGATCCCCCTTTTCCTACTCACCCCCCAGGACCCTACCCCGTTATCCAACCCCCCAGCTCCCTGTTCTCCGACTACCCTGATACTATCTACACCTCTGCCCCCTGACAGGCCCTCTGGGACTCCCACATGCCATCCAACCGAACCCCCCCGCCCCGTTCTACATCCCCTGACCGCCCCCACTTCCTTTTAGCTAATCCGCCTGGCCCTCTTACCTCTCCCCTTCTTAGAATAGCGTGTCTGGCTGGGAGCTGGATGCACTGTCGCGCAGCCCCACCCAACAGCGCTGCTCACTCTGCCCTCTGAGGCCACAGGAGAGGGAGACAGCGGGGGAGGAGCTGGAGCAGCCTCCCCAGCGTATCCCACTGAGGCCATGGGGGAGGGAGACAGGGCGAGAGGGACCGGAGCAGTGTCCCTCACGTGTCCCGCTGAGGGAAAGGGTCAGTGGGGGAGCAGCTTCCCCAGTGCAGCCGCTGAGGCTGTGGGAAAAGGGGGGTAGCGGGGGAGGGGGACAGTGAGGGAGGGGCCGGAGCAGCCTCCCCAGTGGGACCTTGGGGGCCAGTTAGGAGGAGCCCGTGGGCTGGATCTGGCCCATGGGCCATAGTTTGCCCACCCCTGGGCTAGAACTTCAACAGCAGCACA
Organism: Sternotherus odoratus; assembly: GCA_032164245.1. Classification (NCBI taxonomy): domain Eukaryota; kingdom Metazoa; phylum Chordata; order Testudines; family Kinosternidae; genus Sternotherus; species Sternotherus odoratus. Next base: position 94,884,723 of record JAVMKO010000003.1, read on the forward strand.
AAAAGTATTTAAATCTGCCTTAAAGTAGTACCCAAGGATTCTCTTGTCATATGGGAATCCCTGATCCCTCTCTTATAAACATAAAGGGTGATCCCAGAAAATGTATGTTATATGTAAGAAGTATGGGGAGTGTGGGGCCAGAATGCAGTATACTCCAGTGATCCTATACAGTAGTTGGCAATCCTCAGGATTGTGGGGGAGATAGAAAGCTGAGAATCCAGCCTCATTCTTCATTTACAAACAGGAAAATTGTACACATTCCACAGGGACGTGTTCAGATCTTTTAGTGGCTATCTGTGTTCCATTTGTTTCTTCTCATTTTGGGATTCTTTTCACTTATAGGAAATTGTTGGTGGCTAAATGTTAACTGTTACTTAAGAATGTCAGTATTTGCTATCTTTGAGCTCAGAAACAATTACTGGGTATTGTTCTCAGTTTCCCTTCCAACATCATCATTCTGTAAATATTGTTAAATAGAATCAGAGAGGTAGCCGTGTTAGTCTGGAATTGCAGAAGTGACAAAGAGCCCTGTGGCACCTTAGAGACTAACTAAAGGTTATAGAAATATTTAACCACTGACCTCCAACTTAGAATTGGTTATGCATTTTTCAACAAAGCTTTCCCCCCCCCCCCTTTGACTACAAAATGCAACTGCTGAAATAGGAACAGAAACATACCGCTTTTGATTAAATTTCATGAGAAAAGTGTTCTCAGGTCCAGGATGGAATTTGGGGTGAGAAAGAGACTGACCCACATCCTTTTCAGAAAAGCCAATATCCTGCTGGTTAGGCACTTGTTTCAGATATGGGAGAGACAGATTCGAGTCCTGACTTTGCTTGAGTCAGAAAAAGTGAGTTGGTTTACCACCACTTTATTGGCTATCCTCAGGTAAGTCTCTCAATCTTTCCTGTTGGAGCTGTTCCACTTTCTATAACTAATTATCTATATCTTGCAACAGAGACTTGACCCTCATCTTCCACATCCCACTGATTTTCCTAATCACCGGGCAACAGAGTCAGTCTTTCTCCTTGGCCCAGCAAATATTCATACAAAGTGGAACAGCTCCTACATGGGGGAGAGGTGGGCGGAGTGAGACTGACTATACAGTGGTGGGCAACCTGTGGCCCATGGAATGCATGTGGTCTGTCAGGGTTATCCACTGGTGGGCCACTGGACTGGGAGCTGCGGACATTTGCACGGCTGTCTGCAGCTCCCAGTGGCCACAGTTCGCCGTTCCTGGCCAATGGGAGCCGTGGGAAGTGGTGGCCCACATGTCCCTGCGGCCCACATGCTTCCCGCAGCTCCCTTTTGCCGGGAAGGGCAAACCGTGGCCACCGGGAGCTGCACGCAGCTGTGCAAATGTAAACAAACAGTGGATTGCCCTGATGGACCACATGTGACCTGCAGGCCGCAGGTTTCCCACCACTGCTCTATAGCATGATGGTTCTGGCACTCATTTGGGATGTAGAAGACCCAGATTCAACTGACTGATCTACCCGGGTATCCTCAACACTGAGCTATGGCGGGGTGTCTGGTTTTTCACTGATTTTTTTTCTTGGGTTTGCCATGATGTGAAATAGGAAAATCTTTGAAATCTCAAAAATTTTCATTGGATGGGAAAACCATTTCTCATCAGCTCCACTCTAACTCATATCACACATCTTTGGTTTTCACTTTGAATCAAATCCAGGTCACATTGAAGCCAATAGCAAAATAACTTTTGACTTAAAGGGTAACAGGATTTGGCTCTTTGTTGCTGTTTCCCCTGAAGCTGGTTTCTTGTGGCTTTTTGGAACACTGTTTCTAGAATACATGGCAGGCCAAATGGGGAACAAATCTTTAAAACACCTTTTAGTACTCAGAGTTATTATTAAAATCACTTAGTTAAAAGGCAGAAAATGTTTAATTCATTTTAGTTGTAATTTACTTTTAGTGTTTTGATTTGTTTTGTCAATGTAACTGTAAAATAACTGTACAATCTCAGGAACTCTGCACTCTCTTCAACTAATCAAAATATAGCACAGAAAACTAACGTATAAGGGTTATAGTAAATAAATTAAAATGAATTTTAGTAGGAGAAGCTAAAAAGAAGCAACATATCAAATCCAACCTGCAAACCTCTCAGAGTTAACAAGACAGTAAACTTGACATTGCATAGAATTTGACATACAGCGGTATTTTTAATATTTACATTTTATCCCAAAACATTTACCTGAGAAAAGGTCATGGCGTTAAATTTGGAGACATTTACAGCAATTGCCAAATGTTTACTATCTACGTGAATGTCATGTTTCTTAGTCAAAAGAAGGTTGATGTGCTAAATGTCAATTATTTCAACTTGTTTGATGGCAGCACAGATTGCCAAGCAACATAAAAAGAGGTTTAATAAATATAATATACACTGCTAACCATTAATCTTGCCTAGCAGAGGTTGGAGTTTCATGTATAGAGGATTTATGACAAGTAACAGCACAGGACATTAAAACTCAATTATTGCTATGTTGGATGAAGGCATTATCATTAACTGGTGGAAGCAGTACCTTGTTTCTTCTGGCATTGCTGTCAAACTCGGGAAAGCATCAGGGACAATGAAATTATTTTAGGAAATTGTATCCTCATTTTTTCTATGTACTATTCTGCCCGTCCAGGAATTGGCACAAGAGGAATGCTACAATTATATTTACAAGAAGTCTACCTGTTCTTACTACTCATGATAATGACGTGTACTATGAATAATTACATTTTGCTAACTCTCTGAGTATTTAGAACTAATCCAAATGTTACACTTTTATAAGGAAATGTGATTAAATATGTTAATGTTACATTTCTAGAACACCTGTCATGCTGAAAGATCCCAAATCACTTTATAAACACAGATAAAACACAGATAAAACACAGCTATTCCAGGACACGTGGTGGAAGCCAGTCATAGCACATTAGGGAAATCTTGGTCAAGTCACCAATGCAAACCACCTGAAAAATGTTATGAGACCTCTAAAGTCTGTGCAGATCAGTCAAGGTATCTGTTTCTAAGGATCTTTCCAAACACTGTACACAGAGTAAACTGCATTGTGCTTCATTTATGTTCCTCAGAAGCTGGAACGTGTGAGCTATTCTTATTAGGATTTGAACCAGTTGTTCCATGAACTCTAGGCATGGTATTTCAAACATAAAATATAGTTCATTAAGCTATCCCTTCTGGCAAACAATACAGTAAAACCTCAATTTACCGGACTAATTCGGGTGAGGGGGTGTCCGTTAAATCAAAAAGTCTGTTATTTAATAATTAAAAAAAAAAAGACCTGTCGGAGCAGAAGCTCGCCTGCCACAGGGTCGGGGCGGCAGCTCCACAGCACGCCTGCTGCCGGGATCCGGGCGGCAGCTGGAAGCCGGCAGCCAGACCGCCCGCTTCCGGGACTCGGGTGGGAGCCGGCAGCCCGCCCGCTGGCGGGACTCGGGCGGGAGCCGGCAACCTGCCCGCTGGCGGGACTCGGGCGGGAGCCGGCAGCCAGCAGGCGGGATCTGGCAGCCAGCCAGCCTGCCCGCCCGCAGGCGGGAGCCGGCAGCCAGCCCGCCCGCTGCCTGGACCCGGGCGGCAGCCGGGAACCGGCAGCCAGCCCGCCAGAAATGGATCAGGAATGCATCAGACTTGCTCAGAAATTTTGTCCGTTGCATCCAAAGTCCATTAAATCGAGGTCCGTTAAATCGTTTACTGTAGTTTCAAGGTAATATCATTATGATAAATTCAGTGTTTATATTTTCATTTTAATTAACTATGTATTAAATTTACTACACATAAAAAGATGTGATATACCTTCTTGTAAAATTCAACCCCATTTGATTGGTTAATCAGATTTTGTAGAGATTTAAAAGAAACCTAAACACTGTAACAAATGAAAAACTGATTCACATCAATATACTATTTGTGAATACCAAGAAAAGAAAAAGTTCCAGTAAAACAGCATCTTACAGAAATACAGTATCATAAAAGCACGAGACCTTTGTATAATGTTTCCCTAGTGTGTCTGTGTAAAAGTTGTAAAAATTAGTTACATATTTTAGAAGTGAAAATGAATCATTATTAAGTACAGCCATAAGTTTCTTCATCTTGAAAATATTTAGCTTAGAAGAACAAAGCATTTAGAGGGTGGAGTATTTGCAATGAACTTCTAATAGTAAGAAGGAAAAGCAAAACCAGCGTCAAGAAACTTATTTCCATCATTCCACAAATGGTTGTGTTTTCTCCCAAAGGAAACAGCATAGAGGATTTCTCCCATCTCAAACTGATCATTAGTTATATTCTGCTTTATGATACAGTAGTTAGGATAGCCACATAGATAAGACTGGAAGGATTAGATTTTCATCAATAAGTGTAGATGAATGTAGGTTTTACATTACACACACAAACCAACAAAAATATCGCACTGATAATTGAAATTTACAGATATGCAAAGTAAGAAAAATGCTGCTCGGTAACATACAATTTGATTTAAGGATACTTACTTTGATTTTGACATGTGATGTTGACAATTTGTGTTTTAATGGTTATAAAAATACTGATATCTACTTTCATTAAATAACGATGATCTGTCCTCCACCCCTACACACAATTTCCCTCAACTGTGAAAATGCAGTAAAAATTTTTTAAAAAACCGATTAAAACAAATACTTTTGCACAACTGTGAAAATTTAATTAGATAAAACTAAAAATAAGTATTTCATTATATCACAAAATGGAGACCATTGTCCCTCTATCACAAGTTAATGAAGGACCCCGCAGACTAGAACTGGTTAAATATTTTTCATCTGAACAACTTTCATCACAGAAAAGGCAGTTTCTGCAATCAAAATTTTCAGCAGGAAACTCTCAGTTTTGCTTAAAGTTCTCCACTTTTCTTAAGGAAAATCAACATGAAATATTTAGTTTTCATTTGATTTGGTCCAAATCAGAATATTTTGTTTTGTTGACTTGACCCAAAACATCTAATTTTAAATCAGTTCAATGAAACATTCATTAGCATTTCCTTGTCAATGCATTACTTTATAGAAGTTGTAGTTCATTCTCTCTAACATCTGGCCCATGGGCCAATATGGCCTATAGGAATATTTCTTCAGGCCCCTGAACATGTCTTCCCTACAGTAGGCCTGCTCTACAAAATGGAGTTCTCTGCACATGACCTCACACACACCGTATGTATGAAGTCATGCTGCACAGAGGATGCCATGCCTCTGCACAGCATGACCTTGCACACACTAAGCAGGAAAAGTCATGCCACATGGAGAACACCATTTTGTTTCTGTATGTGGCCTACAGAGGTGCTGCACAACTATGCATGCTGCCTGCATCACTGAAAAAGATGGACTGTCTAATTATTTTTCAGGTTTCTCTCTGATTGAGCTCTGTGAATCTTGGGAGATATGATCCAGGTTCCCTAGAAGTCTACAAAGGAGACTGGGGCATCAGGTGCCCAAACTACAATGCTCTAATGGGAAAGTACAGTGTTATGTTCAATTGACTCAAAATGAGGCATATTTTTTTCCATTTCTATAAAACCAAAACATTTAATAGATTCACAGATTCCAAGGCCAGAAGGAACCATGGTGATCATCCAGTCTTGTTTCATAGGCCATAGAACTTCCCCAAAATAATTCCTAGAGCATATTTTTTAGAAAAAAACATCCAATCTTGATTGAAATGTTGTCAGTGATGGAGAATCTACTATGACCCTTGGTAAGATGTTCCAATGATTAATTACTTTCACTGTTACTTATTTCCAGTCAGTTTAAGGAATGTTGAAAAGTTTAGATTTAATCTAATTTTTTTTAGAATTTCTGTTTTGTGAAAAATATTGAAATTTCAACTTTTCATCCCAATTTGGGACAAAACCAAGGCGGACATGTTGGATTTCCTGCAGGAAATCACAAATTTTGTTCAGCTGTGCTATAGGGTCTGACCACAGAAGTTACTCAAAGGAAATTTCTAAAGTTCTGGTTTCCAGTAAACTAAAGAATAAGAAGTTTTAAGACCCTTTTCCTTCCTCCCAGCCTCTTTTAGTTCTTCTCTAGTTGTTCTGAACATAAAATTTCCAAGCACAAGGTCCAAGAAACAGAGAGGCTTCCTCAGATCCTCTTCCTTGGAGAACAGAGAGCTTTTGGACTTGAAGGAGGAACCTCAGATTAAGCTTTTTGAGTAGAAGTATGCTGAAACCATTCTGAAGAATGGTAATAAACTCTTTTCTTTAAATAAGCCCCTGAAAGAGGTAAACCAGAGGACTTGGTAAGAAAGGGCAGTGAGACCATTCATTGTGTGGTCAGCGAGATCACTGATTCAGAGCAATCTGGATGGCTTGATAAAATGGGCACAAACAAACATTATGTGTTTTAATATGGCCAAATGTAAATGTATATGTGACATTACCCAGGATACAATCTGGACTGATGAACAACTGTGTTCCCTCAGTTCTTTAATCTGGGATGCCTTTTACACGCTTCGCTGTCAGAGCAACCACTCTGGGGCTGCTCACACACAGCCTCCAGCATGTAACCTACTCCCAGTTATAGTGCAGGAGTGCTAGAGCCAGCCATGCTTGAATTATACTGCAGAGCAACACCAGCACATTCCCAGTCCCATACTTCCTCCAGAAATGTGCGTCTTGTACTGCCCAGCAACCTCCTGGACAATACAAGCTCATATAAAGTCTGTCATTTCATTAATAGAAAATGATATGCACAAACCTTGTTATCACAAATGGAGTTTCCCAAACACTTCAGTCTAAAAAAAATGGTCTAGATAAAACAATAAAACAAGTTTATTAATTACAGAAAGATAGATTTTAAGTTGTTACATGTAATGAACCATAAAAGTCAGAATTGATTACAAGAAAATAAAAGTCAATTGCAACTAATGCCTAACTTAAGCTAGAGTAAATTCAAAGCACAAGTCCTAACTCCATATATTTCAGCAGCCTCACTGGCTGAATCTTTCAGTCAGGATCCCTCTCTCAGTCCATAGCTGTTTCCTTTGTTCTTCAGGTGTTGTAGATACTGTGAGTAGAGAAAAAAGGAGGAAAAGTTTGGGGCATCTCCTCTCTCCTTTCATAGTCTTTTCTTTTCTTTGAGAATCATCTCCAGCTGAGGTTAAGGAGGCAAAGTCCGTGTGGATGGGGATTCACAGCTGTTTCAGTAAATTATACATTTTCAAATGATACCTCACAAAGCATACTTTGTACAAAATTTATTGTAGTTTTATAAAAGGTGAACATAGGAGTATACGCTGTCACAGTATATACCAGGGATCGGCAACCTTGGCATGCGACCCCGCAGGGTAAGCACCCTTGGCCTGCCCGGACAGTTTGTTTACCTGCCACGTCCACAGGTTTGGCCGATCGCGGTTCCCACTGGCCGCAGTTCGCCGCTCTGATCCAATGGGGACTGTGGGAAGTGGCCGCCAGCATCTCACCACTTCCCACAGCCCCATTGGACCAGAGCGGCGAACCATGGCCAGTGGGAGCTGCGATTGGCCGAACCTGCGGACGCAGCAGATAAACAAACTGGCCGGGCTTGCCAAGGGGGATTACCCTGTGGGGCCGTGTGCCAACGTTGCTGATCCCTGGTATAAATCTAGGAACAAAGAATATAGGCCATCCTTACGGGGTGAGGGACTCTATCCTGGAAAGCAGTGATTCTGGGGAAAAGAACTGGGGGTCATAATAGATAATCAACTGAACATGAGCTGCCAAAGTGATGCTTTGGCCAAAAATGCTAATATGATCCTGGGATGCAAAAAACAGGGTAATTTTGAGTGGGAGTAGAGAGGTTATTACACCTCTTTACTTGGAACTGGTGCTACCACCTTTGGAATACTGTTTCCACTGCTGATGCCCACGGTCAGGAAGAATGTTGATAAATTGGAGAGAAGTCAGAGAAGAGCCTTGAGAATAAGTAAAGGCTTAGAAGACATGCATTATAGTGATAGACTCAAATAGCTCAATGTATTTATCTTAACAAAGAGACGGTGAAGGGCTGACTAGATTATGGTCTATAAATACCTACATGGGGAACAAATATTTAATAATGGCCTCTTCAATCTAGCAGAGACAGGTATAACACAATCTAATGGCTGGAAGTTAGAAGTTGGAGTTAAACAAATTCAGACTTGAAATAAGGCATACATTTAATGGTAAGGGAAGTTAACCATTGAAACAGTTTACCCAGGGTCATGGCGGATTCTCCATCACTGACAACTTTTAACTCAAGATTGGCTGTTTTTCTACACCAAATGTCAGACTGGATGATCACAGTTGCCCATTCAGGCCTTGGTATCTATTAATCTCATCCAAGGATAACTGACAGAACTCCAACACAGTATCAATTGACTCACAGTCAGAGAAATCGTACTTTGTCCTAACTCCAACCCCAATAAACCAAAATGAACTGGCAATGTCAGACAATGGTTCAGCAATAGTTTACATTAAAAAGAAAGGAAATACCAGGTCCTCAGCTCTACTACAGATCAGGCAATCTTCTTTGTTCCTGAATAGAAAAGCTTTCCTTTCAACTCCTACACGCAAAAGGGAAACTAAATATATAAGCAGACTGACAAAGTATAGTTCCAGGAAAGTGGAATCTGCATTCCAAGTCTTTGAGTGGAGAGTCAGGTCTCTAGAAGAACCATCAATGGGCCTATTTGAGTCCAGGATAAAACACAGATACCAAAATTTTATTCCACATAAAAAGATCAACAGTCAGTAGCCATAGTTCCAGTTTCATCCATTGCCAAAAGCAGAAACTGTACATAGTTCTCAGATCCAATTCAGATGGTAACCACCAGTCTGAAAGGAGCTGCTCTTAAAAGGACCACTTCTGCTATCCTGCCCAGATAAACTGAATTAGCAACATGGTCTAGGATGAAACACATTTTGGAGCTCTTACGTCAAGGTCTAATTATGCACCTAACCCCCCAAACTTGAAAATTCCAAGTGCCATAGTTTTCTAGCATACTTAGAAACAGCACTGTAGTGCAAGATTTAATCTCATCTGGACATCAGAAGATTTCACAGAGCTGCTTCACATGTCAGCCCTACTCTAGCATAGGGAACTTTCCCGGGGGACTGAAATCTTGTATTAAACACCCTTACTAAGCATTTCTTTGATCACTTATCAGAAGTGCTCTTATAGTCTCTTTAAAGATTGCTTTCCTGGTTGCAATCACTTTGGCAAGAAGATTTTCTTATCAGTAGAACAGCAGTATTGCAACTCTCATGAGGGCATAGTTGTGCGAAGAGCTAACACAGCATTTATCACTAAAACATCTCTGTGTTCCCCAGATCACAAGAGTTCATTCTTCCATCTTTTTCCCATATAAAAAAACGTGCTCTGAAGAAACTCTGGCATATTCTTCATTGTGCTAAGATCCCATAACCATTATAATGGGCACTTCAGCTTGCTGCTTTCAGCCTGGTTCAGACAGAACCAGACCTTTAATTCATTGGCAGCAGAGGAATGTCCTGCCCCCTGAAATTCTCCCCAGTGTTATTGTCTAGCAGTCAACCAGACCTCCCTGCTGTATAGAGCTTTAATGAGGAAATTCCAAATTTTATTTCAAGTTTCTACTAATGTTTTGGCTCAATAGTGTGAATCTGTCTAATTCCCAGCCGCATCACAGACCAGATCTGCTTTTTGAGGATATTGCCTTGTCAGTTCTGATTCCCTCTATGAGGTGTTTGCAGTGAATGGTGCCCCTGCAGGCTGCAGGAAGTGTGCTAGGTCAAGAAAAACCAGAGGCAAAAGGAAGGGTCTCTGTCTCCCACTTCACCCCCTCATCGAATGCCTTATTGAGGAGTTTGGCCAGCCCTGTGGGCAGCGTACACTTCCCCATTCTGCCCAGATAGGGCAGGGTTGCCTAACTCAGCTGCCCTGGGTAGGAAAGGAGCCAGGCAGGATCTGAAAAAGTGGCTCCAAGGTCAAGTAGCTCTTCCTCTCTCATTTCCATAAGAGGAGTGATGACAGATGGAAGATGCCTAAATCCCTACATCTTAAACCTGCAGCCATGCTCTTGACTGGGGAGCTCAACAGTTTTTGACTGTGGACTCCTCCCAAGCCACGAATAGAGGGCACTGGACACAATGTGGACACTGCCAATGCCAGAGGGTGAAGATGCCTTCAGGCCCAGCTCTCTCCCATACCACCACCTTTATAACCAGACCTCCCAGAGGTCACCAACTGATATTCCAGGCTGGATCCTTCAAGGGAAAATACAGATCCATCTTGCCCCTGGGGATCACATAGGGATTATCATCCTGGAGCAGACACATGGTCTATATAGTGTGGTATCCTCTCTCTGATTCTGAGCAGTGCCAGATGCTTCAAAGGAAGGTATAAGTATCCCATAAGAGATGTAAATGGAATAACTTCCCCCCATATTAGATATCATCCTGGTCTCCAATAGTAAGAGATTAGTTTAAGCCTTGAAGCACAAAGTTTAATATCCCTTCCAAAATTTTTGTTGTAATTATTTATATGTTCAGATATTCATGATGTCCATAATAACAATCAGTCACTTGTTTTTAAATCATGTTAAGTTTCTTGGCCTCACCACATTTCTGTAGCAATGAGTTCACAGTTCAATCACACACAGTGTAAAAAAGCATTTATTTTTATCAGTTTTTAATTTCCTACCTTTTAATTTCATTCACCTCTCCTTATTCTTGTGTTATGAGATTGAGAGAACAGAAGTTCCCAATCTGTCTTCTTTATACTATTTACTATTTTACTTACTTTTATTCTGTCCTGTCTTATTTGTCTTATTTCTAAAGTAAACTATCAATCTCTTGTCAATCTCTATTCATATGAAAATTTTCCCAGGCAGTTGATTGTTTTTCTCTGAACATCCTGTTTATGAGGCTACACCATTGATTTATAAAATGGCTTTATAATATTTTCTGTATTATTCTCCTTTCCATTCCTTATGCATCCTAACATTGCGTTAGCTTTTTTGACTGCAGCTGTGCATGGAGGAAAGTTTTCACTGAGTTGCATACAATGACACCAGGTCCATTTTTGGAGTTGATACAGTTAGTGTAAAACCTATAAGGTTTAAGTACTTTAATTTTTCCCTTCCAATGTATTTACCATCACTGAATTTCATTTGCCAATGTGTTGCCCATTCACCTAGCTTGTTAGGTCTCTCTGAAATTCCTGACAGTTCTCTCTGGTCCTGACTAACCTACATAATTGTGTCACCTGCAAATTTTGCTGCCTCACTATTCACACTCATTTCTAACTCATGAATAAACACACCAAACAACCTGGGACCTAGAGCAGAACCTTGAGGTACTTTATTGTTAACCTCTTTTGATAATGCAAATAGACTGTTCTTTGCTTTCTGTTTCCTAGCAAGGGATCTACAAGCAGTATAGATGTCTGCCGTATCAGTCACAACAGCCATATTGAGGATTGTGAGATACAGTCACATCCTTAGAAGCCAATCTTGTCAGGTCTTGAACAGTCAGCTCCCAATTACATTAGTTTTCATTTTCTAATAGTATAAATTTTACAAAGTGAATTTTCTTGAAGATGTGTTAATTTTTAATCAGATCCTCAGATAATACACATGGAGAGCATCTACCTTTGCAGATCATCAGCTTAACATGTGTCACCTAGTGCCAACTAACATGCACTGTAGATCATAGAATATCAGGGTTGGAAGGGACTTCAGGAGGTTATCTAGGCTAACCCTCTGCTCAAAGCAGGACCAATCCCCAACTAAGTCATCCCAGCCAGGGCTTTGTCAAGCCTGACCTTAAAAACCTCTAAGGAAGGAGATTCCACCACCTCCCTAGGTAACTCATTCCAGTGCTTCACCACCCTCCTGGTGAAAAAGTTTTTCCTAATATCCAATGTAAACCTAAATCACATATTGCACATTGGGTCCAGCCTTCAGTCTGAAATTCCTATCTTGCCATTCCCAAGCTTTGACTAGAAACCTCATCCCCCTGGTAATTAATCAGTTATCTCAATTTCACAAAAGCCTAAATAGAATATCCAGCTCCAGTGTTTTAGGCACGACAAAGTTCTCTTTATCAGAGAAATATTTGGCTCCATACATCCAAAGAAGGAATCAAAAAGGGCTTTTTATAATTTAAGTGAAGCCTGGAGCAAAAAATATTTTGCTGCAAGATATGAATGGTAATCTAAAGACCCACAGCTCATTTTCTGAACACTCTCAGCTCCCACTGAAATCAGTGAGAGCTGCTGGAGTTTCAAACCTCTGACAATCAAGCCTCTAAGTCTGTCAAAACCAGCTGAAGATAGTCTTGATTTCTTTCCTGTTACTGGTGGTAAAGCTGTCACTACCACTGCTAAACAAATTCAGGATAGTAATGTTGACTTTATCTAAAAAATATATACTCTTTAACCCTTGAATAATCGACCAGATATCAATATCAATGTTTCAATTATTCATTAAGTATTTCATTTACCAGAAAAATGGCTGTAGGCAAACAAGTGTCACTTGTACTAGAAACTGTGAATATCTCCATGAAGTTTGCTGATCAGGACTTTGTTTCTTAGACCACAGAGAGTCTTTATTCAAATATGAAAACACAATAAAATCCCTCAGTAATGGCTGCACTAACAGTCTGATAATGAGGGAGCATTTGCCTTCTTTCAGGAACTCTTTTTCCTTTTTTTAATCTTTTCTGGTAGATCAGCCCAAAACACTGAGAGGTGATCGATGGTATATGCTGCATGTAAATGTAAGAGACAAGGTGGGTGAGGACCTCTTTTAGGGGGTGGGGGGGGGAACCAATTTTTGATGGTGATAGAGGCAGAGAGCTAAACAGAGCTCGTCTTCAGGTCTGGGGAAAGAACTCCCAATGTCACTGCAAAATGACAGGTGGAACAGATTGTTTAACATAAATAGTTTGCACAAATTCTAAAGGGACCATTTAAGACAGAGTGGCCCACTAAGACCTCTGCAGTCATAGGACAAAAAGAGGGAGTTAGTGGGTTACAGACCATTGTAAATAAACCATAAATCCAGTGCCACTATTCAAGCAGACTAGGAGCTTAAATACATTACTTTACTAGACACCAAAAATCATGGACAGATGGGAGAGGGTTTTTTTGGGGGGGGGGTGGCGGAGGGGGGAGTACTTCTATAGTTGGGGTAACAAAGGAAGACGGTATCCCTGGTATACAAGAAGATTTGATATTAGTATTAGGTGCTTCTATATCATGGCCACTAATCAAAGACTAACTAGTATGTTTCTTTACAAACAAGTGATAGAGGAACTATCAATACCTAATTCTCTACTGAGTTTCACATCATGTAACTATTTACATCTGAACAACATTAAGGGCAAAATAAGTGGAGAATTCTGATTTGGTTGCATTTTCCTCAGGTTTAAATGACTACACAAGGTGCAAGGCAATAGAGAATCAGATCCTTTATCTCTGTCAGCTTCATATAATGGTTTACCACTTGGGGGACTGTCACAGGGTCCAGGCCACCCCTGTGGTCTCAGTATCCCCAATGAGGGTCTTCACACCTTCTTTAGTGCCTCACCCAAGTGTCCTTTATTTATAATACAAGTACATGGCTCCCAAGTGACTAATAGTGCTCCCCCAATCCCCAGACAGTTACCCCACTGTCATAGTTCCCCAACTTCCAGGCCCTCAAAGCACCTTCTCTGCAGACAGAGCTACTACCTCCTCCCCCACTCATACTTACCATGAGTCAGCATTTTTTCAAGCCTGATCAGCTTCCTGCCTCAGCTGCAGCCACTCAGCCAAGCTCACTCCCTGAGCCTATGCTCCTGAGGGCTTCCAGCTGGGCAGTTCAAGTTGCAGAGGCAGGGGATTGCAGGGGTGTTTACCCCTGCCCTGCCACAGGGACCTAAGAGATTCATCGGGACCCACACCACAAGCAGGGAGCTAAGGAACAGCTTGAGAACTTGCTCCATAGACATTAATTTCAAATTTCCTATGCTCCTAAGGTGTCAGTGCATTCTGGTGTGACATACTAAAGTGATATACATAGCTTGTTTTCTACTCATGACATACTGTATGGATTTAAAGGGAAAACAGTTCTCTTATTACTCATACAAAAATGTCTAGGCCAAAAATATCAAATTTGAGATACCTAAATAAAAATGGCCCAGTTTTCTGAATTTAAGAGCACCCACAACTCCCATTGCTTCAAATCTGGCCACTTTTATTTTAACATATATTGTATGTCCCTTTTCTGATGCATTTTTGAAGCCTCCTCAAACAAAGCTGTACAACACTGTACTGTTAGAGGACACTAACCTGTTGCTAATTATTACTTGTTATTTCTTGGTCCATCATATTTATGTGATCTTAAGCGCTTCACATAGACAATTGTTTGCCTGTTAGTTGCAGTTTCTGTTTACACAATCAGTAGACTCCAAACACTAGAGATTAAGGCATCTTGCAGTTAAGTTTGTAGCAACAAGATTGTATTGCCCACCTCTATGAGCTAAATTCCTTGCAAAGGCAGTGTTAAGAATTCCATCCTAAATAAAACAATTGATCAATATTCCTTCTCTGCTTACACTCCAATCTTCAGAATTGCTGGTTACTCTAGCTAGATGGATTTACTTAGAATAGTGAAAGACATTCAGAAAGTCCATCGAATTTCTTGATTTATTTGCTATTGATGCATAAAATAAGCTTGTCTGTGAAATAGCCATGTGGAAATTGCTGTTCTCATGCATTTTTCATTGTTTTTATTCAGCTAGACTGACTCCTGAGGGTCAGATTAAAATTCATTCATCCAAAACCACAGTAGTGACAGTAGATAGCTGCAAATTGGTTCTTCCAGTTAAGACCTGTACTGATATTTATAAAACCATTTAGACAGAGAGTGTTCTGACCGGACAAAAAACATTTTAAACAGAAGTTCTTTTACCTATGTGATTAACACAATTTAGAAATACTATTCAGTATTCTATACATCTAATTCAGTTTATTCCAGCACAGCATTGTGGTCTTCACAAAGTTATTTGTTGCTAGTGATGACGAGGGTCCACTACTTGTTAGATAACCACATCTCTTGTCTGCAATATTAGGCATAAGCTTTATAATTGCATTAAATGGGTAACACTTATGTACTGATCTTATTCATGATGCTTTATAAACTTCATGTAAATAAATTCTCAACATTCCTGGGAAGTATGTTAACCCCATTCTACAGATGGAAATACTGAGACAGAAAGGTATGCAGGCAAATTTTCAAACATGGTTTCTGATTTTGGGTGACTCATTTTAAATTGCCTAATTTGAGATACATTGGGCTGTATTCAAAGGTACTGAGCACTTGCTGCTACTCATTCACTTAAATTTGAATTTTGGGTGCTGAGCAATTCAGAGAAATCAGGCCCAAGGTAGGCATCCAAAAGCTAAGGGGCTCAAAATTAGTAGCTACTTTCAAAATATTGATGTAAATTACTTGCTATAGGCCACAATGGGAATCAGTATCAGATGGTCGGTATTAGAACTCAGCTCTTGATTCCTATTCCTGTGCTGAGATCATGAAGACTCACTCCTCTCTCATTTCGGGCTGTATTCTGGAGTTCATATTTTGGCAAAATGCCCACTGACTTTAAACTTCCATGAACAAGCATTTCAGGGCTAGTTTATCACTTTCTACCCTCGTAGGTTGCAGAATTGTGAGTCTCTCTGATAATCACATTGTATTATAATTTCTTATATAAATTATGCAACTTAAGTCAGAGAACTTGACTTATCTTTGTATATCACTGAACATACATACTCATACAAAACTGAAATTCTCTTGAGTAAATATCAGATTATCCATTGTTCCACTTTTCCCTAATCAAGCTATTTTCTGTTTATTTTCATTTATGAAACTGAGCTGATGAGTATTTGAAACATTTCTCCTGTAGAACTAAAGGCCTCGATACTGTAAACTATTTCACACAAACCTGTGTAAGATAGCATGCAGGAATGGGAACAAAGTCCAGTAGATGATTTTAGTTTAATTAAATACAATGGCAGTTCTCCAGTCAAGTGTTTTCATTTCAATACATTTCCAGTAAAGTTAAATTATACCATTTATATAACTATAAAATGTTGTTTAAATTGTGATTTTATAATAGATCTAATTAAAAGCTCCAGAGCTCCAATGCATTAGAATGAAGTCTTTTTTCAGGAACATTTTAGATTTATCTACCTATCAAGGGTTGGTCAACACCTGCATCCATTTTGCTTTAGAAAATAGTGCATAAAACAAATATTAAGATATGGTAGGCAAATGTTCATTTAATAGTGAAAATATCTCACCTAAATTTTCTTATGACATTTTAATCTCTTAATACTTTAGAAAATTACTGGTTTGTGATAAATTATATTATTTCCCTGACAGGGTATGGATATTGTCCTTATGCTTAGCTGTAAATATATGCTATTTAGTTATCGTGAAAACCACATCTGAATATTGTTGGTGATGTATATTACCAAAGTGGATTATATACAAATATTTTGTCTTGTGACTTGAAAACATAAAATATTATATGAGAAATCCCTACTTTGCACTAAACCATTACTGTTCCAAAACAAAAACCCACTTTTTCTGAGGGGTTTTAAATTAAAATATTCTAGAAGGAAACAAGATGTTGAAATACAGATCTCATTTTAAAGTAAGACCTCGATAAACTCCTGAGAAAACAACTTGAAGCATGCTATATTCTCTCTCATTCTAAGACAACCAACCTTTATCCCCCTCTGTTTCTTCAACAGCTGCCTATCCCTGTACAAAAGAATAAGCATATGCTTACTGGGTTTAGGGATGATCTAGAAAGATAATACTTAGTCCTGCCGTGAGTGCAGGGGACTGGACTGGATGACCTCTTGAGGTCCCTTCCAGTTCTATGATTCTATTCATAAATGACATCCTAACCAACTGAATCAAGGTCCTAGCAATTTGTACTATGGGTGCTCTTCCCCTTTTTCACTTTGGGCAGTGTTCCTTCAGGGCCCATCTTTGGCCTACTATTGTATCCAGCACACTCTCTCTCAATATCTTATCCACTTTAATATGCTCACAAATCTGCCCTTCCACTCCTAGTCTGTCTCTCTCTGCCCAATATATGTAGGGTCATCCTATCTCTGACATCTCCTTGAGGAAGTCTCTGTCAATTTAAACATATAATGGTCAAAAGTGAACTCCTAGTCTTTTCTCAAGCCCTCCTTTCTTCCCCTTTCTCTTTCAACATTGAAAACACTGCCATCCTCCTTGTCACTCAGTCCTATAAACAACATGTCTGGTCTCCACTCTGCAATCACTGGGTACTGCACTTAAGCTCTTACTGAACAGCCAACATTTTAACAATTAAAAATAAAATTTAAAAAATAGAAAATACTGTTTTATTTTTGTAATTTCTAAATACTGTAGTTCCCAACTGTGCGTAGTGCATTACAGGCAAATAATAATACAAAAAAATCCCTGTCCTAAAATCTTATCAAAATAGAAATATAGCAGATGTGAATTTAAAAAAATAGATCAGGGACCAAGGAGGATGGGCGGAGGCCAAAAGTTACAGTTTCAAGTTCATGAGTTTGATTTGGCAGTTCTAAGCACATCTTGTTGACCTATTATTTGTTATGTATGTTTTTATTGTATTCTTATATTTTTAATCTTGGTGGAGCAGGAACTATGGTGAAGAAATGAAATGGCAGGACCAAGGCCCTGATCCAAATCCCACTGAAGTTGATGGAAGATTTTTCCATTTACTTCAGTGGACTTTGGATCTGCCCCAAGACGATGTGGTAATTGGAGTGGGGTGAGCAGGCCTAACCAGTCAACTAGTCAGTCAGTCAGCAAGTGTAAAAAATGTAAATTCTGAAAGTGAGAGGTTCTGGTGATATGATAAACCTGCTGAGGGCCTGATAGCACATAATTCTTGTTAGTGGTGAATGAAAAATTGTGGGAGGGAGAGTCTGGGGCCTTGTATACACTACCTGAAGCTCCTCCAACTAGTGTCAGCCATTTGTATTTGCCTGGCCCTTTGTATTGTTCCCATTTAGTTCGGAAGAAAACATGGGTTGGGATACTAGCGCTAATAGGCTAGGATTACCCTGTGCAGGGCTAGAGTGATGTTCGCCGTCAGGGCGGCAGTTGGGCTGTCTTAGGTGGCATGCCTGTAGAATGTCCGCACTGGGGGCGGCAAACACCTTAGAGCCGCCCCTGGTGATAAGTAAGCAGCTCAAAGGGTGTTGGAGCTTTTTTATAAGACATCTCAAAGCTCCTGCAACTGATACTTAGCTTGGCACCCTGGGTACATATTATTTGGTTTGAGAGAGGAAGATTAGCAAGCGTAGACTCACCCTGTTCCCTGCTGGAGTCAAGATTTCTAAAAGTACAGTAAACCCTCGATTTAACGGACCCCGATTTAACGGACTTCGGATGCAACGGACAAAATTTCCGATGCATCCGAAATCCGTTAATGGGGGCTGCGCTGGGTTGACAGCTCCCGCCCGGCTCCCCGCAGCGGGGACCCCGGCGGGAGCTGTCAAACCCCCCCGCCCCCCCGCCCGGCTCCCCGCAACGGGGAGCCGGGCGGGTGGGCTGACAGTTCCCGCCGGGCTCCCCTCTGCGGGGAGCCGGGCGGCCGGGCTGACAGTTCCCGCCGGGCTCCCCGCTGCGGGGAGCCAGGCGGGGGGTTGAGAGCTCCCGCCCAGCTCCCCCCAGCGGGAAGCCAGGCGGGAGCTGTCAACCCCCCCCCCCCGCCCGGCACCCCGCAGCGGGGAGCCGGCGGGGGGGGGGGCGTTTGAGAGCCCCCGCTCGGCTCCCCGCAGCGGGAAGCCGGGCGGGGGGTTTGACAGCTCCCGGCCGGCTTCCCGCTGGGGGGAGCCGAGCGGGAGCTGTCAACCCCCCCGCCCGGCTCCCCGCAAGGGGGAGCCGGGCGGGGGGGGGGGGGGCGTTTGAGAGCCCCCGCTCGGCTCCTCGCAGCGGGAAGCCGGGCGGGGGGTTTGACAGCTCCCGCCGGGCTTCCCGCTGGGGGGAGCCGAGCGGGAGCTGTCAACCCCCCCCGCCCGGCTCCCCGCAAGGGGGAGCCGAGCGGGGGGGGGGCGTTTGAGAGCCCCCGCTTGGCTCCCCACAGCGGGAAGCTGGGCGGGGGGGCGTTTGAGAGCCCCCGCTCGGCTCCTCGCAGCGGGAAGCCGGGCGGCGGGTTTGACAGCTCCCGCCGGGCTTCCCGTTGGGGGGAGCCGAGCGGGAGCTCTCAAAGCCCCCGCCCGGCTCCCCGCAACGGGGAGCCGGGCGGGGGGGGGGGGCGTTTGAGAGCCCCCGCTGGGCTCCCCCCAGCGGGAAGCCCGGCGGGAGCTGTCAACCCCCCCCGCCCGGCTCCCCGCAGCGGGGAGCCGGGCGGGGGGGCTGACTCACTCCATATAACGGACTAATTCGGGCGAGGGGGTGTCCGTTGTCACCCGAACGTCCGTTATTTAATAATTTAAAAAAATTATTAAATAACGGACTTTCGGTTTTAACGGACACCCCCTTGCCCGAATTAGTCCGTTATATCGAGGTTTCACTGTACGTAATTAACTTAAAACACACTCTTAAGGGTAAAGAAAACGAGGACTACTTGTTGCACCTTAGAGACTAACCAATTTATTTAAGGGTGAAATCTTAAGGGTGAAATCACTACTCTTTCTGAAAGAAACCTTAGTCAAAGTTAGAAAATAATCTAAGCTCCAACAATAATAAAAAGTAAACTCTATTGCCATCTTGTGGCTTAAAGACGCTTTAACAGATTCATACTAGAAGATCATATGCTGCTCTCTCTGATGTTCTGTAAACATAACACATTTTCAATTAAATAGGAGAATCAAAGTGGCACAACAAAGAAGCAATGTCCAGACTTACATATCAGATTCAATTATAGAAATGGAGAAACAATCCTATTTGTCTAGAAGGACTGATCACATGGCCAGTCATTAGAAATGAATGTGCACAGGCTCTTATTGAATGAAATAGTAGTAGACATATTTTGCTACATTGAAATAACAACTCCTGACAGAATAAAACTTTCCAAATAACTTTACACAAATTGAAAGAAAAATTATACATAAAATAAATACAGTTTGAGCCCATCCTGCTACTTTTTCAGCCAATGTAAGTTTTGACGTCAATGGAAAAAAATTGGGCCCCTTTAAAAAAAATAGGCCTGTTTTGAATAAAAGTATATATTTAATAGTTACACACAGAAACACAAACCACCTCTATCTGTATGTATCAATTTGGATTCTGGATGTTTTGTTTTGGTTTTTTTGCTTGTTGATTGGTGGTAGGGTTTTTTTTTTTTTTTTTTTGGTTTTTTTTTGTATTTTATATCTACCCATTAAAGATCTGGTACTCTGACCTGGGTAACAGGCACCAGAATACCAGATCAAATGGACCATTGGTCTGAGCCAGAACAACATTTCTTATGTGTTTTACACATGAGATTTATTGGAGGCCTAATATGGAATGTGATTGTCTTAGAAAATAATTTAAGTTTTATAAATTAATGAAGAACTTTTGGCAACCTATGAAAGAAATATCTAATTTCATTTCTCCCTATACTTAGTAAGCCATAACAAATGAGTGTAGCAAATTTGAAGATTGTAGTATTAAACAGCACATTAACACTTTAAATCTGTTAAGAAAGACCTCTGATAGAAATGTCAAAGTTCAAGTTTGAGATTATTTTTCCTGAATCTTGAAGTCCATAATGAATGGATGGATCACTGAGTTAAGAAAAAGCTAATATTTGAACCAGATTTCAAGATTCTAGTTCAAGGAGAAAATGGATATTAAGATCCCCCACCGATTAACCCCCCCCCCCCACTGAACGACATACTTGACTTTAAGCATATGCTTAAGCTAGAAGTCAGTGGGACTTAAGCACTTGTTTAAAGGTAAGCATGTGATTCAGTGTTACCTTGAAGAGGGAAGGAAGCAAGCACCTTCTTAAGTGTTATCTTGAATTGGATTCTGTGTGATTTAGGCCCAGATCCACAAAAGGATTTAGGTGTCTAACTCCTACTTTAGGCACCGAGGTCCAGAATTTAAGTACTACTAAGATACTTAGTTGTAGCGTAGCTCTGGAGGTGCCTATAATCCCACCACACCTAAATTTTTTTCATAGATGCCTAAGTTTCTGCCACTAAGCACAAGTACTGCTGCCTCCACCTAGAGTCAGACATATACTGCTGCCTTTGTCGGTCCCACCTACCTTGCCTACAGGACCTGATGTGGTAGGCATTCTCAAGGCATCCTTCTTTTTTCAAATGCATCACAAGTTGATATTTCGATGGTTCAGTGATCCAATCACTTCATCATCAAGGGTAGCAAGGTACTGCAATCTACCCACCAATCTTCTAACTGTGAACTCCTCCTCCACATTTTATCTTCTACATCACTGCTGGCAGGCACATTGTGAAGACTGGGCTAAGAATGTCTTCATTGTGGCAGTCACATTGACCATGCCAATTAGGAGCCTCTTAAGCCCAGTCCAGGAGCTGCATCCCAGGCTACAAACTAGTGGTTGTAAATTAGGACCTTCTGAAATTCATCAGCATGCCCTGTCTCTCTGTCCCAGAGTTCCTGCCACTCTGTGAGGACATAGCTGTTGGCCTGGATATGCCATTGTTCATTCAGGATTGGCACTGGGCCAGCAGCACTGGACATGAGTGAATGCATGGCTGATGCAAAAGGATGTCTTGGAGTCAGTGGTAGAAAATCAGCATGAACTACAGGTGTGGTGTTTTCTTCTGGAGGTGGGGAGATCTTGACTTCTGCCCCAAACTGCTGCACAATATTCCACTGGAGCAAATATCAGCACCAGGTAGGATGTGTCTACTGCATTCTTGTATTGTCCCCCATGAATAGTGTAAAGTAAAAGAAAACCAGACAAAATGCCAACTACAGGTTTGTGTTTTTCAGTGCATGCCTAATTCTACACAACACAGCCGGGGGAGGAGGTGGCAATCCTGATCATCTTTAGATCAGCGGCTAGATCACTCACTCAGAATATAGGAATCCCTAGTTCTGCCTGATAAGAAGGGACTTAAACATGGATCTCCCAGTTCTTAGATGAGTGCTTGAACCATTGGAGTATGGGATATTCTGAGATGGATTGCTCTCAGTCTCTCCTGTTGAAGCTGTTCCACTACACATATATAATTAAATACACATTAGGCCAAAGAAAAAGTGAGGGTAATGCTTTAGTCCAGTGGTTAGAACACTAATTGGAGAGGTAGGTATTCAAATCCTTTCTTCTCAACAGGCAGAGATGGGAATTGAACGGGCATCTCCCACACCCTAGGTGAGTATCCTACTCACTGGGCCAACAGCTATAAGGGAGGCTGTGTCTTCCTCTGTCCCTGGTTGTTTGGTGTGGGCCTAGGTGTGTGCAGTTGCTTTTATTGCAAGAATAGTTTAAGCCTGACTCCTGGAAGGGTTCCAGGACTGTGGATCACAAATGGAGATAGGCATCTAAATTTGGGCTATGTCCCTGAGAGGGGCTGAGCGTAGGACACATCCCTGTCCTCTGCATCTGCTATTGGCTATCTTAGGCAGCTTCCTGCCTAATGGGTTGGCTTTTGTGGATCCCATTTTTGGTGCCTATCTCTTCCCATACATTGCATAAGGAGATTAGATGCCTAACTCCAGGTTTGCTGATTCCATTGGTTGGCTAAGTGCCTAAAGGTTAGGCACCATAGCACTGAGCATTGCAGTATCTAAGCCCTGGTCTACATTGGAGTGAGGGGGATCGACCTAAGATACGCAACTTCAGTTACGGGAATAGCATATCTGAAGCTGATGCATTTAGGTCGATGTACTACGGTGTCTTCATGACGCTGAGTCGACTGCTGCTGCTTCCCCGTCGACTCTGCCTGCGCCTCTCATGGGGGTGGCATTCTGGAGTTGATGGGAAAGCGCTTGGAGATTGATTTATTGTGTATAGACTAGGTACGATAAATCGACCCCCGAAAGATCGATCATTACCCACTGTAAGGCTCTCCATGGATCTGCACCTTAGTCACCTCTGTTACAAACATTGACATTGTACAGGAGAAACATAATATAAAATCTAAGCAGCTTAGTTTGAATCGACCAGGGGTCTCAAACACGTGGCCCATGGGGTTCTTTTCTGCAGCCCACCATCTCCCCGCGTATAGGATTCAACACATTTCTTTTAGCAAATAGTTGAATCACTAAGGTAACAGTTTAGGAAATCACTTAAGCACATGCTTAATTCCATCCTATTCAAGAAAACAGTCACATGCATATGCTTAAATCTCATTGATTTCTTTCCTTGAGATTCAGATGCATCATGATGCTGAGCCTCTTCAACTTTTGACGCTCCTGGGAAGTTGGAACACTACACCTCTAGAAAGATGCGAAGCTTCCCATAGGATTGGACCATTTAGTAGCAAATTCAGCACACTGCAGTACACTTTTTTTTTTTTTTTTTAGAAATTTATACAAATAATAAAAATATCAATTGTAATTACACTAGCTGGGATGAAAAGTTATAAAGATATTAGCTTATATACTTCAGGACACAAGCCAATCACTCACTGCCTGGAATTCAAAAGTTTTCCTGTTGATATGTTATTGCCTAATGTTCCATTATTAGGGTGGGATTTGTGGTTTGTTTGTTTATGCTTGCCTGTGAAGGATGTAGGACTGTGACCAGCATTATAGGCAAGAAGGATACCAGACTAAATAGACCAATGGTCTGATCCAGATAGTATTTCATATGCTTACTGACAAGCTGAATATATAGATAAGACAACATATACATCTTATTGAAATTTCAGTTCTTGGTGTCCTAAAGCTGTGACAATTATCCACACCTTTATGTTAAAAAATATTTTTCTCTCTCTCTAAGAATATGAATATTTTACATTAAGTTTCCTCATGTACACCAGAGAGAATATGTTAAATCTAAAATTTACAGTTAAGAAGGATGTGGTAACTTCATATAAATATCTCCAGAGAAATAGTGCAAAAAGGGGAAATAGCTATTCACACTAAACAATTAACTGAAATTTCATGCATTTTCTTACAGTTGAAAGGACTTTATCTTGCACTAGTTAAATAAAATTAGAGATGGAGCTTTGATTAAATTAAATTTAATCCCTCAGCCACATCTTTGAATATTACTGCAACCTGAATCAGGACAACTTTTTAAAAGTTGAATGAAAAAAGTCTGTCCAATTTGCTTTAAATGAGATTAAGAAACAATTGTATTTCTGATTGTTGTAAAATAAGTTCAACATTGTTGGCAAGTCTTCAGCGTTCAAACATCCATGCAACTTGTCCTCCAAGAGAACTTCTATAGTGCCTAGTTTTGGGAGTTACTGTCTAAAAATTAAGTTATTAAAAGTCCATTTGTACGGTAATATAACTGGCTATACATTAGTGGCAGTGATGTGCCCATAAAGTAGTTGTACATTGGTTACTTTGAAGAAAGCTAGTTACATCTATATATATAAAAGTCAAATGGTGTATGCGTGCGTGCGTGTATGTATGGGTGTATGCTTACTCCATTCACACCGTTTGAGCTAGAGACTTGAAATTTGGTACAGTTAGAGGTCTTGGGGTCCTAATCAGGGTAAGAGTTGAAAATTTTTCAAATCTCACCTCTGACGCCCCCCAGGGGTGAAATTATTTAAAGGCCAATCACAACAGCTGGGCAGCTGCTGTTCTCTGTGACATAGTTATGATGTCATAATACCCCCTCCAACAGACACCGCACTCGCTCAGCTCTCTGCCCCCTTCCCCCTCCAACGGAACCCCAGAATCCCTCAGCTCTCTCCCCCCTCCCCCCTCCAACGGAACCCCGGAAATCCTCAGCTCTCTGCCCCCTCCCCCCTCCAACGGAACCCCGGAATCCCTCAGCTCTCTGCCCTCTCCCCCCTCTGACGGACCCCGGAATCCCTCAGCTCTCTGCCCCCTCCCCACCTGTGACGGACCCGAGTTGGGTTTGGTCGGAGGGTAAGTGAGGTAGGGGTGTCGGGTTTGGTCGGGTGGGTGAGGTGGGGGTGTCGGGTTTGGTCGGGGGGGGGTAAGTGAGCCTGGGGTGTCGGGTTTGGTCTGGGGGGGTGGGAAGGTGTCTGGGTGGGTGAGGGGTGAGGTGTGGGGGTTGGGGTTGGTCAGGGGGTGTTGGGTTTGGTTGGGGGGTGAGGAGGGGGGTCGGGGTTGGTCGAGGGGTAAGTGAGGTGTGGGTGTCGGGTTTGTTTGTGGTGGTAGGTAGGGGTATCGGGTTTGGTTGGGGGGGAAGTGAGGTTGGTGTGTCAGGTTTGGTCTACGGGGGGTGAGGTGTGGGTGTTGGTCAGGGGGTGTTGGGGTTGGTAGGGGGGTGACGTGGGGGTGTTGGGTTTTGGTGGGTGGGGGTGAAAATGTAAGTCGGGGTTGGTTGAGGGGTAAGTGAGGTGGGGGTGTCGGGTTTGGTCGGGGGGGTGAGGTGGGGGTGTCAGGTTTGCTCTCTGCCCCCTCCCCCCTCCAACGGACCCCACACTCGCTCAGCTGTCTGCCCCCTCCCCACCTCCGACTGACCCGAGCAACGCCGGGTATTTTCGCTAGTGTAATATAAATGGAACGAATCAGTCAATGGTCTCTAACTTTGATCAAAGGCAGTTACAGGTTATATTAAGGACAGACTTAGGTCCATTTAAACCATGCCATCAAAAGTTCCTGTAACTTGGAGAAGAAACTATAGTAATGACACAGGGACAAAATAAACCATTCATTGTGCATTTTAGTAATCCAGAAAACTTAATTTCCTCCTCAGAAGACAACAGATTTTTCATCAAGTTCCTGGAAAGATGCCATTTTGGAGTCCAAAAATTATTTTTTGGCAACATAAAAGTAACAAAACATTTTATTACCCTCCCCCTATCCAGGATAGCTCAAAATTTTGTCGTTCTGTGCCAGTTTGAGAAAATTCCAGTTTTAACATAACCAGCTTTTTCTGTCTCATCTGGGTCTGCCTAGAGATCTGAAAATGTGTGAACCTGTTTTTCTAATTAAATAACATGTTTCTTTCTAATTGGGACACCAGCATAGACACCTGGGTTTCCATTTGAGTAGTAGATAGACATACCAGTAGATCCTTAATAATTGTTGCCACCAGCTGGTGGCAAGAATACCTCAAGATGGATTTTTCAGGTGGCAAAAAGTGTGTTTTTCCCCCCTGAAAAACTGATTAAAAATTGGCATAAATGCCCTAAGTGAATCACAAGACTGTTTTCTACGAGTGTGGGCCCCTCTTGTCCAGAGTTCAGCACAAATGCATAGCCTTCAAAATGTGAGTTTTATGCCAGTTCTCAAAGGTCTTCCCTTCTCTGTTCTTCTGACAGAGAACATGGAGGACCGTTCTCTGTCAGAATGTTAAGCAGGTTATTAATGGACTCCAGGAAAGGGAAGAGCTGCAGACTCAGAAGAAAGCCTGGCTCTACCTCTTTGAATATGTGATTCTATTATATCCTGAAAAGTCTGGGAGGGGATGGAAAACAAAAAGGAGAAGACATCATGGAGCATATAGACTTACAAAAAGTGGAGCGGGGCTGGGGAGAGAACCAGAGGGGGCAGCTGACCCCCTTGTCCAACAGCAAATGATGCCACTGGGAGAAACCTCTTTCACATATGAAAAACTGATCCTGCAGTCTTTGCTCAGACAAATTTGCCTTTGAAGTCAATGAAACTTTTACTTGATTAAAAGACTTCAGGAATCAAGTGGCAGAAATTAAACAGAAGATAGCCATCTCGAGAGATTTACATTTCTTGCTGCAGACTGCCCTGTAATGTAGCTACAGACAAAAAATAAATTTCTTCTTACTTCCTCGTTGAAGAAATTCTGGCCAAAAAATTGGCCAGGTAAGTAATGTATAGTTTAAGGACAGTCATGTATATTTGATGTATCTGAATTTAATTTTAAATAAAATTTCAACTGCCATTTCAGCTGTGCACTATACTATTGTATATTATTTTACATTTAGGACCCAACCTTGAAGATACTCCTGTGAGTAATTTTACTTATGTGAATAAATCCCATTGAAGACCATGGGGAGTATTCACATGACTGAAGTCATTCATATGCATAAGTGTATAAAAGATCAGATCTTTAGTATACACCCATAATATAAACGTACTCCAAGTCTTTTGTTTTATTTTTAAGGAAGTGCATAGGGCTAGTTCATTTGCATCTCAGAGGCTGCATATACGCCTTTGTTACTGAACAAATATACCTTTAAAATATTTTTATGGTCTTTGGGATACACACAATTACAATTTTGTCTTTTGTAATATTGACTGATTACAAGCATAAATTATTTATGAGAGTTGATATATTGCCCACAGAATATGAATAAAATTGCTGAATCTTTTGAGTTTAATAAAGTTAACATCTGTAAGCTTGAAACAAATAATTTTTATTCAATTTTTGTACAGAAGTATTTTTGCCACACTCTCATTGGTAATTCACTTAAAGAATGAACAACGATCACATCATTCCTGTAGAAAATATAAACCCGAATGAACCTACAGAGCAAAATCTAAGCCAAAACAGTAAACTAACCATGTGCAATAGCTTATTGGCAAAGATTCATTTTATCTCCTTATCTAAGTAATACTAGTTAGGTCAAAATGCATTATTGTGTTGTCTAATATAAAGATTTTAGATATGTAACATTAAGATGACTACATTAATTTCATGTGCTGAAGCCTTGAGCAAACCATGCAGGTTATACCAAAAAAATACCAATAAATATTTGTTATACTACTCCATCATTTCTCCTGTACATGCAGTGTATTTTACAGAAAAAAATAAAATTTGCTGAGAGGAAGGATGGTGCAGTGGTTAGGTCACTGGCCTGATAGTTGAGCGACTATGTTCAATTCCCTGCTCTCCCATAGATTTGGAAAAGTCACCTAGTCTCTCTATGCCTCAGTTCCCCCATCTGTAAAATGGGGATGATTATAATTTACAGGGATATTCAGTTTCTGATAATACATTTGTTAGACCAGGGATCGGCAATCTTTGGCACATGGCCCTCCAGGGTATACCCCCTGGTGGGCTGGGCCTGTTTGTTTACCTGTTGTGTCCACAGGTTTGGCCAATCGCAGCTCCCTCTGGCAGCAATTTGCTGCTCCAGGCAATTGGGGGCTGCAGGAAATGGTGCGGGCTGAAGGATATGCTTACCACTGTGATCCTGGTGCTTTTTTTTTTTTTTGTACACACACTATTATAAACTTTTAGCTTAGTGTTTCTGTCAAGAGCAACTTTTCTAAAAATTCTGTGTCTGCTTCTGATGAGAGTGTGAAAAGAGGGGGCAGCAGATTAATTAGTGAATAAGTGAACCAGTTAATTAATATTACAATTAAATCTGCCTGAGGTATGCTTATAGCATCCTTAGCAGTTCTGCAAATGTAATGAAAGTGTTTGCTTTTGCCCTCCTTCTCACGATAGTATTGAAAATATAGTTAATCTGAAACAAGTCTGATGAGGAGTGGTCAGAATGAGATAGCCTACTAAATTCCCTTGTGCCAGATATATTGTGTGTCTTATGACATAATTATAGGACAACTCCACTGCTACACACAGGACAGAAACTTAGTAATTATATACAATATAATGCCGAGAGATCAACTTTGTTGCCTTTGGCAATCACTAATGATTTTTTTTTAGTTTGTAAGAGCAGCATAATGTTTTATTTCTGCCCCCAATTTTAATAAAAAAAGTTCATTTGCATTTATTTCTGCAAGAGTGAGCCATGTTACTATGGAAAAAAACCCTAAGAATCATCTAAAACAGAGATAATTTATCATAAGAAAGAAATGTGTGAGATAATATTGTATAACACATTTCAGGTTCCATCTTCCCCTTTGAAGAAACAGTTGGATTTTCTTTCTCATAATAATATATCCCTATTCATGATAGTAAATCATGGCCTTATTCTGCATGCTTGGTCCTCATATGAGTACCTGGATGTTTATTTGATTATAGGAGGGGTGTGAGTAGCCTATGGCAGTTTGTAAACCAGAGAAAGGCTTACTCCTCCTTCATGTGGAACATCTTTCATCAGTCATCAGCCCCAGATCTAGGATTTGCTGCCAGCTTACAAGTCAGTACCTGGCTAAAGGGTACGTCTTCACTACAGCAGTAGATTGATTTCCCTTAAGTCGATTTTCTAAAGCAGACTGCATAAAGTCGACTTAGTGCGTCCCCACAAAGCACAGCGGGTTGACAGTGTCTGTCCTTACAACTTTTGCAAGGGTCAACATAGCGAGCATTGCACTGTGGGTAGATATCCCACCGTGCCGGGAGTCCCCAGCAGACACCAACTTTCGGGGCAGCTGGGCACGCTCCCCGGGAGACCAGCCACCAGTCTGAGCAGCTCCGTGGCCCCCCGTGCCCGCCTGAGCAGCTCCATGCCGGCTCCACCCCTGCCCGCCCGAGCAGCTCCGCGGACCCCTGCTCAGGCGGGCTCGGGGGTCCGCGGACCTGCTCAGGTGGGCATGGGGGGTCCTCGGACTGGTGGCTGGTCCCCTGGGGAGCTAACGGGCATTGTGGAAGGTCGGAGGCTTAATGTCACATGCATCCTCACTAATTGACAATCGACCCAGAGAGTCGATTTCAGCGCTACTCCTCTCATTAGGGAGGAGTACAGAAGTTGATTTTGAGGTCCCTTTAAATCGATTTTAATGGCATGCATGTGAGGACAGGTACATGTTTATATCGACTTAATGTCGCTAAAGTCGACGTTAAGCCCTAGTGGGGACCAGCCCTAAGAGAGCTCCCTGTATGTGGGAAAGCATATGTAGTACAGCACTCCATGATTAAAGAGAGAGAAAGAATCCAAGTAAGCTCCCTTCCACCCCAAAAAAATCAATTAAGCTGTTTGAAATGAGGGAATATGTAGGGAGCAGTACTAAGTTTGTTAATGTACTGTCTCATTTATATTCTACATTCTGTACTTTAGGTGCACTATTGTGAGCCAGAAGGGTCTACCTGAGAGCAGAAGTATTTTTATTTCATTAACGATGGCTATTCCTTTGCTAAGGCAGCACAGAACATGGGGTAAGCCCACTGCCTCCCAAACACACCTGTTCTCCTTTCCATGCCCTATTTTGATGCTCCTAATGTTAGCATTTCCAGGTACGCTGAGTTGGGGAGCTGTGAGTAAGTGGCAAGCAAAGCAATAATTTATTATCTGAGCCTGCTATAACACTTTAAGTACTTTTTCCTGGAGGGCAATTCTTAACTTCACCCATAAGCATTAAATATTGTTTAACCCTTGCACTGGCCAGTTCCTTGGAAGTTAATTGGCTGTGGTGTACTGGATTTTTCCATCACAAAAAAAATATTATATGTTTATATCATAATAGCACCCGAGCAGGATCAGAGCCCCATTGTGCAATATGCCGTACAAACATTTAGAAAGACATTTTCCCTAGAACAAGAGCTTCCAACATAAGGTAAGATGAAATGCAGCAAACGAGTGTTGTGAGGAGGTACACAAACCCAACCCTGGGCAACACAGGGTTAATGAGCTCATGTGAGGTCAGGTGTCATTGCCCCTTCAGACCTGTGAGAGATGTCATGGAGGGAGATGCTTAAGAAGGGGAAATCCAGGACAGTTGATGGCAGACTAGGAAGTAGAGGAGAACTTCAGTTTCAAGAGAGAGGACTGGCTAAAGGCAGACACTCTTTGAATAATTGCTGCCTGATAGCCCCTGACGGATGACAGACAGACAGACAGACCTGATGCTGACTCACCCTGTGAAGGGACTATTTCCCCTCTATTTTCTATTAACTCAGTTTTGGGCCACAGCTTGATGAGTAGGGTGACCAGACAGCAAGTGCAAAACATCGGGACGGGGTGGGGAGCAATAAAAGCCTATATAAGACAAAGACCCCAAAATTGGGACATCTGGTCAACCTATTGATGAGTGCCCTCAACTGGACAGGAGTGGGAAAGCCACCCAGACATTGCAGAGCTGTGGCCCGGATGAGAGCTATGGATATGGTCAGAGCCTTTGGGGTGCTATCAGCTATTGGCCAATACCCAGGAGTCCTTAGTAGGGGGCTACAGTACCCATAAGGCTGTAAAAACAGCCATAGAGTAGCTCTGCTGGTGCTTTATAATTAAAGGGGAATATTGTCCTTTCCTCAAACCCGGTGAAGATCCTGTTCACAGAATTTGTTTACTTTGGCTTTGAAGTGGTTGCAGAATTTGATGCTATTATTTATTCTCCCTCTCAGTTTCATTAGAAAAAATAGAACATCAGATATATGGATGGGGCATTTACTCAGATTTCCCCAACTTAACGAGAGATTCACCCTCCCCACAAGTTTTTTGGAAATCACCCGCCATTTGGTGCAGTAGATCTGTTCTTGAGTGTGCTTTTTGGAAGTATTTTTCTCTATAGCTATTGTAAAATACTTGGTAATATCTAGTAACATTTACAACTTTGTTCATAGATGATATTGTGTTCTGTATACGCTACTAAAATACAGAATTTACCAACAATTAGTTACAGCAAAACTGAATTTCCCCTATTTAACAAATCTTTCTTCCACTGTGTCCAAATGATTAGCTCACAGTTGTTGCCTCAATGATGTACAAGTCACAAGAGAACTAGAGGCAGCTAAATAACAAGGGATTAAAAAGAAAAAACCACACATTTAAAGGGCTGTTTTAAATTAAGAAAAGCCTGAAATGTCTGTTTGTGCTTTAATCATTTAGAGTAAGGTTTTAATTGTTGTTGACAGTCTGAATGAGATCCTAAGACTTTTACCCACTGTTTCATTCTATCATTGGTCTCATTTGTCTCCTTTCAAATCCCTTTCTCCTTTTTATGGTGAGTAGTGCTGCTTACCTAAAAGCACAAGGTAGCTGATCTTTTCTAAATAGTGAACCTGGCAGAGATGGGTTACCAGTATTGTAATAAGGGGCTGTCAGAGACAAATTCCTCCTTATTCTCACCCAGAGCGAGAACAAACCTGTAAAAAAGGAGTACATCACGTAGCTGAAGTTTACGTATCTGCCGCCGACTTACCGCTTGTCCCCACGGCGGCGGCAGTCGGCGGCGTGCTCCCCCGTCGACTCCAGCTTGCGCCTCCCGGCAAGCTGGAGTTCCGGAGTCGACGGGGGAGCCGTGGGCGATCAATTTATCACGTCTTAGCGAGACGTGATAAATTGATAGCCAGAAGATCGATCCTGGAGCAGCCTTGTGACGACAAGCCCCTAGTCTCAGGCTGCCAGAAAATGGCTCTGCCCTTTGTGTAAATTCAGGTAGGCCTGAGGGCAGCCTTGTTTTCTTTTTGCAGTGGGCTTCAAGAAGCAGAAAATTACTGGAGGTAAGAACACCCTGGCTACCTCGACTGCTAGCCCCAACACTCTGCCTGCCCCCAGTTCACTTTTTGAAAGTCTCCTGTGCGTGGTAGAAGGTTGAGTTGGTGCTGAGGGTCTCTTTTGCAGGAGAGGCTTTTGCCTCTACTGTAACATCTTTGTGCCATTGCAGATGGCACAAAAGGGTCACAGGGCAGGGATGAATTCCATGGTACAGTGGATGGGCATGAGATTGAGGAAAACTAAGATCTTTCCACCTTTGCCACTCACCAGCTGTGTAACCTTGAGCAAGTCACTTCACTTCTGTGTATCTGTTTCTCCTTCCATCTTCTGTCTTGTATATTTGGACTGTAAGCTCTCTGGGGAAGGGATTGTCTCTTACTATGTGTATGAATAGTGCCAATTTTATGGGCCCTACAAAAGATTTAAGTCTGAAGCATGGTTACTTGTGATTTCACTAGAGATTGCAAACTTAGCAAGATAACCTACAGTTATTTATATTCAAATAATAGAAGGGGAAATACAATCTTTTAAATGAAATCTGATCACTTCTTATTCTCTTAACCTTGGGATGGAGGGGGGGGGGAGTGGGGAGTCCATTCTACACAGCTGTTCCAGGCATCCGTTACACTTAGGATCCTGCAGCTTCTTGTTAGGCTCAGTCAACTCTCGTGAGCAACTCTCATGAGTGACTTCTGTTTTAAAATATCCTAATTTCAGGGATTTGATGGAGAGGGCCACCACTGATTTCTATTGGATCAGTGCCAAGTGGGGACTCAGATTTCAGCTCTTCTAGTTTTTCTGCTGTTTCCATTGTTACCCAGGAGATGGCACTAGTGTATAATAACACATTTCTTCAATCCTTTTCTTATCGGAGGGTGTTTAAGTTTGATACATTTCGAGGTTTGTATTTCATTAGCAGATCCTGCTGTCAGTTGCATTCCCACAGCCTCCACCCCACCCACATACACACGTTAAGCAATTTCTCTTAATATTCCAAAAATTGCACCCTTGCTTATATTTTTTAACATTCCTTCTTCTTGGTGGCAGATAGTTCGTTTACTTCTAGAATGCAATGACTATTTAGAATGAAAACCCACAAATTTCCTCATCTTCTACATTTGGAGGACATGCTCCATACATTCTTGGATTGCACACAAGCATTTCACATTATTTAGGACTTAAAATAGAACATGAGACATGTTTCACATATAGAGAAGAATGTTGATCTGACTCATAAGGCAACCAAACATGTAGCTTCTAAACTGGGGTGAAAACACTTGGCTTGCATTTCTTGGGGTAACAGGTAATTTGCCCTGTTTGACCTTCCATCTTATAGCCAGTCATTTCTAATTTGCCCAGTTTGCGGCTTTACCACTCATCTTTTGATCCATTCACAATGTGCAATGGGTCACTTTTCATCAGAAAGCAGGGTATCACCTTTACTTGGTAACTTAGGGCTTGTACACGCTACCACTTATGTCAGTATAAATTATGTAGCTCAGGGCTGAGAATAAGCCACCCTCTGAGTAACATAAGTTACACTGACATAAGGGCCGGTGTGAACAGCGCAATTCCGGGAGGAGACCTTCTCCTATCGACATAGCTACCACCTCCCGTGGAAGTGATTTTATTATGATGACAGGAGAGCTCTCTCCTGGCAACACAGAGCATCTTCACCAGACATGCTACACAGCAGCACAGCTGCATTGGTGCAGCTGCACTGCTGTAGCACTGCTAGTGAATACTAGACCTAGACTGGGAGGGAAAAAGAGGCTTTATCCATATGCAAACTGAGATGCTTGCCTCAGTAATTAACATTTAACATTTTTGTTTCTATTCTTGGGGATAGAAACTCTTGATCTTGCTGATTTGTAGCTCCTTGGACAAAGTGTCTTATACAATGTGAATCATTTTCTTATTGTCTTTACTTCATACATAAACCCTATTGTGGGGTAACAGAGATGGTTAGTTTTTTTGTTTTTTGAGGGCCAGAAGGAATCAGTAGTTATTAATCATTCAAGGCAAACCTATTCTATTTATCCCTTACACTGCACAGTTTGCAACATACCCGTAGCATATGCACACTAATAAATAGTGGTTTTGCCATAAATACACTTTGCATGTGACATTTAAAGCAGTTGATGAAGGAAACAGAATAATGAGAAGTTAACAGAAGCGTTAGATTTTTATTGGTGCACTTTCTGTATGTTATAATTGAAATTGATATAGTACAAGTATACGCCGCCATTCTTGAAAGAATTAGATCTGACTTACTGGAATATTTTCTGTAAAATATTTTAAAATCCCTTCCCTAGCACAAAAATATATGCATTTGAAAGTCTACAGTTTGCTGAGTGGTTGTTTCATTTGTTAGTGTGAGTGCATTTGCCAGCATAGTTATCATTTGACTAAAGGGATATCTATGAAAAAGACATGGTCAGGTGTGTCCTGCTGCACTGAATGCTAATATGCCTTCAGTAGAAGCACATTATGCTTTTATTTCTGACTGTATATTGAATTATTTACACCTTCAAGGCAGTTGATTGAACTGCAGCATCAGTCAATTAGCAAATCAAAAATTTATATGATTCCAATTTAGCACGGAGTCCTTCTCTCTCTAGTTTTTTCTTTTTAGATTTTCACCCTGACAGTGACAAATTACTCCTCTGCTGGCTGAGATTGGAAATTAAAAGCATTTAGAGTTGCTCATGCATTTATGCTAATGAGAAGTTCTGATATGATTTGCATGCAAAAGAGGACAATCTGAAAGCTCATCAGTTTTTCATGCTTCCGCGTTTTGATGTAGTAGGATTTTCTGTTTTTCTGCAGAGCAAAAAAAAATTTCTTGGGGAAACAATACAGAATGTGAAGAAAAAGAGCTTCTTTTAAGTCAGATTTTTTTTTTACCCTCCAGATTCTTGTCAAATCATTTGCTTTTCTGTTTCAGAACTGCAGCCCACATTCATTAGCATTTTAGATGTTTATCAAAGGAATGATCCAGTATCTGCCATGCAAGATTATAGCTCAAGCTTCATTTTAAATTCAGCAAGGAAAAAAAAAAGACCCGAGGACAGATGAGAAGAGGGACGTGCACCCTGACAATCTTCTTCACAGATACACCCGAATTAATCCCATTTAGAGCAAAATTTGACTAATCACCAGCGGTGAAAGCTTTGAGTTTCAAGAAGTAGTTAGCACTGACAAATTTTGGGGACCTCTTTTGGCAGTGCCTTTCCTGTTATTCAGACACAGGAGATGGGCATTCAAAATGATACAGCAGATCACTAAATACAAGCTGTATAGCTTCCATTTTTAAGTTAATTAATTATTTCAATTTTTAGGCATTTAGTCTTGCTCACTGATTTGCTTTAATAGAAGACAAAATGGCAATAGAAGGTCAGAGACAAACTGTACCTTTTCAATTTATTTATTTTGCTTTCGCAGTGAATAGTTATACATATTACAAGCAGCATAACTAAAATAATAATTTACTAACATAAGGGAAGAAAGACAGCTTCCTGATGGACTCCTTTGTTTGGAAAGCATGATTGATTTAGAGCTGTATGGAAGTACTGATTTTTGTTTTACAAAGGTAACAAAGTCCTGTGGCACCTTAAAGACTAACTATAAAGTTTTGAAGCATAAGCTTTCGTGGGCTAATACCCACTTCGTCGGATGCTTGCCCACGAAAGTTTATGCTTCAAAACTTTATAGTTAGTCTTTAAGGTGCCACAGGACTTTGTTACCTCTGCTATTCCAGACTAACACGGCTACCTCGCTGATTCTTGTTTTACAAAAACAGTTTTGTTTTGTTTTTGCCAGTGGCAACCTGAAAACTCCCTCAAAACATAGCTCTAGTTTGGTCATCTTTACTGGAACCTTTTTGCTATAATTATTATAGAACATTAGCACTAAATTGATAGAGAGAGGCCTGGTTTTTACTTTGTACTTGGTCAACTAATTGACAGTACATAGTCCATTTAGCAAATCAAGGGCAAATATGGGCTTAACTAAGGGACACAATTCTTATTTAATTTGAAATCTGAGTTATAGGCATAAATCAAACAGATCATATCACACACAAAGCACTCTCCAGAATTCACTTTACACTTTGGACAAAATTTTACCTATGGTTATACACATATAGAATTCAAGGCTGTGGAATATCAGAGATATGTCAAATAGAATTTGATCTATTAATGTAATTGTGGTTACCATGGGGTCACTGAAGCCAGAATTTGGCACTTTAACAAGCGTGTTATACACTTAAAGACACCTAACCAGTAGTCCATAGGTAAAGGGGAATATATTATCAAAATATCCTTTTTAAGGCAATTTGATGGCTCAACCTACTTGGAAGCAAAATATCTGTTAATTACATAACCACATAAGTTCCCTCTCCCCCATTTATGTGCGCACACATATATGCACACACCTTGATCTGATTCTTGGAGCAGATATCTCGCTCCTCACCTACTTTGTTTCATCTTTTTTTGTCCCTACCCTTCAGTTCTGAGCAGGAGGAAAAAGAAGGGGCTGTGTAAGACCTGATGAAAACAGGAAAGATGCAGAATGAAGAGAGAAGGGAGAGAAAAGGCAGCAAAAATAGAGTTCCTGCCTCCCAGATTCATTTCCACAATAGGAATTCCTGTAAAGTAAAAGACGAGGAACCTGCTAAAATTTCCCCATGTTTCTTATCACATGCTCTGACGCTACATCTGCTAGAATCCATCCCTTTTATGTCCAAGACGTGGCTTTGCATGTTATGCCTTAGAATTGATTTCCTGCATCACCACTTAATCCACACTCCTTCAGCAGCTAGCTATATGGCTCACTTACAGAACTGACTCTATAGGTGACAAGAGCAACTCTTTCAGTGCTTCCCCTCCAGCTCGACTGGAAAACTTGCATTAGTGGGCCATGTTCCTTCTATCTCAGAGGCTTTGGAACTTTCAAACCTTTGGCCTGACTTCTCTGCCAAGATACTCTTTGCCCATGGAAAAGTGCAGGATCTCCTCTGACCCAAAGCTCTATCTTTCCCATTACCAAAGGGGACAGGTGTTTTTTTTAAAGCTCCAGCTCCCTTTCATGCCTGAATATTGGGATTTGTTTCCCTAGTCTGAACATCCTTAACAAGAGGCTTTGCAAACACAAACTTCCATGGGGAGATACTTCTAATGTCTAGTCACTCCATATTCCTGGGACATTGTTTTGCTTGGTGAACCTCAAAGGGGCCTGGTCCACCTGTATCTTGTTTCACTGTGGAGGATTTACAAAATATATTTTTATCCACTTTGCTTCTCCATGGTCCCCAATTTACCAGTCAAGATCCTGGTAACATGCATTATATCTTAGAACTACTGTAAATGCAAAATAATTTGGGATGATTCACACCACATCTTGATCTTCCAGCAAACTTCACCAGTACCTGCTATGTCTTCACTTTCTCAGCAGATCACAGCAATATCCCATTTCCATCTCCTCAGAGATCATGAACCTACGCATGATTCAAAACTCCCAGGTGAGCAAACTATTTCAGTTTCTCAATCTCAGTTTGTGTGTCCAGGGCTCTAGCCCTACCACTAGATCAGCAAATCTTCATTTACACAGACACCTCGCTGCCTGTGCATGCCAGCGCCTCCATACCCCTCCAACGCTACCTTCTTGAAGTGGCACTTTTTATCCTTCAAAGAAACAATTCTTCTCCCTGTGACAATTCAGGAGCCTCTCCTTTGGTGGTGTCACCCACCTCATGTTGCTTTGGGACTGACGAAGCTTCCACCCCACCTGCTCTAAGTCACTATGAATTTCAGCCTGCCAGGCTGAAGAGTTCACCTTGGATCCTTTTTAGCTCAGAGCTCTGGTTCTGCTCAGAACAGGGACATATAGTCATTGGTCCAGTGGATTGCCTAGAAGCTAATTCACTGGACCAATATGTATTATCCAGATGCAGCAACTAAAGGCAATAATCTTTTGGAACAGAAAGGGTGACAGGCCCTGTTTTTGGGCACAGTCCCATTTTTTCAGCATGCATCTAAAGGGGAGGGACTCAACCACTATGAATTTACTCAGACATTTTCAGGAGATTATAAAGAAATTGAATTTCAACGACACTGTTTCTGGAGATTTTCCAGATCTGGAGATTCTCCAGATCTGGAGATTCCCCCTTCTATAAGTTGGGTCAGTGTCTCACTACTCTTAGTTATCACCCCAGAACTCTTCATAGCCTTTATCAGCTGGTGCTTATATACTAGACTTAACTAATACATCTTTTGCCTTCTTGCTTTTGGGTAAGTCGAACCAGAATGCTATGAGTTCTTCTTATCTCCATAGCAGTGTGACAAAAGGAATTACTGGGAATACTTTCCCATTCTTTAGTTTACATCTTAACATCACTGTAGATACAGTCATGAATAGTTATAGAAACTACTTCAGAACTATTGTATTGTATTGTCATGTTCTCTGTGTGAAAGTCTGATAGAAATCAATAGGAATTGTGTATGCTGCTCAGTGGCATCATCAGGCAATAAATTATGAAACCTCTGCAAACAGGTACATTCCGTAATAAGAGAACATCTAATATAACACACTTCAAGTAAATTATAGTAATAACAAGAATATCCATATCATAGTAAGCATTTTTTTAAAAAGTTTTGAAACAGCTAAAAATCCCCACACCTGGGCCTACGCCATCCTCTAATAGGGGACAGGATGAAAATTTCCTTAGGGCTTCTTATCCTATAACTGCTTATTGCAGGGTTTCATTAGCCTTCCTTTAGTGCAGCTTGTAATGACTACTGTTGGAGACAGGATACTATTCTGATCTGGCAGGCAACTGCTAAATTTTTATAATCCTAGTATAGTACTTTGCTGATGCCTATCTTGAGGGTGGGAACAGTGCTGGGCAGTTTTGAAAATTTCACCCTGAACTTTGGTTCTCAGATAGTCAACCAAAAATGTCTTTGAAAGCATTCCTTTGATATAGTACATCTTACATTAGGTGTGGTAGAAACAGCAATGAGCTAACTGGCTATTCTGAGCTTGTCTTTCCAAATGAAAGATTGTCAGACACGTTTTGAAAGATTATTTGAGAATGCTTACAAAAGGGACTGAATGTTGTGAACCAGATGATGCCTAGAAATAGCAGTTTGCAAGTGCTGTTTCATATCTGAAAAAATCAATTAAAAATAAACAAGGGATTCCAAACTTTTGAAATTGCTGTAGTTCTTACATACGAGTCTGGCTTTCAAACAATAAAAAAATCTTTTGATCTAGATTAGAGTCCTGGTTCTCTGAGGTGTCAAGAAACATTTGTAGGTCTGTAAGATGAGGTGTGCAGAGATTCTATAGCTGCTGATGTAAGGCTTAGTTAGACATGGCTCAAAGGTATCATCACAAGAAATCCTGTCCAAGGATGTGACTTGCACGTGCTCCCTTTTTGATAAACTAGATTCTATATAAATTGAGGGGTGGGGGGACTCAACAACTGCTTCCAACACAAAGGATTCCTTTCAGAGGGCTGGTTTTAGACTCTCAAGTGGGCAGAGCTTTCCTTGCAGAGGAGGGTTCATCGTACCTGACTGAATTTTAAAGAGATTGAGGGCAATGTCACCAGCCAGTAATGTTTGTCCTCAGACTGATGGGCCTCATAGCCACAATTACATTTGTAATCCCCCTGTTTGATTCCTTTGGCTAGCAAGACATTATCAACACATGTTTGAAATTCACCCTCCCAAATCCCAGTCTTAACTAGTCATGAGCTAAAATACACCTTAAACTTGTCACTGGAACCAGATTGAATATTACCAGGTTTTTAACTGTAGCAGCTGTGCACTCAGATACATGACAATTGTGCAGTATAATAGGATGTGGAGACATTTTTCAGGCAAGCTAATATAAAATGTTTAAACATTCACTCTTTGAAGCTACTCGAGAATTTGGAATGTAAAAATAAGGCCAGGAAATGGCTTAGTGGACAGGCTGCAGGTGAGGTGTGTGACGGGTTCAGTCACAGAGACCCCTGTGGGACTATTACCTGACATGCTGAGACTATCTCTGAGCCTGTTTTACTGACAGCTTGGGTCTCCAAAACCCTGTCTTGTTCAGCCAGACACTCTAGTCTGCTTCAAAACAGACCCAGGTCTGGTCCACACCCCCAAAGCAGCAGACTTTAACCAAAAACTGCTCAGCAGGTCGCCTATCTCCAGCACCCAGACACCCAGCTCCCAATGGGATTCAAACCCCAAATAAATCAATTTTACTCTGTATGAAGCTTATGCAGGGTAAACTCCTGAACTGTCCACCCTTTATTACACTGATAGAGAGATATGCACAGCTGTTTGCTTCCCCAGGTTTTAATCACTTACTTAGAGTTCAATAATAAACAAATGTGATTTTATTAAGTATAAAAAGTAGGATTTAAGTATTGTTCAAGTAACAGACAGAAATAAGATAAGTTGCCAGGAAAATTTAAAAAAACCCATGCAAGTCTAAGCCTAATACATTTAAAAAACTGAAAATACAGGTAAATATCACCCTCAGAGATGTTCCAAAAAGCTTCTTTAACAGATTAGACTCCTTCTTAGTCTGGACCCAATCCTTTCCCCCAGTACTGTTCTTGTTAGTTCCAGCTCAGTTGGTAACTAGGGGATTTCTCATGACTCCAGCCCCCTTTGTTCTGTTCCACCCACTTTTATATTTTTGGCACAAGTCAGGAATCCTTTGTCTCTTTCTGGGTTCCCACCCTTCCTTCTAATGTAAAAGCACCATCTTTAAGATGGATTCCAGTATCATGTGACATGTTCACATGTCCTCTGAGACTTCATTACGCACTGGCTGGCACCTGAGTATATGGGAAGGCTTACAAGTAAACAGAGCCATTTACAACCAATTTTCCTAATTAATGGAAGCCATCCAGATTCCAACCCACCATTAATGGCCCACACTTTGCATAGTTACAATAGGACTTCAGAGTAATACTTCATATTTCTAGCTTTAGATACAAGAATGATACATACATAAAAATAGGATGAGCACACTTAAAAGATTAGAAGCTGTGTAAATGATACCTTACAAGAGAGCATGAAGCATATTCCAGTTACATTATATTCTCACTCATTATCATATTTCCATAAAATGTATGGAGTGCAAGGTGGTTCAAAAGGTATGTTATAAATGCAATGCAATGCATCACATGACGCTGATTTCTCATATGGATATCACCATGTATAAATTAGACGAGGAAGACTTTCAAGTACCCTAGGGTATGTCTTCACTACAGCAGTAGGTCGATTTCCTTTAAGTCAATTTTTTAAAGCAGACTGTATAGAGTCGATTTTGTGTGTCCCCACAAAGCACAGCAAGTCAACAGTGTCTGTCCGCACAACTGCTGCAAGTGTCGGCATAGTGAGCGTTGCACTGTGGGTACCTATCCCACAGTTCCCGGAGTCCCCAGCAGGCACCATTTTGAGTGCTGCACTATGGGTAGGCATTTCATAATTTCGCACCCTTTTTTCGTGCCGCCGACCACATTTCGAGCGGTGTACTGTGGGTAGGCATCCCATTATTCGTGCCCTTTCTCCGCACTTCGCTAACACCATAGCAGTGCAAGCATGGAGCCCGCTGATGCCACCGCTGCAGTACTGGCCGTTATGCGAACCTCACGCACTGTTGTGGATTTTATGCTGTACAGAGGAATGTGATCCGGAGACAACTGCGCTTTCTGGAACCCAATGACAGTCATGAGCAGATGGACCTGGACGTGCACAGCAGGGACAGGGACACTGACGTTTTTGGAAGTAGGGTGACCGACAATCTGGCAAATTTGGTGGCAATGGGGCAGGCTCATGCCATGGAACGCCGATTCTGGGCCAGGGAAACAAGCACTGACTGGTGGGATCGCATAGTGCTGCGGGTCTGGGATGACTCCCAGTGGCTCAGAAACTTCTGCATGCGTAAGGGCACGTTCATGGAACTTTGTCACTTGCTTTCCCCGGCCCTCCAGTGCAAGAATACCAAAATGAGAGCGGCCCTCACAGTTCAGAAGCGAGTGGTGATAGCCCTCTGGAAGCTTGCAATGCCAGACAGCTACCGGTCAGTGACGAATCAGTTTGGGGTGGGTAAATCTACAGTGGGGTCTGCTGTGATGCAAGTAAGCAGAGCAATCGTCGAGCTGCTGCTACCCAGGGTTATAAACCTTGGAAACCTGCAAGCTACAATAGATGGCTTTGCCGCCATGGGATTCCCTAACTGTGGTGGGGCTATAGATGGGACTCATATCCCTATCCTGGCACCGGACTACGAGGCCGCAGAGTACAGAAACCGGAAGGGATATTATTCTATGGTCATGCAAGCAGTGGTTGACCACAAGGGACGTTTCACCGACCTGTACGTGGAATGGCTGGGAAAGGTTCATGATGCTCGTGTGTTCAGGAACTCTAGTATATTTAGAGAGCTGCAGCAAGGGATTTTCTTCCCTGACCAGAAAATTACTGTGGGGGGTGTAGAAATGCCGATCGTTATCATTGGGGACCCAGCCTACCCCCTAATGCCCTGGCTTATGAAGCCCTACACTGGAGCCCTGGACAGGGGTCAGGAGCTGTTCAACTACAGGCTGAGCAAGTGC
This sequence comes from Sternotherus odoratus, assembly GCA_032164245.1. Taxonomy (NCBI): domain Eukaryota; kingdom Metazoa; phylum Chordata; order Testudines; family Kinosternidae; genus Sternotherus; species Sternotherus odoratus. The sequence goes on from JAVMKO010000003.1 coordinate 94,927,741, forward strand.
AGAATGGCCGTAGAGTGTGCATTTGGCCGACTGAAGGGGAGATGGCGTTCGTTACTGATTCACTCAGACATCAGCGAGAGAAATATCCCCATTGTTATTGCTGCTTGCTCTGTGCTCCACAATCTCTGTGAGAGCAAGGGGGAAACCTTTATGGCGGGCTGGGAGGAAGAGGCAAATTTCCCGTCCGCTGCTTACCAGCAGTCAAACAACAGGGAAAGTAGAAGAGCGCACCATGACGCGCTGCGCCTCAGGGATGCCTTGAAAACCAGTTTTATGAGTGCAGAAGATGGCGTTTGAGAACCCACTCCCTTGCTCTGCTCAGCCCTAAGCCTGCCGTCCTTGCACCCTCTTTCCCTCCCCCCTCCCAATGCTTGCAGGGGAAATAAATTCACTGTTTTAAAAATCATGGTTTCTTTATTGCTTCATCACAAATACAAATACAGGGGATCACTGGCAAGGTAGCCAAGAAGGGGTGGGTGAGGAGGGAAACCAGCAGTCACAGCGGTGGAAGAGCGGGGAGTGGGGGGTGGGCAAGACAGAAGCTTTTACAAGTTTTTAGAGAAACTCAACCTGCTGCTGCTTGTGCTGGCTTGTGGGGTAGAGTGGGTCGGTCCCCGGAGCTTCCCCCCCCCCCGGGTTCTCACCCCGCGTCTGGGCGGGGAAGCTATGGGACTTGGGGAGGTGGGGAGGTGGTTACACAGAGGCTGTAGAGGCGATCTTTGGGCCTGCTGAAGCTCCACCAGACAATGAAGCATGGCACTTTGCTCCTCCATTGTGCAGAGCAAAGCATCCATCCGCCGTTCTTCACGTTCCTGCAACTTTTCTGCTGCAGCTCTTGATTCTTGCCTTAACTGTAACAATTTTCCCCTCCATTCTGTCTGCCGTGCAGCCTCAGCATGAGAGTTATGCAGAAGTTCGTTAAAGATGTCATCACATGTTTTCTTTTTACGCTTTCGTATCTGTGATAGCCGGCGTGAGGGGCAAGAGGGAGGATTCAGAGATAACTGTGCAGCTGTTGAAGAAAGAAAGGTATAAGGTTATGAGACACATACAGTTGCGGAGAACAATGGGATTACTATGCAGCGGGGAAACACAGTATTCACAGGCCTGATATGGCTTCTGTACAAGGTCATATTCCTCACCTAAAAGTTACTGGATCAGTCAAAAGTCACAGACTCAACTCACGCATGAGAGAGCCTCACCACGACTGCTGAAATCACCATGCAGCAGGCTATGGTAAGCAAAGCCATACTCTTTACAGCAGCGCTTGGATATTCCAGAGTAACCCCCCCCCCTCCTTCTCCCCTCCCCCCACCGCATGGCTCCCAGTCACCGCAAAATGCAAAATAAAACCAAAAACTCTCTGGCTTTGGGCTGGCTGTGGAAGCATCCGCTTGTAGGATCAAAACTCCTCTAACTGCTCTCACAACGGGCTGGCTGGGGCGAAGGGGGGGGGGATGGCGGTGGGGGGGGGGGGGCTTACAGGATGTCTCGCTCGTTGTGTCCAGACTAATTGCAGTTCGTATTTCAAACAGGCAACCATGAATGACATAACTCTGCTTAGAATTTCTCGGAGAGATAGAGAATGCATGTTGTTGGAATCGTTTTAAAGTCCTGCAGCATTCGCCGCAATGCTATGCTGCTCAATGATACCAGACTATTTACTACTTTTGTGGCGTGGGATGGTCTCCTATCACGGGGGGCCGGACAAGGCGGCTCTCCCCAGAAATCTGGTGCGGAAGATTCATCGCTACCTCCTGGATAGCTTCATTGAAATGTCCGCAGAGGACTTCCGGTCAGTACCCGAGTACATTGACAAGCTCTTTGAGTGAAAAGGGACCAAACCAGCAATGAAAGCACACCAATTCCTTAGGTCAAGTTAATCATTAATAAATGCTTCCTTTAAAAATCATGAGTCATCTAATCCCTTAAAAAAAAACACTCACCAGAGTTCCCTTCGCCAGCTTGGGTACCCGCTTGGGAGGGTTGGCTGAGTACTGGCTCCAGGGTGATAAAAAGCTCCTGGCTGTCTGGTAATAATACTGTTTCTCCATTTGCGTCCTGCTGTTCCGTGATATTTCCCTCCTCCTCCTCCTCATCCGAATCCTCCTCGGCCCTGCGCATTATCCCGTGTGTGGAGTCCACGCAAACCGGTGTGATGGTGGTGGGGGTGCCCCCATTATCTGATTTAGTTGATTGTAGAACCAGCATGTCCACGGCGGACCCCCTGAGCATCCGTTTGCCTCTTTGGCTTTCTGGAACGCTTGCCTCAGCTCCTTAACTTTCACGCAGCACTGTTGCGCGTCCCTGTTGTGGCCCCATTGCAGCAGGGCCTTGGAGACCCTGGCGAACGTGTTGGCATTCCGTTTGTTGTTGCGGAGAGGTCGATTTCAGCGCTACTCCTCTCGTTAGGGAGGAGTACAGAAGTCGATTTTGAGGGCCCTTTAAATCGACGCAAATGGCGTCTGTGTGAGGACGGATACAGGTTTATGTCAAATTAACGTCGCTAAAGTCGACGTTAAGCTGTAGTGGTGACCAGCCCTTAGGGTATGTCTTCACTACAGCAGTAGGTCGATTTCCCTTAAGTCGATTTTCTAAAGTAGACTTTAGAAAATCGACTTAGTGCGTCCGCACAAAGGACAGCAGGTCGACACTGTCTATCCTTAAACTTTTGCAGGGGTCGACATAGCCAGCATTGCACTGTGGGTAGGTATCCCACAGTGCCGGGAGTCCCCAGCTGGCACCACCTTTCGGAGCAGCCAGGCACGCTCCCCAGGGGACCAGCCCCAGTCCGAGCAGCTCCGTGGCCCCCCTGCCCGCCCAAGCAGCCCCGTGCCGGCTCCCCCCCCCCCGCTTGGGTGGGGGGGCCCGCGGAGCTGCTCGGGCGGGCAGGGGGGTCCGGCGCGGGGCTGCTCAGGTGGGCGGGGGGGTCCGCGGAGCTGCTCGGGCTGGTCCGGCGCGGGGCTGCTCGGGCGGGTTGGGGGGTCCGTGGAGCTGCTCGGGCGGGGGGGAGCCGGCGCGGGGCTGCTCGGGTGGGCGGGGGGTCCGGCGCGGGGCTGCTCGAGCGGGTGGGGGGTCCGGTGCGGGGCTGCTCGGGCGGGCGGGGGGGTCCGGCGCGGGGCTGCTCGGGTGGGCGGGGGGGTCTGCGGAGCTGCTCGGGCGGGGGGAGCCGGCGTGGGGCTGCTTGGGCGGGCGGGGGGGTTCGCGGAGCTGCTCGGAAGGTCGGAGGCTTAAAGTCCCACGCATCCTCACTAGATCACAATCGACCCAGAGAGAGGTCGATTTCAGCTACTCCTCTCATTAGGGATGAGTACAGAAGTCGATTTTAAGGTCTCTTTAAATTGACTTTAAGGGCATGCATGTGAGGACGGGTATAGGATTAAATCAACTTTAGCTTGCTAAAGTTGACGTTAAGCCCTAGTGAGGACCAGCCCTTAGAGGCTAACCAGTTTATTTCAGCATAAGCTTTCGTGGGCTATAGCCCACTTCATCGGATGCATAAAATGGAACAGAAGTAAGATGCATTTATACACAGAGAAAAAAAAAGTTGTACATTAGCATACCCTTTCAAAAGGTATTTTTTCTCCTGCTGATAATGGCCCATCTAAATTTAACAGCCTCTTAGAATTGGTATGCTAATGTACACATTTTTTCTTTCTTTCTGTGTGTATAAATGCATCTTACTTCTGTTCCATTCTGTGCATTCAATGAAGTGGGTTATAGCCCACAAAAGCTTATGCACAAATAAACTGATTAGTCTCTAAGGTACTACAAAGTCTTCCTCGTCTTATTTACAGATACAGACTAACACGGCTGCTAATCTTAAACATGTATAAATTGTATGTATACACACACCCATAGAAAGTCAGCTAGCATAGTAACAGCCCAAGGTAAACTGAGTGTTCAACATTTTATTAACTACTACTATAAATAGTAATAAATGAAATAGTTACTTACTGAAGCTTAAAATTGATTAAGCAGGAAGTCTTATGTACTGAAATGAATGAAACATCCTATAATGGCTTTGATGTGCCTCTCTAGCCATTACTGCATTGGAACTATCATGTTCAAGTTGTGAATACTAGGGAGCATATAATACAGTCAAGTAAACTAAAACAGTCTTCCTTTTATAAATTTCCTAAATTAAGCTCCTATTAATAATTGCCGGACGAGCAGATGCATCTCCCATTGAAGTAACTGGATGTAAAGATACCCAGCACCTCAAGATTTGGACCAAGAAAAATGATCAATATTGTCATTCTTTTTAACATCTTTAAATTAAATTAGGCCAGTGATTTTTATCCCATGTTGCCTATTTTGGATGTCTTATGTAGCTATTATAGCCTTTCATGTCTGTAGAACAGACACAATGGCTTGTACACCAATTATTTCAATTACATGTATGGTAACGATGTATTTTGGAGTTGCATTGTGTTTTGTTTTTAACACAGAACAGCAGTTTATAGGTAGAATACACATGTGATTTGTGTTCTTTTAATATACAAACACGTTTTAGCTTCAGTGAGCCAGAGCTTCATCAAGTATAAATTGGCACTGTTCCACTGAATTTAATAGAGCTACATTGGTATAAGTGAGAAGAGAATTAGGCTCATAATTTGTACAATGCAAAAATGGATAAATGTTGCTCTATCCAAAATGTTTGTTTAACCCAATACAGCTTATTATGTTTCCTTAGTTTTAGCCCCACTTTCCCTAAATTAATAATATTTCCATTTTAAAAAAATTCACATTAGAAGGCACACACACACGTCCCTCTCCCACAAATAACCACCCTGGGTTTGACACAATCTATGTCAGTGATCTTGTTAACTACTTGAAATCATAGTCCTTCCTCCACAGATTCCTATTGTACCAATGACTGCAGTTTATATGCCTTCTATTGTAAAAATCCTCAAACTTGACCCATTTGAACCATTGTTTGCTGACATTTCAATGTGCCTTGGGATTCTTTGTTACTAAGATTTTACCTACTATCCTAAACATTAGTAAGGTGAAACTTTGTAACTTTTCTGCTAATTCCCTTATCACAAAGGAATACCTTAATGGGCTGGAAAATGGTATGTATTGGAAATGTTGACTTCAAGATCATTTCTGAATTTTTCAAAACTATTGGATTAAATATTGTCCTTTTATCACTTGCATAACCCTTGTGTAGAATTATTTTGATGGTATCGATAAGTATTATGCCTAGGTGCTATAGGCAAAGACTGGATTTGGTACCCTTCAGTTACTCTCTCCTTTCCTTTCACCCATCTGAACAACATATCCAATCCTGTGTCTCAGTTACTTTTGCCAAATGATGTCCTTTCATCTTCTCAGTCATCGGCAGTGGGCACCATTAGTTCTCAAACATGTGCTAAAATCTTTTGCACTGGTTATAAACATTTGGATCCCAAAGAAACCTTCCACACATGCCTGAGCAAAAACATGATCCCCTTTTTGGATGGAGGAGGAGAGCAAGGCCAGAAACTTCACAGCTGAATACAAGTGGCTCAGGATTAGCATGTGGTGGGATCACAGTAGTCACAGTAATATTCTGCTGCCTTTTTAAAAAGGTGTTTTAGGTAACTGCCGACTTAGCCAGTGTCTAATGCTGCCTCAATCTCTTCAAATACACCACAATTTTTAAGCAATGAAAAGTTGACTAAGTACTTTTCTTCTATGAGAATCATGTTTTAGGGACAGAATTGAAGGCTCTTTGAAAAGCAATGTGGTAAATGTTATATTCTGAATCATTTGAATATAGATAAGGAGCTATATCGTGTGGATTATGATGTTTATTCTGCATTGGTATTCATTCAATCTTCAATTAACTTCTATGTTTTCATCAAGAAAATAAAGGAAGATTGTGAGGGAAGGAAGAGAAGATTTATAGTTCCCATAAATTGTTTTATCGATTTTTTTTATTATTATTATATTTTTCCCCCAATCCAGAAATGTGTCTACTGGGCACTAAGAAAAGGACTAATATCATGAGAGCAGTTACACTATACAGAATGTTCTCTCTTTCAGTGGACAGTTTCAGAAAAATATTATATAAGTATCCATGCCTATTGAGGAAATGTACAGTGTTAGACAGACTTACAAGCAGGTACTGTATTTATTTAGCTTTACTTTTGCGTGTGTTAAGATAATCTGTACTTTTATATATTACTATTTGCCAGATTCTGACCCCAAACCATGGATAAAGCTGGGAACATGTGTAGGAAACCTTCCCCCATTCCACTTTGTGCCTATGCAGGGACATGCCACACTCTAGTGCTTGTGCTGCTTTAGCAGTGAACATGAAGGAATGATCTCATGGCCAAAAGTGAAACACAGCCTGAAGAAGACGATGAGGGAGGACACCTTTATGGAGGTTGTAGTCTTACAGTTCTAAAAGAATACATCCTCTCTGTTCCAATTTGTCCCTTTTTCTCAGACACTTTGGCATGTCAGTTTCTTTTACCAGCCTCTGGAATCAGGTGCCTTTGATCAATACTTGATCCTCGAGAGCCATATAATTATTTGTTTCATACAATTTTTTCTGTCCTCTGTAACTTGTCCCACAAAGACATTTTGTACACATGTACTCCCTGGGGAAGATATTATGGTCCTTTGTGAAATGTCTGTTATGTGTTTCCAAAACCCATTCAAGCTCTTAAGATAATTTTAGTTCCAGTCTTTCCTGTACTATTTTTCAATTTAAATTCTTTTGAAGATGCACACACAGTATCTCCTAGCACAACTTCTTATGTCTAAATGAGCATCCTCCACCCCAAAGGTCTTCTGCTCTTTGCTCAAGCCTAGCAGCTACGCTTGTGCATGTTAATTGCCCAAACTGGAGGCATTCATTTGAATCCAGTTCATTGTCACCTATAAAGAGATAAGGCTGATGCATTCTTATAATCCCCTCTTATCCTTGTTCTGCTCTAAGAGATATGAATTATTGACTGGTTTATACTGATTATTAAATGGGTAAAGGCTTAATAGAGACATTCTATCTGAAATGCTTTCTGGAATTGTACTCTAAATAGTTGACAGCTGGACTGATATCTTCCTTTTTACTTTTCTTATTCTTGTACAATTGTAGTGTTAATCGTGCCTATTGAATTCACCTGTAGGTGCATTTATTATATGTCATCTTGTACATTATGTCTGCATGTTAATGCTTTATACTGAATAGGCATTGGTTGCATGCTGTGTTTACTTATGATTGTGCTTTACTAGAGTTAATTACAATTTATGCATCTTTATACATTATTCAAAAGTGCAATAACATTTTCATTGTAATAGAACAGGGTGCTAGAGAAATAGGAAGAGCAGGAAATTTATGTCGGTGACTGGAAGAGGAACACACATTTAGGAAAGACAGCTTGTCTTTAATGAAGAGAAGAGAAGAGAAAAGAGAAAGGAGAGAAGAGAGAAGAGAAGAGAAATGAAACTACAGGTTATTGAGATAGGAGAGTATTTCTAATTTAATTAAACAGGTCTGAACAATCTTTGACCTTTCAGAGGTCAAAGAAAGACCCCCTTTTCCTCCATGGACCTGTTACTTATTTCCACTGTAAAATCTAAAAGTGTTATTTCACCCACTCTCATCCCATCTCCCCTTTCCTTCCTCCACCCTCTTTCTACAACCCAATTAGCAAATTAGCCAGCAGGCTAGGATGCCTAAAGAAGTAGAAATTAAATTGACTTTCATCACATGCCAAGCTAAATGTAGAGTTATTCAAGAGAACAACCAGACCCCTAGAGAGTTTCTCCTTCCTTAAGGACCCCCAAGGGTGGATAAGAAACTCAAAGGTGCCATCAAAGACTTCTTCAAAGTTATGATGCCAAACTCCATAAAAATATCTCACAATGGATTATAGATGAGGCTATGATTATATAATTAGATAACAAGCTGAGAGGCTATCAGCAGAGTGAGAAACAACACAGTCCATATTAAAACATAGCTTACCCTGGGTAGGTATTAGACTACAAGTACTGTATATGATATGAGTGAGTGGTAGAAGTGAGAGGTAGAAACAAAAAAGCAAAATTTAATACAACACATCTTCATTAGGAAAAAAAGGGTGGTTTTTTTTTACCATGTGGTAACTAATGCATGGTAACATACTAGTGTGGACGAGGCAGTTGTAGTTTTAGCCAACTGAGGTAAACACTACTATTCGTAAATGGTAAAAATGACTTAAAATGACAACTGACTTGCCCACATTAGGATTTCACTATGTATTAGTACCAGGCACAGTTACAGATGCTAAAAAAAACCCTTTTTTACCATAGGGTGGATGCATTAGAGGTGTGGGGGAAAGTAACTAACTGCATAATTAAAACAAGGGTCAAGTTAGGGGAGGTATAGGAAGAAGGTCAGCAGGAATTTAGTCAGATTTCAAAGGGTTTGGCACCAGTTTATTGTACGTAGAGCAAAATATATGACTACCTGACACATGATCAAATGTGTGCCAGATACTTATACAATGTGCAAGTAACTTTATGGTTCTTAGAAATGTACCTTTCAACCCAGAATTGGTGAACTGCTTAATGGTGGAGTGATTTTTAGACAAGGTATTTTGGAACTTAGGGTTTATCTTAGAACCAGCTGCGTTCATCCTCCATTTGAGGATGCCAATGTAATGACAAAAAGATTTTTTTTAAAAAGAACAGAGAAACCTTTAAAAAGAGCATATATTCCAATACAGATAGAGAAAGAGCACCTGTCTGTGTGTACACAGGATATTTTGAAAAGCAGCCAGGAAGGGTGGCTATGGTGATAGGAGATTTAATAAGTGGTAGGGAAACTGGAAATACACAACACGTGATTTCTGGACTTTAGCACAAATTTAGGATCTGGCTGTACACTGTTAGTATTTCCAATGTTTTCTCCATAACAGACTATTTTTTGTAGAGGTAATTTCTAGTTTTTCCCAATACCAAGATATGCTCCCAAATGAACAACAATGCAATATTGCTTCTCAGTATGTGATAGACAGATTGAAAATAACAGCTTTGAGAGACCAGGACAATGAGAGACCTCTCACTGTTAGTTTTATATGTTAATGATGATACTCACTGTTGATCATTTTAACAGAAATATCCAACAATGAGCTTCATCAACATGGTTGGATTTATTTTAAAGGGCATTCCATAGGAATAAAGTTACAGGTTTTAAAGTAGCAAATAACTGAATATTCTGCCGGACATCTTAGGGTTTGGGGACTTTTTGGTCTTCATTATAGAAGTCAAGGGGGACATTGAGAATAAGATAGAGAATTAGATATACAAGATCTCTGAAGAGCGGGACAAGGTGGTCTAGAATTATAAAGATCTCAAAAGAGCAATTAAAACTCTGGGCTGTAATAAGGGATGGGATAGGGATGGGGAAGGTTTAAAAAAATAATTTTAAGACTAGGTGAAAGTTAATTTTAAAATCAAACCACTTCGATACTTAGTTTACTAGACACTGTTTCTGAGCAAATTTACTTTAAAAATGTCTTGCAAATTTTTACTACAGTTTCCAAAAATATCAGTAGAGCCTGTGAAAAATCTCAAGTTAGCAAAACTTCCTACACATTTCTAGTAATCCAAATGACCAGAAATGTAGAAGCTGTAGATGGATATATTTAAAGCCCATGGAATAGTTTGCTTAGAGGATGCAATATCATGTTCTTGTAACAGTGGGGAAAAAATACATCTGAAGTTTGGGAATTGGCTCATTTTTCAAGTTTTAGGAAAATTGTGAAACATGTCTTTTCTACGTAATCTACAAAACAGCATATTAAGTTGTACCTCTTGTGCACAAAGTAATGTGCTTTGGCAAACTGTACCATGTATACTGCACAGAAAAAGACTACTTCATATTTATTTGTGTGCATGTTATAAAAATTCTACTTTATGTGGGACATTGGAGGTTAATTAGTCCTGAATTATATAATTCTATGTTGCAAAGAAAACATATGGAAGGAAGAATATGGTACAGGATGACCAAGGGTTCTGGTGGATTGTCCATCGCAGACAATTTTAAAATCAAGACTACACGTTTTTCTAAAAAATATGCTCTAGAAATTATTTTGGGGAAGTTCTATTGTTTATGTTATATAGGAGGTCAGGCTAGATGATCACAATGGTCCCTTCTGACCTTGGAATCTATGAATTCATATTGTACTCAAGGAGAAAAAAAGCAGGTTCCTTTCCTTTCCCTACATTTTGCCTTAAACTATTATTTATCAGAGTTTCCTGGTAAAGATTTATACCTAAAGCATTGTTATGAAATATTCAGTAGTTGCTATATTTTAATACTGCTGAATAAGTGGATTGTTTAATGTTCTTCTGGCAATTACAATATGTAGCATTGTTCACAGAAAAAAAGGTTAAACAATGGTATGAAGATTGCAGACTGCAAATATTAAAATGTATATATTTTCTAGGTATGTAAGACTTGAGGGGTCCTTTAGGGTCTATAAGCAATGCAGCAGGCTAAAAAAAAAAACAATTGTGGAAAATCAAAAATGGGGTGGGAAACTCCACAGGTCTGCTACTTTTCAGCAGAAAGTTGTGTATCTGCTTGAGGGATCTGGTGCTTCTCACCATTTATAATCTGCAACTCTCTATAGTGGTTCCAGTCCTTCCTACCCAGTAGAACTACATTGGTGGTAGGATGAGGATGTGCTATTTTATAACATATATAAGGACCTCCAATTGTTAGCAGATAGAAACTGTCTTAACTTCTCTCCCTTGCCAGTCATTGCAGAAGGGCAGTTTCAGTAGAACTGTCTGTCCAATCATTTGTTCCAGAGGCTCCGAGACTCCCATAAGCCTGATGAGGGGTGTTTCCCCAAATATTCCTTTCTAGAGGGGAAATTTCCTATCCTTGGCTGTGCTTTCATAAAAAGCATCAGCCAGAGAGTATTCATTTTGAGAACACATTACCATTTATGTTTTTGTTCTTGGTAGATTGCCTCACTCATCCAGGAGAAAGTCATCTCCCATGTTAGGATTTAGAAAATGCACTACTCAGTGTACTTGATATTATTCTCAGGAACCTAATTAATTGGGTAGGATAGATATATGCATTTCTAGTCTGCGAAGCAAGGGGTGTGAGCTGCTGTGGAAGGTCAAAAACAACTTTAGATGAGGCAAAGGCTGAGAAGAACCCAGGCTTTCTGTTGCATACAGCCTTTCGGATGGAGACCTTGCCAACTGTCAGGACAAACAAAAACTATTCCCAGATTTCTTAGATGCTGCAACCTCAACCTTCACTAGACAAATGCAATGATACACTAGTCCTTGGTCTCCTGTCCATCTCTAGACCAGTACATGCAGTCAGACACTCACTGGCTCCTACCTTTAACCAAGAAGTTGAGATTGAGAGGTATGCTGGCAGGGACAGGGGTCTCAGAGGAAGGTAGAGCAAAATAGGCCAGGCCTTCTAATGTAATGCAGATATGCACAAGCTGCTCCTGAAGTTGTTCATGGCTGCATCCATTTCCCTGAAGCCCGTGAGAAGCTATTGAGTGTTTCGGGAAGTGAGTGATGACACAGTCTTTCCACAGATGCTCCTGTCAGCTGGCAGGTTGTCACTTCTAAATACTGAGGTTTGCTCTTGGAGTATTTACTTTCAGTAACTTTTAAACGGAAACAAAATGTTCTAGACAGAAAATTTACTGCATCACGTCACAGCCTCTCTCACTCCTCAGGAGGGTCAACACAATCAGGATAGCTTCAGCAGCACAGTTTCTCCCTTGGATTCCCAGGCAGGCGCAGCTCCCTCAGTAGCTATCCACTGAATTACACCAAACCCATATGAAAATCTGGGAAACTGGAAAATACCAGCTAAGTGTAGTAGCAGTGAAGGTTACAGCAGGCCACTCATCCCCCCTAAAGCTTCTTAATGCATTTACATTACTTGCAACCTCCATATTGCCTACAATCCTATCAGGAAAAGTCCAACACACCATAAGGCTTATTCTGGATAGGGGCATATCCTCTGCTTGTTGCAGTGAAAGCAGCCATTCTTCTGACAGAGTAGACGCAATACTTACAAATATCTAGGGTTCCATGATTAATGTGGAATTTAATCCAAGACCTTTTACTATTGGACCTGACAAACCTCTCGTACGTAGACATTACACGAGTAAAGAAAATAAGCAAAAAATGAAAGCCCAAAACCAAAAATTCTGTTGTTACAAAGGATGCAGTAGACACCACCATTGTTCTCCTATGCACTTCTCTGAATGGTGTACTGTGTTAAGGTTAGCTATGGTTATCAGCAATTTATATTTTTGGTGTCACACAGTTCCAGGCATGTGCCAATAGATTCAGTCATTGAGTTTTTAATTTGGAATGTTTTGATGACCATGTTCAATTCTTTGCTTCCTGCCTTTTTGAAACCTGCAATCTACAAGGGAAGTGGCAACAATTTTAAAGCTGGTTCTCCTATCACTAAATTAGCTACTGTACATAGATGGGCACGAGAAAGTGTAATCATTCAACTTTGTTTCAAGCTGGGACCACCAAGTAAGTATTACTGATATATTAATCATTCCACAGTGCTTATTACATTTCTGATAACTCTCCCAGGATGTGTCATGGCAACAATAGAACAGCCATACAAGTTACTGTTTTCTTATTTCTTGTGAAATGCATGGATTTATCTGCGGCACATTACAAACATTTTGTGTGGTTGTTCAGCTACATAACTTCCACTTACTATGATTACTGCTTAATATGATCCTGCACCTCAATCAAACCTGCAGTAATAAATTCATTTGTATGTATGTTTAGCCAGTTTTCCTCTTAACTTGATTAGTTTCAACTTGGGGAAAAACTTTTTTTTTAAAATCAGATAATCGATTTGGAAAAACTGGAAGCATTCTAAAATTAAACAAATAGCAAACAAGAGAATGCTAAATGGGGAACTACTAAACTGTAAATAAATAGTCTATTATATAGCTCTGGAAAATCTTTTTCTTACCCACATCTGGATGGTAGTCCCATTGTGGTAGCAAAATACAGAAAAGAGGAAGCAAAAATAGCAAAGGATTTCAGTCGGGGGAAAAAATCCAAGGGAAATCTTTTAAATCAACACAGTTTGGCAAAGGACAATGGACTAGCACAGTGCAATGTAAGTGTCTTGTTAAAACAATAGTGACAATTCTTCATCACTATGATGATAGTGGAACAGCAAATCCAAAACTCAAAGCATAGACTTAGTGGATGAGGCATCAATGTAGAGATGTCTCCCAAAAGCACAGATGGAATTTCTTATGTTGTTTACAAAGAAATGGTTTACAAATTTATTGGACAAGTAAATTAGTGACATGTTTGAGACAAATTTGTGGCCAAAGAAGGCTGACTGTCTATTTAGAATAGAAATAATACATTGCTCATGTGGAAAAATTATGAGGCTTATGATACCACCAAAGATTGCAGTGAGGCCTGTCTGAAGACATACACACTCAGGATTCTAATAGATTTCTACCCCACCTATAGCTATACAGATACTGATGATGAAATGAGACTTTGATTCAGATAGCACATTCTGCTTCAGAAATGACCTTATTTCTTATTCAAGATTTGTCTACATGGGGAAATTTACCAGCATAACTATCTGTATAAATATACAACTTATAGTTACACAGGTGTAAATTCTCATATAGACATTTTTATTCCAGAATGTATCTGTCCTTTTTTGGTCAAGTTTCTGTCACTTTGGAAGTGGTATAAACTAAACTCTTGTTCTGGAATAATAGTGTACACATGGAGAATTATAAGGGTAGAGTTATAGTGGTAAAAAATTATATTGTTTCCTCAGTAGACAAGCCTGAAATTCAACAGGATTCAATTACTCATGAGTTTTAAAGTTATGCTTGAGCTCAAGTACCTTGCTGAATCAGGGCCTAAAACCAGTATTGCATTGCTTCCACTAAGCTGGGGTGGCCAACCTGAGCCTGAGAAGGAGCCAGAATTTACCAACATACATTGCCAAAGAATCATAGTATTATGTGAGCAGCTCCCATCCTGCCCCACTCCCAGTGCCTCCTACCCACCTGCTGTCCCGCCAATCAATGCCTCCCCCTCCCTCCCGCAAGTCCGGATCCTGAGCCTCCTCCTCGGCAGGGGGGGGAGGGGAGGAAAGGTCCCAGTGGGTGGGGGGGGGAGGGAGTTGGGGCAGGACCTATGGCAGACAGGGGTTGAACAGTAACCAACCTCCCCGCCCCTGGCACATTGGAAAGTTGGCACCTGTAACTCCATCCCTGGAGTCGCTGCCTATATAAGGAGCCGCATATTAACTTCTGAAGAGCTGCATGTGGCTCTGGAGCTACAGGTTGGCCACTCCGCACTAAAAAACATAACTGGCATTGGAAAAATACACCTACTTGAAAGTTGCCTTACCTCTGCTTTTAAAGGGGCAGGAGAAACATCTGGTTGAATATAAGGCCAATTTAATAGCAGGGATGACTCCCCTCACTTCACTGAGAGGGTGTCAGGAATAGGGCCTGCAGCAGAGCCCATCTCCAGGCAACCTAAAGAGCACAGTGGGCCTGTAGCAGGCTCCCTGATTGGCTGGAAGAATAAGCCGACCAGCTCTGAAGTCCAGCAGCAGTTCAGTGGCTGCAATACCTCCTGCGCCTGCATGTTCCTAGTCTTGTTTTTGCCTTATTCCAGCCCTGCTCCTGCCTTGCCTCATTCCAGGTAACCCAGTTCTCACCCTCAGCTCTGATTCCCGCCCTCTGACTTTGAATCTGACCGTTGGCTCTGGCATCTGGCCTCTGACTCCGGGCTCCGACTTCTAGTCCTGACTCTTGCTCCGACAGCTTAGGTGTGGCCACCCACATCCTTGTCATGTGACAGAGTAAAAGGCTGGGGCACACCACAGTGGATGAAAGATACAGTGTTCCCTTTGACCTCAACCAATTTTACCTAAATGCTTCCGTATGAAATGGCTTCTATTATCATCTTCCTTCTATAATCTGCCTTACATTTTTATTCTAAGGATAGTCATGCTAGTGTATTGTCTGGAATCTCCCACTCTTTTCTTAATTATCTGTCAACCAGCTTTCCCCTTATTAATTAATGCTCTGTTCTCAAGCTTTAGGAACAGCTTTTACCAGGTCACTGTTCACACATTGAAAGAACAGATGCAAAGGGTTTTGTGAGTGACAAGATGAAAATTAGGCACTATTTTAGCATCAGGTTTCAAAAAGATGTTAAGAAACATCTCTGCATTTCATGTTGGAATCTATTCCACAGCTCTAATTACTGTATATACTGTACAAATGCTTCATTTTAAGTCTGCCAATATTGCCATTCCAATTTGTCAATCCAAGAATTCTTTTTTGTAAGTGCTACATGTGTACTACTCATCATTGTTATTATGTTCCATTAGAACATTTGCCAGTTTTGAGTTCTGTCAGAGGTATACGATAGCATTTGATGAATCAGTACTGAAGTGAGCCACTAAAAATGACATCCAATTTATTGGAGTGCTTTCTCCCAGTATTGATAAGTATCTAGGTTTGAAATGCACTACTTCTAAAATACTCAGCCATATTGTACATTGCAAACATTCATAATAAAGTTTGTATTGACTGCTTAATTAATCGCATTTACTCTCATACTCTGGCTATTCTCTGACAGACAGTAATCTAATAGCACAATGATATGTTTTGCTACACAATGGTGGCATATTCAGTTGTGTGACCCCCTGGTGAAATTTCCATGTCAGGGTGCTTCAACCTCAGTGAACTTTCATTTGTACTAGAAGCTTCTTCATTTCTTTGATTTGGTACGGTGTGTCCAGTATCTAAGAACATAAGAACTTCCGCACTTCTGTCATCAGGAAGAACATGGCATATGAAATATGCACATCTCTTGAGCTAGTAATTAATCCAAAAAAATGTCCTGTAAAACAAAAAACATGCAAAGCAGAATGTTTCAGCCTGCAAATATAGTCCTGTTTTAGGCTTGTGTATGCACAAGGAGAGTGCATATCTCTTTCTTCCCACATGCTCTGACTTGATCTTTGACATTCTGCAGTTGTCCAATGAACTTTCTTGGGTGGTGGGAAGATCATAGGAGGTAAGTCATTATGTAATTGACATTGTTGGAAATAGAAATAATCTTACATTCCAAATGTAACTGATTCCTTAGAAATATCAAAGCTAGGTAATTACTGAGAGGATCTGTCTGATGATTGACTCCACCTCCTGGCAAGGATAGTACACAGTCTTCCATAACAGAATGTATCTGCTAATACCACTCTGGATCTTGGCCAAAAGGGAAGAGAAACAACTGAGCATTTCTGAAAGTTTTAATATACTTCACAGGGCAATTCTGAATTTGTATCCAGGGCTCCTCTAATCCAGAATAATAGGTCGTTCCCTGGGACCTTTCAATCAGGCAGAAGTATCCAATTGCCACTTCTGATTTTGTGCACTTTCACTCAGCATGAACTTCTCTCTCTTGCTTACTTTTCCTCTGAGGTGAGCAAAACAGGCAATGTTGTTTCAATTCCACTGAGGCAAGTTCTCTCTCCTCCTTTGCCTATAAAGATGGAAAAAAAAGAAAGATCTAAATTATCAGGCAAAAAAGGCAGGAAGTGCTACTGGGCAGGGAATGTAGCATCAGTGTTCAGCCGGATGCAAGTTATAATGCATAGTGAGTGTGTTAATTCCACACGACAAAGATCTTTCACAACATCCAGATGAAGAAGAAGGGAGAGTATTTAGAATTCCCTCTTCCTACCAGTGCATGCTCTATCCCTATTTTAAGGCCTCAGTGCAGCAGCCCACAGGAGCTCTGAAATCATTCAGAGCACAATTTCCTCATTCTACCTCAATCTTGAGTTTCCTAGACCTTGTGTACTCTACGAAGAGTTTGCCGGTTTAGCTTCTTCTAGAGAGACTCAGCTTCTATTGGCAAAAGAATTCTTAGGCCCCGTCTTCACTACAGCACTAAGTCGATTTTCCTTAAGTCGATTTTCTGAAGTCGACTTTAGAAAATGGACTTAGTGCATCCCCACATAGGACAGCAACTTCGTGTCTGTCCTTAAAACTTTTGCAGGGGTCGACATAGAGAGTGTTGCACTGTGGGTAAGTATCCCACAGTGCGGGGAGTCCCCAGCTGTCACCGCCTTTCGGGGCAGCCAGGCACACTCCCCAAGGGAGCAGCCCCAGTCCGAGCAGCTCCGCGGACCCCCATGCCCGCCCGAGCAGCCCCGCGAACCCCCGCCTGTTTAGGCGGGCGGGGGGTTCGCGGAGCTGCTGGGTAGGTCGGAGGCTTAACGTCACCTGCAGTCTCACTAGCTGAAAATCGACCTAGAGAGAGGTCGACCTCAGCTACGCCTCTGGTAATGGAGGAGTTATAAAGTCGATTTTAAGGTCCCTTAAAATCGACTTTAAGGGCATGCAGGTGAGGATGGGTACAGGCTTAAATCGACTTTAGCTTGCTAAAGTCGACTTTAAGCTGTAGTGGGGACCAGGGCTTATACTAGTATCGCTTATACCAGTTCCCCAAATGAAATGTGCCAAGATCACTCCTAACTGACATAGTAATGCCTGCAAAACATTTAAGCATAGACCAGTCCTCAATGAAAATGTTCCTTGAGCCTAAGAACAGGTCTGCCACAGCCTCAGCCTCCACTTAGGAAGACCTCAAAGTAGCAATACCCACATCAGCACATTGATTTCTATTGTATCGTCCATACAAAGCACTTTGTTAAAAGAACATTGGGGTTTTGAGGTGAGGCACTCAGAAGTCAGGAAATGCCAAAGTTAGTAGTAGAAACTGTGTTGAAGACCAAAATAAAATATAGGTTCCATTAAAGGAATAATAGTAATAACAGCAAAACCATTTGAAGGAGTAAAATGTACTGCAGTTTACTGAATGCACAGCAACCAATACAATAATACAACAATAAAAAATAATAATAAAAAATCATTTAGAAACATAAAAACCAAAGGAAGAGGTCTGGAATATATCTGACAAGCATATATTTACTCCATATTAATCAGATTATTATTTTTTCCTTATAGTGATAAAGACCAACCACAAAACAATAGGAACACAGACATTCCAAAGTGATTTTCAGGTGGCTGGGGCTTTGGATCCAAAAATAGAAACCTTCTAGTTGTTGCTGATTCAAGGCTGTCAACCACCGTCTGAATTAAATTAGTAATAAAGTAATTAAAACTTGGGCGGGGGCGGAATCTGCCACTAAATGAGGAGGAACCTGATGCTCTATAAGTTTCCTAGCCCAAAGGAAATAAAAGATGAAAAAGAAAGCTGAAAAGCAAAGTGAAATTTACCTACAATGAACCAGCTGATTTCTTGTGCTGGAATGTTCCATACACAAGCATCTTTGAAAAATTTTAGCAGCATACTTTACAAACAGACTACTTTGATACAAGAAAGGATATTTTCTGCTTTTGCTTTTCCTTTAGAATCAAGTATTTCCTCCTCGCCCCCTCCCCCAAGGAAAACAGGTTATTGAAACTTCTTCATGTTTGCCAAGTTTTCCTAACATGCCTAGAAATATCAGAAAGATGTTTCTCTCTCTTTCAAATTGAAGTAAATATTCTATGAGATTCCTTGTAGAATTAAGTTAAATTATTTGCTAACAGTATCAGTTGTTTGGAGGGTGCTCATTGTCCATGAACCCTAGCCCAAAGAACATTATTTACAAAGAGAAAGGTTTGGGTTTTTTTAAATTGATGTGTTTTCCAAAGAAGAATGCAGATACAAAGAAATATTAGGGAAGAAATTACGCTTCTATCTCATAGAATATCAGAGCTGGAAGGAACCTGAGGAGATCATCTAGTCTAACCTCAAAGCAGGTCTAATCCTCAATTAAATCATCTAACAGATTTTTCCCCCATATCCCTAAATGGCCCCCTCAAGGATGGAACTCACAGTGCTGGATTTAGCAGGCCAATGCGCAAACCACTGAGCTATTTCCCCGCCCCCCTCAAAATCCTAAAACAAAACACACTTGTATTGAAGAATGCTTAAAACATAATTTCATTTTAGAATGCTTTCAAACAATTTGAAACCTAATTTTAATATATTCCACTCCACATCTATTTCATAATATGAAGTACAAATCCATACCTTACTTTACACACAGCAAGGCTTGCAAGACAACAGCCCATCTGCAGAAGTCCCAAAATAGGGAGCAGACTGCCACTATTTCAGGAGAAAAGTGCCAACAGACTCAAGGAGAATTAACTGAATTGTATTGTAATTATCCAAAGCAGACTGTCAAATCATGGCCCAGAAGTACAAGTGACCCACATTCAAGTTTCTTGAAATCTACAATTCTAAACAAAACCCATTATTTGCTGTTTGCTTAAAGCATAATTTAGGGCTGGAACATCAGACTTTTAGTCTCTAGTTCAATGTGTAGCATTCAGCATGGTATCACACTGGCCTTTTCTATTTTCCAATGGTGAAATGATGTGTTATCTTGCTGTAGAGAGTCAAGCTCATATATCAACTCCTCAGCAGCAAAGAGAGACTTGCTGTGACATCTGCAAATTGTTAGTTTGCTAGGTATCTGGAATATAAGAAGTTTTGCAATCCTTTCTAGATTTACTTCAAGTATGAAACTTTGGTTTAGTATAACTAAACAAGTGACAGACAACTTTTAGCAAGCTCCTTAACTGGGTTAGCTATGTATATCACTGCAAGTCAAATACTTGGATATAAAATGTAAGAGGCATTCATTATTTAAATTGCAGTGATACCTCTAAGTTGAAGAGTCTAAAGAAATACACAAAAGTGAAGTCCAGGGAAGTTTGGTAGATCGCTGCATAAAGACTGGTTCAAGAATAGCAGCTGTGTTAGTCTGTATCTGTAAAGAAAGCGAGGAATACTTGTAGCACCTTAGAGACTAACTAGTTTATTTCAGCATAAGCTTTCGTGGGCTATAGCTCACTTCATCGGATGCATCTGATGAAGTGAACTATAGCCCACGAAAGCTTATGCTGAAATAAACTAGTTAGTCTCTAAGGTGCTACAAGTATTCCTCACTTTCTTTATGCATAAAGACTGTTCAATAAGCATAAAACATCAGAATATGAGTGAGGGAAATAACTTGTTTTTTAATGAAGTAACAAAGAGTCCTGTGGCACCTTAAAGACTAACTTAAGTTTAGTCTTTAAGGTGCCACAGGACTCTTTGTCACTTCTGCAATTCCAGACTAATACAGCTACCTCTCTGATTCTTGTTTTTTAATCTAATTTTTTTTAAATTGCCTCTCTAGTGCTAGGATGTCATTCCTACATTTATGTAGCAGTTCCTTAAATGCTGTCTTGAAGTCATGTATTTATATTTATTTATAAAACTGCATGGTTCCTAAGTCTATGAAATACAAGACATCTAAGCATAACTTGTCTTACCTGAAACTTGCATGTTTAAACAACAATTTACAATCTTGAAATGTGAAAAAAATATTTTTATGATATAACCTATTTCTTCAGCAGCAGCTGATACTTGTCAATTCAGCTTTTCCCAAATCAATGTATATGAAAAACCTTGTTCATCACTGATTAGTATTGTAAGCTCTTGCTAATTGTTAGTTATGACAGTTTCTTAAGTGATCAAAATAAATGTTTATCACCTAGGGTTGACATCTCTTTGAACACTTCTCCTTGCCCTTTTATTCTGTATATTAAATTTGTCAAAGGCCATTGGCTGTATTATCGGCCCTGACCATGAGTTTAGAACTTGTTCCAACCTTGGGGAGAAACTAGAGTCCAGTAAGTGACAGATAGCTTGGCTTGCATTTCCAAAGTATATCCCCTATGAAAGGTATTGTTGAGTCATCTTTTCTGGAATTTTCATGGTAGCAGAGTTAGGCACATCTAGCTGAATGATGAGTGAACCTTGCAAATGAGCAGTTCAGATATTCTAGGAATCGGAAACTCAGATGCTTATCCCAAACTTTACTTACATTTTTACAGACTGGTGACTAGAATGGCAATTTCAGAAGAGAAAACATTCTTTAGATTACAAATAGTCCTGGGTTTTGGCTGTGCTAGAAAATATTACAATATTTTGTGATTATCACTTCCCATCCAAGCCTAAACGGGGTCATGCAGAGGTGCACGAAAATTAAGACATATACACATAAAATTTCAGAATATTGTTAAATTTCCCAAAAAGTATTCATGATGAGGTTTGGGTTGATAATGATTTTCCTCCATTCCTAGCTGTGCTCTTTATGTCTAAAGTGCCTCTGACAGAGGGGACAGGCATCATATGACTGCAATGCTGTCTAGTTAAAATACATGGTGGAACTCTTGTACTATGAGTACCATAGTACCATAAAAGAAGACTGCTCCACCAGCTCTTTGAAGGAAGGATGTCAGAAGGAAGGAAGGACTTTTTTATATGATAGCTTACATTTTTCAAGAAAGCAAGCATGAAAAAGGCTGCTCAAGACGTGAATTTCTGACTGAATGAGACTTCACGTTTGGTAAATCTGTAATGCTTAAGATCCAATAGACTGGACAATTGCAATTTAGGGAAACATCTTAAACAGTGGGTATATTTATCAATATTAATTGATCTTTCTTCAGCTCCTAGGAGGATTAGACAACAAAACTTTGAGGTAGAGAGTTTATTTGTATACTCCTAACACTCTTTCATCTGATTTATTTTTAGAACATATGTACATGTGCTAAGGCATCTTATTGTCATAATTCCTTATTCTAAAGAGTACAGATTTTATGCGCACTCTATTGAGTGTACTGTATAAGATGTGTGCACATATTCAGGGGATCTGAATGTTCTTTTTGTTTTATCATATCTAATATTTAGTGGCGTAGAATTGGTTCTGGCTACCAGTACCGTATAAAATGCATATTTGGATCACATTGCTCTTGCTCTATTACAAACATTTATTTTAATATATACAAATACTATTGGACCAATATCAAATATGGATGCTTTAAAGGGATGTCTAAATCTCCTATTTGGATGTTCAAATTGGCACTTAAATGCATAAGTGGGCATTTACATACCTAAGTGTCAATTTAAGTGTCCAAATGTGTAATTTAGATGTCCTATTAAGATGTCCATGTTCAAAAATTGGGCTGACTTTCTGGCACTCTTGGCAATGTCTTTAATAGTGATTCTGCCAATGTACCGGTTTTAATTTTACTGCACTGCACAGGGGCTTTAAAATTTTTATAGTGTTCTAAATGGGTTTTGTTTTACTTTTAGTCTTTTATGTGGTTTTGTAATCAGGTACCAAGTTACCAAGGAAATGTCAGCACTAAAAGACGAGGTAGAATCTTTTTTAAAAAAGGAGTATGTACGATTTACCCAGAGCATCTCAGACTATAAATTGAGGTTTGTCATATTTTTGTCTAAAGATTATAAAATCCAGTATCACAGGGTGTTGCAAGTGCAGTACCTGCAGAAGCAAAAGGGTTAAATAAGCTTTGTGTTTTATGGACCTTTAAATTGTGAGTGATGTTCTCTGTTGCACATTGTGAGTGTAGCCTGAAACAATATATGTAACATTTTTTCTAATTCTCCATAGAATCTGAATAGGAACCTGAAAGCCCAGTAACCTCATAGGAGCAAGAGCAACATAAAAGCATCTGCCAGACACTCTAGTTAGAGTAGATGCATTAAGATTATCCACCACTTTGGAAAATTTACAGAAACAACCACAGAGTAATGTGAGCCATTTTAAATAGGTCTCTTCACTTTATTATTTTATAAGGAAATAAAATCATTTTTGGCCCTAAAGCCTAAAGCTTTTCCCTTCTTCCTTAAAAATGATGAGCATTCTGAAGAAATGTATCTCAGAAAAGAATGCTCGGATAAAAGATATTCTGTGATAAAAGATGTTTGTTGAGTTGCTTTCATAACATTCCTAAAAGCAGGGGTACGTGTTTAGTTGGATTTGGGTCACTTTTCATGGTTTTAATTTAGACCAAACCAGACTTAATCTTTTATCTAGTTCTAGTACGGTAGTTCAACAGCTAGAGACCGGAGTCACGGAACTGACATTACTTGTTCATTATTGTCTGCTATTCTTAATAAATATAACGGTATTTGTGTGGTGAGTCAAATTAATGCATACAAGACTCCAGCCTTGTCTACATCTCAGTTCTTGCTTCTTTTTACACCTACATTCTACCCAATATTTCTGAAGTCACTATGTGCCTCCATCTCCTAAATCCTTGGTGTCAAATCCTGTTTCTATTGATGTCAATGGGAGCTTTGTCAGTGTGTGCGTGTGTGTGTGTGTGCGCGTGCTAGTCATGCTGCTCTTTTCACTGGAACAGCTTTCTTCTTCCCATTTGTGAAATGACATCCTTCCATTATAGTAAATTTATCCTTAAGAACACAGTTTGTATAACTTCCCAACGTGAGTCTTGGCTCTGACACTGTGCTACCATTCTTGTAGCTGAACCTTCTTTGTTCAGGATGTCTAATATAGATTATGAGCTATTTATGAAGAAGATTGTCTTCCTACAGGTTTGTTAATCCCATTTAGGCTTGCAGAAGGATGCATTCTCCTCCTTTTCTTCTTCTTCTAGCTGTAGTCCCCTCTATATGGGGTTAGATCTCAGAGTCCTCCTTCTCCATTCCTGTCTGTCTTGAATCAGTTCCTCAGAAATTCTGCAGCCAATCAAATCCTTTTACATTACATTCTCCATCTAATTTTGGGTCTCCTATTTGTTCTCTTTACCGTCCACTTCTAAAAGTTTAACACTGTTTCCTGTATAGTCTTCTGATCTTTTCACATTCACAAGCCATCTAAGCCTGGATTCTCTCAGCATTTCTATAACTGGTACTACATTTACATTTCCTAAGTTGTTCATTCTGATCGTGGTCCATCCTTGTAACGCTAAACATCCATCTTAACATTTTCATTTTCATTGTATTCAAGGCCTGTTTCTATCTCTTCCTCAACGCCAAGCGTTCAAAGCCATACAAAAGTATGATGCATTCTTAAATAATAAACAGAAGACAGAAAAAGATGTCAATGCTTCAAGTGCGTCAAACTCTGAGAATTAGTATTCAGCATGCTCCTAGGTCACACACAGTACACACTTAATGTTGCAGATATTATTTGTATAATCCTTAGCTCATTCAAATATATTTTTTACATCCAGTCTCATTTATTCAGTTGTTAAATTGTAAAATGACTACAATTGCTGGGTCATTACACTAATTAAATCTATCTCCACATGTTCGGTATCCTCACACCTTCTTGTCAACTATCTGATATGGACCAATCTTGATTATCACTACAAAGGTTTGTTTTTTTTCTCTTGCTGATAATAGCCCATCTAAATTAAATAGCCTCTTAGAATTGGTATGGCAACTTCCACCTTAACATATTTTCTGTGAGAATACATACATACATACATAGATAGATAGATAGATATAGATATAGATATAGATATAGATATAGATATAGATATAGATATACATACATACATATAGATATATAGATATAGATATAGATATAGATATAGATATATAGATATATATATATTATATACATATAGATATATAGATATATATTACCTACTGTGTGTTCCATTCTCTGCATCCAATGAAGTGGGCTATAGCCTACAAAAGCTTATGCTGAAATAAATCGGTTAGTCTCTAAGGTGCCATAAGTACTCCTGTTCATTTTACGGATACAGACTAACACGGCTGCTACTCTGAAAGATGACTACAAGTATGTATAAAAATATTGTGGGTTATGAACCAGTAGAGTCCCCATCTGATCTGAAGTGCATGTACACGCTGGGTTAGTCTCCAAACTCAGCCTCTGCTGAGGCTTGCCTGTGCTGTTAATTTAACAACAAAACAAACCTCTGCTTAAACCTTCCCTTGAACTTGACTTATTCCTAGGCTTCTACCATTTTATATTCTTGAGCTAGAACTAATAGGACTCAACTGGTGCAGCAAGTCAGTAGAAATAATTGCATTTCTGAGCAGAATCAAAGCAAACCACTGTCATGCTGAGTCATCAGAAGAGCCCTGGGCCTCTAAATAGTGTACTAGTACCTGACACCATCACAGTTTGTAACCTTGTGCTGTGATCTTATCAGATATCACAAGTTAAGCAGGGTCAGGCCTGCTAAATACTTTAAAGGGTGAACCTCCAACTATAGCCGGGTAGGTGCTGCAAGAAGTGATGATAGTGACTAAGTAAAGTGGCACTCATCCATTTGAATCACTACTGAACCAGTTCCTTGGCATGGTGTTCAAGGCACAGGGAGATATAAACAAAGATCCTGCCCATTTACAGTTATTAGGGACTCCCTAGCACTTTTCTCAGGAGCAGCATTAACTGTAGTGGGCCCTGCAATTTCAGTTGGTATTTATTTTTCAATTCCTATTTAAAATATTGTGTAGGACTGCTATGCACAATTCAACACTTGTTTCATTTCAGTGCTGGGCATTTGCACTGTGCTTTCAGTTTAAGTTGGTTAAATGCTTTCAGATACAGTAAGGGTGCTGTTTATGATATTAAATTGTTATCACACACAAAAATCTCTCAGATGGGATCTCAGCTTGACTGGTAATGGAAGAGACACATCAAACCTTTTGTCCAGGAGGGACTTTTCCCAGTACTGCATCCAATTAATAATAATGTTAATTGTATTATTAAATATTAATATGCTAGTTATTCAGCCAGTTGTATAAAGTGAGATCGCCTGTTGTGAGGCACCTGCATTAAAAACAATCAAATGTGTCAAACTGGTACTTTTTCTCCCATAGAAACTTTTCAATAGCAAAAGCATCAAAGACAGGTTCTATGTCATAATCAACTATATTTGTTTACTGGTGTGACCTTAGCGTCACTGCACCTTTCCACATAACCAGCCCATGGATATATTCACTGTTCCCTTTTTCACTTATTCAAATGTATTCCATATATTTTAATTCTCTACTGGAGCAGATATCGATTATAAAGACAGTATGCTATGATTTTTCATAACCTCCAGGCATATTGAAGCCATTCAACACAATGTTCCTGCCCAGTTTTTGAGAGCCTGTTTCTATGACGTTTAACCAATCATAAGCAGAGCTGGGCTAATACTCTATTTTTTCCTGCGAATATGTATTTTTAAATTTTTTTTAAGATACTCCATTACTATATTCATATTACTTTCATGTTCATTTTCAGTCGGTATTGTAGCCAGTTTATCAAAGGAGCCATTTTTCTAAAACACCAGCTTTAAGCAAATATCATAGACTATTCATAAAAGCCCCAATCCTTCAAAGATTTATGGATGCACTTACCTTTACACAGCATGGATAGCCCCATTTAAATCAACGGAACAACTAAAGTTAAGCATGTGCATATGTCTTTGCAGGGTATATCTAGTTTCTGTATGTGATTGTTTCTAATAGAACTTGTGTTCCTTCTCTGACTCACTGGCATAATAGTGCATGTTATTGCTTATGTAGAAAGGACATCACCTATCCTGCTATACTGTATTTTACTTTTATGTAGTTTAACTCATGGAAGAGACTGCATTAAAATGTGTTTTGAGGGAAAAGATCTTTCTCACAAAATCCAGCCTCTCTATCTGCTTGGACTTAAGTCATAACTTTATGCTAGACATCACATCCCCTGCCACTGGTTGTAATGATAAATTCTGTATTATGACCTCATTGCAGAATCAAATTGAAGAATACAGTGGAATGCACAGGAGCCAACATTGGGCTAAACACATTATAGTTGATGACTAGAGGGAAAAGAAAATCTTTTTAAAAATATATAAAAATCAAATGGATGTATTAGTAATTGAATTTTAACATCTTCTTCTATATGCAAATGACACTTTGAAGAGCTGGAGAAAGGGGGGAAAACATTTTCTACAGAGATAAGTGATAGTATATTTAAAGGGGAGAGAAGCCTTCCAGGAGGTAAAAATAAAAATGGGAAGGAGAAAGTTGTCAGAATACTGCAAGAAAACACTGCAAAGGAAATCTTAAGTAAAAATGGATCCACATTAGATTTTCTTTTCTTGAGTTTCTCCTTGATGCTCCCAGGAGAGCGGCTCTCATCTGTGTGCTTCTGAATACATGTCTGTTGACCTCAGTGCACTCTGCTCCATGAAATGAAGCAACCAATGAGAACAAAAATGGATTCCCTTTTATCACAGATTGTCTTGTCATCTCAAGCACTTCTCCACAGACATGGTAGCACAATACCCACTAATAACTCGTCATAAGCCTTATTTTTCTCAGAAGTCTTCTCTGTCAGGAGAGTTTGCGACCAAGTTGCTATATGTTGACTAGATACTAATTAAATACGAGGGTACAGTGACAATATTAGTCTCTAAGGCATCCATTAGAACATCCCTCTCTAATACAAATATTTTTCCACAGAACACTGTATTGATCCCTTTGAAACACATAGCTACATGACTAAAGCTGGGTAGATAACAGGTTTTGTTTCACTGGAGAGTCAAAAAAAATATTATTTCAGCTCAGACAAAATATTTTGTTTGACCTAAAAATTTTGCTTTCAATTTTAAGCATTTAGTGGTTTTGATAATTTTATTTAAAAAAAAAACTAAAGGAAATTCTGAAATGAAAAGTGGTTTCAAACTGAAAAATTGAAATGTTCCATTTTTAAACATGTGAAAATAAATATTTTGACTTATTTTTTGGAATTAAACAGTTTGGCAAAATATTAAAAAAATTATGGTGTCACAAACTGCATTTTTCACTGAAGAAAATGTGTGAGAAAGAGACTCATTTTCCAAATCCACACCATGTCCCAGAGGCAGTGTCTCTTACATGCTTCAGTGGCCTGGTGTGAATCTGTATACAAAGTGCTTCTTTCTCCTGCGTTAGACATAATGGAAACAGAACCAGCCCATGAGCAAGCACAGCTGGTTTGCCCATAATTTGTTCAAAGGTTTTAGTTTGAAGTTGGACTTTACAACATTGAGTCAACATTCTAATGTTAAAATTAGGAGAGGGGAAGGGAGGAAATAGTTAAGCAGTTTGAGAGATATATATATCGAGTACATGGTGTAGATGTACAAAACAAAACTAAGTATTGCCAAGGGAATCTGGATTAGTTCCCTAGGTTTGATTCACCAGTTAAGGTAGTTGGTTTGGGTTACATATTACATTATTTTTTGGAAACTGTTTATATCTTAATCTAAAGTAACATGTACCTGGACACTATTGCAAGGAACATTTTATAAAGGCATGCAATAACATGACAACAACTGCAGCCACCCCACTCTGGGCTTGTCTTAAGTCACCTCCCCCCATGTTACTCACCACTTGACTCATCAGATTGGGGGAAGAGGAATGGTACTATGCAAATACATTCACCTATTATCAGTGATAAGTGTCAGTCTGCCAGGCCCATAACTTGATTTACCAACCACCACCAACTCCACATTCAGATCTCTTCCAGAATTCATTCCAGAGGGCATACAAGTAGTTAATTCATAATATTTCAAAACCAAACAGCTCTAAATTATTTCCCGTGTGGCCTCTATTCTGTGTCTTCTTGTTTTAGATTGTAAATCCGAGAGGGAAGGGACAATCTTTAACTTTGTTTCTTATATAAACTCTGGGTTAAAGAAATAAACAATTATAGGTTGTTAGAGGAGAATAACCCACTTTACAACAGATATCTGGATGAGTAGTAGAATACAAATCCATCACTAACAGCTCACTGGGTTCCATTTAATTGTGAGTCAAGTTATGGGTGTTCCAAGTACAAAAGACAGCTGCACAGTGGGAGTGAGTGCATTACAAGCTCCTTTACATGTTGTTTCTAAAGTCGGCCCAAGGATTAGTGAAAAATCTAAACAAACCATTGAACTAATATGACTCCTTTGTCTATTCAGTAACTCAGATGTTCTTTCACTGATATTCCACATGAACAGGTATTTAGTACAGAACAGTGCAGTAAGTCATGCAATCTGATCACAAGTAACCACAGTTTAAAGACCTATTCATCATCTCTCTCCTTCAGTTTATTTGTGTTCTCTGGAGAACTTCTTGTTCCCTATTTAATCTACAGATCATAGCTCAGAGAGAAGGGATGCAGAGAGACTTGTTAGAACAGTGACACAACCCTTGACATCCAGTACTATGTGCTGAATTGTTCCAGACTCACCAGCCTTCTTTAGTGTGTTAGAAGAGCACATAAAGATTGCCTACATATATATTAACATTTTTTCCAGTTTCAATACAGACAGATTTTGCTTAAAATGTTAATGATTTGACAATGCCATGTGATGTCCAGCTTCTGATTTTCTGCAGTATCATTAAAAACAGTTTTCAGCCCATATCAAGAAAGCTTATGCTTTACAACTAAATTTTCAACTACGAATTACTAGAGGAGCTCAACACCACTGCAAGTCAGGCCACTTCTATTTACATGCTTAAATATGGACTTACAAGGCTAACTAAGCTCGCAAGTTGGAAACTTCTGCCATTTAGTTTTATTGGTAAAACATTATGATGTGTACTTTTCAAATACTTGAGATTAATTTCAGTTCCATATCTGGAAAAAAAAGGCATTTACTCCACTATTTGAAGGCTACCTATGAGAAAAGGCTCTCCTAAGAAGTGTGTTTGAGTGTACACAATGCATTACATTAGAGCCATACCATTTTGTCAGACAATCCCTTATGCTTGTGATGAGATTAACATCATGGCTCCATGGTGTGTCAGAAGTGAAAATGAATTTCTAAAAGGTCTCAAAGTATTTGTTTTTACTAAAGATTCATTACAAGGAAGCATTGCACTTTTTCCATTACACACATTATTTGTATGTGGGTGATGAAAATATGAGGCATAAAGATACATCAAATGGCAAAGTTTGGAACGGGAGCCAAATTTTCCCCAAGTTAAGGGGTATTCAGACCATCTCCCTTATAAAGATAGGGTATGCTATAAAGGCTGGATCTGCATTAACTTCTGGATACCAGTTTCCCTAAAGTTTGGGGCGGTTTGGATGTGGGATTGAGGTGTGGGTAATAACATACTTATTAACCATCTGCTTTCTTTGATTCTGTACTAATTTCTGTATAGCATTCTGTACTAATTTCTGTATAAAATAACAAAGTGACAGTTTACATTGAAATATCAAACTGTAATTCTTATATGCACAATTTATTTCTGTAATTACACACAACTATTTTAAAAGAAAATAAGAGATCAAGACAAGGGGATGTTATTTCAAGTTTCTGACCTAAAGTTTATCATGATAATGATATATTAGAATCTATATTGCCACAGAGCCCAGAAATTTCAGGCATTACACTATAAATGGGGTGTAATTATTTTCTATCACCTGATTGTAACTCAGCTGTTGGAATTGCTTGTGTTAGATGTTCTCAATAAAACATGAAACCACAAAGCTTGCCTGGTTTCAGGTTCCATTAGACTCAGACTATGTGCACTGAGAGAATCACTAAAGGCCATAAAACATTAGCGTTAACCTGGGTCCTCTTTATGACATTGCATTAAAACAATGTAAAGTCACAGTGTCATACCACTAATGAAACCAGGAGACACTCAGCCATTTTGACTGAGTTCTCTTTTAGATTCAGGGTTCTTTAAAATCTGAAATTCAGAGTGAAATTCAGAGAGGGGAGTGGGATTCAAAAGTACATGGATAGAAACCAAAAGTTTGTACAAATACATACTAATTTAAAACACTATGTTTTGCAAAGTCCTATGCTAAAACTGCTCCAGCTTCCCTAAATTAGAGTCCAGGTATAGTTCCAGTGGGTATACAAATTGAGTACGTCCCTCAAATATTTAATACCATGGTTGGGACATTGCTTTTCTACATCATGTCAATATCAGAAGCACAATGCTGGCCTTAGAGTTATTGGGGTGTTTTAACTATAAATTGCTACTGCATTTGAGTAGCTCCTTTTATTCTCTGCTCTTCTGTTTAGGACGATAGCACTGTAATTCTCTAGAAAGCCAGCAAGTTACGATAAGCCTGTCTCCCATAGCTGATGCCACTTACCCTGCTGCAAATTGATGTGGATAGCTCTCTTGCTTTGGAGACTGAGCATTTTCACCTTCACAATACACTCATTTTTCCGTGGCCTGGGGCTTAGGAACCTGAGATAAATCCTTAACGATTCTATTTTGCATAATAATCACACTGATGGACTAAAATTTCAAGTATCCTGGAAGATTCCACCTTGTCACTCCTCAGAAGGGCAATGATCCCAGGAATAGTACATTCCTCACTTCACCTTTCCATATTAAGGCTTGAAACTAGGCACCATTTCAAGCTAAACCCATGAAAGTCAAACAAGTCAAGTACAGCTAAAGCTTGTGCATGTTTCCCATTATTATGTTAATCATATGCATGGTATTACTGCATTTATAAAGCCGTTTTCACAGACAAGACCCCCACTATGTGCCACCTGCTTAACAATGTTAACATCATGACAAAAGCCAGGGAATTCAACATTCGGACTGACATTTTGCCCTTAACTTGTGCCACTGTGAAGTAAAGCACAAAGATGTGACCTAAGTGTCATTTTCAATTTCCCTGCTTTTGTCAGTTGGTGTCACAACCTTCTGAATGGTGTTTTTGTCTGCAGGATCTTTTGATTTTTCTTAATGACAATTTTAAAAATAGATTTTGTAAAGTGTCACTTGAGTTGAAGAAGTGACAATTCTCAATGTTGCTTTAAGAGCTGCTAGGATAGGATGACTAAACATCTGGTCATGTTTCCTGTTTTATGATGGCCTTCTACCAGATATGGATATTTATGTCTATTATTAATTTATGGACAGATTTTGACACACTAATATACTGAATAGTCCCTTGCTCCGCAAGTGGTACCACCGAAGTCAATGGCAACAATGTGTAGTCAAGTAATAAAATCTGGAGTGTTTTTCCTAGTGTTATTCCCGCACTATGGCAGGGTCCGCTTAGACTGGACACAACCAGTGATACGACTGGGGTATACTCCAACCGATGCGTCGTTCCATCTGTCGTTGGAGGCATTTTATACCTACTGCCAGGTGTTAAGCCTACAGCACCTGGTATTCCCAGGAGGTCTCCCATCCAAGTACTAGCCAGGCCCAACCCTGCTTAACTTAACTTCCGAGATCAGATGGGATCGGGTGTTTTTCAGGGTGGTTTAGCCGTATAAGTATTAAACCTAATTAAACCTAACCATTTTTAAATAGCATCAGTCTTGAATAGCAACATCCAGATGCTGAAACCAGAGAAAACAGATACAAGATTTTACCAAAAACACTCCACCTCATTCTAGACTGCAGTGCTGAGTAGCTAAAAATGCTCTACTAAAAGTGGAGTCTTGAACTCCTCCTTGAAGTTCACTTAGAGCTCTAGTTGGATTAGCAGAAAAAAAAGAAGATTCAAGAAATATGGAAACTGATGCTTCATCCCCTGTTGAAGTCTGTGCTTACTGTGTTGGACATGGCTGAACTTAGCAGGTTTTAGCCTCTTCACCAGCTTCCTTTTTTCTGAAGTACCCTCTCCTTTTTCTGTGTGATGTTAAATCTGCAGATTACCTGTCTCTGTGCTTCTCCCAGCCTAGCATTTCCCCAATGAACTCTCTCTTCTGTGATGTACAATGAAGCCTGAGGAAACTCAAACTGAGTGTGATGAGAATTCAGAATTCCACAAACTCCAGGTCAGTGGATAAGGAGGTGCAACTAGGTCCAGCAACTAGCCCCCTGTATACCTTTGAGGAATGGGGGAAAGGGGTGAACTCCAGGGGCAGGGAATTGTGGAGCAGGGGTGGAAAAACATGGGTTCTAGAGGGACACCGAAAACCCAAAAGGTGATCAGGCAAAGGGAGAATGAGTGTAAGTACTCAATTACCCAACGGAGTAGAGCAGCTTCAAATACCTCAGAGCTTCCAAACTCTCTTGCACCCTTCCCACCTCATGTCAGTCATCCCAGCCATATTCTAGCTCAGCTGCCAAACGCACTTATGACAAATGCTCCCACTCTGAACCCTCTTCAGGATGCCCATGAGAAGATCCTCCATGCCTGACCTCATCACATTCCAGAACCCTTCTGTAAAATATGCAGCGCTATCTGCTCAATGCCAATAGCAAGGAAAACGCTGCAGTTTTCTGTTACCTAGACATCAGGGGCAGTGCTGGGGGGGGGGGGGGGGAGTGGGAGCCTTATAGGGGACTATAGCCACTCAAAAATTTGCCTTAGTCCTCCCATAGCAGCCACCACGCTTCGGCTGCCCAGCTGTGAAAACAAAGCCGAGAGACTGGAGGCTGCAGCCTGGTGCCCAGCTCTGAAGGCAGCAATTCCACCAGCAACAGTGCAGGAGTAAGCCGGGGGGGGAGGGGGGCGCTGCGGTGCCCAAGGGCAGTCCCCCATATCCCTGCCTGCTGGGGTATACCACCCAGAGCAGTTGGAGGGTCATGGAACACATTTTAAAGTATTATATATCAAAGCAATAATATTTCCCAAGATTGTATCAAAAATAAAGTCTTAACTAATCACTAATTTTTAAAAATATCAGGATCTTCCATTTTTTAAAATTCACCTGAAATCAGTATTTTCCCCCACACTCCATATAATCAACAGTCCTACTTCTTTCACCAGGTGAACACACCTCAGTTCCTTCCCTAACCCTTCTTATTTTATTGTGGACCATCAGAAAGGGCCAGCTTCACTTCTATGGGCAGGTAGTGGTACAAAATGTCTGTGGTTATAGCTTAATCAAGAAGGGATTAATCCCAGGGAGAGCAGGAATTGATATGTGTGCTATTTGTCCCCAGAAATTCTACCTGAAAATTAAGTGCTAGCCAGGTTCCATAAGGAACAGCAGTAAATGACATGTTTCTAGTAATACTTCTTATTCCTTGAGCGTTGTTCCCAAACGGTATCCTGTGGATGGACCACTGATGCACTTGGTGGTTGTCAGAGCGCTGACTGGTTACATGGTATTGGCTTTCCTTGTTTTCAGCTGTTAAGTTGTATTTGATGACAGCAAAAATACATTAAATACTTTTCTAATATTATGTTTTACATAAGCAACTGCTGTACATACCACAGGCCAGCTATTCAATCACCTAGGAAAGGGGAGATGATCCATGATGCACCTTCTCTTTTAATATGTGGCTACAAAAAAAGTTTTAAACCCTCAGTTCTGGGTGTATTACTAATAGCAGCTCATTAGAAACTGATAGAGTTTTCAAAAAGTGCTTGGATACCTAGATGGTAGTTACTTTATACATTCCTGAAGACAGAAGTTAATAGTGCAAGTTTCTCTGTGAGGATCTTTGCTCTACTTAAAATGCTAGATGACTAACCAAACTGCAGACACATACTCACTACAGTTGTGAGAACCTGAAGTGTACCTCATTCAATTTAATAGTTCGATAAACAGTGAAAAGTTATGCTTTATACAGTGGTTCCATTACAGCTTATAAAATGTTAAAAAATGTTTGATAGATGTTATAGGTTGAGTGGCTTGGGTAATTTTCTTGGCAAAAAACATTATTTTTCTGAAATGGTTCACAAAACAGGTTCAGTTGTGTGACATGAAAAAATATTACATAAAGTTTCAAGGTTGCTTCATTTTTATAGTTTTTAAATGAAAAATTCTGTTTTTCAGACTCAAAAAAACTTGTTTAAAAATGTAAGTTAATTAGACTAAAAGGTTTTAAAAAGATGAAAATCTAAATGAAATAATCTGAATGGTTCACCTCCACAAAATTTTTGTTTGTTTGCCTGAATTCAGAATGGAGAAAAAATTGTGAACTCTTGAAAATATTTTAGGGTTGAGAAAATGGTTTCCTTCTCAACTTTAGTTATAATATATTATGGAGACTATATTATGGAGGGCCAAAAGTATATGACAAGAACATGTTACTAATTATTATAAGCAACCTGTTGACCTATTAGACTATAGCAATGTATAACAATTGATTAACCATCTTTGCAAACATTAGTCAATCATTTATTAACCCTTTCTAAACAGAAGTGTGACCCAGTGGAACAATGTATTAAGGGATTCCTTATGAAGGGAAATGGCCTTTAAGTGAAAGGGCAAACAAAATTATATTGGGATACTTTAAAGTGGTACCTAAGGTACCTTAAGGTTACATTCTTGAGGTGGCCTTGTTACAGTTTTTATTATGTTGTTCATCTTTCTTCCTTTCTTATTTCATCATCCATATTTCCCCCTTCCTCCTTCCATATTGTACAGCCAATCTTGTATTCATCCATTTTTCATTCTCCCTTTCTCTCTCTTTCTCTGTATATATCGTGATTTCTCCTTTGCAAAGTAACCCACCTCTTTATTTCCATTCTTTTTTCCATTTACCTTTCTGATGGATGACATGATTGAATTTGACAAGACTGACATAACCCACAGCAGGACTCATCTTAATATAAAAAAAATCAAGTGAAAAGTACGAACCCTGAATATTTTAACCACAATATGTTAAACAGCATTTAACTCCTGCAGTCTATAAAAGGTTTATTACTTTCAGTCTTAAGTTATCTGACATAATTAATAGAACTAGGTAAAAGGATCAGATTGAAATATGAACTTGGTGTAATGTTGCGAGCTCGTGTGAGCCAAATGGAACTCAAGCTTTATGATTTTGGTTTATAATGTTCATTCTCCCCAGCAATGGGCACAAGATTTCTTACACTAATAAGAAAATGCACTTTTCAGGAAGTCTCACGCACCCTGTGCTGGTCTCAAAATCAAATTGAAATAGTGTTAGCCTTGCTGAACTTGAAAGCCTGCTAGTCCCACTATCTACCCTATTGGCTATTGCCTTGAATATATCTGCATTGCAGAGAGTACTGCATCTCATTGGCATTTATAAGAACTGCTCTAGTTGGTAACACTTTTGTGTTTTAAAAGCAAAATATAAATGAGTCTGTAGTCAAAAGCCTTGGGAATGTCTGGAGCTCAGCAGTACAATGAGTGAATGGGTGAAGATGTCCAACGGGAAGCATAGTATTAATGCCTCTCTAGGGAATGAGATGGATTTGTTTTGGCTTCATTCATTGAGGCTGGATTTATGAAGTCAGCAAAACCCAGGACTTATATGTATTCTTATGAGTGGAGGGGAGAGCCAGGAAGATGAAATCAACAAACTTTTTATTAGTTGGCCAAATGCAAATCTGAACTTCTTAACTTAATGAGACAATTTTATTGCTAATAGGAGTAAGGAGAAACACCAATCAGTACATATAACTAATAAAACATCTGCTTATTGTCCTTTTAATTCTGTTCTATCCTGAATCCCCAGGAGTTCTGGAAATAATTTTGATTGCAGCCTCTATCTATATGGATCTTTTACAGAGAGTTGAAAGCCCATTAGATGACCAAAGATCTGTGCCATGCCTAAGAAAATAAAATGTAGCCCAGAACAGAACAAGTGTTGGAACCTGATGTTAATTACTACACTGGAGTCATTCGTGTAGTTATAATGACAGCTGTGCAAAATTTTCTATTATAAAAACAATTTTTCAGAGGTTAATTGATTTTTTTCAGCTCAAGGCTGATACTTCAAATATAACAATTTTTCAAATAGATTCTTAAAGTTTGATTTTTTTTTTAAATAATCCTTTCACACAAGCAGTTGGATTTGCCTAGTGCAACCACCATTGTCATGTGAGTTCACCAAAACTACTAACATCATTGAATTAAGTTATGTAGTTGTTTTTAAAGCATTTTTTGAATTGTTTACCAGGTTAAGGTGTCTTTAGAAGCGTGATAAACTCAACCACAGTTTACATTAAAACAAAATTAATAATTTGGGAAATGAATAGTCATAATATGGTTTCACTGGTTTTTGGATGGTGAAAATTTAATGGCGTAGGTATTTAAGAAACTGATTATACACTCATTTGGAAATCAGTAGCAAAATTCCCAATGATGTAAAATATGAACATGATTAGCCCTGAATCACCAATCCAGAAAATCTTAAAAAATATGCTGAATTTTAAGTATGTGGTTAAGTTTTATCAAGTCTCATTGACAGTGTCAGTTAAGCATGTGGTTAAGTGCTTTGATGACTCAAAGCCTAACTGTGCATATCCAGTGCCTACTGTTTGTAACAAATGTTTACTTCAATGTAGTCTTCCCAAATTATCTAAATACCTACTTTCCTGGCAGATAGGGTGACCAGACAGCAAATGTGAAAAATCGGGACAGGGGATAATAGGAGCCTACATATGAAAAAGACCCAAAAATTGCGACTGGCCCCATAGAATTGGGATATCTGGTCACCCTAGTGGCAGATCCTACTGTTCTTTTCAACCATTATGGTCTTTTGGATCAGTATTTCACAATTATCAAAGCTCCCTAAAACTTACGTATTTATTAGAGCTAATTAAAACATTTGAAAAGATTTTTCATTGATTTTTATAAACTTTTTGTGAAAAACTGTTGACTTTTTCCAAATATTTCATTTTTGGTAACATTTTAAAATGATTAGCATTTTTTATTTACCAAAAGCCTATTTAAAAAAAAAAGATTGGCTAGCCAATTCAATAATGATTTTCATATTTTCAATAAAAAGTTAAAAAACACCCAAAAAATGGGTCCATTTCAAATGCTTTGTTCAATATTTTAAACATTTTTGAGATGCTCTAGTATTTACCCAACAGACCCTCATTGTTTTGAAAGAAAAATTATAATTTTGATCAATAATCTATTTTGAAATTCTTCCAGCTACAGTACATTATCCGTGTCAAATGGAAAGTCAATAAACTTAAATTCGTATTAAATTGGAAATGAGTAGATTACAACTGCTCCTTTTATCTTTTATTATTTTCTGAAGCGGCTCATCTCAAAACTCACATCTCAGAATGCTATCTTCAATCCGTTGGGTTTGAGTATTACAGGAGGCTGCAAACAATGGATACCTGCAATATTACCTAGGCACAGTGGAGGGGGTTAAAGAGACCATTCAGCTGTTGCTCTGAATTCTGTTGATTTATGAGTATAAGTGACACCCTTTAACATTATTTGAATACAATGGGCTGGATCTTTTTTTCCAGTTTAATATATTACTATCCGACTTGCTGAATCTCAAATTGCTCCCATTTTCACAGGAACCTTGCCAGGGTATTACAGACTAAATTGCTAAATTGGTTCTGGAAGGGAGCATAGTACGTTAAAAATAAGATTACATTTCTTTTTTAAACATCTTGTTTATATGTATGTATGCATGACAAAGTGTTGGTATTCTGTTACTTAACTGTGTGATTTTATGCCTACTGAACTTTAAGACACTCATGAAAATTAGATGCCTGCTTCTCTCATTTCTCTGGTGAATGAAATTTCAATAACCATGGTCTTTGCCCCTCTCTTTCCTGGACTGTACTTTCATGCTAACCACTTTCAATGATAGCCTTCTACCTAATTGTTTGTATTTTCTTACTTATATAATCCTTTTGTACGCATGCATCTTTTCACACTTTCTTGCATCACTGTGCCTCTTAATCTCCTTGTTATAATCTCTCTTTCCCTTTTCCTACTTCTCTTCTGTACTGTACCTGTTAAAACATCCTCAACCCTTCTCTTCTGTACCAGCATTTACACACACCTGCTTTGATGCAGTTATACATTCCCAAACATTCAAAAACTTCAAGGGGAAGTATAAATCCCTAGGGAACTGAAGTAGGAGTCTAAAGGAAAGCTTTTGAAACTAAGGGCTGGTCTCCACTAGGGGGGGAAATCGACTGTAGATACGCAATTTCAGCTACGTTAATAACGTAGCTGAAATCGACGTCTCTACAGCCGACTTACCTCCCATCCTCACAGCGGTGGCGGTCGGCGGCGCGGTCCCCCGTCGACTCCATCTTGCGCCTCTTCACGAGCTGGACTTCCGGAGTCGACAGGGGAGCCGCTGGTGGTCGATTTATCTCGTCTTAACGAGATGCGATAAATCGATCACCAGAAGATCGATCCCTGCCGGCTCAAGTGAAGACAAGCCCTAACAGCTCACACTCTGGTTGTGAATCTCCCCTCACTTGCACTAGTACAGTTCCATAGAGGTCAGTGGAGTTACGGCTGATACACATAACACAGTAGACTCAAGCTCCCTCTTCTCAGCTTTAAGACTATGTCTATACTGCAAAAAATGTGTGTCCTTGACTCAGGTTAACTAACTTGTGTATGTCTACACTGCAATGTAAGCCCAGGGTCTTTGGGAAGCAAGCCTGCAGGCTCTGCATTTGTAAGCCCAGACTTGAGCATCCACACTGCATGTTCACCCTAGGTTTAGGATTTCTGGACCTGCATCTCTCACCACACTCAGGTGTCTAAGCTGCACAACACAAACCTAAGTCAAACCGGACTATCCCTGGCTTCCTAGTGCCCTCCCCAGCTGCAGCTATGCTAGCCATTTGTTCATTGTTCACTGTGGAAGAACTTGAGTGTTCATCCCCTGAGACTTTAAAGTTAGTTGTTGCATCCTTCCAACACATCCTGTTGAGCCATCTTTTGGGTCTACATGCTCCTGGCAACTGGAGCCAGCAACATGGAGGTGTCACTATTTCAAGATCTTGTCCTGCTTTGGTTTTCGCTCCTGTTTCAGAAAACAGACAGAGCATCCATGAGATGCTGCTTGGGATTTTGGCAGCATTTTCTGACCTAAGGAACCTGTCAGAGGAGAAGATACACACCTGGCAGCCTCAAATTGACTGACACTGCTCACGACTCTCAGAATGACTGCTGATACCCCCTATGTAGACTGATGCTTCTGGTGTAGGGCCACAAACATAGACTGGTAAAATATCATCATGCAGACCTGGGATTACCAGCAATGGCTCCAGAACTTTTGTATGAAGCAAGCTACATTTCTGGAGCTTTGTGAATAGCTTGCTCTGACCCTCCAGTGTCAGGACTCATGCATGACAGTGGCCAGGCTGGTCCAGAAGCAGATTGCTATAACCATCTGGAAGCTGGCCACCCCAGACTGCTACAGGTCTGTTACCAGTTTTATGTTGGAAAGTTGACTGTGGGTGAAGTGGAAGCGGAGGTGCCCATAGTTTCAAGTGCCCATAGTTTGCCATGCTCAAGGCGCAAACTCGTACATCAACCACACAGGGTGATACTTCATTGTTATGCAGGCCCTTGTGGACTACAGTGTACACCAATGTGCACTGCACTGGAAAAGTTCATGAAGCCATGGTTTTCCACCAATTGGCAGTCTACCTTCATGGTCAGGTAGGACACTATTCCCACCAAACGACTTCATAGATGGACCCTATGTATTCCCTTTTGCCTTGACTTTTGAACCTATATTCTAACTCAGAGGTCCTGGCAAAACAAGATCTAATTCACAGGCGCCAGCTTCTAATTTCTTCCCATCCCCGCCCCCTCCTCTGAGTATGCCCCATCCCCGTTCCTCCCTCTCCCTCCAAGCTCCTCCTACATGCCACAGAACAACTGCTCTGTGGTGTGCAGGAGGGGGAGGACAGCAGGAAGGGGAGGACAGCAGGAGCTGTTGGGGGCACGAGTGGGAGGGTGGGAAGGGAGGTTGGCTGCTGGTGGGTGTTAAACATGAGCTAATTTTCTTCTGTGGGTGCTCCAGTCCTGGAGCACGTATAGAGTTGGTGCCTATAATCTAATTGCACTCTCAGGAGGCATTACAGATGTGGTTGAGTGTGCAATTAGCAGTTTGGAATCCAAACAGTCTACTAACAGTGCCAGTGCCATTTCAGTGTCATCAATGCTGTCCACATTATTGTGGCTTGCTGTGCTCTTCCCAATCTTTGTGAATCCAAAGGTGAGCTACTGGCCCTCAAAAAGACCCATGACAGTAATGGATTATTGAACCAATACACTCAGCCAGAAGTGCACCTGTCACAGCTGGAGCAGGATGCACGTGGGATGCTTTGTGCACTCATGTTATGGATTTGCATGGACCAATGGAAAAAGGAAAACAGTATGTTTAAGGATGCATTTGCACAGCACTTTTTACCATAAATGAACCACTTTCACGATATGCGACAATGGTCCCAGGGTCTGAGTCCCCAGAGGGCTTACTAGCTTGAGTCAGGTAGATTTGTATGTAGATGGAAGGGGGGTTGAGCTCAAGACTGAGATTGAATTCGAGTTTACTTTACAATGCAGACATACCCTGGACTAGCTAACATGGTTAAAATAGCACTGAGGGCCTGGCTACTCTGTTTTAACTTGAATTATGGACTGTAAGTGTGCCTAGGGTAGACTTTAAAAATCAAATAGGATGAAATAATACCTTTCACTAGGAATTTCAAGATTTCATTGGTCAAGATGATAGATAACCTAGCTATACTATTTACAAGCACATTGTTCATTTGATATAATTATGTACTTAAGATATATAACTAATCCATTTATAGACTGACATCTTAACAGAAGTTCACCCATTGAATTCACATCCCTGCTTTGATATACAAATTTACATTAGAACCCTGATAAGTGTCACACTAATTCAATACACATCCTCTCCTTTGAAATGCATTTTATTTTAGGATTAGGCTCGGGGACTGCAAATTCAATACACAGAGATTAAGGACCATTAAATAATAACAACCCTTGCCCCGTGATACACAAGCTTACTGTGAATCAGCAAAGCTTCTAGAATTAATTAATTCTGGCTGAATAAAACAGACAAATCCAGTTTTTTGATAAATAAATGAAGAATATAAGGTACCCTCAAACCTATGCAAGGTATCTAGTCTGTTTCTTTCTATATTGTTAACTTGCCTCTTTTTACTGAGCTCTCTTTCTCTTCTGTCCTGGATATTTTATTACTATATTTGTAGTAGTATTCTATCCTCATTGTGTGTGCTTCTCCCCATGTCTTCTTCTCTCCTTTTGCCTTTTATAATCTTTATTTCATACACACACAAACACACACACACACACACACACGCCTCAATATTTTAATAATTTTATACATTTTCATTATTGTATGCAATCATTTCCCCCTACACATAAAAGCTGCATCAAAGTGTTTGTGTACAAACCCCCCCCCCCCAAAAGATTTTTGTATTTGTCTATTTGATACAAAATGTGATTTGATGCAGAGCAAGACTTCACATTTTCTGCCAGCAGCCAATGCTGTTTTTCTAATGTAATGGGTGAATTCAGCCTGTTGGGTCAAATCCTGAGGTTTTTAGAATAAATGTATTTTGTTGAGAAGTTTCACCATCAGTGCAAGGCAAACAGCTTCTTGCAATGGGAAGACGGGGTTTTTCCTTAACAAAACTTGACATGTTAATTAAAAGCTCAAGGAGGAAAGATGATCTTACGACTCATGCACTAGACTGGGACTATAGAGTAGTGAGTTCTGTCACCAGTTTGGGCACAAGCTTCCTTTGGGATCTTGGGCAAGTCATTTGAAGCCAAATCCTAAAGTGAGGTGAACTGTCATAACTCAATGACTTTAAACCTATGGAGCTATGACAATTTACAGTTTACACCAACCAAGATCAATTTTCAGCTGTTTAATTTGCGTCGGTGCAATCCTGACCCCAATGTAGTCAATGGCAAAATTCCCATAAACTTGTATATGGACAGAATTTTACCCTCCAGATCTCTGTCCTCTATCTATAAGACAGACATAACAACTCCATTCTCCCATCCAGTCTTTCTTTTAAGCTCTTCAGAATGGCCGCAGTCTCTTACTAGCACAACTGCTTCAATAAGGAATGCAGAATCTGACTGCAAAGTGTATCATGCTACGGAGGAGACAGATTGGTATAGACTCACAGCCCTGTTATGTTCACCATGATCCATTGCTCTTGCCCTTATCAGTGAAAAAAATGGGGGGGGGGACAGCTTATGGAAAAAAACTATTAAAGTCAGACAGCAACCAGTTAAAAGGAGAGTTAAACACAAATCATGATTCTGTACTTCTACAGCATCTACCATCTGAGAATCTCATAGTGCTTTACTAAATAAGGGCTTGTCTATACAAGTCATTATTTGAAATCGCTATTCCTGTGCATGGTGTCTAGTATCAGAGGAGTAGCGTGTTAGTCTGGATCTGCAAAAGCGACAAAGAGTCTTGTAGCACCTTATAGACTAACAGATTTTAGGGATCATGAGCTTTCGTGGGCTAAAATGGGTCTTAGCCCACGAAAGGTTATGATCCCTAAAATCTGTTAGTCTATAAGGTGCTACAAGACTCTTTGTCACTTTTGCAATTCCTGTGCATGGGTGCTCTTATTCCAGAATTAGAGTGCCTTGGTCTAAATCTGCGTCATCCTATTTAGGAAGTGAAAGTGGTTCAAGATAATTTGGAACAAGTCACTTCTATTCCAAAATAAAAGTTAATCAGGAAAGTTAATCCATTTTAAATTCATATTTCAAATTCAAATTTAAATTCATTATTCCAGATTAACTTTAATGTCTAGACAATCCCTAAGCATTATAATGAATACCCCTCTGAGGAAGGTATTATCCCCATTTTACGGATATTATTAATTTGAATTAAAACCAAACAATTTATTCTAAGCAGTAAAACTTGATTACAAGTCTCTATCCTTTATTTGGAAATGCATGAAATGGACCCAGTCCTCCTCTGTTTGAATTCATTGGCAATTATCTCATTCACGAGGAGTAGGATCTGGCCCAATCATAACACATAAATATATGTAGCTGTCACACAGCATGTGGCTCTGGGTGGCATGGTGTAGGCCAGGTACAAATTGAGTGTTTCACCCCATGTTTATAAACAAAATAGACATCTACTCATATTAATAATCCAAATATGAGGGAGGGGGGAGTTATCTTAAATTTGTGAGAGCTTCTAGGCAGCATCAAATTCAGTGAGGTCAGTTACAGTCTCTTGTCTAGCTGCTGAAGAGAGATCAACAGCTTCCCATCCACTTCTCCACCTCAGGAGCCACTCTCTGATGCCATGGTAATGAGCACAGTAGAGATGCCTAGAGAGATAAGATAGGAGAGCCTCCTCCCCAATTCACT
Organism: Sternotherus odoratus; assembly: GCA_032164245.1. Taxonomy (NCBI): domain Eukaryota; kingdom Metazoa; phylum Chordata; order Testudines; family Kinosternidae; genus Sternotherus; species Sternotherus odoratus. Next base: position 94,971,696 of record JAVMKO010000003.1, read on the forward strand.
GCCATCCAACACAATTTCCACCTAACAGCTCCTCAAGACGCTCATTCTTCCTTTATTTCAACTGCTGTTTTACCAGCAAGGAACCAGACAAGAAACCAGTTGCTATTAGAGCAAGACAGGACAAGAAATACAAGTGAACATAAACTAAACTTCAACTACTCACACTGCTAAAAAGAAACAGGTGAGTCAGAGAGCCCCTCTCTCCCATGGTCACAAAGAGTTGAAAGACTCAAGGGAAAGATAATTTGTGCCCCAGAGGACACTCATCACATCAGCAATAACAGAAATGCTTTGTGTGCAGATCATATACAAAGATAGCCCAGCTCATGGGAAAGAGAGAAAAGGGGACTGAACCCAAAAAGGGATAACTTGCTATGGATTCCCATTGTGCAGAAGGACTATTCCAATTAAAGGACACAGATCAGGGAAGTCCAACACCCATATCAAGTGACAGGGCATTATAACCTTATAAGAGCATGGTCTAGGCAGTCCCAGTCAACCAGTGCCCATGCTGGTTTCTCATTATGGCAAAAACAAAATAAACCAAGTGTTTCAAACTTAGTTTTCTATCCGGTTAAATCCTGTCATGGTACCCATGTTCAACCAGAATGGAAATATTTACATAATTAACAATTCAACATAAACACAGCATTTTAAGTGTTATTAGCTCATTTACTAAGATACAGAGAATGAGCCCAAGCTGTCACATAAAGATGCCACTTTGACCTTATTGTCTAGTTGTTCTACAGACTCTGTCCCAGATAAAATACTGTCTAGTTTTACCTCAGCTTTTAAAAACAAATAAAATAAATAAATCTAGTCCTGCCAGTGCAGTTTTACACCAAGGGATAAGATCCAGATCACCCTCACTCTCCCTCCTCTCCCCCACACACCTGGTTGCCATACTGTCTTCTCTTTGGTATCAATACAGCAGATCAAATGAACTATTCTTTCATTTGGAACTATTTGGAACGATAGTCATCAACTCTTTCAGAGGACACTGTTGAGAAGTCACATCTAATCAGCCTTATCCATAAGTACTGTGCACTGTTCCCTCACCTGATGGCATGGGACAGCAGGAGATGTTGAAAGGGTGACTTTCCTATGATGTCATTATTCAAGCCCAAGGGAGGAGGCTCTCCTATCTTATCTCTCTAGGCATCTCATTACCATGGCATCAGAGGGTGGCTCCTGAGGTTAAGAAGTGGATGGGAAGTTGTTGATCTCTCTTCAGCAGTGAGACAGCTGCACCTCCTGCTTGCCTCTGATGTCATACTGTCACTGGTCTGTGGGAGGAAAAGTCAGAAAGAGGACAGATGAAGTGAAGAGGGGAGGATGAGCCACCTTTGATACTTCCGCTGCACCAGGTTTTTCAAAGATACCAGCTACTTATCAGTCACTTTCTTTAGTGATCATAATTTCTTCGAAGAATGCAACTGAAATCTATTTCCTTACCAAAACAGCCCTTCTAAGTCTGCTTTCACAGAGTCTAAGTCCCAAAGGGGCTATTGTGATCATCTAGTTTGACCTTCTGTATTGCACAGGCCATAGAACTTCCCCAACATAATTCCTACAGCATACTTTTTAGAAAAAAAAATTCCAATCTTGATTTTAAAATGGTCAGTGATGGAAAGTCTACCACTACAATTGAAAAATTGTTCCCTTGCTGTAAAAGATTATGCCTCATTTCCAGTCTAAATGTGTCTAGTTTCAACTTCCAGCCATTGGACCTTGTTTATACCTGTCTCTGCTAGATTGAAGACCCATTATTAAATATTTTTACCCTGATTAGGAATTTATAGACTGCAATCCAGTCACCCCTTAATCTTCTATTTGCTAAACACATTGAACTCCTTGATTCTGGCACTGTAAGGCATGTTCTTTAATCCTTTAAACATTCTCTTGGTCTCATCTCTGAACCGTCTCCAATTTATCAGCATCCTTCTTGAACTGTGGGTACCAGAATCAGACACAGTATTCCAGTTGCAGGTCCACCAGAGCCAAATACTAAGGTAAAACATCCTCTCTACTCCCTACTGAAGATTTCCCTGTTTATGCATCCTAAGAATGCATTTGCTCTTCTGGCCACAAAGTCACATTGGGAGCTCATGTTCAGCTCATTATCCACAAAAAAATCTTTTTCAGAGTCACTTCTTCTCAGAATAGTCCTCCATCCTGTAAGTATGGCCTCTCCATCCCTTCTCTCTTCCCTTCTATTGCTTGTTATTGAGTCTTGCCTTCAGTAAAACAGAAGGTTGTATGAGGAAAAGGCCTTGCCTATAGACATATACATATAACATTAATAGGGCTCAGATGCTGACTGCATCCTTAATATACAAATAAGTCACATTATTATTAATTATTATTATTAATTATTATTATTATTATTGAGTGGCTGGCATTGATCTTATCAAGGAATAAATGACATTGAGAAAATTGTTCTTGTTAAAAAAAACCCCCACCAAAATATGACCTGAATTTGCAAACTGATGTCAAATATGATGCATCAAAATTTGGATCTGCTACCTTTCTTGAATTAAGTTGAAGCACACAAGGGATGAGTCTGTCCTGGGATTTTTTGGTTTGTTTTCTTCCTTCTTCCTGATATTTTTTTATTCTTCCTGATATTTTTTTATTCAGTATCAAAAAATCCAATTCTAAACATATTTAGGAAAATGTTCCATATGAAGCACAGTTACACTGTAAACAGTTACATACAGTTTTATACTTGTACTTAATAGGCTTGAGGATGAAGCAAACTCTTCCATGTCCTTCCCCACATCGGTTCTGACAGCTACATTGGCTTGTCCTTTTCACTGGTTGCACACATACTAACATGCATTTGACATTCAGTTCTTAGATGTGGAATGGATCTGAAATGTCTACGGGTTTCCGCAGAGTGTGTGTTTGTAACATGAAATGTTGGGGTTTGGTGTGTTTATAGTCTTGTTGCACAACTCAGCAGCTTATTTTCATTTCCTTTGCATGATTCATTGCATCTTCCTTCCCCCATTTTCTCACTGGGGATTCCGAGATCTTGCAAGGCTGAGAAAGAAATAACCCCATGCTGATGTAGCCTTTAAGGGAGCTGGACCTGGCCTCAACTGTGCCTGGTTATCCCACTGAGTTCCCCAGCTCAGGTGATTAAACATGTGACAGAGCTTCCTGGGAGTTATGAACAGCCACCTATGCTGAGCACGAAAGAGGAGCTAACGGCGACTCTCAAAACCTGAGTCATAGAGCTGGAGCCAGAGAAACTAAATGAATTCTTTGCTTCAGTCTTCACGGCTGAGGACGTTAGGGAGATTCCTAAACCTGAGCTGTCTTTTGTAGGTGACAAATCTGAGGTATTGTCACAAATTGAAGTATCAGTAGAGGAGGTTCTGGAACTCATTGATAAACTTAACTGTAACAAGTCACCGGGACCAGATGGCATTCACCCAAGAGTTCTGAAAGAACTCAAATGTGAAATTGCGGCACTATTAACGAGGGTTTGTAACCTATCCTTTAAATCGGCTACTGTGCCCAGTGACTGGAAGATAGCTAATGTAACGCCAATATTTAAAAAGGGCTCTAGAGGTGATCCTGGCAATTACAGACCAGTCAGTCTAACGTCCGTACCGGGAAAATTAGTTGAAACAATAGTAAAGAATAAAATTGTCAGACACATAGAAGAGCATAAATTGTTGGGCAAAAGTCAACATGGTTTCTGCAAAGGGAAATCGTGTCTTACTAATCTATTAGAGTTCTTTGAAGGGGTCAGCAAACATGTGGACAAGGGGGATCCGGTGGACATAGTGTACTTAGATTTCCAGAAAGCCTTTGACAAGGTCCCTCACCAAAGGCTCTTACGTAAATTAAGCTGCCATGGGATAAGAGGGAAGATCTTATCATGGATTGAAAACTGGTTAAAAGACAGGGAACAAAGGGTAGGAATAAATGGAACTTTTTCAGAATGGAGAGGGGTAACTAGTGGTGTTCCCCAAGGGTCAGTCCTGGGACCGATCCTATTCAACTTATTTATAAATGACTTGGAGGAAGGGGTAAACAGTGATGTGGCAAAGTTTGCAGATGATACTAAACTGCTCAAAGTAGTAAGGACCAAAGCAGACTGTGAAGAACTTCAAAAAGATCTCACTAAACTAAGTGATTGGGCAACAAAATGGCAAATGAAATTTAATGTGGATAAATGTAAAGTAATGCACATTGGAAAAAATAACCCCAACTATACATACAATATGATGGGGGCTAATTTAGCTACAACCAATCAGGAAAAAGACCTGGGAGTCATTGTGGATAGTTCTCTGAAGGCATCCACGCAGTGTGCAGCGGCAGTCAAAAAAGCAAACAGGATGTTAGGAATCATTAAAAAAGGGATAGAGAATAAGTCGGAGAATATCTTATTGCCCTTATACAAATCCATGGTGCGCCCACATCTTGAATACTGCGTACAAATGTGGTCTCCTCATCTCAAAAAGGATATACTGGCACTAGAAAAGGTTCAGAGAAGGGCAACTAAAATGATTAGGGGTTTGGAACGGGTCCCATATGAAGAGAGATTAAAGAGGCTAGGACTTTTTAGCTTGGAAAAGAGGAGACTAAGGGGGGATATGATAGAGGTATATAAAATTATGAGTGGTGTGGAGGAAGTAAATAAGGAAAAGTTATTTACTTGTTCCCAAAATAGAAGAACTAGGGGCCACTCAATGAAATTGGCGTGCAGCAGGTTTAAAACAAATAAAAGGAAGTTCTTCACACAGCGCACAGTCAACCTGTGGAACTCCTTACCTGAGGAGGCTGTGAAGGCTAGGATTATAACAGGGTTTAAAAGAGAGCTGGATAAATTCATGGAGGCTAAGTCCATAAATGGCTATTAGCCGGGATGGGTAATGAATGGTGTCCCTAGCCTCTGTCTGTCAGAGGGGGGTGATGGATGGCAGGAGAGAGATCGCTCGATCATACCTGTTAGGTTCACTCACTCCGGGGCACCTGGCATTGGCCACTGTCGGTAGACAGGATGCTGGGCTAGATGGACCTTTGGTCTGACCCAGTATGGCCGTTCTTATGTTATGTTCTTATGTTTAAGAGGACCCAGGGAGGAGAGGGGTTGTATTCTGAGCTTACATTTAAGAAGTTCTAGATCCCTCCAACTGCACTAGTTGTTGCAAAGGGCCATCCCTGAACACACTATTCTGTGGTGCTGTGTGCCACAGGAGTCACTCTTCAACAACAGGATCCAGGGCCTCTTAAACTGCATCCCTTAGTGTTTTGGGGGTAGGTGGACCCTTTATACTGAGGCAAACTGCATCATCAGTGAAGTCCCGTATAATAAATACATTGACTAAAGAAATAGAAAAGAAATCAACCGTTTGCCTCCAAAATGTCTTTTATGAAGTTGTTACAATCGCGCCTCTCAGAACTGCTGTGCAGGTAGTGCACGATAATAGTCTTGGCAATTTCATTTCATTTCACTGCCCCCAAATCCCAAAGTCTTAGTCTTCATCATGCATTTGGACATGGTGTAATGGTCAGAAAATCCCTAATCTTAAGGGAAGATGGGAGCAGAAGGGAATTGGATAAAAAAAGACCAGGCTTGAAGAGCTAATGTTCTAGGACCTCAATAGCAGAGGGTGCTAAAAGGGGCGGTTGATGGTCCACTGTCATACGAGAGCCCACGTTCCATGATGTCTACCTCCATCTCCCACGTTAAGTTTTCAAACAAGCAACTTCATGTTTTCTCTGATGCTGCTCCACCAAATTCACTTCTCCTCCTTCAAAACCCTCCACTGCTATGAAGCATGGCAATGATTAGGCTGCTGGTGTGCTGAGACCACCCTCCTCCAAGGTGACTGGTATTGTCTCACTGTTTCCTTGTAACTCCCCCATTTGACTGTCTGTCTCTGTTGTGTCTTTTCTTGGGCTTCAAACTCTTTTGGCCAGGGACTGTCTTTTTGTTCTCCATTTGTACAGTGACTAGCACAGTGGGGTCGTGGTTCAGGGCTAAGTCTCTGAGGTTGCTCCAAGAATACAAATAATAATAAAACATTATGGGCCTGATGCACAGCTGCATTACTCCACTTTTCAATGGTATCACAACGTTGATCTCGATGGAGCTAGCCCAGAAGAAAATTGAAGTAACACGATTGCAAAGCAGGGAATAAAGCCGATCCAAAAATACTAAAATATTTTAGCAACTATTTAATTCTATCAACTCCACTATATTTATGGTATTTGTGGTAAAAAGCATAGAGATCCTCCTGAGTCATGAGTGTCATCGTAAGCAGCAAATAATGAGGATATCCCATTTGACTAATTCTGTACTCACCGTGAGGCCATTCTGCAAAGGCATTTAATGTGTATTTCCATTATTAAGCAGCATTACAACATGAAAAGCTAGTCTTTTTCACACTAGTACCAGTAATGTTTTCCTACTCAGAGCAAAACACAGATTTGTAGTCAGTCTCAGCGGGTAGGAAGCATAACATTTGTATTTCAACATCACTCACAGATGTTGCTACTGCTGTACATCTTTAAAAATAAGAAATATTGGTAACAATTGATATCAAGGATACATTTACAAATCGTTTACAAAGAGAGTTAATCAGTACATGCTACAGACATGGCTCTTTGTCCCATTCCTATTCTCCTCGCCTGCTCGGTCCTCTCTCCTCTCCTCAGGCTTCTGATCCCAGTTTTAGTCTCCTTTCCCAGGCAGTCCTAGTCTCCTCTACTAGACTTGGTCAGAATCCCAATCTCACACCCTTCCTTGACTGTTCATTTCTCCCTCCACACACCAAGTTTCCTTGTTCAGCTAGTCCCAGTTTCCCCTGCTGGTTCTTTGCCTAATCTGTCTCTCTTTCCCTCAACTGCCTCCCAGGTTGAGTCTCCATTCCTGTGCTCCTCATCCAATCTTAGTCTCTCCCCACACCAAGCCTGTCTCCTTGTGCCAATCTCTTTGCCCAGCCAATGCCAGTCTGCTTCTTGCATTCTCCCCTGGTCAGGCCTGTCCCCTGTGGAGTAGAGTCAGGCAGCTTTCTCCTCTGCACTGCCTGGGCACCAGCCTGGGGTGGGAGCGGGGAGGATTTGGAAAGACAGGCTCCCTGAGCTCACTTTCAATTCCTGGTGCCAAACTGGGAGCAGCCTTTTCAAACAAAGTCCTTGGCCTGGGACATATGCAGTCGCCCTGTGAGGATGGGGTGCATGCAGAGGTCTGGTCAGCACTAAGAGCTGGGAGAGGCTCAAGCATTCACTGAGCACAGACTCTGGAGATTTTAACTGTGTAACTTTAGCAAGTCTCCGCTGAGCATGTGTACACTGATTTTTCAAATGCTTATAACTTGGCCAAATGGGGGTACATTTTCACAGGGATGGCAAAAGGTGTATCCCTGACAGAAAGAACACTCCCTGCCAAGTTCCAAGTTCTTGCTCGAAAGTATGCGGATACTAGGGCATTTCAAATAAAAGGTCTTAAGATTTTTTTTTTAAATGGGCAAAACAATTTATTTTTTCCTAACCTCATTCTCAGAAACAGCTGAACACACACACACATACACACACACACACACACACACACACACACACACACACACACACACACACACACAGAGCCTGAGGCAGACTCTTGGCATGCAAAATTTCATCCCAAATGCTTAACATTTTACAAAAATTATAGGCAGCTGAAAACAGGATCTTATAATGGGGCATGTAAGGCAATTTTAATAATCGATTACAAGGTCAGCAGGGACCACTGTGATCATCTAGCCTGGCCTGTTTAACACAGGCCATAGAATTTCCCTGAATTAATTCCTGTTTGAGAGCGTACCAGCACCGCCTATAATAAGTGCACCAGTAAAATGTGTTACACATGGCTATGGGCCATGATAAGCAATTTCCTACTCTTTAACGACACATAACAATTGGGTTAGCCATTTATTAGCCCTTCATAAAGTATTTACAAATAAACCTTTAATACGGAATGGGGCCAAAATGTCTATGCAGTAATCAGTGTATTTAGAAGGTGAGATATTCAGCAGCATTAAAAATGCATTACCTTGTAATAGCTACAACGTGGATTTTCATTCAGACATGAAATGTTGGTGAGAAGCCAACCTAGTGCCTTGGAAGAAGGGTACAGAAAGTGACGCTTAGCTCTTGACTGTCAGCGAGTGAGTAGTAGAATTGATGTAATGTGTGCTAGACAAAGCAAGTTTTCATTAGCTAACTATTTCGTTCAGGTCAATTCCAATAGTTGGCTATGCCAGGCACAAAAGTTATCCCAGAGAGACAGTCACTTTCGGTTTCCAATTGCTAAAATGTAGCCATTTTAGGAGACTATTACGGAGTAATGTATTTTTACCATCGCTGCATATCTCATGCTCCAGAAGTTATGGGTTTGATGCAAATCACTTGATAAAAGTCTACAGACTATACCTATAGGAGTTCAAAGTAGATAATTATAATGATCAATTCAGAGATTTTAAGACCAGATGAGATTTTCTTTATATTCTGCTTTAAACTTTTTAAAAATCAGACACTAACTGAAATGGCACCACAGAAAACTATTAACATCGGGTTGTTTTATTATTGGAAAGAGTGTAATGCACATGAGCTTCGTATTGCAGAGATATCATTACCAATCAAAAAGCTATGTAGCATTTGTACCTCTAGCTGATCCGTTCAAATCTAGCTTGTTAGCAGGCCAAAAAACAAAGTCCATCCATAGAGTTTACAATATTAAAAAAGGTGTGATTCTTCCAGGTGAGGACTGAGGGGCAGCGGAGTGAACGTGTATTGCTGTATCTATTCCATAGAGGGAGGACCATCAATTTGCTACTAAATTCCGACACCGTCTAAATATATCAAATAAACATATAAAGATTCATAAACTATTGCATGAGAGCTTAAAAACCAGGAAAGAGCAAGACAATCTTTAATGTAAAAATGCTGCTACGAAGTAAGCCAACCCTTTTTAAAATTCATATCAAGTATTTATTAGATGTTAGGTTTTATAAATTGTTTGGTCCTGCAGCCTTTATTTAAAAAAAGGCTACTCTGAATGCATTACCAAGTATCCTGTGGAATATTTCACATAAAAGGAAACAGAAAATGTATAAATGTAAACAGGCTAATTGTATGCAGATATAAATTATGCATGTTGGTCTTATGAAAAAGCATCCCTGATTTTCAGTGGTCTTACTCAGCAGCTTTGTGTCTTGTCTAAGGGGATATTTAGTATGGCTGTGATGTGCAGAATTTAAAACAAAACTTTGAATTCTGGAGAATAAAAATGTAGCCCAACTGTGATAAGACCGCACTGTGGAGAGAAATGCTTTTTTATTGTATTTATGTTGACTGCTATGCTCATTAGCCCTGTTAACATGTGCGTTCACTTGCCCATGGATACAGTGCCACATAAAAGATTTTGTTAAGTCTGAACGCTTGCAAAGGGATTCGAGTTATTTTGATGTTCCTTAACAAGAATTCAAGAAACATTCTCAAAGTCACAAACCTTTCATAGAGGAACCATTTCTGATTAGTCCCAAACACAAGTGGCCTGACTTGCAAAGGTGCTGAGCAGACACAAGTCCCACTGACTTCCATGGGAGTGGGGGTGATCAGCATCAGTGCAGAGTCAGGTAAATAGGGCCAAATACTGGAATTAGGTGAAAGGGCCCTTAAAACTGCATAACACTATTGACAGACACACCCTACAGCTCAGAACCAGCCTTCAGAATATTGATTACTGGTAGGGTGACCAGACAGCAAATGTGAAAAATCAGGCCGGGGGGTGGGTGGAGGCTGTAATAGGAGCCTATATAAGAAAAAGACCCAAATATCGGGACTGTCCATATAAAATCAAGATATCTGGTCACCCTAGTTACTGGTGTACTCAGTTAGTGGGATTCAGGAAATCTGGCGTCACACCACCTAACTTGTAGATATCTGGGAAAATCACTGCAATACACACAGCCTGCACCTACGCAGTATCATCACCTACACTTCCATACAAAGACTGGGAAGAGACAGGCCCCTTAGCCTGTGATTCCCAAAAGCCAGAATGCTAGCTGAGTAGGGAGCCACCTAAGCTAGCCATAGGAAGAGGCAAGTTGAAGGATGTGTCTGTCTCTGGTGAGAGAGACTCACTCTCTTCTCTCTCTCCCCATCACCCGCTCTTTCTTGGTAGTTAGAGCACTCACGTCTCATGCAGGAGACCCAGGATCCAGTCCCTCTGCTTCAATGACTGATTATTTATCCACAGTGGAACAACTTCAACAGGAGATTTAAGGTAATCTCACATCCCTTCTCCCCCACCGACTGTTGTGTGTGAACTCACCTTACAGGCCCTATCAAATAAGTGGCCTCTGAACAGGCCTACAAGATCAGGCCCGTCTGTTAGGGACTTATTATGAAATATAAATATATACACACAACATACTTCAGTTTGTACACCACCTGCCCCAACAGAATCCAATTCTCATTGAAACTTTAAATCACTTCCACCATACACATATTAAATACGTGAAGATTTTCTTCACAGAGAAGATCAAACTAGCAATGCAAGGATCTCTAGGCAAATTTAGGACATAGCCAAAGAAATTACTGTTTTGAAAAAAAAGCCATAAAGTATAAGCAAACTGCACTTGACCACCAATAGTAATCTAAATGCATCACAGGTGATACAGCAATAAAACAGCAACTTCCATCACTCTGTGGCAGTACCCCGCTTGGTTAGAGAGCGGAGCTATTGTACCTAAATATTCTAGCTATGCTGACATATGATGTTGCCATTTCAGAAGAAGGGGGGAAGAAAAGAGCTATTTCTGACTCACTGTCTACTGCTGCTTCTGCTGTGTTGTGTGATAGGGCAAGAGGCACAGCTTGCATATTCACCTGCCATGATGAATTACATCAATTTCAGTCCCCCAAGATGGAACTACTGGCGCAGAGAGTTACTAAATACTACCAGTTGCTTTATCACACTACAGACATAAGACAAAAAAAGCACACACTACAACTGAAACCTAATCTATTCCGTCACTATCCTGGGATATGTGGGACACAAATTGAAGAGGGAGAGCGATTTTCATTCCACAGAACACTATATACCCCCTTCTTCGTGCCTGTTTCTCTAATTAGATGTATTGTAGCTGTTCAAATTACATGAAGATTTAAACATAGACATTGCCACACTGGACCAGGTCAGTTATCATTGAGTCCAGTATCCTGTCCCCGGCAATGGGCAGGTGTAAGAGACCCTGCGGTTGTCTACCATCATGGGAAGTGTTTTCTTATTCTTATTCTTAGGCTGACCATATTTCCTTGTGACAAAAACGGGACACTGGGATGGCAAAAATGGGACGGGGTTATAATTCCCTTCAGAACCCAAATATAACCCTACAACGCCCCCCCCCCATATCCATAAAGTCACCAATACCCAACCCTCACATAACCACCTCAGGCCCCCCAACACCATCCCACTACCAACCCCCCAGCCCCTTACACCCCCACAGCCTTCCCTACACAACCTCTCCCCATAGCCCCCCACTAGCAACCAATACACCCCCACAGCCCCCCCAACACCCTCAAAACACAGCCCCACCCCCCACAGCCTTCTACCTCCCCCATGACCCCCCCAGCTCATCCCACCCCTGCAGGCCCTGCCACTGCGCCCCCCTCCTCAGCCACCACCTGCGCTGGGCTCAGCGTTTCCTCCACTGGGGGGGGGGGGAGCGAGGTACCAGGCAGCCCCTGCCCGGCCAGCAGCTCCACTCTGCCATTGCGCCGGGCTCTGCTGTAACCAGCTCGTGCAACACATGGGGGTGGTCCAGCCAATCGCGCCGCGCGGGCTCTGCAGCAGCGGAGGGGAGGGGGGAGCAGGCCGGGGAGGGGAAGGGACTGAAGGGCTGCGGGAGGAGGTGGGACCCGGCCGTGGTTTCCTAAAATAAGCCGCGTCCCTTTTTTTTTTTTTTACGAAAAACGGGACAAATTTGATATTTTTATTAAAAAGACGGGATGGTCAGAAAATATGTAAAAAACGGGACTGTCCCGTTCAAAACGGGACGTATGGTCAGCCTACTTATTCTTCAATTTCTTCTCAACTTTTCACATTATCGTCCAGCCTCCTCTCCTCGTGCCTGCACTGGGGACTGGGCTTTCAAATGAAGGTTTTTCTTGGCTGGCCCTATTTTCTCTTCTGTTCACACTTATGGATGAGTCTTGGGGTATGGTTAGACTATAGATTATAGCACGTTTATTTGTAGCGCTTCCCAATGTAGCGCAATAGGTATCGCGCTAGAGCCTGTGCAGATTGAAACCTTGTAGCGCTAAAGAATGGATACATTTGTAGCACTTCTGGCGGCAGTCACAGTAGCGGGATAGGGCAGGTATCCCAGCATTCAGCTGGGTGCAACGTGCTTTGCAAAGTGGGGGGGCGAGGGGGAACTGGGAAGGTGTTCACAGGGAGATGAGATCTGGCTGTCAGTGAGTTTTCGTTAGCGAAAACTGACAGGCTGTCTATTTCAGACACACAGCTCCGTCCGCAAGCATTTTCACTGGTTATTTGCTGTGTGAGTTGTTAGAGAGAAACTGCAAAGCTACTTCTGCTTTTATAAAACAACACCTCACGTCATTTGCCTTGCATGGCAAGTTGATTGTCTTTAATGGCTTGCTGATGGCCTTAAATGGCTTGCTGATGGCTTTACATGGCTCGGAGGCATGCAAGAGATCCCATGGGTGTCCACATTCCCACCCTTGCGCTATAGTGCTAGCGCAAAAAGGCTTATCACTCTCAGAAAGGAGGTTTAATACTTGCGCTTTAAACAGTGAGTTATTTCGCAAAATCTCCCTTTGAAGTGTGTACGCTAGGAAAATTATTGCGCTACTGGAGGGTTTTTGCGCCGCAAAGCGCCAGTCTAACCATGCCCTTGGAAGGAGCAGCAGCTGAGAGAGACCAGATTGGGCAGCGTATACAGAGCACAGCTGACTGCTCCTCATTTTAACTGTAAACCAGGAGAACCTCCACTGGTTTCTATCCATAATCTGCTCTCTATTGTCAATTCAATAGATTAGTTTTTCATTTTTTATTTGGGACAAAATTGCTCCTTCTGATCTTTGTGGATTTTTATACATATCATAGTACATACCTAGAAGAGATTTACTTGTAACACAATTGAGTGAACCCATGTACTGACTATCAGTTTCCTGTACATTTTAGGCAGAGTCCTTGTGGACATTCATGAAATAAAAACAGCAGTCATGTATTGGATGGACCATACATTGTTAGTGAATTAAGGCTCTAGGGATTGTTTAAATATTGCAGTAATCATCTTGTCAGGCAAACTCCCAAATTCTACTCAGATTAAGCTGACATTCATCATGAATGGCACAATAGAAGGTTATTGAATTTGGATCACACTGGATTGGAAAACTGGCAGCAAGAGTACAGAATTGTCCCAAGTTGGAAACATTCAGCAGAGAAGTAGCCAGACAAGAAAAACCTACAGAACACAAGTGTGTAACTGCATACAGTACACACACACAAAAAAGCCTGTATGCACATATTATAATGTAAAGAAAATGTGTGTACAAATAAAAAAATCTACACACACACAAAGGAGGGGATTTCCAGACACATTCAGCATTGCTTTAACCCTGATTCTGTTAAAATCGGGCGGGGGGCTATGATATTGACTTCAATGGGGGAAGAGTTAAATCAGCTCAAGAGTGCTTTTGAAAATCTAACACATGTATGTGTGTATACACACACTCTTAAAAGTGCTCTAGGTTGTATTTTTTATAACACAAACATGCTCTTAGGATGGCATGTTTTTTTTAATCATCATGCATTTAAGTAGTGCAAGAAATGTACCCTCTCGCCTGGTGACTTCACTCAGTCTCCTCTACACCTTACCTAACTGTTCATAAACCAAGTATACTGTGCTAGTATACTTCCTGTACATTCAAAAACACAGATCTGATAACAGTCAGATGTACATCAATACTCTTCAACCCCAGGAAATAAAACATATTCATTTCTCTGGGTCACTGTCCTTTTACTGAATAAGTTATCGAACTTATTAAACTTGTCAAATAGTTTACCTGACTGATCATGCAGCCATTGAATGGACTTTTTACATGTACAACTGAAAAATGTATCACTGATCACTAGAGAGCCATGTCTGGCTTCCCCCTTTTGTTTTACAATTATTGGGAAATGCAGTAGTCACTGCACTAAGTAGTCACAGACTCAAGTTCACTTGAGAGGAAATACACTATATAAAAGTAAAATATTAATTGTGCTGTAGTCAGGTAGGCATATTTAGAAAGGGTTTCAAAACTCACCAACAGTATCTGTTGTGTCTGCAAACTAGCAGGTACTGAAGATAATTTAGGGTTTAGGAAACCAGTGCTGAACACAATCAATGTGGATCAAATGCACATTACCAAACTGAAAGCATTTTATTTATCCATTCTGTCGGAGCATGAATCAGGGGTGTAGATTCAAATACTGGAATACAAAAATGTGTTTGCATATCTAAATACAGCTACATCGGTATATAATTACGTAACATATCAGACAAAGGGATTGTAGAGCAAGCTTTTGCATTTTGAGGGACATTCGCTGATTTCAAGGCAAATCTACTGCCAGGTTTATATGGCAGATTACTGCCAATTCATTTATTCCCATATGAATAAACTGGTTGGCAGAGAGGGGCAGATTATCACTAATGGCTCTATTATGGAGAGAAGCTGCAGCCATTAGCTATTTTACATCTGGACAAAGGAGAATTTAATTGATGGCCCATCGCCCAGATGACAGAGAGAGATGATGGTTTCACCTTAATGCCAAACATTAAAAATTCACATGGTTGTGTAGGCAGGGGAGTGTTCATCCCGTCTGATTCTGAATAGGGCGTATTTTGAAAGATGAAATGAAGAGAGAAGCCAGGCAATAGGAGCTGCCTACCCCAGAAAATGTGAGCCCACAAACAGACTGTCACAACTTACAAAGAGCTTAAAAAAAAGAGATTCTTGGTTTTTATTTTCCTTACCTGCCATTTCAATATTGAAAAGGAGAGAGAGAAAAAAGTTACATACTGAACACACAAAAAGATATTGTGGGATGTTTCTATTCACTCATGTGAAAAAAATTGAACAATTCCTTGAAGACACTTATGACAGAAGAGTTATTTTCCATGTGTTTATATATGCAGATCTCTCATTTGACACGTATACCATTCCCCACTCCCACCCCTTAAAAAAAACCCACTTCCTGTTGTATTGAACCTAAACCCCAGAGGTTAAACTCTCCTGTCAATGCCCCTTTTGCTTTCTTTGATGCTTGATTTATAATATCAAGCTGATTTAACAATATACTTCATACACTACAGTATATACACAATATTTATTCACCCACCACTGAAGTGCAGCACCTAACAGCCCAACACCACTGAAATTCAGCACTTAACAGCCGAACACTATGGTAAAACATGAAGTCACAGGGAGTCTGGTAACAGTGGAATGCACCCTCACCCACACTGGAATTTAACCAGGATATTCACCATGATCACCAGCACTACACCCTGCCAGCTTACTAACCTGTCATTGGAGTTTTCCTGTCCATATAAAAATTACCTTAGGTAGGTTAGCTTGCAAGACCTTGTAAGATCACAACCCCCATTTGAATAGCTGCAGATAGTTTTACACTCCTGATCAATGTGACAGGACATTCATCTGTCTTGTCTATAATTTATATTTTATACAGAGTAAAGTTAAAAGGGAATAATAAGAATATGAGCCCTGTCTCTTTATAGTCAGACAACTCGATCCAGGTTAATACCTCTAACCAGGTTTGTTAACATGCAGAAACATGGCTGTTAGGCTAGAATAAAGAACAGAAGGCCCTCTGAATGGCTGTCGATTTGGAAATAAGATCTGAAGAGGGGCTCGAGGACACCTGATAGAGTTATAGAATTGTACAAGAAAATTAGGAAGCAAAAAAGTTTGCTCACGGCGCTGAATACATTCCTGAATGGATTTTGGAAACATGGTGGGCATATCACAAGACACTGAAATATCCTTGGATGGTACATCTGAGGAAATATTGGCACGGAAGTATTGCACATGGCTACGCTTACTGGAGAATCAACACTGTGGCAAGATATGCATCGGCGGTTGATTTAGTGGGTCTAGTGAAGACCTGCTAAATTGACTGGCAATCACTTTCCCATTAACTCCTGTACTCCAACAGATTGAGAAGAATAATGGGAGTCGACGGTAGAGTGCCTCCCATCAACATGGCATAGCGTGGAGCCCATGGTAAGTAGACCTAAGCTACCTTGACTTGAGTTACGCTCTTAATGTAACTCAAATTGCAAAAATTAGATCAATTTTAATGCATACCATAGACATGACCTTAGAAGATATTGCTTATGCCTGGTCTACATTGAGAGGGGCAGATTGATCTAAGTTATGGTACTTCAGCTACGTGAATAAAGTATCTGGAGTCGACATACTTAGATCTACTCACCGCAGTGTCTTCACTGCAGTGAGTCAGCAGCTGATGCTCCCACATCGACTTCGCCTGTGCCTCTCGCTCTGGCGGAGTACCGGAGTCAACGGGAGAGCACTCGGCAGTTGATTTATCGTGTCTAGACAAGACTAGATAAATCGACCCTCGCTGGATCGATCACTGCCTGTCAATCCTGAGGGTAATGTAGACAAGCCCTTAGCGACCTCCTTGAGAAGAAATATAAAAGAGTTACAAGACACTTGATACAGGATACTTCTTCAATTTGCCTCCCTTTCTTTTCCCTGACTCTTTGGCAGGGAGCCTTGGTTCTAAGACTGGAGATGCATCCTCCAACGGACAAGATTTGGCATTGTGTCTCCAAGAGGCACACCGCAGAATTCAAAGCCCAGGGTGAAAGTGGGCTATAGCAGTTTTCAGCCACCTTTGTACTGTCCCAATCCTACTCCAAGGGCTTCATTAACCCCTGGGATAAATTAGGTAACCCAAGGCTGCACGATGAGCAACAATGCTACCTAAAAACTCAATTGTATACAATTTCAGCATCACCCCCAGTATGTCCCTCCACCACAACACATCCCTTACACTAGGGCTTGTAGGGGAATCTTCAGAGAGCAGCTGACTTCTGCAGTGCCTGTTCCAAGGAATCCTCCCATGGCTAGAAGCAGGGCATTTAGCGCCTTTTTATATCACTCTGGTCCATTTACCTGGTATAAAATGGTCAGGATCAAGAGGAAGATCTCACCTTGGACATGAGACTTTGCTTAGTCATGTTAACTAACCAAATGTTGCCACAATCTATATTAGCTGTCGTAGAAACTAAAACTAAGTGGGTGCTTGTGAATCCATTTCTTTTGTTTGCACGGGACGTTTTCCTCCTACCTCCATGTGTGTGAATGTGTGTGTGCGTGTGTGGATTTGTGCCTGTGTAAGAGAGAGGATCTAGGCTAGGACAGTAATGTATGTTCTTCCACCATCCCCCACTCACTCCTCTCTGCTTCTTCCCCCCATTGCTTGCCCTTACAGCCAGTAAAAAGTGGGGAGGGGAGGCATGGCTCCCTGGCCCCCCTGTTCCAGTGCCCCATCTCTCTGCATCTCCAGATTTACTTCAATTGGGCTACTCACATAGTTAAAGTTACACAGGTGAGTAAGTGTTGCAGGATTAGAACCTTAGCGTTTAAGGAGGCAAATGCAGGTAAGGAGTGTAAGGTGATAATCACAGCAGAATTCTATATTTTTGTTACTTTGCCATTTCACAAGTGTGTGAAGAGAAGTGGAACATATCTTGGCTTAACTCTATCTGGTTTGTCATCAGATAATATCGTTTCAAATCTAAGATGGTAACGCAGCTATTCTTATTTACAAGTAGTGTAAATGTTGTGTAATGGCTATTGGAGCTGAGTGTCTAACAGACCTTCTCAAATATCTTTGATGCATTTTAGTGAAGGCAATTAGTTATGTCTATCTGTATAAGATATGGATTTTGCCATGTGAAAAAAAGATTATTTTTCTTCATGGTAAATAAAAACATTGAGCAATATGCGTACATTATGTTAAAGTATAACTGTTACATACATTTTGGGTCCAGTCTCATAAGTGATATAATTGTAGCATCTATAATGAGAAGTTGTAAATAAAAAAAAATTCAGCTTGATCATTAAATTTGTTTATTTTCAGATTAAAGTTTCACAACTATTCACATCCATTTAGTGTTAGCTATGTAACTATTGTATCTAATTTTCATAGCTTGTATTAGTACTATTTATTTAAAACAAAAAAAGTAGTTTTCTTCTTTAGTTGCAATAGATTATAATTATAAATTTTTAGGTCCTACCCTGTTTCCCCGAAAGTAAGACATCCCCCGAAAATAAGACGTACTTCCAGTTTTGCCTCTCGCTGTAATATAATGTAATGTAATTTTGGGAGCAAAAATTAATATAAGACACTGTCTTATTTTCGGGGAAACACGGTATTTAGCACGCCTTACTCAGGAAAATCTCCTGTTGGCTTTAAAAGTGATGAAAAGGAACACTTTTAATGAACAATGCATGATTGGCCTGAAGAACTCAATGCCAAAAACCTAGTAGGTTTTTAAGAAGAGCTATATGTATGCATGTGTATTAACATCCACTTACATTAGATAAGACATAGTAACTTAAGTGCTTCCAGACATAAGCCAATCTCTGAATTAGGCTGTAGAGTCCCCTATGGTTAGGTTCTTTTAGCCTTTCAGGATTTAATGCATCGTCCCATGAAGCAGCAGACCCCAGACACTATCAGACAGGATGCTGGACTAGATGGACTATCGGTCTGATCCAGTATGGCACTCATATTCCTCAACAGTGGGGGGAAAAAGCCCTATATTGTGTCTTGCTGTAGTTCACTTACAGATAAATTCTCCTGTCCCCTTTATTATTTTTAGTATTACGCAGCAGCATAGACACACAATGGTTATGTGTGAAAAATTGTTTCATATCAAGCTTTTGATGTTCTGTAAAAATTCTTTAGGTCTAGGCCCTCACTGCTTAGTATTCTGTAAGTCAATCACGCATCAGTTTGTCTGCATATTCCAGTAGTGTACTGAAAAGTCTCATTTCATATAGCTGAATGACATTCCTAATCCATCTGACAATTTCCATGTCTTTCTCAGCAGTGCAGCCACAAGAGTAGAGTGAAATAAGAGATAAATTACATATATTAGCAAAGCTTACGGAACAAGAAAATGTACTTAAAAATCAAGGACAGGGAGGAGAGTCACCTGATTTGAACAGGAAGGTGGATGTAACACTAAGTTTTAGTATAGGCCAATTCCCTACCTTCGTCCATCTGTTGTCTTCTGACTACCTTAGGACCTAACTGTGAGCGCAGGGGCTATTGAACTTCTTTTCTCTGACAGTGTGAGAAATAAGGTAAGCCTGCCATGAGAAGAGACTTGCTTTCATCAGTGGGGTCAACATCAGCATCAAGTGTATGTGGTAGGAGGGAGACTCCTAGACCAGTCACTGTAGTGGACTCTGGATAGATCTACTTGGCTAGCCCTGTGCCTGTCATTCATCAAGAGTTGTTTGCAATATTGTTAAAGCCGTGTCTCATAACCCAGGTTATGAGAGAGACAAGGTGGGTGAGGTAATATCTTTATTGTTAGTCCAGTCAAAGATATTACCTCAGGCACCTTGTCTCTCTATTCATCAAGAATTCAGTTTTGTGGTTTTACTTGTGGCTCAAGACTCCTTGATCCACAAGTGCCAGATTTTGGGGGTAGACGTCAAAGGTCCACATTGATATTTACGCATACTAGATTCAGTTACTGGTGGTGCATGTTCATACAACTAATTACCCATCTAAATACCTATGTGGGACATTCTGTACTTCAAAGTAGCACCCTGAAACCCCCCATATTTACCACTGACATCTGATTATGGTATGTTTTGTGCAAAGTATACCTGGGAAGGTATCTTTTTTAAAAGTTTTGACTGGCTGAACATTAATATCCTGTTGGATTGTATGTACTACCATTGCATGTGAAGTTATGAAACAGTGCTATATGTGTTACTGAAATATGTTGTGAGGCTGGGGCATGCCCACAGATAGCCTTTCAATTACAATAAAGGAGGGCCAGACACACGGCCCATCAAAACAAAAAATCCACTCTCCCAGGGACTCCTGAGAGAAGGCATGTATGCAATGAGGGAAGCCTAACCCCTGTCACAGCAAAGATCTTTCTAGCAGCTGGAAGAAAGGGGGAAGTGACATCATCACTTGACCGCCCCCAAGTCTCAACATGTGGAAGATTGCCTGAAAGACAAAGACTTTGACTTAGGGGATTGGTCCCAGGCTGAAAGGGGCTCTGGTTTGTGTGTTAGGGAACTGTAAGGTGTTTGTAACTGTTAGAGTGAGAGAATCCTTGATTCAAAACGTGCTTAGTCTGTTAGAGTTAAAAATACAATTTACACTGAGTTTCTATTTCTGAGAAAACCAATTTTGATCTCCATGTTTGCTACTTATAATAATTTAAAATCTATTTTTCCGTAGTTAATAAATCTGTTTAATATTTTAATCTTAAAACACACTATTTTAGGTAAGTGCTTGGGAAATCTCAGCTCAGATTACACATTCTATAAAGTGACAAAATTATTAATAAATTTACATCATCTAGGGGAACCCTGTGCAGTGCAAGAGGGTAGATTTCTGGGATGCAAGGCTGGGGTGATTGACTGGTGCATCTCTTCATATGGTTCATGAGTGGCTCAAGGAGTATTCATATAATTTAGCTGGGTATGGGGCTCCATATACTGATGGCTAAGTGATCACAATGCCTAGAGGGGTTTGCTGCTTGCTACTGCAACAGCTTTGTGAGAGACACTCCAGGCTCAAGGGTTAAGGGGACACACCAGTTCCAGTTTGTACTCCAGGGATCCCCGTCACACCAAGTGCAAAAGTCACATATGTATATAAAGGCAGATTCACAAATGCAAAACACAAAGTAATGTTCTTGGGCCCCTACCTTTTATCTAGTTTTAAGTATTTTAGAGGCCAAACAGTCTTTTTTTCAGAGGTCTTAAATTTTCAAAAGCTAAGGAGAATGACTCAAAGATTAAAAGCTAGAAGTACAATTATCTTCCCTTCCACATGCTGGCCCCTCTCCCGGCCTACTGAAGAACATTACAGAAGTTATATGAAAGATACATATACTTTGCATAAATCGGAGGATGACCTCCACAGTATTATGGCAGACAAACTGAAAGCTTCAGCAAACAGCTTACAGAATGAGACCACATCTGGATTGCTGGAATTTCCATAAAAGTCATGCAGGACTGCAGAACAGGTTTTATGCATAAAATGAAAGAACACTTATTTTTGTTAGGGCTGGATGGGAAATTTGGGGGATATTCGCTGTATAGTCTGCAGAGTTTATGTCTCACAAGACAAACTGCTATCATATCCAAACCTTGGAAGCTATGTTTTTTCATGACACTTACAGAAGAGCCAGCAGAGCCTGGAGTCCCCAGGGGACAAAGAGGTATGGTTGACAAAGAAAAAGGTGCTTGAAGCTTGTACCAACTCAAAATTTTGTCTGGAGGGAGCTGCACCTTTTGGACCTTCAGAAAGGGCCTCATGATATTCTGTAACTCTGTGGCTCCTTTGAGGACTGTGGTACACAAGTCCCCTCTGACGTGCTGTTTGTGCCACTCGCTGGGAGATAAGTGTTGGAGGCACTGCAAACACTAGCTTCTATAAGCTATATTCCCATAAAGAATATAACATTTTGGGTACAACAGAGGTTTCCTTTTTACTAGGTTGCCAGGGAATGAAATACCCCCAGGCATAATTTCTGCTACAGGTACAAATAAAATCAAGCCACACTGCCTACACTAGCTCATAAGGGCAGACCAATATAAGGTTATAAGGGAAGGTGCAGTTCAGGGGGCTCCTCAGGCCACTGTAGATACCTGCAAGCATCAGCTGGCTGTTTCCCTGTCCAGCTTCCAATCCCAGCTCCAAGTTCCGTCTGCCCCTCTTCACAGCCAGCTCCTAAACTGCTGCCACGCAATGTATAGCTCCTTCCCTGAACCTGGTGACGTCCCCTCTGACTTCTCTTTCTCTTCTCTTCTCTTTCTCTTTCCTATGTGCTGGAGGACAATGGAGCCTTCTACTGGCTGGGTGCTTAACTGGGTAGGTAACCATTCCCAATAATGAGTCAACAGGTTCAGTATAGTACTGAAACCCCATTTTAGCAAATCCATACATTCAAAATGTACAGCATTTCTCATTACACAGTGATAGTCATCAGAG
Organism: Sternotherus odoratus; assembly: GCA_032164245.1. Classification (NCBI taxonomy): domain Eukaryota; kingdom Metazoa; phylum Chordata; order Testudines; family Kinosternidae; genus Sternotherus; species Sternotherus odoratus. Next base: position 94,994,017 of record JAVMKO010000003.1, read on the forward strand.
CTGGGAAAAATGTTCTCAGTAAATTGTACAACCCCCCCCCCCTCCCCCGCCACCGGCCCCAATCAGTTTTTAGGACACTGAAAATTCCTGAATTCAGGTCAGATTCAGCACATAGTTTCAGCCAAAACACACACACAAAAAACCCCAAGCCCCTCAGAAACATTAGAATGTCAATTAAAAACAAATGTTTTTATCAATCCAAATGATTTTTCTTCCCAATTTTTCATATTGTTATGGAGAAAAATCATTTTCATTTTGAAACTAACTAAGCATTTTTTTTGCAGGGGGGTGGGATTTTCAGAACACATCTTACAGGTTTGGGGTTTTAGGGTCTGAGATAAATAGGAAGCATATTAGCTGCATACAGGAATTGTGTTTGGAACATTGCCACTATGCTAATACTACAAGTATCAGGATTATCTCTTATTACTCTACATATGGGTCTATAGCTAAAGTAAATAGAAAGAGGGATCACTTATGGCAAAGCTTCTAGTGTGACTACATAGTCAAAAATAAGCTCTATCAACAGTACAATGCATTAACCAATTAAAAAGTGTCTTGACTAGAGCCTAGATGAAATTTTTTGGCCAATTTCTTTTTTTGAAATAAGAAAGAAAAAACAAATTTGGCAACAAATTCATGTGTTTCACTGAATTCCTTGAGTCAAAAATTCTGCACCTCCCACCAAAAATTTAAAGTCTAAGCATGTCATTTTCAAAATGAAATATGAAAATGGTTTGGTTTAAAATGAATGTAGAATATTCCTTCAAATTCAATATAAAAATATTCACAATTGAAACACTTTATTTTGGGCCAAACAAAATGTTTTGTTTGACCCAAAACTATTTTTTTAAACTTTTTGATTTACTAAAATGTGTCCTTCATTCGATCCAAAATGATTTATTTTTTCTACAATTGCCAGCAAACTGAAAAATACCCATAATTCACAGAGCTCTACTCATTGATTATATTTTTATGTAATTAAGGATATCCTGATCCATCCATCCAATGGATTTCTACATCCAGGGACACAACATCCCAAATATCTTTAACCTTAGAAGGTGATCCTGCATTTCTTTTCCTGTATATACCTTTCACTGAACTCAATGGGAGTTGTGTGTGATGGCACTGCAGAATTTGATTAAGATAGGTTATGGACCACCCTTTTCCTTAGAAATGAAAAGATTCCTGCACCTCTCTGTGTTTTTAACTGTATTAGATGCTTGATCTAAACTCAACTAAATCTAAACTAAACTAAACTTGATCTCAATAAACGAGCTTCAAGCTTTCAGTTTCTGTGAAAACTATCTTTCTGCTTCGTCTCTTCTTTTATTAACCCTGGCCTTACTATGCAAATTACACTTTTTTTTCCCTTTTTTTTTTTTGCACTTCTGGAGCTAGTAAATTACATTTAGATTTGAGTTCAGTTAGAAGCTTTCACGCATGATTGAGCCTGTTTATATTTTCTTCCCATCTGATCAAACTGTTCAGATTTCAGAACAGTCTTTCACTCAGTGGTATGAGAAACAATTTGCCCTTGCACAAGAGAGCTTTCAAAGTAGTCCAAAATACCAAGAAAAAGAAGGTGAGAGCCTCAGAGAACAGGCAGCTGCTTACAAAAACAGTTACACTTCTTCATTCAAAGGTGACCTGTGAAGGAAAACAAAATTGAGCTATGCTTTCTTTGCTTCTTTATTATACATCATAAAGCCCCTAAGAGTTTTATTTGTTTGCTCTGGTTTGGTTTTTCTGTCTAATGCTTGACTTTATATTAGCTGTTCAGTCCTTTTGTAGCAGTTTTTTTCCTAGGAAGTCTCAAAAATGGTAGAATTATTAGGATTAAGTCAGCAGAAATAAAAAGCTAGTGAAACCTGATTAGCTGAAGAAGACAGTGACTTTTAGTCAGACTATTTTTTTGTGTGTGTGGCCTTAAACCAGACACAGTGATTAAACTCAAACACCTGAGAAACTCTCAGGAGAAAAGATGGCTTTGTTAAATATTCAGCATCCCATTCTTTCCAATGAGAGCAAAAAAGATCATGATAGGTGCTATACAAGCACATATGGCTAGTGAGGCTCTGATTCATGATTGGAGTCCCCAGACACAATTCAAATAAATAATAAATTGAGATGAAACCTTCCGTGAGTTTTCCAGCAACATCAGGAAATACCATATTTAACATTCCTGACATTTCTAAGTATGGGGCTGCTAAAAAAAAACAACCCCCAAGAAGTAGGACATCCTCAGCTCCTATTTTTTTAAACTAGGAGTGGCAGATGCTCAACAGCTGAATGATATATGGTCTCATTTTAGTGTGCATGTTTCCTAGATGAACACTTCATACTGCACGGTTTGTGTTACATCAAGTTTGAATTAGATTTTAAAGCTGATTGAGCTGCTGAAATGCACTCTATAAAGAGATACCTAAAGAAAGGAGTAGCAAGAATCTTCCATTTCTGTTAGAAGGGATATTACCATTGTTAGTGGTATGAATCCAGCCAATTTAATCATCTACTATAGCTGAATCTTTTCTTTTCTCTTCCCCATCCCTGTACCTCTCTTCTTGCCCTTTGTCATGCTTCTAAATTCCTCTACTTTCTTACTCCTATTTCAACTTTTGCCAATGCTCTTCTCCTCCCTCTGGCCTAGTATTTGCATTTAAATTGATAAAATATTTTTAAAAGACCTAAAACCATCAAGTTATGCACCTAGCTACCCCATACAGCCACATCTTCTTACTACTGCTACCTTATCCTCCCTCCCTCTTTCCCTGTATTGTTTATTGCAATCATTTATTGCGCCTTGTCTAAAAATTAGATTGTAAATTCTTTGGGGGCAGGGATCATGTCTTCCTAGGTGATCGTTCCTGATCATGTACTATGGGGTCCCACCACCAATTAGGACCCTTGGGCACTAATGCCACATTATAAATAACAGCCTAATTTATTATTTACTAGCGAAAATACCCGGCGTTGCTCGGGTCAGTTGGAGGTGGGGAGGGGGCAGAGAGCTGAGCAAGTGCGGGGTCTGTTGGAGGGGGGAGGGGGCAGAGAGCAAACCTGACACCCCCACCTCACTCCCCCGACCAAACGCGACACCCCCACCGCACTTACCCCTCGACCAACCCCGACTCACATTTTCACCCCCCCAACCCAACACCCCGACCAACACCCACACTGCACCCCCCGTAGACCAAACCCGACACCCCTACCTACCACCACAAACAAACCCGACACCCACCCCTCACTTACCCCTCAACCAACCCCGACCCCTGACCCCCCTCCTCACCACTCCAACCAAACCCAACACTCCCACCTTACCCCCCCACCAAACCCAACACCCCCTGACCAACCCCAACACCCACCCCTCACCCCTCACCCACCCCGACACCTTCCACTCCCCCAGACCAAACCCAACACCCCCGGCTCACTTACCCCCCAACCAAACCCGACACCCCCACCTCACCCCCCGACCAAACCCGACACCCCTACCTCACTTACCCTCTGACCAATCCCAACTCGTGTCTGTCGGAGGTGGGGAGGGGCAGAGAGCTGAGCGAGTGCGGGGTCCGTTGGAGGGGGGAGGGGCAGAGAGCTGAGTGAGTGCGGGGTCCGTTGGAGGGGGGAGGGGGCAGAGAGCTGAGTGAGTGCGGGGTCCGTTGGAGGGGGTATTATGACATCATAACTATGTCACAGAGAACAGCAGCTGCCCAGCTGATGTGATTGGCCTTTAAATAATTTCACCCCTGGGGGGCGTCAGAGGTGAGATTTGAAAAATTTTCAACTCTTACCCTGATTAGGACCCTAAGACCTCTAACTGTACCAAATTTCAAGTCTCTAGCTCAAACGGTGTGGAAGGAGTAAGTGCACGTACATACATGCATACATACACGCACGCATACACCATTTGACTTTTATATATATAGATAGATATCATCATATAGTATAGGGAAGAAGGGCAACCAAATCCCATGTTTGGGAACTTAAATCAACCATTAGGAACAAAGATGTCCTTTTTATGCATGCTAGTTTGAATGCTCCAATGTGGATTTGAGTTGTCTAGTTGTCAACAAACATTTTAAACTTGAGGCCTGTATTATCAGTATCATCCACATCATTCACCTGGGATCTCTTCCATCAAGGCAATAACAACTCAAGGGGGAGAAGAAGGGAAGGATTCTTCAAAATGTCATCACACGGAAGGGCTGTGAACTTTGGGAGAACTAGGATTGCTAATGCACTTTCCTATCTACTTCGAAAGTGTAGCTAAAGTATAGTTCTGTTTTACATGCTTATTCTGGATTAAGTTTTTCTTTCTCGGCAACAGCAAAGATTTAGATTTATAAAGTCATTAGTCATTCCTGAAAACTAGCCCACAAACAAATATAGATCTGAACATTTAGCATTTATTCCAATAAAAGATCCAATAAATATTTCGGTAGATGTTTAGATGGTTTCCAATTTCAAGGACAAACAACTACATGCCATTGACTTATTAGTTTGTCTAGGACTATCCTAGATTTTAGTAGCAAAATATGGTTCAATTAAAAAAAATCTCACCACTTTGACCATAACACCAACCTACATCAAAAATTAAGGACATGACCAAATGAAGACACTCCACTGCACATGCTTTTTCCTTTGGTGGGAGGATACACAGTCACATGGTTTGATGCATTACTGGAAGGGATTCAGATATGATGGGGATTAACACAGATTTTAAAAACCAAAATCGAATACAATTTAGCCATTTACACTACCCAACACTGTGATGCTGGCAGACCAGATGCCAGCTCATGCCAAGGCCCCTAGGCCTCACTGAACAATGACAAATGGATAGCTGGAAAACCGTCTGGTTTACCTGTCTGCTAGTATTGTTAAAATAGATGTTAAATTTATAAGAATGTGTTTAGACTTTATGCAATGTCTGTAAGATGCTGCATGTATTGATCTCACCTATAACATCTGTATCTCATGTTATAAGGATATAGTAAATGGTTTTCATTGTAATCCTCTGTAATTGTGTAAGTCATCATACTGCAATGTAGAAATGCTGATGTCCAACAGAAGGTGTTAGGACCAGCCCACCAAGAAGCCCCATTGAAACCAAAATGAGTTATTGTGAAACCTCAAATAACAAATACTTTGTTGATTGCTCTCCCCCCCCCCCCCCCCGCATGAAGAGGAAAATTGCAGGTGCACTTATCCCATCATCTTGAACTCTGAATGGAGGGAATTAAAATCCCTGACAGGAAAGAACTGTATCTCTACACTGCTTGAACTCTGAAGGGCCAAGATTTCTAAGCATAAACAGGGGATCTCCAGCTATTTAGTCTGGTTAGCTCAAGAGGACTTATAGAGCTTGCATATTATAGCAGTTTTTATTACCTTTTGGAATACAAGACTGTAACTCATTTGTGCATGTGTGTTTACCAGCTTTAACCTTGTGAACAACTCATTTATTTTTCTTAGTTAATAAATCTTTAGTTAATTACTGGATTGGCTATAAGTATAGTTTTTGATATAGGATTTGAAGTGCAATTCACCTGGGGCAACTGGGTCCTTTGGGACTAGGAGTAACCTGACTATTATTGTGATTTTGGGGACAGAGGACCATCATTCGCAAAGGCAAGCTTGCCCGGGTGGCAGACAGACCGGGGAATCCAAGGGGAGTGTTTGTGACTCCGGGTTATGGCTGTGATAGTGCTTGAGGAGTGCACACTTAATACTTGGTTGGTGAAATCTAAGTATAAAACTCACATCCAGTTTGGGGTTTGTATCCTGAATCTTCACTCTGTTCTGAGGTTGGTACTCACACACAGAATGGCACAAGCCGAATCCTCCCCCCATCCCTACTGCCAGCACTGTATCCCAGGAATATACCGTCTTGCATTGCTCAAGATGAGCAGGCAAAATCACTGGTAAAGATAAAAAGTAAAAGAAGTTTATTGTCTACAAAAGATAGATTTTAAGTGATTATAAATGATAGGCAAAAAGTCAGTTAGTAAGTTACCAAAATTAAATTAAATTAAATTAAGGTCGCAGTCTAAACCCCAGTCTAATAGGGTGGAGAGAACATCTAAACTAAGCAGTTTTTCTCACCCCACTGGATATTTCAGTTCATAGTAGACAGATTTCACCCTTGAAACCTAGGCCAGTCTCCTCCTCCTCATAACCTCTCCCCTGATACGTCACATGGCCTGCTTTATATGCAATATCACAATTATATATACATGAGGAATATGGGGGTTATAGGGCACTCCCCCAAGATATAGAATGTCATACAGCCCTCAGCAAAAGCAGAAGTCTCCAGAACTCTCTCCAGAAGTCTGTTCCTGGGCATGGTCTAGACTGAGCGCTCAGCTAAGCGTTGGGATCTCTGAACTGGTCCTCTCATCTCCAGTTTTTATACACAGAGATTGTGTGATTGTCTCAAATGCTGGAATGCCTGAAGACCTCCCAACACCCCAAGATCAGTACACAGAAGGAACCATTCATATTTGCTCTCAGCCTTACACCCCGGGTGGAGGATCAGCCAGTTCTGTGGCACCACACCTTCCGTGGGTCCACGAGGGGTCTCCGGGTGAATGACGGAGTGTGTCGTCCCTCACTGTCCTGGCACGGAATCTGCAGAAGAGTTAACGCAGGCTAAAGCTGCATTAACTTACCTGCTGATACCTTTCCCTGTCATTGAATGAGGCTGGGACAGCTATGTACTACAGCAGTTTCTCGGTAATTTACAAGTTCTGGGGACAGAGTTCCTGCTAACTCTACACTGGAGCCAAACCCCACTCCCATGAAAAAATCTAGTGAAACTCTATGATGCAAGTCTGAGTTTCTCGCTCTCCTGGCTTTTGTGCTTTTCTACAACAGGGACAGTTTGGTATTTAAATGCCTCTGTTTTATCCCGTTCCTGTTATTGCAAATGCCTGGTGTCCCCCCCCCCCCAACAATATTAGTCTTGCAATCCAGCTTCAAAGACCATTTACTGTGCAATATCTGTATTTGGATCTCAAATATTTTTAAACCATTATTAATAAGACTGGACTGAGATCTAGCATCCTTTAATTTAAGAAAAATCCAGCATAGCCATAGCACTTTATTACCAAGGTTTAAAACTTTGGAAGCTTTCTCCTCTAAATAAAACCAATGACAATCCGTAAATAACCAAAACATAAGAAGAGACATTTTGCTGGAATAATTTACAATGTATTCAGTGGATTTAAAAAAAAGAAAAAGAAAAATTAGCCCTTGGGTAAAGCTTAAAATACTGTAGGTGTGAAAAAACTAGCAGGCAAAACACAGGAAGGCTATTTATCCAAACTTAAATTGCTTTGAAATACGAGTGTTAATGGAATCAGGGAAGAGAAAGGAGAGTGAAACAATTTTGTATACTTAAAACTCTTCAACCCAAACTAAAGCTAATCTAAAAGTACATGAACAGTAAACACAGTTTAGAGTGTTCTAAACAATTAGCTACAGTTACGAGTAAGTTTCAAGGGAAAGAAAGGTTATTATAAGAGCATTTCCTTCCCAGAGAGTCTCTGGTTGTGCCTAACTCTTAAGTTTCAACTCTGTTGAAAGGATAGTAATAAGTACACTACCTTTATGGTGCCAGATTTCTAAAAAGCTCCAAACTAGTTCACTTTTGAAGCAAGGCTAAGTCAGTCAAAGCTTCCAAAGATTAAACAAACAAAAAAATCTGCACTCTAAGAATCAAACAATATAGTAGGAAGCAAGATAGTGTAACCAGTCCCTACTCGGCATTCAGTGGTGGTACAGAAAGAGTTGGTATTCCGTGGGGATTATAATCAGCCTTAATATTAATGGGTACAGCACACCATTATCCCAGCTGATCTTGGGATACTGTGAGCTTAAAATAAAATCAGGAGATTCCTGCTTTCTTACCCTATTAGTTGCTTTACCTGGTATCTCTCCTTTCATCTCCTGAGTGCCAAACTGTCAGTTACACCTGTGCACATTAAGGACCAAGTACATAGGTTTAAATTATACCTCACTTGTTTTGCATACCAACTGAAGGCCAACTTTGATCCAGGTAATGTTGGTTTACTGCTTGCATCCATTTTCTAACTAGCATGTACCTGCATAATTTACACTGCTCCTCCTATCTCTGCTGGATTTGGCCTAAAGACTTCCCTAAGAATTATACCTGCTGTAGGTTGATCTGTACAATTCAGCTTTCAAAATTAACAAGGCCCAATCCAAATTTTATATACAAATTTGAATGGAGACCTTTCGAGTGAAGATTTTCCCATCATAACAGCACTAGAAAGGTTCCTTATCTGAGATGTAAATTTCAATGACCTGAGTCAGTAAGTGTGGGGTTTTAGTGTACCTTAATTAATATTATAATTAGAGCTGGTAGGAAACCGTTTTCCAGCCTATGAAAATCTGAGATTTCAGAAGATTCTCATCCCTGTTCAGGGTAAAACTAAATTCTTTCAAAAGTTTTCACAAGAAAAGAGAGATGCACAGTCCCCATCATGGAAAAGCCAATAGTCCTGTGGTTAGAGCATTCACCTTATCTAGGATGTGGCAGATACATGTTGAAGTCTCTGCTCTGAATCAGCCATCAGCCACATCAGTAGAATTCTCTTCCTCCTGGCTAATCTGAGATGTCTCTCCCTTCTGACTTGAACTTTCATTCTGATCCCGGGAAACCTTCCTAACAAAAATTTTGTCAGAACATATACAGTATGCTTCCATGAAAAGTTTTGGTTTCAATGAATTGGCATTTTCTGACCATCACAAGGTTGCAGGGCTCCATTGTTCTCCATGCTGTGCATTCAGAACATACGCCATTGCTACTAACAGGTCAGTCTTCTATACGAGATTTGGAGTGGCTACAGAGCTTCTATCATGGATGTGTCCTTTTCAAGATACTGCCCAGCAGAGCTGTTACTAGCTCAGATAAGATATGTTATCCATGGTACCAGTGAGTGGCCGAACATAATAGAGTTCTAGCATTCCATCACAGTCCCAGCTCCAAAGATCTTACAACCTACAATCCTCAGACTAGGAGTTTCACTTGCTGACATTTTCTCAGCCAATTGCATCATACTTTGCTATTTAGTGCGTATCCAGATACTGTTGTGTGCAAACTCTTCAAAGTCCAGAGGGACTGTGGACATATGAGGCGCAACAGGAGAAAAACCCTTCATCTTTATTTTAAAAGAATAAAAAATAATTCTTTGATTACAACTTTTCCCACACAGAGACCCTTTCCCCCTAAAGTGCATGATATAAATTGAATACCTCAGTCCCCACAACTAGGGTGTTCTTTTAAAAAAAATAAGATAATTTGTAAGAGACTCTTGTTCAGTCATTTATAAATTGTCACCTTTGTAAACCAAGAAATAACCTTGTTAAAAAAACTACCGACATTGTTGTTCTGTTGTCACCCGGCTGGTAATTGAAAATGTGTTTCTGTCAGTTCCGTCTAAGACGGAATGCAATTCTCTCCAAGATCTTGATCTTAAATTGGCCAAAAATAAGTCAGTGATAAAGAAGCAAGAAGTTCCTACTTGTTCTTCGTACTGGTGATATTGCAACTGCCCCTTCTCATAATCTAAGACATTATTCCTACTGACTTGTGGAAGGCAGCACTAAAGTACTATTTTTCTGCTCCACAGAATTGGTACTGAGGAATCTCCCCTTCATACTGAAATGAGAAATTCCATTAAAAAACTGACAGAGTCAAATCTTGAAGTCCACACTCAGTTTTCAACACTGTCATTATTCCTATTTATTTCAATAAGATTTTTGCCTAAGTAAGTCTGAGTATGAAGTGAATAAGGACCCCAGGATTCAGCTTATTGTGTGTGTTGCTTCATATGAAAGACAACAAACACAATATCGCTTTCTCTCCCAAAAGCACCAATATTCAGCCTATGTCTTCATAGTCTTACCAGAGGAATCTGACTGGTACCCTTCACTCTGTCTGGGTGTCTTATGCAGCACGTAGAAAAAGTCAAGAACACTCCATGGACAGCCTGAAGGATTGTATCAGACAGTGCAAGGGGTGCTGAGCCAAAAGACCTGTGATACGGGTTCCATAGAGTTCCAGTCCACTCCTTGTAGTGGGAGGGAAGAGTGGCTGTTGGGACGCCACTGTCAGTGAGAATGGACTCCTGTGTAACACAGCAGGCAGGAAGGGAACATAGCAATTCCCATATAGGATCAGGTCAGTGGTCCATCTAGTCTAGTATCCTGTCCATGACAGGACAGTGGCCGGTACCCAGGGCTGGCTCTAGCTTTTTTGCCGCCCTAAGCACAAAGAGCACGCAAAAGAGCAAAAACTGCCCCCGCAAAAGGGTGGCTGGAATGTGCCACACCAAGAATGGGCCGCCCCTTAAAATGTGCCGCCCCAAGCATGTGCTTCCTCTACTGGTGCCTGGAGCCGGCCCTGCCAGTACCAGGTGATTCAGGGAAAGGTACAAGAGTCCCTACAGTGGACAATTATGGAATAACCTATTCATAAGGGAAGTTTCTTCCTAGCCCTCTTGCCCCCAATCAGTTTATGCCCTGAAACAAACACTCATACATCCCTTCTACAAATATATTTTTAATCTTTATCTAGAATAACTTTTGAACATGGGTATCCATATAAATGTCACTCCTTTCGAACCCCACTAAGGGCTTGATAGATCAGAGCTCATAGTTCAGTCACTCGCAGTAATAGAAGTAAGGACACTGTTCAGATGTATCAATATAGATCTCAACTGAGATTCCACAATACAATAGTCCTAAGGGGCTATTTTTACTGAACAGTTCCCCAGTGACCTGGGATATTCTTCTACAGTAACAATTATCCGTCTTGGCTCTGTGTTTCAAGAGGATGCTGTGAAAGCCCTGGCTGAAGAAGTGTTTATTGCTATGACCATTACCTTTCCCCTTTTAATTTTTTTCACTTGACTTTAATCTTAGCTGGAGTTTATTCTAGATTAATACAGTAGACTCTCGATTATCCAGGATGATAGGGAAAAAATTAATCCTGGTTAATAAAATCCTGGATAATCACCATCCATAGGAAATATCGGGGGGGGGGGGGGGGGGGAGGGGTTGGTTCACCAGCCACTCTGCACCAGGAGGAGGGGGTGTTGGTTCACTGGCTGCACTGCACCCTGGTGGGGGTTTTTTGTTTGCTCTTGGGGCGGCAACAAAGCCAGAGTCTGCCCTGCAAGTTACGCATATTTTTTTTGACATCCTGGTTAATCCAAATTCTGGTTAACCCAATCCTGGATAATCAAGAGTGTACTGTAGCCTAGGACAGAGTTACCCAAAGGAGTCCATTTAAGTTTCTTGAGAGACTTTAGCGTTAGAGAAAGAGAGCCTTAGAGACTCAGATCTGCTATTTATCCACAGCATCCGCATTGCGGGCAACAGAATAAAAGATTCTCCATAGCCCAGACATTGCCTCTCGCTTACCTACCTGGAACGACTACCTTCAAGGTCAAGAGGGTACTTAGTTCACTCACTATCATCCATTTAAAACTGGCCCTCTCTCTGCTGAGACTACAAAGAAGCCAACTAAATGTGAAGGTGGAATTTTGATTTGGATACCTGTCTATTAGGACCTAGACTGGCCCCACTAGCTCATGTCAGATAGGCCACTGAAAAGCAATCAGATGGCAGTGATTTTCAATCACTACTGAATGGGGGTTGGATTCGAACCAGTGACCTAGAGGTGAAATGTTCCACATCCTATTACTAATCCTCTAAATTATTCTTTTCCCCACAGCTGAGACTTCCCAGACACACACACAAAAAAGGGAAGTGTGTGAAGAATTACAATGGAAAGGCCGAGACAGTAGTTCATAAAGGACTAACAAAACTCCATGCCTAATATGCCTAGACAGTATTGTTATGATGCAGTGATAGCAAGTCAGCATTATTGATCTTACCAGATGGCTTCTCCAGAAATGACTCCACACAAAATATACCCAGTTTATGAGTCAATACAACTACTTTTGAACAATTTATTTCTCTTCATGTGAGGTGGCAGCTTACTAGAATCACTATTCTGGAAAACAGAAGAGCCAGTAACCCCCCAAAATATAATTTATTAAAGTGTATGCTTTCTCCCAGTCCTTCTCCAATCACTCATATTAATTGCAGGGATTTTCCTCTAAAAAAGAAGTTTCCAGGGGAAAAAAAGAATATATGGGATGAGACCAAATCTGGAAAAAAAGTTTTCGCTCCCATGGGGTATTTCACAGGGAAAAAAAGAAACAAAGAGGAAAATGAAATTCCAGCATAAACTTAATTATAGCAGTCACTACTAGAGTTGTGTGAATAATGGATTTTTTAGTTTGCTGGCAATTAAAAAAATGGAAAAACATCATTTTGGCTCTAAGTGTTTTGTTTCTGAATTTAAAAAATAAATAATTATGAAGTTTCTAAATTAAGAGTAATTCTGATCAAGTTATTGAAATGAACATGTCAAAACACAACGTTTGGGCTTTTAGAGTGTTCCCCTGCCCCTCAAGCCCTACATGAACAAATCAGCAAAGCAGAGACAAATTCACAAAATGTTTAGTGTTGCCAAGTCTGCATTTTTCACCTAAAGAGAATTTCAGCTGAAGATTTCCACTGATCTCTAAAAATACCTGGGGCTCACTTTAACAAAAGCAGTGCACTTCTCCCACTTAGGTAGTTCTGTGCCCTTAGCTTTAGAGTTTTATCTTCCTCATTGGAGAGGACTGTAAACATTAAATAAGATCCAAGAAAAAAACACACACACTTAGAAAGGCTCTTTAGTGACTCTCACCATTCTCATTCTTCCCTCTTCTCTTTCTATCTGTCCTTCTGTTGCTAAAACACACTTAAGCAGGCTCCTTTTGGGACTCCTCCCTGTTGACCTTAAAGTCTCAGTTCATGCGAGATAGACAAAAAAAGTCACCACCAGAATGAGATCATGACAGAGTGATCCCATTTCAAACAGAAGTCAACAGCCCTGCATTTGTCCAAGCTTGAAATCGTTTGAATCTCCTAGGGGCGTAGTGGTGTAAACAGATTTTGATTTTTATGCTTGTCTAAAGACCCAGCAGAACTTTTATTTAGTGCTACTTCTTATCACAAGCCTGATGGACGCATGGCAGGGAGATGAAAAACTCAGAGTGGCATGTTCTCCACAGGTTATATCTGTAGCCAATAGCTCACTGCAGCATACCTTCACAAAGAGACTGACATTGTACCCTAAACAAAGAAAATGCTCCACTTTGAGAATCTGCTACAGTCAACAATGCAAGAGGGAGGCAGGCAGAGAAGTGAAGATGGGTAGCATACCCCTGAGGGTCACCAGAGTGCTTGTCTTTTGGCATCACTTCAGGCTTCGCTGCCAGTATGAAAGTGCCCAGACAACTGTCATTTACAAAGGTGCATGAAATGCTTCCGCTTCAGCGTTGTAAAAGTTGAGGGGTGGAAAGGGAGTAGAGTTCAGTTTGCAAGGATTTACTTGCCTGTTCCATGTAAGGGTGACTGAACCTGGCCCTAAAAACAAGCCTTTCCATTTTCATTTACCTGAACCTGGTGCCAAATTGTTAATCTGCTGCAGAAGCCAGGATGCCTGTTACAGAGTTGTGACCCAGCTAATGCTTTGGTATATTGAGCCTTGGCATGCTATTAAGTTAGGGGCACCAGTCTCCGTAGTAATAGTTAGCTTGCATGACAACCTGCAGTAATTTAAGGACAGTAGGAACAGTTGAAGTATAAGGGTATCACTGTACTTGTGAGCTTTGTAATAACTGGAGACATTCCCTTGAAGGATATTTTGTTAATGAGATCTGAAAAGAGCTGGGTAGTCAGTAAAGAAGAGAAGTAAAGGAAGGCTGTTCCATCCTGAAGTAAGGGAAGAAGGATTGTCACCAATCTCAACCAGATGAGCTACTTACTACGTTTATTCAGTGTGTGATTTCAGATTAGGAAATGACATCGGAAAGTACATGAGATTTTACTGTACTATTTGAAGTATCAATTTAAGAGGCAATGTGAAGATATAAAGGGGTTGGGGGAAGAGTTGAAGAAGTAGAACAAGAATGTTAGGCATCTCAGTATCCCGGATACAGGAGAGTTGCTTTGAACTATGTGGCAGTGAAGTCTAATGGATTGCACAAAGGATTAGAAACTACAGGAATCCCTGAGTTCTAATCCCAGCTCTGACAAATTTTGCATGACAGATCTTGGGTAAAACCCTTCTCCTTTGTGAATTTCAGTTTCTTCATGTGTACAGTAGAATCAGTTCTGATAACAATATCCCATTATTATTTGCTATTTATAAAGGGACATTGGCAATGTTAGGAAATGCCCAACAAAGATAAATGGTACTACCCACTATTGAGCAGCAGAATGGAGGAGAGAAAGGATGGAAGAGGAATAGGAAAGCAACTGAAGGAAAGCACTGATCAGGCCCAACTTGTGACTGGACTCTGAGTGGCTCAAATGTGTGAGTGGCCTGAACAGAGTTGTATTGTATGGCTGGTTTATCCTACTAGAAATAACTAAACAGTAAAAATGTTCATAATTCAGAAAAGCAGGCGGTGGTGGTATGGAGAAGAGAAGGCAAGAAGGAAGGCAATAGATTGGGATAAAGTAGAATTAATTTTGGCAACCCTTGGATTTCAGTGCCTGACTAGAAAGGAAGGAAAGCGGCACCTCGTTTGACAGTTGTAGCACTATGCTCAGCTCTGATGTAACTCAGCTGATTTAAGTGTGCACAATTCTGCTTACAGCCCAGCCAAATTTGGTCCCATGTCTTCTGGTGGGACATGCAGATTAAAGCTCCTCCTTAGTCAACCTAGTGACTTTAAACTTCCTATGTGAATCCATTCAGTTTTTTAAAAGACACAGTCTATGTAATTCACATCAGATTTCCTCCATGAGGGAGGGTTGTTTGGCCAGAGCGTTGGCCCATCTTGGACCTTATCAATCACCCCCTCCTCCTGGTGCATAAAAGCAATTGATTATATATACAGAAGATCTCTGATTAAAGCTTACATTCAGAAGATGGTACACATCATGTGCTTGCCATTGACAGCTTTAATTTTCATGTCTGCATGTTCTGAAATAACCAATGTACAGGTATATGAAGAGGAACTAATGCATGTTTATTTCCAGCTAGTGTACTGTAGCTGAACTAATACAGATCAACAAAATCAGTCCATGCAAACCTTGAATCAACGCACTGCAAACAGAATGAAATTAGCAGACGCTGACTTGTGTCCGTTTATGTAAGGCCATACGGGTTTCTGTGCAGTGTTTGCCCAGCCTATTTTCCAGCAGGAACAAGTGCCCATTAGAGCAAGAGTGTTGTAAAGTACTGTTTGATATTTTTCAGGCCTGCAGTTTAGATGCTGTACATAATCATACCCCTGCTTGCTTCAGGCTCATTGAGCTTGTAGGATATTTGCCAAGCCCACCAGGCTCACAGAGCTTGAACAGCTTAGGTTCTTAAGCTCCACCTCCCCCACCCCTCCTTCTCTGAACAGAAAAATATTGGAAGGTTTTGAGAGTCTCCCCAGATTGACGTCTGCTGTCCAATTCCTGCCTAATGAGCTGCTTAACAACTGTTACCAAAAATTAATGAGTCCAGTCACAGTTATAATTACCATATTGCAGCTCACTATTGTATTAGATTACCATGGACTTCTATTTAGGAATATTTACACCATGACGACTGTTTAAACTGGGTAGCAGTGTTTCAGCAGATTACACTGCCTCATACTCCATATTTATTTGGGTGGGTGGGAATCTCTTGGGGTATGTTGGCACTGCAATTAGACACCTCTGGCCGGCCTGGGTGCCAGCTGCCTCAGGCTCCTGGGGCTTAGGCTAAGGGACTGTTTAATTGGGGTGCAGACATTTGGGCTCAGCTTTCAGCCTGAGCTCTCGGACAATCCAACAGTCCAGGGTCCTAGAGCCTGGGCTTCACACAAGATGTCTAAAGTACAAATGGATCCGAACCATGGGCCATTTTAGGAAATGTAACTTCCTTGTTAAGCACCATCTTGGCCCCGATTCAGGAAGAGACAGAAAGCTGTGAAGTTCCCTCTGGTGTTCCCTGCACACTCTGGTGGGATTATAGGTTTGCTCTCTCCCCTCCCACCCAGAAGAAAGTGAGGGATTGAGTCTGCCATCCCCTCTCCAACCAGCAGATCTTCTAGGATACCTGAGGAGATCACAGGATTTGGCGGTAGCCAGGGTCATCTACATATAGCCTCTTTGCTTCCACATAGACTCCTAAGCCTTGTCTGTCCCTCTCCTGTCCCATTTAATTTTTTAGCTATGGAATGCAGCAGGTAGACAGAGCTGTAGGAAAGAGGTCTATGAACATGCACAGAGGCCAGCGTGACATGTCAAGAAGCCCACAGTTGTCCAGTAGCAGCCTGCTCAGACTGCATTCCCCAACTCCAGGTAGCACAAGCTAGATTCCTCCTGAAAGCTGACTTCCGCCCTTCCAGTTCCATTCACTGTATTCCACAGCCTGTGCCAGGAGCTATAACAGTGCACACCAGTATTGCCTGCAAGCTACTATGTGGTTTGGAGTGTTGCAGTAGTCACGTTGGTTCTAGGATATGAGAGAGACAGAGCAGAGACAAGGTGAGTGAGGTAATATCTTTTATTGGACCAACTTCTGTTGGTGAAAGAGAGACATGCATTCAAGCTACACAGAGTCCCATTTTGTCTCTCTCACCAGCAGAAGTTGGTCCAATAAAGAATATTACCTCACGCACCTTGTCTAGCTACTCTGCGTCATTTGTATGCCACCTAACCTACAAAGATAGGGTGACCATATTTCCCTTGCCTGAATGTGAGACACCTGGTACAATTACTTGTATTCAAGCAAGTTCAAAGGCAATCAATCAGAACTATGCAGTACAAACTTTCAAATCAACAGCCAGTTGACTGGACCCTGTTAAAAAGACAGCGAGGGGGAGCACATAAAGGGCCAATGGGTAGGCAGCAGAGACGACACGTAACCATCTGCCACCTGGCACCTGCCTCCCCCCCTTCCCCCTCCCCCCCCCCCCAGCCGCTGCAGCACACACTGCACAGCCAGTGCCACCTGGAAATGGGACGAGGGCTGGGGCCCTGCTGCCTGAAAGCCGGAATGCAGCCGGGGCTGTGCTAACAGACTGGCAGGAGCAGCAGGCCCTGTGTGCTGCATCTTTGCCCTGCCACCAGCCTTGCACACACACACCCATTGTCGGCCACTATACCTCCCCCCCCAACTCAACCTTGGTGGATGGGTGGCGGGCTAGCAGGGATCTGGCCAGCAGCAGGACCCACCAGTACTGATGTGGGGGAGACAGAAAATATGGGACAATTTGCACATTTTTAAGAATAAGTTTAGACATCTGCAGGAGGGCTTAAATGCGGGACTGTCCCTTTAAAAAACAAGCCATCTAGTCACCCTATACAAAGGAGGTGTATACATAAGACTCCAAAGGCAAATGAAAGAGGAGAGAAATATGGGACTATACATCACTGAATCTCACTATGAGAATTTCTGAACTATTTTTCTATGCTTCCCGTTTCCTCCTCAAAAGCCAGCCTGTTAGCACAGACAACTGAGGCAAGTCAATAACATCCACTCACACAAACAGGATATATTGAACCAATTCAAGAGTAGGTGGATAGCAGCTGCGGTCTTGCCTGTGAAGTAGTCGAGTTGTTGCCTGCGTGCAATGAGTCATCAGGCCCCTTTTATTTACACTTTCATATAAGTGCTGGCAAACACTGATTTATGTTCTGAAATCGGGGAAGTGCAGTGTGTGCGAGAGCGAGCGAGACAGACTGAAAACATCTCATCTGGTCACCCTGAAGAATTTTAAACCACAGAGACCTCAAAACAGATTGACCTTTGATTATTTTTTGAATTGAGGACAGATTCCTCCTTTAAAGTCTCAATTATATTGCAGGTTGTTTTGTTTCATGATTTTAGAAGATGTCATGGTAACTTTAGGCAATGAATCCAAAGCCAGGCTGTTTCATGTGCTGAATTTCCAACTATAAGCCACAGTTTGCAATTGTAATGCCTCTGATATTTGCAAGTTACTCCATTATACTTACTCTTGAGGAACATTTATGGCAGGCAATTTACAGGATCTGATAAATGACAGCAACCCTAAAAAAAAGGGAGGGTCAAATTGGTCTTTTAGGTTATCCCATTGAAGGCAATGGAGTTACTCTGGGAATGAATTTGCTCCCATGGCTTTTTTATGGGGTTTGCAGAATAACATAGGATCTGAGGCTAAAGTTGAGAGAACAACTCTGTCAAATACGCTCAGGTAGAATTTCATCTGATTTTTTGGAAGACGTTTAGTTGTTTGGAAACCCATATTGCCGGAAGGAGGTGTTTTGCTGGTCCCTTTGGTTGTGCCCCAATAGCATTACTTGCAGGAGCTACCCTGGCCAGAAGATGTATGGCAGGCACTAAAATCTCCCTCTCCCATCAAGCTGCCAAGCAACCCCCATACACAACGCTGGCCAATCAGCAGAGTGGGGAGGAATATAACATAAGAATGGCCGTACTGGGTCAGACTAAAGGGCCATCTAGCCCAGTATCCTGTCTTCCGACAGTGCCCAGTGTCAGGTGCCCCAGAGGGTACAAAACAGGTAAACATCAAGTGATACAGCCGGGGTCGCTCATTCCCGGCTTCTGGCAAACAGAGGCGATGGCCACCATTCCTGTCCATCCTGGCTAATAGTCATTGATGGACTTATCCTCCATGAATTTATCTAGTTCTTTTTTGAACCCTATTATGGTCTTGGCCTTCACAACATCCTCTGACAAGGAGTTCCATAGGCTGACTTTGCATTGTATGAAGAAATACTTCCTTTTATTGATTTTAAACCTGCTGCCTATGAATTTCATTGGGTGACCCCTGGTTCTTGTGTTAAGAGAAGTAGTAAACAACACTTCCTTATCTACTTTCTCTACATCAGTCATGATTTTATAGACCTCAAATCATATCTCCTTTCAGCCATCTCTTTTCCAAGCTGAAAATTCCCAATCTTATTAATCTCTCGCTGTTCCATGCCTCTCATCATTTTTGTTGCCCTTTTATGAACTTTTTCTAATCCCAATATATCTTTTTTGAGATGGGGTGACCACATCTGCACACAGTATTCTAGATACATGTGTACCATGGATTTATATACAGGCAATATGATATTTTCTGTCCTATTTTCTATCCCTTTCTTAATTATTGCCAGCATTCTGTTCGCTTTTTTGACTGCCACTAAACATTGAGGGGATATTTTCAGAGAACTAACTACAATGATCCCAAGATCTCTTTCTTGAGTGGTAACAGCTAATTTAGACCCCATTATTTTATATGTATAGTTGGGACTATGCTTTCCAATGTGCATTACTTTGCATTTATCAACATTGAATTTCATCTGCTATTTTGTTGCCCAGTCACCCAGTTTTGTGAGATCCTTTTGTAACTCTTTGCAGTCTGCCTGGGTCTTAACTATCTTTAGTTCAGTATGCACAGATTGCCAAGTCTATATTAAAAACTGACCTAAAAATCTTATCTAGTTCTAAATGTAAATGCAGATAAACTAATTAAAGCTTGAAAGAAGGGTGGGTGTGAGAGATGACAAGGAAATGGGAAAAGCTATGCAGTGTAAGGGGGATTGAAGAACAGGAAAGAAAATTGGCTGTATGGGAGGAGGAGAACCAATATGCCCCAACACAGCCTGGATATGGTTGCTTACCTCAATTTTTCTACACAAGTACTACTGTGGAGAATGCCTTAGAAGAGTCACTTGAGAGAAGGGATGAGAAGGAGATCCCATTGGCCGGAAGGCAGAGGATGCATTGTCCTAAGGATGGGGGTTCCATGAACACCACTCCCAAGAGAGGGAGAAGGGTGGAGGTGGTTAGTGACACCCTCTGAGGGGGGACAGAGTCATCCATCTGCTGTCCAGACTGTTTGCTGCTTGCCTGGAGCTAGAATTAAGGTTGTGACTGAGTGTCTTCTGAGACTCAAACCCTCGGATTGGTACCCATCTCTACTTATCCACATGGGCACCAATGATACTGACAAGAATGAATTTGAGCAAATCCCTGCAGAGTATGCAGCTCTGGAAAGAAGGTTAAAAGAGTTCACAGCACAAGTGGCGTTTTCTTCCATCCTCCCTGTTGAAGGAAAAGGCCTAGGTAGGGACAGTTGAATTGTGGAAGTAAATGTGTGGCTATGCAGGTGGTGTTGGCGAGAGGGCTTTGGTTTCTTTGAGAACAAGCTGATGTTCCAGGAAAGAGGATTATTGTGCTGGGATGGGCTCTATCAAATACTGGAAAGAGCATTTTTGGACATTGTCTGGATAACCTGATAAGGAAAGCTTTAAACTAGATCCTATGCATAGAAAGGCAAGAACAAAAGTAATAGGTTAATCTGCAAAATATCTTCGATCCCTCTATACAAATGCTAGGAGTATGAGGAACAAGAAGGATGAACTGAAAGTTGGGTTATATGAAGACAATTATGATTTAATTGGCATTACAGAGACATGGTGGGACAATTTCCATGACTAGAGTACAAGCATTGAGAATATAGCTTGTTCTGGAAGGATAGCATGGGGAAAAAAAGAGGCGGTGTTACACTATATGTCAAGAGTGTCTACACCTTGCTCTGATATTCACGGGGAAGCGAGCCACAGACCTACTGAGAATCTCAGGGTGAGGATAACAAGTAGTGATGTTATGGTGGGGGTCTATTATAGACCACCAACCCAGGAAGAGAAAGTGGATGAGTCATTCTGCAAGCAGGTAACAAGATTATCTAACTAACACATGAACTAGTATAAATAGGCATTTTTAACTTCCCTTTTATCTGTTGGAAAAATATTACAGCAAAACAAGAATTCCTGCAAATTCTTAATATGTGTAAGGGTCAGTTAGTGGAAGTTGTATGTGCTCATGGAAAGGCAGCATTTGACCCTTTCAAGTGTCAAAGCTTCTTGAGCTTTCTTGCAACCTCTCAGTCATCTTACAGCCATTCACAGGCAGTCTCTGCATTTAGGGTTTTCAACTTTATGCCTAGGAGGCATTTGCTTTGCTGTTGGCTAGAGAATTTCTCTATTGCTAAAAAGTAGCCTTCCTCCCATATGAAGCACTGCACACTCATCTGAGCACATTTCCATTCAGTCATATCCTGCTTTGAGCTTTGGCCCTCTTTAGCTCTTATATGCAGATTTGCAATCCTCAGACCTAAAAGTAAATATGCCACTGCCAGGGCTGCCTCAGGGAGAGTGATTTAATGGTTCCTGTACAAGGATAAAGTTGTTTATCAATAGGGATGTACCTGGGCACACCAATAAGAAGTAACCACACATTATCTCCAGGAGTCTCCAGGAGATCCGATTCAGTCAGTAATGTATGCCCTTTCATGCATCTCTCACACCCTCTGCATCACCTGAAACTGCTATTAAGCTGAGCAAGTCACTGAAAGGTTGACTTCCTTCTAGTCACATGAACAAAAATGAAGCTGGTAGAAAAGTGTAAAGTTGCTGTGGATTCTGATTAAGTTAATTCATGCTGTAGCATTCCCTCCATATGAATCTGAAGTAAGTTTAAGGGCGGGGGAGGGGGGCATATTTTGCCCTTATTTATCCCCTGTGCAATGAGATCCTAGAGTCGTCAGACAGAATCTGGTGTACTGTGACTGTCATGGGTTTGCTGCAGACCCATTTACAGCAGCTAAACAAATGGAAGTTGAGACGTAAAACCATTACTACACACAAGGGGCAAAACACAGAGGTTCCTTTGACTTAGTCTACACTAGCAACTTATGTTTAACTACGTAACGCAGGATTTTCCACACCCCTCAGCAATGTCATTATATGACCTAACTCCCAGTGTAGACTGCACTATGTCGATGATAGGGCTTCTCCTATTGACATAGCTACCACTTCTTGGAGAGGTGGATTACCTAAGCTCTCCCATTGGCATAAGTAATGTCTTCATGAAAGTGCGACAGCCTTTTAAGTATAGACAAGCCCTTAGAAAGACATTATCCACTTCTTCACAATACTAAGGATTGAGAAGACATCCCATTCAAAACTGCTCTAGGGAGAGTCAAGACCAGCCACAGCAGTTGTCAAGCTTTTGAAACCCAAAAGCTTTTCAATCCACACCGCAGCACGTATTAAACCTCCATGTAGCCTGAGCATCTCCTCAAAGCAGCACAGCATAATTTAGTGTCAAGGCATAATGCAAGATTTGGGCACAAAGGGGGTGTTTTATTATAACCCATGCCTGCCTGGAGTGGAGCTCTGTCCCCCTTTAGTGCCACCTAGCCCATCTACAGCCTCAGCTAACTCGTGCAATAGAGGCTCATCATACACTATGCTTCAGAAGACCTGGGTTCGATGTTTCCAACTAAGGTCTGTTGGCTTTAAATTATGACTAAAGAACACTACAAACTGTATAATGCAATACTTAGGTGCTTTGCAGCAAGTTACTATAGTATGAGTAAATGGTCATGAGCTAATGCACAGAGTTTGGGCTATGATCACAGCTCTGTCACAGACTTCCTGTGTAGCCTTGGGCCAAGCTTAAGTGATTCTGCCTTTCCATCTGCAAAGTTGGGAAACAATTTATACCAGCAAAGCTTTTCAGATGAATAGTTTATTCAGCAAAAAAATGCAGTTTTGGGTAAACCAAAATGTGTCTCATTTATGACAAAAAATTCTACTCCCTACTCATATCAGGGTGGCAGACTTGCACCTGGGTTTTCCATATGTGAACCACAGAGCTATATGGGGGCCTGGCAACACCTCCACCATGACCCCCCCCCCCATTTGGTGAGCATTTCAAAATTGCCTTTGTTTGCAATTTTCAAAAATGGTTTAAAATGCTCAGAATGTTTAATTCCAGGTCGAACATTTTATTCCACAATACCATTTCTTTTTTGTTTTGCTGAGAAAACTAGTTGTTTTGGGTCAATCCAAAATGAAGGTTTTGATTTCAGTTTGGCCCATGAGCCAAAAAATAATAATAAATCACTTATTTGTACAGCTCTGATTACGCCTTCCTACCCCTTTATGTGGTAAATAATGTTGGTAAGTGGCTTGGAATCCTCAGCTGGGCGATGCCAGGGAAGTACACAGTATGGTGTTGACACTCCAAACTCTCTCACTTTTGCAAAGAGTCTGATTTAACAGATATTTAAACTAATGTTAAATTTAACTGACATTGCATTTTACAATGCAAGGCTATGCACAAAACACCCTCTTCCCTCCTCCCCTGCCTGAATCGAACGACTGTCATTTAATTAAAAGCCATGTGCAATAGCTTTCCATCTTTAAATGAATTTCAAAACAATCTTGGAAACCAGACAGAAAAAGTATAGCCAGGGTTCAGTTCAGTTAGGGTACTGATAATTTTTCAGAGACAAACCAAGCCAAGCATCATGTAATTCTATAGAAACACTTACAGGTTGAAGGCCGGGTATATTTTGTTGCATTCCCCTTTTAAACAGAATACCTTATTTGTGTGTTGCCAACAATGTGCTAGACAGCTTTGCACCTTACTGTATAATTTCACCGTACTATAAATGCAATAGAAAAGGCAGATTAAACAAACAATGCTATGGAAACTATCTTCAGAAAAGAAAAGCAATGGGTAAGATACAAAGAAGAGACATAACCTTTCAAAGGCACTAAAAAACTGATCAAGGATGGGAGAAATAACCTTTCAAAATCATTAGATTCTGTAACCAGATGAACAAATAATTAACTTTAAATATGCAGCCAGGGATTAATGTGGAGCGTAGATTTCAAATTCAGAATAACAGTAATTACAAAGCCAGGAGAGTTGCTTAGTGAAGGCAGACATCTTCTATTGATTTTCACATAAGCCAATCAGATCAAGGCCAACATGTTCCACTTCTTATAATGATGGGAAAGAAACAGCAGGCTCAGTACTCTGCAACCCAGGCAATGCCTTCCTCCATTCTGGATATGCCCACCCTCTGGGCTTCTGAAACCCTAGTTTTATTATTATTCATAACGTGGTGGTGCCAAGATGTGTCAGGTGCTTTCCAGGCATAAGAAGCCAGAATCATGGCCATTTTCAGATATTTATCAGAGTTCTTTGCCTCAAGAGACAGAAATAGAGTCTGATTTGACTAGATCTGATCATTTTCTGACAGCACAGAGAGGAAAGTGTGCACAAAACAAAGGGAGGCAAATGACACAGTACAAACAGAGTGCCTGCATTTCCACATTCAGGGAAGGGGAAGGAATCAGAAGTGCTCAGCATATCTTTATACTTTCAACAAACTAATGCTGCTGTAAACACAGCTGAAAACACCATCTGTTGCCAAGCAGAGGGAACCATGGTGACCTTCAGGACAAAAAAAGATGGGAGATAGAAGAACAAAGTTGGCTGAGAAGGGGGAGTGCATTACAGGGATTCACAAGCAGTGAGTATAATAGGCATGGGGAGGCTAAGCCTCCTCTGGTGCAGCCACCACCAACCTGCTGCTGGACGCCTGGACCGTGGAGGCTCTGCCCGCGCTCCCCCTCTTCCCCTCCCTGCTCCATGTCTTCCCCAAGGCCGCCACTGCTTGTTGCTGCCTGGCTGAGTTCCTCCTCTCCTTCACTCCATGTCCCCTCCCTGGAGGTTCCTGCTGCTCACTGCATCCCTCTTTTCATCCCCCCTCCCCCGAGAGGTCAGGAGAAGGAGGAGGGTGGGGGATCGGCAGGAGGGCTCACGGGGGATAGAGAGAGGAGAGGAGGAACATGGCAAATGGGTGGGGGCAAGCAGGGAGAGGGGTGGAAGACACAGGACAGGGAGTTAGCCTCCCAAAGGGGAAGCTTCACCCATTGCCCATAACTGGGACATTGGACAAGAGAATCTGTACTACCATGTGGGTCACTTAGCAGCAGTTGGAAACAGGAATCTAAATGAAGGGCACCCTGTTAACTTAATATCCAAAGAGCCATTTTCTGGGTGCTTTTCTGAATTTAACTGTCATAATTCAAACGGGGTTGGATTGGAGTCATGATAAGTGATCAATTCTTGGATTGGCCGGGCCTACTCTTTTCAGTCAGATAGTTTGGCAGATGCCATTCTTCTTGGCAGTGGTGGAAATCCCTCTCTAAAAACTATGAAAGTAGAAATGAACCTGAGCCCAACACCCTGACCTATATGAGGCAAGAAATTCCTATTTCAAGTTTCATAGAGATGAGTTCAAATCAAGCTAGAGGGTCTTATTAATTTTGATTTCAGTATAGCCTAGATGCCCCAATCAGGGATTCAGCCCATTGTGCTAGCCATTGTACATGCATATCAGGAAGCACAGTCCCTTATGTCTTTCTATAGGTGGGAGTTAAGAGGATAACATAGGCACTCAGCTGCTGCAGACCAAGAAAGGAAGTCTGCCTTGAAAAATGCAGTAGTTGCAGCTGATCAGAACATGGAAAGTTTGGTGCAGTTTCTATGGAATAACAAAGTAACTACACTTCTCAGACCAGGTCAGAAAGTCCCATATCCTATCTATCGACTCCATCTTTTAGTGTGTTGGAAGCAAACAGCTCAAATGGAATACCTTGCATAGCAAAAACGTCAGTCTTAAGGAGTAGAACTAAACTGTTGAATAGAGATATATGTTATTTTAGCACTTTCTATGTTTATGTCCCTTCACTTTTCTATGAGGAAGAGGCTAGCAGTAACATTTTATGACACTGGTCTCCTTTACATTTCCCTTTCTTGCATTCCCTCCACCCCCTCATTCCAGCCCTAGACAACGCCATCTCGCCTGTTAGCATAAAGATTAAATTTTATTTCTGACTACTACTTAATACTGTTTAGGCTTCAGGAGGAAAAAAAAGCCCTATATAATACTGAAAATAGTTTATTTATCTTCCTAATCAAAATGAGGGGTTGGTAAAGTACTCTGAGATCTTAGATGAACTGTGCTAGATATTTGTAGAATTTTTACTTTAACTTCGGTGGCACGTAAACCTAGCATGTCAATTCAAGCATTCACAGCCCCACTCCCCATATCTTTATGGAATTAACTAAGATCTAGACAGCGGAACAACATGGTGATTTTTGGCAGTTTCACATTCCTGGATGAACCTTTCTTTGATCAAAGATGAAGTGGAATGAAATTATGAAAAGCAGAAAACAGCCTGAAAAGTGACCTAGGAATCTTAATTTTCTCAATCATTGCTGTAACGGAATGTAAGTCTGCAGCAGCAGGGGTCAAATTATAGTACAAATTGTCATGCTATGCCAGATAAATTATTCTGTGCAGCATGGTTATTAAGTGATAGATAAATAAATAACATTGTAGGACTGATTGACAAAATCTAAGTGACCTGGAGCTAAGCAGGCCACCATGGAAATAGCACTACACAGCCACTAAGATTTCAAAAAGTAAAATTAGATTTATCACAGCACAAAAGTCTTAAAATAGTCTATGCCTGTGCTGGCTACAAGTTAACCAGCTGCAAAATGCTCTTAAATTTGAAAACCCCAGGGAGCCTGATGTGTGTCACACAGGAACAGGCTAATGATGGAGGAGAAAAACATTCATTTTTCAAATGCTCTGCTGGGGTGTGATGCTATCCACAGAGAGAAAGTGTGCATGCAACATAATCTTCAGGACCTTGCCAAAAGGGTCTTCTATTTGTTGGAAGGCATCACTTCACTCATATGATGCTCCAAAAGAGCATGGGCCAACAGGCACCAGAGCCGCGCAGCAGCACGGGGTCCCCAAGGCTTGTAACTAACTAGAGCTACCACAGAGGAGCAAACCTCTGCCTGACAGAATGTTCCCAAGAAACCTCCATGAAGGGGATTCTCTTCCAGTGCTTCAACCGCTAAGATCCTCTTCCATTAGACCCTCTCTATCCAGAGGGATTTCACTGCAGTCAGTCTATGATTACCTAGAAAAAGCAATCAGTGACGTCTCACTGTCTGAGAAGTAGGATTGGCTTAGATCAGATTTTTTAATGCAGTGAGGCACAAGAACTGGTGGGAGCTATAATTTATTGTATTGTCAAACTCCACCCCTGAGAAAGCTGTTGTCTAGAAGGATAGCATTGGCTTTTCCAGTAGGGGACCCCAGAAGTTTCACCTTGCCTTCTTTGTAGGTCCCTAGCATAAGACACCAAACCATGGGGCACAAGGCTTTACCACATCAGATTTCACTCCTTCACAGAACTCACTTGTTTTTTCCATGCAACATGCATGTATTCTCATTTTGCAGCTTGGTTTTTAAATAGATTTGCTGTATGCCAGAAGAGAACTTCCTGTATGATCACATGCTCATGGAAAGAATTCACATCTTGCTAAGCATCTTATGGAGCAAAAGATTAGAAATAATTATATTGATTTCTGGGAAAACTTTAGTTCCTCTCCTCTCCAGTAAAGCCTTGTATGTGCTAGACACTGTACAAAAACAGAAATGGTATGGCCACCGAATGCTAAGAAATACAAAACAAACCAAGACACAGGGCAGCGGGGGAAAGATGGACAAATAGTGAGGTAGTGAGGTGATTAAAAGAGACCCACATATGAAGTAATGTGAAGGTCCCAGTTGCAGACAACTTTAGGTTTCAGAGTAACCTGTTTGAATGAATTGTGGAAGCAAATGCTTTAGCTTGGGTCACTGACTCATTGAATTGTTTGCTCATTTAACAAGAGTACTCACTAATGAATTGCTG
Organism: Sternotherus odoratus; assembly: GCA_032164245.1. Taxonomy (NCBI): domain Eukaryota; kingdom Metazoa; phylum Chordata; order Testudines; family Kinosternidae; genus Sternotherus; species Sternotherus odoratus. Next base: position 95,021,725 of record JAVMKO010000003.1, read on the forward strand.
GCAAATGTTAGCTGTGTTGATCCCATGATATTAGGGAGACAAAAGTGGGTGAGGTAATATCTTTTATTGAATCAACTTCTGCTGGTGAATTGGCCTTTGGGTTATACAGAGCTCTTCTTCGGGTCTGGTTAGGGCTCTCCCTTACCTGAAGAGCAGCTCTGTGGTGAAACAGACAGGCCTTCAAGCTGAACAGAAATTTTCCCAATAAAAAAAGATATTACCTCACCCACCTTTTCCCTAAATCAGTGATGGGCAATCTGTGGCCCACATGCAGCCCATTAGGGTAATCCACTGGTGGGTTGACAATTCACTGTTCCCGGCCAATGGGAGCTGCAGGAAGCAGCAGCCACACCATCCCTGCAGCCCGTACTGCTTTCCGCAGCTCCCGTTGGCTGGGAATGACGAACCGTGGCCACTGGGAGTTGCGGGCGGCCATGCAAATGTAAGCATACTGTCTGGCAGCCGCCAGCGGATTACCCTGACGGGCCGTGGGCCGCAAGTTGCCCACCATTGATCTGGATTGCTGGCAAGACATTAAACTCAATATGAACATAAGGAATCCAGAAAGTCCATCTCAACTTGTTGTGATGACTAATACAGTCAATGTCCAACATATTTACAAGTGTTATTTTGACAGCCATCTTCTCTCTCTAACTTATGTTATTTAGACTGTCTCACATTCTGGCCAATAGGGAACATCAACATCTATCCGAGGGATCATTTACTCTTCAAATGACCTGATTAAGATTCAAAGTCAGAAAACAAAACAAAAAAACAAACAAATTCAACATTCACATAGGGGAAAAAAGTCCCCAAACAATTGTGCTCATCACTATTAGCGTAGCTTGTTTGAGGCTGTTGGTAAAAGCAGCCACAAGAAGTTGGCGGTGTAGCTAACCTACTGTCTCCTTAAGACAGAACAAAATGCTGGCAGGTGACAGTAAATACAAAGAAGCAAAGGAGATGACTCTCTAGAGAAAGGCCCTTGTCAGAACTTTAAGAACACAAGGAAAAGAATAGCAGATTTTTGTCTTCTTGTTTTGAAGTCGGTCTTAAAACTGAGTTTAGCTCCATTGGGAAGAAAGATGTTTTCCCCGGGGGAATCAGGGAAATTGTAGAACTCACACAGAATAGAGAAAAGATATATATTTTTCTTCTGGAAGATTATCTTCAGTAGTTGGGTCCCTAAAATTAAGACAGGAAATAATATTTAAATCTAGGATTATTTCAAGCTACTATGACTTAATTAGGAAATTGGGGTCCTCATCCGGGGGTCAACTGAGACCTATGCCAGTCCTCTCCTTGAAAGGCCCTCCTTCCTGTTCTTGTAGATCCTGGCCTTTTACATTATACACCTTGCAACCTCATTCCCTGAATATTGTCTGTCCTGCTTGCTGAATGAGGTGGAAGCTCTACAAAAAGAATACTTCATGACCATGTAATTAAAGATTGCATCATAATGTATACACACAAGGAGGCTGATTTAAGGTTACCATGGGATCTGTCTTAATTTGGCTGTTTCCTAACTAAGTCTCCCACACCCCAGCCCAAGTTTCTGGTCTAAATAAAAGTAATTAATAGCACAGTTTTAATAGTAAATTTATTTAATACTTTACATTTACATCTGTTTTAGTAGATGTATTTCTCTGCAGCAGGTCTCCATCTTGGTATACTCTTTTGTGTATTTAATATTGCTAATTATGCAGCATGTAGTTCTGACCTTAATTGACAGTGGCATATAGAGGAGAACCAGTAGATTCTTAAGGTCTTGCATCTATTAGGAGACCATTGTCATGTTTAATGTTCAGGTCTCTTGAAATGGTAACTCTGTCTTTCATTCCATCCCCACAAAAATAAATTTATCACAGAAAGAAATCAACTGGGAGCAGGTGGTATTAAGCAAAGCAAATTAGATTTTCTGCTTCATTGGACTGCCGCTTTCCCCGCATGGGTGGGAGGGGAGAAGCAATCCCAGAATGCAATCCCAGAATGCAATCCCAGAACTATCAGAAAAGTAGTCATAGTTCACATTTGTACAAGGAAACTCACTTCCCTAAGAACAGGTCCTTAAAATCATCTGTAAAATCTTCTAAAATGAGCAATTAAGCTTTATTGTTTTAGACAGCACCATACACTCAATGTAATATTGACTTTGCTGCTGTTCCCATAGACAGATTTCTGAGAGTTTGCTACAGTGGCCATTGTCAGGATAAAGACTCAATCAGTTTCTATCACTGAAAGATGAAATCAGAATAAGGAAACGGTATTATCCCTAAGGATAATCTCTCTGCTTCATTGCAAAAATTTCCCAGGGCTCCCTTTCTGCCTGATTCCTGCTACAGATGTAAAGAGCCAGCTCAGCTTTTACTGAAAGTTGTCATAGAGGAGTATTGTCTTTGACGTCCATACCAAGTCATATGAGCATGTCTCAATAGTTGGAGAATCTACAGTTTATCTGGATGCTGGGGCCGAGTCTCTAATTTAATGCCTGTGAAAGTTAACAGCAGTGGGGACCTCTGTCTGGCAGCCCAGCAAGTTTCCCCCACTGCCCCGCCAAGCCTAAGCCCATCCAGTTCTTGGCCTTGCTGCTGGGACTGTCAACAGAAAGGCAGCTGTGAGGAGACTCTTGTCAACTGTTTTAGTCCAGTTCCTAGTAAACATTTCACGTAGTCACTGCACACTTATTCAATTGTCACTAACCAGGCCTAGCCATGGAAGCCAAACCCAGCAGTTTCTTAGAGCGCTCTCTGGGGCATGGGGGTTGTGAGTAGATGACTTATTTTGGACAAGATTCAATTCTGCCCAAAGGCAACTTTGCACTGGCATAGCTGGCACGGAAGCTGTAAGCCCCCCACCCCACCCCGCCCCGCTCCCCAGGGAATAGATCTGGTGCATGAAGGTTTCATGCTAGAGAGAGCCCGCTGCACCAGTGCGCCAGCTTTGCACCATTCCCACAGAAGCCCTCAGCGCAGCACTGTTCTTAGGCAGACTGGGGGGTGGGGAAGTGACAGTCCAGCAATTCCCATCTGCCACAAGCCCTGTAAGAGTACCAGCAGGGAGCACAAATTTAATGCTGCCCCGCAGCTGCTCTAATCTCTGCCAGGTATCAAACTGGCCCGCTGCAGCCTACCATTATAACAAAGTACATATGGACTCCCCTAAATCCCTGCACCAAATTTGACAGATTAGCTTGAGACCTCTTCATCAACACTCAGTTCATCTATTTTGATTTCTTAAGGTTGTAGAGGCACAGAAAGACAGCAGCAAAACAGTGACTGTGCTCTTGCTCACATTCATCCAGTCTCTGCTTGTGCTGACCTATGAGGAAAGGCTGAAAGAACTGGGCATGTTTAGTCTAGAAAGGAGAAGGCTGAGGGGGGACATGAGAACAGTTGAGTATGGAAAAGGTTGTTATAACGAGGCCAATGATCAGTTGTTCTCCATGTCCACTGAAGGCAGAACAAATAGGTAACTGTCTCAGTTTCCTGCAAGAGAGCTTTAGAATAGATATTGGGGGGTGGGAGAGAGGGGAAGAAAAGTTGAACTATAAAGATAGTTAAGCAGTGGAATAGGTTACTTAGGGATGATGCGGAATCCCCATCATTGGAGGTTAAACAAATAGCTGGTGGGGATTGTCTTAGTATATTTATATCTGCATCAGTGTGGGAGGCTGGACTAGATCAGTGGTTTTAAAACTTTTATTTTCTGGTGACCCATTTGAAAAAAAATTGTTAATACCCACCACCCAGCAGAGCTGGAGATGAGGAGTTTGGGGTGTGGGAGGGGCTCAGGGCTGGAGCAGAGGGTTGGAGTGCAGGAGAGGATCAGGGCTCTGGACTGGGGGTGTAGGCTCTGGGGTGGGGCTGGGGGATGAGAGGTTTGGGGTGCAGGAAAGGGCTCCAAGTTTGGGGGGTTCAGGGCTGGGGCACGGGATTGGGGCACAGTCTTACCTCAGGCAGCTCCCAGTCAGAATCACAGCAGGGATGCAGAGACAGGCTCCTGCCTGTCCTGGCACCACAGACCACACTGTGCCCAGGAAGCAGCCAGCAGCAGGTCCAGCTCCTAGGTGGAGGTGTGCAAGCAGCTTCACGTGGCTCTCGCCCATAGGCACCGACCCCTCCACCCCCCCCATCTTCCATTGCCTGAAAACCAGCCAATGGGAGTGCGGAGCTGGTGCTCGGGGTGGGGACAGCGCAAGGAGCCCCGGGCCCCAAACTGGCTCCCCACCCCAAGAGCCCGACCTGCTGCTGGCCACTTCCAGGGTGCAGTGTGGTGTCAGAACAGGTGGGAACTAGCCTGCCTTAGCCGGGCAGAACCACTGACAGGACTTTAACGGCCCATTCAGTGGTGTAGACCAGAGCCACCGCGACCCAGTACCTTTCATTCTGTGACCCAGTACTGGGTCACAACCCACAGTTTGAAAACCACTGGACTAGATGACCTTAGGACCCCTTCCAGACCTACATTTCTATGGGTATGTCTACACTACCCACCAGATCGGCGGGTAGTGATCGAGTTATCGGGGGTCGATTTATCGCATCTAGTCCAGATGCGTAAATCGATCCCCGAGTGCTCTCCCCTTGACTCCAGTACTCCACTGCGGCGAGAAGCACAGGCGGAGTCGACGGGGGAGCAGCAACAGTCGACTCACAGCCATGCAGATGCCATGGTAAGTCGATTTAAATACGTTGACTTCAGCTATGCTATTGTCATAGTTGAAGTTGCGTATTTTAGGTCAATTCCCCCCACCCCCTCACCTCCAGTGTAGGCCAGGGCTCTGATTTTATGATCCTATGTGAGCTAGATTGTCTGGGCAAAAAGTGACAAGCCTGAGGGATCCAAGGATGAAGTAAACTTCAAACCCCAGCCTGGGAGAGTCATCTCTTAACCTTCGGGAAACAGTCAAGATCTGTCTCTCCCAACAATATTGCCCACAAAGTTTTAGGAGTGGTATCTTTGTACAGGCCTCTCTGTGATTATGCTTGCTGCAAAGGCGAGGTGGTGGGGGAAGGAGAAGCATCATAAGAAACAAATGACTAAACCGCAAGCAGCAGCATTTGGGCTCAGCATGCTTTGCTAATACACACCTGATAAAAAGCACATTTCCCCCCCCCCCTCTCGCTGTGAGCGACTAGTTTTATTAATGTCTAACGATAATGTGGAATGACTGTGGGAGGAAAAATGTTTAAAATAATAAAAAGAAACCCTGCAGATGCGAGAGATTGATTTTAATAAATACTGGAGAAGACTTCCCCCCACACGCCGCTCTTCAGAGACTAACAGGCGAGGAGTCTGCAGCATCAGTCTTACCAGCAGGAGGCCAGTGATAGGTTGAGCAGCGTGGCTGACAGGACTGAAATCAAATCTCAAAGAGAAGTAATATAATGCAGAACGTCTAATATTGCAGATTATGTGGGGGAGACCAACCGCACAGGGGTAGTACAAATATCATTACACACAGGAAAAAAAAAACCCACAAACTAATCAGAATGACAGTTCTGCTAAAAATCAACAGGAATGCAGATCTTTCAGGTTCATGACTTATTGCGTTGTGAAAGGAACTATCACTGGCAACTGGACTGTATTACACTGTATCTCTCTCTCCAGTGTGGCTGATGCCCAGAGGGTTATACAAGTGCTAGAATCTTAACATCACCCCCTCCCCACCCAAGAGAGAATAACCATACTCAGTATAGCATGGTGTCTCTTCATGGTACTGTATTCTATGTGCCTTGTAGCTTCGTTTGAGCACATACCCATTTAAGGGTTAATATGCAGCGGGTGTGCCCTTCCCATGATAATTACTGGCTTACGTACCAAAGTTGTAGCGCATTAAACTGAGAATCACACTGCCCAAACACTTTTGCTTATAGGGTTAAAAATTAGCATTTGTGTATTAAACTTTACAAGCTGTTTCTCTGCAGCATGTTGTGTGAGTTATTTTCTCACATGCGTCTTTACAAGCCATCCCCTTGCATCCCTCATTCTTCTGGAGGGCATTAAAACAACCCAATAAAAAGGCTCTGGAGCCCTACTAGGGAGCACTCTTACTTGAATTCTTATCAAAATTTGGCAACAGTTCCCTTATCAAGCACATTCCCTGTTTGTGAGCTAGATAGAGGTTGAAGACTATCCCTAGTTTTGTATCTGACAGCATTGGCCAGCCCTGCCAGGCTTCAAAGAATTTTTCAGCCAATTGCATGTTGCTTAGATGAGCTGGCAGGAGCTCCACCATATGCAAAACAGATTGATAAAACTGCAAATACCCAAACCATAGAGTATGTGGAATAAAACTCCCCAAACCCACTTCTAGTCACACCACTTTCTCCTACTTGTAAGATGTTTCATACAAGCCTATTAACATGGAATACAATAAAGTTTAAACAGGAGACTCTAAAGTTACATATAGTCAGTTTTAAAACAGCTTCATGTTATTGGTCACTAGATGAGTTGGCTGACAGGAATATCTAAAGGTCCAGGTTGAGATCACAGTTTATGAGACCCACATTCTTGTGGGGAGAGCTGGGCAGAAAGTGGTTTTCCTATCCCATGAAAATGTGATATTCCAGAAATATTCCCGTTCTGTATCAGGATGAAACCAAGACCTCCTGGATTTTTTGGGCGTGGAAGAGGAGTGCAAAAAGTCAAGCAGAAGAGATCTACCCCAGAATAGCTGGGTGGGCAGAGAAATCACCTCGGACATAGCAACCTAGGTCAAGTCCCTGCACTAGTCGATTCAGGGCAGGGACTTGACTTGGGGTGGCTAAGGTTAAGTCCTTACTCTGAATCAGGCAGAAAAGGGACTTGAGCTGGGTCTGCCACATCCCAGGTGACTGCCCTAAACACTAGGCTGCCAGTTAATCTGAGGAGGATGAGTCCATCTGACCAGAAATTGAATCCTGCCTGCAAGAAGCCTTTCCACAAAGTTTTAGTTATGCTAAAAATCAGCATTTTCCCAAACAGAAAAGAGTTTCATCAAAAAAAAACCTCTGAGCAGATCTATTGGTGGGTTTGGTTTTGGCAGTGGGCCAAGCGGATAGTTTGCCTATCCTATCTAGATCAGTGAAGCCCAAGACTTTGTGTTAGGCATCAACAGTATTGATAGTGGAGGGGAAAAGGTCCTGGCCTCCCCTTAACCGTAACTATTCTGAATGGATCGGAACTGGCTATAATCCAGGTATGGCTAAAATTAAAATTCAGTAAAAACAGCAAAGAGTCCTTGCGGCCTCCTATCTTTTCATGTGCTGTGTATTTATACCTCCCAATTCTATTTTCCACTCCATGCATCTGATGAAGTGGGTTTTAGCCCATGAAAGCTGATGCCCAAATAAATGTGTTAGTCTCTAAGGTGCCACAAGGACCCCTTGATATTTTTGCTAATACAGATTTACATGGCTACCGCTCTGAAAGCTGAAATTCAGTGGCATTCTAACTGAACATTAAATTATTATCCTACATACATTACACAATCATATGTTCTTTCATATGAACTGCAGTTTTACTTATACTGCTTTGATGTGGGTGTTTACTGTTTTTGAAGTATCTAATCCAATAGATATATTGAGTACACAGAACTATAAGGACTAAGACTTAAAATACTAGACCACTATAATGAAGAGTTCCTTGGTACACACAGATAAGTCAGGTATTTAGGCTTTCTGACCCTGAGTACCATTTCCATATACTCATAAAAAATTGATGGTGCCTCATTATCCATTCCCCTCTCCTCAACCCACGTGCTTGCCTCTCCCACGTCACAGCCGTCACTTCTGATTCTCCAGTCCTGCCCATCATCTTCATGGTCATTCTCCAGACATCTCTAGAGGGAACTTTTCCAGTCTCTGCAAGAAGGCAGATGTGTTCCGTAATTCTCATGAGCTCGTCAGGGATCATGGCTCTTCACTCTCTCAGTCAGGAAATCGACATGCTGCTTATTCCCACACATGAGAGCAATTGATAAAAAGAAAGATTTCTACTGCTCTGTATGCCTTTAAGCCCTGCCGAGCACTGCACTAGATTTCTCAGTAGCATGCTTCTTCTGTGAGACTTCAGTCAAATAACCACGCAAGAGCCCACTGGCCAGTTGTTCAGTAATCAGCACAATAGTTCATTCCTGGCATTTTGTTTTTTTAATCTTTTTTTTTAAAAAAAAAAACATCACTAAAAAGGCTTATGCATTCTATGTTTGAATTAGGAGAAAAGCTATAATGGGGAATTAGGTGTATCTAATTATCGGTGTACTATAGAATCTAGCTTTTACATTGCCATTACCTTCTTTGTGTTATAAAATAGAACAATACAGAATAAGAGTTTCTTTATTAATGCCTAATAGCATGGTAATTTAAAATATTCAAGTTTCTTTAATAAGGTACTGTAGGAAATGTTACCTAATTTGACAAGATTAATTATACAATTAATTTGAGACTGCTCTCAATTAAATTAGTAAAAATTCTTAAGAATACAGGAACCTAACTTGAAGTGAGATACCTATTAAAACAGGATATTAATTAGACAGATGAAATAATGCATTTTTGTTAATATAAAGGGCATTCAAGACTTGGTAAAGATGTATTATTTCATTACTTTAATAAAATAGAACTAGTCCAGGCACAAAACAATTTAGGAGAATCACTCAGAACATAGAAGTGAGTACTGACTCTCCAACAGAGTCTAACAGGGCCTGATTCTGATGTTACTTACACCTGTGTAGCTCCTGCTGCTGGTGGGATTACTCCTGTTTTTGTCTCAGTGCCAGATTACATCCGAGCCAAGAGCATGGCAGGTGTCTTGATGCGTAAACCATGCTATTCACTCACTTGTATGAAACGAGGCAGAAACACATTTCAGAACCACTACAGAACTTCTGTGTTTAAAACAACAGACTCCCAGCTGTGATGAGCAGGGGTCTGCTACACAGTTTACTAACTGGAACAGGGGGGAAAGGATGAGAGAAAGTTATCTGGATGCCAAGAGTTATCTGGATGCATGGGTGGGGTAGGGAGGAGGACACAGGGAGCCTTCCCTAGCAGAGGCATTTCGGGACATAGAACACAGGCACTAGCCTTCCCCAGGAGGCAAGGGGACAAGGCCACAGCCCTCTCTTTCCTGAATGTTGGAGTGGAATCCACACTCTGCATCAAGAAGGGCAGGCTTCTGTAGGAGAATTCTGGTTCACTCAATCAGAGCTCTGGAGGCATTCTGGCTACTACACCCCCACCAATCCCCACCATACAACCACAGCCTGGCCTCAAACACTTAGCCAAGATTTGTCACATGATCAGGAAGACAAAATTCTTAAGCTTCTTGACATGAGGATTCTTCTCATTTTTCAAGCCTGTTGTTGGCACTAAATAATTCTGTTTGATGTAAAAGTTGGTTTTAAACAGGTGGAGTCACAAAGCCCAATATGGCTTTCAGAGTTTTGTTAAAAAAAGCAACAGTGAGGAAATCTCCAAAGAAGCGACCAAACTCCTGTTGCCCACTTGAGAACTAGAGCTGAGCAAATATCAAAACAATTCCATGACTATCCATTTGTTTTAAAGGAATCCATTTCTGCCTATTCAGTACTTAAGACCCCCTCCACTGTACCATCTGAGTGCCTCCCCATCTTTCATGTATTAATGCTCACAAACACCCTGTGACAAAGGGCAATGCTATTGTGCCCATTTTATTGATGGGGAACTAAAGCCCAGAGAGGCTCAGGCTGGAGTCACAATGGGACTTACAACAGTGAGCCTACACCTAACTTTAGGCGCTCTGTTGCCTAGTGGAATCCTTAGCCCTGAACTAGGCCCCTAGACTCCCTCTACAATGCATGGGAGAGTTAGCTGCATAAGAACGCGATACTAAAAAGCTAGCATATTGAGTGAGGAGCTGCTTAAACTAGCCACTAGGGAAAGGGTGGGGCCTAATGCCCAAACAGAATTAGTCACTGAATCCAGGCAGGAGGGAGGTGGCTCGTTTCACTTGCGATTCACAACTGTGAGACCTCTCCTAGAGTTATATCCCTAAGCCAAAACAGTCCATCTTCCCCCTCCTACATAGTGTGGGGGAAGTTCCCCCCTCCCAATTTATACACAGTAGGCCAGTGGTTAGAGCACTCACCCAGGATGTGGGGGACCCAGCTTCACTCTACCTGATTTGGAGAAGAGACTTGAGAGCCCAGGACTTCCACTTCTCAGGTGAGTGTCTTAATCACTGGGGTATATTCCAGGGTTTCTCAGTGTATCTTGTTGAAGCTGTTCCACTTTCTACAAAATGTTTAAAGTCATTGGGTCGGAGAGAGAGAGAATGACTATAGCCTGCTGATTAGGGCTCTCATCTGGGAGACCTAGGTTCCAGTCCCTGCTCCAACATTTCCTACAGAGTGGAACAGCTTTGTCAGAAGAGATTCACCCCAGAATACCCTATATCCCCGTGGTTAGGGATCTTGCCGAGGAGGGGAGAGAGAGAGAGAAAGACACAGACCGGGGTTTGCATCCTTGCTCCACCTCAGATAAAATGGGAGCATGAAGCTGAAAGACTGTTGTCATAAGTATGAAGTATCTTAGAATTACTGTTTTACCTGTGAGTGGTTAATCTGAAGCAACCCAGAGAGGGAGATGACGTAATCAACGGGGAACAAAAGAAAAAGGGTTTTACTTTCACTTTGCTCCCGGGCTTTTTTCGTTCTCTCTTGGACTGCTCGGGGTCTGTCTGTGTTCCCCTGGCTATGGGGAGGAATCACACCTATGTTTCTATTCTACAATTCTATAACCTTCTAAGAAAGCCAAAAGTCCAGCAGTAAGTGTTTTGTTGCTTGTCTGTATCACTTGATAATTGATCCATGGTGCTGCTTTGCTGTTTGCGTTAGGAGTGGAGAAATTCCAAAGGAGGGGTCAGGAGGTTGAGTGATGCTATGGGTTTTTTTCTATTGATTTCTATACCAGGGATCTGTACTTCTTCTGTTTCTTTTATTAAAATCTTTCTTTTAAGAATTTGACTGTTTGTTCCCATTGGATTGATCCTAGTTTGGATAAGTGAAGGTTTGTGGTCTTTGTTGTCAAATCTCTCCCAGGTAAAGGGAAGAAATTTGGGTGGTGTTACTATCGGGGTTTCAATTTACCCTACCCCATGGTTCTGGGGGCTCAAATTGGTGGTGGCAGCATTTTCCAAGCCCCAACTAGAGAAGTTTGGGTTTTTGGGGAAAAGTTTTAACCTAAGCTGGTAAAATAAGCTTGGGGTTTTTTTTCTTTCATGCGGGGTCCCACATCTTTACCCTAGAGATCAGAGTGGGGGAATAGACCCTTAACAACTGTTTTAACCACAGAGGGACAGGGTGAGACTACCACTACCGCTGCTTTACACAGGGGAGAAATGTATGCACTTAGGCTAATTAGCCAATGGATTCTTAGGCACCTACATGGCTAATTAGCAGATGAGTTTGGTACCCATGCTCTTTTGTGGTTTCAGCCCTAAGTCACACAGGAAATCTGTGACAGAGTAAGGTCTTGAACCCAGGTCCTTTAAGTTCTATGCTAGCACCCATCCACTGGACCCTCTTTTCTCTCCCTTTTCTCCCTTCAGCCCAATTCACATGTCCTTGGTGTGCACATTCTAAAAAACATTCATACAGAACCTATTAAGAAAAACATTGACAGAAAGCGTTTTTTGAAGTAGCACAACTGATCGTGAAAACCTGATCATAAGTTTCCACACCACCTCTCCATGGGATGTTTTAGTGCAGGCTCATTTCACCTGGAAACAGAGACAATACCATACGGCTAATATGGCTAATCACAGTTAACCAACTAACTCAACATTTCAAACAATTTGCAAGCAAAATAAAATGTCAGCAAGATATTCTTCAAATATGCTAACATAGCAAATACAGACAACATTGAAATTCACAGTAGAAACTCTAAATTCATAAAATAATTGAGTCCTTGTAAATTCATGACTTAGCTTAATTTAGACCTCACAATTTTGAAGTTTAAATGCAACTCAGGTGATAGGGATTTGTATCTGAGGGTAGACCAGCACCTCTGGGTTAATTATATAATATAACTCAGATAAAAACAAGAGCTTAAGGATATTTCAGATCATTTTCATAAGTTAATGTATATGAGCTAGAAAGATGTTAGTTTATCTACATACTAAACTTAAATCACACTCCAGAATTTAAAGACATTTCAAACCCCAGGATTAAGCAGCTCAAGTTCCAAGGCATCATGTCTACTTACAACTTTCATTTGCGGCTATGTGGACATAATGCACCTTCTCTGAAGCACTTTTTTGAATTAGCAGAAACACCTAGAGCTTTATGATCTTAAAATGAAGCCTACCAATACAGTTGTCCAAATTAAATCACTTTGATGTCTGAGAGATTGAAAGAAAACAGTAGTTTTAAAGAAACTGATATGGGGTGAGGGAAGAGGCTATAGAAAGATAGAATGAACTGAGTGTGTGTGGTGGGGTAATCATCTCTGTGTGATATGAACACTTAAAACAATGAGTTTTTATTTACAAAGAAAGATTTCAATATTTCTTTGAAAATAAAAACTCATTGTTTTAAGTGTTCAAATGTTCATTTACTAGCTAAGCAATTACTGCTACTTTGTTATTCAATAGATACTCTACCCTTACAGCATCAGCCTTTTTCATATGATGTATTAGAGAGTACAGAAGAGATAAGAGAGGCAACCATTTGTTTGTATAACATGTTAGCAACTCCCATTCCTATTAGGTCTTCAGGTCACAACTGTTAAATGCACACAGAACTCGCAGACCAGTCCCCATATTCTTAAGTAGTATTCAGCAAACTATTACTTTGCTCTGACTGAAGGAAACCTTGAGTGTCTAGTAGTGACTGAGTACAGGATGGGAAACTACCTTTTCAGACCAAGTATTCTGCCATATCAGAGTAAAGGGCAGAATAAATAGGCCATGTCAAGGCTGACAAGCTCAACATTCCATCTACAAAAGTATAGCAGCCAGATTTCTCCCTCTCCTCACACCTCAAACCAGCAAAACCATAAGCATCGACCCTCCAGTCCTGCTCCTGGCCAGTGCTCTCCCCACATTGAAAAAAAGTCACATACTAATGAGGATCATCTTCACCACAAACTCAGGATTGTGAGTGTTCCCATATGCATGAGCCAAATACTCCATTCTTGTGAACAGCAAGTGGATTGGTGTATATTTCAATCCCTGTCTGCTTTGAAAGAGCAGAGTCTCTGCCTAATGACACATGCACCAAAAAGTTTATTTCAGTGCTACCAGTTTTGACAAAGTCCTTTTCACTCCTCTTGTAATCTTTGTTCCGCCAACAATGCAGCTTACTCCCTCTTCTATTTGGGTAGTTACCATCACACACAACTGAAGAGTTGGACCCAAACCAAAACCTCAGATCCAAACATCCTCAAACTTTGCAGCTGGGCCCCAACTTCATCATAGGTCCAAAACAGCTCTGACTTTGGGAAAATTTGGATCAAGATCTCCACTTTGATGCTTGGACCAGTCTAATGTCACTGTTTATGAGTTCCAAATGATTAAACATGAAAAAAGTGTGTCCAGCAAACAAAGTGCACCAAATCTCCCCAACTGCAGTATACATATTTAATTCATTTAGTCCCAATTTTACACAGGCAAAAATCCTGCTGCAAGTAGATTTCTAAATTTACTGTATCACTGTGTTTTCAAAGAGAAGCATTGCCTGCAGAAAGCAGCTCAGTTGGGAATGACAATACCTTGCCAGCCAATCAGTACAGCACAATGCTGTGATGTAATTTGAAAGCAATAGGGAAGCAGGGCTTCTGGGAATGACATTCAAGAGAGCTGCACTCATTAGTTCAAGAGGCAAAGCACCAATCAATTGGCATCTACGCACCAATGTTCTGTCCATAGTTTCTCTTTTAATGAGGCTCTCTGATCAAGGCCATCAAGTTGGACAGTCACTAGCAATGAACCCTTTTATAGACCCTCTTGATCATTATGAATTATTTGCCATTATACTATATGCTAATTTGACTCCTACAAACAGCTTAATCAATTGAGTGCATTTTATTATTTTCTAGTCTAAACATTATGGCCTCATCATATGAAGTATCCATGAACACTGAATTATTTTAGATCGTTAAACCAATCAGAAATGTTATTCAAATTTGTTAACTTCCCTCATTATTTAGCCAGCACAATGGAGAACTACAGAAACAAAGAGCTCCCCAGGAGTTGAATTCTGAAGCAAAGCAATTGTAAGGAATGAAATTCTGACATTTCCAAGTAGGCTAGAATAAGGATAAACTGGTTCAGGGTGGGGGAATATACATTAAGTAGAGCTGTCCAAGGTTATCCAAAAGCAGAACGCAGTGGTACCTGGTCTGGATCCAGAAAAGGAAATTCTCACACACCAATCACAAGGGGACTCAGGCATTCCAAGACTGAACATCACAGTGCCAAACTTTAAAGAAAAAAAAAAAGAGTCAGGAACAACACTGCAATTCACAAAGTCAAGTTAGGTGCTCTAAACAACAAATGGGGAGAGATTAGTGCCCAAGAATGTGATCACAAAAGCCAGCATCCTGGGCAGACAGCTGTGCAAACAAACCAATGGGAGACACTGGGCAGAGGGATGTGTGCTAAGTGCCCTCTTCAGTTTTTCCACATGCCCCCCTCTCCAGTGCCTCCGCAAACCCAGATCTCAGCAGATAGATGGACATAGAACCATAGAATATTAGGGTTGGAAGGGACCTCAGGAGGTCATCTAGTCCAACCCCCTGCTCAAAGCAGGACCAATCCCCAACTAAATCATCCCAGCCAAGGCTTTGTCAAGCCTGAGCTTAAAAACCTCTAAGGAAGGAGATTCCACCACCTCCCTAGGTAACCCATTCCAGTGCTTCACCACCCTCCTAGTGAAAAAGTTTTTCCTAATATCCAACCTAAACCTTCCCCACTGCAACTTGAGACCATTACTCCTTGTTCTGTCATCTGCTGCCACTGAGAACAGTCTAGATGCATCCTCTTTGTAACCCAAGTAGTTGAAAGCAGCTATCAAATTACCCCTCATTCTTCTCTTCTACCACTAAACAATCCCAGTTCCCTCAGCCTCTCCTCATAAGTCATGTGCTCCAGCGGAGGGCAAAAAAAAAAAAAACATTTTTGCCCTCCGCTGGACTCTTTCCAATTTATCCACATCCTTCTTGTAGTGTGGGGCCCCAAACTGGACACAGTACTCCAGATGAGGCCTCATCAATGCTGAATACAGGGGAATGAACACGTCCCTCAATCTGCTGGCAATGTCCCTACTTATACAAACCAAAATGCTGTTAGCTTTCTTGGCAACAAGGGCACACTGTTGACTCATATCCAGCTTCTCATCCACTGTAACCCACAGGTTCTTTTCTGCAGAACTGCTGCCTAGTCATTCGGTCCCTAGTCTGTAGCAGTGCATAGGATTCGTCTGTCCTAAGTGCAGGACTCTGCACTCGTTCTTGTTGAACTGCATCAAATTTCTTTTGGCTCAATCCTCTAATTTGTCAAGGACTCTCTGTATCCTATCCCTACCCTCCAGCATATCTACCACTCCTCCCAGTTTAGTGTAGCCCACGCCATCCTCCAGATCATTAATGAAGATATTGAACAAAATTGGCCCCAGGACCGACCTTTGGGGCACCCCACTTGATACTGGCTGCCAACTAGACATGGAGCCATTGATCACTACCCATTGAGCCTGACGATCTAGCCAGCCTTCTATCCACTTTATGGTCCATTCATGCAGCCCATACTTCTTTAACATGCATCCACTAAACTGCTGCAAGGAGTTGGAGGGTAACAAAGAAGTTGAGAATAGCCTCTGGTAGGGTCCTTTTTTTGGTTAAAAGTACAGTTACTACAGCACCAGGGCAATGGTCAGGCCACACAGAGAAATTCTTGCCTCAAGGAGCTTTTCAGTCGCTTTTACATCTGGACACTGAAAACAACTATGCCACGTGCTGTTGTACAATGCAAACTGTACTTGTTGTCATGGTAGTTAAATCATTTCCTTATTGAAAATCAGACACCAAGTGATGTAGTATTTCTATATTTTGACCACAGAAAGAAAGAAAGAAGAGAGAGAGAAACGGAGATCATGTAAATTGCCCCAGAGAAGCAGTTTGGTTATGCAGTAACAGTAAGTATCACTTCTCTGATGTGTCTTGGAATCTGAACAGTTCTGGGTTGGCTTGTAACAACATAACATTAAGTGAGCTGTGTAAGTACCCTTAGAATATTCCTTGTTGCTTTCCAAGTCTGAGTCGTGTTACTCAATGCAATCACTGGTAATGATACAAGAGCATTTTAAAACATGACTTTTATTATGCATATGATGGAATTTTCTACGGTGTGCAGCCTGCCTTTGACCTTGTCTTGTCTTCTCTAGCCTCTTAAGCAACTAGCTTTCTCATGGCAGGTGCCTCCCAGGAACCTGCTAATTACCAGAATGTTAGAGTGGCCACTCTGTTCTGGATAAGAGAGTCTCTGGCTGTTGGGAAGCGAAGTAAATAGGATTTATTCTCTGAAGAGAGCCAACTTTACCCTCTCCAAAGCCAGGAATGCTCCCTCTTCATCTGAGCAGCTCTTCTGCAGTAAAGTACCTGGGCCTGCTGTGAGTCCTTGCACCCCCTCAGAACTAGATTAATTCTTAATACTCTGTGGGTTAACATCTTTTCAGATCAAGGGTATTTGCAATCTTTTAGCACTCCATAAATTCTGCTGGAGGTTGAGGTAGCAAATATAATTTCATTATCAATAACTGCATATAATGAGACAATATCCCAGGTATTCTACTGGGAAATGAGAATGCACATTTCATTGGTAGCAATTTTGTGGATCTTGGACTCATAATTTAAACCAATTTCTTCCCAGGATGTTTTTCGAGAGACAAATACATTTATGAAACAATTGTACCAGCCTGTGGCAAAATTTAGACCTGTTGAAAGGCCTTTCCAAAAACCCTTGCAGTGATAATACTTTGCTTCAACATTCATAGCATTAAGAGCACACAAGACCCATATTTTGCATGTTCTACTCAAAACCAACATGCAGATCTGAACATACACTGATTGCAGAGATTAAGACTTAGACGGTACATCTCAGAGTTTATTACACACAATCTCGTCACTTGAAGTTGTCTGCACAAAGCAGTTAAGCTTATTCTTAACTTTTATCCATTGATTCCAATAGGATGTGCACATGCTCTTATGTGCTTTGGGGGGAAAGGGATCTAAATTCTGTTGGGCTAGAATAGATCATCAGTTTGAGTCAAGCTCTAGTGCACACAGCCAAGGAGGAGAAAGGAAAGAAAATGGTTTCAAGATCCTAGAACACTCCATGATCCTAGATCTTCCAGAGATTAACTGGTTCCTGCCTAATTTAGAATCGCCTCAGTTAAGTTTTATGCTGTGGCTGGAGTGCCCCGTCCTTGGGTAATTCCCAGCTGTACTAGGCATATCAAATCCCCCCCCCCCCCCCCCGGGAATAAAACCACCTGTGTCTGGAAATGGGAATGACATAGGAGTTGCCAGTCTGGTGGCTCTATGCTGCCTAAGCATTTCTCCTGCATTAAGGCTGTTTTGCACTGCCCACCTAATAGGGCAGTGGAGGTCCCAGATATGCATAGCTTTACTTGGGAATTCACCTCTAAAGCAGGTTTGATTTCCTTTCCCTGCCCCAAAAGGATCAACTGCAATGTAAGAATCAATCCCGCACACTCCCTATCACAAAGCTGGTGGTTGACCAATCCTCTCATTGGAGAAATATCTGTAAAGGCACCATGGTCGATCTGCATGCAGACATGCACAGCATGGCCAGCCAAAAGTTCACTCCTCAGACATTAACATACCATATGACCACTGTAATTTTTACAGACTTACTGAGTCCTATCTGTGTGCTTGACTGCTCTAAACAGAGAGGACACAATCCCTTCCCTAGAGAGTTTCTGTACTTTCAGGTATCTCCTTTCATAGGCCAGGAGGGAATCTGTTGTATAGCTTATTATGTTCTTTGGTGCCTTCTGGATTTATCCTTGTGACAGACAGAACATTTTGCAGGATGAGATGAGTCAGAAATTCTATAAAATATGTAGCTCAAAAGCTTGCAAAGCAGAATCATGTTTTCTCCTTTCCTCCAAGGAATTTGAGATGTGAAAAGCCTCAAGCCTTAACATGACATAAGATGAGGACATGCTACTACATTTTGCAAATGAACAAGTTTGATTAACAAAATATTGGGTCTCAGACCAGTGTGATTTTTCCAGCAAGGAGATTTCCACGTTTGGTAAAAAAAAAAAGTAAATATTTTTTGTGGGAGGTTGATTTTAAAGAGATAATAGCAGCTGTTTAGAGCTGCTCTGAGGTTCAAAGTGTTAGAGTGAGTCCCTGCGGGGAGGGGAGAGAATTGATTTGTGGGCAGAGTGCAGGTGAGATAGTCAAAGGTGCACAATAAATGCATCACATAACTCCACAATAAAGCACAATAAATTTCCACCCTGTATGTGGAGAGATTTAAACATATAGCTATCTAAGGCAATATACAGAAATATAGTTCCAGTTAGATAGGAAGGCTTCTAACATTTTTAAAGCCTCCTATTCGGAGAGTTCATAATAATAGCATGTTTAAAAGCGAATTTTAAAGTTAAAAAGGAATATTTGCCATCACAGCTTTCACTGCTAACAGCCACAGCTGTTATTTTATAGGTGAACATTCTATTACCATGAATAAAGGGAGGAACAGGGAGCAGCTATGGATCAAGATACTGAAGACAGAGATCAAGTACAGTGTAATTTGTCAGTCAGATGTTATAGAGATGTTGCAGACATCCCACAAGCATGCGATTTCTTGACTCTAGCTTTGAATTCCTGCTGTATAGGCAGCTGATGAGATTAGCACAGTTTTCTTGAGCTGCAGGAGCATTATTATACGGAGGCATGATGGATAGTCACAGGTTGTGATGAAGTTTTAGTTAACTCAATAAGATGGGCAAAGCACAAAGGGGACCCTTTTTATAATAGATTTTCTCCTACAAGTGAAATTCCTAATGGATGTCAAATACCAAATGAAATATTATCTAAAATAATGACATGCTGGAGACTATTTTTCCAAGTAACAAAGTCACCTTATCCTGTGATTTTCTTTTCTTCTCCCCCGCCCCCTCCTCCATTTTATCTGTTTCCTTCTCCCTGAACCAGGGAGAATGATGCAGACAGCACCTTCCTATGCCAGTCTGCATTAAGGAGGGGGATTCATCCCTGAGGAAAGGTAGGCAGAGTTTCTATTGCAGCCCTTAGTGGGAGTCCCACTGGGGGAATGGGAGCTTTGGTTTAAGTCACTGTTCCATTTGAGTCTTTGTGGGAGAACCTGCTGGATGTGATTAGTGGCTGCCTTAGCCACGTACCTTCACAGGAGCATTTTGTTCTGCAGTGGCTGGCTATGGGCAAAGGAGAGGTCACCATGACCTTTAGCGGTCATCAACCTCAGGTGTATTTTCTGCCACAAGGGACAACTTTGTGCTTTTACAGACCCTGGTTCATTTTAGAGAAAGGAAAGTGAATACAGACAGATTAACACCAAAGAAAGAGTCACTCTCAGAGCTGGGATTTGAATTGTGTAACTCCTGGCTACTCATCTCAGGTTTATCCCACTCCACCTTGACACCTCTGTTCATACCCAGTTGTTATGGGGCCACTCACCTCTTGAGCTGCTCCCAATGGCAGAGTGTGGTACCATAGTCTTTTTCTCACCTCAGCACCCTGTGCAGGCTGCCATCCAACCTTGGTGAGTCTTCAGTGGCTTGCCACTCAAGCAAAGTCACAGAGTCTGAATGAAACCCTTCTGGGATATTAAGGAGTCCAGTAACTAAATCTATTTGCATTCAGTAGGATCTTCAGCCCCAGCTCTAGTCCCTTGAAATTCAGCTCTTTGTTCAGGCTGGAAAATAAGGCCTGTCCCTTTCTTGGGGTTTACATCACTTTACCTCTGGCTGGCAGTGAAACCCACTACTCCAGGTTGCAACCTAGGGACCCTACACCCAGCAGCCATGTAACACTTGTACTACAGTCTTTCACTATTAGTTCCCTAGGTCTCTTCATATCAGGCCCTTTTATATATATCCCTAGCCCAGGGCTAACATCCTTCCAGCCTTCTCCATATGCAATCTCAGTGCAAATTCAGCCCACCATAAACTCCAGCTACTTATTAAATTCCTTTAGTTAGTGAGAGGACCCCCTTCTTCTGCTCTTAGGTAGAAACTGACCTATGAAGCCCCTACAGCTCCTTTTATCTGGGCCTGCTGGGCTCTGATTGGCTGCTTCTGAGAGGCCTCTCTAGGCCAGCCTGGAGGACCCACCTTTGCTTCTCCTTTCCTTGTTCTTTACTGCTTCCCAGCAGAGGGTGTAGTAGGACCACAAGACCTCCTGGAGGGAGCCGTAAAGGTCAGGTACACCCTGTCACAGTAATTTTTCCTGCTTATTCATGATTTGGAGAGTGGTGCTTTAGGCAGTCAATAGCAATTATTCTTGGTGAAAAGAACACACAATACAAATTAGAGTAATATAGATTTCCCCCATTACTTTAATGTTTAGTTACCCCGTTAGATTTACACTGAGTACATAAAATTTAATAAATTGCTTTCACTAAAACCCATTAACTGACACTTAGAAATAGCATTTTAATCCAAAGGAGTGCAGCATAACATTACTGCAGCTAATAGGCACGTCAGAGCAGAGAAAACTCCACTTCTAAAACAAAGCGTAGCCATGGTGGCATGTGTTTATGTAATCTGATACTCCAAAATATCCTGAAGATGGGGGACCAGATCCTCAGGTGATGTAAATTGGCATAGCTCACCAATATAGCTCCACAGACTTCCGAGGAGCGACACCAATTTATACCAGCTGAAGACCTGACCCCAGAATATAATACTGTGTTTCTTGACCCTTAGGAAACTGGCCAATTCCCTGGTGAAGGTAACCTGGACTGGAGAATGGTTAATTAACAGGTTTGGGGTCAGGCTATTAAGAATTACTGTGCCCAGGGCGTGGAAGGATTGGTAGCTGTGGGGAGAACAAATTTGGTTAGGATTTGTGCTCCAGCTTGCCTCTCCCGTAAATCCCTCCATCTCCTTCAGCTGGTCCTCTCAGGGTACGTCTACACTGCAGTCAGAGATGTGACTGCAGCATGCATAGAGGTACATAAACTAGCTTTGATCTAGTTAGATTGAATAACAATAGCAGTGAAGCCCTGCCAGTGCAGAGGGCAGCAGACTGGACTATACAATCCTACCTGAGCCACTAGGTATGCTGCTATACTCCAATTTCTTCACTGCTATGGTTTTCTGAGCTAGCAAAATCAAAGCAGGTTCAGGTTTGTCCACACATGCTGCAGTCAGACCTTTGATTGCAGTCAAAACATACTCTTAATGAGAATTGTGCCTTTTGGTTGCCAGGTTCTTTCTCAGTAAGCTGCAGAGGGATTGATATATGCCTGCTAGGGAGGCCAAGCTGGTGAGGTGGATACTTCCTGAAATGGAACCCAAGGCAGCTCTCTGATGAAGAATAGACCAGTGTCAGGAAACAAGTAGGTGGAGAGGGAGAATGTATGGGGAGCTATTCAACTGACCACACTGAGAGATAGGAAAGGCCTTGAAAGTGGGGAATAGCTCACTTTAACAGGAGGGAACTGTGCTAGAACACAGCACATCCTTCATGAAGGGAGGGATTAGAGGCCACAAGTGCCCGTGGCACATTTTGATTATATCCCCCAGAACCCAATAAACCTCTTATCTGGTGGATATATCTTTCCAGGTAAGATCTCCCTAGTCATTTCATGTCCCCTTTTAAAGAAAGAAAGATGAATCAACATGATCTGTTACCTTGGAAGGTAACAGAAGTTCAACTAAAAGAATCCATCCCAACCTCCCCACACAACACATCTTCCTGACTCTTTTGGGCTACACTGAAGATCCTACTTTTCATCCCTACTCCTAGGGACCGCAGAATCCCTCCCTTGTGCCTTTGACTGAGCACTACTTCTCAGGTTATTTTTTCCCTAAAGGCTCTTCTTCCTGGCAGGTTTTCCCACTGCCACACCTCACCAGGAGTTCTGGTAGCTTCTCCCAGGGCCTTCCCTTCTTCTTACAAGCTCTATTGCAGGGCTTCACATAGTAGCTTAAACTGCTCCGTATAGTTCTCTTTACCAAGTTTAGCCCAGAGAGACAGACCCATAGCTCACTCACTCTCCCCCTCTCTCTCTGGGCTGTCCTCCCCAACCCTGTCATAGTTGGGACCACTAATTGTAATTGAATCAACCAGCTCAGAATCAGCTGGAGGTTAACTGCTCTTTTACAGGCAAGGCTGCATCCAACTCTCTTAAAGAGCCAGCCAGCCTGTGACATACCTTCTACATAGGATAAATGCCACAATCTGGCCCATATAGCTTTTAATGTCTTCACATAGTATAATAAAGTGTCAGATCAGAACATCTGGCCCTCAGCCTACTCACCAATAATTGCCTGATCACCTGTTAGGTATCATAATAGAGCTGAATCTTGGGGAGAGATTTGAAGAGGGTAGTGGCTTTTCTGATCAGCTCAGGGATGGTTTTCAATTTCATAGCATTGTACTGAGCCTATGCCATTTTCCCTCGTATATGAAATTTTAGTAATGGCTTACAGCTGATGTCAATGTGATCCAAAATGAAATAATAATTGGTTCCAAATAATTTCATTTTGATTTAGTTCTCATTTTTGTAGCATTTTGGGTTGACCTGACAGAGTAGAGCATTTTGACTGCTGTGCAACCTGAGAAAGGCTGACCCTCTCGTCTTTGCCAAAGGCAGAGTGTAAAAACTGGGACCATCTGATACTGAACTAAATCAGATTAGAAATAGACAGTATTTTAAAGCAGTGTATATTTTTAAAGCTTTTCCATTGACCATTACTTATCAGGTTTTCATTTCCCAGTCACATATGGGTCTGAAAAAAATAGCACATTCCAGAGGGAGCCAAGGCTGTTGGCAGATATTTTCCTTAAAACACAAACACACACACACCAGTTTTGTGACTATAATGACATTATGATGCCTTCTTGTTGAGTGCTTGGAAACCCTGACAACAGCGGCAGATGCAAAACAAATTTTCAGCACAACTTAAAGTCAAACTGATTAGAAGTTTGTACAGCACACAGAACACCTACCTTCCAAAAGGCTAAATACTACTAATTGCCCAAACGGTCCCCTCTTGAGTCATACAAAGAAGTCGGCCTCCATAGAATCATCTCTCTGTCTGGAAGGGGAAGGTAAACTGCCCCCATGACACCATACTCATCACCCTTAGGACCCCAGTGATGCCTCCCCATTGGGACTGTAAAAGAGGAGAGGATGGAAATTTCAAAGGGAGAGGGCAGATGCATATTGTGCCTCCTCAGGCCCCATGAAGATTTCCCAAAGAAGAGACAACCGTGGGCTGTAAGGCTGTGTTATATCTACCACTGACACTACCGCCAGGGGTACTGGAGACTCCCATGATCATGGGAGTCCCTAGTAATGTGGCTCTAACACAGCTATACCATTAGGGAGCAGTGAATACTGAGATACCAGGAGCCAGAGATGGTGTGGTTGCCTGGGAGCTCCACAACGATGGCCCAGGCCTATTCTGGACCTCCCAGAGAGCTACCTGGATCATGAGGAATCTGCCAAGTAGACAGTATTTTGTGCTGTGAAGCAAACAGTGACTGCCCCTCCCCCAACAAACAAGGTGAGAAATCTTCATGAGGGGATGCCCTCCCCTGCATCTCACCCTGTGGGGCTTTCCCATGGGAGAGGATACTCTGGCCAATTATGTATAAGTAGGGTTTGAATGAATGCTTCCCGAAGCAACCCTTAGATATTGAACCCGGCCCTGGTTGCTGCTGGCTCTGCCTGGCAGAAGGGTTACATATGTATACATAAATTTTCTTTCTAGCCCAGGCTAGAAAACATTTCCAGACACCTACTCCTCAGGAGAGGTGGTTCAAATCTCAAAATTTGATGTTGGGAAAGAAGGATTCAAATTTTTAATAAAACATCTGTGAAAGTTTCATCCAATATCTTGACCAGCCCTGCTAGCCAGACAACTAAATCTGCCAACCAGAGGCCAAAACAAAAGATGGCTGGGGACTGCACCAAGACCTAGGGTAGCATCTTGGTGGCAAGCTTAGCATTTCCCACCAGGTTCTATCCCTGAACCACATTCAGGGGCTCTTTTTTTCGTATCAGGCCCTGGTGTAGGTTCCCATCACTGCAGGAAACTGAGCTCCGGGTTCTAGTCTGCAGCAAGCTGTACCTCAATTCTGTGGCAATGCCCTGCAGCATTCTACAGCATCCAGCCTGGGAGGTTGGAAATTCTGACACAGCTTCATGTAGACAAAAATAACCTCAGTGGAATGAGATTTTTTAAAAGTGAATAATTTCAGTGCGATAGCCACTGGTGCTATTTATATTGATATCAAATTCAATTAATTTTATACTGCCCCTATATTTTCAGTTTTCAATGTTTCCCAGATTTTTCCATTGATAACATGTATCTGCCCTGTAGAAGTTGCTCAAGGGAAAGCTGGAGGTTTGGGCAGGTAGGGAGGAAACGCTTGGAGCTTTTGGCATCTGAGAAGAGAGAGAAAGTTTAAAATTGTTTAATAATCACTCGAGCATGATGTTTCTGCTCAAATGACTGGAAGTTATCAGTGTTAATGTAGTTATATATAGTTACCAGTGTTAATATGTACATTACCATCATTATGTTTCAGCATCAACAACCCTTGACCTGACCAGGGCTGTGCACACCACTCAGAGTAAATATTTCAGGCTCACTGCAGATTGAAAATGACACACTTCATGGGTTCACATTTGCTTCATGCTTGAAAGGTTTTCCTCACAAACATAATACTTTTTGTAAAAATGAAAACTTAGGTCCCAGGGCACATTTTTCTGACAAAATCCACGGTTATGAAGCCCACAGGGCCCTATATGCATACGACCATTGGCCCTGATTTATATCTCCTTCACCGCTGACATGATTAGGAGATGTCATAGCACTTGCAGGAAATCACCAGCTGGCTCAGACTGAATCCAGGCAACATTGCTGTAATGCTGGTGGAATAGGGTAATTCAGTCAGGATAGCAAAATAAGAAAAGAAGGGAAATCTCTTGTCCCAAAACTAAGGAACAGTCTCCAGAGTGAATATTCAAAGAAATAGAAAGGCAAAAATCTCAATATTATCCTTAAGTTCTTATTTTAGGTGTTGTTTATTGAACAGTCCTTTGACTAAAGAAGACTTATCCCTGCATTGTACACAGGAAATGTCTCTTCTATAGTTACACTCCTAAAGAAGTCATGACTAGCCAGCTCTCCTAACTTCTACCCCAAGTGAATACCTCTACCTAGTCCTAGCCCCCCTGATGGACTCTTTTATCCTCCTCTGCCAGCTTCTCCTGAGGAGACTGGGTTTTTCACTGACTCAGAGCTGTGTCAGGTCCTATCATTCCCCTGGGTCTGATTATTAAGGACTCTGTCCTAACCACTCTCAGCACGTGAGTAAAAAAAACACTGTTGTGATTTCAACATTTGTGACCGGGGCGGTGGGTATCACAGGCCAGGAACCTAGGCTGTGCCCCTCTTCTGCTCCTCCCTCCCCCCAAATGTTCTGTTTTCACTTAATCAAAATGCTTTTTTCTCCATTTTTTTCTAAATAAAATTTCATCACAATCAACATGTTACCTCTGAAAGTTTCAGTTTTGATGAAATGGCGCTTTCCAACAGGAAAATGTTCAGTCAGTTCTAGTGTTGAACACACTAAAGAAAATGGAATCAAGTTGGAGTCAGAATCAGCAGCTCTGACTCAAAACCTCAATCAATCAATGGCAGGAGGTGGTCCTCATCACCTCTTGCCTGTTGGCGCTCAGTGTGTCTGGAAGTCAAGTCACTCAAGTGATTAAACCCATTTATGATACTTCCAACATAAGCATTGTTCCAAAAAGATCACAGTGTTATTGAACAAAAAGCTAATGAGAAACTGGGGGAAATAAGGTTGTGCACTTAGATACACTGAAAATCCACAAAATTCTAAATAAAGGAGGTGAAGTGTAGAGAGAGTTTGGGTTAGAGGTGAAAAAAGATGTTGAGCAGAGTGGGCAAATATTTTCTTACTTATCTTACTTCTACAGAATTTTATTTAGTGCATAGATGTCAAGATCTTGTTTTGAGATTGTCCTGGGCCAAAAGATATGGAGGATTTTTCTGAGGCAGGTTGTATGGAATTAAAACAGTTTGGACACGTCATACTGTCTCATTCCCCATCATTCTGCATTATTAAGTCGTGTTGAAAGTACCCAGCTCTAATAAATCTTGAGTTTGGTTTTGGTGCTGTATTTTGATGATTTCCAGACTGTATTTAAGCTCCTGAAGTGTTCCTGGCTTTATTGATTTTGTTCCAGATGTCCTGGCTTGTTCCACCATCTTTGCTAATTGTGCTGCCCAAGTATGTGAAAGTTTCTACTTTGATGAGAACATAATCCTCTATCCATACTTGTTATGGTGCCGCAATATTGAAGGTCATGATACCTGCCTTATTGTGGTTGATTTTAAGTCCAATTTGCTGACTGAATGTGTTGAGTAGATCTCAGACCAAGGTCTATTGACACTGAGCATCAGCATTGCCAGGAGGCATTGGAGACGGCCACGTGCTTCAGATGGAAACTGATTCCATCACCAGAGTAGCAATAAGATGGACACCCGAAGGCAAGTGAAAACAAGGCCACCCGAAAACATGGTGAAGAGCTGTGGAAGCCAAGGTAAAAAACCTGGGGCACAACTGGGGAACCATTGAAAGACTTGCCAGAAACAGATAGGGATGGAGGCGCTTCATCTCTGCCCTAAACGCAGGAGGCATATTAGGAAGATGATGATGATGATGATAGACATCAAGGCACTAGGTGCCTTGGGCCCCAATTCTGCAATATAATTTGAGTAGGAGGCCCTCTCTGTCTGTGCAAAACAAATTGCAAGATTGAGGCTTTAAAATTTTATAAATAAATGTTTGGAAGGAATATATCTGACTGCTATGCCATTAGGACAGCTGTCTTCCTCTCTTTCCCCAACTGCTGAATTAGTACATTTCACAGAGAATTTGTGCACAAATAACATCCCCCTGTTCTGTAGATTAACAACCTTACAACAACAAGAAGTCCAGAAAAAGAACCTGCCATTCACAGTCCTATGTTTCTTACTTTCTTTCTTGGAGAAAACTATTCCATAGCTGCCAGCACCCTGTAGTCGGGAGCTATCCAGGATCTCCGGAGATGTGTGCAATCTAGTTTAACAGAAATTGAAAAAATACACCTGCCACTAAATAAAAGATAATTTTTTCAATCTAATTCAAATCCATACTATAGCAAAAGAGGCACTTCCAAACCAGAGAAATAATTTCACTCTTTTTGAACAGAGTTCAGTGAAGGAGGCAATGGTAAAGATAAAAAAAATGGTACTGTGGGAGCACCCCATAACGACTGGCTGGGTTCTGAAGAAGGATGTCACTTCTCTACGATGAATGCACTGTTTAGATGTGATGATTTGTCTGCAGTGCTTTCGTGTAGATATCTTGGGCAAAGGAGAATCCCTTTCACTTTATTCACAAGCCCTCAATATTTAAATTTTGTAGAAGCTGTCTTGCCTCCTTTCCTGTTTAGTTTTCCATTTTGCCTTTATTACGTGATTACTTATATAATAGGGCAAACAATTGTGCTTTAATTTTTTTTTCTCTTTTGAGCTTCCCAGTTTCCTCTCTTGCTCACAGTCCTAGCATAAGCAGCCTCACTAAGATAATTACTGTAATTCATCTAGCAAAACTTATATTTCGGTGGCTAATTAGACAAACTCCCAAATGGGTCATTTTTCAGCCTCTCTCCTTCCCATGAGCACCAACCCTGAGGGGACTCTTTCTTAATCAGGTAGATATTTCCAAGAATGAATCCCTTATTCTCTAAATTGAAATTTCTTTCTTTTTTTTTTTGAGAAAGAAAAAGAGACAGAGAGAGAGAGAGAGAGAGAGAGAAGCAACTGAGGCCAAACTCAGCCATGGTGTAAG
Organism: Sternotherus odoratus; assembly: GCA_032164245.1. NCBI lineage: Eukaryota > Metazoa > Chordata > Testudines > Kinosternidae > Sternotherus > Sternotherus odoratus. Next base: position 95,049,852 of record JAVMKO010000003.1, read on the forward strand.
TGGGAGCCACTGCAATGTAATCATTAGAGTTGTACCTGCTTATATCCAGATTACATTTGGTCCTAGTCTATTGACCAAAAAAAAAAAGCCAGTGGAGAATTATTGTTATTTATTATATGTATAGTGACTAGAGGTCTCCCCTGAGACTGGGGCAACATTATATGGTAGGCACTGTGCAAACACAAGCAAGAGCCAGTAACTACCCCAAAGAGCTTACAGTCTAAATAAAGATAACTGGCTAATGACAGGAGGGTAAACGGAGGCACAGACAAGAAAAGTGCCTTGCTTAAAGTCACACAGCAAGTCAGGGGAAGATTTTTTACAAAACCCTGCCAAACATGTAAACATACAAGGGGGATAATTCATCTCTTGTTTTTACTTCATTTAAGTCCACAGAATTACACCAGAGAGGAATATGACCCTAGGGTTTTGGTCATTTTGCAAGAGTACTAAGAGTTTTCAGCAGACTGTTCTTTCACCAGGACTTTCAAAAGTAGCTTTGCAAACTCAGAAATTTTTCTGGGTTTCTAAGTACCCTGAAAGATGTTTGGGGGCAGTGAGAAAGGGACAAACAGAATGTCTTTGAATACAAGTGAAAAGTATTATCCTTAATAAATATTAGGGTGTGGAATGTACATTTAGAATCCATTGAGCAGTTTACTTTGGCTATTGCTGTCTATTCCTACTGTAAAAAAATAATAATAAACAACCACCACCCAACAAACCAAAAAAACACCTCACAAAAACCCAACCCTGATTCAATGCATTAGCTGATATACATTTTCAATGGCATTAAAAATGACCCTAGTCAGGGAAAGTGCTATTTTATCAATCAGTTATGTGAGATTTATTGTATTTTGGGTCAGCATAAACTCAGCAACAGTATGTTCAAAAAATGTTCTGGTTTCTATTCAAGGGTCTTTCCCCACTTCCCAAGAAAAGCAAACAACATGCAGTGTTTGAACTCCATCATTCAGAACTGTAACGGAGCACAGTGTTGTGGAGATGTAAGCCTTTTGTGCAGCTAATACAGAAGTCACCTCTCTGCTGCTGCTGCTACTGTTAGTGCACTGGAAATAATTGGGCATAAAATAGGATATGTGATGTGTAAAATCATCAAACCAGCAAAATAAATGCATGCTTTTGGGTTTTTTCCTCACACAGTTGACAAAAACAGATGCTAATGTAGTGTGTGTGCAGCCTATTGGAGTTCAATTGTTTCCTAAGACAAGAGCTCTTAAGTGCTTCTCAGTAGCTGAGCTCTCTCTCCTTTTTCTTCTGCTGTAATTTTTAGAGGTGGAAACAAATGAAAAAGGTTTTTCCACCATAGCACAACGTTTTTTCTTCTGTTGTCTGGCACAAGTTGATGCCTGGTTATTTTCTGCTCCTCTTGCTTCCACAATGAGCCCCAATGAGGCTCCCTAATGATAACAAAGCATCATTGCAGTAGTATTGATACCTGTTGTAATCACTGGCATTCTGGCTTTTCAAATTTTCACTGTTTGCCTTGGATCAAGTAGCTCTGTGCTAATGCAGCAGAAGGTCACCAGATGAAGGGGCTGATAACAAAGAGGGACTGTTCTACTTAACATGCATGGAGGATTATGCTTTTCAGTCGTCCTAGAGCTAATCTTTCAAGTTGTCCTTTTTTGACTTTCTCAGTTTAATCAGTTTAATCTCATCTTCCCTCTTTTCTGATTACAAGGATTTGCTGTCGAAACCTTGCCTCCACAATAAAGACCATGTGGCAATTTATTCTTATATTGATTCCCAACATCTCTTTTCCTTGACTAGTGCACCAGTGGAGAGGGGGAGGGTACGAATGATAGGGGAGGCAGAGGATCCTTCTAGTGCCTTTTTTTTGGGGGGGGGGGGTAACAAATCCATATATTCTAGTTCTTTGGGGATCTGAATAGTTCTTTATTACACTGGAAGGCAGAAATGGCAGCCAGATTGGAAATACTCTGAAGTGGTTAGAGTGAGTGGAGACAGTATGAGCAAAACAAATAAATAAATAAAAACTCACAGGATTTTTGTAAAACTGGGGCTACTGCTAATCAAATTGTTCAGGCCAAATTGTCAAAAGGCCTCCTTAATGTTTGTACACACATCCATTTATATGAAGAAAGAGAGAGGTGCGCAGTGTTTATGGTTTTGTATAATCTGTACTCTCCTGTACTTTACATGGCTAAGTATAAAAGACCACAAAGGTGTTAGACCATGGAAGGTGCTCACTGCTTCACACTTGCTGTGTGCCTCTGAGAAAGCTAAACTGTGAACCAGAAGCTTGCCACTCTTCGGGTGGAGTTCTCAGAGCGGGGTGTGTTTAAGTAACTGGGGCATCTCGGGGATCAGGGCTTGTCCTAGAGGCCTACAGCAGGTGGGCTAAGGAACCCCATTTCCGAGAAGTGGTAGCAGACTGAGAGTCAGTGCCCAGAGAGGTCAGTGGAGAAACCACTGATTCATCCGTGGAGGCTTTCAAAGTTTAATACCTACCCAGTAGATCCAGAGCATAGAGTTTGGATTTACAACTGAAGATAATTTGATTGAGAGGTTTTGCAGCCTGGCACATAGAGTCACAGCACCACTCAGGTTTGGTGCCTGCCCTCCTACCCCAGGCGGGCCCAGATCCCACTGACAATGTCACTGCCACTGGCATCATCACACCAGGCCTGAGGTGACCCACCAGGCCGAGAGCCCAGATGTAAGAGTGAGGTTGGGGAGACCACTCCTAAGGGCAGCAGTGCTGGATCTGAAGGAGAAGCGGGACCAGCTTCCTGGCCTCATGCAGAGCTCCCTTTCCCCCCACCGCCCCATTGGAAGGATGGAGTGGGAGCTCAGTTTCAGATTTTGCTCTGGGCTCCCAACAGTCTCCATGGCCCTGACAAGGGGTAAGCAGAAAGAGGATTGTGCCTCTGAGCTTCTGTGTGTCTGAGCCACAATCCCCCCTCCTATACATGTCTACTTCTGGGGTGGTCCAGGTTATGTACCACCCCTTAAACAGGGCCCTGGGTGCAGTCACAATCTACCCCTTAATATACATCCACAATAGCAATGTCCCCCCACCCCCTTTTGGACATTGACTGAATCGCAGTGAGATGGGATCTGCTGGTGTGGGCAGATGTGGCTGTTTAGCCCTATAAGCTCACTCTATTTTTCCTACTTTTAATGAAAGATTCCGCTTTCTCATCAGGGTTTCTAGAGATAATGATATACTATAGCCAGCTGAGGTGAACATCTGTTTTAAGAATTGTGAACTTATAGAGACCATTTGTCTGTCTGATCTTTCTTTCTTGTTTTCCAGTGTGCCCTATTCATTTCTCTGTTAATTAAATATATGTGAAATCACTAAACCACTGGGTCGAAGAAACAATTAACAACCAAAATTAAAAAGCAGGGGTGGAGCTGACTCCTTTCTCTCTCGACTGATTCTGCTTGGAAGAAATTGCCCTAGTTTTTAGCTTGTGTTTTCTTTTCCCTTCACATGTACGTCTTTGGTTCGGTGGGGCTTACATACCTAATGACAACATGGTGGGGTTAACCCAGGAGAACAATGCATCCCATTAATCTGCCTCATGCTTAATTGGTAACTACTGTATGGGGCTGGCATTTCAAACACAGATTGTAAATGTACTTGAATTAGTTACTGTTTAATTGATACAACTGGCACACATCCTAGAACCTACATGCACACACCGTAAAGAGAGAGCAAGAGAAAGCAACAAGGAGTGATTATGAATCATCTTTATATGTGGATATCAATTACAGACAGAAAATAATTGGATTTCAGATCATTTTAACAAGTGAAATAGAGCGAGGTCGGCACAGTGGAAAATACCAATGGCTACTGTCCATAGCTGTGAGCCCATTACCCACCTATGCTATGAGCTGTTGTGACCAAGCCCTGGAAATACTGCCTTAAGAGGGTAACATCTCAGCCCGCCAAAGCCCTAATCGTCAAGGCTTTGTTTGGGGTTCAAAAGAACTAGGATACTGTAGCAGGGTGGGATAAAGTTTGTCTGGGCTAGCCAACGCATCTTGCCCCCTACAATCCTTACTCACCCACACACAGAATGTGGAATGGAGCACGGAAGGCCCCCAAATTCCAGGTGATCCTCCCTTCCTCTGTGTATACTGGCTGGAGAAGGAAGACCAGAAGACACATTAACAAAGCAAGCCACCTTCTCTCAGCAAGAGCCAGGGGAACATTAGCAGAATGGGGGTGAGGTGAGGTAGCTCCAAAACCATGGCTTAGTTCCTTGTACAGATGAACGGAGTTAGAATCATACTAATGTCTTTGGCTCTTAGAGATAAAAATACAGATCACCTTTTATTTTAAGAACAGGTAACTTATTATTTTTATCTGAGGGCTATCAATAAACATTTTTCACTCACAGGTATTCACCTGTTCTTTTAAATGATATCAGATGGATGGAGCGGACTTTTGCAGGGACTGCCTACTACTCTGTGTTTGTTCAGTGCTTAGCACAACCAAGCTAGAGTCTTGGTTGGCCCTTAGGTACCGATGTAACAAATAAGATTTTGTACCAAAAGTTGCTACGATCCCTTATAAAACCAGGCTGAGCTTCCCATCTTCTCAGATTTTGAACCAGTCGCCACAAGAAAGACTAAGACTCCTAGAATACAGCTGTGATGGGTTTGGTCACAGAGACCCCCTTGAGACTGTCACCTGATGTGCTAAGACTACCTCTGAGCCCATTTTCTCTGCCATTTTGGGCCTCCAGAACCCTGTCTTGTTGAGCCAGATACACTAATATTCTGCAACACAGACCCAAGCTCTGACCCACGCCCCCAAAGTTACAGATTTAACTGAAAATAGCTTAAGAAGTGCTCCTGTCTCTAGCACCCAGACACCCAGCTCCCAGTGGGACCCAAACCCCAAATAAATCCATTTTAATCTGTATAAAGTGTATATAGGGTAAACTCATAAATTGTCCACCCTCTAGAACACTGGTAGGACAGCTGTTTGCTCCAGGAGGCATTAATTACTTACTCTGGGTTAATTAATAAGCAAAAGTAATTTTATTAAGTATAAAAAGTAGGATTTAAGTGGTTCCAAGTAACAACAGACAGAACATAGTAAGTTACCAAGCAAAATAAAACAAAACATGCAAGTCTAAGTCTAATACATTAAGAGCCTGATTTCAGATAAAATCTTACCCTCAGAGATCTTACAATAAGCTTCTTTCACAGACTGGACTCCTTCCTAGTCTGGGCCCAATCCTTTCTCCTCATACAGGTCTTGTTAGCTTGAGCTCAGGTGGTCAGGGCTGGCGACAGAAATTTGGGGGGCCCCTATTTTGATAGTTTGGGGGCCCCCCCAGCCCAGCCGCCCCCCCCCCCAGCCCAGCCGACAGTGGATGGGGCCCCCCCAGCCCAGCCGGCCCCCCCCAGCTCAGCCGACAGCGGATGGGGGCCCCCCCAGCCCAGCCGCCCCCCCCCCCCAGCCCAGCCCAGCCGGCTCTCCCCCCCCTCCCCCGGGCAGCGAGAGCTGCGTGAGCCGCCCTTTCTCTCCCCCCCCCCCCGGACAGCGCTGCTGCTGCTGCTGCCGGCCGGGCTCACAGCTCCTGCCCGGGCCAGGAGCGCTTGTCCGGGGGAGAGCCGCGCCGCCTCCCCGCCCCTTCCCCACTCTCCAGGTCCGGCGACAAGGGGGGATGACAACGGGTACAGCTGTGTACCGGGGCCCCCCTAAAGTCGGGGGGCCCGGTACAGCTGTACCCATAGTACCCCCCTGTCGCCAGCCCTGCAGGTGGTAACTAGGGGATTTCCCATGACTGGAACCCCTTCTGTTCTGTTCCACTCTCTTATATAGCTTTGGCACAAGGCGGGAATCTTTTGTCTCTCTGGGTCCGCACCCCTCCTTCTAAATGGAAAAGCACCAGGTTTAAGATGGATTCCAGTACAAGGTGACATGGTCACATGTCCTATGAAACCCCAAGCCTTTGTTCTTCTTGGCCTCACAGGAAGGCTTGCAAATAAACAGAGCCATTTACAACCAGTTGTCCTATTTGATGGGAGCCATCAAGATTCCAAACCGCCATTAATGGCCCACACTTTGCATAATTACAATAGGACCTCCAAATTATATTTCATATTTCTAATTTCAGATACAAGAATGATACATTTATACAAATAGAATGACCACACTCAGTAGATTATAAGCTTTGTATGATACCTTACAAGAGACCTGTTGCATGAAGCATATTCTAGTTATATTATATTCACACTCATTAGCATATTTCCATAAAATATATGGAGAGCAATGTCACAACAGCAAACTGTTTACCAGCCCAACAGAGAATAACAGAAGGTTTCTATATACTAACAAACAAAAACAAACCTGAGACAATATTACAAAAGCAAGGAAGTGAAAGGTTAAGACTCTTAGAACTACATATTGTTTTCTCCTCCAGCACCCACAGGCATGAATTATCTCACAATCATATACTACAGACTACGCACCATAAACCAGCACCTTTGCCCCACCAGCCTTCTACCAACCCCTTGAAACAATCCCCCAGAAGTTACCCCTCGTTCCTTTTCACAACACTATTAGCTGGGGGGATGCTGTGACCAGCATTTTCTAATTTAATACTAATATTATATGTATTTCTATCTTACGTAAACAATTGTGTCATACACATAAAGCAGAAGACACTGCCCTTCTCAATGTGAGCAACAAGCAGTCTAATACAATATTATCTCCTTGCCAAAAAATAAAAGGCGAGTATAGACAGGAAGCAGTCCATTCCAGGAAAAGATGAAAATATGCAAGAGATGCAGATAGAAATATTTCAATGATGAAAAACTCAAATCGTTAAACATTCTAGTAACACGGGAAAGTGAAAAAAGGCTTTAAAAATGCCAGGTCCAGATCCTTGGCCATGGTTTTAAGCCCCCTTTGTGTTCTCCCACCAGGGGCCATTTGTGCACGGACATAGCAGCTGGAGAGCGTTGGGAAACAGGGAAGTTACCACTACACAGAAGAGAGAAAGAAAGTCAGGATTGAAGTTACCCATGCCTGCTGCTCATGAAGAAAGATATCATTGTCTATTTAGTTACTGGGATCACTTTGAATCAAAGCACTAAGACTCATTAGTGATGTTCCTAGAGTTTTACTGATCAAGTCTTCACCTTTCCCGGCTAGGGTCTCACCTGCACTCAGCTAAAAGGCTGGGGAAAGGCATCTCTAAGCCTAGAGCTACTGAGGGTCACAATGCTATAGCTGCAGGCTGAAATGTCCACTCTTCCTGCTGAGAACTGGGCAGAGTGCTGGATGCAGTAATGTGGCACAACATTTTTGGAAGCAAAGAGATCAGGCGACTTTTAAATTGCTGCCCATGAACTACTCTTTTCCAGAAAACTGGATTACAAACAATCCCGACCGTAAAATTGTTAGAAAAATAAAATTGCTGACCTTGGTTTATCTTTCCCTTTGGGGAGAAAAATGCCTGGAACAGTTCTAAGACATACAATACTGTTCACAAAGCGTTCTGATATTACATCTGCACAAGTATCGAATTTGGATTTTCAAGTAAAAACAGCCCTGCCTTATAGGTGAATTTGTACACTCACACTCTTACTAATTCAAGATGGAATCACACATCATATAGCCAGCTACCTTTCCCAGACAGACCTGGTTGCTCTAATCATCAACTTCCATTAGGTGAACATAATGCAAATGCACAAAGGGAAAGCACTAATATGGTAATACATATTTACTGTATAATCTCATGCAATTCTGAAATTTATTTACTGAAGCTTTTCCATAGTTACAAAAGTTAAAGAAAGAGCAAGAAATATGAGGACAAAGATCCTCAAGAAATTACATAAAAAGAAATAAAGCACCTAGTTGCTAAGGATACTAATTTATTTGTGAAAGACTCCAGAATAGAACTATCAATAGACATCATAGATTATTTAATAGTAATACTCTGATCTAAATAATTAGCCAAAGTTTGAGGTCTTAAATACCAAGTTGTTTTCATTATCATGAGAAATTAGTGATACAAGTCAAGTTGGTTTCATGTTATTTACAAAAACATGTTTACAAAGCCCTGTTCTGTTTCCTGTATATTTTTAGGCCCAGCCACTCAGCTTTCCACCTTCAAGTTGTTGTTTATTTTTTGTAGGTAAAAATCATCTTGTAAAGTTCCTATCCCAGCAGCACAGCATTTGGGTGTAACCTTTCACCCTCTTTCTTATTTGACTCCTATATTAACTCTGTTGTGAAGAGTTGTCAATTCCATTTACTGAACATCTTAAAATCGGTTAATGACTCTGTCAAATAAAACTTTGGTGCATGCCTTTGTTCTTTCTCAGCCTGGTTATTGAAATGGTTTTCTTGCTAGTGCATCTGTTCTATCTTAATTACAATCAGTGCAGAATCATTTGGCTTGCCTGGGATTGTCATGTTTCATGTTCTTTTCATGATTCTGTTACTTGGGTCACCACTTTTCCTGCATATTCAGTTTAAGATTTTGACACAGACATTGTCATATTTAAGCCTCTTGCAGTACAGCCTGTCTTTTTGTTATATGTGTGCACATCATAGTGCAATAAGGCCCTGATTCGTGGCTGGGTTCTCCAGGTGCTGCAGCAGGACAAATCTATATATATAAAAGTCAAGTGGTGTATGTATGTATGTATGTATGTATGTACGTATGACTGCGAAGTCCTCCCGCACCGTTTGAGCCAGAGACTTGAATTTTGGTACAGTGAGGGGTCTTGGGGTCTAGATGCTGGTAAGGGTCGAAAATTTTTCGGATCTCACCTCTGACGCCCCCTAGGGGTGAAAGTCTTTCAGGGCCAATCACATCAACTGGGCAGTTAGGTGGTGATGATGTCATAATACCCCCCTCCAACAGACACCTCACTCACTCAGCTCACCCCTCCCTCCTCCAACGGAACCCCGGAGATCCCTCAGTTCTCTGCCCCTCCCACCTCCCCAACGGAACCCCGGAGATCCCTCAGTTCTCTGCCCCTCCCACCTCCCCAACGGAACCCCGGAGATCCCTCAGTTCTCTGCCCCTCCCCCCTCCCAACGGAACCCCGGAGATCCCTCAGTTCTCTGCCCCTCCCCCCTCCCAACGGAACCCCGGAGATCCCTCAGTTCTCTGCCCCTCCCCCCTCCCAACGGAACCCCGGAGATCCCTCAGTTCTCTACCCCTCCACCCTCCCAACGGAACCCCGGAGAGCCCTCAGTTCTCTGCCCCTCCCACCTCAACCCCGGACTCCATCAGCTCTGTGCCCCCCCCCCCCCCCACCTGCGAAGGTCCCCGGAATCCCTCGGCTCTGGGCCCCCTTCCCCCCTGCGACGGATCTGAGTTGGGTTTGGTGGGACGGTAAGTGAGGTGGGGGTGTCGGGTTTGGTCGAGGGGTGAGGTGGGGGTGTTGGGGTTGGTCAGGGGGTGTTGCGGTTGGTGGGGGGGTGAGGTGGGGGTGTTGGGTTTGCTTGGGGGGGTGAGGTGGGGGTGTCGGGTTTCGTCGGGGGGGTAAGTGAGCCGGGGGGGTGTCGGGGTTGGTCTGGGGGGGTGGGAAGGTGTCGGGGGGGTGAGGGGTGTGGTGTGGGTGTTGGGTTTGGTCTGGGGGGGGGGAAGGTGTTGGGGTGGGTGCCCAGACCAAACCCGACACACACCCCCGGCTCACTTACCCCCCGACCAAACCCGACACCGCCACCTCACCCCCCCACCAACCGCAACACCCCCTGACCAACCCCAACACCCACCCCTCACCCCTCACCCACCCCAACACCTTCCCACCCCCCCAGACCAAACCCAACACCCCCTGGCTCACTTACCCCCCGACCGAACCTGACACCCCCACCTCACCCCCCCACACCAATCGCAACACCCCCAGACCAAACCTGACACCCCCCGGCTCACTTACCCCCCGACCGAACCCGACACTCCCACCTCACCCCCCCAAGCAAACCCGACACCCCCACCTCACCCCCCCACCAACCACAACACCCCCTGACCAACCCCAACACCCACACCTCACCCCTCACCCACCACGACACCTTCCCACCCCCCCAGACCAAACCCGACACCCCCCCCCCGGCTCACTTACCCCCGACCGAACCCGACACCCCTACCTCATCCCCCCAAGCAAACCTGACACCCCCACCTCAACCCCCCACCAACCGCAACACCCCCTGACCAACCGCAACACTCACCCCTCACCCACCCCAACACCTTCCCACCCCCCCAGACCAAACCCTACACCCCCCGGCTCACTTACCCCCCGACCAAACCCGACAACCCCACCTGACCCCCCCAAGCAAACCCAACACCCCCACCTGACCCCCCGACCAAACCCGACACCCCCCCCCCCCCCCCCGGCTCACGGTGCACTGTGTAGCACACAGATTATTAAATACACTGTTCGGTCGGGGGGTGAGGTGGGGGTGTCGGGTTTGCTCAGGGGGTGAGGTGGGGTGTCGGGTTTGGTCAGGGGGTGAGGTGGGGGTGTTGGGTTTGTTTTGGGGGGTCAGGTGGGGTTGTCGGGTTTGGTCGGGGGGTAAGTGAGCCGGGGGGTCTTGGGGTTGGTCGGGGGGGTGGGAAGGTGTCAGGGTGGGTGAAGGGTGGGTGTTGGGGTTGGTCAGGGGGTGTCAACTGTCTGTCCCCTCCCCACCTCCGACTGACCCGAGCAACGCCGGGCACTTATGCTAGTAATAAATAAACGAGCTGCACTTCAAATGTTTATTGTGGTTGTCAAGGCACTCCTGGTGCCAGCATTATTCTCCTGAAGTGTAACCTTCAGTTAGGTGATGTTGGCAGCAACAAGGGCAGGGTTCAATGTTTAAGGGTTTCTCTTAGGATCACAAAACAGAACCAGTTTGAGCACTCAGCCAGAAATCTGGGAAACTAAACACTACCCCTGGGTGCTTCTAAGAAGCAATACTTCCTCATTTGCAAGCACCGTGTCTGTGTATAGCAAAAATAAACATTTATTAAGAGGAGAAGAAAACACAGCATTAATCTGGGAAAACACTGCAACAATGATTTGGAAGTATACAGGCAGTAAGTAAAATGCCCACCCACGGTATCCTGGATTGTGTCCTTTATCTTGGTTTCCCACCTTGCAGCGTGAAAGTCCAGCAGACGAATGTTCCTTTAACATACCGTTCCCCTTTTCCCTCCGCTGCACCCCACTCATGGTTTGTTGTCCTAGGTCAGCTGCAGTCTCTGCTGCTGTTTGTCACTGACTCTGCTGCTCTCTCTGCCACTGTCCTGCTGCTGCTCTCCGCTACACTGTCACTGCTGCCTTTAGCACCAATGCTGTATTCTGAGGTTCCAGCACATGGCCCAGTCCTTAAAGATTTCAGCTCTTAGTGATTTCACTATTGGTGCCTCTTCTATGTTATCTTTTCCACCACAACACCGTCTTCATACCAGGTCTGAGGGCCACGGCTCAGCCACCCTTAGTTCAGCTTATCAGTGAATTCAGCTTTAGTGATCACTGAGAAAGAATATGGACTCTCAATTGAACTTAGTCTAGTCTAGCTTTAATCACTGGAGGTAAGGGGGCAAATGGCTTCTAGAACTCTTTGCACGGGTCGACACCACCACATAGGAACACACATCCCCATCTCCACCACCTTTTCCTTGGAATTTGGCATCACTACTCCTCATTTAGTGAGTGAGGTTCAAGTCAGCATGAACCCCATCAATTAGGGCATGTTAAGTACAGTTCTGCTGCCCATTACTCATACAATAAGGATTATAACATTTCATTACTCCTGCGCCCAAGCCTAAAGTGAATCTTAATCCAAAACAGTCAAAACTGATTGCTTCGGCCAAGCTGGTTGGAGTAAGTCACCTAGGCAAAGTAGGTGTATCTATGCAAATATGGTCTGCTGCTGAAGTATTCTTTTCCCTGGTTCATCACTAGATGGCAGTGGAGAGCTCATTCCAAACACTGCTTACATACGTACGTATAGGTAATAGGGGAGCTGGCAATATCTCAAAAATCAGAATGAATGTTTTAAATGTGCACATGGCAATAATGATAAATATAACAGATACATTAACACTAAATAGACCCAGAAACAACCAAAATTTCAGGTCTCTCCCTTATCTCACAAAAAACAACTTTCCTCAAAGAGACTCTTATCACCCTTTACACTCTTTGAGCTTCCAACCCCAAACAAATTCCTTCTTCCTGTCCCTCATCTCCAAACAGACTGATCCAGTCCCACACTCTTCCTGGTGTTTTCTTTGCTCTTCTCCTCTCAGCCTCTCCATAGGATTTCTTAATGCTTTGTTGCTGAATGAGAATTCCCCATCAGGCCACTCAGCCTGATGCTAAAGATCTTGCTGTAATGTGCCCTTGTGCATGGGTGAGATATTATTTCTCTCAGAGCCAGTCAGAGTTTATGTTCTCTGGGGAGAAAACAACTGTGTTTAAAAGTGAATGAAAAACAAGCAGAACATGACAAGAGTCAAAAGCACGATCCACCATGAAGTCCCCTCTGAGCAATTACTGTCATGGTCCCTGTAAAAATATGAGACCATCCGAATTGTTCTTAGTGTCTTTCTAAAAGCATGATGTCTGAAATTCATGCTTGCTCATCACTTAAGTCCTGCTCTGAAGTTTTAAGTGGGACTTAACTGGTGCATAGGTCTTAAGCTGGGCCACTGCACAGGATAGAATTTCACCCAATTCGCTATTTCTGAAAACTAGGCCTTCCCCATGTTCTTCGTGTTTCTTGGAACTCTTTCCCTTAAGACACATATGCTGCAGACTCATTATTTCTATTTAAAAACAACAAGACTTGCGAAGTTTTATTTTACTATTATCTTCCTGAATCTGTTTTATTTTGTTCATGAAATATGTACTGCACAGCTTACTGGTGCTTGAGAAGCTATGCTATCAAATCTCCAAAGAAGTAAAGCAAAATAAACCACAGAACTCAGAGATGGAAAATATCCATTTGTTCATCTTCCTATCCTCTATGCTTTATCCAGTCTAGAGCTTTAAGTGTCTCAGATAAAAAGGACAGATCTTGACTATTAAAATAATAGAACAGCTGTCGGTAATGAAGCTGATCCACTGCATAAATGACACCAAGCCCTTTCCCTCCACTTTTCATCTTATGCCCCTGCAATTGAACCTTTCTCGGGTTTCCCTATCACTTGTCATATTGTCCTAGATGGTAGTCCAAAGATTTCAGCCATGGACAGGCATCCAACAGTTGGAGGATTAAGTTATCACACATGGTTTGTCCCTTGTGATAAAACGTAACCTGACATAATCCAAAGAACTATATCTTAACATTTCAGTGTTAAAAAGAGATAACATTTACTTTGCAGCAGGTAGCATATGATGAAAGCTACAGAGTATGCAGTGAGGGATCCTTTTGTTGGAATGAATGCTTGTGCCTTAATTCCTGAGTGACTAATACAGTGACAGAGACCAAGGATTAATACCTGTTCCAAATTTTTTACAATGATGTTTAATTATATCAGACAGAGCATGAATGCTTAACCTCACCTCCATTTACCTTATGCATTACTGTAATTTTGAAGGGCAGATGTTCCATCACTAATAAGTGAATGAACTCAGCTACATTCAATGGCCATTCAGAGGTAGAGGACTTTGATGGGGTGTATAAACCTCACACTGGGCAACAAGGTGTTAAGGGATTATTTGGGGTTCAGCCAACCCCGCCCTGCTGCACCAGCAGCAAATGCTCCATCTTATTGAGGAATTAAAAGGTAGGAAATTAGCTCATTTAGGTGGCAGAGCCAGAGGTAAGCCAATCTGCAGTCCACAGCTCCAGTAGTACAGCCGGAAGCCTAAGACTGACACAGTTTCCCTTCCTGAGGGAAGGGAGGACCCATCCCAGAGACAACCAGAGGGGAAAGTATCCTGTGGAACTTGGACTTTGGTAACTCCTTTACGTATTGTGGTTTGGGTTTTCCCACCAGTGAAAGCTTTGGACTAAGCTGAGTCCATGGAGTGTGGAAGGGGGAGGAAGAGGCCCAGAAAGGACAGCCTTAAGCAGTCTTGGTAGCCAGATCACTGGTAGCCCCAAATGATCCTGGGTTGAAGCCTGGTAGAGTGGGAGTCCTGGGATCCCGCCTCCTTCCCTCCACCCTGACACACACCCCTTGGCAGTCAGCGGTTGTGGCTGTGACCATTAGGCCATGCTCCCCAACCAGACCCCAAGTGAGGCTCATTACAAGGACCAGTGGTGATACAGCTTATGTGTCACACACAGACTGGGTGTGTAACTCCATGAGCTCAAGTATGCTGAGCCCTTTATAAAATTATGGTATTTGGCCACAGTTAAACTCCAAAACTTTCTAGGTAACACTGTTTTTTACTAATGTGCTTGGGACCATTACTGCAGAATACTGCACTATTTATTGCTGTATGAGCAATACTCATAATAAGAGCTGGCCAGAGACCAAAATTTCCATTCCTCAAAGAGTTAATGAAAAACAAACCTTTTGAAAGCTTTCGCACATTGGGATCTTGTCAAAACTTTCATTTTTATTAGGTGTTTTATTTGGGCCTCTCTCTGTTCCTCCGATCCCGGCTTCCTCTCCCCAGTCAGAGTTGACCAGAGAATCTTCAATCTCTGAAATCTTCCCTTTGAAGACTTTATCAAAAGCCATATATGGCTGCAAAATGCTTTGGTTTTGACAAAAAAAGAATATTTTGATGAAAAATAAATAATTAGTTGAAAATGTTCTAACCATAATATTTATATTGAATGCTCCAGATCCAGACCTTCAAAAGACTGGACATGTTTACCATCTAGTATGGATTTTCTAACTTTTAATATGCTATCAACCATGAGCAAGTGGTCAAGCAGACAATTGTAGAAGGCAGGGAAGCATCATAAAACTTTGAAAAACCTGATAAAACTTTTAAGATAGCTCCCACATCTAAAGCAAGATGGAGAGTCTTACGCAAGATATGCTGTTGCTGTGGTAACATTACACCACCCTTTTGGTGACTGCAGCAGCAAGGTGTCGACATAACACGCCTCAGTGGTTTTACCATCCTCAGACACAGACAGGGATATGGGAATATTATCTCAAGTAATTCTCACTTGTTCTTGTGCAAAGACTCTCAGAGGATATGCAGCCTGAAGGCTGGCCTTTCACTTTTTCTTACTAGAGCAAAGGATTTCATTTCTCAGGCCTCTAAAGAGAGTTTGCACCTTTATTTATGAACCACAGAGGAAGAAAGGCTTTAAATAATGCATTTCTAGAGCATGTGTGTGCAAATGCCAAGGATAGCTGAACTCTTGAACTACGGGGCAGTTTGAAAAGCATTCTCCAACTGCACACCTGAAATTGGCTGTGAAACAGCTCTGCCGCAACAAAAAGTCACTGAAAACCAGGAAGTACCCCTCAGGGAATAAACCTTCCTGGCTTATGTTCCTCTGATCCAGCTTTGCAGAGATGGCACAGTTAAATCAGGAGCCAAATGAAATTTTCTGCTTTTTGTTGCAGAAGACTATTGGTGGAGAGAAAGGGGCACTTTTAAAAAAAGAAAATAGTGGTTTGGTTTCAAAGCAACAAGAGCACACTAGCGCTTCGGCTAAGTATAGTTTAGTGGCCATTTTACATATATTTTTTGGTGAATTTTAAGAGGAAGAGGACAGGACTATGTGCTGAGGGTTAAGAGTCATAATGCTTGCAGCAGGGAGTTCTTATTTATTAGCAGTGATGAGCTGATTGTATTTTTGAAAGGGACTCCCACCGGGAATTTTCCCTTTAGCCTGTGATAACCAGAGCAACACAAGCGACAAAGAGTCTTGTAGCACCTTATAGATGGACAGATATTTTGAAGCATAAGCTTTCGTGGGTGAAGACTCACTTCATCAGATGAATGATTTGATACATTCATGTGATGAAGTGGGTCTTCGCCCACGAAAGCTTATTCTCCGATCTATCTGTTCGTCTATAAGGTGCTACAAGACCCTTTGTCGCTTTTGCAGATCCACTGGGGAAGCTATTGCATTGCTTTCCTATTTAAAAGTGACCTGTCTCATAGCCATGTGGACAAAGGCAAGATAGTTTTGCAAATGAATGCATACTTTCAAAAGGATCAGCTCTCAACAGGCACCTAAATCTCATTGTTCTCAGAAGAAGCTGCTGGATTCTGAGCATGTTTGAAAATATAATGCTCATCTTCCATCCTGGGAGCATTTACACCATGTGTGAACTTGGGTCTGCTAGCTTTACTCGCTATGTCATGCACCAGATGGAAAACTGAGCAAATTCTAATTGGCCATATCTACTGGATAGCAGCAACAGAGACAGGAAACAGAAACAAAAGGTTAATCATAATTACAAGCCAGCAGGAAAATGTTTGTTGTACAGCATTCTGGAAATGGATCTGTGTGAAATGGAGAGGGCTAAATGTATATGTAGACTCCAAACATCTTTGGGATTCTTTAGGATGAAAGATGACATACTGGGTCTGTTAGTATATCACAGGACCTTTAATTTCCTTTTCCAATTTCAAGTCTTATTAAAGATGCTAGAGGATCTACACTATAGCCAAAACCAACAATAATGGAGACCAGGGGCAACTGTGTATGGTTTCTTTTCCTATCTGCTTTATTTGTTGTAATATGAACTATTGTGAGTCAAGAATCAACCTATGAAACTTGTCCAAAAACAAGACATCTGTATGACTTATCACAAAAGTGCCACTCTACGAGATCAAAAGCTTTTTCTGCCTCTGTTGAGATCATAACACTAACTTGTTTTGATTAAAGTAATGCTTTATATTAAACAACCTTTTCAGCTTATGAAAAGCAATACATCCAGCTACAAAACCCATCTCATCCTGATGTTTTATGGTAAATAATATTTCTTCAAACACTTTAGGCCCTAATCTTGCAAACACTTAAGTAACTTAATGGACTTAAGCAACCCCAGTGAATTAATTTTAATGTTGCAAATAGTTAGATTCTGCTGCTGAATGTTGCTTTGCCTTTATAATTGAATATAGGCATTTTCTACATTTTAAATTTCTTTTAAAGAGCAAGCCTGAGGAAATTTATCTGAGTAACAGAAAATTTGTAATGGAATGGTGTTAAGGAAAGCAAATTTAACAGCCATATTTGAAGAGACATTTGGAAACGTTTGCTATCATTTTTGGAGGCAAAACCATCTAAGAAAATTACCCTATATCTTACTTTTTCCATTTTCTACTCTTTCTACTCTAAATCATATTAAAGACAAAATTCTATATTCTCTGTATTTTCTTAAATGTCCACTAGTTCTTAAATAATGCCTTTATTGGTAATATACAGCCGCCATTACAAGTTTAGGACGCGTAAATGTTTGATCCCTAGGAATAGAACAATAAACAAACTTAAAAATCTATATATATAAAAGTCAAATAGTGTATGTGTGCGTGTATGCGTGCGTGTATGCGTGTATGTACGTGCACTTACTCCTTCCACACCGTTTGAGCTAGAGACTTGAAATTTGGTACAGTTAGAGGTCTTAGGGTCCTAATCAGGGTAAGAGTCGAAAATGTTTCAAATCTCACCTGTGACGCCCCCCAGGGGTGAAATTATTTAAAGGCCAATCACATCAGCTGGGCAGCTGCTGTTCTCTGTGACATAGTTATGATGTCATAATACCCCCCTCCAACGGACCCCGCACTCGCTCAGCTCTCTGCCCCCTTCCCCCTCCAACGGACCCCGCACTCGCTCAGCTCTCTGCCCCTTCCCCACCTCCGACGGACCCGAGTTGGGTTTGGTCGGAGGGTAAGTGAGGTAGGGGTGTCGGATTTGGTCGGGGGGTGAGGTGGTGTCAGGTTTGTTGGGGGGTAAGTGAGCCGGGGGTGTTGGGTTTGGTCTGGGGGGGTGGGAAGGTGTTGGGGTGGGTGAGGGGTGAGGTGTGAGTGTTGGGGTTTGTCAGGGGGTGTTGGGTTTGGTGGGGGGGTAAGGTGGGGGTGTTGGGGTTGGTTGGGGGGATGAAGAGGGGGGTCGGGGTTGGTCGAGGGGTAAGTGAGGTGTGGGTGTCGGGTTTGTTTGTGGTGGTAGGTAGGGGTGTCGGGTTTGGTTGGGGGGGGAAAGTGAGGTGGGTGTGTCAGGTTTGGTCTACGGGGGGTGAGGTGTGGGTGTTGGTCAGGGGGTGTTGGGGTTGGTAGTGGGGTGACGTGGGGGTGTTGAGTTTGGGTGGGGGGGTGAAAATGTAAGTCGGGGTTGGTCGAGGGGTAAGTGAGGTGGGGGTGTCGGGTTTGGTCGGATGGGTGAGGTGGGGGTGTCAGGTTTGCTCTTTGCCCCCTCCCCCCCTCCAACGGACCCCGCACTCGCTCAGCTCTCTGCCCCCTCCCCACCTCCGACGGACCCGAGCAACACCAGGTATTTTCGCTAGTATATTATAAAAATTTCTATAGTTTGCCCCTTTTCAGTGTGGGACCTTATTGAAATCAAAGCAATGGACTATTTAGGAATCCTAAGAGAGTTAGTCAGTTGCAATACTGGATTTTTAACCATATGAGGATTTAACATAGATGAACCTATTTGTTCATCTATGTTAGTAAAGTAGTAATTTTCTACTTCCCTAGGCAGTTATTTTCCACTAACTCTATCTCAGCTAATAATAACTAGAAAGATAGTTTATCTTCTTAATCAACTAAAATGTTGATGTTTCTTTCTTATATAATAAGAACTTGCAAAGCAATCCCTTCCTGCCTTTAATCTGAGTTCTTGAGCATCATTCTTCTTTCTGGAGAAGAATTATTAAAAAACTTGGGAATTTCCCCATTCTTGTCACAGGCCAGGCAGTAAAACTTCAGCATTATAGAATACACTTTTAAATTCAGTTATAGCCTTTCATAAGCATTTAATTAGCCCCCAGTGGTGAAAATAGAGGGATTCACTCCCCTCTGAATGAAAGCCTCACCTCAGTGGTGGTGAAATATTTTGATAAAATTCATTATGAAAACCAACAATGTCCAGCTCTGACTCAACCTAAGTGATAGAGGCAATACCAAGAAGACTTTTGTAACTTTACATATGGAGTACAAGAAACAGCCAGAAAATCCATAATTTTGCTTGGTTTATAACAAATACACATGGGAGATTAAATTCTAATGGGGACTGTTAGAAAGTCAGAAAGTTATTCTAACTATGATACCTGATTCAAACTATATTTAGAAATTATGTACAGAGAAAGAAGAAAAGAGAAAAAAAATCGACGGTCTCTGAGAAGTAATGTGGGAAGCCCAAACTACAGACAAGAAAGGAAGTCAGGCCTCAGGAATAGCAGCACCTCAAACTTGGAGGATCAGTGTACAAAGCCCAAATTACAGACAAGAAAGGAAGTCAGGCCTACAGCAATAGCAGCACCTCAAACTTGGAGGAAAGCCCAAATGCTGTTATGTGACTGCAAAGGGGACTGGGTCTCAGAAGCTCTCATGCAGTAATAGCTTATCATTGCCACTTATTGAACGATATTCAGAGAAAGTGCCTTTTCCTTCATCTTTTTAATGGATACAGAAGACTTGATTTTTTTAAAAGGGCTGAAGGGAAAGTGCACAGCCTATCCCAGGTGTCAAAGGACTGGCAAGTGTGGCCCTGAGATGTCAATTTTCCCTTGCCAGTGGCGGGGGAGGGAAAAGTTGACTTCCCTCCTTCCAAGGAAGGACTTCCTCCCGCATCCTCAATTGCTCTGTGAGGTATAATTTATACATCATCCCAGGACAGGAAAAGACATTAACCTAAATCAAGCAAAACACACATTCTCTTCAGAACAGGCTACACTACTTGCCAAAATCACTTCATGTTGATGACTGTAATTCCCTTTTCACATTCCATGTACTCGTTTCAGGACAGTAAAGCCAGCAATAACCCTACTAGGTATGAATTTGCTGTTGCACTCAAGCCTGTCTTGAACTCTCAGTTCAAAGAGCAGGATTCTACCATCATACTGCTGTAGCACTTCTAAATAGCGAGACATAATTGGGTTCAGTGGAGTTCAAAGCTATGCTCCAGCTCCATGATATCAAAGCCCATTGATTCAGCAGCAGCAGCAGAAGTGCACTGAAATGCAGGCAGAGTGTTAAGGAAGTCATGAGCAGAACACATTTAGATCAGTTGTGTTAGATTTCTGGATACAATAGACAACTGATTTTTGGTTAAGCTGTCAAGAGTTCAGGTGTGGTCCCCTGGAGAAGCCTTTATCCCCATCTCTAATTGCTGTGAAAATATCTCATTTTTACTAATGTACTTTGCCTATTTCATGGCTGATACTTGTGAGACTCATTTACATTTTTTTTAAATGTCAAGACTTTCTCTGGAGATTGTTCATTCATTATATTTATTTTCATGGACATGATTTAACAAACCTTCCCTGAAGAGTTTGCAGCTATTAACTTTGCCAAACGGTCGCTCAAGTGAGAGTTAAAGGCAAATGGGATAAAGGAAAGTAATGGGCCAAAGCAACTCCAGGGTATTCATCTGCCCCAAAACTCATTTAAATAATTCTTCCCCACTTGGTGAAAGCAGGAAACAGAAGTTGTTGGGTGTTGCTGTTCTGAGATGATGATCCCCAAACACTTGTACACAGAAGTACTGGTTCTTTCACCTCTGGTGGCAGGCTCAGCATTCCACCCCATTTCAGTATTGAACTCTGATGTGCCTGCCTCTGTGTGTACTCTATACCCATAATGGAGCATAGGATGCTCCGTTTGCAAGTCTTGCAACAATGACACTGGGGCTTGCTGAAGATCAAACTCCATTGCAGCTCAGAACTTGCTGAACTGATGGTAGCTCTACACTGCAATCGGGACAGCACGTGTACTAATATCCAAGTGAGATTTGATTGAGCTAGCTCACTAAAAATAGCTGCATAGCCACAGCAGTACAGACTAGCCACACAAATACATACCTCTGGTCCCAGATGGGATTATCGTACATACCCCATGCCACTGGGGCGACACTGCTATTTTAGTGAGTTAGCTCAATCAGCATTTGCTCAGGTATTCTTGTATATGCTGCAATCAGGCCTCCTTATTGCTGTGTATATGTACCCTGAGTGGGAAGTGGTAGGCCCTGGCTGGTTCAGTGGAGATCTTATTCTGGTAAACGGACTCAGTCAACCCCCCAAAATGAGGTGTCCTTGTTCTGAGAGATGGCTGCATAGCTACAGCCTGATGCATAGTCCTCAGAGAGTGGGTTCCGGTCACATCATCTGAGTATAGATTTAATTATTTTGTGGATTGTAAATGCCAATTACGCCGGAATTCCCCTCAAATACACTCAGTTCACACATGGGTCCAATGGAGGTTTAGCCTCTGATTTAGTCTTTCCTTTTTGCATCTTTTAATTATTTTTTAGACAAACTATGCCTTTGGAAATAGCTGGTGTGCTGAGGCCTACACAAACACACCATTTTTTTTTAAATGGTTTTCAAATATGTGGGCATTAAAAAAACAAACAAACCCTAATGTAGTCAGGCAAGTACCAGTCAAGAAATCTTGGGATTTTCTGCATGCCATGTGGCTTCCTTTTCCATTACCTACTTTCCTTGCTGTGCACACATCTCATTTATGTCTCTATCAAATGTAGCAATATTTTCTTTTTCTTTTTTCAATCCCCCTGTTTTCCCAGCACTTGATAAGAATGGAGCTCTCTTTCCATTACTAATCCCCTATTTTCAGATCTAAAAGCCTAATAGAACAATAATTATTTGCACTTCTATAGCACCTTCCATCCAAAATTCCCAAGCGGCTTACAAACACTAAAAAATAGACCATGCTTCCTAACATCTGTTGTGTGTGTGTGGGGGGGGGGGGGTATTATCCCTGTTTTACAGAGGATGAAATTGAGTCATTCAGCATTTAAGTGATTTGCTGAAGGACACATAGTGAATCTGTGGCAAAGCCACAAATAAAACTGTGATTTCCTGGCTCTCCGACATATACAGGAGTCCTGAACCAATTTGTACAGTGGGGCTGCTGAGAGCCATTGAACCAAACTTTAACTCTGTGTATGATGGAAATCACTTCAAGCCAGGGGGTGCAGCAGTACCCCCAGCACCTCTAATTCCCACACCTATGGACCTATACTATTCAATCCACAACCCATCCTTTCTCCCTCCGAGAAAACAAAATGTTGAAATTCAATATTTACTCTCTTTTCCTGGAGCCCAGGAATTTGCCAGAATGGTCCAACCCTCTGAAGTTCAGGTCATTCAATACAGAGCAGTTTACACAGAATTAGCAATCTGACTGACTCACATCATGTGGTACCAGTGGCTTCCCCATCATGGCAGCATTACTTCTCCCTCAGAAGCAGCAGAAGGGTTGTTAATCCTGCACACACAGTATTAATTTGCATGGGAATTTGTCACACAAGGCAGGTTTCCTTGGCTGCACAAAATGGTTGCTCCCTAGCGGTACTCCTTTTTCAGCCTGCCATGTCCCCCTCCCTCATAATACCCCTACATTAAAATACATATTGGTCATGTGAGGGAATTCAGGGCCACGACATGTGGATGAGAATTATCTTGTGTAGTTGCCTCTCTCTTCAGCGTACGCTGGGAGGACTCCCCAAAATAAATCCTTTCTGACCAATACCTCTCAGGGAACACAAGTTAAATCCAAAGCCTATTGAAATCAGTGGACATCTTTCCATTGTCTTCAACGTGCTTTGGATCAGGCAGGCCATAAGTCTGGAATGCTTGCACAGCACCTCTCCGTACTGTGCCTGACACACTAATGCTCTTCAGCGTTCACTGTAATTCAGAGTAAATCACACCATTTGCTTTCTAAAGAGTCATGTCATTAGTTTCTGCTGAACAGTTAGATTAGGAAGGGTCAAACCTCAGTGTTTTTGAATACACCTACAATACACACGGATTTACATAATAGGCCCTAATGTCTCCTTCAGAATCATTATGGTCTATTGAGTAAATAATGTCTGTATTGAAAATGGTTGAAATACCCATTTACTTGATAGACTCTATTGACTCCTAATAAGAAGCTATTAGCGTTGAATAAATATTATGCATTTTAAAACTTGCCTAAATACATTCCATTTCCATGTATTTTCATATTTACACAATGGACTGTAAAGCACATGTTGTTTCTACTCTCAGACAGTTCCAGGCAAGCTTTCCTTTTTGCAGTTTCTTATTTTGTGTGTGGTATAAAACTAACATGAAAAAAAGCCAAAACAACAAAGAACATTAAACTACACAAATTGGTATTTAAATAACATGAAGCCCCACATTTCCAAGAAGTTTGCATAGGCTTTAGTCAGACTGCCTTGTGTGTAGTGAGACACAGTAAACGGGCTATTTATAGTCCATTGCATAAATATGAAAATACATAGAACATGAAATGAATGTGGTTAGGCAATTTTTAAAAATACATATTTATCCAGCTTTAAAAGCTTCTCTATAAGGAGCCAATAGAATCTATCAGGGAAATGAGTATTCTGATCATTTTTAATACATACATTGTCTCACTAAGGCACAATTCTAAATGATCCATAAGGGTCTATTGTGTAAAATCTGAATGCAGACAGAGTCTTCAAAGGTACTGTTTTGACCCAGATATCACAAAGTGTTATGTGAATCTCTCTCTCTTTCTTTCATTTAATAATATGTACAGTTTGGTGTTGGCAGTAATACAGGGTTAACAGCCTGGGCACACAGGTGTTTTGTTACTAGCGTCCAGTCAACTCTTTGAAAATCTGGAGAAGAAAGAGTTTTCCTTAGACCAAAAACAGCAAGGAAATGTGGGAAGATAAGGCTCTAACTTAGTCCTTTGCCCACCCTACTGTGGACCAGCCAATATCTAGATACAGTGGTGTGAGTTTAGCTATAATTTTGTTTGTTCAATTTTTCTATTTCAGTGATGTCATAAACTCTCTCAGAGGCTGGCGGGATTCACTGAGTGGCGGGACAATCACCGTAACATGTCAGCATCATCTTATGCTTCACAGTCCCCTCGGTCTTGAGACAGATGATGCATGGGACAATGGCTCTCTCTCCAGGTCCCACTTCAACTTCCAACTGACAGCACCTCTCCCAAACCGCAGAAACCTGGTCCTGCAATACATTAGTGGAAGGGTTTCCATAGCACTTGGTAAAGGGGAAAGCACACCACAGAGATGTTTTCTGCATGCCCCCAAACCAGGGGAAGCAAATCAGGCTTCTCTCTGTGAGCAAGGAATGAGTGGTCTTAGTGAGTCACTAAGTTGCTAATAAGAGTTGCTCTTAATTCAGTGCGAGAAACTATGCTCCCAAAAGCTCAGCACCTCAACTTCTGAAATATCTAATTGACCCATGCTCTTTCTCCCCTTATCTCCAAATTATTTCTCCTGCATCCACAGCCACTCTTTTCTTCACCTGGGAGAAACAAAGACTAGTGAAAAGAGACCCCAATATCCAGCAGGGGGACTGCATTTTTTTGTTATGGTCTGTCTGAAGGGATTTTTTTTAAAAATACACATTTCCTCTAAAGCAACTCTGCAGTGCCCAGTGCTCATAGCTAGAAATCCAAAGTCCAGTGAAACCTCGATATAACGGACTAATTCGGGCGAGGGGGTGTCCGTTAAAACCGAAAGTCCGTTATTTAATAATTTTTTTAAATTATTAAATAACGGACTTTCGGGTGACAACGGACACCCCCTCGCCCGAATTAGTCCGTTATATGGAGCCGTGAGTCAGCCCACCCCACCCCCTCCCCCCGCCCGGCTCCCCGCTGCGGGGAGCCGGGCGGGGGAGGGGGTTGACAGCTCCCGCCTGGCTTCCCGCTGCGGGGAGCCGGGCGGGAGCTCTCAAACCCCCCCCCGTCCATCCGTCTCCCCGCTGCGGGGAGCCGGGCGGGAGCTCTCAAACGCCGCCCCCCCCGCCCGGCTCCCCGTTGCGGGGAGCCGGGCGGGGGGGTTGACAGCTCCCGCCTGGCTTCCCGCTGGGGGGAGCCGAGCGGGAGCTCTCAACCCCCCCGCCCAGCTTCCCGCTGCGGGGAGCCGAGCGGAGGCTCTCAAATGCCCCCCCGCCCGGCTCCCCGTTGTGGGGAGCCGGGCGGGCGGGTTGACAGCTCCCGCCCGGCTCCCCCCAGCGGGAAGCCCGGCGGGAGCTGTCAAACCCCCCGCCCGGGTTCCCGCTGCGGGGAGCCGGGCGGGAGCTCTCAAATGCCCCCCCCCCGCCCGGCTCCCCGTTGCGGGGAGCCGGGCGGGGGGACGGCGGGGTTTGACAGCTCCCGCAGGGGTCCCCGCTGCGGGGAGCCGGGCGGGAGCTGTCAACCCAGCGGCTCCCTGGGGCGGGAGCCGGCAGCCCCCAATAACGGATTTCGGGTGCATCGGAAATTTTGTCCGTTGCATCCGAAGTCCGTTAAATCGGGGTCTGTTAAATCGAGGGTTTACTGTCCTTCCTTTCTGCTGGCCACAGCAGAGTGGAAAGAAGTTGAAGGTAGACAATTGGGAAAAACAAGAAGGCAGAAATATCATCAGCTTTTATTCATTGTTCATTGCAAGTGGTGGGGGTTGGTTTGGTTTTTAATTGTAGCAAATGAATGTACAGATTCTTTCCATGCAAGTCTTATTTTTCTCTCCCCACCCTCCACAGAATAAACATGAAGGTTTCATCTGGTCACTCTGTTCCCAGAGCCTACAGCTTTGCTAAACTATGATCATACTCTCCGTCTAAAAAAACAACCAACCTAAACAGTTCAAGCTTTTTATAGCTCTGGCTCCCAGGCAGCATTCACTACAGTAGCAGCCCTGGAAGGCGTAGAAGCCAAATAATGCTAATGGGGCAAACAGAATGTAACAGCTTATGTGTGCTGGTTATATCCTGATACAAATTGTTTCTTAATGCTGAGGTCAGACAGGGTTTAATTAGGAAAAATACAATTGGTGTAAAATTTTGCAGCAGGCTGCTTGTTTGGTGTCATGCCAAGTCAACATCAAGCCTTTCCAAATGGAAATTTTCATTAAAGGCCACTGGCAGCCTAGCTAGGCTGAGTTTCAACTTTTTCTAGTCTCCTCGGAAGAGGAACCTGAAACTCAGCATTTCTGTTGCCTAATAATTAAAGGGATGTCCCCCTTGCGCGCGCGCACATACACACTCTCTCTCTCTCTACCTATTACATCCACTGTAATCCAGATCCGCCAAGGAGCTGCTCTTCTGATATCTTGCCAGGCTGGATAAAAAGGAAGCTAGACTCAGAGGTGACCTCATTTAATCATTAAAGGCATGAGCAATTTGTATGTTATTGCCTTATTGGTTCCAAAGCAAGGTGGGGTGGGACCTTCAGCATCTCAGCAGAATTTAAAGCAAATTTCTAAGCCTTTTTTGTTCAGCTGTGACCCTTTTTTGTTCTGTCTATGCCATGTTCTCAAGGATTCCTATTGATGCTTGTAGCACTGATTCTGCTCTTTAAATTGATTGTTACAGCCTGAGTGCTCGTGCTGCCAAGGTTAAGGTTGTATCAGCATTTCCATTATAAACCCTGCTGTTCAAGAGAAGAGTGTTTAACATGACTGTGAAAATTTGCTCCAGGGTGGAATTTTTTTTTCCTTCCACCTTTGTGGGAGAAGTTAGTGCTCATTACAGTGAGGGACTGAGAGTGCTGGCTAGGGGCAGGCTAGCATTGTACAAGCTTCCCTTACACAGCACTTTCTCAGCACACCTCAGTCCTGACCTGCATCACACCTTGCTATCCCAGTCCTGGCAAGGGCAAATTTAAGGCTCGCATCTGTAGCCAAATGGGCCCCAAATGGCAGGGCCTAGGGGTTAAGATTGGGGAAAACTCCACCTCAGAAACCAGTGTCAACCTGGGGAAGGAGGAGCTGTGGGGAAGTTGTGGCAATTGTACTGGAGAAAAGCAAGGCAGATGGGAGAGTGAGGCCTAGGGGAAATGTGAACCAGGCTGCAGTGAGTGGAGAGGCAAGCCAGCTGATACAGGTGAGAAGTTGCTGGATGGGAGGCAGCAGAGGCCCAAAAAGACAACGGAGTAACATTAATTTGTTCAGATAAATAGGAGCCTTTTTGTTTCATTATTTCCCTTCATTAGGTCAGAAGATTCCTGAATCAGCTCTTCCAGCAGCGCCTCCTGGCCAAAGTTGACAAGCGTGGTTTCTGGTAGGATCTTTCCTCTGGCTTCACCTCTCCCCTTTTATATATGTCTAGCTTTCCTCTCTTCTATTGAACCAATGCTGTGGTGAGAGAGAAGCTTTGGAGATGACACAGAACTTCTTCTTCAGGTCTGGGAAACTTTATTCTCAGAGCATACATATTCTAACACGCTCAAAACTACCTAAACCAAAGAAGGACACTACACCTGAGAAGTAGATTGCCTCATGGAATGGCCACCCAAATACCTGGTGAAACGTTGCTTCAATACAGAAATAAAACCCACTCCAAACGCACACTCCTACTTGTCATCTGCCATCCCACATTGGAACCCATATGGGATATCACAAAACAGCTACAACCCGCAGTCAATGGGGACCCCATCCTGCAATCAATCTTTCCTGAACTACCACTTCTGGCCTTCAAACAACCCCCGAACCTTGCCAAGCTCATCAGAAGCAAGCTCCTCACAGACCAGACACGTCACCTTAAAGCAACACTAGCCCTTGCCAGAACAACAGATGCAAAACCTGCAGCCATATCTCCACTGCTACAATGATCAACGCCACTCACAACACACCTTTCAAGATCCATGGGTCCTACACATACCTATCACAACGTGTGGTGTACCTCATCCAGTGCACTAAATGCCCTGATAGCAACTATGTGAGTGAAACCAGACAATCACTCCACTCTCGCATGAAATCGTGCAGGAAAATAAAAGACAAAAAGCATCACAAAGCAATTGTTTTATATCCAAGCTATCAGTCCTCATCCTCAAAGGAAACTTGCGCAACATTTTCAAAAGATGAGGCTGGGAGCTAAAATTCATAACTTCGCTAGACACTAAAAATCATGAACTGAATAGACACATTGGATTTATGGCCCATTATAACAAGCTATAACCCCCTGAAAACCCCACATCCCTTCTTCCTTCTGACTGGAGGAGTGTCAATGGGCCATTTCACCTTGAATGGTCCCTTGAAATATATGTTAACTACTTATGCTAAACAATCTGTTCTGTCTGGTATTTAGCTGTGACACTGAGTACATTTCCCAGACCTGAAGAAGAGCTCTGTGTAACCTGAAACACTTGTCTCTCTCACCAACATAAGTTGGTCCATAAAAGATATTACCTCACCCACCTTGTCTCTCTAATATCCTGGAACCAAAACAGGTACAAAACTGCATATATCTTTTCTCTCTGTTCTATACAGATGTTATCTCATCTCAAAAAAGATAAATTGACATTAGAAAAGATTCAGAGAAGGACAATTAAAATGATAAGGGATTTGGAATGGGTCCTATATGGGGAGAGATTAAAGAGGCTAGGACTTTTCATCTTAAAAAGAGGAGACTAAGGGGGGGGGATATGATAGGGGTATATAAAATCGAGTGGTGAGGGGCTTTGGGGAGGAAGAGGAGGGGTGGGGGCATTCTTCCCACATTTAGGAAGAATGGGTTGCCTCTGCTCCCAGAGCACTGCTATTGCTCTTTGTTTACATTAGAAGGCAGGGAAAACTCATGGGCATTTTCTGTCCTCACCACCCCTCAGATCCACCTCTACCTCCTGGATCTCTCTGGAGCAGAGGTCCCTGCTGAATTGTGCCGAACTGTGTAGCACATTTGTGAGGCATAACAATCCTACTAATGGCTGCCATGGGACCTCTGAATTTCATTTACACACAAATTCAGGGCTGTAGAAGTGAAAGGCTAGTGCATTTAACTGGGATAGCTAGAACCATCTCAGGCCAAATATGCAGGAGCCTAAGCCTGGCCCATCCCCCCAAAATCACCCTGCATTTTTTCAGGCTTAGAGTGGGTTCAACTAAGTCACTCCACAGTTCCCAGCTCCCTCCTTTTCTTCCCAAGTTCCATGAAGAGGTAAAGAATCACAGAAAACATCACTTTCTTCCAGCACTAAACAGGGAGAAATAATATTATCCATCTAGTTACTGTCTCTGCATCACTGTGAAGAGTGCATCTAAAACCTTGTGTCTGGCTTCCCACTGCAGACTTAAAGAAATAGTACCCCTCTCCTTATGCCATCCTCCTTCCTGCATTTGAGGATCAAGGCAAGCACTGACCTCAGAAGTCAATGGGAATTACTCAGACCCTGCAGGGAGACAATCTGGCCTTTAATGTTATCTGGCACAGGGAGATCTAAGGTAATGGGGAAAAAAGAGTGACCTGGACTCATTTTGAGGACATACTTTATTTACCCAATCTATCCTAATGGGTTTGGAGAACTCCATAGGGCACATTTTTACAAGTGTGTTTTGACCCCACAGCCTCTAATGCCTGCAATTACACTGTGTTGTGTAAATCCTTCTTAGTTATGGTCTGCTGTGCCTGTCTGGCTGCTGTCCATGGTCATGGCAGTTGAAGTCAATGGTGGGAGGGGAGGCAAGGAGGAATCAGGCCCAAGAGGTGTCTCTATGTATTCTCATACACTTCAGCTGACATCCATCAGCTCAGCCTGTGCTAGCGATAGAAGAAAGGATCTTTAAAGTCAATCGGGAAAATTATATGCAGATTAAAATATGTGTAACATATGCATTACATACTATATAATCATGTACATATAAATATATTTAAATACCGTGTTGCAGAAATTTACCTAGTAAAATGTTTTTAAGAGATATTTTGAAATTTGGGTCACTTTCTTATAGGATTGGTTTTGTTTACTAATGCATGCAAATAGATGGTCATTACTTGGATTTATTTGGTGAATATTGTAACATCCAATGTTTGTTTGTATCAATATGAAAAAATATATTAAAAATATCTAAACAGTGCTCAGTGATGGTGGCTTATAACTGAGTTGGTGTAAGGTGTGCAAAGACTGACCAGGCTATATGGTACAGTCCCATGCTGGATCATGACAGAACTAGAAGCAATCTCTACAGGAAGCAGATTGAAAACAGAAATGACAACTAGTTTGTGGCTCTCCCTTCCCTCCTCCCCCAATTCCCACACAGCCAGATAGGGACTATGAATTCCTAGTCAGTTAAACTCTACCAGAGTCCAAACTTGTTGACTGTAGGATTGGAGGGTCATGAAGGTGGCCTATAGCCACTCTGGGTTCCCCTCCCCTGGAGTTCTCACTTGTGTAACTCTCTCTGCTGTTCCTTTCTTTTTAGGGGCAGATTGACAGCCTTTGATGGGAATGTTCACAACTTCTATAACTTTGCGTAGCAAGCTCTCCTGTTTTATTAAACACATTTTGTGTGTGTCTTGGAACATATGTATTTAGATTTCTCTCAAAGGGGGAGGAAGGAAGGACTAAATATAGCTTTTTGCAGTAAGATACTCTTTCCTCTGGCTTAAAAACCTCCAGCTACTCCCAGATGCACAGAGTGGGTAGTATTATGACAATGACAATGGAACTAATGCCATTATTATTCTATTTAAAAAAGAAAACACACTTTCTTTTTAACAGAAAAAATACAATAAACCCAAATAAAGAGTTGTTGTCATGGAATTACTATTTACGAGTGCAGAAGAATGAGCCTCCCCTCCCTGCCCCCTCCTTCATAGCCAGAGCAGGAAGAAAGGTTCTCTGACATGTAAACCTGAGAGGCTGCAGGGACTGAAAATGCCGTTTGTACAGACGAGGAGTCACCTGCTGAAGTGGGTGATCAGTGGACCAGGGTTGGAGCCATTAACACACTCAAAGACACAGCGCTGGATGATAACTTGTATTGGCCATTGCCATGCAGGACACATATCACAGGAAGCTGGGTAAAGCAGTATAGCACCAAGCCTCTATATTTGCATGCAGCACAGGAAAGCAAGAAGTGCTCGTCTCCTGTTTAAAGGCAGCAATTGCTGCTGCACTGGGAGATTTGGCCTTTTCAGTGGGGGACCCAAGAGACAGCCTGTCAGAAGAGAAGTCTCGAGCTCAAACTACCAAACTTAGAAAGTGTGGGTAGTAAAAATAAATTAAAAGGCTCAGCTCAATCTAACCAAAGAGTTGGGGGTAAAGGGAGGAGCCTGTTTTGTTATTGTCAATGAGCTGCACACAGCAGCAAAGAATCTGGAATTCAGTCAAGGCCTTGAAGATAAATTCATTAATTCAATTTTGCAAACAAAAACCAAACAAAAAAGTTGATTTATGTGGTGGATGTTTTATATTTCCTAGATGTATTTTTCCTGTTTTGTACAATTCTGCCTGGAAATCTCTACAGTAATTCCCACTCACTGCTGTGATACTTACTGTGCAGGGCAGAAATTATCAACTGCAGGGTGTTCTTCTATAGTCTTCTTTTTTTAATCATGTTGAATTCCCTTTCCTTTCGTAATCCCTGCTATTCCCTCGGGAGCTGAGTTAAGATTTAATTGTTAAATTTGCATAGTAACTCAGCAAATAAACTCTCCAGTCTCCTGCAGACCTTTATCCGTAGAAGGCTTCATTTTAGCTATAAATTACTCACTTCTAGCTCTCAACCATGTTGGCATTTCATACTCATGAGGGAGGTGCAAAAAAAAAAAAAAAAAAAAGATCCGGTGGCATTCCATGTGTGTGCTTTTTCTTTTAAGAGCCCCTCCTGAATACTATAGCATAATTCTGGGTTTCTTCAGCGATAGTGACATGTTCCGTGGATTATGTCTAGCTTATCAATAAGTGTCAATGTAGTAATATCATAATTATACTACTGAGCTCTTAGATAGTGCTTTTCATCCATAGATCTCAAAGCAGATTACAGTAATAACGCAGGTGGGTAATCTAACTAGAATACCATTTAAAACAATAAAAAACAAAGTAAATGTAAATGAACCTTCATTACTGTTGAATTATGCTAAAATTATTAATTTTAACTGACAATTTTCCAGCTAAAGAATAGTATCTTGTAGATAATAACCCAGCTGCAGTTGTTGTAGCAAGGTATAAAAAAAAGGTAGGGTATTGTTGCAGTGAATTCAACAGTAATAGAGATTTCTGTAATTCTCCCAAGCTTCTAAAAACAGTCCACGACACCTCATGCCACCTCCTCATAGGGTCTCCTATAAATCTTGACTCAGAATAGACAGTAACAGACTGGACTTCACTGTACTTATCATTGGGTTTCTAGAACGAGGTGACCATTGGTGTGATGTGACCTATTCAGTGATACAGCTTTATGATTGAACATTGTGGTGATAAGAATAGCTACTGTCCCACTTGAGTTTACTTCTGCATTTCTGTCCTGCCCTCCTCTATTGCCTTTTATAAATAGGTTTCCATTTCTAAGTGGTACAATTTTGTTATGGGGGATGTGCTCCTAGATGGCAGGAAGAAGAGTAGGGTCAGATTGTCATATGCCCCTAGTGAAGGTGTGTGGTTATGGGTCAACACAAGGAGCATCCCCCTTTCAAGGCCCTGCATTATATGCTAGGACAGTTTCAGTAGCCACTGCATGGGAAGAAGCATAAGAACGTACCTCTCTGTGTGCCACCAGGGGTTTCCAGCACCCCAGAGGAGGTGGGGTTACTTCCCTGCCTATAGTATGATGAGTGGAACAGAGGATCATGTGGCACCAGAGGCTCAGGATTGCAAGGCAAGTCCAGGCTGTTACCACTTAATCACCAGAACTTCAGCATGTAACATTGGCCTCCCAGCATGCTTTCAAAATTAAAACACATGGATTCATATTCTTGCTTTATGGCTTCTGAACCTCTGGGGTGCACTTGCTTCAGGTTTTAAATCTTTTCCCCACAAAGGTGAGGGCAAGAAACTCACTTTTAAAAAAAATGAAAGTGGAGATTCTCATGTAATCTCTTGATTCTAGCATCTGGGTTTGGGGAAAAAACAAAGGACATGAGATTTGTAATAAAATCACAAGAGTTAACACTGACAAAGATCTCTTTTCTACTGTTCTACCTATCTGCATCATCAGTTAATGGCAATGAAACACTGCCCTTGCCTGCCCCACACCCATCCTTAACAGCTGTGGCTAATGGTCATAATTTGGCCCCAGAGGTCAACATATAGTTCAGACTTCTCTCCCTGATAACCAGAATGCTCCAATAGACTGTCTATTGGGAATGAAGTTGCAGAACAATACACACTTTGACCATGTGAATGGAAACTGTGTTACTCTACTGACTGATGTATTGCTACTTTACGGGAATCTATTGCTACTTTACAAGAACTTATTATGTTCTAATATGGACTTAAATTAAATGAGATGATTCAAGAGCAGCTAATGCAGAAAAGCAGCAGTATAAAGCATCTATACATGAACAAATTCACTGAACTTTGCTAGCCACATTTAGTCTGCTATGGCAAAGCAGAGGCTAAAATAATTGTTATGGGGACTATAGACTTTGTCCAAACAATTAATTCAATGAGATTGATTCACCAAGGCTCTTGAGCACATCTTAACTTTAAGAATATAGTAGACCCACTGAATCCAATGGGACAATGCTTATGCTTCAGGTTAAGCATGTGCTTTGTTGTTTTGCAGAAAATTGTGGCCTAACAATGCAATCTCCTAGGAGTGGCCAACAAAATGGTGGCAAACAGAATCCAGTTCATATCTCTTAGGCACTGTACATGTCTACGTCCTCCATTTATTCAAACAAAAACATGCCTTGATAGTCTAAGCCTACCATTGTGGAGCTATTCTGACCATAGCCAGCTATAGAAGATTCTCAGTCTCATTGGTGTGGACAAGCAAAACAATTGCTGAGCAAGTAACTTGAAACATATAAATGCATCACATGAATTTAATCAGTATCTTCTCCCCATCGGCAATTGGATTCTACGTTAATTGAATTTAACATTTTGTGTCAATTTTAAAATGTATGGATTGATCACAATCAGTGCCCTGTTGGTATTCAATTCAGCATGAAGATAAAGTATTGGTGAGTTATGACTGGTCTATATGTCACATGGCATTGTTTCAGTTTTGATTCTGGAGCTACACAAGCACTTCTGGCAAGAACACTTATGAATGTGAATTTCAAACTCTGTTTCTGAAGAGACTTGTGCATGTGATTCTGCAACTTCCTCTCCACAAACAGTACTTCTTTGTTGTTCGTTCCAGGGACATATACTATATGGTATGTCTAGGCCAAATGTATTCCATATTATGCAAGAGCAGTAGAATCCTGTAGACATTATTACATTCTAATGCCATGTCTTCCTGATAAATGCTATTCAGTCCTATTTTAAAGAATGGGTTGTTAAAAGCACAGTGATTCCCTTGTTTCTGCCTTGTAACTGACTAACCTAATACAAAAGGTGAAACAGCTAGTTCTATAAAGACTGAAAGAATGATTGTACCAGAGAAAGTAACTAAGACCAAGCAAACTCTATGGTTGAAAAAGAAGTACATGCCTGGGTCTGGATAACCAAAAAAATGTACATCTTGGAACATAAGTTTGGTTCAGAGACACCTTCCTCTACCATCCAATTGGATTTAAGGGAATCACACACAATGGGTTGTTCACTTGATGTTTTACTTTTCTCTAGCACTTTGTACAAGCCAAGATGAGAAAATATCAGTTGATGCAGTTTGCTTGCCTTACTTGCCTATGACAACAACTGGAAGATGTTGAAATATGTTCACCTGTGCCGGGTGATCTTAATACTGTGCTACACAACAGTCAAAAGAAACATCTGATCTGAAACATGTCCTGTGCTCCAGAAAGCAGGCGGTTGCTTTAAAAAAGGATGTCCATAAAGCACAACAGTGTTGACTTCAGATGCATAAGGCTTCTTTTACATTTATGATGGGTAAAATCTAGCTCCTTGCAGCAGATCCTGTCTTCTGTTTTTATGTGTGTACAGCACACACCACCATGGAGTCCTGCTTCTAACTAGGCACTATTTTAATACTGCTAATAAAATAATAACAACAATGAAATGTAGCACTCATTGGCTGATTGTTCTTATTAGGATCCAACCCAGATCTATTCATTCCATACAATCTGCCTCAGAAAAGCCCCCCGTATCTTTTGGCCCAGAACAATCTCAAACCAAGACCAATTCGCACAGTGCTGCCAAGAAGATATGAGCATCATCATAACTAGTAGACACTGGAGATGCATTGGCCATGTGCTTCGGATGAAAACTGATTCCATCACCAGAATAGCAAGAAGATGGAACCTGAAGGCAAGAGAGAATGAGGCTGCCCGAAAACAACATGGTGAAGAGCTGTGGAAGCTGACCTGAAAATACTGGGGCACAGCTGGGGAACCATTGAAAGACTTATAAAAAACCGACAGGCGAGGAGGAGCTTTGTTGCAGCCCAGAGGCATAATGGGAGCATGAGGAGGAGGAGAGGAAGAGATCTATTTGATTTGCTTGGAACTCAGCAGAGAGTGGTCCAAACCAAACAAAGATTCAGAGACCTTTATTGACAGCCAGGATTCAACTTCTGAATTGAGAGGGCTACAAAAATCTTGGGAAATCTACCTCAGGCATGACAGTCATTATGTTATGACTCTGAGCCACAGCCTGATAAAACAGCTGTCATATGTGGCACTTTTTGTCACAAGTTCCCTCAGCTGATTCTACATGAGAAAATATTTCTATTGGTATAGTAGGACCTTCTCAAGTAGCACTAGAGGACTGCTGTTATACTCTCACTCTGCAATTGATTATTTCAGTAAATAGAAGTAGCCATTACTTTCCCACAGTACTTTCAATCCAGTAACCAAGTTCTCATTAACAAATTTTAATCGTGAAGGAAATTGTCTCTGACAAAGAACTCCAGCTTCAAGAGAAGATCTGAAGAAGAGCAACACTAAAGCTAGGGCTTCTTCCATTTATTATCCATAGACTGATGGGAAATTAAACATTTTAAATAGAGTTTTGAAAGGCTGTTTGCAAATTGTTGCCCCAGAAGGGAAATCCTGAAAATCATTCATTACAGATTTCTTACATAACTGCCAGTCTGACATGCAATGACCCAGATGTATCCTGCAGGACTGCTGCACAGAAGAAGCATGAAGGTTAATGTTAATGTTCTCCAAAGCCCTAAATCTGAACAAAAGTTGCTACACAGCTAGAGATGGATGAATAATTTGCATTGAATAACTTTTTCAATTAATATAGTCACTTTTTCAGTTCAAGAACTGTTGTGATTTGCTCAAATTTATTCATTAATTATTACCACAAATTATTTGCTGAAAGTGTCTTTGCCAGTAGCAAGTCATTACAAGATTGCTATTCAACATTTCAGCTGTTTTGACTGGACATATTCATCATATTCATTCATCATGTTTCTGGTCTCTGATTGGCTGAATGTGAGTCTTCAAATCAGGTTCTGAGTGAATACTTATAATTCTGAATTAGAAATTTTCTTTTTGCAAATATCCTATAAAATTTACTTAAACTTTGCTGTTTTAATGAATACTTCCGCTAGTAAATTCATTCACTAAAACATCTGAAGAAAGTCAGCACAAAAAGGATGTGAATAGTCCATGCAAATTAGTTAAATTATTCAAACAAACTATTATATGAGGGGTTTTGGTAATGTTTACCTAGCTCTGAACACAATTCCACACAACAGAATGTACAAGACATAATTTAACAAAAGTCAGACAAGTGAATGGAACACAGATGTACTCACTAATGTCAATTCCAGCATAGCTTTTTTGTAAGAAAACATAAAAATGGATTTATAAAGACAGGACAACTTAAATTCAGTGGTCCATTTCAGCTTGTGAAGCAGGAAGGTCTAACTACACACACACATTAACAATGGCTACCCATAGAATGCTAGGCACCTTGAAATATCATATCAGGAACAAAAGATCAATGCTCTTCTACAAAATTAATTTGTTCCAAGTTTCTGAGTACACTGTCAATACTTAACTAATTTGAAATTATAATCTGAGGAGCACATATATGTGCAAAAAATTATAAATGCGTATAATCTATCTTGTTTTCAATTGTTTCATGCTGAGGTTACTTGACTATAATATTTAAGATTAGAAAGTGATATTTTGGTTAAGTCTGATCACTAATTTTCAGCTAAAAAATTTAACAGTATTATTGAGGAATTATTATCATGATGATATTATTTCTGCTAAAGGAAGAACATATCTTATGACGTGGAAATTACATGTTGATCTGAGTTATTTTGGAGTTAGCTAGAGGGTGCTATAGCACACTTATACTGTATTTTGTTATACTAACGTGGCCGCAGTACAGTCATTGTTGTTGGTTAAAAGTGTTGCTGTTGCTCTTTCTTAATTACAGTACACCACGATAGGATTCACCATTAATTATCATAAGTCAAACTATGTCCATGAGACTGAGTCTCCTTCACATACATAAGTTTTACACTGTCATAACTCCATTGATTTCAAATGGAGTTATTATTGACGTACGTTGCTGTGATAGAGGATGTGGCCTCATATTTCCACACGTTTGTTCTTACTCTTGACTCTTACTTTTCTGTTCTGAAACACACTGTTAGCTGCAGTTTCACAAGCCATACAGTTGAATGTGCCAGGGCACCATTCTTCCAATCCCCTCAAAAGCCTTCTCTGTTTTATTTATACCAATGGATGATGTGCAGATGCTTCTCATTCCAAACCCTGGTCCGTCCAAAACTGGGTTTCAGTTTCAAACTAGATGGGTCTGAACCAAATTCCTGGATGTGAAGAACCCTAGACTTTGGTGAAGTCTGGCTCTGGATACAGTTCCAGGACCAAATTTCCCCTACAATAGTTATGCTAATGGTTCTGAAGAGTGTCACTAAAGGAAGAAAAAGTGGAGTTATTGAGAAAGTGCATGCATAGTAAATAAAAAGAAAGAAAGCAAGAGAGGGAAATTGAAGTTCTGGTATTATTGGTTATGTTCTAGGGCTTGTATCAAGCAGGAAGTCAGACCAGATGATCACAATGCTGGCTTTGTAATCTAAGAAATTCCATTCTGCATGTCTGTCCAGTACTGCACAGCTGTTGGGCCAGAACGTCAGCTGGTGGTGTCACTGGAGTTATGCTGATTTACACCAGCTAAGGAGCTGTGTTTTAGGTGATTTTGCTTATGTCAGATTTTCTCAAAATGTCATCAAAGGGAGTACTTTAGCTGCAAAAATATTGTGAAAATAAATTGGGGGATTTTAGTTAGTTCTGCCCATGAGTGTTCTAAACCAATAAGGACTTGAGTACCAAGTGGAGCTGCATACACACACCAAAACCATGGTTGTCATTGGGGATCGAACTCAGAACCTTCAGCACCAGCTTGTAGGACTGGAGCTGAAGAACTCTTTTGGCTGTAAGAAAGAAATAGGCTGTACAGTGTCTGGGATCAACCACTAGAGGGAGTCATGATCACATGCACATTACAGTTTAGCATATCTACAGCCTTACATCAAACATCGTATTGAACAACTAATCTATCATTCCTATTGACGCTCAAACCGCACAGAAATAAGTCCTGGTGAATTTCTATATTCTTTCCAAGAAATCCACAACTTCAGACAAAAGCTAGAGACTTTAATCTGAGAAGCATAGCACACATTTTCTCAGGGTCTGTATGCACTGTGAAAAACTTTTCATCTGTTGTGCTTGGAGGTGTAATAGGAGCTTGCTGCTCTGATTCTGAGTGTGTGTGTGCTTATGTGTCCCCCAGATAGATAACAGTATTGTACAAATGAAAAATGGCTGCTGTGATGCAAGATGAAAGATCACTGCCCATTAAAGGAGACTCCTCTTTTCCATGCCTAAAACACCTTGATATTGGCTCAAAGCAACCTCCATTAGTCCAATTCAGTGTCGATCAGCTCTAGCAGTAGAGTTCAATTTTCAATCTTTCTGCCAAAACTGCACTTCCAACAAGTAACTACCAAGTTCATGAAATATTTTCCCTTCCATCATCCAAAATGGTACCTCCTCCTTTCATATATTTAGAGGTCTGCTTTTCCTACCCAGCAGAGAACAGAGCTACACAGCCCGTTTGTTAATGTTACTCCCTCCTTTCCTTTGTGTTTACTTGGTAACTCAGTCAGTACTACAGTCAGGTCTTGCTTCTTTACTATGAGGCACCCATGGAGCTAGCTCAGCTACTGTTGCACTACAGATGCCATGAGGGCCCATCAGCTAAGATCTAAGGCAAATTTTATAGCATGTTTGAGAAATGTCTTACCTGTCAAAAAATGTGTAAGCCAGACACATGGACTTTAATTTATGAAATAAAATTACTATTTCAGAAGAGCCGGCTTTCATTCTTTATGTCATACTCATGGGATTTCCTCCAGGGGTTGCTTCTGCTAGTCAGACTGTCGGTGGTGGGAATCTATGGAAGCAGCACTTGATGGAGAAAAGCAGATCACTCACCTGTAACTGGAGTTCTCAGGGTAAACTGCCTTTGATAGACCACACTCAACAGACATCCTTCCCTGAGTCCTCAGAGTCTTTTGCTGAAATAATCTTTTATCCAGATACGTGCCCACTATTTGGATCTGGCAGGGCAAACTTTAATGGGAATCAGCCATCTATTTTAGTGCGCAAAAGGGAGGAAAGCGGGGACCAGTGCTGAAAGACATTGTACTCACTAACCATTCAGGTGCTTTACATGAATGGGAAAAGGAGTAAGGTCCAGTCCTGCAGTTGTGCTGTCTGATGCAATCCCACAGAAGTCAGAGAGAGAGAGAGAGGCAGGATCTGGTCCTAAATATCAACTTGCTAAACTAGCCCTAGGTTGTGGAAATATGCCAATTTCAACCAGCTGAGGTCTGGCCCAAACCCACTCACACATTTCTGGAGGAAGAGGGTGAAGTTCCAAATACAAAGTCCCCTTCTAAACCTCAGAGCCCCAAACTTTTCTGCACATTTTGTTTAGCTTAGAAGTTGTAATTTCATTTTCACAATTAGCGGCCCCCTTCAGCACTGCAAGGCTTTGCTTGGCTATTTTCTTGCTTTAAAATGCCCCTGAGCAGCTGGGACAGTCTTGATTATGAAAACACTGTGCCACTGGGTCTTAGGTTTCCTAACAGCCTGAATGATTAAAGTGATTCTCCTTCCTTTTGAACTCAAACAATTTCCAGAGCTGCCTTCTCTTCCCAAAGTAACACTATCGGTCTAAGGCAGGGCACTGAAATACCTGTCTCAAGTCTGCCAAAACAGCTTAGCAGAATTCCAAACAAGTTCACAGGCTTTAGTAAATCACTTCAGAACTGGGCAAACTATGCATCAAGCAGAGCAGAAACAGAATAAGCCACAAGCGGAGGACAATAAATACCATGTGTAGATTATGCAGACACAAGTTCTAAAAATCACAGACAAAAACTGCTCTAAACCATATCACTTACTCAGGAGTCCTGATTGTAGGCAACACCTTTGTTATCTTTTCTTCTATACCTCCACTAGTTGTTACTTAAATGGGAGCTGACAGTGCTCAGAACCTCCCACAGTTCCCAGGCAACTTGCGGATTGAGACCCCTCAGAAGCCTTGCCATTTTAACAGAAAATCTAAGATGGCAGTGATGTTCTGACAGAGATACCGAATCAGTTTAAATCAGTTTCAGTTTGCTCAATCCTTCTACATTCCAAAAGTAATAAGCAAAGCAAATTACACTCAGTCCTCCCACAAACTTAAAGAAAATAAACCTTTTCTGAGACTCAAAAACAGATCAGAAAATCTTTCTGCCCTGTTATTTCATATGTTAATAACCTTTCCACTTCCTGATCCTGATGATAAAAGAAAGTTGTGATATTTCTGGGCTGAATACAAAAATAATCAACCAGAAAGCTCACAAGAAAGTGTGTGGTCTCCAGCCCCATTCAGGAAAGCCAACTGTTCAGATATGTCTGGTACTGTGACCCCACAACATAAATAGCCCATGCACAATAATAAAAGGGTGCATTATGCCTTTTGGTCCCTTGTGTGGGGTGGGTGGATAACACAGATCACAACTGTGCTAAGGTATTACAGAAAGACACTTAGAGTGATGATCAAATCAGAAACATTAGGTATAGTTTTGATCCTCAGTCCTTGAACCTACTGATGACTATATCTGTAAAAGATACCCACCTACAAGCAGCTCACTATATTTTTTGCACTCTCATTTGCTTCCAGGAAAGTATCAGTGGTGTATTATCCTACCAATATCTTTTGTGCATGTGTATCTATCTCTGTATAGCTTGCACATTGGAAATGTGTTTTGGCGTGTGTTCAAATGCACTTCAGTGCCCTGAAAAAGATCTTTGTTGTTATAAAGCAGTACTTAGATTGTTTCCAGTTTATACACAACAGCTTCTAAACCCAGAGACCTGTATTTTTGGTTGTCTATCACTGAAGATTGGCAAAGATTAAAGAAGTGCAGGCCTTTAGTTGCATACTTTAAAATAAAACAGCCACGGTTTTCAGAAACCTCTTTTAAGGTGTAGTAAATCCGACTTTCTAAATGCCCAAGGCTGTGTTTATCTAAAAGTATCTTGGGGAAGATTGCTATGTCTATTAATCTGTTTTCCTGTTTCCTTACCTCAGGGCTTAAGGCTACAAAACCATCCAGCTAGAAGGCTGTTAGGAAAAGTCTCCACAGACAGATATCTCCCTCTGCTTTCTGTTCTTAAGCAGCACACTGCAGGTGTAGGAAAATCATTAAAGAAAGTTACAAAGCAAGAATAGTAGATGAGTGTAATATGATATGGACAGACCAGAATGGTTTCTATATAAGAAGAAATTGTGCCTCTCTATCCTGTTAGAAACCTTTGAAAGAGTTAACAAAACAGTGGATAAAAGAGACCCAGTGGGTATATTTTATTTAGACTTTCAAAAAGCTTTTGATGAAGTTCCTGAGAAGAGGCTATAAAGGAAGCTAGGTAGCCACAAGGTGAGAGGTAAAGTCCTGTCATGTATTTTAAAAAAAAAACTGCTTAAGAGAGTGGAAGCAAAGAGTAGGAGCGAATGGCCAATTCTCAGCATGGAAAGAGGTTAATAGTGGGGTTCCCAAAGGATAAGTAGTAGGACTCATGTTCAGTATATTTATTAATGACCTGAAGAAGGTGGTGAATAGAGAAGGCGGCAAAATTTGCTGACACATAAAATTATGAATGTTAGTCAGACTAGGGAGGAAAAAACCAAGACTGCTGATGAAATCCAGCATAGGCATATCAGAAAGAACCCATTAAATAACTCAAACACACTAATAGGTTCTGAATTAGTTATTTCATAAAAAATATCCAAGCATCAATATCGACAGTTCAAGGGAGGTTATTCCTAAATGTGCAGCAATGGTCAAAAAAAAAAAAGGAAGAAGTCATTGGGTTGCATTAATAAGGGTCTAAAATAATGAATGAAGAAAATATTATAATCCTGTCATACTGTACTAATCAACAGTA
The DNA here is from genome assembly GCA_032164245.1 of Sternotherus odoratus. Taxonomy (NCBI): domain Eukaryota; kingdom Metazoa; phylum Chordata; order Testudines; family Kinosternidae; genus Sternotherus; species Sternotherus odoratus. Next base: position 95,092,235 of record JAVMKO010000003.1, read on the forward strand.
CTGTATATCTTTGCCTTGCCCATTGCATTCAGTTTCAGCCACTTCAGCTTCACTAAGAAAAAAATAGCAGAAAGAAATAGAAAAAATTTAGAAAAGAGCAACCAGAATGACTGGCAGCATGGGGAGGAGGACTGCAACAAGAGACTTTAGAAGGCCTAGGATTTTATGTTTATGGTTCAGAAAGTAGAAGAGTAAAGCAACCCATAACAGAGCTACAGTATACTATGTATTAGCCCACGAAAGCTTATGCTTCAAAACTTTATAGTTAGTCTTTAAGGTGCCACAGGACTTTGTTACCTCTGCTATATATACACAGTGTAGCGAAAATAATAAACTCTACAGAGAACATCCGATTTTCCAATTTGTAAATTATAGAGGCAATGGCACACATTTAAATCAGATACAGGAAATACATTTTAATGCAACATGATGTCTAATTAGCCTGTTGAACTTAGTGCTGGAGAATGCTATGGAAACACAGAGCTTAAAGATTCAACAATGGACTATATGTTGGGGTGTCCAGCCACTACAGGAATACAAATAGTAAACAGTTATTAAATGCCTCAGGTTATTTAAATTCTCTTCAGTATTTATAGATACTCCTCTGCCACATACATTAGCTTTTTCATTTCTATGGCCGAAGGGTTTGGCAAATCCGAAATAAATGGGGCTCACTGCTTCCATGAATGGGACTAGGAGCCAGCAAGCATCTCTTAGAAAAGATTGTTCAATGGAGGTGAAAAAACAACTCCTGGTGATTTCAGCTGGGAAGGCCGAGGAAGAGGAGTGTTCCTGGCCCTGGGATGATAGAGAAGCCAAATGCAACAGCACCTCCCTGGCTCAGGAGTAACAGAGGACACATGTTCCAAAGGGATTATGCTGAACTGCTGGAAATGAAGCTTGAAAACCAACAAAACAATAGCCTGGAAACTGAGCCTGGAGCTGAAGCTGGTAATTTGCCTTGTTTGAAATAAAAACAGCTTAAATTGAAGCCAGCCGGAAATTCAGCTGACTTGAAGCTGCAAGCAAAATTAGCGTAACATTCTGCAGCTGAAACATGGAAGAAGTGGAGTGAGGGATTTAGCTGTCTAGGCTGCACAGGGATAAGAGTTGTTTCCCCCTCTGCACTGTCACTCACAGCAATCCACTGAAAGTAAAATCATTCCGAGGTGGTCAGGCTAGATGATCACAATGGTCCCTTCTAGTCTTAAAAGCTATGAATGAAATGAAATTACTGTATCAGAATTAGTGTAATACAGAATAAGATAGCAACCAGACCATTCCACTGGTACCGCATGGTAAGTATTAGTGACAGATATAAAAATGTGGGCCTAGATTCTTGGCCAGTGTAAATCAGCATAGCTGCTCTATTGACTTCAATGGAGCTATGTCAGTTGCGAATCTAGCCCCTGACCTTGAATGGGTATACCTCAGGAGTACAGTGCATGCTGTAAGAATGGGGAAAGGTTAGAATAGCTCCATGTGGGAGAGAGAAGGGGAAAGTGATACTATGGAATGGTGAAAACAAGTTGCCTAATCCAGAGTTTGTTTGCTGATAAGCACCCTACCAAGAATCCAGCTCCAAGGTCAGTAAGTCTCTTATTTAGCAATATGAATAGATTAATGTAACTGACTATAATGTACATTAGTCTGTATAGGAACCCCAGGGTCCTCCTCCTACAAACCTCCACTGTGCTTATGCTAGCAACAGGAAGATTTGCCTCTAGCAAAAGGACAGAAGTTTCCCAGGCTTGCCACAGGTACCACTTGAAACACTATACAGACACATGGTCAAAGACTTCTCTATACATATTCTTCTTGCCTGAATTTAGCAAGCCAATTTTCCTGCCCACTGGATTTACTGTTCTAAGGTGGAAAACTCAGAGCTGGTGACAGATTATACTTGAGCATGGAACCTGCAAGACTAAAAGAAGAATAAAAATGGAGACATACAGTAAACCCTCGATTTAACGGACCTCGATGCAACGGACAAAATTTCTAAGCAAGTCTGATGCATCCGAAATCCATTTGTCGAGGGCTGGCTGACGGCTCCCGGCTGCCGCCCGGGTCACAGCAGCGGGTGGGCTGCGGAGCTGCCGCCCTGGCCCTGTGGCGGGCGGGCTGCTGCTCCGACAGCTGTTTTTTTTATTATTATTAAATAACGGACTTTCTGATTTAACGGACACCCCCTCGCCCGAATTAGTCCGTTAAATCGAGGTTTTACTGTAATTAAATATAGAACATTACAGAGATGATAGGAAAAGAACAACAGGAAAAGACCTAAATACAGGTGTTTTCCAATTTCCTCTGTTGCCCTGGATTAATAAGGCAGAGAAGCAGTGTCTGAACTGGCAGACGAGACAACCTTTCAATTTTCTGAGTAGGATTATCAATTCTCATTAGGAACATAGGACTGGAAGGGACCACCTGGACCATCAAGTCCAGTCCTCTGCTACCACAGGCAACCCCTTCATGTTATCCTATTCATGAGTATACCAACCTCCAGTTTAAAACCAGTCAGGTTGTCTGCCCCCATTACTTCTTTTGGAAGCCTACTTCAGAGTGTCACTCCTTGGCTGCTTAGAAACCTAGATCTTATTTCATTGATAAGCACCGAATGGATTAATAATGTAGCACTGCCATTTATGAAACCAGATGTCATATGAGGCTGGGTTCTGATGGCTTATGCTTCCATCACTGGCTGTTATAACATAGCTGTTGATGTTGGTACAAAATAACTCTTTTCCGATGTGGTGGGTTTTTTCCCCCTCATTCAGAGGTCAGCAAAGCCACATAGAAGGTGTGCAAGACTCCAGTGGGACTGCTTTGTATATTATGTGCTGCAATTCAGCTGCCAAAAGTAGGGTCTTTCACTTCATCTGACCTCTCATCATAAGAAAAACTGAGGCTCCTTAAATGGCTGGTTTGTATGTACCTACTGCAAGCATGATACGCTGTGGACTTGACTCTCCTTTTACTTACACATGTATACGTCTGATCAATGCAAATCTTTTGCTGAAGTGTCTATTTTCACACTGAAAGTATGCAAAAAACAACAACAAACCACCACACCTGTTCTCTTTTCAAAACTGTGCAAAATAAAAACAGGCCAATTTACATTAGGAAATAGTCATGTTTCCTTCAAGAGAGTCACATACCCAAAGAACATTTTACATAGAAATTATTCCAGTATTGACTCCATTACAGAGGGCCTGATCCACAGCTGGTGTAAACTGGCATGGCTCCATTTACAAGATACAACCTGATGAGGATCTGCCCAATATTCAGAAAAGTATCCCTTAATTTTCAGTAGTTTTGTGTTTTGCTATTCATGTTTCACACACGTCTAGTGATTATAGACCCAACTCTAGTACTAGATAGTACTGCTGGAAAACCACTGATTCAAAACCCCACCTAGAAAGCCAGTGGGGAGAGTGGTAAAAAGAAACACAACTGGACATTATATTTTTTCTCCCTTCAAATAAAACCTAAATTACTTCTTTTAATGCACTCAGATTATTGAGCTGGGCAGGGAACACTCATTTAGAAAGGTTTTGTGTCTCATCAAAGGCAAGCACTGCGGTAAGCCTGTGAATGCCAATAAAACCGAAGCTCTGTTCCCAGTCAGCAAGCAGAACAATACCTGTTCCTGTTTAATTGTGGATTGCAGCTAGCGGTTTTGCGTTTGAACCCACCTGTAATGTAGTCCTTTCCTTGTAATCATCAGAGGTGATCTCTGCCTATGCGGCAGACAGTTGTATTTGATCAAGTTTAATAGGAACAGTCAGATCTTCCGGGATTCATGTAGTTAACCATTTTCTATGTGTAATGCCGGTCTAGTTCATACAACTCGAATATGAAAAGTGTATTACAAAATTGGAGGGGGGAAACATTGGGTGGGGGTGTATCCTTTATTTTGTTATTACAAAATTCCTTCTCAAATCAAAGATCCAAATTCACTAACCTGCTGAGTGACCTTGGGCAAAATCGCTCTAACCTTCTGTGTCTGTTCCCCCACCTACCTTTTGCCCATCTTGTCTATTTAGAGAGTACACTTTACAGGGAGGAAATAATTTTCACCATGGGTTTGCACAGCACCTCCAAGGCCCTCAATCTCAGCTAGGTCCTCCAGATGCTTCTTCAATATAAATCCTAAATAATAACTAAATAATAATTAATTTAAACTTGACCAGAAAAGACTTTAGGATTGGGAGCCCTGGCTTTTCTTAAAATACCCTAATCCCCCAAAGCAATCACATGTAAGTTTGCAAGGCTGGGGATCTTCTTCAGAACACTGCCCTGTGGTTCCAGCATCTCAGTTTGCTCTAACACTTGCAAAACAAAGGAAGACACAAAATCCTGTCACGCTTGCAACCAGCCACAGCAAATGGGCTTAGAAGTATTCTCTACCTGAGTGCCAACTATCTCTGCTGGGGAAGAAGTCCATCATTTTATTACCTCAGAGTACAGGAGGAGAATCAAATCACTTGCACTTCTGTCAGATGTCAGGGCTTGGGAAAGTGGTTGGTGGGGTGGGGAGGGGGGAGGGGAAGACAGTCCAAATGAAAATGGGTTGGTTAATTAATTGCAAGCACTGCTTGAAGGACCAGCACGTACATTTAATCAGTTGCCTAGTAACAAACGGTGTATGATGTGAATGCTATCAGCCTGCGGCATGAGCAAAGGATGGTCCTTTCTTTTTATCAGCCACCAGCATACATGCTCTGGGTTTTTTGTGCCCTTGTGTTTAGATGGGCTGCTTTGCTACCCCACGAAAACTCTGTTGTGGCAGGGAGTCTTCCTTTTTGCTTCTCTTCTGCTTTTCCTGACATTTCTGCTCCTCCCCCAGACATCTCATAGGGAAGACTGTCTTTTCTTAAATGGAAGTGACCTTTTAGATAGGAAAGCAGGTGACAAGAAAAAATATCCATCCCCTGCCCCCACTTCACTTATTTTATTTTGTTTAAAAGAGTGGCGATCTACTTCTGGGCATAGAGCACATGAGTTGCCCCTTTTTGGATCCTGACAGTGACACCTATGTCACCATTAACCATATATATCCTCCATAAATCTGTGTTTGCAGAAAGCCAGAGCATTGTGGGCATTAAGCTGAGGCAGAAGCAACAAAAAAAGTGGGTTTGTTTGGGTTTTTTTTTTTTTTGCAGTGGCCTTAAACAGAGAAGGGCAACAGATGGATAGCTGCTGGACTGCAGCACATAAAACCAACCCAATATGAACTATGCGGTTCTGTTTCCTGTAGGTGAAAAAATAACTCATGAATTGACAAGCACACCTATGGTGCTAGATTTATGAGGGAGTTTGACAATGAGAATTTGCTCACTGTTTTCCACCACCCTTATGCCCTTATGCTAGCTGGGCCTTATATGCAATGAGAAAAACAACCACATCTACACTCTCCATATTCTTAAGAGAAATAAAAAGGAAACATCAAGATAATGAGAGCTGCCATTTGTATTCTAACATCCCATGACAATGTTTGTGTGTCATTATCAGGGTTATTTTCCCCCCTATTTGTAAATCCCACTGGATAAAAGCCTACATCATCCATAAAGAATTCCCACCAGAAATCTTTATAAATCCTGCATCAGTGAAATACTCTGCTGTCATGCTGTGCAGAAGCTAATCTAATTAAGATGGGATCTGCTAAATTTAATAGCCTGCTATGAATTTTTACGGACATCTGGTAACTTGAAGGATGGAACAGCTCTAACACATCAAATCCGCATTGTCCAAGTGAACAATATATGGTCAATTATTTCCCACCCCCTTTATTTTATTTTGGACACTAGTAGCTGATTTGGGAGTCAATGCTACCCCCGAGATTCATCCATATGACTCCTATTGAAGTCAATGCAGTTATGTGTGCCTCTCTGAGAGCAGAACTAGGTCCTTGCTGCTCACTGAAATGTTGTTTTTCCAATTAATGCAGGATCAGGAGCTCCGTGAACAACATTCTCCTCTTCATAAACACTGTACACAGCACAAACAATGTGGAGTTAACATGAGCAGACGTGTTCTCAATACATGGAAGGGCTATGGGTCCATCCTGGACTGGCTGCTTTTCCTCTTCAAAACCCTACTCTGTGTTCTCTGACTACAATGCTCATGTTGGGGAGTAAAGAAGTTATGCTACTCCGGTCCCCTCCCTCCCCACCACTCCCACACTGTCTCCATTCTGCTGCTCGCTGTAAAATAGGAGGCGATATTTGGGGCAGAATAGTGTTCTCCACTCTTACCTCCCTCCTCCTGCCTAATTCAAACACTGACTGAAACATTCTAATGCTCCCCAGGGAAGGCTCAGTTGAACTGTTACAGGACTGTTCCTTTCCCATAATCCATTGCTTCAGGAGGCCACATTTACAACGGCGCACATCTCTCTCTCTCTCTCTCTCTCTCTCTCTCTGGAGCTCTTCCCCATCCCCATGAGCCACACTCTGAGAATGCTGCATTAATGAGCTCTTGGTACTTTGGTGGTTTAGTAATCCATCAACCAGAAAATGCATGAACATTTCTTTACAGCTAGACTGATTCCGTTGGTGTTCAATTTCCCTAGACATCACTCTGAACTGTCCATAAAAACAAACACGGAAAGAAACCCACCACACAGAAATTGCACTCATAGTTATGTAATTTTCATACAGTGCTGACAGCACTCGGGGCACAAGGCCAAACCTTTCCAAATACAATGTTTACAGTTTTCAAATACTCATTGCCACAGGACTCTTTGTCATTTCCTCATTTGCTATCTTAGTAAATAAATGATTTTTATCAATGCCCCATCCCGCTCCACACACACTCCAGTAAATTCAGTAAGACAACAGGAGTTGTGTCATCCCTACATGACTGAGTTGGTATTTGAAGATTTAATCTCTTTGCCATCCACCAGTATTAAAAGCTGGCAGTGTGGTTTTGAAACACATGCCAAACAGTAGGAAAGTTGTAGTCATTGCTTGTGACTTGCTCAAGGGCTGACTTTGTGAAATTTTAATGAGATTCAGACTGGGCAAGGTGTAACCCAACACACACACACACACACACACACACACAAACAGACTACATTCACGCTGTTGACAGTAAGCTGGTGCATTTAAACCCACAAGAGACCAAAAATTCAATTTAAAGTTTGGCTGTGCAGTTGTAGGTGCACAACTGCATGTGAAGGAGTTAAGAGGCCTGGTGTAAACTGATATTGCCCCACTGTGTTCAATGGAGCTACACTGACTTCCACCTGCTAAGGATCACACCATCATCTCAGGCCGCTCCCGGCATAAACCAGCTAGCCAGCTGCCTAGGGCAGCAGATTTCAAGATCTTCCCAGGTTACTTCCAGGGGCAGTGGTGCGGGATGAGGCTGGCAGGGCTGGCAGAGGAGGAGACAGCCACCAGTCAGAGCTCCAAGGAGCAGGATGTAGGCCCCAGAGAAGCACACCCAGCCATCCTCACTTCTGTGCTGCTATCAGTGGACTTTAGGCTTCTAAATCACTGAGGCACTTTTGAATTCCTTTCAGACACATGTATTCAGTTCTCCCTTCCCCCACGCTATTTCTCATCACACAAGAAGATTCAATGTCACTTTACCACAGAGTATCGACATCCACCATGACATACTCTCAAGAAACATTTTTTAATCTACTTTAAACCCAGGGTCCTTCATGTCCATACTGGATCTACTGTGCTTATGCAAAAAGTCATGGCCCTGCCAACCTTCTCATCCAGGGGGCAGAGCTCAGCATCATCATGTTCCTATTACGCCTCTGGCATTTAGAGCAGCAATGAAGCTCCTCCATGCCTGTCTGTTTCTGGCAAGTCTTTCAATGGTTCCCCAGCTGTGCCTAAGGTTTTTCAGTTCAGCTTCCACAGCTCTTCGCTATGTAGTTTTCAGGTGGCCTCATTTTCGCTTGCCTTCAGGTGTCCACCGTATTGCTACTCTAGTGAAGGATCAGGGGGGTAGCCGTGTTAGTCTGGATCTGCAGAAGCAACAAAGAGTCTTGTGGCACCTTAAAGACTAACAAAAGTACTGAAGCATAAGCTTTGGTGGGTGAATACCCACTTCGTCGGATGCTAGTGAAGGAATCAGTTTTCAACTGAAGCACATCACCCATCCACCTCCAGTGCCTCCTGGCAACGATGGTGCTCAGATCCTCTTGCCTGCACTGTGTCAACAGATCTTGGTTTGAGATTGTTCTGGGCTGAAAGCTATGGAGGATTTTTTGAGGCTGGCTGGGTGTCAAAGAAGTGTGCACTGAACCTTTTCAAATGAAGTCAGAGCTGGCATAACAGGAATTCTGGCTGAGTTGCTCAAAATTCCTCTTAAGGATCCTGTTGCAGCAGACCCCCTTCACACTACCTCCCTTTCCCTGTAGAATCCTATCTTAGAACCACAATCCAGTCCATCACGTTAACCCCTCTAACTTTATCCCACAGCTCCTGTGCTTGAACTTCACTTTCTATCCAATCAGATCCCTTTCAACAGTACACTTTTCCCAGCCTCTTCGAAATTGCTATGCAGAGCTCAGTAAAGCTGCGGGCTTAAAGGGGTGAAGGATAATACAAGACAAGGATAATATGTCCCCACAGTGTCAGGGAAGACATTTATCCCTGGAATAATTAAGGTAAATCACAGCCTCCTTTGTTTACATTGGCCTTATACTTGAGACTCACCGGCTACTGGGGCAGCCTGTTTGCTGGAGCTTATTATTGGAAAGCACGCAGCAGCCCTGTTGTGGAAATGGCAAAAGGGAGTTGTCGGTGCCTTTATACTACAATAGCAAACGTGTCATTAAAGGGCATATTATGAATTATTGATATAAGTATCCCTACACCACGGGTTAAACACAGAAGGCTTGGTTCAAGGCGCTCCATCTGGCAACTGCACCTGCATGGTTGTTAGGGAAATTGTGCGTTAAGCACTGTCTTTTGTCTACTCTGGAGAGCAACAAGCAGCTATGGTGGCTCCAATGGTCCTGAGAATAGTCAAACCTGTTTCAAGTTCCTTTATACTGCACCAAAGGACAGTTCATACCCAAGCCTGCCTGAGGTATTTAATGCTTACCTCTGGGAACGTGAGTTCCATGTGGCCAAAACCAAGACGTTTAGGGTTTGTCTAAGGCTATGTCTTCACTGCACAAAAAGGTGGGGCTTTTTTCCCTTTGGGATAACCAACACACATTAACTATCCTGCTATGAGATCCTAGTGGAGGCAAGTGTTATTAGGAGGTAAATAGGCATGGTCAACCATGAGCGAGGGGTATAGTGCTGACTTTGCCCAGCTAACTGATGGTAAAAATTACAGGTGCCTTTTCTCCCCTAGGATTTTACAGAAGGATAGCTAATGTGCATTAGTTCTCCCATGGTAAAAACAAAAGAGAAAAGAGGTTAGATTAGGGTTAATTAACACACATGGTCCAGGGGGATTCCAAGCTTGATCTCAATAAGCCAAATCAAAATTAAAGGTGTAAACCTATTTCCAGACTAGGAAAAAGTTCAGAATTAGAGCCAGGTATACCAACTCTGACCTAACTTCAGCCTCTTTTCATAATCTAGACCAATCCAAATGAAGCCACATCCTAGTGTTCCTTTTCAAATGAGTAGCAATAGGAAAGTAACGCTTAGTTCTGAATTTTCAGTGAGCTTTGTAACTATGGAAGCCTTGTAGTATATAAAAGAAGACCTTGATCCCCCAAAGTACTTCAGCATGTGAGCAGTTCCAATAGGACTCATAGCAGTTCAAGGCAGGGCCCCCTTGGCTCCTGCCTCTGCTAAATCCACAAAGTCACTCTGAGACCTTGGGGTGAGAAACCACTGTCGCAGTTTATTCATAGACTTGTCCCCACCACCATTTCACCGTGTACAGTTGACCCTTCACCATCTGCAGGCAGGAGACAAAGCAGCACTGCCTCCCTGCTTCCACTCGCTGCCTTTTCCCTTTCTCTCTGCTCCCTCCTTGGCTTCCTTCCCCAGAGGCTTTTATACAGCTCCAGACTAATTAGGTGGCAGCTGTTTCTGACTCCCCAGTTAGGGCCAGGTTATCTCCAGCCAGTTCTAATCCATCCCCGTAAATGGGAGCTGGCCTGACAGAAGGCTGAATCTGCAACCTGTAGCCCAGCATCCTGTCACAGGGCCTGCTCACATCCATCAAGTTATGCACATGCTTTTCTATCTTAGAGGTTGAGAGAAAATCTTTGGTTTTAACATTATATCTACTCAATCTAAGTTCACTGATTTTTTTCATTCACTGGGCAGGGATGAGGAATTACGTTCTCTCCATTTTTGTAGGCTTCTTCTGAACTACTTTCAAGCAATTTCCTGCATCCCCACACATTTTGTATGTAACTGATGCACTTAAAAAACAAACAACCCCCCCCACACCTTTCTAAACCTAAATCTTGAGGGAACAAAGTGGAGGGCTTGAAAAGAAACACAAGGATGCAGCTTCATTTGAGTGTCCTGAGATTAGAAAAAAAGAGAACACCTTTTATTTCCATTTTCAATTTTTGGGGGGAAAAAACACAGACTAGCCAACACTCACCTCGATGGGAAAGGTCCAGGTTTAAGTTGCTAATCCAGATTGGGCAGAATAGGGACATGAAGCAGTGTCTCCCACCTCCCAGGTGAGTGGCCAGTGCTATTGTGCATGGAAGGGTGGACGGACGGACACACACACATACTCTCTCTGACCAGAACTGAGACTGTACAAAGAGCTAAAAAGGTACTGTAGAGAGCAATTCTACACTGGCAGGGAGGTGTGCTCAATAACCTAATATAGTTTTTCCATCTGCATCTTGCCATTAACTGCTAAGAAAACATTGTACAGTAGTACCATAAACAAAGATTCAGCACATACTAGGCTGGGGGTGGAGGGTGAAAGCCACAGGAGAATATTTTCTGTTAAAATCGGAATTGTAATAATAACTGGGTTGAGCATTTCTGGGCAGCAAGTGACTACCTAGGTGAACATAGTCAGCCAGTCAGCTTCAAGAAATCCTTCCCTTTCAGCCATTATTTCTTAATTAAAAGACTTCAAAATATTCTTACAGTAGATCTTTTAATTATTTAATGTACTTTTTCTTTTAAAAAAAATCAGAGTTCTGATCACCAGTGGTCACAATGTTAGCAGAGGGTCCCGATTTGCTGGACTTGAAGATAGATACCCTGTTTAGAATCCTTGATTGAAATCCTGACTCTAGAGAAGCCAATGGCAAAACTCCCTTTCATAGATTATGAGGCCAGAAGCAACAACTGTGATCATCTTGTCTTGACCTCCTGCATAACACAGGCCATGGAATTTTCCCCAAATAATTCCTGTTTTAAATAGAGAATATCATTAACAAAAACACTAGCTTCAGTAGAGGCAGGATTTCACCAACTGCACCTGCAGCCAATATATCATTTATTTCAACATTGGATTTATGAAAACAAATATCCACTATAAAATGTGATAATTAAAAACTAAAAGAGAGAAAATAAATGGAACTTCTGCTCCTAAATTATACAAATCTTGAAAATCCCACCCCAAGAGATATGGAATAACTTACTACTTATATTAACAAAACAAATTAATTAAGTGGGACTCAGTGAGATGGACGGATTTTAAAAAATGTCATTGGTAGAATAACTTTTATAACAATGAACAGCAGAATGACTGCTAGATGGAGTTTACCACCACCTTTTCTGCATGCCCAGCAACCCGACTCCGAGAAGACCCGGACCCAGCACGCCAGGGGCTGCTACCAGCCTCATACCATCCACGGGCCACGGACCCCACCTCTTTACCTCTTAACGGTTTCACTCACTTCTATTGCTTGTGCAATAAAATAGTTGCACTGCCAATAATTCTGTTTAATATTAAATAAATTAATAAATACAAATTAATAACCAAAAAATCAGTAACCCAATATCCCAAAGTAATTCTCACATGAGATGAAGAAATGAGTTTCAGAGCCATGGCCAAATTCCAATCTAGGTTATTGCCAGCAGGTGAGTGCTGCACTCAAGAAGAGCCAGAACACAAGTACCAGAAGTGCCATAAGATGCCATTCCAGCTCCTGCCACAAAAAATGCTGGAGAAGAATCCCAGAGCATTCCAGCAGGGCTTGAGCACTTTTCATTACATTCTACACATATGAATTCCACCTGCAGTTTCACATGAATACAGGGTTCTTAACTTCCTGTCCCAAACTATGTAGCATTGTGTATTCCTAATCAGTTGGGTCATTCTACCACACAGGGGCTCCTGAATGTTAGGGTCTGATCTAATCTCACTCTGGTTTCACAACAGTGTAAACTGCATTGTCCTCAGTGGAATTACTTTAGATTTACACTGATGTATCTGAAATCATAATCAGACCCATAGTTTGTAAATTGCTTGGAATCCTGTGAGATTAAAAGCACTGTATAAGCATAAGATTTTTTGATTAGCTTTCCATTCTCTATTTATTTATTTACAAATACATTTGTTCTCTGGAGTGGGGGAAGCCAATAAACTCATTTTTTAATGTCATTTTACTACAGGCTGAAGATCAGCATGTAAAGAGGAGTAGACATTTGTAATAGGCAGCAGCAAGTCGTAGCAGTTGATTAGAAGTGTTCCCCCAGCCACTGTACTTGAAAATTCCACAACAAACTGAACACAAGAGCCAAAAACTCCTTCTCTGTTTGGATGCTGCTCTCCAGGATTTACTCTGACACTTTCCGAACAGACTGCCTGAAAGAGATGTCTTGTCTCGTTCTGCCGGTTATCATTCTTTTTTCAGAGTGATTTCAGCAAAGACCATAAGCTTGTGACAGAGTGAATTTGTGATCTTATCCAATCATCTGGGCTGTTTGCAAAACTTCAGTAGGTGGCAGCGTTTTGTTGATAAATGTTTTGTTATCCAAGTGATCTCATTTAGTGCAACTGTTGCAATATTAATAAACTGAACTTATGATTGCATTTGCCAGGACTGAAAATATTGCTATCCTATCTGGCGTTTGCTCTTATCTGAACTGACAACAACATCCATTGTATTTATAGAGGGGGAAAGCTCTCTGTTTGTATATGTATTGTTAGGGGCAGCAGGGAAAGGGAAAACAAGGGGAAAATGCAGGTTGGATTAAGATTAAACCACTGATGTTGTTAGCCACCTGATTTGTGATTGTAATAAAAGAGCTTTCTGGCAGTGCTGTTAAAATGCCGCTCCAGGGGGAATGGATGACACTGAAGAATGTCTTTCACCTCTAGATCACTGGTTCAAGCCAAATTTTGGTGCATCTAAAAATTGTTCCCATCTGGTAACTGGTTGTTTAAATTTAATGTCTACTGGATAGTATCAGAAAAACCATCAAAACTGGCACCCTTGCTGGCAATCAGAGAAGCCAAAGATCGAATGGACATGGAGACTCAGCCAATACAAGTCATCCCTCCAAAACAAATCTATCCCACTGGAGAGAAGTCATATATATCTTTTTCAGATATGCGATAAAGAGTTATATCTTAATAGAAACAACACAGGTGTTCGTTTTGATGCATGTGTTTCCATATATAGCATGCCAGATTTTAACAACCTGTTTATTTTATAAGGAATATGACTGGAAGATTTCCAATCTGAGAAAAATACAATTAACTATAAGGAACAACTGGTGCAAGAAAGGACCGTCATTGTAGCCCACCTAGCATGAGACTAATTTGAGTTTTAAATAAATAAGGAGAGTGGAAATATTTGACAAAAGAATCCTCCCACAGAAGATCAAAGTCACCAATACCCTAGGGTTGGGCATTTCCTGACAGCTAATAAACAGCTGAGTCAACACCCTAAAACAGTCATTGTCAGAAAATCCCTTCTGCTATAGGACCTCTAGTCGGAAACTGAGTCAAATATTTCAGATTTTGGATTCCCATTGAAGCATATTGCAAAATTCCCATCGGCCTCACTGGAAGTTGGATCAGGTCCTTAAAGAACAAATTCAGAATCATATAAGTCATCTAGAAATGTAATATTATCTAATTAGGTAGGTACAGAGAGAGGCTTTATAAACATAAGGTCAATGTTTTTCGCTATTAGGAAAATTATAAGTACTATTCCACTTCTTAGCAAAATCGTCAGCTATTATTGATACAGTTACAGAGTATCAATTAATACATTTTGGAAATTTTCTTTTTTGTGTTTGCAGAATAAACAAAAAACAGGTCTATTTATTCTTCTATGCAAATATTTTTGAATTCCATTGATAACATTTCAAAGATTAAGATATTAGTAAAGTTTAAAGCACAAATAGAACTGGGTAGGAAACTGTTTTCTTGCCCCACAATTTTTTTTAAAGTTTGAAATATTTTTCTGTCTCAAATTTGAAGAAAAGTTGAAAACTTGAAAATATTTGCAAACTGAATTTTTTTTCCAGTTTCGTCAACTAAAACAACAAAATGTTCCAATTTGATTTGGATTTTTTAACTTCATTTTTTAATCTTTATTTAGTCTAATTATCTTAAATATTTAAATGAAAGTCATTCTGATCCAGAAAACTGGAATTTTTTTCTTTTTCATAAATATAAAAATGAAATATTGCAATAATTTCATACATTTCTCTTGACTTATTTTTGAGTTGGTAAATTTGTCAAAACCAACTTTGTTTCACAAACAATTTTGGTTTTGACAAATCATCATTTTTCTTTGAAAAAAAAATCTTTTGTTAAAAAACCAGCTGTTTTCACAGATTTTAGATAGTTTTATAATTTGCTCATTAGCTGTACCATTCTTTTTAATAAATTGATAGAAATTGTGTTAATCCAGTTATAACTGTGTATTGTGATAATTGGGCCTATAAATTTATCCTAATAGTAAGATCAGCTGTAAAAAGTATGCAAAAGTTCATAAAATGTCACAGTAACCTATAACAACAGGGAAAGGGTACAAAAAGGAGACAGAAAGACTGAATAAGTCTAAACAGAAAAACCTACTAATATAACTTAATGAGGGTGTTAAGATCTTGCTTGGTAAACAAGAAAATGTGATCCCAGAAATTAATGAACCAAAATTGGTATGTTGGAAAGTAGGCCTGATTGGTGAAGAAAATAATGAGGGGATGGGATATTCCACCCACCACTACCTTGTTGAATCCTTAAAGTAAGAGACTTTGGGGGAAGAGGATTTTAAAGCAAACTTCATCATCATGTCTGCCACCTCTACCATTTCCTGCTGGGACCCTGGGCCTCCATCATCCTAATCCTAAAAGATGTGATGACCAGACTAGGCCAGAGAGAGGGACCCAGATAACATCACCACCTCCCCTGGCTCTAGCTGAATCCCAAACACCACCTAGGATAAAATGGGATTGACTTTAACAAAAGGCACAACAATATCTCCAGCCCATCTCAGCTAACTTCTCCTTTCCTTAAAGGGACAGTTCTCAATGTCTTTGACGCCATCTAAAAGACTGTCCAAAAAAAGGGGGTTTCCTTCTAAACTCTCTCCGGCTAAAGGGAAAGGGAACAAGGGATGCAGTTAAACTGAAAGCCCGATTTAACACTTTATATTTATAATGTTTTAACTGGTTTTCATTCTTTTCATTATCTTTTAATAAAAGGTTACAAGGACTTTTAATAGTGTGTTTGCCATGGTATTAAGCAGGCTGAGGTCTCTGTATTCCAAACCCTGAACCTTGTTTAATGTTGGACAGTGATTGGGTTACGTTAATACCTTTGGCACATATATTCACAAGAGGTGAAATTGCTAACTTGAAAACAAGTGTATAGTTTGGTCAGAACACAGCAGGGAGAATGCACACTGCCCAGAGCACATCACTCCCGTATTTTGCTCTGTTCAACTCATTCTTCACAGGACTAGCCCACGTTATCAGAGATACTACTTGACTCTGCCCACTCTAAAACAATGGAAATGGCAGCTTCAAGAGTGAACCCCATGAGTGCATGATCTTTCTTTTTCGCTGGCCCATTAATGTAGTACTGAATCCAAGAAGAGACTGGGGCAGCCAGAGACATCAGAGCCAAATATAAAATTAATTCGTTTGACCTACCATTCCTGCAATAACCCCACAAAAAAAACAATAAGAATAACAACAAACTAAGTTGAGCCTCTGCAGGCTGGAAGGAGGAGAAAAAGAAAGAGCAAAACACATATCTTTATGTGTATAGTTTATAATTTTGTTATACTCCACTGATGGCATACAGCTCTAGATGGGATAAATAAATGCCTGCCCTTGAATAGTGGTTAATATAGCTTGTTCGTGGTAAAAACAAAAGCATAGAAGTTCCCTGCAAATGAGATAGTAGGGAAGGATGATTATGAATTTTAAACCCTTTCTTCTAAATGTAATGAATGATACCTATAATAAGGATTGTCCAGTAGCAGCAAGGAGCATGCTTTCTTAGTAGTAAATTGGTATGTCTAAGGACTCGTCAACATGGTGGGGTAATGCACATTCTGCTCTGTCATTTCTTAAGGGCAATAACCTGTTTCTCATAAACT
The DNA here is from genome assembly GCA_032164245.1 of Sternotherus odoratus. Taxonomy (NCBI): domain Eukaryota; kingdom Metazoa; phylum Chordata; order Testudines; family Kinosternidae; genus Sternotherus; species Sternotherus odoratus. The sequence goes on from JAVMKO010000003.1 coordinate 95,108,715, forward strand.
GACCTGGCTGGTGTGCACTAAACATTCCTTGGTGCCCACCACACAAGCCATCAGTGAAGAATGACCGAGCTGAGAGAAATCTCTTTTAGTCCAATGTCCTTGAATACTATAGTAATACTAAGCCAATAAAGTTTCCACTGAACACCCAAGATATTATTGCTATGGGTTGGGTTTGGGTGTTAGGGGTTTGTGACATGCTGGACCCCTTGGGAAGTTGCCTGATGTGCTGAGATACCACTGAGTCTACCTGTTCTGCCAGCATGGGCCCCCTTAAACCTGTCTTCTTGAGCCAAGCTCTTAAAACCTCCTCTAACACACACACAGGCAGGTCCACACCCAGCTGCAGATCAGCCCTGGGAAGACTCAACTTAAGGGACTTGCTCCAGGACTCACATGTTCACCTTCCTTGGAGTGCAGATCAAAAGATATATTATATTTGTCTCTTTCCTCAACGGGGAAGAGGGTATGCACAACTTCTCTCCCCTTCCCCCGCCTCCAATTAGAAATCATATAAACTGGTCCACTGCTTGCATCCGATGAAGTGGGTATTAGCCCACGAAAGCTTATGCTTCAATACTTCATTAGTCTTTAAGGTGCCTGTCATAAGTGTGGAGTGTTGCCTTGCCTGGGTGGGGCTAATGTTACCTGAGAAGGCAGTGTCGTTGGAGTGTTGCCTTGCCTGGGTGGGGCTAATGTTACCTGAGAAGGCAGTGTCGTCAGAGCAGTCTGGCTAGACACCAAGAGACCAGGAAGTAAAGTTTAGTTCAGTTTGGGCTTTGAATTGACTCAAACCTCTGGTCCAGTTATGGACCTCCAACTTTGTCCTTTCTCTATATGTCTTCACAACTAGAACTGTAAGTAAGAATTGTCCTGCATAAAAGCTTTGCATTTGATCTTGGTGTCTCTATCTGTGTAATTAGCAGAGAAGGGGAGAAGTTAGTTTATGCAAGAAGATCAAGGTTAGGAAATTCTGTACCTGTGTAGTGTATTAAGTGTATGCTTATTCTCTTTCTTTATTAAACTTTTTATACTCATAAGAATTGACTGGTGATTCTAGTAAAGTGATCTAAGCTTAAATCTGGTAATCTCAGAGAGAGAGAGAAACCAGAGTTCTGTGTTGTCTTGCCCTGGGCTATCAGGGGGAGTGATACAGCGAGAGTACCCTTATCTCTCAGGGAGAGAGAGAATGGGGAGGGGGGAGTCTGGGTACCCCCTCCAGGGCATTGGAGATTTACTCAGATGGTGGCAGCCGGGGGTCCCCAAGTTCCCAGCTGGTAAAGTGTGGGAGTCTGGGGGTGTAGAGAATTACCTTAAACTGGGGAGCAGTTAAAGTTAGTTGGTCTGGCATACAAGAGTCCCTTTCTCTGTACTCAAGAGCACAGAGGCAGGGTTGGACATTCTTACAGTGCCACAGGACTCTTTGTCACTTCTGCTATTCCAGACTAACATAGCTACCTCTCTGATTCATATAAACTGCGTTATATTATAAACCAGAAATAAATATATTAACTATAACGCGTGTATTTTAAGTAGTTAAGGAAGTAGCTGACAGAACAAGGCAGATTAACTAAGAAAACAAAACAGAGCACACAAACTAAGCTTAATACATTAAAGACACTGATTACTTAAACTAAGATTTGAGGACTTCAATAGATCAGATATAGGTGAGAGGTATATTGCAGGAATGGGTGGGTAAAATTCTGTGCCCTGCATTGTGTAGGAGGTCAGACTAGATCGGGGTGGGCAAACTTTTCGGCCCGAGGGCCATATCGGAATTCAAAATTGTGTGGCGGGCCAGGTAGGGAAGGCAGTGCCCCGCCCAAACAGCCTGGCCCCGCCCCCATCCAACCCCCACTCACTTCTGGCCCCCTGACTGCCCCCTCTCAGAACCCCCAACCCATCCAACCTCCCCCATCCCCTGATCGCCCTCTCCGGACACCCCCAACTCTAATGGCCCCCCAGAACCCCACCCCCTATCTAAGCCCCCCTGCTCCCTGTCCTCTGACTGCTCCCTCCCAAGACCCCCCCACCCTAACCACCACCACCCTGAGACCCACCCCCCATTTAAGGCCCCCCACTCCTTGTCCCCTGACCACCCCCTCCAGAGATCCCCCTCTCCCTACTCACCCCCCAGGACCCTACTCCCTTATCTAAGCTCCCTGTTCCCTGACTACCCTGATATCTGTCTACACCTCCGCCCCCCTGACAGGCTCCTGGGACTCCCATGTGCCATCCAACCTCCCCCCCCCATTCTCCATCCCCTGACCGCCCCCCCCCCCAGACCCTCTGCCCCTTTAGCTAACCCACCCAGCCCCGGCCCTCTTACCTCGCTGCTGCTTAGAATAGCGTCTCTGGCCCAGAGCCAGACATGCGGCTGCTGATCTCCCGGAGCTCGCAGCGTGTCTGGCCAGGAGCTGGACGTACTGTCGTGCAGCCACACCCAACAGCGCTGCTCATGTGTCCCGCTGAGGCCATGGGGGAGGGAGACAGTCTCCCTCGCGTGTCCCGCTCAGGCCACGCGGGAAAGGCTCAGCGGGGGAGCAGCTTCCCCAGTGCGACCGCTGATGCCGCGGGGGAGGGCGACAGCAAGGGAGGGGCCAGAGCAGCCTCCCCAGCCGGACCTCGGGGGCCAGTTTGGAGGAGTCCGTGGGCCGGATCTGGACCTCGGGCCGTAGTTTGCCCACCCCTGGACTAGATGATCATAATGGTCCCTTCTGACCTTAAAGTCTCTGAGTCTACTTGTGAGTTATCAGGCTAAATGTAGTCCTGATAATCGTCTGCAGAGGCCAGGATTTTGGACTGTTTGTCTGAGTATTGTTTGTGCTTTGTGTGTGGGGGAAGATAGAACACAGAGGATCTGAAAACAGACAGAACAGAAAGGAAAGCAGAGACAAAAGACAAGAAAGACAAGTAGTGGTTGGTGAGCACAGTGTGACCTGGAAAAATCTAGACAGAGAGGTTTGGGGTCTGGTGTTGAGGGGAGGCCAATGACTACAAACTAAGCATTCGGAAAACCAAGACTTTGCGCATTCTATGTCAATAAGCAAGGTTGCACCAAAGAAAATACCAGAATCCATCAATTTCTGCTTCCAACTGGAATAGTCTCAGGCCCCCAAACTTTTAGTGGCTTCTCGGGTTGAAAAAGGACAACACTAGGATAACTTGGCTAAATGTTGGCTGTGTAAATTTGTAATGTTAGAGTACATCAGGTGACTTGAATTAGAGGAATAGTTATGAGTAATTAAGACGATGAAGACTTGTGGCACCTTAGAGACTAACCAGTTTATTTCAGCATAAGTTTTTGTGGGCTAATCATCCCAAACGCACACTTAAACAGCCTTTATACCACAGCACACAATAATATATTGCCCTATCTAACTTCTGGGGGACAGTGATAATCTTGCATCCAACGAAGTGGGTATTAGCCCACGAAAGCTTATGCTTCAATACTTTTGTTAGTCTTTAAGGTGCCACAGGACTCTTTGTAACTTCTGCAATTCCAGACTAACACGGCTACCTCTCTGATTAATGATAATCTTGGCATACCTTAGAATGGCTCTAGTGAAAGCTCCACTAATATGAACTGGCTGGCTCCAAGACAAAATAAGAAAGCATACTGCAGGATGAAAAAGGAATGACAAATCAGTTTCTTATGTAATCATTACCTCATTTACGAACTGAATATTTAAACTTTCTTTTTATCCCGCTGCATGTATAAATGATGAATTTAGCATGCACAAAGGGTAAGAAGATTGAGAGTACTCAACGCTGATGGCTGGTATTCATGTGCAGATGGCAGCTGGTGTGTGTAGAGATGCTATTAATGTTGGTTCCCTTTCCCCAACCCAGCACCTCCGCCTCCCGCCCTGACACACACACACACACACACACACACACACACACACTCCTTTAGCCTCTGTCTATATTATAGATTATACAGTATCATGTGCTCAGACATTACAGTAACAGACACTATGAAGTATAAAGACACTATGTAACATCAGCCGCTCAGATATTACAGAAATGGGCAACAGAAAACAAAAATACAAAACTCTCGATTATCCAGGATTGGGTTAACCAGAACGTGGATTAAACAGGATGTCAAAAAAAATAGATGTGTAACTTGCAGGGCCTGCTCTGGCTTTGTTGCTGCCCCAAGAACAAACAAACAAAACCCCCACCAGGGTGCAGGGCAGCCAATGAACCACCCCTCCCCCCAGCACAGGGTAGCTGGTGAACCAACTCCCCCCCCCCCCCCCCCGCATATTTCCTATGGGTGATGATTATCCGGGATTTTATTAACCAGGATTAATTTTTTCCCTATCATCCTGGATAATCGAGAGTCTACTGTAAACTTGACAGCATCATGTGTAAACATGCTAGCATAGTTCTACTGTGTTATAAGCATGTTATGTAACTGTGCTATTGATAACCTATAGGTGGAGACTATAGCACAATTTAGCTAGTAGAGGAGGGGTTCTCCCAGCCCTGTAAGTAATCCACCTTCCCAAGAGGTGGTAACTAGGTTGAGGGAAGGATTCTTCCACCAGGGGTTAGGCTGGCTTCACTATGTCTCTCAGGGGTTGTGGATTTTTCACACCCCTGAGAGATATAGCTACACTGATCTAACTTTTCTCATATAGACCAGCCCTGAGTGTTCTCTGGACAGGGGCAGACAAGGGCTGAGATCATAGGTTGCAATTTTAAATGTGGACATGTAACCATCTCTTCCACTGCCATGCATAGCACCATATTTCTGTGGAAGATTCACTACAATGAATAGTACATAAACTGTCCAATATGTTGCTCTCCTTCCCACCTCAAACAATAGTTATCCCCATACTTTTCTTGGTACAGCAGACTTGATACCATTATATATAGTCTCCTAGACCAGCAAATTATGTTTAATTTATATCTTGGGAGAACATATCAGTAACTTAAGGGCAAAAAAAGTTACAAATATGTTGAATTATCTCCAGATCAAGCATAAAAAAATAATTCAGGTCATTCAAGGTTAAGATTAGCAGAGATCTAACAGAGTGTTAATAAAAGACCAAATGAAGAACAAAAAAAGTGTTGCCCCCAAGAAATTCAAAATGTATGTCTGCATAAATCCAGGTTACCCTCTCCACTGTGTATAAATTAAATAAATTAGTTTTTACTATTTCTGACCTGCTTGCGTTCATAAATAACAATATAAGTCTCCAAAAAGAACTGCTTGGCTTAGTGTAACCTGGAGGGCCATTCAGAGATACATTCTCTAATGACAACTCCATCCTGCTGAATAAGTTGAGAACACAAATCTTATTTAATTTGTGGCTAGAGATTAACTTATACTTAGGTCTGCAGCATGTGTTAATAATCTTCTTCTATCTTTCTCAGACTCCCTATGTACAGCTTTTCCTAAATCAGTAAAGACAGACGCTATCAAGAACATATGGAACACCAGCCAAGACATAATCAGCAAAGCATGGGACATTCTGAGTGTACAAGGCTGATGATCACTCACAAAGATGTTGATGTCCTTATGCCTATTCATTTATCTACTTGAATCAAAGGGTTGTATGGAAAGAGAAAAGGATGGGGGGAGTACGGGCATGATTAACAATAGGTGCAAAACAGGATGAACTAGATTAAACTGATCCATATGCAAATGATATGAGTTTGATTGCATCAAACCATGCACAGTTTAATGAGTATGGTAAGATGCCTTTATCTCTGCTTGGATGTGTTCCGAAAAGGAGGACTGCTCCAAGATAAAGCACAGTTTAATAAGAAGGTTTTTCATTACAGGGTCGATCTGCATTTGCATTTCTCTCCCTCTATCTCTGGGCTATGCAGCTTTTCTGAACCTCCATTCCTTTTCACAAGATTAGTCAGTAAGCACTTATGTATTGTTGACACACACCTTAGGGCATTGCATACTTAACACGCACAGAGTTTTAGTGTGGTCCTTCATGACCTGGATTAGACATTTCAAAATGCACACTGAAGCAAACCCACATTTTTCTGCTTATCTATTCAACATTCTTTGCCTTTTTGATATTTTAAAGCTTGGGTAAAATCTTTTAAGTATTCATGAAATATGATCTGGAGATTTAATTTACCTTTGATTCTTATTATCTTTTTGGCCAGATTCTGGTCTGAGTTTCACAAATGTGAATCTGCACTGACTCTTGCATTGGTGGAGCTACTCTGATTTTACACCTGTATAACTGAGATCAGAGTCTGGCCCCTCTTTCAACAATGTTTGATACAGTAGACTCTCAATTATCCAGGATTGGGTTAACCAGGTTGTGGATTAACCAGGATGTCAAAAAAAATATGTGTAACTCGCAGGGCTGGCTCTGGCTTTGTTGCCGCCCCAAGCATACACACACACACACACACACACACACACACAAAACCCCCCACCAGGGTGCAGGGCAGCCAGTGAACCAACACTCCTTTCCTCCAGCGCAGGGTGGCTGATGAACCAATCCCCTCCTTTCCATATTTCCTATGGATGGTGATTATCCGGGATTTTATTAACCAGGATTATTTTTCCCCCTATCATCTGGATAATCGAGAGTCTACTGTACTTAGTTCTTTCAAAGGACTCTACCTGTTCTTTTACAGTTCATAGTAAGTAGAGCAACTACATATAGCATTAATTAGACCCTGTATTCTGCTCTTCTTTTGTTCAAGGATATGAGCTGAAAGAAAACATAGGCATAATTTTCCATATGCAGTGGAGCAGGCTATCTCCATCTCTCTCAAGAAGGCACTAAGAATGATAGATAGCCAATGCCCTGGCTTGTGCACATGTTCCCAAAAAGAGTACGGTTTAGTGGGCTTTTCTTACCCTCAGCCAACTAGCACATATGCTGTGGTCAGCTGGAAGGGCTAACTCACAGTAGTGTGGGGCACCCTTTGTTCCATACAAATCTGTCTTGCACCTTATAGGTGTCCTTTGAGTCCATTCCTTCTTTAAATTTATTAGTTTTATTATCCTTCATCACCAGACCAGGTGCATACTCTGTCACCCCCTTGTTGGTGTGATAATCCTGATAACTACCCCCAACAGTATTTAATTCATCTTCAGAGAGGAGCCAGCCAGAGACTCCAGCTGGCAGGAACAAAAGCAACTAAACCTGAGACCTTTTTCACCTTTGGACATTCCAGGCAAAATTGCAAATAGGTCTCTGACTTTCTCTGCCTCTGCTGATTGGCTGTTTGCTCCAACCCATTCCCTCCCCAACCCACCCAGTCTTCATCTCTGCTTCACTCCACACCTGCCTCTCCTTGCCTCCTCTCCTCCTGTCTTGCCCCCCTTATCCTTTTCTTAAGATTTAACTGATCCTCTCCTAACTAAACCCACCCTCAGAAACAGTGGAACAAACATGCCCTTTGCTACTATCACATTGTTCACTTGGCTCGTGTGATACATCCCTCTCCAACCTGTGTCTGTAATGTCTATGAGAAGGTAAATTCCTCAGGACAAGGACCGTTTCCAGCTCTGTGTTTGCACAGGACCAGTGCAATGGAGCGCTGATTTGAGTGGTTCTTAGCTGCTGCTGCAATAAGCATGATTTTCCCCTTCCACCGTACATAAAAGAGTCACTATTTTCATTCTAGTCCATCCATTTCTGGGTATTTGCTTTCACATCCTTATTTCTGTTTCTCTTCACTTGCACTTGTTCCTGGGTGACTACAGCTTCCTTATACCACTGATTTCTAGGCACTAGTCATGAAGTCCTTGCTGTCCCTGGATGTATCTCGCTGCATACTCCATTACAATTGCTGCTGCATCTACACAGCCTCCCAGTCCCATCAGAGACCTACTACTGCTCTGCAGTAGAACTAATCAATCAGCCAAAACACAATGGATTTTGTGGATCTCAGAAAAGTCTTTCTTGCATCTCTGACAGGGGCCAATATGAGAGCTTCAGGGGGAATGTATAGAACAGGGCAGTTGATCCTCTGTCTTGCCATGCCCCCAACTTTTGGTATCAGAGGTTTAGGATCACCCCAAACATGGGGGTGCATAGCCATTGATGCTTTTGGCCATCACAACATCCCCTGGCAATTAGTTTCACAGATTAATTGTTCAGTGTGTTAAAAAGTACTTCCTCTTGTTTGTTTTAAGCCTATTAATTTCACCAGGCAACTCCTGGTTTTTGTATTGTAGGAAAGGGTAAATGGCACTTCTCTATTCATTTTTCCACACCATTCATGATTTCATAGACCTTTCCCTCTTCAGTCATCTCTTTTCTAAGTTGAACAGCCCTAATCTTTTTAGTCTCTCCTCATATGGAAGCCATTCCATAGCCTCGAGCACCTATGTTGTCCTTCTCTGAACCTTTTCCATTTCCACTTTAACCTTTTTTGAGATGGGGTGACCAGAACTGGACACAGTATTCAAGGTATGGGCACACCATGGATTTACAGAGGGCACATGATATTTTCTGTCTTATTTTCTGTGCCTTTCCTAATAGTTCTTAATATTCTGTTAACCTTCTTGACCACTGCTGCACATTAAGGTGAAATTTTTAGAGAACTATCCCTTGTTATTCCGAGATCTTTCTTGAGTGGTAACAGCTCATTTAGAACCCATCATTATATATGTGTATCTGGATTATTTTTTCCAATGTGCATTACTTTCCACTTATCAAAATTAAATTTCATCTACCATTTTGTAACTCTTCACAGTCAGCTTTGAGCTTAACTATGTTGAATAACTGTGTGTCATCTGCAAATTTTGCTAGTTTGCTGGTGGAAGGAGGAAGGTGGCATCCTGGCCAAATCCTAATGTGAGCAGCAACATTTTTCTTAACTACAATTACCTCTGTGATCTCAGCAAAAATAATTCAGTTCCTCACCACCAATGAAAAGTCACTATTTTCATTCTAGCTAATCCATTTCTCTGGTAGAATGCCTGCGGTATTCTCTCTCATTTCCAGTCCAAAACTGTTGCATAGCATTGGAGTATACCCTCTGTGTGGCTGCATTTCAGTGGTAGGTAAAGTGATTTTGAGAGATTCCTTCAGTCTCTTGAGAATGTAACATGCTTTAGAATTCACTGGGATGAAAGGTGCTAAATAAATACCATTCATTACGAACAATGAACTGTTTTTTTCTTGATGCAAGGCTGAAATACTAATATACTATATGTTTTAAATTATAAAACCATTCCCTTTCACTCACACTTACTCACACTTTACTGCTGCTGCTGCTATTTGTTATTTAGTTTAATCTGAATTATGAAAACCTCAAATTATATTCTCATTTACTGCCTTTTTCCCTTCCTTCCCACCCTCCCACTCCCACTTTTCTCTCAAAGCTGCTTGAAAATGCTCAGTTACCCAGCCCTGGAGGTGAAACTACTCAGAGAACTTCAAGGTTATGAAATGCAAAATCTTGGCTTTTATTTATTTCAGTCAGAGAGAGCAATGCACAGGATGAAAACCTCAGTTGTGCAGCTCTGCTAACACATAAAGGAAGCTTACATTTTGCTTAAAGAGCAAGTGAATTTTTACATAATTAGGAGAAATCCACAACAGTATTATACGAGTATTAGTGCTGTTTATACCAACATGGCTGGGAAATAAAAAAATAACTGACCAAAGGAGATAAACAACATACAGTTTGTTATTGTTAGATGTGATCGAAAAGCAAAACCATTGGTGAGAATTAAGTACTTGGAGCAGAGGGGGGGGAAGCTTTTGAACTTATCAAAGGGAGAAGTCTTGATGTTAGAAAGAAAGAGACGTCTTGGTTTAAAGGATAGTTAAAGCTTTTACTTTAGAATGATCTGAATTTTGAAAAGTCATTGAAAAGAGGTATAGAACAAACTGGGGAGTTCAAGAGCTAATAGCTGCAAAGGAAGGAATAATTGGTGGGATCTGAGCAAGAGATACGAATGTTTTAGGAAGCAGAGCTTGTAGATCTGAAGTCCTTTATCTTGAATTGGCAGTTAAGCCATTAGGACTCCCACTTTCCTTCATAAATCATGTAATAGTTTGCTTAGCCATTGCAAAAAATAGAATAAAATAAAAACAGTCCCTTTTCATTTCTCTTTCCGCTGGGCTACAGCTGAAATAAATGATACATATTTATGTGTGCAGGGTTGTCAACACGTTACACTGCACTTGTAAATGCTATCCATATTCAGTGACTGAATACACAATTACAGAGCACAAGCACTTGGCTCACTCTCTCAAAGATGTACAGTAGGAAGTTGTCTCAAATCTTCCTACCGAGATTGCACCCCGGTGCCTTTTTATACACCTCTGTGTGTGCCAACAGTTTGTCCTTGTGTTTTAATAGTGACAATGATTAGTTACACAGAGGTGGAACCGCACATTTAAAACCTTATTTAAATCAAAGATGAGCCTGAGCTGTAAAGGGCCCAATCCTGAGAGGTGCAGCGTATCTCCTGCCAGGAGCTGAATGACCTCAGCTTCCCACAGTTTTCAGTGAGGGTACTCAGCCCCTCGTGGGAAGTGCTCAGCACCTTGCAGGATTGAGTCAAAAGCTTATATCTGGATTCAGGTCTGAGTGTTGAACACCTGAAGGTTTGGAAATAATAGATCCCACGTAGATAAAACTTTTTTTAAAAAATCAAGCTCTGATGCCGTGTTACACACACTTAGTGCTAATAATTGCCACCTTACAGTCCCACTTCTGTTGCCCTTGCCTCCGTGTCCTGACATCCTACACCTCATGTCACATCTTGTCACAGTTAATTATCTGGGGTGGGGCCTAGGAGCTTTCTTTTAGGATGTGCCTACACTGCAGTTAGACAAGTGCAGCTGGACTGTGCCAGCTGACTCTGGCTTGCAGAACACAGTTTAAGGGGCTGTTTAATTGCAGTGTGGACCCTCCGACCTTGCCGGATGCTAGGGCCCAAGCTCCAGACTGAGCCCAAATGTATAGACTGCAATTAAACAGCCCCTTAGCCCAAGTGCCACAAGCCTGAGTCAGATGGCACAGGTCAGACACAGGCTTTTAACTGCAACTTAGACGTACTGTTATTTTGTACAGTGTCCACCATAATGTGGATTAGGTTTTCTAGGTAGTACCACAATGCAGGCAATCCACAGTAATAACTCATTAGAAAAAGATGTGCCAGCTGCTACATTCAGGTCCAAGCTTGGACTTTGAACTTCTTCAAAGTTCATGGTCTAGGTCTCGGCATATCTATCTTTTAAACACTTTAATATGGCTATAGAAAGACACACTGGCATTTTAGTGTGTCCAGAAAGCTTATTTTTGTATGTGTAATACTCATCCTTAAGCAATTCACCAACCAGAGGTGGATAGCTTCATCATTTCCTAGCTTTCTTGACTTTTAACAAGTTTTTCTGACAAGTCATGCACAATCAAGTGTGATTTGATATCTCCACTCCATCAATTAATATGTACCCCTGTTTGTCCTGATTTATAATTGTAACCATGGCTGCTGAAGCTTAATTTTGATCACACCGTTGCACTGAAATGACCCAAAATGGATGAAACAATAAGAAGCAATTAAATGTTTGCCCCAAACTTCAATCGAATTGAATTTAGCTGACCGGAGGTACAAAATATTCAGTAAACTGGTTTTTGGAGGAGGGAGGAGGGGAAAAGTGAAACATTCTTGCACTCAGCGATTTTGGCCAGGATGGGAAGTGAAAGTACTGACATATTGTGAGATGGACTGTTTCTCCAGTCATCTGAACTTTTTGAAAGCTCCCCAAGATCCAGAGGTCTGGATGAGAATCTAGACTTGTGGAATTATATTTTTTCATTTTTTAAAAAAACAGATGGTCCTTTCATTGAATCATATGGGAAATGGTCACAGTTTTATGGCTCAGATTGTACCCAATGAAATCTAGCCAAATTTGGGTTTTCACTTCCATCAAGAAAAAATAACCCCCAATCAGTGACGGCTTCTTTGTCACAGGAACCCAAGCAGCTGAAGATAGTGAATACTCTGAAGCCAATAATAGGTATACAGTTTAGTTTCTTGTCTCAGTTCATTAGAGCTTCAGTGTATACTCAGGTAAGGCAAATTTACAACACTATGCTTTGAGTGTCCGTAGCCTCTGTTTGCCAGAAGCTGGAGTGGATGACAGGGGATGGATCACTTGATGATTACCTGTTCTGTTCATTCCTTCTGGGATACCTGGCATTGGCAACTGTAGGAAGACAGGATACTGGGCTAGATGGACCTTTTATCTGACCCCATATAGCCATTCTTATGTTCTTACAGAATTTGGGATTCAAATGCCAAAGACTCGATTACATTTGGAAAACTGAAACCTCATTACAACATCGACCTATCAGATACTATAAGGTGACTATCTCCCTGTATGGTAGCCAATTTAACATGCAGTATCAGAAAGACATCCTCTGATATAAAGATTAGAATTTGCCATGCTAGCTTACCACAGGCCACACACTGGGGAAGTGGTAGGGCATGCACTGGTCTCCAGATCATTCAAAGTCCTTCACTTGCTGCAGAAGTCATCTGTACGGGAAAACAGCTGACCCTCTTCCCCCTCAGGAGAAATTACCTCTACAGCTGGTAAAAAAAAGTAATAACTAAAAAATATTTTACTATGCAAGATGAGTTAGCGAAGGAAACACTTTTATGTGAAAACATTTCCTTTAAATGTTTTGATTTTTCAACATGGCAAATCAAATAAAAGTTTTCAATTTTGATCAAAATTTTAAATTTAGTTTCAAAGGTTCCCTCTCTTTACCCCCTTCCACGACTGAGGAATGGAGAGCAAGAGAAGAGGAAGGGGGAGGGAACCAAAACCAAAATGAAACAAAAATTCTTGATTTGAAATGAAAGACCAATTTGTTTCACTAAAAGCACCCAAATATTGTGAAAATTTTCAAACAACATGATTTTTTTCATTTCAAATCATTCATGGAAAGTCATGTGACCGACATGGAGCTTCTCTGCAATAATTTATGACTATGACATGACCTGGTTAATGTGATGTGTACTGCATGAATATATTCTCTTAATAGCAGGCTGTAAGGAAAACAAACAGGAAGGAAACTGACAAGTTGAGCCACCTACAATAAACACTTGAGGGCTGTTACAGATAATGGGAAAGCCATTGGCTCCGCGGTAAGTTTAGAGGTAAGATAAAACAAGAAACAGTCTATGGGTGTGTCTAATATTCTTTTTTGCTAATTGTTTTATTCCTACTGGAAAAGTAAACAATACTGATTAAGAGGTTGTCTGGTCACTGTATTCACCACACTCACAGATTCCTGAAAGGAAGAAGCATAGGTGTTAACAATCAGCCAAACTTGCACTGTGGATACACTCGGTACTGTAGCCTAGGGTCCAGTCTAAGAGTAGAAGTATGGAATTCCACTTCAGGAGAGGTAAATGAACGAGGTTTTACCCTTGAGGAGTGCACTCTGAGAGACCAGCAAAGGGGAAATGGTGCAGTCAGCCCCAAAACCATTACAAGTCCATACTGTATTTTGACCACCCTAGCTACTTTGCTATATAACCGTGTTGTCTTATGTTTCCACCATCTTGCCTCCACCACCCTATTCACATAACTAATTGAATTAACAAGTCTCATGGGGCAGGAATCATATCTTCTTTCTGTTTTGTAGGCTACCTAGCACAATCTTACACACAGAGAGAAATAATAACAACATTCCATATGGCCAAACCTCTTTTGCCACCTATACCACACAAATGAGCTTTTTCTGATCTAGCATAGTGATGTGATCAAATCACAGTGAAAACATCATCAAATTACAACATCAGACCCACAGTGTTCATGTTTGGTTTGGCTGACTCAAGCCTGGCTAATTCTAAACAGATTCATTTTATTCAGAGCTATTCACCAGTCCCTCCAACGTTCCCTTGTTGAGAGCTGAGTAAGATCAATATTAGGGAAAAGTTTTGTGAATTATGGTTACCTGTATTCTGCCTTTCCACACAAAAAGAAATACAACTGCTGGTGATAAAGGGTGGGTGGGAGCTCTTTGCAAAATTCTTTCCCAAATCATCTGTGTGTCTTAGATTAATAGATTATAAAGCCAGAAAGGTTCATTGGGATCACTGAACTCCTGCATAATACAGGTCACGGAATTCCTTCTAAATTAATTCCTGTTTGAACTAGAGCATATTTTTTTTAGAAAAAAACCATCCAATCTTGATTTTAAAATTGCCAGAATCTACCATAACCCTTAATGAATTGTTGAAATGGGTAATTACCCTCCTGGTTAAAAATTTACACCTTATTTCCAATCCAATTTTATTCTGTGACTGAGATGCAATATATTTTATCATGGTATGCTTCCTTGTTGTTCTGTTGTTAAATGGGTTCTATGCTAGTTCAGTCTGTTTTCAGAATGGTGCCAAGCTACGAAGTTTTGATCTAGATCTGAACCTTCCCAAAGTTCAATGGTGTTCATATATGGAATTCTGGTTTATGCTCATCACTAGTCTGTTCATTTTTAAAGTCTAATGAGATCAGATTGAGATAGGTACCTGAGCAATACCTAAAATGTATTATATTAGATACTATGGGAGCCTAAAGTCCTTTTCTCTTTTGATGCCATTACATTTCTATTAAGGGACACTGATCTCTATTCACCAGACTCACACAAGTAATCCCAGTTACTTCAATAGGAATAAAATTCACATGAATAAGTTTAATTGATATTTTGGACCATTATGCTAAATCAGGGGCAGAAGTAATAGATCTCCTTGGATTGGACAAAAGGAGACAGATCAGGAGGAGAGGGATAGATGTGTGTGTCTTCTGCATAGTGGTGGTCACTGAAACCGTGTGAGTAGATAAGGGTACCTAAAGGATGTACAGAATGAAGAAGAATTGGCTAGAGATGGGAGCCCGGTTAGAGACCCACAGTAAGTAGGAGAGGACACAACCCATGGAAAGAGATGCTTAAGGAACAACTAGAGAGGTAGGGGGTGAACCAAGAGAGGAGAGACTTTCAAAAGCAAAGGTAGGTCAAGTTGTGAAGAAGCAGGGTATGGATCAATAGTGTTAATAATGGAATATACCTATGTATTCACTTATATATCACCTTCCATCATGACGGTCCCTAGAGCACTTTGAACACTGAAGTGGCCAGAAAGTTGTAGAGATTTGCTACAATTTAAACAAATTTTAGTGAATCTAAAAATCTTTGATGAAACCGGTTCAACACAAAATGCCCCATATTTCACTAGCACTCAATTTAACAGCATGCAAAACTAATAAAAATCTGTTGAGAAAGTGTAGCAGCTGCTCCATTTTCCAGCTGATGATTCATGATTAACTCTTCCCCCTATAAAAGTTGGAGGAAGTGGGATATTTTTACCATCAAATTTTTTACACCCACATCAAATTAGCACCTGAAAAATATGCAAGTTTAAACCTTGCTGCCCCTACTCAAAAATTAAAATAGCTCCATCTATTTTTCTTGGCTTCCCCATATTCATGTTTGCACCAACATCCACACGACCAATAGCAATGAGATGGTGACAAGTCTGCAAAATTTTCTGTTGAGACCTGCCAGTGACAGATAAAGATTCAGTAGGTCATGTGAGCTAATTCCTGCAGAATCCATTTAATTCCTTTTCTCTGGTTTACCCCATAAAATAAAGAGGGATGAATTAATCTGGATAAATAAAAGAACTGAGCAGAATCTTCTTCACCAGTCCCTCAAAGTGCAACTCAGCTTTTTTGGCTGCCTTTCTTTTTCACATGCAATTTCTTTTTTTCCTTCCTCTTTCTACCTGGGACTGGAAGTTAGAGCAGGGAAAAGTGAGCGCTCAGAAGAATTCCTGACCAGTTTTGTAGTCTAGAGAGACTAATGTCAGGTGTGACAGACCGCCTTCTCACCCCTCCTCAGGAACACAGGCAGGAACCCTTTTTTGCTTCAAACAGTGCTCTTTAATTCAAACAGTCCCCACCACCAATATATACAGCTTTGTACAGTCCTTCAGCATACAGCTCTTGATAGCTCAGCTTACAGCTTTACAGACTCTATATAGTCCAGCTCTTAACATGCACCTCTAAACAGTTCTAAACATACAGCTCTGACTAGCTCCAAACCACCACCACTCTGGGCTTCCTTCCTGGGAGCCTTTTATCCCCCAGAGGAGGTTGCCAGGTGCAACCCATACAATTGATTGCCCTGCAAGCCAGGTGGCTGATTAGGCTTTCTGCACCGGGGGTTTGCAGAGGGCTTTTCTCCTTCTTAAAGGGGCGGTAGGCTGGGTCAAGCCCACCCTGCCACACAGGATATCCAGAGTGGATATCCAGAGTGGAGTTCTGAACTTTAAATTACACCTTGTCCCTACTTACAATTAGATTACATCTTCCCTCTTCCCATCCCTCCCTTCCATGCCCAGCTCTGGAAACTTTTTATTCTCATTGAGAAATGTTGTTAATGCCTCTCATTTACAGGGTGCCTTCTCCCTCCTCTGGGAAGCAATGCTTCTATTGGACTGAGCAAGGACCACAAGCCTCTTTGGCTCCCATGCCACCTTTCCTAATTGAACCAGAGCCTTAGAAATGTGGCATGCCAGCAACTGCATTGATTTCAGTGGGAATTGTGGGTACTCAGTACTTCCCAAGTTTGGACCATTTTCAGCAGCAGCGTACCACATCTGCAATGAATATGCCAAGTTTGTCATTGAAAGCCGCACGCTGGAGCAATTTGTGTTTCTGTGCGCCATATGTTTAAATGAAAAAGTGTGACAATCACAGCAGCAAACTGTCCACAAGCCATAGCTCATTACAAAATGCAACATGACTGCTGGTAGGAACGTTCATTTGGGTCAGCCAGCCAATGCTGAATTACAAAAAGAAGTGGGGAAACAGGGAAGAAAAAAGCCCCAGTTAAAACCACTAACTGGCCAGGCAGTGCTGCTCTGCAATTACATCCAGGAGGTCTGGTTTGATTTCGAGTCTTGGGCTCTCAGTCCGTTTAATGGGGAAGCTATTGATTCGCGCAAAGAAGTACGCATCTGGCTTCTGCCTTAAGTTAACATGGTGCTTTGTGGGTAAGTGGGGTATACAAAGCTTCACCCAGAAAAAAATCTCCAAATTCTATAACTGTGTTGTAGAATGCTTCATTTAAAGAATCATACACCAGAGACAAATAGCAGACAGACTGTAGCTTTGCTAGAAGGTAGAGTGTGTATTTCAGTGCAGGGCAAAACCTACATTTAATCTCTGCCAAAGAAAGTAAATCAGATTGGATAGTGTTGTTGTTGGGGGGTTTTGGTGGGGTGGGAGTGAGGGCAAAGGAGGGGAAATGTTTGTGCTCAGGAAGCAATTATACTCTGAAATCCAGAGCTGGATGCTTGCTGCTCCAGGGCAGTCAACTCTGCTTCCTGCAGCTGGCTGCTCAATGCTGCAAAGGTGATGGAACCTGAAGGGAGCCACTGAACAGGTGGTAATAATGACTGACACAATGACGGCTTGGGCAGACATGTAACCATGGAACAAAACACTGCAGTTAGCTAACAAGAGATCGGAGGAAGGTTTTCCACTGACACCGTGTCTCCTGTCTGACACTTCTGAAATTGGAGGGGGGAAAAACCCTGGCGAGTGTCAGTGTGCAGAGATATAATAGGCCAGCTGAGTTAAAGGTGGAATCCTAGTACCTGTCCCTTTCAAAATGATTACAGCAGGGTCTATTATCATGTTGATTTGTGCAAAACGCTTTTTACCTGCATTTTTTTCCTTTGCCAAACGCATCGAGTCGGTGCTGTGTTGGCCGACCATACGACTTTCTCACATGCATTCACAGAACACGCAGAACCACTTTTGAGAAATGTAGGGACTGTGCTGTGGCGGTAGCATATGTACATCCAAACCTCCGCTCTCAAACCAGTCTCCATCCGTTCCTCTAGCTTGATGTCAGACAGACTTCCCTGAACAATGATGTTTACACATAAAAAGATGAGGAAAGGACATTGGGACATACTCTGCCAGCCACATACCTTTGTAACTCCTAACAGTGTAAAGTGTGGTAAACCCAGAGCAGGCAGCTATCAGAGAGGGTGGTGGTAGGAGGGGTAACCACAGGTCAATTGGGCTCAGCTGAGGAGAGGTTGCCAGGGAGGCAGGCAAGATCAGCTGGTACCAATTAAGTCCTGACAGAGACCCTTTTTAAACCCTCCTCCCTGGCTAGGAGGGAGGAGAGACAGAGGGAGTGAGGCTGCCAGCAGGTTGGGGGCAGCAGGACAGAGAGCCTCTCCAAGCCAGGAGACTGCTTTCCCTGGACAGAGGGTAAGAGACCCAGCCAGAAAGAAGTGGCTAGGGGAAAGGAAAGCCTGACCTTGCGCTTTCTAGGGGGTTTGCTTGGGCAGCACTTGCCTCGCCAGAGCTTAAAGGACTGGAGCCTGGGGAGCCAGAGGTGGCACCTTGCCCCACAAGAGATACCACCGACTCTGTGGTCTCATTTTGCTCCTCACTATTCCCACTCCACTCTCTCCAAACCGCCCAAGTTACCCCATCTCCTTCATCCTTGGACCTTCTTCTGTGCAGTCCCATATGCCTGGAAACCCTTCCCTCATCCAGTATGCCATGTCTCCATGCTGTCCTCCAAGTTCTTCTTCAGATATACCTCTTGCCAAAAAATTCATGAGCCCCAGACCTACCCTTAACGAATTGTTAACTAATGTGACATCTTGGACACTAAGCATGATACATATCGAAAGGAAAAATAGCTATATAAAAATCATGACATTATCCAGATGTGCTCAGCTTCTTTGCTAAGTTACTTCACATTTCTTCTCATCCTGTCCCCCACATGCAATTTTTTGAACCTATCTCGATTGGAAATTCTTCAGATCAAGGACTTTATATTTTTACCCATGTGTAAGTCCCTAGTACAAATTGGCACCATACACTTAATGAAGTACATCGAGGCTACATTGTCTCCCCATTCTTCCGAGACTACACTCCAATTAAATTGCCTCTGTAACTTCAATTGAAGATGCATACATGTATACCAGGCCAGAATCTGGACCAATAAGGACATTCGAGATTTTTTTTTTATAAACGTCCAATTCCCTTTTCTTTAACTATTTCGCTAGCCTAGTTTACAAGGAACAACGTAATTAATTCTGACTGGGATTTGAGGGTGGAGAGAGCAGCTGCTCTATACATGAAAGTGTACTCTCTTTGTGCCCCCTCAGCAGCACATACAGACACTAGGTACTGAATAGCCATTTATTGCTCCTGCTGTATACAGTGGCAGAATATTAGGCATTGGACACTGAGGATTAATTAAAAGGAATTTTTCCTTTTCTGGATCTTCATGCGGGGGAGGGGGGAATGGGCATAGGATTTGTCAGAGTGACTCAGCGCATTAGTCCACCATGTCCAGTATCCTGCTTTGGGCAGTGGGCATTACTAGATGTTTCATAACAACGGACATATTGGATCAGACCATAGCTGATCTAGCCCCGTATCCTGTCTTCTGACAGTGGCTGATGCCAGATGCGTCGTTCAGAGGGAACTAACAGAATAGGGCAATTTTAAGTGATCCACCCCCTATCATCCAGGCCCAGTTTCTGGCAGGGATTTGAAGCATGGGGTTGTTTCCAATGAAGTTGTGTATGAAAGAGGGAGAGGTGTAGCAGAGAGAAAGGGAAACAAAGCAAAAGACACCTGCAGCTATTGCCTATGGCCTGAAACTGAAGTTTTATCAACAGTGTGTATAACGTAGACAAGGTGTGTGAGGTAATGTTAAGGTGACCAGATGTCCTGATTTTATAGGGACAGTATTGATTTTGGGGTCTTTTTTTTTATATAGGCTCCTATTACCTCCCACCCCGTCCCAATTTTTCACACGTGTTTTCTGGTCACTCTAAATAATGTCTTTTATTGGACCAACTTCTATGAGATTCTCAGATGAGATTCCCACAAAATCACAGGATCCCAGGAGCTTCAGGAAAACACCAAATATCACAACCCTTGTGATGGCATGTCAGTGTTCATAAATTAAATCTCAGAAGGCTGGGGATACCTGGAAGGATACAGGAACTCCTGATATTCCTCATTTAGAGGGATGACACAGGAGATGCTTTTCCAGGAAATTGCACTGAAGGGAGCACACAGGGGTTAATTTTAGCCACAGGTTATGTCTAATTAACTCTTGACCACATTATGCAAATTTGTACATAATAAGACAGGCCTCACCCAAGGGCCCAAAAACCCAACATCCACACTGTGAAAGGCCACATTTCAAATATTTCCAAAGACTGAGGACACCGAGAAGAAAGAGGCAGAAGACAGAAGGAAGCAACTACAAAAGAAAAGGGAAGGAGGCAGTTGGAAAGAACAACAACCCTCATCTTTGTTTTCAAAAATTAAATAAACAGATACTTGCGGCATTGCAGCCATTCTGTCTCAATCTCCTTTCCCCTCATCTCCTTTCTCCTCTAGCTTTTTTTATTTCTGTGTCTTGAACCTGCATTTTCTCTCCATTGCTCAGCAGTTTCTTGCCCATCTGGAATTCCAAGTGCTTGGAGAGAAGGGATGGTAGACTTGTGGAAGATGGTGGTGGGCTGAAAGATGTGACAGACTGAGGCTGGAGTTAGCAAAGGGTTCTGGCCTTCATCAAGGAGGTTTGTTTTGGGGCTCTACTTGGCGTCATGGAGACACAGGCTCTGGTCTATGCCCCGCCTATAACCATTCTCCTGAGAGTGACCTGTTGTGATGCTGTGTGATTGAAATGTCACCATGTATGTTATTGATATTACCACTGACAGACAATTGCAACAAATGTTACACAAAGTATGTCCTATAAGCTGTCAGTGGAAAAGTTGTGATTTGCTAAAGGTGGCTATCCTGTTTAAATCCATTTATCATCACTGTATCTGAAGTTTTGAATATTGGCACAATATATATATATATATCTGTGTCCCAATGTGTTTGTACACCCACCAAATTAAATCTACATTGAAGCCAGCCCGCTTTGTGTTCATGCCTAAGGCTAAGATTTAGTCATGGTATTTTTGGTAAAAGTCATGGACAGGTCACGGGCAATAAACAAAAATTCATGGTCCATAACATGTACATTACTTGAACTATAAATATCACTGACTAAATCTTAGCTGCTCCTAGGGCATTGCTGTTTGGCGTGGAGGGAGGCGCCAATATTCTGGGGAGTCCAGGGGTCAACGGCTAGCCCCTACTCCAACAGCAGGGGCTGCTTGTCTCAGGCCACATGGTGCAGCTCCCGGGACTGGGATCAGCTGCATTGGCTGCTGCAGCTGCAGAAGTCACAGAGGTTGCAGAAAGTCATGGAATCTGTGACTTCCGCGACCTCAGTGACAGACTCGCAGCCTTATTGATGACCCATCAAAGGAATTAACTCACACAATGGGCCATAGAAGAAACTCATCCTGCACAGGGGCAGGCTTTTAATTTTCCCTGGGGGTGTTCAACTCCTGCTCAGCCCCGTGCCCGGTCCTCAAGCCACCCTTTCCCCCAAGCACCCTTCCCTGCCCTGCCTCTTCCTGCCCCTGCTCCACCCCTATCCCTACTTGACCCCTTCCCCCAGACTCCCATTCCTGCACCACCTCCTCCCACCCCCACCCCATCCCCGCCTCTTTCTGCCTCCTTCCCAAGAGCACCCCATCCCCACTCTTTCCCCTCCCTCTCAGCACCTCATGCACTCCGCAGAACAGCTGATCCATGGTATGTGGGAATCACTCTGAGGCAGGAGGAAGAGTTGATTGGGGGAGCCAGTGGCAGGTGGGAGGCACTGGGGAGAATGGAGGGAGCTTGGCTGCGGTGGGTGCCAAGCACCCACTCATTTTTTTTTTCTGTGAGGCTCCAGCCCTGGATCTATTAACCATTTTAACTCTCTTCTTCTTTACTTTATAAAAAACTTTGGATTTCAGTTACGAAAGGATTGGCAGCAACGTGATTACTGCATAAGATCTGTGTTATATATTAGCTTCGCTATGTGACTGTCTTCTTAAAGGGCTCTTCTGACCTCGTTTGAGGACACTCGTCTTCAATAACCACTCATCATAAAGTCTAGTGTCTGGGTGATTAAATAAATCCTAGACTAGCTAAGGAAACTGCATATTTGACTTCTTGTTAACCAGGGTGGTGAGACAGAAGTTTACATTTGTTACTGGGTTGGTTTAACCTAATGGCAGTAACCACCAGTTTGGGCGACTTTGCCCTACTTCTCAGCAATTTGTCCTGAATCTGGTATTCTCAGCAGTAATCCACTGCAGCATGGTGAGAACCCTTCAGTGTGCTGGACCTAAGGACCCACACAGTTCCACAAGGTCAGGCCCATGGTCTCCAACACTGCAAGAATGGACCTTCATCATCAGCAATCCCTCTCTGTCTCTCTCTCTCTCTCTGTCTCTCTGAAGTGAATTGGGTCAACCCAGACTTCTGCAGGAGGCTTGTACTGTGTCCCTTCAGGGTGCAGTTCTCTGAGCGAGTGTTCACAATGATACAGCAACCTTTCCAAAACAAGGTAACTGCTTATTAGTCACCTGGCCCACAGAATCTGAAAGGCCTTAGAGGAGAACAGAAAGACAAAAATTAAGACCAAGTCCATCCTTGTCAAACCAGCATCGTGAAACCAAGCTGGGAGAGATTCCAGCTCTGGCTCCCACTTGTCCCTTTGTCCACCCTGGTGTGAGCTCTTCATTCCCTCCCAAGAACAGCCCTTCTCCCCATCATTTCACATCTTTTCTCCTTTGATCTCCTGCTCAGTTCACAGGTCCCACCCGCTGGGGTTTCCTGTTCTTAGGTGTGGATTGCTCAGTTGTAGGGGCATCTCTTTGTCTTGCTGGACCCTCTGTTGATTCGGGTCACCTTCTGTGTGTCCTTTATTGGTCCAGACAGCTAAGTGACACATGCCCACACACATCTCTCTTTCTGCCCTGAGCGCAGACCCAACCCTGCTGGACAGCCAGCAAGCTGCAGGGGGAAACTGAGGCGCATACAGGCATCACACAAAAATTCCCACCTTATCACATTTGGTTGGTATGAAAATGTAAGAACTGAGCAAAAAAGACCCTGATCCTTCAATCCACCCTCCCAGAAAGTACAGAACTGTACTACTGGGTTCTAAGTAAACTAGGTGGAGTCTTACCAGAGCTGGTGAAGATGACATCAGCTAAGCTGTTTAAGGGAGTGCATCCACCATTTGCAAATCAAGTCCAGAATGTGGGTGTTTTCTTGGTCCCGGGAAGGCCAAAGGCATGTTTTCCCATACATTCTTGTCAAGGAGAATGAGAACTTTCCTGCCAGATGTAGGCCTTACCCTGTGAGCCCAGGCCTCATCCCCTTGAGGTTAGACTACTCTGGGATATACAGCATGGCAGTGAGAGCCAAATTTTGCAGCCTAAGTAGCAAAAATACTCTTTCATAAAAAACTCTACCCCTCCTTTTTCCCCACTTGCTTTGTGGACCCAGAAAGAGGCAGTCAGTTCACATGTCTCCCTTCAGCAGGCATTGGTGCAGGGAATAAGGAAGGACTGGGAGAGTGGCTAGCGAATACCACATCCCAGCCATCTCTTGGGATTTTTTTTTTTTTAACTCTGGGGGCTCTAGTGACAGAGCAACAAGCTGCAAGCTTCAGCGTTTTGCCAGACCAGTGTCTTTCCACAGAGACCAGCCCTAGATTGGCTTTAAAATTATTCAGTAAGAATTGGTTTTGTGTGCTTTCTCTAGTTACCCTTGGTATTCTGCCCCAGAACCCCTCACCTTCATAATATATGTTGAGTTTTCTACATATTCTGCAGCCTCACACACATAATTGAGATTTTTAAAATCTATTTGATGAAGCCTGCCTGGCATTGTACACCATCCAAACAAGATTTTAAATCGCATTTCCATTGGCAACGATACTGACACACTTTGACCTATTTCTCAGAGATACAGGCCCAAGTTTTATCTGCCAGATCCATCTGTGATTCCTGTTCCCAGTTCTCCATATATTTATGCTCATGTGCTCCTTCTCCATTCCCCAGAGCGCAATAAATTCTGCCTGCCAACCCCTTTGTCACCTCTCCCTCAAAAAGGATTGCTTCAAGGTCAAGCAGTTGCCTTGTAATGTACAGTTTAAGCTGATTTGTGGAGGCAAAGCTTTGAATCTTTAAAAATAAGACTAAGGGAAAGTAAAGCTTGCAATTTTAAACTGTCTCATTTATTCCCTGTAAGCTAAGAAATTCCCCTCCCCTAAAAAGTCGGGATGCAGAACATTACACCTCCTGCTGCCATCCTAAATCATAAGAGTGGGGATTATTTATTGTTCTACACACACACACATACACACAGCTGAAGTTTAAAGGAAGACCAATACTGACAAAAAAACCTCATAAACAGTCAATCTCAATCAAATCACTATCCATGCAAACCAAGATCCAGGGGGAAAAGATGAAGGGTCAAATTCTACCCCACTGTACATGCCATACAACAACACTGAATTAAGTGTGTGTAAATCAAGGCAGATTAGGAAGATGTACAGAAATGAAATGACCAAACTTTGGATAGAAGCCGTATGGGGGCAACAAATGACAAACACTAGTTGCAGGGGGGCTAAGCAATTCCGGAATATGCTGCCACACTCACATTTGTTTGGAAGCTACAGCTGAACAAGAGGTTTTTTTGTAAAGACAGTGATGAAAACATCAGTCCAGATGTTTGTACTGTGGCTATAAGATGCTGTAAGTAAAATACAAGGGTTAACAAGCGATAGCATTCCATAAGTGGCCCTAAATTGAATGCTGAGAGTGGATTATTGATCCCCAGGATATCAGAGAAAAAATGAGATTTCATGAATTCCCAATTTTGCCATTAAATAGTTCCATACAGTGCTTAAACCTGCAGTCCTTTTCAACTCAACACTCCCCAAAAGATAGGAAACAAAGAGTAAGAATAAATTGTGAGAATGGAGAGAGGTAAATCATGGTGTCCCCAGGAGATCTGTACTGGGACCAGTGCTGTTCAAATGATCTGGAAAAAGGGGTAAAGAGTGAGGTGGCAGCTTTTGCTGTTGATACAAAACTACTCAAGATAGTTACGTCCCAAGTTGACTGCAAAGAGTTACAAAGCGATGTCATAAAACTGGGTGACTGAGCAACACAATGGTAGATGAAATTCTGTGTTCATAAATGCAAAGTAATGCACATGCAAATTATAATCCCAACTATACATACAAAATGATGGGGTCTAAATTACCTGCTACTTGTCAAGAAAGAGATCCTGGAATCGTGGATAGTTCTCTGAAAACATCTGCTCAATGTGCAGTGACAATCAAAAAAAGAATATTGGGAATCATTAGGAAAGGGATAGATGATATGACAGAAAATACTATATTGCCTCTATATAAATCCATGGTACACAACATATTGAATACTGCATGCAGATTTGGTCATCCTGCCTCAAAAAGAAAATATTGGCTTTGGAAAAGGTACAGAGAAGGGCAACAGAAATAATTAGGGCTATGGAACAACTTCCATATGAAGAGAAATTAAAAAGACCGGGACTTTTCAGCATGGAAACAAGACAACTAAGCAAAGATTTGATGGAGGGCTATATAATCATGAATGGTGTCGAAAAATTGAATAAGGAAATGTTATTTACTCCTTGTCATAACACAAGAATGAGGGACCACCCAATGAAATTAATAGGCAGCAGATTTAAAACAAGCAAAAGTAAGTATTTCTTCATAGTCAATCTGTTGAACTCTTTGCCAGGGGATGCTGTGACAGCCAAAACTATAACAAGGTTCTAATAAGCACCAAATAAGTTCATGGAAGACAGATTCAACCGTAGCTATTAGCCAGATGAGCAGGGATGAAACACCATGTTCTGCGTGTCCCTAGCCTCTGTTTGCCAGAAGCTAGGAGTGGGTGACAGGGGATGAGTCACTTGATGGTTGCCTGTTCTGTTCATTCCCTCTGAAGCACCTAGTATTGGCTACTGTCGGAAGACAAGATATTGAGATAGATAGACCATTAGTCTTACCCAGTATGGCCATTCTGATGTTCTTATATAGAATTCAGATGTATCTGCCCCCCACTTTAATCCACTAGACCCCACTCCCCTCCCAGAACTGAGATAGAACCCAGGAGTCCTGATAGGGTTTCTCTCTCCACAGAGTTAGTAACAAAGTAAGCATATACATTAAAATTTTAAACCTAACCAGTGTCCCCTAAGTGACGTGCCACAAGATGTCAGAACATGTTAATATTAGACCTGAGTGGGTCTAATATTAATTTAATTTTCTTTCTTTTATATAGGAATTAGATACAGTGCTCCTGTCAGCTAACTACTAAGTTATCTACCAAAAAACTAGAGTTTTCAAGTGCCTAAGTAGCCCCTAGAATCACGGTTAAAGTTGCTTCCCCCTAAAAAATCTGAAATGGCGCACCTACCAAACAGGATCAAGCTCCTTTTGTGCAAAGTATGCGACAAACACAGACCCTTCCCTGAAGAATGAACAGTCTACAATACTACAGAATGGTTTTGTGGGGTTTCAGTTGGCATTGCACGTGCTGACATACTACAAGCATTCTAAACTCATGAGTCATGCCTCCCAAGAATCAGGGGATTGGCTCAAATATCGTGAGTTTTAAAAATATAATAAATATGGGTTTCTTTTTATTTGAAGTTACTTGGGGGGGAGGGAATTGGGCCATTAGGGTTCATATTTTCAATCTTTAGTTTGCAAGCATGAAAGCTAGAAACTTGATCTTATTTTGAAACGAAAGCTGAGAGTCTCATGTAAATCACCTAACTTCAGATGCTGGGGCCTTAAGAAAAATCACCAAATATCATGAGATCTAGCAACACTCCAGAAATGAGTCTAGATGCCTCATTTCAAAGCCTGAAATTCCAGTGAGATTCCACTTAATGGCAGCTAGGTGGATTAAAAGTTCTCAGTCGACTGCAGATGTAGGAACAGATGCCCAATAACGTATATATTTTTAAGTTAATGAAGAGTTTCCGTGATAAATAACAGATTTCTCTATTTATAGCAAACTAGTGCTACAAGAATATCAGATTGTGCTATTACACTCCCACATGCATACCAATTTTCTGTATGGAAATCTGATCATCACAATTGTTACTTGTAGAAATTTGGAAACAACAAAAAGGAATGTATTTTTTGGTTAAAAAGAAAAAAAATCTACATATCTATTTGTTATTTCTTTGATGAATCTGGAACAGTTTATCGTACAGCGACAGTTGTTTTAATACCTACCAGAATTTATAGTCTGGAGATAAACTATGCAAAAACTGCAATAAATTGTATTTCTTCATTTTTATGCTTTGTTGATTCTCACAAACACTCAAAACTATTGGAAAGTTTACAAAAGTAAAAGATGACAAATCAAACATTCTTGTAATTCTTAAATTTTAAGGTTTTAGAGCCTCACACATTTCCCAAAGCATGTTATGATGTTTACCACTATGATTAAAAAAGCACCTAAAAACGGACATCTTTTGGGCAGTATTAGGAAAACTGCCCAAAAGAGCTAGCATTGAAATATCATGTAAAATTCATGGGCTAAACAGAACTCCATTCAGACTGAGTCACAGAGCCTCATGCTGTATTTGTAAAATTCACAAACATGGTAAGAGAGCATTATTACCTCCAGGCTTGTTATTTCATCCTCTGGACACACAGAAGCATATCATCCTTTCATAGGACTGATCAGCAAATATCCTCCAGGGTAGTTAGATAAGAAGGCATTCCCTTCTGCTAGCTCTGGGTTTTTGCTGTGTTGCATTTATTACTGTGTTGTGAAAATCTCCTACTGTGTGCAAAACCTTTAGACACTTCTTTGGGGTTTTGTTGTTAGGCACTTTGCCAAGTAGAGTACTGTGCTATTTACCTTGATAAAGAATTGTTGCAGCATAATTTACTTTGGTCTGGGCAGAAATTAGCTGTGGAAGAAGTTCTGAGACCTGGTTTTTCATTACCAGCAGGTTCTACATCTGCTTAATTACAAGAGCAAACATTTGGAAATCTGAACTTCTGCAGCAATGTCTTAAATAGGATTTCCTTGTTGAAAGATCCCAAAAGTGATCACTATAATTGTTGATTGTGTTCTGTGTGACTGTAATTACATGCCATTGATCTGATGTTCAGACACCACACTGATGTGCTCAGTGTAAGAACATGAATAGAATAGAGACAATTAAACCAATAATCACTGTGGAGAGGAGCTGATCAAAGAATGAAAAAAATTATTCAGTGATTAAAAGAAGAAAAACTGCTGAATGGGTTATTTTCTGAATACTATTCAACTACCAATAGTGCTGGTTCAATAATGAACACAGGTCTGTTAATTTATTAAAATATTATTTAAAAGGAATAATTTGATTGGCTTCTCACCCTAACTGCTTGCTTCTCTGCAAAAATAAAATGACTTCAGCAAAGTTGTTCTGAAATAACCAGCTGGAGCAGAGCATCTTTAGCAGAGAAGGGCAACAATCCATGTACCTAAGGTGTTGTCCCTTAATATCAGGGTGATAATTTGATCAGCTGGATAGGGATGTGGACAAGCATGAGACAGAATTAATTTCCACAAAAATGTCTGCCTGGCACTGGATGAAGAATTTTCACATTAGCATTTAGCACAACAGCCGCAGAGCTATGCAAGAGGGGGAAAACAGTAACCTGAGAAGGAGATGAGATAAAAGGAGACTATTGCTTCTTCAGTGGGCTGTGAACTTTCTCACTCTAATTGATCTCTTACCAACCTACGCTAAGTAAAGCAACTAGCATGTTCTGCAGACAGATAATCAGTAGCACACGTGCAGCCAAACCTCCAGCATATACTGCAGTTGTTCGAGTTCACATTTGCCATCAAGCCAGGTAAAACACAATTGTTTTTGTTTTAGGGGCAGGAGGAGACCCCAAATACTTGTGGCAGAATATCCAATTGGCATCCAGAGAAGCAAAGTTCCCAGTCCCTCAGTCCCTGAATCCCTATCAGATCTTCCTTCCTATGCAACATTAAGGAAAAGATTGGTTTGGCTGAATGGATATGTAAACTAAACTACCTCCCCCAAATCATCCTCCTGGGCTCTCAAGCCTTCACTTTTAATAAACATTAAATTAAATTAAAACCAGTAGCTTCTAAGGTTCTCTAAAGTCTTCCCAATCTGTTGTCTCTTTTAACATAATTATTTACTCCAGTGAGAGCCAGTTGAATAGTGCACTATTTCCATGAACACATTTGTTTCAACAGGGTTTGCCCAACTTTTGTTTTTATTTTCTGTACATGTTCTAGCCAAGAGGTTTACTGACAGAGATGTTCAATGAAACAGTGAATCGGAAGTGATTTTTTTCCAAATATTAATGGAATAATGAATTTGCACCATGAATCCTGATTTAAGACTCAATACTAGAAGCTGCTCCACACAGGTACATGCCTGTACCTGTAGCAATGAGGTTAGGATTGGATCTTAAAGCATTATACTCATCCATTCAGTGAACAGAGGCCTGCATGTTAAATCAAAACATTTCTAACATTTCATATTAACAAACAAGTTACAAGAATTATTCAGTAAATAATTTTTAATAATAAAGTGAATTTGAGAACTTAGTGATCTTTTCTGAGTAATTTGTGAGAAGATAAAGAGGCAAAATTTGTTGAAGAAGTTATTTGTTATGAATTATTCACCGAACTCTATTTCCAGTCATCCAACTTCATCTCTACTGTTCCTTTCTCAGTCCCTAAATGCAAGGAATATGCAACTTTCATGTGTTCAAAAGTTGGTAAAATACAAAACAGAATAAATACTACTAATTTAGCTTGCCTTTTCTTCTGCTCTCAGTGATTTTTCAAAATGTGTTTTTTAACATTTTTCTACCCTCACTTTTAGGTTGTTTGTCCATGGTGAAATTCTACATGGACCCTATATGAGTAATTTACTTTTTATTCAAGCAGTATACAAAGACTAGGGGAATGGAATAATAATAAATAACATATAAAGCTTACCTTATATAGCACTTTTCATTTATAGATCTCAAAGTGCTTTACCATTGGGGGCAAATATCATGATGCTCAATATACAGATGGGGAAAATAATGTAGAGGGTAAATAAGCAAAATTCCTACTGAAGTCAAAGGGGACAGGGTTTCACCCAGGATCATAAAGCAAGTCACTGGCAGAGTCAAAAATGTTCTACTTATTGGACTATGCCTCCAACCATTGGCACTGAGTGGGGGTGGAGATGGGGGGCAGGCATGACTTCTATGCATGTGCTATACAAGGGGTTGTGGTTAGTGAAGCCATATAAAAATGGATCCACTAGTTACACCTCTGCCCCTCCCTCATTCCATCCCCAAATGTCCCCATTTCATCTATGCAGAACTGGCATGGGGGCATCTCTGCTATACGTAGAAAATGTATACAGTGAAACCTCGATATAACGGACTAATTCGGGCGAGGGGGTGTCCGTTAAAACCGAAAGTCCGTTATTTAATAATTTTTTTAAATTATGAAATAACGGACTTTCGGGTGACAACGGACACCCCCTCGCCCGAATTAGTCCATTATATGGAGCCGTGAGTTGGCCCACCCCACCCCCTCCCCCCGCCCGGCTCCCCGCTGCGGGGAGCCGGGCGGGAGCTCTCAACCCCCCCGTCCGGCTCCCCGCTGCGGGGAGCCGGGCGGGGGGAGGGGGTGGGGTGGGCCAAGCGGGAGCTCTCAACCTCCCCGCCCGGCTCCCCGTTGCGGGGAGCCGGGCGGGGGGGCGGGGAGGGTTGACAGCTCCCGCAGGGGTCCCCGCTGCGGGGAGCCGGGCGGGAGCTGTCAACCCAGCCGGCTCCCTGGGGCGGGAGCCGGCAGCCCCCAATAACGGATTTCGGATGCATCGGAAATTTTGTCCGTTGCATCCGAAGTCCGTTAAATCGGGGTCCGTTAAATCGAGGGTTTACTGTAGTCTGTTTGTGAGCCCACTGGCCAGGAAAACCACAGCAGTCCTGCTACATGGGTTGGTTTGTAGGAAAGATTCTGTGAAATTCACGCAAGCTGAGTAATATTGGTTTGTTCATTTTTAAGAGAACTTTAATTATTACACTTTCATTGTGTAATGGGCCAAATCCTGAGTAATTTCAAGGGGTGGTTACCTTAATTGGGAAGAGGGATAGCTCAGTGGTTTGAGCATTGGCCTGGAAACCTAGGGTTGTGACCTCAGCCCTTGAGGGGGCCATTTAGGGATATGGGGCAAAAATAGGGATTGGTCCTGCTTTAAGTAGGGGGTTGGACTAGATGATCTCCTGAGGTCCCTTCCAACTCTGAGATTCTGTGAATATGTACTAAAATGGAGTTCAGGATTTGTTTCACTGTGTTTTCCTGTCTTTGCATCTTGCTCTCTGAATAACATTACTGTGAACAATGCCTTTTGGGATCATGTTTGTCCCAGTCTTTGAAAGGATGTTGGCTGTAATTGCTCTTCTTCTTAACATCCCTCCTTTACTAACCATAAATTATCTGATTTGTATGTTAACAGCTTGATACCTATCCTTGCACTTCAAACTCCTCCAGTCATGTGTTTTCTGCAACAGAAGGAGATCTCCTTAGTCCCAGACCAAAGGAGAGAGTGCTGATTTAGGCCCCAGTCTTGCAAACACTTATGCATGCTTATCTTTGCACACTTGGGTTGTCCCACTCACACCAATGGGATTACTCTCAAGGTGTAAAGTTAAGCAGATGCATTCACAGAATCAGGCTCCTTGGTTGCTGTGATGTATTAGCTGTTTTAAAGTGAGCATGGAATCTTAAACTCAGTTCTTGGCAGCAAAGTGACGGGAAAACAAATATTCACATGACTGGGTTTAAAACACACTTCTCAATCATTTTCATCCTAAACATGACAAAAAATGAACACAGTCATATTTTGTTGCTGATTTGGCATCTTAACTTGTGTGTTTGCTATTTATAAAACCTTTTCATTCACCTTTTCAAAATCTTCTCTCCGTTACGTTTCCTTCTCTAATTACAATCCAATTTCCTTAGAAATTACTTGAAAAAGCATCCCTCATATCTGTTACCATCTCTCCAGTTGTAATCTTCATAATTGTGTCCCATTCATGTTTCAGATTCACACAGCCCAAAGACGGATCTCCATGTGGTTAATAACCTTTTATTTTCTGCCAGTCAGGGCTCTTTTTACTGCTTGTATTTTTGGATTTTAGTGCTGTATAGATGCTACTTACTACATCCTTCTTGAGAACATTTTTGATATTTCAGGTACTTGCTGATTTTAAAGTTATTCTTGACTGCATAGTAATCCAATTATGGGATCCTAGAAAGCCACATTTTTTCTTTTACTTTAGTTTTTGTAAAAAAAAATGGGATCTAAATCCCATTGAAGTCAACGAAAAAGCTACCAGAGCTAGATCCTTAGCTGGCACAAATCAACACAGAAATATTGAAGTTAATAGAGCTACACCAGCTGAGCCCAACAGAGATTCTGGCCCCTATTAACTTCAACAGCCTTTGATTCAGGCCATTAGTTGCTTAGAGAAATGCTGTCAAGTAGTTTAGACACAAAATTTATGTTTAGCAACGACAGGGTTCAATTCATAATTTAAGTGAACAGAAATATTGTTATCATTTCTTTCTTCAAATTGAAATTAAAATGTTTGTTTCTTTTGGTTTGGATGGGTTTTTTTTTAATTGTTGGCCCTTCAAACTCAGAAACATCAGTTCATGAGAACCACTCCCACTCCGTAAATGGGGATAGTTGCAAAAGGATTCTCAGAGATTTTCTGTCCTTTTGTCCCTTCCGTGGGAGGGCACAATTTGCGCCTCAATGCTGATTTTGCTACAAATAGCCAGGATAAGGAAACAACAATATTTTACACCCCTATAAAAAAAACTAACCTTCCTTGAGTTTGGCTGGTTGGCATGGAGAATTTTACAATGCTGCTCATATTCCATAATTATTCTATTTTTCCACAACTCCCATTAAGTGTCAATCGTAGCTGTGTGAGTAGGACAAGTGTACAGAATATGAAACAGAAAGTACCGTGGATAAGAGAGAGATGCACTCAGAGAGGATCACAGACAAGAGTTTTGCCCTTTGCGCTTTTAAGTTAAAGTTTATGTAGAACACATCAAAACAGGCAGGAAGATGCTAAATACATAATTTTCATACATTTTTCAACAGCATGCATGTGAGTGCATATCGACTCCCTTTTTTCTGTGGCTTATACGTAATGATTTTCAGCTTAGGCTGAAATATCTTGAATTGTTTATCATTGTAACATTTGAGTGCCAAGTGTGAAGAGAAAGGAAGATTAGTATATGAAATTGAGTTATATGGTACATATTCTCTATGGTACATATTCTCTGTTGTTTTGGGACCACTCTGTGGTATTTTTAAAGCTCATTCTGGGCAGAAGGGCTATGAAAGAATGGGCCCTATTTTACAGATTTTATTTAGACTGAGAGATGCTTGTAGATAATCCCAGGAGTAGTGGTGAGACCTGAAAGGATTTCAGGCTCTGTGAGGAACATGTCCATCCTTCGGCACTAAGGCATGATCCAGTAAACAGGCACATATGCAACTTTAGTCCTACAAGCAGTTCCATTGAATTCATTGGGACTGTGCATGTCAAAAATTACTCACACATATAAGTATTGGCAGGAGCAGGGCTAAATGTGGCAGCCAGTCCCCAAAATGTTATGTCAGTCACAAAATGTCATGTCAGTCAAAAACATTTTTTAAAATGTTATTATAGCACATTATAGCACAATGTTGTTATAGCACATTAGGAGACTGAAAATTATGGCAGACAAAAGATTTCACCTAACCCACTCTCCTGCAGCACATTCTCCCTGAAACTTGCCCTTAAACCCCATTTTACTTCTGCCCATGCATGTCTACGGAGACTATCAGTATGATATATTGTAATTAACAGATATTACTTGAATTTACTTATACAAAATATAATTGGTTATCAGGCATGGTATTTTTATACCCAAGGCTCTTTACACACAAATATTGTATTTATTGTTTAGGTTTTCTGTGTGATAACTTGGTGTTTCTTTACACCCTACTTCATATCTGCATGGAAACAAAAACTTATAAAACATGGTGACATGCCCACATATTTTTCAAGGTGTCCAATTAGATAGATAAAACCTGTATTTTACCCATGGCACAAAATATGTGCTGTGAAAATCATATAACATCTGCATAAGAAGTTGTGGGCTCCTTTACTTACTATATCTAAGGACGAAAAGCATAAAGACTTGAGGCAAAGAGAGGCATTGGCTAAATTATTTAAAATTCAAAATTCCTTTTTATATTTTGCTGCTAAATAGGTTGTTTTTTATGCACTATCAGAGTGGGGCAATTCGTAGCCTGAGTCTCTTCTCCATTTTACAGCTATGTAAATCAAAAGAAACTCCACTGAAGTTGACGGAGCTCCACTTATAAGAAACCCATATGACCGAAGAATTAAACCCACAGGATTAAAAACAAAATGTTGATAATTGTACATATTTCATAGATAGAAAAGACGCACACAGTAGTCGTGATCATTCTCATCTTACCTCTTCTCTTTCTCAACACACAAAATGTAGACACTTCCCTTTCTGGGGTATTTTTTTCTCTACTGTTTTACCTGAACTGTCACTTCTGTTAAACTGTTCATTGTGAAAGTTAAGATGTCTCTAGAGATCCCTCCAGACTGCTGCCTTCTACAAGTTTCCCAAAGATAAAAAGAAAGATAGAGGTACAGATTACTAATTTCTTCCTATCTCACAACACTTGTTCCAAACCACAAAAGACCACCTGGGTTGCTTTTAGTTATGTCCTTGCCATTTCTCAAGGTCTGGGAGTTTTACCTCTCTGGATTTCAATTCAGCATATTTCTGTCTCCCAAACTCCAATATTGTTCTCAAAACTTAAATGTTCCTTTTAGGGTTTTTTAACCACTTTCTTCAAGTCACAGACTTGCTTCATTGAATCTCATGCCCTTTTCTCTAAATCCACTTCCCTAAAACTTTTTGATCACTGCTCCTCTCTGAAGGCTCGATCATGCTCCCACTGAAGAGAGAGAGATTTACCACTGATACTAAGAAGAGCTCAATGGGATTAGAAGCTCTGATAAAACATGTGGACCTGATTCTGCAAACATTGCCAAGATTAGTTCTTATTTCCATGAGTAGTTCCACTGAACATCAGTGGGCACATTCACAGTATTAAGTCCTATATCCAGATCCTGTGGTTGTTATTTCAATTAAATAATTACCTGGAGATCCTCTTGGAACTACTCTGAATTTCTGGGAAGCATCAAGTAGCTGGAGAATCTTTATTCTCTGCTTCTGAGTTTGCACTTTTTGTGGGTTGTATCTTGGCAGAAAGGAGAGAGAAGTAGACAACAGGAACCCTTCTGTCTTGTTCCAGCCAAAGCAATCCCTGCAAAAAAGAGTTATAACAAAAAATCTCAAATGGAAAACCAAACAATATATAAATACACTTGTGTGAAAAGATCTAATCAAACTGGATCTAATGAAATATATCTTCCATCTACTGAACCCCAGACCAGAGGCAAACCATAAAAGCGAGGTTATGAAGCACTTCTGCCATCCTATGATGACTCTTGTTGGATCATGAGACCAGTTTGTGACCTTCAATGTAGCTGAGATGTGTGTCAAAGTAACAAGTTTCCAGCAGTTCATATTTCAAAATAAATAAAACAATAATTTTAGAGCACTGAACAGCTGCAAAACTGGGATATTTTAGAGATTTAAATGGACATTGTGGCATAGTTATCAATTACCAGTAACCACTGCGAATTATCACTTTCAAATTAGAAGAGTGACCAGCATCCAGTATTCTGAGTGAAAGCTCCAGAAAACAGTACAGACTCAAAAGACTTCTGATCCTGTTGAGCAGTTGGCCAACCTCTATTAATGAAGAGTTATTGTTTAACCTATTCATCTCTGTTACTGTGGATTCTTCCTGGGATTCTTCCTTCAGACAATGCAGCATGTTTGTAAGGAGTCACCTGAAGGATAAATGCTATTACAATCACACACACACACTTTGCTTTTTCTTTCAAAAGTAGAGTTGGTCCAATAACTTTGAATGAAAACATTTCCATCTGAAAAAATGGAGGTTGGCTGAACATATTTCCCTGGGAAAATGTCATTTTTAATTATTACTAGCAAAAATACCCGGTGTTGCTTGGGGTATTTGTAATTGGAAACTGGGATGTAAAAAGACTACCATGTTTTTTATTAATACAAATTTTGTTCAGACATCTCAGCGTTGCTCGGGTCCGTTGGAGGGGGGGTGGGGGAAGAGAGCTGAGCGAGTGCGGGGTCCGTTGGAGGGGGGGGGGAGAGAGCTGAGCAAGTGGGGGGGCATTGGAGGGGGGAGGGGGGAGAGAGCTGAGCGAGTGCAGGGGCCGTTGGAGGGGGGAGGGGGCAGAGAGCTGAGCGAGTGCGGGGTCCATTGGAGGGGGGAGGGGGGAGAGAGCTGAGCGAGTGGGGGGGCGTTGGAGGGGGGAGGAGGCAGAGAGCTGAGCGAGTGCGGGGTCCTTTGGAGGGGGGTATTTTTACATCATAACTATGTCACAGAGAACAGCAGGTGTTAACCTGCTGCCCAGCTGATGTTAATGGGCTTTAAACAATTTCACCCCTAGGGGGTGTAAGAGGTGAGATTTGAAAAAAAATTGATTCTTACCCTGATTAGGATCCTAAAGCCTATAACTGTACCAAATTTCAAGTCTCTAGCTCAAATGGTGTGGAAGGAGTAAGGGAACATACATACACACACCATTTGACTTTTATATAGAGAGATTTTGTATTATTTTTCAATGGGAAACTTCTACATAAAAAAATGTTTTGTTTCAGCATTTTGGTTTTTTAACATTCCATGGGTGGAAAGAGCTTGAGATGAGACTAAGGTTAAAGGCCACCATAGATGATCAGCATCAAGAGAAGATTGCATCAGAGTCTCTTTACTGGCAAAATGTTCTAAAAAGGCTCATTGCCATTGTGAGAATGCTTGCTACCCAAACCCTAGCACTGCATGGCACTTCAGATCAGCTGTATGTTCAAAACAATGGAAACCTCCTTAAAATTTGGAACTGATGGCTGAGTTTAATGCTGAACTCTAGGAGCATCTAAGAAGAGTTACCACAAATTACCATCCCAGAAGTTGACTCTTTTTGTGCTGAATGCAGCTGGAATGTGAATCCAAAAAAGGCATGAGCACTACCTAGTCTTGAACCTACATCATGCCAATTGTTTCAGAACTAGGCAAAATATATTTCCCACACTTAATACAATCTTAGCGAGGTATTAGCATGCAACTTTCAAAAATCTATACCCAGGGGGCATCCCCATTTCTCTAACGACCCAGAACACAGGTCACTTCAGGGTTCTCTCAAGTCCCAGGCTAGAACTCAGAGGCACAGTGTAACACATGTGAACAATCTGTGTTGACTGCCTCCTGGAGTTAGCAGATGTAAATAGTGGTGTACATTGATCAGAAGGCAGGTGTGTATGGGGAAATTAGTGTAACTTGCACCAGTTTGGCACTCAGGTTGTGCAAAATTAATGTAATTTACACTAATATGATGTCCCATGGGCACCAAATTCAGCTCTGCCATAAAATAAGGATTGAATTTTAGACTATTGGGTAGAAATATAAATCTCCATTAAAAGTGAGTTGGTTTAACATTACATCTTAGTTGGTATGTAAAATAGGGACAAAAGTAGGGGTACTCAGCCCACCAGGGTAAAGAGCAAAGGGGCAGGTAAATTTCATTTAAATGATTGTAATATTCTGTCAATTTATACATAAAGAAAACCTTAAAGCAATGAGCTGCTTAAAGACTCAATCTTGATGTTTCCTGCCACCTTGACTCATCAGCTGACTTATTCCACATGCTCCGTTTTGTTTATTATTAATTTAGCTAACAATGGAAAAAAACATTTACCATCAGATACTGTGACAACAAATTAACTAGGCCAATATGTACAATATTTTTATAAAGCTCTCTCTTGAATTTTTAATTAGTTTAACAATTGTGTGCCTGTTGCCTGTATTTGCCTCACAAGAAAATACACAGTAGCTCAGAAGCCCGATACTGTACATCTAACACAGAAATCACTGCTCGGTCCAACATAATTTATGAAGCAGCATGGGAATAATGGGCCAGATTCAATGGAGTTGCACCTGGGATGAAGTTACCTCAGTCAGGTGCATGGCAATGCAGAAAAACTTAAGAAGGAAATGAGGAGGAGAGAGAGGTGTATCGTGGGTTGATGTACTGGAGACCTGTTCCACTGTCTAGGAAGGCAGGGAAATAAAACTATCCTACTCTGACTAGTCTAAACACATCACGAAACACTGCACTCTGGAGTGTGTGCAGCTGTTTTATAGACCTACCAACACATGATCCTCCTCATCACTTAACCCCTGCAGGGACCACAACTCCCAGAATCTGTCCTTACAGGGCCAGAACTTAGAATAATGGTGGAATGAACCTCAGTCTGCCCTTAACAGAACTGGTCATCCTGTCATATTCTGAGGGATGGGGAGCAGGTGCAGACGCAAGCCCAGGAATGTTAGGAAACCACATAGAATCAAAGGCTCCACAACTTCTGAGCTATTCATGTTGCCCATTATAGGAGGAGCCTAGGAGAAATGCAGGGGGGCAGGGTCCATGTGCCATACATCACAAGTGCAGGGAATTACAGTCAGGTTTCCCTGCAGGTATCTAGGACTCCAAGGTTCCCATCAGGTAGATAGAAATTTGAATTCTCTTCTGATGTGTCTGAGGGGGAAACTGCATAAGACGAGCCTCGTAGACGTTCCGGCAGCTCAGGTTTCACATTCGGACAGGACAAGCAGGGCCTAAGGTGTCCCTGGCAAATACAGTCAGGCCCTTCCATATCTGATGTGATTTAGAACCCATGCAATATTAAAGGAGATCTCCAGTGTTATATAAAAGATATTCTAATGCCTCAAAAAGTGGCATTTGAAAGTGCTCGAAATATAACAAAGGAAAGAAATGAGCTATCAGACAGAAGGAATCCATTCTAAACACATATGGAGATCAAGATACAAGGGAATGCAGCTATAATGTGGCAAAAGAACAGGAAATTTTCTTGGTTGCTGCAAGGTCTCATATTTTCTTAAATACTTGTTGCTGAGCTGAAATTCTTGAATTATAGCCAGATATTTCAGAATCATTTGTGCTGCTTTTTACTAGCCTTTCAAAACTGCAAGATATACCAGGCTGCTGTTTAATTAATCACACACAAAAATACTATTTGCCTTACCCACCTTTGAAAATCTCCCACCCTTTTCAGGTTTTGCAATGACTAGCTGCACTTCCTGTGTCTTAGGCCTTGACTACACAAAAATGTACCATTCTTTTAAACAGATTTAAACTGGTGCAAAACTCTGTGTGGACACACTTAAGTTGATTTAAAACTGGTTTATTTTGATTAAGGGCATGTCTTCACTAGCAACATTAAAGCATTGCTGTGGCAGAGTAGATGCGGTGGCTCTTGAATGTGGCTGTGTAGTCACGGCACCAGCACTGGGAGAGAACCGCCCAGCGCTGGTGCACTGGCTACACAGCGCTGAAACTTGCAGCACTCAGGCGCCCGGGGGGGGGGGGGAGGAGGAGAGTCGCAGCGCTGTAAAGTGGCAGTGTAGACAAAGCCTTACTTTAGCTGATTTAAGATCAACAGAAAACCAAACTAAGAGGCTTGCCCTAGTTTAATTAAATCAGTTTAAAATCACACTTTTAGTTAAACTGTTGCAATTTTCTTCTGCACACAAGGCCTTAATCCACAGGGTACCATCACATTAAATCTCCTAGTGGAAAGTGTCAGGGAAATGGCTTCTCCCATTGAGAAAGATGCCATTCACAGCCCCATTCACTGTTATTCAGATATTGAAGCTGTGACAGGTATTTCTGAAGACTATTATGAAAAAAATAAATATTTATTTAGCTAACTAAAGTAATTAATCCCTGCTGTTTGCATTTCATGTAGGGAAATGGAAGGCAACACTCTCTTTGTAAGGCTCCTATGGTTTTCAAGGGCAATAAAGAGTCCATTGCTAATTTCCGTCAAGAATCCCAACCGCTGAATAATGAACAAACTTTCCAGATCCTTGATGTACTGTACTAAAAAGAGAAGGTACAAAAGGAAAGGGCAGAGATCAGAAAGATATAAGGAGAGCTGAAACTGACATTGATTGTTTCAAGAAACTGAGGCCTTGTCTACACTGGCAAGTTTCTGTGCAGTAAATCAGTTTTCTGTGTCGTAACTACTGACATGTTTACACTGCCAAGCCACTTAGTGTGCAGAAACTCTGCAGTTGCAGCACTGTAAGAAAACCAAAAAGACATACAGCTTTCTGCATGCAGCTGACAAAAGACATACAGCTTTCTGCACTGGGGCTACAGTGCCACAGAGCCAGTGTAGACACCCTTGTGGATTACAGTGTTGTGATTGGCCTCTGGGAGGTATCCCATAATGCCCAGTGTTGCCTCTCTGGTCATCAGTTTGAATTCTACTGCCCTACCCTCAGGTGACCAACCATGAGCCCCACCCCTTAAATTCCTTGGGAATTTTGAAAAGTCTACTTCCTGTTTGCTCAGTGACACATGCAGTGGTCTCAGCACATCTTTCCAGATGACCATGCCTGCTCCATGCAACAGGTGACCCTCCCCCCCAACCCCCCTTAGAGCAATGTGCAGTCCCAGCTGCGCTCCAGCCATAGGAATTATGATACCTCCAGACAGATTTCACGATGCATAACAGAAAGGGGCCATGACCGGGACACACAGCAGTGTAGGGTCAAAGTGAAGGAGCTGTAGAATACCTGCCACCAGGCGTGGGAGGCAAACAGCTGTAGTG
This sequence comes from Sternotherus odoratus, assembly GCA_032164245.1. Classification (NCBI taxonomy): domain Eukaryota; kingdom Metazoa; phylum Chordata; order Testudines; family Kinosternidae; genus Sternotherus; species Sternotherus odoratus. The sequence goes on from JAVMKO010000003.1 coordinate 95,149,597, forward strand.
CTGCGCCCATGACCTGCTGGTTCTACAAAGAGCTGGACGCGATACTCTGTGGCATCCCCACCTCCACTGCAAAGGCCACTGGGAATACTTTGGTGGCTCGTGTGCCATTCAAGAGTGGACTGAGCCAGGAGGAGGCAATCTTGGATGAAGAGGGTGAGGGAGACCCAGAGGCAGAGGATGACTCGGAGGTCAGAGATGCATGCAGCCAGGAGCTCTCCTCTACCCTGGTGGAGCCTAGCCAGTCCCAGCTGTAGGATCTTGGTGAAGTGCAAACAGGAGAGGAGGCTCTTGGTGAGTAGATATGATTTAGGGAATTGCTGAAGCAAGCTTATGGGGGCAGGAGGGTTGCAGAAAGACGACTTTTCTCACACCATATGCCTAGTCTGAGTGGCGGAAAAGGTGTTTATTCACTCCCTTGCTTCATGAGAATCTCCCTCAGAGATCTCCAGGAAACTCTTATGGAGATACTGGGCCATCCACTGCCACAGGTTCTGTGGCAGAGCTGCTTTGTTTCTTGCCCCATTAAGGGTAACCTTCCCATGCCAGTCTGCTGTCACTGGGGGGGAGGACCATTGCTACAAACAGGTGCGCCGCATAAAGGTCAAGACAGAAGCTGCAGTCTTGGAGAACACCCTCCCATGGTTCCCCGCTCACCCTCAGCAGCAAGATGTCTTCCATAATGAACACAGCCTGTGGAAAATGTGGGGACAGCAATGATTATAAGGCCCCCTTACAGTGCTGGCTCTCCCCAAGAGCCATGTGCCCAGTGTATAGTACAGTCCTGGAACACTGATTTCCCCTGCCCCTGCATTTATTCACCATTCTGGGGGACTTGTGTCTCATGTGTGCTTGCCTGGGGTCAGCCAGTTAGTGACATGTATGTGAAGAGTGGCTCTGTTTTAAATCACTGAATCAGTGGTCTCTGTGTGTTGCAAATACAGCTTCTGTAAAATGTTGGATTTGGGCTTCACAGAGATGACCTTGGGAGCCCAGCCTCCCTCTTTGTTATCATCAACTAAATGGCTGCACAGAATTATAAAGTGGCCATGAAGAACTAAGGAGGACTTTCTGCGTCATGTCATGATGCACTCCACTGCTGAGAAACCGGAACTGAAGGAGTGGTGGGAGAATAGGGACCGAAAGGAGAACATGGTGCACCAGAACGAAACCATGGAGCATCTCATAAAAGTTATGGAGCACCAAGCAGACATGCTCCAGGTGCTACTAGAATGGCAAACGAAGCAACTCCGCGCCCACCTTTCCCAGCAGCTGCTGTCATAAAACTCTTTCCCATGTGCCCCACACACGCTGCCAACACACCCTTATCAGCCTCCTGGCGCCAATCTGTACCTGCTGCATTCCACTCTTCCCCCATCACAGTTCACCATTGACTGCACTCACCACCCATATCTCTGAAGTTTAGCCCTGCTAAAGTAAAGTAGCCAGTGCACCATACTCCAAAGGAGAAGGTTGGATATGATATCCAGACACAGCATTAAGGGGTAGGCAGGATCTCCCAGGAGCACAATGGGCATTTTGACTTTCCCTCTGGTGACCTTCTGGTCTGGGAAGAAAGTCCCTGCTTGCAGCTTCCTGAACGGGCCAGTGTTCTGAAGGATGTATGTGTCATACAACTTTCCGGACCAGCCTGCGTTAATGTCCATGAAATATCACTATTCCTACAGTGGACAGCTTGCTTACTCTGCCAGTGTAGACATAACCTGACACACTGCTGGCATGGGATCTGCCAAAGGAAATCACTTTAATTGGATATCACCTCAGGAATAAGAAAGAAGCAAAAAAAAACTAGAGGGGAAAATCAACTGTAAAAGTACAAGAAAAAGGATCAATAATCACCTTAGATATGTCTGTTGGCAGTTTGGCATGGATACAGCAAAGATGCTGCTGACTGAATATTTTGGCACCTCTCCCATTTACAAATTATGCAGCCAGAATGTAATTAGCAAGGTCAGTGCAACAATAATTAAACAACACGAAGCCAGCCAGTCCATAAACTGGTTAAAGCTAGTTATATGTATAAAATAGGAAGATGTAGACTGTAGCTTAGTTCTCGTGTAAGGACATCTTTACCCTAAGAATCACTTAAACAAGTTATATAGTACACAGTACAGCACCCTGATAACAGGCAGATTGTTTTTGCCTTTTAAATTTTAAATGTCATTACTCTATGTTTAAAATCAAAAGCAATTTAAGAAAAAAACCCGTTCAAGTGCTAGGTTTCATATTTCTTTTTCCCCCAAAGTATTTTATTTCAGAGTAGAATGACAGATGCAATTAGGTAATGTAGAACAGATTATAGTATGAGAATGTTATGGCTGTGTTACAGATTCACAAGTGAACAATATCTAAAAAAGAAAAAAGACGGGAATCGTTTCTTAGCACGTATTTGCAAAACCGGACTAAGAAATGTCAGTCTCTGTTTCCGGGTAGGCAAAAATTATGGCACCCTTTGAATTAAATGGTTCTCCTCTTTTTTGAGCCATTTGATGACTTTCTCTATCTGCATCCAGCTGTAAACTCCCCTCCTCCCCTCACATGCACTGAAAAAACAGCAATGACCAAGGGCCTGTTGCAGGGCTGGGAGCCAAGCGCTAACTATGGCTGGAGCTCCCAGTGCTTTCAGATGCTCAGCTCCAAACAAGGAGCCTGAAAGCTCTGGCATGGGAGGGCTGCCCCAGAGCCCTGGCTTGAATCCAGGGCTCTCAGAACTAGGAGTCTAGAAACCCTGGGAGACCCTGGGCCAGGCCTGCTCCTGGCCACAAAGAGGAAGCCTAACCAGCCCTGAGAGCCCAGCTGCCCTGAAGCAGGGTGTTTAGCAGACCTAAGAGCTTTGGCTGCTGGCACAAAGCAAGAAGTCGAACCCCTGGAGCCCCATTCTAGCCAGAGCAGCAGGGACTGGCAGGATCCCTGCCATGGAGCTCTGGACCCCGTAATACCTGCCTAATAGATTTACCAAACTCTTCACTCCAACCAGCCAGAATTTTCCAACTCAACCAGGTTTTGGAGGAAAACTTCCCACCAACTCTACTCATCCTAATGCTCCCAATCCAAAGACCAACTACCCTGGCCACACCCGAAGAGTCTGTGCCCGTGCTTTTTTTCTTGGACTGGTCTATAGCCCTGTGCATTGCAGTCCACTTTAACATTTTTAGTTAGGGACTTTGCCTCCTGTAGGCACCTGCTGCTTAGAAATTGTTACTCACATTATGGAAAGAAACACTTTAGCCAGCAGTAATGCCCTATTCTTTTTTCTTACAGGAAACATCTATTTTTTCATCAGGGAGTTCATGTCTAAGCTCTCCGAATATAATAAGGTGCCTTCTAGAGTACAGACTATACAGCAGGAAGCCTTGAAAACATACCTATCTAGGAAACCAGGGGAAAAATGCTCCTCCTAATTAGATACAATACCAGGCACTACCTACATCCTGTACAATCCAGACAAGCTTATTTTCTTAAAGAGAGCTCAATACTCAGCTTCTGAGTCACTGACAAATACATTAAACAAGTTCCAAGCAATTATCTTCCTTGATGTTCACTATTTCATTATTAAAGCAGTGCCCATTCAAATGAACCTTTTACTTACATTTGCAGGGTGCCCTTCAATTCTGTTTCATTTTAAAATTCTTGTTGTTTTCACTACTAATCCAGCCAGTCATTACAGTACCTGACAACATGACATCCATTAAATCAGTCACCTACTTGTGGTCACCAAGCAGCTATTCTCGAATCTGTAAACAAATGCTATTGACCTCCAGTAATAGGCAGTGATTTAGAAAGAGATTTCAGTTCAATGGGGGATGATTTCGATGGCGTTTTCTACAGAGATTCTAAGTAATGTCATGGATGTGCTTAATATCAAATTGAATCATCTTGGAGCTGAATATTTTGGTATGTTTAAAGATAAAATACCACTTTGGCTACAGCAGGGATTATCCATTCTCTAAGAGAATTTAGCTTGTATCATGACTTTATTTTTAAATCACAATTCACTGTCCTTTGCAGGTCTTAAATGAACACTTAAAGCAATACCTATGTAACCTTAGCGTTCCAAACTGAGAGGCAATGCACCTGTTGGCAAGGACCAAGAACTAAACTCAGGCATTCTGGGTTCTGTTCCTGACTCTTTCATGCACCTCAGGCAAAGTCACTTAACCCCTTTGCACTTCAGCTTCCCCATCTGGAAAATGCCTTTCACTTTATTTGCTTGTCGTTTAATTTCTTCCTCTATTTAATTTGATCAAGCCTCTTCAACTAAGTAATATGTATGAAAAATAACACAGGCTTTATTCAGATCAGTTTTGGTCCCTTTAAGCAGGTAATCAATAGTGTGATCTCTGGCTATAAAATGCCTAATTTAACAATGAAATACAAAAGTTCGAAAAGAGGTAGAATAGAAATGCCCAGGAAAGATTGAAGCAATAATAAAAAATGGCGGCAACTAAAAGTTCTGCTACTTAGACAGTCTTATTGATATTTCAAGCACTACATATGCACAACAAGCTGTGACACTCACCCTTGTGGGCATATGGATAATGTGACCAGCTACTTTTTTCATTCAAAGAGATAGGAACAAACTTGATCCAAGTAAGAGCAGCCATTATATAAAAGCACAGAGGTGTTATAAGAGTAATTAATTAAGCCTCATAAAGTTTTTTCAAATCCTCAGATGAAGGCCCTACATAGAGTAAGTGCAACATATTATTGATCAAAATAGACCAAATCGAGGCAATTCAGAAAGCTGCCACTCTATTAACTTGTGCCATCGTGCCTGTCTATGTATCATGGCACACATTTGACTCTGTTAAGTTCATGCCCACACTATGATCATAGCCATAGGACAAAAGAATGTATCCAAGTCTGAGAGGGTAGCAGGATTAAAATAAACAGATCTTGCTTTGTGGGTGTATTGTAAGTGATACATTAAATGTTTCTATAAACCTTTGGTTTTTTCTGTTAATTTTCTTCAAAAAAATTTGGACTGCATTCTTTGCAGCCATTATAATTCACTGGAAACCTTCCAGATATTGGAGCTGATCTCATATAGGATATTAATGGGATTTTTGTGGCCCTTCCATTGAGATGACATAGCTGCTTTGAGATGCATCAGAGTGCACCAAGTCTCAGCACACCTGAATGCATTCTTGACAGACCTTGAAGCATGAGGACCTGGATCAAAAGGTATGCTTCAGACATCTCCCGTAGTGATCATATCAGATTCAAACCTGACAGGATTTTAATCCCACTGCAATCATGGCTCCTCAACTCTCACAGGTCTATTGGTGGAGCTTTGACACCATAGACCATAATGGCTTCTTATAAAATTGATCCTGTCACTGCACATGCAGAAAGCCTATTGCCCACATGTATCTGGGCTGTGACACTCCTCATATTTGCTGTAGATCCAGGGGAAGCATGACACAAATATTGCTTGCTGTAGATCTGTTATTTTTGGCAGCTGGTCTCCTTGAAGGGGAAAAAGTGCCAGACTACTCCAGGGCAGGCATGGAGAAGAGCAGAGGATTTCAAGAGGCAGGGAAAGCTACATGGCCTTGGATGTGACATAGTGCGAGGCTTCTCTTCCTGCTGCTCTGGTGGCCCCTATCACTAGGGTTGTCAACTTTCTGTTTGCAGAAAACCAAACACCCTTGCCCTACTGCCTGCACTGCCCCTTCTCTGAGGCCTGCCCCAAACTCACTCCATCCCCCCTCCTTCAGTCACTCCCTCTCCCTCACTCTCCCTCACTCGTTTTCACTGGGTTTGGACAGGGTTTTGGGTTGCGGGAGGGGATGAGGGCTCTGGCTGGGGGTACACGCTCTGGGATGGGTTGAGGGATGAGAGGTTTGGGGTTCAGGAGTGGGCTTCAGGCTGGGGCATGGGCTACAGGTGTCAGGGCCGGCGACAGGGGGGTACTACGGGTAGAGCTGTACCAGGCCCCGGACTTTAGGGGGAGCCCGGTACACAGCAGTACCCGTAGTCATCCCCCCTTGTCGCCGGGTCTGGAGAGCGGGGAAGGGGCGGGGAGGCAGCGCGGCTCTCCGGATCGGACGAGCGCGCGTCCCCGGCAGGAACAGTGAGCCCGGCTGGCGGCAGCGGCGCAGCCCGGGGGGAGAAAGGGCACGGGGGGTGGGGGGGAAGAGCAGCAAGGGCGGCTCGCGCCGCTCCCAGAGGACCCGCTGTCAGCTGGGGGGGGGGAGAGCGCTGGCTGGGCTGGGAGGGGCCGGCTGGGCTGGGGGGCCCCCCAGCCGCTGTCAGCTGGGGGGGGAAGTGCCAGCTGGGCTGGGGGGGCCCAAACGATCAGAGTAGGGGCCCCCCAAATTTCTGTCGCCGGCCCTGACGGGTGTGGGGGAGTGAGGGCTCCAGCTGGGGGTGGGGCCAAAGGCTTCAAAGTTTGGGAGGGGGCTCCAGGCTGGAGGTAAGAAATTAGGGGTTCAGGGAGTGGGAGAGGACTCCAGATTGGGGCAGGGGGTTGGGACTTTCAGTGGCCCAGTCAGCAATGCTGACTGGAGCCACAAGAGTCTCTTTTCAACTGGGCATTCTGGTTGAAAACCAGACACCTGGAAACCCTACCTATCACAACTGAGGGCTGGTCTTCACTACCAGGGAGATCAACACTGCTGCAATCGATGCAGCAGGTATCAATCTAACAGGTCTGGTGAAGACCCGTTAAATCGACGGCAGAGTGCTCTCCAGTCAACCCTGGTACTCCAGCTCTCCAAGAAGAGTAAAAGGAAGTCTATTGGAGAGCTTCTCCCATTGACACAGCACAATGAAGGCACTGGGGTAAGTCAACCTAAGCTACGTATTCACGTAGCTGGAGTAACGTAACGTAGGTCAACTTATCCCGGTAGTGAAGACAAGCCCTGAGTGTGGGAACAGCTCAGTCATACCGGGCTGCAGACTCAGGCAGAATCTCTCCTCTCATCCCACCACATTTCGTTCAGTTGCAAGAGCATATGGGTCCTGTATAAATATCTAATCCTCTACTACTTCTGTTTTTTCCCTATCAAAAAGAGTGGACCATAGCAAACCTACTCTAGAGACTTAGAGCCAGTTCCTTGGGTCTGGTAGAGCTGTGGGGATGAGCAAAGGTGGACGTATGGCACATTTACCTTTCCTTCAATCTGGGGGCTTTGTACCTCCACAGCAGCACATAGCAGCCAAAGGTGGTGGGGGCTGAGTATCCGGCCCATCAAGTGTTGTACTGCAGAGACTGGCCCCTTATCTTTTTCTGTCTTGAGGTGGGAGAGAAGAGTAAGCTAGGTAAATGTTTGTTCACTGCTCATCTTCCTCCCTACTATTTGATTCAGCACTGAAGTCCTGCTACAGTGATAACATATTTCCATAGTAACAGACTATGATGTCACAAGAACAGCATTGTGATTTCACTGTAGTATCAAGCAGAAGAAGCCGGGCCTTTTTAAAAGGGATTGTGTCAGATTATAAATCCTATTTCTTTACCTATGTTAATACCACCACTTTAGATCATTAAAACCAAAAGAATTTTTAAAATCTAATTTACTTTTCATTTTTTGTATTTCTCTCAGCTTGGACAATGAAAATAGGCTTGACGGTTTCATTTATGTTTATAGGCAGTTTTGCTTTATAGTTCTCATACACTAGCACAATTCAGCAGCATCAGAGGAGATTGAAACATTTCAGAAACAATCTGATTTTTTATTTAAAAAAACCTACTTGTCTTAGGTTTTGTCTAAAATATTTTGTTTGTTTTTTAACTTAATCTGAATTTGGGGCATGACAATGTTTCTTTACATCACCAATATTTTCAACAAGCAGCTAAAGGAACTCTGACAAAAATTAAAGAATTTTTTTTCTGTAAGTATAAATGTTCTCTTTCGTCAGGTTTGCTCTGCTGTGAAAGTTTTCCTTGTAAATGTGACCTGCAAAGCAAAAATGAAAAGGGAATTAAGCATAGATTCCTGTGCTGAATGTCCGCACTAATCAGTCTGGGAGTGAAAGGAAATTCCTCACAGAAACAAAATTTTAACATCCTTCTTATATCTATATATATAAAAGTCAAATGGTGTATGCGTGTATGTATGCGTGTATGTACGTGCACTTACTCCTTCCACACCGTTTGAGCTAGAGACTTGAAATTTGGTACAGTTATAGGTCTTAGGGTCCTAATCAGGGTAAGAGTTGAAAATTTTTCAAATCTCACCTCTGACACCCCCCAGGGGTGAAATTATTTAAAGGCCAATCACATCAGCTGGGCAGCTGCTGTTCTCTGTGACATAGTTATGATGTCATAATACCCCCTCCAATGGACCCTGCATTCGCTCAGCTCTCTGCCCCCTCCCCCCTCCAATGGACCCCGCACTCGCTCAGCTCTCTGCCCCCTCCCCCCTCCAATGGACCCCGCACTCGCTCAGCTCTCTGCCCCCTCCCCACCTCCGACGGACCCGAGTTGGGTTTGGTCGGAGGGTAAGTGAGGTAGGGGTGTCAGGTTTGGTCGGGGGGTGAGGTGGGGGTGTCGGGTTTGGTCGGGGGGGTGAGGTGGGGGTGTCGGGTTTGGTCGGGGGGTAAGTGAGCCAGGGGTGTTGGGTTTGGTCTGGGGGGATGGGAAGGTGTCGGGGTGGGTGAAGGGTGAGGTGTGGGTGTTGGGGTTGGTCAGGGGGTGTTGGGTTTGGTGGGGGAGTAAGGTGGGGGTGTTGGGTTTGGTTGGGGGAGTGAGGAGGGGGGTCGGGGTTGGTCGAGGGGTAAGTGAGGTGTGGGTGTCGGGTTTGTTTGTGGTGGTAGGTAGGGGTGTCGGGTTTGGTTGGGGGGAAAGTGAGGTGGGTGTGTCAGGTTTGGTCTACGAGGGGTGAGGTGTGGGTGTTGGTCAGGGGGTGTTGGGGTTGGTAGGGGGTGACATGGGGGTGTTGGGTTTGGGTGGGGGGGGTGAAAATGTGAGTCGGGGTTGGTCGAGGGGTAAGTGAAGTGGGGGTGTCAGGTTTGGTCGGGGGGGTGACGTGGGGGTGTCAGGTTTGCTCTCTGCCCCCTCCCCCCTCCAACGGACCCAGCACTCGCTCAGCTCTCTGCCCCCTCCCCACCTCCGACGGACCCGAGCAACGCCGGGTATTTTCGCTAGTATCTATTTATATAAAAGTCAAATGGTGTATGCGTGTATGTACATTCCCTTACTCCTTCCACACCGTTTGAGCTAGAGACTTGAAATTTGGTACAGTTATAGGCCTTAGGGTCCTAATCAGGGTAAGAGTCGAAAATTTTTCAAATCTCACCTCTGACACCCCCCAGGGGTGAAATTCTTTAAAGCCCATTCACATCAGCTGAGCAGCAGGTTAACACCTTCTGTTCTCTGTGACATAGTTATGATGTAATAATACCCCCCTCCAACGGACCCCGCAGTCGCTCAGCTCTCTGCCCCCGCTCCGCCTCCAATAGCCCCCCCCACTCGCTCAGCTCTCTCCCCCGTCCTCCCCTCCAACGGACCTTGCACTTGCTCAGCTCTCTCGCCCCTCAGGTAAGAATCGAAAAAATTTTAAATCTCCCCCTCCTCCCCCCACTCCAATGCCCCCCACCCACACGCTCAGCTCTCTCCCTCCTCCCCCCCTCCAACGGACCCCACACTCGCTCAGCTCTCTTCGAGCAACACTGGGTCCCCTTCCCCCCCTCCGACGGACCCGAGCAACGCCGGGCATTTCTGCTTGTATATATATATATATATATATGGAGATAACGAGACACTGAAGATATCCCAGAATGCATCATTTAGTAACCTTACTGATACCATCTGAGGTGAAATGAAAATATGCGATGACATTTTATAGATCTCTACAGTGTTGCATTCTAAGATATCTACAGTGAACCAAGAAGCACCAAGACAATTCACAGAAAAAAGGAAATAAAGTTAGCTTTAAAAGTATTTCTATGATGAATGGCTCTCAAATACCTAGTTAATGGGCACATTCAACACAAAAATCTAAGTTTACGGTCATTTTCATTAGTTCTTTGCAGCACACCTTGAAGGTGATCAATTTTGAGAGGTTATTCTGCACAAAAGTGGAGATACATCTTTCAGTTCCCACATAACACATTACATTCAGTACTCACAAGTTTCAGAGGGGTAGCCGTGTTAGTTTGGATCAGCAAAAACAATGAGGAGTCCTTGTGGCACCTTAGAGACTAACAAATTTATTTGGGCATAAGCTTTCCTGGACTATAACTCATTTCATCAGAAGCATGGCGTAAAAGATACAGTAGGCAGGTATAAATATATAGCACATGAAAAGATGGGAGTTGCCTTACAAAGTGAGGGTTCAGTGCTAATGAGGCTATTTCTATCAGGGTGGATGTGGCCCATTCCCAACAGTTGACAAGAAGGTGTGAGTATCAACAGAGGGAAAATTATTGTTTGTAGTGACCCAGCCACTCCCAGTCGTCAATCAGGCCTAATTTGATGGTGTCAAGTTTGTAAATTAATTCCAGTTCTGCAGTTTCTCATTGAAGTTTGGTTTTGGCTGTTTTGAGACTGGTGAGGATTCAGTTTCTCATTGAAATCTATTCAGTCCTCACTTACAGACAGCACTCCCCTCCCCCACTTGGTAACGCAACTCCCATCTTTTCATGTGCTATATAGTTATACCTGCTTACTGTATTTTTCACTCCATGCATCTGATGAAGTGGGTTATAGCCCACGAAAGCTTATGCCCAAATAAATTTGTTAATCTCATTCAGTACTGAGTAATTGAAGGTGATCAAAAGTAGACCTTAGAAGAAGAACAGAAACATATATAAATAAAAGATTTTATTCCATTCCAAGGGGGGAGGATGGTAAAAGATAATCAAAGACAATGGAAAAGAAGCAGCTGATTAAAGTTTTTTAAATATCACATATTTTATAACTACATTTGAGGCAAGAGTGACCAAATTTAAATAGAATCAGAAGGGACCTCAGGAGATCATCTAGTCCAACCCCACTGCTCAAAGCAGGACCAATCCCATTGTTGCCCCATATCCCTAAATGGCCCCCTCAAGCCTTGAACTCACAACCTTGGGTTTAGTAGGTCAATACGCAAACCACTGAGCTATCCCTTGCCCCCAAAATGTAGATTTAGACTGCCTATTAATTACCAAATAAGTGATGTGGTAGTTTATGTGAATGACCCCTACCACACACATCTGAGCTTTTGAAGGGACCACACTAAGATCTAAGCACATGAGAATGTGAGGTATGGAGTTAAAATAAAATGTGTGTCCATGGAAATGTTAAAAGTTTAATATTTAGTGGGAATGCTTGTTCTCCCTTCCCCATTTTCAGCTCTGAAAATCAGCTATTACCTTAGCACCCCAAATCAAAGACCATCCTATCTAATAATCGGCTAGGGAAGTGTGTGTGAAGCCGTCATGCGCAGTAGAGATGGCCCTGATGAACAGCATGCTGGGGGTTGTAGTTCGGAGGCACAGAATGGCCACCGCACGTGCCCGCCTGAGTGATCCTCACTCACACGGAACTAGAGTACCAAGGAGCAGTTATACATATAAAGTTAGCTGGGCTGTCGGGCGTATGACCAGGAGTTGAGGTGGGAGGGAGCTGAGCGAGGCGGGGGGTCATTGCAGGGGGAGGGGGCTGGGTGAGGCGGGGGCCTTGGAGGGGGGAGGGGGGCCTTGAAGAGGGAAGGGGGCTGGGAGAGGGGGGCCTTGGAGAGGGGAGGGGGCTGGGCGGGGGGGGCCTTGGAGGGTGAGGGAGCTGGGCGGCGGGGGGGGGGGGGGCGAGCCCTTACAGTTGGCCCGTGTACACGGGCTTTTGCACTAGTATTTATATATTCACTAAGGCATGATCCCAGTGTTTCCACTAATATGTCATTCATTGACACTAATTGAGAACAGGGATCTTGACAAAACAGTCTCCACTGAGAGAAAGAAAACAACATTAGTGTCATTGTGATGCTAATGGTGGATGCTGTGGTTTGGGCTACAAGGAAAGGGTACAGAGAATAATCTGTGTACCTCCTTTGATTTATAAATGGTACTGCTAGGCATTTTTCAAAGAAAGAAAGAAAGAAAGAAAGAAAGAAAGAAAGAAAGAAAGAAAGAAAGAAAGAAAGAAAGAAAGAAAGAAAGAAAGAAAGAAAGAAAGAAAACGTTTTTCTTCAAATTATATTGATAATACCAAAAAAGAATCAGCTGTGTGTTCAAATGTTTCAGGCTCTCCACAGTTGAAACAAAGGTGAATTTAAAATGAGGGAAAAGTAAGGTTTTTTGTTTCAGCCTATCTTTGACTGATTCTTTAAAAATCCATCTCATTATAACCAAAGATCCTAATTTTAAAAATGCCAAATACTATTGGGAGTCCACTTTCTTTCTACTGTTAATTTCATGAATAGTCTGGAACTCAGTTTGATCAATCAAGGACCTTTAGGGAACAGAGAGTACAGGTGGCATGTGTTAATTTCACTAGGCCCTACTGCTGACATCCAGTTTGATTCCAGACTGATACTTGTAAATAAGAGATGAAGTTTGGGTCATTCTCTCTTATATATCCATAGGGAATACACATATGTGATTAACCCAACTGGCCACTGGGTGTGACCATTGCTCCACACAAAAGCAGCCAAGACTTTTTCTAAGGACTCATCTGACAGTTTAAAAAAAAGCTTTAAAAAAAGCCGTTATCACAGAAGGTAAAGTTTGACAATGATAGAGTCAAATAATGTGCTGTAGTTCCTAGTTTGCACACATTCTCCACCCAAAATGGAATCTGTTCTTAAAATCACTCTGCAAGATACTTAAGAGGAAATCATATTAATCCAAGAGGGCCCAAAGAGCCTCCCAAAATGAAGAGCCCCAAGTTCCCCCACAAGTTGTAGAGTGTTTTTATTAGACTAACCAAAAATAAATGAATATAATGGGCATGCTTATGAGGATCACTCAGACTCCCTCAGGGCACAAAGACTAAAATGTGTAGCACACATAACATTAGCTACCACCCGGTACCTGACCTGAAGATGAAGTACTTAAAAATCTGGGGAAAAGCTGGAAAAGTGCTACAGAAAAGTACTGCTTCTTTGTGCCACCATTTCCCCAAAATCTGAGTAATGTAAACTTCAGAGAAATTGATTTTGTCCAGTGATATCTGACCAGACCTGTTGCATAGTATATTTCACATCAGTTCCCCCCAATATACCATTCAATTTTAAGTGCTACTTCACTGGCACTGATACTAGAAAAGCCCCCATTTCTCTGACACCCCAATCCCGTACATCTTTTCAAACACGTCATATTGTACATACTCTATATGCATGCAAATACATACTTACTCCATGAAATGAGCGTGTACTGTGATGCTCCTCAGTCAGAATAATGCCCCAGTGTGGCTTAGAGCAGTGTTATCACATGCCCATTCAGATTAAATAGCAAACCACTTGCTCCAATCTGAGACTGCATGATGTACATTGGTATAAGACCCAGATGGCCAATCTCACCTGGCATTGGTCACTGTCAATAGATGGGATATCGGGCTGAATGGATCTTTGGTCTGACCCAGTACGACCATTCTTATGTTCTTAGGTGTAGAGATCAAAGGTAGCTGAGCATCTCCTTTTCACCTCCCAGATCCCTGGGGCTGCAGGGGGCCTTTCTGACCCCGGACATAAGTTAGACCATTCCCAAGGCTGCTCCAGTTAGCACTGGCTGTAACAGCCCCCATTGGCCATTATTCTGATTGTGATCACACAGCACTGCAGTGTGCTAGCCTGCCCATTCCTTGGGTTAACCCCCAATGCCCTGAGGCAGCAGTGGGTGGCATGCAGTCAATACAGCTTTGCCAACTTTACACCAGCCAAGAAATCCCCCAGGCTAACAGAATCCTAAGCTGCCCACTTGACGGCAGCTTTATGGCTCCCTTGCCACAGGAAGCAAGAGGGAGGCAAGAAGGTCAGAGCATGGACCAGCATCTTGCCTTCCCACTTCAAGAAGCAGGCTATTTCCCTGCAGCACAAAAGTGCAATGTTGGCTCCTAATGCAATCTGAAAGTGTAAGTTGTTTTTAAAGCTGCCAACAAAAGGAGCTAAACCAACTGTCCAACTTTTTACCATATTTTTATTTGTGAATTTTTAATTTTTCAATGTATGCTTTAGTGAGAAGATTGCAGCCAATTTAAAAAAAAAATTCCCAGCGTATCTTATAGTTCCGATTGGAAATTTTCCACAGTTCCTAGAATCATTGTGTTTTTACATCAAGTGAGACATCTGGCATCTTCCCGAATCAATGATGTGCTGCCAATGTTTTAACAAGGGGCTCTCAGAAAAAGCTGCCATCTCTTTTAGCTTGTGATAAACCTTGAACCAGGCTGTGTGTGCTCACAGAGAAGAGGGCTAAGGAATCTATTAATTTGTTTTTCTATTGAAACAAAAATGTGGTCTCATAACCCTAGGCAAGGAAGGAGCAATTCCACTTGATGAATAAACAAAGAGTACTTGCTGGAAGCCTATACTTTCTGCCTGAAGAATATACTGAATGGCTAGCACAGTACAGTGTTCAGCTGGTGTGTAATTTGAATGTTAAGGGGAAGGTCTTTTAGAAAATTTCTGGAGAATCCAATACATTCAAAAGGCTAAAGGTGTTTCCCTCTGAAGTGTCTTATGGCCTCTGGAGAGAAAGCTCTTTATTAACAGGGACGATTTAGCACTATTCAGAGAAGGGGATGAGCTCCATAGGAGACAAGAAAAACACCTTTCTTTCAGTTTGGTAGTAGAATTTTAAAGGGCTCTCGTCTGTTTCCTTCCCCATATTACAGTCACGGATCCTTTTCTCTTATTCAAACAAATAAAAGGAATTGTTCCTGCAGAACACAAACCATAGTATCGTCCTTTGTCCATTGCCTCTTTTTCATACCATGAACCCGATCCACAGGTGTGCTGCAGCCACTTTGTGCTGCACTAGTATAATGTATAGTATAGTATAGTATAGTATAGTATAGTATAGTATAGTATAGTATAGTATAGTATAGTATAATGCATGCTATAAATGTGTTTTAAATGTCCCATGGAGGATCCTTCCAGTACAAGGGTGATTCTCTAGAGCCAACATGGAGGAGCGTATGCCACACACCTATGGCATATGGGAGGACCACAGCTACAGAAAGTGGGAGCTGGGCAGGACATCCCTACACACACCAGTCATGGATGTTGTAAGTCAGAGCAATATTTAGACAGCACAAGGGGAATGGCCTGCACAAAGCAGGTACAGGACCGGGGCAAAGAAAGGGGAGCTTGATGTCTCCCTAGCACACAAACCCCTGATTTGAAACAAGCACATTTTGTCCTCCCCTGGAATATAGTCCTACAAATTCATCTGTGTTGCTGCATCTCTTCACTTTAGACACTAGCTGCTTTTATCATTTTCATGCCATTTTAAAATCAGTTCAGTGCTGACAAAAATTTGACAGCCCCCAAAGACTTAACTCCCTGTTTAACCACAGCAAAGGGACTGGAACATAAGAGCTGACATCCCACATCCGACCAGCTGTCCATCAAGTCCACTATTCTATCTCTGACAATGGCCAAAACCAGACACTTCAGAGGAAAGTGCAGGAAACCCCCATCAGCTACAGAGTGACATGCCCTGATGCATGGGAGTTTACACCTTCAACAACTTTGGGAGCAAAGGAGATATTGTTTGTTGGGTATTTTTTTCTATCTAATGTATACCAGAGGTGGCAGCAGAGTAAGTGTCTCCAAAATGTCCCACCAACAAAACTCTTCAGAAAAGAATATGGAGCAAGCTAGTTTAGGCTCCATGCTAGTACAATCCTTGGCCTGCTAAAACTGATTCACTGTGACTCAGTGCCAGTTATGATCAGTGTTCCCTCTAATTTTCCCCACGCGTGTGTGGAATGAATTTTTTTATGTGCACCAATATGGAGGTGATGTATGACACATCACCTCCATATTGGTGCACATAAAATTCATGTAGCGAGGGTGGGGCTAAAGGGTTTGGAGTGTTGGAGGGGACTCAGGGCTGGGACAGAGGGTTGGAGTGTGGGGGACTCCAGCTGGGGTTGAGAGCTCTGGGGTGGGGCCAAGGATGAGGGGCTCAGGGCTGGGCAGAGGGTTCAGGCACAGGGGGGGTGAGGGCTCTGGCTGGGGGTGCAGGCTCTTGGGTGGGGCTGGGAATGAGGGGTTTGGGTTGCAGGCTCCCCCTGAGACTATGGTGGGGAGAGAGGACTTCCCCCTGCTCTCTCTCCCCACAGCAGCACCTGCACCGGTGGGGAGAGGCAGGCCACGGCAGCTCTAGGGTTGGGGCCTCTCCTCAGGCTGCGGCAGGGCTGGGCTGGGTCGAGGCTGGAGGAGAGACATCTCTCTCTGCCGCAGCCTGAGTGCCTGCATAGCGCTTAATAGGCTGTTGCAGCAGCCATGTAGCTTAGAGGGAACCTAGTTTATGCTGGTGAATTTTGTGAAGTGGCCACTAGTTCACTATGGGCTAGGCTATGGCCAACGGTACAGTCTAGGATAATAAAAAGAGCCTTTGGAATTTAAATGTCCCAATTTAGAGGAACTGGGGGAACACGTGACCTCTCACTAAGGTTTTTGCATTTGCTCCATAGGCCACAGAACTGGTGGGAGGGGAATGATCCGACCAGTTGTAAGCAATTCTAGATCAGTATGGGGGCTGATGGAATAGTCCGGAGCATCACTCTGGCTGCCTGGTTGCAACGCCACTGAAATTTGACCCAGCTGCCCCTAAGTCCAGATGGAGATGTCTGGGTCAAATTTCAATGAGTTGTGGCCAGGCCCCAGGGTACTACAACCTGGCACACAGGGCATCTGTTCCTGTTTGGTGGAGTCCAGGGAAATCTGCTGAGTAATTGACTCCTTGCACCAACAGCTCATGCGTTGTGGGTAAGAGAGATGAGAGACCCCACAGCTAACAGAAACCTGGGGCCTCTGGAAGAAACTGCGGGGGGCACAGACGGGGGGACTGGAACAGGGTTCCTGCCAGGAGTGGGGTGAGGAACATAGTTTCACACACACACACACACACACTCAGAGATATCTGAATTGGCACTATCAATTCACATCCCACTGAAATTCAATGGGGTTTGGGTGTCTACTGCCCTTTATAAGTCTCTCCATTTTTATAGGCCACCAAATGGTCAAATAAACAAACTTTTGTTCACTGCTGACATGGGTCAGATTTTACTTGAAAGTAAAAGGCTCTGTATCCCATTACCAGTCCCAGGGGGCACTTGGCTGTTTTTATTCATCTTTTGCACTCAGAACTAATTCAAAGGTTAGAAAGGTTAAGGTCTTGGAAAAAGGATGCGAAAATTTGTGTCAAATGAATTTTATATGTTCATGGTTTTTATAGCACAATAAAAGACTTGGTAGGCTTAGTGTGTTAGTGGTGCAGTGGCAGCCTAGAAACACTACAACAAAGGATGCTGTAACTGTACTACAGAGAAAAAGGGTATATAAAAGAAGTCACATAGAGGCCTATTCCTAAACCCTATGGGGTATTAGAATTTCTAATGACAAACAACTCTCTCGTCTTAGTCAAAATGTTGTAAGAGCAAGTTTCATGCTGTCAAATAACTGACCTATAGAGAAAAATGAGGAAAAATAAGAAAAAGGGTAACTCATATCTCCACTTCCTGTTGCTATCTTCTTTCTTCGGAACTGATCCAATCTGAACTGAACCATTACAATTATCCACTTCCACTGAGGTCCAAGACTCTTCGGCGAGTACCTCTAGGTTCGGGAGATCGGTAATGGCAGATTTTTCACCTGTGGATCAAATCATTGAAATCAGGTCACCTCTAGAACTCAGGTCATTATTCATTTCTGAGGGTTGTTTGGTAGTATCTGAGCAATGAATTGGTGTAGTTTTTTGGGGACACGCTTTCACATCACCAAAACTGGCACCCTTCTGAGCAATCTCAAAAAGTTTATAAACTTCTCAGAAACACAGGAGTTTGTTCATGGAAATTCTGAAGCAGCTGGAGCTGCAATGTTCTGCCAGGGCCTGCTAAAACAATAATCTACTAATGTGAAGTGATTAGCATAAATTCCTTAACCAAGATCAATTTTTTCTTAGCATTTTATATTATACCTGAGTTAACTCTTAACCATTGCATGAGAAGAACACAGCCAGTTGCAGTGTAGACATACCCGCAGTCTGTCCTAAAGCCGTCTGAAGATTTATTCAGGAGCTTTATTGTGTTATTTCTGTGGTTGAATACAAAATAAACTTTCGCATAGACGAGAAACAAGTTATGTCAGCAGAAAATTTGGTCCCCTATGGAGAGGCAATTTGCACAATGGGCCTGATCTACTCCTATTTCAGTTAATAGAAAGTTCACCATTGACACCAGTGACAGCAGGAACAGGCGCACATGTCACCAAGCTCAAATGGAGGACAGAAAGAACATTTAATTATTCTTTTTTGTGGGCAAAATGTTTTTCATATCCTAGTTTCCCTTATATTTGCTCCTAGAGGAAAAGGGATTGTGGGAACTTGGTGGAAAAGAATACTTATAGTGTTTCCATCAACCTAAAGGGGAAAGAATGTCTTATTGGCATTGTACTGCTGGGCATTCTGGCAAACTGTTACATCACTTTAGTAGGCATGTCTCCTGTAAAACACTATAACGAGTGTGACGTAGCACCCTATAATGCTTTATGGAAATATGTTTATGAATGTATACATGACATAACTGGAATATGTTTTATACTACATACCACATGTAACATATCTCTGTAAAGGTTATGCTCTACTGAATATATTCATCCAATTTGCATGCATGTATCATTTTTGTATTCAAAGTTATGAATATTGGCTCTGTACTTGCTTAATTTTAAATAGCCTTTGTAAAAGATTTGGTCAGCTTCTTGAGAAAGGAATGTGCAAATTAAGTGCCCAGTCAAGAAACACTTAATGAATAATGGATCTTGGAAGACTCCAATCCACATAAGAAATCTACTTGAGGACACTCAACTACTTGAGCATGTGAACCATGGCTGCTACGTGTAAATTCTAAGTCATGCATGGACATGTGACTTGCCCATGTGACTCCAAAACTCCATCTTGTCACTGGGATTCTACAAAGGAAGAGGGAGGGTTGTCCACCCACAAGAGAAAATCTATTTAAACCCCTGTGAGGCCCCTCCATTTTGTCTTCAGCTGATTCAAGAGATAGCCTCTCCACCCCCAAAGAATACCTGAAAGAAACTGGAACAAAGGACAATCACCATGGGGGTGTGAGTGATTCCTGGACCCAGACTAGAAGGAGGCTAGTCTGTAAAATAGGCTTAGTGCAACATCTCTAAGGGTGAGATTTTATCTATATTCAGCTTCTTACTGTATTAGGTTTAGACTTGCATGTTTTATTTTATTTTGCTTGGCAATTCACTTTGTTCTGTGTGCTATTACTTGGAACCACGTAAATTCTACTTTTGTATTTAATAAAATCACTTTTTACTTATTATTTAACCAGAGTATGTATTAATACTGGGGGGCCAAAGAGTCGTGCATCTCTCTCAGTGTTATAGAGGGTGAACAATTTATGAGTTTACCATGTATAAGCTTTATACAGAGTAAAATGGACTTATTTGGGGTTTGGACCCCTGTGGGAGTTGGACATGTAAGCGTTAGAGACAGGAACATTTCTTAAACTACTTTCAGTTAAGCCTGCAGTTTGTGGGACGTGGTTCAGACCTGGGTCTGTGTTTGTAGCCAGCAAGCATGTCTGGCACAACCAGGCAGGGTTCTGGAGTCTGGCAGGGGCAGAAGTAGTCTTGGCACATCAACTGGCAGCCACAAGGGGGTTTCTGTGATCCAATCCGCCACAACCAGCATAAGGGAATTGCAAGTTAGCTTTACCTGCAGCCAATGTCTTTTTATTTTCTCAGCCTCCAAGTTTTGTTTAGAGACAAAAAAAAATTGGGTTCACCAACCTCTGACCTAATTAATCACAGTCCTGGTGGCCACAGGATTAGGACTTCAAATGTTCTCACTCATTCTCAGCCTTCAAGTTTTGTTTAGAGACAAAAAATTGGGTTCACCAACCTCTGAACTGATTAATCACAGTCCTGGTGGCCACAGGATTTAGGATTTCAAATGTTCTCACTCATTCATTTATTGATTGATTGGTTGGTTGTGGCTGGTTGGTTGGTTGGCTGGTTGATTGATTAGTTCTTTGGTTGATTCACCTTTTATTGTTTTGCAGCTTACTCACATTTTATTCCAAAGGTAAGATGGTGAGATGTAGCCTCAATGATGAGTGTCCCTTTAAAAGTGACCTGCAAATAATTGTTCTTGTGTGCTTTTGTCTTATTTATGATACACGTATAAATGCAGGCTGAAAAGTAGGGGTTTTGCTGTTTACAATTTAGATGTCCGATCTCTTCTATTGACTAGAAATGAACATAGAGTTCTAGTTGAGGGAATATCACTGATTTATATAATTTATATAAATATATATTTTCAGTATTATTTCTTATCCCTTTTTTGTACATTAGCATTTTATTTGCATTTAGGACTACCACTTCATACTGAGCCGATGTTTCAGAGAACTGTCTATAATGATAGCCTTCTCTCTTTCTTGAGAGGTTATACTGAGTCCAGCCTTATGTGTGAGTATTCTAGTCTTCGAATCTATGCATTTAACCACATTACCTTGTATTTACATCAGCCCTATGCCGCTTGTTTCCATAGCTTTGTTGGGTCTCTCTACAGTTCTTTTCAGACTGCTCTAGTATTGACAGATATAAATCATTTTGTGGAATCTCTACAGTTTGCCACTTTTCAGGTCAATTTTATAACCCAGATTATGATTTATAGAGAATGCATAAAAGTTTGTTTCTATTGTTCCTTTTTTTTCTCCCTCCTTCTTTTTTAACCTTAGGAGGCCCTGATTGAGAACTGAAGTGAGAACTTTTTGTAGTCTGTAACTGAAAGTTCAAGGGTATTGAACTCTTTCCTCTCAACTATTTGTCAGGCGTTTGAGTTCAATATGTGCTATAAAAAATAAAGTCTTCAGCGGTCTAAACAGCTTTTCCTTTTTCAATGGTTCAAGTTACACTTCTTTAGTATTTGTAATGTTATAAGTTTTCCAAGGATTTCTTCCCATAAGCTGCTGGGCACTCTAGCTCTGATACAGGCAAAATATTTAAAGACATGCTTAACTTTACAGAAAAGAACAATCCAACTGAAGTTGACATAGAGATTGCAGTTCACACTTAATTGTAATTGCAAAATTATTAGATTACTTTTTTTCACACATTTCTGTCTTTCTATCCAAAATTTGAGCTGTATTGTTTAGTTGTGATAGATCACATACATTGTTATGTCCCATGCCTAGATATAGTCGGGTTTCTTATGAGAATGCTCGTGGAAAAATAATTGAAAATTTGTTTTTTGATTACCAAAGCATGAGATCTTAAAATTATCATTCTTTGAGCATGTGTTAGTAAAACTCCATCATGCTGATGTTTGCAGAAAGTGAACACAAAATGGGTATGAACATAGCCAAAATTAATTCATTTAAAAATTTGATCAAATATTGGAGGGGGGAAAACTGTAGTATTTTTCTCCTTCTAATTCTAATTCATAATGTCTTTGCTTTTGAGAAATTAATGTCTTGACCTTAAAATTATTTTTAAAGAGACAGGTTTTTTTTCTTTTTTTAAACAGTGGTCCAGTTTGCACAGACAACTTGCATTTTCACCTGACACTAACATTTATCTCCATAAAATTACACTGATGTTACCATAAGAGTGATGTTAAGTTATAGTCATAAATGCAATGACCTTGAGCAGATCGCTGCAGACTATGTGGCTCTGGGAGGAAGGATAAAAAAGTTTGGGGTAGAAGTGGAGTTCTCGTCCACCCTCCCTGTTGAACGAAAAGGCCCAGGCGGGACCATCGAATTGTGGAAGTAAATACATGGCTATGTAAACAGTGTTGACAAGAGGACTTTGGCTTCTTTGATAAAGAGCTAAAGTTCCAGGAAAGAGGATTACTATGCTGGGATGGGCTCCATCTGTTAAATATTGGAAAAAGCATCTTTGGACATTGTCTGAGTAACCTGATAAGGAGAACTTTAAACTAGGTCCTATGGGGGGGGGGGGTGACAAAAATCCAGCCAATGTGCATTTAGGCTCAAGTAAGGCATGGGGAAGAGGCTAATTTCTGGAGAAAGGTCTAGAAATCAGACCTGCATTAAAAAGGCAAAAAGAAAAGCAACAGAGCAGTCTGCAAAATATCTTTGATGCTAGGAGTACTAGGAACAAGAATTATGACTGCAAGTCATGGTATATGAAGAAAATTATGATGTAATTGGCATCACAGAGAGTTGGTGGGACAACCCCCATGACTGGGGTATCAGCATCGAGGGACGTAGCTTGTTCCAAAAGGATAGGTGTGGGGGGAAAAGAAGAGGTGAAGTCAAGAATGCATACACTTGGTCCAGGGGGAAGTGAGCGCCAGACATACTGACAGTCTCTGGGTGAGAACAACAAGGGAAAAGAACAGTAGTGATGTTATGGTGTGAGGTCTATTATAGACCACTAAATCAGGAAGAGGAAGTGCATGAGATTTTCTGTAAGCAGGTAACAAGATTAGCTAACACACATGAGCTAGTATTAATGGGGATTTTAATTTCTTGATATCTGTTGGAAGACTATTGCAGCAAAACTTAATATGTCCTGCAAGTGTTCAGATGGTAGAACAAGCAAGGTGCCTTCTTCCTGGGGTGGCAGGCGAACTCGCATAGATGCATCTCTGAACCCTGGGTCCTCACTGACCAAGGACAACCACTGTGAGTAGGGTATGGTGAGGGAGAGAAAGCAGCACAGAAAAGGAAATTTTGGTTGTAGAACTCAAGATCATGAGGCAGAAGGCACTATCCTACACCTTCTGGGATGGGTCTCCTGCTTACAGTTTTATGATTTGGAATCCCGCTTGTGTCATTTTCCCTAATTAATGTCGGGTGACTTCCCTCCTTGCATTAAAAGTTTCTTTTCTACATTCAGACTCTGTGCTTGTGAGTGGGGAAGTATTTCCTCTCAGAGGTGCCCAGGGGAGGTGTTTAATTTTCCCAGGTTACTGGATGGGGGCTCGAGCCAGATCACTGTTGTATTGTTGGAAAGGAAGCCCTACATATTGAACTCAGTCCTGGATGCTGCCGGCTTCACCTGGCAGAAGGATTACATAAAGACCACGTCAGACATCTTCTGACCAATTTAAATTAATTCAAATCAGCTCATCCAGATGCTATTCACCTGAGTGCTGAAGAAATCTCAAAGCCATTGACCACAATATTTGCAAACTCATGTATGACAGGAGAGATCCTGAAAGACTGGAGAAGGGCTAACGTAATGCCCATCTTTTAAAAGGGGGAAAGGAAGGAGACAGGAAACTATGTACTGACCTCGATACCTGGGAAGCCACTAGAGCAGGGGTGGGCAAGCTACAGCCCACAGGCCACATCCGGCCCATGAGCTAATTTTGACTGGCCCCCGAAGCTCCCGGCTGGAGAGGCTACCCCCTTCCCTCCCCTGCCTTCCCCGCCCTCCCAGAGCTTCAGCACACTATGTCCAGGAGTGGCCCTGGGCAGTGCTGCAGCAGCGTGGCTCCGGGGGAGGTGGCATGGGGTGAGCTCCTGCCGCACGGCCCTCCTGAACTCGCAGCCCAACCCTCTTACCACGCCATTCACCAATCCCCCAGAGCCTCTGTATGCTGTGTCCAGGAGCGGCCCTGGACAACGCTGCAGAGGCGTGGCTCCAGTGGGGCCTCAACTTCCACTGGGAGCGGCATGGTAAGGGGGCGGGGCTGCGATCTCAGGCCCCATTGGAGTCAGGCCGCTGCAGCGTTGTCCAGGGCTGCTTCTGGAGGTGGCACACTGAGGCTCCAGGAGAGGGCAGGGAGGGGGTAAGCGGCATAGTAAGGAGGTGGGTGGGGGGTCAGAGGGCAGTCAGGGGACAGGGAGCGTGGGTGGGGGTTGGATGGGGCAAGGTTCTGGAGGGACAGTCAAGGGACGGGGATGGGGGGCTAGATAAGGGGCAGGGAGTCCTGGTGGCAGTCAGGGGACAGGGAGCGGGGGGGTTGGAGGGGACATGGAACCCCGTTGAATAGGGTGGGGGAGTCCTGGGGGTCTGTCAGGAGGCGGGATGTGGATAGGGGTTGGGGAAGTCAGGGAACAGGGAGTGGGGGGTTGGGTAGGGAGTGGGATTCCAGGGTGGTAGCTGAGGGGGTTTGGGGAGGGGACGTTCAGGGGACAAGGAGCAGGATGGGTTGGATATTCTGAAGGGGGGCAGTCAGAGGCAGGAAGTGGGTGGGGGTCAGATAGGGGTCGGGGCGTTCCCTATCCGGCCCTCCATACAATTTTGGAACCCCGATGTGGCCCTTGAGCCAAAAAATTTGCTCACCCCTGTACTAGAGCAATGTATAAAACATTCAATTTGCAAATAGCTGGAGGATGATGGGGTATTCACTAGCAGCAAGCATGAATTTACTAAGAACCAATCATGTCAAAACTGCCTGATTTCCTTTTTGAAGGTAACTGGTTTGGTGGATAGGGGGAATGTGGTAGACATAGCATACCTGGACTTCAGCAAGGCTTTTGACACAATCCTACATGACATTCTGAGAAATAACATAGAGAAATGCAAGCGCGACAGAACTACGATTAAGTGGATACATAAATGATTAAACAACCGTGAACAAAGATTAACTATTCATGGAATCATGTTGGATTGGGGGGAAGTCTCAAGTGGGGCTCCATACGAATCTGTTCTGGGTCCAGTGTTGTTTAATATCTTTATTAATGATCTGGATGTAGGAATAGGCAGCATATTGATCAATTTTGCAGATGACACAAAGTTGGGGGGTTGCCAATGCTTTGGCGGATAGAGCTAAAATTCAGAGGAATCTTGATAAATTGGAAAACTGAGCTATTGACAACAAAATGAAATTCAACAAAGATAAATCCAACGTGCTACACTGAGGGGAGAGAAATCAAATGCACAATACCGAATGGGGGATAACTAGCTTGGCAGCAGCACTGCTGAGAAGGATCTGGGAATTGTGGGAGATCACAATCTCAACATGAGTCAACAATGCCATATTGTTGCAAAAAAATCAAATGCAATTTTAGGTTGCATTAACAGAGGCAAAGCATGTAAGTCATGGGAGGTGATCGTGTCTCAGTAAGAATTTCACAATAGTACCCCTCAACTTGGCCCTGGTTAGGCCTCAGCGGGAGTACTGTGTCCAATTTAGTCATCACTATACAGAAAGGACATAAAAAAACTGGAAAGGATCCAGAGGCAAGTGACAAAGATGATCAAAGCATTGCAATGCAAGCCATAAAAGTAAAGGCTAAAGGAACTGGGTATGTTTAGTTTGAGATTAAGGCGGGATATGATAGCAGTCTTCAGATACTTGAAAGGCTGCCAGGAAAAAGATGGAGAAAAGTTGTTCTCTCTTGCCACAGAGAGCAGGACACAATGAAATGGGTTCAAATTACAGTATAACAGATTTAGATTAAATCTTAGGAAAAACTTCCTAGCTGAAAGAACAGTAGGAGAGTAGAACAGACTGCCTATGGAGACTGTGGAATCGCCTTCACTGGAGGTTTCCAAAAGGAGGCTGATAGCTATCTGTTTTGGATAGTTTAGACATCTCAGATCCTGCATCTTGGCAAGGACTTAAGCTAGATGACCTTTGCAGTTCCTCCTAACCCTATGATTCTATGAAAAAGGGGTTAAGCAAATATTATGTACAATTGAAACATATCGTGCAAATTAAGCAATATATACTTTTAAAGCATTTTGTCCTGGTGATCCCTTTCGCAGAGCAAGCCTCTGAGTGCGACATCCCCCCATACATTAAAAACAATATATTTAACACCATTATACATGCTGGAGGCAAAGCGCAGTTTGGGGTGGAGGCTGACAGCTCACGACCCTCCCATGTAATAACCTCGCAACCCCCTGAGGGGCCCAGACCCCCAGTTTGAGAACCCTGTTCTAAAGGATGCCCTTGTCCAGTACTATTGGGAAACAAGACTTAGGAAGGCATCTGTTTTGATATTTGAAAATGCAGCAAAGAAGCAAAATTACTCTTGCCACCCATACAGATCACACCCACTTCGTAGCAACCAGATGTTGGGCAATTGTGAACCAAGGTGTGAGAGAACAGCCCCATCCTGCCACTCAACAGATACTTCTCCCAGTCTTAAGCAACAGTCTCTTTCAGTTAGTTCTCTCGTGTCACTTTCCAGCTTCCCTGTTCTGGACTGACCAGCAAACACTTGTGCAGATCCCTTTGAGACTGGATCCAAGGTGCAAGACTAGTCACGCAATCGGCGCACACAAAAGGTGTTTGTACTCAAACCAGGTGCCAGTGCCACTATGTCTCACACCATTAAAGCCCTGATGGTCTGCTGTTTGACTCAGAGATTTCTTGCCAACACTTTTCTAGAACCGACCCCTCAGGTGTCTATGACCTCACTGACAGGTTTCTTTTCACTGACCAACTGCCACCTGCTTCCAGAGCCTTTCCGCCAAGTCTCTGAGTCGTTTCCCTCTTAGTATGCATGACAGTGAAGAAATAATACTGTTGATAACTCCCTACTTAATTTGTGATATTGCAGAAATTGTGGGTTCCACAATATTAGGCTTCCACAGCAGTTTTGACAACAGGAGCCCCAGCCAGCCCAGTGTTCAGAGTGGAAGCCCCCACTTTCAGCCCCGGGCTGCTGACAGCAGGAGCCCCACCTCTTAGCCCCGGGCTGCCGACACCAGAAAAGTAATAATTAATTTTATTACTGCAAATATTAAGATCCATTATTACTTTTCTGCAAATTTTCATGGCTTGTCCACAACACAGATGCAATTTTTGACACTCATCCTGCTCAAGTAGGGCCTTAATTATTGATGTAAATAAGTGGCTAATGTGTGTGTGTGTTTGAAAGTACTCAGATACCACACTGATGAGTGAGGTACAAATGCCTAAGTAAATTAGGTCAAATAGATTAGTCCACTGAGCCCTACTGCAAAGAAGAAGAGACCTCCCAGCTAGGTCATAGCCTGTATATATGCTAAACTAACAGAGATGGTCTCTAGCTCAAGGCCTGTTATTTTTGAGCAGGAGGTTCTGAGTTCTGTCCCTGCTGCAACCAAGCAGTTACAAAAGCCTGGAGAACATAGTGACAACTGTAGAGTCTGAGGTGGTCACAGATTTGTCATATTACTGTGCTCACCACTATGCAAATGGATGGAGCTCCACGCAGATGCAGGGATTCATCTACCCAGTCAGTTGCAGAGCCAGGGAATAGGATGAGACTAAACTCCCTTCCATTTGTGACCTCATTTTGAATTATTAAGTAGCTCTGACCTTATTTCTACACATGTCCTCAATCCTAGGTCTCCAGAGCTGAAAGACTTTCCACCTTAATCTTCTTCACTATCTAACCCCACCCTTACAATATATTAACATGATTTTCTGGTTTTCCCTGCTTAAACCAAGTTATAAGATAACTTTCCTTACATATTTCATGGGATATTAAATGGAGTTTTTCTCTAGCTATAATAAACTTACCAGGGCTGGCAGAACAATTGATGTTACCCTCAACTTTATCATGAAGTTTACAGTACACACAATTTTTAAACAGTCTTTTAGCAGAACCAGATTAAACAAAAAGGCAACACAGATGTTTCCTGGAGTGAAGATTAAGTGATAAAATTCAAGACAGAACATTTTCCTGTGCCTCCTCTTTTTGCCTTTATGGTTTCCTGCACAAGAAACTATTTATCCAGACATTTTTTTTTGACATAATTAAAGACTCAGGTAAAACCAACAGCTAACATAGGCTTAATAGGAGACTGGAGTCTTAGACATTTTCTATGATGACATCTGAAGAGCCCAAAACAAATTCATCACTTTCCTTTGAGGCAAAGGCTGACATAGAAACTTTGATTTTCCAGTCACTAGCTTCACAACCAGCTAACCATGATATTCTACTGACACTTATCACACCAACTATCTGGATGAAAAATGAGCAACAAGTCCTTATAATAATGTAGACATATACAAAAACATCCAAGAATTAAGCTAAAATCATCACATTTTTTTCATGTGTGGATATATTCAGATTTGAAGTGAACCTAGATGTACTCATATTTTCAGAATCATACATTAGTTAGTGATCTACTTCATGAGCATGGAAGGTTTAATGGTGCAGAGGAACAACTGGAAAAGAGAAATGTAAATAAACTTTAACACATTAAAGGGCAAGTCAGATCTTATTTGCCTTAAAGAGATGATATTAAATATTACAAAATCCACAATGTTTTGTTGAGTGCATTCACTCCATCTGGAGTTTTAAATATATTAGGCAAACTATTGTCCATCTTTAAAATACAATCGTCCATATGAAATTGGGGCAGTCATTCCAAATAGCAGACTGGCCTAAAGATGTGTCACATACATTCCCTATATTAAAGTCAAATACACACCATAGTGTACTCATTTAATATGCTTCTCTGTATCAGCACATTCCTTAAAAACAAACCCAACATTCGTGTTGTGTTATGTGGCAATGTCCTGAGGCCCTGCTTTGACAAAGCAGAGTAATAAGGCAGGGCTGGGGACCAAAGCCCCAATCAGTACTTTGGAGAGTGCACAGGTGACTGTAAAAAGAGGCACCTGACACAGGAAAGGAGAGGTCTTTGAGGGAAGGGGCATTCTTGGTTTTTCATTTATGTAAACCCACTTTGGTTCAATGCTCTCTCTGTGACAAACGGTCTAAATGTCTCAAAAATACAACCTTGAGGAAGAAAACTGACTGAAAGCCTTTTTCATTGTCAAACAACCTTACTAACTTACATATTACAACTCTGTATGTTTGTAGCACCTTTCAGGTGAAAGGACCCCAAGGTGTTTTATAAGCTATTGGGCAATCATCCACTCCTGCAACACATACTCCTAGTCTTATGAAAAGGTCCCAGCGGCCTAGGTTTAAAAGGTCTGGAAAGACAAACATGATTAATTGACTGACACTCCATTCATCTACAGTCCCATTGACTTGAGCATAAAATGACAGTTTTTTTACTCCAAACGAAAATGAAAGTTGGCTTACAATAACAATGGCTATTTAGATATCGCCTCTCAAACAAAGATGGTAAAGCACATGACAAACTCTGAACTATTTTTACAAGGGTCACTTCACTGATATGTAACCCCTACTGAGATGGAAAGTGGAAGCTTTAAACAATGGCTGGGAAAATATTATTTAACTCACACACTATTTCAATTAATTTTACCTTTTTTGTCAACTAATTTATTAGATTCAGCTTTTTTTTGGCATTCAAGCAGCCATAAACTGTTAGAATACTATTCACAGGAGACAATATTTGATGGATAACCACAATTTTCATAGAAAAATGTATTTGACCAATATTTTTCTGGTTTTTGACCAGCAGTGTTCTAAATGGTGTACAGTAACATTACAAAATAGTTCCAGCTTATCATAAAGGCTACCTTAAAGTAAAACAACAGGAAGAATTTTACATAAGCAGAATGTATTTAACCAAACTGGAATTTGGCCAGAACAGCAGGATTTAAACCCTTAACTCTTTTGCTAAGTTCCATGAGATCTTTATTGTTTCAAATACTCAAGACCTTGCCTTATATGTCATCAAGAGATGACTTAATGTGTGCTTCTAAAAGAAATTCTCTTTTTAAAGTGATTAGCCCTGCCTAAAGATTCTGCCAAACACCTCCCATTAACAAGAAGGAGAATTATTCCACTGACCCCTCCACACAATAGGATGAAAACTTTGGGGTGAGTATTTTGTGAGTTGGTGCCTGTCTGCACTTTGTAGACATGGGTAGAAGGGAAAGAGTCCCATTCGGATGGATGCAGGATCATCCCGCTGTATCATGCAGGGTTATTTTCTTCCAGCCAGTCTTCAGTCCTTGTAGTTGAACAAAGGTTTCCAAAACTGACAACTTTATTGGACAAAAAAGAAGGGCACAATTTCTGCTGTCACAGAAACTAAAATTATAACAAAACAAAGGTCACCACCAACACCTTGGGCCAAATATACCTGTATTTTGTGTTCCAAAGGAATTCTCTATGCCTGTCTGTCCCTGTCTTTTTCTTTGAAGTTCTTTCTAGAGGTGGCTGTTATCTAAGCAGTTCACTCGGCCCTATTGAAATGCTCAAAAATGGAGCAAGGTGTGAAGAGGAAGAGAAGATTTAGCAAGGCTGAAGAAAAGATCCATTTATTCATCTTTCAAAGGCAGCAGAAAGGGAGTCGAGTGTATCTTTATTCTTCTGTGAGAGGATACTATTGTTCATCTTGTTCTAATTATGAAATTTGAACTTAAAAGGAAGAAAGGGAGGACAGTGCACAGTACATATTTTCTGGAAATAGTTCTTATAGATTTATGTGTCAGTCTTATGTATCCAAGAATGACCCAATACTTACAGTAGCATTTGATACAATCTACATTTCTTGATCTATTTGTGTTCCAGACAGATTAGAGAACTGCATTGCAGAAGAAGAAAACATTGCTAATCTTTCGTGACTGCTAGACAGTGCAGCAGAAATGTAATTGCAGATCCAGAAACTCCATGAAAAGAATACGGTGCCATTTACCACAATTCAAAATGAATCCAATTACTCCTTAATCACAGTAAAGGGCATGTTGTCCAAACAAAACAAAAAGAAACTGTAAATCAAGGTTCCCCTCAAAAGAACTGTGCAATTTTTAGAGTGTCCACGAAAAGAAAAAAGAAAGAGAAAAAAATGGAGAGACTTTCCATTCCTTTGTACCATGCAAAGGATTATAATGGAATTGGTAGCAGTGCCACTTTCTCCCCTCCTCTCCGCCCAAAGTAGTAAGCATTTGGAAATGTGACTAATCCCATTAGTCTAAAGAATGGGGAAGGAAGCCTTGAGGTGGTTAACCCATCTTGAATCAGTCTGAGTCCATCATGCATTCCTTTCCAAAGTGCTCTTGTGCATCTCTTACACATATAGATTTGTTTCCTACATATGGGTGGTTTTGTGATATTTAAGTGAGTGAGCAGTAGCTACACTTCAACGGTCTCAAGACAATATCAAAGAGGAGATGCGAGGTTGCCTGAAAAAAGATGGAAAATAGGTTCACCACTAGGGAAAGTACTTGGAATATGAGAATATATGGTGATGGACTGAGGGCCTTATCTAAAAGTAAGGTGCTCCCTCCTCACCTCATCTCTCTCTCTGTCTCTCTCATAATTGAATCTGACCTTGACGTACTTCTGGCAATAACACAGAATAGGGTATTTTCCTTCCTAGATATGTCTAGATTGGAGAAGTGACCTCTGCTGGCTGAGACTAATCCAATTGGTAATGGAAACCTCACTTCATCGAAATCAAGTGACTCCTCAGGCATATCAGGCCAAACAGCAGTTTCAAAGGCACTAAAGACACAAGCGTTTTTTCCCTTCTCTCTCAGCTGAAGACTATAACACGAGTTCTGTCACATACCTCACACACAGATGTCATAATCAAATATGGAGTGAAAATGAGTTTAATTCTATTTCTATTCCCCATTCTCAGCAGACTCTCAGTAACATGCTGTGGTTCCGCTCTGATTTTTATTCCCCCTCCTTTATTTGTAATAAACAAAACTATTTTGTTTTCTGGGGGTCCTGTCCTGCAATTAATCCCATTTGACTTCAGTGGGAATACCTGCATGAATAAAGATTACTTTAATAAGTGACTCCTGGGGCCCGATCCTGCTCCCATAGAAGTCAATGGCAAAAATTCCACTGATTTTAATAGGGCAGGATAAACCCCACAATTTTTAATGTCATCCAAGCAAACCACCCTATGGGTAGATTAGAAGTGGAATTAAAATATACATACATAAGTCAATTTGTTTTTCCAACCAAGAGGTTCTATTATATCAATCTATACAGGCAAGGCACAGAGTTATAGACACATAGGGATATCCAACACAATGGTCCTGAGCTCATAGACTTCAAGGCCAGATGGGACCATCATGATCCTCTAGTCTGACCTCCTGCACATTGCAGGCCACAGATCCTCATCTACCCACTCTGGCAATAGGCCCATAACTTCTGGCTGAGTTACTGAAGTCTTCAAATCTTGATTTAAAGACTTCAAATGAAAAAGAATCCACCATTTAGTCTACGTCAAACCAGCAAGTGACCCATGCCCCATGCTACAGATAAAAGTGAGAAATCCTCAGGAGCTTTGCCAATCTGACCTGGGGAAAAAATCTTTCTAACCCCAAATATGGCAATCAATTAGACCCTGAGCATGCGGGCGAGACCTACCAGCTAGATACCTGGGAAAGAATTCTCTGTAACAACTATGTTGGGGTCACTTTGCAGGAAGAAACATTTTTTATTTTATTTTTTGTCTTTGTTTTTGTTTTTTAAAGCAAATCAAACGACAACGTCCTGGGTTCACAAAAGGGAATACAAACACTAAAGACTTCATTCTGCTCTCAAGCAGAGAGACATACAACAGCATGCTGCCTTGTACTGCATATGGAGACAAAATCTTAGTGGATTTTGTATACAACATACTTGTATTTTTCTGTGTAGCACTCAGCTCTAGTTTTCCAAATACCACTTTCCTTCTATATAAAATGATATGCCTGAATATTTTCAGTAGAGTCTCTTACTCTGTGATGATCCTACTTACTCTAAACAACAGCTACCACCCAAATTCCAACATGTTATGCCTAGCTCAGATCCCCACTGTGGGTTTAATTGGATAAGATATTTGATCACTATTGTAATAACAATCATAGATCACTGAAGCTTGGAAGTTCTTACATCGAAATGGTAAAGATTTTTCATTTTATTCTTGTAAGGTGAAATCTTCCCATATGCAGAAAGCTAGCATGATTCCTATGCCCCCCTGACATCCAGTTCAAGCCCTATTCTATGCTAGATCCATTTTTGACAGAGGTCGGTGGCCGTATTACATCAGTTATATTAGATCCATTATAATTTCAGATTATGTTCCTGTCTGGTTGTAGCTGATCTAGTGTCAGAATCTCAACTTCAAAGTGGAGCTTTCCCATTTACTTTCAAGATCATCTTTTAAAACCCTGATAAAAGTTCGTACAAAACAATTTTATGAGTTCAATGACATCAACATAAACCCCTGCCTATTGTGGGAATTATACCAACCTTTGCTACAAGTAATTATTACCCCCCACACACACAGTCTGAATTCAGAAACAATCCCCTTAACACTAAGTTCAATTGGAAAACATAAGGTATTTTTAATCAATTGTATTATTAAAGTGCCTAAAGGCCTCAGCTAAAATTGAGACCCCATTATGCTGCACACGGTACACACACTTAGTAAGAGAGCAGTCTCTGCACTAAACAATTGACAGTTTAAGCGTACAAGACACATGAGTGGTAGGAAGGGAAACAGTTGCAGAGACTTGTCCAAGGACACACAAGAGGTCAGTGGTGAGTCCAGCTCCCAGTGCAGCGTCCCATCCACTGGACCAGGTTGGATCTCAGTGGCAATAAGAGTCAGAGCCAAGAAACATATGACTTCAGTGTCTCCTGTTTACCACACTGGTGCTTTGATACATAAATGAGATTTGCCTGGATTATAAAAGAATAAAACACATCCCTTGAATGACATAGCAAATAGTTTAGAAAATTAAACATTCTTTAAATTAGAAAAGAAACCAAGAAAAAGGTTTGCTGAGAGGTGTATGAATTTGCTTACACAGAATGCACATTGGAGCTATCAAATGAAAAACTCCAGGCTGAACAATAGAGTGACACAGAAAATGAAAATTTACGTAACATCATCAGAAGCTTTAGACCATGGAGAAAACTCCATATCCAAACACCATCAAATTTCTAGCCAAACTAACTTTACCCTTGTGAGACACACAATTATCCAAAAATCCTAGCAGCAAGAGTGTCCCAAGATGAAATAAATAAAGCGATGCAACAATTACTGGCCTACAAAGTAGTTGGACCAGATGGTAACAATACATTTGTAAACAATTTTACACACTTTGGTAACCTCTTCTTGCAGTGTATGCATACTAAGACAATATAGAGACTTGCAACTAACCCTTCATGAAGCAATATATTGAACATTGTGCCTCCTAGAGGCCAATACATCTACCTATAGCTACATTTGAGCTACAGTTGTGCAGTCTTCAGCAAGATTAGAGTTGTTAAATATTATACATCATTTACAATAGAAAAAGATGTATACCTTCTGAGTCTTGAGTTCAATACAGCTTTCTATAGCATCTCCTGGGAATATTTATTGTATGTATTAGGAGTGCAACCATTTAAATTTAGATTTAGGATAGAATCCTTTTACCAGCACCCCACAGCTACAGTACTAACTAGAACACCCAATCAGCTCCATTGAATTTAAAAAGAGATAGTAGGCAGAGAGATTCCCTATCCTCTCTCCTTTATGAAATTGTTGTCATTGAACTACTAGCAAAAGCCATCCAAATAGAGTCAATACATATACTAACCTCTGTTTGTGGTTCATGTATCAATCTATCTAACTCCTGTCACAATTCTACCCATCTATGTGACTTACTGAATCAATACGGGGAAAGCTCTGGATTTGAATATTAATCCATTGGAAATGGTTCCCATTAGGCAATTGACACACAACCACTTACATGGCTCTGACAGGCTAAAACATCTGGAGTTAGCTGTCCCAGTATCTATATATAACATTTTTCAAAACGATTTTCCTTCTCTTCTACAAAAGGACCAACTAGCTGAGTATGACATCTCTATCTTTTCCTTTGATGACACACCTCATGAAGATGTAAAAATCAAAACTAAAAAGGGGAGTTTTCAACTAGGAAGGGAAACAAAGTGTTTTTTCTGGCTCACACCACTAGGAGAAAGGTATTGTTTACTCCACAATCGCGGCTTAGCCCCACATAGCACACAGTAGTTTCTCTTAATTTAAGTACATTACGACAACCGAACTAAAATGTCTCTGTCTTATTTAATGAACATTTCTGACGAGTCAGATTTAGCCCCTGGCTTCTCTTACAAGAAGATCAACTCTTATAGATTTCATACTGGAAATATTCTCAACAGTTTACCCAGGAAAAACATGCTGCACTCCGCTCCCTCCAACAGTCTGAAACCAAGTTGTTTTGGTTTGGAAACATTCTGAAAAAAATATTGCTCGAGCATGCAGGGGTGTAATCAGGAAGGCCAACGCACAGTTGGAGTTGCAGCTAACAAGGGATGTGAAGGGTAACAGGAAGGGTTTCTAAAGGTTTGTTAGCAACAAGAAGGTGGTCGGGGAAAGAGTGGGACCCTTACTGAATGGGAGAGGCAACCTAGTGATAGATGATGTGGAAAAAGCTCAAGTACTCAATGCTTTTTTTGCCTGTCTTTACAGACAAGGTCAGTTCCCAGACTGCTGCACTGGGAAGCACAGTATGGGGAGGAGGTGAGCAGTCCTCAGTGGTGAAAGAACAAGTTAAGGACTATTTAGAAAAGCTGGATAGGCACAAGTCCATGGGGCTGGATGTGCTGCATCTGAGGGTGCTGAGAGGGTTGGCTGATGTGATTGAAGAGCCATTGGCCATTACCTTTGAAAACTCATGGCGATCGGGGGAGGTCCCTGATGACTGGAAACAGGCTAATGTAGTGCCTATCTTTGAAAAAGGGAAGAAGAAGAATCCGGGGAACTACAGACCAGTCAGCCTCAACTCAGTGCCTGGAAAAATCATGGAGCAGGTCCTCAAGGAATCCATTTTGAAATACTTGGAAGAGAGAAAGGTGATCAGGAATAGCCAACATGAGGCAAGTCATGCTTAACGAACCTGATTGCCTTCTAAAATGAGATAACTGGTTCTGTGGATATGAGGAAAGCAGTGGACAGAGTATACCTTGACTTTAGGAAAGCTTTTGATACAGTCTCCCACAGTATTCTTGCCAGCAAGTTAAAGAAGTATGGATCGGATGAATGGACTATAAGGTGGATAGAAAGCTGGCTAGATCGTTGGGCTCAACAGGTAGTGATCAGCAACTTGATGTCTAGTTGGCAGATGGTATCAAGTGAAGTGCCACAGGGTCAATCCTAGGGCCAGTTTTGTTCAACATCTTCATTAATGATCTGGAAGATGGGATGGATTGTACCTTCACCAAGTTTGTGGATAACACTAAGTAGGGAAGGAGGGAAGGGTACATATGCTGGAGAATAGAGATAGGGTCCAGAATGACCTAGACAAATTGGAGGATTGAGCCAAAAGAAATCTGACGAGGTTCAACAAAGACAAGTGCAGAGTCCTGCACTTAGTACGGAAGAATCCCATGCACTGGTACAGGCTTGGGACCAACTGGCTAAGTAGCAGTACTGCAGAAAAGGACCTGAGGATTACAGCGGACGAGAGGTTGGATATGAGTCAACAGTGTGCCCTTGTTGCCGAGAAGACTAACGGCATATTGGGCTGCATTAGGAGGAGCATTACCAGCAGATCAAGGGAAGTGATTATTCCCCTCTATTTGGCACTGGTGAGACCACATCTGAAATATTGCCTCCAGTTTTGGAACCTCCTATACAGAAAGGATGTGGACAAATTGGAGAGAGTCCAGCAGAGGACAACAAAAATGACTGGGGAATGGGGCACATGACTTATAAGGAGAAGTTGAGGGAACTGAGATTATTTAGTCTGCAGAAGAGAAGAATGAGGAGGGATTTTTAGCAGCCTTCAACTACTTCATAAGGGGTTCCAAAGAGGATGGATCTAGACTGTTCTGTGTGGTAGCAGATGACAGAACAAGGAGCAATGGTCTCAAGTTGCAGTGGGGGAGGTCTA
The DNA here is from genome assembly GCA_032164245.1 of Sternotherus odoratus. Classification (NCBI taxonomy): domain Eukaryota; kingdom Metazoa; phylum Chordata; order Testudines; family Kinosternidae; genus Sternotherus; species Sternotherus odoratus. The sequence continues at coordinate 95,186,461 of JAVMKO010000003.1, forward strand.
GGTTGGATATTAGGAAAAACTATTTCATTAAAAGGGTGGTGAAACACTGGAATGGGTTACCTAGGGAGGTGGTTGAATCTCTATCCTTAGAGATTTTTAAGGCCTGGCTTGACAAAGCCCTGGCTGGGAAGATTTATTTGGTGATTGGTCCTGCTTTGAGCAGGGGGTTGGACTATATGACCTCCTGAGGTCCCTTCCAACCCTGATATTCTATGATTCTATGAAAATCAAAATGCTTTGTTCTGACATTTCCTAAATGTAAATATTTTGATTTGAAATTATTTTGTTTCCATTTTTACTTTAGTTTTATTTTCCAAAAAGGGTTAAACTCAAAAACAAAACAAAATGACTCCAAAACAAACATTTTTGAAGACCTTCAACTTGAAATTTTTAATAATTCAATTTTATGGTTCAGGAAATGAACCAAAAATATCAGTTATTTGCACAGCTCTGGTCACAATACACTCTCTTTCTGAGGGGCGGGCTTTGTCTGCTCTCCACAGCTGTTCTCACTGCATTGAGAATCAGCAACTCTCTCTGATTTATGTCCCGTGTGGAACTGCACACAACTTTGCAGCAGGGATGGTCAAAAAAATTCCATCAAAACCTTACATGGAAAGTGGCTTTTTGAATAAACAACATTTTTAATGAGCCATTTTGAAATTTTCAACACTTGAAAAATTTAAAACTTTTTTGTGTTCCAGATTTTAGGTTCCCCCCTACACTTTCTCTCCCTTCTCTCCTCAGAAAGCTGGAAAACAGAAAAAATTGACTGTCCAAAACCAAAAATGTTTCAGTTTTCAGTTCAAGATTTTTGTTGAAAAACCAAAAAAAAATGAGAAATGTTGAAAAAAAACCCAACATATTTTGTTCCAAAGTCTCCCACAGAAAAGAAAAAACCTTTTCCAAGGAGCCCTATTTGGCAGCTAGACATATCACCAACCAAGAAAGCAAATTTTTGAGGAAGCCCCTTGTTGAAATTATGGCAGCATGTTACTATGTTTGCATGTTCACAGAATACTGGAATTTTCTAGACTCCCAGAGAAATGCTTGGATGAATGTATGTATATGTAGTATTTCCATGGTCTCCAAAAGATTCAGTTTGAATTACCTGAATTATTAGGGTATATTAAGTTACAAAATATGTAAAAATAAGAGCCTGTCCTTGTTTGAACTAGTAACTCCTCCACATTCATCTTTGTGATGTTTGCTTTTCTCATTAACAATTCTTTCAAGAGGTGGGGATTTTGTGGGGGGATTTTTTTTGTTTGTTTGTTTGTTTGTTTTATTTTTGCTTTTCCAGGTCTTGACTTTCAGCTCCATTGTTTTTGCATTTTGTTTAGTGGCAAAAGTGGGAGCTGCATCCTTGCTCTTTCTCTTTCAGAATGGGATTTTTCAAACATCCTTCATCTTGGGTCTGATCCAAAGACCACTGGGGGTCAATGTGAGTCTCTCCATTGACTTCATTGGACTTTGAATCAGGCCTTTTATTCTTTGCATGACATAAAAGGAAGTAGTAACCCTGAAATTGGCACAAGTGATTTTAAATTCTTCTCATTACTTTTCCATATAAATCTCCTGAAGGCAGCTCTGCCACATATCTTAACATTCTGTATTTTTCACCCTCTGTTTTGCGTCTTTTTATTTCAATTTTAAGTAGAAATTGGTGAACCTGAACAGTAACATACAACAAAGCAACTTGACTGTTTCCAGAGAGGTCAGTGGCTTACACTGGTCTTTTATCTCTCAAGCCTTGTGCTCAATCCCTCTTTTAGGTCATAAGTATAAGTAATTTTGGTGGTTTCATTTAGTCCACATCATAAACCACCACATAATTTGACCAAATGAGGTTGGCCCTGTGGGAAACTTGTCTGTCTCAGGGCAGGTGTTATTAGACCCTGACTCTCACATCTATTTAATTTACTCAGAAAATTGTATTGAGAAGGTAGGACATAAAACTAAGAATTTGCCTGTTAAATTGGTTTGAACTGTTTTTCTTGATGCAATATAAATAGGGAACAGCAGGAGAAATTACCTACTGTATAAACATGTGCAGAATGTTGATATCATAGATTCATAGATTCCAAGCCAAGAAGGAACCAATGTGATCATCTTGTCTGACTTCTTGTATAACACAGGCCATAGAACTTCCCCAAAATATTTCCTAGAGCAGATCTTTCAGAAAAACATCCAATCTTGATTTTAAAATTTTCAGTGATGGAGAATCCACCACGACCCTTGATAAATTATTCCAATGGTTAATTACTCTCACCATTAAAATTTACCTTATTTCCAGTATGAATTTGTCTAGCTTCAGCTTCTGGATTCTGTTATACTAGATTGCTAGATTGAAGAGGTCATTATAAAATATTTGTAAATACTTATAGACTGTAATTAAGTCTTCCCTTAACCTTCTCTTTGTTAAGATATATGGATATGAGGGATATTTTTAATCCATGAATCATTCTTGTGCCTCCTCTCTGAACCCTCGCCAATTTATCACCATCATTCTTGAATTGTTGACACCAGAACTGGACACAGTATTTCCACATGTTTGCACCAGTGCCAAATATAAAGATAAAATAACCTCTCTACTCCTAGCCAAGATTCCTGTTTAGGCATCCCATAAGCACATTAGCTCTTTTGGCCACTGCATTGCACTGGGAGCTCATGTTCAGCTGATTATCCACTATGACCAAAATCTTTTTCAGAATCACTGCTTCCCAGAATAGAGCTACCCATCCTGTAATTATGGCCTACATTATTTTTTCTTATATGTATACATTTATATTTAGTCATATTAAAATGCATATTGTTTGTTTGCGTCCATTTTACCAAGTAATCCAGATCCTCTTTATTATTTACTGCTAGCTATTTTATTTTTTTATTTTTTATTTTTTACCTTCAAACTTCATCTGTGATTTTTTTATGTTTTTTTCCAGGTAATTAATAAAATATTAAATAGCATAGGGCCACAAACCAGTCCCATATGGGCTCCCATTGGAAACACACCCACTCAATGATGATTCCCCATTTACAGCTACATTTTGAAATCTATCCATAAACCCATTTTAATCCATTTAACGTGTGCCAGGTGAATTTTATATTGTTCTAGTTTTTTAACCAAAATGTCATGTAGAACCTAGTCAAATGCCATACAGAAATCTAGATATAGTATATCAACACTATTATCTCAATCAGCCAAACTTATATTCTCTAAAAAAATATATCAAGCTAGTTTGGCATGATCCATTTTCCATTTCCATGTTGAATGACATTCATTACATTACCTCCCTATGGACAGGTCAATTAGATTTAATTGGCATAAGACTCTCGACACAGACATTAAGAGCAACGTCTCATACGTCTAACATGTCAGATATCTGAATCCTAAGACTATCACCTAAACTAGATTATTTCTGCCCAAGTCTTTCCCCAAACAATTAAAGGCACAAACTGGTGTACAAGCAAGAGATGTAAAACTTGACCCACTCTCCTACTGAGTGAATAATGCAGGGGGATAGCCTCGTGGAAGCAATTGAGAAGAGCACTGAGAATTCTGCTGAGAGGCTAAAAAAGAAAGAGGGCAGGAGCACACAGCTGGGGTCCTCACTTAATGGGAAGGCAAAGGCTAATAAAGCTTTGATGTATGAAATTGAACTACTAGAAAACCAAACACGAGCATATAGTATTAGACTCCTGGGTCTTACGGTCTCAGAGGAAGGAGAAATTTTGACTGGATTATTTTGAAAACTGGATCCCAGATATCCCAGGACTTGATCAAAAGGATGACTGCACTGTGCGGATCCAAATTTTGGGCCACTAAATAACTATGAAAACCTAGTATAATATTTAACATGCCCTTTTATTGCCATATCAAACAGCAAACTGTTAAATGTTCTGGTCCCTGAAGTGACCCTCTTCAATCTCACACATCAGAGTTCCACCTTGTTCTCTTTCCAAACCTTCCTGTAAATCCACTTCTGTGAGGCTCAGAATCTTAATAAATGAAAAGTTACAAGAGTAAGAGAAAAAATATCAAAACCAACCCCTTCCCTCAGGGTTTCTTGTCTCATTTCTTCTTATTAGTTTTCTCTTCTAGATTCTGAGCTAGCCAATGCAGGAATACTCTTCAGACCAGTAGAGGTCACAATATATTTTCAGTCCATAAAAAAATAACAGTATCAACACAATATTTCTAAGTATTGCTGCTTTTCAAATGTCTCCTTCCCACTCAATATCTGTCTGGGTGTTATAATTAGCTTTCTCCAGCATTTACTTGTTTATTTGTTATGATTGGCTTTGACTATTATTTCTTGATCATGTTTATAACTTCTTTAGTTCCCTCCTTTGTATTATTTCAAACTGGTGTGCACAGCACTTTGAAATTTAGTACTGTTTCCAGATTTAATTAGCACACCGTTTGCCTCTCTTTACTAGAGGAAGAGCAAAAATGTTAAACAAAACCTAATAACACCTCTCCTGTAGCCCTCCACTACTCAGTACATTGCCCTTAAGTACTTTTCTTGAAAGCTACAGTCCAATATTTTCCAAAGGGAGTAGTGATTTCGGGTATCTCAATTGTTAAGTTCCCAGTTGGACACATGTTATGGGGCAGGTACTTAGAAATTTCTGAATATCAGGGATCATTTAAGGTGTCTCAAAGTGGACACTCAAAAATTGAGATGCCCAAGCCCACTGAGTTATTTTGGAACACTCTGGCCATATTTTTTCTAATGTATTACCTCCAAAGAGGGCTAATAAGCTCATGTCTCTTTGGGCACCGTTATTTAGACTTCATCAAATTCTTCTACAAGAGTGCAAGTTCTTCTGTAAGAGTGCTTCTACTAGTTCACCTATCACTGAACAAAAAGGCATTTAACCACTCCTTCATTTAGCCTGACTGGATGACAGCTATCACACCCAGCATCTACACTGAAGTCTGTGTCTTCCCTTGGAGCCACCCAACCACCAGCATAACACACAGCTGCAACAAGTAGAGAAAAGACGGAGTCATAATTCAGATCCAGAATCCGAACCATCTCTTACTACAAGTATGCATCATGTTGTGGGAAAAAATCCTCCCGTGATGCCCTGAAGACCTGTCAGGTAATGAAGTCACCCCAGAAAGGCTGCAGATAGTTATAGCTCAACAAGAGGGTCAAAATGAAACCTTGGTATAACAACTCGCCATTTGTTCTGCACTTTTAAATTGTCTTGGAGCAGAGAGGAGAGTGATATAAAGAGATGAGAATTTGAACTCACAGCCTCAGAGTGCACTAATGTCCCTTTTTCCCCCCTTGATTGTGTACTAAAAGTGCCTATCAAGTCAATAACTTCCTATGGTTTTACAGCAAAGCAGAAAGATTAAAAAAGAAACCTTGTCTCTTTGAAGATGTGGAAGGCAATAAGTGAGCAGGTTGAAGCCTCTTTAGATTTAAAAGTCTATGTAGTGCTAACAGTTTTGCTTTAAGGTGTCAAAATTGCCTTAAATCTTAAGCTTTGTTATATCCTGCTGCCACAGAGATGTAATAAAATAAAATTGTCTGACTGTCCCAAAAAATGTAGACAGCATCATTTTTCTTTCAACTTTATTGAAATACATATTAGCAAGGATATTTTTCTCAACATGTAATCAGTATTAATCAGGGCTGGTGACAGAAATTTGGGGGCCCCCTACTCCGATAGTTTGGGCCCCCCCAGCCCAGCGGGGGCCCCCCAGCCCAGCCGACAGCGGATGGGGGCCCCCCCAGCCCAGCCGCCCCCCCCAGCCCAGCCGACAGCGGATGGGCCCCCCCCCCCCGCCCAGCCGGCCCCCCCCCAGCCCAGCCGACAGCAGATGGGGTCCCCAGCCCAGCCCAGCCCGCCCCCCCAGCCCAGCCGGCGCTCTCCCCCCCCCCCCCCGCCAGCTGACAGCTGGCGGCAGCGGGAGCGAGAGCGAGAGCTGCATGAGCCGCCCTTTCTCCCCACCCCCTCCCCCCGGACAGCGCTGCTGCCGCTGGCCGGGCTCTCTGCTCCTGCCGGGGCCAGGCGCGCTTGTCCGGGGGAGAGCCGCGCCGCCTCCTCCGGCGACAAGGGGGGACACAACGGGTACAGCGGTGTACCGGGGGCCCCCTAAAGTTGGGGGGCCTGGTACAGCTGTACCCGTAGTACCCCCCTGTCGCCGGCCCTGGTATTAATTACTTTTGGTCTAAATGCAATACTATTTTTCTCTCAATGGACCATAATAACTCATTAACCCCAAGGCATACCTGAGCTAGGTGACTGTACTTTAAGGAAAAGAGGAGAAAGCTTGAGCAGGGGAGGAGAGGCATGTGATAGAGTAAGATGAATGAAGGTCTTTTGATTGAGATACTGGAGATCTGGATTCACTTCCCAGCTGTGCCACTGACTTTCAGAGTGACCCAGGGCACAGCGGTACAGCTGCAGTGCTACAACTACACCACTGTAGTGCTCCAGTGTAGCCATTCACTACAGCAATGGAAGGGGTTCTTCCATCACCGTAGTTCAGGCATCAGGCTGGCTGCCACTTCCCGCAGCTCCCATTGGCCGGGAACGGCGAACCACAGCCACTGGGAGCTGCGGGTGGCTGTGCCTGCAGATGGTCAACGTAAACAAAATGTCTCATAATCCACCAGTGGATTACCCTAATGGGCCATGTGCTGAAGGTTGCCAACCCCTGCTGTAGTTAATCCACTACCCAGAGAGGTATTAGCTAGGTTGATGGAAGAATTCTTCTATCAGCCTAGTGCTGTCTACACCAGGCACTATGGTAATAAAAATGGGGGCGGGCCCTCTCAGTGAACAGATTTTCCTAATCTAGAATCTTTCCTGGTTAGTGCTACCTAAGAATTTTCAGCCTCCCGCTGTTGCACCATGAAGAACTACTCTGGGTTGGATAGACACTTTGACACATTACATCCTCCTTATAAACCCACTGGTCTCTCATGGGTCTTGTCCTTACTTCAGTGTTAACTCAATTCAAGGTATAACTCAAATGATACCCTAAACTGACTCCCATCCCATCCCAACTGACACACACGTCTCTTGCTCATGTTAAGTGGTGCTTTAAACTCAAGATAGCAGGTCCATCAGGAGGTTTGTATCTGAAGAATTCTTCCATCGACCTACTGCTGTTTATCCGAGAGGTTAGGTTGGCTTTTCTATGTCACTCAAGGGTATGGATTTTTCACATACCTGAGCAATGTAGTTGGGTCAACCTCCTTTATAGTGTAGACCAGCCTGAATGATTGGATAATAGTTTCTCTCCTGAGCCTTTGTTTTGGTTGAGGTTATTCTCAATCCTGAAGTCTGATGCCATTTTGAATATAATACAAAGATTTTCACACCACCCTCACCACATTTATGTTCTCCTCACCTCATTACCTAGCTAACATGCAGGTGTGTCCACTGTGATGTTCATTGACAGTGCCATTGCTGACTTATGGTTCACTTTCTTGGTCCTCTGTGGCCTTCAGGCATACACTCCACAAGGACTCTCTTCCAACAGCAACATTTCCAATTTATGACTGTAGAAAAAAATCTTGATGTGAGTCCCTTGAAACCTTTTAACAATTGTCGCAATAACTGCCACGTCGGCATCTGGCAATGAGTCTTTGGCAGGTTGCCCAGTAACATCAAACACATCTCCATTAGGTACTACAGCTCAGAGTTTCTGTAATGTTATCTGATATGACTGTTCGAAATCACAAAATTGATTTCTAGGAATTAAAATAAAGTGTCCCTGGCTTAAGTTTTATCAGCGACTATAGTCTTTTCTGTACTGGGCACAGCAATATTCAGATAACAGATGTGATTTCTCTCATTCCCTCTTCCTTATTTAATTATTGTTTCATGTGCAAAAGTTTGTGTCATTTTCCTATTGACCGCATTCATAGAAAATGCCCTGTTCTGGAGCATCCCTTGATTAAAACTATTATACTATTCTTCTCCATGACATTGTCTAAAACTGTGCAAAACTTGGCTTGACTTCAGAGCAACTATTTTCCTCAGTTTGATCCATGTAGTTTCAGATATGCTTCTGCCTCAAATTACACTTTGAATTTTGAATTTACATATGGAAAATAAAATCTCATAATCAAACCTGCCTGTAGGATTTTGCATCAAAACTGTGCAGACATAAAGCACATCATTTTGCACTGTTGGACCAAAGTTCACTCAATAGGCTGGGGAACCTTAGTGAACCTGGCCAGTTTGATGGACTGAACAAATTAATGTTCAGCATCTCTCACTACTCTTTCCTCATGTGTCCACTGCATGCTACTCTCCTTCTGAGGCCTGACCAGCATCCTTAAATAAGGTCCCCCTTCAAATCCTGCCCATACTTGTCATATGACACATTAGAACAGATTCTGTCACTGATTTCAATGCAAATTTGGATTAACCCCATAGGAAAGTCCCATGTCTAGACAGACACTGCAGGGCTCAACCTCCCCAATAAAATACAAACAAGCAACTTCATTCTGCTCCTCAAAGTCAAGGTAGATCTCTCTCATGTTAAACTCCGACTGTGTAGTCTCAGACATATCCATCTTTAAGGGGATGAGCTTCACAGATAATCTCAAAAATTCTTCAGATCTCAGCCATTCACAAGCTCACAGTTTGATAAAAGCCTTACACATGGAGAGCACAGAATATGCCAGAGAAGAGCACACGGAGGATAAGAGGGAGGAGTCAACATGAGCTTTTTGACTCTAGCCCTATCATTTTACATATCAGTGAAAGGCTAGAAGAAAAAGAAATCTAGCAGCATGCTCCTGGCCTATTGGGAGGTGTTCTTCCATTTTAAAATCTTATCTGTTCCCAAGCACAACCAGAGCTAGTGGGGTGGGGGGAAGGGCTTGCCAGTTTTTGGACTGGCCCCTTGACTTGTTCTGACTGTATTATTTATTATATTTGCTCTGTATGTTTGTTACGATAAATCTGCATAGAGCTGTGAGGTTCATTCAGACGTCATGAGCACATAGAGACCTGATTTATTATGTACGGGGCTTTCTTTCGCTGGCACTTTGCTCGCCCTGAAATAGACTTTTTAAACCTAAGAAAAAACTAAAGAAATTTCCATGGAGGCAGAGAACTGGAAAGGACAGTGTAAAGTAAAAACGAGCGCATCTGAAAACTGTTTTTTGACCCTCTGTGATGTTTCCGATATTGATCAGTGTAACTGATGTATCTGGTACTTTTCCCAGTGACACACTGTTCGATGGCATGCCATTCTATAACCCATGTATCAGTTAAATATGAAGTTTCAAAAAAAAAAAAAAAAAAAACTAGAAAGTAGAAAATCCTGTTGGGCAAATTTTCAGCTGGTGTCCATTGTGATAGCTCCATTGAAGTCATTTTACACCAGCTGAGGAGCTGCTCGTATCCCTCTATACTTTCATTCAAGCAATTGAATAATTCTTGAATGCCAGGATGCCATCAAACTTAATGTTTATTATCCTTCTCCAAACACTTCCAATCTTGCCTTTTTAAAAAGCTATATTATTACATCCCACTGCTTAATAAGGATCAAAACTTCTTAGAGGAGAACAGATAGGTATAACATTGTCCCCTCCTAAACAGGCCAGGGGTATAATATAAATTCACACACAGCATCATGGTTGTTACCATCATAGGTAGCAATATTTTGCTGCCTCACCTGTATGCAGTCATTAGTTAAAGACAGTGTATCCTGAAGATCAAAACAAAAGATGTAAGCTAAAAATCTCTCTGTATCAATAAAATAGAGATCAGAGACACAGGGCATTACAAGTAAACCATTTGCCATCTAGTCAAGACTGATTTGAAGTTGAACTTGTTTGCCTTACAAAAGAGCTATGGAGATCTGAGGAAAATATTACAGTACCTACCATGATAAGAAAATAGCTTCTCTTTTAGAGAATGCCTTTTATATTTGTAATATCTTGTTTCCCATCCTGCTTGCTCCTTTCTGTCATTAAAAGAAAGATTCCACACCAGTCAAAGGGGAAATGTTTTGAAGTAGCTATTAGATTTTTTTCCCCTAAAGCACCTACCACAATTGATCCTCCCCATATCAGGATCACTCAGCAGGAGACTAAATTCTAAAAGCTTTTTGGTCAGGAGTTAATATTGCACCCTTCGATCTTCAGTATTTTCCAATCTATCCAAGTCAGCCTATGTAATAATGAAGGAACACACACAGAGATTGAAGGACTGGTGCCAAATGCCAACTGTCCTAGGTAGGAATCAAAGTTATGGTGAATGTGTGTACAGGGGGTGTGTGTGTGTTTGTTAATCTGTTAAAATGAGATGAAGGAAGGAATTCAATACATCGATGCTTTGGTAGTACAAACTTCTGGGTTGTCAGTGGTGACAGAACTTGGACACGGGTATAAGATTCTAACCAAGCATTTCCAGCTGGGCCCCACACAACCCAGGAACCCTACAGCAGCTACTACAAAGACACAAGGAAAAGCATTAGGCTGCAAGAGGTCTAATGCTGTTTTGCACATAATACAAAGGATGAGCAGCAAGGAGTTCTGGAAAGGACAGCCAAGAACCAGCAAGAGTAAGAAAAGCTGCTAAATTCCCACCTTCACTGCAGGAAACTCCCTTGATGCTGTGAGGTGAAGAAAGATGGTGTCCCCAGACTTCCTAGAACCTGCTAGCCTACCAGTCTGTCTGCCTACTGCCCTCCCACTGCACCACCGAGCAGTCTCCTTGACCTTGCAATCACCAGTCCACATCACAAGAGGTTGTAGGGCAGCAGATGATATCAGCTTCTTTTGCCAACCGATGACCTGCATTAAACAGGGTGTGGTAAAGGGAGAAGGGCAGAACCAGGCGGGTCACAGGGAGTAAATGGGGTGCACAATGGCAAAGCTACAGGGCAGACATTCGAGGAAAACACATCATGTGGGAGGGTCTGACACTGAATTCAAGATCCACATTCTAATAACTGCAACATTTTACATTCAAATCTTTCTGAAGATGGGGCAGATAACTCACAACTGACCTGCAGTCCATATATTTATATATATACCTAGTTCCATACATATACCGAGTTCATACATATACCATAGTTGCATATGTATTGAGAAGGGCAACTAAAATGATTAGGGGGTTTGGAACGGGTCCCATATGAAGAGAGATTAAAGAGGCTAGGACTTTTTAGCTTGGAAAAGAGGAGACTAAGGGGGGATATGATAGAGGTATATAAAATTATGAGTGGTGTGGAGGAAGTAGATAAGGAAAAGTTATTTACTTGTTCCCAAAATAGAAGAACTAGGGGCCACTCAATGAAATTGGCATGCAGCAGGTTTAAAACAAATAAAAGGAAGTTCTTCTTCACACAGCGCACAGTCAACCTGTGGAACTCCTTACCTGAGGAGGCTGTGAAGGCTAGGACTATAACAGGGTTTAAAAGAGAGCTGGATAAATTCATGGAGGCTAATTCCATAAATGGCTATTAGCCGGGATGGGTAATGAATGGTGTCCCTAGCCTCTGTCTGTCAGAGGGGGGTGATGGATGGCAGGAGAGAGATCGCTCGATCATACCTGTTAGGTTCACTCACTCCGGGGCACCTGGCATTGGCCACTGTCGGTAGACAGGATGCTGGGCTAGATGGACCTTTGGTCTGACCCAGTATGGCCGTTCTTATACGTATATCTAGTTCACTTGTTGAGCAGGCTTCAGGTCACCTGATGCAAAGTGATGCTATTTCTGGGGATTCCGCAAATGAAATGTTAATATGGGCACTCATAGGTGCAAGCAGTCTGGTGCCCTCATGCTTGTAATGGTTCTGCTTTATGGAAAAGTTTAAGGGATGTCTGGCCCACAAAACTGCCATGGGTCTCCTGAGTTCTGCAGCCACACAGACTATTACTGATTTCATGTCTCCTCCCTCTTCAAAGTAAATTTCCCAGTTCTGCTCATGGCTAGGTGAGTGAGGGGTTCTGGTGGGAACATGAGCCCACTTGAACCCTGACATGGAAGTACCAGCTTTAGGGGTGAGAGTATCATTTTGCACCTGTCCATTCACCATTTTGTCTCCCTATGGAAACTGTCTACAAGGGAGACAATGTGATTTGTTTATGAGCCCAGGAAAATATACAATAAAAATATATTCAATAAAAATTTGCAAAAAAGACCCTGTTTATTAGCCATGGACTACCTTATTAAAACAGCGACATTCTACGGGACTCAGATTTTCTAGAGATCACTGTGGGATTGCCGACCAGGAATAAACCTTCTACAGCTTGTTGGGTAGAACTGATTTTTAAAACAACGGGCCATACTTCAAACAACTGGGATGCCATGAAAATCAGCCCCTGCCTGGTTTCCAAGTAGCTGCTTCCATCAATCCCTGTCCATGTTTTCTTAGCCACTAAATATAAACTCTAGTGTGAATCAACAAACCAACTTCTATCAAAACCACCTGTGCAGTCTCCATTCTTTCCAGCCAGCCCTCCCCTGGCAACAATAATTTTCAGAGCACTCGCCCTTCTTCCTGTCTTTCTGCCCAAAGTATGTTAGAATCTCTTCAGGAACTGCTTTAGTGCTGTCTCTCTAACTTCTTTTTCTGCCTCTCTTTTCCGCTTTAGTCCCCATAGTGGAATAAAGTACATTGTATTGCTAATATTATACTGGTTCAGAAACCAATATACCTGAAGCAGTACAATCCCCTAATGTTGATGCAGTAATACTGGTATAAAGGTGCTTAAATTGATAACAATTATTCTTGTAACTGTACTGCTTATACATTTAAAGTGGTACAAAAATGGAGGGTAAAAAAAGTCCTTAGTATTATAAATATATTTTCCAGTATTTCTCCTACAGTTAGGGCCCTTTCTACAGTTACTTTTTCATTCATTTAATAAATACCGGTACATTTCCTATTTGATGCCAATCTGAGGTCACCTCTATTAATCCAATATCAAAGTCATTATTACTCCTTATTTCACCAAAACTAAATTTTAACAAAAGACATATAAATACTCATGCCATTTCATAACCCACTATATGCTGTACTGATTTTAAAATCCCAGCAAGAAACTAAGACATATGTAAACTTTTATCCCTGAAGTTAAGAGAGAGAGAGAGAGAGAGAGAGAGAGAGAGAGAGAGAGAGAGAGAGAGAGAGAGAGAGAGATTATAAATACAGGCTCCTGTAGCGTGATGTTCTAATTTCATCATGATCAGAGACAGTGAGGAAATATTTTCTTACAAAGTATGATACATCAAAAGGAAAAGTGTAGCTGAGGCCTAACTTGAAATGAGTAATTAACAAATAGAGAATTAGGGAGATAAACAGATCATTAGAGTGAAAACAGAATGTGTGCACTAAATAAGACAAGTAAGTAGGACAATATCCTAAAAAGACGGAGTCTCAGCCAGCTAAGATAAGAGGGAGAACACCCAGGGAACCATATACTAACAATGGACAAGATAAGTTAGGATTGTGGAGATGAGGTAAAGAATAGGTCTGACATGGACAATGTATGAACAGAGCATGCTGCACAGGGACTGATTCCTGCAACGCAACCAAGCCAATTCCCAAACATGATGCACTGTATAGTAAATATAACTTAATGAGTAAATATAGAAAGGAAGAGATTGTCTGTGTAACTTTGCTATATGCCAAATAAAGGATACCTGAGTTATGAAATCTGAAGTCAAACAACGTTTTTTGATCCCAGAGAACTAGATGAAGAGCTCTCTCAGAACTCGACAAGGTGTTCTGGGTAAGCTGAGTGGAAAAGATCTCAGAGGGAATCCGCACAAGATTAAAGGTGAGAAACAAATCTTGAACTGAAATTCTTACAATAAGGATTTTATTTCGTACAAGTTGTTCAAGTTCCACTCTTCATTTTATTTTTCTACTTGGTATTCCATTTCATGGTGACTATACTTGACTCAATTCACCTCACCCACATCTGCACCTGGCAAAGAACTCGCCCCTGGGTGCAAGGAAGTCAGGGGTACTGTCACCACTTTCCATCACAGGAGGTCAGCTTGTGCTAAATAAGCACAACTCCTGTATTCCCTGGCCCCACCCCTATCCAGCCTACTTTGCAGACCGTACCACATGGTGAAAAGGGAGTTGTGGGCAGCTTGTGCCACTGTGCTCATGGCCCAGATGACCTCTCAGTTTTTAGAGGGTTGGTTCTGCTGGATGATGTCAGCAAGAACTGAGGTATTGAATCTGGCCCAGTGTATCTAACCATCAGGGTCCTACTAAGCATTCCAAGCCAATTTTTCTCAAACTTTCCCACACTGCAATCCCCGCTTCCATACTGCCACACCATCCAGTCCTGAAATTCCCCTCTGAATCTGCCAGGATATAGCCTACCCATCCTCCCACAGCCCTATAATATTTACATGGAAAGAGCAGGATTGTCTACTGACAATACCCTGCTAGCAGCAAATCCCAGGTTAAGAATCTAGGCGAAAAAGGTCATTTTGGACCTCTGCTTTGCACCCTTTGTTGTCATTTATATCAATGCAAAGAGGGTATATAATGCTACCAACGCAGGACAGTACCTGACCATTCAAAAATTAAAAATCTAACACAAACTGAGAAGAGAATCAATAAGTGAATCAAACCAAAACAAGCTTGTATTATCCTCTTTCCTCGTAAATCTTTGTTTGCTGCTGTGGCTCCCCCATCCTTTCTTTTCTTATTTGTTGAGTTAGCCAATTCATTTAAGGCCAGGTCAATGGAACTACTCGTGGTAGTAAGCATGTCATCCAGTAATAAATGATTGGTGGATCAAGTCCTTAGATTGTCAGCCCCTCAGAACAGGAACCATGTTTTATTATACATATGCAAAGCAGTATGTGCACCAAGGGCATTTTGTAAATAATACATGTTAAAAAATAATAATGGTATGCAAAAAAAAAAAAAAAATACCAGTATGAAAGTTCACCTACTGCATCAACATCAGTAACTCAACTCAAAGCAGCTAGGAACAATTAAGGCCTGCTCCGTTGAAAGGATAATGTTATGTTTAAGGTACAGAACTAGCTGTCAGGCGATCTACATGGTGGTTCTGTGCCACAGAATTTCTGCGTAATCTGGGGATAATCACTTTAAAAAAAAAACCCTCAGTGTCCCCATCAGAAAACAGGGCTATAAGTACTCGTCTATCGTACAGGTGAGAACTGAGCTAACAGAGTTTGGTAAGTGATACAGATCTTTAAATGGAATGACAAAGTACTATTATTGTTGCTCTTTGTAGGCAGCTGGACATTGTAGTGCAATTTTCATTGTATCTTTTTGTTGCTTTTTAGGTTTTACTGTATGAGTTAAAATGTAAAATAATTGTATGAAATATATATGTATATGTATATGAGCACACACACACACACGTATGGGGAACACACACACAGAGAATTAATTACCTGACTAAAGGGAGGCGGCACCAAATACCCAGGTACATATGCATTTTCAGATTATGTCTAGTAGTTGCATAGAACCAAAAATGTTTTCTGAGAAAATGCAAACCTTGTGATATTGAACTGGTCTCTTCACACATTTAATCCTTTCCTGATCCTCCAATGCTAAATACTGATGGGCATCACCTACAGCTTCTCTTCATGCACCCTGTTGTACCTAAATATTGGAGTATTAACCCCTTGGAAAGCCAGTGCTTTGGAGGCTTTGTTGCCTCCCCTTACTATTGTCCCAGTGTCATTTTTTGCTTTGCCATTAACAATAGCCTGGCTATTCTTCTTTCATATTTAAAAACCTTTATGCAAATTGTTCCAGGAGCACAGCAACCTAAAGTTCTTGCATTAATGCAGAGAATTATTCACATATAAAAATTCCATTTAAATCCCATTAAGGTTGTGACATAAATCCAAACAAACTTGAAAATGCACAGTTAAGGTGGAAAAGTGACATATGTCTTCCAGTCTCTTAGCAGAACAAGGCAGAATAAGAAAGCGATTAAAGTGTCACCCAGTTGGGGCAAGATAG
Source organism: Sternotherus odoratus (assembly GCA_032164245.1). Classification (NCBI taxonomy): domain Eukaryota; kingdom Metazoa; phylum Chordata; order Testudines; family Kinosternidae; genus Sternotherus; species Sternotherus odoratus. Next base: position 95,202,426 of record JAVMKO010000003.1, read on the forward strand.
TGAAGCACATCTGTTACCTTTCTTCCTTTTAACTATTTGTTGACTTGCTGCATTTTGCCCTTTTTTTTTTTAAATGTCTCAGTGGTATTGGAAGGTAGTAGATAATTCCGACTAATGTGTAGTGAAGTATGATATTCCAGGGAGTCTGAGACGCAGGTCTCTAGTAGCTTAGCTGTAACCTAAAACCAGTCAACTTTCAGCATTTTAGATTTTCCTTTAGACATTTCTGTGGCTTTCTCAAAGGCTGTGCCGTGGATTATTAACGACATTCTTTTGAGAGCATCAGGACTAGCGACACCTATGTTATGGCCTGGAAATGCTTAGGTCCAGTCTCTTCCATTTTGTTCAGTCTCTCCCTTATCAGAAACAATGCTACACTATAGTACAGTAATGCCCTAAACCCCAGGATTTACAATAGTGTTACTGTAGGACTTGAGGACATTACACTGGAATTCAGCAGTACTTTTATTTATTTATTTAGACAAGCACTTGTGTAGCTTGATAGTTGTTGTGGGTCGGGGTTTTGACCCCCTTTGGAATAGTCCAATACGGCTGGTGGTGATGTGACTCCCTCTTGTGCTCTGGGGGCACAATGACTGGGATCATACATCCAAGCAAAGGTGAATGGTTACTGTGCCCCACAGCAGTGCATGTCTCTGCAGTTTGGCCCTAAGGGCAGTTTTTAGCTGCATTACCCCAGCTGTGAATTCTATGGTTAGCCCTGGAATTCTGAAGAGCAGAGTCAGCCGACAGGTATGTAAACCACTAGATATTCCTCATACAATCAAATATCACCCAGTGCTATTGACATTTTCTCATAGACTTGGGTGCCACATGACTACAGTCCTCATTCTAATGGTCTGTTTTGGTAATGACGCGATGGGTAGAAACAACCCAGTTCAGGCAATGAAGCTGCTGCCTCGATTTGAGTCCCAGGTTTGACTGGCATAAGCCATTTGAAAGCGAGCCTGCCACACACGCAGCTCTGAAAGCACCTCCATCTGTTTTTCTTTAAGGCTGGGTCCTAATGAACCGTGGAAATATTTCACGTTCTGCATTTGTGACCTGATGTGGCTTCCATGGAGTTGTCATTGACCACTCCCATCTGAGACAGAAGCGATATTCACTGAGCATGTGATGTAGTGATGTACTGGGGGGGTGGGGGTGATGGCTGGTTTGGGTTGGTGTTTTTAACCCAGGATATATTTTTAATCATGCTGCTTTGAAGGGCTTCTTTTTTTCCAACCGTCAGCTCTAAAACAAACGTACAACAAATTATATACTTTGAATAAAACAGAGGACACACTTCCAGGGAAACAGTAGTCAGCATCAGGAAAAAGTAAACATTTTTCAAGATGACCAGAAAACTCTGTGAGGCACTATCACAACGTATGAGCTGAGCTGAAGAAGTAGGTTCTACAACATAAACCAAAAGTGACCTCACAATAAAAGTGATCAATATTTTCTCTGAGACGAATGTGTCCAAGCACATTCCACATTTTCAATGTACGAGCACTTTACAAACTTGGAGTCCAATCTTCAAATGTATGGGGCCTTCAGGGATGGATGGGGGTGGGTTGAAAGGAAAAGGAGTATGGGTAGGGGAGGTTTAGAGAAACAAGACAAAGCAAGGCCATGTCATACATTAAATACCATGGAAATTAGCAGTGAAAAGCCACATGCTGTCTGGTCAAATGGATATGAATTTCAGCATTTCAAGATCTCAAGTTAATTGGACATCTGAAGTCTTCACTGAGAAAAACAAAACTTGTTGTGAATATGTTACATGTAGAATGATATTCTTGGTCTCCCCTACATCCAGGCATTCCCCAAATCCTATTGCAACTTCTCTTGTGTCATTTCTAAAATTCATTCTTTCTTCTCCATTCCTATTGCATAAGGCTGGAATTTTTAACATAGTCATAGGGGTTAGTTCCCAATTCCATAAATGCGTCATCTCTTCTCCATATCTTGATCATCTCTCACTTTGACAACTGAACTATCCTCCTCTTGGGATTTCCTGCATCCAATGCAATCCCCTCTAGTTTATTCAAAATGCCACTGCTAAAATCTTGTTACTCTCCTGATACTTGAATCATATCACTCTCCCCTTTGAATACATTCTCTGGCTTCCTCTCACTTTCCTCATTAAGTTAAAGCATCTCATCCTCATTCATTCCTCTCATTTCTACCAATTCCTTCTGCCTACCCTGCTTGTACTCTTTTACTTTAGTTTTATGCTTTCTTGCATGTCTTCATGCTTCAAACTCTCCCTTTCTCCTGCACCCAGCGACCTGCCCTCTCTCCATTCAAATCACTTCTTCAATCATTTTTCTTCAGATGCTTTTCAATAATGAACTCCCAAAGATTTCTGCACTGAGTCAACCTTGACCTCCATCTGGCAGATTAAACATCTATATCTAAGCTCCTAGTCAAAAACTGTCGTCCAAGCATATAGATGGTTTTTCATAAACAACAACAAGAAGAAAAAAGAACAAGAGAATAATACTAAGCCCTAATATTGCAAGCATTTAGGCACATGCTTAACTTTATTTATTTGAGCATTGATTTTCATGGTACTACACGCATATGTAAAGTTAAGCACTTGCATATTGTTTGTAGGATGAAAGCTTAAGTGACTTTCCCCAGGCCACACAGCAAATCAGTGCGTCAGGTACAGGATTATTTGAATGTGCTTTATTAACTGCAAGATTAAGACCTTAGATTGTTTATAACAGGGATCGTCAACATTAGCATGCAGCCTCGCAGGGTAAGCACCCTTTGCGACCCAGCCAGTTTATTTACCTGCCACATCCACAGGTTTGGCCGATTGTGGCTCCCACTAGCCGCGGTTCACCGCTCCAGTCCAATGGGGGCTGCAGGAAGCGGCAGCCAGCACTGTGCCGCTTCCCGCAGCCCCCATTGGATGGGAGCGGCAAACTGCGGCCAGTGGGAGCCGCAATTGGCCGAATCTGCTGTGGTAAACCCAGGTCTGGAAGGCTGTGGTGAGAGGGGAAACTGCAGGTTAAATTAGGTCCAGCTGAGGAAGGCTGCTGCAGCCAGAAGCAGAGCCAGCTGGGACCGGTTAAGGAGGCAGCCAGAGTCCTTTAAAGAGACTCCTCCCCAGAGAGGGGTGTGGGAGTGAGGAGTGTGTTTGGAGGCAGGAGGAGTTGGAAGAGTGAGTTCGTGACAGCAGAAGGAGGTAAAGGCGAGCAAGAGGCAGATACAGAGAGGCTGCCAGCAGGCAGGGAGGCAGGAAAGAGCCCCTCCCAGGAGGGAGCTAGCCCTCCCTAACCGGCGGGAAGCCAGACCCAACAAGGGGGGACTGCCCAGAGGACTGGAGCCTGGGGCGCCCGGGGGCCCCCCCTTGCCACTAGTGGTGTCAGAGGTGGGATTGTGAGTAGACGTGGTGGCAAGACCCCTCGACCAGGGCGAAAAGCCCCCCCCTTTATTCAAAAACAAAAAAAAAAAAAAAAAAGAGAGAGAGAGAAAATGGAGGAGGTGGTGAAAGCACTGGTTCAGGCCACTGCGGCCCAGCAGGAGGCTGTTCGAGTGCAGCAGGAAACCAACCAATTACTGATGTCTCAGGCAGCCCAGGACCGAGCCACATTGCAGGAGTTAGTGAAGCAGGTGAAAGTCCTGGGCACCCTGGCCCGTGGGGGTCCCGACGCCCGGCCGCTGCGGGCAAACAACTATTTACAGAAAATGACGGCGGACGACGATACCGAGGCCTACCTTCTCGCGTTTGAGAGGACAGCCCTGCGAGAAGCCTGGCCCCGGGAGCAGTGGGCAAGTATCCTGGCCCCTTTTCTGTGTGGAGAGGCCCAGAAGGCCTACTTTGATCTTGCAACCGAGGCTGCTACAGATTACCCCCAGCTCAAGGCTGAAATCCTGGCAAGGGCGGGAATGACGCCAGCCCTGAGAGCCCAGCAGTTCCACGACTGGAGGTACAAGTCTGACAAGCCGCCAAGGACCCAGTGGTTTGACTTGATCCACCTCGCCCGGAAGTGGCTGCAGCCTGAGACCCACAGACCAGAGAAAGTGGTGGAAATCCTAGTCCGGGACAGGTATATGCGGGGGTTGCCGCCTGACATAAGGGGGTGGGTCCGTAAGAACGATCCCTCCTCCTATGACGAACTAGTAGCCCTCGTGGAGAGACACCTAGCCTCCCAGGAGCTGCCTCGGACTACCAAGGAGGGAGTACGCCTGAGTAGGAGACTGGGCACAGGGCCAAAACCCCGGAGTACCATGACCCCAAGCCGATACATGGAGGGAGGAAAAGAGGCTGGGGATCAGCCTGAAACCGTGGAGAAGCTTGGGGACTGGGGGAATGAGACTCGGGGGGTGAGGCCTAACAGCCCGAGAACCAGGGTGCTAGCCCGAGCGGGTATACGCTGCTATGCATGTGGGGAAGTAGGGCATATAGCGGCCCAGTGCCCAAATCAGGCAGAGCCCATGCAGTGCGACCTGGGGGGAATAGAAGGTCCATGTGACCTAATAAGTCAGGTGGGGGTCGCGGTGGCCCCCCATAGATACACCCGGCCCGTTAAGATGAACGGCATTAGCACCACCGCATTAGTAGACTCCGGAAGTGCGGTCACGCTGATCTCGGGGAAGCTGGTCGGGCGGGACCAACTCGCCCGGGCCAAGCGCTCAGGAGTATCCTGCGTGCATGGGGATGTTAACTATTACCCCACCATCCCTGTAAGCATAGACCTCCGGGGAAACCCCACGAAGGTAATGGTGGGGGTAGTCCCAAAGCTCCCCTACCCAGTCCTTATTGGCCGAGACTTCCCGGGGTTCGATAGCCTGCTCCCCGGAGGGGAGGCAGAAGGGGCTAGCGCCGAGAGCCAGGAGACGGCACCGAGGGTGCGCGGACCCCCGGCCTTCCGGGAATTTGACCAAGAGCTATTTTCCAAGCCGGGGGGACCCAAGAAGTCTCGGAGGGAGAGAAGGGCAGCGAAGGAGTTGGGGACAAAGATTCTGACCCAGTACCGGAGGGTTGCGCTGGTGGGAGAGCAAGTAAGCCCAAGGGAGGAGAGGGCTCAGCGAGCTGTGGGGGAGCCCGACGCCGGACCTAGTGCCCCTCAGGCTGACACAGAGAGAGAGTCGGGGGAAGATCCCCCAGAGTTGGGGCCCCCTGGCCCGTCAATGGAAAATTTTGGGCAGGATCAAGCCAATGATCCAGCCTACCACAATATCCAGAGGGAGGTAGTTGAGGTGAATGGAGTCCCGGTAGAAGGAAAGGTCAAGGGCCGAGAGCCGTACTATATAATAAAAGGGGACCTGTTGTACAGAGTAGCCCGGGTAGCGGACCAGACCGTAGAGCAACTCTTGGTACCACAAAAGCACCAGAGAGGCGTGATGGACCTAGCCCATAGCCACCTCTTCGGGGGCCACCTGGGGGTAGATAAAACCCTCGATCGGGTCTTGAAAAGATTTTTTTGGCCAGGAGTCTACGCGGCTGTCCGGCGGTATTGTGCCTCCTGCCCGGACTGCCAATTGCATGCCCCCCGGCCACACTTACGGGCCCCGTTGGTACCTCTACCCATCATTGAAGTCCCGTTTGAGAGGATCGCGATGGACCTGGTAGGCCCACTAGAGAAATCTGCCCGGGGCCACCAGCACATACTGGTTGTGCTAGATTACGCCACCCGATACCCGGAAGCTGTGCCCCTACGGAACACTATGTCTAAGACCATAGCCCGGGAGTTGGTGCAGATTTTTTCCCGAGTGGGGATTCCCAAGGAGATCCTAACCGATCAAGGGACCCCCTTTGTGTCTAAGCTAATGAAGGACTTGTGCAGCATGCTCCAAGTGAAGGCCCTAAGGACGTCGGTTTATCATCCTCAGACTGACGGTCTGGTCGAGCGCTTCAATAGGACGTTGAAGAGCATGATACGGAAGGTAGTGAGCCGGGACGGGAAGGATTGGGACACCCTGCTCCCCTACCTACTGTTTGCCGTGAGGGAGGTACCGCAGGCCTCAACAGGATTCTCCCCATTCGAGTTGTTATATGGGCGCCACCCTCGGGGCATCCTCGACATAGCCAAAGAGGGTTGGGAAGAACAGCCGAATCCGGGGAGAAATGTCATTGAACATGTGGTACGGATGAGAGAGAGGATAGCTCAGGTCACCCCCATCGTGCGAGAGCACATGAAGAAGGCCCAAGAAGCCCAGCGGACGTACTACGATCGCCGGGCGTTGAGCCGGAAGTTCCAGGTGGGGGACCGGGTAATGGTGCTGGTACCTACGGCGGAAAGTAAACTGTTGGCCCAATGGCAAGGGCCTTACGAGGTGATCGAAGCTGTGGGGAGCGTAGATTATAAGGTCAGACAGCCTGGGCGCCGGAAGCCGGAGCAGATCTACCACGTGAACCTACTGAAGCCTTGGCAGGATAGAGAGGCTCAAGTAGTCGCGCTCGGCACAACCCCCCGGGAAGGGAACCCGCCTAGCCAGGTACGGATATCCCCCGAGCTGACCCCAAACCAGAGGGAAGAAGTGATCAGCATGATCGAACGCCACCCTGACGTGTTCTCAGAGACACCAGGCCGGACCAGAGAAGTATGCCACCACATCCACACAGAGCCTGGGGTAAAGGTATATGTCAAGCCATACCGGATCCCTGAGGCCAAGAGGGAAGTGATTGGGGCAGAAGTCCGAAAAATGTTAAGATTAGGGGTCATAGAGGAGTCCCATAGCCAGTGGTCCAGCCCCGTGGTCTTGGTACCCAAGCCAGATGGCAGTGTGCGGTTCTGCAATGACTTCCGGCGGCTAAACGATGTCTCCCAGTTCGATGCATATCCGTTACCCCGAGTAGACGAGTTGATTGACAGACTAGGTACAGCGCGGTTCCTTTCCACCCTGGACCTGACCAAAGGCTACTGGCAGATCCCCCTGGCCCCGGCGGATAAGGAGAAGACGGCCTTTGCCACTCCAGAGGGTTTGTTCCAATACACGGTCCTCCCCTTTGGGTTGCACGGGGCCCCCGCCACCTTCCAGAGGCTTATGGACAAACTGCTGCGGCCGCATCGCAAGTATGCAGCCGCTTACTTAGATGATGTGATTATCCATAGCCCCGACTGGGAGACACACTTGAGGAAGGTGGAGGCAGTGCTAGACACCCTGAGGAAGGCCGGTTTGACTGCGAATCCCGCCAAATGCGCAATTGGACTAGCAGAAGCCAAATACCTCGGGTATGTAGTGGGGAGAGGTCTGGTAAGGCCCCAGCTCAACAAGCTAGAGGCGATCCAGAAGTGGCCACGACCAGTCCGGAAGAAGCAGGTCAGGGCATTCCTGGGGTTGGTCGGGTATTATCGACGGTTTATTCCCCATTTCGCCGCCCGGGCATGCCCACTAACTGACCTGACGAGAGCCCGTGGCCCGGACATCGTGAAATGGTCAAATGCAGCCGAAGAGGCGTTTAGGGATCTGCGGACGGCCCTCTGCACTGACCCCGTACTAATAGCCCCGAATTGGGAGAAAGAGTTTGTATTACAGACGGATGCCTCTGAAGTAGGACTAGGAGCGGTGCTGTCCCAGATGATAGATGGAGAAGACCACCCGATCCTATACCTCAGTCGGAAGCTCCTGCCCAGGGAACAGAAATACGCTGTGGTAGAGAAGGAGTGCCTGGCGGTGAAGTGGGCCATAGAGAGCCTCCGCTACTACCTGCTTGGAAGACGGTTTTCCCTGGTCACGGACCATGCCCCGCTGAGATGGATGCACCAAAATAAGGACAAAAATGCAAGGGTCACCAGATGGTTTCTCTCACTACAACCCTTCCACTTCCGCGTGCAACATAGATCCGGCCTCCTGCACGGGAATGCGGACGGCCTGTCAAGGGTACACTGTGCAGCGACCCAAGTAGCCCAACCCCATGGTGTTGAGCAGGGGGGGGGGATGTGTGGTAAACCCAGGTCTGGAAGGCTGTGGTGAGAGGGGAAACTGCAGGTTAAATTAGGTCCAGCTGAGGAAGGCTGCTGCAGCCAGAAGCAGAGCCAGCTGGGACCGGTTAAGGAGGCAGCCAGAGTCCTTTAAAGAGACTCCTCCCCAGAGAGGGGTGTGGGAGTGAGGAGTGTGTTTGGAGGCAGGAGGAGTTGGAAGAGTGAGTTCGTGACAGCAGAAGGAGGTAAAGGCGAGCAAGAGGCAGATACAGAGAGGCTGCCAGCAGGCAGGGAGGCAGGAAAGAGCCCCTCCCAGGAGGGAGCTAGCCCTCCCTAACCGGCGGGAAGCCAGACCCAACAAGGGGGGACTGCCCAGAGGACTGGAGCCTGGGGCGCCCGGGGGGCCCCCCTTGCCACACTGCAGACACGGCAGGTAAACAAACCAGCCGTCCCACCATGGGGGGTTACCCTGGGGGCCGCGTGCTAAGGTTGCCGATCCCTGGTTTATAATGTAGGGCAGAGGCTACCTTTTATTTTATGTTTGTACAGCACCCAACACAATTGGATTTCAATCTTGATTGGAAATATTGGGCACTAATAGAATATCAAAACTAATAATAAACGTTGCCTAGTCAAATGCATTTTGGAGTTTACACATTTCTTTTATTCTTAGGAACAGAGATTCACAAAAGTTTGACTTGAAAAAGATCTGTCTAGTTTTCTGTCTAGTGGCTCAAGCTATTGGCTTCCACCATGAGCAATTCTCGCTCATAATAAGAAACTATGCTGTTAGGAAAGTTTTTTGATATTGGGTTTAAAGTTCTCCTTTGCATTGTTTTATTCCTTTTGTAAACCACAGTATTAATCGAGTAACAGTAGAAAGAGCAGGTGGGGAATAAAGAAGAGTTTGTGTTGAGTAGTTATAGCTAAAGGTGAGCGTAAAATGGGTGAAAGCCAAAGGAGAAGAAAAAAAGCTGAGTAAATTTAACAAAATGCATAAAGACTATGTCCTTGACTTTCACTGACCCCAACAAGGTGCTAATTATAAGAGGATTAACACATTTCCTGTACATAACAATGGACTCTGTCAGTCAATGGACCGTGATAACCTACACATTCAGACAGAGTGTAGCCCACATATTATGCACAAGGTCATGAAATAAAAAGAGCTCTTTCTGAATAACATTATGAAAATCCTAGTCTGTTCACAGGGAACAAGGCCAGTGCAGCATCTTGGGAAAAGGTGGTGTTACAGATTCCAAAACACATGAAATATCCATGCATATTCTATTCTACAGAGGTTCTGATACTGCCCTCGTCACCTTAGTACCCAAGCACCTACCAGTAGTGCATTAAGAATAGCCACACTGGGTCAGACCAATGGTCTATCTAGCCCAGTATCCTGTCTTTCAACAGTGGCCAATGCCAGGAGCTTCAGAGGGAATGAACAGAACAGGATAATGTATCAAGAGATCCATTCCCTGTCACCCAGTTCCAGCTTCTAATAATCAGAGGCTTAGGGACATCTAGAGCATGGGGTTGTATCCCTGACCATCTGAACTAATAGCCATGGATGGACCAATCCGTTATGTTTGTTTTAATCCTGCTGCCTATTAATTTCATTGGGTGACCCCTGGTTCTTGTGTTTTGTGAAGGGGTAAATAACACTGCCTTATTCACTTTCTCCACACCATTCATGACTTTATTGACCTCTATCAATATTTTAGATAGCTTAAATTTTCTGATAGCGTTTCTTAAATCTTCATTAATACCTTTTACCTAGTAATGGCATTACCTTATGATACTGTTACGGATATTATAACTTGAACTACTCTATCTCTCTATTACAAATGTACAGGTATGAAACATGTAAAATAATAGAAAAGGTAAAAGAGGAAGTTACTTCACAGCTCAGCAAGAGTTTCAGTTAAGCCTAGCTAGTCCTCCGAGGTAGTTACTCCATTTACATCTCCCCTGAGTGAAGCACAGAAACAGCATAAACTGCTGGACATGTTTTAAAGACTTATAGGCTTAAGTTATGCCAAGCTGTCTGGATGTATGTAACATAAATTATTAAGAAGCTCCATATTTTCTGTGTCATCATGATATAATTCTAATGCTCGGCCCCTTCTCTTCCTCCTACCCAATCAAGCTCAGTTCCCTTTGCTCCAAACCTGCTTAGTCCTTCTGCCTGGCAGATCAATGCAGTTATATCAGGTATCATTCAGTCTAGACTCAGCCTCTCCTGTTGTTCTTATCTAGCAGGCAAGACAATGTCACCTGTCCAGATAGCACTTCTACTTGTCCTGGGCTCTGGGCAAGATTTTTCCCCAATCTGCTATTTTCTCCAGATGTAGTCAATATCTGCAAACCTCAAAAGGATTTGGTTCAATGTCCTTAGGATAAGCACCCAAAAGTTTAGGTGTTTCTGTAAACCAAATCTGCCTGATTCTTAGTTAATGAGCTGAAATCTTGTGATAACAGATAGTCTCGTGATCTAATATTTTTGGTAATTCTTGTTTCTATTATGGAGACAGAAATAGAACTAGAACAAGCTCTGGTTCTGTATGGGCACTTCTTCTAGTCCTAGTGAGACCCAAGACCCCAAAGGCACAAAGATTCAAGATAAAGGGGAAAGAAAGTTATTCAGATTTTTCTGAACCTCAGAAGAAGTACAATTCAGGTTACATTCACATTTGGGGTTAATATTCAGCATGTGGTGTTATGTTATATGAAACAGGTTAGCTGTTCCTTTAAAGCAGCGTTCATGCACTTTATTGATATGCATCGCCTTTTGATAAAATAATACACGATATACTTTCTGACTGGCTAACAGGAATCTGTCAAACGACGAATGCCATAACAGTCACATAATAATAACACAGCACTGCAGAAGGTAATAAATTATACCCTTGCCACCATCTCTCATTTATTCTATATGGATCATAGCATTGTGGTTATTGGTTGCAGTATGTATTATTAGGTCCCAGGGTCACCAGCACAGAGTTAAATGATGTAAGGGAGTAAGTAAAATGATGATCTATGTTATGAAGCAGCCTCAACCTTGGTACCTATTTAACCAATGCAGTATGTTTATATACAAAGCATGCATAATCAAATTCTTTGTAAAGGACAGAAAGTTGACAATGGCAGGGGCAGTGTCCCAGTTATGAGTGTTTGGGGATTGAAAAACTTTAAGTACTGCAGGTTATAAAAGTATCACTGAAAGTTGGGAAAGTTTCTACTATGAGTCAATTAGCCATTGAGATCTTTATTCTACCACAAAGCTTCTACTGGGGCATCATGCGCCTGGCTTAAAAGAAAAAACATGTTGCAAGAAGTCAAATTTTGCTACATTGGAAAAGGAAGTTCCGCCCCCACACCTCAGGTCTGAAGGCTGGTGTAATGCATTGGCAGGCCAGGCTACAGCAGAAAGGATCACATACAATAGACAACAATCCCTGGGAAAATCTTCGTCCATTTGGGACAGTTTCCTACAATCAACTGAATAAAAATTCCCGCAACAGGCTTGGATGGAGGGCAGATGAAAAATCCACACACTTCCTCTCCATCACATCTCATCTTTGTTTCTCCTCTCCCCTCCCCCACCTCCAAGGTCTTTTTCCTCTTGACTTTTATTTCCTTAATATTTTAATTGATGCCATAAAAACCCATGTGCTGAAAATATTGAGTTTCATACATGGAAATCCAAGCACTGTGTAAATACCTCCGTCTTTTGCACTTATTTTACACTTGGCACTTAGAATGTTTTAGTCACTTTCAAGAAAAAAAGTTGACAGGGTTTAATAAATAATAAATAAAAATATATACTCAGAGTGTATTATGCACACCACTATTAAATACATTTGTAGCAACAATTGGGACTAGAGCCCCAGGCAACCATAATCCCCAGCAAATCCTGTTGCTGCTGCTGCTTCTCTTTGAGCTAAAGTAGCTATTTCATTCCATTTCGCCAACTTAGTGTTTATGCTTGAGCTTGAAGTATCAGCCACTTACATTTTATTCATGAATCCTTTAAACTTTATTCCATCTGCGCTCTTCAGCATTTCCACAGATTTGGTAGACCTCAAAGACAATGCTAATAGCTCATAAATTATGCTCAAGGGAAGTACTGGGGTGGAATAAACAGTGGTTCTGTACAGTCAGAGTTGTTCCAAGATTCATCAGGGATGGAAGTCCTTGGAGGGAAATACAAACATAATTACACAAAATTGTATTGCTAAAATTTTCAATTGCATAAATCAATGATATCTGTCTCTGTAGCGTAGATCACAGAGATTTATAGGCTATTTAGGATGGATTCTGCCTAGTATCAGCCATGTAACATCAGCAACTTCAGAATGACTTGGCATCAGCAAAATATATATATATATATATAAGGGGGGTATGCATTACTTCTACATTCAAGTAGAAATCACGTTGTATTTTCAAAGTAGATGTCATCTCAAGAAAAATTATGCTTAGGCAGGAGTTTTCATGTAAATAATTTTCTGCTGGGCAATCTATCAGTTGTTCAGATTCTATATATAACTCAAAGGCTTCTAATACCAGCTATGATGTTGGAGGGAGAGGGGGAACAACTAAAAAGGCACCTAAAACTCTCTCGGATAACAGAACTTCTAATAACTCCAGATTTTTTTAGCTCCCCACCATTTAAATAAACCATACACCTCCCACACAGAGTCTAATAGCAACCTCTGTGAACCTTGAGCCAGGTTAGGTGACTACAATCAGGATATAAACTCCATTCTCTTTCTAGCACTGGTCTTTGTCACCCCTTATTACACAGTGTGCTTTTAACCTTGTTTCCTATGGGAGCAAAGTCACCACACTAGGTGTGACTCTAGGAAGACTCATGTCTGTACCAAATTCTGATCTGATACACACATGCCTCTGTGCCGAAGTCAGTGAGGCTTCACAAGTATAGTCCTTGCTTTCCATCAAAATGCACAGTAGTGCACAAAAGATAACGTACCCCTATTTTGCTGAGCGCAGCATTCTGAAAGGTCACCTTGGGAGAGAAGCTGTTTTCCAAACAATTCAGAGCCTATTTGATTACTATGAGATTTCTGAGCCGCTTGCTTCTGACCATCTTGTCTAAAAGGGGCATTAGTGGTGACACCATTTGTAGTGCAAGGATCTTGTGGAAGAGGCCAAAAACCCCATTTCCTATTCTGCTGTCATTCTGATGTAACAATCAGACAAGGACCGTTAATATTTAGAACTAAATATGAACTATTACGCAACATATACAACATGGATTTTTTACTAAAGATGTGGGAGCCTTAAACTAAAATGCAATCATAATGTCACAGTATTTTGTGCCATATAGTACTGGGGGGTGAAGCACTGTAGGTTCTTGCCAATAGGTTGTTTACAGAATTGAAGTTCCCATTGTATTTCTTCTACATGTAAAGGTATTGGTGTTTACTGGATGACTATGAGCAAGATGGGAAGCCATAAGGATGGTCTTTCTGTTCTGTTTGCATACAGCACTTAGCACAATGGGGTCCCAGTCCATGACTAGGGCTCCTAAGTGCTACAATAATACAAATACTAATCAGAATGGCCTGTAATGGTGAGACTTGCTGGTAAATGAATTATGAATTGTTAGGAATATTGCAGGAATGGTGTCTCTAGAGGCGGGTTAGTGAAGTGGGTCTTAACCCACGAAAGCTCATGATCCCTAAAATCTGTTAGTCTACAAGGTGCTACAAGACTCTTTGTCGCTTCTCTAGCCTCAGTTTGTCAGAAGCTGGAATTGGGTGACAGGGAATGGATCACACGTTGATAACCTGTTCATTCCCTTTGAGGCACCTGCTATTGGCCACTGTCAAAAGACAGGCTACTGGGATTGATGGACCTTTGGTCTGACCCAGCATAGCCATTCTTACTAAGAGGTCAGACAACATAGCTTGAGCTCATTGGTTCATCCAGTCACACATAAACGGAGTCAACTCCCACGAACGGTTCACTCCAGTAACTAATACGAAATCAGCATACCTTCCCCTTTCTTAAGGGAAAATACTGAACTGTTTCTTATGCAGCTTTAGGATGTATTAATAATACAACTGTCAAATTATTAATAACTAGCAATAAATGTCCTGGTGCTACAATAAACTTGTAATGGTTTCTGTGGGCCTGACATTTCTCCAACAACTTCTTTAGGCTTTTGGCCGACCTATTCTCTGATGAACTATCTCTAAATTCCAGTCGTGCTGATCAGCTTAACCAAGTAGCTCTCAGTTCTCTCATAAACAGCCATAATCTATTCCAGGGGTGGACCCCTCCTAACCAGCCAGGGAGGCTCCCCCCGTTGCCCCTCCCCTGCTGTCCTCCCTCCCCCGCAGCCTCAGCGTGCTGTGCAGGCAGCGCTCTGGCCCTCGGCTCCTCCTGGGCAGAGCTGCAGTGGCATGGCTGGTTCCAGTGGTGATGCGCACTGCAGGGGGGCAGCGTGTCTGGCTCTGGCAGGCCGCGCGGAGCCAGACACGCTGCTCTGAGCGGCATGGGGTAAGGGGGTCAGGGTGGGGGGTTAAATAAGGGGCAGAGGGCTGTCAAGGGATGGAGGTTTGGAGGTAGTGGTCAGGGGATGGGGAACGGGAGTGTTGGATAGGTGTGGGAGTCCCAGGAGTCTGTTAGGAGGCAAGGGTGTGGATAGGAGTCGGGGCAGTCTGGACAGAGAGCAGGGGGCAGGGAATGGAGGGGTTGGATAGAGTGGGGATGTGGATAGGGGTCGGGGCAATCAGGGGACAGGGAGAAGGGGGGGTTGGGTAGGGGATCAGGTCCTTGGGGGGAAGTTAGGGTGAGGGGTCTCAGGAGGGGGTGGTCAGGGGACAAGTAGTAGCGGACTTAGATAGGGCATGGTGTCCCAGGAGGTGGTTAGGGGTGGGGAGTCTCTGGAGGGGAGATCAGGGGACAAGAAGCAGGGAGGATTGGGGGGATCGGGGTTCTGAGGGGGACAGGAAGTGGGATGGGGGAGGGTACAGGCTATTTGGGGAGGCACAGCCTTCCCTACCCAGCCCTCCGTACAATTTTGCAACATCATTGTGGTCCTCCGGTCAAGGGTTTGCCCAACCCTGATCTATTCTGTACTAGTGTGAGTGTCAAGAAAATACTGTATATTTCAAAGCTGCTTCCTCAATCTCCTTTTTAAGATTGTAAGGACATGACTAATTTTCCCCCTTGGTATTTGACCATGCAAACCCTGTCATTTATATTATAGATCTTGGTGAAGTTTCTTCAGCCACTTTGGCTCTCTGGTTGCCTGATCTCTCTCTTTCTTTACGCCGACTCTATCCAGTCTGGATAGTGGGTTCTTTTTGTTGTTGCTTTCTTCACATATTCCCCCTCCTGGATTTTCAATGCCATTTTTAATAGAATGCAGAGTTTCAGCCAGGTATTAAGAGGCTTATGATCTTGCTTGAAACTTCTAATTCATTTGGAGATCAACTAGAACCCATCCACTTTATTATGACCCAAAGGGCTAGTAAAAGGTAAGTAGTAGGAGGAAGACATTTCACCTGAGTCATTTAAAACTACACTAGACGTAGTACCACAGAATGTTTTATATGAAACAGCTACATATTGACCGGAGAACAGACCAGTGGACTTCATATCTTCTCTTTACAGTCAGTATTTTTTTAAAATCTTTCTATTATTTGCACTTTTCTTTGCTAGTGAGAACTTGAAAACAAATTATGAATGATGCCACAGGCTTTAGCAAAGTAATAAAAAAATAATACCAAGTTGCAGATCTTTGCCTGTGATCAGCTCATTGAATTTTCCCGTCTCAGAAAATTAAATAGAGTAACTTGTCTTTTTACAGTGTCACTCAGGGGAATAAGAAAAAATGACTGGGGAGTCCCACCTCTACAGTTGCAACAAATCAGCTTCCATCTTCAACCATGGCTGATGAAGCAACTTCACTGTTTCTTTTACTCGTTTGCATGCATATAACTCTCAAAGTGATGCATTAGGACCTCAATATTTTTGCTCATCTTTGACCAGCCTAGTGCCTGGCTCTCCTGGCCCTTCAAGTCTTTTCAAACACTAAATGTCCCTTGTGTGAAAGCTGTGACATTTCAGGTGTTATTGAAGCAGGTATCAGTTTTCTGGCTTTGGAGTAGAACAGCTTTGATGACCAAAAGTTGACTGAAAATGAATATATGGATTACCCAGTAGGTTTATTCTTGTCACAATTCACTAAATACTGTTATTAATCCATCTAAAGTTCTGTCTGCTGGCATTTTTATTTGACTATTGTTCTCTGTCTGCACTCTGAAATGGGTAAGAATGATGCAATATTATCTTTTGGAATGTCTGTACAGTCTGTCTGTGATGAAAAGTGCACCTGCCTCCATCAATTGTTTGCAAGCTGTATATTCAAATATAAGGCCAGACTTCTTACCATCTATGTTTGAAATTCTGGTAGTGTTTCACTCAGATATTTCAATATATGGTAGGCCATGATCAGCCCACATCACATCTTGCTAATTATTTCATCATAAGAGATGTCTGGAATTTTTTTCAGACAAATTCCTGATTTTGGTGCAGTATCTTTCTAGAGAGGTCTACATTAAGGTGCTACTGAAATAAAACTTGACTAAGTGTCTCTCAGTACATCTAAGTACTTTGTTTAATGGATCTAACAAAATGCTTGTATTTGTCCTTTTGTTAGGCCTGTCTGGGTTTCTCCTGCTCCGTTTTTCACTCTGAAATTCTTCTTATTGACATTGTTCTGACAGTCAAACTGGATTTGGGTGCTTATGGATGGATTTTTTCCTGCTTTGTTAAATAAAGCTTAGAAATATCAAGCATGTCAAGTCTTTGCTGATGAGCTTGGTGGAGGACTTAGATGTACTAGAAAATTTCTCATATCTACATCGAAGAGGTAAGGATGGGGAATCTTTAACAAAGGCGTCCTTTCCTCCAAGTGTTAACACAAACAAAATTGACTAAAAATATCTTCCCCTCTGAATTGCTCATGTTTAATTAAGTCTCTTACACTCAGAACTCCACAGAGCTGTAAGCAAACTGTGAGGAGTACACACTTCTTATGGGGAACTGGTCAGACTTTTAGGTTGGCCGGTTCATATCCATTACACCAGGCCTCAAAAATTAATAGGGTTCCAGTTCAGGCACCAGTTATGGAGGATTTTAGGGGCTGTTGTATGAACCACAACTAGGTGAGCATAGAGTTGCCTTTGATTTACTTCTGGGACTCCTGAGGTTCAGAACCCTGTTGTCCATAGAGAAAACATCCTTACCACCCTAAAATGTCCCAGCTCAAAAATAACTTTAAAAAAAATCCAAGTCTTGCAAAAAGCTGCAAGTGAAACAATAGGAAAGCACCAATCAGCCATGGCCACAGATGTTCTATTTTGTAGACTGATGCTTATAACTTCCCCCTTTGTATTTTGGTACTCAACAATTCAACTTTGAAAAGCATTTTTTGACAGACAAAATCTTGGAGAAAGGTCAGACTTTAATTTGATCAGAAGAAAAGATCTTTGCTCATAAAACTGATGTTAGGAGTTCGGTTTTTAGATGTAGCCCTATCTGCCTCACAAAACGAAGGCACGGCTGTGTAGATTTGCTAGAAAGTTATTAATGAATAAAGGCTAAATTCAGGGTGAAATCCTGACCCTATTGAAATCAATTTCTGCAGCCAGGATTCCACCCATTAGGTAGGATGTAATTTCTAAAAATCTAAACCATACAGAACATTGAACATATCCATTCATTTGATGGGAAACTTCACTGGTATACTATGTATATCTTCTTGAATTGGGTTTTCAGCAAATTGAAACTCTCCAGGAACCAAATCATGAGGTTATATGAAATAATCAGCGATATTGCATTAAACATGGACTAAGAAATCTTAATGACAGTCATAGGCTCTGTATACATCCCAGTAGATTAATGTACTATTGAATCTGTGCCCCAAAGTTTTTAGATCAATGTCTGGTTTTTTGCTGGGCTTTTTTTCCCCGCTGCTTCAAGCTGACAGAGGCAAGGGTAAGTACAGTTCATCATTTTTAAGGCATGAGGATTGGCTTTGACTAATTGGAAGATCTGCCCATTATTTAAATGAAACTTGTTTGCAGTTTCATCATCCGTGTGGAATCTGGAAAGCCATCAGACTATCCCATCAATTTAGTTAGAGAAGAATAAATGAATAAATAGGCTGACAGTTTTCTCCCCTGAGACGCTCACTGTCACTACATTGTTGCTCCATTATTAATTACCTACGTAAAAATAATTCACTCTACTCCATGCTTTAAATGATTTGATCAGGTGCCTTTTTGTTTACCTTTCTGTGTGCATTTAAATTTCTTTGTGTCAGCCAGTTATGCACAACGGTGCACTCACTGTGAGGAATGAAGAAAACTGGAATCCAGACATCAAGGAGTTACACCTGGGTTTTTGGATGCCTACCACAGTAGTAAGGTTAGTGCTTATATATACTGTATGAAAGACCCATTTGAAATCCCTGCACTATTTCTCAGGTTGGGATTTAAACATATATTGCAAGCAGTTTGTGTGCGAGATTGAGAGGCGATATGCTAGCAGGTGTCACTGACAGGTCAAGAAGTAGTTCTGACTACTAATGCCCACAAAATTCCTGTTGAAAAGAGAGAGGATAGAGTGATAATGCCTTTCTTTCCAATGAGAGTTTTTGTAGGTGTCAGGTTCAGATACAAAACACTTCAAGTGTTCGATATGCAGTTCAGAGAGTGAGGAAAGAAGTTAAGAACTCATTTAGGGCCTGACCCTGTTAAGGGCTGAGGTACTGGTGTTGGTTCTAAGCTCACTGGGACTTGATAGCATTCTGCATCTTGGGGAAGGTGCTCAGTCGATTGCAGGATCAGACCCTTATTTGCCGCACTAAACGTTTAGGAGAAGCGGATCAATGGGCTGCATGCGAAAGCAGATGTGAGCCCTGTGGTGTGGGTCCAGTCATTGATCTCTCTATCTCCTTCCCTCTTCTCTTCCTTGATTATCCTATTTCCTTTTAATCTCCCCTTTTTCACATCATTTCTCCTCTTTTTCAAATGAAACAATTCTTTGGGGGGTTTTGTTTTATTTTATTTATTTTAAATCTCAGCTCCTCTGCAATTTCAGACTTTCACCCAGCTCTAACCTGTGAACACCGAATAGGGCCAACTAGGTCTAACACCCTAGGAGAAGTTAGCAATTGCATCTCTGCTGAATATTTTCTGACAGACACCATCTAGATTATGTTTTAAAAAATTACTCAAAAATAACCACATTTCTGTTGTTTTCACTCTGAGGCTTACAAACCTTGCTGGGTGGCGTGCCAACCCCATTCCTTAGCTTGATTAATACCATCCAAAAACTACACAAAATGAGGAATTCTGAACTGCACAGCTCAGACTTCCACCTCAAAGGAGAGATTGTATTTTTACTCATAAACTTGTGTGACTCAGGAGCCACATCAGGGAGTGTTAAAGTTAAGTCGCTTTCTTGCAAACCCTTCCTGCATAACTGACATTTTCTGAGGAGTTCAGATGCAGCACTATCCAACCTCCCCCAAACTGCTACCAATAAACCCTCCCAAGAATGACACAGGTTATCTTTTCCTTACACTCCTTTCCTGTATTCTCAAGAAGACTGGTATGTTTCAAAGCAGTCTTCCAGACAAAGAAAGACCTGGATGTGAAGGACATAGGCAAAAGAACTTGGTGTTCCCAACAGGCCTCTTGTGTAAGAGAGTGTACCTTTCAGTATTCCATATATTATCTAATCTCTGTATAATGAAATTTTACCTAAATTCCTTGAGGAAACCTTTTCCATACAGTCCATACCTCTAATGTGTACCCCCTGCTCCTGTATTTGACACATGCTCAAATTGTCTTGTATCATCCATTCTTTCTATTCCCTTCAGAATTCTGTGTACCACAATGAGATCATCTCTGAGTCTCTTTTTTCTAAAGAACACAGGCCTAGTCCTTTAACTTTTTGGTTAAGTTCCCTGAGTCCCTGAATTATTCTGGTTGTCCTTTGTTGTACCTTCTCCATCCCTAGGATTTCCTTTTAGTAATAAGGTGATCAGAATGGAGGATGGTGTTCCAAACAGGATCTCATCAATTCTAAAGGAGGCCAATTTCCTGATTCAAACCTAATATTTCTATTTCTATAGCTGTTTGTAAGTGTGTGTGTGTGCACGCTGTCTTTAATAATTCAGTTTTGTGTTTCAGATCTCTGTTCACTGTAACCTACAAGACTTTTTCTTGACCCAAATGTTTCTATATGACATGATCTTTCAGGGTCTATTCTTTTATTTTGTTCAGTGCCTCATTACTTTACATTCATCTGGATCATTCATCCGTCCATTCATTTAAGTCAGCTCCTTTCTATTGGCTTTGCTCCCTACTTCTGAATTATCTGAAAATATTATTGCTTACAGCAATCCTCTCATCTTCCACGTCTTGGATATATATAGTACAAATAAAAGGAACAAATCTGGACCCAATTCTCATCCATTTGATATTGCACTTGTAACCTCAGTCCACACCAAAAGAATTACACCTCCCTCTGTATCCTGTATCTAAACCACTTCTTAATCCACTCAAGCATTTCACCCTAGATACCATGCTGCTGACCCTGTAGATTAGTCTTTTTGTGTTTCTTGCTGTAGCAAAAGTATCACAAAGCCTGGATAAATTATATCCACAGCATCCTCTTGCCAGCTCTTTGTGCTATTCCCTAAAAATAAAAATTCTATCAGATTAGTTAGACAGGATCATCTCTTTGTTAATCCATGTGCATTCCAATTGATCAAATAATATCTCTGTAAGTGTCCCTCAGTCCTACCTCTGATGAGCATTAACAGTATTTTCTCCACCAATGCTATCCATATTGTTATCCCCCTCTCTCTGCCATCTCTGACATGGCAAAGCAGTGGTTCAGTGCTAAGAGAGCGGTGGTACATTAATATATCTGCTCAAAACTACACAGCATGAGGATTTCAGAGGTGCTTAGCTCATTCCTGGACCTTGACAATTTAGACACCAAAAGTACTCAATGTGCAAATACATCAGGAGAGATTAGTGTAAAAGAACTCAGCCTTTATAAAATTTCAACTCATAAATCAGGAGTTCACATAGGAACATCACACAAACACCCAACTTGAGGTTTGTGTCTCATAAACCCATAAAAGGAACACTGCCCCACTCCTTACAGATTATACACATTGTCAGGTTTACCATGAAACAACGCATGCGGTGTCATGGGCCCCCAAGAACAGCGGGGTCCCCAAAATGCAGGACAAATATCTGACAACTTGCCACCAAGTCCAGCCGGCGGCGCAGCAGGGCTCAGGCAGGCAGGCTCCCTGCATGCCGTGGCCGGTAGCCCCACACCACTCCCAGAAGCGGTCAGGTGCTGGCACACCTCTGTGTGCCCCTGGTTGGGGTGGGAGGCGGCTCCGTGAACTGCCTCCGCCCTGGGCAGCACACAGAGACCCACTGCCCTCCTTCCCACAAGGGGTGTGCAGAGACATGCCAGCAGCAGGGCTAAGGCATCTCCCTGCCTGGTCTGCCTTCCTCCCTCTATGCCTCTTCGCTCCCAGAAACGTCTGGCGTGTCCCTGTGGCCCCTGGGGCGGGGGGAGGGGTGTCTCCGCGTGCTGCCCCAAGCCCCAACTCCACAGCTCCCTTTGGCAGGGAACTGTGGCCAATGGGAGCTGCAGGAGTGTCACCTGCGGGCAGAGGCACGCGGAGACCCCCTGCCTTCCCCTGCCTTCCCCCGCCTAGAAGTGGCTGCCCCGGGGTGGAGAGTGCTGGTCACTTTGGGAGCCACGCCATCTGAGGTAAGCACCGCCCCCTTTCCCTCCTCCTACACCTTGCACCCAGAGCTGCAACCAAACTTCCTCCCAGAGCCCACACCCCTCAGCCCCTCCTATACCCCAACTCCCTGCCCCAGCCCAGAGATGGCACTCAGCACCCAAACTTCCTCCCAGAGCCCACTGCCCATAATCCCTCCTGCACCCCAACCCCCCTGCTCCAATCTTGGTACCTCACTTTATTTTCATTTACTTCCCATTACTTATAAGAGGAGGAGGAAGAAAAAAAAAAGAATGAAAAACACAGGGGAGATAAGAGACAATGTCCTTTTTCTTGGCTGGGCCCCACTAACTCTAAATTCATCACTTCACATTTTCTAGTATTTTTCCCCAAAATGGGTGCAAAATATCAAACATTCTTCCACAAGGAGCCCTGGTGGCTATGAAGGACCAGGCAGTTGTTTTCATAAAACTACAAATAAAGAGTCTATTGTTGCAAAAGGAATATTGATGTAAAGACCAACGTTCAAATGTGTTCTACTTTCAATGATGCTGCTGGTGTCTCTCTGTACCCCTCTGCTAATTCACCCCCTTCAGCCCTATTAAAGAGAGGTTACAGGTGTGCGTGGACTCACAGGTGCACTCCACAGGAAGTATTCAGACACTGACAGCACTGGGTGAGCACACAAACCCCAAAGGAGATAGTGCTGCTCTAACAGAGGCTAGAGATACTCAACCATATTCCATTGTCATGTAACTCCACTCTAGTGCGTTTACCCTAGGGATAAATTTGGCCCATTAGCTTTGATGGCAAACACTAGTGAGAGGGGTAGGAGTCCCCAAGAAAACATACAATAGGCTTGATTCTTAGAACAAATATTACAGATGAGGAGTCATCACTGTTGCTTGAAATATCTGCACTTCCATTGCCTGTCCAGCATTCCTCCCCATCATTGTGTCAATAAATTTACATAGCCTACAGCAGCTTAAAATCAACATGTACTAAACATTGTTAGCTTGATTGCTCTGCTATTGCTAGATGACTATATCTGTTTTCCTTTTACATGCACCAGCCTGTGGGAGAGATGAATGTCCAAAAAAAACCCCACAGAACACAGCAGATCAGGTTAACCATCCTCATGCTAAATACATTTCATATGGGCCAATGCACAACATGTGCTGATTAAAACTCCCCTAAGAATATTGTGTGAAGTGACTAACTTGAAAAGCTTCACAATATGTATGAGGCCTGGCTCCTATAGCTGAAGTTTATTTGTACTTTTATCTATCACAGTTTATTGGCTACAACTGTGATTTCCTCTGTATGAATTCTACATTTGCATAGAATTAATAGCAGTGGTGTCTGTGCTGCTGTAGTTAAGACTGCATCCGGTATTCTATAATAAGCTCCCATTTACCGGAAATTTTTAACTCATCCACAAATAGAACATTTTGGGCTGAAGAATCTCACCCTACAAATAAATTCTTTTCTAACATTTGGAAGCGGGGGAGGGAATTATTTTAGACTCAAACAGAAAATCCCCTTGTGGGGAGATGGGGGAACTACCTTTAAGCAGTTCAGAATCCCAAAGATTTAAGAGAATACATGTAGACTTACACGTGAAAGAGACATTTCCGTTTGAAAAATCCGTTCCTGTTTAAGCTTGAGTTCAGTGTCAAGTGTTCACCCTTCAAAAGGTGCTGAGCACTCACTTTAGAAGCCAGAGGCCTGCTCCTCTCCCCCAGCAATGACTTCTTCCCATAATTAGTTAATTGTGTGCAAACTCTGACCCACAAAATGAATCCAGGAGCAAGCAGCCTCTGGCTTGCTTTCCCACCTCCCACCCCTTCCTTTAGCCTGCTTCACAGTGACAGAGAAGCTGATTACCAAATGACTTTTCTGAAGGGGCTTATGTTGAGCCAAAAAAGAAGGCTAGGCAAAATATGAATCCATAGACAAAGTGAAACCCGGTGCAGCCCTGCTCCCCAGATTCATTTTTATATTTAGAAATGGTACCTATGCTACAGTGCACCAGGAACATACACCCCTAAAAACAGTCCTAAGGAAACCACAGTCATTATTCTGAGCTTCTAGGGCTCTATTGGTTTTCTGGGTGTGTGCTTCAGGAGCTCTGCACTAGAGGTCCTATTGGAGGTATTCTCCTACCAGGTACACTGCGTGGGGGGGGGGGGGCAGCACATGCAAATGTGGGAACTGCTCCATCCATTGATGGAGTGCAGCATGCATTTCCACCTGAGCTGGATTGAGAGCAATAGTTAGCAGAGCCTCACTGGGCTGTGATTCCCGCATCCTTGCACTCCGGGAATTCAGGGACTATGATTGTGGCTGCTCCATGAAAGGGCGTAAGGGAAGAAGGTAGCTACTTGTGTGCTCTCTGAGAGCTGCCCTTCTCTTCCCAAATTATTTGTTCTCTGCTTATTTCAAGATCTGAGCTGGCAAACAGAGAACAATTACTTCATTATGACAATAGGAATGAATAATAACACTTCGATAGCACCTTCCATCGGAGGATTAATACGATGTAGCATATTACATGTGTCTGTCTTAATATCACTGTAACATTCGGAATCCCAATCAGAATCAGGCTCCATCATGCTCAGTGCTGCACAGTCCCTACCTCCCCAGAATTTAAAATCTAAAAGGATGCCAAAGTGCATTACAGACATAATGAATTAAGCTTCACAGATGTCTGTGTGGTATTCCTAATCTAGGAAATTGATTGTCTATTGTAAGGAAGCCAAAGCGAGGACAAGCTAATGGAGCTGCCCAAGGTCATACAGCAAATCTATGGTAGAGCTGGGTACCAACTAGAGCTCAAATCTCCTGGCTCCTAGTCATGTGCAATAATTACTAGCTTCTTTCTACAGCCTGCTCCAAACATAAAATTGCATTGTTTTTGGTGTGGACATTCTTAAATCAACTCAAACCTAACACCAGTTTAGTTTGTCCTTGTCAAATTAGAGATGCATGTGTGACCCTATGAAGCCCTCAATGTCAACTGGCAAAGGGTTCACTACTCTGTAACAGCAGCTCCTAACAGGCCTGACAAACTTATCACACCTAACACATTGCATTCAGAGAGTTTATCCACAAAGAATGTCATGTGAAATCTTCAATAAAAGCCAGGGTCACACTTGTCATAAATGTAATTGTGAAATGTATGTACAAATACATTAGAACTTGGAGAGACAGAAAAATGTTCCTAAAAGTCTGAATCAGGGCAAGGTTGGCAAACAGGTTTCTGCCAGACAAAGAATGTATATTCAATTGTCCCAATTCACACGTAAATATACCATTGTAAGCCAACACAATGGAAGCCCCACTTGTATATAAAGTCAACATGACATCAGAACATCAGAAAGTGGTCCACAGGGGATCATCCTGACTCTGGGAATAAACAATAGATTTGGGGGATATAAGGAGAAGACAAAAGAACACCTCTTTTTCCTGTACCTGAGGAAGTTCTTGTTTCATGAATATAATTGATCTCAACCAGCTTAAGCTGGAGACACTGCATGAAAGCTTTGGGTGAGATAAGATTGCTTTTAGACAGATGGTTAGCCTGTTAAAGTTAAGTTTAGTGTCTAGAGAGCACGTATTGATTATGTTTTATATGTAACCATTTCTGTTTCTATTACCCTTACTCACTATCTCTGAAATCTTAGCCTTTGACAATAATCTTATGATTGTTTTCACTATAAATATATCTCAGTGGTGGGATGTTATACGGGAGCCGATTGTCAGTTGAATCAACAAGCTGGTGTGTACTCTGACCCCTTGGGGATAGCAAACCTGGTATTTCTGTGAGTAGCCGGTGACAGGGGCTGGGTATCACAGGGGAATGCTTCAAATGGGCTTAGGATGTACCTATTTCTAACCTGAAAGGCAAAGTGAGGACTGGCATTGCCCAGAGGAGGGTGCTTATGTATTTAACAGCTTAGAAGTGTCAGGGAGCTGACATCCAGTTAAGCACAAACAAGTCTCTCTCTCTCTCACTGGAGGCTAAGGGGCAGCAAGGTGATTCATAGTCCTGGGCACCCCAAGAAAACATCACAACAAGCTAACCCCCCCTCCCCCCCGTTTTAAATATCTACAAATGGGTCCACAAAGGGGTTTACACTGGCTTAACGAGATCGATTTAAAAATCACTCCTTCTTAAACCAGTGCAACTTGTGTGGAGACAAGCCCCTGCATGTGCAAGGCAATGAGAATGGAAGAAAGCAAGATCCAGACTCTCTTTACCAGACATGGACTGAGATGGCCAAAGAAATGCAATTGCTGGCCTGAGGTCTTGCACATTTTCAAAGTGATACCTCTGCCAAATTGGTAACCGCAACATTATAGTGTATAGGAACTGGGTACACACAATTACAGATTTAAAAGTCACCATGTTGCAGCAAAAAAGCTTCAAGACCAGACGGCAAAGAGAAACTGCAGAGCTGCAATTCATTTGCAAATTTGATACAATCAACTCAGGACTGAATAGGGATTAGGGGTGGCTAGCTAACTACAGGAGCAGTTTCTCTTCTCTCGCTGTTCACACCTCCAAGTCAGCTGTTAGAGGAATACCTCACCCTCCCTGATTAGAGATAACAAGCTGGTTCAACCTCATTAGACTAACCCTGTTATCTCTAACCTGGTTCTTGCCTACCTATTTATACCTGCCCCTGGATACTTCCACTGCATGCATCTGATGAAGTGGGTATTAGCCCACAAAAGCTTATGCTTCAATACTTTAGTTAGTCTTTAAGGTGCCACAGGACTCTTGTCACAGGAACTGGGTAGTGTCCCTTTAAATAGTTTGTGAGCCCGCTAGTGGTTCTCTGTGTTCTATATTTAGAAACCTGTCAGAGCAGTAGTACATGTATGTAACTAGCCCTTGGACCTTGGATATAGTTGGCAAACACACTTATTTGGACTTCACCATACGTTGGCGGCTCCTTCATATTACATTCGCTGTGTAAAGAGCAAAAGACACAACAAAGACCCTTTCCATTGAAGCCCCATGTAACTGCCCCAACATC
Organism: Sternotherus odoratus; assembly: GCA_032164245.1. Lineage (NCBI taxonomy): Eukaryota > Metazoa > Chordata > Testudines > Kinosternidae > Sternotherus > Sternotherus odoratus. Next base: position 95,229,185 of record JAVMKO010000003.1, read on the forward strand.
ACCGCTTTACTGCTAATTTCATGGTGGATGCTTCCCCATGTTCCCTAGTACTCAGATGTGTTAGTGCAGCATTGCTTGGAAGGGCAGAAATTAGACTGGAGAGTTTAATGATTAAGAAGGAGTAAATGTTCCAAAGCGCAGCTCCTGCTGCAAACACAATGAGGCTAGGATCCTGGGCCATATAGCAGCAGTAGAAAGGAAGCACTGGCCCTTTAGCACATTATCTTTATGCTCCACTTTCCTAACCAAGCAAAATCTCAGCTATTGGACAGAACTGTAACTTTTCTGGTCAGCGGAGTCATGTCAATACCCAGGCACCAAGTTTCCTTTTCCTCTTTCACTCTGGATTTTTCTGTGGTAATTAGGCTGCCATCAGAGACTGCTAATGCTAGAATTAGCAGTAAAAAGTCTGGCCTTGCCATCAGAAGTGCATTAGCATACAAAATATAAGGGTTCTGTCCATTGCCGAAGCTGCGCTCCTTTGTGGTAAATGTTGCTATCCTCAGGCAGAACGGTTCACCCATCTAAGGTAAACTCTGAGATCATGCATGTTTGGCTCATTACAACCCTTCTGCATTGGGGGGAGGAGGGACTGTGGAGGAAGAAAGTGCTAAAACTACATTAAACTTATATTCTACATGAGTGAAAGGCAAGGAGATTGAAGCAGAAATCAAGATAAACAGGAGGGAGGGGAATGGTTAATTACCTTACACTTCACAGGGAGGGTGTTAGTTCTAGATAGGCTCACTCAGTGTAGGGGAGATAATTTCCAACAACATCGGTACTGTGTTCTTAGCAAGATAACAGCGAAGGGAAACCAATTTTAAGGAAAACAATATTATTTAAAAAGACAGCACCTTCTTTGTAGCCTGCAAAATGGACAGTTTAAAGTGGGCAAATTAACAATTAAAAAGGCGCCTGTGGACCATAATCCCCAATTGTTCTACTTAAATGGCTGTCTCGGTATAGAGGAGTCTCTTTAACAACCATAGAATATTATATCTGTTAATTTTGTATAGCCCTAACAGAGTCATTAACACTCCTTGCAACTCACTGCACATTCCCTTCGTGTCCCCTTTTCCTCCTACAAGCACATCTCTTGAAAATGTAATTACAGCCCATGGGATTGCTGCACTAGCTACAGACTTTTACAGTCCAATCAACAGCTGATGAAAGACTGGGCAGGAGAAGCCATGGTGAATGTGACATCACAAGAGTCTTCCCACTCTGTTTTCCAAATTTCACTTCACACCAGTTCATTATCAAGGAGCAGGGCTGCATGAATTCCCTTCCTCATGTTGAGGGTGGAAACCCCCACACTACCCTCATTGCAGCACCAGTCTTTGGGAATGGAGAATTCTGACTTCCAGGTCTTTATCTATGATACTTGTATGGCCTCCATCATGGCAGTATCTGAACATTTTGCAACACAAAGCAGTTCCCCTCACCACAACCCTCCAAGGAAGGGAAGTACTATAATCACCACTTTACAGATGAGGAACTGAGGCAGAGAGACCAATGTATGTCTACACTGCAGTCAGAGGTGTGACGGCAGCACATGTAGACATACCTGAGCTAGCTTTGATGTAACTAGCTCCAACAACAACAACAGCAGCAGTATGCCCACAGTAGCCTGGACAGCAGCACAGGCTGTATAAGCCTGCCTCAGACCCTGGGTATGTACTCAAGTGGTAGAGCTTGTAGTAATTAAAAGCTCTCTTCATCCACAGGGTTAAGTCTCAATATTAACGTTCTGCACTTAGATCCATGCACACCCGAAGTGGACGGACTTCATGCCTTTGAGAGTCTAACAGCAGTTCATGCCCATAACTGCTGATCTGCCAATAGTCTGCGATCTCCAAAGAATATGGCTCTGCAGTCCCATGGGTCTCTTCCATGATAAGCACAGGAAACACAAAGAGCAGTGTGATTAGATTAACGATGGGATGGCTTAGTATGCCCAAATTCCTTCTATTCGATTGTCTGTATTATCTAGTTCATTTCATTGGCATTCAGTTCTCAAAATCAAGCCTATCAGTTATATCAGACTGAACACATTCCACCCTGGTACTTGTGAGTCAGGCCAGTGGAGTGGTTTTTTAAACTCTTTCACCTGACTCAGAAACGTACATGCAAAAGCCAGCACTCAAGGACAGCATCTAGATTTGTGACATGCCCTAGAGGGCCACAGTAGATCCAGAAAGTAGTGAATGGATTGCAATGAATCAGAAATATACACATATTGACAGTCATTTCATATCCCTGAACTGCTTCAGATCACCACATGTGAGAGGCTGAAATAATGTGAAAATTGCTTATACCAAATGTAAGAAAGGATTTCAGCATTTTGGGACACATGACAGGCCTTTCACACCATATAAGAGTAATGCCGGAAGCCAGGCAAAGCTGCAACAGAACAAAGGGATGTAATAATATATGTTTGTCAAGCAGATGGTATTACTGGGTCTGATAGAGTGGATGTAGCAATATGCAGTCAATAATTCCACATTACACTGGGCACTCGGTATTTTTAGTACCACTCAGAACTGCGATGTGAAAAATGGAGCTGGACAAAAGACGAGAGCAAGGATACTCCTCCTCTCCCCAGACCATGCATGGAGCTGTTCCAGAGACACTGTGTCACAGGGCCAGCCCTTCTGCCCATCTGTGTGGGAACCCCTTCCACTCAGCACCTACTGCTTCATGTCTCTCCAGAGGATGGAGAAACTCCAGATACCAGTGCTAGGGGGTAGGTGGAGGGGCGAAGGTTCCAAAATCAGTATTAATCCTGCTCCTATATTCTTGCTCCCCTCTTTAATAGATCAGCAAGAGACCCTCTAGTTATCTAGTTAAACCTCTAGTTAGCACAGAAGAGAAACTTCAGTCTGCTCTGATGTGTGTATGAATTTGTCCTCACTGAGACGCTAGGAGCATACTTGAGGTGGCTAGCCTCTCCTTCCATTTATGGGTACCACATGCTAGTTTTGGCATGCTAGCTTAATCAGAGCTAGTGCTGGTGTATCTCTTTGATCTGGGAATTACACCCCCAAATTGAAGAGCAGACATAGTCATATAAAGAGGGTAACCATGTACGATTTGAGTAGGAGTCCAGTAAGGTCTGCAGCCCATGTTGGGAATGGGACAGAGCAGAGTTATAGAGGGTATGATCTGGGGTGTCTGTAGAGGGTAAGATGTGAGATGTAGTATATCCAGACTGGAGAAAGAAGATGGGGGAAGGTTAGCATCTGTGGTCTGTGTGTGGTTGCAGTTTGAAGATTGTATGCATGTTTCTGAGGAACAGTGGGGGGCAGAGGTCTATGGCCCCTCCTGGAATAGCGGGAGGGCTGGTATGCAGTGGAAAGAGTTACATTTGGTGCTGGAACCCTGAATGAATAGTTTTCAGATTCAGGGACTTTTGTTGCTGATATTTTAAAAACATTCTCTTAATGTTTTTTGGTAAAGGAAATACATTCTCCACCTTCACTCTAGCTTATGGCTTGTCTGGAAATTGTACATTAAAGATGACAATGACTAGATTATGTGCTGAAACTATAGGGGTTATACATTAAAATGTGTTTCAGAGGTGGAAAGATTTATACAGGAGCTTATCAAGCTGACACTGAGCACTAACCTGACAAATATACAGTGCATGCAGCAGTTACTTATTGCTCAATTTCATTTTCTTGCAGCTTAGGTTAGCAGACAATGGCCAAAAGGTGCCATCCCCGTTAACTCACAGTAAATTTTAAAGCGAAGTCGCCCTTCTTACTTCTCTGCTTTAAAATAGAACTCCTCTATCCCCACGCAAGCTGTTCAGAGGTGGCTTTGATCTTCAGCGTGTATTCTTGACATGTGTTGAATAATGCCAATTCTCATTCTTGCAGCAAATAAATCCTAATAAATTCCCCATGCTATCCTCACTTACTTTTGACAGCAGTCAGTCCATGCAGGCATTGAGAGTCACTTCCTATGAGACGCTGTGAATACAGCCTTCCGTTTCCATGTGGTTACACAACCCCACATTGAGTGCACAAAAGGCAATACATCCACCGACCCTGAGACACTAGGTTAAATTCAGCTTTCAATTTAGAGACTGCAGAGAGGTTTCTCTAGACAAGTGCAACAGGAATGAATTTGACTCACTGAGACCCATTTCTCTTCCTTTTTTCTAAATGTAGAGGGTGAAATAATAATGCTTTGTGTTTGCATAGTGCTTTCAAAAAGCCCACAGTGCTTTACAAATATGGACTAGTTGGTACTATAACCATCTAACACATGGGGAAATTGAGGCAGAGGGGTTACATGACTTATCTTAGGACATCGCATAGTAACCCAGTGGAATACTTGGAACTAGAACCCAGCTAGCTCCTGAGATACCTAGTCCAGTGCTCTAATCAACCAGAGCTCAGCCAGCTCACTGAACTCCTCTCCCCTCCCCCTCGTCCCCAGATCTTAAGAGACATCATGAGCAGAGCAGAGATATGTCGGTTCTTACAAGAGTCATTCGCCAGCAGGGGAACGGCATGTAGGGACAAGGGGCTACTACACTGGCCTCATTAAAGCCATTAGAAACATCCCTGGACAAGCCTGAAGTGTGTTCAGTACAGAACGGGTCCACATTAATATCTCTCCAATTATCTCCTGTTTTAAATAGCTATGATCCATTGTACTTCTTGCTGCAATGAGGCATTGAAGTAATGATGGTCTTGTATTAACTTCTAATACACCTAATACATTTCTAATACAGTGTCTAGGCACCTGCTGCTATTGATGGTCTTCTGTCGGTTAACTTCTAATACACCCATCACTGTGGTATCTAGGCACCTGCTGCTATTGTTTAAAAAGGCAGGTGATAATTCCTCTTAATTCCTGTGATCTCATTGGCTGGTGCAGGGAAAAACGCAGAAAAAGTGAATAACAAAAAGTAAAGGAAAAGTTATTTGAGATTGATGGGTTTTACTGAGAAAACCATATAGTCCATCTAAAAGAAGACAGGATTATTTCAGCAAAAGCAAGAAATATCAGATCAGATTTGCTTTTAAAATGATTATTTTCTAATTTTTCTCTGCATACAAGAAAAAATAATGATAACTCAGACATGGTTGCTAACTGCAGTTTTTTAGCAGATGAAAGGGGTGTTTAGAGGCAGTTAGTTTTACCTCTGCAGGGCTGTTGAAACTAGTATTGAAATCTTTGCAGGAATTTATATGGTATAAATATCCACAGGCAACAGGCATTGATTCTGTGCCCACAGGTAACCCAAGTGGTGACAATAATTATAAAGCAATAAATCTCTAAGTGCAATAGATTTCACACCTGATGGTTAGACTTTGAGATTATTTTGTCAATCCTTAAGCATATTAAACAGTGGCTAGAGCAAGATGCAACATCCCCTAAACAGCAGTAAGGAAATACAGCATCACGTATCTGGCGTGAAAGGTTTTAGGGTCAAGTGAAGCATGTATAAATTCTGTTTTCCAGGTTCTGAAATCAAGGAAAGTGCTGCTAAACACAACAGAAGAAAACCAGTTCAGCACATAAAAGGTAGTTATCCAAACCACCACATTTTATATATGCGTAACATCCTTATAATTAAAAATGGATTTTTATCCTAAAGTAATTCAACTTAAGATCTAATTGGTATTTTTTAGCTCCACTTCCTGAAAAAGGCATTGGGATAGGGCGGTCCTGATAGCCTAGAGACAGAATCCAGAGATGAAAAAGACTGGCTAGAAGATCATGCAGAATTGCCCTGATGTTTCAGTTGTAGTGCCTAAGCGAAACTTATTTTAAAAATCCCAAGGGACGGAGCTTCCACCACTTTCATTAGGAGACTGTTCAGGTAGGGTGACCAGATGTCCCTATTTTATAGGGATAGTCCTGATATTTGGGGCTTTTTATTATATAGGCTCCTATTACCCCTCCACCCCGTCCTGATTTTTCTTGCTATCTGGTCACCCTATGCTCAGGTAGCTTTTCTAAACATTCAGTCTAATTTTCCCCTTCTCAATTTTATCCTATTGTTATTAGCTATACCTCTATGTACCTCACCAAGGCCCTGAATCAGGACAGCATCTCTATTCAGGACAGCACTTAAGTACATTCTTAAGTGCTTTCCTGAATCAGGACCTAAATAACATTTAGTTCCCTCAACTCACTGCTGGCTTAGCCAACCTAGGTTTTTTAAATCATTCCCAAAAACCTGCCAACCCCCTGATCATTTTTGTTGCTTTTCTGATTTGCGCACAATTTCTCAATATTATGGCAGGTCAAAAATGGATTCCACACACACACACACACAAATTGGTGGGTGGGTGGGTGGGTGTGCACACGCGTGTAAATTTGAGTCTCAAAAAATTGTGACCCAAAACCAAATTTTTCCAATAAGGAAATTCTGCCATGATACCTCATGCTCACACTCTCCTTATAGGCCAGGCTCTCTGGTCAGACATCTATCATGCTGCATTACATCTTGGAACAGCAAAGGGGTACATCATAGGAGTCTCTGGCTAGGGGGCATAATGAGACACATAGTCTAGCTGAGGAGTCCAACACATAGAGGATAATGGGAGCATGAATTACAGTTCTCATGAGGCACCATGAGTGCATTTCCACATCTAAATAGTTCAGTTTTCAGGCAGTTTTGGTATGAAAAAAATCTAAATTTTCCATGGAAAACAGTTTTGTCAGAAAATTTTCAACCAGCCCTGGTAGCTATCTGTCGGTAATGTAGTCCCGAGAATTTAATATTGCAGACATAGTTCATAGGCTCAGAGACTTTAAGGCAGAGGGGGGCCATCATGATCATCTACTCTGACCTCCTGCAGACTGCAGAACCTCACCCACCCAGTCCTGTAATAGACCCCGAATCTCTGGCTAAGTTATTGAAGCCCTCAAATAATGGTTTAAAGATTTTGGGTTACAGAGAATCCACCATTTACTCTAGTTTAAACTTGCAAGTGACATGTGCCCCATGCTACAGAGAAACACAAAAAAACCCAGGGGCTCTGCAACAAAGCTAAATACACAGGGACTATTACTTCCCTCCTCTGTCACAAAACCTCTTTGCATGCAGTTCCGAAAAGTCATTGACTTCTTTGCAGCCATCTCAGCAGGGCCGGGGACAGAAATTTGGGGGCCCCCTACTCTGATCATTTGGGTCCCCCCCAGCCCAGCTGGCACTTCCCCCCCCCCAGCTGACAGCGGCTGGGGGGGCCCCCAGCCCAGCCGGGCCCCCCTCAGCCCAGCCAGCTCTCCCCCCCCAGCTGACAGCGGCTGGCGGCAGCGCGAGCCCGGGAGCAGCGGGAGCCGCCCTTGCGGGCCCCCCCCCCCCGCCCCCTGCACGCGCACTTTCTCCCCCGGACTGCGCCGCTGCCGCCGGCCCGGCTCACTGCTCCTGCCAGGGACGCGCGCTCGTCCGGAGGAGAGCCACGCCGCCTCCCCGCCCCTTCCCCACTCTCCAGGCCCGTCGACAAGGGGGGACGACTACGGGTACAGCTGTGTACCGGGGCCCCCCTAAAGTCCGGGGCCCGGTACAGCTCTACCCGTAGTACCCCCGTCGCCGGCCCTGCATCTCAGATGTACACTCTCAAGCAGAACTGCATGGCCAGAGATGATAGGGAGGTACCTGCTACTACATTGGAATGTGTCTCCCTTCAGCCTCTCTGGGTATTCTAGAGAGAAGTGAAGGGATATGGCAACAAAAAGTCTATATAGGTTGATGAGTAGCCACAAATAGAATATCAGGGAAAAGGCTACTGGGTTGCCCGTTGCTTCAATATACACTAAGGGAACAGGGAGGGAGCTTCCCTTTTCCTGAGAACATCCATTGGCAAGTGCCAGCAGCTTATTCATCTCCGCAAGCATCTGCAGCATTTGCCAGCAGAGGAAGCTGTATGCTCCCCACACCTTCTCCTCTCCCACTCTCTCTGGGCAGTATGAATTAGTCTTTCATTACCAGCCATGGTAATCTGCAGATGTTAAATTATACCCAGGAGTGTTTCATGAACGTAATAGAAACCAAGCAAAAATTATTGCATAGGAAAATTTAATAAAGAAATCAAACTATAAGAGCTTTGGAATTAAAAGAATGTCTTTTCCCCAGTTCATGCTGAAATCTAGGTGCATGCAACATTTCATGCAAATCCGACATAATTTACTGTGTGATTTGTTTCTTCAGTAAAAAAGTGAGAATACGGAGAACAATAATTTTCCTATATTTTAGCTACACGTTTCTCCCTAAGTAGAATAACTATTATAATGGCTTCTTGTATGTGGCGCTAGAATGATTGCCACTGTGCAAATCGCAGAAAGATCATTTCAATGCTATATCAAGAGTCCTCATCAAGTTCAGACTTGGTGTGTCGAATATAAAAAAAGAGTTTTGCTCTTTTTCTAAACTTGGCTGAGTCCACTATGCCCTATGTAGACCATGGCATGGTAGGAAAGGCAGAGCTCATAGCGGGAAGGGCTGCAGCTGAGGGAATAAAAAAGGAGGTGCCCTTCTTAAACGCACCCATTAGAAAGTTATCTTGTATGCTGTGTTGTTGTAGCTGTGTCCATCTCAGGATAGTAGAGACAAGGTGGGTGAAGTAATATCTGTTATTGGACTGACTTCTGTTGGTGAGAGAGGCAAGTTTTCAAGCGTACTAGCTCTTCTTCTGGTCTCTGTGTAAGTTTAAAAGCTTGTCTCTCTCACCAATAGTAGCTGGTCCAAAAGATATTATCTTAAAAGCCGTCTTGGCATCTGTTGCCCTTTGGATAGCCAGAAGCAGCTTGACATCCAATAGACTCCCCAGACTGTGACATTTGGCAACATGCAACAGACAAAGCCCAGCTCCAGTATAACCTGACATTTGTTCCAGTGGGTTGGGTCTCATTCATGTTCCAAGCGCTGTGTGGCACAGGGTACGCCATTCTACTGCACCGGCAGAGACAGCAGTATATTCAGTGTCATTGTTATGCTGAAGCTATCACCGCCCTTACTTCCTCACTAACTTCCTAATGCCACGTTGGACCATGGATAGGGTGCATCTGTCAGAACGGATCCCTGTAGATTCCTACCCGAGAGCAGATGAATAATTGACTGATAAATATCGCTAGGATTGCTCAGAGAATGAAGCGCAACTATTTGAGAGTGATTCAATCTTCACTCTAACCTAATCACTTAGCCACCCTCTATGCTGGCCTATATAGGGTCAGTACTGAGACCTCCTCCAGTGTTCACAAGCTCTCTTGTATAGCTATTCTATCAGTGAACCACATTGCAGTGTTATGGGAGCATGTAGCGTGAAGCCCCTTTTATGGCCTCTCTAGGCTGACCCAGAATGTCTGAGTACAGAGGCTAAAAAGCACTTCAAGTTTTATCAAAGCTTTGTTACATTGCTAGTTATGTTGGGGGGAGTGTTGAGAAATATACGATGGTCCATATTTACAGTACCAGCTAAAATATGCAAAAGAGAACAAGGTGCAAAGTTTTGAAATGTATTGGACTCTTATTCTGTCTGTAAAATGGACCAGTGATGAAGAAAGGCAGACAGGCAGGCAGGCGTGCACACACAGACACACACACACAGCAATAAGCTCTTATAATAAACCCATATTTAAATGCAGAAGCAAAAAACATATTTAGATAAATTACAGTGCACTTCTGGTATTGTTATATATTTAAGTATTATTTTACCAGTAATTTTAGTGGCACTCACTTAGAAAGCCAGATTTGGATGAGTGGGATTTTTTTTTGTATTATTATTATTCTCTTAAAGTAGAGCAGCTATTTTCCCAGCTGAATAGTAATGGGAGAATAATAAATTCTTGATTACATTTTCTTGCTTTTTGACATTGTGTTTTAGATTTGTCATTTGTATATATTAATACATAATCAGTTTGCAATAAATTCTGTTAGGGGAACCATTTCTTGGTGGTCTTGATAGATTTTTATATAGTATATACAGGTTTATATTAGTAAGAGAGGCTTATTGAAGTTCTCCAGAATATATAAAAATGAAAAAAAAAGATTTTTATCTATGAGTCTAGGAAAAAGAGCATTAAAACAAAACACATGCGACAGTTTATTAATAAACTGAACTAACTTTTGCTTTAAACCCCCATAGAGTATTTTGCTCTAAAAATCTGACTATTTTCAGCCAATGAATGAATATTGCCAATGTTTGTGTTTTCCAGCCTGGGAAACTGAGGCTGGGTAGGGGAAGAGGGATGGGTACGCCAGGAGAGCATGAGGAGATATGCCCTGGTACAATAGAAGATCCTGCATGTACTTGCATCCATTCCAACTCCCTGTTACAAGCCTTTCTCCACAACCTCTCCTCCTGTAGTGGTACCTTTTACAGCTGAGCACAGCTTCGACTGCCTTGCCTAGCTGCTGCCCACCAATCCTGAAGACTAATGTGAATATTCCAAACCTTGGAGCAGCTTTCTTCTTAAAATTAGCCTCCGTGGCATGATGCATGACCATTGGAAAGCAGCTGTTTGGCTCATTCTGGTGGTGTTTGGGACTGTTCTCTTTCCCTTGCCTGACTCAGGTACGCCATTGCTGTTTATTCCTGGGCACCTCCCCAAACCCTTTCCTGCTTCACTCTCCCAAAGCTACATGCACAACCCTTCACTGCTGCCTTTTATACTGTAGTAGTGGAAGACTCAGCCATTAGTGCAGGGCTAACTGGAGACCACTTCCAGAGGCATTTGCCAGAACCCTTGCTAACCTGAGCATCCCTAATTTGTCTTATGTGTACCCTGAGCAAATGTTGGCAGTTGAGTCTGTTCTTATACTATGCTCATAACTATAGTATCTGAGCGCCTTCTAGTAGTGCATTAAGCCAAGTGGCTAATACCTGTCACGTTTGTTCTCTCATCGTCTCCCCTGAGGGGAAGAAGTGTGTGCAGTGGTTGGTCTTGTTTTGGCAGGGGGTTCTTTATTTTAGTTTTGTATTTTTAATAAATATATCTGTTGCTCTGTGTTTATAGTAGAGAAGGAAAGGTCAAAGACACGTGTCTTGCACTGAGAGAGGAAGGTGGTGAGGATTGTGATGGTCCTTAGTTCCTGGGGGAGTTCATTTCACAGTCTTGGATCACCCCCAGAGAAAGTCCTGCTTCCCACCACAGACAAGCTATACTCTTATTACTGAGTTCCACTGTGCTAGAAGAGCAGAGTTGTTGACTGTGGTCTTCATCCCAGAGTATCAGGTAATCTTTTAGATATCCTGGGCTCTCCTCGCCTGTCTATGCACAGGTCCATCCTCTGCTGTGAATATTCTCTGTGCATGCCCCTTTGCAAATCCTATTTGTATCTATCTGCAAACGTCCACCCAAAATGGGCAATTTATTGGAATTTGCATCTGTGTAAGCTTTTAAAAATCTGGCTTTCCCTATCAGAACTTTAGATAAGTACATTAGCTGCTGGTGGTGTTATAGTGTGACTGTGTATCCTATTTAGGACTTTAAATCTATCCTCCTGCCCTTGCGAAGTCATTCTCTATAGCTTATTCTCTAGGGGCATTTCCCTCACACCTGTTCAGAGAATATTTCAAACCCTGATTTTTTTTCCCCACGCCAAGATTTTCCTTTCCTTAATTTCATCCCATTACTCCTACATATGATGCATATGAGCCACTAGAGAAGGGGAAAGGGAGGCAGTAGCCACCCTGGTATAGGTGTAGCAAGCTAAGCACGTAAAGAGTTTAAGTCTACTCTTCACACACAACCCAGACCCCTTTTTTTGCCAGTGCCCATTAATGGACTATTTTCACTCTCTGGGGAGAGCAGCCTGTGATAAGTCTCCTGCCAGTCCAAGTGAGATCACTCTTTTTAGGCTCCACCTCAAAGATCATGACTATTTGAGGGGGGGGGGGAATCATGGAAAAAGTGGGGACCTCGATGCTCTATCCCTCAGCAGCTTTGTGAGGGTAACTGAAGATCCATACGATGCTTCATTCCAAGTATTTTGTAATGTCCTTCCTCTTGGATTTTCACTTTAAAAAGTTCACAACTGCCAAGCCATCATTCAACGAATGACAAAATTACAGCACTCTGCTGTGAGAAAAATGGTAGCAATTTAATGATCCTGCCCCTTTGCCTTCTCATCCTTCAGAGCTTTGTCTCCAAGAGACAATTTGCAGGACACCATTTCAGTTTGCTATTGATGCAAGTCAGCAGGAAAAAGGTGCTCACGAATTTCCTTTTTACACTATTGCCTTGGCAGTTACTGATATTGCCGGATCAGAGCTGAGCAAGTCATTCATAGCCTATAATTTAGTCATTTTTTTCTGTTCGTGCTCTGTCCACGCCGATCGGGATTTTCTTGAACCTATTTGCCATTTGAAATTCTTCAGCAAATAATTTCTTCAAGTTATCCTTGGTATGTAGCACCTTTGCAAGGAGTTTGTGGTATTTGATGTTAGACATTCAAAGTTCCAGCTGTTTTAGTTGCACATCAGTCATCTGTTATGCTTCTGTACCCTGATTGGATAAGCGTGACTGAGAATTGTGTTTCAAATGTTGACCAAAGATCAATTCAAAATTTGTTTCCTGCAAATATTCTACAGCATTAGCTAAAAAAAATTACTGTTTTACAAAACACTCCTGCCAGTAAATTCGTTGGCTAGAATATTTAAGTGCTCAGACATTATGGTAATGAGCACCATATAAGCATCTAGATTTACATATAGAGACCACACAAAAAACAGGTGCTGCAAACACAGTCACACTTATTTGTTTGATCAAAAGACTATTAATGGAAATATTTTTTGCAGTATTTGGCCAGTTCTACTATTAGCAACCACCAGCCATCTAAGGGCTGGTCCCCACTACGGCTTAACGTCGACTTTAGCGACGTTAAGTCGATATAAACATGTACCCGTCCTCACATGCATGCCATTTGCGTCGATTTAAAGGGACCTCGAAATCGACTTCTGTACTCCTCCCTAACGAGAAGAGTAGCACTAAAATCAACCTCTCTAGGTCGATTGTGGACTAGTGAGGACGCAAGTGACATTACTAGCCTCCAGAGGCTGTCCCACAATGCTCCATTCTGACCGCTCTGGACTGCCTCACTGCTCCACTGTGACCGCTCTGGACAGCGTTCTGACCTCGCTGCTCTTGCCAGGTAGACAGGAAAAGACCCGGGAACATTTGAATAGCTTCCTGTTTGGTCAGCGTGGCCAGCTCACCTGCACAGCTCAGTCGTCATTCATAGAAATCAGCAGCACAAGCCACCATGCAGAGCTCAGCAGCACAGGAGACCAGCCAAAGGGGGTACCCTAGCCCACGAAGGATCCTCTGGTGAGTGGTCTTTTTTTTGCACCCTCCCCTTCCCCCCCGCCAGGCTGCACAACCGCCCCCCCCACTCCCAACAGCCAGCCCTCAGACAGCCCGTGGTTTTGTTGGTCTTTAAATTTCCCGGTACAGCGTGCCTGGGTTTTCAGCCTGCAATCAAACACACCACCTCCCCCCGCCACGCTGCACCCCCACCCGTCCCCCCCGCCAGGCTGCACAACCGCCCCCCACTCCCAACAGCTATTCCGTAGACAGCCCGGTTTTGTTTTGAAATTCGCGGTGAGCCCCACGCGGTGTGCTGGAGGAGGGATCCACGTGGCAGGGGGGGTGGGGGAGGTTACTCTGGAATATCCGAGTATGGCTTAAGGTTAACATGGCCCGCTGCATGGTGATTTCAGTAGCCATGTTGTGTTGAGGCTGTATGTGAGATGCTTCTGTGACTTTTGTGTGAGGCATCCAGTAACTTTTAGGTGCGAAATATACTCATAATAGGCCGTTGAATAATGTGGTTCCCCGTAGCATAGTACTCCCATTGTGATCTGTGAATGTTTCTGTCTCATAACCTTGTGCCTTTCTTTGCCCACAGCTGCACAGTTATCTCAGAATCCGCCCTCCTGCCCCTATCGCCGTCTATCGCAGATACAGAAGCGTAAAAAGAAAACGCATGATGACATGTTTAATGAACTGTTCCAGAACTCCCATGCTGAGGCCACACGGCAGACTGAATGGAGGGCAAAATTGCTACCGTCAAGACAGGAATCAAGAGCTGCAGGAGAAAAGCGCGAAGAACAACGGCTGGAGCATGAGGAAAGACGAGAGGCATGCGAAGAAAGGCGGATGGATGCTTTGATCCGGATAATGGAGGACCAAAGCGATATGCTCAGGTGTCTGGTAGAGCTTCAGCAGAACCAAAGATCGCCTCTACAGCCTCTGTATAACCACCTCTCCCCCTCCCCAAGTCCCATAGCTTCCCCACCCAAACGCGGGGTGAGAACCCGGGGGGGGGAGCTCCAGGGACCGACCCACTCCACCCCACAAGCCAGCACAAGCAGCAGCAGGATGAGTTTATCCTAAAACTTTTAAAAGCTGATGAGTCTTGGCCACCCTAGACCACCCCTAACCCCTTCCCCCCACCTGCTCCTCCACCACTGCGACTGCTGGTTTCCCTCCCCACCCCACCCCAAATTTGTGATGAACCAATAAAGAAACCGTGATTTTTAAAACAGTGTATTTATTTCCTCTGCAAGCATCGGGAGGGGGGAGGGAAAGAGGGTGCAAGGACGGCAGGCTTAGGGCCGAGCAGAGCAAGGGACCGGGTTGTCAAACGTCATCTTGGGCACTCATGAAACTGGTTTTCAAGGCGTCCCTGAGGCGCAGCGCGTCATGGTGCGCTCTTCTACTTTCCCTGCTGTCTGGCTGCTGGTAAGCAGCAGACAGTAAATTTGCCTCTGCCTCCCAGCCCGCCATAAACGTTTCCCCCTTGCTCTCACAGAGATTGTGGAGCACAGAGCAAGCAGCAATAACAATGGGGATATTTCTCTCGCTGATGTCTGAGCGAATCAGTAATGATCTCCATCTCCCCTTGAGTCGGCCAACTGCACACTCTACAGCCATTCTGCACTTGCTCAGCCTGTAGTTGAACAGCTCCTGACCCCTGTCCAGGGCCCCAGTGTAGGGCTTCATAAGCCAGGGCATTAAGGGGTAGGCTGGGTCCCCAATGAGAACGATGGGCATTTCCACACACACACACACCCCCAAGGAAATTTTCTGGGTGGGGAAGAAAATCCCTTGCTACAGCTGTCTAAAAATCCTAGAGTTCCTGAACACACGAGCGTCATGAACCTTTCCCAGCCACCCCACGTACAGGTCGGTGAAACGTCCCTTGTGGTCAACCACTGCTTGCATGACCATTGAATAATATCCCTTCCGGTTTCTGTACTCTGCGGCCTCGTTGTCCGGTGGCAGGATGAGTCCCATCTATAGCCCCACCACAGTTAGGGAATCCCATGGCGGCAAAGCCATCTATTGTAGCTTGCAGGTTTCCAAGGTTTATAACCCTGGGTAGCAGCTGCTCGACGATTGCCCTGCTTACTTGCATCACAGCAGACCCCACTGTAGATTTACCCACCCCAAACTGATTTGCGACTGACCGGTAGCAGTCTGGCGTTGCAAGCTTCCAGAGGGCTATCGCCACTCGCTTCTCAACTGTAAGGGCCACCCTCATTCTGGTATTCTTGCGCCGGAGGGCCAGGGAAAGCAAGTCACAAAGTTCCATGAACGTGCCCTTACGCATGCGAAAGTTTCTGAGTCACTGGGAGTCATCCCAGACCTGCAGCACTATGCGATCCCACCAGTCAGTGCTTGTTTCCCTGGCCCAGAATCGGCGTTCCATGGCATGAGCCTGCCCCATTGCCACCAAATTTGCCAGATTGTCGGTCAACCTACTTCCAAAAACCGCAGTGTCCCTGTCCCTGCTGTGCACGTCCAGGTCCATGTCCTCCTCCTCCTCCTCACTGTCGTCAGCTTCCGGAAAGCGCAGTTGTCTCCGGATCACATTCCTCCGCAGACGATGCAGCATAAAATCCACAACAAGGCTGGAGGTCTTCACGATGGCCAGTGCTGCAGCAATGGCATCAGCGGGCTCCATGCTTGCAGTGCTATGGCGTTAGCGCAGCGTGGGGATGGGGCTCGAATAATGGGATGCCTACCCACAGTGCAGCACTCAAAATGGTGTCGGTGTCACAAAAAAAAAGGGCGCGGAATGATGACATGCCTACCCACAGTGCAGCACTCGAAATGGTGCCTGCTGGGGACTCCGGGAACTGTGGGATAGGTACCCACAGTGCAATGCTCGCTATGTCGATGCTTGCAAAAGTTGTAAGGACAGACACTGTCGACTTGCTGTGCTTTGTGGGGATGCACAAAATCGACTCTATACAGTCTGCTTTAGAAAATCGACTTAAAGGAAATCAAACTAATGCTGTAGTGAAGACATACCCTAAGTCTGTCTCTCTCAGGACATACGGTTTTCTTATGGAACGACCTCTAGGTGTCAGTGATGGACCCTTCCCAGAAAGAAAAAAAAGTTTTAGTTCCTCTAGCAGCAAGGGTTTTTTTGTCATAGTTACAATACAAGTGTGTGTTCAAAGCAAGTTTTCAGTGCTCTGAGAGAAGTAGTAAACAACTTATTCACTGCCTGATCATGCAGAGCTATTTACCTTCTTGAAAATAAATCTTAGCGGGTTTCAGTACTTTTCTGAAGGACTGGTTCAAGGTCTGGACATCGAGACCTGAGAGTGGAAGAATACTTTATTGATTTACTTCAGTAACTATTTTCTTGGCAGTACTTAGCACTAATGCAAAACACCTATTACGAACTGATTACTTTACAGTCCTCATTTAAAATGATTAAGTAGTTATTCTTCTACATTTTAAACTATTTGGGTTCAAATTCTGCAAGTTGATATTTTTGTCACTAACAGAACCTGAAGCCAAAACCTCACTTCTCCCCCAGTGCTATGTTTATAATAGAGAATATTTTTATATCTGCCACAGAGTCTAGAAGGAATTCGGTACGGAGCAAATCCCACCCCGTTTCTCTGCGGGCACAGGTCCTCTGTACTTACAGTGGATTCAGGTTCCATGGCACAGGAGCAGAATTTGAAAAATCAAGAAGAGCTCAGCTCTCATATAAGGTGACGTTGAGCCAGTCTTTGCAGATGCTCTTTGCACACCACAACGCAGCAGGGATTTGGGAACAGCACATGGATCTACCACTAAACAGATCCCCCCAGCTATTCTCTCCATCCCGCCTTATCGTAGGCATTATCCATTTGGAAGTAGTCACACAGATCCAACGCACAAAAGTCTTGGAAACCATCAGTTTTGATTCTGTGGAAGGCCCATCTTAGCCTGCTGCAGAAAGTAACCCCTCTAGTGACCTGGGAGGCACAGGCTGGGGAATCACTTCATTGGGACCATCATTTATTATTACCCAGGAATATATTTTGTTTTTCTTTCATAAAAAGCAAACAAACAAGGAAGCTGAATGCAAAAGACTTTTAATACATTAAGGCTGCTCATTTAAATAAACAAAGGCCAAAAAATTTAGAATAAAGCTTCTTAAAACAACCCTAACTCTACTCCTATATTAATTATAGTAGGATCACTGAATACACAGGTATGTAGCAGTGGGCAATGCAGGATGCTATTCAGCAGATATGTACATTACAAATATGGTTTACATCAGGGGTGGGGAACCTTTTTTCTGCCAAGGGCCATTTGGACATTTATAATGTAATTTGCGGGCTGCTTCTCCCCCTCCCCCCCCCCCCCCCCCGAGGAAGCCCAGGCTGGAAATGGGAGCTGAGACCCCAGCTGACAAGGGGCCAGCAGGGGAAACCCCAAAGCAGTGGCAGGCGGAGTGCTTAGCCCTGCACTGCTTTGGGGTTTCCCCTGCTGGCCCCTTGCCAGCCAGGGTCCTGCCGCCTGCCCCAGTCAGCTCCCGCTATCAGCCTGGGTGTAGGGGGTGATCTTCCTTTACCCCCGCCCAGCCTCCCCCCATCTAACCACCTTTCCTCCCCCACCCCTGCCTGCCCCGGCCCACCACACCGAACCTAAGCTTCTCCCCCCTCCCACTCCCAACCCAGCCTCCTGCCCCCCATGCCTGACCTGCCCAGCCCAGCCTCCCCCCCCCCCCAAACCTCCTTCCCTCCCGCACCCATACCTCGCCCACCCCATCCAGCCGAGTCTCCTGCCCCCCTCCCCGCCCACCCAGCCTGGCCTCCCCCCCGCCCCCTTGCCTGCCCCCCAGCCCGCCCTCCCCCCCTTGACCATTGGCTCCCCACGGCTCCTCCTGTCGCCGCCTGGCTAATGGTGGCCGCGCGGCACTGGCGGCTCCCCCAGGCGTTTCCCAGCCCCTTCGCCGAGCGCGGAGCTGCCCCCGCCTAGTGGCCCGCACGCGTCCCTGGCCAGCGGCTCCCCCAGGCGCTTCCCGGCCCCTTCGCTGAGCGTGGATCCACCCCGGGCCACCAGGCGGGGGCGGCTCCACGCTCGGCGAAGGGGCCAGGAAGCGCCTGGGGGAGCCGCCGGCCAGGGACGCGCGTGGGCCAGATGGAATGATTTGGCGGGCCGTATAAGGCCCGCGGGCCGGAGGTTCCCCACCCCTGGTTTACATATACATGGAGAAGTAAAAATATTTAAAGTACCAATCCTAGCAAGCTGGCAGGTTATATAATCAAGTAAAACTGTTGTGAAGTCCCATGATACTGGAGAATTATGGGATATTTAAACTATTTTAAATCATAAGTCACTGAAAATTATCTGAAAATGAAGCTTTTTACACAAAGAGAACTGCAGCTGGGTGAGGTAACAGTAATTACAACTAAAGAAATAGGGAGGCACTCTATCAGCTAGCCTGCCTCAGTCACTAGTGAGGATAGAGATGTGACACTGGCAAACCAGGTCAGTCCAGGCCACAGGTCAATTCACTTGTGTTAGTGTAGAAGATCAACACGACTGTCAATGTACAGGTGTGTATTCGACTGTTTAAAGTTCATGAAAACTAATGGATCATTACTTGTATTGTTCTCGCTTATCTACTCCTGTTATCACGTATCAGCAACCATTTACATTTGCGTGTAACCCTGTAACTAAATTACCCATCCAAAAAAAATCTTGTGCAATGGCTAATGAAGGATTTAAGGCCTTTAACAGAAAATCCTAATTTAAAAGCAAGTGGTCATTGTGTGTGATGATCGAGGTTGAGGACTGTAAGTGCATTCCTCACTATCTGTCAAAGAAAAAAAACATGTTGGTACAGCCATGCTGTCTGTGTAAAGGAGATGTAAAAGATGGATTCAAGAAAAGATCCTTCATCTTTGGGCTGTTTGTATTCTAACAGTGCAGAATAACTGAATGAGAAGACAGAGATCCCCGGTTATTCTTTGTAGCCTTGAAATACTTTTGGGAAACTGGCAATTTATTACATCACTGCCACTATTTGGAGTTACAAATGGATTTACTTGTACATATATTTACCTGCTTTAACCTCTCAATAACTTTCATTCTTTCTTCTTAGCTAACAAATCTTTATTTAGTTTACTACAGAATTGGCTGCCAACATGGTCTTTAGTGCAAGATCTGGAGTATCAGTTCATCTAGGGTAAGTGGCTAGTCCTTTGGGACTGGGAGAAACCTGATGTGGTGTGATTTTGGGTCTATGGGGCTGTTATCATGAAGGCCCCGTCTACACTGGATAGTTTCTACGCAGGAAAGCAGTTTTCTGCACTGTAACTCCTGAGATGTACACACAGCCAAGCCACTTACTGCTTAGTGCCAGACCACTAAAAAAAAAAAGCACCCCGATGAGAGGCATAGAGCTGTCTGCACCAGGGCTACAGCACTGAGGTGCCAGTGTAGACACCATGGCAATTACAGTGCTGTGATTGGCCTCTGGGAGGTTTCCTACAATGCCTGTTTTCACCTCTCTGGTCATCGGTTTGAACTCTACTGCCCTGCCCTCCGGTGACCAACAATCATTCCTACCCCATACATTCCTTTGAAAAATGAAAGTCCTCTTCCTGTTTGCTTGGTGATGTGTGTAGT
Organism: Sternotherus odoratus; assembly: GCA_032164245.1. Taxonomy (NCBI): domain Eukaryota; kingdom Metazoa; phylum Chordata; order Testudines; family Kinosternidae; genus Sternotherus; species Sternotherus odoratus. The sequence continues at coordinate 95,249,081 of JAVMKO010000003.1, forward strand.
GGTCTCAGCACATCTTTCCAGGTGGCCATGCCTCCTGTCCCCAATGCCAAGCTCCTGGACCTCATCAGCATTTGGGGAGAGCAGGCTGCCTAGTCCCAGCTGCACTCCAGCCATACGAATGATGATACCTATGGACAGATTTCACGATGCATGACAGAAAGGAGCCATGACCAGGACACACTGCAGTGCAGGATGAAAGTGAAGGAGCTGTGGAATGCCTACCACAATGCACGGGAGGCAAACCGCCGCTCCGGTGCTGTGCCCACCAGGTCCGGTTCTACAAAGAACTGGAGACGACACTCGGTGATGACCCCACCTCCACTGTGGATACTTTGGTGGCTCATGTGCCCATTGAGAGTGGACCGAGCCAGAAGGAGGAAATCTTGGATAAAGATGGTGGGGTGGGTGAGGGAGCCAGAGGATGACTCGGCAGCCAGTGCTGCATGCAGTCAGGAGCTCTTCTCTACCCTGGAGGAGCCTAGCCAGTCGCAGCAGTTGGATCTTGATAAGTGCAAACAGGAGAGGAGGACCCTCGTGAGTGGATTTGATTTTGGGAATCGCTGAAGCAAGTTATTGTGGGCAGGAGGGTTGAAGAAAGCAGGCTTGTCTCCCACCGCATGCCTAGTCTGAGTGGCGGAACAGGCTGTTGATTGACTCCCTCGCTTCACGGGAATCTCCCTCAGAGATCTCCAGGAAACTCTCATGGAGATACAGGGCAATTTGCTGCCGCAGGTTCCTCAGCAGAGCTGCTTTGTCTCTTGCCCCATTAATGGTAACTTTCCCAGGCCACTGCTGTCGGAGAGGGGGCGAGGACCCTTGCTACATACAGGTGAGCTGCATAGAGGCCATGGCGGAAGCTGCAAGCTTGGAGAAGACATTCCCTTGATTTCCTGCTCACCCTCAGCAGCGAGATACCTTCCATAATGATCACATCCTGTAGAAAGTGTGGGGACAGGCAGGATTATCAGCCCTCCCCCCCACAGTGGGGGGTCTTGTGGCTCATGTGTGCTTGCCTGGGGTCAGCCACTTAGTGACAGGTGTGTGAGTACTGGCTGTGCTTTAAATCACTGAATTAGTGGTCTGTGTTGCAAACAATACTGCCTCTGTAAAATGTTGCATTTAAACTTCACAGAGATGGCCTTGGGAGTCCAGCCTCCCTCTTTCTTATCGGCAGTAGAATTAGGAAGTGGCCAAGAAGAACTAATGAGGACCTTCTGTGTGATGTTATGATGCACTCCACTGCAGAGCTCCTGGTTAATGATGCAATGAGAAAAATTAAGTCTGGTATTGTTTTCTGCCTAGAAATTCCCAAGGGCCTTGATCTTCCTCTCACACCAGTGTAAATTCACCGGCTTCTGCACAGTTATTTCTGATTTGCATCAGGCACTATGTCTCCAGAGGAGTTGGCCATGTCCAGCAGGGTCTCTCTGCTCCTCTCATCCCCACATCGGTATTGATAAACCAACCTCCTCACTGCTCCTCCAACCATACCCCAAAGCAAGAGGGCTCCCACTAGACAATGTCCATCTGGAGGAGGAATTCTGGTCATGGAGAACATGACCCAGAACTCCCTGTTCTGCTCCCACATTCCACTGCTTTGGAGCTGCTTTCCTCCCCTCTTCCCATTTTCTTTGTGTCCCTCAACCACACGCCTCTGGCCCTAGTTTATTCTTATTTACTGTGTTTCTCATTTTAGAAACTTGTAACACTTACACAGCGCCTACATAAAAACAACAACATCAGCTGCAATAGACAAAAGGCATTTCAACTGAATGTATTCATCATCATGCCCAACATTCCTACTTTATTTAGAGCTTGATTTGCCCAATTCATTGTATACTAATTTTCATTAGCGATTTTTGCCTGGGGATTTTTGCTTCACTGTATCTGTTAAATACACAGACATGCCCCCAAAGTGATTGGGGGCAGCTCCAGTAGAATACCACATGAAAGGGAAAGTATCAGAGTCAATGTCCGTATATTTATACTAGCGCATTTGGAGTTTTTTTCTTAAAGTCCATGTTTGAAACTAACGAAGCTGCATTTCCTTCTATTGCCTGACTTAGTGCTGTGCCCATGTTGTCAGCAAGCCAAGTCAATATCTCAAACTCAAGCATGTAAATTATCTCGACAAAATATACGGTAATAGCACTGGCAATATGGTCCTACTCTCCTTTATATCATCAACAAGAAAATGTTTCCTATCTTGCCCCTTGTTTTATTTGTTGTCAGAACTTAGTGAGAGCCTGTAGGGTTAATCATGAAGTGGTGAATGAATGAGTGGATGCTCTTCACATAACCTAAAGCCATTTCTTCTGCATAAAGTACTCTTTGAATGGTCTGGATTGTTTTGTCATCCACCAGTACATGTGCAGACACATGAAATATCACAAGAGTGAAACTAACTCTGCATTTAAAACACAAAAATGCTCAGTACAAACTGTTCCCTTCAAGCAGGCTCTGGGATCCATTTGCAAAAAAAAACCCCACACAAACCTGTTATCCTTCACCCAGCTAAGGAAAGCAACAGTACCGGAAGCTTTAAAATACTCTGCACAGGTAACAGCTGCAAGAGAAACTAAACAAGGGCAAATTTCTCCTCTCCAGTCTGTGCTGAGGATTCTCCATTGAGCTGTAGTAACTCCCCCTGTAACAACTTTGAAAGGCAGCAGAAGAGGCAACAGTGCATGGCTGGTGGAGAGCTAGCGGCGGGACAATAGGCACAACAAGAGTCATAGGAGATGAGGGGGAACACAAAAGCTGGGTGCACTGGACTAGACTGTTGCTCCTGCATATCTTGACCTTGACCCTCTTTAGTATTTCTTTCTGCCCCATACTGTGCTTCCAACAGAGGCTGTTAAATCCAAGCAAAAACACTCCAGTCGCTGCAGATGTCTGCCACTCCCACGCCATTTAATGCACAAAATGAGAAGAGAGGATTCCTTACCATTTATTTTTAAATTGCAAAATATCAAGTCACAGTAACATACAAGATGGTTGGGTCACTGTAGCTTGCAAAGGCAAATATTGAGCAGCATAGTGCCCTTGGTGGAAGGCTACTAGTATCTGAATAGGGCAGAGACAGCTCCATAGAAAAGCTTGCTCTATACCTGCTCTCTGTAACAAACCCCACAACTTTGGGGATCCCGTTCTGCCATAAGGCATGCAGAACTACAAAAAACACTGTACATTAGGTTTCTCCAAGTTCAAAGTTTGTGCCAAAAAGGGGGGGGGCATTAGTTGCCCCCCTTAGGTAATTATTCAACCTGTTTCCTAACTCCAGGCTTCTCACACTTGTACAACCAACCTGCCCTTCCCATATTGCTACCTGGGAGAGAGGTCCTGGCTAGATCAAAATTGAGCAGGAAGTCCTGGGGTTCTTCATATGGAAAACATTCACCAAATAGTGCAGAGGAAGAGTTTCACAAAAATTCTTCCATTATTCACCAGCTCCACCTATACATGATTGTTCCTATAAACTTACTGCACTTGTTCTAAGTACTTATACTTTGTAGTCCATACTGTGGAATCTTCTACTTAATGTAAAGATGGGAGCTGTTCAGAAAATTGTGGGGAGAGAAAAAATCTGCAAATATTAGAAATGTTAACAGGATTTTTTTCATTGAAAAAAAATTGATGAGCTCTACTAATGAAATAAATCATGCAACAAGGGGCAAGGAGCAGCCCACTGGATTTTTAAATGTAACTATGCACATAATATTTTGTTTTGGTTAGCAAAAAAAGTACATCAGTATGTATTTGGAAGATCCACGGTGCTATATATGATAATAATATATATGGTGCTTGTCAAAAATGTCAGTTGGTAACAGTTCAAGGAAAGTAGTATCAGAGGACTTAGATTTGCCCTATACTTAGAGGAAATAACTGTGGTAGTTGTGTCATACTTGCTGGGGAATGCTCACTTTTTATTCTTGCAGAATTTGGGAAGGTTCATCAGTTTTATGAACTGAATACTCCAACACAGTAGAATTTAGACTATTCATTGTAATCTGGGGTGAGAGACTCATGATTGTTACAGGGCAGGAAAGGAATGAAGACACAAGATTTTTAACAACCCAGATTCTGAATGACATCATTGTTCCATAAATGTGTTCATTTTATTCATGTTCAGTCCTGAAACTGCACATTTACTGCACCAAGGATGTCATCTTGACTATATCTTAAAATTGATCATTTCCCCAATTAAGCTATTCAGGCCTCAGACTTAAAGAGCCATCACAGCTGCTGCAAGCAGATTTATCTCCTGCTGACAGAGCTCCTGACCAAATTATTAAGAACATGGATTTTTCTGGAATAACCTTAACCTGGATAGTCTTTTTCATTTGCATTAATACTGGAACATGGGCCCTAACTCTTAACCAGATGTTAAATGAGTATCAAATTTTAAGCTCCAGTATCTGAATAGAGAAGCTGTCAAATGAAGAATAGGAGACAAATCTAGCACTCCTCTGTTTCAGAATTGTTCTGGCTGAAGAGGAACTAATGCTATTATACTGAGAGCGAGCTGAATCTAAGGAGCCCATGATGGTTCTTGGGGTTGCCAGGACTGAGTCGGCTTGTTATCTCCTACCTCTTGCCCAGGATATCTGGGTGCAGGACCCTAACACCACCAGCCTCTTACCAACCCACTCAAGCACTCTCCTCTGGGCTACACCAACCCTATATTTGCCTTGCAGGTTAACAAGAGCTGCACCCCTTCCCCAAGTCCCTTTGAAGCATTCCCCTGTGGTATCCCACCCCTCACACTTGCTACTTGCAGAAATTCCAGATCTTCTGCATCCAAAGGTGCAGTTGAACCCCGATTTATCACTTTTACCTTAAAACCACTGCTCCTGTATAATACATAGCCCCCTTATGAGACCTTATAGTATAACAAAAGTGGGTTTATTTAAGGAAGAGTAGAGCTTGAGCTAGAATGAGAGAGTGATGGAAACAAATGGATACAATACAAAACAAAAATCAAGAAATGCTAACTAGGACCTACAGTGGATAGTTAACTTTCCAGTCTAATAAAGTTGCATCCCTCCCTCAACTCCTCCATTCAATCCATTGCAGAGCTGGCTGGCTGGCTTCCCAGGATCCAAACTTTCTTACATAACATCCCCACTCAACAAGCTGTCTCCTCAGTCAATGGATTCAGAGTGTCCCTCCCCATTCTGTTATATTCAGTGATGATAGAACCAGGCATGCCACTGCACCCTCTGGGTTGAAGTAGTAAAAACAAATACCAAATCCATGGTTTCCACCATCAGCACACCCCCTATACAAATTGTTCCAGTGCCTCTGTGTTGCTGTGGCCATGTTGCAATCTGTAACCCCCCCCCCCCCCTTTTGTCCTACCAGAGTGTTAATGGGCCCCTCCACCTTGACTGATCCATTAGAATAAGTGTGAACTACTTATGCTAACCTATCTTTTCCAGCTTGCATTTAGCTTGACACACTCAATACCTTTCCCAGACCTGAAGAAGAGCTCTGTGTAGCTCAAGATTTTGTCTCTCTCACCAGCAGACATTGCCCCAATAAAAGATATTACCTCACCCACCTTGTCTCTGTATTATAAGCATACAATCTTTTATCTTAATCCATAGACTGGGTCACCACCTGTCTGATACAGTGTTCCTTTGTTTGCAGTTGTCTCTGATGGTTTTCTATGATTTTTCTGTGATGGGACAATGGTAGACAACTGAGCCTTTCATTATATCACTGTGTAACAGGGCCTCCTTGATCCCCCTTCTGTCTCTGTCTAAAAACCAAGCAGAGACCCTTGTGTCAATCCAACACCCTGTGCAGTTTATTTATAATTCAGTCCAACCACCTTCACGGCATATCTAGCACCATTACAAGCAGGGTAAGAGCACTCCCTCTCTGCCTGCTTTCCCCCTTTTCACTGCCTTCCTGTATCTATTTGTGGGCTCTGGCTATTAGCTTAATTCACCTTTCTGCCCTGCCCCACCCACAAATTAGGCACAGGTCTGCCTCATGGACTCCAATCTGCTATGCCTGATTGGAGCTGGTGTGAACAGAATGCTGACTCAGGGTTTCATACCCAGCACCCTGTCACATACTGGCTAACCAAGAAGGGGTGGTAACGCCAACCTGCATGAATAGGCTGTCACCAAGTAATATCACTCCTTGGTGACTCCTTAAGATCGTAAGACCACAAGCTTCAATAGTTATATTATTCCTTAAATGTTACCTGTACACATATTACACCATTATTATGAACACTGATAAGTTGCAAACTTTCAATAGAGACCTAATGTGTTACCCGTTGTGGATAAATACTCTGTAAGCAATTTATTTGAGGTAGTGAGTTTGTTGGGTATGAGGTCAGAGCTAATTGCAAAGAACAGGGGACTCTTTGCTAAGGAGCCATTGTGTCACAGACCTCCCCACCCCCACCCCCGTGAGGGTGACTGATGCCCTGAATGGTGTAAAGCACTGCTCTGCAGGGGCCACCTGAACATACCTGCAGAAGGAAATTCTGGGTGATGCTAATACCAGTGGATCCATGACTACACAGACCCAGAAATCACATGCTCCTGCATAAGGCAAGGCATACCCTAATGAGAGCTTGTAGCTTTGAAACTGCAGTACAGCTCTGTAATCTAGGGACAGATTCCTCCCCACAGCCCTCTGGAATCCTTCACCATACCTGACTTCTTGGCATAGGAGAGGAGACCCCACTTCCCCCTGAAGAAGGCATAATGATGAAATACATCAAATATCATCTTTATTCAGTTGAGTTATTTCATGTTAAGTCTACATGAAGTCTACTTAAAGGTCACCTTTAAGGTCTACTCCCATTTGAATCAGAAAAGAGTTCTGCTGTTGACTTCAGTAGGAGCAAGACTAGGCTCTTAATTATAAGAACAATGGTAATCAAGACAGGTTGCCTATTGGGATGCCCCATTTAAGAGGCTTGCACTTTAATCAAAATATAATGCATACATAACAAACAAACAGTAAAGACAAGGAACATTAGAATACTGTGGATATTACAAATGCAGCCTGCACAGTGCCTAGCACTTGATTTGGTTGAGGCTTCTAGTGCTGCCATCATATGAGAGGATAATCTCCAAGACACAAATGGCAGTTATTTAACTACCACTGAAAGTCAATGGGGATAATGGGAATTAATCTCACTGCCATTTGTGGCCTCAAAAATCCCATCACATATGCTAAATAGGATAGAATTCCCACACTTACCTGAGCACTCCTAAATTATTTCAGATATGTTAAATCTTACCCTTAAATTTTTTGTTAGTTTAAACATTTGGACAAAGTAAAAACATTTTAAATAGCCACGTCCATCTCTTATTATTCAACCCTCTTATTATTCACTTTCAAAAGATCCTCTGATACTTATCAAATCTGACAGACTGAACAGTGATTTCTCTCAGTCTTGCTGGTGAAGCATATATACACCACCTTTCACATATTATTTTCCACATGTCTGATGGTTCTGGAAACAACTCAAATGAATAGAGCTATTTAACTTTCGTTCATATCTCAACCAACATCATAAATTTCTGCCACAAGAGGCTGGTAAAATCTTACTTTTGCTTTATCTGGAGCAGATATTCATTATCACAACTTTTGCCTTATTAATTCTAGCAGTTTATTTTTTTTTTGTAAATTTCTATGATTCACCCTGAAAGCAATTTCAATAACCGAAAGTTTGCTATTTACATTTGATTCTGTGAACGGGTCACGTCCCTAGCATTAAAAGTATATGATGATTTAATAGCAAGATTGTAAATACTATCTACCTCGGAAGGAAAGCTTCAGCAGTTGGAAAAATAGAGCTGGAGCCAAATGCAGCAGTAACACTGCTTAGTACAAGCACAGGAAACCATCCTTCTGCTTACTAAATTGGCCCCATAATATATCTAGAGCTGAACAAATAATGGATTTTATGGTTCACTAGCAGTTCTGAAAAACTGGAGAAAAAAAACCCTGATCTTCTAGGAGAGTCCCCTAACACCAAGCTATAGATTTACTATTTCTTTTTCTTTGGCCTAATGGCTATTCGGGTACTTTATACAACATGGAACAGATTCCACATGAGAGATTGAGAACCACCCCACCCTGTAGCCTGGTGGTTAGGACACTAACCTAAGAGAGAAGAAACCCATGTTTGAGTCCATGTTTTAATTATTTCTTTATGTATACACTGTGGAACAGCTTCAACAGGAGAGACTACAGCCCCAGAATATCCCATAGACCTGTCATTAGGACACTCTCCTCCAACGCAGGAGATTAAAGCCCAAGCTGCAACATCTACGTGGCTATTTTTTAGAGTGCTAGAGCAAGTCTGTAGACCTAAGACTGGGCGACTCACTCCCCAGGGCTGAGTAGACAGACTCTTAAAGGCTGGAGGGCCTAGGACTAGCCTATCATATTACGGTAAGAGGCACACCTGGATTGGATCAGATGATTCCATTATGAGAGCAGCAGGAACCTGCAATGGAGGGAGAGGTTGTTTTGAGACAGAGTGCAAGTGTGTGAGCTGCTGAGACTATAAGGGAGATGAAACTTGGCAGTCAGCTTTGGAATAGAGATACCTGAGGATAGAGCTGAAGGCTCAGTGGGGCAGTGGGCTGCTCAAAACCGATCCCTGCCCTAGGAAGAGAAGTAGAGAAAGAACCATGTGTGATAAATGCTATTTTCATTGCTTAACGCATCTGTGGAAGCCACTCAGATACCATAGGGAAAGGTGCAGTAGAAGAACCTGGAAAGAATAGTATTTTATCAATTTTAAGAGAACATGTTGAAACATCAACAGAGGAATTTAGTTTTAGTAATGATTCCTTATAATGATCAATTGACTATATGGATCTAAAATAACTGTCTAGAAATGAAGGCAGTTTTCCAGGTATAGAACTGTTTACTGATGTGATTACCAGTTTTGTGATATGTTTTGGCATTCAGAGACTTTTTTGCAGCCATATAACATTGCAAACTCATGTTTAGGTTGCTGTCCATCACCATCTTAAGTCATCACTATTGCAGCTTTCCAGGTTTCTTCTTCCCCTTGAACATATGCTTCATATTATTTTCTTTCAGGTTTAATAACTTGCAATTTTCCAGGTTTAATCTGTTTTTTAAAAGACTCAGATTTTCAAAAGTGGCTTAGGTGTTTTTTCCATACATGTTCCCTTCTCCTTACAGCAGCAGGTCTGAATGTGGCCCTCCGTGTATTTAAAAAAAGAGCTACTCTTGCGTTTGGAACATCTCCTCTGTGATCCACATCAGTCTCTGCCTGCACCCTGAAGCAGCATTATCTTCAACCATCCTTTACAACATGCTGGGTTATTTATTCTGGGACATTGTTTCAGCCAGAAAAAAAATGTGGAAAGTTGCATTTGTCTGAATCAAGAGTGACCTCTTGTGGCTAGTGGTGACTGAGTAGCCTCACCTGAGACAGCTAAATTCTGGACACTGTTTTCGGCAGCTAATCTCATCTAAAAGGCTGGGAGTGCTGTGTCTCCATTTGTGCATAGCTCATCTCTACAAAAATGTTCTTATCTAGTGTTACTTACTAGTGATTATTCCATCAGTTGCACTTACCCATTTGTGTCAGTACTGAACTACTGCCTCAGCATGGTATTGGCAGCATTGTGGCTGCTGGCAGTGGTGTATTGCAGGTAGGACAAAATTCATGGTTTCTTATTAAAGATCTTCTGATGTTTTTCTCTAGAGGTCTTCTGGCCAGATTTCAATGCGGGTAATTACATTCTGCATTCCTAAAAATCTCACTATAGCTTTATTTGGATAGACTATTAGCTTCCACTCATAAAACTGTTATATAATGTTCATTTGCATTGTTAAACAGCTTCCATTATCCACATCTGAGATTTTTGTGTGTCTTTGGTGGGTGAAGTTAATCATATAATACATACACACACCATATACATGAAGGTGACATCTATGGTTAGTTGCAGGGTCAATTTATTTATCACACACTGACTGATTTACCTGACCTGTCTCTAGCAATTCACCTTTGTAGGACTTATTCTAATATCCCAAATCCACAGGCATCTTTAAACAGTTACATATTTTAAGCTCTTAGCAAGACATCCTGGTCTGGTGGGAGGTTTTAAACTCAGTTGGCATCATAGGTCAGAATGGAGCCACTACTTCAGAAAACAGATAGATTTTGTGCCGGTTCAAGCTGACTATGGCTAATCTTTCAGACACTTTCTAGGGGATGGCTGGGCATTTGTGCTTGTGAAATCATTACTTGCCACAGAAATTATAGGGCCACATACTTTCCATGAGCTGGAGTATAAGTAATGAGGCCCGTCTTTCCATTGCCCCTCAGAGACGATCAAGTTTCTTCTTTGGACTGCTGGACCACCAAGCTCTGTCAGTCCCATTAATATTATGGGAGAATTTTCACTCCCTATTATGTTTTAATTAACAAAAACTCTGGAGGGAACAAAGCTGACACAAACCCCCTTATAGACAAACCTTGGAAAGAGCATGGGCTCTATATGCTTTTTTCCTGCTGTCGAAACCTAGACAAGTAGTTCCCACATGCATAAGTGTACCATGGGAGTGGACGATTATCTGTCACAATTCCAACACTATTCTTTGATAATGGTAGTAGTGTTCCAGTGTTAGAAGTGGTATACTTACATAATTAGCTGCAAGTGCTATTTTTGTGTGTGCAAAATCTTTATTTTTTTCCTTTAAATTTACCTAGTAAATCTTTGGCAAACAGGGGCATTGAGGGAAGTTATTAAATGATTACAACTGCTCCATTATGTACTGTGAGCATCGGCCTCATAGCATGAGTCACCCACAAAGTCTTGAGCCATCAAGTAATTAAGGGGTTTTTTTAACATGGGTTGAGGAGAGGAAGTAATAGTATCTGCCACTATGCTCAGTATATAATTGTAGAAACATATCATAACTGCTATATAAATGAATTATTAGCAAATCAGATTAAGAAACTAGTTATTTCACCTCGGTATTTTACTTGCCCATGTATTTTAGTCATCCACTCCAGAACTACACCTAGCACTTATGTCCGCACCATCACCCACACCATACACACAAACAAACATTCACAAAGTTTCAAAATCAAAACAATATCAGCAATCGAAGCAAAGCAGAGCATTTCTGGTAGTCACTGAATCCTTTTCATTGGATGGCTGCATGGTGGCCTAGCTGAAATAAGGTGGTTTTAGCTCTGTTCCAACCAGAGAAGTGTGCATATCACAAAGTCATCCCCACAACAGATACTCTTGCTTGTAGTCTCAGAGGGTTGAGTGGGAATGGAAACAGACACCTGCTCTCCAAGGCTGCATCTTCACTAGGAGAAGACAGAGGTTCTTAATTTGAGCTGGATTTTACCTGAAATTAGCTAACTTGAGTTAATACACTCCCTCCCACACACCCCAGACAAGAAGACAAGACCCAGTAGAGTAAGACATTCAGGTCCAAAACACAAGGCCTATCAAAAGGACAATGTGAAGGAGCTTGCACAACCATTAGCCCATTACCCATACCGTACATTTCCATAGGAAGAATAGAGATCTAGGGGGTTCTATGCTTTCAGTCCAGTTCCTACCACGTACTAAAAAAAGAAGAGTCACAAAAGATTAAGGGAAGTATCCCACAAAATATAAAACATGAGCTATGCCCCATAACATCCCTTAACCGCAGTATGAAAACATGTGATGGTTCTGCCACAGACCTACTACATGGTGAGCAGAACTTCTGTGGGAAGGGAGAATGGCAGACAGCTATCATATCACAGTTAAAAGCTGCTGTAGTCCCTTTGCCCATCTTCCAGTCTTGCTTTTGTCACTAGATGGAGAAAAAGCAGTTGGCCGGGTGGAGTATCCCTTCCTAGGAACTGTTTCACTACATCATGGATTTTAAGGGATATTTTAATCACCTGATTCGGATAACCCCCAGTGCTTTGTAATGATTAACAGCTTTAACAATTCTGACTCAGTTATACTTGGATGTGACACATGACAGGGGCTACCCATGCACCACTGTGATAGTCACCCCCCTTATGGAACTCCTTTAAACACTTCTGGACTCCACTGCAGAAAGCATTGATAATGCTTTGTGATGACTACCAGTGCCTCTGGATGTCAGGGTTTTTTCAGCTGTCAGGTTTCCAAATAAATGGTGACTAAACAGAAGTGCTGCCAGTGAACCTGCCAAGAGAACTGGTTCCAGAGCTGCTGATACTTTTACCCCTTTAAGTGAAAAGAGACAGTTACATTTTTAGGTAAGGAAATACCAGGGAATTTCAAGAGTTTTTATGCCTGAGTCTCGGCAATGTGTCTAATCCCCACAATCAGGAGACATGACAATTCCCTATGCTGAGGATGTAGCCCTCTTGCATTGGAACAGAATCCTCTGTTTTGGCTTTACCTAAATTCAATTGTATCCTCATTCAGGCAGGTCCTTCTCTTCTGTGTATAAAATAAAGCCACCATAGATGAGTTAGCGCACAAATACAGTACACCCTCGCTATAACCATCTTCATAACAACAAACCTTTAGATATAATGAATACAGTCCCCGGATCCCACCTCCAGCCCCACGGCAGGTCCCTTTTGCTATAATGAACCCCTGACTACAATAAATAAATGCTTGGATCCCAAGGGGTTCGTTATAGCAAGGGTGTACTGCAAGTCGTAATGAACAGACGCACCCCAGTGCAACTAAAATGGGGCACAGAGACATACATTCTCAGTTGGGCTTTTTTGTTTTGTTTGGGTTTTTTGTTGTTTGGGTTTTTGTTTTGCTTTTTGGGGGCGGGTTTTTTGGTAATCTCACGTGCAATCAATAGTCATTCTATATAAAGTACTTAACCAGGTTTGCACTGCAGTAAGCAACTAGGAAGAAAGTACTATCTCAATACATTTCTGTTGTGCATAGATTCAATGAAAGGCAAAAATGGTTATGCCAAACCTGGAATTCTTTGGTGGTGGTTATAATTGCATCCAGTGCTAGTATGGAGACTTGTTTCAAGAATGTTAGTCCATTTAAATTAAGATACTCTTCTCTTTTTTGGGGTGAGGGTGGGGAAGTTGTCACTCAGTAGATTGGATTCATAAACCCATTTATCCTACATTCAATTAAAATTTGGGGAAAGGTGACCCAAAAGCTTAAGTGTGGACATTCCTCTCCCCTCCTGTGATTAACCTGGAAGTTTTGCCCGAATATAATAATCCATAGTTGTCATGCACATGCTGGAAAGCATAGGCTACTCACAAATACTGGGTGCAACCATGGGGCTTTTCCTCTATAGACTAGACTCAATCCATTTTTGATATTGCTTAGGCCCCATTTTAATCAATAATTACAAATAAAGCAGAGCCATAAATAAGACCTCTCTGGTGATCCCCCTCACTGATCTTGATACAAAACATATGCCTAAGGTCTGGGCAGATGTCTCAACTCTGTCTCTAACTGTGTTACTTCACAATGTTAAACCTATAAAACTCAATCATATACTAGCCCGGGAGAAAGATTCACAGAAAACTCTGGAGAAGTCAATTTATTTGGAACTTAACCAGACGTATTTCAATCTCGATTGGAAATCTTGAGACACAACATAAATTTTTATATCGGTTATTTGGTTCTCACACCTTAAAAATTAAATAAAATGATTCCTGATGTATCTAATGCCTTATGGCAAAACTATGGTAGGCTGGGAAGGACAGATTTCTGGTACATTTGTTTCCAGTGCCCTAGAGGTAGATCCTTCCAGGAATCAGTTAAGTATAGTATGAACCGGAGGAGCAAGCTTCAGTGACAGAGGAGACAGAATTGGAAACCATGTCTCAAGAGAAAGTCAGCCTGCTGGGCTCAGCCTACTCTCCATTTCTGTACATGATAAAGATATCATAGATTTAGGCACAGCTGATAAACACTGCTCAAAGGATCCCCAGAACTGCAGATAGTAGGATTAGTCAGTAAAGGCACTGCCCACAAATGAATCACAAAATTCTGGAGTGTATTTGTTGTTAACCAGGCGTTACAAATACCGTATTTTTCGGCGTATAAGACGCCTTTTTAACCCCCAAAAATATCCTCAAAATTAGGGGGGGGCGTCTTATACGCCGAATATATTACTCACCGGGCAGCTGGAGCTGGGGCGGCTGCAGGTGGCCCGGCGGGCGGCGCGGGGCGGGGATTCCCCCCCGAGCCCACCCGCATGTGTTCGGGGCCGGCGGGGAACGGGAGCAGCTCGGGCCCCGGGGCCCCTGGGAGCGCCAAAATCAATTGGGGGGGGGGGGGAAGAAACCCACCCAGCTCTGCCCGGCTATTGGCAGAAACGCCGTGCAAAAAAAACAACCCAAAAACCCCAAACAAACCCCGGAGAGGAAAGTGCTGTCGCGCGATTTGAAAATGAAACCGGCTCGGAGTGTGCGTATTTGCACAGATGGGGGGGGGGGGACACGACCCTCACCCCAGCCAGCCACCATCACCCGAGCCCTGCCGGAGCGACCCCCGCCAGATCGCGAGCTCTCGGCTCGGGGGCAGGACCCCTTCTGTCGCTGCGGCTCCTCCTCTTTCTCCCCCCCCCCCCCAGCGCTCAGCTGTTGTCTCCGGGGGGGGGGGGTCCACCATCGGCTCGGAGACCTGCTGAAGAAACGGCACTCCCCTCCCCCTCTCCCAATCAGGGAGCCCGCGCGGCGGGGACGGCGCTCCCCCAGCAGCCCGCCCACGCGGCGGGGACGGGAGAGCGGCGCGCTTTTTGTGTGTGGTGGTGGGTTTTTTTTTGTTTTGTTTTTTGTCCGGCTTTTTTACTTAAAAACTCGGGGGCGTCTAATACGCCGGAGCGTCCTATATGGCGAAAAATACGGTAATCATCTGAAAAATTTACCAGCAATCAATTCTCAATATTCAAGAGACTGGAATTACAGAATTCAACATATATGCCTGTTTAGCCACATGGTATTGTTTTTGGTCCCTTTCTGGGAAATTTATGTAACTAGCCAACATAGCATATAGTGCAAATTTTGCAATAAAATATCCAGTTCAGAATTGATCCATGTTGATTAATTGCATAAATCATCCAGTCAAGCCAGAGAAACAGAACAATGTGAATTATGGTATGCAACTGGCCAACACAAGGTGGATTGCTAATTTTGCAATTTCATGATAAATTATAAAAATTGAAGTTTGCTTTCAGCAACTGCTCAAGCTAAAGATTTGCTTTTTGCGGGTATTTCCACAAATAAAACTAAAACACTTGAATGTTCACAGGAAGCCAGCACTGTCAAACCAAACTTTACTTGTAACAGGAATTAATGATTGCAAAACTGATTTTCCATCTGAAGTGGAGAACCTTGCACAACATATGCCTACACAATCCTGTTCTGTGAGCGCTGCACTTTCAGGAGCCTTAAATTAACCTAAAATATTAGAACATGAAGGAAGTTTCTGAAGGATGTAGAGACCCTAGGCGTCAAACTTAAAAGACATATAGAGTTAACTATGGGTTGTGGCATACATTTAGGACTCCATGCCACCGGCAGGCTAGAGTAGAACACTCACTTTGATGTCAGTGAAAGGTGTTCACACAGATCAAAGTTGGAATATGGCCTATATGTAGTATAATTAAACTTTTCATTATCCGCAGCATTTGTTAAGCCATATTGACCTCCACTCAAGTGGGAAAACATGCATCAACTATTTTTGTCCTTTGTTTCTCTTCTTCCTACCCATCCTTCTCTCTCTATTTCTCTTTTCCCTGGCCTGTCTTTATTTCAACCTCCTCATTTCGTCCCTCAGCATTTCCTTCCCACCAGCAACTCCCACTTTTACTGCAAAGGGCTTCACTTCTTCCCTGTTTCCTATCCTGATAAAAGGATCAGAGTTTAAATAGTTAATGATAGCACATAAGTGTTTAGGCTTTAGAGTTAACAAAATAGTGAAATTAACGTGTGGGGGGTAAATTTCCTCCAGAGCCATCATTCAGATTCACTGCAGACTCAGGGAGGCAAAAAAATAAATGTACACAAATCTGCTATTAGGAATGATAACATTCAAAAACCAGTAGTAGAACACGTCAATCTTTCTGGTCACTCGGTAACAGACTTAAAAGTGGCAATTCTTCAACAAAAAAAACCCTTCAAAAACAGACTCCAGTGAGAAACTGCTGAACTGGAATTAATTTGCAAACTGGATACCATTAAATTAGGTTTGAATAGAGACTGGGAGTGGCTGGGTCTTTACACAAATTGAATCTATTTCCCAATGTTAAGCATCCCCCTACTGTTACTCACACTTTCTTGCCAACTGTTTGAAATGGGCCATCCTGATTATCACTACAAAAGTTTTCTTTCTCCTGCTGATAATAGCTCGCCTTAATTGATTAAGCCAGTTAAAGTTGATATGGCAAGCTCCACCTTTTCATATCTTCCTACTGTATGTTCCACTCTATGCATCTGATGAAGGGGGTTCTAGCCCACAAAAGCTTATGTCCAAATAAATTGGTTGGTCTCTAAGGTGCCGCAAGTACTCCTCATTCTTTTTGTGGATACAGACTAACACTACTACTCTGAAACTCTGTATCAGTTACTCTCACTTCACATTTGAAAGATCAACATCATAACCAGGAGGGTTGGAAATACGCTTATAAAAAAAGTATCGTAAGTTTTCAGTCTCGGAGCACCATGTGGCTCACAAAGATTTTAAGTTCCAGTCCACAGGCTGGGTGTTTGAGAGCTCTCCTCCAGGCAGCTGGCTGTAATTCTGACATTCTTGGTATGTTTTTAGAGAGCACATTAATTTTTCTGCACACCAATTAAGTTTCTTCTCTTGGCAACTGCTCATCGTCAGCTCCCATTTCTGATCAGCAGGAGACATAATACAACCTGGGATATACAGCACTAGCTATGGAAAACATTACAAGCCTGATGGAGGACGTATCTGTAAAAGTATATCTTCTGCACCTGGACTCCATCTATTGTTTGCAGAAAGGATCACTCCTGCCAAGAAGCCAGACACTCTGACCTTGTTTGAACCTGTCTGGTGACTGCAGATATGGATCTGTGTGAAATGAGGAGCCAAGAAGGGGTGGTGAACAGACTGTTGATCCTATGAGACTCACTATAGTATATGAGAGTTTATGTTCACAAAGCGTTTTACTTTTAAAGCCTGTATTCTTTCATCTCGTCACTGGCTATAACTCTACAGTTGAACTATATTGCTATGTCTAGTCAGGGTGTATGTTTGTATGCCGATGTCAATCATTTGTTTTTTGTACCTTAAGCCTACTGCAGCTAGCAGAGTGGCAGGTGGCTCTTGCTCTGTACTCTATTGATGTTGCTTGTTTTTATTATCTCATTTTTTTCCTCCTCAAGCTTATAACCTATCAAGGTCTAAAATCTGTAATAAACAGAACTTTGTTTTGTTTGAACTTTAATACTGTTTGGAGTCAATATCTAACTCAACTTCTAAATATACTGCAAGGCTCTACGCTTCCTACTCTAACTTTTCATTTAAACTAGTTGCATAATGTGGTTCTCAGATAAAATGATAGGATCTTGGTATATTATGCAAGCCTTAATTATTGTACTCAGCACTCAGATTCCACAGAAACAAGTGCCCTAAAAGTATTAAAGAGGATAGATATTGTTGCACCACAATAAGTTTGTTCCTTCACAACAACAGATGTTTACCCAAGAAGGGGCATTATTTCCCCCAAATGAGCAAGACATTTACATCCTTGTAACAGTGCAATGACTCACCCTGCGGCACCTCCTGCTGGTTGTTCAGGGAATTGGCATTCCAGCCTCTGGAGTGCCCTCTGCAGGCTGGTGTCCAGTGGCCCACTGGCCCCCATGTCCCTCCCGTACCCCAGTTCCCTCTTACCTGGGCTGCTGCACCTCTGCAGTACCCCCACCGTCTCACTATCCCCACCTTGTCTCAGCCTATGGACTACTGTCAGTCACCATCAAGCCCCCTTTCACTGGGGCCGACTGCAGTCTGTATAAACCAGTCATCATAGGCAAGAGAGGTTTGGCCTGCTGCCTGCTGCCTCTGCCTACCTGTGGACTGCCCTTGCAACCCAGCCATCTACTAGGGCAGCAGCCTGAGGGGTTTCCAGACTGGAGTTCCCCAGCTCCTCTGGCCTTCCCCCAGCCCTGCTCCCCTCCAGGTATCCTGTCAAGCTCCCCAGCAGCCAGGCCTAGCTCCCTCCACAGCTAGAGGAGAGACTCTGACTGAGCACTAAACTCTCAGCCCTTTTATCAGAGCCAGCTGGGCCCTAACTGACCCAGCCACAGCTGTGGTTGCTATGCCCAATCAGCCTGGGAGCTGCTTCCCCCAGCCACAGATCTGTTTACCCAGGAGTGAGGCAGCCACCCCACTACAATCCTCCTTTGCCAAAAGATTAACAGAGTGCATGATTTTAAAACTGCTCTTCTAACCCCCAATTCAGCATGTGCCTAACTTCAAGCCTGAGTATAAAACGAGGCCCAAGATTACATCTTATTGAATCAGGAGCTTGTTAAATGCACCTGAAGACCACAAGTCGACACATGACAAATTCTCTACAGCCAATTAAAATCGGCATTCAATCATAAAATAATTATCTTTATGACTTAATTTCTTATGCAGTTTCCTAGAGCAATGGCACTGGAGGCTGAACTCCCCAGTGCCCAGAAGAGGTATAACAAAGATAGCAGCAGGACAAGCTTCTCATTGCCTTGTCAAAGTGACTCAGCCCTCACCTGGGGCAAAAGAGTACTTCAGTCTCCATGCAAGGCCATCTTTACCCATACACAAAGGATGCAGCTGCATAGGGCACCGGGAAAGAACCAAATTTCCTGGTGCCCTGCGCAGCTGTATGCTCCTCCAGCCCCTGCTCCATCTCTTCCCCAGGGCCCCCACCCCTGCTCTGCCCCAGCCCCACTCCCCTGAGGACTGAAGCAAGGCAGGCCTGCACTCACCGGCAGTGGGAAGTGCAGCGATCCTGCCCCAGTTGCGCCACTGGTGAGTGGTGGGGGATGGTTCCCCCTTTTCTCCCAAGCCAGCCCTGCCCCTCTCCCTGGCCTGGGACTATTCCACACTCTTCCCCCGCAGAGGCCTGCCCCCACCCCCACCCCAGTGTTGCATAGGGTCCCAGAATAGCTAGGGACGGCCCTGTCTCCATGACTCAGCCCCTTGGCTTCATTACTCAGGCCAACTATTGGGGCGAACAGTGGTGATGGGTTTTGTGCCGTGGACATGAAAAATAGGAATAAGAAATAGTCATCTTGTTTTCATAGGATGCCTTTTGTTACTACAGATCTGGGCTTGATTTGCTCTGGTATTATTAGAATGGAAGACTCTATTCTGTAGTTAGTCCAATGGGTTTTCTAGACCCTAATAAAAAAACACTCTACAGTTTACTAGAAAGACAGATCTGCAGGAAAGATAGTTTGATGATATTGCATCTTCCCAGTGTATTTCTTACAGTGAAGCAAAACAAGCTATAGCATAAAAATCTCCAGTAAGCTTATGCAGGTTACAAGAATCATGCAACATTTCCAGCCATCTACCAATGCCTATAAAAGCAACTCATGTCTTAGGCATTGTGTATTTCTAGCAACCAAAGGACACAACTGCATTGAAATGACTTCAAAGTTTCATTCTACTTCAAACTTTTCTCACTATCCAAATTCACTACAAGCAAGTTCAACTTCATGTTAGAGCCAAAAAGCCTTTCAATAAAACAAAGTTATGTTTGTTTTTTGGAGGAAAAATATTTTTTAGAAGAAATTTATATGCAGAACTTCTTAATCTGCCCTCCCCTCCCCAATTAAGAAAAGCCAATTTTTCATTAAAAAAAATTTAATCAGAAAATTTCTTCTCTCTACTTAATATGTTCTGTCTGTCAGTCTTTACCCAAAGACTACAAAGCCTTGCTAGACCTGCACATATCACTACTGTTTTAGGATTATGAAGGCTAGATACCTAATTATTTTCTTTTTTATGGGGCTATAGCCAAGACCCAATCTCACCCTTATTATCTCTGTTTGCACATGACTAGTAACTTCTTGTGGGAAATTGAGTTAATCCTGAGGAGTAGGGCCGGGAAAAAGCAGCTAAAATTTGTCAATGATTTTCCAAATAAAGCCCAGCAATTTACCTCATTGGAGTTCATAATGCTTTTTGATGGTGAAATCTGAATAAGTGAGATTTTATTGCAGGAATGTTAAGTAAAGGCCTCATAAATAGTAGTGAGAATAAATTACAGTGTATTTCCCCAAAATGAGTATAAACTATAGTGAATACTCATAGTGATCAGGTTATGTACAAATCATAGACTAATGTTTGTTCACAAAATAAAATGCAAATGTCAAAGTCTAAAGCTGTTTGTGAATAATTTGTGAACAGAAAACAGAGCTAAGTTACTCAATGAATAATTCAACCAGCTCTATTCAGGAGTCAAGTCACCAGGAGAGACAGTCTAGCTTTTCTGATTAAATGGACAAGCACTCATCAGTCTAAGTCCGCCCAGGCTTCTAGAAACGTCTAATTCACAGTGGGCAGGCTCAGATTTAACATGTGCCTTAGCACAGCCACCCATGCTAATATTATATAATCTTATTCGGCATAGGCACGCTGTTGTGAGGTACTTTGGATATTGCAAGACAAGGCACACACACACGTGGTTAAGTAATTAAGTAAGTGAGTTTATTGGAAGGTCCCGATCTTGGCACTGAGAGGGCTGTCAGATCAGCGCGACCGCAGAAGGAGTACCCGGACTCTTTGGAGCAGTAGCCGGGAAGAAAGAAAGAAAGCCCACAGACAGCCCACAGGAGTGGGCTTAAGTACACTCACACATTTGCATCTCATACATACTCATGTCTCATTTGCAAGCAACAAGCTGATTGGTTACACGCTGTCCTGCCTCAGTTTCCCCATTTGGTTTCCCACGCATTCATTCTCACACAGACGGGGTAAACACTCACACAGCTGGGAACAGTCTGGGAACTGTTCCCAAACACACAGATAACAGCAAGGTCATTCTCAGATAATACCACCATTATGCACTCTCCTGGAGTTGACTTAGAAACGCAACTGCACTTCCTAGAGATTGCCCGTCACAATATCTTCCGGTCCTAACACACGCCTATATTAATAATTGGATACCTACCCTTAGCATGTCTCTGCAGTGGCAGAAGTGGTACTTTCTGACTTGATTGTCTGTCAGGGGACTGGCTGTCCACCTTTCAGCCTGGAGAGTGGCTTTGTAGGCCTATTAGAATACATTGTTCATGTTGGCTTTCTTCCAGTTGTAGTCACAAGTCTGGTATTTGCTTAGGTTTGAGTAACAGATCTGGTGGGAAATTTGTTCCTTATTCATCTGCTCATTAGAATCAGTGCTGAGGAGGTCATTCTTTCGATTGGTGTACTAAGATCCAGAACGATTAGGAAGAGATATTTTAGCTTTCCTTATGATATTTTTCATTGTTTGATTAGATCTCTTTTCACCCTCCCCCACCCCCATTTCTTTGTACGTATTCTGATGAGCAGGTAATGTGCTGAAACAGGTAAACATTGAAGTTGGAATGGATTATTTGATACCTGTTCTTACAATAGGTTTTGTTCACATTTTGAGGGCTGGGGGAGAGTTTAGAATTAGTTCCTATGCAAATAGAAAAGTCTTTGCACATCTCAACACACATCTTCTTAAAAACATTCTAAAACCCACTGTGTGTTTTCTTTTTTCCTCTCCAATATTTTCTGATAATTTCTCACATCAGTAAAGCCCTGAACTTAGCCATCTGTTCAGAAGGCGACTTCTAAATTCTGCTTGAAAAAAATCTTAAACTTTAACAGCAAGAAGTAATCACCCAAGTTTTCTGTATTTTTTATATGTTGTTTGCATCTGGCAGGGTAGTGCTAGCAGAAGAGATTTCAGACCTGTAGGTCAAGCGTTTTTCAACTCTTAAAAATATGAGTCAGTATGCTTATAGGAGAGACAAAGAAAAGACAATGGATCTGTAATCAGAGTCCGAAAAATAGTGCCCTCACAGCCACTGCATGGAATCAATTGTATTTATGTGTGTGCGCAAAATAGAATAGTGATGCCATTGATGAATAATACTTTGCAATGAAAGCCCTGGCCAGTTTGAGTATTAATAAGTTAGGAAAGTGCTCATAAAAATGGAGATAATGACATGTACCACATCTGAAAAGCATTTTGAGATCTACAGATATGTGCGAAGTGTTATTGTGTTGGAGGATGCTGCTGAATCCTTTGAATTTACATTTCTTCTTTGAAAATGAACTCCGGCGTAAATTTCAAGTGCTGGGCATGGTGAATTAAGCCCATAACTCATTATTAGTAGCCCAAATGATCTTCTCTACATCTGTAAGCAGAGGGGAGCATACATCTAGGCATTCAGGCAAAGAAAGAGACACGACTTTCTAGTAGGAGTCTTTTTCTCCTCTTACTCAGAGGGACTTGGGCTCTGCAGGTCAAGAGTGGTGAAGAAGAATTGGTGGGGGACCAAGGAAAGGGGTGTGATCTGTCTGCCATACCCACCTCACCTTTGAAGCCAACAGGCATATTTTGTGAGGCATCAGAGAAAACGGTTTACTTTCAACTTCTCCACTAGCAGCTGATGCAGGAGAGAAAGGTGAAAGCTTGATTTCTGAAGGGAAAGGGGGAATCTATGAACACATCAGCAGAATCATTACATGTATGACTCTCCTTCCAGTTGCCAAAATCATGTAGAATCTGGCATAATCCACAACCTAATGAGCCTGCTGTGAGTCATGTTAGTATCCAGCCCTGAGAAAGCCGTTCAGTTATTTACAGGACTAAAATAAACTATGACTGACGAATTATGTGACTGAGAAATATTTCAAAACCTATTGACTAGAAAGCTACTGTGCTATTCAAAGTTGAAAGTGTTCCCTTAATTCTCCTAAGGCAACACTTTCAGCTTTGAAACTATCATTTTTAGTGAGGTTTTTGAAATACATTTCAGAGTTGCTTAATTAGTCAGTTATAGCTGAATTTCACTAAAAAAGGAGAATACAAGGATAGTTACCAAATTTCTAGGATGGGAGTGACTATGAAAATTAGTTGATGTAATGTCAGGACAGGAGGGCCTTTGACTAATTCTTGTGCTAAGTTTTAGCATATTCATTGTGAACTAGATCGTTCCATAAGACTAAGCAGAGTCTAATTCAGGGGTAGGCAACCTATGGCAATGAGAGCTGATGTTCAGTGGCACTCACACTGCCCGTGTCCTAGGCACTGGTCTGCGGGGCTTTGGATTTTACTTTATTTTTAAAAGAAGCTTCTTAAATATTTTAAAAACCTTATTTACTTTACATACAACAATAGTTTAGTTGTATATTCCAGACTTGTAGAAAGAGATCTTCTAAAAACATTAAAATGCATTACTGGCATGCAAAACCTTCAGTTAGAGTGAATAAATGAAGACTCGGCACACCACTTCTGAAAAGCTGCCGACTCCTGGTCTAATTATTTGTGTGCTTGTGCAGTTAATAAGTGCAGCACTGTCTTTTCTGAACAACGTGATTCCTGAATCCCTATTCAACATTATCAGCTGAAGATCTGGCCTGTATAAATAGAATACCTCTATTGCATTCAGTGAAGTTATGCCAATTTATATATATAGCTGAAACTCTTGCCTTGGGTCTATAAGAATAGAAAAACACACTCACCACACACATACTTTCCGCCTGGTGTTTCTTTTTCCCCACATGCCACATGCTCTGGTGTGAGCTATAAGCAGAGGTGACAAAACACTCAATTAAAGCTGTTCTCACTTTATTTCCACTGTGGTGAAAAGTAGTGGAAATCCTAGGAGAAAGCCTGTCTCCTGAGATTTCCCTGCCCAATGTAGACTTGACCAATGGGTTTCATTCTTTTTGCATAAACCTTAGAGGTTTGGACAGTTCAGATCAAGACCTACACTAACCTACCAATTCTTTTGAGTTCCCCCCCGCCCCCCAGTAAGTGATATTATTTGGTTACAAAAATATCCTAAGACAAATTTCTCACCTTTTCAGTGTCTATTGTATTATATTACTAATGGGATTCCCACCGCCTGCAGTAGGTGCTCATTCACCACTCTTATGGGACACCAGAAAGCCCACTGACTAGCAGGTTCCCCAGAAGTCATTGATCTGCTGACGATGATTTTGAGATCATCTCTTTAATTTAGTGGAGCACAGTGTGGACACACCAGGGTCATTTTTTAACTGCTGGCTTGAAACTGCTCCACTGAGGTCTCCTTTGCAAGCGAATCCTGAAAATACTGTATGTGAGCCTAATTCTCTATTTATTTATGTCAGCATACAGTGGGAATAGCGCCACTGAAGGGGATACCATCTGCAATGTTACCACTCTGATTTGGTAAATGCCACACCAGGTGGAGGGCAGTGGAGAATCAGACCCAAGGTTATTTATGTTTATGGTTGCTAAAAAATTTTAAATGTGATCTGAATGAAAGCAAGTGACAGCTGTCAGGAGGTGAAAGCAGCTGACACTTACTTAGTCAGACCTCTGAAGGAAGCTCTACACAGTCTTTCTCAATTTCTATAGCAAAGCCAGTGACTTAGTATCTGCAGTTGTCCCTACTGAATCCTTCAGGATGTTGGGTCTCTGGGAAGGGGAAGTGATGACCCGTGACTCCTGCATGTTCCACTTCTTCTGAGTTAGGATTTTTCCCTCTTCACCCCTGGCTGATGGAGCCGCAGCTAGGGAACTCCTGCTTTGCCAAAATGTAGCCCTTTCTGGCATCTGGTCAGAGTCTCCTTCTCCAACCCAATTCCAGCAATCTGCTCTCCAAGCCTCTTTGAGGAACAGACGTAACCCAGCTCCTTATCCTGGGAAGGGGAGCTAATAGGGCCCCCTTCAAGCAAAGAAGGAGGGGAAGAAGAGCCCCTGGACACTCTGTGGGGCTTGGGAAAGCAGCACAACAACAGGAGCTGCAAGAAGGACAAGATGAGGTGCCTACCACCTGGGAAAGCCTTGCAACTGGACAGGGAGGGGCACTGGGGAAGCCACTGGAGCGATCATGAGGTTCAGCTGGGGCAGAAGGGTATGCTGTGCTTTAAACAGATGCTTTGAAAGGTAGGCCAGGGAAAAGGATCAATGAATCAGGGGAGGAGAGTGAAAGAAAAGAGAGGGGGAGACTTGATAAATATACACAAGGCACTAGGATATAAAGACGATTACACCAAATTTTTACATTCAGTTCATAGCTTGCAACATCCCCTTATATTCTGTAGCCCAACAAGAAGACTGACTTGACCAATATGTATTACATCTGTTCTGCATAAGCAATTCCTATTGTTTTCTTCCCTCAGAGTCCTGAAACAGTTAAGTAAAATGAAGAATATTTTTCCACCTTCAGTATGAGTGTAACTTGTATTAAATTATTCTGCAATTAATTATTAAATGAAGATTGTCATTAAATATTACAATGAAGAATACTATCAATATTATATCTGTCACAGATGAAAAAGCTACATACATGGATGGATTGGTTTATGGACTAAAGGTCTCCAGGGAGTGTCACAAATCATATGATATCCCCAGTGCTGGATTTTGTATATGAAATATCTGAAAGATGTGCAACAACAGATGTAGTCAGACAGTTCCCTATTGGCTACACATCTGAGGAAGCTCAACAGTATAAGTTATTTTAGCTAAGGCTGGCAATAATTTATGCTGAATAAATTGTCTCCATATCTGCCTGTTTCAGGCAGCAGCAGCAGAAGAATGTGAACTATTTGCTAAATCAGCTCACTTTGGGCCATATTAGACTCTTTTTTTTTTTTGGAATGTTCACCATTACAAACATAGAAGACACGCGGGTCTAGACATCAGAACTTTCTAACGGTCTCTGTATGAAAACGGTTTAGCAGTGAATAGGGAAGTTGTTGACACTTTCATTAATGCATAAATTATTTCAAATTTTGGAGATCAGAAGTGAATGATCAAAGCATATTTAGGTCCTTCTATTAAGAAACTGTATCCCCTAGCCCCCAGTTCAGTTAAAACGAAGTCCATCTTCCACTCTGTGGAAATCCACATAAAGCTATGGAAGTCCCAAGAAACTGTCTCTTAATTCTACTGCCTTAAAAGAAGAAGAATGACCCAGATCCTCACAGGTGTTTGCACAGCGCCTGGCACAGTGCAGTGCTGGTCCATAACTGGGGCTCCTTAGCACTACCACAATCCATAGCAGCCTAAAATATTTTTGAAAGAATAAAAAAAAATGAACTTGAGGGAAAGTGTGGCCACTGAAAAAGAATAAAAATGGAGATTCATATAAGGGAAAGAATGGAGTAGGAGGAGAAAACGGAAAGGGGGAAGGGAAAATGATACAGTGTTTAATAGATTCAAAATGTTATTGTTTAAAGCAGGGGTAGGCAACCTATGGCACGGGTGCCGAAGGTGGCACGCGAGTTGATTTTCAGTGGCACTCACACTGCCCGGGTTCTGACCACCAGTCAGGGGGGCCTCTGCATTTTAATTTAATTTAATTTTAAATGAAGCGTCTTAAACATTTTAAACATCTTATTTACTTTATATACAACAATAGTTTAGTTCTATATTATAGACTTATAGAAAGAGATCTTCTAATCATGTTAAAATATATTACTGACACGCAAAACCTTAAATTAAAGTGATTAAATGAAGACTCGGCACACCACTTCTGAAAGGTTGCCAACCTCTGGTTTAAAGCAAACTATTTACATAAAGAGGGGTTTGGGGGTTTTGCAAGGAAGTACAATCAGACCCTTTCTGAAAGGCTGACATTTTCCAGAAACAAAAAAGTCTCAATCCTGCCCAACCGCCTTCGGATGCTATTCACCCTTCTCCTTTCACTTCTGGAAGGCTGGCACATGTGATAGGGAGAGGAACATCAGCCACTGTACATTCACTGAAATAAGCGTATGGGTTCCATTTGTGTCTTTGCCACAGACACAGCTGGTGATCCTGGGCAGGATACTTTACTTAGCCTCTTAGTGTCACTTAGTTTCTCCATGGATAAAATGGAGATAGCATCCCTTTCCTGAAGGTCAGCTTTGTGAGTCTTAACTCATTAGTGTCCATATTGTGCTTTGAAATCTTTGGATCACTGTGTGTCTGGGATCTTCAGTGCAGCCTAAGGTAGTCCAGCACCCTAGTTCTATTGAACTTCAAATGGGAGGTAGGTACCTAACTCCCTGAGCCATTTTTGAAAATTCCAATCTATTAGAGAAAATTACTTGAGAGGCAGCATATGCCAGTCTCTGGTAGACTGAAACTATGGCTTGGCAGCAGAAACTCCTCTGTTGTGAACTCAGCTCTGCCCCCATCTTGCCATGTGGTCCTTGAGCAACTTGGCACCTCTGAACCCAGTTTTCATGTCTGTGAAATGGGGATGCTATTTCATAGAATCATAGACTATCAGGGTTGAGACCTCAGGAGGTCATCTAGTCCAACCCCCTGCTCAAATAGTTACTTATCTAACTATTTCACAAGGGAAATTTGAAAATTAAATTAGAAAACAGATATACAGCTGTTTGAAAAGATAAAGAACTGACTAAATCATTAGTGAAAGTGTGATTATGGCAATAATTTATTGATAGCTGGCAACCCGTCACCACATTTGTTCTATTAAATTGCTCCAGATACTTGCACATTTCTGTAGATCAGGGCTGACAGGGGAAAAAGACAGAAAAATAACTCTTCTCCCCCTCATATCCTTTGCCCTTCCCATTTCAGATGTGATCAGCCTCTCTCCCCTGGGAATTGAGGTTCACAGTATGACTAGGAAAATGATTCAGTCCTGAAAATTCTACATGTGATTTAGTGAAACAATGCCCTGACCTCACCAGAAGTAGCAGCAGCAGCTGTTCTTGAAATGTTTAAAAGGCAAATGCATTAGTATGTTCAACCACGAAGCGGGCTAATGACTAGACATTTTCTAGCATATGGGGATCATTATTCCAGCTCATCATCAGTGAACTTTCCAGAAAAGCTAATTAAAGGACCCTTTAAAATGCGTACCTCAAAGTTGGGTTTTATCACAGCTCCTCACTCATGTTTGAAGAATTTTCATCTTTTACTCCCACCACCTTTTATTTCCCATGATCACTAAAAATGAGGAAAGCTAATTAAACAGGTCTATACTTTCCATTCAACATGATTTAACTTTCTTCTTATTTTCTATACAGAAAATATCATTTTCCATTGACATGAAAGGGGATTTAAAAATACTGTTGGCAATATCTAGTGATGGTTCATCTTCCGCATGACCCTCCAACTTCTACATCCCTCCTGTAACTATTTCTATTCTTTAATTTTAAATGATATCAAGAGTTAATTTAGAGAGTGCAACAAAGAGAACATTCTCCAAGCCAACAGCTCCCAATGAAGAATAGCAAATTCTCAGGGAGGCTGATGCTACTAGCTGGAATCTGCTTAGCGTATGCGCAGCATGCCACAGGTGGCACATGACCAGGGTTCATCACCGAGTTTGGTCTACTGGTTGGATCATTAGCTTCCCTGACTTGGGCTGGGTACTGACAGTGAGCACAACATGAACGCTGATTGGTTATGAATAGTATGGAAGTCAAAAAACTTCTACAAGACTGAGGCTGCAGAGACAACCTAAGTTGTTGGAAGCAACTGTTATGGACGTTTATTGTTTCAAATTTGGGAGTAAAGTGTAAAAGCAAGAAAAATGAGAAGAATGTAATCTACCAGAGTAAAACTGTGCTCCAGAATCAAATCTTTCATTTGGGAAAAAAAGTATCTAGTCCTTATGATAGCAGCAAAAGTTTCAAAATGTGAACAGATCACAACCAATATTGTGATGTCTGCCTGAGTCTGAAGACAACCCATAACCCTACTTATAAATGAAGTGTGAACTATTCATCGCAAAGAATTAAAGTATCCTCACTAGGTTTAAGTGTCAACATTGTTAGGCATGTCACAGCTAATAATTTTAGGGAAAACACCCATTTAATGTACTTGTTCATCACTGTTGGATGTACTGGTAGATATTGGTATGGAGTAGATTAAAACATATCTGTCAAATGTGATCTTTTTGGGGGCAGAGGCTAAAGCTAGAGGGGAAAGCACTAGACCTGGTAGAAGAGAGGGGAACATTTTTCAGTAAAAACTTCTATTTTTTTGTCAGAAAGTTTCAAAATTCAGAATTTATTGAACAGTTCTTTTAGGCACATTTTTCTATAGATCTGTTGATCTCCTTGTACAACATTTCTTCCCCTGTCCTCACCCATTTTCTCTCTCCTCCATCTATGTCATATAACCAATGTCCAGGTAAAGTTTGGTTCCCATCGCATGGACAAGAGCTCCTGAGGTCTGGATGCAAGGGGATTTCTGAGAATTTCACCCACATTTTCAATCTCGTGTATTAAATGTAAAAACACTGATTCAGTGTTCTTGGGGAAATGAAACTCACTGAAACAGAGGGAAGAAGATAGGTGGCCTCACTGAAACCTCAGTTCAAGGCACCTGTGAATACGCCCTGCACATGTTTGCTAGAGATGGTCAGAGAAATCTGCATATGCTGAATAGCAAAAAAGGGCTATTTTCATGTAGGGCACATTTTAACATGGCATCACCTCTATGTCCAAAAATGGAGAAGAAAATAGGAGATGCATTTCCCTCCAAAGTGCTGAGTGCTTTGCCTGTCTGTGTCAAAAATGAAACCACCCTCCCATTGAGTGGCAAAATCCATAACTGTCCCCAGACTACCAAAATTCCTGCTTTCTCCTGAGAGCTTCTACACGCATTGCTCAGCCTTTTCATTCTACAAATCTGGAATTCTGGGAGCTGTGTAAAATCAATTCAGTGTAACATCAAAATAAACAGGGGACAGCACACTGACTGGACTGCACTCGGAAGGCATGGAGGGAGAAAGAGTTTAGTGAACAGTACCTCATGGTTTTGGGGTTCCTTCCATATAACTTGGGAACCTCTGCACACTGTACAGAACTTGCGTTCTGGTGAAGGAGTGAATAATACCTGATGAAGGGATTTCTCCAGCAATGTCAAACAGAGAATAACACTGATGATTCTTCTCAGAGAGCTGTAAATGTCTCAACTTTTTTATCTGCCACATACAGTTAACAGAAAACTAGATTGGTCACCTCAAAAATGGGCCATTATATCAGCCTGTCCCGCTGGATTCCTAAGGAGTAGGAGTAGGAGTAATTTTGAAGAGATAATTATGGATTGTTACAGGTGACTGTCTCCAGAACATCTTCTAATAGCTGGGGGTAGTAGCCCTTCAGCATTCCTGCTTCTACTTCTCTCTCCTCAGCTTTCCTAACTAATCTCACAAAGGCTGCCCCATAGTCAAAAAACACCCTTTCTTTGGAACTGCTTATGATGATAAACCAGCTCAATTAGTCCAAATAAACAATGTATATATTAAGATTCATTTATTTGTTCTTCCCCGCGTCATCAAGCCATTCCCAGGACCACTCGTTGCCTGGGAAGGCCACTCCCAGCACTACCTACCTAGAGTCTTTTCTCCCCTGGGGTCTTAGAGTTCCTTGCAAGAGCTTCCTAGCTCCCTGCAGCCATATCATCCCACTCCCAGGCCTCAATCTCTCCCTAGGCCTCTTCCTTATATACCCTAGAGACCAAACTAGGTGGTCTCGTGACCCACCAGTCACATGATTTTCAATATCCCCACCTGGAGAGACAAGTTGGCTGTGTCACAGGTGAGGCTAAGACTCATCTCCCTTTAAAGGACCCATGACCCTCTGACATGTACTAATAAAGAATGAGCTTCAGCGATCTTAATAGTGTAGCAGAAAAACTCCAATCTGCAGTGTTTTAGCTAAGAGGATTTTACAGTTTTAGTCTTCCTTTTTAAATTGGCAGTTTGTAAATAGCTAGGCCTTGATCCTACAAACACTCAAACACACACATCACTTCACTCACACAAGAAGGAATTCTGGCTTCAGTGACACTATCTACATGAGTCAAGTTACTCAGGAGGTGAAGTGTTTGTAATAAGAATAAAAGTGTTTGAAATAAGAATAAAAGATGATGGCGCACAAACAGAAGAAGTCCTATGCGCCACATCCCAGGGAGAAATCAGACATTGGACCTGCATTGCTAAAAGCTGTGTTTGACAAATGGCATCTACAGTAGAACACAATTACCTCCTTGCAGATGGCCTGGTGAACTAGAGTTCTGAATATCCAGTTTACTTCCAAATGTCAATATCCCCTGAACAAAGGTCTAGGGAAAAAAAGTGTTTTTATAACAGCAAGACAGATTTACTGCAGGGCAGAATGTAAAAGTTGGAAACTGCAATTCCTTCTTTCCTATGTTATTTTCTTTATCTCTGATACATGGTTTAATTCTCTCCCTTTCTAAATCCCATTTGTTTTGGGGGTGTCTTATCTGATATTATATATAAGACCAGTATAAAAATATTGCTTGAGCGTGCAGGGTTATAATCAGGAAGGCCAAGGACAATTGGAGTTGCAGCTAGCAAGGGACGTGAAGGGTAACAAGAAGGATTTCTACAGGTAGTTAGCAACAAGAAAAAGGTCAGGGAAAGTGTGGGACCCTTACTGAGTTGGGGAGGCAATCTAGTGACAGATGATGTGGAAAAAGATGAAGTACTCAATGCTTTTTTTTGCCTCAGTCTTCACAGACAAGGTCAGTTCCCAGACTGCTGCCTTGGGCAGCACAGTATGGGGAGGAGGTGAGCAGCCCGCAGTAGTGGAAAAACAGGTTAAGGACTATTTAGAAAAGCTGCACATCTACAAGTCCATGGGGCCAGATGCGCTACATCCGAGGGTGCTGAGAGTTGGCTGATGTGATTACAGAGCCATTAGTCATTATCTTTGAAAACTCGTGGCAATTGGGAGAGATCCCGGACGACTGGAGGAAAGGCAAGTATAGTGCCCTCTTTAAAAAGGGGAAAAAGGAGAATCCGGGGAACTACAGCCTCATCTCAGTCCCTGGAAAAATCATGGAGCAGATCCTCAAGAAATCCATGTTGGAGGAGAAGGTAATCAGGAACAGCCAACATGGTTTCACCAAGGGCAAGTCATACCTGACCAATCTTGTTACCTTTTATAATGAGATAACTGGCTCTGTGGATATGGGAAAAGCAGTGGATGGGATATACCTTGAATTTAGAAAAGCTTTTGATATGGACTCCCACTGTATTCTTGCCAGCAAGTTAAAGAAGTATGGATTGGATGAATGGACTATAAGGTGGATAGAAATCTGGCTAAATCATCGGGATCAACAGGTAGCAATCAATGGCTTGATGTCTAGTTGGCAGCCAGTGTCAAGCGGAGTGCCCCAGGGGCTGGTTTTGTTCAACATCTTCATTAACGATCTGGAGGATGGGATGGATTGCACCCTCAGCAAGTTCATGGATGACAATAAGCTGGGGAGGGAGGTAGATATGCTGGAGGGTAGGGATGGGGTCCAGTGTAGTGGTGGGCAAACTGCAGCCCATCAGGGTAATCTGATTGCGGGCCGGGAGACATTTTGCTGATGTTGCCCGTCTGCAGGCATGGCTCCCTCCCCCAGCTCCCACTAACCGGGAACAGCGAACCACAGCCACTGGGAGCTCTGGGCAGGGTTGGGGGCCTGGTCCAGAGAGACCTAGACAAATTAGAGGATTGGGCTAAACAAAATCTGATGAAGTTCAAGAAGAACAAGTGCACAAAGGACGGAAGAATCCTGTGTACTGCTACAGGCTGGAGAACGACTCACTAAGCAGTATGCAAAAAAGGATCTGGGGATTTCAGTGGATGAGAAGTTGAATATAAGTCAGTGTGCACTTGTTGCCAAGAAGGCTAATGGCATATTGAGCTGCATTAGTAGGAGCATTGCCAGCAGATTAAGGGAAGTTATTATTTCCTTCTATTCCGCATTGGTGAAGCCACATCTAGAGTACTGCGTCCAGTTTTTGGGCCCCTACAGAAAGGATGTGAATAAATTGGAGAGAGTCCAGCAGAGGGCAACAAAAATGACTAGGGGTCTGAGGTACATGACTTATGAGGAGAGGCTAAGGGAACTAGGCTTATTTAGTCTGCAGAAGAGAAGATTGGGGGGGGGGGATTTTATAGCAGCCTTCAACTACCTGAAGGTGGGTTCCAAAGAAGATGGAGGCTGGTTGTTCTCAGTGGTGGCAGATAACAGAACATGAGCAATGGTCTCAAGTTGCTGTGCGGGGGCTCTAGGTTGGATATTAGGAAAAACTATTTCACTAGGAGGGTGGTGAAGCACTGGAAAGGGTTACCTAGGGAGATGGTGGAATCTCCATCCTCAAGGCCCAGCTTGACAAAGCCCTGGCTGGGATGATTTAGGTGGGGTGGTCCTGCTTTGAGCAGCGGGTTGGACTAGAGACCTTCTGAGGTCTCTTCAAACCCTAATCTTTTATGGTTCAATGATCAGGTTAAGGAAAACCCTGAAACCTTGCTCCTTTGTAGGCAGTGGTCATGTACTGACTTTTGTAGTTGGCAAATGCCCCTTGGTATTTTAGCAATCTCAGCTATCTCGGTAATTCTTGCATATATGCCACATATAGGAATCCAAAATACTTGCTCCTTCTAAGTATTAAAGCATTATTTGCTCTAACACACAAACCAACCAGAGTAATACTGTGCAATATCAACAGAAAACATGTGCTGGATAGAAATGCACAGCAGAATATAGAAATCCTACTCCAAATCTGTAATTGGATGTAAATAAACCTGTCTTAAAGAACAAGCAGGCAGTGAAAATACAACCAAAGAAAGTTAGTTCCATAATGGATTGAGACCAATTCTTGTTTATCCCGACTTGTCAACACCAAATACTAGCTGTTTGCTGATAAGCACTGGTTATGTGTCCTGATAACGAGAGATATCATCATCTTGTATTATCTTGAAACAACTCATGTCAATCTGATATTGCCTTTCAGAACACAAGATCTGCTTCCACCTGTTTAAAAGCTCGCTGGCAGTGCCTGTATGGGGAGCTGGACCTGGACAATGACAATATTCCTAGGGTTATAGCCGCATGCTGTATACTCCATAATATTTGTGAAGGGAAGAGTGAATACTTCACTCAGGGATGGACCGTAGAAGCTCAGCGCCTGGAGACTGAGTTTGAACAGACAGAGACCAGGGCTATTAGAAGGGCACAGTGCGGGACCATAAGGATCAGGGATGCAATTTGGAGCTGAAAGCCACTAATATTTGTTGCTATGTTCGGGATTGCAGTGCTGATAATGAGAGGAGGTGATTGGTGCACATGATGCAAGAAAGGGCCTTAACATAATTGTATGTTGCTTTGCAGTTCTCTTTTTGCTTTCACTTAATAGAATAAAGATTGTTTTCAAACTAACACAATTCTTTTGTTAAAAGACAACAATGGAAGGGAAGAGTCAAATGAAAAAATTCATCAGCAGTGAGGGGAATTGGGAAAAGGAAAGGTCTCCAGAGGAGGAGGGGTCCCAGG
Source organism: Sternotherus odoratus (assembly GCA_032164245.1). Taxonomy (NCBI): domain Eukaryota; kingdom Metazoa; phylum Chordata; order Testudines; family Kinosternidae; genus Sternotherus; species Sternotherus odoratus. Next base: position 95,283,575 of record JAVMKO010000003.1, read on the forward strand.
ACGGCTACAGATTTGTGTATGTCCAGGGATCATATCTAACCTTCTCCTTTGGAGTATGATGCAGCAGGTGCTGTACTTCAGAAGGGCCAAACTGCAGAGGGATGGGTGTTGAGTGCAGTGGGTAGTTGGAGTCCACAGTGCTGAACTGTGAGAAGGGAGGAGTGGAATGTTGCAGGTAGAGACTGGAACCAGGAGATTAATAAGCAGTGGGGGGGGCTATGGGAAAGAGATTTGGCGACAGCGGCTGCAGGGGAGGGAGGGCACGGAGCTGCTCAGTTTGAAAAGGTAGTATTGCCTGGAGCGTGTCCACTTGGTGCTCCATAGCTGTTAGGAGCCACTCCATGGCTTCTTCCTGGTGTGTCGTGTTCTCCTTTCGGTCCCTCTTCTCGCTGTCCCACCACTCCTTCAATTCCTGTTTCTCAGTAGTGGAGCGCATCATAACATCACACAGAAACATAACATCCTCCTTAGTTTTTCTTGGCCACTTCCCAATTCCTAATTAGGATAAGAAAGAGGGAGGCTGGGCTCCTAAGGTCATCTCTATGAACTTTAAACACAACATTTTACAGAAGCAGTATTGTTTGCAACACAAACACTGATTCAGTGATTTAAAGCACAGCCAGTACTTATACACCTGTCACTAACTGGCTGACCCCAGGCAAGCACACATGAGCCACAAGACCCCCCAAAATGGTGAGTAGCCCCCTTCTTGATCCCAACCCTGTCCCTTCCAATGTGTGCTCTCATTTGAGCTATGTAGCAATTTCTAATAACTCTTTCCCTCTTTTGTTCAGCAAACAATGACCTTTCTAACCAAGAATAAAATTAGTAGCAGGTGAAACTTACTTTTAATGATGTGCAGACCAAGTTGTTATTTAACTTTAAAATATGAATACTTTTCTCCAAACCTCATTTAGTACTTCACAGATATTAATTATATTTTGTCATATCTAGACCGGTGAAATTCTCATTCCTCCAAATGAATTGAATAACTAACCCTTCACTTGGGGGGAAAAAAAACCCTTCTCTCCTCTGATTTTTTTTTAGTATATTTTATGGAAAGACATTAGTTCAATGGGATTTATCTGGCCTCATTTGACATTCTTTTCTCTTCACGTGGACTGAGATATTAATCAAATTTGGGGTTGTTGCCAAATACTGAACCTCTTTGCCATTTGACTAAATTGCTATGGGTATGACAAAAATCACACATGCCTGTATCTTTTATATTATGGTAGGTTTGTTTGCAAGGCTCTCTCTCATCCGATGTTTTTCTTTTTTGTCACAGCGCACTGTGTTTTGCTGTGAATGATCTTGTAACACTGCAGTACAAAGCACCTTTTAAAAAAATACAATCACTTTCTAAATCCCATATATTCACTATTAATTAGCCAGGAAGGGGATTTGTAGGAAATAGAAAGCAAATCAAAGCAGGTAATGATAGTACTTTTCAATCATTCCTAACGACTTAAGGGTGCAATTGGCTCATAGTGAGGAGGGTCATCATCAGGATCTCCATGTCAGTTAAGGCCAACATATGACTATACAGCAAGACCGCAGGAGGAACAGGCACTCAAAGATGTCTGTACGCCCTCCATGCACAACAGAAAGGCTGGTGCAGAAGGCTGTGATGGGGAAATCCAGGGGAGGCACTTACAGGTAATGTGTCTATGTGTATCCAGTGGCCCCGACTGGTGCAGAGGAGCTTTAATCACTTTTCCAGTCACAGACTGAATTAGCATCAATGAGGGGAGGGGACTGCATAGCAGTTGTGCAGTGTGGCCCAGTTATAAGCATAATTTGAGTCCCTTCCTATGGTGAGAATGCACCTGCAGGCTCAGATAGCCCACACAACCCCAGGCCCACCCATTATTGTTTGCTCCTGTTTACACAAACAATATGTTTTGGAAACTTAAGGGCCACCTGTTGAAAGTAATCAAATGCATTCAGAACCACCGGCAGGCCCAACTGCCCAATTCTTTTGTGTGCAGCTCATGTATCTCCGTCTGATCAGTAAGCCCAGTATGTCATGCTGCAATCATTGCAACGCTGAACCAATTCAACATCTTGAAAAGCTAATTAATGTCATAAAAAATTCATATAGGCATGCAAATATTGTGGCCCAGATAAATAATTAACTGAACTTTTCCACACCAACGTTGACATGCTCCAAGATTGCCCTCTCTTGCCAGACCTGCTCAACAATGATCTGATGTGGACCGCATTAGCTGATTTTTATGAAGGGGTAAACCTTCACGGCAGCGTAATAAACAACGTATGTTTCACAAGCAGCATTGATTTACACATCTTCTGAAGAGATGATGCATGAAATGATCAGAAAAGTCAATAATGCAAGCAAAATGTATGAGCTTGAGATAAGTAGCAGAAAACAAAAATCAATGCCTTCCAGCTATTATCATCATGAAGTAGAGTTCATAATAGATAACATTAAATTTGAACAAGCTGCATCATTCAAATACCTGCGATCAGCTGTCACTTCTGACAATAATGGCAAGAAAAGCATTAGTATACATATATGTTAGCTCTAGCTTTGGCACTGAATGCATTTAGCTGACGAGATAGATATTTTATTATTCTGACACTAAAAGAGAAGACGGCTGAACGCACTCATCATTACCTGTAGTACCGTATACATACAAAGTACAGACAGAGAAGAAAGCTGCAACAAGTGTACCCAAATAAGTACCATATGAAGATCTGAGGCACTTGATTGGGTCATTCTATAACTAACACCACCAGATAAAATTCAACTGAACTGTGACATTGACATTATCAGAATGCATAAGCAACAATGCCTGAGTCAGATATCCAAGACAGCAATCCACCTCAGCTTTGTGTACAAGCTTTTATATGACAACTCAGCATGTGACTTTACATCAAGGAGTTTTGATAGCTGAAGGACATACTCAATAGGAAAGCAACATGAGAGAAAGTTATATCCGCTAAAACACATCTTAGGGGATGTGCTCTAACATATATCTCACAGTATTTTAATTGCAGTGCATGTAATCCATTACACTAAGTGAAAAAAGGAGGATCTTCCAACAGAGCTTACTAGAAGCCTACCAAATAGAGTTAAGACTATTTACAGAGCCAAGAGGTATCCCTATATGGCTCCGGGGATTAGTAATGACATACAAAACCTTTCACATCTAGGTCATTATGTGAATTTGGTCTAGGCTAGTAGTGACCAAAACTATATTGTTCAGTAGCCATTGTCAATGGAATTGGAGGCCTCAATGCAATTTCTAGTAGACCAGCATCCGCAACAGAAAAATACTAGCACAGTGACAATAGTTGGCACCTTTTGTGGGCAAGGATTCAGGGACATAGAAAATGTATTATGTTCCCTCCTAGAGATTAAACCAGCCACCCACAGGACGCATGCAACCCATCGGGGTAATCTGATTGAGGGCCTTCAGACATTTTGTGGACATTGACTGTGGCAGCATTGCCCCCTGTCGCAGTGTTGCCCCTCCTTCCCCCCCGCCCCGCAGCTCCTAATGACCACGATTCGACGTTCCTGGTCCAAGGGAACTGCAGGAGTGGCACGGGCCACAGGGACATGCTGGCCATCACTTCCCACAGCTCACATTGGCTGGGAACAGTGAACCGCAGCCACTGGGAGCTGTGGAGGGCTGTACCTGCGAACAGTCAACATCAGCAAAATGTCTCACGGCCCACATTCAGATTACCCTGACGGGTCACATGTGGGCCACAGGTTGCCCACCACTACTCTAAGGTATTATACAGGGTTAGTGCATCTTGGTGAGGGGATGTAGGATAGCTTTACTGCTACCCTTACTGTGGCTAGAGATGTTAATCCTCAGGTCCAACAATTCAGCACTTTTTGCAGGCTCTAAGTTAACATTGATGTAGCCAGTTCTACAGCCAGTATTTTAGGATATCAGCCAGATGGCCTTGAAAATAATCAGACATGGGGGCTAAGAGCGTGGCAGAAAGGTAAAAAAAAAAAAAGTAGTGCCGCAAGGGAGGCCTTGGGGAAAGCTGCGTCTAGAGGGGCAGAGTCTGAGCAATTCATCTTTGCATGGTTTTGTCCTGACACCAAAACAAAATAATGGTTTTGGCTGAAATTTATTGTGATTTTTTTGGGCTCTGTTCAAACCTGAAACTGAAAACCAAAGTCATGCAGTGCAAACCCATTCAGCAGCTTCCCTGAATCCTTGCAAACCCAAACCACTGCGCTGCCAATAATAGTAACAAGTAACACGTTGCTCCAGCCATAATTTTTCACATCCAGTGTTCTATTGTCACATGATTTACTGTGCAAGCACTGAGAGCCATTGCCCAAGCCCTCTTGCTGCTCTCCCCCTGATTTACTTAAATCTTTTTACTTTTATCAGCCACAGGGAATGGGGACACTTACATGTAACAACTGACAATTTGAACAAAAAATACAGAGAAAAGCTGTGTAAAGCAAGTGGCTGAGATTATAGCTGTTGACTTCTAATATTATTTGACAGATGAGACTGCTGCAATTATCTCCTGCTCATGGGTTCCATTATGGGAACAAGAGGCGCACAAAATAAGGGCAATTTCTCAAACAATGTATAGGGCCACTTAACTTTGTCAAGAGCCATTTCTACAAGTGAAGTCCTCCCTGGTTAAAGATACAGGGATAATATGATGGCAACTTCCCACAAGCATTTAGTACATTCCACATTAACTGCCCTTTTAGTTACCTTTTTCCTTCTATATTTGAGCCAGATTGTGATATTATTTTAAAGGTATTTGTCACAAAAATTATATTGTAGTTGCTGCTGTTTCCCCTTTCCTTCCCCCCTCCCTCCCCAGGACCTTCCTTTTAGAAGTAAGTATTTCAAAAAGTTTACAACACATTCACTCACTCAGCATTTTTCTGTTTCCATACTCCTGAGCTGCAGAATCAGTGCTTGAAGCACGGCTTCCTCAGGGCATCTGGAGAAAGAATCTGTGCTTCTGAATCCCAATCTCCCTCACTCCTCCCCATTACATACAAGCTTCATTCCCACCAGCCTCTCACAAATCTCCTCCTCACAGAATTCCTCCCAGCACCACACATCTTCTTGTCCCACTTTACCTCCATGGCACCTGGAGCCCCAACTTTCTCTCACAGCTCACCTCTACTCGACTCCCCTTGTTGGCAGCCTTCCTTGGTGGGTCAGTGGTTTGCACAGCTGGTGAATGAGGAAGGCAAGATGGCAGGAGTGGAAAACAGAAGCAGCTGACAGATCTGACCAGTTCCACTAGCTTATCTGGGTGTAGTTAAAAAGAATAGTTCTGAATAAGGGGAATAACTTAATGTCATGAATTTAAAAGTCTAAAAGCAGGCAACATCTGAAATAAATTTAGGATCTCTGTGTGTGTGTGTGCACAAAATAAAGAATCAGGACAAAATTTCAAATAAGGAGTTTTTAAAACATTTCCCCCTCTGCAAAAGTTAATAAATATTGCATGAAAAAAATTACATAGCAAATTCAATTGTCCGCCAAAGTCCTACTCTGGCAAATATGGACACTATATTTAACCATCAGAGTATGAAACAGAGGACCACTAGTCCCGCTTTAAGTTCAAATCTCAATGCAAACTTATCTATAGTCACTACTGACATCTGCATAATAATTTTAAGATTACTCCATGGTGTCACATTCTGGGACTATGTAAAGATCAAAAAGAATTTCTTTTTCCGAGAAAAAAAAGACAACACATTTTCAGAAAGACAGGTGAGGAGGAGAAAGTGACTAAACAGTGGACTGGATTATTGAATAAATGTTACTTATTAATTCCTCTCTCCATCTGAATCTGCATAGAGCCAAAGGTGGAATGTTTTTTTCTAGTAACAAAGGATTTGCTATACTGCATCAGACTCTCACATGTACTCCAATATAGTCTCTCTGATTATCTGTCTGACAGGAAGATTCAAGAAACCCCTGAAGAACAATTACGGAATAACTCGCTGTAACGGGATCCCACTCACTGCTAGGGCACCTCTTCCTGGCAGCTCCAGGGATTAGCTCTTTCCAGGTCTAACACCCCCTTCTGCTGCCCATTTTGCTCTCTCTCTCTCTCTCTCTCTGTGTCTGTGACTCAGTGCTCTCTCTTGGTGGCTTGGCCCTCCAGCCAGGTCATTATATGCTTTGCCCCTTCCAGGGTATTAAAGTCTTTCCATACAAACTGTCTTGGGCACTCTTCCCATTCATTGCCCCAGATGGTGCCACTTCCCCCATGGATGGTAAGGAAACCCAGGCTCGCCCTCTACTCCAGATTCCAGCTCAGGGACCCTCTAATCAGCAGTCAAGATCCTCACCATCTTAAGCCTCACTGCCATTTCCTGAGCCTTTTCATAACCCCTCTCTAATGTCCAGAGAGTGGCTGCAGGCTCCCTCACTACAGCCCCTTTCTGCTGCCAGCTTCCTGGCTCTATCCTAACGCCACTTGTTCCTTATCAGATGGGCTCCATCATCATTCAGGAAATTACTTAAACCACCTAATTCCCCTCAAATTAGAGTGACAGATATGAACTGGGAACGGAGATGGGGGTAATAGCTGCCTATATAAGAAAAAGCTCTGAATATCAGAACTGTTGTTATAAAATCAGGACATCTGGTCATCCTACTTCAGAGGTGGCCTATCTGGCTAATTGGGTCTTTCTCAGCCTCATTTACTCCTTCTAGGCTAATGGGTGGGTGAACATCCTATCACACTTGCCCATAGGTGAAATGTCTGTCAATGGTTGTCTCTTTCCCTGAAGCATGAAAGTTTATATCAATTTGTTTTTTTAAATATTCTCTCTAATGTAACTGTAGAAGTTCTCCTTATCTATATAAATGTCTAACCCCTTTGTGAATATTACTAATCTCTTGGTCCCAATGATATGTTGTGGCAGTGAGTTCTATGGATTAATTTGCATTGTGTATAAAAATATTTCCTTTTATCCATTTTTTCAAGATTGGAGCTTTGAAGCTCGGTGTATTGCATTGAAATAATCCAACTTAAAGCTAACAAGACTTGCATGAGCAAGGGTCATCCCTGGACAGACTTGTGGCTAGCAGGAGACAATAGAACAGGTTTTTCTAATCCAGTATCAGCAAAGAATCTAGAAGAACTCTTATACTGTGGCAGGCCACCTCGACTATTTGGGCACAGGTAGCCCTTGTCTGGGAGAGATATTGTGGTGATGGCAAGCTCTGCAAAAGTGTTTCCTTCTACCTACAGGCATCACCTCCACCAGCAAGAGCTCTGGTGACAAAGGAGCAACGGCTTGTTGCCATCCTCTCAGTAGAGTCCTTGAGGAAGGATTCAAACCATTTCAGAATATTTCCCTTGACTCTTCCCACATAGATAGGATAGCAGCATCCTCTAGAGACAGCCATGCCAATGTGGATGAGAGGCCTAGGAGTGAGTATACTAATTTCTTTTAAATTCACCTATGCAATATTAGAGAGCTGTGTAAGCTTGAAAGCTTGTCTCTCTCACCAAAAAAGTTGGCCCATTAAAAGATATTGCCTCACCCATGTTGTCTCACAGAAAAATTATACGACAAAAATACTCTATCACCTATGGGTGAACACTTTTCACAAAGCGATCATTCCATATCTGACCTCTCAGTCCTTGTCCTCAAAGGAAACTGCACAATATCTTCAAAAGACAGTCCTGGGAACTTCAATTCATAACTCTGCTAGAAACTAAAAATAGGGGTCTGCTCTACATTGGAAACACTACAGTGTCACAGCTGCACCGCTGTAGCATTTCCAGTGTAGACACTACCTATGCTGACAGGAGAGGTTCTCCTATCAGAGCACAGGTAATCCCCCTATGATGTTCTGGGGTGCAACCCAGACCACTGAGGTGTTATGTCACCCCTTCCCTGAAATCCTGCATGCCTCAAAATGCTTTGCTGCTGTAGCTCCCACCTGGGCCACTCATAGATAGTCTGCCAGCATGCAACTCACACCTTGAGCGTCTGCCTGTAGCACAGCCCAGTAGCCCAGCAACTCTGACCCCAGCAGCTTGTCAGCAACACTGAAGTCACACTCTGGCTTCCAACAGCCTTTGTTACTACTTGCAGGGTGACTCCAACTCACTCCCAGTTCCAGACTTTTCCCCAAAAACATGTGTTCTGCATTGTCCAGCCCTATCCGGGGCAGTTTAAGTTATTTTAGGTCCATTGCCCCTGTAGGGGAACAATATGCAACAGTTTTCTACTTTAAATCGAGTTACCACACAGAACAGTTTAACCAGAGCACTGAATTAGTTTTGCATTAAAGAATAAACCAAGATTTAACTACAAAGAGAGAGATTTTATGTGAGTAGAAGACATTAAAGTCAGAAATATTTACAAGAGAAATAAAGATAAAATGCCTTCTAGTGCTAAAACTTAAGCTGGACTTGGTTCAAGATAAAATTCTTACCACATGCTACAAGCAACAGGGCTGACCAAATTTCAGGTCAAGATCTCTCCCCAGGTCAAATGGCTGCTTTCTTGTTCTTTTTTGGTGAAAGAGAGAGAGGGAGCAAGCCTGGGGTGTTTTTGCCCTTCACTTTTTAGTCCAGTTATGCTTTGAAAAAGCATATTCCTGAGGGTTACCCCCTAGATAAAATCCATTCCCCTACGAGGACAGAGACAAAGGGGCTCATGGTGATAGAGGTTCCCTGCTGTTGTTTGCTAAAATGCAGATCAGTTTGTTCCTGCTCCCCTTCCTTGCCAAATGGCCATTTGACAGATGATTGCCCATCAACTTTGATGACACCTGGCTAGAGATAGCTTGTCTTTTTTCTTTGAGAAACTGGTTTACCCAGACTTGTCTGATAAACACATTTCTGATCTAATTTCATCTTATGGTCATAACTTTACACATAATGTTACTATACACATTTCATCGTGATAATATTGATCACCAAATTAGTAGTTTTCAAATGGTACCTCACAAGGGATATTTTGTACAAAAATTACTACAATCGTGTGTAGGGTGTGAATGTACAGGTGCATGTGGTCACACAACCTCCTCAAGAGGACCTTGTATTGTCTACATGGGAACTTAGGTCGGCTTAACTATGCCACTCAGCAGTGTGGATTTTTCACATCCACTGAGTTACATAGTTATGCCGACCTAATTTTCTAGTATAGATCAGATCAGGTTCTCAGAAACACTGTGTGAAAGCAACAAAACTGTTTCAGGTGTACCAGAAGGCCAGGGAGGTGAACAATCTATACAGCTGAGCTACAGGGCTGCCACTGTTACAAAGAGCTGCATGCAATACTTGGTGGAGACCCCACCATCAACCTACAGACCACTGTGGATACCTCTGAGGAGCCCAGCCACAGGCCCCTGGTACAGTAGGATGACGAGGAGATAGAGACATGCAGCTAGGGGCTCCAGCTATGACACAAGCTATACAGCCACACAAGCAGATACAGTATAACCATTGGGATTTTTTTCCACTCAGATCCAATCTTATGAATAAACAACGCCAGCGCCCTTCAACCTACCAAAAGCACATTCAGCTATCATTCTTCATTTCCTGAGCCTGTTGTTGAATCATTCCTTCATGCTGTTCAGGTGGCCGGTATATGGCTTCATGAGCCAGAGGAGCAATGGTTGAGTCCCCCAGGATCACTACTGGCATTTCAACATTACCAACGGTAAACCACTGGTCAGGAAAGAAAGTCCCTACCTATAGTTCTCTGAAAAATACAGTGTTCTTAAAGACACAATCATCAAACACCTTACCTGACCAGCCAACACTAATGTCAAAGTGTCCCCAACACTCGCATAGCCATGGAGAAGTAGCCCTTTCTGTCAATGTACTCAGTGACTTGGTAACACAATAGAGACAAGCATGCCATCTATTGCTCCACCACAGTTCAGGAACCCCATTGCTGCAAATCATGCCACTATGCCCTGCACATTGCCAAGAGTCACAGTCCTGCATAGGAGGAGGTAATTTATGGCCCTCATGACAGTGGGCCCCCCCGGTGGATTTTCCATTTCCTGTAGGAATCCAGTGTTGCAGGTTTCCACAGTGTGATCACCACTCGCATCTCCACTGTCAGTGCAACTCTCCTTTGGGTGTCCCTGTGGTGGGGAGCTGGGGCAAGTTCGACACACAGATCCAGGAATGAGGCCTTTCACATCTGAAAGTTCTGCAGCCACGACTAGTCATCCCAAGCCTGCATTATGATGCAATCCTACAAGTCAGTGCCTGTTTCTTGGGCTCAGCAATCTGTCCTCCATGAAAATTATCATGTTCCCTGTTCATTCAGTTCTTCTTATGGCTCTGCAAATAGTAGAGGATCATGCGTCCTGTGCTTTGCAAGGCTTATGACAATAGTGCAGAGTTGTGCAGGCTGCATGCTTCTGTCAGAGATGGCAGACAGGGAGGAAGGCCATGTGGATTCATGGGATTTTTTTTTTAAAGCAGGAAAATGATGGCATATCATTGACATTATGAGATGGAGACAGCTGCACACTGAGAAGCTGATCTCTTGCTCCCAGTCACCCCTGCACAATTTGTCTCTGCCTCAGCATGCATTGCCAAAACTTTCCAAAAGACAGTGCACTGGACAGTGGCAGTTTGCATGCTAAAACACCTACCCATGATGCACAGCACTGTGCATCGACACAAACATTCCAGATGAGTATGTGCAGCACTGATGCCAGGAGCCAAGTATGCAACCACAAAAGTGCTATACTAACCATGGCAGCTTTATGCCAGTATAACCTGCATCAACCAAAGTGTGCAGTGTAGACATGGCCCTATTAGTGTCTTTAATAAGGGTCCACATACAAAAGGTAACTCCATATAGGCTAGTCTCAGACTTGGCCTCAGCACTTCCACATAGGCATTGATGAGGTGTCTATTTGAATTTGTTTTAAAAATAAATAAATGGGGAGATGCACAATTTAAAACTAAAACAGAACTAAGCACATTGTACAAAGATCTATTTCAAGTAATTCTCCTTGAAACCGTCACAAAGGAAAGTTTCCTGGGGATTAAATGGACTGTCAGGTAATCAGAAGTTGTTTTAGGTTTTCTTCATGAGAAAAAGAGCACTTTGGATGGATTTTGTTTCTGGTGCTTTGTGACACTTTACATCTTATTCCCTCATGTCACACCAGGTTTTCATTATTCATAAACGCACTTGTGGGATCAGCCAATAAGCCATTTTCTTCTCCATCCAATGCAAACACATGAATCCCACTGTAATGTTCTTTTAATTATGGCTCACACTGTCACTTAATTGTTTTAAGGGGTTGCTTAAAGGGCCCTTCTCCCCAGTCAATTTAGAACCCATGGTGTTTATATAGTGTGCCGGTCATTAGGATAATCTTTCAGCAGATGACAGACAAAAATGAGACTGCATTTGGTATTGCTTTTCCTGGATGATAAAGAGAGCAGAGATCACAAGGGACCCCTACTCACAGAGACTGACAACATATACTTTGATAAGTGGGACCATCTTAAAACATGCAATAATCCCACCCGCCTCACGGAACCATCACTTGATTCTACAGGCCTTGTAAACTAATGCTCCATTTCTAAGCAAGCTAATTCAGCTGTCAGCATCCATGATCCAGCCAGCACATAGTACAAAGACAGAACAAGTTGTTCTGGTGGATGAGCACCTCCAGTCCACTGACAAGGTAAGTGATCATCCTCATCCCGCTGGCCTTCCCTCTCGGACATCTATTACCCTTTATCACCATGTACTCCTTTCGCATCTTACATGGCTCAGGTTCTTCCTCTTAGACCTCTTAGAACCAAAAGGTCATTATAGTCAACTATTCCTCCCTCTCCAAGTTCCCACAAAGCATAATCCTCTCCTGCACATTACTCAATATCTACATGAATCCACTGTGGGAAATGGTGAGACAACATGGGGTGATATATCAACAGACAGACAGCATCTCTTTCACACCCAACATAAACAGCATAATCTCCCAGCTCTTACAATGCCTAGCTGTAACTGGCACCTGAATGAAGAGCAGTTCCTAAAGCTGTATCCAGGCAAGACTGAGGTGATTTAGGTAAGAAGAAGGAACTGCAGTGAAGAACTTGCCTCCTCTATTTACATCCCCCCGCTAACAAGGGCACTAGTCCTCCAGTTCTGCAGGCCATTTTTATTTTGGATTCCTCAGTGCTGCCGGATATCCAAATAGGAAAAGACACCTATTTCCATTAGAGACTGGCCAGAAGATTCTATGATGTAGCACTCAATTGTTTTGTTAGAAACAAACAATTGTGGGCAAGCAGTATTTATAAAAATCACTTTTTATATTCATATATTCACATATTCCCTAAATATGGTGATCAGTTAAACCCTGAGCATGTGGTTGAGATCGACCAGCCAGACACCTGGGAAAGAATTCTCTGTAGTAACTCAGAGACCTCCCTATCTAGTGTCCACTCCCCGGCCATTGGAGATTTGTGCTAACAGCACTTGCGGATGGGTCCTATGCCATTGTAAGCAATCTCACCACACCATCCCCTCCATAAACTCGTCAAGCTCAGTCTTGAAACTGATGAGGGTTTTTTTCTCCCGCTACACCCCTTGGAAGGCTGCTCCAGAACCTCACTCATCTGGTGGTTATGAACCTTCATCTAATTTCAAGACTGAACCTGCTTGTGTCCACTTTATAGCCATTTGTTCTTGTGCCAACACTGGCTCTTAATTTAAATAACTCCTCACACTCCCTGGTGTTTGTCCCTCTGGTATATTTATAGAGAGCAATCATATCTCCCTTCAGCCTTCATTTTGTAAGGATGAACAAGCCAAGCTTATTAGTTTTAAAGATCATCCAAATCCCATTGTATGATAGTCCAGTCTTCTTCCATATTGGCAATACCTCCCAATGCTGTCATCCACAAATTTTATTAGAATACTCCCACTTTTCAGGTCAAGGTTATTACTGAAAATATTAAACTGAATTAATAAGAGTTAGAGGGGAATGATTCCTTCTGAAGCCATATCAGGCTCTGGCCCTCCCTTCCTTCTGAAAGTGGTAGTCAGGGAAGCTTCCACTTTCAGTCAGCCATCTCCTCAGGAGCTGAGAATTGAAGGTCTGTTTTCTTCCCTGGTCTGCCCACCAGTGTGCTGCTCTGCTCTCCTATTAAGCTCCTCTTTCAGCCTGTATGTGCCTTGCAGCTGTGGCAGGGTACAGCCTCTGAGACCTGAGCAGCTCCTTACGTGGCTCTCGTTGTCCAGTGTGTTATCTGTATACCCTATCACAGCCACTCTGCCACTGCTCCCAAGCTCCTCATTACCCATTCTAAAAACTGAGGAAAAGTATGTGTTTAGGCGTTGGGCATACTTAGATTATCTTTAATCTGTACCCCATGCTTAGTGCTTACCACTATTCTGTGCACCTTAATTTTTATTCTAAGCTAAAGTGAGATACATTTGGTGCTACTAATGAACCTGCAAAAGGACATTTGAAATCTAAAAAAGAGGGTTTCTTTTCCATGAACTGCTTCCTTCTAAAAGAATTTCGATTCCAATTATTCAGACACCTGCTGGTGTCCCAGCAGCATCCTTGGCAGCAGCTAACCCTCCAGAGCTGAGCAGCAGAAGGAAACAAACCACAGAACAATGTTGTACAGTACACACACCAAAAAGCCTAAGAGCACAGCAGTAAATCTGTCATTAATGTCATCACAAGAGTCTGCTTGTTTGTTTGTTTTCCCTTTTTATACCTTGATGCTCTCTCTTGTGTGGCACATGTTGAATTTTTCTTGATTAAGTTGAGGCTTTTATTATGTTGTATCCCCTGAAGAATTAAGGAAAAGAGATACATAACTGTATATGGCAAAGGCAGTGATACAGATACTGAATTCATAGCTCAGAAATGACAAGCAAACAAATAAAGCTCTCTTGTACCTGCTTAAAGGTGTAGTATTTAAGGATCCATCTCCGCAAACATACTTTGGGAAAACAGAAAGTGAAATCAGTGTTGCACAGAAACATAAATACTTAAAATGGTCAAAAGAAAACAGGGAAAAAAGGTTAGACTATAAGTTCCTTGTGGCAAGGGATTGTGTCGTATGCATTTATATAGTGTTTTGCACAATCAGCCTTTGATTCTGATTGGAGCTTCTGGTGCTACCGCAATTCATTGTAATAAAAATAATACTGTGATCTCCTTCAGACAGTCCCTGCAAATTTCCTGACCAGAACTTTGGAAAAAAAACAAGAGTGATTGCCCCAGAGAATCCATTCCAGGTTTTACCCTAAGCCCAGTGCATGCTGGTATAGACTGTGGGCCAAACCTTTGTGCACTTAGCATGGCTTACAGGATCAAAGATTGGTTTTAGCTATCTTTGAACCCCATCCCTCCCGTAGCTCCTGTAACTGCTGGGTGACAATCTGGTCCCCCAGCATGTGGTAGAATAGTCTTCATATAGTGTAGGAGCTGCTATGACAGATCTGCTCTATCCAGGGTTCTCCTACATAAGGGGAGTCTTCTAGTCACTCTAGTGGACCTTTAAGCCCTGTTAAAGTTTGCTTTGTGGTTCCAGAGCAGTGCAAAACACCAGTAGGAGCTGCCAAGGCTCTGACCCCAAGAATTCAGTCAGTGTTTTATGGATACTCAAACTGCGCAGTTATTACCAATAGAGCTCATAGTTATATGCCTCACAATCAAATCTTAGCACCTGGTTTAAGGAGCTCTCAGTAACCTGGGACACCACACTTTCACATTTAATAGAGACTAATGGGAAAAAAGGAGGGGGAAGGATGAGGAACTTGTATTAGCTTATGTAGATTTTAAAGCATGAAGAATAAGAAACACAAGTTAACGCCACAAATAAAAATAGTGAAAACTGATTCGCTTCTCCTGACACCACATACAAAAAAAGGGATCACAACATGAAATTAATAACTGGTACATTTAGAAATACTGGCCTACATTTTCAAAAGTGACTAATGATTTTTGGATGCTTCCGCACTTTGAGACACTTTGAAGGTGCCTCATTATCAAAGGGCAGTTGATCAACACTTTCTGAAAATCAGCTCCCTTCAAAGTGTCTCAGGTTGGACACACAAAAATTACTAGCCACTTCTGAAAATGTAGGCCATTGCTCCTCATCATGTTTAATCAGCCTAAGGGGATTCACTGCTGCAGCTGATCATAGCATCAAATACAGTGCCTGAATTCTTAAAAAGAGTTAGACAACAACTTAATGGTGGATGACGACGTTTGTAGTTATGCAAGCTAAGATAATGGTAATCAAACGGATCTAGTTCTTAGTCATGGAAGGGAAATGGGAGAAGAGGAGGTGACACCTTGATCATGGGCTGACCACCATTTCCTACATGCTAGGATCTCAGCACTGCTGGTTTGTCAAGGTGGAGTACCAAATGTGTTGGTCTGCCTGGAGAAGTTAATGGAACCTGATCAGTTTCAGATAACTCAAAGGAGAAGACATTTTACCAGTGGCCATATAATAATATTGTTATTGTTTATTAATGTTGAATTATAATATTACAATGATGTAATAATTCCCAGTCAAGAAGTACATGAAAAATAGCATTATGACTGAGAGTGCAAATCAGTAATTTAGGGTAAGATATGCTACAACAGTGTTGTAATTATTCCCAAACCAAGCACTATGCACTCAAGAGATTCAGAGTTAAGATTAAATTTAAAAACATCCAAACTAGTTTATACATAGAAATACACATTTAGCCTTTTCAATAGCCTTAACTTTGCCCTGTAGTGACAACATGCAATACCCATATAATTATGGTTAAGGGATTTTAGAGTTTGTGGTGCCAGATTAGATTAAACTGATTATTAGAGAACAATTAGAAATTCTGTTTTTCCTCACCTCATGGTATCATGTTTGTTTTAGTTCATGGTGAGTGAAGCCAAGCTGCCCTCAGGGAAGGTGGAAATGGCGTATGCTGTCCAGAGGCAGAGAGGAGCAGATAGGGTGACTAGATAGCAAATGTGAAAAATTGGAACGGAGGTGAGGGGTAATAGGTGCCTACCTAAGACAAAGCTCCAAATATCAAGACTGTCCCTATAAAATCGGGACATCTGGTCACCCTAGGAGCAGATGATTGGAGGCAATGGCCATTTTTGCTAAGATGCCCTTTGTAAGCTCTTCAGAACAGGAAATCTCTCATAAATTGCATTTGTACACTGCTTAACATGATGAGGCCACAACGCTGTGCTTTATACATGAGGGATGACAAATTAGAACTGTGCAGTATTCAGTGGGAGAGGATCTTCAGGCCAGAGGAGGAATCATTCCTCAAGACCCTCTGAGCGCTCTTCCTGACTAGAATGGCTCCTATGCATTCAGTAAACAGTACCATTATCTATGTTAGAAGCATTTTCCTTAAAAGTTAATATAGAGAACAAAATTCATCCTGGACATAGCCACATTGCCTTCAATAGAGATACAGCAGGGATGAGTTTGTTGAAGATGTCTAATATGAAAATATCGGAATTGGGACATTTTTAGCAAAATAAAAATAAATATTTATTAGGAATTTGCAACTTAATTTGCTTGTGAATGCCGCTGAACTTGAATAGATGTGGTTGTTAGAGTGCATGTGTCACTTAAACAGTGAATCAGTGCACAGAGAATTGTGTTCATTCATGCATCAGCATTTTTGACTCAAGATACCTCTTATTCCTGAGATTGTTGATTGCACTCCTTTCAGACTTGGAACCCACTGCATAGGCCTTACATGAATCACATTCAGCACAGGGTATTGCTGAATCTCTGTCACAAACAACCTGGGAATAAAGGATCAGACTTACAGTTTATTTTTCCTGCATTTTGTTAAATACTGCACCAGGAATTTTGAAGAAACCCAATGAATAAATACATATTTTGTCTGATTCAATAATATATCTAATTCAAATAGCACCACATTATAAAACCAAAGGGCTGCTGTTATTCACCTACACTTTAAATAGCAAGACTTTCTTTCTCTACTTTTACATTTTAAAGCGGGTCAAACCTGACACTGTCTACATACCCTCCCACCACACTCCTCCAAAAAGTAACCAGAAAACCACTGACCCAACTAACATAAAATTGCTTGTTCCTTTTATGTTATTGTCACTACATTTAAGCAGTTGGGCTGACGGTGGATCAGTATTAGCAATATCAGAAAATTGGAAGATTAAGACACATCTTCACTGATATATTTAATCAGCTATGGCAATGACCCAATCTTCATCTTCAGTTTTGCATCATTTTTTGTCTGTGATGTTTGCTTTCTGCCGTGATTGCTGTTATCTGTCAAAAGGCTTTATTTTCTAAGCATGCCCCAGGATGTCTAATGCTTTTTTTGGTGGTAGTGGTTTACCAAAGGTTGCAAGATATTTATGAATTAAGTTCATGGTAGTATAATCTCGGAGTCTTCCTTTATATACTGAAAAGGTATGACAAAGATTACATTGCAGGCTTCCCCGCCAATGTGAGACTATGTTATGGAGAGACCACCTCTCTAGATAACAACGTAATGGGGACATGATGCCCATTCAATCCCCGGACTCAGACAAAGATGCCATTTGTGAAAATGGATGTGGAAAAGAGGAGACTAAGGGAGGATATGATAGAGGTATATAAAATCATGAGTGGTGTGGAGAAAGTGAATAAGGAAAAGCTATTTACTTGTTCCCATAATATAAGAACTAGGGACCAGCTTAAGTTAAAAGCTTCTCCAAGGCACAAATTCCTTTCCTTGTCCTTAGACAGTATTTCTGCCACCACCAAGTGATTTAAACAAACATTCTGGGAGGGGCCATTTGGAGCCCTATCTCCCCCACAATACCCCCCCAAACTCCTTCATCTCCTGTCCTGGGGAGGCTTGAGAATAATATACTAACCATTCAAAGTAAGCATAGAGCAAACCCCCTGGGTCTTTAAGACACTGAAAATCAATCAGGTTCTTTAAAGAAGAATTTTATTTTTTTTTAAAGTAAAAGAATCACACCTGTAAAATCAGGAAGGAGGGTAACTTTACAGGACAAATAAAAAGATTTAAAACACAGAGGATTTCCCTCTATGCTTAGCTTCAAAGTTACAAAAAACAGGAATAAACCTCCCTCTTAGCATAGGGAAAATTCTGAAGCTAAAACAAAAGATAATCTAACACCTTTCCTTGCTTTACTTACATTTTTTGTAATTTTAGAGGCTAGTTTCAGGAATGTCTTTAGGAGATGGATTTTCCTGGCCTGGTTCCTCTCGTTCCCAGAGAGAACAACAACAAAGAGCATAAACAAAACCTTTCCCCCTCCCCCAGATTTGAAAGTATCTTCTTTCCCCATTGGTCCTTCTGGTCAAGGGCCAACTAGGTTATTTGAGCTTCTTAACCCCTTACAGGTAAAGGAAGAATTTTAGGCTACCCTTAGCTGTATGTTTATGACAATTACCCACACTTGTTGTGTCATGGACAAACTTTAGACAGCACAAGGGCTGTGTCTTCTTCTGTATTTGAAATAAGCTTTGAACATTTTGGGGTACTTGGAAGTAATAAGCAATAATAGTGAAATCAATCTAAAACTTTTAATTTCCTTAGGGCAATATATTAATCATTCTCTAAGGGTATATTTACACTGGAATTGAACACCCTCAGCTGGCCCATGCCAACTGAATCAGTGTTGTGGGGCTTGGGCCTACGGGCTGTAATTGCAGTGTAGATGTCGGGGCTTGGGATGCAGCCCAAGTTCTGGAACACTCCCACCTCACAGGGTCCTAAAGCCCAGGCTGCTGTACAAGCCTGTCTACATCACAATTAAATAGCCCTTTAGCCTAAACCCCACAAGCCTGAGTCAGCGGGCCCGGGCCAGTCACAGTTTGTAATTGCAGTGTAGACATACCCTAAGGCCTGCTCCTGCAAGGTGTGGAGCTTCAGCTGCTACTGTTAAAATTAATGGGTGCTCAGTACCTGACAAAATCAGGCCCCCTGACACTACTGATGTAAGTTAATGGACTCTTTGATCACGCAAACCTTCGTTCTTGTCCATTCAGAGAAGATAAAATGATTACAATGGATAGGGAATGGCAAATAAAGCCACGGTTTGTACCTGCACTAAAAGCCTGGCATTCAGATATATCCTTAGAGCACATCATTACTGTAGCAGTCAAGAGGCAATGTCTCAAATCTGAAGTATATACTCCTGTTCTTTTTGTTGTTGATTCTTCAGGCATTTCCTGAAAATAGTTAAAATATGGCACTTTTCTTTCTTCTGCAGTAACATGACGATATATTTGTAGAAATCTGAGTGAGACTCAATTGAGAATCTAGGCGGTGGTTTAAGCTACCATTCCTCTCTTAGGGTATGGTTAGACTGGGGCTTTTTTAGCGCTAAAACCTTCTTTAGCGCTACAATTGCACTGCCAGAACACACTTTCAAGGCACTTTTTACGCTTTTACTGACGGTTTAAAGCGCTACTGGTAAACCTCAAAATTAGAGGAATAAAGCTTTTAGCGCTGCCGTTTTAGCGCAAGGGTTGCAATGTGTACACCCCTTGTGTTATAGTGAGCCTCCAGCATCCTGGCCCAGAATCCCCATTGCATCCTCTCTGGCCAGCATTTAAAACTCTTCTATCGCCTCCTCAGGTGACCCCACGTCAGATCCTCCTCCATTGCGGGTGGGCTGCCAGACCCTGCCACTGCGGGCGGCAGGGCTGTTTGTTCTCCTGCTGCTGCGGGCGGCAGGGCTGTTAGATCCCCTGCCGCTGCAGGCGGGCTGCCGGACCCTGTCGCTGCTGGCGGCAGGACTGTCATTTGCCCTGCCGCTGCGGGTGGCAGGGCTGTTAGATCCCCTGCCGCTGCAGGCAGCAGGGCTGTGGTGGGTGGGCTGACTTTTAGCCGGATGCAGAATGGCCGCAATAAACGCCCCCTTCCCCACAAAGCACTGTGCCAGATTTCAGAAGAGGTGCTCTGTGGGATACCTGTCCTATCGTGGTACTCTCAGTACCGCCAGAAGCGCGGATAATCTGTTCACTCTTTGGCGCTAGAGGGCTTCAATATGAACACCCTCTAGCGCAACACCTGTAGCGCTAAATAGGGAAGCGCTATAAAAAACAGCGCTATACCCTGTAGTCTAATCATACCCTTAGCAAGGCCAAGCTTAAAGGGGAAGATGGGATATGGCCAGACAATACCAAACTCTGAAACTTTATCCTTACATACAAAATTGAGGGTTTACATGGAACTTCAGTGGGGCAGAGGCCTTCTGTTGGCCTTTTGAGGAGGGCATGAGCTTTGTGTAAACTGATGTAATCCATCTATACTGAAAAGTATTTAATGGTTGCCCCATTTAATGACAATCTAATAGCCAAAATGTCATCTTCCATCTCACTTTTTTATTGAAGGAAAATACGCAACATATTAAGTCTACTTTGAATGAACTAAGGAAACCATATGGCTTGAATTTTATAGCTTTTTATATCCATTTTTATTATTAATGTTCCTTTTAGTTGTCAATATATTATTGTGTTGAAGGAACCCAAAGGGAGGAGTCCTCCTGTAGATAATTCAAAATATATACAGTCATAGAGAGTGCAAATAAAATCTGTAGAATACTGGATAAAGTGTTTTCTTCACGTTTCAAAAATTGTGCGTACAAATCTAATTAAGGATTTTTTAATCAATATTATATTGTTCAGAGTCTTTCTTGTACAAGCAAGGAACCCTGGATTACAGTCCTCTCCGGGGGATCCCAAGTGTTCATACAAATCACAGTAGGCAGCATTACAACACTTCAAACTTTTTCCCTGTGCACTTGGTCTAAACTCGAACTCGATGGTCAGAAATCTGTCAGCTTGGAGACCGTAAAAAGAGAAATCAAAGGAAACTGTTTCATTTTTGTTCATTTTGAGAATGTAATTCTCCTAACATTTATGTATGTCTTTTCCCATCAATTTAATTACAGATTAATTAATTCTTACCAATTTTCTAAAGCCCAAAGAAGTGCCATCTGACACAGAACATTTCACAGCGGGGGAAAAAGCCAAATTAGATAAAGAAAAAAAAATCTATCCTTATAAAGAAGTGGTATTTATAACAGACAACACTAGAAAGGGATTAACCATTTAAGACTCAAAGCTCTCTTGTTCCTAACCAACACTTATCTTACCCACCACCTTGTTCTTTCTCCTCCCTAACATGTTACCCAGCCTGATCCTCAAACAAGTGGTCACATTACTTGCATGTAGCTGCTAGTTTTTGCTTCTTTCTGCTGACTTAAGCACTCCAGGATGTTTTACATATATTAAGCACTCCAGGATGTTTTACATATATAAAAATTGATGCTTCAGCTCTCTGGAAAACTCTTTGTGGTCAGTTCTATACAACACTTCTAGGACCCTTCCGAGATGTACACAGATGTGCTCTAGGTTCTATGAGATCCAATCCAGGTTATAAAAAGGTCTGAGCTTTTCCCTGAGGTGGAGGTAACTAGGGGCAGAGATAAAGGGGACCTGCAGAGAGCAATCCTGGAAACAAGCCTTACTCAGGAACAAACTGTGGCAGGAAGTTTATGTTTGTTGTGAAATAAGGAAATCATCTGGAAGGGGTTAAGTTTGGACCCTTTCATATGTGTGCAGGTGTGGAGTAAGAAGCAAGGTGGGATGCCACTTGCTTACAGTTATATTTTTACTAGCAGAAATACCCGGCATTGCTCAGGGTATTTGTAATTGGAAACTGGGATGTAAAAAGACTACAATGTTTTTTATTAATACAAATTTTGTTCAGAAGTCTCATTTTGTCTAATTAATTTCATTCTCTTGCATTTAGATGTGGGGGGAGGGGGAGAGAGCTGAGCAAGTGTGGGGGTCGTTGGAGGGGGGGGAGATTTTAAAATTTTTCAATTCTTACCTGAGGGGGGAGAGAACTGAGCGAGTGCGGGGGCCATTGGAGGGGGGAGAGAGCTGAGCGAGTGTGGGGGGATGTTGGAGGGGGAGGGGGGAGAGAGCTGAGCGAGTGCAGGGGCCGTTGGAGGGGGGAGGGGGAGAGAGCTGAGCGAGTGCGGGGTCTGTTGGAGGGGGCGAGGGGGGAGAGAGCTGAGCGAGTACGGGGGCCATTGGAGGGGGGGAGGGGGGAGAGAGCTGAGCGAGTACGGGGGCCATTGGAGGGGGGGAGGGGCGGTGAGATTTTAAAAAAATTTGATTCTTACCTGAGGGGGGAGAGAGCTGAGCGAGTGGGGGGGGGCATTGGAGTGGGGGGGAGGGGGGGAGAGAGCTGAGCGAGTGCGGTAGCCGTTGGAGGGGGGAGGGGGCAGAGAGCTGAGCAAGTGCAGGGTCCGTTGGAGGGGGGAGTGGGGAGAGAGCTGAGCGAGTGCGGGGTCCGTTGGAGGGGGGTATTTTACATCATAACTATGTCACAGAGAACAGCAGGTGTTAACCTGCTGCCCATCTGATGTTAATGGGCTTTAAAGAATTTCATCCCAAGTGGGTGTAAGAGGTGAGATTTGAAAAATTTTCAATTCTTACCCTGCAGCCTATAACTGTACCAAATTTCAAGTCTCTAGCTCAAACGGTGTGGAAGGAGTAAGAGAACATACATACATACACCATTTGACTTTTATATATAGATAGATAGAGACTTTTCTCCTAAGATTCCAAAACTTAAACCCTGATTCTCTGTTATAATAGGAGGTGGGCTTACATTAAAATAATGTACATACTGTAGCCAAAAAATGGACTTTATATCTTCCCAACACCACTACTCAAGCGGGGTTCCTCCAATACAGTTACAAAAAACAGGGGCCATGCAGCAGTCACGCAAAAATTGGGATATGTCTGAGAGTGCAGAAAGCAAAACAACTTTAAAATGCAAACAAATTTAATATGCATCAGAGATAAAACTTGCAATATGCAAGAGCATCACACCTCTGCTGTGGTCTCTTTTGGTCACTGACTGTACATGGGGCCAACATCTTGTTTGCAATACAGAAAATCACCCAAAGCTGAAATAAGCAACACATCTCCACGTAAATGCACACAGTATATAGAAGTAAGCAGTAAGAAATCAAAAGTTTAATACCAAAAAGATGCTTATTTCAGTCTAGAAGAGCTGACATAGTCAGCTTTGATGTATTGGCACAATGACTAGACAAGGCCTGGAAATTCACAAAGACATGTGTTCCAAATGTGCAGACAGGATGTTGTGTGTATGACATTGCAGCACTTTGCTTGGTCAGGAAGTGGCATATGTAAGTGCTACAGAAGAAATCAAATATGAGAAGTTCTAAAGCAGTGTTTTCAACCTGTGGTTCATAGACCCTGGGGAGATCTATGTCCATTTGACATTTTTTAGGGGTCAGCAAAAATGAAAAAAGGTTGAAAACCACTGGTATAGAGTGATTGCAGTAGAGAATCCTATAATAGCGGCTCTGTGGGAGCAAAGTGTGGCAGTTAATCTTTTGCAATCTGTCTCTGGTGGGTTAATACATTGGGTCACATAGCCCCAGTGTCATCTTGCTGATACCATTGTTTCCTTATTAAATTTAGTTACTTCTGCGCCCACTACAATTTGTCCACCCATCCCTTGCTTGGCCAGGTAGAGATCCTGTTCTCATAGCAAAATTGGAACTAGTGAATTGGCTGTATCAGGGTATCTAAGATGATATCAGGGTATCTAAGATGACACTAGGCATGGGGGAGAAGTAGATATGCTGGAGAGAAGAGATAGGGTCCAGAGTGACCTAGACAAATTGGAGGAGTGGGCTAAAAGAAATCTGATGAGGTTCAACAAGGACAATTGCAGAGTCCTGAACTTAGGAAGGAAGAATCCCATGCACTGTGACAGACTGGGGACCAACTGGCTAAGCAGCAGTTCTGCAGAAAAGGAGCTATGGATTACAGTGGACGAGAAGCTGGATATGAGTCACCAGTGTGCCCTTGTTGCCAAGAAGGCCAACGGCATATTGAGCTGTATTGGTAGGCGCATTGCCAGCAGATCGAGGGACATGATTGTCCCCCTCTATTCGGCACTGGTGAGGCCACACCTGGAGTGTTGTGTCCAGTTTTTGTCCCCCCACTACAGAAGGAATGTGGACAAATTGGAGAGAGTCCAGTGGAGGGAAACAAAAATAATGAGGGGCTGGGGCACATGACTGCCAAGGAGAGGCTGAGGGACCGGGGTTATTTAGTCTGCAGCAGAGAAGAGTGAGGGGGGATTTGATAGCAGACTTCAACTATCTGAAGGGGGGTTCCAAAGAGGATGGAGCTCAACTGGTCTCAGCGGTGGTAGATGACTGGAAAAAGAGTAATGGTCTCAAGTTGCAGTGGGGGAGGTCTACGTTGGATATTAGGAAACACTATTTCACTAGGAGTAACTGTAATGAGTTACTTAGGGAGATGGTGGAATCTCCATCCTTAGAGGTATTTAGACTCAGCTTGACAAAGACCTGGCTGGGATGATTTCGTTGGTGTTGTTCCTGCTTTGATGACCTCCTGAGGTCTTTTTCAACCCTAACGTTCTATGATTCTATGATCTATAAGAGAAGGATATTTAAACTGAAGAACTTTTTCAAACTTATAAACCATAGAAAATAAGTCTCAAACACAATCAGAGCATTAATCTGCTTAATATATTATCCTATCTCTGCTACTGACAAGTCCCTAATGATTCAGAAGAAGAAAAAACACACAGGCCTATTACACACTGTTGTGCATATGCGGTGAGGGAGATCACAGCAATCCATCAGCTTACATTCTGAAGTGGGAAGTTTAAGTTGCTATATCAAGGTATATAAACCAAAGAGAAAGGCTGGCAAGAAAAAAGGAAGCAGAGGGAAAGAAGGGGAGCAAAAATGGGGCACAGGAAAGCGGAGGCCAAGAAGAGGTAGGGATATCATAGCTGGGAAACGAAGAGGTGAGACAGGAGGGAGAAGGAAATGATGGGAAGCAACAGAAGTCCTTCATCTCCTCTCCACACTGCCAGTTCTTACCGCATACTTTCACCTCTTCCTCAACATTCCTCCATTCTCTTCCCCAGGGTAAGTAGGTACACTGTGACCCCGGCAACTACACAGTTTGCTGCTTTCCCTGAGCTAAAGTAGTTCTCCTTCATCTCACGTGGTAGAAGCCGAGGTTTGTTATTTTAATATACCCTCAAAACCTGTTGTCCAGCCATCTAAGTGACCACTGTGCCAGTGAGATTTGTGATGCCCGGAATGCATTCTAAGGTGGCAGGGGGAAGGATGGGTGGTGCTAATACAGAATGAATTGCTTTTCACATCCAGAGGACAGGTATCAACATAGATACAAAAGGCCACTTCAGTTTCTTCTTTTTTCCTGCAGCTCCTCCAAATGTTGCAGCTGTTGGGAAGCAATAAAATAAGAACTTCGCTTCTTCTTAGCACTTGTTGTGTACTCTAAGTACAGCCTTGTTGATTATACATCAGTTTGATGGACTAACTGTAGCAGAGTAATTAAAGCACAGAGAACATTCTGGAGTACTTAGTGCCAGTTGCTGTCTGTTTAATCCCCCTGAGTTCTGCAACAAATAGAACTCTAAGTTTAATTAATATCCATTTGTCTGGCTATTCACTGAGGGAATGCTGTGGTGGACCTTAGAGATCAGATGTTTTTGGTTGCTCTTATTGCCATTGATGATACAGTCTGCAGCCTTGCTGCGTGAGTGCAGAGTTCTGAATGACTGGTGGTGAAAAGCTCTGTGTATAGAATGGACAGGCTAGAAGAGGGGAGGCTGTGCTTACCAGCTCTGGGAATATAGGTCAATGGGAAATCTAAAACATATGGAGATGCACAGAAAGAGAGACTAAGTAAATGAACCGCTTCTTTCCTTAAATCCCGTTTTTACTTCTGGGTTTGGGAAATAAGTCTTCTTCATGCCCATAGGTTACCATATAAAGTAGGGCCAGAGCTGTCTCTTCTGCAGTCTCCCACTACAGCAGTGGTCCTAACCAGGGGTATGCATAACCCTGGGGGTACGCAGAGGTCTTCCAGGGGGTACATCGGCTCATCTAGATATTTGTCTAGCTTTACAACAGGGTTCATAAAAGCACTAGCAAAGTCAGCACAAACTAACATTTCATGCAGACAAAATGAGAAAGTAAGCAATTTTTCAGTAATAGCATGCCGTGACACTTTGTATTTTTATTTTTTATTTTGTAAGCAAATAGTTTTTAAGAGGTGAAACTTGGGGTACACAAGACAAATCAGATTCCTGAAAGGGTTACAGTATAGTCTGGAAAGGTTGAGAGCCACTGCACTACTGTGACTATAGTCATTACGACAAACTGCAACTGCACTGTGGGCAATTTTTATATCGTAGTGTCTCCAATGTCTGAAATTCTTTTATTTTTTGAAGTTTATGTTTGGAAGGGACCATGCATTCTGTAAGAGATCTGAATGAAGAACCAGGAAAGGATTATGGACACAGTTCTGCCAGCTAGGTGCTGAGCACTCCTGTGAGCTGCTGAGAACCCTCAACTCCCAACAAAACAAGGAGGCCCGATCTAGCTTCCACTAGAGCCAGTGGGAGTTTTGCCGTTGATTTCAGTGAGATGAGAGTTTGATCCAGCAGAAGCTGAGGGCACACACGAACTTCTCTGCAGTTAAAAAAAAAAGAGAGAAACAATGAGCCAAAAAAAGAGAAGAAAATGAATGACACCATTTGAAAATTTCCCATATTCCGCTCATTTACAGGATACACGTCATTCAAATGGTTGATCCTCACCTTGCTGCTGCTCCTGTATCATCTAGCAGTGCCTAACTTCTACTAGATAATTGCTTTCCCTTGCTGCTCAACTCAACCATTTATAGCAGGAGATTCCTAACCATCCCCTCTCACTCTCCAAAATAAAATCTTTCTCTCTGTTGAGAGAAGAAGCCTCTCTCCCTACACCACAAAGTCCCCTTAAAAATACAGAGGCCCAGATTCCAAGGTGCAGCTATCAGGAAGAACAGGCCAAGAGGCTGTGGGGACGTAAAGATGGTCGCCATTGTACATCTGAGATCCTGGGTGTGCAAGGAGCTGCTTTAATCAACCTCATAAACTAGGTTTCTCTAACTTATGCTGGGCTGCAACTATAGAGCCCAGAATATCCAGAGCACAAAGCACTTTGTCCACACACCCTCTCTCCTGCAATATCTCCTTCTGCCTGCCTGGCCTGACTGAAGGGTCTGAAAAGGCCCAGTGTAGGGCTATTAAGTTAGCTCTCTGCCCGTGGAATCCAGGTAAATTCCAATGTTGGGAATTCAGTTCCTTTCCAGCCACTTTATAACACAAGCACAGCATAAAGGGTTCAGAAATGGGGCCAGAGCCTCTTAGACCTGTAATTTACTCAATAGGCTCCTTGCCACTGAACAGGACTTGGATGTTTCCAAGTTACCTCAACACATGCCAAAAAACTAAAAGCCCCAAGAGGAAGTGTCCGCTGGTCAACAAAACAAACAAATACACAAAATGTACACACATGTGCACACACACACTGACAGCAAGCAGTGTCCTGTCAGATGTACAATGTTGACAAGGGCTACTTGTGACACTGCATCCCATATTCATCATAGTAATATTATTATATGATTATTACATAATTATGATGTATTTTGTACAAGATAAGTCATGTGAGGTGTCACTGAAAAAGTTTGGATTTGCTGAATATGATTATCCTATTTCTATACATGTATCATTTTTGTATCGGAAAGTATGAATATTGACTATCTGTGTTTCAAATGTAGTTACGCCTGTAGTCTCACTCTCATAGCTTGTATCACTTTGAATAAGCCTGTTATAAGACAAGGCGCCTATGTTTCATCAAGGAGTCACAGGTGTGAAACAGCATGCAGGTATTTAAGAAGCCAACTTAGAGTTCCTCCTACACAAGCATTCAGGTCTTGATCAGTCGAGGAAAACAATGCATGTTACAACAAAACCTTACACTTGTTTTTCATAATAATTTAAAAACAAATACTAGCTGACCGCTTAATTTTAAAAACAGCAAAAAATATCCACCTCTCTTTCCATTTCTTATGAAGAGTCTTGAAGTTTAAACCTCCTCAGAGTGATAGATATGCTTGCTTTGATCTGCTTAGCTCTTGGAAGTCCAGAGGCTCTGGGCTGCTGGTCCTGTGCTGTCTGGGATTCCTATGGACAGCTATGTCCGCCATTAGGGATTTTTTTTTCCCCGAGAACCCCCTGTAACATATTGTGAATCCCCCAGGGATCAGGAACCCCAGTTTGGGAACCACTGCCCTCAGGGAAGCTTATCTCCCACCTGGTGAGCCTTGTGTCATATCAGCCTGCTTATATCATTTCAGAGTGAGAATCTGCTAATTCATATCCAATCTATTTAGTATATTAAGCTTAGCTTGCGTTTTTGTGTATTTGCTAGGTAATCTGCTTTGATCTGTTTGCTATCACTTAGAATCACTTAAAATCTACCCTTTGTAGTTAATACATTTATTTTATGTTCTAATCTAAACCAGTGAGCTTTGACTGGAGTGCTTGGGGGGAATCTCTGCTTGGTCATCACAAGTGTGCATTGTTCTCTTCACATTGCAGGAGGGATGGACCAGGTATTAAACCCATATACTGGCCAGCTTTAACCAGGGCAAGATGGTACTAGGCTAGGAAGCTGGTGGTTAGAGAGCCTGCATGTCACCGCAGCTGGGTGTGTCCTACCTGTCTGAATGATGGTGAAAGTGCTGGCTGGAGGGCTCTGCAGCTTGTCACCCAAGCTGGTGGGTCAAAGGGCTCAGTGGTACCCCAGTTCCAGGTGACATCCTGTGGGGAACCCATCACCCTACTCTCATGCAAAATTACACTCTGCCTATATAAAGCATAATCTCATCCGGATACGCTAATCTTCATTTTTCCTATCATAAACAGTTGAGTTGTGTCACTGTAAATTGTTAAACTGTTATTGCATTTCAGTAATAGGCGACATGATCTACACACACACCTGGCCCAACTGCAGGGTGTCACTGTGTGTGTGTGTGATGGTACACCAGTCCACTCTGAAGTCTGCTAAAGTTCAGGATCTACCACACACTCAGAGTCAAGTCCTGTGGGTGCTTCAAGCACTAGGTCCTCCAGGCTGTAGCCCTTGGGGTGTTCCCCTGAGGAGTATCACATTTTGGGTACAATGGAGAATTCCTTTACTAGGGCTGCCAGAGAAGGAAAGGTGCACACAAACCCCTCCCCCGGCACAATTTATTTTAACAGTTACAGTAAAGTTCAAACCAACAGTGCCTACACCAGCCTCTGGGTCCAGCCAGTACCAGGGTACAGAAGCTGGGCTCGTCAGACCTGCTGGAAGGGACACAGCCTCCAGGCCACTCCTCCCAGAGGCAATCTGGCCTGCAGATTCCCCAGCCTGAGCTCAGTCTTCTTCTCTGTTAATGTAATCTTGCCGCTATAATCTTGCTCAGGCCCATCCATGTACCTGTCCTGTTCGCAGCCCACTCCCACTGGCCTCCTGACAGGAACAAGGGGCTCCCTGACCCAACTCTAAGCCTTTTATGGCTCAGCTCCCAAGCTGCCCAGCCTTCTCTTCACAGCCAGCTCCCAGCCTGCTCCCTCCAGCCCGTTCCTCCCGCTGTCATGCTGTCGCCAGGTCCCCTCTGCACTCCAGATATCACTTCCCAACCCTGGAGCAATTATGGAGCCCTCTCTTGGCTGGCTGTTGAACTGGGGCTGGCTCACTACTGTCTCGTTAGCATAATATCCTAACACAGTTATGAGGCAGCCTGTTGGTTGCAGTACTTTGCAGAGCACTGTAAGATCCTGAGGAATGAAGGATGCGGTGTAAATATAATTTATTCACAGTAGTATTGATACTGATTTGTAGGTAATAAACAAAAGAACAACTATGTTGATTTTTATAACCCTGAGGCAAAGTTTCTTCCTTGCTTCATCTAGAACCAGGGCTATATGATAATGATATTTTAAGTTCTTTCTCTGGTTTGTCTAAAATCCAAGGTGGTGGGAGTTTGTGGGTATTTTTTTTTTAATGCCGTCTTCAGACAAGCTGTGGGTGGCTGGGTGGGTGGGTTGAGTGACATATAAGTGAGGAAGCTTCCTCCCCTTTCAGAGCTACATGAAGAAGTCAGAAAGGCATCGTTTGAAAAAGTGACAGGCAGATCGTGTGAGACTATTGCTGATGAAAAAAAGGCTTTAAATCCATCAAGAATTCTGAATTTGGTACTGCACTTTCACAGCGAACAGGGTGAACTGAACTTCACTAACCTCTCTAAATATTACCTGTCTTTTAATTTCAGGTTTGCCCCTGGAGAAGCCTTTCAAAATGCACACTCCCCCATTTCAGCTTCTAGCAGCCAATCAAATTAGATCTAACAACAGGAAGAGAAGAAATATATCCTTCGTCTCCATTTAGTATTGAAAAATTCCTCCCTTCCTCCTTCCCCTGCACTGGTTCTGAAGGTCTTCCAATTATCTCCTTTACCTGACACATTAAAAAGTAAAGCATGTGAGTTGCCAGATATACAGAGTCTGAGGACATGCCACTGTGGCATAGCCATGACGTTAGAACAGATGGAAAACTTCTCAGGAACAAAATGTGCACAAAAAATGGGTTCTGTCTTTGAAGTATATATTCGTGGTGGGTGCTTTCATGTCTTTTGCAAAGCCCTAGCTCAAATCTGACCTACTTAGGCAACATTCTTATTTATGTCTCAGACTAAGGAGCTGTATATGTAGCAAATGAGCGGAAATCATCCCTTTGTCATGTTTATAGATTGGAGCAAATTTTGCTGTTTAATTCTTCAACGGATTTGTCTCCATAAAAGTGGATATAATTTAAACACTGTTGAATAAAAATCAATGAACTCCATAAATGGAATCCTAATTT
Organism: Sternotherus odoratus; assembly: GCA_032164245.1. NCBI lineage: Eukaryota > Metazoa > Chordata > Testudines > Kinosternidae > Sternotherus > Sternotherus odoratus. Next base: position 95,314,408 of record JAVMKO010000003.1, read on the forward strand.
TATATATATATTATATAAAATTCAGGAGGCTGCTGGTGGGCCATGTTTATTTAACCTGTTCAAGAGTGATGCAAAGGTTGTGTAAAGGTGAAGAGGGAATCGTAAGCTCCACCACTTTAATTTGGTGCCAATAATAATCTATATCGCATTAAGAAATAGGAATTTTTTAACTCCTCATGAACTGTATAGACTCATCATGACTAAATGCTGAATCTCAAGAGATTCAGAAGTTTGGTTCAGAATTCAAGAGTTGGGATGGTTATCTGATCTTAGCGGAACCTTTTTTGATCTTCAGTGAACCGATCTTCTGAGGTTCTTGAGTGACTTCTAATTATGGTGCCCAGACAGCAAATGTGAAAAATCGGGACGGGGACAGGGAGTAATAGGAACCTATATAAGAAAAAGACCCAAAAATCAGGACTGTCCCTATAAAATCGGGACATCTGGGCACCCCACTTCTAATTTGCTGAGTGCCCAAAGCTCCCCTTTTTCTCAGAGGGAAGGGCACTTGGTGTCGTACAGTATCAGGCCATACATGAGACTTAATACTTTGACAAAAACAATTTCTCTCATGAGAATTCTGACTCTTACTGGGCGAATCTGGGTTGAAAATACCACAGGAATAACCCTTTATTGCAATACTTGGCCGTCAGTCCCAGCTGAAACCAGGAAGAGCAGAGACATGCAAAAATGAAAGCAGACCATCAAAACTCTAAAAGGGTGTCATTCAACTGTTGAGTGATGATTCTGAGCCATCCCATCTTTAATCCAACAATTTGGCCTATCTGAAAATTGTTTAGAACTCTGGAAAAAATCCTCCCACTCCTAAAGTTATCATGATAATTATGATATTTAATATTTACAATATACTGACCACTCCACTGACCAAATTAAACGACACAAATATATAGTTCCCTTGTAGAGCAACTAAAACAATGTGAGCTCCCCCTGCAGTTAATGACTGAATACTCCTACTCCTTAAAGATGTTTCTATTTCTGCTGTCCTCCGTGATGCTAAAGCAGAAAGAAAGAAGTAACTGACCAGATATGCTGATTTTTACTCCATTAGAAAAAGGAAAAATCAATGTGGGCCAAACGTAAAGGAAGAAAATCAATAGGGAAAGAAATTTGATTTTCAACCAAAGACTAAGAATATATTACAAAAAATGGTGAGTGAAAATTATTCATTGATTTGTACAACACCTTTTACAAACCCAAAAGGGCTCCAGAGAATTATAGATTATGTCTGTCTATGGATCACTTATCACCAAAATGCAGCTCTCTCTGGGGTGGAATGCAGCTGCTATTAAACAGCACCAACAAATACTTCACAACAGCTTCAGGGAACAACTGCCTTATCCAAAGAATCATCCAGGGAATTTAGATATACAAAATGTAGTTTACTATGATGCAACGTGGCCGGTACACTGTGTTATAACCCTGCCCCCATTCTTGCAACAAAAAAAATTATCTGTGACCTTTCATAACTACAAGTGGTCAGGGCTTTGATTATAGAGGCATCTGAAATACTGCCTCTTCCAACACCAATAGAACACCATTGTCAGGTGCTAATTCAGAAGGAAGAGCAGCACTTACTGAATCATCAACACTTCTTTCTATAGCACCCACACTGGGCTTTTCCTAGGAAGCTTTCCATCTAAGAACTGATCCGGGTTATCTTATAAAAGCCTATGGGATTGCAGCCTCAGGTTATATGGCTGCAGGCTAAGGAAATAGGGACACTATAATATTTAAGGGGTTTTTTTTTCATTTAATTGGTTTTAGCCATAGAGTGGCTTTGTGACACTACTGTGTTTCCATTCCCTTCTACTTGCATTCCACCCTGATCCCTGTGTTGTTACTGGTACCCATAATAGTCACTTCATTATTAAAGTTATCTTGTTTAAATCAAACTCAATCCACATGAAGGATGGAAGGAAAAAATGTAATGCAATCATCTGTCCTGGGTTTAGCCATGACCACAGTAGCAGGATCCACATAGCCCAGACACAGTTATGCAAGGAGTTATGTTTTATACAAGGCCATGAAAGGAAGTTCTCCTTCAGAGTACAAGAATCAGAGAGGTAGCCGTGTTAGTCTGGAATAGCAGAGGTAACAAAGAGTCCTGTGGCACCTTAAAGACTAACTAAAGTATTGGAGCATAAGCTTTCGTGGGCTAATACCCACTTCGTCGGATGCAAGCAGTGGAAGACTCTAGCACAGTATCTCATTACACCTCTAGTTCTGCCACCTCCTTATTTTCACCCCATCACATCTCTATCTTCCCAGTTTGCACCAGGATGGTTGGAATCTCCTTCCCAGGGCCGGCGACAGGGGGGTACAACGGGTACAGCTGTACCGGGCCCTGGACTTAAGGGGGGGGGCCTTAAATCCGGGGCGGGCCCGGTACGCTGCTGTACCCCCTTGTTGCCGGCCGGGGGGGGCCGCGGGTGGCGGGAGACCGGCTGGGAGGGGGCCTCCCGCGGGCGGCGGGAGACCGGCCAGGGGGGCCCCCCGCGAGTGGCGGGAGACCAGCCGGGGGGGGCCCCCACAGGCGGCGGGAGACCGGCCGGGGGGGCCCCCCGTGGGTGGCGGGAGACCGGCCGGGGGGGGCCCCTGTGGGCAGCGGGAGACCGGCTGGGCAGGGGGCCCCCGCGGGCGGCGGGAGACTGGCTAGGGGGCCCCCCCGCGGGCGGCGGGAGACCAGGGGGGCCCCCCGCGGGCGGCGGGAGACGGGGGGGCCCACGGGCGGCAGGAGACCAGCCGGGGGGGGCCCCGCACGATCTGCGTACGGGGCCCCCAAATTCCTGTCGCCGGCCCTGCTCCTTCCTTTCTAGTTTTAAAATCCCCATACAAATTTAGCTTTAGCACTCTGACAAAATCGCTGTTACTGGGAAACTGCTTTACTGTCAATAGGCATTCTGACTATACAAAGGAAATCAGTCTTAAAACCCTCTTTACTAATAATATGGTCACTAAACAAACGTTTTGCTGTTTTAAAACCTGGGCAAAGGTCAGTGTTTCTGAATGTGAGAACATTAGCCAAGTATCATAGTCATTCTTTTTATTTATTTATATCAGGGGTAGGCAACCTATGTATGGCACATGTGCCAAAGGCAGCACGCGAGCTGATTTTCAGTGGCACTCACACTGCCCGGGTCCTGGACACAGGTCCGGGGGGGTCTGCATTTTATTTTAATTTTAAATGAAGCTTCTTAAACATTTTAGAAACCTTATTTAATATATAATTAAACTATTATTGTATATAAACACTTATAGAAAGAGACCTTCTAAAAATGTTAAAATGTATTACTGGCACATGAAACCCTAAATTAGAGTGACTAAATGAAGACTTGGCACACCACTTCTGAAAGGTTGCTGACCCCTGATTTATATGGTAGTAGTACGTAGTTGCCCCAATCAGAGATCAGGGTCTCACAGCTAAGCAAACAAACGGAAAACAAAACAAGTATCCCTGCCATGAAGAATTTACAGTCAAAGGCCCCGATCCTTGACTTCAGTGAGATGTCTCACAATACATAGCATACGTTTTTGCATAACCAGGGCCTTAGTAATAGTGCTAAAGCAAGTAACAGGGACAGGCACTGTGTAAGATTACCCAATGTACCTCTTCTCAGTGCAGCTCAACCCTAACCCAAAGCAAATATTCTTACTATTTAATGAAGCCAGTGGCTCTCAAACTTTTGTACTGGTGACCCCTTTCAGATAGCGAGCCTCTGAGTACAACCCCTCTCATACATTAAAAACACTTTTTAATATATTTAACACCATTATAAATGCTGGAAGCAAAGCGGGGTTTGGAGTGGAGATTGATAGCTCATGACCCGCCATGTAATAACCTCGCAATCCCATAAGGGGTCCCAACCCCCAGTTTGAGAACCCCTGAAGTAGGCCATCTCTTGAGCAGAAACACAATCAAAATTCTTAAATTACAGGTTTTCAGTAAAAACCTAATTTTGGATTCACATTTTTGATAATGCGGACATCTAGATTGACATAGATTGCGAAGTCCTTGGGGCAGGGAATGTAGAATATTATATGTTTCTAAAGCACCACATTCATTTATGGCAATATAAAATTATTTATATTTAAAATGCTATTCCAATGACTTATCGCTCATACACATAATGTGCTGGGAACATACTATAGGGCCATCTGAGTAACAGGATGTTTGGGGCACTGGGCAGCCTACTGTTTGTCACGCCTGACCTCCAGTCCCTTGCTTCCCTAGTCAAAGTGTCTCAGTCTTTTATATGGTGGATTTGGGGACCTAGGCCCATCCTCTTCAGTGGATCCCAACACAGAGCCCTGTATGAGTTGACCCGTAGACAGGGAGCCCTCCCAATAGAGAATCGAAATCCACTGACCTGGGCTACTTCCTACCTGTGTCACTTTAGGGCTTGCATAACTACAAATATTATTGGTCACTAGAATGACCAGTTTTATTTAAAGAAATCCAGTTGCAATGTTTAGCTGAAACTGTAGATTTTACTGCACATGGAAACATACATAGGCCTATATAATGATCCTATTTCTCATCGTGTTCTAGTGTGCGCTTTTTTCTCCACCGGTAATGCCAATCCTCAAACTTTGATTCATTTCCATTTACCACTTCTTCCCTACAGCCCTACAGGAACTACCTCCCAATCCCAGAGCAGCAGGCCCTCACCATCTCCTCATTAAAATCCCTCCTAGCAATATACTTCTTAAGTAGGAACCACAGACATAAAACATCACAGGCAGAAATAAACATCACTTTTTAAAGCCAGCATCGCTTACGTTTTCTTCACCAGGCATTTAACATGTGTCACTGTTATAATCTCCTTCTGGCAGGGACTGACTGTATCTTGTATCTATGTCTTGTACAGCTCTGAGCATACTGTCTGTGCTAACGAATATTAAATAATCATATAGAGAGAGGTGTATAACTGAATATTGTTATATACAGGATATATGTGCATGTACAAATATATAGCATACATATAAAATATTGTATATATCGGAGGCCAAATTCTTCTATGTAAATGTGAGCAGAATTTGATCGATAGTGTCCAGCAATTCCCATAGACAGCAGGCCACATAAAGACATCTTCATAACAATACAATAAACAACACTAGTGCTACTACTGTGACTCTTCTGAAATATTGGCTGGAAACAAAAGTTTGAGAAGTTTTCCCTCCATGATGCTATGTATTAGAAATGTCTGATTGCAGTGGGAAAAAAAGTTGGGTTGTGAGTTCTTTGCATTTAAAATTTGATGTGGAGGATCACAGGACAGCTCATTGTTGGCTGCTGGCCCTTGTTAGGTGATTGTTGCATGCAGTTGTGATGGCCACCACCTAGGTCAACACTTGGCATCTCTGGAACTAAAAGCATGTATCTCTAAAGCCTGAGCTAAAGTACCAGGATCAATAGCTGTGGTCTGTACCAATCTCACATCCTCTGTGGCTTGGACACAGATGGAACTAGTAGTTTCACGCTTGCTATGTCATTCATTCATAGCAGTTTAGTTTAGTGACATATAGCAATCCTATTGCTGAAAGTCATATTTTCCACTAGTCCTATCAGCCATGAAATATTTTTTTCTTCACTGGCTGAAAGGAAGTTTAAGTCCATGCCCATTAAATATATATTTGAATACCATTCCACTTACATTTTGTCACCTGGGGTTCTCAGATGGTATATATCCATTTGGCCCTATGCTTAAGGCATCCTTTATTTCAGCCTGTAAATACCAACCGACATGCTAATGCCTACTTGAAATAGCTTTTCCTCTTTACTTAGAAATTTCCATTCACTAAATGAATAAAAGTATTTTCTTTGCTCTGCCTTCAGCGTTGCAGGAGGCTCTCACCTCATTCTGACAGTGGCTACATTTGTTTTTAGGCATTTCCTAAAGTTTGCTTCCTTACAGTCTAAGATCCAAGCTCAGGGAAGGCTATGAGAGGTTACCGAAGAATATTGATCTAACCTTCTCCTTACAATACTAGGCAACTGTCCCCTTCCAGTTAGTATCAAGTTTCTTTTGTAAAATATCCATGTTCCTGGAAAAATACAAACACTATTTATGAGTTGCTGTTCAGCAAAAAAAAGAGCGCGAATTGCCAGCAAGGAAAAAACTAACTGAATTCACTGGAAATCAAGCACATAGATAGATTTGTTTCTCTTTCTTCAATAAGCGGTGCACACATGGGTGAGTGTGGTGGTTCTTTGTGGGAATGAATCAGACTCAGCAGCTGTTAGCTCCCCCTGGGGGTGAATCATGCTATCATTCTAGAACATCCAATGCAGTTCAAATCTTGCATGATTTCTTTTCTTAAACTTTACCTTTAATATATTCCTTCAAAGTCATAGAGGAATGATATCCAGACAGACAGCAGCGTTCCTCCACAACTAAGTATTGGCACTTTCATGAAGGCAATTCCTATCAACAATTAAAAAAATAAAACTGTGCATCAGCTGAGAGAGATGGAGATGGGGATCACAATTGCCCAAGCAGCTCGTTAAACTACAGTTGGTTGGAAAAACTTTAACAGAACAATTTTCATTAAAGATGATGCAGTTCCATCAGAATCTAAATGGAGATTTCACCAAAAATTTTGTTTCAGAAAAAAAAATTGGAGGGTGGGGTGTGGAGGAAACTCCTGAGAAAGTCTAAACATGCCATTCAGGCATTTTAGAACTCAAACTGTTGATTTTACATTTTGAAACATTTAATTTTAATATTTTTTAATTTTGTATTATATTACATAAAAAAGTCAAAATTTGAAGAATACATTTTTGGGGGAATTTTCTTTCATGAGAAAATGTTGACATTTGGGGGGGTTGTTTTGAATCAGCCCAAAAACAAATATTAAAAACTTGAAATCCTTTGCAGAACAGAACTTCCATTCTCTGCACAGCTCTCTTTGAAACCAGAGCTTCTCGTCAACAAGTGGGCCAAGAGCTTCAACATGTCACTGACCTTCTGAAAAATGGTTCCTTCCTCAGCTTCGCTGGCTGTCCTTTTTAGATGACAATTGAATGGGTCTGGCCCTACTGTTAGTCTGGATAAAGAATAGCTAAACATTTGCCCTGGAAGGTGACAAAAATCCAGTTCCTGGATCTTATTCTGGACTTGGGTGACACCCTTCCATCTCATTAGTTCTGCTGTTGTCATTATCACCATCACTCTCGCTATTTATTATTACAGGTATTTAGAGCCTCATAAAAATGTGATCTTACTCAAGGCTCAAGCAGCATGAGAAATAAATCAGCAGCACTGAGCACTGGCTGACACTGGCTGAAACCTGGCTGGGAACAGCTGGATTGCTCTCTTGACTAAATATTTACAAAAGCCATGATTATATCACTGAGTGACACTGTGCGAATATAACAATTTATCAATCGTTTTGTTTAACTCGAATCCCTGCAGGAGGGGACGGCACTCTCATCTAACAATGAGTGTCTACGGTATGCTAATTAATTGACTTATTTTTCACCTAAGGTTACTTCAGGCATATGTACAAGTGGGCTTATTAACTAACCGTTTCACAAACACAGCTAGTATTTTGTAGACATAGAAGCTATAGTACTGAACTCTACTGTCATTTATAACTTATCAGTCCAGAGGAATGCCATTGGAGCTAAAATGGCAAGAGAGGCTAAAACCTGAGTAAAGATTTAAATTAAAGGTAGGGGGAGCAGGGGACTCCTCATCTCCCATCTCCCTTTGCCTGACAACTGGGAGGCAGAGAGACCCTGTAGGAGAAGAGGCCACCCTTGTATTCTCCCCCCTCCCCCTCAGCATTCCCCCTTCCCTCCTTCCCACCACACTGCTGATGCTATCACATTTCCCACCCATTGAGCCAGGGGGATGGCATTCACAGTGAAACAACTGAAAGCAGAACGGAGCTCATAGCTGTTAATTTTGTGTTTAGTATCATCTCCTACATTTTCCTCTCTCCAGTGCTAATCCACTATAGTCAGACTTAGCCAGATTCCCTCTCCGCTTGGGCTACATTACTGCAACAGCTCTACCATTCTTTCAGCAGTTTCAGTATGTGCTTCCCTCTATCCCTTGCCAGTTGAGTTTCCTACCCGTATATGTCCCCTTTGAAATACCTAGTTTTGCTAGCAGCAGTAGCACAAAGCAGTGACTGTGTTCTCAACCTAGAATTGCCCATCCCTGTGTGGAGGAAAGGCCTCTATCCTCCCCCCTTGTACTCTCATAAGGTTGGGCACAATTGAGCTCTTAATGTTTATGAATTTATCTGAAGATGTGCAACTCTATCTCTTACTATTTGCTTTTAAAGTGCCTAGAACAACAGGAACTCAATCTCTGTTGAAGCATGTAGGTGCTCCTGTAATACACATAGTAATCTCTACACATGCTAAGTATTAATATTGCAGTGTTTTCATGAGGGCTGTTAGCAGTGGCTCGATGACGCAAAGCCTATACTTAAAAGAAGTGTCACTGTCTGCTGAATATAAGCACATCTGTTAAAAAGAAAAAGGAGATGGGACTAGAGGTGATGCTCTGTGCCAAGCTGTGGCATTGCCAGGGAACACTGCCAGGTGCAAGCAAGTCTGTGCTATGCCCAGGCCAGATCAGAATATCAGGAGAGGGGGGAAAACAGTTCCTTGAAGATAAACCAAGCAAGCAGTACACTGATGGGATATTAAAACAGTTCTGGGCAACTGGAAGACAGAACTGCATGGCTGGTAGCATCATAAGGCACCACCTAATGTAAGAATATGCACAGAAGTTGGAGAGAGGAGCACAGTCTGCAGGGGGGAAGAGTTTGGAGGAGGAACCAGAAGGTCAGTCTTTGTGCACGTAGCTTGAATACTAGCTGCAATTAATAGAAAAGGCTGTGTTACTTGCAAGGGAATGATTCCATCAGTTCACCTTTGGGCATAAGCTGGATGTGTAGCCTGATCACAAGCCATTAGAAAACATTAGGAAGAATCCACTGCTGAGTGCACCCAAGTGACCACAATGCCTGTTGAGACCTCAACCCTGCGATGTGAGAAGACGACACTGCCCAGGAAAGTCACTAGTGGTGACAGATACTCTGTTCAGGGCATACCTTACAGAGAATAAGGCAGGTGATTCTTTGAACAATAAAAGGAGTTTCTTTTATTGTTCAATAAAACTGCTACAATAGTTTCGCATCTATCAGAGGCTCCAGGAAATCCAACAAAGGACCAAAGAGGAAGGGCATTACAGGCAGTAAAATGATTGGGAAGCTCCTGGGTGCTGCAGTCCAGCCTTGGACACCACAACTCCCATGATGCCTGAGGGAAGAGAGACGCCTCGTTTTGGGATGCAGAGGAGTATTCAATGAGCTCCATTTTGTGGGGAAAAAGAAAAAGAAAAAGAATGTAGCTGCTGAGTGGTTGATGTAGCTGCCGAGTGGTTGGGAGTCTTGTGAGAAATCCAGTCAAGCAATTCCCCTGTTCTGAATTGGGAGTGAGACTGTATTACCAGGCCCCTGGTCCGGGGATGGGAGGTGGCTTTGTGGAGCTCTTTCCAAGACAGGAGCTACTGCTAGAAAGCCACTAGCTGCTGAGAAACTGCTGGGGCTTTGACCAAGTGGAGAGCCGAGGAAGCTATTGTTGGACTTCATAGGAACCAGGGAAGAAGTTGTTGCTGTGACGAGACCTGACTGAGGCTGGCATGCAGGGAAGGCAGTGTGAGTAACCACCACCATTTTTTGTTTGTTTGTTTGCTTGCTTATTTGTGAAGGTGCTTTCAGGGGAAGGGGATAGTGAAGAGTTTTGTCTGAGAAGAAGCGGTCTTATTGTCTAACAAGGATCCAGGGTTACTGATCTCTGATTACAACAACTCTCATCTTCAGAGGGACTGTGCATAGGGGTTGGCAATTTTGGTTGAAGGTATCTCTGGAGGTTTCATCACATGACATAATCTTTAATTAAAGATTAATCTTTAATTCCTGGAGACTCCAGAACAATCCTGGAGGGTTAGCAACTTAAATTAGAATTGCTTTGCCCCTTGTTGACTTGGCTGGACTGCTTTGCCGGACCAACAGAGTGCGGTCTCCTGCTTCAAGGTCTTCAAGTGCAGCCACACAATTGTCTAGAACTCTGAATTCAGAGGAGGGCACATTCAGGAATGCACCCTAACAGCAGTGAAGATGAAACTGAGGACCACTGTGGAGTAGTGGCAGGCATCTGACAGACCTGGACACATGTGACCAAGGCCAGCACTAAGGGTTATAGAAAGAGCCTCAACCATGAGCAGGCCTGATGTAGGAGAGTCAGAAGAAATGAGGTATATGAACCACACATAGGCCCAACAGGACACCACCCAACAGAATGAAGGTAGCAACAGAGTGGAAGCAAGTGCCCCACCAACATCAACAACACTAGTCCGGTCGTTGGAGACTGATTCAAAGACCAGCACACTTGAAGGACTATGAGGCCTAACATACCAGACTAGGCTGGTAGTAAACGCCATGTCCCTATGGAAAAATAATAAATTAGTAAATTCTGGTGCCAGCAAGTAAGAAGACACTTGCACAAAAGACACATGTGTTAAAAAAAAATATATAGCAACGTGCATGGAATTTGTATAGCGGAGAACAGGTTGCAGGAGGGAAGAGTTCGAGGGAGGTACCAGGGCTGCCAGACATGTTTGTATGTCATTATCTTACTAACAGGCTAGTTTAGTTTTAGAAACAGGGAGTCCCCTCGTTATTGCCCAGCATGAGGTACTTGAAATACGTATCTCTTGCTCTGTTCTAACATCAAATGCTCTTGCACCAGTAATGCTTTAAATGGTTTGAACACCTTCCCATCTCATTCAGATTAGGAACCATGCTAGGGAAGAGAAGGAAGCATGTTCCCTCTGCCAATTCTGCAGCACTAACACCTGAGATTCCTTGAATCAAATAATACACAGGATTGTTGGTGGTGTGGTAGGACTGAGGGGGGGGGGGGGGAGAGTCCTGGATAAGATTCAAAGCCAGTAGCTGGGAATCAAATGTTTTCATCTGAATCCTCTTGTAAAGCAACATATTTCATTTCAGGAATCAATGTTCAAAACGAAAAAAGTTTCAGGTGTTGAAGTCTCTGCTGCCTTGATGGACTAAAAAAAAAGTTTGCTTAATGTGGTTCGAAGAGGTGGATTTTTCTCCCTGTTTCCTACATGTTGAGAGTTTGCATAATAATTGTATTTTAGCCTTCAGAGCCCATCTACCACTAAAGGATAAATTTCACCTTCTTCTTTCCTACACAAAGGTTTAGAAATCAGTAGGCACACAGAGATGGGAGCTCAGGACTTGGTCACCCTTCCAGGAGCCCTTGTTGGCTCAGACAATCACAGCAAGCACTCTTTTCAGAAACGTGGTGGTGGGGGGAGAAGTTATGATAAATTTAGTGGTCTTTTGAAGTTAATAACCTCCTACAAAGGCTTTTGGTAAAACACAGACACCTTAACATTTTTTTCTTTCAAACACTTTTTTCCCTCTGTATTTTTCTCAGATGGTAAAATCTGAGGAAACCTATCTCTTCAGAAGTAGCTTCTTTGTGAGGATGACATCAGCAGACCATGAGGTTACCACTAGTAAGCTGGCACCCCACGGGGGGGTGAAACAAGAGCTCTTGTCATCCGTTTTGCTCCCTTCTTTCCTACATTCAGTGCCTTTTGTAATATGCAAAGCAAAGGATATGTTTTGCTCCCCTTCATTATTATTTTTTAAAAATTTCTCCTGAGACAAAAAAGGAAACACCTTAGACTGATTTCTCCAAAGTTTCTGCTGCTTCCTCGTGAATCTATTTGGACCCTTGAAAATCTAGTTAAAGACCCCTCTCCTACATATTAGACTTCTCCCACCCGGGACTGGTTTGTAAGAAAAGAAGTACTTTTAGGCAACATCAAAACCCAAAGATGTGTGGTCTGCCCCCTCCCCTTTCTGACATCTCCAGTGGGGAAGAATTCCCCTAAATGTTCCTAAAGTTAACTTCCTTAGTCCCATTCTAGCAGAACAAAGGTGCCACTGTCTTGACTTCAAACCCCTGTAAGAAAAAGCCTCCTTGTAGGTTCATGTCACTGATGTCTTGTGAAAACTCTCTTTCCTAAGAGCCTTCTATAAAACCAAGATGTTCCAGGATCAGAAACCATGTGCACACGGTGCGATGGGGAGACTGACAGGTGGACAAGAAGACTTTCTTCCTATCACATGGGATTTCCTCTAAATGGAAACAGTATTTCTCAGGTTAAACATGATAAAACCCAGTTGTAAACTCTGAAATGTAAACCTGAAAGGTGAGAGCTCTTTGAGTGAGGGCATTTGAAGTGATTTGCCTTTAATCTGGCATTAATGTGAGGGTAAGTGGGAGTTCACAGACAATTAATTCCGAGGAGGTGTCTGCTGTAATGAGTTGGTGTGGAAAATGAGAGAGTTGTGTGTATTCTTCATAGGTATCATGTGCCCCAACGTTTATCTGTGTGATAGTCTTAGGGTGAACAGACAGTAAATGTGAACAGTCGGGACGGGGTAGGGGTAATAGGAGTCTATATATAAAAAAGAAAAGCGGGACTGTCCCTATAAAATCAGGACATATGGTCACTCTAGATAGTCTCCGGCCTAAATGCATATAGTTAAATCAAAGTGGTTGGTAAAGGAATCAATCAGGAAAGGCAAAACAATGACAAAGATAAGAGTCCCTCAGGAAACAATAGGGAAACTGTTTATTGGGGAATACCTCCTACCTGGCTCCATCCAGATTAAGTATGGTTTATTCTTCCTAAAGCTCAGCCTAGGGCCTAGGATCAAAGGAAGATGCTAACCCATTACAGGATCAAGGCCTATAAAAGGGAGTGGGTTGGTGACCTCAGGGGATCTTCCCAGGAAGTGTCAGTGAGAACTGACAGGCATGCAAGGAGACATAGATACAGAGAGTGCATGCTACAAAGAGGACAGTCTGCTTCTCCCAGCCATATATAGGGGTTTGCTGAGGGGAACTTTAAAAAGCTTTCAAGAAAGGTTAAGCGTTAGGTAAGGGGAAATAGATCTTTATTGGTTTTAACCCTTTGCTCTGCATGCTTTGTTCCTTGGGTTAAAGAATCAATAATGCTTTATTTTGAAGAAGTTGCTAGTTGAGTTACTAATCAACCACTGTCACAAGTTCTTGGAGAAAAGGCTTATGCATGCCAAACTCAGTTGGTCCTGTTGTGTTCACATGGTTGTGGAGCAAAAAGAAGGAGTAGGCGTGGCGCAGTGATTCAGTTTAAGAGTGATGAGACAGCTTGCATCTACCCACACCGAGGTGCAGGAAACTAGGCCTTTCACCTGAGCGGTGCACTCGAGAGAGACAAAAAGGTGTCTAAGGCTCGGCTTGACAGATAGACTGGGAAGGTGATTCCATCCAACCTTAGGGATGTGACATTAGGAAATGGTGGGTACTAGAGGATATGGTATGTAAGAGTTTTTGATACAAGATGGCCAGGGTCAGATGTTTGTTATTGTGAGGCAAATCAGCAGCCAGACAGGACTGCTCACTCGTTGCCATGACTCACCCTTCCAAGAGCCTCAATAGACCACTACTCCAGTTTCTGGGAGGTGAGCTATAGGGTAGGATATTCAGGCAAGAGCTGTGATCTGGGAACTGAAGGCACGCTTTGCAAAGTATGGTCTATCTGAAACACCGGCCTCAGGAGGTGCCAGAAGTCACACTTCTCACAGAGCCTGCAGTGACTCAGCACTTAAGCATGCTGCAGCAGCCTATCCTTGGAGAAACCCTGGGTCAGATGAGCCCTCAGGCACGAGTATTTCACTGACACTACCATACTTGCAAGTTAGTCTGTGCAATAACACTACTTGGCCAGGAACCCTCCTGGTGTCTCACAGTCTTATACTCCTAGGCTCCTACCCTACCCTTGCGCCTCTTCCAGCCCAAGCCTTATTCCAGCCCACTTCAGCCATGCCCGAATCCTACCATGCTCCAGCCTGGTACTGACCTGCTCCAGCCCTGAACCCATCTCCTGACAAACACCGCCCCTGCCCCCCCCCCCCCCCCCCCGACACTCAAACTGACTCCCACCTCATCTGGATCTTTGGCCTGCATCTGGACTCCAGCTAAGATCCTGATTTGGATCGTTTCCAGACTGACTTCAGTTCTGACAACATACTGTCCCCAACCTCAGTTCCATCACTGCCCTCAGCCCAGTCCCAACTCTATGGCTGGCTTCGTCCATTGTACCTCTTCTTAGTTACTGCTCTAACCAACAGGCCTGACCACTTCAAACTCAGAGCCTGACAGTTAAGGCCTGTCCAAGAGCCCTCGGCTACCTGCGTTTTTATTGTAGGGTAGTGTCCAGAGATCCCAATCAGGATCAGGGCTCTCGTTGTACTAGTTACTGTACAAACACATCTTAGGACAGGGATCCTGTCCTGGAGAGCTTTCACACTAAGAAGATAAGTGACATACAAAGGATGGAAGCACCAGGGATAGAATTACATGATACACCAGGGATAGAATTAGAGATATATACAGGAATTGGAATTGCCGTTTCACGGGCAATTTGATAATTTCAAAATTACTTTTCATTCCAAATGGGAACATGTCAAATTTTGAAATGAATTTTTCTTTATATTTCAGGTCAGTTTTATTTTATTTTAATTTTATATTATAATTTATAATATAAGAAAACAGACAAGGTCAGCTCCCAGACAGGTGCACTGGGCAGCAAAGTAGGGGAAGGAGGTGAGCAGAGGAGAAAGAACAAGTTAAGGCTATTTAGAAAAGCTGGACATGCACAAGTCTGTGGGTCCAGATCTAATGCATCCGAGGGTGCTGAGAGAGTTGGCTGATGTGACTGCAGAGACATTGGCCATTATCTTTGAAAACTCATGGCAATCAGAGGAGGCCCCAGATGATTGGAAAAAGGCAAATATAGTGCCCATCTTTTAAAAAGGGAAGAAAGAGAATCCGGGGAACTACAGGCTGGGGGACTACAAAACCCCCTTTTGCCTTTGGGATTAGGATGTACCAGGAGTGAAATCTCTTTCTCTTGAACAAAAGAGAAAGCTCCTCTATAGCTTCAACAAAGAGAAGTGGTTGTATTTCTTTGCAGTATTACTTTCTTGTGAGAGGGGTACCTGAAGAGGGATGGAGAAGGGAAATGGAAAGATGGGGTAGAAAGGAAATGGAGTGCATACTCCATTTCCACTGTTCTTAGAACCCACTGTTCTGTTGTGATGTGGGCCTCAGCACGGCGGAAGTGGGACAGGCAGCCTGAAAACATTGGACAAGAAGAAGAGGATGTTTTGGGAACCTGTAGACTGCTCTTGACCTGCCCATCAAAATGAGCTGTTGGAAGTTTCTTTAAGACTGTCACACACTGGAGATTCACCTTGGCAGGTGGACAGGGACTACTTTGTTTCCTTCCAGAAGGACAGAGAACTAGGAATATGTTAAATAAAACAAATTAACTTTGCAATGTTATTTCTAGTCACAAACTCTGACATTTCCCATTTCAGGAACCATTTATTTTCCTTGAATCCAGCACAAGCATCTTTTTCACTTTATGTGAGTGTCTAAGGAAAGAAAGATAAAATCAAAGATGGATAAGTCAGGAGACCTAGATTCTATTGCTGGTTCTGCCATTATCTATCTTAGAGAGACAAGGTGAGTGAGGTAATATCTTTTAGTGGACCAACTTCTGTTGGTGAGAGAAACGAGTTTATTTTAGCTAGATATATAGCCATATTTCCATAGTATCTGAGCACCTCACAACAATCCTCTGAAGTACGGACATATTGTCCCCATTTTAAGGATGGGAAACTTAGGCATACGGATACTAAATGATTTGCCTAAAGTCACACAGGAAGTCTGTGGTAGAGAAGGACTTGAACCAAAGCCTTTTAAGTCCTACATAAGTACCCCTAACCTCTAGACCAGGGGTTCTCAAATTGGGGATTGCGACCCCCCAGGGAGCCGCGGGGGGATTCCCGGGCTCCCATTCCATCAGTGGCATTTCTGTGGATGCTCCAAATGCTGGAGTGCATCCGCCGAAAAGCCGCCAAGTGGAACATTTCCGCTTTCGGTGGCATTTTGGCAGGCACACAGAGAAGTGCTGTGTGGCCACCGAACTGCCGCCAAAACAGGAAGTGTTCAATTCAGCGGAACAGCAAAAAGGGGTCTCGAACCTAGGAAGTTTGAGAACCCCTGCCCTAGACCATCCTCGCTGGCCTATATTATGACCTTACACAAATTATTTCACCTCTCTGTGTCTGTTTCCCTTCCAACCTTTTGCCTGTCTTGTCTATTTAGAATGTAAGCTCTCTGGAGTAGATACTGTTTGTAGAATGCTTAGCACAATGAGGCCCTGACATTAATTGGGGTGATATCTTAATACAGATAAATAATGACAAGTGCATACGTGCAGGAGGCTTTTTGTGTCAAGAAGTTGTCTTAATTTTTTAAGCCCTCTGGGATTTATGAAGCATTTGTAATTTCTCTCTCAGCCTCTGCTTGAAACTTTGAAGAAGCTGTTGATGTTCTTGAAAAGATAAAGAAAGATGTCCTTCTAATCTCATAATGAAAACTATTTCAATTTCTGTGTTTTTATAATCTGCTTTTATTTTGTTAGGTTTGGTTAGTTTTAATACCTGTAAAGCAAGTAATTTAAATAAGTATATAGATATATATAAATACATAAAGAGGGAGGGAGAAAGTGTATGGGCCTGGGTATGAAGTTTCTGAGAATGAGATGTAAACGTGTCAAGGAAATCCCTAGTGATCAGGAGAGAATGGAAGTAGCTTTAAGTGAGGAAGGAGTGAGCTGGATATATAAGGTCCTACGTATATAGAGAGATTGCCATTTTCAAACTGCAGAACAAACCAAATTAAATCAAACCTACTACTATAGCACCTTTCATGCCATGCATCCCCAGGCACTTCACAGGGACACCAAAGTAGCCTGAGTATTTAGGAATGTGGCACATCAAACAAGTAAGGGTGCCATTTAGGGTGGAACAGGGGGGCTCCGCCCACTCCCAGTTTCATAGAGGAGGTGTGCTCCCAGGCCACAGGGTTAGTGTGGAATGTGAGTTCTGCAGAGGAGAGGGAAGAGAGTCAGTGTTTTGTTTACAAACAGAGGCAGGGTGATTAAATGGGCTGGTAATTGCCTGTAATATGAGTTGTATCAGATGTGTTTATGCCTCATATTTTTAGGGTTTCAGCTCTATCCAGGCTAATTGCAGAACAAAGAACAGGAATTGTATCCACAGAGTCCATAAAATCGACAATTGTCATGATTTGTATTATTCACTGTGCACCATCTGTGAATATGCCAAAAAATACAGTCCCTGAGTCAACATGTATAAAATGTGAAGCCCTAGATAAGGTGGCTTCTTAAGTATGAAGTGTGTAGTTATTGAGCACTTATTAACATCTCTGAGTGGAGGTGCTGATGGCAATAGAAGTTTTATTTAATTAAGGACTAAAAGATTTGACCCTCCAACTTTCTTTCAAGAGGAAGAGCTGCCCAGAGCTCTAGTGCCTCTTTATTTTCCTTTCCTGCTTGCAGTGGCCCTGATATATCTCAGAAGTCTCAATTTTTTTCTCAATTTTAAAATCTGGAATTTTCTCGGTGTTTGGTTTTCAATATTCTCCTGTGAGAACTGCAACTCAGTCTCTGTAGTGTTGTGTTTAAGAGCCTTCAGGAAAGTAATTAGCCTTTAAACAGAAGTGAAATCTGTGTTGCCAACTCATGATTTTATCATGAGTCTCATGATAATTATTGTTTTTCTTAAAGCCCCAGCTCCTGGAGTCAAGTGATATGGGATTTCAGCCTTCATTCTTAAAGGAAAATGAAGTTTCTAGTCCTCGTGACTGTGGAGAAAACTTCAAAAGGAGACCCCAGTGCACCCTAAAGGCTCAAAAAGCAAAAGGCAAATAAACGCCAAATCTATTATTTTTACATAATCTCATGAATGTAAAGGCAATCTTATTATTTTTGAACATTTGAGGTTAGCGAGACTGTGAAAGTGACTTGAAAGTGTCAGTTTCACTCCTGTTTAAAGTCAGTTTCTAGTCTATTATATTAGTGGGGTAACACCCTTAGAGACTTAGGCAGGTACAGAGTAAACTCATGGGGGCTTGTCCTAGAAGGATGTTTCCAAGAGTTAAATGATCTATTCCAAGCTCGGTGAATTGCAATAAAGTGATAGAAAGTCATCTAGATTTTTGTACAGTTGTTTCAATTCATTCAGCTACTCTCTTCCCAGTACTGGTCTGCCACTTCCTTTTTCAACCTTGCCTCTGGCCTGGCCTGCCCCAGAATGACCCTGCATCTAGGAGTCCTGCAGAGGCCAGGCCCGGCGACAGAAATTTTGGGGCCCGGTACGCTGATCATTTGTCGTCCCCCCCCCCGGCCAGTCTCCCGCCGCCCACGCCCTGCCCCGCCCGGGCCTACGTGGCATAGCGGGGGTGTCGTGTCGCGGGGGTACCGGGCGTGGTCGGCGGTAGCACGGTGGCGTGAGGCGCGCGGCGTGTGCGGGCAGCCTCTAGCACACCACCCCTGCCTGGCCCACCTCCCCCCCAGCCTATTCTCCTTCCCCCCCTGCCTGACCCGGCCCACCCAACCTAATCTCCTCCCCCAGCCTAACCTCCTCTCCTCCCCACCCATCCCTGCCTGGCCCACCCCACTGTTGGGGGTGATCTTCCTTTACCCCCGCCCAGCCTCCCCCCATCTAACCTCCTTCCCTCCCTCACCCCTGCCTGGCCTGGCCCATCCCACCGAACCGAACCTCCTCCCCCCTCCCACTCCCAACCCAGCCTCCTGCCCCCCGCCATGCCTGACCCATCCAGCCCAGCCTCCCCCCCACCAAACCTCCTTCCCTCCCGCACCCACGCCTTGCCCACCCCATCCAGCCTAGTCTCCTGCCCCCCCTCCCCGCCCGCCCAGCCTGGCCTCCCCCTCACTGCTCCCTTGCCTGCCCCCCAGCCCAGCCACGCCGATGAATGAACCTCCCGAGTGCCCACAGGGGGTGAACTCACCGCAGAGACCGCCTGCCCAAAGGCCCCCCCGGAGCCGCCCCCCGAGTGGGGCCGGGCCTCCTGCCCCTTACCCTGGCGAGGCCGGCTCCCCTTCTCGGCGCCTCCGCCACCGTCAGCAACGCACACCAGGGTGGCCGGGCGCGCTTCCCCAGGCCCGTTGTGGAGTCTGCCATGTGGTGTGGGCGCTTGGCTACAGCGCTGGGGTGGCCACCCGGTGGGGGATTTGCACGCAGCCGGCCCGCACGCGTGCACCGGGGCTCTGCAGAGCATCCCCTGTTTCCACCCCACCAGCGCACTCCTGAGTCCTGACATGGGGGCCCCCTTAAGTCCGGGGTACACCTGTCCCCCTAGTCCCCCCCCTGTCGCCGGCCCTGGCAGAGGCAGAGAGAGAGGCTCCCTGCACTGGTGGGAAGAGAAAGGTAGTCCTCTGGGGTGGTTTAGGGGAGTACCCAAGCTCTATGCCACCTTTGTTAAATAGGGCTTCTGATTGGGGGTCAGAGCAGTGAGTGAGGCAGCATAACATACAGATCTCCTGGCTGCAGGCAATATGCAGAGGTTATAATCTGTGCCACATTCTGAAAGGGAATTGGATTTACACTGGGAGAGCAAGATGCCAGTTTCCCCACAACAGGCCCTTGCTCTAGAAACCAGCTGTTAATTATCACAAGTACTGACCAATCTCTAGTCTTCCTATTTTGGGGAAGATGACTGAAAAGAACTTGGGAAAGCAACTGTGGTGTCATCTGACCACTTGGGGATAGAAGTCTGACATCAGCAAAACAAGGTCGCACACAAATGTTACTTTTTCAGCAAAGGAATGATGGAGGCTGAATAAGGAGAACAACTGGAAATAGATTGTGCAATGGTACCTTGAATTTTGAAAAACAAATTGAATTGGTGCCAACACACACACACACAGAGAGAGAGAGAGAGAGAGTCCTGAAACAGTTTTCTTTGCACCAAGGTAACAGAGAAAGATGCTCTCTGGTGCAGAAACTTCAAAGCCTCTGATTCCTTTCACTAGTGATTCTGTGCACGCTCACCCTTTCCAAGATATATTTAATCTTAGTTAATCCCCATAGTTAATATTGAAGTCAAATATGACCTGATATTTGATATGATTACCCCTCTTTTTATGAAGTATATTTTTTACTTTTCATTTTTTATTTTTTAATGATGTAATTACATTTTCAGTCCAATTCTTCTTATATATTCACGTATTGTATGCAGAAGACTATGCTCTGAGTGCAATGGTAGAGGAGGTTGTAAAATCAAGACTAGTGGGGCTGAGGGAGAGGAAGGCATGAGAGGACAGAAAAGAAAATGCATTATCTGTATGGTTGTTTGGGTGGGGATAAGGGGGTCAGTAAAATGGGTAAAGCTTAGGGATTAGGAGAGTAAAATCTCCAGGCACCATATTTAACATTCCACATGTTAATGTGTACCCTTCAGAATCAAGATGTATAGTAAAAGTTACATAACTGTACCTGTACGCACAGTAGGCTGTAAATACACTGTAAATATGCACAGAGCAAACTATAGAACATGTGGCAGTGCTTTAACTTTGTACATCTTTTTCACACTTGCTACTGACCCTTTATTATTAAGTCCATTGATTGTGAGGATTACTCTAGCTCAGTGTTAGAGGCACAACTGTTTAAAAGAATACAGTGGAAGGATGTCTCGCATCCAGCCATCATGTTCACACTACTATGTTGGGCTAATTCTGTATGTTTCCAAGATATGGGCTATTGGTATGGATAATTCTGTAGCCTCTGAGAACTAAATACAAAGAGTCTAATTGCTGATCAGTAACATCTCTGTTCCCAGAATAACAAGTCACGTTGGAAACTGTAAAGATACATCACATGGTCATAATGGAGTAAAGAAAGTTGATAAATAAAGGAAGAAACATGAAATGGGTTCTGAGTATCAATACCCATTATTTACAAGTCTCTGATCCTGAAAAACATAAAGGTTCTGAGAACCAAACACTTATAGATTCATAGATTCAAAGCCCAGAAGGGACAACTGGTATCATCTAATGTGATGTAGTCTGACAGGCTATAGAATTTCCCTGAAATAATTCTTAGAGCATATCTTTCAGAAAAACATCCAATCTTGAATTTAAAATTGCCAGAGGTTGTGAAACCACAATGACCCTTGGTAAATTGTTCCAATGGTGAATTATATAAAGTGTATAAAATGTATGCCTTATTTACAGAGTGAATTTGTCTAGCTTCCAGCGAGTGGATCGTATTATACCTTTCTCTGCTAGATTGCAGAGTCCATTATCAAATATCTGTTCCCCGTATAGGTACTTACAGGCTGTAATAAAGTTACCCCTTCATCTTCCCTTTCTTAAGCTAAATAAAGATTGAGCTTTTTGAATCTATCACTATAAGGTGTGTTTTCAAATCCATTAATCATTCTTGACAAAGAGTCTTGTAGCACCTTATAGACTAACTACAAGACTCTTTGTCACTTTTGCAGATCCAGACTAACACGGCTACACCTCTGATTCTATTAATCATTCTTGTGTCTCTTCTCTGAACCCTCTCCAATTTATCAATATCCTTCTTGAGTTGTGGACACCAGAAGTGCACATAGTATTCCAGCTGCAGTCACACCAGTGCCAAAAAGTGAAGTAAAATAACCTCTGTTTTCCAGTTTGAGATTCCTCTATTTCTGCATCCCAGGATTGCATTAATCAGTGGTTCTCAAACTGGGGATCGCGACCCCCTAGGGGGTCAGAGGGTGTTTCCAGTGGGGGTCGCAAGTTTCCACTGCATTCAGCAGCATTTCGGCAGATGCTCAATGCTGTGAATGCGGGAGTGTGTCCGCCAGAAAGCCGCCGAGTGGAACTCTTCTGGTTTCAGCTGCTTTTCGGCGGACACACAGAGAAACACTGTGTGTCCGCCGAAATGCCACCGAAACCAGAAGAGTTCAATTCGGTGGCAATTCGTCAGATATATACACATGGCGGCAGCGGATGCGGTAAGGTGAAAAGGGGTCTCGAATGAACAAGTTTGAGAACCCCTGCGTTAAATCTTGTGGGCACAGCATCACACCAGAAGCACACATTCAGCTAATTATCCACCACCATCCCCAACTCTTTTCAGTGTCATTGCTTCCCAGAATAGAGTCACCATCCTGTAAGTGTTGCCTGCATTCTTTCTTCCTAGATATATACATTTACACCTACAGTAATATTAAAATGCACATTGTTTGCCTGTGCCCAACTTACTAAGCAATCCAAATCACTCTATATCAGTAACCTGTCCTCTTCATTATTTCTGTCCCCCAATTTTGGGGTCATCTGCAAACTTTATCGGTGCTGATCTTACATTTTCTTCCAGGCCATTGAAAAAAATGTCAAATAGTGTAGGTCCAAAACCGACCCCTGTGGGTTCCCATTAGAAATAGATACACACCCCTTTTGAGATCTATAAATTAGTCAGATTTTAATTCATTAAATATGTACCATGTTAATTTTATGCTGTTCTAGTTTTTTAAATCAAAAGGTCATGCGGTACCAAGCCAAATGTCTTATAGAAGTCTAAGTATATTACATCAACACTATTACTTGTATCAACCAAACTTGTAATCTCATCAAAAAAGATATCAAGTTAGTTTGAAAGGATCTATTTTCCATCAGCTCATGTTGATTGGAATTAATTATATTACCCTCTTTTAATTCGTTATTAATCAAGTCCCGTATCAGCTGCTCCATTATCTTGCCTGGGATCGATGTCAGACTGACAGGCCTATAATTACTGGGTCATCCTGTTTACCCTTTTAAATTATTGGCACAACACTACCTTTCTTCCAGCCCCGTTTATCAACTTCTTATCAACTGTACATTCAAGTGCAAAATAATACCCCAAGACACATGAAATAGTCCCTAATGAACAATAAATTCCAACTACATCACACTGCTTATAGCCATACGGTAACACAGCCAAGCTGGCTCTCTTGATGGAAAAGATGTGAGAAAGAGTCAATAGGGAAGAGGAACCACTCGCTCCTTTCCCCCAGAGGGTGACTTACTGCAGGCTGGCAATACAAAATGTAATTCTGGATCCAGTGACACAAGTCCAGAAATCTCCACATGCACAAATTACTACCGTACTCAATAATATTAAAGAAAACAACTGCAGTTAAACTTCCTCTCTATATTATTACATATATGTTGCTCAGTTGCCTCTAGTGCAGCAAACTATTGAGAGGCAACATGCATAATTACTACATATTGGGGTGTAGTGTGGAGAATTATATTTTTAGTAATTTGAGCCAAGGAGAGGAAGCTGATTCCTGGGTTATTTTCCTAATTCTGTTACTGATTTGCTGTGTCCACAGCCTCAGCTTATGCCTCTGTAAACTGGATATAATGATATTACTCTCTGTTTCACAGGTGAGATTTCAGAGTTCGTATTTGTAAAGTGGTTTGAGATCCTCAGATAAAGGCTGGTATATAAGTGCAAGGTATTAGTCATGTGTCTGGTTTGCATAAGGCAGTGGTTCTCAAACTGGGAGTCAGGACCCCAAAGTGGGTTGTGACCCCAAAGCCCAAGCCAGAGCCCCACTGCCCAGGGATGAAGCCGAAGCCCGAGGGTTTCAGCCCTGAGTGTCAGGACTCAGGTTACAGGCCTCCCATCTGGGGCTGAACCCAAGGGGCTCGGGCTTTGATCACCTCCCCCACAAAAAAACACACGGGGCAGCAGGGCTCAGGCTTCAGTCCCGTCCCCCCCTCCTGGGGTCATGAGGTAATTTTGTTGTCAGAAAGGGGTAGCGGTGCAATGAAGTTTGAGAACCCCTGGAATAGGGCATAGAAAACCGTAAAGCAGGTGCTCTGCTCCAGTGTAAGATATGCCATCCTGTAACAGGAAGGCTTTCAGAAAGTAAGAGGTGTGCAAAGGAAGGCAACTTTAACAGGGCACCCTGCCCATTCAGAACAGAAATGGAGAAGTAGCCAAATTTATCACATTCATTATGTATTAAATTGTTACAAACGCATAAATAATTGACTTATAGGCTGGGTAGTGCTCAGCACTTCATGGATGTCACTGTACATAAGAACATAAGATCAGCCACACTGGGTCAGAGCAAAGGTCAGTCTAGCCCAGTATCCTGTCTTCCGACAGTGGCCAATGCCAAATGGCCCAGAGGGAATGAACAGAACAGGTGATCATTAAGTAGGACTAAGCTTTCTGGATTTGTAAAATTTAAGGAGGAATCTGAGGCCCAAATTCCCCTATGAATATAGGGCAGATTTGTCTTTATTAACATGACTGATGATAAAATAAACTCATAAGATTAATTCAAAAATGTTTGCCCTTGAACAGTTTCCTTTTATTCAGGCTAAACTACAGTGACTTGAAGTGCATGTTCCACTGTGCATTGCTTTTAATTTTAATGTACTACATTTACAGCTGGTGTTAAATGCATTTACTCAGCTATTGAAATTGTCAACACAGAAAAGTAGAAGATGGCGTCCTCTGGCTTACCCATTCTTGTAATGCACATTAGGACTATGAAAAGGCTAGTATCAAACTTAGAAGATCACCACTTTCACTGAGTGGAAAAAAGCAGATAGTTAAGAACAAATTATGGGGGAATCCCAATTAACAATGCTTAAGAGATATGAAATAAAGTTTTGAGTGGCTAAATTTTTGGCAGGAAACCTATGATTTTTAATCAATGTTTTTCAATGTCAGATCAACTTTTCTTGCTACTTCTGTTTTGAACATTTTGCATTCCTTTTCCAGAATTGTAATTTCAACCTTTTATGTAGGCAACACTATTACATTTTTCCTTTCATGCTTGGGGAAATCTCAACTGGAACATTCACTGAGCGACAAAAGAAGTTTGCATACGTGTGCAAAACACTGGTAATGCAATGTAAATCTCCAACATGCACATTTCTCAGTGTAAATGTTTCAAAAATATCATGTAAAGGCAAAGACTAGCGGGGGTGAGGGGAGAGGAAGCCACGAGAGGATAGAAAAGTAAATGCATTATCTGTATGGTTGTTCTGGGGGCGGGGGTCAGAAAGATTATTTTTTAATTCTTTCATTTCTTAAAGCTCAGCTGTTACATGGCACTAGGTATCCGTACTGTGCAAATATACCTCAACACATCCCTGGGTGATATGTATTATTAATCCCACTTTCAGATGAGGAAATGAAGGCAATGAGGTCAGTTGATTAGTTTAAGATCACTGAAGGAGGCGACAAGAAAGCTGGTTCCCAGTCCTACATTTTCTCCACGGAATCACATTACCTATTCTTACACACAAGCACATAGTGTTCCCAATATATTAGGTACCTACAAATCATCCAATAATCAATGTAACTAAAGAACTGATATATACTTTGTAAACTACATAAACCTCATTTTTCATACAATGATTTTCCCAGATGAAAGAAAATCAGAAGGGCTGGATTCTTCTATGCGCTTGTCTTCACTAAAGCGGGGAGAGATCGATCTTTGGGCAATCGATTTATCGTGTCTCGTCAAGACACGATAAATTGATAGCCAGTGGTTCCCCCGTCGACTCCGGAAGTCCAGCTCGCCAAAAGGTGCCAGCTGGAGTCGACGGGGGACCGTGCCGCCAACTGCCGCTGCCATGAGGACGGCAGGTAAGTTGGCTGTAGATACCCCGAATTCAGCTACGTTATTCATGTAGCTGAATTTGTGTATCTACAGCCGATCTCCCCCCCAGTGAAGACCAGCCCTATAGCTCTTTCACTCTCTTAAGAAAGGGTGATTAGTACCATCTCTCTCTCTTCCTGCCTCTCCCAACCCAGAATGGTTGCTACTGCTTATCAGTCTAATCTAGGCAGAAGAGTGTGTGGAACCCATGTAATTCAATCATCAAGCTTTAAAACAGCTTCCTACACTAGGTGGAAGCCAAATTTCAAAACTGCATCCATTTTATGGCCTGTTGGGATCTCAATACAACTCATGCCTGCTGGCTGAGCTGCAATAATGAAGTCTGTGAATGCTCCATGATAAAAGTGAGGAGCCCATTTATTTAAACCAGCGGTCACCAAACTATGGGGTGTGCCCCCCATAGGGGGGCATGGAGGAATGTCTGGGGCACAGCGGGGCTCGGGCCAACCCCCACAGGGGGATGGTCAGGGAGCACCACTCAGCCCCGCTCTGCCCCCAGCTCCTCTCCGAACCAGGACCAATCCCCCCGGATGCACTTTGGCCATCAGCCCCCTTTCCTGGGCCCTTGCTTTCAGATTTTAGCCCCCGGCCCCCAGTCTTGGCCCTGCTCCCAGCCGGGGGGGGGGGAGGGCTTAACACATTCCATTACTGGGGGGAGCGAGAGGAAAAGTTTGGCCATCATGGACTGAAACCAGTGGAAACTACACCATGTGAAAAACCCTATTTCCCAGGTCTAGATGAAAATGTTGCTGAGTGTTGCATGGATAAGAGAGAAGGATATAATTTATGCATTCTAATTCAAATCAAGGAAGCATTTCGTGCTAATGCGGCCATGCCTGCTTTGCAAGGCTAACCTTAATGACTAATAATTGTACTTTCTGGATACTATTTCCAAAGCAACCGATGGCCATGGGAATAGTCGCATTGGAACACACACCACACACACCCGCTCTCCATCTCTCCACAAACAGTTCGTTGATGATTGCTTTGCAGGACTATGGATGCATTGCTTATTCATTCTGGAAGACTGTGGCATCCTATAAAAGCACTGACTGGAAAAATCCACTTCAGTGCAGTACCAAGCCGCTATCAACTCACTCAACTCACTTAGTAGGAGAGTTTCCTCTTCGCTATTAGGAATGGATGAACAGGTTTGGAAAAGATAAGAACCAACCCAAATAATTGCCATCAAAAGAACTCTAAGTGAACCTTTTCTGAAGTAAAAAAATGTGGTGAACTTTTTTATCTGTATCTTATCAGTCTCACACGTCCTTTCCCCTCCTGGTTTAAAAAGCAAGTGGAAGTGACACAAGAAAAGCTGATCCTCCAATATTTCTGACTCAACTGGACTCAGTTATAATGAGTCTCCTGAGAGAGCCAGTTCTCATGAGACTCTCAGTACAACCTTTGGATTTTAGTTTACCAAGGGTTGTGGTAGATTCTCCATCACTGGCCATTTTAAATCAGGACTGGATGTTTGTGTAAAGGATCTGTTCTGGGGATTATTTTGGAGAAGTTCTGTGGCTAGTTATACTGGAGGTCAGATGATCACAGTGATCCCTTCTGACCCTGGAATCTATGACCAAAGATGTTCCTACTGGATGCTTGTTCAATGCCTAACTTTAGGATGGCCATCTGAACAAAGCCTTGAAACCTTCCAATGTTTGCCCCTTACTATTCACTACTATCAGGATTATGCAGGCCCTATCCCCTCCTCAATCTTCTCACACCTCTCAGCCCCCTAGATATGTTATTCCTAAGGAATGGAGTTATTAATCACCTATCTGAGCAAAACCTCAAAGATTACCCCGGTGGAGCAGAAGTCCCTGGAGAACAAATGTGGGCTCCAACGCAGCTCCTTAGAACTGATTATTCCTACTCACTCCACACACCTTTTCAAGACACCAACTGGAATTTTTACCCATTTACTGATCTGATTTTCAATCTGCGTATTCTTAGAAGGGTCCTTTCTCATCACGCACAGGTCTGCTGCCTTAGGAGAGAAGTCTATTTAACCCAGTAGTTTGTGCAGTAGTAGTCCCATTCTGGAAAACAGTGAGCCAGCTAGGGGAAATGTGGCTTTGTATATCTGGCGATGTAGAATGCAAATCCTTTCCACCTCCATCCACTAGGACAGGGGTCGGCAACCCGCGGCTCCGGAGCCGCATGCGGCTCTTTCATCCCTCCGATGCGGCTCCCTGGGTGTTCTAATTTTAACCGGCCCGCAGACTGTTCTCTATGCGGCCCGCCAGCACTGTCCAACCAGTGCGCGGAGCCGCAGCCGAAAGAGAGGGGCGGGGTCAATAAGAGGCGAGCGGCGGGGGGAGGAGAAGAACGGAGGCGGAGCCGGGGCCGGGGCACGAGGCGAGGCGGAGCCGGCGGAGAAGTGCGAGTCGGGCCGGGGCCGGGGCTGGGGCAGGAGGCGAAGCGCGGCGGAGCCGGCGGATAAGAGCGAGCCGGGGCCGGGGCACGAGGCAAGGCAAGGCAAGCTGGGGGAGGGGGGGAGTGAAAGCACGGCCGGGGGGGGGAGGAAGAAGAGCGAGAGCACGGCTGGAGGGGAGGGGGAGGGAAGAAAAGCGAGAGCACGGCCGGAGCGGGGGGGAGGGAGGGGGGAGGAAGAAGAGCGAGAGCACGGCCGGAGGGGGGGGAGGGAGGGAAGAAGAGCGAGAGCACGGCCGGAGGGGAGGGAGGGAAGAAGAGCGAGAGCACGGCCGGAGCGGGGGGGAAGAAGGGGGGGGGAGGAAGAAGAGCGAGAGCACGGCTGGAGGGGGGGAGGGAGGGAAGAAGAGCGAGAGCACGGCCGGAGCGGGGGGAGGGAGGGAAGAAGAGCGAGAGCACGGCCGGAGGGAAGGGGAGGGGAGGGGGAGGGAAGAAGAGCGAGAGCACGGCCGGAGGGGAGGGGAGGGGAGGGGAGGGGGAGGGAAGAAGAGCGAGAGCACGGCCGGAGGGGGGGGAGGGAGGGAAGAAGAGCGAGAGCACGGCTGGAGGGGAGGGGGAGGGAAGAAGAGCGAGAGCACGGCCGGAGGGGGGGGGAGGGGGTCGGCCCTCACACATCTTCACCGTCCTTACCAAATCTGGCCCTCTTCCCAAAAAGTTTGGACACCCCTGATCTAAATGCAACACATTATAGTTTGTTTATACATAGCATAAAGGCAAAGAAAACGTTATATGCAGTGTTATTTCATTTTAAATGTCAAAAGGGTTTTGTGGCTCCCAGTGTTTTCTTTACTGTGGGAAACGGGTCCAAATGGCTCTTTGAGTGGTAAAGGTTGCAGACCCCTGCACTAGGAGTTTTGCTGGGCTCAGCTTGTTGCTGAAAGCTAATTAGCTTTCCTTTGACATATCATCTTCCTTGGTCCTGAATTTAAAGATACAGCACCAATAATTTCATCATAGCAATAATTTTACTCTGTTTCATATAGACATTCTTGACAGATGATGCTCCATCTGTCACTGTATTTTATATTAATGAGCCAAAATTCCATAGAAACTTTATTGTAACTTGTAGTGTTTAGGACCATTATTGTAGAACACCCCCCCCTTTTTTTTTTTTAAAGAAAACAACAACAGCTTATTGTAAAAATAGCCCCTAATTTCAAAATTTGGATCTGGGTTCAGTTGCTGATTTTGAACACCCTCCTTAAAGTTTAAGTCAACGATCCTGGTAGAACTCATTTCTTATGAGATCATTTATTTTCCTCAAACATGCTTAGGACCAATGGTGCCCATGAGGGACATCCCAGCATCGGGAGGGATGTGGAACGGCGTGGCTCCAGGGAAGATTCTGAGAGCACTATCAGAGAGGCATGATTCTTGCTAGTGCACCCTGGCATGTGGGGCTGAGGAAGGGGTCCATTAGGGAGGCACTAGAAGGGATGCATTTGTGTCTGGTTCCTGCACAAGGCAGAAGGAAGACTCCTTGTACACATTTCCCATGCACATCCCATGCAAGGATAAAGCACTTATCTGACTGTTATTTCAGTACCATTCAAAATTTCTAATCCTTTCACTCCCCTCTGCCCAGAAATTTAGAAGATTCAGGCCAAAAAAGATTTATCATTCTGCTCTTGAACTGGCACAAATTCTTCTGGAAGAAGTTAGCTGTCAATCACAGGCACCCTGACAAGGCAGGAGAGCAGCTTCCCACTAGAAAGCATAGACGTGTATACAAAGAAAACAAAACATCCTGTGTAGTAGAACGGATTAGAACATAATGCAAAAAATCAATTTAATATGCAAAATTCCATTTCACACAAACTGAAATCACTGAACTTTGCACAGCTCTGGTCCAAAGATTCCACTACTAATACTAGGTTAGGAAAGGGAGAGATGATAAGACAGAAAATATCAAAATGCCACTACATGAACCCATGATACGCCCACATCTTGAATACAGTGTGCAGCTTTGGTCACCACATCTCAAAAAAGATATATTAGAATTGGAAAAGATACAGAGAGAGGCAATAAAAATGACTGAGGGTATGGAGCAACTTCCATATGAGGCGAGAGTAAAAAGACTGGGACTTTTTCAGCTTGGAAAAGAGACAACTAATAGGAAATATGATAGAGGTTGTAAGGCAGTCACGGCTCTCTCCCTGTCCATCAGGGCAGACGACAACATACTCTTCACTACGACACTTCCAGCGTGCTTCGGTTCAGGGCAAAATCAGTTCACAGTTGATGTCCCAGGCCAAGCTGCGATATGTCTATTTGTGACAGATTTCCATTACCAATCTGCCTTTGCCTCAGTTGATCAGGCTAAGACTGCAGGATCATAGGGGCGGAGATGAAGAGAACACACCATCTGACTGAATTTTAAAGCTTTATTAATAAAATAATTAAAAAACCAGCGGAACTGCTTCCATGTCACTCAAAGGAAGGAAGAAGCATTAGTGCTCAAACCCTGACCCCTTTTCATACTCACAAAAATGCTGCCCGGGCTGGCCAGGCCCGGGGGTAGAAGAGACAGAGAGGGGGGTGGACGGGAGGTTATTCTGTGCACAGGTTGTCCAGAGGTACGCTGCAAAAAAATCTCCAACTTGCTTCCACTCTCGGGAGGGTTTTTATGCCCTGCAGTCTCTTGGAGTCATCCCTTTCAGAGACCTTTGCTTTGCTCCAGACTGCTTTTTGTGGCTTCTTTGGCTTTCCCCAAAACACCCGGCTCCAGGGTCACCAAAGTCAGACTGTGGAGTCTCACTGGGCGGTCAACCTTTGCAAGTGTGTAATCTCAGTCCTGCAACTTGTTTTGCCTTTGTTTTGCTTCTGTCTATATTTTTCACAGCCAGTTGGGGCTTAAAACAGGGGTGTCATAAGTGTAAAGTGCTGGAGAGGGTTACTGTTACCTGAGAACAAGTGACGTAAGAGCTCCCTGCCATGAGAGAGGGAGGGAGGGAGGGGTTTTAGAGTTTAGTTTCGTTTTGGCTGGCCATGCAGCATGAGCCGGGGTCCGAGAGCTTATCTCTAGCTGTGGAGATGACTCTGCTTCCTTCTTATATTCCTACTTAACTAACTGTAAGTGATCTTAAGCCTGTGACTATTTGGGGTGTCTCTATCCATTTCAAATGAGAAGTTAAAAAATTCTAAATTGTAAGCTGTACTGTGCCTATGTTCTATATTCTTTTCTTTATTAAATCTTTTAGTTAAAAACATTTGGTTTACTTCCCTTAAGGTTTCCTTTGCTTCCCGGCTGGGAAGAGAGGGGTAAAGGGGGAGGTAGGGAAACGGATCAGCTCGGGGTATAAGCTGAGGAACGTCTCTCTCTCTTCAACGAGAAGAGAGGAGGGAGGAGGTGAGACAGCCTCCAGGTGTCTGACTCTGGCTCTCAGGGAGGGGGACAGAGTTAGGGTTTGGGGAGTCTGAGTACCCCAATCCAAGGTCTTGGATATCTACTTAGATGGTGGCAGCCGTGGTTCCCCAAGAACCCAACTGGTAAAAGGGGGGAGTCTTGGGGTGTAGAAAATTAACTTGGCTAAAAAGCAGTTAAAGTTTGTTGGTCTGGCAAAAAAGAGTCCCAGGCTTTGTACTCGAGAGCACAGAGGCTGGGGTCCCCACTCTTACAAGGGTTTTTTTGGTGCTTGGCATGGTCTGTGTCAATTCTTGACTTTGAACGCAGAACAGCTCTCTCTATCTCTAGCTGACTTTTCAAATTAACCCCATTCTTAGCTCTTTTCTTCTTCCCCCTCTCTCTTGGCCTACTGAAACCTGCAAAGGAACCTGTCGTTCCACACTCACACCTTTAACCCCTCCCATAATGCTTTGCAATGCTTGCAGTAGCATTAACAACACACCATACTACTCTACTTCCCCAGGGGACTTCAGGAAAGGGGCCATTGGAGTGTGACATATTGGCCAGGAGCCCTCAATCAGGGTGGGGTGACACACAGCTAAAGGCTCTGGCTAGAGATTTGGAAGAGCTGCAACAAGTCTATCTGCTCGGGCCTGCAATCAGGGCGGGGCAGTAATCCAGGAGGGGCTCTGACCTACAGTCAGACAGACAAAGCAGTAGGGAGTCCATTTGCCCAGGCCCTCTCCAGACCTGCAGAGTGTGGTCTAGTTGGAGAGGACATTTAAAAGGGAGGAAGTCAGCTTAGATGAGGGAGAAAGACAAACCAACTTATAGGACACCTGAACAAAGGTGAAGAAGAAGTCTCCCTGTGAGGAACAGATTTCCTGCTGAGCTGGGAAGGGGCTGGAAGTTGAGTTGTCCTTTCCTTTTCTTTTGTTACCTATAATGGACTTGGAGCTTGGCGGTGGGGGAAAAGGATGGTAGGAAGTGACCCAGGGAGGCAACATGAGGGCCCGCTGGACAATACTGGCTCTCACAGGGCCCTGGGGTCAGAGCCCAGTGAAGTAATAAGCCCTGAGCTCCCCTACCAACTGCCCTAATGGCAGAAGGGGCAGAAGTAGGGTTGCCAACTCTGACTGAAGCTATTCCAGGAGATTTTTTTCCCCAACTGGACGTAAAGTCGTTTTCTTAAAATATCTTATTAAAATCTCCCGGATTCCTTTTGATAGTTGCCAGGAGCTCAATGCTGACTCTGGGAGACTCCAGTCCAATCTTGGAGGGTTGGCAACCCTAGGCATAAGCCTCATTTCCACCCCACTCCGCTTCTAGTAAGGATGTTGAAAACACTGAGGTGAAGCTAAATCCCATACAAGGATTAGGACTGAAAGGCCTTCCCACTGAGAGGTGAGGCTGGAAACTAGATGTACTATCCAGTAGGCCATCTGGCTCCCCTGAGGTCTCTATGACAGTAACTAACTTTAATCACTGACTAATCTGACTGGATTTGAGCCAGTGACCTTAAGGTGAAAATGTCATATCCCATTTGCAATCCCCTGGTCCACTCACTCAACCTGTTCTACTCTCCAGATATATGAAGTTTTGATCAGTGCAAGGTAATGAGAGTGATCTCGAGGGCAGATTTTGGACCGTGTGTCCAGCTGTCCAGTGTGCCCCACCTTGGGCTATATTTTCAAAATCATTAGATACGCACAAAACTCATGTGCATGAATAACTTGGTCATATAGGGTTTAATCCTACCCTCCTTGAAGCCAATGGTAAAACTCACATTGATTTTAATGGGGCAGGATCAGAGCTGTAATTAATGAAGCTGCATGTGTGATTTGGGTACCTGCCTGTGCAAATAGCCATGATTACAGCATTTGCATGGGTAATCATAGGGACAAGTTAGTTGTCATTTTTATGCACACAACTTCATGTCCAAAGCTTTTGAAAGTGTGTCTCTAAAACTTTCAGATAGGAGAAAAGGGGAGGCCTCCCATTTTAACTCTAGCTGCGGCCAACGGCTGTGTCCATTCTTTTCTCTGCAAGCTTTCTCTACAGCTACACATGGGGTCACTTAAGTCAACAATTTAACTTTTTAAAAAATAATTAGTTACCTGATTAAAGTTTTTCTGCCAGTGTCTGTAACCCAATGGAATAATCTTTAGCATGCCTATTCCCATGTATAATGAACTAGGGCACTTTGTCAATGCTGATCCCATTTGGCTTAGTGTGATGCCATTTGAAAGCTGCAGCCATCAAAACTACTGAACGAAAGAGTTAGTATTTGACAACCACACAAAGAGGGTGGACGAAGAACTAAGGAAATTCATAGATAAATACCCCCCAACCCAGTCAGGATAAAACAAAGGCCAAGAGCATGCTGTCCTTTAAAATAAAGTCATGATTAAGGCAGAAACCCTGAAACATACAGCTCCCACATCAACTTTGCCCATGTATCCTCACTGCCATTACAGAACCCAGGTAACTGCTCCCTGAAATCAGAGACTAAGGGCATGTCTACACTGTGAGGGCTTGTCTACATTATCCACAGGATCGACGGGCAGTGATCGAACCAGTAGGGGTCAATTTATCGAGTCTAGTCTAGACACGATAAATCGACTGCTGAGTGCTCTTCCGTCAACTACGGTACTCCACCAGAGTGAGAGGCACAGGCAGAGTCGAAGGGGAGCGTTAGCTGTCTACTCACCACAGTGAAGACACTGTGGTGAGTAGATCTAAGTACATCGACTTCAGCTACGTTATTCACGTAGCTAAGGTTGCATAACTTAGATCGATTCCCCCCACCCTCCTGGCCAGTGTAGACCAGGCCTCTGAGTTACAGCACCAGGAATTACAGCGCTGCTCAGAGAGTGTTGAGGGGAAACTGCTGTTGTGTGTCCACACTGTCAGCCTGCACAATAGTGTGTTCACAGCTGTGCTACAACTGCAGTTTCTGCGCACTAAGTGGCTTGGAAGTGTATACATCTTGGGAGTTACAATGCAGAAAGCTGCTTTACTGCGCAGAAACTTACCAGTGCAGAAAAGGCCTAAGGGTCTGATTAGCAAAGTACTAAGACAATGGGGCTTAAGCACATGCGAAACATTAGCATGTGCTTTTCTGTCCTGGGGCCCAGGCCCTTATGTGATTTATTCAAACTATCATGAACACTGTTGACTATAACTGAAATTTCAGCATTTCAAGTATATTATTAAAGTTAATTTTAAGTGGGTCTTTTTTAAGGCTCCTGACTGTTAAATAAAACCACAGATCTGAAGAATACAAGATCTTTTTCTGCTGGAGAAAGGAACTGTAGCAGATCAGGCTGCAATGCACAGGGGCTTCTGAATATTTTTCCTGTGAATTGCTGTGCTAAACAAGTCTTTTTGTAGATAAGAAAAAATGCAAAGCAGGCTAGTTCAAAAAGGAATCAAAATAAGCAGCACCATTTTTGAAAGACAATTTTTTTAGTAGAATACAAATCCATGTAAACTTTTTTGGTATTCTAAAATATTATTTATACATGGCATTTTGTATTCTTTAGTGGTGTATCTATGCTAAACCTTTATTTAACAACGGGGCACAGTTTCTAAGAATTGAACTGTTAGACTCAGCCAGGCTAGTATCTCTTGAAAACAAAGACTTCACTGGAACAACTTGAGAGAGATGACCAATCAGTTAGGGAAAAATGCCTCCAGTGCCTAAGATTTTTAAGATGTCATTGAAAGGCATTAGCGGAATGAACATGTTTAAGTAGAAAAGATGAGAAGCGAGTAGTTCATGCCAGTGAGAACTAGCTGGTGAGTGTCTCTGAAATGCCAGACTTGCATAACACTGTAGCCTTGCATTGACCACCAGCCTAGGATTGCTAAAACTTGGGTCCTCTTCTTAGCCCTGTTAGCTAACCTTGGGCAAATCACGTCATCTCTCTATCCCACAGTTTCCTGATTGGTCATGATATAATTACAATACTTAGCTTCTTTCTGAGATCTACCAATGAAAAATGCTAGGTAAGAGAGGCATTATTATCTCTGCTATCAACAATGTAATCTATAATTCAATCACTGGAGCAACTTCACTGGTGATAGCCATGGTGGAGGATGTAGTATAGACAGGGCTCAAACCTTTTTACCACTATGCCATCTAAACCTGCTTAGACAATAGGGAGAAGATGCCTAAGCCCTGTCTACACTATAGCTTCCACAACTGATACCAGGGGGAATTGCATTGGGGGGGAATTTCTGGTCCCATTTTTGGCAGGTCTACATGAAACTTACTTTGGCCAGTATATTTTAATTGCTTTTTCACAGTATATTCATGTAAACATTGATTACATTTATATAATGTCTTATCTCAAAATGCTTTCCCAGAATTTCACAATTATATGTCACCTGTGAGGTAAGTAAATACCATACCCATTAAATAGATGGGCAAACTGAGACACAGAGATGTTAAATGACATCACATAAACTTGGTGACAAACCCAGGTACCAACCTGTGATCATTCACTAGACCTTAACTCTAGCTTCTTTCTAAAGTTATTTCAGCAGCAGTGATGTGCAAAACCTCAGTCTCGAACGTGTCAGCTGTGAACTAAATATGGGGTTTCCTACACTAAGTCAGAAATGAATTATTTAGTTCTCCCCTCGTTTACACAAGCGCAGCTCCCATTGACTTCAGTGGGAGTTACATCCGTGCAACTGAGAGCAGAACTGAGCTCTTACACAAAGAGCACAATGTTCAAAAGCATCTAAATCCAGTTGAGAGCTTTTGAATATGATTGTAGGTCCATAAACCACTGAAGCACTTCTGAAACTGTTATCCATTGTCAGTATTTTTACTGACCCTATCCTGCTCTTGGTCATTCTCTCACGCATGTGCTCTCTCTCGCTCGCTCTGACTCTCTCTCTCTCACACACACACACGCACATAGAATTACCTTCACATCAGATCATCCTTACAAAATTAAATTGTCCAGATGTTAATTTTCTTCCCGTTGCTTCTTTATTCCTTACCATCTGTGTGCCATGAGGTAGCTTCTCTATGGGGGGCTGGTGACTATACAAATTATAATGGATAAACCATAATGCTGAAGAGATGGGCCTTCTTCTTTGACCTCACTGAGGTCAAATTTGAGCTGATTCTTAGCTCTAGTTCAAGGGAGCTCTAAAGCCTGTTTCCAAGAATACTGTGTCACTTTATCATATGGTCCCTAAACCCCCTCATCTTCCTAGCTTTGCTATGGACAAAGTTATCCAAAGTTAGAATAATGGTATTGCTTACTTCTGGATGGCTTGGAAATTAATATGGGTCCTTTCTTACATGTTAATTGCCAAAATGGGATCAGTAAGACCTATTGATATGAAGTCTAGACATGGTGCTAACAATAAATATCCTCAAACCTTTTGGCCCCAGACATAAGATTAAATGTCCCTGTAGCTCTTGGTCTAATATCTCAACCATAGCTATAGTGATGTGATAGGATTACAGTCAGAGCAAGATGCTGCTGTGATTTTTCTTTTTGGTTTTTACCACTTAGCCGGGTATAGGGGAATTAAGATTCTTTAAAGAGGCCTTCACTTGCTGAATGTCTCTATGACCAATGCCCTCAACCAGGGGTCTCCAAACTTTATAAGACGAGGGGCAGATTAGATTTTTGAAGAGGCTTTGCGGACCGAAGTGACTGAAAAAATTAAATATATGCAAAATTGTTTTAAAAAACGACACTACATTGTTGGTTGGGACTGTTTGGTTCTATTAGTGCTGTAGTTAAAAGTTAATCATTATGAAATTGTTAATTTCCATCTCCATGCCCCTGCCCATCTGCCATGCTCCCCTTCTTTGCTCCTCCAGCTGCTGCTGCAGTGCCCCCCCCTTTGCTCCTCCAGCCACTGGCATGCTCCCCCGCTTTGCTCCTCCAGCTGCTACCATGACACCCCCCCTTTGCTCCTCCAGCCGCACCGCTGCCACATCCCTCCCCTTGCTCCTCCAGCCGCACCATTTGCTCCTCCGGCTGCTGCTGTGCCCCCCCCCCCCCCCCCCACACACACACACTTTGCTGTCACCCCTCCACACATGGGGACCGCCAGCATCAGCTCACGTGGGGGGGGGGGGGGGGAGTGGCGGCTTCTCCATGTGCCTGCTCGGCTTGGGGGGCTGGAGAAATTGTTTCCGGTCCACGGGCTGTAGTTTGGAGACCCCTGCCCCTCAACCATCCGGACATAAGATTCATACACTCTTCTATAACAGAACATTGCTATTTCTTTTTCTTTCTAGACACTTCATATGCAGTATAAGCTACTGACAATTGTTCAGGCTTCCCGTAAAGAAGAAAATATATTTTATCATCTCTATGTTCAATTATTAGTGTCATCTGTAATAAACTATTTAGTTTAATTGCAGAATTTGCCTCAGTTGTATTTAAGTCATAATAAACTCAATAAAAAGTAAATTAAAAAAGTAAGAAAAACTAATGTTCAGAGAATTAACAGAACACTCAAAAACTAAGGGGACTTGTTCAATTTGCACAGCTTGATGAAGTGATTCTTTTGAGCAGACAATTAGGCTCATAAACTTGATACACTAAGGACTTAACACATAAACATGCACCACCACTAATCCATTTGTAAAAGAACAGTACACTTAACAGAATTACAATACGGCAAGTCATTCATTATTGAAGAAAAACGTTTTATGACAAGTATTAGATGTTCTGCCACAGGCAGATCAGTATTTACATCAAATAATTTGGCACAATGTAAAGTTTAATTTCTACACTATGTACCTGGTAGGCAGTGCTGTCTCTAGTTAGACTAGCAGTGTAGGTGTCAGGACTCCTGGGCTTTCTTTCTGACACTGTCATTTACTCACTTTGCCACCCCCGAGGAAGTCAATTAGGCCAAAATTTTCAAAGGTGGATTCTGCTTTTGGGCACCAAATTGGAGACCCCAGTATGCCTGATTTTTCAGAGGTACTGAGCATGTACAGTTCCTCTTGACATCAGTGGGAGTTGGGGGCACCCAACTGTTATGAAAATCAGGGCCAAACTATATCAAGTTGGGCACACACAGGCATACGCTGCCTGAAAATGTTGTCCTTAACTTTTCTGTGCCTCCGTTTTTGTCTGTAAAATGGCTTTAATTTAGGGTGACCAGAGAGCAAGTGTGAAAAATCGGGACGGGGGTAATAGGTGCCTCTATAAGAAAAAGCCCCCAAAATCGGGACTGTAGCTATAAAATCAGGACATCTGGTCACCCCAATTTAATTCCTACCTCATAAAGGTGTTATGAAGCTTAATTAGCTAACATTTGTAATGTGCTTGTATTACAGGCATTGCAGAAGTGCAATTATTATCTGTTGCTCCTCTTACTATGAGGTATCACTCGTGCTGTTTTGCATGCTGACACTCTGTTCCAGGATTCCCAACCATAATGTCACACACCACTTTTTGAGACAATGTGCACTGCTCTAAAGGAAGACCTTTTTTTGCACTTATTTGCTGCAACAAGTAGAAAAGCCAACCACGGACTTGAACCCTGAACCCTGATGCTCTACCAGCTGAGCTAGCCAGGCTTTAAAAGAACTTTAACATAGCTGCCCACAGTCTTGGTTTGAATGGGACAATTCTGTGCACTCCAACCTGTCCAGACACCTTATGTTTTGGCCTGTGCCCTAGGGCTATTGGTAGGCATACCTTGCAATCTCTGTAGCCCCCTTCAGTGCAGAGAGAGAAACAAGCCATTCCACTCCCTGACTTGCTTGTCCTGCAGAGAGGCAACTAGGGGCTCAAACCCAGCAGGGAAGCTGCTAGCAGTTTTACAGGAGAGGAAGCAGGAGTAGACCAGGGGTGGCCTTACCATGAGGTGGCCACCTCAGGTGCCAGACTGTGGGGGGAGGGGCACCAATAGGACCCAGAGTGTAGAAAAGTGTGTCTGCTGCTGGTGCCTATGTCTTCTCTCTGCTCTAGATGCATATAGATGGTGGAGCGCTGTGCTGGGGGAAGGAGGGCACAAGAGACCTTTCAAAGTTTTGGCCACAGCGAGGGAGCATGGGGGCATCATCTGAGCTCCCCGCCTCAGGTGCCAAAATGTTGTGGGCCGGTCCTGTCAGCCACTAACCAGATCCCTGGCACCAGGCTTCTCAACTGACCACTCATCTGCTGTTTCCTATTCCCCTTTTCCTCCGCCAGCAAAAGACCGAGTGACTCAAGCCATGCTGCTTTCTAGCCTCCCCCTCCTATTTACCTGCCCACTGTTCTTTCCACCTCTGTGGAAGAGCCACACTTCTGTAGCTGTGCTAGGGTGACCAGCCAGCAAATGTGAAAAATTGGGGCAGGGGTTGGAGGGTAATAGGAGCCTATATAAGAAAAAGACCCAAAAATTGGGACTATCCCTATAAAATTGGGACATCTGGTCACTCTAGGCTGTGCTAAACACTGCTTTACATTGCTGCTGTATTTGCACACGGACAGGAACCCTTGGGGATGCTACTGGATGTTTGTTTTTCATATTTTTTCCTTTTCTGCACCAAAGATAATAATACTGTCTCACATCCATCACTGTCCAAGATCAAATGTGGTATCGGTTTAATATCTGGTGCATTCCTGTCTCCTGCTCTGGCAGGAGGATGCACTAACTGCTCCCATGTCCCATGTGTGTGTAAAATAGCAATAATGTGATATAATTTTCCCATTTACACACACCTTGGATGTGTAAATATTTCAAAACTGCCCATTCAGGGCACATGTTGATTTACACAGCACTGAGTCATTGCCTTCTCAGGGCCAGACGGTATGATTTATTCCTAGCCCTGAAAAAGGGATGGTGCAAACTGCTCTGCCCTAGAGGACCCACCGGGGGCGACTGTGCCTCCATGAGCCACCCTTCTTCCCTGAGCTCTCAAGGGCACAAGGGGATTATGAGCCTGCTTCCCTCAGGGCACTGGATCTGCTCCACAGTCTGATGCAGTGTGGGAGCTTGAGGGCCGGATTAAAATGGCTGGCAGGCTGGATGTGGCCTGCGGGCCATAGTTTGCCCACCTCTGCCCTATAGCATCTCTATCTCCTTGGGGGCAACATGTACCCTTGGGTTTGAATAAAGGGAGCAGTTCCTGTGTCAGTTACCGGCCCTTGCATGGGATGCACACAACGAGGAATCTTGCCCTTCCTACACAGCAGCATGAGGGTCAGTCACAATCTGGTCTCACGTTTATCTATTAACAATTGATTTAGGAAGTGGAGTAACAGGTTATGTAGTTTATAGTCATTATATAAGCTAGGGGGAGGGGTTAATCTCTAGCCTCAATATCATTTACTAATGAATAAATTACATGCAGAACCTGAGATAATTTTTTTAACTACAAATTTATATACGACATAGCATGTTGTGTAAACTTCCCCTATCTCCCCTCCACTGCACAGTGTTCAGTACATGTTTGTCTAGCCGTGGTGACTGAGAACCACACTGGCACCTAGCTAGGAGGTTGGGGATCCCCATTAATCTGCAGATACATTGATGTACAATACAGATGAATGCACAGAAGCATATGACTTGTTTATACATATTGGATGCTGCTGGGCAGCTGGATAGACTGACTGTCAGTAAAAACCTGCAGAGGATCAGCTTTGTTCTCCTTGTGAAGGGGCAAACCCATCAGAGGAGCTCCTGGACAGCTGAGTGGCGCTTCTACAGACCTGCACCCATAACAAGGGGAGATATACTATCTCCTTCACCTCTCTCATTGTTGCAGTGGCAGCAGCCAGCCACCCTCCTCCTTCTACCCCTAACTGCTTCCTCCCCCTTTCCACTGTCCTTTATGGTCCCCTTCCCAGCAACTGGTGTCTGGCTTCTCAGATCAGTCCTACCACTCAACACCTGCACCCTCCCTCTGCCTCCCCAGTCTGGCTCCTTGGATGAAGAGGAAGGCACAGGTGAAACTACAGTGCTTTGCATCAGCTTTGCTGAGATACTGCCTATGAGCATCCTGAGCACCCCTCTGTCCCACGTATCACAATACCAATGCCCCTACCTCTGACTTCAACCAGCCAGTGGTAGCAGGAGCCAGAAATGAGAAATGTGATTGAAAACATGGAATTAATTGAAACTCATCAACACACCAACTCTAGTTGGGTGTTTGGACTGAAGACGCTAACAACTCTGGGGAAATCATGATTAGTGGTTCGGATCATCCTTGAACGTAGTGCGGATTTTAAGGCTTTATCATTGGGAACAGTGAGTAACCTTTCCATTCTTGATAACACAGGTGGAATCAAAGAATCCAGTTGGCAGGGTTGCATTTGAATTTTGAATTGACCCAAAAACAAAATTCCCATTTGGCAGTTGGGGACATGAGTGCAGATCAGGAGATCCAGTTCCTGAACCTGTAATCATGTCCAAATGGATCTTACTGCCAACTGTCTGCTGCTTTCCTTCATCCATTTTCTAGTCTTTGTATTGCTTCCCTTCTATAACCTGCAGTCCTGATTCCCTAACTCTGCACATGAACCTCCTCACTCATTTTGCTGGCTCCCTTCCCTTGCTTCCCCAGCTGTGACCTGTTAAAAGAAAGAGTAAGATTTTGTTTGCAATTGCTTTAAATTCTTTTCCCTGTGCTGCCCCTGCAGGTAATCATTTGCCAGTCCAGCTGCGGCAGTGTGTTAAATCAGTTCTCTACCATGCACAGCATTTCCTTAACAAGCTCTGGCTGATCAGAGAGGGACACATGCACAGATATATTCTTATTCATTTCCTTGCATCCTCCGGAGTTTTCTTACAGCATGATGCCTATCAAAAGAAAACATCTGTTTTGTATTTTTTCAACGTAATCATTGCCTCTGCATGTTGGAAACACAAGTACCACAGGGTTTGTGCTAGCGCATGAGAACCAAATAGCGACTCCAAACAGAAAGTGAAACAGAGGAGACTAGCTTAGCTGTTCACACGGAATGAAATACAAAAAGAAATAAAATAAAATAAAATGGCGACTGATGGATTTTTAAACACTCTGTTTTAATGGGAGGCAGCGTGACCTACTCCAGAGGTTCTCAACTTTTATCTTTCTGGGTCCCCCCCACACACACACACACACCCCACAACAAACTATAAAAACTCCACAGCCCAGATATGCCACAGCAACTGCTTTTCTGCACATAAAAGCCAGGGTTGGCATTAGAGGGTAGCAAGAAGGACAAACACCTGGGCCCCACAGCACAGGGGGCAACTTAACTTACTCAGGATTCGGCTTCAGGGACGGTGGGGCTCAGGGCTGTAGTCTCATGTGGTGAGGCTTCGGCTTTCTGCCCTGGGCCCTACAAAGTCTAATGCCAGCCATGCTTGGCAGACCCCCCATAAACCTGCTCCCAGCCCCCCGGAGGGGTCCAGACTCCTGGTTGAGAACCAGACTACTGGAAGGGCCCTAGCCTG
Organism: Sternotherus odoratus; assembly: GCA_032164245.1. Classification (NCBI taxonomy): domain Eukaryota; kingdom Metazoa; phylum Chordata; order Testudines; family Kinosternidae; genus Sternotherus; species Sternotherus odoratus. Next base: position 95,357,322 of record JAVMKO010000003.1, read on the forward strand.
GGAGTCACGGAACCTGCATTCTATTCCCAATTCTGCCATTGACCTGCTGGGTGACCTTGTGCAAACTGATTCACCTATCTGTGCCTCGGTTTCTCCATCTGCAAAATAGGGATAATGATACTGACCTCCTTTGTAAAGCAATTTGAGATCTACAAGTGGAAAGTGTTATAAGAGCGAGGTATTATTATTATTATTGTTAATTGTCTAATATGATGACATAAGGGGCAGGGTGGAAGAAAAAACTGTGATATTCAAATTCTGCTCACAATTCCTGATCTGCTCAAAGTCCCAGAATGGCTAAAATGGCCAGCAGTAAAATAGCAAATGGTGGTATTTAAATAGTTATTATGGCTACAGCTAGCCTAGAATAATTTGTATCCATTTTCCAGCCGGGCTAGCAACAACGAAAGCATTAGCAAGTTCTTGAATGGCAGACTGAGGTTCCTCCACTGAATAAAAGAAGCTATGGTTACCAAATTCCAGGTCGAGCTCTTATGTACTCTCCTGCATCCATGACATGCCATATTGCCTGCTACACACACTCGTTTCATTCATGACACGTCACACAACTTCTGCAGAGAGTGAGGAAGGGGTGCTCTGGACCCCAGAGCAATACACTATAAAAACTTGCCTCATTCTCCATTCAATGTGCAAAATGAATGCAGTAGAAGTCCTGCCAACCCCCAAAAATTACGTTGCAATCTAAGAAGATGTTATCATAATGAATACAAACAAGGGAGCAGAATTAAGGTTGTGTAGACAAGCTTAATTCTGGCATTTCCTTACTAAATGTTATTTTCTACATTCAAAAGAAAATTGTGGGGGTGGGGAGGGAATCTGCCAAGTTCAACTTTTTGCTAGATGGCGGTAGACTGTACTGTACTTTATTGTGAAATATGTGCAACCAGTGAGAACCATTGTGCTACGCCATACACACCTTTTGATATCACTGATACTGGAATCACTACTTCCCCTTCCTGTTACCTCATTGGTCCAAGAAAAAGTTATAAAACTTCCTGTGAGCTTTCCTGAGCTACACCCAAATGTACAACACCAAAAGAATGTCGGCAGACTATTAAGGAATTTCACTACAAAATAGTGTGTGTACACAAGAAACATTTTTAACACTGTTGTAACATTAACAAGTGACAAGCAATTTTCACCAGATCAAAAAAGAGATATCTGCAACCTACCAACCATCTTCCTGCCAAATTTCAAGTTTCTACCATGTAACCCTGACGTGTGAGAGCTGTTCAAAAAATGCCACAAATATTACAGTAGGAAAAGTGTATTTTTTTAAATGTCTTTGTTCTTCAAAACACTACAACCATTTTGTCTGAAACTTTCGAGTCAAAATTGTGCCGGACCAAGTACAAAAGAGCCAAATTTCAGCCACAAACATAAGCAACTGAAAATGATCCTCTTAAGATGGAAACTTTTGTGCTTCCTTAACTCTAGGCATAACAATGTGCATCTTTCCACAATTGCCCAAAAGTAAGGAGAAAAAATCAGAGTGGGAGGAAAGGGAAAAAGGAATTAAAGGAAATTCCACAAAGACCTTGCTGAACGAAGTTCTAGGGTATGTCTTCACTACAGCAGTAGGTTGATTTCCTTTAAGTCGATTTTTTTAAGCAGACTGTATAGAGTCGATTTTGTGTGTCCCCACAAAGCACAGCAAGTCGACAGTGTCTGTCCGCACAACTGTTGCAAGCATCGACATAGCGAGCGTTGCACTGTGGGTACCTATCCCACAGTTCCCGGAGTCCCCAGTAGGCACCATTTCGAGTGCTGCACTATGGGTAGGCATTTCATAATTTCGCGCCCTTTTTTTGTGCTGCCGACCCCATTTCGAGCGGTATACTATGGGTAGGCATCCCATTATTCGTGCCCTTTCTCTGCGCCTCGTTAACGCCATAGCACTGCAAGCATGGAGCCCGCTGATGCCACCGCTGCAGTACTGGCCGTTGTGAAGACCTCGCGCACTGTTGTGGATTTTATGCTGTACCGTCTGCAGAGGAATGCGATCCGGAGACAACTGCGCTTTCTGGACCCCAGTGACAGTGATGAGGAGGAGATGGACCTGGACGTGCACAGCAGGGACAGGGACACTGGCACTGACATTTTTGGAAGTAGGGTGACCGACAATCTGGCAAATTTGGTGGCAATGGGGCAGGCTCATGCCATGGAACGCCGATTCTGGGCCAGGGAAACAAGCATGGACTGGTGGGATCACATAGTGCTGTGGGTCTGGAATGACTCCCAGTTGCTCAGAAACTTCGCATGCGTAAGGACACGTTCATGGAACTTTGTGACTTGCTTTCCCCAGCCCTCCGGCGCAAGAATACCAGAATGAGGGTGGCCCTCACAGTTGAGAAGCGAGTGGCGATAGCCCTCTGGAAGCTTGCAACGCCAGACAGCTACCGGTCAGTCGCGAATCAGTTTGGGGTGGGTAAATCTACAGTGGGGTCTGCTGTGACGCAAGTAAGCAGGGCAATCGTCGAGCTGCTTCTACCCAGGGTTATAAACCTTGGAAACCTGCAAGCTACAATAGATGGCTTTGCCGCCATGGGATTCCCTAACTGTGGTGGGGCTATAGATGGGACTCATATCCCTATCCTGGCACCGGACAACGAGGCCGCAGAGTACAGAAACCGGAAGGGATATTATTCTATGGTCATGCAAGCAGTGGTTGACCACAAGGGACGTTTCACCGACCTGTACGTGGGGTGGCCGGGAAAGGTTCATGACGCTCGTGTGTTCAGGAACTCTAGGATATTTAGAGAGCTGCAGCAAGGGATTTTCTTCCCCGACCAGAAAATTACTGTGGGGGGTGTAGAAATGCCGATCGTTATCCTTGGGGACCCAGCCTACCCCTTAATGCCCTGGCTTATGAAGCCCTACACAGGAGCCCTGGACAGGGGTCAGGAGCTGTTCAACTACAGGCTGAGCAAGTGCAGGATGGCAGTAGAGTGTGCATTTGGCCATCTGAAGGGGAGATGGCGTTCATTACTGATTCGCTCAGACATCAACGAGAGAAATATCCCCATTGTTATTGCTGCTTGCTCTGTGCTCCACAATCTCTGTGAGAGCAAGGGGGAAACGTTTATGGCGGGCTGGGAGGAAGAGGCAAATTCCCTGTCCGCTGCTTACCAGCAGCCAAACAGCAGGGAAAGTAGAAGAGCGCACCATGATGCACTGCGCCTCAGGGACGCCTTGAAAACCAGTTTTCTGAGTGCCCAAGATGGCGTTTGAGAACCTGCTCCCTTGCTCTGCTCAGCCCTAAGCCTGTCGTCCTTGCACCCTCTTTCCACCCCCCCACCCCCCATGCTTGCAGAGGAAATAAATTCACTGTTTTAAAAATCATGGTTTCTTTATTGCTGCATCACAAATACAAATACAGGGGTTCACTGGCAAGGTAGCCAAGAAGGGGTGGGTGAGGAGGGAAACCAGCAGTCGCAGCGGTGGAGGAGCGGGGAGTGGGGGGGGGGCAGACAGCAGCTTTTACAAGTTTTTAGAGAAACTCAGCCTGCTGCTGCTTGTGTTGGCTTGTGGGGTAGAGTGGGTCGGTCCCCGGAGCTTCCCACCCCGGGTTCTCACCCCGCGTCTTGGCGGGGAAGCTATGGGACTTGGGGAGGGCGTAAGGTGGTTACACAGAGGCTGTAGAGGCGATCTTTGGCCCTGCTGAAGCTCCACCAGAGAACGAAGCATGGCACTTTGCTCCTCCATTATGCGGAGCAAAGCATCCATCCGCCGTTCTTCACGTTCCTGCAACTTTTCTGCTGCAGCTCTTGATTCTTGCCTTAACTGTAACAATTTTTCCCTCCATTCTGTCTGCCGTGCGGCCTCAGCATGAGAGTTATGCAGAAGTTCATTAAACATGTCATCGCGCGTTTTTTTTTTTACGCCTTTGTATCTGTGTTAGCCGGCGTGATGGGCAAGAGGGAGGATTCACAGATAAGTGTGCAGCTGGTGAAGAAAGAAAGGTATAAGGTTATGAGACACATACAGTCACGGAGAACAATGGGATTACTATGCAGCGGGGAAGCACAGTATTCACAGGCCTGATATGGTTTCTGTACAAGGTCATATTCCTCACCAAAAAGTTACTGGATCAGTCAAAAGTCACAGAATCACCTCACGCAGGAGAGAGCCTCACCACGACTGCTGAAATCACCATGCAGCCCGCTATGGTAAGATCTTTACAGCAGCGCTCGGATATTCCAGGGTAACCCCATCCCCTTCCCCCCCACCGCGTGGCTCCCTGTGAACCGCTAAATGCAAAACAAAAAAAACCTCTCTGGGTTCGGGCTGGCTGCGGAAGCATCCGCTTGTAGGCTGAAAACTCCTCTAACTGCTCTCGCAACGGGCTGGGGGGGCGAAAGGGGGGGGGGGGTTGGGGGACTTACAGGCTGTCTCGCTCACTGTGTCCAGACTAATTTCAGTCCGTATTTCAAACAGGCAACCATGAACGACATCACTTTGCTTAGAATTTCTCAGAGAGATAGAGAGCGCATGCTCCTTGAGTCGCTGCAAAGTCCTGGTCCATTTGCCGCAATGCTAGCCTGCTCAATGATACCAGACTACTTACTACTTTCGTGGCGTGGGATGGTCGCCTATCATGGGGGACCACATAAGGCGGCTCTCCCCAGAAATCTGGTGCGGAAGATTCATCGCTACCTCCTGGATAGCTTCAGTGAAATGTCCGTGGAGGACGTCCGGTCAATACCGGAGTATATTGACAAACTCTTTGAGTAGAAACTGACCAGCAATGAAAGCACGCTAAGTCCTTAGGGCAAGTTAATCATTAATAAATGCTTCCTTTTAAAATCATGGGTCATGTAATCCCTTAAAAAAAAACACTCACCAGAGTTCCCTTCGCCAGCTTGGGTACCCGCTTGGGAGGGTTGGCTGAGTACTGGATCCAGGGTGATAAACAGCTCCTGGCTGTCTGGTAATAATACTGTTTCTCCGTTTGCATCCTGCTGTTCCGTGATATTTCCCTCCGCATCATCCTCCGCCTCCTCATCCGAATCGTCCTCGTCCCTGGCCATAATCCCATGTGTGGAGTCCACGCAGACCGGTGTGATGGTGGTGCGCCGCCCCCCCCCCCCCCATTATCAGATTCAGTTCATTGTAGAACCGGCATGTCCGCGGCGCGCCCCCTGAGCATCCGTTTGCCTCCTTGGCTTTCTGGAACGCTTGCCTCAGCTCCTTAATTTTACGCGGCACTGTGTGGCGTCCCTGTTGTGGCCTCTTTCCAGCATGGCCTTGGAGACCCTGGCAAATGTGTTGGCATTCCGTTTGTTGTTGCGGAGTTCCAACATCACAGATTCCTCTCCCCAGATAGCGATGAGATCCAACACCTCATTATTGGACCATGCTGGAGCTCTTTTCCTCTGGCTGGTCTCCTGTGCTGCTGAGCTCTGCATGGCATCTGGTGATGCTGAGGTCTGCATGGCGGCTTGTGCTGCTGATTTCTCTGAATGGCGACTGAGCTGTGCAGGTGAGCTGGGCACGCTGACCAAACAGGAAATGCTATTCAAATGTTCCCAGGTCTTTTCCTGTCTACCTGGCCAGAGCAGCGAGTTGAGAGTGCTGTCCAGAGCGGTCACAGTGGAGCAGTAAGGCAGTCCAGAGCGGTCAGAGTAGAGCATTGTGGGACAGCCTCTGGAGGCCAATAACATCCCATTCATCCTCACTACTCCACAATCGATCCAGAGAGGTCGATTTCAGCGCTACTCCTCTCGTTAGGGAGGAGTACAGAAGTCGATTTTGAGGGCCCTTTAAATCGACGCAAATGGCATGCATGTGAGGACGGGTACAGGTTTATATCGACTTAATGTCGCTAAAGTCAACGTTAAGCTGTAGTGGGGACCAGCCCCTAGAGATACTGATGGTACTACAGCTTGTTCCTTAGGGGCCAATCTTGCTATCCTCATTCAGGCAAAACAGACATTTATTTCCCTGGGATTTTTTCCAGAAGAACTAAGAACTTCAGGGTTGGCCTAAGGAGACGAGTACCAACCAGTTGAATCTCTGCTGTACTGTATGCTACAGCATATGATTAGCTTCCTGTATAGTAGTACATTGCCAAGCACGTTATAAAGCAACGAATTACACAGCTGAAGTGGAGTAACCTCATACAAGCAAATACAGTAACCATTATGCACTCAGCAACATCCCCCACACAGCCATGAACATTTGCATTAGAGCCAATTAATCCGAGGTTGTACAAACTCAGTCAGGCATGGGATTTGCTCGTAGGTATGAAGGAGGGAGGGGAGAAAAATATCCTTTTGCCTTCAGCGAGGAAACATCTGTAGGAGTTTTCAATGGCTTGGTGACTTTGTTTAGTTTGGAGCGGGGGAGTGTGCCGCTGCCTACTTTGACCTCACCAGCAGGAGACACTGCAGCAAATGGGAGCAGCTATTAAAAGTTTGAAGCATTCTAGGGATAAGTCACAGACGTGTGGAGTAAATGTGTTTGGTGTGTGTGATTCACAAAATCGCTCTCTGAAATGTAGGAACCAACAGCATGTGCTGCTCCTTTGGTTTTATCTGCTTGTGCTTGATAATTGCTTCCATTTCTCCTTCTTATGCTAAGTGCCTTTCCCCATCCCTGTTTGTCAAACAAGGGAGTAAAAGAGCAGAGTCAAGAAGGAGGCAGAAGCTTTAACCCTGTTCGCTGGTGGAAACTCATCTGGCTAAGGCAACATCAGTGAAAACTTTTTAAACAACCCTACCTGTGACATAAAAAGTCAGCAGGGAGAACACATCCTTCAACGTCAGAACAGTACCGTGTGGGTTGGTACTTTGACAGCTCTGAATATCAGCCAGGCACCCGGCACAAAAAAATAACAGCGACGTCTGTGACACATGCTCACTCTCTCTCTCTGGGATTTTTATCTCCTGTTGTATAAGAATTAAATCAATTGGACAGAAGGAAGGTGGCTTTCAACATCCCGATCTTAGCGCGGCCAGGGACCAGTTTGGGCCCTGCTGGGCTTTGTGGAGCTGGGGACTAGGGTTGCCCTGCTCTCCGCCTCCAGTCCACCCCAGAATGCTGCCTGTAGTGAAGTATCCTGTGGGGAGTGGCCGAAAGTTGCTACAGCAGTATGGCCAAGGGTCAGGGCTCACACCTACCCTACAGTCCCTTTGCAGAAACAGAGCAGGGGCAAAGAGGATATGTGCATAGCTGCTGAGTTTTGTTTAGCTCCATATGAAATTACCTAATGAATTAATTAATACATTTCTAAATAATTTGTATCTCATATTTGTATATGGTCAATGAAGCCTGCCCCAAGCAGTGGCAGGGGTGAGACATGATTCTGTGGAATACTTGGCAGCTCTGGCTAGTGTAAGTAGGGGGTACTTGAGAGGGGTCTGAGAGGTGCTAGGACATCTGGGTGTGAGTGGGTGCTGAGAGGCTGCTGGTGCTGCTGGGATGTGGCTGGGTGCTAGGTCTGAGTGGATGTTGGTGAATGGATGAGGGGTAGAGACAGTGGCTAGGGATGTCATGATGGAGGGAAACAAGAGGGTGGACTGCAGCAGTATGGGAGAGTCTGTGGCTTGTATTGGCCCCTTGTCTTGTGCTGCTACTGCATCCCTACACCTTCTCCTGAAGTTTCCACTACCGCCACCATGCCTCCTGGCTGCTACTTTCCAGCTGTGATTAGAGAGAACAGTGTGATAGGAGGCACCAGGCTGCCTGCGTAGAGGGGGCCAGAGCAGTTCCATCTAGCCAGAAGGTGCCACTGCAGGCAAATGTCTGTTGTCTTTCTGAAGTTCATCTGGACGTGTGAGAGTCCCACTGAAACACGACACCTGGCAGCCCTGCATAGGGTAGGGATTTATTGCCCCCAACTTGGATAACTCCCAACTGTTCCATTGGTAAAAGAAAAGAACCTACAGGTGGGAAAAGATTTCTGAATCAGTCATTTAACCCAAGCCATCTGAAGAAGTTTGAATAACTCCATAATGGTTTTGACCACGGAGATGGGTTTTGAAGTTGTTTATAATTATCCTGGCCTATGTCTGTGGCAGAACCCAAAGGGAGAAATTCCCTTAAAGGGAATCAGTCATCTTCAAATCTAGTCACTCTTAAAAATTGAATGTAAAGTAGTTTCAAGCACTTATACCCGCTCCTGAGTGCGCTGCCAATTTTTATGGTTTTCCGGTCAGATTGTCCTATCTTTTTAAAGATCTATACAAACAGAAGAAAATGACTTAATATTTGACCTAACAAGGGAAATTGAAACTGACTCTACAAACTGATATCAAAGATACAAAGTAAACATGCTGAACAACAAAAGTTTTTTTGCTTTTGACCTCTTTGAGTTCAGCATTTTGAGGTGTTACTTGCAAGAAGAGAAGGTAAAAAATGTTGGACAAAAGTGTGACTGTTAAATTGAAGATGTCCTTTTAATGACTGAACATATATGTCTATGATATCAGACTTTAGACTTAATTTTTGATTTGCAAAGGGGATACGGTAATGTCCTGGACAAATACTGAAGTCAATTGCTGACAGTCATGTGCATTTATATATGCTAATTTGTTTATGCTTTTTACATTAACCTGTCAGAATGGCAAAATAGGAGTGAAGACAAATTCTTTCAGTCCTGCAGAGAGAAGAATGGGGAGACAAATGGTGAGAATAAAGTGGCCAAGTGGTTTCTCTTATTCTCTTTCACACTGAATAGCCACCTCCTGAGTAAGGACATAATTTCAAAGAAAGGTTTTGTGCAAGTATTATGGAGCTTTTCTTGATCTGTCACTGGAATAAAGCTCACTAGTAGTGCACAAAAAACCTTATTAGGCAGTTGATAGTCGTTTAGTTGATGATTATATATTTAATGTTACTTCACTCTTCTACGCTTGAATAATTGTTTCCATTTTAAACAGTGTTAACACATTCTATAATTACAACTGCCTTTGACAGCATCATATTTGTTGGTGTACTATCCATATTGAGTTGTCAGAAGAGATTCCAATGGGTAGGAGTTGGTGGAGGAACATTACACAGTCTTCTCTTGCCTACAAAAAAACTGGCAATGGTTAGGCAGCTTGCTGTGTTGTGACCATTGTTTTTCATGCTGAAAAAAATCTCCATTTTTCCTAGTGTGCCCCAGTCTGTTTGCAGTTTCCATCTGTCGTCTTTTGTCTTGAACTGTAAGCTCTTTGATGTGGGGACTGTCTTTTGTTCCATTTGTACAACACCCGATCAGTGCTTCATTTGGAATGAAAGAAGTGCTATGGCTCAAGCAATTAGGTGCCCGGGCTCAAGCAATTTTTAAAATTTTAGTAACAAATGCGGCAAGCCCAGAAGTGCTGGGGTCTATGAATTGCCAAGACTAGAGGTGTTGGGTGCTCAGCCCTGGCAAGGCCTGGTACAAATTAAGCACTAGGACTAGCACCATTGGATCCTGATCTGAGGCCGGGATCCACAGGAGCAGATAATATTTGCTTTTCACCCAGCACCATTGTAGAAGATATTCAGATGATCTTTCTTCCCTCTGTGGCAAGCAATAGACGGCATATAAGCCATTATTAATTATTATTATTATTATTTGCAATATAGTAGTGCATAAGATTGCATTCTGCTAGGTGCTGTACAAACACAGAACAAAAAGATAATCCCTGCTCAAAAGAGGACCATTAGTACAGTATTAGTATCTACATTAAAATCTGGCCAAAATTCCCTGGCAAACATTCTCAATCATTTCAAAGGAACAGAGTCAAGATCATATTCTTTCCAGATGCTTTCACAAGTGATTGACTCTCACAAGAAATACGTTTACATAACCCAGGTGTGACTACCTGGTAAAGAAATCAGATGGAGTTTTTATTGGATCTAATCGTAAGTAATGGGTGGCAGCATGTAATTCATATGTAGTTGCATGGCATTTACTAAGTGAACCTTATAAAGAAAACGTCTGTGATGTATGCCCAAGTAACAGTATTATCCCCAATAACTGTGTGACTTATTGCAAGTGCCGATTACCCACTAGAAAAAATAAAGCAATTGCAGCCATCTGTGTTTGTTTTCCTGTATGTTCCCATTAAAATGTTCTCAGCATACAGTGCACTCATAAATTGTAATTTTTAAAGGGCGTCAGGAAACTAGTCTTCAGGGCAGCACTGTGCCACTCTGTGTGTTGTCAAACTGTGCTGCTGATGCTGCCAAATTGTTTTGAGTATCTTGAGATTCTTGAACTACAGCAAAGGGGGGGGGGGGGAAGTAAGTCAGTTCCTTTGCTGAAAAGAACAAATCTAATCCCTCACCACAGTCCTTTATGTCTCAATAAAAGCAGCTAATACATTTCCCTGTTATCTGTTCTCTTGCTCTGCACTTCAGTGAAGCTAGTTTAGAGCAATTAGTGCCTTTCCAACACTGTTTGAATAGGTAGGAGCTTTGTAGCCTCTCTCAGCTTACTTACCAGCAGTTATTTTTTTTAAAATAGTTCATAATAGCAGCACATCAGAATATGGAAACAGTATTTTCACAATTTGTAGACAGGGTTATGATTTATGACAATTCATATAAAACCTTAGAGAGACATTTGTGTTACACACATTGTTATTATCTTGTTGGAATTTCTAAAGATCCATACATTTTAAGGCCAAAAGAGCCCATTATGATCATCTAGTGAGTCTGATCTCCTGCCTATAGAATTTCACCCAATAATTCCTATATCAAGCCCCATAATTTGTGGTTGAACTAAAATATCTCTCTTATAAAGCTATCTAATCTTGATTTAAAGACTTCAGGATTACCCTCACTGTTCAAAAAATTGCATTTTATAATTAATCTGAGTTGGTAAAAATTGGTCACAATGTATAAATACAATTAAATTTGTGCTCGTTACCTTCCTAAGTAATATTAGCCCAACTGGGAGATCATTACTGAGATATCACCAACATCTAGCTAGCTATTTATATAAGCTCTTATGTGGAACCCATCTGTATGGTGCCTATGAGCCTGAAGCAGACATCCTCACATTCAGACATGAGGTGAGTATCCAGCTCTCCTAAACATCCTGCAAGAAGAGATGGCCAGTTCCCCCACCGTATCTCACACTCAGATAAGGGTTCCATCTGGCCTTTCCAATGTTTCTCTCCCAAGAGGAGCTGGGTGGATAACCTGACACCACCAAAAGAAAAGAGTGAGGGGATAACCAGTAGATCTCCATTGGATAACCAGTAGATCTCCATTGGATAACCAGTTTGTTGATTTCTGTTGGTCTACAGAAAAACAATAGCCTCGGGAACCTATAGACTGATATATTATTCTCTTCTAAAATCTAACTGGCCAAATAGAACCAGATTAAAATTTTCAAATAGAATTTCCAAAAGGAGTTAAAATTAATGGGAGATTTGTCTGAGTAGGACTGTAAAATCACAGCCCTAATGAGGTGAAGATGTCTGGCTACTTCAGAAGTATTATCATCCCTGTATACTGAATGTCAGGATTGTTCATACGATTTTGTATGGCTGGATTGGTTTGTACCTTGGGAAACAGGGTTTCAGTAGTCTTGGCTCATACCACTGAGACTAAACATTATGTCAGAAGCAAGTAACAAGGATCAGTGTTATACCGAAATGACATTAGTAGTTGCAGGATCTTTAAGTTCATAAGTTCAGCAGCCAAACAGATGAAAGTAAGATGGAGAAGTTAGAGGAGAGAAAGAGAGAGAGAAAAAGAGAGACTATGACTATAATGGAGAAAATTATGGTTAAAATTGTGTATCCTTCCCACTCTGCTGTAGTTCCTGATCTTGCTATCTTTACTCATACAAGTGGTCCCATTGACCTCAGTGGAACTACTTGCATGAGTAAGGCCTACTCTTGTGAAAAGTCATTGCAGGATTCAGCCCAGAGTACTGTTCATCGGAGTCTCAATGAACAATTTCTTTTTTCACAGCACATCACCTTTGAAGTGCAAATCAGTAGCAAATAACCATGTAGGCCAGTCAGAGATGTAGAAAATTCTCTAGACTGTACAAGGGTATCAAGTACAGTTCACAGAGAGCAAAATTAATGCTGTAAAAGGCAGCCAAAGTTCACCTATGAGCAACCCTCCAATGGCTCATTCCTTCTTTCTTTTTTCCTTTTACAAGCTTCATGGTGCATAGGTAATACAAGATCACAAAGTGACTGCAACATCTTTATAACTTTGGACTAAGAAGGCAGTTCTTACATGTTTTCTGAGGTGTGTATAATTACAAGTGTGTTTCAAATGTGGTTAATGTGCTTAGCTGTTTTGGGAAAGCAATTGTATATGAAAGATAACTGTATTGTAGATTACTTTATTAGAACAGCCCCCCAGCATCACTACAGTAAAACTCCGATTTAACGGACCCCGATTTAACGGACTTCGGATGCAACAGACAAAATTTCCGCTGCATCCGAAATCCGTTTTTCGCGGGCTGGCTGCTGACTCCCGGCTGCCGCCCGGGTCCCACCTGCGGGCGGGCAGGCCGGCTGCCGGCTCCCGCCCGGCTCCCACCTGCGGACGGCTTGCCGGCTCCCGGCTCCCGCCTGCGGGCGGGCTGCCGGCTCCCCGCTCCCGCCTGCGGGCGGGCTGCCGGCTCCCCGCTCCCGCCTGCGGGCGGGCTGCCGGCTCCCCGCTCCCGCCTGTGGGCGGGCTGCTGGCTCCCCGCTGCCTCCCGGGTCCAGGCAGCGGGCGGGCTGACTGCCGGCTCCCCGCTGCTGCCCGGGTCCAGGCAGCGGGCGGGCTGGCTGCCGGCTCCCCGCTGCCTCCCCAGTCCAGGCAGCGGGCAGGCTGCCTGCCAGCTCCCCGCTGCCAGCCCGCCCAGGTCCCAGCTGCTGGGACCCAGGCGGGCGGGCGGGCTGACGGCTCCCGCCCGGGTCCCAGCAGCCTGGGACCCGGGCAGGCGGGTGGGCTGCTGGCTGCCGCCCGGGTCCCAGCAGCTGGGACCCGGGCGGGTTGACAGCTCCCGGCTGCCGTGATAAGTAAAACCTCGATATAACAGACTAATTCGGGCGAGGGGGTGTCCGTTAAAGCCGAAAGTCCTGTTATTTAATAATTTAAAAAAATTATTAAATAACGGACTTTCAGCTTTAACGGACACCCCCTCGCCCGAATTAGTCCGTTATATTGAGGTTTTACTGTACTGTACTTAAGGGTGGTTTGCCAGATTTCTCAGGGATTTATAACTCTGTTGTAAAAAAATTCACCCCAAATTAATATTCATGCCAGTTCATGACATTTTTTACCAATTGGCAAAAAGAGAAAAAGAAAAAAAGATTGGTTGATCTTTTACAGATATGAAAGTTTTTTGCAAGGAGGACCTGCAAATGGGCAACTGTCGCCAGGGCGGCAACTCACCTCTGCAGCACCTCCTGCTGGTACGTCCGGGGAATTAGCGCTATCCAGCCTCTGGAGCACCCTCTGCAGTCTGTAGTCCCGCTTGTTTCTGGCCTCATGTCTCTCCCGGACCCCGGTGCCCTCTTACCTGGGGTGCTGCACCCCTGCAGTACCCCCACAGTTTCAGGGTCTCCCCTCCCCAGGGAACCCCCACTCCCTATCCCCACCTTGCCTCAGTCTATGCAACTGCCAGTCACCACTTGCCCCCATTCACTGGGGCAGACTGCAGTATAATTGCCACTCATCACTGGCAAGGGGGGTTTGGCCTGCTGCCTCTATGGGCTACCTCCTGCAACCCCAGTACCCCTTGTTGGGCCATCCCCTAGGCCCTGCAGCCTGGGGGTTTCCAGGCCGGAGCTCCCCCAGCAGCCCCAGCCCTGCTTCACTCTGGGTACCTTGTCAAGCTCCCCCAGCAGCCAGGCCTGTCTGCCTCTGTAGCCAGAGAAGACTGTTTCTGCACCAAACTGAGCCCTTTTTATCAGGGCCAGCTGGGCCCTAATTGACCCAGCCACAGCTGTGGCTGCTCTGCCCAATCAGGCTGGACCTTGCTTGCTCCCAGCCACAACCCTTTCTTGGGCTGTTTTAAGCCCTTTTTCCTGGAGTGGGGCAGCGGTCCCACTACAGCAACTCAGAAACTCTCTCTGTGAAACAAAGAGAGACAAGGTGGGTGAGGTAATATCTTTTATTGAACCAACTTGTGTTGGTGAGAGAGACGAGTTTTCGAGCCAGGAGAGCTCTTCTGCAGGTCATCTTCAGCTGTGTGTAGTTTGAAAGCTTGTCTCTCTCTCCCCAACACAAGTTGGTCCCATAAAAGACATTACTTCACCCACCTAGTCTCTGTGATATCCTGGGACTAACATGGCTACAATTACATTGCATACAATAGTCTGTGAAACAAAGACATTTTGCAAAAGATTAGTGTCTATTGATTATTTATTGTACATGAGAATTATTATTGCACAGGAGACTTTAAAAAAAATTAACGAAAACCTATATTACACAACAAATTACAAAAGCTCCAGTGGAGTCATTCATAGCTTTTTTGAAAAATCGTAAGTGAATTTAGTGCTTATGAAAGCAAGAGACTAGCAGTGTTGGCTAGAGCCAGTGATGTACAAAACTCCCTTCAAAGCTCTGTCAGTCCATTATAACCCTGACCTTACACTTCCCTACTATTTCAGTCATGAGCCTCTTTTGAGCAGTGACGGCTAATCAGTGCAAACTGCATGATGGTCTTGTGATGTGGGACAAATGGGTGACAGGGTTACATTACTAAGACTTGGAACAAATCCTGCTTACTTTATTCATGAGACAGTCTCACTGATGTCAGTGCAGCTACCCACTTGCACCATGTCAATCCCAGAATATTAGAGAGACAAGTGGGTGAACCAGTATCTTTTATTGGATTAGCTATTGGCCTCTAATGTTTACCTGTGGTTTCGGCTATAACTTGAAGGTAGCTTTCCGGGGGGGAGGAGGGGGGTGTTAGGTCGTACACTCTCACTACACCTAGTAGACTTCCAGAGTATGTCTACACTGCAGCTTGGAACGAGCCTCCTAGCCCTGGTAGACAGGCTTGAGCCAGTGCGCTAAAAATAGCAGTGTGGGTTTTGTGGCTCCAGCAGGGACTTGGGCTAATGATCAGAGCTTAAGCCCATGGGTCAGGCAGGCTTCGGAGTCAAAGGTACTGCCGGGCCGGCTGCAACAGCCACACTGCTATTTTTAGCATGCTAGGTTGAGCCCCGCTAGTGCGCGTCTTCTATCCGCTCTGGGGGGCTCACTTGGAGGTGCAGCGACAATACTTGATAAAGGAAGTTTTAGGGTCAAATCCTGCTCATACCCCTCTTGCAAGCAGTCCCCTTAAAGTTGATTGGACCTTGGGCCTGGGTGATTCAAGCATGATTTAGCCCTCAGTGCTCCTGCCTACTGATATGTCCTATCTTGTGTGTTACAGCGTAACATGTAAAGGTAGCAAACCCTTATGATTCTTAGCAGAGCTTTTTAGACTCTTAGATTGAGCCATTTTAGACTTTTTGTATTTGCCCCGTAGAGTTAGTATTTAACAAAACGGATCCCTGCTGCTAATCAGTGTGGAATATTTTTTAAATAAATAAGACAAATCAAGATAATAACACTTGAAACTGGCAAATGAACAGGCACTTGCTTCCCTCCAGGTCCTCCAACTCCTGTAAAAACCACTCACCTATCCATGCAAAAGCAGAGAAATAAAAGGCTGGCCTGGGACTTGGGAGACCCTGGTTCAATTTTTTCCTCTGATACAAATGTACTGAGGCAAGTCATTTAGTGTCTTTCCTGTCTCAGTTCTCCATCTGTAAAATGGGAATAGCAGCACTGCTCTACCTGCCAGGGCTGTTATGAAGACAAAGACACTAAGACTGCATGGTACTCAAGTATTACAGTATATAGTAGTACTACTATATACTATGTATGGCAATATAAATACCGTACATAGATTTCACCACAATTTTTAGAGGGAGCGGAAAGAAAGGGTCAGACAGGAGCGCATTGCAGCCTGTCGGTTCAGCTCCTTAACTTGCCACAGGTGTCACTGTTGAGCAATACAAGGACTTCCTTGCCTCACAGAAAAAATAAAAGACTTGTGACAATATGGAGAGCTACTACTAGGCAGGTCCCAACAAGGTTTTTAATGGCATTTCCCTATTAATAGTGTGCAGTTTTCACATTATTAATGTAATACATTAAGTGGTTTTCCAAAGGATCCATTAAGTTCTATCCAGTTCAAAATCCACTTTTTATACAAAGGTTTGGCATGATGAATGAGCTGCTAGGATCTATCGATTAAATATTACCTGTTCCAAAAATTGCTTAAATACATATTTACAAGATAAACTGGAACAGCTCAGAGTCATTACATGTTTTGTGGTAATTAATATGAATGTTATGTAAATACACATTTAAGTGATTTATATAATGGGGCTCCAAATAAACTGTTATAATTTATCATGCTTTAATGAATTAGCTTTCTTACAGTGTGTAGGTATCTGACCTCTACTGGAGTATGAAAGACCTGCTTAATATCTCAGGGCTCTCTCCTAGCTTGACTAGAAGAGCAAAATCACTTTCTTCCCTCACTGCATATAGACACTGTCAGAGAATTCAGGGGGCACAACTGCATAATGGATGTCCAAAAAGTGGCAGCATTGGACTGAAAAGGTGTGTGGCCAGGGTGGCTGGGGGAATGCACTAATTCAACTCAGCAGAGTTCCAGTGGGAGAGCAGGCAATGCTACCACAACCTGCCGTTTCTGAAATGAATTCCTTCCCCCAACCCCGGAGCACAGCGGACCAGGCTGATGCAGGGAGGTGCCAAGATGAATGTAGCCCCAGATTCCGAGAAGAATGAGACTTGCCACACTGGATCAGATCAGCAGTCCATCTAGTCTAATAACTTCTCTGTGACAGTGGTCAGTACCTAATGCTTCAGGAACAGGTGCAAGAAACTCCATAGCGAACAATAATGGCATAACTAGCACATAGAAGTTTTCCCCCTAACCTCAATTAGTTTGGTGTTAGCTTATATCTGAAACAGGAAGGTTTACGGTCCTTATGGAGAGAAATATTTTATTCTATCCCACGTGAGTGCAGATGCCATCATCCATATAAATGTCTCTCTGGCCTGTAACTCCCAGGATCACGCCTAGTGGCTTTTAAAAGATACAGGTGCAATTTTTGTTTCCCTAATGTAGTCCTCTGCTACAGTAGTTGAGAGAGTGCATATTTTGTGAGCAGCTAAGCCTCTTCAGCCTTAAGCTCCCTCGGAACTCTCAGATGTATGCCACCTGGACCCAATGACATGCAGATTTAGCTGCAGGGAGGGGGAATTTGGGGCAACCTACTCATAAGGTCCCTATACTGCTGTGTGAGCCATGGAGTCGAGTTCTTCAGGAGCTCCTGGAAATCTACAACAGGCTTTGGGGATGGTTTGGACAGGAGCGGGGGTAAGTCTGGTGGATGCATGATTACATAAATCTATCAGCTATTCTGCTCATAGCATGTGGGTACAGATGTGGAAGGAGGTATGTCAAGGGGTTCACTCACTGCTACCGGTGCCTCCTGCTGGCCATAGTGGGAATTAACTCTGCTTCCTGCAGCCCCGCCCCCCATCTGTAGCCAGCTTCCTGGCTTTATAGGCCACACTGCCTCACCTGTGTTCCTGCACAGGTGAGCCTGCATGCAATCAATTAGTTCCCTGTGCCCTGCTCCCATTCTAGGTGCAGCCTGCAGAGTTAATTGGCCAGCCTGGCCATTTTAACCCCTTCCAATCTTGTGTGGGATGGACATCCCATCACAAGGTACAGTAGCCTGAGGTCTCCAGGTGCAGCTGAGGAACAGCTCTTTGGGTGGGGAGAGGCCGAGACAGTATAATCCTGCACTACCCCTTCCCTACAAAACTCACTTGAGCCAAACTCGGTTCCTCAGGGCAGGTCTACACTTAAAGCTATAGTGAAGACATCACTACACCAACAGGAGAGTTAATCCTCCTCTACAAGAAGCAGTAGCTAGGTAGATAGAAGAAGCCCTCCTGTCTATAGAGCTCTGTCCACACCGGGAGCTAGGTCGGTATAACTGTGTCCCATAGGGGTGTGGATTTTATAGTGTAGACTTGGCCTCAGGTTTAGCACTGGGGACAGGTTTGAGCCCTTATGGTCTAAGCAGGCTCCAATGACACTGACATTGTTCCGAAGACAACCTATTAAATTGCCACATTTTAGGGAAGCCTATTTACAAAACCACTTAACCATACTGTGCGACAGACAGCTGAATGAGGCCTGTCTGCCTCTGGAGTCAAAGCATCATGTTGCTCTTCAGGGGATGGAAATCTACTTTGCAGGACAGAGCCTTAAAAAAAAAAACAATTATTTAAATGCACCTAAACTAGACTAGTCATTTGCTACGTCTTTCTTTATGAAAAAAAAAAAAGACTAGAAATAGGCACAAAATAAAACCTTACAATTAAATTCCCTTTGCAAAAAAAACCACTTGTACCAAACAAAATCACTGCTGCGAAATGGGGGGGGGGGGCGGGGGGGAAGCCTTAAGCTAATATGGTCAGTGGGAATGAGCCCTTTTGTCAGAGTGACGCAAAATACGCTGCAAAGAAGTTTTTAAAAGAGCATTGTCCAGAGACAAAGAAAGGACGACATCATGGTGGCAGGAGGGCAGAAGTGCACTGGTCTTCTATGCAGGGGAGATGAGCTCAGACAAGAACGCAGGTTCCCAGGGCCCCCACGCCACTGGCGGCTGCTGTGTGTGTCATACAAATGAAAGAAATGACAAACTTAGGTCTAGAGGAGAGGAAGTGCAGTCGGTGTCTCCTCCGAAGCCCCTCCTGCTGGGTGAGAATAGATTCTACCAGCATGGCGTCCTACAGGAGCAATTCACCTGCCTCATTCTCTGCCAGGGGTTAGGAGCAGTGACTTGACCAATAAGTCCATTTCAGTAGGACGTTTTAGAGGTCTGGGAAAGGAGTTTGAGAATGAAGGAAATGGTGAAGGAAGCAGCTGTGCCCAGTGACGTATGGATAGATCAGATCCACTCTTAGGGCTGGTCTTCACTACCCGCCGAATCGGCGGGAAGCGATCGATCGCCCGCGGCGCCCCCGTCGACTCCGGAACTCCAGCTTGGCAGGAGGCGCAAGCTGGAGTCGACGGGGGAGCGCGCCGCCGACTGCCGCCGCCATGAGGACGGACAGCAAGTCGGCTGCAGATACGCAAACTTCAGCTACGTGATTCGTGTAGCTGAAGTTGCGTATCTGCAGTCGATCCCTCTCCTCCCCCCCGTAATGGGGACCAGCCCTTAGAATGTGACAAGAAAAGTGAACATTTTTGGAAGGATATTCTGTATTTAGAAACTATTTTTCTGCTTGTTTGGCATAGATTTTTCTGTGTGTAGGGGGAGTGTTTCTGTCACTTGTTGTTATAAACATTCAGATAAAAACAAGATGTTTTTTCATCGTACATGCTTAAGTTCTTATTACTGCTCATTCCACACAGGGAGTCATGATATCTCACCCCACATAGACACCTTTATTGAGGGAATGTAGTTTTCATGAAAGGTGTTGGAGTTGCATTGATGGAAATGGAGCTCTATTTATCCCATGGACTGTTATGGCATGGAAAGTAGCAGTGAAGCTTCTCTGCATTACCCCTCCAATACCTCTCAGCCCGACTAGGGACTTGGTTACACTTGCAGAATTATAGCACTTTTGGTTATAGCTGTCCCCATATACAGCAATAGGTATTGTGCTAGAGCGTGTCCACACTTAGACCCACCAGCGCTAGAGCATGGCCACATTTGTGGCACTTCAGGCGGCATTAGGAGCAGCGCAATAGGGCAGGTATCCCACAGAGCACCTCTTCCCAATCTGGTGCAATGCCTTGTGGGAAGGGGGGTGTCAGTTGCGGGCATTCTGCATCCTGTTCCAACTCCCCACGATGCTTTGCATCATATCCCAGCAATCCCTGTGTTTCCGTCCACCTCAGGCGCCATCTTTCAACGGTTTCAGCAAGACGCACTCCGTCGTCCATTTTCATGTGCCGTAATGGATCGCGAACTGCTGAGGAGCATGCTGGCGAGTGTCGCCAGCACAACTCTCTGCTCAGCGGAGTTCATTCTTGACATGGAAGGTGACAGTGATGGGTCTGAAGATGAGCTTGAGCCGAGGAACGCATTGGACACTAAACTGATCGTTGCTTTAACGGACATACTCACAACCCTGGAACGCCGCTTCTGGGCACGGGAAACGAGCACTGAATGGTGGGATCGCATCGTCATGCAAGTGTGGGACGATGAGCAGTGGCTGCAAAACTTTCACATGAGAAAAGCCACTTTCATGGACTGTGTGCTGAACTCCCCACCGCCCTGTGTCGCAAGGACACCAGATTGAGAGCTGCCCTCCTGATGGAGAAGCAGGTGGCTATAGCAATCTGGAAGCTGGCCACTCCAGACAGCTACCGATCGGTGGCCAACCATTTTGGGGTTGGAAAGTCGACCGTTGGAGTCGCATTGATGCAAGTGTGCAGGGCCATTAATCGCCTCCTGCTACGAAAAATCATGACTCTTGGTGACGTGCATGACATCATGGCTGGCTTTGAACAGATGGGGTTCCCTAACTGTGGAGGGGCGATCGATGGGACCCATATACCTATTCTGGCACCCGACCACCTAGCAGACAAGTACATTAACTGAAAGGGGTACTTCTCCATGGTTCTCCAGGCGCTTGTGGATCACCGTGGGCGTTTTACTGACATTAATGCAGGCTGGTCGGGAAAGGTGCATGACGCATGCATCTTCCGCAACACCGGCCTGTTCAGGAAGCTGCAAGAAGGCACTTTTTTTCCAGACCAGAGGATCCCCATTGGGGAAGTTGAAATGCCCATTGTGATTCTTGGCGACCCCGCTTACCCTTTAATGCCCTGGCTCATGAAACCCTACACAGGGAGCCTAGACAGCAGCCACGAAAAGTTCAACTACAGGCTGAGCTGTGGACTGTGGAGTGTGCTTTTGGGCATCCCAAAGTGCGCTGTCTTTATGGCAAGCTAGACTTGGCAGAGGGAAGTATCCCCACAGTTATTTCCGCGTGCTGTGCCCTACATAATCTCTGTCAGCGGAAGGGCGAAGGCTTCACTATGGCATGGTCCTCGGAGGTTCAACACCTGGAGGCCACGTATGCACAGCCAGAGACCAGGGCTCTTAGAGGGGCCCAGCGTGAGGCTGCAAGGATCAGGGATGCCTTGAGGGAGCATTTTGATGCTGAATGCGAGTTCTAATGGGAATTGCAGAGGAAGGGAGGGAGGGCGGGAGGGTGCATTCTTTTAATAGGATAAGGCATTTGCTTTTCTGTAGCCATTAGTAATATATGTGCACCGAATAAAGAAACCCCTTTATTAAAAAGAATTCATTTATTGAACAGCTTTTTCAGATTTTGAAATAAAAGTTGAAATAAAATAAAATGTGTGAGGGAGGAGGGGGTTGCAATTGGGGTGGGAAGGGGTCAGTCAGAGATTGGTGTATGTCCTGGTCTCATACCCTCCAATGCCCTCCGAGTTGCTGTGTTCCCCAAACCCCATTTGCGGAGGGCAATAATCCATGTTATTAGCGGTTGAGTGCAGTGGATAAGGGTCCTGGGTCTGTGGGCTGGTCATGAAGACAGGGGAGTTGGAGGCAGCTGTGGGTGGTAATAACCAGGCAGCTGTTGATAGTGGCCTAGAGGAGACAGGGGGCCAGAAGCGGAAGGGTTAGGGGGCAACTGAGAATGGGGGCAGCGAGCATGGTGCTGCTGCTGCTCCTCCTGAATGGCAGCGATCCGCTGCAGTCTCTACTTGCAGTTGCAATAATTTAAACAACTTTTCAAAGCTCTGCTCACGAGCCTTCTCCCTCCGCTTGCTCTCATTCTCTCGCCACTGTCGTGCAATGTGATCTCCATTACAGCCTGTTGCATAACTTGTTGTAGAAGATCTTCCTTGCTCTTTCGTGTTCTCTTCCTAAGCCGCCTCAGCTTCTCAGCTGGTGATAAGACTGATGGTGATTGCATGGTCAAGGTCAAAACTAGACAGGGAAAGTCAGTGAAAAGTTTAAACAGAGGATTCCCTTGTCCACAACAGACAGTGCTGTGATTCCCCCGCATTCCCCGTTTCTCTGTCCCATTTGCCTGTCCCATGCAGAGCTACAGCACACAGAGAACAACAGCGCTCCTGCCATGGTGAGTTGTCTCAGGATGCAGGGGGAATGATTGTTTCCCTGCCGTGCTGTTCTATGGCTTGGGGGGAGCGGAGGGCATTTGCAGGAACCATACTCTGAGCACTGTCCCAACATTCTCTGTAGGTGTTCGTGCTGGAAGATATCTCGCTGCTGTGGGTGACGGAGGAAAAAAGGGAGGGGCATTCTAATGAGATGCGGCTTCTGCCCAGGGCCATACGCAGCTTGCCTCTGTGCAGCAATGCTTCCCCCACTCCTCGTAGAACAGTGGCGGGGACTAGTGACCGTGGCCAGGACAGGGACCACGCTGGCTCTCCCGAGAAATCTGCGCAGGCACATTGCAAGAGCTCTTATTGAGACCTTTGAAGAAATCATGGATGACAATTACCGTGATGTGATAGAGTACATCAATGCACTATTCCACATGTAGGCAAGCATGCAGCAAGCATCCCTTTCCACCCTCGCCCAAGCGGCCTGCCTTCCCAATAGAAAAGTAACTGTACCTGCGCAATCCGCTGCTGCTGCCCTGCCCCCCGCAACCGCCGGACGCTGTGGTTGGCTCTGGCTGCACTCCAGGCTTGAGAAGAGTTCCTGGCTGCATGTGTCCTGTGACTCCTCTGTGCCCTGGGTTGCTGCCGCGGCCGCTGCCTCCTCCTCCTTCTCCTCTCCGTCCTGCTCCTCTCCTTCCTCCTCTTCTTCGGCCGCCTCTCCCCCCCCCTTCACTGGTGGGTTGGGAAGAAGTGTCCTGGGTGGTCAATGGAGTACACATTTGGATCACCACTAAGTATCGCGTGCAGCTCCTTGTAGAATCTGCAAGTCACAGGGGCTGCCCCGGAGCGGCTGTTTGCCTCGCGGGCTTTGCGATACGCACTCCTAAGCTCCTTTACTTTTACCCGGCACTGCAGAGTGTCCCGCTCATGGCCTCTTTCCATCATGGCCCGTGATATCTGGCCGTATGTATCGTAATTCCTGCAGCTAGACCGCAGCTGAGACTGAACAGCCTCTTCCCCCCAACAACTGATGAGATCCAGCACCTCGCTATTGTTCCATGGTGGAGATCGCTTATTGCGAGGAGGCATGGCACGTGGAGTCATTGCCAAGCAAAATGGTTACCTGCAACGATTGCCTGGAGCATGCCTGGCTGGAGCAAATAGGAAGGGGTTTTCAAATTTCCCTGGGAATTTAAAGGGCGGGTCTGACTTGTGGTCACCTGAGGACCCGACAAAAGAGTTTGAAAGTGATGACCAGAGTGGCTCGAACGGGAATTATGGGCCAAGCTGGAGGCTAATTAATGCGCAATGGGTGTCCACATTCGTGCCGTAGCACTACAGCAGGAGCGCTACAGCCCTTATTCCCCATGTGGAGGTGGATTACCAGGAGCGCTATAAACTCGGACTTATAGCGTAATTCGTGCCTTGCCAGTGTGGATGGGTAGGGAGTTATGGCGCTCCTAGAGGCTTTGTAGCCCTATAAAGTGCCAGTGTAACCAAGCCCTAGGAATGAGAGGGAAGCAGAGTCTCCATGGCCAGAAACTCCTGGGAATCTATCATGAAACTCCAAGCAAGAGTGCCATTTTAGTGTGATGTACATACCTGAACACTAGGAACTGGATTTAGAATGGACCGTCCCCATTCTACACAGGCTGCTAAAATGCCATCAGATGAGTAACAATTTACAGTCACTAGTGAAAAAGACCACAATTTGAACCTGTGACCTAAAAGTAATTTTTTTAACCCATTGCCAATCCCCAGAGCTATTCAGTCCCTTAAAATCATAACCTTATTTTTTGGTGGGATCATAGTCGTGTCCACGACAATCACCTGTGATGTCACAATCCAAGGACTGAAACTTCAGATGGAGAATAAACAGTAGGAGGAGATGAACTTCGAAAAAACATGCTATTTTCATGCAAATTTCCCTAGCTGTTCCCTAGTTGTAACAAATAAATGAAGGGAGGGGAGGGGTGGGGGAACAGAAACATAAATAATATATCTGCAGAATTGGTTCTAAATAGAATGTTTTTCAAAGCTTACCAGGACACATCACTGGCTCTTTAATGGCTGCTTTCCCACCAATTTGTATCCTGTCAATTTACAAGATATTGCAAATACCTACCTTATTTAATAAAAATGCAAAGCACAATGGAGAGTTTATATAAACACGGCTGGCAAAATCGCTTTGCAGAACGTTTTGGAGAGAGTAAGAAAATAAAGGAACATTTTAACAGGTTCAGTATAACTGGAGTATAATCTTAGCAAAATCATAGGCCTGGAGATTCCTCTACCAAATTAGAACCCAGAGGCGAGCTGGGAGGAGTAAAATTCCATGAGGAATTCATTAATGAGGATTTTTCCCAGTCTTTCTCTGATGGTGAAGAGCACTGCAGAATGAGCCACTATTTTGCTCCTATGCCCCACAGATCCACCAAAATCCACAGGAGTATAGCCAGTAGAATGTTATCAATGTACTACTATTGTGATTATTCCATCCACCACAATAATACTTGTCACATACAAAGTGCTTTTCATCCAAAACTCACAAAGCGTTGTAACAAAGGTGTGTCTTTACAGAAAACAAAACCCAGAGGTTAAGGTCTAGATTTTCAAATACGCCTACTAATTTTGGGAGTGACTAATAGGCTACACTGTTAAGAGTTAACAGAGCTCTGCTGGTCAAAGCTGGGGCAGAGGATAAAAAGAAAGGGGAAGCTAGGTCTCAGGAAAGGGTGGATTTTTTTCCCCTTGTGACAAGCTAAAGTTGAGAAAACACCCAGGAAATAATTGCTTAGTGTTTCTCAAATGATTTACTTTTTGACTTTATGACTGGTAGATAATGAACAAGCCCCGAGGAAAGGGCTTTAAAAGACTTGAGACTTGGAGCTTTATTTCCACTCTCTGCCTGGTGAAACAGCCCACCAACTTACAGTGCCCCAGTTTTTGGGTGCCCAACTTGAGAGTCCTATGGCTGGATTTTCAGAGCTCCCATAGCACCAATTGACTTTGATCAGCTGCCATTTGACATTATACATACACACACCCACACACATATATAGTGGTCACAACTTCCTTTAAAGTTCTATTCATAAGGAATTTATAAAGGGCTAATAAATTATCAGTAGATGTTATAAGCATGTTATAGATGGATCAGTAGGAAGCATTAACAATAGATATAAGCCATGCTTATAAACCACCTCTTGGATTCTATAGGTATCTATAACAATTCATTAACTATTTACTGATCTACACATGGAACCTTAATATAAAGTGTGACCCCTATGGGCCAAGATTTGCTAAACTGGGTACCTAATACCATACTTAGGCAGCTAGCCTCATTGTGCAACTTGCTGGGACCCCAGCAAGTTCCATTCCCTTAAATAGCAGTTACTGGGTGCTCAGCACCTTTGAAAACCAGGCCACTCACTGAGGGTTTGTCTACATTGCAAAAAAAAAAGCAAACAACCCCACAACAGCCTCAAAGCCTGGGTCAACTGACTCATGCTTGATGGGCTCACACTACAGGGCAAAAGCCAGCTGTAAGGATGTTGGGCCTCAGGCAGGAGCCCAGGCTCTGAAACCTGTTGAGGGGGTGGGTCTCTGAGCCCAGACCCCAGCCCAAGCAGGAATGCCAACATGCCTATTAGTAGCCACACTGAGACGGGCATGGGCACGGTCAGTGTCGCTGTGCATTGATCACACATACAGTATATCGCAACTGTTTCTGCAACGGATCAGGATGAGGTCAAGCTGACGCCAGTGTCCTGAGCAGAGGTGCCTCCATGTGACCCTGCTGCCACAGCTGCCAGTCACATAGGTATTTGGGACTATCAGCTCCCAAGTGCTGGCCATTTTCGCTGAGGCTGCCTGTGCCGTGTTGGCCAATGACATGTCTCCAATGCTCCCAGTCCTTACCCATGAGGGCACCAAAATCACTGAGATCAGCAAGTCTGTTCCTTACGGCAACATTCTTGATGATTTGATCCAGCTGAGAATAGAACTCATCTTTTTGCTGTTTGGAGTAGTCAAGTGTTGATCCATAGATGGACTGAAGAGTCAGGGTTCCCAAGTTTGTATTCACATCCAGATGCATGATCCTCTCTCATTGATAAATACCGTAGGGGTACATGCACTGAGGACAGACTTCTAGACAGCAAATCTAACACCATATATTCTTGGTTCATTTTCAGGTTCCCCAGGCCAGCAGAAGTGGTAGCTCACTTCAACTAGTGATCCAGTTTCCAAGAGTCTCATCTCACTGAGAGCTGCAATTATGACACTCAGTTGATGTAGTTCTCTACCAACTACTAAGGGTATTTTCTAAAGTTCATGGTCTTTCAGTGCAAGTCCGGTTAACATAGTGCAAACATTCCAACAAGCAATGATCAGTTTAGAGCCAGGAAAGAAGAAGTTGGAAGGGAGCTTTTTTAGTCCACCTTTTTAGTGCCTTCCCCAAATTGGGGCAAGCAAGCCACCCCTAAATGGGGCTGCTTGGACATCTGATCCACCCAAATGCTTGGGTCCTTCCCCACCAGGAGGAGTGACCATCAAGCACAGACACTAAACATATTCGAAGGAAACCCCTCCCAATTAACACAAATCAGAGAAAACTAAGTAGAGCAGGATTCCAGCTTCCTTTTTAAAACATGCACATATTTATTTATTCATTTGATGTACATCATAGTGAAGGACTAAAGCACTGGGCAGAGGAAAGGATGGTGCAGGTTTCCCTTCTTTCTAATTCCCATTTCTGAAAATATACATCACCTCCTATTAACAATAGCCCCATGGGCCAGGTCCTCTGTCCTTTTCGTTGTCTGAAAAATGATAAGAGTACATAACCTGTACAGTTCCCTCCACAAATTTGTAGGCTTTAGCCGTTTGCCTGTGAATTTATAAGTCCTATCATTGTCACCTGTATGCCTTCCACAATAGTAGCCAAGAACCCACCCACAATCATTCATCAGACATATGTAACATTCTCCCACAGTCATTCGTTCCCTAGCAGACATCATGTATTCTCTCTGAGAGCCACTTGTGTTTCTGCCATTTATGTGCTGTCTGTTCTTATTGGGTTTTTATTGTTAGATTTACAACGGTTTAAGCTGGTGCACAGATGAACAGATGAAATGTTAGGGAGGGTTGTTGCTGGACCAGCATAGTGAAACATGTTCAGCTTCAGGCAGAAGTATTGAATCTTGAAGAAGATATAGAAACACACTTCCTTGTGGCAAGCTCTCTTTCCAAGCTTCTCTAGCACCCACACCACACTGGCTTTATAATGTTGACAAATGATCACTGGGCACTAAGATGAGACCTCAAAACTTAGTTCACATGTGACTAAAGGAATGACTTAAACATAGCTCTTCATAGAGAAAAGACTCAAGTGACAAGCACCATATTAAAACCTAGCAATAGACTCACTGTGTAAACCTGGGCAACTCATTTAGGCCAGGTCTACACTACCACTTACCTCAGTGTAACTTATGTTGCTCGGGGGTGTGAATAAACCTCACCCCTGAGCAACAGAAGTTACACTGACCTAAGCACCAATGTGGACAGCGCAATGTCAGCGGAAGAGCTTCTCCTGATGGCATAGCTACTGCCTCTCGTGGAGATGGATTTATAGCGTGTCTTCACCAGACACGCATCGGTGCAGCTGCACCAGTGTAGCACTTCTAGTGTAGACTAGTCCTTAGTCTCTGCATCTCAGTTCCCCACCAAAAAATGGGGGAGTTAATAATGCTTCCTTTGTCCATTGTGTCAGTGTAGAATGTAAGTACTTAGGGAAGGGACTCTGTGCAGTGCCCTAGACATTGGGGACTCTACACGCCATAAAAGCTTTAAGGAACCTATTTATACTTGCAACGACTGGGTTGAATTCATAAGATAGAGTTTAGGGTGAATGTCCTTTGGGTTTGTTTCCAAAGCTATTTGTTAGAAAGAGCACATCTACATGATTCCTTTTACTCAAAACAACGCATCACTGCTAACAGGCTGTGGGTTTTTGTTTGTTTGGGTAGCCTCACTGCCCTCTACAGGATTTCAGATGTGTTCCTGGTCCAGGTTTGCTTTTGATTTTCATGCTTTTTTTTTTCTTTTTAAAAACGTTCCTCACCAGTTTTCTGTCGTTGTTGCTGCCCCATAATCATTTGCAACTGGCGGCAGTGCCTCGATACCTGATGGGTTCCATTTGTTTGGTGCAGCATTATTCCTTGGGCTTTGACAGAGCAAAACGTGCTTGCAGCCCTTAGAATAATATCAAACAGGGACCTTGGCTCTAAGATTTTGACAAGTTGCCTGCCCTTGCTCAAGCTCTATATCTCTGCAAGTACAAGGCCTATTGGAACTATGGAGGCTGTCATTTTCTTCCCCTGGGCAATCATGTGTACAATCACTGGGAACGCTTGCCATTACCATTACTGTACCTTCCAGAATACAGACACACACTATATTACTCCACAGGAAAAAAACGTTACTTAGCAAACAGTGCCAAGGCCTGGAGCTGGGACCTCAGAAGCCAGGAATTGCTGAGCTGCTAATTTATCTGAAATGTCGCTGTCTAAAAAGAAACATACAATATATTGACATCAGCAAGATAGTTCCTGAAAGCATCTTAAAGAGAGATTCTCTTTTAATATACCTTGACGTAGCTGCTCTTGTAAAACAGAAATCGAAGCCCTTATTAAAAAAAATGAAAGAGAAGTATTTTTTTAGTTAGAAAAATACACTTCAAGGTTTGGTTAAAGAGGACAAAATATCCATTTTCTTGACTTTTACAGAGGTAAGACCAAAAAACCCACAACTTTTTAATACGAATAGTGTTCTGTGGCTGTCCCTTCTATATTTTTCTTTTGAACTTGCCATTTTGCTGTTGCAGCTGGGCTTGTCAGTTTTCAGCACTAATGGGTTGTGATATGGTGTCAAGGGAAGTCAACAATCCATGTTGGAAAAAAGGGCTATCACTGCTGACACAGCCAAGGATGGAAACACAATGGTCTTAGTTTGCAGAGAAATAGAAGAAAAAGTCAGTGTTTGTCTCAGTTTTAAGATTCTGAGAGATTTATCCCTCGATGTTGCCCCCTCACTCCCCCTGCAAGCCACTAACCCTATTGTACATCTTGCCCCAAATGATAGTTTTAGTTTAATGAAAAAAGAAAACCTTTTATAGCTAAGTTAATAATGTTACAGTTCACATTTATGGTTTATAGTTATTATCTGAAACTGGAAAATGCTGGGTTCCGCAGTGTATACTTCAGCACCAGAGTAATATTAGATGTTTTTATTTAATGCCTGGGCCTGATTTTCAGAGGTGCTGATCCCTTCAACTCCTGCTGAAGTCAAGGAGAACGGACAGAACTCAGCATCTCTGAAAAACAGACCCCACCGATATTATCACTGAGAGACAGGTTTTGTACAAAAGGCTTATAATGAAAATATTGCAATCCTCTATCCAGACCACTTTTTATCCAAGGATCTCAGCCAACCTTACCAATGTTAAGCCTCTCAATACACTTGTGAAACAGGTAGGTGGTATTATCCCCAGTTTGCATAGAGGGAAACTGAGGAAGACACATTACCCAAGGTCTCACAGTGAGTAACCAGCAGAGCCAGGAATGGAAACCAGGAGCCTTGGCCCCTAATCCACAGCTTTGATTACTAGGCAATACTGCCTTCCCACCCAAAAATGTAATGTGTCAAGTATCATTACTGAACTCCTGATACCAATGAACAAAATGTAAATCAAAAGCTTTTTTCATCCTTCCAGTAGATGTGCCAGAGAGAGATCTGAGTATAGGCTCCTCCGCTCCCCAACTATGGGGGAGCATCTCTATTACCTCATTTAGGCAAATAAATTAGTTCTTCCAAAAGGACTTTGTCCAGAAGCTTCCATCTGCACATTCATTCTGGGACTTTTCTCTCCACAATTCTTTTTCCTTGGGGCAGGCCTGTCAACCCACATTCACTCCTTTTCATATTCATTATATGAAAGTGGTATGATCTGCCCTCACCAAAAGCCAGTGCAGATACACAGCGGTCTCTATGGCTACCATACTATTGCAGCACTATGTTGATAGTTGAGAAGAGAAAATAAGAAAAAATGGCGGTTACGGCAGCGAGAAGGAGGTCTCTGCTAGGGCATGGGGAAAGAGAGGGGGATCAGCCGCTGAGAGGAGTGGAGGGGACCAGGAGCAAGAGGATACTGTGGTCTGGGAGTTACTGGTCCCTCTCCCTTCCAAGAAAAGGCAGCAAAAAACCTATAGCAAAACCTTTTCCTCCCTGTGTTTTTATTTTATTCCATTCAGACATGATAATTTCCCCATATCATTCACCAGAAAAGAAGAATGATAAATACAGCTGGTCAAAAAACAGGAAGAAGCACAGTTCATGAAATGTTTCTCCATTCCGCCTCTCCCTCAGCCTCAACATGTGAATGAACATTATGAATTTTGAAAAATGGCAATGAGCTGTAATGATGGGGAAGTAGCACTGCTCGACTAACCAACATGCGGTGAAAGGGTACTGTGATGGAAGTGCCTGTCTGCAAAAGGAAGGGAAAGTTGAGAAAAGCACTACAGAAAAATAAGTGTGGAGAGACCACGCCAGCAGTAGCCGAGCTTTGTAGCAGTTTTGAGAACATGGACAAAATTCCTTTTCTGCAAAGCCTCTGAAGGCAAGGGTTAGTGCTCTGAGGGCCTGATCCAAAGTCCATTCAAGTTAATGGAAAGATCAGGCCCCGAGTCACTCAAATGACAGCACAATCTACGGTGCTATTTTTTCACTACTTTTGTTGCCGAGATCAACACTGCGACCAACAAAAGCATTCCAAATTTGACCCATTTTATATGGGCCACCTAACCATCAAATGAGTTTTGATGACTATTGTGATGAATTGGGGTTATGTCTGTACAACTTAGATTTCTGCCTGCTATTATGAAGTTGTATTAGGGAAAAGGGCTGAATCATGAGTGCCGATATGTATGTGGATCCACCATTCCTGATAAGTTCTGTAGTAAGGATATACCAGGCAGGGACAAAGGGAAATACTTATGGTTAAGAACAGTACTTAGCCCTCACAAAGAATATACTAAAAAGCAGCTCAGGCCTTGGAAATCTAGTTTTAGCTTAATCCCCTGCAGGATAGGGGAAGTTAGGAGCAACAGAAACTTAGTTCCATTCTATGCATCTGATGAAGTGAGCTATAGCTCACGAAAGCTTATGCTGAAATAAACTAGTTAGGTGCTACAGTCTCTAAGGTGCTACAAGTATTCCTCGCTTTCTTTACAGAAACTTAACAGGGGTAGAACAAGAGAGATCAGGTGACCAGGAGGGCTTTAAATAATGAAACATACAGGGGCGGAGGCATGGGGTAAGAGAGAGCAAGGTCACAGAAGCTGGGTTAAAGGATTCAGGAGGGAAAGGTCACCCAGCATGTAGCAGCCTCAAGGGGCAGAGGGTCCCTGCCTGCTTTCCTGAGCCCAGATGGCTCCAAGGACTCTGGACAACCCAAGAGACTCAAGCCCCCCACTCAGAGAATGCTTTGGAAAGCTGAGGAAGGAGGGACATTAATTTAGTGTTTATTGTTTTGTATGATCTGTACTCTCCTGTACTATATAGGCTTAAGTATAAAAGAGCATAAAGGTGTTAGTGCAAAGTGTGTGTGTGTGTGTGTGTGTGTGTGTGTGTGTGTGTGTTAACTGTTTCACAACTGGCTGCATGCCTTTGGGAGAACTAAACTGTAACCAGAAGCTTCACACCTTTTGGGTTGCTCTATGGGAGAGGGTCGTGCTTAAGTAGCGGGGAGTCTGATGGTCAGTGCTGTGCCCAGAGAGGGCAAGCAGCTGGACAATGAGTTCCAACATGTGGAGGGGGTACCAGACAGAAGATCTGCACCCTGAGAGTTTGCCGAGGGACCCAAGATTGGATCAGTGGCTGAACTCCATGCAGGCTCCAAAAGCTTAACACAACCCAGGGAATCCAGCGCACAGAGGCATGGATTCCCCTCACAACAATCCTAGTGAGAGGCCAGGAATCTGTCACAACTATAAACTTGTGCTAAATTCACGCTCGTGTCTCCTGTGCCATTTCCTTCTATGGTCACCCTTTGGTCTGATTTCAGAACCTACATTGGAACAAATGACTTCTATGGAGTAGTACTGGCACCACAGATCAGGGGTCAAAGACGGTTTATGAGAATGCTGTGGCTGGCTATATCCTTCTCCTACGCACAGCAGGGGACCTACTTGATGCATAGGCCTTACAGAAACCATGTGTCGAGGTGCTGGCAGGAGACAGTGGGACCAGATGGCAGAGCAGAGGCCTACACATAGCCCACAAGATCACAAAGGGGAGATTGGGTCCTCTAGACCTAATCCAAATCCCATTATAATGAAAAAGGTGCAGTGGAAGGAGCTAAGAAAAAAGTTGATGAATTTGAAGGAGCACACCCATTATTAATCTGAATTTCTTCTTTAAAAAAATAAAATACACGGAACCAAAAAGAGCCGATTCAGATTCATGAAATTCTGCTCAAAAAATTTCAAGATTAAAAAATCCTCCTGTTGGAACCAGAGAAAGGGCAGAGGTATCAAATAAGAAAATGCAGCCTATTGAACCTTGAAGGGAAAAGAGAAAAGGGGATTTAAAAAAAAAAAGAAGGCGCTAATAGTAGCCAAAGGGGGTAAGGGAAATATGAGGGCCTTTTACAAATACAGTAGACTCTAGATTATCCAGGATTGGATTAACCAGGATGTTAAAAAGAATATGCGCAACTCGCAGGGCCGGCTCTGGCTTTGCTGCCGCCCCAAGCACACACACACAAAACCCCCACGAGGGCGCAGGGCAGCCAGTAAACCAACACCCCCTTCCCCCAGTGCAGGGTGGCTGGTGAACCAACCCCCACTCCCCATATTTCCTATGGATGTTGATTATCCGGGATTTTATTAACCAGAATTATTTTTTTCCCTATCATCCTGGATAATCAAGAGTCTACTGTATATGAATTGAAAAAGCATCATCAGAAAAAAGGTAGGTCCATTAATCAATGAGGCAGTAGGGGAGGAAATTAATGATGACTTTAAAATGGATAAGATAATGAAACCTTTAACAATAAAAATAAAGACTCAAGACCATCTTTGAACTGCACATCCCATGCTGTCTCTCCTGTCAATCAGCCAGGGACAAACAAATCCCTCCTCACTTCACACTCTCGTACCCTATTGCCATTGAGGGAAACTGGGAGGAGCAGCATCTGTGGCTCTGCGCCTGAGAAGAGAAAAGAATGGCAAATTGTGTTGCTAAATCCCATAAAACTCTGACATTTTAAAGGTGGATCTCACAAAAAAATCAAATTTAAATTGACTTGGTATGAGCTCCGTCACCTGGACTGAAAACTGGTTGAAGGACCATATGTATGCAAGGCAGAGGTTGATATACTGAGCTGGGTTGCTGCAGGGATCTTTTAGGTCTGATCTTACTTAATATCTTGATTAATAATCTGGAAGAGGAGGCAAACAGAACATTAATGAAATTTGCAAATGACACTAATCGGAGGGATGGGGACTGAGAATATCAGTGTGGACAGCAATAATACAAAGGGAACTAACGAGATTTAAAAGGTAGGCAGGAAATAAAAGGTGAGATTCAAACTGGAAAATGAAAACTAATACATTGAGGAAAAATAATCAGAAACACGGATATTCATTGAGAAGGAGAAACCTGGAAAGAAGACATAGAGGTGACCATGAACAACAAATTGAATATGACTTTGCAATGAGATGTGTCAGTATAAAAGGCCAAGGCAATTTGGGGCTGTATATGCAGAGGGATAATGTCAGAGCAGAGACGTGATAGTGTCTCTCTATATGAATCTGATGAGACTTCAGGTGGAATATTGGATTCATTTCTGGACACCTCCATACAAGTTGTAGACAAATTGGAGGAAGTTCAGAGAAGAGCAACAAAACTGATTAGTCAGGTGGAGGGACTGATTTATAAAGCCAAGTGACAGTTAATCATTGATATGATAAGCGTCTACAAATAGAGGAAGGGTGAATGGAGAGAACAAAGAGTAATTTCTTAGTGTTGTTCAATGTAGTAGAGCTAGAAATAAGGGAATGAAATTAAGAAAACAAAAATTTGGGCAGAACATCAGAAAGATTTCTGAACTGTCAGACGTATTAGACTGTGGAATAATCTTCAAATGGAAGTGATAGAAACCCCATCACCTGAGGCATTTAAACAAGGCTGGATTAAGGTGTACTGCAGAGAAGAATTGTCCATTTGCAGGGGAGTGGCCTAGATGATCTAACAGGTTTTTTCCATTTTTAACTTTGGTGAACTTATGACTGCCTTGATATAGTGTTCTGTAATAGGTTCTCTCTAGGACTATCAGCATAAACAGGAACATATTTTGCAAGCGCCTGCACTATACATTGTATATGCCACAGTCCATGTGTAAAGTATAATTCTACAGTAAAAACTAACTAATTGAATGTGTCTCTACTAATGACAGTACCTGGTAGAGAATAGATTCATGAGCTGCCTTCACACCAAAATATGTTCTTTTAACTCATGTGCTTTAGTGCAAAGCATTTGGTTTACTGTAAGGAAAGTAAGCTTTTCATTTGCTTTTTTTCACACAAGCCACTTCTATTGGATTTCACATTTTGAGTACTCAAATCTTTATTTATTTGATGGGAATACAATGGAACTTGCTTATAGTGAACTCAGGTATGGTGAAAGTCCATTTAGAGTGAAATGGAAAGAAAGCTCTTACTTGCTTCAGTGCATTGCAGTTTGTGCTATTGTGGTTGGTGCTAAAAAGTAATGGGAGGAGGGAGACATAAATCAGTGTGTACATTTAAGAAAAAAATATATATCAAAATATTTTTGTTTTCTTTTACGGAAAAAAGTTACCTTATTAACATCTGCAATACATTTTTAACAGCTTGGCCACCTTTCCGCCATCCATGCAGAAAAAGGTCCCCTTTCATGAATGTCTACCTTGGTCTTTACAAAGAGAAACTGCTCCCAGATTCTTCCAAGGAGAACAAAGGGGTGAATGGTTTTTCGAAGTTCCCTGTCCTTCTCACATTCCCTGGGGACAGATACAGAGCTGAGGAAGGAGAAAAGCTTATAGAGAAGAAAGCCACTGTTTTGCTTTAATAAAAAGGTCGCAGTCTTATCATGTATAGATGCTCAAATGATGTATAGACAAAGGATGTTTGCAGGGAAGATTGCCATAGGCAAAACAGCAGATCTAATCAAAAGCTCTACACGCATGGATGTAGCCAGCCTCTGGGAAAGGAAAGAACTTGCAGCACAGAATCTGGAATGCTTCTTCTATCATTCAATGAGGAAGACATTGTAGCTCAAGAAAAACTTCGTTGTTTTGGGAAGGAGAGAGGTCTAAGCACCACGTTAACACCTTGGCGTGCCTGTGATACCTTACGCTTTAACATACTGTGTTTTTACATCAGTTTTCTCTGATATGTTCAGAAGCATGTATCGCCCACTGTCTTACGTCACTGAACCCAGGAAAGTGTTACGACATGGAGGTCATACAAAAACCAGTTCTGTTGTATGAAATAAATTACCTATACAAATATGTAAAATATATATATATAATTAACCTTTGAAACGCTGGCATTTTCAAAACTGTGAGACAAATGAATGTATACGTCCTCAGGCTCCAAAAGATTAATAAAAGTTCAGACACAACTTAATAAGAGTAAAACCATTCTCAGTTACAGTTGCCACAGAGCTCTTACCTCATTCCACTCAGCATAGTGCACTAACCCAGGTGTCTCAGAATAGCTGGTGTTCTCCCACTTGCTGTACTGCAATAACTGGAAACAATGAAAGAATAAAGGAAACATCCTAAAGGTACTATGGCAGCCGTAACTCATTTTGTTAATTTGTTCTTCAGCCTTTGGGGGGTTATCTAACTGCATCGGCATTTATGCTGTACTCATTGCAGAAGCAGAAACAGAACATAATGTCTGTAAGCAATCACTCTGTTCACTCTGCTTGTATGTCTCTTTCTTCTGCCCTTCATCCATTTTATCTCACTGGCAGACAGCGCAAGGTGCCTCAGTGTGGGCGGGACACTGTTTCCAGGCTTGCTCCCTGCCTTTTGAGTCTCTCCTTCTTCTTCCAGTCACCCGGTTCATGTTCAAATGAGCAGAAAAATAAACCCCACCCATAGGTACATTGCTGAGGCAAAAATGAAGAAAGGAAAAGGGAGAGATGATCAGAAAATGGGAGAAGGGCTGATGAAATGTGCCTAGAACCCATGGTAAAACAGGCTTGGCATGGGTGATTAGGCTCAAAAACTTCCACAACTCTAATGAAGGAAGTGGCTTCAGGAGGGAGGCAGGAAGCGGGCCCAGATGGTGTGCTTTCTGTAGTCAATTTTCTTGCCATTTCTCCACTGATTATGCACATCCCTGTGGTATCTCAATTGAAAACAATGGCAGAGACTGAGGTACAGAATAGCCTAGGGGATTGTGACAGGCCTGTCGAAACTTTAACTTCCAGATAATCTAGTCCAGGTTAGGAGCAAAAGTAGTTACCCCCTGAGGTTACTTGCTGGCCTGTGTGAAATGAATTGGTGTCTCAGGATCTTTGTTCCTAGTAGATCTCCACATAAAAAATAAAATACTAACTATTATAACTTGCAACCTTGGGAGCAGTCTCACCAGATACTCCAGGACTAAATTGAGACTCAGGGTACGTCTACACTTATGATTAAAGACCAGTGAGTCTAGGGCTTAAATTCAGCCGGAGCCCACTGGATCAGAGTTCCAGTAAATATTTTCAAACCCACAGGAAGCACAGGAGTTC
Organism: Sternotherus odoratus; assembly: GCA_032164245.1. Lineage (NCBI taxonomy): Eukaryota > Metazoa > Chordata > Testudines > Kinosternidae > Sternotherus > Sternotherus odoratus. Next base: position 95,394,289 of record JAVMKO010000003.1, read on the forward strand.
GGGACTTGGGGCTTCAGTCCTGTGGGAGGCATTGGGGCTAGGGCCTTCATCCTCACAGTGTGCACCAGGGCTGAAGCCCCGAGCCCTAGTATGCACACCGGGGACTGAAACCCGGAGCCCCAGTGCCTCCCTCCCCCTCTTGTGTGGCTAAAGCCTGAATAAGAGGGGAGGGGGACTCCGGGAAATGATCTTTGAGAATTTAAGCCCTTCCTGGGTGTCCTGTGCCAGCTGACTTAGGCAAAGGGACTCAGGCTAAGAGGCTGTTTAATTGAGGTACAGATGTTTAGGCTCAGGCAGGCGCCTGGACTCTAGGATCCTGCAAAGGGTGTGGGGGGTAGGGTGAGCCCAGAGCTTGGGCTCCAGCCTGAGCTTGAATATCTACTCTGAAAATAAACAATCCCATAGGCTGAGTCAGCTGACACAGACCAATTGCAGGTTTTTAACTGTAGTGTAGGCATACCCACAGTAGCCTTCTACTGTTATTGCCCTGACCAAGTAAAGACTTAGAGGCTTATCTTTATGTACTTCTGTAGTCCAACTGATTTCTATAGGACTATCTGCAGTGTATTAAGTTCAGCGAGTGGATAAACGGTTGCAGGACTGAGGCTTAATTGTGGTCTCTCCAAAAAATGGTTTGAGACAGTGAGGAGAAACCTAGAGTGTGGGAAAGATACCTCGATTATATCTGTTCCGTAAATAAATGAAGCCCTTAATTCTGTAGGGATATTAAACTGGTACCTTCCTTGAGCAGTAAAATGGGAGGAAAGTTAAAAAATATTTAAACAGTTGACCTTCCATTGTCTTCCATTTGTTTTTATGTTAATAAATGACAATGGCATCTCATTATATCTAATATCCTATTGTAGTTTGTTTTGCAGAGACCAGCAATAATTTATTAAAGTTTATTACTATTTGCGTTCATCATTTTAAAAGAAAAGAATTACATCTAGTATTGTCCCCCTTCCTTTGTATAATTAAATTACTGTTACCCTCAACTATTGCATGCTCTGCTACCTAAGAATGTCCTTCCTGTCACAAATTCTCTCCAAAGTGCACCATAAAATAAAGATTAACTGATGTACGGATAACCATTGTAAGTGGACGGGGAGGGTTTTAACAAAACAGAGGGGGGGGGGGGGAAATGCAGCCTCTACAGCAATATGTGGTCTTTAAATCTAGTCAGTAAATACTTAAGAGAAATAGAAAGAAATTAAAAGTAAAAATTAATCTTTGTAATCGCCACTAGGTACACCAAGAGATATGCCTGAAAAAAGGGGTGCTGGAACAATTTATATAGTGGGGGTGTGGACAGCTATTGAATCAAACTGTAAACTCTGTGTGTGATGGAAACCACTTCAAGTCAAGGGGTACAGCAGCACCCTTAGTTCCAGCACCTATGCCTGATAATGTTCTTGGGAGGAATGAATAATTAAATGGACTGGCAAAAACTAAAGTTTATCCAGGATGGATGTCACAATTAACGCAGCTGGGCCCTTGACAGAGATGCTCAAAAAACGGAGTGAAGCAGTGTGGCCTAGTGGATGTGACACTGACCCAGGAGATGACTGAACTGCTGCTGTGTGACCTTGGACAAGTCACATCCCATCTTTGCCTCTGTCTCCCCTCCTACCGTCTGTCTTGTCTATTTAGTCATAATACTATCTCTTACTGTGTGTGTGTATTACAAACATGCTAGTACAAGGGGTTGTAGACACTAATGTAATGCAAATAATTTAATACCATTTTCTGAGTTAACCTAGAGGAGTCTTAGCAGAGGGTAAGTAGAACCACAGGAGAAAAAAAGATGGAAAAGCTTATACATCTAGATGAGTATTTTTAACTTACTTTGGGATGAAAATAGGACCTCCATGGGCAACAATGCCCTCTTCTCTGTGACTTCAGACATTATATCCCACAAGTCACTTTTCAACCTTTTGGACAACAATGTTTTCCACTGTTATTTTTCACTGCAGTCAGAAAATATATATATATATATATATATATATATATATATATGTGTGTGTGTGTGTGTGTGTGTGTGTGTGTGTGTGTGCCCCTGCACCGGCCCCTATAAAGCAACATAATTATAACTATAATTAGGGGGTTCCTTTTTATTTTAATGAACAGGCAGGTGAATCAAGTCTGAGTATCAGGTGACGTGTTTCTAAACATTTGTTAAGTATCATTTTAATTCCTGCTTTTTCATACAAAGTCAGGCGATTTCTGTAGAATCATTCAGCTCAATATTTCCTGAATAGTGGCAAAAATGACGTTCAGAAAGTTTAACTGTGAAAACCTGAGTGGAACAAAACACACGGCTTCCCCCTTGTGTCAGTTACTATGGTCTCCTGCGGCTTGGAGGTGAGGAGCAAGTTGTCGGGTGTTTTGTGTGTGTGGGTGTTTTTTAAAACAATGCACGAGTAAACAGGGTAGAAGTAGGAATGCATGTGCACTAAGGATTTATGATGACGTTTGGAGCCGACTGCTTCAAATTTGCGCGCTGTAGCTTGAAGCATTGCACAAACTCTTGGTCTGCTGACTGCCTCCCTAGCTCTGAAATCCAAGCCCACAGAGAGTGATTTGGAAAGCCGTTTTCTCAGCCTTCTCTCTCGCTGGCTCTGTTTTGCGGGGTACTCGCTTTTGGTGCTTTTAGTTTTTTAAACAAGGCGTGCACATTTAAAAAAATCACATAGCATTTTTAATCAACACGTATTTCCTTCCAGGACCCTGTGATCCTCTATTGATTCCCATTAAAATGCTTTTCTTTTTCTTTGCCCCCTCTGCCGATCGAATTTCAGATCAGCCAGGATATGCAACTAACCTTCCGGCACAACTGAACTCAACTGACTCAGAGAGATCAAAAGGCTTGATGCATTCATTAAAATTTAGCACAGCCGAGGCAGGATCTTTAATGCCAGCTCTCCTTTTGCATTTGCAATTAAAGTGGCGGGGGGGAGAGAGATTCTTATTGTTTTATTTTTATTTTTTGCAAGTGTTCTTGCTTTTGATTTGCAACTGGGGGGTGGGGGAGTTGGAGGGGGAATGAGAACAAAAGAGACAGATCTTTTTACCCAAGGATGACGTCAGTTTGATTTTACTGACAACTATTGATGCATGTGGAGCAATTGCAGGCAGATCCCCCACCCCCTGCCTCTTGCCACTTTGAAGGGGAAACAATAATGTTAACAGGGCGAAATATGCATCGTTGCAAATCTGAGGGCTTAAACACTTAACTTGATCAACTCCTGGTCACTTTGCAAGGGGTTTTAAATGCTTATTTGCTCTATGATCTTTATTAGGGCGGAAAACAAGTAGCAGAGGGAGGGAACTGGAACAGCTAATAGGCACAGAGCAGAGAGAAGGCTTCAACCTAGGAATGTTGTTCATTACACCAGGCTAGGAGAGGACACAGTAAGAGAAAATAGTCCCTGTTTCCCAGCTCCCACGGGGTGCCCTCCTTCCCCTTTGGACGGCCAGGGCAGGGGTGTTTTTGAGATGCACGGGAGCTGGGGGAGCGCTCTGGACTTTTTGGAGGAGAGCGGGTGAGTGGGTGCGGAGTCCTAGCTCGCTTGGTCTGTGCATGTGAGTTAATGGTGTAAGGATCCACTGATCCTGTGATTGCGTGCGATTCTGCCTCGCTCACTCTCCGGGCTGCAGCAGAGAAATAGATTGAACTGGAGGAGCAACCCGGCAATGCGCAAAGCCCGGGCTGGATCTCGCTGGCACACGGAACGCTGGACGGGGCTGCTCTGTTCTCTGGGAGTGAAGGGGGGGGGAGAGAGATTATTCTCTTACCTGAAACTTTTTCCTTGACCTTAAGGAGAGGCGGGTAAGAGGAGAGCTTAGTTTATAAACAGAAAACGAATCCAAGTAGGTTAAAATCGGTTGTGCCTCCCATTGCAAATCCACCAGAGCTTCAAGACGTGAGCACTTAGAGCCAGGGACTTTTCCTATTAATTCCTTCAGACTCAGGGTTGCTTCTGCACCCCGGCGGGGATCACACTCCCTCTGCCTGCTGAAGGTAAAGTAATTGACAGCTGTGTGTCCACTGGCCGTCCCCCTTTGCAAGGATGCTCTGAGCATATCAAAAATGGTGCCAAAACCTCTTAAAAGTTTGATTTTAAACACAGTCAGCTGATCTGTCTTTATCCAGATATCCTGCACTTCTTAAAAGACATCTAATAGGGGGAAAGGCAGTGCTGTCTGATAGTGAGCGCACAGAATCAGAAGATGTGTGTTCTATTTCCACCACCTAGTGTGACTTTGGGCAAGTCATACCCCTCTGTTCCTCAGCTACCCCATCTGTAAAGCTGGGATCATTTTACGGACCTACTCAAATTGCTTTAAGAGCCTTGGCTAAAAGATGCAGTGTAAATTCCCAAAACGATACATATCTCTCTAGAGAGAGAACACAGACAGTCTGATTTGGATACCATGAACCATGTATTTTTACAAATTGTATAAAAGATCTGAACTCCTACTGACTTCAAATAAGGTCACTCAGCATTTCTCAGGATCAGGCCTTTCATGCTTGTAAGAGGTTGTAAGAGCCTGACCACGCTGGAGACCAAAGAATTGTACTGATCCCTGGAGCATATACAGTATGGCAGTACTAGTGCAAGCAATCCCACTGTCCTTCCATGCTGCCTCATGTTCAGATGTTTTCTGGAGGAATTTCCTCCAGGAATGAAGGTTAGTTCAGTGTCTGCCCTTTTAAGCCCTGGACTCTTTATTTAGAATGCAAACAAGCATTTCAGTTGATGCCATTGAGTTTTGTGACATGGACATCTGTCTACAGGAAACTGGAGCTAAACTACTACAGCCCTGATCCTGGAAAGATGTATATGTCTCTGCGGTGGTAAGTAGTCTGCCTGATTTCACCATAAATTAGCAAATGGACTTGAGGTGGTAGTCAGTACCACTCACCTGAGCCTTTCAGTTGCCTTTACACACATACCTTCAGCTGTGCAGCATTTCCTTCATGAAATGACAAGTATATACCTTGCTGGCTGTTTTACTATTTTTCACAGTTAAGGTGTGGTTCATAGAATATCAGAGTTAGAAGGGACCTCAGGAGATCATCTAGTCCAACCCCCCACTCAAAGCAGGACCAATCCCCTTTTTGCCCCATACCCCTAAATGGTACCCTCAAGGATTGAGCTCATAACCCTGGGCTTAGCAGGCCAATGCTCAAACCACTGAGCTATTCATCCCCGCATCATGTGTATCTGTGATTTAGACAAGGGTACATTTTACTAATTATAAAGAGACTTTATTTGTCCTAATTTTCATAAGCAGCCAACTTTCATAATTTTATTGAGATTCTCTTTGGATTCGGTGATTTGGATTTTGGCTTTTTTTTTTTCAAGCCTCAGCTCCTGGAGTAAAGTGATTATTATGTGAGAATCTCAGCTTTCATTTAAAAGAAGAAAGTATGTTTCTAGATCTCATGGTTGCAGAAAAAACTTGAAAATGTGACAGGTATAATCTATGGCTCAGAAACTAAAAAGAACTCCCAATACATTATGATTTTTTAAATCTCATTTTTTGGTGCTGACTCATGATGGGGTTGGCAATAGTGCATATGAAATGGGCACAAACAGACTTGCACAATTTAAATGAGTCCTTGTTTTGCTCCCTATAAAGGTGCAAGTGATGTATTTTTAGGGCTAACTAAACTACAACTATGTCCCAAATGATATAAGGAAGGTTATGTCTGTCTTTACTAAATTACTCTTCCCTGCATCAGCCCCCTGCCCTTTTTTGCATTATGTAGATGTCGTTTTGACCTTTTTGGGTTTCCATATAGTGGCTAAATTATATGTATTTTATCGAAATTATTACATGTATGCAAAACATATTTTACAAAATGTACAGTCCAGTGTTTTTCCCTTACTATTTGCTATAGGCTTCAGCCCTTTCAACTGTTTGCAATAGGGCAGATCTCCAGGAACTTTTTGACCTCTGTTTCTCAGGCTCATCCATGCAGAATATGTTGCTGTTCTGTTCATTGTGTGCAAGAGGAGACGGCTGTTTAAACAGGTAAACTCTGTGTTTATTCGTAGTTCCCCATTATCATCGTATAACCTGTTATATATTTCCATCTGCAATTCTCTCTCTATTGAATGAATTCTCCCTATTTTTACTATGTGAGCATGTTCATCCCTTACAATGCTGTCTCCTCAGTCTTGCTGTCACAGCCAGAGCAAAGATCTCTCCCTCCCCCTCCCCCCCCCCCCCTTCAGCACTTGGTTGCAATGGATGTTGCTATATTGTAGGCTTGCACTGCTGACATAAGCAGTTTGAAGCATCTGTCTGTTGACCACCTGGAGCTCTCTGCCATTGCATTCATATTTCCCACTCTCTGGTACCTCGTTGTTTAGCTGTTTGCAATTTCTTCTTTTTAACAGGTCAGCTAGTTTTATGGTAGGAGTTCACTTCCTTGCTGCCATAGCAGCAGTTTCCAAAGATGCGGCATATGGGTCCTGTGAGTTTTTCAGGAATTCTGTTCCATCTCAGAGCTAGCAATGATCTGCTGCAGCCCTACTTTTCAGAGACTTTGTCCACACTGGGAGAAACCGTATTGTGTTAGAAAACATGTTAACTAACCCAGTGTTAAATAAGGATTTGCCCTTAGTATGGATAAGAATAGATGTGCTTATAAAGGGGAGGTTGTTTTAAATATTTTGCTTTTTCTTAAGAAGTTGAGCTTTACAGATAAAAAACTAAAGCCCAAAAAGAGGGGGGCTGTACTTTATTTTATGTTGAATCAACAGCATGTTGTCAGAATCAGTATCAACGTAAACATTATGTTGTCCATTCTGTCATTTTGAAAGGCCATAATATTAAATAAATGTCTGCTACAAATAACACCTTAGATTGTTAAAATAAAGGAATTTGATAAGGTGTAATGTACTTTTCACTTTTTGGGGTGCCTATTTACTTTTTACTGAAGTGGTAGGGTTGACCCAAAAGCCCCCACCTGAACACATAAGAACGTTGGGAGGTTTTCATACTGATTTTTTTTTAAATGGAAACATTTCTGAAATGACTTATTTAATGCAAAACCTACATTTTGGGCCATACTTAACCTTAGTTCTTTAAACTTATTTGATCAAGCATGTTTCCAGCTGTTAGAAGTAAGAGACCTTTTCCCTTCCATTCAGATTTCTAAAACACCAACTTATTCAGGTACAGCCAATGTAATGCCTGACTATGGCTGTCTTACTGTCTGGAGGGATAGTGATGTGGCTCATACTGATTATATCTGGGATAACCAATTATATTTGGGGGGTTTATTATTTTAAATAATAAAGAGGCTCTGTTTTGTTACTATTTCAAATTTCAACTAACTTTGTTTCCATACATCTCATTATCTTCATCAGCTCATTCACCTTTCCTGAGGAAAAACAAAGCTAAACCCAGTTTTTATTTATAAAAAATCAGATGATGTCATAATTGGCACATCTTGTATTTAGCCAATACTGTGAAATTTATTTTTACTCTGTACATTTCTCTGCTCACCCTGATCACCTGGTCTCACATTCTAGAGCACGTGGGTCGGTCCTTCTTTGTCTTAAAGGAGAAGAATCCACCTATGTATACCAGACTGCCAGACATGTTCTTGAAGGAGAAATTACCTTTTAAGGTCTTTCCAAGAGCTGAGACTGGCTGTGGTGTACACAAGTTTAGATGCTGTGTTTTTGTACATCATGGCCTTTAGCAGTACTTGAATATCAGCGATGATTCAATGGAAGTATAAATACCTTCAATTCAGAGAAATGGGATATTGTAATAACAGGCCAAATTGTAAGTGTTGTCAGTGCCTGCATTTTCACTTTATTGATTTACTCTGTGTAATGTGATGCTCCTTAATTTAAGTCTTCCATGCAGATGTCATATTGGGTTAATTGCAAAAGCAACTGGATTTGATAATAAATGTAGCACTAACGTTCATTGATTCCTGGGATTGTGCGCATGTACATGCAGTAATCACTGTGTTATGATTCTTGATGTTAAGGGGTGAGTAAGTCCCTTGCTCACAGTGTAAATTTAAGCTACCCAGGGGAGAGCTTTACCTTGCATGCCAATTTAGATTGATATTGTAATTCTTATAAGGCTAGAATATGATTGGCTGTAAAAGGGTTCTCCTTGTACCTGAGTTTTAGAAGAGCTTAGTTTTATGTTGAATCAACAGCATGTTGTCAGAATCCGTATCAATGTAAACATTATGTTGTCCATTATGTCATGCACTATTTCACAGTTGCTGAAATCATTTACTTTTTAATCAGGTTGCTTTGGCTGTGTCAGTCTACCAGCTAAGAACGAGGGAAACTCACAACTACTGAAGGTGAAAAACTCACAACTACTCCAGATACTTTTTGAACAGACAGAATTCAGTAACACTTATTAATTCCTGCTAACACAATACAAAAGTTGTTTGCTATTTCCCTTTGCTTCTGCTACTCATAGTGATATTAGTAAATTATTTGAACATATGCCAGTCTAAATCAGAGGGAGAGAGTAAACTGTGGGAAAAAAGAGGGAAGGGAGGGGAATCTAATGAAGGAGGAGATCTTAAAAAGATGGAAAATAATAGTTATCAAGGAAAGGGGGAAAGAAGGAAAGGCTATAATGAGGTGAGTTAGGAAGTAGAAAGAGAGACTTTGAAAGAACAGAATGTTAGAGGATGGAAAGGAAAAAAGAAAAGGAATAGTATAGGGGAGACATGAACTGGAAGAAGAGGACAATAAGCAGAGTAAGAAATAAAAGAAAATGGGGAAGTGTGGAAGAAAGAAAAAAACAATATGCTAGAAGTGTCTTTCATTTCTTGAAAGAATACGTTACGCTGAGCTGTAATTCACCGTGTTTGGCTCATACCTCAGAAGTGCACCTCTCTGTAATGAGTTTCCTCCTTTCATTCTGGCACCTGGATCATACTTGGATAGGACTAGGCCTCCAGAGGTCACTATGGAGAATTGGTTTCTAATAAAGCTCCCCCATATACAGAGTTTTGAAGCACTCACACACAATACAGAATACAATGAAAACAGATACCACCAAATGTATTTAGCTTCCCTTCCACTTTTTGTATTGTTTGCTTTCCCAGAATCTTTTAATCAATCTTAGATGTTTTTCTGAAAGATCTGCTGTAGGAATTATTATTTGGGGGGAGGGGGATGCGAAGGTGGCGGGGGAGTTCTATGGCATGTATTACACAGGAAGTCAGACTACATGATCACAATGGTTCCTTCTGGCCTTGGAACCTATGCTTCTGAATAAGAATTTTTTCCCCCAGTATTTGATCAAAAATACAACTTGAAAAAGTATCCTGAAAAAAATATAGTTAAATAGTGAGATAGAAAGAACACCACGTTATAAAAACTAATTGTCCTGTATGGGTGTAAACCCACGTTCAGCCCTTCCTATATTTTAAAGAATTATATGAGTGGTGTGGTCAGAGGTGTTTGGCATTGAATTTAGCTCAGTGCAAGGGAACAGTAGTAATGTGAAAGGGGGGGGGAAGGGAGGAAGCAGGCAGATGTATTCTTGTTAATAGTTCTCTGAATTGACTACGCAGTGAGGATGGTGCTGCTGAGATGGGAGGGATTGGATGAAAAGACATTGGATTTTAAACAGAGCTGTGGAGTGCTGACTTGAAAGGGGAGAGCAAGAAACTTTCTGTATGACTTTACAAAAATCCATATTATACTTCCAGTAGAATAATGATAATGAGAGCAGTGCTCCATTTCCCTAGCAATGATCTAGTTCTCTTTGCCCTTCTGGGTTAGGCACTTTGGGGTTATTAGCTATATAAAACAGGACACCCCTATACCATCATTCCCTAAACATAATACTTTGCTTCTAATCTCCCACTATATGAAGCAATACATTTTGATGACAGAAACACTGAAGTATAAACTTTAAATATGAAGTAATGGAAGGAGTAAGTATATCAGACAGAGACATCTGCAATAACGACAAGTAGTATCAGAGGGATAACCCTGTTAGTCTGGATCTGCAAAAGCAACAAAGAGTCCTGTGGCACCTTATAGACTAACAGATAGCATAAGCTTTCATGGGTGAATACCCACTTGGTCGGATGCAACGATGAAGTGGGTATTCACCCCCGAAAGCTTATGCTCTAATACATCTGTTAGTCTATAAGGTGCCACGGGTCTCTTAGTCTTCATTTTATTTGTCAATCTGACATATTCAAACATTCATATTTCAAAAGTGTAAGAGAGTGTAAAAGATCACCTTCTACTAGCCCCATAGGAAGTATATTTCACAATTAGTATTTTGGCCTCTCCTTTTTTTCCATAAACCAGGAGGGCAGAATTGTATGGAGAAGAAAAATAATTCAGCCATGAGTTAGGACTAAAATGCTGAATTGTCACCTTTAGAATTTGAATGTTCAGCCTGTTCTTAAACTCAAAGGAATTCTCAGGGTGAGCAGTGCTGAAGTTGTGAAGTTTTAGCCATTTCTGGAGGCACCCAACCAAGCTGGGTGTTCTGATGCTAACTGCATGCTGAGGCTCAGAAGTTTTCAAAAATCTTATTAGATTATGCTGCTGATCTACTGCTGTGCCTAATTGCTGCCAAATGCAAAAGTGTTCCCATGTTGCTGTTGGACCCAGTCACTTAGCAGGAGGACTTGCGGGGCTTATTCAGTGACCATTGGGGAACATGAAGAATGAACACAGACCCAGGAAATATACAAGATGTCACATCTGCAAATACTTTTTGGATGAGCATGGACAATTCATTGCATGAGTCATATTAGGCTTGCTGAGAATAGTTTCAGGCAAAGAGTTTCAGGAGAAGACTATCAGCATAAAAGGGCAATTGCAGCAGATTTCAACCCCATTTGAATTAAAAATGAAAGACCACATCAGTAAATATCCCTGGCACCTGCATTATAGATCGCCCCTTTCCCCCCAATAGGGTATTGAACCAGGGGACATTCTAACCTGCAGTGTGGTAAGTTATTCTTTGCAATCTGCCAGGGGATAGGTGGTGCTCTCCATGAGATAGCCAAGACAGTTTCTACCTAATGCAGGAACATAGACAGTAGGACAGCAATAACCAGGTGGACCCCTGCAGAGAACTTTGCTCAGTGTTCCCCTGTCCATAGAAATCAACTCTGTGCTATTTACAATGAGCTACCCAGTTGTCAGTGCCCTGGAGTTGTTTAAGAAGTTGTGACTGTCCATGTCACAGCAGAATTCAAGCAGAGCGCTAGCTTCAGTGGGAGCACAAGGAGGAGGATTCTTACCATTGCCATGAAAGATCTGCTGCCTTCAGAATATATCAGAAATCTGCTTATCACAGCAGTCAGGACTGGGCTAAGAACTGCCACACACCCAGGAATAGCAGCCATAGACAGAAAATGGTGCCAGGGAGCTTTATGTTGAAAATGCATTCAGACTGCTCCTTTAGAAAAGGGCTGCTAAAGAAATGATCTGCTGCTTTTAAGAAACTGTAGTCCATAGTTTGCTTATGAACATGGAATCCCTTTCCATAGTGAGCGGGGACATTATTCAAAGATGGAGAGCAGACTGTCTACCCACCAATGGAAGAGGGTAGAGTAGTGAGTGGTGAGAAACAGGGCTTTTCATTGGCTGTTTGTAAATCATCCAAAATGGAGACCTCTTGATTTTGGCAGTTAGTGGCCTAGAGAGCAAACATATTTTGTGGTGCCTTATCACAGAGTGCCTCAGGGCTCAGATTTACCCCCAGAGATCCATGCCAGATAATTACATTGCTGCCCCTACCACTATCCCTATTGTCCTCAATGTGGCAGGTTGTGTGGTGATAGCACAGTAAGAGAGCCTACTCTTCCTGCTGAATTTCAGACACCTGCCTGTCAGAAGACCTCATGTTGACACAACTGCCCCTCATTAAGCTGCTGCATGAGACCATATTATACCACTGATGACCTTTTTTGAATGAGAAGACAGCTCGGATAGTGGCCACTGCTCTGGGTCATGCAAACATAATCACCACTGAAGATACGCTGCCAATGCTACTGTGTCTGGCTGCTCAGCTAGGGGAAGAGCACTGAAATATGTATGGTATTTTTAAAGCTAGATATGCAAATACTTCTGGAGTACCATCCTGCACAGTTCTGCTCTCATTAACCCAATTTGCATATGTAAATGCCTATTGCCATATAATAATGAGGTCTACTCATGCAAAGATGCACAGCATACAAAGGGAGGGTTTACAGTGACAATCTGAGTGTTTTGGTTAAGGCAGCTGGTGCAGTGGCAGGAACAAGACCAGGGCAAGGCCTACAGCCTGGGAGTTGGAGCAGGATCTAGTTGTAACACTAGGAATGGCAGGCAAAAAAGAGGGGGCAAAAGAAAATCTGATTTTACAGGTTCTTGGTGTTGCAGGTAACTCTACATAATAATGAACTGCTGGCTCCCAGTCCTAAAGAGCTCTGCAGCCCAAACATACCAGTTGTAGCGCCAGATCCCTAGCAAGATCAATGCACTAGAGATGGGGGCAGCTGGAGGGCATTAGCAGAAAGGAAGAGACCTGTGGCACGGAGCTATACAGAAGACAGCCTGACACCTGGCAACTCTGCTAGAACAACAAGCCAACGACCTTGTATTCCCTGCACAGGATAAAGCACCCACTCGGGGCATCCCCTTCTGTACCATCTGTGCACCCCAGCAATGGCCAGACAGGCAGAAAATTAGTACATCCCCCCACACACACACGCACACACACCTTCATTCACTACCGCTACTGTGGACAGATAAGTCCCCACATTAATAATCTCTTCCAGGACTCCCTTGCTGATGGCTCACTCATCCAGCGTGGATGTTGCTCACAATGAAATGCCACTTGACTCCCCATTAAGGAGTCTCGGCACTGACATGTGTAATGACCCAGCCCTCACCCTTCATGAGGCCAAAATCCCAATTGTGTCACTATCACTCTTTGATACTGAACTGTTTGCAGAGACCTGACTGTTCATCTCCTCAGACTTCTTTGTTCTTATTTCCCAAGCTTCTTCTGCTTGTCCATCTTATCCCTTGCAGGGGCACTCAGCTCACTCACTCAAGGATCTTCAGTTATATGCAGAGCAGGGAAGTACTGTCATGCTGATTGGAATCAGTAAATATACCAACTGTTTCAAATAGCCCACTTTCACAGCACTATCCTCACCAAACCACATAGCAGGGCTTAATCAACACTGCTCAGATTCACTTTACCCATTTTCCTAGCAGGAAACATACCTATCACTTGAAAGGTATGAGGATGCAGTGGAGGCCAGATCTCCTCAGGGCCACCCAGGAGCAAATGTATCTGCACAGCCAGTAACTGCTCTTAAGTAGGAGATCACCAGGAGATAAAATGAACAATTGTTACGCCTGGCAGAATGCTGCGTCACTGCGCTTGCACAGAATTCATGGCCCCCACAGATTTCTTTGCTTTCTGCGGAAAAATTACTTCTGACGGGGACGCAAAAGGAAGCCGCAAGAGCGATCATGCGCCCCTCCCTGGTAGTGCAGGCAGGTTGGTTTGGGCACCCAGAGCAGCCAGTAGAGACAGAAATCACCGCTGGGGGTGGGGGAAGGCTGGGCAGTCATGCATGTGAGAGAGATAGACACTCTGTCCCTCTTGCTTGCTACTGTGGCACACTAGACGTGAAGGGACAGGGCTTTGGGGAGTTTCTGAAGAGGTAGGCGTGGGGCAGGCTTTGTGCCCTCAGGCAGAGCAGAATGTAGCAGCCTGCCTGCTTAGTAAATTGTTCCCATTGTTTTTAGTGAATTCTCCCAGGAGTATAAAACGGGTGTAAAAATTTTAAGGCTCCTTTATATTGCCAGAGCGGCGTAAAGGAGCCTTATTGTAAAGGCAAGTATGGCCTCATCAATGCTTATGGTGCTTTAGTGATTAAAAGTGGTCTAAATGTTTGTGCTGAAAAAAATTCGTATCAAAATGTGCTCAATGAACTGTTTGCTACTGACCTTTTCGGAGATGGTCAGTAGCCGGTATAAATTGTGAGTTTGATTCCCCAGCCCTCACTTGCTCTTCACTGGCCTATGATGTAATACGGAGCATATGGCTGCATATATTTGTTAACTAATAACTAGAAGCAAAGGGTTAATACTAGCTACATTTGGGATTTGTCTCCAGTGCTCCCCACTCCCATTCTCCATCCATTGTACTGTAGTTTAAATAAATTACCAAAATAACTGAAACCAGCTGGATTATATTGTTATTTTGACCCAAAAAAAATGTAGAATTTTAAAATATTGTGTGCAGAATTTGAAAGTTTGTGGTGCAGAATTCCTCAAGGAGTAAATAGTGAATTAACTTGTCTACACTGGATTTTTTTCTTCACCTCCTGTTAGTTGCTTCCCAATTAACTCAAGATGCTTAGGTCCAGATTCACAACGTTATTTAAGGAACCTAACTTCTATTGATTTTAATGAAAGTTGGGAGCCTGAATAGCTGTGATGATCTGGTTCTTAACCTTTGTCCATGTGTTTGTTCCAAACTATAAATGTTTCTTCTTTACACTGAGAGTTTGTAGTGTGGGTCACACATACTGGGAGAGTCCACACCAGTTTTACAAATGGATTAAGTACCTTGAGTTAATTGGTAATCAGTAAACTGGAGGTAAAGTTCTAGTACAGGGGTTCTCAACCTTTTTCTTTCTGAGGCCCCTTAAACATACTGTGAAAACTCCATGGCCCACCTTTGCCCAATGGCTGGTTTTCTGCATATAAAAGCCAGGGTCGGTGTTAGGGGGTAGCAAGCAGGGCAATTGCCTAGGGCCCCATGCCACAGGGAGCACCAGGAAAGCTAAGTTGCTCAGGTTTCTGCTTCAGCCCCAGGTGGCGGGCCTCAGGGCCTCAGGCTTCAGTCCCATGCAGTGGGATTTTGGCTTCCGCTCTGGGCCCCAGCAAGTCTACAACTGGTCCTGCTTGGTAGACCCCCTGAAACCTGCTCATAGCCCCCCAGGGACCCCCCAATCCCTGTCTGAGAACCACTGTTCTAGTACACACATATCTTGAGAGCCCAGTTCAGCTCACGGGGACATTTGGGTCAGTCTAACCAGTATGGGGGCAAATATGATGCAGACTGGACACTGAGACGTCTAGCCGTCTCCCATTAACTGCTGTGTTGCTGGCTAAAATGAGCAAGTTAAGTGCAACATACAGTCTTCAGTGGCCCCTAAGGTTAATTCCAGATTCTGCAATGTCCTTTCTGCACACCAGTAGGCAGTTGCTGCGGCAACCATTACCACAGGCCCAGCTCCCCCATCACTCCACCCCTCCTATTGTATTAATAGGCACAGATTCATGGACTGGTGAAGGCATAATCCTTCCCCCGTCAAATCCAGGTCCCCACCACAAAAACGCACTGAAGTCAAGACTTTTACTGTGTACAGACACTAGCCAGGAGTACCCAATGAGTTCATCTCTGTCCCACCCAAAGAATCTCCATAATTTGACCCAACCCCCAGATACATCTCCCAGTGTTCTCACCACTGAACGGCACAGTCCTCCCCCTTCAGCATGACCAACAGAGTCCTGTATATACTAGGGCTGCTAATATCCACTATTTTGGTGGGAGGGAGAGAAAGATGTGCAGAGCAATCAATGAATGAGCCAGAATTAAGCCTGAATAGCTTAATCTATGCCTGCTGGCTTACTCATGCCCCCGACACAAATAAATCAGAAGCATCTGGCTGAACACATGGGGGCCTTTGAGTGCTTCTGTATATCCTAATGGAGCAGTCAGCCCTTTAACCATACCTTAGGCCCATTTCTCAGGGCACTCAGTCAATTTGGGTGCAACTAATAACATGTCTGAGAGACCCACTGAGCCCCCCAAACATGTGCCAAGCCCCATTTGGAGAATGCAGCTGCCCAATTGTGCCCGAAAGCTTTAGGAAAATTCCACCATTAATTCCTGTCAGATGCCATGTTTAGAACTGCACTAGTTTAATTATCTTTTCAGATCTTTTGTAGGCCCATCTTATTTTCTTATTTATAGGCATTTAGTCAGAAGAAGAGAGTCTGATTTTGTTCATGCTCTCTCCTGTTAGTCTTTAATTATTTCCAGTCTTTCCTCCTCCTTCCTCTTCTGTTCAGCTTAGTTACACTGTCTATCCATTATAATAGCAACTGAAAGCAGGAATCCTGCAATGCTTCTGAAAAGCCTTGCTCAGATCACAACAGAACTGAATCATGTACTCGACACTACACATTTTCTAAATTGGCCTTTTCCCAATCTCTGTAGTGTATATATGTGTGTGCGTGTTGGAAAGGAAAGCTTCAGAATACATTAAGATTTTATTATGGGCCTGAATCTGATGTCTCTTACACCGCTGTAAGCCTTCAATGCTTTGTATTCCTGATTCATATTGGTAATTGAGAACAGAATGAGGCCCTCTGTAACCAAACTGAGATCAGTAGATTGTCCATTAATTGATGTTCTAACCATGTAATGTTATATCTGGTTTTTAATCTGGCAGGCAGAGGTTTGGGGGCACTATTTCATTCTTATTAGATAAGTCTTCTGTGGATAGGAAAGACTCTTTGACTAATAGTAAAAAACATTGCTTTCAAGTATTCTAATACTTTTCTTTGTTTTAGTACAAGGAGTAAATAGTAGTTAATCATTTAACAAGACTTATTTTGTATTAAATGTTCAGTGTCTCTTCATTATTTGTGCTGGACTAGGTTGGATTGGACTAGGTTTATGTATGAGAGAGGGCACAAGGAGTCTCCCATTGTGTGAGTTCTGCATAAGGGCTAGGTGCAATTTTTGCTCTTAAGGGAGTTATCTGCTCAAGAAAGGGACCTATTCATCACTGTGGACAGCTCAAGGAAGACCTCTGCTCAACATGCAGCTGTAGTTAAAAGAGCAAACAAGATGTTAGGGCACAGAAGGAATGGGATGGTGAATATTATGGCAAAGTTTATCAAGTCTTTATACAAATCAATGTTGCTAGCTAATCTGGGATACTGTGTGCAGTACTGGTCATCACATCTCAAAAAAGGAGATTGCAGAACTAGAAAGAGTTAATAGAAAAGCAATGTAAATGATGTCAACGGCTTGGAACAACTCTGCTATGAAGAGAGAGAGAAAAGATAGGGATTGTTTACCTTACAAAGGAAACGAATCAGAGGGTACATGATAAATAAAATAAGGAATGATCTAGGCTAGAGGTGGGCAAACTATGGCCTGTGGGACCGTCCTGATCGTCCCCTGACCTCCCGGTGAGCACCCTCCCAGTGAGGGTAGTTAACAATTGAAACAATTCACCAATGATAGTGTGGATTCTCCATCACTGGCAATTTTAAAGTCAAGATTGGATGTCTTCTTATGGGGGAATTCTATGGCCCATGTTATACAACAGGTAGAATAGAGATCACAGTGGTGCCTTCTGGCCTTGTAATCTACTCCCATGCACTATATTTGAAGCTAGCTAATGCAAGGAGGTCATAGAGTATATGGACAACCAAATTCAGTACTAGCATAACTCTACTGAAGCCAATACAGTTGCCTCTACATAAACTAGAGTTGCATTTTGATACCCATTAAAGAAGTCACAGCCATAGGGACAAATTCTGCTGTTGGCTCCATGCATGCAACCCCACTGATGATCCTATTTAATAATGAAAACTATCATTTGACAAGAATTACAGTTAGCACTCCGTGTCTTTAGATGCTGTGTACCTACGATGATTTTGTTACTTATAGATGCTATGGTGAGATATTACTGTCTAAATTGTTTTAAATTTTGGTTTAAAATTTTTCTTAAAGGCATTGTGACAAAGCTCTGTCCTTATCTTCATGGATCCTGTGTTTCCTGGCGGATTTCATTAGCCTCAGAAGCTCACTATGACCCGCCACGTAGCCCTTCTCTCTCTCTAGAGACAAGTTCACAGCCTATTGAGCCATTTTCATCATAAGCCAGTGAGGAGAAGCTATCCTTCCTGGCACAGTCTCTGTTGTCTCCCAATCTCAGTGATTAATTAGGGGAGGCAAAAAGGGGGGAGCCTGGGCCCACCCTCTACTCCAGGCTCCAGCCCTGGGACCCTAATAGTATCAGCTAAAATGGCTGACCTTCTAGCCACAAAACACAATACAATTCCCTGGGCTACTTCCCCACAGCAGTCCCCGCTTCTTCAAACTCCACTTCACCCTTACCTCAGGGCCTCCTTCCTCGCATATGATATGTTGTCTACCACTCAGTCTCACCAACAGCACAACTTTCTCCCACAGCTCCTGACATCCACACCCACCTGACTAACTGGGAAGTTTTTAACTGGTTTCAGCCAGTCCCTGATTGGCTTCAGGTGTCCCAATCAGGCTAGCTGTTTCTACTGTTTCTAGAAGCTTCTTAATTGGCCCCAGGTGTCTTGATTAACCTGAACAACTGCCATTTGGTTCTAAAGGTACCCGGGATTTGTTTAGCCTGGAACCAGCATATCTTTCCTTAGCACTTTCCTATAGCCATCTGGCCTTGCCCCATCACAGCATGGATATGTCTTTTGAGAAATATTGCATTTTAATGTTATTGACTTTATTTATTTATTAATTTATAGCCAGATTCTTACTCACACTGAATAGTATCTTACTACTTGAGTAGTCTTACTGAGATCTGTGGGACTACTCATGGAGTAATATACATAATCTGGCCTTTCGTACTGGTGACAATTGAAGGACTTAGCCTGCTAATGGTTGAAATCTACTGCTTATCTAAAGGGTAGGCACAATGGAAAAGTCGCATTCTGATCTCGTTTACATCTCTATATGTCTCCAATTTTCACACACTCTACTTTTACAAGATCTTATAACATAACTGTCTCATTTAAATTCTCCATTTAAATTCTAAAAGCATTTATCTTTCCTGAGTTTGGTGCACACGTGGAGGAAACTTCTTCAAAAAAGAGATGAGAAAGAAAAATAGAGATGTAATTGGGCCTAAAAGGAGCAAATTACAGATGCTCTCCTCCAACATTGTTTGGAAAACAAGTTTTATAGCTTAAAACAGCCCCCAAGCATCTCATAACTTGAGTAATCATCAGCATTTCTACTGCACGTCACCACATGTCTCACTGACCTTGGCAATATTACAGGAGAGGTAGTTCATACTGTTGCTATGACTAAGCTGTACTTCAGCAGTTTCTCCAGGGTGATAGACCCAAATAGGTTTTTAATTAATAGACAAATACATCTCGCCCGCTACCACCACCATACACAAAACATTTTAAGGTAATAATAATAATTCCACATATTTTTACACATCACCCGCCAGTGAAATGCAATCAACTCTGCTATTGAATGTAGCATCTGTTTAACAGCATCACAGCAATGCCTGACAATAGTTTAAGACAGGAAGTGAAGAATACTATATCCAATTTGAAACTACAGGTAGAATTTGAAATCGTTAGGCAAGATGTAATTCTTAAGTGGTATTTGATTAAAACACTGGGGCAAATACTCCTATTCTTGCAAAAACTGCCCAGAGCTCTTTAATGACCACATGTGGTCAGGGATAGAGCTGTGCAAATAACTAATATTTTTTTTGCTGACCCCATTCTGAAAAACAAAACATTGTTTCAGGTTGACCAAAAACATGTTTTGAAATTTTCTGCAAGTTGATCATTTAAAAAATAAGTTTTGAGCTCTGTTTAATACAATTGGAGAACATTTTGAGACAAAAAGTCATTTTGAATTGAAAAATTGAAACTTATTTTTTAAAATGTCAAAATGAAATGTTTCCGTTTTTGTTATCTGATGCAAACAATTTGGCGAAACCAGCATGAATTTTCAAAATGTTTCAGTGTTGCTGAATCTGCATTTTTCTGCTCCCAAAAAATTATAGCTAAAAAATGTCACTCAGCTCTAGTCAGGACCTCTGCTTTATGTCACATGCAAAAGATAGCATAAAGAACATCCCACTATGTGCTCATGTCTGAGTTCCTCGAAACTCATAGTGTATCTTTTTTAGACTTCTGGGGAAGAAGTCACAGCGTGGGGCACACACGCATCCAGAGACAATAACGAGGAGGGAGAACACGAAAACAAGACAAGAACATCATGTAACTTGAAAGAGGAGAGAAATACCGTAAATGGGAGGTCTAGTATTCATTCCACGTATCACTAACTTCATTTTTTTAACCTTTACATTGGTAGCATGAACCTCTGGGCTGAAGTTTTCTAAGCTACTTAGGAGATTTGGACACCAAATTCTCACTCATTTTTACTGGAATAGGGCATCCAAATTCTTTAGGCATCTTAGAAAATTTCAGCCAGTGTATAATATTTGAATGTATTTCATATATGTGTAAGTTAACATACTGAATAAATGCCACTGTAAGTATAGTCTATATTAATTAACTAACACATATTTTTTTAGGATGGGAAGGTAAATGGCTGCCTTTTGTGAGCTAACATTTGTTTGAAAAAGTCCTTAGATAATTTTCACCTTTTTCACCTGATTGCTCAGACACACTTTCTTGTCCGTGTGGAAATGTAGTATTTGTAGTCAGTCCAGGGATTTCTGTAGTTAGTTAGTACTTGTGCCACTTGCCCATGCAAGGAAGAATCTGTATAAGTCACTAGGTTTCTGTGTTGTAACTCAGTAGATTGCTGTGTTGCTGATGGAAGTAAAGGAGTCTCTGTAACCAATTAACTAGAATTAGGCAGCAGCTCAATCATACACAACTGATTTATATGTGTGTGCCAGATTTTGTCACCTTTGACCTTTACTGTGCACCACACTGAACTTAACTGTATCTCAGTAATACCTAGGGTGACGGAGCTGGAACTGCTCTGTAAGAATTGATGAATACTGTATGTTGACCTGGTTACTGGGATGTTTACTGAATGAGGATATTTGTTTAGTTTAATACCAGCCTGTAAGGAAAACAAGCAGGAAGAAAAACAATGACAATAAGCTACCCATCAGTAAAACATTTAGGGGTTATGTCACGAGGTGCACCACTCACCACTGGGCTGGCACCTCCTCCTGGTCGCTCTGGGGATTAGCCAACGTCCTGTCCATGATTTGCACACCATCATTCCAATTCCGGTCTGTGGTTCTTGTCACGCCAGTACCCTCAGTGTCTCCTTTGGGACTTAGCCCTTCAGGTAGTTCTCAGTGTTCTCCCTTCTGGGGTTCAGTCCATCAACAGTCCTAGCCAGTCTTCCATCTCACTGCCTTAACGCAACTCCCCCTGTGGCTGGTATGGGAACCCTGGCCCACCCTTTACTCCAAGTTCCAGACCAGGGAGGGACCTGCAGTTCTCGGGTTCCTCTCTCTGCCCTCACTGCTTCTTCTTTGGATTGCTTCCTACACTTCTGGTTTCCTTCCTGTCATGGGGTATACCAGCACCAAAAACCATCCTCCCTCTTCCCAGGGAGTGGTGACTGCCTGCCCTTTCGACTAGGTTAATTGGCCCACGTGTGTCCATTAAGTCTATTATGATATACAGCCCATACAGGATTTGGTATAGGGATTGGTGTGTTCAATAAACCTAGGCATTATGTCTATCCCCAGAAAGATCTTTAGTGCTGATTAAAATACAGCTTCACAAAATTGTTGCTTACCTCTGTTTCCATCACTGATTTGGGAAGTGGTAGCAGTGGTAAGTTATTTAGGAATCCCATCCGGGTCATCAGCTTGTGATATCTTGGGGATTCCTTGGAAAGAAGATGCATTGCAACAACCCGTACATGCACACACACAGAGTCAGTCTCAAATTAACTTTATTAATAACAGGCAAAAAGAAAAGTTCACAAGAACATGCCATTTCATAGTTTTCCACCATTAGGAGATTATTTATTCCCATACATTGTACATAAAAGATATAATAAAGGAGAGAAGGTTTGCAGAATCTCATTCTTCACTAATGTCTTTATTTCTTTGGACAAGATTCCTCTTCAGGTTTTTATATCTCCTTTCCAGCAGCATTTAAAGTTAGATTTGTGGCAGATGGAGTGAGAAAATTGAGGCTGATTTTTTTCCTCTTTGCACGTAAGGATAGAAAGTCAACCATTGTCCCATATCTCAAGCAAAAATTTGAATCTTGAACCGTGGGAAATCTTTCCAGTCGACATTGGTCATCCAAGAATAGTTAGAAAGCAAGAGAAATATTGTTTATTTCTGGAAACTGCTCTCTCTTTACATTTTCTCCTTGTGAGAACAAGTTGTACTTAATGGCTAAATCTATCCCTCCTCCTGCATTAACTACAGCAACAGGCGATGTGGAAGTATCTTGTGCTCAGAGCCGGGAGGAACCGGTGATCACTTGCACTTTCTCTGATACTAAAAACTCAGCACTAGCTCATTCTAGATTTAACCGCATCACTCCAACAAGAAAAAAAAAGCAGAATTATCAGAATTATGATGAAGCATATAAAGATGAGAGTGTCAGACAGAGACAGCAGGGAGAATTAATTACTTGAGGGTTGGCTGGGCCCCATGCAACAATGTACACGCTGACTTTTGTATGTTGCTCTAACCCTCAGCTTTCTGCTCTGGTACTTATTCTCGCTTGGTAGCTTTGGATTTCCCCAGTGTTTTCATTTCTTACAGAGAAGTGGAGAGAACAGCCATTTTGTTCATTGCATTGAAAATAGCAATATCACAAGAATCAGCGTTGGTATCTTGAAATGATCCATTGTCTCTTAATCTGTCCAGACTTCCAGTTCAGAAGGGTGCCAGAGAGAGGAAGGAAGGGCTTGTGATGAAGGCTCAGGATATCTGGGCTCTGATTCTGGTTCTTCTAGACTACCTGGGTGATCTTGAGCAAATCATTTCATTAGTGTACCATATGTGACCCTGTTACAGCCCTGCTCTCTGCTCTGTCCCTTGTGATTTTCCCACAGGAGGCCCTCTCCAAAGTAGTACATTAGAGGCCCTGTGTTTAGGGTACCACTTAGTCATTTTTTAACCAGCCTGGCAGGTTTTTGTACTCCTTCACTGGTTAAAGGATTTAATGTGTTCAGGGATTTTTTTACTTGGGACTCCAAGTAAAAGGGTGGATCTAGACTGTTCTCAGTGGTACCAGATGACAGAACAAGGAGTAATGGTCTCAAGTTGCAGTTGGGAAGGTTTAGATTGGATATTAGGAAAAACTTTTTCACTAGGAGGGTGGTGAAGCATTGGAATGGGTTACCTAGGGAGGTGGTAGAATCACCTTCCTTTGAGGTTTTTAAGGTCAGGCTTGACAAAGCCCTGGCTGGGATGATTTAGTTGGGGATTGGTCTTGCTTTAAGCAGGGGGTTGGACTAGATGACCTCCAGAGGTCCCTTCCAACCCTAATATTCTATGATTCTACGATTAGAGGACTCCATTGTCATGGAAAGTAGGAGTGCAGGGTCCCAGCCATCAGACCCACTCCCTGGCCCTCTGAGCCCAGGGCTCCATCTTATTATCTGTCCCTTTCTTAATGATTCCCAACATTCTTTTTTGACTGCTGCTGCAGATTGAGGGGATATTTTCAGAGAACTATCCACAATGGCTCCAACATCTCTTTCTTGAGTGGTAACAGCTAATTTAGACCCCATTATTTTATATGTATAGTTGGGATTATGTTTTTCAATGTGCATTACTTTGCATTTATCAACATTGAATTTCAGCTATCATTTTGTTGCCCAGTCACCCACTTTTATGAGATACTTCTGTAGCTCTTCACAGTCTGCTTGGGACTTAACCATCTTGAGTAGTTTTGTATCATCTGCCAACTCACTGTTTTGCCAACTCACTGTTTATCCCTTTTTCCAGATCATTTATGATCTGGCCATACCCTTAGGCCTGCCTGCTGCCAACCCACATGATCCCGGAAAAGGGGAGAGGGAATGTTGCCATGGAGGCCATTAATGACACCCCTTTCCACATAGGAAGAGTGCGTTCTACGTACAGATGTCCCCTTCTGTGCATAGCCCTGACTTCAAGTTACAGAAAATCCACCATCTAGTTTAAACCAGTATGTGACCTGTGTCCCACACTGCAGAGGAAACCCCCCAAGATCTCTGCCAATCTGGGTAAATGACCAAGAATTCAGGTGCTTATGGGAACCACTTTGGTCTAGAAGCCAATCTGGAGAACTTTCAAGGATGAGCTTCCTGGTGAGATTTCTAGCAGCAGCAGTATCAGAAATATCCTGGGAATAGAACAGTCTTTCTTGTGGAATTTCAGTGCTTCCAGTATTAAATGAAACATGAAATTGAGAAGGCATGCATGAAAATACACAATCTGGATTAAAATTGTGGGGCGAGAGTCATAGGCATACGCAGCACATTTCATTAGGGTGTGCACCCAGGGAATTTTTTTTTAAAGGTGAACATTTATTGAATACTCAATCATAAAGGACATTATTTTTATAATACAACAATCACACATAATACATAATTCATAATACAACAATCCATACTTTAAAACTAAAAGAGCGTATCATGCGATTAAATTTAAAAAGCCACTTTTTTTGAGACATTAGGATGTGCCTGGGCATACCCGGCACACCCTGTACGCATGCCTATGGTGAGAGTAGAAGACAAGCAGGGCTTTCTGCTAGGCCTAACCTTCAGCTTGTACCAAGCTGTGCAGCTTGAGTTACTGTGGTGAACTCGTGATGTTCCATATCATGCCACCAGAGTGCCTCTCATCCAAAAAGTCACACTGATGCAGGGCCAGTTCAGAGCAGCTACAAAATCTGCAGTGGCAGGGAGGCCAGAGAGGTCAAAGTCCCTCTCCTCCCCCACGGGAAGCTGCTTCATAGCAGGGGCTGCATCTGCACTCCCTGCCCTGCACAGGGCCGGCGACAGGGGGGTACAACGGGTACAGCTGTACCGTGCCCCAGACTTCAGGGGGGGGCCCTGAAGTCTGGGGCGGGTCCGGTACGCAGTTGTACCCCCTTATCGCCGGGGCTGTGAGCAAGGCGCGGCTCTGGGCAGCCGCTGCAGCGCTCACCATCCCCCCTCCCCTGGCACCCAGCAGCCTCCCCCCGCCTCCCTTTGCTTCTCCCGGCCGGGCCACGCGGCCAAAGTGTATGCAGGGGTTGGGGCCCGCGGGCGGCGGGAGACCGGCCGGGGGGGCCGCGGGCGGTGGGAGACTGGCCGGGGGGGGAGACTGGCCGGGGGGGCCGTGGGCGGCGGGAGACCGGCCGGGGGGGGGCCGCGGGTGGCGGGAGACCAGCCGGGGGGGGCGGGAGACCGGCCGGGGGGCCCTGCGGGCGGCGGGAGACCGGGCGGCGGGAGACTGTCCAGGGGGGGGGCCGCGGGCAGCGGGAGACTGTCCGGGGGGGGGGCCACGGGCAGCGGGAGACCGGCCGGGGGGGGGAGACCGGGGGCCGCGGGAGACCAGCCGGGGGGGGGGGGTCCCGCGGGCGGCGGGAGACCGGGCGGGGGGGGGCCCGCGGGCGGCGGGAGACTGTCCGGGGGGGGCCGCAGGCAGCGGGAGACCGACCGGGGGGGGGGGCCGGGGGCGGCGCGAGACCAGCCGGGGAGGGGGGGCCGCGGGCGGCGGGAGACCGGGCGGGGGGGGGCCCCGCGGGTGGCGGGAGACCGGGCGGGGGGGGGCCCCGTGGGCGGCGGGAGACCGGGCGGGGGGGGCCCCGCGGGCGGCGGGAGACGATCTGCGTGCGGGGCCCCAAAATTCCTGTCACCGGCCCTGGCCCTGCAGAGACTGCAGCCTGGCCCCTATAAGGCTGGGAGGCAAGGATGCCTGGGGAATTCCCTCCTGTCTGCACAGAGAAGTTGGGAAGTGAGGGTGGTTGGTCAGGTCCAGTGGATAAAAGCCTGGCTTCAGGACTCAAAAGAGCCACCTCGCTCTTCAGTGGTAGAGTGCCAGCTGGCTGCAACTTTAGACTTCTCCCAGCAAGATGAGCCTCTGTGCAGTTTGCCCAGCACTGCAGGCTTCAGGACCCTGCCTGGGAGTGGACTCCTCAGCGGCTGTGGAGCAAGAGGCCTCCGGGCGCTAAATTACATCAGACCCAGGTAGAGCCCCCCACCTCTCTATTCCTCTCATCTGAGCCCTCTGCCCTCCTACATAGACACATACCTCACCGCTCTTTAAAACTAACACACAGGGCCGGCGACAGGGGGATACTACGGGTACAGCTGTACCGGGCCCCGGACTTTAGGGGGGCCCCCTTAAGTCCGGGGCCCGGTACACAGCAGTACCCGTAGTCGTCCGTCCCCCCTTGTCGCCGGGCCTGGAGAGCGGGGAAGGGGCGGGGAGGCGACGCGGCTCTCCTCTGGACGAGCGCGCGCGTCCCCGGCAGGAGCAGAGAGCCCGGCCGGCGGCAGCGGCGCACCACCGCCTGCAAAAAGGCGCCGCAGCACAGTAGGGCTTCCCCCGCCGGGTCCGGGGGAGAAAGGGCGCGGGGGGGGGGGGGAAGAGAAAGAAAGGGCGCGGGGGGGAGAGAAAGAAAGGGCGTGGGGGGGAGAGAAAGAAAGGGTGGGGGGGGAGAAAGAAAGGGGGCAGGGGGGAGAGAAAGAAAGGGTGCGGGGGGGGAGAAAGGGCGGCTCGCGCCGCTCCTGGGCTCGCGCTGTCGCCAGCCGCTGTCAGCTGGGGGGGAGCGCTGGCTGGGCTGGGGGGGGGGCCGGCTGGGCTTCCCCCCCAGCCGCTGTCAGCTGGGGGGGCCCCGGCTGGGCTGGGGGGGCCCCCAAACGATCAGAGTAGGGGGCCCCCAAATTTCTGTTGCCGGCCCTGCTAACACACACATACACACACACCCCCCCTCTTCCCAGTAATGGCATTTTTTCTTCATTTCTGCAAAAGCTACTCAAAGTCGTTTGTATTTTTCTTCATTAAAATGTTGTGAGAAGATGAGCAGAGCCAACTTTGGCTCATGTTCAACAATGATCCAGACAAGAATTAGCAAGAACTTCAAACCTAAATTAGACAAGTTAAAAAAAATCAGACTGTTAACTGTAGTTCAGCAGCATACACCAAAACATATCAAGATGTCATTTATGATATATTTAATTGTTGAGCCAACACGAAAGACATAAATAATAATAATGGCTGCTTTACTACATTTCTTTCTTTTTGATGCATTGTCTAAAAACCTGATCTGTTTACAAAGGATGGTAATTAGAGCTGGTTGGGAACTTTAAATGGTTTGAGTGAATTTTCCTCAGGAAGATTTCTCATGTCCAGGATGGAATTTCTGGTCAAAACCAGAGAGTGGGAGAGCCATCCCATAAGAGGATATAGGGTGACCAGATGTCCTGATTTTATAGGGACAGTCCTGATTTTGGGGACTTTTTCTTATATTGGCTCTGTAGCGGGGTGGTTCCAGCTCCCGGCCAGAAAGCATTAAAACCAGCCCTGGGAGAGGGCTGAGGGCTGAAAGGAAAAGCCCAGGCTGAGTAGAAAGCAGGCTCTGCTGGTAGCCACGCCCTAAACAGACCACAGCAGGCCCTTATAAAAGGGCTGAGAAGTAGGGGCTGGGAGAACAGTTTCCTCTAGCTGTGGAGGGGGCTAGGCCTGGCTGCTGGGGAGCTTGACAGGGTACCTGGAGGGGAGTAGGGCTGGGGGAAGGCCAGAAGAGCTGGGGAGCTCTGGACTGGAAACCCCCAGGCTGCTGGCCTAGGAGATGGCCAGAAAGGGGTACTGGGTCTGCAGGAGGCAGCCCATGGGTAGGCAGAGGCAGGAGGCCAAATCTCCGTTGCCTGTGATGACTGGCTTATACAGTCTGCAATCGGCCCCAGTGAAAGGGGTCTCGATGGTGACTGGCAGTAGTCCATAGGCTGAGACAAGATGGGGATAGTGGGTGGAGGTTCTCTGGGGAGGGGAGACCCAGAGAGACTGTGGGGGTACTGCAGGGGTGCAGCACCCCAGGGAAGAGGGCACCAGGGTCAGGAGGGACACAGGGCTAGTGACAAGCAGGACATCAGCCTGCAGAGGGCGCTCTGGAGGCTGGAAAGCTAATTCCCTGGATGTACCAGCAGGAGGCGCCGCAGGGTGAGTCGCCGCTTGGTGACAGGTGCGTATTACTCCTCACCCCTTGTCCTGATTTTTTACACTTGCTATCTGGTCACCTTAATTGGCTGGGAGGTTAAAACACTCGCCTGGGTGTAAGGCCCCCAGGATCACATTCCTGCTCTGTTTGACTGAGCCAGGGGACTTGAGCCTGGGCCTTGCACTTCCTAGAAGAGTGTCCTACTGAGTGAGCTATTGTCTATTCAGTCGGAGTCTCCCTCTGTGTCTTTTTCATGAAATGGAATTCTTGTTTTCTGGCCAGTCCTAGTTATAATCAAACACTTTAGGCTTCCTTAGCAATTTATTTTACTATAGAATCTGGAAACACTTAAGCCTATTAAAGCCTCAAATAAATGTGCACAAAAGGGAGAAATTTGCATGTGGTACTTCAAACATCAATTTTTTAAGAAGGTGTACGTGAACCAATAATATTTGGGAACTGCTGATCTAGCCACGTAGCAGTAATGACAGTTGGGCAGCCCATATTCTAAGCATGGAAGCCACATCTATTTAACATATGCATTTTTAAAGAGTCAACATAGGGCTTACATGGGTACAGTGAAAGCTTTGTTATACATTCCTGCTAATAACCTGAAGGACTATTCCCTTGTACCGTAAGAAGGGAAAATTAATCTTCACCACAATTGTTGCATTTCTCAAACTTCTTTTCAGCAAAGATAGAAATTGTGCCAAATATCTATCAGTTTTATGATGACAAGACCATCCACTTCTTTCATTAAACACCCTCCCCCCTCTTACAACTGTCTAAACAGGATTTTCCCGTTTAGTACCCTATCAATCCAGAGTTATGATTATTCAGTAACTTAGGGGATCTCTTGTATTTAAATATTAATGTTTGTGTAGTTATTAAAGTATTTGATGATTTGTCCAGGGGCACTATAAAATTAAATATAGCATGTCATTTATGGTAGTACAGACGAGAATAATAAAAAAAAATATTTTTAGTCTGGTTTTATGGCTGTTTCCACATGTTACTTTTACTGCTTATTTGATGGTGGGGTACTGTGTTTTTAAATCCTTTTAAATGTAGGATGTCAGAGCATATTTTGGGGAGCATATAAAAGATTATCATCCTGAATTATGACCTTGTATTTCTAAGTAAGAACTGTTGTTTGTCAGTTACAGTTTTAAAAGAAGGCACCATGTCAGAAAATACGTGTGGGATGCAGTGACTAGGGATTGGGTAGTGTCCCTCTAGTGGTCCTCACTGTCTTCTGTGTTTCAGAAGCCTCCTGAATGCTGTCAGAGCAGGAGTGTGTATGTAGCTAGTCTTCATATGTTATATGTTAAACAGGGAGCCATCTCTTGATTGATGTATGTACATACAAAGGAGTTAAGTAGCATCCCCCTTTTCCAGATGGGGAAACTGAAGCACAGAGCGGTGACGTGATTTGTCTAGGGCCACCCACCAGGCCAGCAGGAATAGAATGTAGATTTGTTGAGTCTCAGGCCAGTGCTGTATCCACTAAGCCGCACTATTTTCCTGGTGGTTCAATGTAAAACAAGTAAAAGTCTTATAATGACCCGCTTTTTACAACACAGCAGAATGTACAGTACTTCTGATTGAGATTTCCTTTGGCTTTTCGTTTAGGTTAGTGTGAGGAGATGCTGCTAGTAATAAAGGACATCTGTCATGGTACGTACATCTTCTTGGTACAAAAAATGTAGTGATCTGCAAAATATTTTTAAAAAGTATTTATTTGACAAAATGAATAAAGTTACCTACAGTTGGAGCACTAGCCATACTTAAGATTGATTTATTTATTTTCAATCTAAGCCCCTTTTGAAAGTTGACTATAACTTTCTGAATATATGTATTTCATGGAAAAACAATACAATAGAACAGCATTATTGTTAAGAATGCAAGCAAGCAAAACTCAAGAAATTCACAGTCACCAGAAGTAGACCCTCTTGTGAATACACAACATGTTGCATGCTGCAACGTGGTGCTAACCATGGTAGTAAAACACTGAGTGCCCTTAATTCCCACAGAATTAACTGGGAGTTGATGGCACTTTGCAGGAGGTTTGGGATCTTAGTATGTATGCACAATCTGAAATTTTTGGATTAAGTACATACAGTAAAACCTCCATTTAACGGACTAATTCGGGCGAGAGGGTGTCCGTTAAATCAAAAAGTCCGTTATTTAATAAAAAAAAAAAAGAGCTGTCAGAGCAGCAGCCTGCCCGCCACAGGGTTGGGGCGGCAGCTCCGCAGCCCGCCCGCTGCTGGGACCTGGGCGGCAGCCAGGACCCGGCAGTCAGCCTGCCCAGGTCCCAGCTGCCGGGACCCGGGCGGCAGCCGGGAACCATCAGCCAGCCCGCCCCGGTCCCGGCTGCTGGGACCCGGGGGGCAGCCGGGAGCCGGCAGCCAGCCCGCCCGCAGGCGGGAGCCGGCAGCCAGTCCGCGAGAAATGGATTTCGGATGCATCAGACTTGCTCAGAGATTTTGTTCGTTGCATCCGAAGTCCGTTAAATCGAGTTCCGTTAAATCGAGGGTTTACTGTATATGAATCTGAGATGTCAGGCCTCTGATTCTAGTCCAGTATTCATTAAAGTAAATAGAAAGATTTCCATTGAAGCTAGCACAGAACTGACTGGCCAGGCTGCAGGCCTGGACTCTCTGACGGGGCTAGCATTGGGGAAAGAGCCACAGGAGCCTCTGTAGCCTGTTGAGAATGGGCATTGAATGTGTAAATGAGGTCACTGAAGTGAGTTGGGGGAATGTCTGCGTGCCAAGGCTGGGGCACAGGGAGACTGCATGGAACAGAGTTCTAAGGGGATCCATAAATCCTCTTCCCTGCTCTACATTTTGACTGGCTCAGAAGGCACACGTGCAATCACTTGAACATTCACACTCTCATTTAGGCTCTCCTGTGCAAGCAAAAGCACTATGAGACAAGTTGTGCGTGCAGAGGAATGAAAGAACTGAAAAGCAGTGGAATTGCTTTGCTTAGGGCAGAGAGAGACAGCACAAGAGGACGCTGCATCCATTGTGTGCTAAGGAACATAGAAGGGTAGCGTGGTAGAGGGCTGCAAGGTGGATGGTGTTTGGTCAATGAATTTGCAGTATGGCTGCTTCTATAGCCTACAAGTTGTAATAATGGTCATGGGGTGTCTTTAGAGCTACATGGCTTGTCGTTTCAGCCATATCACTCCACTCCACCTTCTTTTCATCCCTCTACTGGCTCTCTCTTTCCATCCCATTAAGCGCAACTAATTGTCTTCTTTTTTAAGACCCTTCATGGTGTATCCCTGCCCTATTTACCATCTCTGATACAGGTATTGATTAGGACCATTGATTCCCATCTCTGCTCTGCCAGTGGTATGGCTTTTATTGCCCATTAGTTCAATTTTCCCACAAGCACTTTCTCCTGAGCCTCCCCATATGTGTGGGAGGAGTTCCCTGTAAAAGTCTGACAAGCCACTACATTAAACTCTTTCAGTTCTCTTCTTGTTGTGATGCCCACAAAACACTTGACAATGGCTAGGCAGCTGGTGTGCTGTGGCCACAGCTTATTATACTAATTATAATCATCTCTCTGTTACCTCATGCACTCCCTGTCTACTTGTTGTTTCTATCTGTTCACTCTCATCATATATTTAGATTGTAGCTCTCTGGGGCAGGAAGTGTCTTTTTGTTTATACATGTGTGTAAGCCTAAGTACCATTGTGAATCTGGATCACAGTGTCTAGCACAGTGACTGACCTCACAACCGATAGCTTTTATGTGGATGGCTCCTGCTCCTGCCACTTAAAGTGAGGGTGGGACCATGGCACAGAGTGGGGTCACAATGGGTCCTTTGTCATGATGTGTCCATGGCCCTGCATTGCCTTAATCTAGCCTTGTTTCCAATCCACATGCTCCCACATGTCACTGCAGATGTTAGGGGCACGGGCTCCTGGGTGCCACTGTGTTACAGTTTTGAGAGGTCTCCTAACTATAAGAGTTTGCTCACTATGAGGAAGTTATGAGGTTGGAATTCTCACTCCTTAGCCCCAAACTGAAGGCAATGTCCACGGCTCCCATTGGGTGTGTTCAGCTAGGGATGAAGTGAATACCACATGCTGCTTCTCAGTGATCCAGCATAGATTTATGGCCACATATGCTCAGAGTGTGCATGGACCCCTTGGCCACAACTCTGCCACACCCACAATCCCATAACCACTCATCACAGACACCCACGACCACAGAGTGCACTGTGTACAGAGTCCCCAGTGCAAGTTTTCCACTGCTTCCACCACCCTGTGTCAGATGGACTCCATTTTAGCTGCCTTTATTCCTTATTAATCTAAATAATGTTCCATAAAATAAGGTCTGAAGAAACTTTAAAAAAAATTGCTTCCACAAACAGAAATCTATAAAAGACAAATCAGAATGGGATGGGAACCATGCAGGGATTTAAGGACGTGTTCAAAACTAATTAATAAATTAAATATGAATCCTCATATGAACAGTGAAAAGTGTATTGATAACCTAGTGAATGGCCCAATTCACGTTGAGTAGTCCCTGTCTCTGCAAATAGACCCAGTAAGAAGCATTTCATGCATAACCATAGACAAGGCCTTGATTGCACTGAGGCATGCATTACTTTCAATGAAGTGTTTCCAGTAAAGGATGAAGGTCACTGAGCCATGTAGGAGTTCTGTGTGGGACACACACACACTTCTCCCCTCTGGTTGCATTTAAATTCTAATGAAAAAATAATATGGGACCTCTGCTCCCTTGCTAGACTTTGGATTGAACTTCTAAGATAATACATTGTATCATGTTATTCTATTATTTAACTGGGTAGCAGTTGGTATTATAAGATCTAAACAGTCTAGACTACAGTTCACTGCTGAAAGATGCTAATGAAATAAAATATATGAATTAAAATAACATTCTGTCTTTCCACCATATTATCATGACAGGAGTACTGTTGTAATTTCCATTCACAGGCTGGACACACACAGAGAGCCAAATAGAAAGTTACAAAACACATTGGAGGGAAGAAATGGCTGGATAAACCAAATATTGGAGTGAGGACAGATCAAATGATGCCAGATGGAAAATTATGGTTTGGAATGAAAAACGAGTCAATTTAACAGTCAGAAAGTCTTTGTAATATGTATAAAATCAGCAGCTAACAGATGTTTTTTTATACTGTGCATCCGCATTAAGTTGAGACATAGTCCATTCATATTCTATTTCACCATAACTGTGTGCAAGGAAGGAATAACGGCAGGCCCACTAGCTAGATGAAAGCTGCCCTGCTTTCCATATTATTATAATGATTCATTATTTGTATTATTGAACCCTAAATATGGACACTATGCTAGAAGCAGTACAAACATGTCAAAAGAAAGTATAGCATTCATTTGGTTGCAAATAAGGTAAGGTAACAAAACAGTTCCAGTGACAATTTCCTGTTTTCATATGTTCATAGTACAGAAGTGGGCAAACGTTTTTGGCTGAGGGCCGTATCGGGTTTCTGAAATTGTATGTGCCTCCCCAAACATCTAGGCATGGGCTGGCCTCGGCCCCCTATCTGACCTTCCTTGCTTCTCACCCCCTGATGCCCCCACCGGGACTCCTGCCCCATCCACACACACATACCCCCTGTCCCCTGAGTGTCCCCAGAAGCCCTGACCCTGACTGCCCCCACCACCCTATCCAGTGGTTAAAAGGTGCCAATTACAATAGTTTTGCCACGTTGCTAGATTGCCTAAAACTGTTCTCTGTGGAATAGTGCCCAGTGAGTGAGGCTGTGAACATTCAAGGATGTGGTATAACAGGATATATAAAACCATCCAGACAACCCTCCCACAGACTCAAATGGCAGCTCAAAACAGACATGAATGGAATCTGCTCATAATTCAGCTCTACCCAGTCTTGGTGTTGGAAAATGGAAATGGTGGTGATGATCATGATTATATTACCTGTTTTCTCACTGCCCTGTTAGTGTTTGCAATATGGCCATAGTAGGATTTGTTTCTAATTGCCAGATGGTTTGCTGGTAAAAAGTGGAAATTATCTTTACTGGGGATATTTTATTCCTACTGAGTGTGATTTACTGTAGTGTTATTGATAGGAATTCATTTGACACCCAGTGGGATTTAATAACAACCAGTGAAATTACTGTTAGAGAGAAGGTTGCTCATCCTGAGCAATATTTGGCAACATTAAAGCAAATTAGTTAGTAGTGAGTAGGTTTTATCATTTTGCAAAAAGAATGATCAATATGGACTCTGTCATTATTCATAGGGTCTTTGTTAGAGGTTCAATACGCTTGCAAAAACTATATAGTCATATTATGTATGTGGATAAACTTAAATATGCCTAGGAGTTTAAGGTAGTTTTTCAAATATTTTGAAATCTATTGGCTGAAAAACATTTCAGAGTAGACAACCACTTATACAGTGGTTCTCAAACTTTTTTTCCGTGGATTGCTTGAAAATTGTTGAGGGTCCAGGCAGACCTCTTAATGATCTTTCCAAATGTTGTTTGTACCGTTAGCTAGCTACTGTAAAGTGCTTTGGATAAAAGTGCTATATAAAAAACTCTTAATAACAATTAATATTTTTTGTTCTACAAATAAAAGCACACAACTCATATTTTAATAACAGTAGTCTTAGCTTTCTAATGTGATGGATGATCCCTCTCTCCCCCCGCTGGGAAGATTGGGAAGATCTCTCCCTGGTAGCCTCAGCCCTGGAGCTGGGGAAAATCACCTCTTTCTCTAGCCACCTCAGCCCTGCACATCCCAAATTCCCTCCCTCCTCTTCTCACCCCACTTCCTCCCCACCTACCACCTATCCCCCCTCCCCCCCCGTCCACCACCTCACCTTATATGTCCGTCTTCGCCAGTGTCCAGGCACCTAAATAGTGGAGCCACACTTGTGCAGCTCCACTAATTAGGTGGGTGGCCCTTCATTCTCTTGGTGTGTGGCCGCCCAGGTGCACACCTTAGCGGGAACTATCTGTGGACCACCTGAATGGAGTGTTCACAATTTGAGAAGCCCGGACTTATTCCCAGTGGGAAGATGGAGATTCTTTCTGTCTTGGCCTATGCAATCAGCAAACTGAATTCATTGAGGAATACAGCGTAACCATTATTAAAGTTTTGTTTATAATGCAGGCCTATCTTTTCAGTCTTCAGTGTTGTGCTAGATTGGGCAAAGGTAATACAAATTTAATAAAGGGACCAATGACACTTTTCTGCAATTTCTTTTCTTTTCCATACAGAATAGAAGTTAACACTATGTTTCTGAGGCACTTACCATTTGTGTTCCGGTTCAGAAGCAGAATATGACTGACTACTCTCTCTTATGAATACTATAGTCAACATTTTCAAATGTGGATGCCTAAAATTAAATGAGACAGGAAACATTTGCAAAAGCACAAATGGGAGTTAGATGCCTAACTCCCTTTGACCTTTACTGGATACCTAATTGTTCTTTGTGCCTTTGAAAATCTTCTGCAACAATCATCTCTAGGTACAAAATAAGTAGTCTGATTTTTCAGAGGTACTGAGTAGCACCAGTTCCCATTAATTCTTTCTTTGTTGTTTTCCTTAGGGGCGGCTCTATTAAGAGGGATTCTCTATATCCTAGTAAGGAGGAGAGAATGGAAGTTGATAAAGTATAGATAGGAACTGAAGAGAAACAGTCAAATGAAAGAGTCCATTCAATTACATCAGATAATTGCAGACAGTTAAAAAGTGACACATTTTATAAGTGCTCGTATACAAATACTAGAAGACTAAATACTAAGATGGAGAAACTTGAGGGCTTGGTATTAAATGAGGCTATTGATATAATAGGAATCACAGAAACTTGGTGGAATGATGATAATCAATGTGGCTCGGCAATAACAGGTTAAAAAATATATAGGAATGACAGATTAGGTCATGCAGGGGTGGGAATGTCACTATATATGAAAGAAAGCATGTAGTCAAATATATTTAAAATCTTAATTGAATCAAATTGTACCATCAAATCTCTATGCATAGAAATTCTCTACTTGAATAAAAGAGTATAGCAGGAGGAATATACTACTGACCACCCAACCAGGATGGTGACGGTGACTGTGAAATGCTTTGGGAGATTAGAGAGGCTATAAAAATAGAAAAATCAGTAACAATGGGAGATTTCAACTATCCCCATAATGACTGGGTACATGTTACCTCAGGATGGGATGCAGAGATAAAGTTTCTTGACACCACCATAAACGATTGCTTCTTGAAGCAGCTAGTCCTGGAAACCACAAGGGGAGAGGAAATTCTTGATTTAATTCTAAATAGAGCACAGGATCTGGTCCAAGAGATGAACACAGCTGAACTGCTCAATAATAGAAACCACAATATAATTAAATTTTAACATCCTTCTTGGGAGGGGGGAGAGAAGGGCAGTCACAACAAAGAAGCCCACCATAGTAGCATTTAACTTCAGAAAGAGAACTACACCAAGCTACACCAAAAGTGAAGTGCCTGCAAGATGCATGGAAACTTTTTTAAAAAGTCATCATGGAGGTTCAAATTAAATGTATATCCCCCCCACACACACACACACATTAAAATTAATGTATAAAAATATTATTATTATTATTATTAAAAAAAAAACATAGCAAGAGGACCAAAAAAGTGTCACCGTGGCTAAACAACAAAATAAAAGAAATGGAGGGGAAAAAGCATCATTTAAAAATTGGAAGTTAAATCTTACTGAGGAGAATTGCAGCATAAACTTTGTCAAGTCAAGTGTAAAAATATAATTAGACAGGCCAAAAAAGAATTTGAAGAGCAAATAGCCAGAGACTCAAAACCTAACAGCATTTTTTTTTAAAGTACATCAGAAGCAGGAAGCCTACCAATCAGTGTGGCCATGGAACAACTGAGGTGCTAAAGGAGCACACAAGGAAGCTATGGCTGTTGCGATATGCTACATTAGAACCTCAAAGTTATGAGCACATCAGGAATGGGGGTTGTTCATAACTCTGAAATATTCATAATTCTGAACAAAACATTTTAGTTGTTCTTTCAAAAGTTTACAACTGAATGTTGACTTAATACAGCTTTAAAACTTCACTATGCAGAAGAAAAATGCTGTTTTCCCTTTATATTTTTTTGGTACCTAAGAACATAAAAATGGCCATACTGAGTCAGACCAAAGGTCCATCTAGCCCAGTATCCTGTCTTCTGATAGTGACCAATGCCAGGTGCCCCAGAAGGAATTAACAGAGTAGATCATCAACAAGTGATGCATCCTGTCGCCCATTCCCAGCTTCTGGCAAACAGTCTTGGCCTTCACAACATCCTCTGGCAAGGAGTTCCACAGGTTGACTGTGTTGTGTGAAAAATACTTCCTTTTGTTTGTTTTTAATCTGCTGCCTATTAATTTAATTTCATGTGTTCTGAGGAGTATATAACACTTCCTTATTTACTTTCTGCACACCAGCCAAGATTTAGTAGTTTATGTTTAACACAGAACTGTACTGTATGTGCTTTTTTTGTGTGTGGTCCCTGCTGCTTCCTGATTGCATATTTCTTGCTCCAAATGAAGTGTGTGGTTGACTGCTCAGTTTGTAACTCTGGTGTTCTACTGTAAATTAATTATTTGCATCAGTTTTCATTGAGATGGATGTGATGGAGGTTCCCATACCTGAGCCATTCTTTTTAGGTGACAAATCTGAGGAACTGTCCCAGACTGAGGTGTCAATAGAGGAAGTTTTGGAACAAATTAATAAATTAAACAGTAATAAGTCACCAGAACCAGATGGTATTCACCAAGAGTTCTGAAGGAACTCAGATGTGAAATTGCAGAACTACGAACTGTAGTCTATAACCTATCATTTAAATCAGACCCTGTGCCAAATGACTGGAGGACAGCTAATGTGACACCAATTTTTTTAAAAAGGCTCCAGCGGCATTGGTGGCAATTACAGGCCGGTAAACCTAAATTCAGTACCAGGCAAATTGGTAGAAACTGTAGTAAACAATAGAATTATCAGACACAGAGATTAACATGATTTGTTGGGGAACAGTTAACATGGCTTTTGTAAAGGGAAATCATGCCTCACCAATCTATTATAATTCTACCAGGGGATCAACAAACAAGTGGACAAGGGTGATCCCCTTGGACCTTCAGAAAGTCTTTGACAAGGCCCCTCACCAAAGACTCTTAAGCAAAGTAAGCAGTCATGGTATAAGAGGGAATATCCTCTCATGGACAGTAACTGGTTAAAAGACAGCAAACAAAAGTAGGAATAAATGGTCAGTTTTCAGAATGTAGAGAGGTGAATAGTGGTGTCCCCTCGGGACCAGTGCTGTTCAACATATTCATAAATGATCTGGGAAAAGAGGTAAAGAGTGAGGTGGAAAAATTTGCAGACAATGCAAAATTACTTAAGATAATTAAGTCCAAAGTAGACTGCGAGGGGCTACAAAGGGATCTTGCACAACTGGCTGACTGAGCGACAAAATGGCAGATAAAATTCAATGTTATAAAATGCAAAGTAGTGCACATTAGAAAGCATAATCCCAAATACACATACAAGATGATGAGGTCTAAATTGGCTGTTACCATTAAAGAAATAGATCTTGAAGACATTGTGGATAATTCTCTGAGAACATCAATTCAATGCGCAGTAGCAGTCAAAAAAGCTAACAATGTTAGGAACCATTAGGAAAAGGATAAGTGATAAGACATAATGCCCCTATATAAATCCATGGAACGCCCACACCTTGAATTGTGTGCAGTTCTGATCGCCCATTTAAAATATATATATATTAGAATCAGAAAAGGGATAGAGAAGGGGAACAAAAATGTTTAAGGGTACAGAACAGCTTCCATATGAGGAGAAATTAAAAAGACTGGGATTTTTCAGCTTGGAAAATAGACAATTAAAGGATATGATATAGGGCTATAAAATTGTGACTCTCGTGGAGAAAGTGAATAAGGAAGTGTTAT
This sequence comes from Sternotherus odoratus, assembly GCA_032164245.1. NCBI lineage: Eukaryota > Metazoa > Chordata > Testudines > Kinosternidae > Sternotherus > Sternotherus odoratus. The sequence goes on from JAVMKO010000003.1 coordinate 95,433,232, forward strand.
TTACTCCTTCACATATCACAAGAACCAGAAGTCACCCAATGAAATTAATAGGCAGCAGGTTTAAAACAAACTAAAGGAAGTACTGCACAAAACGCACAGTCAGCCTGTGGAATTTGTTGTCAGGGAATGCTATAATGGCCAAAACTATAACAGGATTCAAAATAGAATTACATAAGTTATTGGAAGATAAGTCCATCAATGGTTATTAGTCTAAATGGTTCAGAATACAACCCTATCCTATGGGTGTCCTCAGCCTCTGACTGCCAGAAACTGGGATTAGATGACAGGATGGATCACTCAATGAGAGCCTGTTTTGTTCATTCCCTCTGAAACATCTGTTATTGGCTACTGTCAGAAAATAGGATACTGGGCTAGATGGACCATACTGGGCTCAGTATGGCCATTCTTATGTTCTTGTGTTCCTTCAACTGAAATAAAAGTTACCTAGACTTGAACCTTGTGTAGTCATTTATAACTATGCAAAGTGGATATCAAATACTACCTGATCAGATTCTCTACTTACAGTGAGAGTAACATTTTACAACCATTTTATACTCATTCTGCGCTGGTTTATGTAACTACAGAAGATACAAAGCTGCAGAGAATCAGGCACTAGGCCCAAAGACGGCATTCCACTTCTGGCAGCAGCCAAAATACAGAAATAGAAACAGATATGAACTGTATGACAGTGCAATATAAGGTTCAGGCCTTCAGAGGAACATGCTGGTACTCATATGTTATCCTGAGTGCCTCTGAAAACAGAGAGACACTGAAAGTAAACTCAGTACTTTACCAGCAGACCTTCCCATGACAACCAAATGGAGAGCATTGAAAACTAAGAAAGACCATATTTGGGGCAAAGTAGTGCAATACATTCCTTGTGGATGGCCAACTCCTACAGCCGAGGAAGAACTTTATTGTTTCTATTTTTCATTTTGGTAGTACCCAATAGGAAGTTCTCAGTTCAGAATGATTGTTTTCTCTGGAGTATATGTGTAGTGATACCCAATGGCTTACAGAAGAGGAAGTTGGTTAAATTATACAAATATCACAAAAGTTTGGAAAAAAAATTAAATGTGGCTGTAAGTTGTTATGTAAGTTATGCCAGACACAGACCAGTATACAAAGGGAAAATAGTCAAGGTGAATTATGAATTAGTCAATGAAACATTAAATTGATTAATATCATTCATGGAAGTGAGCCACTAAACCCTGGCCCAAACTGATTGTGCAGAAAACAATAAACGCATGCATTTAGTTGTGAGTTGTGAGTTATTCTATTTTCTGCATCCTATATCTTTTAATGTAAGGGAGCCTTCCTGCTTGCTACAGGGGTAGCTGTGAGATGGTTGCCGCTTTGTGTTTCATTCCAATGCAGAAGGCTACATGGTGTTTTTATTTGTACTTTAAAATAAAAGTAATCTGGCCTGAACACAAGAGATTTTGGTTTTTAGTATATGGAAAAACATACTAAAACTCAAGCCTAAGCAGAAAGTACAGAAGGCTGAAGTGAACGTCCTTCTCATACAGTAAACAAAGAAGGAAAAGTTTGGCCCTGGGAATACATGAAGATGAAGTAGAATTCTAGCAACCAAACATTCCTCACAACTCAGATATGTTCTGGATCTAGAGAAACATCAGGTATCATCCCTAAAAGGAATAAAGTAATAGGAGATTAATGTACACAACATACATAAAAATAACAAGAGAGATGATTTTGAGACTGGGAGAGAGAGAAAAGATTGGAAAGAAGGGGAAATTTCTATGTAGCTCTCCATTATTTTCAGGATGGCACATATCTCTGGATTGGATAGTTTCCTTGTTCCAACAGTAGCTACTAATGTTAAAACTCTCGCCCCCGCCCCCACCTTGTTTTCCCCTTTTTGTTCAATCCAGCCATTAGCCATTATAATAGCTGTCAGAAAACATGAAGGCATTCAGGGTACAGAGAAAAGGAAAGAGTTCATGAGCTATCTCAATATGCAGATGACTATTTGTTGTTTTTCTGGTAACCCGAGTCATTGTTGTATCAGCTGCCTCAGACAATAAGTGGCTTTGGATCCTTCTTCAGATATGGGATGCAGTGGCACAAATCAGATTCCTTTTTTGTTAGTTTCTTTCCAGCTGACAGGTTTTCGTTCTAGTGGTGGGAGTCTTATGCCCATTAAATGCTTCAGGATTGGAGTTAAATATGTAGAGGATCCAAACAACAGGAGAATTGTCTGAGATGATCACAAAGAAACCAATAGTTAGATCCATTAAGAATCCACTACTTAATTGAATTCTCTGCTGTTATCTCTACTTAGATGTTGAGCAGAGAAAATGATGGGGACAAATTGTACTTCATCAGTTAATATATTAGAAAAAAGCCCTTTTCCTTCCTGTTCCACCAAGCTTATTAAAAGATCCCTTCTTGGTTGTCTCAGTGTTTATTTGCAATAGGAAGACCTCAGGTCTTCACTTAGGTCAGGGATCTCAAGCTCAATTCACCATGAGGGCCACATGAGGACTAGTACATTAGTCTGAGGGCTGCATCACTGACACCTTTTCATACAAAAGCCCCCCCACTCCGCCCCTTCCATGAGACCCCACCTCTTCCCACCCCTTCCCACCCCTTCCCTGCCTCTATTCCAACCCCTTCCCCAAATCCTTGCCTCCTGCCCCGCCTCTTCTCCACCTCCTCCCCTGAGCGCATGGCTCCCCGCTCCCATCCCAAAAGCGCTAAGCGCCACCAAACAGCTATTTTGGGAAATACCTGGAGGTAGGCAGAGGGGTGGGGACGCAGCACGCTGAAGGAGGTGGGGGGATGGTGAGCAGAGTTTGGTGGCCACAGGAAATAACCCCAGCCTGCGGGCCATGCGTTTGAAACCCCTGGGGTAGCTATTGGTATTTTTCCACATGAATTGATAAAAGATGAACTAGGATGCTATTTTTACATGGTGCTTTTGCCTGACTCTCTTCCAATTACAGTGCCTTCAAACAGAAGCTTCTGATATAGAGGAAAATATGGGAGTTCTTTTTGTTTCAGACACTGCATACCATATCAAAGATGCATTCACTGTACACCACGTATCAGCAATACGGTAATTCCAAGTGTTGTATGAGTTATGTCTTTTTTAATGTATATATAAGAAGAATCAGTATGTGGAAGATGGTTTTTCCTCCAGCTTTTAAAGAAAGGCACTTGTGAAGGTGGAGTTATAAAATATAAGGCTTCTTTCAGGTGGCTAGTCTTTTGTTTCTTCTAAACAATGAAGAAAAAGCTTGAACTTAAGTGATTTTTCCAAGAAATGCAATCAGGAGTTTAATGCAAACTCAAGAAAGTAGGTACATTTCTCAGCATATTAGTAAATATGTTATTGTATTAGTAAAAGAGTTATTGGTGCAAGGTTATATATATATCAGAATCTTTCTGATCTCTTTAATTCCTGGAATGTCCCTCTTTTTGAATGTTCAGATATCTTTACATGAGGTTTAGGTTCAAGCGCTAGATGGATTTAGTACTGACTTCACATACAATAGATGAATATCTGCACTGGATGGAATATCTATATCTCTACAGATAACAGATTTGCAGAGTTCCATGGTATATAACTTAAATTTCATATCTTTTAGAAAAATATGTATTGAGAGCAGAATGATAGACAACTTTTGGTACAGGGAAAAAGTATTTAAAAATATGAAAAAATAATGGGACCACATCCTCAGCTGGTGTAAAGCAGCATGTCATTGACCTCAGTGGAACAAACTGATCTGCAACATCTAAGGATCAGACCCAATGTACTAAGAATATGAAGAAAAACAGCACTAATTTAGTATCAATGGATTATTACATTTCTTTCAACAAGAGCAAGATGATGACTGTGTAAAGTGTGAATAAATCACAGACAGAAACAAACTGGGACAGATTGTACACACAGAACTTCTCATTCCTGTTTCTCACACCCTGAGCTTCATGACATGGCAGTTACTCCCAGCATGCTCCTCTTCAGTAATTACCTCATCTGAATACAAGGTGTTATTAGAGCAATTAGATTATTCAGCCACTAGATGGCACTTGACAGGATATAAATGTACAGAAGTCAATTGCACCATGAACTTTTACGGTTGTGATTGACTCAACTGTTACAGATAATTTATTGCTTTCATAAAATGTTCTTTGCTTATGAAAACCACTTTCCTCTGTACTTTTGTATTATACTATATTGAACTAATTTAAAAGTCCATGTTTATTTGCCCACTAAACTCCAGATTACTTATAAATACTTTTGCCTACGTTAAGTATGTGATGTCAGTTTGGATTCTGTGCTGTGCATGCCCTCAAAATCTATGTGTTAAATTCCTTATGACATTTTTGTTGAGACAATATACTACAGAACTAGCAGCTATATTAAAATTAATTGCCTCGGCCATTGTTATATTTTTAAAATTGTGGTTTTGTATTCTTGTAAAACATTTATAGTTATAACAGCATCAGAACTGCTATCGTTAAGGTAGAGCATTATTTTCTGGTTAAAGATGGATTGTTCTAAGTACTTTAGAGTCCATATGCTGATGTGGATTGCCTTGATATTTGCTGTACCTCCTGGAGGTGCTGGTACTGTCAATGGTCCAGGTTTCGGGTCACTTGAGCACAGAAGTTCCTGAGATATACATCCACCCCATAACAAACCCAGCATTTTACAATTATTTCATTCTTCCAACTTTTTTTGCATGCACCTTGGCCTCACATTAGACTCTGAACCTCCCCAGACTGATTTTGGTTGCTCAGGATTTATCTCTGCTAGTGACAGGTGGGGGAAAAAATTCCAAAAAAGTTATTAGGAGTAAAGTTTCTAAGTTCAGGTTGGCACGTGCCAAACTGATACAGCTAAAAAGTGAAATATGCACATGCAGCAAGACTAGGGACTTGCTAAAGTAAGCGTGTTTTCAGGCACTCTGTTATCACAGTAACTGGTAGCTCAGAGTGACCTGCTGTAGTCATTGAACGTCAGCTGCAGCCATGAACAGGGCTGTTGAGTCCTACCCTTGGCAATTTTCATAGTCTTGTGCACATTTGTTTCTTTCTGCCTTCATTCTCCAGGATCTCCCTTTGCAGTTTTGCCTTGAGACCAAAATTTCTGGTTGAAGAGCGATATTTTAAAATTCTCTAAACCCCACATGCAAACTCTGATTTTATTTAATAAGTATTGTCAAGGAAATCAGCATTAATTAAACAGAGGAAAGAAGAAGTACTCAATTAAGCAGTTAGGATGTAATAATATTTCCTGCACAATGGATCTGAGCATGATCAAAGAAAAGCAATCATTTGGCCAAGGGATTACTGATACCCAGCCCTCCTAATGTGAACTGCTCATAACATTTTCAGATTATTATAACTTTTTTAATGCTGAACTAGGAAATATGGGGTTGTTGGAATAGTGAGGGGGAATATCAGGTGGGGTAGGAATAATACACGGGATAGGGGGATTGGGGAGGGGAGGAGTAGGGGGAGAGGGATTAGGGTCCGTGGTGAGAGGAAGGAGGTGTTAGGAGTGGAGTATAAAAGGGAGGAGATTAAAGGGGTAGGGACGGGGGGCTTGGTCCAGGGGAGGGGATGGAGTTTAGGGGGATAGGAGGGAAAATATGGGGGGTAGCAGGCAGGATGGGGAATATTAGGGGTCAGCCCCACATTTTCCCCTCCTATTTGAAGCAGTGGCATAGCGAGGAATGGAAATTTGGGTGGGCCACAATTTATGGTGGATGAGCAGTGCACCTCTCATTGCATTCCTTGCACCAACTCAGAGCACCTAACCCAGCCCTACCCCAGGGCAGATAGCTGGGATCTGCACCCCTCCCCTCCCACCGGCCATGGCACAACCCTGATCCTATTTCAGGGACATAGGAAGACTCATCCAGAGACCCCTGATAGAGTGAGGAGGCAGTGACTGACATGGACACCCACACACCATGAATGTTGGGGGAAGGACATGAGTAAACCCTGGGGAATGGGGCATGCTTCCTGTATTTGATGAGCCCAGGTGTGGTCCAGGGTGAGATGTTTACTGACACAGCTTGCAAAAAGGTATGCATACACCTCTCTTCATATCATACAGTCACAGTTCTGCCAAGCTGCTTCACCTTATTCCTCCACCGTTCTATACATCTACACTTAACACATGAATGCAGATGGAATGCATGCAGATAACTGCTGGTATACAAATCTGTGGAACACACACACAAACAGGGAACTTTCTATTTAGTCCTTCCTCATAGCTACTTACTGTAGATTCTTAGAGCTGAAGGTCAGAAGGTTCAATTAAATCATTTAGTCTGGCCTGTATAACATAGGCCAAAAAATTTCATCCAATTACTCCTTTATTGAGCTCAATAACCCATGATTGACTAAAGCATCTTCCAGGGTGAACATCCAGTCTTGATGAGAAGACATGAAGAGAAGGAAAATCCACCACTTCCCTTGATAGTTTAAGTGTTGCATCACTCTTAGTAAACCATTCACACTGTTTTTACCAGCTTTGACAGAGGAAGGGGAAACAGTTACGGTTAAGAACATAAGAACGGCCATACTGGGTCAGACCAAAGGTCCATCTAGCCCAGCATCCTGTCTACCGACAGTGGCCAATGCCAGGTGCCCCGGAGTGAGTGAACCTAACAGGTATGATCGAGCGATCTCTCTCCTGCCATCCATCACCCCCCTCTGACAGACGGAGGCTAGGGACACCATTCATTACCCATCCCGGCTAATAGCCATTTATGGACTTAGCCTCCATGAATGGTTGTGCTGCGGGAGTAGTGTATATCTTACCTTTGTATTTCCTGGTTTTCAGAAACTAAATTTTAGCCACTCTCCGCATTCTGGAAGGGCACAAGGCACCAATGATCAACCATAATTCTGTGTTAATGACATTTTGGGACATTTAATATATTCCAATCTTGATAAACTTATTGCAAGATACAGCAAGTGAGAGTTATTATTTTTATGCAGGCAAGCACAATGACTTATATTTTACATTAAATCCATTTTACTAAAGTTGACAAGGGGGTGAAAGATGTAGCCTTAAAAAAGAGGACACAAAGAAAACAAAAACTATTGTGAGGGGAAAAACAAAACAAACCCCCCTTTCTATTCCAGTCCTTAAAGCACTGCTGAGTGGCTCAGTTTACATACTCCTCCTTTTACTGATGTAATCAGAAAAAGAACACACCATACATAATGCACACATTGCCACAGTACAGCTGAGCAGATTTAAACAGATTTATAAGGTTCCAGACTTGCCAGACCCATTGCAGGATGAAAAAAGAATTTTCCAGCTTCTGCAAATAACTGTGTGAACACACAGTAACAAGACTCTACTAACATTCAATTGTCTGTATGTTTATACTAGGGTGACCAGACAGGAAGTGTGAAAAATCAGGACAGGGGGTGGGTGATAATAGAAGCTTATATAAGACAAAGCCCCAAAAATCATGACTGTCCCTATAAAATCGGGATATCTGGTCACCCGAGTTTATACATCAATGTCCAAGTGCCTCTATGTACAATATTTCAGAGTACTTAACATCAAGAAGCCATTACTTCTCAATATGATGTATAACAAGTGACTTTTACTGGGATAATTTAGGACAGGGACTGGAGTACATGTAAAAGCACTCTTTGCTGAGATCAGTCTCCAAAATCTGCCTGAGAAATGGCTTGCAATCTTACTCAGTTTCACAGTTGTTTGGTGCCATTGATTTACAATTTTATATTGCAATTCTAGCAGGTTAGTTGAAATAGAACATACACATACGAAGGACATTATTGAGTCCAATACCTCCAGCTCAAGAGAATGAGAGAGTTCTCTTTTCCATTTAATCATAAATGTTTCTTTAGTGGGCAATAAAGAGAAAGCAATGGCTGCATACAATCACCCTACAATGTTCTGCAATTCATTGCTAAGGAATAAATTTTGCTCAAATAAATAGGGTTCTCTAATACAAGTAGACTTAACATCGGATTAAGTAATGGAACTACTGAACTGGAAGTAAAGAAACAAAGGGAAGTCTAGCATGTTCCACTTTTGTTGTACTTCTGAGAGAAACATGTATATGTTTTTAATGAATAGTTGAGATAAATATTCCAAATCAACTGATCTCCATTCTATTATTCCAGTCCTTCAAGAAAGCCACAGTAAAATGCACATTAGACCAAATACGTGTGAAAGGAAACAGATTACTGGTAACCTGATACATACCTTTCCACAGAGCAAGTGTCTGATACATTAAGGTGGTATTTGCAAAAGTGCTCAGTATTGGCCTAATTCTGCTAACCATTGAAGTCAGTGGGAGATTGCCTTTCATTTTAATTGGAGCAGAATTAAGTCACAAGAGAGTGGTTTTTAAAATCCCAATAATTAGGGGTCAGATCTTTGGGACCACAAAGAATAAAAGGGCCATATTGGGTCAGACGAATGGTCCATCTAGCCCAGTATCCTGTCTTTGACAGTGGCCAGTGCCAGGTGCTTCAGAGGGAATGAACAGAAGATGGCAATTATTGAGTGTTCCATCTCCTGTTGTCCACTCCCAGCTTCTGGCAGTCAGAGGCGAGGGACACCCAAAGCATGGAGTTGCATTCCAGACCATTTTGGCTAATAGCCACAGATGGACCTATTCTCTATTAAGTTATCTAATTATTTTATGGTTTCCATTATAGTTTTGGCCTTCACAACATCCCCTGGCACTGAGTTCTACAGGTTGACTGTGTGTTGTTTGAAGAAATATTTCCTTTGGTTTGTTTTAAACCTGCTGCCTATTAATTTCACCAGGTGACCTCTGGTTCTTGCGTTATGAGAAAGAATAAATAACATTTCCAATATACCTTTGTGAGAGAGGAAAGGGGGCAACCAGAACTGCTTGCAGTATTCAAACTGCAGGCATATCATTGATATATATATATGCTGGCATTGTGATATTTATTGTCTTATTATCTATCCCCTTCCTAATGATTTCTAACATTGTGAGCTTTTTGAATCCTGTTGCTCATTGAGTGGATGTTTTCAGAGAACTATCCAGGATGACTCCAAGATCTCTTTCTTGAATGCTAACAGCCAGTTTACATCCCATCAGTTTGTATGTTTAGTTGGGATTATGTTTTTCATTGTGCATTACTTTGCATTTATTAACACTGAATTTCATCTGCCATTTTGTGGCCTAGTCACCCAGTTGTATTGTGTGAGATCCCTATGCCCACTAAGCCAATGGCCAGAAGATGGTGATATGGAACTGTTGGGAGTTTCTTCATGGGGCAAGTTAAGTGCGCTTCATGATTGCCCTACACGTCCAGAGCAGTAGAAGACAGCTATAGTTGGATCAAGAATCTGACTATGCAGAAAATATGTTAATATTATATATTAAATGGATCCGCTGAAAAGGAGAAATCAAATCCAGGCCTGTCTTAGTAGATCATGATAAAAAAAATGGAGACATCTGAGAATTTGTTTTCTGTTAAATCACAATTTTCCGAAAAACCATATTAGGAATGGACTGTTTGGGATCAGCAAGAAAGCTAAAAATAAAGCAAGCTTTGTGTCAGTTTCCAATTCTTTGATGACTTTGTAGCAGGTAGTTATTAGTTCAGATCAGTACATTCTGGGTTTTTTCTTAAATAACTAGGTAATATTCTGGATTAGTAACCTGGTAATTTAAATTTTTACATCAAATTCATTTTAAGTTTAAATAAGAAAAAATAACCATTCTAAGGTCCCAATCCTGGAAAACCTTATTCCCACTCAAGTTCTCTCAATTAATTTAACAGGACAACTCATAGGAATAAAGATTACTCACAAAAGTAAATATCTGTGGGTGTTAAATTAGTAAAATCTTGAGGTTTTAAATGCTCATGTTATAAAATTATTCACTTCTGCTATTTAAAAAGCTCTTAGAAGTGTTGAAGCAAGGGATGGAAGTATCATGAAGGATACTTTTCTAGAGAAATGTATTGCTCCTTCAAGAAAGATTTGATCATGGCTTTGAGAGGCAGTCATGGTGTGACAGAGGGGATGAATGGCAATTGGTTGAAGCATTCTGTTTGCAGAGGACAGAGACAGACAGAATGCCTCGTTGGAGAGTACAGTTTTCACTGGTAACTACAGAACCTTTTAGGAGCTCATTTTCTCTAGTTCCAGCTTCCATCTCCTAGTAGGTGCACAGGGGACAGAACCATGACTACGCTTTCTCCACCAGGTGTGTGGATTGTCTTTGGACACATTAAGCTCTGCCCCCTCTTCCCATATACTTAGAGATGCAGACACCAGCATTTTGACTGCCTCCTACATAAGTGCACAAGGGAGAGGAAAAAAATAAATCTAGATTTCCCATCTCGCATACTGGCAGAAGAGCTGCCACAATGCCATTCGACTTCACATTTAGAGAACCCAGCTACTAGGAAAAGGATTGTCTGGTGGTTAGGGTGCTAGACTGGGATTTGGGTTCAGTTCCCTGCTCCATCACAGACTTCCTGTGTTAGCTTGGGCATGTCTGTCTGTGCCTCAGTTCCCAATGTGTACAATGGGGTATAAGATTACTTCTCACAGAAGGGTTGTGAGAATAAATACATAAATACTGTGGTGCTCAGATACTACACTAATGTGGTCCGTATAAGTACCTACCATAAACAGAATAGGGTATCTGAAACAGCACTATAATTTGTGACTCCTACAGATTTTCAGGAGCGTGGATACTTCTAAAGATATCCAGAGCAAAAAAATCTCTAATTTGTGAAAGTTAAGATTTTTTTTCTTTATTTCAGATTTAAAGCCAGAGATTCATGACTTTAGATGTGAATATTCTACAACCAGAAGAAATTTCTTAGTGAAGGTGTGAAGGTCACAATAATATCCTCCCTGAAATAGCAGGTCATAACCATCATGTAGAGCAAGGCTGCTTATGTTGTTTTGAAATATTAAATCTGATGACAGATTACTGTACCAGTTTAATTAAGAATGAAAACTGTCTTTGACCTGGAAATCGCTGCTGATCCAACACGTTTAAGACAGAGGGGGAAAATGTTTATTCTCTGACTAAGGGCCTGATCCAATGGCCACTGAAGTCATTCAATTGTCTCTAGTGAGCTTAGGATCAGGCCTTAAACCTGCGGGGGTGAACAGTTGTGTTCTGTTTGCTCTACAGTGTCTTGTTACAGATTGTAAGATTCGCTTTTCTTTTTCTTGGCTGAACATAGTTTAGTTATCACACACACTAACAATTTTTAATTCAAGACTGGTTTTTTTCTAAAAGATATGCTCTAAGAATTATGTTGGGAAATTTTATTGCCTATATTATACAGGGGGTCAGACAAAATGATCAAAATGGTCCCTTTGGGCTTTGTAATCTATGAATCCATGTTCAACTTGGGTAAGTAAATGTTGCCATATGAATGTTAACTTTTTATTTCCTTATTTTTGTCTTTAAACTAACAATCTTAACTTTGCATTTAGATATCTTTTGGCATTCACATGTTTATAGGCTTGAATCTTACCTGGCTTTAACTTCTTCCAGTTTTAGTTAATTACCCTCTTTACATTGGGGTGGCTGATGAGATGGGTATGCTGTACACCTCTATCAATGCACTCCTTTACATCAGAGTTACGTGAGTTTACAGCAGGGGTGGGGAACCATTTTTCCATCAAGGGCCATTTGGACATTTATAATGTCATTCGCGGGCTGCTCTCCCTCCCCCCCCGCCCCCCCCAGGAAGCCCAGGCTGGCAACAGGAGCTGAGACCCCAGCTCGCAAGGGGCCAGTGGGGAAAACCCCAAAGCAGTGGCAGGCGGAGTGCTTAGCCCTGCACTGCTTTGGGATTTCCCCCGATGACCCCTTGCCAGCCAGGGTCCTGCCGCCTGCCCCAGTCAGCTCCCGCTATCAGCCTGGGTGTAGGGGGTGATCTTCATTTACCCCCGCCCAGCCTCCCCCCATCTAACCACCTTTCCTCCCCCACCCCTGCCTGGCCCGGCCCATCCCACCGAACCTAACCTCCTTCCCCCCCTCCCACTCCCAACCCAGCCTCCTGCCCCCCCATGCCTGACCCGCCCAGCCCAGCCTCCCCCCCCACCAAACCTCCTTCCCTCCCGCACCCACGCCTCGCCCACCCCATCCAGCCTAGTCTCATGCCCCCCTCCCCGCCCGCCCAGCCTGCCCTCCCCCCCCAATGCCCCCTTGCCTGCCCCCCAGCCCAGCCTCCCCCCCACACCTCCTTTACCATCGGCTCCCCGCGGCTCCTCCGTTTGCCACCAGGCTAACGGTGGCAGCGCGGCGCCGGCGGCTCCCCCAGGTGCGAGATGCCCCCACCTGGGGGCCGTGCAGCGCCGATGGCTCCCCCAGGCGCGAGCCGCCCCCGCCTGGCGGCCTGCACGGCACCGTCGGCTCCCCCAGGCGTGATCCGTCCCCGCCTGGTGGCCGTGCGGTGCCGGCAGCTCCCCCAGGCGCGAGCCGCCCCCGCCTGGCGGCCTGTGCGCATCCCTGGCCAGCGGCTGTGGCGTGTCCCTGGCCCCGCTGTGGGCCGGACAGAATTATTTGGCGGGCCATATAAGGCCCGCGGGCCGGAGGTTCCCCACCCCTGGTTTACAGTAAGGACATGATTTTCTGAATCTGAGCCTTACACTCTAACCGAAGTATAAAGTTCTTTAAATCTTAAAAACATTAACACACAGGATGATCCTGACAAGATACACCTCCTTGTTGCTTCCTATCTGATGTAACGTGCTATAATGTTTATACCCAAGTTGTTGCCATCATTCAAAGTATAGACCTGTTTAAAAGTTAAAAACTAAAAACACTGGGGTGAAATCTTTCATGCCAACTTTCAGTCTGGAGTTAATTCTTACATTCATATTGTAAACTACAGAAAACAATAAAGAAATTTCAAGTGCAAATTACAGAATAAAAAATCCTGGAATAGACAAGATAGCTGCAAATGGTAATAAAATCTTGAACAACAACAACTAAAATCTATAATCACATATGTGGAAATAATAAAACCATCAACATAAGAATTTTTGGTGTGAAGATAATCCACGGCATTAGCATTGGGTTTTGTGGGAGGTGGCGGCCTAACGCTGCCATCCTTAATCACATTGAGTAATATCTTACTCTGTAAATTAGTCCCATTTTAATTACATCTCCTCTCCCACCCCCTACCAACATTCCTATGAGGTCCTGTCAACATGGAGGGAAATTGACCAAAATAGTTATTCTGGTATAATGTAGCCATTCTGGAATAATTCCCCCATATTGAGAGATCTATATATATAAAAGTCAAATGGTGTATGCGTGCGTGTATGTACATTCCCTTACTCCTTCCACACCGTTTGAGCTAGAGACTTGAAATTTGGTACAGTTATAGGTTTTAGGGTCCTAATCAGGGTAAGAATAGAAAATCTCACCTCTGACGCCCCCTAGGGGTGAAATTCTTTAAAGCCCATTAACATCAGCTGGGCAGCAGGTTAACACTGTTGTTCTCTGTGACATAGTTATGATGTAATAATACCCCCCTCCAACAGCCCCCCCACTCGCTCAGCTCTTTGCCCCCTCCCCCTTCCAACGGACCCCGCACTTGCTCAGCTCTCTCCCCCTTCCCCCCTCCCCCCTCCAACCGTCCCCCCCCCCACTCGCTCAGCTCTCTCCCCCCTCAGGTAAGAATCAATTTTTTTTAAATCTCCCCCCTCTCCCGCTCCAACGGCCCCCGCACTCGCTTAGCTCTCTCCCCCCTCCCCCTCCAACGCCCCCCCCACTCACACAGCTCTCTCCCCCCTCCCTCCTCCAACGGACCCCGCACTCACTCAGCTCTCTGCCCCCTCCCCCCCTCCAATGGCCCCTGCACTCGCTCAGCTCTCCCCCCTCCCCCCCACTCCAACGGCCCCCCACTCGCTCAGCTCTCTCCCCCCTGCCCCCCACATCTAAATGCAAGAGAATGAAATTAATTAGACAAAATGAAACTTCTGAACAAAATTTGTATTAATAAAAAACATTGTAGTCTTTTTACATCCCAGTTTCCAATTACAAATACCCCGAGCAACACTGGGTATTTTTGCTAGTTCTGGAATAAAATCTAGTTATTTTGGAAGTTTTTTCCTCAGTAGGTATGCTGTTCAATTGCCCTGTTTAGACGAGGCCTTCATTTTATATCTGATGAACATTTTAACTCAACATTTTCTCCTTAATGCAACACCAATTTAAAATCAAAACTTCTATCTGAAATGGTTTGACTTATGCTGTTACAAATAACACACACTGTAACTTAAAGAAATTAGTGAAAACTCTTTTTTCCCCCAGTTTCTTTTGTGAATTTGACAGCACGTTGTGTATAGTCAGATTCACTGTTTCCCCCTGTACATCAGCTAGGTCCTGATCCTACTATTGACTCCCTGTGAGTGGACCCCTAAAGCTGCGTGGAGGAAATTACAGTCTTTTCCCCTTTTTGTTTGTTTGGATCTCACATAGCACCAAGGGGAGAAAGGAAATTTTAAGTACAGGAAAATAGGAAACAACAAATGACAGGAGATTTGGGGACTGATATAGTACTTGAAGCTACTTTCCACTTAAAAAGCACCACACTGATTAAGTTAACATGACCATGACATATCATTCTTTTGAAGACAGGATATATGGCCTTCTCTTACATTCCCAAGAAATACAATGCTATTCCAAAACAAGGGCACAGTAAACAGAATTCTTGAGGTGTTCTATCAAGTGTTCATAGATTTCAGAATGAGTGAAGTTGGCAGCCAATTATACCCACTATTATTGCAAAGTGTAAGATTTTTTTTAATTGCTCATGCTATTCCACCAAAGTACAGAGCCTCAAAAACTGTTCATTATAAAAGCCACAGTTCAGCAAAGCACTTAACCAGGCTCTTAACTTTAAACAAGTGAATAATCTTGGTGATTTCAATGGCATTACTCAAACGTGTAGAATTAGGCACGTGTTTAAATGTTTTACTGAATTGGGATATAAATCTTTCAGGAAAACAATTGTTCATGTAAAATTTCCTTAATGAAATAATGAATGATTTTCTTTAAATGAAGATGGTAATGTTTTGAAGTCCTTTTGGTTACAGCCAGCCAGAATAAATTGATTAAACTGCCCAGTATTAGTGGCATCTGAAGAATGGATTTTAATCAAACAGCAGAATGTGTCACTCTCACACATTGGGCTACAAGCTTTTGGTAAACACTGTATACTTTAAAGCATATTAGGGTCAGATAGGATGAAATTATTATACTTTACAAGAACAGATTATTGCATATTGGCTGTTACTCAGTTGTAGTTGTTCATGCATTCTATTAATTACTAATATATAAAATCAATATATGCAATAAATATTAGTGATGTCTCATTGCATTTGATCTGTGACTTTCAACAGAGTCTGCACCTTGAGCTTCACATAAAGCTAAATCCAAAGCACTGTGCTAGGTGTGTGTGTGTGTGTGTGAGTGAACTCATAATTTTTTCTTTTAGGGTCTGATCTATGTCTTACTGAAATCAATGGAAAGGCTTGCATTATTTCAATATGATTTGGGTAGGATCTTTAACTAATGAAAGAAGTGAGTGATAATTTAATAAGTCTGAATTTTTAAACCTTGGTTGTTTATGGTTTTGCCCCCTTAAATTAGTGCAAATCTACAATAACTAGAATATGAAAAAACATGGCGAATTTGTGAACTGTGTTACCTAGACGTGTAGTGGAATTAACTAGAACATCAAATTGTTAAACCCAAACAGGGACTTTATGTAAAATAATTTTGCAGAGTACAGTGATTAACTGGATCAGGTACAAAAAGATCTTGAACCTCCAGTTGGCCCATAGAGTCTTAACCCTTACTTAAAAAAAATAGAACCCCAAAACAGAATTTCCCTACCTTCTCTAACGGTAATAAGACCTTAAGCACTGTCAAAATATTGGTTTATATGCTATATATCTGTTTACTGTTACCATTTATAACATTCAAAAGCCACTCTTCTGACCATACAAAAAGATGTCTGTCTTACTGCTATGAATTGTGTATGGGTTTCATACTGGACTAGCTATACAGAGATGCCTTGGGAATCTGTATAGATGTCATAGTCAGTGTAATAAATAGTAAATTTAGAAAATTATATTGTTAATCTTGGAAATGGATTCCAAATACAGGAGGAGTATTAAATTTATCAGAAAAATCAACATCCAGCATGTTATAGAACAATAGTTTATGAAAGAGAAACTGTGTTAAATGAATATAGATTCATACAAAATAATTCAGTTGAAACAAAGTTGAAATCATGCATTTGTAGTATTAAACATTCGATTTCATAATTTTGTAACAGACACTATGCATGACAATTACAGCTTTTTACATTATATGCATATATATTTATAATTTGTACAAGAGAGAGAGCTTTTGGAAAGGATCATCTGAATTTAACATATACTACCACTCATCATCTGAGCAAAGACGGTACAAGGTATTTAACAAAACTGAACCATAGTTGCTTTGTGTTGTGCTTCACTTGCACAGACTGCAGTGCCTTCTGTCTGCTTTCGGGTGTGGCATCTGCCATTGGGGAGGAAAAACTGGCATGTGTTGCCTTTTATAGCAGACAGATTTCATTGTGTTGAGGGTCTTTATTTTACAGCCTTAATTCCAATCTTGTAGCTAAGTTGATAAAACAAATGTAATGAAAAAGACTGAATAGTATAAACTTTTCATTTTTTGAGGTTCATTTTCCACAGGAAAAATATTTTAAGAGTACATCTGCATTAAACTTCATGGCTTATTTTTCTGTTCAGAACTAGTGAAATAAGTCAGAAAGTATTGAAATCCTCAAGTGAGCTACTGTCAATACATCTTATCAGATTTGTGTGTGTGCATATATATATATTTCTACTTGAATATAAATGGCTAAAAGCATAAATGTGTAATTGATTTTATATTTTATTTTAGAATACACATATAAATATGCACAAGTAGACATCTATATTTATATTTGCATATGAAAGCCTTAAAAAATAAACCTATGTGGTTTAAATGTGTATAATTAGTATGTGTTTGAATATAGAAAAGAAGAAAATCCAGGAGAAAATGTCAAAAAGGCTCACTAACAAAGATGTAGTATTCTCTTGGCAAAAGCTGATGAATGATTTGGCATGAATTCATCTTATAGTTCTGTTACTCTCTCTTCTACAAAGATGATATACCCCCTTTCTAGCAGTTTGCATAGAACTGCAATTTGTTGTTGTTACAGACTGTAATGACCCTTGGGTACATACCTGATTCCCCCCACTAGAATTACTCACTGATTTTTTTCGACTCTATTGGTTTCTATTAACTATATAGCATTTTTGCACTTGCACGGAGTCCAAAAAAAGGAAGAGAGAGAAAGAATTGAAAGAGAAGTAATATCAACATGTAGTTGAAGAATTTTGAGACTTTTACAAACTAGATTAATACTGAAAAATCCTAATGTTTTCTTACTTTGCTATGCAGAAAGAAAATCAGTGGACAGTGGGCTCACATTGTTCTTACATTTATCAACATTCTGTCATGAAGAGTCTGTTCTTTAATGTTTTCACAATCGAAATACAGAAAAAATCTTCCTACTCATTATTACATCATTCACGATATGCTATGTTTTATGTTCTGTCATTATTACCAAGTCTTCTATTTGAGAGCTGAAAATCTGAAAATGCTGCTATTTAACAGATTTTAATAAAATATTAATTTCAATCAATCTATTTTAGATTCCTATTAAATTGCCTAAATATCATTAATATCTTGCTTGTGTCTATGAAAGAATATTTTATCTTCCAGCTGCTTTTATTAGCTGAATGTGGTGTTTGACTGTTATATTTGCACTAAGTTCTTACTTGTATTAAGACAATAATTAAAATAAAATTAACTACCAATAACTACTGAAATCCGCTATATAAATGTAAGTCATTAGGAGTAAAAGTTGCTTTGATCATATATTGTATTTTATATTACTACATTTTCATGAGTGTCTTGGATATACTAGAGAATAATGTTGTTTGGGGACACAATTATAGGACTGAAAATGTTTAATTTTCCTTGGGAGTCCTCTTGATCTGCATATAAATACATAGAACATGTTCCAAACAGCTCTATATGTAATGCTTACATTAAAAAGCATCATTAGCATAAATGATCATTAGAATTTTGAGACAGCTGGACATTACAGACTATTGCAAAAATGTCATTACTTCAGAATTTTGTGTTAAATGTTTAAAAATACTACACTTACATTTTTTTAAAAGTATTTTTATTTTTCCATAAAACAGTTTGGAGACAGAACATTTTAGTGTCATAAAATTAGAAAGCTTTTGAGGGTTGCATATTGGCTTCAGGAACAGAATATAGATTTTTGAAAGTTTGACCAATTTATTTTTTAGTCCAATAAAATCTATTACCAACATTTTTTCTTTTCTTTGTCTACTGAACTGACCTGATGAGTGTCTACAGCCCTCACCCCAAAAAGACATATGCAAAAAGCCAAATTTATCCCTGATGTAACAACTTTTACTTCAGTTGAATTACACCAGGGCTGAATTTGACCAAGTGATGCTTAGTTGGCCTTTTTGGTTAAAAGATCATTTGTCACATCAGCTTAATATTCCATTCTCTGTGGAAGACTAGATTTGCAAGGGAGTGACTGAAAGGTTGTCTCCATTTCTAACCACTACGATTCTTGACGGGCAAAAATAGAAAGGGGAGAGTGCATCCTTCTGCATTAGCAAAAGCAGCTGCCCTGGTTCAGGGCTGTTGAAGGTTGTAATGTGCGTCTCTCTCCGACTCCCTGAGTGTGCCGCCTCTAAAGCCGAGCCGGAGGAGGAGGGGAAATCCAGTCCGGGTTTTCCAAGTGTACAGGAGTAATCAGAGAGAAGTGGATAATAGTTGTTAGAGCTCGCTCTCTCTCTCATGCCATGCTGGGCCAGATAGGCTCAGTCAGACGTGTATTTACCCATATCCGGGTTAGAGAGGAAAAGAAAAAAAAGTTTCATTTAAACCTGAACAAAAAACTTTCAACATGAAATCACACAGCAGGAACAGGCACAGAGCGTAAGGCATTCTTACCCTTTCTAATCTCAACCACGGACTTGGGGAGGGGAATTTTTATATCTTTTTTTGGGGTGTAGATTGATCAGGACGGGTTGCTGTTTATTCAAATAAGTCCCCCCCCCCGTTTCTCTTTTTTGCCCCGCTCCCTTTCCGCGCCCCTCCCCCCGTTTCGCTTTTATTTGATTGTATTTTATTTTGGAGGGTGGGTGTCGGATTTTTTCCTTTCGGACTGGCAATGTTGCAATGATCATGGCCGCGCAAGTAGCAGCGGCTCCGGCGGGTGCGAAGAACAACAAGGGCAAAACCCCGAGTTTGCCGGGCAACTTGAGCCAGGATCTCGGCTCGGGGGGAGCAGCCGCCGCAGCCGCCGGGGGACCGGGCGCGGGCTCCATGCTGGGGGTCGGCGATGGGACGAACAGCAGCAGCCTGAATAATGTAGACCACCATCTCCTGCACCACCATAATGAACTGAACATGGCCAATAACGCAACTTCTGCTGCTGGCACCGGTAATAACAACAGCAGCGCGAACCCCGGCAGTAGCAGCAGCTCCTCTTCGGAGTCGGCTCTGAAAGAAGGTGGAAGCTCGTCGGGGTTACCGTCTTCCTCCTCCTCCTCCTCCTCCAACCCGGGCTCGGCCATGGAGACGGGGCTGCTCCCCAACCACAAACTGAAAAACGTTGGAGGCGATCACCCGGCTGCACCTCCCCACCACCACCATGCCCACCACCCTCATCACCATGCCCACCACCACCATGCCCACCACCACCACCACCATGCACTACAGCAGCAACTAAATCAATTCCAGCAGCAGCAGCCGCCGCCGCCTCAGCACCATCCGATGCAGAATAACAACAGCCTCGGCGGCGGCAGCAACAACAACAACGGCGGTGGCGGCGCTGCTCAGCCCAGTGCAGACATGGAGCAGCAGCAACATGGAGGAAAAGACGGTGTTTTGGGGAATCAGGCCGAGCCCCCGCCGCCGCCGCAGCAAATGCTGAATAAAGGGGGCGAGGAGGAAGAGCTGCCCAGCAAAATGGGCGAGCAGATCGGCGGCCGCTACGAGCA
Organism: Sternotherus odoratus; assembly: GCA_032164245.1. NCBI lineage: Eukaryota > Metazoa > Chordata > Testudines > Kinosternidae > Sternotherus > Sternotherus odoratus. The sequence continues at coordinate 95,453,387 of JAVMKO010000003.1, forward strand.
CCCCAGCCTGGGACCTTTGGGCGGACCGCAGCAGCAGCAGCCCCAAAGCGCTGGGAGCGGCAGCGGCAACAGTAGCCTCGGCGGCGGCGGCGGGAGCGGGGGAGGCGGCGGCCCCTCCGCGGTGGGTGTCTCGGAGTTTAACAGCTATTACGGCAACCCTGCCCCTGCCAGCAGCGCTACAGCGAGCCGAGCCGGGCCTTGCTTTGATCAACATGGCGGACAACAAAGCCCCGGGATGGGGCTGATGCACCCCACGGCGGCCCCCAACAGCATGGACCCCCTGCACAACTCCCACGAGGGTTACCCCAACAGCCAGTACAACCACTACCCCGGCTACGGCCGGCCCGGCGGCGCCGCAGCGGGAGGAGCAGGAGCGGCGGCGGCAGTCGCAGCAGGCGGCTATGGGGGCTCGTCCTCTGGCTACGGGGTGCTGAGCTCCCCCCGGCAGCAGGGCAGCAGCATGATGATGGGCCCAGGTGGAGGGGCCAGCCTCGGCAAGGCAGCTGCCGCTTCTGGGGCTGGAGGCTTTCAGAGGTTTTCCGGGCAGAGCCAGCACCCGTCCGGGGCCACCCCTACCTTGAACCAGCTGCTCACTTCCCCCAGCCCCATGATGAGGAGCTATGGCAGCAGCTACCCTGATTACAGCAACCCTAGTGCCCCACCACAGCAGCAGCCACAACCCCAGGCAGCGGCGGCAGCCCCAGGAAGCCAGCAGACAGCAGCGGGCATGGGCATGGGCATGGGCATGAGCAAAGACATGGGCTCCCAGTATGGCTCTGCAAACCCAGCCTGGGCAGCAGCACAACAAAGAGCTCATCCAGCTATGAGCCCTGGAAGCACTGGTCAGACCATCAACAGAACCCAGGTAACCACCAGAAACCCCCTTTACCCCCACTCCAGGCCACCCCCTGTATATTTTAAATGTGTGTTTAGAGCCTAGTTTCTCTCCAATTTACTTTCCCCCCCGGGTCATCTAAACTACTAGCTGCCTCCATAACAGGGTTTGGTAAGGCACAGTGTCCGACTGATTAGATTGGAGGCATCGGACATGTGGTTTCACTGTACAAAATTACACTATTCAGTTACACAATTGAACAGCATAAAGTTTTCCTCCAGTTTGAAATAGAGATTTGAAGATACAAGGCCCCGAGGAAAAGCAGTTTGGGGTGAGGAAGGAGGAGCTGCTTTCGTAGCTACACTGTCAGATTCTGGAAAATATCGTTGACTGCCCTCTGTTAGGATTTTTGTAGACAGAGCAGATAACTTTGATATCCTTTTAACAAATTAGTTTTATTGACGATGAAGATTCTGTGGTGAAATCCAGCAAAAATGCAGTCAGGTTGCTTTTGCTATTTCAAGTGTGAGTGCCATAATCATGAAGATTCATTTAATAGGCGTGGAGGTGCATTAGATACCTCATTCTTGTATATTTGCCCCAAACATCCAAACGAGAATGAGAAGTAAATGAGTGTTATGTTTAAAGTGAATATAATACACAAATATTATTATTCCCATTTTGAAATAATCCATACTTTGATGAAGAAACTGGAAGAGTCCTTTATTTAAATAAACAGATCCAGATATTGAGAGCTCTCCTTGTTTTAACTAAGGTACATGTCCCTGATAAATTAAATCCAATAAATTACAAATCGATATCAGATCATTGTTGGATTATGTTTATGTAGAATGCTTGTTTGCCATCATCAAAGTTATAGGGGTTGGTTAGGAAATGGACTGTACTCCACGTTTCTTGCGAGCAGTCTGATCCTAAAGAGTGACTTGATCTCCTTTGCAAGGTTTGGAATTTGAATTGTGGAGGTAAACTGGCTGTAATAGTCTCCAGACAGCTGCCTCTGAGTTGACATCTAATCTGCCATCTGATTGGCTCCTCTCTCACCATTGGGCATTTAGCACTGCTGATGTAAATAGAAGTGCTGAGCAGTACAGTCACAAAAATTCTTGCCACAAATAATAACTGAGCAGTATCGCTCGCAGATGCAAAAGTTAAACATTGTTAGAAGAAGCTGAAACAATGAGCAACCATATTTATACAGTGGAGGTTTCATGTGCCTCAACAAAAATTATGCTTGTGACCAGTATAGTGAAAAGCCAGTGGCATCTTATTTATTTTTTTAATTCGGTTGTTAGGTGATTGGTTTTTCTGGGTGTTGATTTTAGATTTAATATGCCTTTATTTTTATAGCAAATCAGACTTGCAGACAAAAATATAATAGCATGGCTTGGATGAGGATTCAGTAATTTCAAGTGGTATTTATTTGAACCTTTATGCCTCTTACTAAACATATTTTAATGTAAAAATGTGCTAGTTATGAAAGGAAACTAGATATTTTTGTGATTTTAAAGATCATCCTATGTTCTCAGTTTATTCCGGTGTCTAACATTTACAGTGGTCATAGCCCTGTGTTTGTAGGTTGGGTTTTTATTTGTAGCACCCTATGATTTTTATATCACTCTTAGGAATCCAGATATTTAAAAAAATCTGTTTTACATTTGAATTGTTTGGGGGGAGGGGGAAAGGAAGATATATTGGGAATAATATTTAATCTAATTATTTTTGTATACAAATTCATAATGAGCTTATGCTTTAATTCTCCATAAGAAAGTAAACTGTTTAAAAAGGAGTGATGATGCATTCAAATTTTGTGGGGTTCCTTCTCCCTTCACAAGATTTTGTTTTTAATAACTTTTTAATAGGTTTTAAGAATTAGGACTTATAGAAATAAGTACAGATGTATGCTTTTAGTGACACTAGTCTGTTATATTTTTACTGTAAAAGAAATTTTAAAATGAGCATGTCCTAGAGCAGACATTGGTTTTTGTACTGAATGATGGACTGACCTTAATAATGTGAACCTTGGACAGACTGAAAATGTTTGTCTTTTGTCTACAGACCATTACTGCAGTGTTTTACTTTCTATTGAGTTTTTTTCCTTGCTATTTCAAATGGGGAAATAAGAATTTCATAAATGTTATTTTTTTTCCTTTTTTAATTTGGACTGGTAAAAGGGTCATAAGGAACCATAAAATAATGAAGCTTCATATGCATAACCTTTCACAGTTAATTAAACAAGATTTGCATTGTCAGCTTGCTTTTAAATATAGGTAGTTTAAAATTGACAGCTTTAAAAGCTAGGAAAAATGTATTGGGACAGATGTAGGCACATGTTACTTCTGAGTGTGATTTTTTTTTTTTATGTCAGAAATTGTACAAGATTTTTTTAAAATCATAATTGAGACTCAATTCATTGTCTTCAGTATGACCCTTGTTAATTCTTTTTTATATTTATGGGTCTGTGTCTTATTCCTCAGTTATACATTATTTGTTTCTTCTTAGTATTATATGATATACATATAGGATGTGATTTATAAGACAGTGTAAGAAGGTACTGTCCTCTGATATTTCCTATAATGTTTGTAATAAAGAGAAGTAATTCATCAGTAATATTTTTGTTCCTATTTAATTACAGTTTTACTGTGGTATCATCTGGCCTGATGGTAAAGGAAAATTTGCTGTTTTTTTAAAAAAGGAAAATAGATTATACTGAGTAGAAAATAATTATTTTAGTTATTGGTACAGTTATTTCTTTTTATGTATCTTTAATTTTTTTGGTACCTTATTTCAGTGCTTGTAGAAATTGTATGTTTTTTAAATAAGTGAGAAATAGAACCTTTCTTGTAGCGTTTGAATGTAGTATTTCTTTGATTATTATTTTTTAAATACTCTATATGTGTATATACTCTATATCTGCATATATGTGTACACTACTACTGTGTGTAAGTGTCAGTACGCTAATGATGATTTGAATCTAAACATATATAAAACTATTGCTCCGTGAACAATGGGCCACAATACTTGCAGCACCATGATGAGGAAATTATTCCTATAGGAAGGTACTTTTCTTAGTGTCCAGGGCAATAGATTCCCACTCTGAGCTGAAATGTCCGCCCGTCTAACCTATTAAATCATTTAAGGAAATTTTGCTTCTGCTTCATTTAATCTACTTGCCTGAAACAGAGATGAAACATGCAGCTTGAAGAACAGGCCTCTCATTGCAGAAGAAGGGAAGAAGCACAAATATTCAAAGCTACTGGATACTGTTAATGCAAAATTAATTGGTTATGAATAATAAGTTATATGGTATCACAACTAAGGGGGAGTGATGAAATTTTATAAGCCATTTGTTTAATTATTGACCAGTTTATTGACAATATAGCTCAAATTTGTAGTCATATGACCCTATTTATTCTATATTTTGAATTTCATTTGAGGGGTGTTTGAGAGAGAGACAGACAGACACATACCCACACATACAAGTTCTGCACTCGCTTTCTCTCTGTCTGTCTATATAAAAATATATGTATGTGTGTATACAGAGAGAGAGAGAGAACTTGGCCTTTTCAATATTATTTGGGTTGCACTTGATATTTACCAGTTGTTAGGAAAAAATCAATTCAGTGTGACAGCTGATTTATTTGTTTGAAAATTAATAGTTTCTTTTTCTATGGGAATTATTTTCCCCTTAAACTCAGAATGGGCCTGATCTGCAGTTCTTCTTATGCCAGTTGCATTGTCTTTAAAGGGGAGTGTTGTCTGAGTAAGGACTGCAGGATTGGGCCCCGTGTCTGGGGGCTGTTAGACAACTGTCGGTGTAGTGCATAGATTCTCAGTACGTTAGTCGGAGAATAGACTTCCTTTCTGCCTGTGTGCTTATTCGCAGTTAGTTGTTATACATTCTCTACCTAGAAATAGCAGAGAGCAGTAGTGTGAATTAGTAGCATCTTTTTATACTGTGATTATATATTTGACACTTTGTGGTTTGGTGTTCACTTATTGGTTTCTGTAGTGGTTGTTACGCTTGCAAATCGAAGAACAGGACTCTGTGTATGAGGTACGATAAATAAAAGTGGTGCATACCAGTATACTATATTACCTTCTCCTTCACATTAGACGTGTACAACTGATTAGTCAATTAATATGTTTCTAGCATTTTGATCCAAGTCTGTGGGAAAGAAAGCTAATGCATTTATACTGTTGCTGTATTTTTATTCCTGGATGCATATATAATTATTATTTTTGAGACTGGCAACTGGACTGATCGTTGATCGTCAAACACAGGTTACCTGACATTCTAATTTGAAACACAACATTTTAAAACAAGTAAGTTAAAACTAGATTAATTCTGACGACTAAATAAGTTTGAATGATGATTGAAAGTTCTATTTGTCTTTCTTTTGCTATTGTACCTGGAAAGCGTATAAAATCAAGAATGGGTATCCTGAAATTCTCACCAGTAATATTTTAAGTGACAGTATTTTATTTATACTTCAGTCCGCATAACTGTCCCCAGCTTGTTAGGACATGGGTACAGTCTTGCATTTCAATATCTTTTTAAAATGTGCTGTTTATCAGGAGGCTTTAAAGATTCTCTGTGGATATGTAAAGCAGTGTTACTACACTCACTGTGCATGGATGCTCAAGGCTTGAGGATTTCAGCTCCCAGCAGTATTTAGATGTGGTAGGCTAACTTGCCAGAATATGTTTCAGCATTGTGTTGTTTACAATATTCAGATGGGGAAGTGAGGGGGGGGGGAGTGGGAGAAGGGCACAGTATTTACATAGTACTAAATATTTTTTTTGGTAAGATTGGGTGAGACCTTAAATGAACTAAAACTTAAATTGCCAATATAACTTGGTGGTTTTCAAATTTATTTTGAAAACGGATCTAAAAATAATGTGGATATCAAGCTTTAGTGTGGTGTGTCTTCACAGACATTATTCAGGCAATAGGAAAAGAAAACGACTTAATGTTTGTACAGTCATCTTGAATTCTAAATAATAATGCGTGTACATCAGTTGTCTGTTTTTTACTATTTTACGATTATGCCTTTACTGATGTCTGTGCAAAACCTTCGCATTTGTACAGATGTCACTGAGGGCAAAATCGGAGAAAATTTGTGTTGTACGGGTGTATTCTGAGGGCTTAGTTTGGCTATATAACTTACATTTCTGATGATGTAAAAAACGGAAAGAATCCTGAATATCTTTGAGTTCATGGTGAGTTGATGGTAAATAAAGTGTAAGCTGAACGAACTTGATGCAGAAATTGGTGAGAGATTGTGTACATGGTACCCCGTAATGCCTTCTTGCAAGTTACTTTTTAGTGTAAAATCACACTTTTAATTGATGCTACATGTGCTGTAACTTGGAGTTTGATGAAAAGCCTGACACACGGAGCTTTATGTCCCAGACAATGTATGCATTTTCAAAGGGAGGCTTTTATTTCATGAGGGATACACAAGAAAATCTTGAAGCATCTAACTACATCCACAGCCATCTCATTTTTTAAGATGAAATGCAGATGAGTTTTCCTTTCTTCCACACCCCCTCTGCCTTCAGCTCTAACTTTAGAGGTGCTGGTTTTTGTATATACCAGTGACAGTTATTATGTCTTCTTTAGGCAGCCTCCTTCACATGGCAGCTTCACTTATCTCAGGAATACGGCACCTTTCCGTCCAACAAATTTCATATTTTCTGTTTCAAGATCCTTGGTCATCTGCAGATGTTTAGAAAAGTGTGAACCCATCTTGTACATAATCACTGTCTGGGAGATGGGTACAAGGATGTTTACCTTTATTAAAATTCTTTAATCTTTTTGTTTGGCATCTTTGTGCTCTGGAAATGCCAGCTATTTTATTCAATACCAAACCCAGAGATAATAGCAGTGGTGAGACTACTATTAAGTTACTGTACAGAAAGTGTAATCTGTGATATGAATTTAGTTCTTGGTTCCCGAAATATTCGAGGGGACCTGTCCTCAGTGCAAAGTTATCAGCATTTGCTGTACCCTTCATGTAGCATCTTGCACTTAAAGCATAGTGATTTTGTCAAAAGCTGTTAGTTAAGGAAGATTGAATGTCTATAGACGGATGCAAGCCATTTGCCACTTTTTGTGTTCTCTCTAATTTGGGCATTACTGGTCAGATAAACTTTTGCTTCTGGACTTGGTAAGCAGGGTTTTGAGTACAGAAATTAATTGCTGCCCTTTTTTTCTTCACCCCTGTCTCTGCCTAGTAGAATAGTAGTTCATTTTCCTTAATCATTGTGTACAGGTTTTTTTTTTCTTCTGAGTACTGTGGTAGAATTGTGTTTAAGGATCTTCTTATGCAAAAGCGTATCTTGTCATTTGGGGAGTTTGTATTATATAATTTTGCTTGTGAACATAAGTATTAGAACCATTACATAATTGTTGTTGAATCAGTCTAATTGGCTGTAAAGTCCAGGGCAGTAGCACATTTTGATCACACAACTAAAACATTATTTGGTCCCATCTTAAACAAGACTAAGACTGAATTATGTTATGAGACAGAGGGAATTGGACTGTTATAACAATTATAGACTAGTCTGTGCAGAAAGGCTATTTAAATACAGTTCTGATATAGTTCTTGGTGTGAGGAGATAAAGAAAATCAGGTTAGAAAAACCCTGCAAGCAACCACCATTTTAAAACATGGGGTTGTGTTATTGTAGTTCCAGTCCCCCCCGATGTAGACATAGCCAATTCATTGCTGGCATAAACTAGTGCAGTCACCACTGATGTTAGTGGAATAGTGCTGATTTACATGAGTAGTGAATTTGGCCATTTTGAATAAGATGTGTAACTTTAGAAAGATGGCATTGGAGATGGAGTTGGGAATCCTGAATTCTGTTGCAACTCTCCACTGACTGTTTTAGGAGAATTGGTTTAACATCAGTGTTTCTCAGTTTCCCCAGGTATAAAAAGATAATATTTAGTTGCTTTTGTAAATTTTTTTGAGTTCCTTGAATAAAAGGTGCTATTTAAATGTAAAATATTATTCAGTTGTATACTAGCTTCATCCAGCCAGCCAGTTGCCATATTTTGCAACAAGATAAAGAAAACGGGTTGGGGACTGGACTTTCCTTTCTTGGAAAGAATCTGGGACCAGTTGTTTGACATACATTGATTGTATTAGTTGACTAGCTTGTCAGACTAATCTATTTGTAAGTGAGGTACTGAAACATTAGCTCTGAAATTTTCTTTTGAAAACAAGAATGAGTTGTAGTACCTAAATTTGTATTTTTTAAGGTTAAAAATATACATAAAGAGGTTTGTTTTGACAGTGTTTAAGGAATTTTCTGGTTTTATTTGAAATTTCTTGATTCAGATGGAAATATGGCTGGAGCTGCGTATTTCGTGTGTAACAGTTTGTATTGTGAACATTTGAGTCGTCTTTGTTTATATAAAATAGTAAGTACTGGTGCTTTGCTTTACCTTCAATCAAGGTTTTTTGCAGAAATTAATTCTCCTGCTTTTCTGATCCCTCCCTACTCCTTACTTAAGCAAATCTGAGTAAAAAATAGGTAGCATAGATCCTTTTACATTTTTAACATTTTTATTTTCAAGTTGATGGGCATAGATAAATAATTCTGCCTCTATTGCAGTCTCAAATACAAAATTACTTTGCATAACCTGTGAAAAATAAATATATTTGGAACTGGAGTGGAGCAAACTTTAGTAGAGTACAGCAATGAAAAAATATTTTTTCTTGTCAAATTTAATTTTATAGTTCTTTTAATAAATGAAAAGATGCACTAGATTTCTGTGGCATAAATAGATTCTTGCTTTCCTATGTTTGGTGGAAATTAAATCGGCTGGTAATGGTTAATAGTCATTTGGCTGTAGAGGTTTGTTATATGTAATGTTAAAATGTGTGTTTTACCTGGCTTCAGGAATTTGTATCCTAAAATAATGCTAAATACAGTTCATTTTTTTCACAGGTAGATAATGTAGGCAAAGAAAGTAGGCTGGAATCTGGAGTTAATTCCAAATTTGGTATTTTGTACTGTGCATAAAAGATTCACACACGAAGCAAACTAGTTAGTTTGTAAGGCATCACATGATCAAAATATTTTCCCCCTCACTGCTGCCAGAAGCTATCTATTGCTTTTCAACAATTTCACTTGTTGGGCACCACGCCAAGATGTTTAAGACAGCCCCTTACGTGAACTGTTCCATTCTTAACCTCTTTGACTGAAGTGCCATGACCTTCACATATGTAGATTAGCCATGTGCTCTGTGAATTGAAACTTGCTGCCTCAGGAAGAAAGGGTTTTTCTTTTTATTCCTTGGGGAATTTGACAGCCATTCATCCCTGACCTGGGCAGAGGTAATGCAAGGAAATTGGATTCAAATGGAATGCATATAGATAACACACAGAGGCGGTATATACAGACAAGCAGCTTTCTTACCTTGTAGAGAATGGAATAATTCAGCGGTACTGATAAACTGCTGATTTAGATGTTATGGAAAACAAGTGTAAAGAAATCAGTTGGGGGAATATTTTGTTTATTTTGAGTGACAATTCTTGACTGTATATTGCTTAGTTGCATCCCCAACAAGATTTTTTTTATAACCTTTTACTATTAATAATTTGAAGCTTGTTCCCCCCTTTAATATTCTAGGCAGAATCTGTTTTTAATTGTTAGAAAATCATACAAATTTGAGTATTTTAAAGATTTTATTTGAAAGGATCTTTTAATTAGTAAATTATAAAAGCATTAATTTCCACATGTAAAAAATAGAATAGTCTGTTACCAATGAAGAGGTATGTATGCAACCACTTTCTCTTAAGAATCACTTTCCCTCTCTACTTTAAAATATGAAAATTAATGTGTATTGTCTAATTTGTAATCTCAACCTCATGCGTGGTGTAAATTAAATTTCTGTTAACTAGCTAGAGCTGGTACTGCACAATCGAGATCTCTGGGATTTTGGCTGATTGTACATATAACTCGAATATATTTTACCACAATATGTAAATATAGTGAAATCTTTTTATACAAAAATTTACTTTGTTGTGTTTTTAATACTAGCTCTGTTTTGCCTGACTAATAAAGCCCATAACCGGACTTTAAAATAAAAGTTCTGATGCAGTCCTGGACCAAGACTAGGGCTTGTAGGTGCTATAGTAATGCAGATAATAAATAATATAAATAGCAACTTCAGTAATTGAGGTCCAATCATAGTGAAAAAGAAAACTTCAAATAATTCAGAAGAAAATCTCCCATCCTAATTTAGTACTTCCTCTGAAGAGAAGGGGATGTCCTGGGAGAGAGCAATCTGTTGCTGAGGCTGTCCTTGCTTTAGGAGTGGTTTCATACAGTTCCTAGAGTAGTGCTATAGATGCCAGGATTTAAAATGTCCAGAGACAATTTTCCAAATAAACCAAGATCTGGAGGGCATGAGGGCCTCTCCCTTAGAGTGTTTCTTTGTGAATTCTGGTGAATATCAGAATGTTTGGTAAACATCTTAATTTAGGTTCCTAGACAATTTTATGTTTAGATAAATGTCCTTTTTTGGATTGCAGTAATACCTAGGAACTTCAGTCCTGGCGCAAGACCCCCCCCCCCGTTTTACGTGTTGCCTAATCATGTAACAAGAAGACCGTTCATGCCCCAAAAGAGCTCAGAAGTTTGGAGTCCTGTCCAAACCAATGAACTCCTCTCCTGTTCCCTGTGATTGATCTGTCTCCACGACTCTAAAGATTCTTCTTACCTAGAGCTCTTTACTTATAGGGGGAAGAAATCATTAGGTGTGTTCAAGAAAAGGTGGTGTATCCATTCCCCTCTTTGGCATTTTCCAGGAACCCTTCTATCTACCAGCCTTACTGTAAGTTGCGGTGGCTCAAGCCTTCTCCACTATTATATTTCCCTTTCCAGGGAGTAAGAGATTTAATTTGCTGATTATCTTTATCTGTCTCTTTCCTTTCCTTCCCAAGGTCGTGCTGTTTTTCTCCCTTCTGATAGTTATTTTCACCCCCCCCGCTTTGTCTTTTCTAATTTTATGTCTCTGCATTTCTGATCCCATTTCTTTTTTCTCCCCCCCCCCCCTTGAAATTTATGGGAACGGCAAGTCCCTTCTCCTACTCCAAATTCATGATCCCAGTCTTCATGTCTTTGCAGTGATGGATTATGTTAGGTGACTCAGCCCTGCTATTGCAGAATTAGGCAAGGATGGGCTAATGAGGCTGTATGTCTGAGAAGAATATGGCTTGTGAATGTTCCCTGAACCCCTTCCTGCTTCTGACCCGCCTTTGACTATGCTCTTCTGTACTACAAGGGAATCAACAGGAGCACAAAATAAATTATGGCTGAGGCACAGAATTATTTTTTTGAAGTGGGACATTTACTACCTAGCCTCTTGCATAACCCAATATAACCACTTCAAGTGGTGGGAGGTCTTAATTATATTTCAGAAAACTCCTCAGACAGCAAAAGCCATAGTCTTTGACATTTCATTGTGGCAGGTTTTTAAAAACGTAAATTTTCTCAGCCCACATGGATCTGTTGGTAGGTTTGGGCTTCTAGGGCTACTTCTGTGCCCTGTATTGGCTATGACAGAGTGGGGATCAGAGCATTAATTGAATGTTCTGCGAGACGTGGTAGTGGAACAGGTGGTGTAATACAAATAGTTATTTTTGGTGATGGAGAAGAGAAACTTTTAAGAAGTAATTATCTGTAAAAGTATGAGTAGGATTAAGACTTTGAGAAGACAAACAATAGAATAGATAGAGAAGGGGGAAAAATGGAAAAAGAGGAGAGTGAAACAAAAAGCAAGGAGAAATAGATATAGACCTGAGAGTGAGACATTCCATTTTACCAGAAATGGCAATCTGTCATCAACACCTCTTGTCTACATTTGCCTTAAAAGGAGAGCACAGAAAGCCCCAACTTCCCTTACCTAATTTAGGAAAAGGATGGGGGGAGGGAAGCAAGGTAGTTAGTCTGGAAATAAGTAAATAAAAGACTTGGGATGAGGAGAGGAAAAGACTAATGCAGATTTTCATTATTATCTGAATTCCATAGTGCCCACAGTGTGCTATGTATTGTCTTGCTGTGCATGGACACAGAAGTTAGGCATTTTAAATATTTTTTAAGACTGTTTTCATAGAGGATTCCTGGATACCTTTTCCACTTTCTCCTCTATATCAGATTTTGAATTCAGAACTTTAAGCAAAGTCAGCTGCTTCTCCTCACATCATGTCTTTTCTTGTTTCTGTTCCCTAAACAGCAGTTGCCCAGATCTCTGAAAGAGGAGCAAACTGGCCAAAAATGTTTGGTTTTCATCATTCTAACTTTTCTTTGAGACTCTAGTAAGTTACCACAATGCATGGAGCATATTAAAGCTTATTAAAGCTTATTTTACTTCCAGTCATGTGTCCAGGGAAATAATAATAAATAAAAACAGTTCCAGCTTTATAATTCCTCCACAACTGATTTCAACTTATCATAATTTCTTTCTCAAGCCTCAGCTTTTCTATTGTACTCTTATACGAGAAAGGCAATTCTAACTTTACTTAACAAAAACTCTTGAGGTAGTCTAATAACAATGAAAAATTACAAAGCCAGTTCCTTCTCACTGTCTATTTCCTAATCTTCCTCAGATTCCACCAATCTTTTTTTTTTTTTGTACTTTGTAGGGGGCAACAATTGTCATGCCTCAGCTCAGTCCCTGAAGATGTGTCCTTTATCTTTTAACAATAATCTGTCTTTAACTTGGAAAAAATAGAGACCTTGACCTCTTCTTTTTTTTGTCTTCTCCCTGCCTACCCTTTCAGGAAAGGCTTTTTACAAGTACAGTTAGACTCTTCCTGCCTTGCTCATGTAGCCGGATTGGTGTCAGGGAAAAATGAGAATTGTTTGGTCATCTGTCGGATATCTCTCCTGCTGAGTGGACTGCTTGGTGGAACTGGCCTTGCTCTTAAAATACAATAGTGTGATCAAAATATCACCCATGTTAATTTCTATTTTCAGAGGGATACAGTATAATTCCCCCTTCCTTCTCTTATTTTGTGCTAGCATTGATGTTTTTTCTGCCTCAGCTATGGCTGAGAGCATGTTTCTTTGAGTTGTATTTCCAGTAAGCGTTATTTTTGTAATGCATTTGCTTTCCAAATATTATGGAGGCCTTTTTGATTTCAAAATACTCAGTGGTAAACATTGGTTGGGTACAATAATTAATTACCGTATTTTTCGTCTTATAGGACGCTCCGGCCTATAAGACGCCCCCTCGTTTTTTAATAAAAAATCCGGACAAAAAAAAAAAAAAAAGCGCCTCGCTCTCCCGTCCCCGCCGCGCGGGCGGGCTGCCGGGAGCGTCCCGGTTCCCCCCTCCCCGCCCGCGCGGCGGGGACGGGAGAGCGAGGCGCTTTTTTTTTTTTTTTTTTGCATTCGCCCTATAAGACGCACCATCTTTTTCCCCCCCGTTTTGGGGAAGAAAAAGTGCGTCTTATAGGGCGAAAAATACGGTACTCACCTTTTGGTTTGAGGTGTGTAGTCATACCTCGGTTACCTCGCTTATCTTTTGTGTTAGTTGTAAATAATACAGTTATGGACTCTTCATCATATTTAGTATTTATCATTTTCATCACTTCACTGGAGTCCTTCTGAAAAAGAGGAAGCGTAGAAAGCAGGACTGCAAAGTGGATCGGTCTGTGATGTTCAAATTCATGGCTTAATGAAATCTAGCCTTTTGGTGTTTCTATATTTTGGCATTTTATCTTTCTTGAAATCTGTAGGCCAAGGTGACATTGCCACAGACTAGCAAGGTTGACCTGAATATCGGTGCCAGAGGTGGGAAAACAAAGCTAAAATTCTCTTCCCAGAAATTAGGATACACCTCCTCTCTGATGCCTGCCACGCTGTCTCTATCCATCACCTCTTTTTAAATCCTTTCAATTTCTCAAACTGTCATTCCCTACCTAGCAGCCTGTAGCATGTGTTGGCTGTCACTTTCAGATTCAATGCTTGGAAATATGTAAAGAATCTTGAATGTGTATGAATTTTTTTAGCTCACTATTTAGACATTCAGCAGAAGATCTAGACATCTCTTTTACAGGGCAGACAGCTTTTTTTGACTCCCAAGGTTTAGAGATTGAGCTCATGATAGTAAACCTTTTAGTGATAGGAGGTCAGCAAGGAAGGAGCTGAATCAAGTGTATGTCCTCCATCCCTAACCAGTGTAGATATTTATTTGTAAACAGTAGCAAAATACTATTAAACTAATTTGAAATATGTGCCCTTTGTGTGGTGTCAAGCTAGAATCCGACAGAGGAAAGACTGCTTTTGTGGGACAAGATGGATGAAGTTATACCTTTCATTGGACCAACTTCCATTGCTGAAAGAGTTCTTGTTTTGATTAGATAAATGTTAATTTTACATTTCTATGTGGCTTTTTGCCACAATATCTGGGTACTCAATAATAATACTTTGCACTGCTATAGATCCTTGCATCCAAGACTTTAATGGGTTTAAACTCACAACACTGTTGTAGGGAAGGGAGTTGTTATCCCCATTTTACAGATGAGAAGGCAAGGTACAGAATGGGCAAGATCTTGAGATCCAGAACTCTCATTTGCTTCTAAGGACTTGCATGTGCTCAGTGCCTTTGAAAATCAGGCTCCAAATGACCTATCCAAGGCTCACCCACAGTAAGTCTGTGGTAGAGTTAGCAAGAGAACCCAAATCTCAATCACAGTTCACAAGGCCAACTTTCCTTCCAACAATATCTTATTAAAACATTGAATTTTTTTTTATTTTTTTTTAAAATAGCTGAAGATAACTCTTCAAGCTTGCAAGGAAACCGGAAAAAAAATCTCCCCTCCTTCTTGTAATATCCACTCAAAAATATCTTCTACTATTTTTTCCTCCTGTTTTACATTTTTTAAATTTCCTTTTAACAGCAATAACCATACTTTTGTTTTTTAAAATGCAGAATACCACAAGATACATACATGTAGCTTTGAAAACTCTGGGCTGAGATTTCTGATGAATTTACTTCTGAATTGGTGTACATAAAATTTGGGATTTACACATGCAAATGCAAGATTTAAACTTGCAAATGGTGACTGAAAAATTTGTTTCATATCACTTGCTATGTAATTAATCATTCACTTTTCATGCACTGTTTGTTGACCTTAACAAACAACTTTAAGGGAATTAGAGATATAATCCAAAAAACATATATATACACAATGTATTTCCTAAAGATAAAATTTTTCACACCACCATATCCTATATTATAAAAGACTAGAAAAGTGTGTGTGAAGCCGTCATGCGCAGTAGAGACGGCCCAGGTGAACGGCATGCTGGGAGGTGTAGTTCGACAGCACAATGTGGCTGCCGCGCGAGTAGCAGGGTCTGGATCAGGGGCTCGGGCAGGAGGGTGGCTGGGCGCAGGAGGTGCGGGCAGGGAGCTTTGGCCGGGCGGGGCACGGGAAGGGGGCACTGGGCCGGCGGGGTGGAGGCGCCCGGGCACGGCACGGCCACCTGTGCCCAGCAGAGAGCCGAGCGAGGGGAAGGGGGGCGGAGGGGGCGGCAGCGAGCCGAGCGAGGGGGAGGGGCGGAGAGGGGGCAGTGAGCCGAGCGAGGGGGAGGGAGGAGGGGGGGGGGTCTTGGAGCGGGGGGGGGGGGGCTGAGCGGGGGGTGGCCATTACTGTTGGCCCCTGTCCACGGGCTTTTACACTAGTAATATATAATTAAAAGGGAAAAAAATTCTCTTTGCGGTAGGCATTTATCTGTCTTGAAAAAAAATAATGCTTAACTGTCTTTCAACTGTAGTATAAGATTTAATTATATTGTTTGCAAATAAAAATCCTAAAATTAAAGCATCATTCTTTTTAATAATTTCACTATACAGATTTTGCAGATGTGGTAAAGTAGTAAGTAGGTCTTTGCAGTTCCATGTTTGTATATATTTTTTTTAATGTCAGTAGAATTACTGTTTAATTTCTTGTTAGAGTGCCTGTATTAAATGGGGACAAATCTTATTTGGTGTTAATTTATATTTTTTGGCTACCAGTTAACCATCATTGTTTGAGAGGGCAGAATTCTGAAAAACCTCTGTTTATAGCTTCAACTCAAACTAGTGGTACAATTCTTAAAAGTATACAGATCTTCTCTGTGGGGAATAAAAAGGATTGGTTTCTCAAGGTTGACTGAAATATTTTAACTTTAGTAGCAAATGAGGTGTGAATCAAATTGTCAAAAGGATGGAAACTAAATTATTGCAGCACTGACTGTTTAAACTAGCTGGCAATATACTTCAAAAGGTGTTAGCCTAACAAATAAATGTGTAAACGGCACCTTTCTCCTTCATTATACCTTGTTTCTCACCACTTGCTTTATGCTATGAGGAGCTAAATCTGTGTGGGAGATATCACAGCCATTCTCAAAGTGTTAGTTTATGATGATGCAATCAGAGGAATAATTTTATACTGTATAAGATGGCTTTGGAGGAAGAAAATATTTGAAAACAGTCAGATTAATTTCAGTAATTCATCATTCAAAAATAAAGAAAGTGTATCAAACAAAAATAAACTGTTTTATGTGATTATGTATTTTTAATGGAATTTGGAGTCCATTTGTTTTGCTAGAAATTTTATGTGAACTAGTGATCTATAGGGCTTGTCTACATGGGGAACTTTACCAGCATAACTATACTGATATAATTATACTGCTATAGTTCTAGTGCTCTAACTCCCCACGGTGACTCTCTTATTCCAGAATGAGTGCCTTTTTCCAGGTTAATTTATTCTGCTTCTAAAGCAACAGAAGCTAACTAGAAAAAGACACTTTTTATACCAAAATAAGAGTTTCCATACTGGGAGTTAAACTGGTATAATTATGCAAGTAAATTTCACTGTGTAGAGAAGCCCATAGTAATTTGGCTGTATTGAAAGAATTTCTTGGTTATAAAAAGTGTCTCCGAATTTTGGTATCATATTATCACAATAGGACTTCAGTATTTAATGCAGGAAGCCTACGAACAATAAGTGATAGAACAGGCTCTAAATTCTTGTTCCTAAATGCTTGATCGGTATTACAACTTTTCTGCGGTGGAGAGATGCTTTAAGAAAGGCACTCTCCCAGACAGTAGGTGGAATAGTCTGTGGCAGAGTAATAAGTTTTATCTTGTTGTACATTTTGGTCTCCCCTTCTGTTCCTCACTATCTCCTGAGTTTCCTGCAGTGGCTGTCACAGCTATGGTTTTCTAGACATAACTATGTAGATGTAGAAAGAAGACTTCCCTGATGAAGTAATCTCTAGGTGTGTTGATTATTTGTAGCATTGACCCAAACCTGTTTACATCTCGCCCAAACGAATAACTGCCCAGAACCATACGCAGGCGTCTGGTTTTAGGAGGAACAAGGGAGACGTACGCCCCTGAGTTGAGCACAAGCTGATGTGAATTGGACTGACTGGGTCTCACCTAGTCAAGACCAGTGCAGATAGGGGTAGGATGTCTTTGGGGCTCCTGCCCAGATTGGTGGTGTGGAGTCAAATAAGTGGGGGAAATGGTATAGACTATAGACTACAGAAAAGACCCATGTGCAGCCCTCCCTCCTCCCATCCTCTGTGCAGTCAGAGTCAGGAATGTGGAGCTGGGCACTTACCCGGTCAGGTGACTGTCCCTCCACCCATCTGTCTGTCTCCCCTCACAGTGCTGGTTACCTCTTCACCTCTGTCATGTCCACTGTCTCGGACGCGACCCTGCTCGTACGTGTTGCCTGGTTTCCCACCATTTCTTCTCCTCCTCCCCATCGGCTTTGAGCTGCGAGGGGTGCTGTGATGGCATCTTTTCTGCACTTCTCTTCCTCCTCCTCTTGTTCAACTGCCATGGAACCAGGTGGTCCCAATGTTCCATCTCCTTCCAAACTGTCATTTTCCTCTTAAGTTCCATTTTTTCCATTAAAGGGGCAAAAATTCAGATTCAGAACTCAGGCCCATGCTTGGGTCCTTTTTTGGGTTGATAAATAAGCCGAGGTAGGCATGAGGGCAAATATTTTTTCCCCAACAGTAATAAACCAAGAAAGAGGCAATTATAAATGGTATATACAGTGAAACCTCCATTTAACGGACTAATTCGGGCGAGGGGGTGTCCGTTAAATGAAAAAGTCCGTTATTTAATAATAAAAAAAACCCCGAGCTGTCGGAGCAGCAGCCCGACCACCACAGGGTTGGGGCGGCAGCTCTGCAGCCCGCCCGCTGCCGGGACCCGGGTGGCAGTCGGGAGCCATCAGCCAGCCCGCCCGGGTCCTGGCTGCCGGGAGCCGTTAGCCAGCCCGCCCGGGTCCCGGCTGCCGGGAGCTGTCAGCCAGCCCGCCCGCTGGCGGGACTCGGGCGGGACCCGGGAGCAGGCAGCCAGCCCGCCTGCCAGCCAGATCTTCCGCTGCGGTGACCCGGGCGGCAGCCGGGAGCAGGCAGCCAGCCCGCCCGCCAGCCAGACCTCCCGCTGCCGTGACCCGGGCGGCAGCCGGGAGCCAGTCCTCCTGCTGTTGGGACCCGGGCGGGAGCCGGCAGCCAGCCCGCCCGCCAACCAGCCCTCCTGCTGCCGTGACCCGGGTGGCAGCCGGGAGCAGGCAGGCAGCCCGCCCGCCAGCCAGCCCGCCAGCCAGCCATCCCGCTGCTGTGACCCGGGCGTCAGCCGGGAGCTGGCAGCGAGCCCTCCCGCTGCTGGGACCTGGGCGGCAGCCGGGAGCAGGCAGCCAGCCCCCCCCCCGCCAGCCAGACCTCCTGGTGTCGTGACCCGGGCGGCAGCCAGGAGCTGGCAGCCAGCCCTCCCGCTGCCTGGACCCGGGCGGGAGCTGGCAGCCAGCCCGCCCGCTGCCGTGACCCGGGCGGCAGCTGGGAGCCGGCAGCCAGCCCGCGAGAAATGGATTTGGGATGCATCGGACTTGCTCAGAAATTTTGTCCGTTGCATCCGAAGTCTGTTAAATCGAGGTCCGTTAAATCAAGGTTGTACTGTATTCTGAATAAAGACTCTGTAAAATGGCATTCCATATTTATTTCATTAAAACTGATTTCAGTGGCTTGGAAGATACAAGGTGGAATAAAGATTATATTTTCTGTTCTTAAATACTTCAAATACATATCTTGCATGTTTGTCCTGAATGACTTCTTAAATTGTTTGACACTAAAACCAATGATATTCTAAACGTTCTCAATAGACTGAAGTTGCACAGAAGTCATGCATTTGTTAAACAAAGGGGTTTGTTAGTAACTGTCTCAAAGCTGTACATATGGAGTGTTAAGTCTTGTCACTAGCTAAAGTCAGTGGGAGTCACGGATAAAACCTTTGACAAATCTCTGAAAACAGGCTTTTTAAAAGGATGTCTTTTTGTAATGTGGCTCTCTGTGAATATTATACAGTAGACATATCTCTTTAAATGAGACAAAGTAATCTTGCACTTTTGCTTCCATTGTTTTTCCTTGATTACACTGTATACCACAACTGTTGGTACAATGAACTGTAAACCTTCTCTGTCTTTTTTTCTTTCTTTCTTCCCTTTGTTTGTTTGTTGCGTATAGCAGAAGCTGTGATTTGAAGATCTTTAAATAAATCCCCAAGTGCTTTAGGTGTTTAAGTATTGCTATGTGTGTCTTTGAGTATGTATGTTATATACACAAGATACCATCATTGTTTTGCTTTACAACTGTACTGATAAACATAACCCCTCTTTTCTTTTTAAAGGGAAATTTACAACTGTATAATATTCATCCTTTTAATTCTAAAATCCAGATGAAGTGTAATCCCAAGTGTGTTGTTTCTCTGTTGCAATGTAATCTTTTCAGATGATACATGATTTAGTTGGAAACAAATTAGCAGCTATACATGCCTAAAGAAAGAAATTTAATAAACAAGATTTTAGTAAAACCTAATCAGAATTGTAAAATGATACTTGGGAATCAGTCACATTATATAAAAGAGCTAGTGTGGATGTAGCTTTCTGTAAGTGTGAGTGTAAATTCAAGGTTTCCTCACACAGGGTATGGTTAGACTGGCGCTTTGCAGCGCTAAAACCCTCCAGTAGCGCTATAATTATCGTACCCTACACACTTCAAAGTGAGATTTTGCGCATTTACTCACTGTTTAAAGCGCTAGTATTAATCCTCCTTTTCCAGAGTCAGAAGGCTTTTAGCGCTAGCGTGAATGTGACCAACCATGGGATCTCTTGCATGCCTCTGAGCCATGTAAAGCAATCAACAAGCCATTTAAGGCCATCAACAAGCCATTTAAGGCAATCAACATGCCATTTAAGGCAAATGACGTGAAGTGTTGTTTTGTAGATGGAATGAAAAAATGCGGAAGTACCTTTGCAGTTTCTCTCTAACTCACAGCAAATAACCAGTGAAAATGCTTGCGGACGGAGCTGTGTGTCTTAAATACAGAACCTGTCAGTTTTCGCTAAGGAAAAGTCACTGACAGCCTCATCTTTCTCCCTGCAAACAAGTTCCCAGTTCCCCCTCACCCCCCTCCTTTGCAAAGCACGTTGCACCCAGCTGAATGCTGGGATACCTGTCCTGTCGTGCTACTGTCACTGTCGGCAGAAGCGCTGCAAATGTGTGCATTCTTTAGCGCTACAGGATTTAAATGTGCACAGGCTCTAGCGCGATACCTATTGTGCTAAATTGGGAAGCGCTACAAACAAACGCGCTACAATCTCTAGTCTAGCCATACCCACAGTGTTTTCTAAAACAGTTTAAAGACTTGATCTTCCTCAGCGTTTCCATCATTCAAATTTATTACTTCATTTTAACATGTGAGAAATTAATATTGAAAAATCTCCTTTCATACCCAATCCTCTTCCTTCCGGTGATTGGTTTTGGCTGTTGAAGAAATCCACTTCCTGTCTACTTTAAACCACAGTGAAATGGGTGTGATACTTACTTGCTTTTGATATTTTTGTTCTTTGTCTTAGAGGGTTAGTTTGATAGTCATGACAGGTGCCATCATTGACAGAGTGAGTTTAAGGAAAGCATGGACAGCCCAGTCAACAATATCTTGTGTTTAAACATTGCTCTGGTGGGCCTATCTTTAGATTAATTGTCTATGTCTATGTCCACGGTCTCTCAGCTGAGACTGCTAATATGGTTGTTAATTGGGACAACAGATTTTATTGATATGATCATTTGTTTACTAGGAACTATACTGGCACCGACAATGTATTATTAAAGTGCATGGAATGACCAACAATTGGTGAAAGCTGGTATCACTTTTGATCTGGACCACATACGAACCAAGGAAAGGCAGCAATTACTATTTTAAAATTAGACCATCAAAGTACTTAAACTCCCACATTTTCCTTTTTTTAGAGGAAGTTAAATAACATGGATTGGAGGGAGGGGAAAATTTATATATCTATAAATGTGAAGAAACTGTAGACTCTTCATAGTTGAAGTTGTACCTGGGTTTCCATTATAGGGCTAAGTTTGCCTTCAAAATCACCCATCAGCCTAAAATATTTATTAGAAATTTTGCATATTATCTCTGGCTAAAGGTTTTTTTTTTGTTTTTTTTTTTAATCAAAGCCATTCTTCGATAATAGGCGATTATGGAAAAATGTGAAATTCGGGTTGAAAATGGGAAAACATTACCAAAACTCACCACCTGCTGTGAGGCAGGCGGTTGTGGAAAGGGTCTGTGCTTTATACTCTCCCATAAAACCTCACTGTGCTACCACTTGTGTTAAATGGCTCTCCAGTTCTCTCCATGGTCTTACTGTGGCTGGGTGGCAGAAGGGTTGTTCAGAAACTGCCGACCATTTCTGTCATTGGAGCCGTGGGTTGTTGAACAGCTTTTCCTTTTACTGCTGGAGCAAAAGGAAGTTATTTACTGGTTCTGCCATCTGAAGCTCTGTGTCCCCCTGCCTTTGCACCAGCAACCTACCTATTACTGAGTTCCTCTTACTGCTTCTTTGATCATGCACTGGGACACCTGAAAAAAGGCTCACAAAGATGGGGAGTAGGCCAAGGAAGGAAAATAGATCTCAGCATCCTGTGCATGTTGAAGTAACATGTGCTGACTGCCACAGTAGGAAAGTTTGGGGGAGAGAGAGCCTACCTACCGAGAGGAAAGTCAGACAAAGGTGTAGGACTGCAGTGAAAGATGGACTGTCACTGGTCAGACTTAGAATTTGGATTTCACTCAATTTTGGTACATTCAGGTCTAGATTTAATCCTGGAACTTCATTCTGGTGTGTTCTATCTAGTACATATCCCAATCCTGGCTGTAATTCACTTTTTGAAAAGTTACCTTCATGATCTTTTGTCACACACAACTCAAAAACAGCCTGGCCTACAAAATTCAGTTTGGTCTCATTCCAGAGCAGTGGGTGAGATCTAGTGCATGGGACTCGGAGAAGTGGAGGATCTTATTTTTGGAGTTGCCTCCGAAATAGGCCAGGTTCTAGAAGACTTTAAAAATTCTTCTAAGGGCTTAGTGGAAATTTACATTTTCACCTTTAAAAACAAATTTCCATCATTTTTTTTCTTTGTGAAGGTAGCATTTAAAAACTTAAACTCATTATTGTAGTACATAACAACTTTTTCCCTTTAAATTTGATGGGAGATATCCTCCCTCCGCTATATAACATTCCTGAGCTCCTAGCTCGGTGACCTGGTTCTAGCATCCAATAAATATATTCTTTCCCAAAATCTTTAAACCCCATTCCCTGCCAAGCGGGACAGACTATACAGAGGGAAGGGAAACTGAGAAAGATGACATGGCATGCTCACACAGTAGGTTGGTGGACTCATCCAACAATAGAATTCAGGTCTCCTGATTCAGTGTCTCAACCACTGGACCACACTGCCTCTCCAAAAATGTTTGTTAATCCGAGAGCCTAGCAGCTGTGAATCAAGGAATTTAGAAGCTTTGTTCTTGATTTTAATATAGTTTTTAATTTTCTTGAGTGAAATAATGGAATATATATTTATGAAATTTTAGAAAACTTCCTGAAAAAGCAAGAATTTTTTGACAAGAGATTTTGTGATGGTAGGATTGTAAATTATATATGCATTCTTTGTTTAATTTAAAATAATCTTGTCAGGAAAAATATATATGCAAAAATCCCTGTACATTTGAAAGTTAGGAAACTTGTACTCCACAAATAACTTAGTATTTACTTATCCCCTGATTAACACCTATATCCACCAACAACTCCATTATATCCAGCCACAAACCATTATATGATTGACTTACATGGGCATTGCTCCCGAATAAGGAGTACCAAAGCATAGATTAGTCCATTAATTCAGTGGAAGGAAGTCAGGGAGTCAGTCTAAAACTGGTAAGTAATGTTTTTTACTTTCTTTCCGACCAAAGAGTAACTCCGTGAAATCACTGTATTTATTTTCACCCCCACAACCAACTTTTAAATAGAAATGCCTTTCATACTGTCAGAATTCCATGTTGTGACACCCCTACTCAAAAGTTATGACAGCAGTGTAATGACAGCTACTGCCTCTTGAGAATCAATCAGGCAATTAATTTTGTAAATGAAATGCTGATTATACAAAGCTTCACATGAGAGGCCCAGTGATTAAAATCAATTTAACAAATTGTTTCAGGTGGGACTTGATTAATAATTTGCCATAAATGCTGAGGATATATGACCAGCATACTTTTTTGTGTGTGTTAATAAAGAACTATATATAACACTCAGAGTAGAAAAATTTCCCCTTCAGTGAAAATACATTAACCATTACATTTTCCCCAACAAGATCAAATAGTTGGGAAAATATCTACAGATCTGTTTGGATATCATTCGATTATAGCAAGATTCTCCTTAGAATGTGTTACTGTATATATATGTATATATATTTTTTGCACCTCTTGTTAGTTGATTTTTGCACCTCTCGTTAGCTAATCACCAACATTTTATACACTCTTCCTCTCACCCAACTTCTTCTTTGCAGAGTCTTCTCTTTAGAGGGAATGAGCTCCTTTCAGCCTGTACTAGGCTGCTGTCTGATTCCTCCCTGGCAGCTACCACTCTAAGGGTATGTTTACACTACCCACTGGATCGGCGGGTAGTGATCGATCTATTGGGGATCGATTTACCGCGTCTAATGTAGAAGCGATAAATTGATCCCTGAGGGCTTGTCTTTACTATGGCGGGGGAGGGATTGATGTTTTGGAGGTCGATTTATCGCATCTCATCAAGACGTGATAAATCGATCGCCAGCGGCGCCCCCGTCGACTCTGGAACTCCAGCTCGCCAAAAGGCACGAGCTGGAGTTGACGGGGGAGTGCGCCGCCAACCGTTGCCGCTGTGAGGACGGCAGGTAAGTCGGCTGTAGAGACGCCAACTTCAGCGACATTATTAACGTAGCTGAAATTGCGTATCTACAGCCAATCCACCCCCCTAGTGAAGACCAGCCCTTAGTGTGCTCCCCATCAACTCCTGTACTCCACCTCTGCGAGAGGTGGAAGCAGAGTCAATGGGGAAGTGGCTGCGGTTGACTCACTGGTTACTCACTTGAGTTACGCTATTGGCGTGGCTGAAGTGGCGTATCTTAGGTTGACACCCTCCCCCTCTCCCAGTGTAGACCAGGCCTTAGTAAATGTTCCTCCTTCCCATTACCTATGTTAATATAGCCTCACAGAGAAGTAGGTGAAATAATTCTTCTTCTCGGGGCTTGTCTATACTACTGGCCAGATCCATGGGCAGCAATTCATCCATCGGGGTTCGATTTATTGTGTCTAGTATAGAAGTGATAAATAGACCACTGATCGCTCTAGCATTGACTCCAGTACTCCACTTCAATGAGACGCGCAAGGGGAATCATCAGGAGAGTGTCTCCTGTTGACACATTGTGGTAAGTAGATCTAAGTACGTCGACTTCAGCTATGTTATTCACGTAGCTGACGTTATGTAACTTAGATCGTTCTCCCCCGCCCCCCATAGTGTAGACCAGCCCTCAGTTCCAGATACCGAGCAGAGAGCTGGCTTGTAGGGTGGAGAAGGCATTTACTTGCTGCAGAGGCTGAGAGCTTCATCCCCAGACCAGCTAGGAAAAACAGGAGTGTAAGCTAAACTAGGGCACTTCCCCAGCTATAGTATCCTTTCCATCAACCCATTTATGTGGATATGCTGGGAGCAGAGAGGAAGGTGAGGTCATAAGCTCCAGTCTAGGGAGCCATTGGCCATGAACCAAACATTACTGTTTGTAAAAACAACGAGGAGTCCTTGTGGCACCTTAGAGACCAACAAATTTATTTGGGCATAAGCTTTTGTGGGTTAAAACCCACTTCACATTGTGATATATGCCATCATGTGCCAGCAATGCCCCTCTGTCAGGTACATTGGCCAGACTGGACAGTCTCTATGCACAAGAATAAATGGACACAAATCAGACATCAAGAATTGTAACATTCAAAAGCCAGTCAGAGAACATTTCGGTCTCTGTGGACACTCAATAACAGACATAAAAGTGGCAATTCTTCAACAAAAACACTTCAGAAAGAGACTCCAAAGAGAAACTGCACAACTGGAATTAATTTGCAAACTGGACACGATCAAATTAGGCCTGAATAAAGACTGGGAGTGGATGGTCACTACAAAAAATAATTTTCCCTCTCCTGATACTCACACCTTGTCAACTGTTGAAAATGGGCCACCTTGATTGCATTGACCTCATTAGCACTACATAAGAACATAAGAATGGCCGTACTGGATTAGATCAAAGGTCTATCCAGCCCAGTATCCTATCTACCAACAGTAGCCAATGCTAGGTGCCCTGGAGGGAGTGAACCTAACAGTTAACAATTAAGTGATCTCTCTCCTGCCATACATCACCACCCTCTGACAAACAGAGGCTTGGGACACTATTCCTTACCCATCCTGGGTAATAGCCACTAATGGACTTAACTGCCATGACTTTATCCAGTTCTCTTTTAAACCCTGTTATATGCTTATCCTCAGGCAAGGAGTTCCACAGGTTGACTGTACACTGTGTGAAGAAGAACTTTCCTTTTATTTGTTTTAAACCTGCTGCCCATTAATTTCATGTGGTAGCCTCTAGTTATTATATTACGGGAACAAGTAAATAACTTTTCCTTATTCACTTTCCACACACTACTCTTGATTTTATATGCCTCCATCATATCTCTGCTTAGTCTTCTCTTTTCCAAGATGAAAAGTCCTAGCCTCTTTAATCTCTCCTCATATGGGACCTGTTCCAAACCCCTAATCATTTTACAAAATTATTTACAAAATTTTACTACAAAAGTAATTTTCCCTTCCTTGGTATTCACCCCTTCTTGTCAGCTGTTGAGAATAGACCACTTCCACCTTAATTGAATTGGCTTATTAGCACTGACTCCCCACTTGGTAGGGCAACTCCCATCTTTTCCTGTGCTCTAATATATATTCTGCTTATTGTTGTTGTTTTTCACTCCATGCATCTGATGAAATGGTTTTTAGCCCACAAAAGCTTATGCCCAAATAAATGTGTTAGTCTCTAAGGGCTGGTCTTCACTCGTGCGGCGCAGGATTGATCTTCTGGCGATCGATTTATCGCGTCTTGTTAAGACTCAATAAATCGATCGCCCGGAGCTCCCCCGTCGACTCCGGAACTCCAGCTCGCCGGGAGGTGCAAGCTGGAGTCGACGGGGGAGCGCGCCGCCGCCTGCCGCCGCCGTGGGGACGAGAGGTAAGTTGGCGGCAGATACGCAAACTTCAGCTACGTGATTCACGTAGCTGAAGTTGCGTATCTGCCATCGATCCCCCCCCCCCAGTGATGACCAGCCCTAAGGTGCCACAAGAACTCCTCCTTGTTTTTGCTGATACAGACTAACACGGCTACCACTCTGAAACCTGATTACTGTTTGTATTACCTTAGAGCAGCGGGTCTCAAACTTTTTGAGACCGCGACCCCTTTTTCTCCTCTGGCGGCGCGGCGCGACCCCTGCATGTCTGCTGAAAAGCCGCCAAATTTGCGGAACCCCCTGCGCCCCGGCCCCAGTGGCGGGCGGGCTCCCGCCTGCGCCCCGCCCCGGTCCCCTCCGCGGGCGGGATCCCGGCTGCGCTCCTGGTCCCCGCCGTGGGCGGGCTCCCGGCTGAGCCTCGGCCCCGGTCCCCGCTGGAGGCCGGGGCTCGAGCCGCCCCCCCGGGGCTCGGGGCTCCAGCCGCCGCCCGGGGAGCGCGGCTGCAGCTGGGGCTTGAGGCTTCAGCAGCTGCCCGGGGAGCGCGGCTCCAGCCAGGGCTCGGGGCTCCAGCAGCCGCCCGGGGAGCGCGGGGCTCCAGCCGGGGCTCGGGGCTCCAGCAGCCGCCTGGGGAGCGCGGCTCCAGCCGGGGAGCGTGGCTCGAGCCGCCGCCGGTCCCCGGGGATCCCGCAGCAGTGAGTTGCTGCGGTTGGGGCTTGCGACCCCCACAAAAGTGGCCCGCGACCCCTCGAGGGGTCACGACCCCCACTTTGAGAATCCCGGCCCTAGAGCCTAGCAGCCTGCTTGTTGTGCTAGGTGCCGTACAGAAAAAATAAATTTGTTGGCTTTCACTCAAGAGGGTCTTGGTGCCTTGAACCCAGAGAGTAGGTCTTTAGAAGATGGGTGGGAAGGTTGGAAAGTTCATTGTCTCTGCTGACACACTGAATTATAGATTCATTTTCATCTCAGCTACCTGCTTTTCTTACCTGTGGTTCCTCTTCACCTTTTACATGTGTATAAGGCAGTGGTCAGATTTACTAACTTTTTTAATTTTTTGAGATAGGAAGATTGTGTAATTATGTAAATTTTTCACACCTGTACCTTTTGGAAACTTTATTTTTGCAGTTGTGGGGTTATGTAAATTGTTTTTCTTTTCCTGACTGAACCACAGCATTGGCCACTGTTGAGGCTAAGAATCACCTTAGTTTGTGCTTCACCAGAAGATACTTTTGTTTCACTGAAGAGCACATTGGCAGTTGTCAGAGCAGATTTATGGGTACTTCTGAGCCCCAAAGTTAGATGCTTTGGAACAAAGAAAACCAGCGTTAGTGGAGGAAATGAATATACATTTGTAAGTGGAGGAAGGTAATTTTGGGTCCTCCTAAATGAAAATGGAGGTGATTAGGTGGGTGATGACCGGAAAAATGCTGACAAGAAAAAGTAGGTTTCTGGGTTTGTAATCTTGGCCCTATTAAAGCCAGTGGTAAAGCTCCCATTGTTTTCAGTGAAGCCAGGAATTCACTCAGTATTGTTACTAGTTTTTTGGTAGCAAGTCCCCCCCCCCCCCCCCCCAAACTCAAAGGGTAGCAGTGCTAAGTTGTGTTGTCACAAGAACTTGTTTCAGCCTGTAGGATTGTTTTGGCCGTGGGGTGTGCTAAATGTATATAATTGCTTTTTAATGTTGTTTTAACCTTTGCTTGCACTTCCAGTGACAACATGAAGATGCAACTCATATCCGGTTCATTAAAAACAGATTTCTTTTCTTCATTGTTTTTGTTGTGATTTATTCTCTCAATAGGCATTATAGCTTTACCCGCCTCCAAAATAATAACTAGGAAATGGTCGAACCCCTAACACTCCAGTTTTTAAGTAATATTAAATGATTTTAGGAGAATGTTGGAGAAAATACATGTAGCCAAAAATAAACAAATGTCCTGTATTTTGAATCTATGATATATTGGTGGTGATGGTGATGGTTGTTTTAAGGTAGGAGAGAGGTTTTTATTGAGGCGGGGGTTGGGAGTGGGTGGATGTTGGGATGGGTGAACATTTTTTTCCTTTTCTGTTTTTTTTTTTTTTTTTTTTTCCTGTTTCTTTTGAACAAGGAAGAATATTTGTGGGTGGTCCTCTGCAGCTGGGACCGTGCAGTAAGCAGAGGTTGCAAGACAGGTAAAATAGATACTTTTGGTTACATCACTGGTTTGTCTTCCCTGATATCCATGGTGAATTTGGCCCTTTGTCTTTTGAGTGATCTCTCTCTCTAAGTTTCCTTATTCAGGAAATTTTAGTAAGGGATTAAATAGGCTATTATGATATAAGATATTATGAGATATAAAAAAGCAGATGATTTCCTGCTTCTTAAATAGTCTAATAATGCAGTCAGATTTTAAGGATGTACATGAAAACTTTTTGTAATATCTTGACTTTTCAGTGCTTCACTATATAATTCTAAATTTCAACATAGTTTTTTAAATGGATATTTAAAACATGCACACCTTTTATATTTTGATATTTTCCTCACTTTTTTATCACTTTAGATACATTGTCTGGGAAGTCTTCATAATTTTCAACAGAGATCAAGCCGTAATCTAGGGATGGGTTACCTTTTCCCCAGTTGCCTCCTTAGGTCTCCTGTGTCATTTTATTGTAGTGAACAGTTGTAATTATCTCTCATGATAAATATATAATTCAAAACTCATGGTGTGGGCTGGAGCTGGGAACTTCATGCCTGCTTATCTTGGAATGTCAATTCTCTTCACTATAAGAACTCGCAGCTTCAGGCATTGTTACAAATGGAGAAGCAGGTTCTTTTTAATACAGAGGCAGAGGTGGTGGCAACTGATCAGTGGTGAACTTCGTGTGTATGGTAACTTGTGACAATTTGAGGGCAAACATATTTCAGAATGTATTACACTGAGCCCATGTTGATTTGTTATAGATACAAAGGGGGCAGCACTAACTTAATGCCATAGTCACTTAAAATTTGCATCACTGGCATAATCATCAAAACCAACATTTTTTCCCCACCAGTTTTGTAAAAAGCTGCACTTTTTCACTCAGAAGAGCGGTTTTATCTTAGGCTAACATGTTTCTTCTAGTAAACCATTTTGCCTGCCTGATGTAAGAGCTATGAAGGGTTGCAGCCTACTAAGCTTTGTTGCCCATTCGTGAAGAAAACTAGGGTAAAAATAAAGGAACTTTCATCTGTGTACGGAGTCCTCATTCCATCCCTGATGAGAGTTCTACCATTTCATTTTGGAGGCACTTTCTCTTCACCTGTCTTAGAACATCTCTGAGAGACATTGGATTGGCTTGTGGCCTGCTTTGACAGTTGGGACTATATTTTCAGGCAAGTGCCATCTATAGCTTTAAACTTCTTTCTGCATGTATTTGAGAGAAAGTTTTGAGGCTAAAGGCAGGACATATCATTGGCTGCCAGGAAATGTGGTTCAAACATGGAGTTCAAGACTCATCACCAGCAGAAAACTTATTTTAGTACACTCCACAGGAATTGTGATGGAAGAACAAGGTGGATAAAAAACAATGATTAAAAAAAAAAATAAAAAAAAATCCGAATTTTTTTTATTGAAATCGGATTTTTTGATAAAATGCGTTTTGAGGAAAAAACCTATCTAAAGATAGTTTTAATTAAGATATCTCATCATGAAGCATTCAGCTACCTTACCCATGAGACCATCCTTTTCTTTTGTATAATCTCCAGTGTGACTTACCGTAAACCTTCTGGTTTTTGCAGCAAATGAGGGAGGTAGAAGTCCTACATTCAAGAGCCCCATTCACTACACAGCTTTGATTCCTCCCTAGAGCAGGTCTATCTTGTGCCCTGAATGAGACGGGATCCTATGGGAAAACATAGTATGTTAAATGTAATTTAAAGACTGTATCGGAATGCATATGTAGATGGGGGCAAAAATAAGGTTGCACAGATAACCTTAATTTTGGCATTTCTCAACTTTTGAGTACAGTGTTTGACTTCGTAAGCTTAACGTTTTTAGCTTTTTATGTGTTACTTCCTAGGTTTTTAAAAATACAAATAAAAAAAACAAAAATTTAATCTTGTATAATCATATTGATACCCACAAGGTTCATCAAGTGTGTTGAAACATCTAGTGCCACTTGATCTTACAGAGTAACCGATAGTAGTAATAAGTTGTAATCCTTGTGTGGACCAATCCGTAGAGGGGGATGTGAGACACACTTTGCCAATGGGTTTCACAGATTTTTGCTGACAGCAGAGGAATGGTGAAGGGGGCGGAGGGGGAGGGATAACTCAGTGATTTTAGCATTGACCTTCTACCCCCTCCCAGGGTTGTGAGTTCAATCCTTGAGGGGGCAATTTAGGGATCTGGGACAACAAATCTGTCAGGGGACAGTACTTGGTCCTGCTAGTGTAGTCAGGGGACTGGACACGATGACCTTTCAAGGTCTTTCCAGTTCTATGAGATAGGTATATCTCCATATTTTTTTATGAGACCTGTCTCTTCTGTACCCTTCCCTCCAGCTTCTTGTCTCAGTCTCATTATTCAGTCAGTCCTATGGCTCCATTTGTCCAGTTCTTTTCCACCTCCATACACACACTACCTTCCCCTGATCCCTTGTCTGTTTCCCCCTTCCCTGGCTTCCAGTCCCTTGTCCAGATTTGGGCTATTTTTCATGGAAAGAGCAAAAAGCATTAGGATAACCTTCTGGGAAAATTCCAAGTTCCTTCTCCAAACATGGTGGGTGCTAAAGCTTCTCAGTGAAAAAGTTATAAGAATTTTTAACATTAACATAACCAATGTATTTTTCCTCAACCTCATTCCGAGAAACGGGTGAACTGTTTTTGCTAAATTAAAAATTAAATAAAATCTGCCTTAAGGTAGACTCTCTCCTGGAAAGTTTCAGTCCAAATGGTTAAGGTTTGGCAAAGTTACAAGCAGAGAATGGAATGGAATATCTAGGGAGGTTATGGAAGCTCCTTCAAAAGCAGGCTGGATAGCCATCAATCTTGGATGGTTTAGACACCACAAATCCTGCATCTTGGCAGGGGGTTAAACTAAATGACCCTTGTTGTCCTTTCAAACCCTGTGATTTTGTTATTCTATTAACAGAAAATAGGATCTTATAATGGAAAGTGTCAGGTAACTATATAGGAATTGCTAATTATGAAGCCTATACTTTTAAGCCCATATTAAAATTGATACCATATAGCAGAAATGTTACACTTGAAATTGGCTTGGATGTGAACATTGTCAAATGGATTGAAACACGAAAGAAAGAACGGGTAAAATGAAGGGTAATAGACATTGTTTTGAGTAAGGAAGAGTCTAGTGAAAAAAGCTCAGGGAGTGTTGTTGTTAAGTTTGATTTATATAATATCTCGTTTAATGCTTTAGAAGGGGGAGGAAACGTCAGTTTAATTAATTCACAGATAATTCTAAATTAGAAAGCGTTGCAAACACTGTAGTGAGAATACAGTAATAATACTTAGTGGCCTAGAGACATATGAAATATGCACAGAAAATTACCCAAAGACACTCAATTTGAAAACAAATGCAAGCTAATAATCTGGCAAAAATAATTTGAAATGTCAGATATATAAAGAAAAAGAGAAACCAGGTGAAACAGATCTAGGAGCAATAGTGAATCACAAATTCACAGATGAGCATTCAATTTAATACGGTAGCAAGAAAGGCTAATGCATAGAGGTGACATGTCACAAAGAAGTAACAGTTCCCATCTACACAGCTGTGGTATAATCACACATGGAATACGTCATTCAGTTCTGGATACCTCATTATCCGAAAGATACTGCCAAATAGGTGGGATGTTACAGAAGGCCAATGATAAAAATTATGGGTTTGAGTGATTTATTTGTGAGGAAAGAGATGAAAATAACGAAATATATACGGTTGGCTAAACAATGACTAATTTGGAGGAGATATACCCTACAGATTTTTGCCAGATGTAAACATAAAGAAATAAAAATTAGTGTAAGTAGCATTAGTGGGATGAAATTAAAAAAGAGAAAATTGAAATAGAATACTGTATCAGGAAAAACTTACTAGTATCATAGCCTGTTAGGCTGTGGAATAATCTCCAGAAAGGAGCCCCTTCCCATGAGATATTTAAAACTAGATTGGCCAAAATTTTAGAAAATATACTGTAGAGAAGTCCTGTACTAAGAGAATCTTTTCCTTTTTCTGATTTGTATGATTCTATGAAAACCCTGCTTTTAATTAAGCTAATATTGTATTAGGCTTTTTTTCTTTGTGTAACTTTTCTATATTAATGCACATTAATTAAGAGGTAGATGGAGGATAGATGCTGTAGCTCTGCACTGTAGGAGCATGATAGAGCTGTACTTGACAGTTTATCTCTTGATCTGATTCAGTTGGTCCTCACTAGTTAAAAAGGTGACAGTCAGATGTCACACACTGGTTGACACCAGTCCAGAAACTTTTGAGATGCGTGGTACATCCTGCCCAAAAAACAAAACAAAAAACAAATGAACCCAGACACTCCTCCTCCCCCAATAACAAACAAACCCAAGCCATTCCAGTCCTGGATTTTCTGAGCTCTGGATAGGAAGCAAATTGACTTTCATGTGAAATGTGGCTTATAACTCACATTATGATCTGGAAACTTATTAATGCACATGATGGCAATGCAAAGGCTCTGAAATATAACATCATGCGCTTAATGCTCCTTCAAAATTTATTTTTCTTCTACTATCTCTTCTATGCATTTGAAAACTAACCACCTTTTTCAGGCTAAAATTTTTATCCAAGACTGTCTTTTACACCTAAATAAAATTGTGGTAGCTGGAAGAATACTTTAAAAATGGTATTGCTAATCATTATATATGTTAGTGTGCGTATTGATTTTTATTTATCTCGTGCAGAGATAATAGAACATTTAAATGCCATTTTTTTTGCTTATGAGTGCAAAATCTTTTTGTCATATCACTGATTTTAAGTCCTATTTCCATATTTCAAAAACTGTTTTCTAATTAATAGGAAAATTAGAACATGCTGCTTGTAGAGCCTTACACGTCACTGAATTTTTGTATGTCAAATCATTGTTGGATGTCTTCAGAATAAAGGTTCAGTGTGCTGACTAAATGCAGATATAATTTGTGCTATAATGGGGTATTTCTAATTTCTTCCTACAGCATGTTTAAAGCAGATCTTTGGTTGTATTTAATAACAGGGCAGCCCAATGGATCCAATGGTAATGAAGAGACCTCAGTTGTATGGAATGGGCAATAACCCTCAGACCCAGCAAAGCAGTCCATACCCAGGGCAGTCATATGGCCCTCCAGGACCTCAGCGCTATCCGATGGGAATGCAGGGACGGACCTCCGGAGCCCTGGGAGGAATGCAGTATCCACAGCAACAGGTTGGTGAAGGATTTTTTCTGTATTGCTTTGTTTTCTCTCCTCTTCTTTTCCCCTCTGCCATTCTGCTTAATGTGCAGGCCCCAAGAAAATGCTTAAATCAGTGTTCCACTTTCAGAATGAAGGTAAGGGGCTATTTTAAAAATGAATTGACATGAATTTCCTTAAATTTCACACTATATGTGAAATATTTATTATGCTAAGATATTTTTTGGGAGGAGAACAAACGTCAAAAATATTTTTGGTTGAAATCGCGTAGCTCAGTACATCTCTTGGATTTTGGGTTTTTGTTTTTTGGGTTTTTTTAAACCAACATAGGTACCCATTTCTCTCCCTTTCTCTCCACCCCAATAGGTTTTCTCATCCACAAGAACAAAAACTCCAAGCTTACACTAACACAGTACCAGTTTACTGGAGCGAGACCAATACTGTGTGAGAGCCTGTCATGTCTTTACATCAGTGTTGATTTTTATCGAAGCTTTCTGTGGTTTATTTCTTTTCTCTCTTTGTCTCTCTTTTTAAAGTCAAAGGTTGCTTTTTCCCCCCCTTTTTGTATCAGAGGATATATAAATGTACCAATCTCCCCTAGACTAGTTGGATTTCACTGTTGATGGTGACCTCTTATGCCCCTTTCCCACCCTTTTAAAGAGGATTAATTACCCACGTTCTCACCATAAATTAGTGAAGACGCAATAGTTGTTTTCTGAAGGGGAAAATAGATTAAAGTTCTCCAAAAAAGCATGTTGGTAAATTTCTGCTAGATTTCTGATTAGAGTTGTTACTGGAGACTAAGAATTCTATACTCAGTTGCAAGCACAAGGCTTTTTGATAATGAATGGAAAACGGTGTTTTGTCTCTACGTGGGGCTAACTAGTTGCAGATCTTATTTTTACTTTATTTTGTGTTAAATATAGAAAAGGACTGAAAATAATGATCTACCGAGCAAATATATTTATTTCAATCTAATCCTAAAATCCACCCATTGCTATGGACTACACAGAAGTGTCTAATTAGCTTGTAACTTCAAATATGCTATTCTTATGAGTTCTCAGCTACTCCAGATATATTAGTGAGTTGAGTAGCAGCATTTCATCATCTGACTTTTTCTTTTTCCTCATTAGATTTTTTTAAATGGATGTTTACTTGTTTATAAAAGGCGATTTAATTTAAAGGAGGCCAACACCTTATTTTGTTGCCAGCTTAATACAGCCCAGGCATTTTGCCAGTTTAATAAACGGTACCCAGTTGTCATTAGAAAGGGATGTGGAAAAAAGGAGTCTTCGGATTTTTGTTTAACTCCAGCCAAAGCAAAGTTATTAAAACATATTTTTTTTATTTTAAAGGAATTATTCTATGTTATTTAGAGAGGGGTGTTTGAATTTTTCACTTCATTTACTAATTGCACGATAATTGTACATTATCTGTCAACAGGCAATGACCTGGCACAGTGATTGGCTGCTGGCCCTATCTGTCTTCTCAGAACATTAATGTAATTGGCTGAGCAACATTACAGTTATGATTACTAATACTCTTCAGGGAAAAAGTGAGAGGATAATTATGACATTGAGTTTTTATTGAATGGACATCACCACCTAGGCATGATTTTGTTTTGGACAGCCTCCAGAGCTTCATATGTTTGGCTTGTGAACCTTTAATGATCTGAATCCAGTTCTTTTCATATTGCTCATTTATTACCATCTTCTTACAAAGGATTAAAATGCAGGAATCCAGGTTTGTAAATTGAATTGCCAACTTACCAGCTGAGTGGTAAGTTGTCTTTGGCTTGGAATGCCACATTTTCATTTGTGTCTGGATTTTTACTTCTGTGACATGAATATTAAGCAAGAGGAGCCCAGTTATGCTTGTTGGAATTGACTGCCTAGTGATTTGTATGTTTATATATAATTTTTCAGAGGCAGTGTGCTCAGCACTTTATAAAAACTGGGGTGCCTTATAATGTCTCAGATTGAACAATCAACAATTTGAGTTACTCAGAAATAGCATACACTTCTGAAAATCTGATGAATTGTGAAGTATCTGGACTTAAAACCTATGAGTTGAACTGGTCTAATTTGAGTGTGGGTATGCTATGCTTTGGAGGCAGGAAAGGGAAAGAAACATGTCTGAGAGATTTTGTTTTAATTTTTTGATTTTGTTTTGTTTTAAAGTGGTGGTTTGATGCGGTCCAAAAGTTTTGGAATATTTGACTAAATCCCAGGGGGAATTAGTGGACAGAGTTCAAGTGAGATGGTTGAAGGTGCAGGATAAGTGCTTTTACTCTAAACGTTCCATCTGTGCAGGAATTTTACTCCTGAATCGCAGCTCCATAGCAGGAGACAAGCAAAAGTCCTCAAAGCTCTAAAGATTTTAGGATCTTGTAGGAAGTGTCCTTGAAAGATAAGCCTGAGTTGACTTCAGCAACTATGTGCCAGGACTTGGGGTTAGAGCTGTCTTCACTGGCAGATTTTAACTTCGAATTCTATTAATAGACGCTGAAAATGAAGAAATAGAGGAAAAAAATCAACATTAATGAAGATGTTTGGTCAAACATGAGAAATGATCCTATAATTGGCTATAAGCAAAAATGTGTTCCTGCTGAATACCATTGATTCTGTCTCTGTAAAGAAACTGAAGAGTGTTGTGAACTTAACAAAGCATTGAGATTATATACAGGATGATGACATCACTGTCCTGGTGTTGGTGAAAATCTGGTTTGAATTAATTAACAAAAAAAGAACTGGAACCACACAAAGGACAAAGCATGAAATATAATGCAGAGGACCTTTGCAGTTCTTGCCAATTTTAGTGATCCTATATACAAAGGTTGTAGTGTAAATTGATCCTAGAACAAGAAGGAACTGCAAAAGTAAGGCTGAAGAATTGTTAACCTTATTTCCTTGCTCACTTGATATTGAAGATTTAGATTTTTAACCCAGATTTATGTTTGTGAAGGAGATTGTATCCCAAATTGTTGCATCAACAAATTGTGAAATCGAAATCACAGAAGGCAGATCATTTTGATTGTGAATTTTGTTAGTTTTTGAGAGACTTGTCTACTCAGTTCCACATGATTCGAGCAGATGTTTAGTATGCTTGGATTGGTTTGATCCAATTGTGATAAGGTAGGTGTGGAAAAATCAGAGTGTTTGTTATACCTGTATCTCAGTGCAAATATAAAATTGGAAAGCATTACTAATTAATCAACTGGGGAGTCAGTTTTGTTTTGTTTACAGAATTGCAAACTTCTCATTTTGGACAATGTGTGCCTGTTTTATGTTTGAGGAATAATTCATACAAAGTGAATCAGATAGTGTATTCTGTTTCATTTTATAAAAGCCTCTGTGGGGTTTTTAGTGGATGTTTTAACTAACCCTTACAGGAAGAGAAGAGCTTTTTGGGGGGTGGAAAATCACAGCAAACTTGCATGTATCTAGAATTGTTGGAGCCGTCAGTACAATCTGAACACATGGGCACATCAAAGCCGATGTCTGCACCCCAAGATTCTGAAGCATGGTCATAAGTATTGGTCTCGATGCTGGTATTCCTGATTCCTCGTGCACTGAATGTCTCTATACAGTCATGAGCCATGGTTGATAGTTCAGGCTCCCCGGTCAGCATGCCATGGTCAATTAACTGTGTGGGAGCAGGGAGACAATGATTCCTAGTTGGTCACAAGAACTGGAGGCTCTTCAAATGCCAAGTATATCTCTTCTGCAATGGAGTTCCATGACAGCAACTCTGAGGAACTGATTTTACTACAACTCTTTTAAACTGCTGGTTGTATTGGCAGACTAAGTTGGTTATGTGAAAGTAGAAGGGTTTATGACCCAGAAACCTGGGCCTGGCACTCCTATCCAATAGGTTTACCATTCCCCTGATCCTATTTTGGATCTGTTGATGGATAAAGTACTGCAGACATCAAAGATGGTTGTTAGTTTCTGTATAGTGACATGCAGCAGCTAGTTGTGGAATGACCCATGCTCTCACCCACTACTACTTCCCTTAGAAATAAACAAACAAACAAAAAACCTTTCAGTGTTTGGGGAAGTTCTGCCTGTTTACGGAGCCAAGATTCAGGTGTGAGAATCCTGCAAGATTATAACTTCAAAGATGCAGAATTACAAAATAAATAATTTTCTCCTCTCGTGTGGATGTCAGAATTACTTACCTTGTAACTTCAAAGGGATTGAATTATCTTCCGTATAAATGCACAAATGATGTGTGTGTGTCTGATGGGCACACATAATCCTAAAGACTGTAATAATTAAAATTTTGCTTATGTGCATTCCAAGACTGTATAAATATTTGAAGAAAATGTTTAAAAAATCATTACAATGATATTTTTGAATTAAAAATATTCTTACTGGAAACCATGGCTATAACGTCTGTGGATTTTGCTATCTACAGTTTCAAAATCTCTCTCCTGGGGCCTAATTCTCCACTGCCTTGCACTTTTTGTAGCTGTTTACCGCTGCAAAGTGGGTGTAAAAGGCAAGAGAGAAGACTCTGCTTGGTCTTGCGCCATCCTCTCAGGGACCTCGTTTCTGTGCTCTCCGCACTGGTGTCAAATCTATTCCTTCACACAATCTCTCCATTCTTGGTGTGAGAATATACTCCTTTGCTATCCGTGCCATGTGGAACAGATCTCTGTATCTTTTTGTCTAATAGTTTCTCCATGGGATTACAAAGGAAGACAAAAACCTATTTCTCCTTTGTGTAGGCCTGCTTAAGAGGAATATGGTTAGCTTAAAAGTCCTTTTTAAAAAAACAAAAAATGTTCACAGATAAATATTTACTATGTACAGTATGTTTCAGTGCCGGTTCAGGCGGACTAGTTGTGTTGAGTAAAGTTACACGTTTCTAAGGTTTTTGCACAATCTGAGCCTTAGCCTACAAACCATTTTAGATACCTAAGCATTAACAGAACACTTAAATGGATTTAAAATTGCAATATAAATGCATTTTAGAACAGGTCTTGAAACTCCTTTTTTCTTTTGTTTACCCAAAAAAACCTGAGTTCACAGTTCTGGGTTTCTGCTGAGAGAAAGTGTCAGAACATCCCACTAGATCTGTATCAAGAACCCAGCATTTGCTTGCTTGTGATTAATTGATTCTAATGTGATTGACTCTTTTATTCAAAACTCGGGCCCTGACAGATCAGTAGAAAAAGAGGTGATTTTCAAATACTTGAATTTAAAATGTATTCATTTGTGAGTTTTTAATTCCACCATCTTATTCTGTTAATGTTCTGGAGTCTTAATAGATCTTTACTTATTTAAACTCATTGCACTTCATTATTAAAATGATATGGGTGTAATTTCTTTAGTTTTAAATAACCTTTTCCATAGCTTCCGTTTCATGGTACTGCATTTCTTATTTAAGTGACACACAACATTTTTCTGTGTGGGACAAATGTAATTTTACGCTTATAGTGTAGTGACATCCCTGCTTAGGCAGGACTTCGGAGAGAGATTATGTTGTACATTTAAAGATATAATAAGGGCTTTTAATTTTTTGTCTTTTTCTATATTTCCTAGAATTTTAAAGAGACCATATTGAAATAAAATTAATTAGTTTGAAAATCAAAGATTGTGAGCACCCACGTTTTTCCAAATATGAAGTCCCAGGTCAAATATGTTGATAGAAAATATTTTCTCTGCGCTGTTACTAATAACAGTAGCAGATAATTGAAAAGGGAATTGTTTTTAACATCTGACTTACTCTTCCTCAGTTCTTTTCCTCCCTTTAGCACTTTCCCTTTAGCACTTTGATAAAGAAACTATTCTGGTCAGTTTCACTTTCTTGTTCTCATGTATTTGCAAAATACTGTTGTGCTTGGCTTCCAAGCTCTGTAGGAAAATGTTTTAATTAAAATTAATAGAAATGTTTATGTATTTTTAAAATTAAGGTTGTGTTTTTTATTAACCACACCCACCCACCCACACCCCTAGGCCCCCTCATATCCCTACCTGCTACACTGTCATTCAATATTATGCACCTGTAATATTTTCCATTTCCCAGCTTAAAAAAGGAAATAATCTCTTTCCAAAAACAAACTAACCCTACAATGGTTTATGAAAGGTTATGAAAGTTTTCAGCCAAGTCTGAAAGCCTAAATATATAGATGAATGTTTGAAATAATAGAATGGTCCTTTCAGTGCTGTGATGGGCCTGTTAATCAGTCAATCATTGGATAATTGATGCTTAGGATATATTACATTTTCTTATGGACTGGAACAATATCTTATTGTGTAAAATAAGATTGTGTTGTGAGATGCATAGTAAAATGTTTATGGAAAATAATTGCCTATGTATGTACAGTAGTCATTCTTAATAGCCAGTTAAAACTTAATATAGCTGCCTTTCTAATTTTGACACTGATCCTGCAGACTCTAGGTATGGATCTCTGTTCCCACTTTGAGCCTGCTCACACTGAGTCATTTGCATTAAACTTCAGAATATCCAAAGGCAATCAAACTGGATTGTGAACTGATCATTTTCTCATACTTTGTTTTAAAAATATTGAGTGCTAAGAGTGCAAAAATGTCTTTATTGGCTGAGTATGCAAAGGCCTTGTACTCAATTCAATGGCATTTGTCTGCCCATCTGTAATGTGATAACTTTTGAATACTGCTTTCAGGAAGGAGCCTATTGATTTTGGGGAAAGGGGGAAAAATGGAGAACACAGAAGCCCCTGTCAGCTTTTTAGCACAGCCACAGTCTCAAGCAGCACTGTAGTTGTCTGTGGATCAAACAACTGGTTGAGGGCATCCATTAACACCTGCTAGCATAACAATACCCTTGCTCCTTCTACTCATCTTGTCAATAGTTTAACATGTTGACACCTTGAATGACTTAGGTCTCAGATAGAAAGTAGAATAATGGTGTGGGGAATGGGACACACACAGCCCCTAGGGAGGGGGCAGACAGAGCTCCCTGGCATGGGAAGAATGTAGGAGCAGGAATGAGGTAATGAGTTCACATAGAACCCTACATGGGGCAGAGGAGGGAATGTAGGGCAGAACCCCTACTATGGGGGAAAGGGAGAGGGTCTTTGGAATGGGTGGAGGGAGAATGGGGGACCCTAGTGTGGGGGGACTAGGAATTGAGGGAAGGAACACAACTCCTGTTGAAGGGTGATTGGGAAATCCTGGAATGGTTGGAAAGGGGGGGGGGGGCACACAGAGTTTCCACCATGGGAGGGATAATGGGGGAACCTGGTTTGAGGGAAGGAGGGGGGCACACAGAGCCGTTGATATATCAGTGGGGGGGGGGGGAATGGATGTGTGGGGGGAAGTGGGAATGGGGGTTCACACAGTCTGTTATGGGGACGAGTATGGGGAGGACCCTGATATGGGAGGAGAGCTGAATGGGGAGTACACCGAGCCACTGGCATGTGGGTGATCAGGGGAGTTGTGGAGAGTCTTTGAAATACAGTGGGATGGGAGAATGCTTGGGAGGGGAGAGTGGAATATGGGTACAAGGAGCTCATGAAGCATACAATAAGGTCAGTTTATACAAGCTATCTGATCCCCGATATTTAAAAAGGTGCAATGTTAAACTTTCTGAGACCAATTTATTTATTTTTGTGTATATACTTAGTTTGGGTGGAGCAGGGAAAATTTGCTTCTGGTTGACAGGTTTCAACTTGGAGTAAATTTTAAAGGCTCAGGAAAGTTATAAAACCTCTGGGAATGTACAGTAAGGCTTTATTATTATAATGGAAATGGAAAGTCATCCAGAAATATAGCAGCACAATATGATTACCTGTTCTCAGTGCTCACCTTGGGTAACATCCCAGATTGAAAATGTCCAGTTTAAACCAAGGAAATCAATTGGCTGTTGACTTGGCAGGTAGACTTTTTTT
This sequence comes from Sternotherus odoratus, assembly GCA_032164245.1. Taxonomy (NCBI): domain Eukaryota; kingdom Metazoa; phylum Chordata; order Testudines; family Kinosternidae; genus Sternotherus; species Sternotherus odoratus. Next base: position 95,495,177 of record JAVMKO010000003.1, read on the forward strand.
TAAAGCTAGCAAACACAAGTGTATTAGCTGCTGGGTGACCAGAGTGTGTGTTACTTTGTGAAATCATTTTAATTCCAGAATATTGTGAAGTATGCCAAGAAGAGTAATTGGAAGCTAATGCATATGTACAAGGAAAACTGGTCCAGCTGTGTATATATTCTTTCATTAGTGTATATATTGTCTATATTATATTATTTATATAATCTATATTATATTATATAATATATTATAGTGGCTAGATTCGGTTTATGTTCTGAAATTATTTTTAGTAGGTATATTGGTGTGGACGGTAGAGGGAAGAAGGGAGAAAGTATAATGTTTGCTCTATTATTTTTTAGGGGAAAAATACCAATGTGACTCTACAGGGGGTGGGAAGTTCTGGTTATTTTTTATTTTTTACATATTTGGAATATTAATTCAAAGGATGGTGGTTGAATCTTTAAGAAGGTGACTTTTTCCTCATCTGCTTTAGTATGTTTTTTAATGTCTGTAATTAAAGAGCTGTGAACAGTTGGAATAAAAGTAATTTCTTCACTCAATGTGTTCTTTGAATGGTATCTCACTCATTCTACCAGTCCTCTATAAACTTCCAGGAAAAGAACATGATAGACCAAATAATAAGATGGGGTGGGGGTGTAGGGAAACCTTCTTTGATGGGGGAATCTTGTAGACCTCCCTTTATGCATCTTAAGGGGGGGGGGGCGAAGAGAAGGGCCTGGCCCCATTTGTTTTCCTTTTTAGGCCATCCTTAAGAGTCAGTCTTTTGATATTCAACGATTAATCATTGCAAAATCAAAGTTGCTGTTGTCGTTTGTCTTGTAAAGAAATGGGATTTTATATTTTAGGTTTATAGAAACACTAAAAGTGTGTGTGTTGTACAGACTGTTGGAAAGTGTTCAGTGTTTTTCTTTCTTTCTCTCTGGTGCTAAGCCTCATTGACTAAATTGAAAAAAGGCAGCTACTTTAGTTTATGGTGGGATAAGGCTTTATGTTGTATTGTCTCCTTTAGAATTATCCCTTCCATTCAGTATAATTCACTCCATAGAGGGAGGTTAGCATAGATTACAGATAATCGCAGAATCAAATTTGACATAAGTTGGGGTCTTTATGGTAGCTTAGCTTTTCATCTTAACACTGGTCATCTGACAATGTTTACTGAAGGAAATCCCTTAAGTAGCAGAATTGCATTATTATGGAAAATAGAAATCACTGAAATGTTTCTATCATTTCTTTAGAACTGTGTAGAAAAAATTGTAGGTTAAGCAGAAAGTGTCAGCTGCCTCAAGGAAACAGCACTGTTCCTCCAAGCGGATGGCAGAGTGCTATCTTGGAAGGGACACTGGTGCCAGAATTTCAGTCACACCACTTCTTCACAGATTTTCTTTAAATGCTCATTTTACATTGATAATTGAGAGAGTGGCAGTTGATATGTGTAAGTTTAATAAATGTATATAATTAATAAATATATATAATATAATTAAGTTTTGCTCTCAGTATTGCTAAGTTATTGTGCTTTAATCTGAACACCTTGATGAATATAACATTTGTTGTGCAGCTAGACCAAATTGGAACTGGTGCTGCTTATGGAAAGGAAGAGGGAGGAAAAGGTTGCTGTTTTGGGACATGAGAAGGCACAACTCTCCCCTATATGAAGGATTTTGTTGTTGTTGAGAATTTTTTGTATATGAAAAGAACTAGCTGTCAGTCCAAGAACTATTTAGCTAGTAAACTTGAATTTTGATTATCAGCAGTAAGGGACAGAGCAGTTGTCTCTCTGCTGAGTGAAGCAGGGGAATCATTTATTTATGGACAGCTTGTTTTGCATGGCAGCTTGAGACATGAATTAAGATATTTAAATCCATAGTGAAATAAGTGTCTCCTTTAAACAAAACTCTGCTGTAGAATTATATTTAGTAGCTGTCAATTAATGTCTAACCAGAAGGTTTAGGTTAAGAGTAATTAACTGTTACTGTTCGTATTATAACTCTAGCTAACAGCTCTTTGTCGATTATATTTATCAATGGAGAGTTTGGGCTCATAATGTTGAACTATGTCTATGTAGTAACATTTCGACTGTACTTGCTACAATATATCCACTGGACAGTTTGAAAATGTTATATATAGCTGATATAACTTATCAACACATACTATCAATTGTCCATTAATCTGAACTATGGCAGTGGGCGCAGGGGAGTCACTGGTATTTGAGTTTTAAAATGAGGAGGGTGTTTGTTTCCCATGGCTAATAGTTGACCTGTAGATAAGGGGTGACATCCTGATTCCATTGAAGTCAATGGGAGTTTTGCCATTTAGATCAGTGAAGTCAGGATTTCACTCAAGGGGCCTGATTCTGATCTTGTGATGTGGGAGCTCAGTTGCATTATCCTTGATTGACATGGTAAGCATGATCAGAATCAGCCCCTCGAGAGCCAGTAGGCAGAATTACAGTCTGGCAACGGTGGAGTGGGCGAGATGGAGCCGCTAGTGCATTTCTTATGTGTTAATTGAATGCTGTCCTTTTAAAAAGGGTAATCAGAAATGTTGTTTAAAAAAACAAGTGATTCTGTGTTCTTTTCTGAAGTTTTCTGATTTTTAACCTATAAAATAAGAATACTTAATTTTTTAAACTATTGGTTAACATTTTTAAAAACCGTCTTAAGTGATGTAGGAGCCAAAACTGTATTTTTGAATGTAGAAGCCTAAGTCTCATTGAAAGTCCGTGGGGCCAAGGCTTCTGAGTGTCTAAGTCTCTTTTGAAAACGGGACTTCGAGATTTATGGGTAAAATCCTCAAAAGCTTCGAAAAGCCAAATATTGAATGAAGTAGGCTTATAAAGGCAATAATGTTGCTATTCCATTGTACTCTGGGATGTATGAGTGGAATGGGATCATCCAGACACGGACAGGCTGGTCTGGGGACCTAAAAAACGGAGGTAATAAACTTTAGAAGTTGTGGCTCTTTTGGGTGTTGAAGTGCCTTTTTTAAATGATTGTCTCTGAGTTCTCAACAGCTCACTGTCTAGTTAGACTCCCATTCCCCCCACAACCTCTCTCTCCTTAAAAAACAAACAAACCAAACCTATTATACTAGAATCAATTAAATACAATTCTTTTAAAATATTTAGATATTTTTTATTTGAAAAAGAGCTCGTGGTGGAATGATAAATACTACAAAAAAAGTAAAAAAATCTTTGTCAACCCTCTTTTGTGTAGTTGATGTTGAACAGTGTGCAAGTTCAAGAAGTAGGTTCAAGCCTGTTCACCTTCTTGTGTAAATGTTTCATTGGACATAGCTTTACCCAGAAATGTAAAATTGTGTTTGTGTGTTGTTTTGTTTTTATTTCTATTCCTTATTTCTTCTGCTTGGGTCACTTTTTTTCTAACACCAAAGTTTCCATAGTTTTATCAGCTTTTCCATACATCTCTTTGCTGCTTATAACTTTCACTAAACATTGGTATTTTCCTCCCATCTTAGGGGCAGAGGAAGATTCCACTGTAAATACTGAATCAGAAGGTTTAATTCTCTTGATTTTAAAAACAATATTCTCCTTTTGAAGATGAAATTAAAAGTGGGTGCAGATGGAATGAAGGGAAAGTAAGAGTACTGCTTAAAGCCCATCCACTTTTCACAGGCTTTTGTTGCTTTACAGGCTGGAGTGTGACCACTTCTTTCACTGGAGCTGCACATGTTTTTCTTTAAAATAAAGCGAGAGTATTAAACTCCTGGATTATTGGTCATAAGCATTGAATAGATGAATCCTCAGATACCTTCAAAATAAAAAATTATAGGGTGATGGGAAGAAGAATCCATAATTCTCTCATATTTGTTGTGTGCTACTGCTTTTTCTCCTTTCTGGATATTTTTATTTAGCAACATTGTACTATTTGGACTGATGCTTTAAGGATAAGATATCGAAGCATTGTTAACCAGGTTGTTACATATATCCCCTTTAGCAAGTTCACATTAGAAAATCACTTCAAATTTTTACTTTAAATGGTCTTTCTTTGGGGAAAAATAAATGACCTCTGGCTTTGATATTTATGCCAAAGGGGCAAATCACACTCTTTATTACTGTATTTTGTAGAACTGAGGTAGAGTTTCCTTGGTTTTGGGAAAACTCAGTATAAACTTGTGTTTTGATACAAGATTCTGATCTAAATGAGCAAGGTTTAGGCAGCCACTTGGGGAAAACGATGTTTCAATTATAACACAGCATATTTATTTTGAGTGTTCTTTATGCTTTGTAGGCCAGATTGGCGGAGTTACTTAGTTCTTTTACAGAGCTCTCTCTTTCTCTGAACTATTTTATGTTGTGCAAACAGCTTTCAGGAAAGGTAAATATGTGTGGTTTCTAGAAACACATTGATTCCATAGGCAAGGGGGGCAGTTCCTCTGCAAGCCTATGTTTAAGGGTCCTTTTTTCCTCCTTGAATAATGTTGTACTGCTGTTCCAGACTTTCCCAATCAGCAGCAGAATAAAATGAACATGATTTTTGACAATTCAGCTGTGGTCCACAGCATTCTAAAAGCACCAGTGGAAATTGACCAGTGTGTGTCTAGTCAGTTTTCACTTTAGTACTGCTTGCCATAACCATGAGTTAAAACAACAGCAGAGGTACTGGACATATCCCTTTGCAGATTCAGGAAGACAGTGCTTAATGGGTTTATGCTCAGTGTATAATTAGAAGGTTGTCTTAGATAGAAATTTATATTTTACAATGAAAGATTAAATTCTGCAGAAATTGATGTGTTGGGCTGCACACTCAGAAAGAAAAAACATCTTTTTTTGCTGCTTATCCTGGGTTCCCTCTAAGCTCTGTGGTTATGCAGCTGCCCAGGAGTGAATCAAGGTGCTCCTCCCCCGCTGCTCTGCATCCCCGTTTTTCTTGCTCTCTGCCTTGGAGCCCCCAGCCAGCTGCTTCTGGGAGACGGGGGGGGGGTGGGGGGGGGAGAGGAAAAGAGGGGCACTGATGTCTCCCTCTTTGCAGCATTCCCCCTGCCAATGTACCCCATCTACACAGAGCGGAGGTGGGGAGACAGGACTCAGGAGCAGGAGAGCTGTTGTGGTCTGAGCCTTCTGGTGTGAGTGCCTTCAATAGACCATGCACAGTCTCTCATTAACTTCACCTACAGCCAGCGCACACACACTTTCTCTCTGTCTGTCTCTCACACACACAGAGTCTGTGTCTCTCATTCTCACATACATACACACACAGAACCTCTGTGTGTCTCTCACTCAGTCACACGTGCTATCCCTGTCTCTCTCTCTCTCTCTCTTAGACACACGGACTCTGTGTGTCTCTCTCTCACACGCTGTCTGTCTGTCTGTCTCTCTCTGTCTCTCTCACACACACACACACACTCACACTCAGTCTCTGTGCCTCTCACACTTTCATCTGTCTGTCCCCCCCATGAGTCTCTAACACTCTTTCTGTCTCCCTTACACACACACACATACTCTGTTTCCCCACCCTTTCTCTCTCACACACAGTCCTGTGTCACACACACTTTGTCTTTGTCACATACACATTGTCTCACACACACAGTCCCTGTGTCACACACATTTTGTCTGTCACAGACACACACTGTCACACACAATGTCTCTTATCTGTCTCACACACACACTCTCTGTCTGTCTCTCACACAAACACTCTGTCTCACACACACATACACTATCTCACATACAGTCTCTGTATCTCATGCACACTGTCAGACACACACACACTGTCTCTGTCACATACACAGTCTCTCTCTCACCCACCCACACTCACCTCTGTGTCTGACCCACAATCACCTCCCAACACATACTTGTGTTGTTGTAGTTACTTTTTGGTACTTTCTGCAATGCACATATATTCTCTGTAATTGTATTCATTCAAAGTGCTGTTATTTTATTTTCTGAACTGGTCTATGCATTTCATAATTTTATTTCTCTCATGCTTAAATTTAGTAGTGAGTTCTAAAGTGCCTGTCCTGGCTGGAGTAATTATCCCAATGGCAACTTTTAAAAATATATATTGTATCTAGGTTTATTGTTTCTACTGGTGGCACACATTTGCACATTACCTCGATACTGGTGCACGTAACAAAAATCATCCCGCACATGGATGGAAAAAATTAGAGAGAACATTGCATATGTCCTCCCTACACTGGAGATTTTAAGGTTCTATGATCTGAATAAACTTGGACCAAGTGGTAAAAAAGTACATTTGATAAATGCCATCACTGTGCAGACATTTGTTCTTTATTTTTGGAGTTTTAGAACATGACATTGTTATATAAGAAATGCTCCTTTATGCTTGTAATTGTGGATTCTGCTTTCCCCTCCCCATCTTGTTAATCTCCCTTGTACCTCTCTGATAGCTTGCTGAATCTTGTCTTTTGTAATTTAATATTTTTTGCTTTCTGTATTCCGATTTAGTTTTTCTACAGGTGTAAAGTGAGAGATGATAATATTTGCCCACCTTCGTGAAGTGCCTCTAGAGTCTGTTAAAAAAATAAATGTAAAGTGTTATAACTGTTCCTACTTGGGTCATTTTCCACTTGCCTACAGAGCTTCTGTAGCTACTATACATTTTCTATAAAACCAGAAAAAGAATACTCTTAAATTCAGAAAATAAAATCAAACATTATGCTGAAGTTTAGTAGTAGCTATTGTTATAAAGAACGTCAAAATGTAGGTTACGTTCAGTGCTCTCCTTAGTGAAGAAAACACATTTTTTAGTTGGAAGGTAATTTTTTAAAGCAGACATGGTTCAGTGTATCTCATTTACAAGAATAGGCAGAGGTATGTGCGTTTTAGATCCTTTTAAAATTGGTTATAAAAAGTCCTTAAAACAGCTGCTGATGGAAAAGACAAAACATTTTGGGCCCCACTAATCCTTTAGTCATTTAGTAGTAAAATACAGTTTACAGTTTTTTACTGGGTACTTGACTTATACCAGAATATTTGCCATGTTCAGTCCTAACCCCAGTGGAGGGAAGTAAAATCTTAAATGAAAGGGTTTTGGGGCGTGTGGAAAGGACTGTGGACCTCTAGAAAAGAAGTATCAGCACTGCTGACAGAAATTATATAAGGAATGATCATTCACTTCTTGTGTGTCAATAAAAATGCAGGAGAGCACCTTTCTTGACACTGGGTTTGCTGAAACATCACTGCTGTCTTTTTTTGTAATACTCCTGTGGATGTTTTTGCATGAAGTGGTATCTGTCACAGCTTGAAATATTCTTGCGCAGTTCCCTTTGAACAGGTAGCACAGGACAAGTTCTAGCGCATAGTTACTTGACATGGGGCCGCCTACCACAGGGAAAGAATGTCTTGCTTACATATATCTAACTTGATGTGCTAAGAACTTTGCCAGTCATTTTACAGTTTACATACTGAGCTGTAAATAATTACTGAGCTTCCATTTTGAATCATTGCTTTTTTCTTTGAATAAAAGGGGACGGTAGCAATGGGAAATCTTGAGGATGCTAGAACAATTTATGATTAGCCTGGAGATATTTTTATAGTGAATCCTATATAAATCTGCACATTTTAATGACTACATTGCCTTTGATTTTGGACTGCAATTTTTGTTCTCCTTGTGTGTTCAGAACTATGTCTTATCCAGTAATGCACACAGTGTGCAACATGTAAAATTACTATTTTTTTTTTAGGTAAGTGAAAATGGTTCAGCATCTAGAAGGTTCACATAAGAATTAACATTTTCCTTTATGGGGACACTTTTTCCTAAAATTGAATAATTAGTTCCATAAAGTTGGAGTAACTGTATAATAGCTGATATTTGACCAGTGAGTTTTATAGTTTTATGAAACTATTATAAGATTTTTTTCATTTCTTCACTGATCCCCGACTCTAGTGGTTGACCCAAAAATATGAAGATGCTTTAAATCAGTCTTGTCATAGATTCATAGACTTTTAAGGTCAGAAGGGACCATTATGATCATCTAGTCTGACCTCCTGCACAACACAGGCCACAATCTCAGCCACAGATTTCTGCCCCAGATCACCATCGTAGGCACAAAAATCTGTTGACTCATCCTTACTGCAATGGTGGTGACAATATTAATCCTATTTTGCGTATCCATGGAAAGTAAGAATGGGCAATTCGAATTTGAAAGGTTGTTCTGGATGCTGCTGTGTAGGGCATTTTCTCTCCCTTCATCTCCCTCCGTACCCACCACCTCAGTGGGTGTAGTGTTTGATGTGGTGAAGGAAGAAGACTCTTCTCAGTTATTGTTTTAGGAATGTCATTGCTGGTCATTAATGCTCCCGTTGGGTCTCTGACTTTCAGTAGAATTTGCCCAACGTGGTGCCACTCTTACCATTTTGGTCTCTGTGGCCAGCACTTCAAAAGTAGATTTGCAGGAAATTTCCTGTTCTGTCAGGAGTGTTTTATTCACAGGTTATGGAAGATGTTACCAATACCAGTATCTTCTTTTTGTCATAATCGCCACTCCCTAGGTTCTTCAGTAATTGATTTCCTACCACAGCCTGCTGTGTATTGAGATGGTGACTTTTCAGTAGAGTATAGAACCATTGAAATTCCACATAGGGAAGTTAATAAGACAGTAGGGAGAAGTGGAAATATTCGACTGTGCCTATTTTATAGGATTAAGTGTCTTCTTGGAGCTGTAGTTTTTGAATTTCTTTGAAACTGTATTCCTGTTGGTTTAAAACTGAATGGTTTCAAAAGGGTAGAGCACTCCTCTCTATCTCAGTCTAATCGGAAATACAGTGACAGAATATGCAGTGGAAAATCTGAACCCACATTTTAACTAATATAACGTGACTCAGAGGCAGAACCTGACTCTTTTTATTGTGGTGCATTTTGACTCTTTAGAAAAAAGAGGATTATCTAGGGACAAATGATAAATCTTACAGAAGGGACTGATGAGCCTTCTCCTGAATGTAACTGGTGTCAGTAAATGATTGCCTGTTGACCCTGGTTTAATGGCCTCATATGTGGATTTTACTTCTGATGCTCTCTCTACATCTTTAATCCCCTACTGTACCACTAGTGTCAGAATAATTGATTTCCTACCACACCCTGCTGTGTATTGAGTTGGTGACTTTTCAGTAGCCTTCTTGGCAACAAGGGCACACTGTTGACTCATGTCCAGCTTCTTGTCCACTGTAATCCCTAGGTCCTTTTCTACAGAACTGCTGCCTAGCCATTTGGTCCCTAGTCTGTAGCAATGCAGGGAATTCTTCTGTCCTAAGTGCAGGACTCTGCACTTGTCTTTGTTGAACCACATCAGATTTCTTTTGGCCCCAAACTCTAATTTGTCTAGGTCCCTCTGTATCCTATCCCTACCCTCCAGCATATCTACCACTCCTGCCAGACTGGATTCAAGACTTCAGAGTAGATGATCACAATAGTCCCTTCCAGCTTTATAATCTATGAATCTCTGCACTATACTAAAGTCTTCACAGCTCCTGAAAGTACTGTGACTCTAGAGCTGAATGCAAAATATAGGTAAGTCTGTATCAACTGGTGTTGAATGTCACACCTGAGAAGTTATCATTGGGTGACTATGGAGTCCTTTCTAAAAGAAACTGACATAAATGTTGGAAGTCTGCTGTTTAAAAATTCAGTAGTTGTCATTTACACCATCTCAGTTCCAGTGGTTCCAACTGAAATCTCCTCCAGATGTTGTACAGTTTTATCTAGTAACCAATTCAGTAAGGTCTAGAACTGAAATTTTATTCTCTAAAACTTTTGGTTCTGCACATGGCAGTTCAGTCCCTTTGAACCCTTGCAATCAGGGCACAGATGCGCCCCGATTTACATAAATCTGATTTACGCAAATCTGAGCTTACGGAAAAAGTTCCGTAAGCTAGAAATATGAGGGTGGGGGTTTTTTTTGCACGTAATGGTCGGAGATACGTTTCTGACTCGCGCAAAATTTGAGTTACGCAAGGCGTAATAGTATGTAGAAGGGATCAAAAGTCCGTAAATGGAGTAAGTGTTCCATCACATAAAGTTTTCATTATGAGAATTGAGAAGACATACAAAAGTAGTTGAGGGTATCCTGTTGTGTCATTCAGTCTCATACCACCAGGGCAGTAGTAACTTCCTAACAAGAAGCTTATCTCAGAGCACTGTATAGTTGCAGCTTGGTCTTTGTGCCCTCTTCCTCTCAAAATTATACACAAAAATCCTGATCTTTAGAAGCTGTGAACACCTATCGCTCATTCTAGGATCAGTGACGGCTGCATCTCTGAAGATTAGGCCCCTTTAGCTGAGAAGCTGTTCAACAGTTGGGCCCTCTTGACTATGTGATTCATCACACATCCTTTCCTTCTGAAGTAATTTGTACAGGAGACATTGGTGATTTAAAAAACAACTCTCCAATTAAAAATGTAGGACCAGTACTTAGGGTCCTTATTCTGACAAAAGACCTACTGATGTCAGTGGGAGTTTTACCTGAGGAAAGACTTTAGGATTTATATCATCATTTCAAGTTTTGCTGTGCATATGTGGGAAGATTTCTCCTGGTGAGTATAATAGTTTGTAGGTTGGTGACCTGTGGAATTTAGCCCATTTTACCAATTGATGTAAGAGATACCAAAGAGCAGGCACCATGAAGTTGTGGTAAAGGAAAGCTATTCTCATAGAATTTCCACGCAAGGATATGTGCCTCTCTTGCTCTCTCTGTATTTTTTCTATCCACTGACAGTAGTTTCCTTTAACAGGTTTTTTTTGATTAACAGTTCACTTTCGAAAACTGACCACAAGGAAACATGTTACAATTACCTCATAAAACTATACTGTAGATTAAACTAGGATTTAATTATAACAATTTTCTCTGACTCTGTTAATAGCTAATGACTTACTTTATTTTTTTTTAATGCCTGGGAGCCATGTAACAACATATTCCAGTTATTATTTCAGATATTATTCTCTACTTTCTCCAGACAGTGGAATGGACAGTTAAAATCCTGTCTTCTGTGTGAGATGTAATTTTTCATTTAAAACCTTTTCCTTTTGCGGGGAGGGGATAGGGAATCAATTGTATTTAAAATTCACAATACTTGTTCAAAAAACTATGTATTGCAATTTATGTTCTGCTTTCTTTAAAATGCCTGCAAATCCTACTAAAATTTACGGAAGCTATTTATGATCATCCTAATCTTTAGAAATGACTGTACATTTACATAATAGGAATAAATATGGTTCCACAAAAGGGTTGCAGTGTGGAACATAAGGCAGATAGTCAGAACGCTTGGGTACTAGAACCTGGCTTTGCTAATGACTTGCAAATCATTTAGCCACTCTGTGAATCAGCTTCATCTATAAAATGGGGATAATAATACTTCCCTGATGCTTTATGCTATTGAGGGTTTAATTAACTTTGTAAAGCACTTTGAGATCCTTGGAAGAAAGGTGCCATAGAAATGCTAAATGTTGTTAATTTATTATAACTGCATGATTGCTTGCAAATAACTGAATACGGTATCTGCTTGATACTGAATATTCAACACCGCTTTATCCAAAAGGGTCGTTTGTCCATTGGGAAGAACACTTTTTAGAAAATGATATAGAAGCAGAGTCTCATTTTTTTCCTCCATGTGTTTCTTTTTAAAAGAAGTCCAACACGGTACCCCCTAACAAAGGTGCACCTGCACATCAAGCACAAATACTCATGAACTGTATGATGGAATAATTAATAGTTGCTTATCACAGAGCCTCGTTTCACTTTCCATACAATCCTGCCAAGAAAGTCTTACCATCTCAAATAGCATGACAGAGGACACTTGCCACAGCATTTCTTTATGGAAGAATGAGGGGATTCTTCTTTCCAGCACAGTGATCATCAGTTTATTTATATAATTTAATTACTTGATTTTACTATATTACATGTACATTAATGGGCAGTGTTGGATATTTTCTATTTAATGACACTACAGTGTTTCCAGAATGTATTATTTATTTGTATTATAGTGGAACGTAGAGGTCAGGGCCTGTTGTTCTAGGCATTCTATAAACAGAGATGGTCCTGCGCTTAAGAGCTTATAAATTAAATATAAGACAGTAGACAACAGATGGATACAACAAAGAGGGAGGGAGGAGAGCACAAGAAAACAATGATTTAGGATTACCAGTTATCCTAAAAATGGTAGTCACAGCAAACCAGCTCCCTGAGCAGTGTTCAGTTGTTTGGAGGCATCATAGCAGAGCAGAGTTTTAAAGAGGGATTTGAAGGAAGACAGCTGAGGTAGTCTTGCAGATATTTATGAGGAGTTTCTCTAATGGGAAAGCATGGGAGAAAGTATGAAGGTGCTTGTTGGAAAAATGTTTAAATGGGCAGTCCGGAGTGGTCAGTCATTATTGGCATCATTTGAAGAACAGAGGTGGAGGTTGACATCTTGATACCACCTATGAGATGTTAGAGGGCTAAGCTGCGAAGGGTCTCAAAAGTGAAGATGAGTAGTTTGTTTTCAATGTTTTGGAGAGGAGGAAGCCAATAGAAAGGTACACTGAGAGGGACGACAGGATCAAAGTAACGAGCCAAGAAAATAACCATTGCTGCAACATTTTGAATGGATATACAGTAAGTGGGGTGAAATAGACTTGTCAGGGACAGAATGGAGGATATTGCAGTTGTCAAGATGTGAGATGATGGGGTCTGGATGAGAGACGTAGCTGTGTGGACAGAGGAGAGGCTGGATATTAGAGGTGGCGTCTTGCAGGTTGAAGCTTCAGGATTTAGACATAGTCTGGATATGAGTACGTAGAAAAGACGGTCAAGTTACACATGTTCCAGATTTTTGTATTTATAGAATGGTTTATGTGACGGCTAAACCACCCTGAACACACCCGATCCCATCTGATCTCGGAAGCTAAGCAGGGTTGGGCCTGGCTAGTACTTGGATGGGAGACCTCCTGGGAATACCAGGTGCTGTAGGCTTAACACCTGGCAGTAGGTATAAAATGCCTCCAATGACAGATGGAACGACGCATCGGTTGGAGTATACCCCAGTTGTATCACTGGTTGTGTCCAGTCTAAGCGGACCCTGCCATAGTGCGGGAATAACGCTAGGAAAAACACAGAATGGTTTATGTGGCTTAAAGTGTTGGAAAAGGGGCATAACTAGTTCCTTGGAGTGTAAAAGTAGTATGCTATGTTTATATTGCACTCTTAGTGTTTCATGTGTCAGGGCAGTTTAAAGTTTTCTGTTTATTTTAACAATAGGCAAACCATTTTAAGTGCTAAATTTTGCCTTATTTTCTCCTTTTGACAAAACAGTGTCTTAAGCATGGTTTCTAGTGTTTTATATGGCTTTCAATGGGATTTGCAGATAATCCATTTCACAATACGCAACATCTGTGAAAGGATGACCCGGCAGGAAACCATCTTGACATACAATGCATTGTAAAGTGCTTGGCAAAATTGGATTTTCATTATTTGTTATAATTTTGATGGATAATATTTAGTTTATTTATAAGGTATATTTTTATCAGTTCAGATTTTCACAGTAGCACAAATTGATGTTTTAATCTTTTTTAGTTTTATTGATTTAAATTTTCAGTTTCAGGAAATTATGGGGAAGTCTGATTGTGGGGGGAGTTAGACAATAATCATTTAACTATATAAACATTGCTATTCAAAAGGTTTGTTTTATAACCATTAAAACACAAATTCTCAACATCACATGTCAAGATATACAAAGTAAATATCCTTATATGAAACTCTAATAAGTTCTCATGAAATATTTTTCTTTCTTTGCCTGTCTGTAAATTTCAGTTATTATTGATAGAAAAGTGTGTGTGTTGGAAATGACATTTACTAACATTTACCAATATCAATGTAATCCTTCCAAACCCAAATATATACCTTGTCATGACAATCAGAAATAGACTTAAGACCCTACAAATCCACCTATTTCATGGTCACAGACAAATGACTCATCTGCTTGGACAAGTGGAAAACTGCCTAGAGTCATTTATGGAGCAGGTAACACTTTGAAAGAGCAAGAGGATTTAAAAAAACCCTGCAAACTTTTAAATAACTATTTGGAGTTTCAAGTTAAGCATGATGTCACATTTAAATCTCTAAGTAATCATAGTATGTAAATAAACTTAGTGCTATGTTCTTAAGTGTTTGAAACAAGATAAATGTTCAGCCCCTTTTGGAGGGAAAGGAGAAAATAGAGGGAAAATCTTCAGTAGAATAACTCCTAAAAGCCACTTCATCTGAAGAGTCAGGAGTCATTTTACATTTTTGCTGACCACTGTAGAGTCTAGGCTGCCGGGTCCTTGGAGTTGTTCATTGATATCAATGACCGTTAAAGAAATTCCTGCCAAATCATCTTGACCATCCTAACATCCTTCCAAAATTTAGCAAAGCTAAAATGATGTCTGTTTAATTCACATGTGCTATTATTTGTTGACGGTTTTTATTTGTAAGTGTCCTTCAAAACCTGGTCTAACTGTGCTTGAAAAGTACCATCTGCTTCCCTGCAGTATGGGTAGGGCATGATAGTACTGATGTGAAGAGTTGTCATAGCAAATATTTTTATTGTAACTTTCACACCTTTCAAATCTAGTTTCATAATTGCCTGTAGTTCAGTGCAGGCTCTGGTTCTTGTCCTTTTCAAAAAGTGAGCTCTCCATCACTTGCTGCCTTCTGAGGATTTGTGTCCTGTGCTGATGCAGGTTTGATATGAATCTGATGAGCCATGGAAACTAAGGGGTCCGAGCTCTACTTCCCGATAAGAAGGCTCCTGTTTTAGGTCAGAATGTAAAGTCCAGCGGGTTGAACAAGAAAAGAGAAACAGTGCATGTGTATTCCACAGTTACAGTGCAGCTATGTGTATTATAAAAATAAAACTCTGCAGTTTATTTTGACTGTCCATCTCTGTGTTATACCCTCTCAATCAGGCAAGTGCAGCACGTCAGCCAAATGAGCTTTGCAGCTCATATATAAATATATATCTTGTGGCATTTAGGATTCATTGGAATGGTATTTCTTTTTGGATTTGTTTTTGTGTGTGAGTGAGGGGGGGGAGTAGGGAATATGAGAATTACCTTCAAAATGAGCTTATTAAAAATGTTGGACAGATCATCTTTATTCACATTGATGGTCTATTCTGGGTTTGATTGGAAAAAACTGACAAAAGATGGTGTTTGGAAATGAAACATGACAGAAAGCAGTTAACATAAACTGCACAATAATTTCTCATAAGCAGGAACAAGAAGGCCATTAGAAAGTGGGATTTATGCTTATAAAAAGGTACTAAAGTCTAACTGATAGTCTTCCTTTAGTACTGGGCTGTAAATTTGGCTCCTTCTGCTACTTAAGTCTGCATTATTATATGTACCAGGCCCAGTTGAAGATTCTACCTTTTCCTGCCAACAGGGGGAGACAAACAAAATGGAAATAACAAATAATAGATCTCTGAGCACCAAATTCCAGGTCTGTTTCTATCTCCTGCATGAAACAGTCCTTTCTCCAAATACGTCTAGATGTAATAGAGCCTCATTCTGTAGTTCTCCCTCTTCCATTGTGTTACACATTGAGATTTTGGTAGCTAAAAATTCCATCTAATTGGTCACTATATCAGAAGGAAGTGTGTGCTTCTTTCTTCAAGTGACTGCCATTCCTCAGTTTGTGTTTCTGAGAATGAGATGAGAAGCTTCTGACCGCTTCTTCAGCCTTTTCCATCCAGGTAGAGAATTGTGGTGTTCTCTATTTTTGGGTGTTTTCTATTTCCTCTCCCTGAAGTAGATGAGATAATAAACACAGTTTCTTCTGCATGGTGGCTGATGCATTACTGGAGCATAAATTCATGGAGTGAGGCATTTTATCAGAGACTGTTGCTGCATTTTCTTTAGTTAGCAAGAGAAATAAAGGTTGCCAAAGTTGTCTTTGTCGAGCTACAAATTGTAATAGATTAACAAAGGGAGATGTGGAAAGTGCCTCATGCTGCATCAAGTTTTTTCAAGTAATGGTGCTTTGAGAAGTTTTTCTAGTGTCTTTAACCCCCACCTCTTGAAATCTCCAGCTTCACAGCTGAAGAATATTAAAGATTGTAGGAACCTTATTGAGCTAAGAAATAGGAATCATTCACTTTATCCTGGATGGGTGATGTCTTTTAGACCGAAAGTCAGAAAGCTTTGTTCTCTCATGGAAGTTCTGCAGACCCTATCAAAGTTGCCGTTTCAATTGAACTCAGTTTTAATTTCTGCTGCTTGTCACCTAATATATATAATTTTCTCTGTGCTAGAGACCTAGCTACCTACATTCTTTGTTAAATCTGGAGTTACTGTTTCAACACCACACTGGTAAAATTATGCTTAAGATTGCCATATTCTGTCCCAAAGATGATTGTGTACTTGCAGTATTGCCTTGAGATTGTTCTTAGATTAGACCTCTAGCAGGTCATGAATTTTCTGTCTTTCTGCAGGAGGAGCAGAGAATGGAAAAATTATATGTCTAGCCACTGTAAGCTGGGAACCACATAGGAAGGTTAGTTTTGTTTTCTTAAAACTAATCTTCCACCTCCTAGCAAGGCCTAGTGTACTAGTAGTAATTGAATGGGCTGCAGGGTACACTGGGAATAGTAGTTTTTCAATTCTTTGTGCTCTGAAGATTAATAATCTTGCAAACCTCTAAGGGAGATAGAGAGGATGCTCTCAGACAAATTGTTATCTTGTCTTTCAGAAGTCTGCTTTGAGTACTGAATATGCCTTCAGTTCAATATGCCTTTTGGGTTTTACCCTTGATCATTAATAATGGCAGTATATTAAGTAGCCAAGGGTTGGTTTGTTTTTACATAGTTTGGGGGGTTGGGTTTTTTCCTTATGACAATCCAGTTCCTCCAACAAGCTATCTATATATTTAATGTGAAGTTTCTGAAATGTAAAAGCTTTAGGCAATAAATATTTACAAATTAAATGGTTAGAAAACCTCACAAAACATACATAAATTTGATTGGGGGCAGGAGAGAGATCTGCTTTCTCTTTGCTTTCTTTACTTTGATATATCAAGTACTGTCAGTGTCCTAATGACAAAGTTTATAAGAATAATTTTGGTAGTCTCCCCCTTACCTTTCAAATAATTTCTAGCTTTGCTTTGCCAGTGGCTTTAATAAGCCTTTGTTATGGAGCCATTGTTCTTTTGTACACTAGCTTTGATTGAACCTGTGAGGTAAAGTTTTAGTGTGTCAGGTTAAGCACCATAATCCAATTAGCAATAACAAGGTAACCACACTACTTCTTTGGATGCTTCACTAAGAATATACACTAACTTGTTGCATAGAGCTTAAAGAATAGCTAAAAATTCAATATTTTTTTCTTCTGCTTTTATGTTACATATATTAAGAGAAAAATAAATTAGCTCTAAGAATATAGACCAGAGTGAATTCAGTACCGACAGA
Organism: Sternotherus odoratus; assembly: GCA_032164245.1. Classification (NCBI taxonomy): domain Eukaryota; kingdom Metazoa; phylum Chordata; order Testudines; family Kinosternidae; genus Sternotherus; species Sternotherus odoratus. The sequence continues at coordinate 95,512,566 of JAVMKO010000003.1, forward strand.
CAGATTTTATTCTAAGACTTGCTGGCTAAGGCAAGTAGTATAGCTATTTTAATTTAATAAATTATTTTCACAGCACCTTTCGCAAGCCTAAAAGTACTTTACAGAATTGAAAACTGCAATATATGCATGCAGGGATTACTCTACCCATCTGTGAGGTAGAATGCAGGCAGAGGTAGGAAGTGAAGGCAAATTCCTTGGCAAACTAAGGTGGTAGTGGAATCAAGGTAGGCAGTGGGGATGCACAGTTGTAGAGTAATAGGAGTAGGACACTGGCACTGGTCTCAGCTCTGCTGCTGATTTGGACAATGGATTTAAGCTCTTTGTTCCTCAGTTTACACATCTGTAATATGGGGATAATATCTACCTGCCTCCTGGGTATATTGTGTAGTTTAATTAATGCTTATAAATTACTTCAAGATTTTAAATGGAAGGCTAATTATTACTACAAATATGTGAGTGGTATATATATTAGAATTTGTCCAGGGAGAACTAGAGATTATTATTTTTATTTATTTATTATATTATATTTATATTATATTATTATTCATTGGGATAACACTCTTGTGAAAAATGCAAAAGAAACTTTGACTGCAAGTGGTCATGGTCATGGTCTTTTACACACAAGCCAAAAGACTGTACTTTCATCACCAATGTCACCTAGCACCATGGTAGGGTGTTAAAATCTAATGGGTGTCACATACTGAATAACTGGCAATGCAGCTTGCAACATATTGGATTTTCGTTAGTAAATCGTGTTTAGTTTGTGAGAACTAATGAAATCACAGCATAAGATGTTATGGCCATAATTGGCACCCTTGTTAGCAGTCTTTGCAGAAAACTTTTGGTTTTGTAGGCGCTCCTGTTTGTGATACTAGCAAATCTTTCAGATTTATAAACTAAGTGTGCTGTGTCTGTGCTGATTTGAGAAGAATCCTGAGGCTGTGTGTGAATTTCGAGCTTCCATATGGAGACATGTTATGCGCTACCAGTCCTCCTTGTCTGCATCTATGTTGAGGGTTTTCTGAATGGGAACCCTAACATAGGTAACTTGGCTAGATGACATGGTGGTAAAAAGTCCAGTGCTGGTGGAGGAGCAGTGGTGGGGTGCATGTCTTTTTCTCTCTCTGTTATTCTGACTAGTAACATGTTAATGTGCACTACTACACAGTATTTGGAGGCCTTAAGAGAATGTTTGGGAAATTATTTCATTTACCCCTCCAGCCCTCCTCAAATGTTTGTCTGTAGAGTTTAGCGACTGGAAATAGAAAATACTTTCGACATTCATTTGTTTTAATATTCCATATCTACCTTGTGGCAGAAAGTTAGTTCACAAAGCCTCCTCTTGCTCCTCATTTTTTTTTTAAATGGCATCACGTGAAATGGTGTCCAAAACATGACTCATTGACAAAGCGAGTCATCTTTTCAGAAAAGACAGATGGGGAAAGCAAATGGTTTTTAAAATGTAATGTCCAAAAGTAGTGTAGATGCACTAATAGTAGCTAATTTTTTATTTCAATTAAATGGTACAGCTTTTTAAAAAAATTGTTTTCTGCTCTTTCTCGCTTCTTTGGAGGAGGGGAAACATGCAGTCTTGCAATTCTGTTGTTATGATTGTACCATAACAACATGTTGTCATTGAACATCTCAATTAAATAGTATAAAATGACAGTTTCTATATCACAAGACAGCAGATTTTAAAAAAAATTGGAGCAATCTTTTAAAAATTCCACGTCTCCTGATATGTTGAGACTGATGCTAGCTCCTCTTCTTGTTTTTACTGTATTTTAAAATTGTAAGTCTATAAGATGTTGTAGTATAATTAAATTAATGGAGACTACTGAACAAATTTGAATTGTTAATTGTATACTGTGTAGTTTTCTGTTAGTCCTGGGAAATCACTATTCATATTTGAAATGGGGGACCATGAATGGGACTTGATTGTATAACCCACATATTATTGACTTCAACCAGAAATATTTTCAGTAACTATTTCCTTCAATACATAAGATAGTATCCTACTTTTATATCCCAGTATTAAACAAATTAAATTTAAAAATATGATCAAGTTGACTGAAATAAGCACTTTTAATACAGATGTAGGCACTTGTGTGCAGAAAGACTAAAACTTTTATTCACAAAACAGGAATATAGATCTTTGTGGTGTGTGTGAAAAATATATTTTACCTTTATTTCCCCAGAGATATTTCCTTCAAGTTGGTTGAAGTAAGGACAAATATGTGCTTTCCTGTAGATATTAAACCTAGTGTATCACCTATAGGAAATTGTAGAGTTATGTCTTTTTAAAAGAATTTCAGATATCAATCTTCCAAAATTTTGCCTCCACAAAACAAGTCCTCCCTCCACCTATTTTTTTAATCTCAGGTGTGTTCAGGCACCATTGGAGTGTTATGGAATATAAATCAGTCTAGAGATTGAGTAACGTGTGAGAAGACTCAATTTCTAATTTTTCTACAAACTTATACAATATATTCATCCAGGGAAGGTTTTGTATATTTTCACTCTAGCTGTACATGTGCAAGGATAAGGAATTTAAACTGTGGATCTGAGTTCACAAAGTCTACTCCAGAATGGCTTCACTCTTAGGGCCTTATCTCAAGTTTCATAGTATTTAAAATTGTACCATAAAGCAATGTAAAAAACAATGTGTAGTACAAGGCAGAATGAGGTCTTTGAAAAAATTGTTTAAAATGAGGGTGTATCCAGTAGTTCATCATGATGACAAGTAGTAGCAATTGAAATAGGAGTTTAGGTCGAACATTCGTTTAAATAATCCCAATCCCAGTGTTACAATAATCGGCAGTGACTGCCATCTATCCAAGTGTTCTTCAGTAAGGTCTATCAACCTATCTACATGTCCTGTATTTTCAGTGTAATTCTTACATCCTGATACCTGAAACCTTCCTCTTTCTGGATTAATGCCTGAGATTCTATTAAGAATCAGAGTAGCTGTGTTATTTTGGATTTTCAGAAGCAGCAGAGTCCTGTGGCAGCTTAAAGACTAACAAAAGTATTGAAGCATAAGCTTTCATAGGCTAGTACCCACTTCGTCGGAGGCATGTTGTCTGTTGATTCTGTTGTCTTCCTAGAGGGCTTTCTTGTTCAAATCATTAATTTTGAAAACAGAAATATATATTTTTTTTAGTTGTCACTAATCAAGCAACAATAATATTACCTTTCTGTATACATATAAAAACACGTTTAAAAAAATAAGCAGGGCATTGCTTTCCAAGTGATAATTGCTTCATTGTTTCTCATATTCAAACACTGTAGCTCTGTCATTCCATTATGTACAGTTCAATCACCAGTGGAAAAGCAGGGGGGATTTTGACTTTTTATTCCTTGTTCCATCAGATCGGGGCAAAGGAGATGTTTCATTCTGGTGACAAATCACAACAGCATTAGGGAACTCTCAGCATTTCAGTCCATTGCACAAACTGGGGCAGAGGGCGGGAGGGGATGTGAATGAGTGGGCACTGCTCTCAAAACTTTTAAAAAAATCACCAGTTCCATCAAATCTTTTAAAGCATCCATTGGTGAGTGTTAGATTAGCCATATTTATTTATTGTAATACCTCTTTAGTCAAGGGGAGTTCAGATTATTTCATTGAAGGACTTGCTGCCTTGGGGGCTGAGCAACTGCTTTAAAGCTTTTGTTTCATTCAGAGTTCACCACACAGTTAGAATCTCTTCTTGGAAAAACCCTGAAGCATTGTAGCTGAAATGTTAAGTGTTGGGCTGACTTGAAAGCATTTTCACCATTATCCTTCAAACCTCCACTTTAGTTTCCTGAGTAATTTCGAACAAAAAGATGGTTTGTTTTTATTAAGTAGTATAGCCACATCCCAGTTTTCATTCATTTTATGTGAAAAGTAATTTAGCTCACCGTCTACCTCTTTTAACTGTTCATGTTCTTGACGAAAGAAACTAGTGTCTTGGAGAAGTGCCACTGCACATTTTAGAATTCTGAAAGGGGGATAATGCACTCTTCCTTATTAAAATCCTCTTAACATCAAAGAAGACTCTAATCTGGTTGTATCTACCCACAGGTATACAAAGACCCAATGAAATAAACAGCTAAATAATATTTACTAGCTCACCTCAAAATACTTGCCTATATGTTCCAAAGACCCAGCAATTTTAAGTCCCTATTACTTCAGAGCACTTGTCTAGCTCACTTGTTCAGTAATGTGTGTGATGTATGGTGAAAAGTTCTGATGATGCTAAAATGTCCTGTTTTTCTGTCCGATATTTTCAGAACAAAACATTTATATTTTCCCTTTCATATGACTTTTTCCCATAGTAATTATTTTTCTTTTGTATTTTATATTGAAAATATGATTTTGCCAAAATAAACATTTCAATCAAGTGGAAATGAGTGGTTTTTTTGGCAAATTTTGTTTTGCGGAGAATTTTGAAATTTTCAAAATCTATTCCAAATCAAAACTAAAACAAATTTCAAAATCCTCCGTGAAAGGGAATTTCTATTCTCTGCCCTGTTCTGCTATTGCAGAAAAAAACCAGTCCAAACCCTCAGGATTCCTCTTACTTCAAAAACAAGCATTGAAATCTATATCTGTCTAATATGATTTTTTAGCTTCTATGAGATATCCTATTTTAATTTTCTGAATGCTGACATTTCCAGCCATAAAAATCTGAATTTGGCAGGGACCAGAAAAAAGAATAAAACATAGTCATGATCACACTATCATGATGAGATATTTTCCTGCAGATTTACTAAATTTTTTGAAAAGTTTTCTTGGGTTTTGATTTGTGAGCTCTGCCTTAGTTTGGCATCTTTCTGTAACATGGAAGAGACTGGGGATAATGGCAGCTGTTTCAGAGGTGACTTAGGGGATGTCTACACTGCAAACTTAAGTTGACCTATGTTAGGTTGGCTTACAGCCATGTCGGCACTACTCTCCTTCTGTCAGTGGTGTGCATCCACACCAGGAGCGCTTCCACTGACTTGAGGGGCTGTTTGGGGGGAGGGGGGGAGGTCTGAGAGCCTGAGCTCTCAGCTCTGGCCCCAAACCCAGTCTCCATTTTCCACTGAGATCCCAGCTGAGCCACCAGTCTCTTGGCTCCCAACTTGGAGCCTTGGCAGCTGCCCAGAGTGGGGAGCACAGGCAGCAGCCCAGTGAGGATCCGGGATCCAGGGGGTCAGCAGGGCTCCCTTCAGGAAGCCTAGGAGGCAGTCCAGCGGAATGGGGAGCTGGGAGCCTGAGTGGCAGCCTAGATTGGAGCTGGGAGCTGGGACCACTCGGAGCGAGGCACAAGGGAGTAGCCTGACTGGGAGTGGGGAGATGGGACTCCTGGGCCAGCAGGGCTCCCTGTGGGGAGCCTGGGCAGCAGCCCAGGTCAGAGGGGGGAACTGGGAGTCTGGGTGGCAGCCCGTCTCAAAGCTGGAAGCGGGGAGTTAGGGGCCTTGACAGCAGCCTGGCAGGGAGCAGGTAGACCAGGCAGAAGCCCCGCTGGGAGTAGGGTGCCCCAGGGGCGTTCGGGCTCCAAGCTTTGGGGCTTTCTTATCAATTTCACAGCTCCAGCAAGAATGACAGCAGACATAAGGCACTGCGTCGCCTCACACAGACACTACGCCTCTTGTGAAGGTGGAGTTACTATGTTGGTGTAGTAGGGCACTTATATCGGCGGGAGCAAGGCTGTAGAGTAGATAATGACATAATTAGGCCCACGTAAGCTGCCTTAGCTTGTCCTAACTCTGTAGGGTAGATAAAGCCTTACTCTGGCTCTGGGGGTTTCTGTCCATTAATTTGGCTGCTTTCTTTTTCCTTGTCTGAGGTAGGCAATCTTTGATGGATCTTTTAATATGAGAGTATAATCCTCGAAGACAGAGCACAGGGATGGATTAGCCTACAGGTCATGAGAATAAGTCTCTTTTAGTATTTTGAGACCATCACTGGCTATTCTGCTTCTCCATCTAACCCTTTCCCCCCAATCATCTTACATCATCTTGCATTTAGATTAATTTCATTTGTATTAATGAACTGAAATAATGTTATGCTGCTCTTAGAAGTTAGCTGCCTAATTTTCAGTTTTGTGGATTTTTTTTATTAAAACCCTTTTCTTAAACTTACTACATTGTTCATTTTTACAAATTAATCCCATCCTCTTAGATTGTAGGTGGTATATGTGTCTCGTGTTTTTTGGGGGGTGGAGGTGGAGGGTTGGGTAAGTTTGTGCAACAAAAAATAGGTCATTTTTCTGTTTTCTTTTTTTTAAGCCCGAGTTACTTTCTTTAATATTTCAACATTGCTAGCCCAGAATATGTGTCCCCAGTAATTAACAGAGAACGAAAGGTGGGATGAAGATAGAGATGGTCAGTTCAAAATCACACTGGAATACAAAGTTACCAGACAGAAACCAATAAAATATTTGTTGAGAAAACCTGGGACATAACTCCTGTGACAGTTTATGACATAACTCCTGTGACAGTTTATGCCACATGCGGATCTGTTCCTTGGAGTTTATGGAAATGTTAAAAAGAAATAAAAGATAGGAGGAAATATAGAACAAGTTTATATATGTATAATTCTATTTCAAAGCAATATGATGCACAACAGATCAGAAATAAAGCTTTAGCTATGAAAAATGGGATATTTTATTCATTTTCACTTTCAAGTTCAAGTTCACTTAAAGTTAAAAATTACTAAATATTTGTAGATGGTGTCAATAAAGCATTTCTCAAAGGTCCTTCATGTTAGGAAATCAGAAGACCTCTAGTCTGACCAGTTGTCTGTGGGATGCTATGCTAGCCTCTCCTGTACTTTATAGTTTCCTTCATTACTCGTGTCATAAGTATAAAATAGCCTAGAATTACTGCTTACCTGTAACGGGTTAAGCTAAGGGTAACCTGAGAGGGGATATGGATCAATAGCAACCGGAGATGCTAATCAACCTCGGAGACAAAGAGAGTTTTAGTTTCGGTTTATCTCTCTCGCTCTGTTCTCTCCGGCTATGGGATGAACCACACCTATGTCTTTTACTCTACCTATCTATAATCTTCTAACAAGTCAAGTTCAGTAGTAAGTGAATTGTATGCTTGAACTGTATCACTTGATAATTGATCCACGGTGTTCCTTATACTGTTAAGCTTTAGCAGAGGAAGAATTCCTAGGAAGGGGGTCAGTGATGCTGTGTGATGCAAGTGGGTTTTTTTCTATGGTTTCTGTATAGTTCTTCTTTTTTCTTTAATTAAAATCTTTCTTTTAAGACTCTAACTGTTTGTTTCCATTGGATAGATCCTGGTTTGGATCGGGCAAGTCTCACAGAAAGTGAGGGTTTCCTTTGTTTTCTCAAGCCTCTCCCAGGTGAAGGGAGGAGATTTGGGGGTGTTAAAGGAGGGGTTCCAATTTACCCAAACCCATTATTTTGTGGGCTTAAATTGGTGGTGGCAGTGAACAAAGTCCAGACACAGAAGAAGTTTGTGATCTGGGGAAAAAGTTTTAACCTAAGCTGGTAAAATAAGCTTGGGGGGGGGGGTATTTTATTTTTTCATGCAGGTCCCCACATCTTTACCCTAGAGTTCAGAGTGGGGAGGCAATCCTGACAACTCGCAAAGCCACTTTTCATTTTTGCAGTTATGAGTTGTATGATGATAAAGAAAACACAGCAATGAAAGGGTAAACCAAAGGGGGGAAAGGAAAATACAGGAGAAGGAAAAATAAGAAACCTGATGTTATAGAATGACACTAAAGAAACCACGTCTAGAGAGACATCTTTAGTGGAGAAAAATGGAGCACAGAAGGCAAGATTGAGAAGAATAAATCTCTTAAAGTCAATTAAAGAAACATTCCTTGGGTGCATATGCTATTGTTAAAGTCCTTTAGCAGGTTGCAACTCAAATATGTGGTGACAAAAAAAAATCCAGTAGGAATACAGTCAAAGCTGTTAAATGCATAACCTTGATGCACTTAAAATGTTTTCTTTTATGACATGTTTGTTTATGCGGGACACGCTGCAGAAAGAAAGCACATGCTGGGTTACCTGTTGGAGTGTTCTCAAGTAAAAATCTGCCAGCATCTGAAAAAAGTATGTTAAGCAGTGGTGTACAATGCTGTTAGTTTTTTCTGGTCTTTACTTCAGTACAAGCCATCTTTTGTGTGAGTTCAGTATTCATTCCACTAAATTATGGTGATCTGAGGGTGTATTTTTGTGTTTTGATTGAAGTCTTAAAAGTGCTAATTGAGCACCGTATGCTCCCCAATAGCCAAACCGTTCTTTCAAGCTGGTGGCTTAGTTTGGTTCATTCATTATTTCACTGCTTCACAAATTGAGGGGACAGCTCATATTTTTTATGTTGTTAGGCAGTGTACAGGGCTTTATTTGTATCTATGTATTTATTTATTTTAAACAAATGAGGATTTCTAGGGGAGATTTTAAAGAAAAAAATTGGGCTGTGTTGTGGATGAGAGTCCCCTTTATGCCTCAGTATCCAGAAAAGTATAATTAAGTCTTCAGTCATCATTTAAAATGATCACCATACACGTGCCAGCTGAATCCCACGGAGAGATTTGAGATTACCCCAGGGTAATCTGAAAAGACAGCCCTCTTCCACCTGGTTCAGACACTTCCTGTTTCTTCTTGCCCCATCCAGGTAAACATTCCCTTCCTTCACCCTCTGCTATCAGTTGCGGAGGCAGCCCTTACATGGGCAGCAACCCCCTTTTTTTCCTGCCAGCCAGACAAAGGACCCCCGTATACAGTTTTGTTAAGCATATTTAGTACATGTGGTGATGGTAGGGTTTCCCTCTTAATACAAGAAGCCCGAACAGTCTGGAATTAAAACAGCAGCGCAGTTTCCACTAGGGAATTGCTGGTTAAAATAAATCTTTCTTTTTTAAATCTCTTGAGTTGTTCAATAGATTTTTCTTTTCCCTTCAACGGGCATGGCTTAATGCCACTTTTTTGTTAATATTGCCGAGGTGTTTTACTGCAGCTTTGGTGGTGATTACAAGACTACTACATTTTGGCTAACAAATGCAATGAAAATCCCCCTGTGTTTTACATTTCACTGCATAACATGTTTATATAACATGTTAAACACTTCTGTCTTAGGAATGGCTTTCCATTCAGGCAAAATGTATTTTCCACCTTGCTTTTTTAGTGTAACAGGGGAAATTATATTAAAAGTCCCCAGCTTCTAAATGTATAGTTTTCAGTATAAGAAACATATTTTCTTATCCTTATAGTTATTTTTTCCCTTTTTTCCCTTTATGGTTTCATTTCTCAGAGTGTCTTTCAGTTTTATGAAGTGAGAGGTTGTTTATCTATAAGAGGCAGTATTCATAATGTAACAGATAACTTGAAAATGTAGTGAGAAAAAATTGAGGTCTGTACCAGAGTATATGGTTGTGTGAGTGCTAATTTGGCTTTTTATATTCTTGTCCTGTCTGTCTGTGATATTTAATGTTCTAACATCTCTCTGGTTGGTTTAATCCATATGTCATTCAGATGGGGACCTGTGCTTTGGCACTGGCCTGAGAATCAGTCAGCCATGGAGTAGAATGATAAAATTATGAAAACTGTGTCTCTGTTCATTGGACCAGTGGAATTTACAAGCATTTTTCCTAGATGTGCCTAAACACTATATTGCTATGCTGTGGCTCACATGCAAGGATTTTCTGGGATATAAGCCTTGTCAAAAGCCTGAAGACTCACTTTCTTCTCTGTGTCTCTTTCTTGTTCACCACCACTGGCACCCTCCCTTTTTTTAATTTATAGATGTTTTCTCTCTGAAGATGAAATGTTGAAGTCAACTGCCTGAGTGCTTTGATGCTTACAAAAATAACAATGTATTGTTTATAAAAAACCCAAAAACTAAGAACAAGGGAGAGTATTTTTGTGATGCACAGCATTTTGTTACTTCTATGTTCAGTCACTATTATAACCGTGAATATGATGAGAAATGTTGTTTACATGCAAATTCTGGTTAATACTGATTTTTTTTTTTTATGTAGCAGTTTTACATGAAGTTAGCTTGATGGCAAGGCCATGTTTGTTTCATCTTACATTTTTTGTTACATGTCATACCCTGCATTTGTACAATTCAAAGCATAGTTCATGTTTATATTTGATATAAAACAGAGGAGTAGAACTATATTTTGGAGAAGAAAATTTTTTCTAATATGCATGTAGCTAATTTGCAAACAAAATATTTCTCAAAACCAACTAAATAAAAAAAATTAAGGTCTTGATCCTATTTTCCAGCAAAGATTTATTAGGAATTTGATTTTAGTGAAGTCTTGTACTATTAATGATCCATTGCTTTTATAAAATTTGACTGTGTTTGCAGTACTCCACTTTGAAGTGTTACTGTAAACTGAACTAGTGGTTTGGAAATAACTTAACAAAATATATTTTGTGATGAAATAGCGTTAATTTTTTTCTTTAAATCTTGTTTGTTTGCTTCATTGCTAATATACACACTTCAGTAACTCATAATAGGACTTCGTCTTCAGTGAAAATTAGCAAAACTTTACTGTGCATTTATATTATAATAGAATTTGCTACAGTTTCCACATGTGAAGGAAAAGCTATTGCTTCAATATAGAAATAGTTTTGATAGCCTTTTGCTTCATATGTGCTAGTATAGAAGAGCAAAACCTGTTGAAGAATTAATGACTTGCTTGATTTTATAAATGGTGGGTTTGACAAAACTTCTGTACAGTTAAACTCTTTCTCCTCCATTTTTTTCTTCTTTTAAAAGTCTGAGTATACTTGCACAGGACAATAAGGCAAAAGTAAGAAGGGTTTGTTAGTTCAGTTGAAACTTCAGTGCCCTGTAATAACGATTTTATAGTACTGCTTTTACTTTATTTTTTTCGGCATCAGAGTTCTGCTTGCATGTTTTTTTTAGTAAATTAAGTTGCACAGTCTGTATCTTAATGTCCTATGACAGGAATCTTCTCAAAGAGAGAAAAGAGGTCTCATTTATATTTGTGGCTTCAGAATGTCTAGCAGAAAAAGGCAGTGTACTGGTTCTGTTGTTCATTTATTCTTATCTAAATGCCTTTAATAGTTGCATTTTTCTGGTGTTGTAGCTTGTGTAGTGCCAGTCCTGATTTACAGTCATCACCGCCAGAAGAGGGTATTTGGAGGTCCTTTAGTTCAGCTTTGTGTCTCAGTTGGGGTCTACTTACTACCTTCCTATATGAGCTCTTTGGTATTGATATCTGATAGTGAATCAGTATGAATGGTGAGCACACTCTTAATTTTGAAACTTAGATGATTATTTATTTATTTGTTGATCAGCTAAGGTGTGTGATGCTTCATGGGACATAGAGAAATGCATGGTCCTTGCCTCAAAGAAATTACAATCTAAGGCTGCTAGTCCTGCAAATGTTTACACATGCGCTTAGCTATACTCAGTTAATCCTATTGGGATCAGTGGGACTACTCCCGTGTGTAAAGTTAAGAATGCATGATAGTGTTTGCAGGCCTGGAGCCTAAATAACACATGGCATAGAAGCAGATGTAAGAAAAGGTAGAGTGAAAGGAGAGCAAAGATTCCCATAAGCAAGTGTGGTTATTTAGAGACTAATATACAGTGGAGCCCTGTTATAATGCGACAGCTGGGATTCAAAAAATCCCATCGCGTTAAAAGCGGGGTTGCCTTATAGTGGGGTTTCTCTCCCCTGCTGGGCAGCGTGGAGAGAAGCCACGGCCCACGCCTGCCGGGAACAGAGAACAGTGGCGCCCGCAGCCTGCAGCCCCGGAGTTCTCTGTCACCGGCAGGCGCAGGCCGCGGCTTCTCTCCTCGCTGCCCAACAGGGGAGAGAAGCCGCCACTGCCATGTGCCAGGACATAGGGACATATCCAGAGAGCCACGGTATGATCGTGCCATAACCGAATTCACGTTATCGCGGGGCGCGTTATACTGGGGCTCCACTGTATACATCTTCATGGGTTTTTAAGTTATGTTATTTGTAGTTTGCTTTTAGTTGTTGCTTTATTTATATTCTAAAACTTACTTTAAATAAAAGATATAAAAGGTGGAGACTAATGAGTACTTTTGAATCACATATTTCATGTGTCCAGGCTTCATAGGGTTCTGAAGTACAGTACATGTGTATCTTTGTCTTTATAGTTTACCTAATGCATTTTCTTCCTCACCTCCCATTTCTCGTTATGCCTTTGTTTTATTGCGCTTAACAGAATTTTCACTAGCTAGAAGGAACAGAAGCTGAAGAGGATCTTTAGGGAAGCACAGTCAAACAGATGTAATATTTTTTTAAGGCATACATATCTACCTCCCAAATGAGAGAGTTAAAGATTTACAATGTATCATAGAATATTTTTTTTTAATTATGTGAAAATCTTGTGAGTTCCCAAAGCTTTTCTGCCTGAAAGCTGGCCAAGGAACCTCTCCATAATGGTGAGGGTGTTTTTAACTTTTAAGATTAAACAAAATTATTTTCAGATCAATTAAAAGCAACAGAGTGGAACAACATCTATATATATAAAAGTCAAGTGGTGTATGTATGAGTGTATGTATGTATGTATGTATGTATGTACGTATGACAGCGAACTCCTCCCGCACCGTTTGAGCCAGAGACTTGAAATTTGGTACAGTGAGGGGTCTTGGGGTCTAGATCTTGGTAAGGGTCGAAAAATTTTCGGATCTCACCTCTGACGCCCCCCAGGGGTGAAAGTCTTTCAGGGCCAATCACATCAGCTGGGCAGTTAGGTGCTGATGATGTCATAATACCCCCTCCAACAGACACCGCACTCGCTCAGCTCGCCCATCCCTCCTCCAACGGAACCCCGGAGATCCCTCAGCTCACTGCCCCTCCCCCCTCCCAACGGAACCACGGAGATCCCTCAGCTCACTGCCCCTCCCTCCTCCAACGGAACGCCGGAGATCACTCAGCTCACTGCCCCTCCCCCCTCCCAACGGAACCCCGGAGATCCCTCAGCTCACTGCCCCTCCCTCCTCCAACGGAACCCCGGAGATCACTCAGCTCACTGCCCCTCCCCCCTCCAACGGAACCCCGGAGATCACTCAGCTCACTGCCCCTCCCCCCTCCCAATGGAACCCCGGAGATCACTCAGCTCACTGCCCCTCCCCCCTCCCAACGGAACCCCGGAGATCACTCAGCTCACTGCCCCTCCCTCCTCCCAACGGAACCCCGGAGATCCCTCAGCTCACTGCCCCTCCCTCCTCCCAACGGAACCCCGGAGATCACTCAGCTCACTGCCCCTCCCCCCTCCAACGGAACCCCGGAGATCACTCAGCTCACTGCCCCTCCCCCCTCCCAATGGAACCCCGGAGATCACTCAGCTCACTGCCCCTCCCCCCTCCCAACGGAACCCCGGAGATCACTCAGCTCACTGCCCCTCCCTCCTCCCAACGGAACCCCGGAGATCCCTCAGCTCACTGCCCCTCCCTCCTCCAACGGAACCCCAGAGATCACTCAGCTCACTGCCCCTCCCCCCTCCAACAGAACCCCGGAGATCACTCAGCTCACTGCCCCTCCCTCCTCCAACGGAACCCCGGAGATCCCTCAGTTCTCTGCCCCTCCCCCCTCCCAATGGAACCCCGGAGATCACTCAGCTCACAGCCCCTCCCCCCTCCCAACGGAACCCCGGAGATCACTCAGCTCACTGCCCCTCCCTCCTCCAATGGAACCCCGGAGATCACTCAGCTCACTGCCCCTCCCCCCTCCCAATGGAACCCCGGAGATCACTCAGCTCACAGCCCCTCCCCCCTCCCAACGGAACCCCGGAGATCACTCAGCTCACTGCCCCTCCCTCCTCCAACGGAACCCCGGAGATCACTCAGCTCACTGCCCCTCCCCCCTCCCAACGGAACCCCGGAGATCACTCAGCTCACTGCCCCTCCCCCCTCCCAACGGAACCCCGGAGATCACTCAGCTCACTGCCCCTCCCCCCTCCCAACGGAACCCCGGAGATCACTCAGCTCACTGCCCCTCCCTCCTCCAACGGAACCCCGGAGATCACTCAGCTCACTGCCCCTCCCCCTCCAAACGGAACCCCGGAGATCACTCAGCTCACTGCCCCTCCCCCCTCCCAACGGAACCCCGGAGATCACTCAGCTCACTGCCCCTCCCTCCTCCAACGGAACCCCGGAGATCACTCAGCTCACTGTCCCTCCCCCCTCCCAACGGAACCCCAGAGATCCCTCAGTTCTCTGCCCCTCCCCCCTCCCAACGGAACCCCGGACTACATCAGCTCACTGCCCCCCCCCCCACCTGCGAAGGTCCCCGGAATCCCTCGGCTCTGGGCCCCCTCCCCCCCTGCGACGGATCTGAGTTGGGTTTGGTGGGACGGTAAGTGAGGTGGGGGTGTCGGATTCGGTCGGGGGGTGAGGTGGGGGTGTCCGGTTTGCTTGGGGGGGTGGGAAGGTGTTGGGGTGGGTGAGGGGTGAGGGGTGGGTGTTGGGGTTGGTCAGGGGGTGTCAGCTGTCTGCCACCTCCCCACCTCCGACTGACCCGAGCAGCGCCGGGCACTTATGCTAGTTTTACATAAAATCATAGAACATCAGGATTGGAAGGAACCTCAGGAGATCTAGTCCAACCCCCTGCTCACAGCAGGACCAATCCCCAATCAAATCATCCAACAGATTTTTTCCCCCATATCCCTAAACGGATTGAACTCACAGCCCTAGGTTTAGTAGCCAATGCTCAAACCACTGAGCTATCCCTCCCCTGGTCATGTTTTTTCCCCCTCTTTTTATAATGGAGAGTCCTTATATTGGGTGTTAAATTATTTTATTTACAGAGCTCCTTTACCTCTGGAGTGGCCTGTAGATGAACTAAGTCAACCCTGGTTGCCTTACTTCAGGTGACCATTCCCCTGACCTCAGTTAGACTCTTCACAGGCGTGCAATGAGCAGGATTCGGCCCACTGTCATGCAGGTTTCTAAAATACTTGTCGCCTTTTTAATTTTGCCAACACAGATATCCTACAGGATTGTGCCCAACCTAGTCCAGCTCAAGTATAAAGCAAATAAAATAATAATCTGAATACTTTCTTCCCTTACTTTAAAGAAAGGATACTGAGAAAGCCAACTGATATTTATATAAAGCTTTAATTTATCAGCCTTTTCTTGGTTGATGTGGGATTATTGCAATAGAATTTGCATGTTGAATCCATCAAAAATAACTAACTTTTAAGGGTGACCTGCCGATTCATAGATTCTAAAGCCAGAGGGGACCATTGTGATCATCTGATCTGATCTCCTATGAAACACAGGCCATAGAACTCCACCAAAATAATTCCTAGAGCAGCTGGTTTAGAAAAAAATTGTCCATGATGGAAAGTCCACCACAACCCTTGGTGAATTGTTCCAATGGTTAATTACTCTCACGGTTACAAATTGGCACCTGATTTCAAGCTTGAATTTGTCTCGCTTCAATTTCCAGCCATTGAATTGGGTTACACCTTTCTCTGCCAGAATGAAGAGCCCTTTATTAAATAGTTGTTCCTTATATAGGTACTTAGATTTTAATCAAGTCTTCTCTTTGTTAAACTAAATAGATTGAACTCTTTGAGTCTATCACTGTAAGGCATGTTTTCCAATCCTTTAATCATGCTAGTGGCTCCCATGATGTCTTCCTCAAAAATTCCCTCAACACTAAGTATATTTGCTAAATGCTCCCAAATTGCCACATTAAGAGGAGCACATATTTATAAATTTAAGGTGGCTTCTCCTCTTAAACTGGCAATTTGAGAGTATTCAGCACTTATTGGTACTGTTGATGGAATTGGATTATAAAGAGTTGTAGGTCACCTTTAACAACACAACTATTAATTTATTTTACTTTTATTTTTGTGTCTCTGCTACCTTGAAATATTTCTTTTGTGATATTTTATCATAAGGTATTCCCACTTTTGGTGCAAAAATATATTTATTACTGCTTCCTCTCTAGCTGTTATATGATGATGATGATGGTTTCTTCCATTAATTTATTTTCTATTTTGAATGAAGCAAAAGGGATATATTTTTGCATGCCTATCACTAGACGAGGTTATGTGAGAGTTAAGGGAACAGCTAGGTGTTGGTTGAAGTGTTTTGCAAATGGATCTTATACTGGCATGATTTTCCTTCCTATAAAATAACATAGCGAATTTCTGTGAACACTATACAACTTCTTCATGCCTCTGCTAAATTTAAAAATCTTTTGTTTTCATTTCTTTTTTCCAAGTGAGACTTTCCCTTTGTAATATTTCAGTGGGGCTGTTAAGCTTTTTATTGTTGTTGGAATGGTAAATCTTAGCTTGAACTATAAAAGTTTTTCCACTTGGTGTCATGGCCCTGGGAGGTAAAACGTATGATATACAAATTACATGCTATTAATATTAAATGTAAGCATTTTCCCACAAAATTAGACATTGAAAGATTCCTGATAATAGTGAACTTACAGGAAGGGTTGAATAGAGTTGAAAGCTGAGGAAATACACAGACCAAAGCATCATGGATTACCTGAAATAAAAATGTGTTCAAAATTGCTATATTTTCTGATTTTTCTGAATGTTTTAGTCCTTAATAGAGTTGCACCAGGGATCAGTTTGGTCCTATGAGTTTAATGTACAGTGCAGTTAATCATGTTTAAATGAAACTATAATATCCACATAAAACACAAAATCAACTTTGTGAGAGTGGAAGTGGTTATCAATAAATATCCAAATCAAAGGGAACTTTCTCTACAGATCTATTTTTTCAGAGTGAACTTGGGCTGTTTTTTGAGCTTCAGTCCCCTTAACATCACACAGTAATGATTCCAGTTTGTGCTGTTCGTGTTTTCTCCTTTTTCTTTCTTCTAACTCCCATAGCATAGTTTTTTCAATCCAGCATTCACTGCACATGTTCCAGTCATGAGGTTACAAAGCTGACATTGCAGTCTCAGCAGAGGTTATCTCTTTAAAATTCCCTAAAATTCCCCTTTGGCAACTCCAGTTTGGCAGCTGCGTTTCTGTAGGAAAGTGAGGGAGCCACCCCCTCCCTGTATGATGTCCTTTATAAAAATAGAAAGCTATTAAACCTCTGGGCAGATGGGCAAGTGACTCCCTCCAAAACAGACCACAGTTTTTTCTGAACTTTTCTCTCCCTGTTCCTAGAGCACAAGGTAACATTATTATTGGGCCAATTAAGTAGTGAACACTGCTGCTTTAAAATATAAAACAGAGCTTGCCTCTTACTCCTAAAGGCTTAACACGAACCTTCTGATCTGAAGTTTGAATAAATCAATAAGAAATATTGACTTGCTGTTTCAAATATTTTAAATATATTGATGATGATTTTTTTTTAAGAGGATTGTAAAATCAGAAATTTACCCTTTGCCCCCTATCTGGAAGTATTTGGGGCAAACGAAAGAACAGATCTGAATTAAATGCAAAAACCAAGCTCAGTCCCAAACAATGCCATAACCAGTGACAACAGGATTGGTATTCAGTGAGAGAATTGTTGAACCATACTAGAGAAGGGAGTGTGTGTAAATAGAGTTCACCACTTACTGATCAGAACGAAATAAAAACTGATATATGTGACTTGGATTTCCTACCATAATTCTGCTCACACCCAAACACAATTCCCCTCAAAATACATTATTTGTTACTACTCTTTGCTGGGAAGGAAGAGGAGCAATAGTTGTTCCTTTTTAATTCTTGGGAGGCACAGAAATGATGGTGATGGGCAGATAGGTTTCTAGATACCCAGACAGGTTTTTGAAACAGAGACTGCGATGTAGTATGGAAATCCTACACTATATCACGCATTTTTTTATTTTATGTTGTTTTCTATAGAGAAAAGTTAGTTCAACAGGCCAGAATGACCTAACTAGTCATGACTTTGAAAAATTCGTCATTTGTGGCTTTGATTGACTTATTTTTCCTCACAGAATATTAAAGTTTTCAAAAGTATACATTTTTGTCACCTATGTACCTAACTGATCACCATCGTGTTTACTTAGGAAAGCTGGGCAGGAGTTGGGGGGGCTGGAGCTGGGGAAGGTGGCAGCCTTTAGCCCCTACTGGAGCTGCTGGGAGGGGGACAGCACCCCGGAGCCCTGGCAGGCGCTGTGGGCAGCAGTAGCAGCTGCCAGCCTGGGTGCCCTGAGTCTGGGCAGGCGCCGCAGTGGGGCAGAAGCCCAGGAGCTCAGCTCTTCTCCCTCCCCCTCTCTGATAACAGCAATGCAGGCAAAGCACAAGTCCTGTCCTTCCCCAGTCTGGGAGATCAGATTCATGGGGAAGGTCTTATTTCACGGTCTAGGACGTGTTTTTCACAGTGGTGAAATTGGAGGGCCCTATACATACTCATATCTGCAAGTAAAATTGCAAAATAAACCAAAGAATCAGATCATTTTAACTAAGATTTCCCCTTTATGCAGCTGTCTTGTCAAAAGCACTGTGTAGACTTTATGGATCTGAGGTATTGAATGCCCCTGATGGATCCTTGTAAAGTGTTGTAAAGTGCATAATTGGAGTACTTGAACATAAAACTACAATTATATACTTCTCTGTGTTAATTTTGTGTACAGTTAAACTTGAGTTCAGCACTGGCCATAAATGAGAGGGGGAAGCCTTTTATTATGAGTGAAAGAGTGTGTTTAGTGAATACTTTAGCAAAAATGGTATTCATGGGATGACCTGAAATGAAAGGAAAAAACATTTCTGGTCAAGCAGTGTGGAGGAGGAAGGAATGCATGTGAGTGCACAAGGGATTGGTAAATGCACATTGCATCAAGAGAATAGTAGATACTCTGAACATACATAGTGGTAGAGCGTAATAACTGACTTGCACTTAGTGTAAGTCGTTATGGGGGAAAGTCTTGTTAATTTGGCCATAGGTAAATGGGCTTGGTGATTGAAAAAAGCCTAACATTTAAAAACATTTTGGGAATGGTGAGTTTTTAATGAGTAATGTTTTGACTGTAATGTGTCTTATGTGTGTTCCTCTGTTCTCTTTCTTGTGATCCCTTATGTCTTGGCAGTCGGATTATCTTTATTTACAGATACTTAAATTCATTAGTTGGTATACAAGATTTATTTGGGAAACTAGTATGAGGAATAATATATTCCTAGAATAAGATGATGATTGTAATAAAATACCAAAAGTGATTGTAATTATACAAGGACTGATTATCTAACTACTTTAGTAGCCTTTAAGGTGCCACAGGACTCTTTGTCATTTATGCAATTCCAGACTAACACGGCTACCTCTCTGATTCGTGATTATCTACTGTAGGTCATCTACTAAATCTGATTTTACAAGGTGTTTGTTTGGAATATGTAAGTGTTAATAAATTTTAATTAAAGAATAGAGTTTGGATAAATCAAAGGACAAAATTTTGTAACTACAATGAAGTGGATTCTTGGATTATTTTGTTGTAAAAAAACCCTACTGCGGTGGTGGTAGCCCATGGCGGTATCATTATTGCAAGATTGTGGTGTTTCAGATCTGTATCTAAGTACTCTTATTTAAAAGGATACAATTCTTCCATCTCTCCCCAGTTCAGAGAGGGGTGGATTCATGTACATTTTTCTATTTTTGTTATTGCTAATATTGTGTGGCCTAACCCTGAAGGACAGGGTGTTTATCTGTGGCTGTTTTCTTTTTTTTTTTAAAGCAAATCAAAACATAAAATACCCCAAAGTGTTTGGCTATATTACTGGCAACTGCACTTTAGTGGTAGTTTTTTTATTATCTTCCAGCATAACATTATGCCAGGCTGGTAGTGTTGATATAATCAAGTTTCCTTATCCAGTTGGTTCAGCTAAGCATTCTGTTTGCCTCAGAATTCCTTGCTGTGAGGTATTTTTAGTCTGTCGTAGCATGAAAAATATGTTTTTGATCTTGCTGTGATTTCAGAAGCGAGCAGAATTTGGACTCTAGAAATTACCAGATTTGTCATAGAGATCACTAAATGTTGATATGATACTCAAGAAAGTAATACCTCTTTCTTTTGTGTATTGACCTCCTGTACTGTTGGCACTAGTTGGTGATTGAAATCCGTAATGAAAGAACAGTGATTTTATAGCTTTTTCTTTTGTTGGACATGTGGCAGGCTCTCCGTGATTAAGAGAGTGTTTTATCTCTTAGAAAAGCAGAGGACCAGAACCCGAGATGACCTACCTTGCTCTCAGCAAGTCTTATTGTGCTGACTCAGACTAAGGCACTGATGTCAGAATTATTGGTGTTAGCTAGAAAGTGTTACTATATTTGAGCTTGCTGAGGCAAAACTGGTAGAATTGTTTGGTAAACACCAAGCATCATTTGTTCCCTTTCCTGTTTGCTGTGTACCTATGTATTGAGCAAGAGTATGACTTTAGTGTTTGGACCATTGGTATCCTACACTTCTTTCTTCTCTGTATTCACCATATTTCCCAAGGGAATATATATGGCCTACGGGGGTGTGGATGAGGTGAAACCACAGTCCTCATGCACCAAAGAACTTGAAGCTATCCACAGCATTGCAGAGCTGTTCTTTCAGGTGCACAATCAAGCACTGTTCTTCTTCCTCGGTGTATAAAGAGGACAAAAAATAAGTTTTGCATATAGTCTTTGATGTTTTAAATATTTTATATTTTAAATATATAGTTTTAAATATTTTTATTTAAGCAATAATCAAGGTACAGGTCATTTCCTGGATATTAATGACCAGCTGGGAGGAGTTAATGGCTGAAGGCAAAACCTTTGGCCATCAGTCACAGCCAGTCATTAATGCCTAGGAAAAGCCCTCACTGCTGTCACCAGATGAAAATTAAAATAAACATAGACTTTTAAATTTTTTAAAAAAATAATGGCTAATGAAATTTTACAGGCTATGGACATAATATTTCTAGAGAATAAATGCCCTCTACTTAAAAAAGGCAGTTTGCTTGACTCTCTTTCATCTTTCCATTCAGTTGTTAAACAAAAAATAAATAAAAAATCAAGACAAGTGTGAAGGAGAACTGATATTTTAGTAGGGTCAATGTGTAAATCTGTTTTAATACACAAAAAATGTTGTTTTTTAATGTGGCTGATCATAATAGCTCTTTTGAAGGTTTTATGTGGGTCTTTGACAATATTGCTTTACTGTGAGGTATTGTATCAGTCAGATGGGTCTGGGTATAAAAAATTATGGAAATGTCCAGCTGTGTTTGATATGATTTTCAGTAGTTGGTAACTTACAGAAAGGACCAACATTTATTTCTTTGTAGTTTTAGTATGAATTGCAGTGCAATATACAAAGCAACTATATTATGCTCTTACGTTAAAAGGTTTTTCTCCCTGTTGTTTTTACTCATCTGTTTCTTCCTCCCTTTAAACAAATTTTATAAATATGCAGAGGTTTTTCCCTGTTTAAAAATAATAGTTCTTCTTCAAGTATATGTCCCTGTGTGTGCTCCACCGTAGGATGCATGTGTGCCCACATGCCCTTGACTGGAGAAAGCAAAGCAGTGTCCATGGATGCATACAGGCACAAAGCAGCACTTCATGCTTCCAAAAGAGGGCATATAAGGAGGCATGAACCTACTGCCACTCAGTTCCTTCTCAACTGCGTGCAGCTCAAGATGGAGCAATTGTGTGTCTGCCGTTCTCAGGTTCCCACCTTTTTTACACAGACCTTTTATTCTGAGTTTTTTTTCCTTAGTTTATTTCTCTTTTTTCCCCCTTTTAATTCCAGTATTGTTTGGAAGAGGGGGATATATCCCCCTTTTGATTTTAGGACCCCAAGTTTTGGTCCTTTAGCACTCTGGGTTATACTGAAGTCCTCAGGATTAGAGCCCTTCTAGGCCTTTTTCCTAGTGAAGGACATTCAAGCTGCCGTCACTGCCTTGGAGACACACTTTTACAGGATGTTGAAGGTCTGCATGGGGTTAAAAGCAGGTCTAAAAATGACAGAGAGACTAGATGGAAGCTCCTTCTAATGGAACACTCACAAGCCCCAATGGGGTCCACTTCTCCCCCTGTACATCAACCTCAACATCCCAGGCTACTCCAGTGGCACCTCCAGAGGCTAGGAAGTGCCATTTCGAAGTGCCACCCCAATCAACACAAAATGTTGCCTTTTCTGTTCCAAGGAATATGGCTGTAACTCATTGGGAGATGCCCTGATAACACCATGACCCTGAAACTTGCTGTGTGCTTACCTACTGCTACCTCATTTTCTCAAGACATCACTCAGACTGCAATAGGAAAGAGCTATGGTTATTTTCATAGTCATCCTGGCTACGGTGCTCAAATCTCCTTCACCTCTGTGGCAATACTTCTCTGCTTTCCTCTCAGGAAAGATCTCCTGTCAGAAAGTCTGGGACTCAGATTCATCCCAACCACTCCTCCTTGAACACGAGAGCTCAGTTCTTAGACGTGCTAACCAGTTCAGATAAGGCCTAGTCAGTTCTCCTACCTAGCAGGAAACGTAGTATTCACAAAACTTGCCTTCAAAAGTGGAAATGCTGCTTCCATTTCTGGTGTTCACTTTACTCTTCTCAAGCATCAGAAGTTCCATTCTCCAAAATCTTAGATTACCTCTTAGATTTAAAGACACAAGGTCTGTCAGTGAGCTCAGTCAGAGTACATTTGACTGCTGTCACAGCCTTCCATTTGGCCATTGAGGGCTTCAGTTTTTGCCCACCATACTACGGCCAGATTCTTTAAAGGCTTACAGAACTTTTTTGACCCTGTATGTAACTGCCCCATTCCCCTGCCCCCAGTGGGAACTTAATTTGGTTCTTAATGCCTTGAGGAAACCCCTCTTTGAACCAGTGATCACCTCTCTCTTCATTATATATCACTTTGGCTAAATGAATGGGAGAGCTCGGTGCCCTCATGGCAGACCCACCATTTACTACCTTGTTTAAAGACAAGGTTACACTGTCCCCCCATCCTCACTTCCTCCCTAGGGTCTCTTCAGAATATCATATTAATCAAGAAATCTATCTACTGGTGTTCTATCAAAAGTCTCATGTCTCCAAAGAGGAAATCAGCCTGCATATGTTAGATGTCAGAAGGGACATTGCCCACTACCTTGATAGGACTAAGGCTCTCAGTTCCTCTCCTGGATTATTTGTATCATTTGCAGAGAGGATGATCAGACAACCCTAATTCCACTCAAAGACTGTCAAAGTTGGTTTCAGATTGCATTTTAACCTGTTATGAATTGCTGGGATGCACCCCCCTCAGTGACAGCTCACTCCACTAGGGCTCAAGATATTCCAGTAGCAGATATCTGTAGGACTACAACTTGATCTTCTTCCATTTACACTTTGGCCCAACATTATGCCTGCTTCCAGGGAAGACACCACCTCTGATGATGCAGTCCTCTGAGCCATCTTGGACTTGCCCCTTCAGCACCCCGGAGGGGGGAGATGAAGGGACAAGGAGCCCGGGGGCTAAGGGGGTGGTTGGATGGGTCGGGTTTCTGAGGGGGGCAGTCAGGGGGTGGGAAGTGGGTGGCGGTCTGATAGGGGATGGGGCCAGGCTGTTTGGGGAGGAACCGTCTTCCCTACCCAGTCCTCCGCACAATTTTGAGCCCTCATGTGGCCCTCGGGCCAAAAGGTTTGCCTACCCCGATGTAGAAGAACTCAAGTAAGGTAAGTAATCTCTTATTCTTATTAGTGACATAGATTTATTTAGCATTTATAGCACAGGTAGTTTTCATCAATTCATGACAAGGGAATCAAAAGTGTCCTTTTTGGAAGGAGAGAGATTACCTTTCTGTAGACATGACTGACTATTTTGTGGTAATAGTCTTTATTTATTTGGCTCTTATCATGAAGAATAGCAAATGTATTCAAAATCTCAGTATTGTACATCAAAATATGTCAATACCATAAAACATAAGTATTATTCTGTAATATAGGTTCATGCAAAAACTGGGTTAATGCAGTATGAAGTTTGCACAACTAAGAAATCAGAAAACATAAATGCTAAGGTTCCAGCACCCACATTAACTCGGTCACATTTCATATCCTCTATATTTTATGAAATACATTTTACAACATAAATCTGGAATAGAATGTACTATATATGTGGCAACATAGCTCAGTTAATGTGACAGTTTGTACCTTGATATTAGTATTTCTTGACTGGGGATTTTTAAACTTCAACCTTAATTTTTTTTTGCATCTAATTTTTCTAGTTTATTTCTTTTAAAAGAGGAAAATTATACTAAGAATGAGTTCATTCAGGCTGTTTTGATTTAGACAAGAGTTGGGGGCATTACATTATTCCAGGGAAGGGAGCATTTTATGACATGTATATGTCTGGTGCAGCATACTGTCTTCTGATGCGCCATTTTTGGAGGTGTGATGAACATCTGTAATGTCAAGGCTCCATCCTTTCTCATTTACCTGTGTAAGTGGCTCTGCAGAGCCTACTGCCCTGCATACAATGGAAGCAGCATTCAGTTCAGACCTCAGTGAGGTAAAGTAGTGTTAAATTCCCACATTTGGTGCTCCTCTTTATCTGGAGACAATATCATATTTGGCCGGGCTAGAAATACAGGAGCACATAGATGAATCTTGTGACTAAGGTATCGTCATAATAACAAAGGTAAAATATGAAATAACTGATTAGAAATAGCAGAATATTGCAGTATACATTTAAAAATGTAAAGACACCTTATGATCACGGGGTATGGGATTTGTTTCATATGCAATTGATGTCAAGACAGAATTCTTATTTAGAATTATTTTTAGGATTTTAGTGTGTGCTATTCAGTGAGAAGTATTTATGAACCCAGTACCTGTACCAGCAGGCATGGGTTGAATGCAGTGATGTCACAAAAGAGGTTGAACTTCACTAAGCTGTGTTAGAATCTTAGTAGATTCCCACTGTGCCATGTTCCTAAAAGTTTTTGTCTCCCAGTTGCTAATGATCTTTTAAAATGTTTTATTTATTTGTAAACTAAGTAAAAGCACTGGTCCTTTCTGAAAAGACGGTGCTTATACTGAGTCTCAGTTTTCAAATATTATTTATTCATGCTGTAACTAGATAAAACCAACATGGTTAGATTATTTTTTCCATTTATTTATTTTTACAACAGGCAAAGTATATTTTTATGCATACTCAGAAGTGGCAAGAGGGTAGTTGCTCAGACTTCTAGGGGAAAAAATTCATATTGGCAGACATTAACATTGAAAATTTTTGTGTAAAAGAATTATTTTTTCTGAAACTACCAGTCTATGAAATAAGAGGTTTATAATGGAAACTATTTGATCATCTTAATTATAACTGTCACTGTTCGTGATCACTGTAAAATAAAAAGAATGAAAATTTGCTATACCATTTTATTAACTGAGGACATTTCTTAGCTTGGAGTGTGAAACACAGTGGCATGTAAAGACCATTTTTCTGGGAATCCCCTTCAGTATTTTCTGCTAAATGACATAAATGTCTAATTCTGGTACCCTAGTATTTAGGAAAATAGAATATTTTTGGTGGGTTGCTTTCACTGTTCCTAAGTCACCCGATGAGTCAGGCAGTGGTACCCCTTTCTTACTGACTACAGCCCCTGCCTTCGGCATTTATATTTTCTGTTGCTTCAGAGATATCTGATAGCAATCAGTTGTCTTAATTTATTAACCAAAAAGTCTTACCAGACAAGGCGGAAAATGCCCGAGTTGGAGAGTACCAAACCATCCCACCATTTTGAAACCAATCTGTAAAGATCTGGACTCTTCTGGAGATAAGACTACTAGCCAGTTGGATTCTCCTAGACCTTCCTCTCCACAGGGCACCAAAATAGGGCCTCTGTGTAAGATCCAAGAGAGGAACAATGCCCAGTCTTACTAGGACACTTCCCACACCCTCAGCATGGACACTGGTGTCTAGGCAGGATGAGATGTTCAGGTAGAACTCACAGTCCCTGTGTACAGGTCTTTTTGACGGGACACTGACAAGAAGAGGGATGATTGAGAAATCCAATAACAGATCTTGGCCATTATTATTAGAATACTTATGCTAATATACTGATTCTGTTACATATTATTTTATAAATAATGGCCATGCAGCTGTGTAATGGCCCTTTACCTAATACTTTGATTTCAGCTGGATTGTGCATGCAAAGAATCACTTGAAACTTACATTACTATCAAGGTATTGCCTGGGCAAAGAATGTCTGTCACAGGACCCCTTGTTCAAGCAAGGATGAAA
This sequence comes from Sternotherus odoratus, assembly GCA_032164245.1. NCBI lineage: Eukaryota > Metazoa > Chordata > Testudines > Kinosternidae > Sternotherus > Sternotherus odoratus. The sequence continues at coordinate 95,538,705 of JAVMKO010000003.1, forward strand.
GATTATGGGCTGAGTTATTGGTTTAATTGGATTTTTCCCACCCCTTTATTCTAGATGTCAATTTGGTTTCTCTTTTATCCTCATCCTTTCTTTCTTAGCAGCCAAAGCAGTTTAATCACTGATGGTCAATCACACTCCTCCAAAAAATAATGCTGTTTGCACTGTGCAAGTCAGATAAAAGGGGTCATAGTATAATTATTACAATGTCTGTGCTCCCCTAGAAACAGATTAAATCACTGATCTGTTCTCCCTGTACCTTCCCAAGAATTCATGTGCTAACATAGGAGGAGAAAAGTGTTCTGAATTTTGATCTCCTGAGTTGTGAAGGCCACAAAGAATGTGGGTTTAAGAGTGAATGATGGGGGCTTCACTAGAAAGAAAGCTGATGCTCAGGTCATTTACTGCAAGCAGAGTAAGTAATTGGCTTCAGCTTTGTTTTGTTCTGGGGAGATTTTAATTATGTTTTTTTATATGCTGTTTAATAAGCATTTGTCCATGAGCAGTATTTTGTGTTCCCTGTTCGTTAGACGGGGGATTCATTTCCATATTGTTGTTGTTTATTATTGATTTAAATAGCAACGCAAAATTGTGGTAGGTGTTTTACAGAACAGAGCTGCGGGTGGTCCCTGATCCAAAGGTTGCACAGTCTAAATGTGCACATAACCTAATGTGCGAGAAGAGTGAGAGGTGAAGGATGAGAATGACATAAATAAGATCCTGGAGCTGCTTAGGTTTGTTGTGTGTGCATCTTGGGTATGTCTACACTGCAATTAAAAACCTATGGCTGGCCCGTGCCAGCTGACTCGGGCTCAGGCCAAGGGGCTGTTTAATTGCAGAGTAGACGTTCGGTGTCAGGCTGGAACTGGGGCTCCAGGACCCTGTGAGTGGTTAGGATCCCACAGCTGGAGCCTGAATGTCGACACTGCAATTAAACAGCCCCTTAGCCTGAGTGCCAGAAGCCCCAGTCAGCTGGGACAGGCCAGCCGCGGGTGTTTAATAGCGACATAGACCTATCCATTGATGGCTGTATTCTTGTTTTAATTGAGGTGATAAGTATATATTCTGAGAAGGTACGTGAGAGTGTAGATGGATAAAAAAGGGGCGATTATGGAGAGATGGTAAAGCAGAGTGGAAGAACAGGAGAACAAGCACGAATGGTTACACGGATACAGTGCTGTGGAGTTAGGAAAATGTAATTGTGGGGCAGTATGGACAGAGCCACTTCTGGCAAAAGTTCATAAATGTTTTCATTGCCTATCCAGTATTTCTACATGTGTTTAACAGCTACCGATCCCGATACACTAATGTACTAATAAACTCAATAAGCAGAGTCACCCTATGCACCAAAGAAACAATGTATGGGAAGTAGTGGGAGCTTGTTGAGAGACTAGGAAAGAAAAAAAACGAGAGCATGTATGTCCTTTTATAGAAGAAGCAAGCAAATAAAAAAATTTTAAAAAAGGAGCTGCTGAATGTACCTATTCAATCCCGAAAGTTTTTGCAACTGCATCACAAACATTAGAACTTGTTACTTAGTTTCATTGTACAAAATGACATTCCTCTTTGGAACCCAACTTAGAATTGTGGGGATTTCCCCCCATAATTCTACTTCTTGATCAGTTGATCAGAACAATTCCGGCAGTAGGTTAGCCTTGTGCCTACTCAGAATAAATGTCTTCTGTTAAAACTTTTGCTGTTTTTATTTATTTATTTTGAGGCTAGACAGTACGGAATTGTGACCGTCACTAGGATATATATTTGTAAATTGCAGTAGCTGATTTCCTTGTACATTCTTGTTGAGAAGAAAGTATCTTGGGTACTAAAAGTGGTACTTTGCAAATAGATTTAAGCACTTCTATTAACTGCTTGGTGAAAAGATTGGTAATATTGAGCTAGGTTTGTGGGTGAGGGCTCCACTTCTATTGAGGTTAGTGTGCGACTGTAAGCTTGCTTGGTTTCATATGATTCCACTTCCTGACTCATATATCTGCTTTGCTTGGCTCTTCTAACAGATGCCGCCTCAGTATGGTCAGCAAGGTGTAAGTGGCTACTGCCAACAGGGCCAGCAACCATATTACAACCAGCAACCGCAACCTCAGCATCTGCCACCCCAGGCACAGTATCTGTCGCAGGCCCAGCAGAGGTACCAGACACAGCAGGTAAGCATAGTCACCCGCTGCTCACAGCTACAACATTTCTCTAATTTTTTAAAAAAATGCAACATGTCAAAGATGGAAGATTTTCCAAACAGATACTATCCCAGAAGCAAAAAAATAAAAACCAAAGAAAAAAACAAACAACCCAAGCGCCACCCACCTATTAATTATAAACTTAAAACAAGGCCACAGTGCTCTTGGAAAGTGTTGTTATATACAGCTTTGCTTGCTATCTATGTGAATTTAGAATAAGCCAGTCTTGCATTCCCCTTCAACTATACCCCCCTTTTTAAAAAGAGGTAATATACTTCATTGATTTCATGTAAGTGTGGGTCATAGACTTCCACATGTCTAGGTTTAAAATTCTTTGGAAGGTATTCTGCAAGTGCCTCCTACAGCTCATGTGATGACTGTTGGTTTTTTTTAAAAAAAAAGGTGGAGCTGCTGCTTCAGGGGAGCTGATGGGGACGAAAATACATTTAAAACAGCACTTCACTTTCCTCATTCCGTACATCCGTTTAGCTGTGCCAAATAACCCGATTTCCATGCCAGTGACTGTTTTGTATTTATACCCAGCCATGACACCCGTATGAAACATTTATTTTCATTGAAGCTGCTACAAATGGCAGCATTTATCGGCTCAATTATTTTTTTTAAAGACAGTCTTATTTTAAAATATGATCAGGAGCAATAATGGCTGGCTTAATATGCTAGAACTTGAGGAATGCCTGTGTGAGGCCTCCTGGACTGAAGAGACCTTGGGTGCCCTTAATTCCTGTAGCTTTACTTGTAGACTTAAGTTCCAAATATAGACCCAGCAGTGTTAACCACACAGGGACTGCCTGCCTGGGAGAGGAAGGAAGACGAGAGGAAAATGAAACCAAAATATATCCTGTATCCTCAGGGATCTAACTAAATTGAGCTGCTAAAGACTAGGTGCCTCTGGAAGAACTGTGCAGTATCATCACTCTCTGCAGTTCACTGGTGGACGATCCCTCAGGCACAGTTACTTAGCATACCAGGATAATACTGGGGCGGGGGAGAAATATTTGCTTGTGATAAAAATACACTATGAAACTAGCAAAAGAAGCCATATGTAGCTTGAGTGCTGTTGTCTTCCATACTCAGATTTTAAAGTAAGGCTAAAATATTTTGACTGCTTTTATTAAAATGAGATAAGCAGATTATAAAAACAAATTTCATTGGAAATAAATTCATTTATGAAATATAATTCTTAGGCATACCAGCCGTGCAGTTGTAAGGAGACCCACCTGTCCATCATTTCAGTGACTTTAAACATGTAACTGTGATTTCAAGTATGAAATTCTAGTTCTGTCTTTACGTTTAATTTTCCTCTTTTTCTCCTTTTCTCCATGGACATAAAATAAATAATTTCTCCACCTCTGATGGGAAATTTTGGTTCTGTTGATGTAAAAACTTTGACTAAGTCAATTAGCAGGCAGAGACATAGTAATACATAGTAATATAGCACATGGTGATCTGTGGTTTGAAGTTAATAAGAGCACTGCCAGTAAGGGCCTACAGCTCTGCATGTCCATTTATCTCCAATCAGCTGCCTGACAAACTGAATCAGTTTGTGGCTGCCCAGACACCTGATCGTATGTTGAATTGTTGTCACTTGAGCATGTAACTTGAACATTTTAATCTGTTTAAAGATCATATACTTCTTGAATGTTACACAAAGTGTATTTATCTAATAACAAGTAATCTGGTTATCCCGATGGCCCATTGATGATCCCTGCCACTCTGTCCAGTGCAGTGAAATTTTGTGCTGTTGTTTTTGTATTCCTCAACAAAGTAAGGAGATTACACGGGAGGTTGGGGGAGAGGATAAGTGGAGAGAGAGAAAAGGCACCCAAATGGGTATTGTGCCTCTGGCTGAATAGTTGGCTGCTACGGGGATTCAACCTTCTGTATAACTCAGCTGCTTGGGACGAGTTCTTCCCGTGGGGTTTCTACGTAACACACTTAAGTGTGTCATGTTTCCATGTGGTGCCTACTCCACGCCGAGGTTAAGAACATATGACTTGAACCACCTAAGGGGGTGATGCCTTTAGATAAAGTGATTGAGGCCTGTGATTTTGGTACTGAAGTTCGAGGTTTCTGTCTCCACTGATGGTGGGGTTATTACAGAGTGGCGGGTAACATTACATTCAAAGATACTGTACTAGCAAAAATTTGGTAGGTGTAATTTAACTTTTCCTGATGAAACAATTCAGTAACTCCTCATTCTTTTGAAAGTGTGATTTTTTTTTAAAAAAAGTATTTTTTCTTTTAGTGCTGGGCCCTACATATATTCTACATGTGGGCATGTATGTGTCCCATGCTCCTGAGATCAGAGAGTTCTAGCAAGTCGTGTCTATTGGTCTGTAACTGCATGGTTGCTCTCCTCCTGCTCCAAATTGCCAGTGTGAAAGGCAGTGCAGACTGATGCCTCTTCAGTTCCTTCTTACCACCTGTAGCAGGGTGCTGGTGCAAAAGGCACCTAATTAGCTCCTGCTCAGCCAGCCTCAAAGCCTGATGCCTGGCCTAAGGATTGGCTGCACCTGCTGGCCTGAGGACTATAAAGACTGGGAGGAGGCCAGAAGACAGGGGGGAATGGTCAGGGAAAGGTCAGTCTCCTGACTGGGGCCTGACTCAGTTGGTAGAAGGAGTCAGCTCGGCTGGTTAGCCTTGTATATAGCTGGACACTGGTGGTGGGACAGGGCTGTAAATAAAGACATGGGTGCTGCACAACTAAAGCCTCTCTGAGCTTTATTGGGGCGGCCAGGAGATGGGGCAGCAGGAAGACCCTGTTACACCACCACATTGCCTGAGTTAGAATCCACTACGTCTGAAGCTACATCCATCTCTATTCTTCAAAATCTATTGTTAACATATCTTGTAAATAGTTTCTTTTAGTATTCTTTGTAGAGTTAGGTTTAGTGTTTTAGTCTATTTACTGCAGTTTTGTTCTCACCTTTGGGAGTTTTTCCTCACAGACAAAGACTGTGCCTACAGTTCCCTGTTTAAGAACTGCATCTCCTGCCCCCTGCGCTCCTTCTTTCCGGGTGATCACCACCAGCATTGTCTTTACTGCTTTGGGGGGGCTCACATCTCCGCTAAGTGCACCATTTGTCACGCCTTCCCTCTCCGAACATGTGAGGGATGAGAACTCTCACTGAAGAAGCATCTCATGGAGAAGGCCATGAGATCTCAGTCAGTCCTGAGCCAGGGAGACCCTCCCCTGTACAATGGCCTGAGTCCATGAGCACTGTCCCTCCAAGCATGAGCTCTGGATCTGAGGCCAGAGGTGCTAAGTCCAAAGAATTGTTACTAAGGGTATGTCTTCACTACAGCAGTAGTTCGATTTCCTTTATGTCGATGTTGTGAACGCGACGGTATAAAGTCGATTTTGTGTGTCTTCACTAGGCACAGCTACGCACAGTACGTCGACAGTGTCTGTCCGCAAAACTTTTGCAAGCGTCGACATGACGAGCGTTGCACTGTGGGTACCTATCCCACAGTTCCCTGATCCCCCAGCAGGCACCATTTCGAGTGCTGCACTATGGGTAGGCATTTCCAAATTTCGCGCCCTTTTTCCGTGCCGCCCACCCCCATTCCGAGCGGTGCACTGTAGGTAGGCATCCCATAATTCGCGCCCTTTCTCCGCCGTGCTAACGCCATAGCATTGCAAGCATGGAGCCCGCTGACACCACGGCTGCAGTAATGGCTGTTGTGAGGACCTCGATCACGGTTGCTGAGTTCCTGCTGCACCGTCTGCAGAGGAGGAATGCGATCCGGGGAGAACTGCGCTTTCCGGAACCCGACGACAGTGAGGAGGAGATGGACAAGCACATCGGGGACAACAGGGACACTGCCGTGCACAGCGGGGACGACAGGGACACTGACGTGCACAGCGGGGACGACATGGACACTGCCGTTTTTGCAAGTAGGGCGACTGACAATCTGTCAAGAATGGTGGCAATGGGGCAGGCTCATGCCATCGAACGCCGATTCTGGGCCAGGGAAACAAGCACGGACTGGTGGGACCGCATAGTGTTGCGGGTCTGGGATGACTCCCAGTGGCTCAGAAACTTCCGCATGCGAAAGGGCACCTTCATGGAACTTTGTGACTTGCTGTCCCCGGCCCTCCAGCGCAGGAATACCAAAATGAGAGCGGCCCTTACAGTGGAGAAGCGAGTGGCGATAGCCCTCTGGAAGCTTGCAACGCCAGACAGCTACCGGTCAGTGGCGAATCAGTTTGGGGTGGGTAGGTCTACAGTGGGCTTTGCTGTGATGCAAGTAAGCAGGGCAATCGTCGAGCGGCTGCTACACCGGGTTATAAACCTCGGAAACCTGCAAACCACAATAGATGGCTTTGCCGCCATGGGATTCCCTAACTGTGGTGGGGCTATAGATGGGACTCATATCCCTATCCTGGCACCAGACCACGAGGCCGCCGAGTACAGAAACCGGAAGGGATATTACTCAATGGTCATGCAAGCAGTGGTTGACCACAAGGGACGTTTCACCGACCTGTACGTGGGGTGGCCGGGAAAGCTTCATGACGCTCGAGTGTTCAGGAACTCTAGGGTTTTTAGACAGCTGCAGCAAGGCACTTTCTTCCCCGACCAGAAAATTTCTGGGGGGGGGGTCGAAATGCCGATCGTGATCATTGGGGACCCAGCCTACCCCCTAATGCCCTGGCTTATGAAGCCCTACACAGGAGCCCTGGACAGGGGTCAGGAGCTGTTCAACTACAGGCTGAGCAAGTGCAGAATGGCCGTGGAGTGTGCATTTGGCCGCTTGAAGGGGAGATGGCGTTCCTTACTCATTCGCTCAGACATCCGCGAGAGAAATATCCCCATTGTTATAGCTGCTTGCTCTGTGCTCCACAATATCTGTGAGAGCAAGGGGGAAACGTTTATGGCGGGCTGGGAGGCAGAGGCAAATTTACTTTCTGCTACTTATGAGCAGCCACACAGCAGGGAAAGTAAAAGAGCCCACCGTGAGGCCCTGCGCCTCAGGGACGCCTTGAAAGACAGTTTTATCAGTGCCCGAGATGGCGTTTGAGAATCTGCTCCCTTGCTGTGCTCTAAGCCTGCTGCCCTTGTACCCTCTTTCCCTCCCCCCTCCCCATGCTTTCCCTCCTCCCTCCCCATGCTTGCAGAGGAAATAAAATCACTGTTGGAAAAATCATGGTTCCTTTATTGGTTCATCGGAAATACAAATACAGGGGATCACTGTCCTGGTATCCTGGAGGGAAACCGGCAGTCGCAGTGGGGGAGGAGCGGGCAAAGGAGGGGGGGGGGAAGGAGGGAGAGGAGGGGTGGGCAAGACACAGCAGCTTTTAAAAGTTTTCTGAGAAAGTCAGCCTGCTGCTGCTGCTGCTTCTGCTGGCTTGTGGGGTGGAGTGGAGCGGCCCACGGGCCTTGCCCCCCCGTGTTCTCACCCCGCGTCTGGGTGGGGAATCTATGGGAGTTGGGGAGGGGGGGAGGTGGTTACACAGGGGCTGCAGAGGTGGTCTTTGGGCATGCTGCAGCTCCACCAGAGATCGCAGCATGTCGCTCTGGTCCTCCATTATGCGGAGGAAAGCATCCATGCGTCTTTCCTCACGTTCTACTCTCTTTTCTGCAGCAGCTTCCCTCTTTTCTGCAGCGGCTCTCCTTTCCTCTCTCTCTCGATTCCTTTCCTCTCTGTCTCGTTCCCTTGCCTGTATCATTTTTTCCCTCCAGTCCGTCTGGCGGGCTGCCTCAGCGCGCGAGTTCTCCAGGAGTTCAGTGAACATCTCATCGCGCGTTCGCGTTTTCTTTTTACGCTTTCTTTTCTGCAGGGCAGGGCGGGAGTTCAACTGTTGTTGTTCATCTGTGGGCAAGTGTGTGGGAAAAGAAAGTTTGAAAGTTATGAGACAGATACATTCAAGGTTAGGAGGCAGATCCAGTCTCGGACGGTACACAATGGGAGTAGTATGCTGTTTGCAACCTCAGTATTCAGAGGCCTGATATGATTTCTGTACAAGGTCATGTTCTACACCTAAAAGTGACTGACTAGCTCACAGAAAAGTCAGAGCATCTCAGACACATATGCGTGCCTCAGCCCAAGACGGCTTCTGAAATCACCGTGCAGCCGGCCATGGTAAGTTAAAAGTGGCGCCTGCATACTGTAGAGCAACCCCGCCCCCTTCCCCCCACCGCGTGGCTGGCTCCCACTGAAACCGCAAACTGCAAAGCAAATGCCTAAGGGCTAAGGTCTTTTTGGGGCTCTTCAGACCGCGTGCAGACGGCTCGGATTCCCTGCCAGCTAACGCTACGGGCTGGGGAGGGGGGGCGGCGGTCAGCGTTCGTGGGGGGGGGGCGGGTTCGGTTCGTCGGTCCTCAGCAGAAATGAGTACTTTGCAGCTGGGACTCTTTATCTCCCGACTAATTGCAGTCCGTATCTCAAACAGGCAACCCTGAATGACATCACTTTGCTGAGAATTTCTCGGAGAGATAGGGAGCGCATGCTCCTTGAGTCCATGCAAAGTCCTGGTCCATACACCGCAATGCTAGCCTGCTCAATGATACCAGACAACCTACTACTTTCGTGGCGTGGGTTGGTGTCCTATCACGGGGGACCAGATAAGGCAGCTCTCCCCAGAAATCTGCTGCGCTGGATTCATCGCTACCTCCTGGATAGCTTCCTTGAAATGTCCGCGGAGGACTTATGGTCAATCCCGGAGTATATTGACAAACTCTTTGAGTAGAAATTGACCAGCAATGAAAGCACGCTAAGTCCTTAGGGCAAGTTACTTAGGGCAAGCATTAATGCCTTAGGGCAAGCATTAATAAATGCTTCCTTTACAAAATCACGCGTCATGTAATCACTTAAAAAAGAAACACTTACCCCCCTGGGAGGCTTGGGAGGGTACTGGCTCCAGGGTGACAAACAGCTCCTGGCTCTCTGGGTACAAGGGTTCTCCGCTGGGCTCCTGCTGCTCCGTGAGATTTTCTTCTTCATGCTCGTCCTCTTCGGAATCAGTCTCCTCCCTGACGATGATCCCATCGGTGGAGTCCACGCACACCGGCGCGATGGTGGTGGGGGCGCCCCCCATTATGGCATTTAGTTCATTGTAGAACCTGCATGTCCGTGGCGCGCCCCCTGATCGTCCGTTTGCCTCCTTGGCTTTCTGGAAAGATTGCCGCAGCTCCTTAATTTTCACGCGGCACTGTGTGGTGTCCCTGTTGTGGCCCCTTTCCAGCATGGCCTTGGAGACTCTTCCGTAGGTGTTGGCATTCCGTTTGTTGTTTCGTAGTTCCAACATCACGGATTCCTCTCCCCAGATAGCGATGAGATCCAGCACCTCACGAGTGGACCATGCTGGAGCTCTTCTCCTCTGGCTGGTCTCCAGGGTAGATGAGCTCATCATGGATTCCTGTGATGCTGAGCTCTGCATGGCGTCTAGTGCTGATTGCTCTGAATGGCGACTGATCAGTTCAGGTGAGCTGGCCACGCTGACCAAACAGGAAATGGCATTCAAATGTTCCCGGGTCTTATCTACCTGGCCAGAGCAGCGAGTTCAGAGTGCAGTGCAGAGCGGTCACAGTGGAGCAGTAGTGAGGCAGTCCAGAGCGGTCAGAATGGAGCATTGTGGGACAGCCTCTGGAGGCTATTAATGTCGGGTTCCGTCTTCACTAGCCCACGGTCGAGCTTGGAACGTCGAGATTAGCCTTATGCCACTGGTTAGGCTGGAGTGCCAAGATCGATCTTTAAGGCCCTTTACATCGACGTTAAGGGCATGTATGTGAAGACAGGTACACGTTTACTTCGACCTAACGTCGTTAACATCGATTTAAAGTGGTAGTGAAGACATGCCCCAAGAGTTTCTTATGAGAGTAAAGGACACACTCAGAAACACAAAATAAATCTGCTCCTAAATTAAAAGAACCTACGCAGATTCCTTCCAAGTCAAGTGAGTACTCATCACAGGTCCTGAGGCCTTAGGTCCGCTCAGATCTGCTGGATGTGAGAGTATGGTATGAAGGAGTAAGGGATCCTTTAGTACTGACTTTGTTTTAACATAGGAGGACTGGACTAGATGACCTCTAGTCCAGGTGAAAGGAAGTGTTTTGTTTTAACCAAGTTTAATATAGCTAACAGATTCATTTACATTTATATTCACTGCCATTTGGCATATGAGAGCTCTGTTTTTACCTTTAGCGTGTAAAAAAAAAGGAGGGGGGAGGAGAAAAATGGCAGGGCCCGGAATACAGTACACCAATACAACTGTTGCTCTTAGCAAGGTTTTTTGTCTTGAAATAGCATATAAGTGAATAATTGGTGCAGCTGTTGTTTGCGACATTAAATAATTTGCAATGAGTAAAAGTGATATTTGCTCAAGAATGTCACATAAATGATAATTTAAACTCTAGTAATTAAACATTATTTTGTTAAGATAGTGAGATGTATAGTTCAGATTATTATGGTTTATAACTAAGTATTAAAACAGACATCTATATTCATGTTTATGTAGGTTGTGTCTATGGAAAAGATCGTGCCTTTCTTGAGGTTTAGAGTAATATTCATATGAATTGGTGGAAAATGTCATTTGTTTGACAGAGTGAAATGAAGGCATGAATCAGTGATAGACTCACCCTTATTTCAATTAAAACAACAGTTTTATTGTACACTTGTTGGCATATATGATGCCGTTTTTATTTTAAATATTTTAAGTATTTTGAGTGTTTGTGAAATACTAAAGAGAGTAGTAGTAAACCGGTCCCTTTTCTCACGCTGCGGTCTTTATACTGAAAAAAAAGGGGGCAGGTGTTTGAGGTGTAGCATTTGTGTACACTGTTCTTGTGAGCCATTCTAGACAACAAAAGTTATAAGGTGGAATGTGTATCTTGTGTTTTGCTCTTGTATCTATTGTGATTCAAAATCTTTGAAGTAACCATCAGGCTCAACATTAGGCCATGTTTTTTTTTAAAAAAGAGAAGAAATTATAAAATCTAATGATAGAATTTTTCCACACATTTTTAAAGCTAAACAAAATTGTTTTTCTTCACACATTTTAAATACTCTTTTAGGATATTTTTCAAACCCAAATTAGAATAATAGACTATCAGGGTCAGAAGGGACTTTAGGAGGTCATGTAGTCCCAACCCCTTGTGCAAAGCAGGCCCAATCCCCAATTAAATCACCCAACAGATTTTTGCCCCATATCCCTAAATGGTCCCCTCAACGGCTGAACTCATAATCCTGAGTGTAGCAGGCCAATGCCCAAACCACTGAGCTATCCCTGCCCCCAATTAGCAGCAGTGTATTTATGCATGAAATCAAAGGGTCAAATTTTCAGGTTTATGCAAATATATTGTAAAAGGGCACTCGTTTCTCCAGTTTATCCTTGCTAATCTGTGATGTGCATGTACACATGCAAATATAGCCACCTATATGCTGTATGGAATCAGTGCAAGTGGGGCCCAGAAAAGATTGCCCACTTTAGAACATATTTTTGAAAATTTGGCCCAGAATGTGGCATTGCGTATTCTGTTCTAATGCCCAAGTTGTGTGATTATAATAAAACATCAACATAAATAATCAAAAATATTATTAATAATATAAAGTGGTTTTGGTACTATGGGTTAAGAAATTTTGTTTTTAAATAAGATTTTTAATTTATTTGTTCTTTTAATTGTATGGTATGTGGCATATTTAACTCTATTAACATAATCACGTTGTTTGTGCCAGTGTATAGATACATTTGTTTGTAAAGTAAACATATACATTGTTAACATGATGGTGTGGTAGGAAGGTTTTGTTGCCATGAGTTGCATTACTCACAAGTGTCAAAGCCACAACTGAGTGATACAGATCATCCCAAATAAGTCCAGATAAAACCTTTATATCTCACCATCATGTTGTTGTTTTTTTTAAAATAAAATCTTCAATTTTTTAATTTACCAGAAGTTAGCACAGAAGTTTCCTGTCTTTTGCACTGGAATTGTGCAGAAATTTGGTCGAGTTTGTTTCAAAGTATTGGGGGCTTTCCATGTATTAATATGGTTTGAAATCTTAATAAAAACAGTTTAACCTACTACCCTTTTCACTTTGTGTGTGTGCGTGTAAAATCATCAACTACAGTATGTATGGTTGTGTTTGATATTTGGTGTGGTGTTAACCACAAAACCTTCATGGCTTTGCTTACATGTTAAGTACGGGTATTTAGAATAACCACAATGCCTAAAATATATTTCTGTTGTGAAATTTTGAGGTTTTACTTAAATAGATTTTATGTTAAAAAACCAACCAAACAAACAAAAACATCTCTCCATGTTATTTATTTATTTGATTGTTTATTTAATTTCAGTGTAAGGATGTACAAAGTGAGACAAAATAATTCCTTTAAGATATTCATTCCCAAATGCAAAATGCAGGCATGTTGCATCTTACGCAAGGGTTCCGTTCCATGGTTACTGCGGAAATCACGTATAGTGAAGCTCTCATTGAGTTCAATGGTGGGCAGAATCGCCCGCACTTCCGACTGATTTTTTTAATTGTTTTTCTTTCCCCCCCCTGTTTTTGCCAACCGCGTAAAGCCAAATTCACTCATGTTAAATGCGCCAAAGATGCGACTCATCTGTATTAATTTTTTTCACTTCTTGGGTGGCTTTTGCAACCCACAACTTAACAAGCAGACAGCCGTCCAGAGCTGAGTGGCAAGGTGAAATTGTCACTGAGATCTGTACACTACTGACACTGTTTCCAGCTTTCCTTCTGTGAAAATTGAGATTGGAGTGATGAAAATATGTCCAAGAGAACTTTGAATGGAATTTTCTTGATACGTTGACATTGTTGTTGCTAGTCTAATGTTTCTGCATTGGATCGACAACAATAAGGGGAAGATATTAAAACCTTGTGTGAAATCCGGGCTCCATTGAAGTTAATAGCAAAACTCCCACTGAATTCAGTGAGGCCCAGGATTTCTCAGGATGGCTCTGATCTCGGTTACACAGGAAAAGGGTTGGAAAGTTAAGCTTTTTTCTCTCTATGTCCTTGGAAGGACATAATGATTTCAAGGAGGACACATTTTGCTATTGAATTTAAACCCAGTGCAGTTAGCTGGTTACCACCTGGAGCCTTTGTCAGTCAGTCAGATTTCTGCCTTTGTAAACTCTGTTTCGTAAGCATGGAGGACTGTTGTAACACCAAATAAGTATTAATATGTCTATTTCATTCCACTAACTAATGGTGCCTACTCAGCACCTAAAATTTGGTGAAACCATGACTCCAGTTGTGCTAGGTCTTCGTCCATTAGTGGAAAAGGCTGACTCACTGTCCGTTCAGGGGTCATTCTGTTTAAATAGCACTTATAATGTATGCTGTTTGATTGCAGTTGTGTCTCAATATCTGCATTCAACCCCATTTTTACTGTGATGATTTATATCTCTGTTGTAAGATCATCCCAAGTGCTAGCTTGTTAGACTCAGCAGGTTGTCTTCCAGAATTGAGTAACCTGAAGGGATAGATGCAGGAAGAAATGAAAGTAGTGAGGAGAACCCTCTGCAAATTTAAACCTGACCTCAGAAACTAGATTGTGGTAATATTATGGAAAAGCAGACAGATTAACGGTGGTATGTGGCAAGGGTTTAACTTCACTGACGGGATGGTGTTCAAAACCAATCCGCTGCTTTTGTAATCAGAGAAACCTTCCTTGGCCCTAAATGATAAAGGTTCAGGGCCACACTGACTGATTAAACAACTAGGAGTTTTACTCCAGGATGTTCTTCGTGAAACTGTTTGTACCAGCATGGAACCAAAATTGAGCTGTAGGTTTTTTCCTCTATTAGTTAATATCTATATAGAGATTACATAAATGTGAAGTATTCTTATTATTGCAAGACGCAAAATATTTGTTATCTTTCCACACAAATTGAGAAGTTGGCAGCGTTAGATTCTTTATAAATTGCCACACCTTCATACATGTTTATCCATTTAACTCCACATCATCCTAATTTTTTTAAAAAAGTATTGTTAATGAAAAGTGTCAATGTAATTAATAACATACATTTGCTTCTACCAGGTTATCTTCAGATGAGGGTCCCATCTGCGGTTAAGAATTGCTTTCTCAGTCTATGCTTTCTTTCACTATGTTCTACCTTATGTTCAATTATTAATTCTTCCTTAGTAAAACAAGGCATTACTTCTTGGGATTTGAAAAGAGGAATTTAAAAGGCTTGTGTTGTCCTGAGAAAGTAGCTGATACACTTCTGCAGACATCTATTACTGGAGGTGGGTTTGATTAGATCGTGGTGGATAGAATCTGATAAGACTGATCAGAGCACAATGAGAAGCTGTCTAACAGGGATTGTTCACCACAAAACTGGTATCCCAGTGATTTTTTATTTTAACTTTTATTCCTTATTACCTGTGCCATGGAAAATGGAAATAATGATACTGCCCTCCTTTGTAAAGCACGTTGAGATTTGCTGATGAAAAGTGCTATTGTAAGAAGTAGGTGGTATTATTACAATTGAATGACAGCCTTTGGATGATCTCTAATGCATGTCTATGTGCTTGGCTAGCAGTAATTTTGGTTAGGGTCTTCAGGCACTACTCGCATCAAATAGTAAATAATATTAGCAAGCATTGATGGTGTGAACCTCCTTGGAGTAGAAATTTTGTTGGCTTAGAAACAAACAGAAGACATGGGGGCAATATCCAGAAATCTAACTAGTGTTTTTTCCTTTATTCTTATGTAGATAGATACTGATAGACTCATTTGTAGATTCAAGAGGCAATGAATTATCCTAACTCACTTGACTAAAATCACTCTACCTGTTGTGTGCTGAAGCAGAGAGCCAGGGCCACCACAACTGATCACTTGCCTTTAAAAAAGGATGGAAAATGTATCATGAATGTAGTATGGTACATTTAGAAGAAATCCTTGTTACAAGTTGAAAAATACAGTGAAAATATAATCATCCTAAATTTTAAGAAGTGTGCAAATGTATTTCTCAAAGGTAAATAAATTAAAGTTCTCAAATCATTTTGGTGATTTGGATTTGATCCACAAAGCATTGTTGTTGTTATTATGGCAATGTTATTATACGTTTCTAAACTCTGATTCCCAGTATTTAAATCACAGAAGGTTAATTAAAACAGCTCTTTATTCTGCAACTGCTTGAGAATATTAACCTTGCAAAGGCTGTGTTAAATCATTGAAGTGATAGAATTGCATTTGCTTTATAAGATTTTGCTGCAAGAGCAAAGACAGTGCCATTTATAGTTCAGTGCCGTTAATTGCTTAGCATTTAGATATTAGCACAGGAGTCTATTAATTAACTTGATGATAAAACTATTGGAATGTAGGCTGATAAAAATGATTTTGTTTTAAAGGAGATTACCAATCAAATCCAAACCTGCTTCTCCCTTCCCTTCCTCCCCCCACCCACTTCCCTCCTTTTTCCTCTGGCAGTAGATATCAATGGTGGGTTTTTTTGGTTTGAGTGCCATTAATATCCAAGAAGCAACTTTAAGTTAATTATTGATAGAATTTGAAGAACAAGGTAAACAGAGTAGTGAGCACTGAAAGGTTGCTTTCCTATATAATAGTAATTTATTCCATGGTCCTGATTCACTTATCTGATTGTGGAACACAGCTGTAGTTCTCTATATTTTCATCCTAAAACAAGTGTGTTCAACACAGATCACAGATTTTTAAAATAATTGTGTCTGCTTCTTTTTTGTTTTTGTGTTTTGAGTACCATCTGTGTTACATATTTCAAATTTTAGTGGTCTTCTAAATTATACCTTATGGCCAGTTGCAACTCCACAATATTCTGTTAAAGTCTTTAAATTAATTTTGCCTCATTTTCCTCAAAAGCAAAGGTCCCAGTTCGGGGTTTGTTTGCTAACCTTTCCTGGCACAAGATTTACTACTACATTTTTTCCCTGTCTTTATTTCCTTTCTCATTGAGGACAGTCAGTGAGAATATTTCTTTGTAGGTTTATTTTCTGTATTTTGAATCAGGTTCTTGGTTGCTAATACATAACGTTCTACCTGTATGTTAGCCAGTGTGCACCACATATTCACCCATCTCTGTCTTCCACTATGCCACTTATTCTGCTGCAGTGGAGTTTAACATATTTTGTGAGCACATTTCCAAAATCCTCTCTTCTTTTGTCAGCAGTTGCAATTAGAACTAAACAACAATAATTGAAATGGAACAGCAAATTAAGGGCAATAACAAAAGCCAATTTGCTTACAAAAATTAGTGTGAGATGACTAACCAAATGTTTTCATATGTTTTTTTATGTTGAGAATGAGGGGTGGCCGACTTGCTGTTCTCTGCAGCCCAAGCTATGGGAGAATGACGACATGTAGTCTGTTTTCATTTTCCCTCCTCCTCCTCTCCCTGACTGCCCAGTCCTCTTCCCTCAGTCCCCCTTCAAAACAAAACAAACAAACAAAAACCAAACACACCATTTCTGTTTGCAAATAGAAAATCAAGTAACTCTCTGTAAAATTAAGTAATTTGCAACTGCAGAGAGAGCTTGCAAGACCAAATTTGCATACTTTCCCATCTTATAAGATGGGGAGGTTTTCTGCTGCTTTATTATCCAACCATTATTTTACCCTTACTTAATGAAAAGGCTGTGACCTAGATTATCTTCTGTGAGGATCAGTGTCACAGGGTAGCTGGTCCCTGCTGATAGACTAGGCCCAACCCCCCTGGAACCAGAGCAGTTGAGCCCTATCCAGCTAATTAAAGAAGGCTGGGCTACACTGGGGCATATAAGAGGCTGCTAGCGGGCAGCTGGAGGAGAAAGAACTGAGAAAGACTGAGCCCTGGGGAGGGAAAGCCACAGTGGGGTGGAGGTAGCTCCTGTGATGGGCCCCTAGGGCAAGGGGCTAAAAAGTGACTGCTTCTCCAGGAAGGGACAGAGCTGACTGAGGCTGGGAAGTTGCTAGGAGCTAGAGTGCCAGAAGACCCTGCAAGTGTTGGCTGTAAACCCTAGAGTTTAGGATTGAGTTAAGACTTTTCCGTTTGGCATGCTAACCTCTGTGAAAAGACTGGGCGTGGCAGCACATGCTTTGCAGCTGGCCCGGTGACAATCAGTAAAGCGGTCCGTATTTTAGTTGTCAAACACCACACCACATCTTTCTTTCCCCCAATGATCTAAAATGCTTTGCTTTGAAAATATAAAGGAGGAAGTGGTGGTGTGAAGAACTCTTAGACCAGAAATAATCAATTATTTTGTGTCAAGGTCCAAATCTGTTGGTCAATGTACAGTCAAGGACAAAACTCCAGAGAAAATAACACAAAAATAATAATAATAAGTAAAGAAAAAGATTTCACGGTCCGTTCAAATGCATGTGGCAGTCTGGATTTGGTCCATGGTCTGCCTATTGACTGCCTCTGTCTTGGACTTATGGACTTTAAGGCCAGAAGGGACTATCATGGTTATCTAGTCTGACCTCCTGCACATTTTAGGTCACAGAATCTCACCTACCCGCTCCTGTAATAGACCCTTAGCTTCAAAGATTAAAGAACTAATGCCCCTTTTTCTGGCTTAAGATGTTATTTATACAGTGTATTAAAAATGCTTCTGCAGCTGGATAACTTTTTTTTAATTAAGGTAGTTGCTCTCTATTTCACTGTCCTGAACTAAAACATCTCCTCGCTTGGTTGGTGGCTGGATTAAAGTATTGGTATGCAGCAGTAACTGTTTGACTTAATTGGTTGTACCGCAAGAGACGATGATGGTAATGCACCTTGTTTTTCAGTGGCCCAAAAACTGAGATGCCAGACCCCTCCCATACACCCAATTAAATTATATCAAATAGCATTGAGCAGTAAACAGTTTTCTTGACCAAAGCTAATATATATTCACAGACTTGTATGAATCCTGAAGAAAACCTCACTGCCTTATTCAGTGATTATCCTGTCACTGTGTAGCGGATATACCATATTCCACTTCCTCAGAAGATGTGTTGTAGAGTAATAAAGAATGGAACTGGGGAGTTTTCCCCTGTGCTATGCCCTGAATGGTGTCTGTAATGTTCTGTTTTGTGTGTGTGTAAAGAAAAATAATTTCCTTATTCCCAGTGAGTTTGTTTTGGGGGTAGTGTCCTCTCCCAAAATACAACTGCAGCTTTTCATGAGCCTTTATAAAGTCCTTGAGACAACAGTGTGGCTTTAGACAACCGTGAGGCTTCCCTCTCCCATATAATTCACTAGGAGCATGGTTAGACTGGCGCTTTGTAGCGCTAAAACCCTCCAGGAGCGCTATAATTATCTAACCCTATACACTTGCAAGTAACATTTTGCGCAATAAGTCACCGTTTAAAGAGCAAATATAAAACCACCTCTCCGAGAGTCAGAAGGCTTTTTGCGTATTCCCTATAGTGTGTTAGGGCCAGTGTATTCACTTATTACGCGATAAGGGATCTCTGGCACCCCTCCGAGCCACCAAAAAAAACAACAACAAAAAACCCGCGGACGCCCCGGTCCCCCGTCCCCGCCGCGGGCGGGCTGCTGGGTTTGCCCCGGTCCCCCGTCCCCGCCACGGGCGGGCTGCCTCGTGCGCCCCGGTCCCCTGTCCCCACCGCAGGCGGGCTGCTGGGTTTGCCCCGGTCCCCTGTCCCCGCCACGGGCGGGCTGCCTCGTGCACCCTGGTCCCCCATCCCCGCCGCAGGCGGGCTGCCGGGTTCGCCCTGGTCCCCCGTCCCCGCCGCGGGTGGGCTGCTTCGTGCGCCCCGGTCCCCCGTCCCTGCCACGGGCGGGCTGCCTCGTGCGCCCCAGTCCTCCGTCCCCGCCGCGGGCGGGCTACCGGCTGCGCGCCGGCCCCCAGCCCACCTGCTGCGGGGATTGGGGGCCGACACGCAGCCCGGAGCCCACCCGTGGCGGGGACTGGGGGGGCTGCGCCCCAGCCCCAGTCACTGAGAGTTGCGGTGGCAGGAGCTCGCAACCCCCCGGGGAGCGCTCGGTGACCCCCCGTTTGAGAAACTCTGACCTAGCTGAATGCTGGGATACCTGCCCTATCCCGCTACTGTCACTGCCGCCAGAAGCGCTGCAAATGTGTGCATTCTTTAGCGCTACAGGGTTTAAATGTGCACAGGCTCTAGCGCGATACCTATTACGCTAAATTGGGAAGCGCTACTAACAAACACGCTATAATCTCTAGTCTAACCATACCCTAAGGAAGGTGCCACTGAGAAAATGCAGACAAAATATTTCTAAGTCTCAAGTGTGAGGAAGTACCATCCTATGCTACCTAGTTTGATTAGCCTAGAGGAAGCAGCTGCTCTTGGTGCAGTTTTTTCTTTATTCAGCAAGCTATCTGCAGGGTTTCAGCTCGACTGTAAGCTTGGGGCACTGCTATGACCTCATTTATGTGAGTAAGCCCTATGCTTCAGAGATACTCTTCTGCTGGTGGCTGGCAGACTTGCAGAGGATTCTACCGTCTGGAGCACTGAGATGCACAAACGTACCGCTTGTGCAGCAAAAAATCTTAAAGAAGCGGCAGGTTTTTAATCCTGCCACATTCAGATATTTTGAATTTTTTTTTAGCTAGAATTGTTGAAAATAGTGCAGCCTAGCTTTTAGTCTCCAATGTGTCGGATAGAAAGAAAGGTTTCCTAACCAAATCTTTTCTGAAGAGTGGAATTGATGCAAAGGGAGTAATTTAATACTATGATTTGTTACAAAAGAGAGTAGAGATCTAGGATGTGTAAAAACGGCAGGTTATAATTTGTATTGGTCTGATATTTGTCTGTGTTAAAGAACGGTCAGGAAATGGAAATAGTGGGTGGAGAAACTGAAAGTGTGGGCAGGCTGCCAGCATTGTAGGGCTTTGGGAAAAGCCTGGGAAGCCTTTAAAAAATGCAGGCTGGTCCACTTGGAATGAGATGTGCATTCTGACCATTTTTGTTCCAAGTTATGCTTGTGCTTCCAGGCTCTTCCCTTGAAGTTCTTTGTCACCTCATCATTCATACTCCAAATCCTTATGTATGGATTTAGCCAAGAGGAGACTTCACTTTGAGTCTGCTATCGTTCTTTTGTCTGTAAATTAGGTTTTGTTGGGTGTGTATTCAGCCCGTATAATGAGGCCGTGTCCCTTCCCAATATGTTTTGGTGGGAGTACCGAACTTGCACACTTCTCTCTACTTCTGTCACACATTAGAAAGGTGCAACAGAAAAAAGACCAACAGAAAACGCCTTGTTTCTGATCAGGTCAGTTATTGCTGCCCTTTTTGATCCATGGAATACAATTGGGCTAAAAGAAGTAGAGCAACAAAATAAGAACTTGAGAGAGCATATTTTATCTTTGAACTGCTTCTGTAGTGCTAGCTTAGAACTGATGACAGAGGCCATATCTGTGTAGAACAAATGGACTAGAATTTTCTGTGAGAAACCAGCCATGTCCTGGAAAAATAGCTAGCTGATTAATATCACCTGCTATTGGGCAAGACACTGCTCTGTCCAAACAAATAGACCTGGGAGATGGGAGGATTTTAGTGCCCGACCCTTTGTATAAATCTGCTTCTACAGAGGCATTTTCCAAATGAAGTAGGATTGCCTGACTCTTCTAGTAACTTCCTGAATGCCTTGAAGGGGGTCTGATGGTACAGGGTTTGAGCATGTCCATATGTAAACTTTAAATAATTTCTGGTAGCTGACCGTCACAATAGCTGCTGCTCTTGTTTCCATTTTTCCTCCCTTTTTTTTTTTTTTTCTTAACTATAAAGAGGTCCACTCACTTGAGCCACAATCCAGTTCTTTAGGTGCACACATGTTTGAGGGGTGAAGTGGAGTTACTGCTTTAGTAGCTAACACGTAGTACATTGCAGATTATAGCTTTTATTTACACTCTAGATGATGGATAGATGCTAGGCCAGTCTACCCAAACTCAGTCAGGCATTTTCCTCTATGGTGAAAGACCCACTGGCTTACAATCCCCTCTTCTCTGTGACCTATAAGCAGGCAGCTTATTGGTCTGTGCACCAAAGAAAATAGGATTCTCAAGACATAGGATTCCAGTCCCTTTTTCTTGAGGTCTTCACTTTATTGCTTGCAAGGAACACAAGTTCAATATATCAATCTTATTCTTTTCCCCTTGACCTAGGGTCTTCTGCAGGTTCCTATCCACAGGATCATCCTCCACAGGCCATCTGTTTACTATTCTAGGCAAGCATCTCTGCTCCTTTCTAACTTGCTCCCTGCAGGATTAGACTCTACAAGCCATTCACCTGAATCATATATGATCCGAGCTCTTTCCCCTGGCCCAGATCTACCTACTCTCTGTAAGCAAAAGTGAGCTACTAGTTGGATTTTATGAAGACCAGAGTGATCTTTAGACTATGACCTGAACCCTAGCCTTACAGCATCAACTTGGGTGTGGCTGAGCAGTTAAAGAACCAGTGACTGGGTGCTTGTGTGAGAGTTTTGGTAGTCTTCTGTTAGCACTCTCTCAAGCATGTTAGGTGGAATACGTTTGCTTCTGAGGCTACAGCATTTGGCCATAACATGATTAATAGCTGTTCCCTTTTAAACCCTCTCTATTCTCTGAGTGTTTTTAGAGGTTGCTCCAGACTGGTGGATGCCAGATTATGGAAAATAATTTAAAATTAGTTTTGCTTCGGATACACCAATTTGGAAAATCCACGTTGCCCTGTTTTGAAATGCATTCTTGCACTAGCAGCATAGTTTTCTGCGTTTCTCTTTGTTATTTTCCCATTCCCCAGCTCTAATTTTTAAAAGAGATTGTTAGTTAATAGGTTCTGTGGTGTGTTCCTGGTTGTTTGTCGTTTGTGACTGAATACCGTGGATGTTTCATCTGGGAAAAGCAGACACAGGAAGAAATGAGAGGACCTTTTCACTTCCAAATTTCTTTGGTGTTATACCACTGATACTGCTTCCTTGCACTCATTGGTTAGAGTTGCAACCCATCAGTCTGGGTTGGTGCACGAGATCCAGAAACTGCTTGTAAGAGTAAAATACTATCAATGTGGTATAATAGAAAGATATACTACATTTGGGATTTTGTTTGTCTTCCATATTCTCATGCAGTATATTACTTTTAACTCCCTTTGGCTGGGACTCTAAAGGGCATTTTTCTCTGAGTACTGCCTTGCCCACTCTACTACTCTGATGGTGTTGTGGTAACAAGTTGGCAGTCTGGTGAAAGCTGGGTCTGGCAAGTGAATCTGTCATTCTTGAGTTGGAAAATTGAGAGATGGGGATCTGTTTGCATATGTGTACTAATAACATTGTATGCCTTTGTTTTACAACACTTACCCTGTTTCCCCGAAAGTAAGACATCCCCCGAAAATAAGACGTACTTCAAGTTTTGCCTCTCGCTGTAATATAATGTAATGTAATTTTGGGAGCAAAAATTAATATAAGACACTGTCTTATTTTCGGGGAAACACGGTATGAATGAATATCTAAAGCAGAAGTAACAAAGAGTCCTGTGGCACCTTAAAGACTAACTAAAGCATTGAAGCATAAGCTTTCGTGGGCTAATACCCACTTCGTCGGATGGATGCAATGGAAGTATCCAGGGGCAGGCTCTTGCCTAATTATTTATACTTGCCCCTGGATACTTCCACTGCATGCATCCGATGAAGTGGGTATTATCAGAAGTAACAAAGAGTCCTGTGGCACCTTAAAGACTAACTAAAGTATTGAAGCATAAGGTTTCGTGGGCTAATACCCACTTCGTCGGATGCAAGCGGTGGAAGTCTTCCACTGCTTGCATCCGACGAAGTGGATATTAGCCCACCTGGTTATTATTAGCCATACCTGGTTTTGTTAGTAAACTGTAATTTGGTACCACTGCTATTTAAATGTAATAGTTGAATGTATTAACTGCTTTCTGAGCTACATCTCCAGATGTGTGATTTTTCACATATATATGTGTAGGCTCACTCTTGTTATCTATCATCTTGATCATTTATCTTCCTTTTACTGTATAAATGCTCTTTTGTTGTGACTTGTATAATGTGCATTTCACTAATAAAAAAGTTTTCGCAAACAAACTAAGCTGTGTATTTAAAAAAAAAATCAAAATCTCATCCACTTTTGGTGCATACACCTGACAATTTGATGGCTTGCTGCTTCCTTTCCTAAAGTCTTATGGAGAAGCTCAAATTTCAGAGTTACTTTAGTTAGTTCTTGCTTAAAGCTAGTTCTTGCTGATAGTTCTTGCTGTAGCAGCCACTGGATTTCTTCCAGAATTAGAAAGGTTTGAGTGAATGGAAACTTTTAGCCTGCTATTTTAAAGTAAGCCCTTCTCTCTCTAGCATGCACACATACTAGACCGGGTCTCAAGCTGGGGGTCGCGACCCCTGAGGGAGTCTTACATGGGGGGTCATGAGCTGTCAGCCTCCACCCCAACCCTGCTTTTGCCTTCAGCATTTATAATGGTGTTAAATATATAAAAAAGTATTTTAATTGATGGGGTAGGTGGGTTGCACTCAGAGGATTGCTACGTGAAAGGGGTCATCAGTACAAAAGTTTGAGAATCACTGTGCTAGAGCATTATATTTTGCTGTGATTTATAAAAACACTAAGCTTTGTTTAGAAAGCTTAAGTTCTCAGTGATTGCAATTCTGTGAGTGAAAAGATGAAAAAATTATTAGGAATCTTAAAGATTCCTCACACTCAGAACTGAAAATGAAAACTACAATTCCATATGCATCTGTAGTGACATGACACAGTATTTGAATATACCTTTCCTTATCATGTCTTTATCTGTAGAAACCTATTAGAATCGTTCTTACTGTTCTATGCATTAAAATATTTTGCAGTAAAAGGGAAAAGTGATCTCATCCCTCCTGTTGTTCAGGGGAAAAAATGATATTGTGTTCTTTCCTTTGTTTATAAAGTCAACACCTTGGTAAATTTGTGTATTAAATTATTTCTCCAGGTTTCCACTGGCATAACTTTAAAATAAATACTTAAAAAAAAAAGCAAAGAGAACACGTCTGAAATTCATAGAAAACTGATAATAATGTACAGAGACAAGGTGGATGAGGTAATACCTTTTCTTGGATCAACTTACACGGAGCTGCTCTTCAATGAGTTCGTATAAGTTTGTAGTCTCTCTCCCAACCAATAGAATTTGGTCCAGTAAAAGATATATTACCTCACCCACCTTGTCTCTCTGATATCCTGAAACCAACATGGTTACAACAACACTGCAAACAATAATAGTCTTTCACCTCTAGGTTGCTGCTTCCCAAATTTCCAGTGACTAAAGAAGTTTCTGTGTAATGACTATATGAAATGAATGGGTGATTTCAGTCCTGGTCAGAATGCACAGGTGTCCAAATCTTAATTGGCGTGGTTGTCTACACTCTACAGTACCAACTTCTGTGTTTTATCTGCTGGTCTTTCCTCCCACCTGTAGATTTGGTCTCTCCAAAATCAGAGTGGAAGAGCACTGGTGGGCCACTATAAGGAAGCTTGCTCTCCTCCTGCCTGTGAAGACAACGTGTGGCTAAATAGTGCATTTAAGGCTACAGGACTGTCAGTTCAGTCTGGAAAGACAGCCCATGGACAGTCTCCAAATGAATAACCAAGAACTGATTCAATTCGTCCTTCTGTGCGTCTCATGAAAACACATGTTGCCTCCCCCCAGGAAATTTTAGTAGGAAATGAGTTTTTAAATAAGACCCAGCAAACATGTGGGCACAGCCACGCTTGGTACTTCATAAGGGGTTAATAACTCTTATTTGATTTTTCAAACCATAAAACATCTTTCATTTCCCAGGAAAATTGTCCTAATGCAGCAGTGTCAGTTTGGAATGAAGAATAACTTTATTTCTGAGATGATGTCTGCTAAATTGAATATCCCATTTATCTTCCTCAGTGATTTTTTTTTTAAAAAGTGGTTCTTGTTTTTGGCTGTAAAGGGAGAATGAAAAGGAAATAGAATGCTGAATGCACAGTTCTAATCCACTGTTGCTACTGTTTTCTAAACCGGGTTTATTACGGACGCCTGTGCAGTGACCACAAATAGTGTGTCACTGTGTGTGTGCTTAAACAAAAAGGAAAGCAGAGGTTTGCTCATTTGTTTGGCTATTGTGAAGCTGTCCTGCACCTTTATGCTCCTTTGTAACAGGGTGAAGGCTGCTGAATGGAGGACTTGTGCCATTTGTTGATTTTAAACCTCGCTGTTAATCCACAGGAACCTGCTGGTCTACACAGCAGGAGAGCTGTGTGACAAGTGGAAATCTGGGAGTGGAAAAAGCAGGAGGGGGTGTGTGTCACAGTAGATAATAATGATTCAGCCATCAGCCTTTGTCACCCGTAAACCTAATTGTTACCCTCTGCTGGTAACCAGATTGAAGTGCTGGCCTTTTAAGTATTCCTTGATTTTACTTGAAACACCCTTATGATGGATAGACAAGTTTATTGTTGGTCGTTAGCTTTTGTTTTTAAAGCTTGTTTAATTTTCTCTTGATCTTATTTCTTCTTCCAGTTAACATTTTTGCAGTACAGCTCAAAATGACAGACATGGCTGGATGAAAACAATATCATTGTTCACATATTTCCCTGTGTCAGACATTCATTAGAGCAGGGGCAGAAAACTACTGCTCTGCAAGCTAATTTTTGTGGTGTCACTATGTTGTCAGTAACTACCATTGGACTAGGGAATTTTAGCTATAGAAATAGTCCTTTATAAGTTGCAGCAGTGTAATATTTTAAAGTATATGGGGATGGGGGGGGGGGGGGGTAGAGAGAAGCTTGAGGTAGACTTTCTTGCCAAAAATGTAGTCTTTATAAATAATTGTTCTTTTAAGTGTTTATCAAAATTGTAAGATGGGGTACAAAAACAACATAAGCCAGCAATCTGTTGTACAAATTGAGGAGAAATAAAAAGCTGAAAATGAAATAAAACAAAAAAGAAAAACCTTTAAGGTATGATCCTTTTTTTCCTGCACAATTAAAAACTGGTTCTTCAACTTTCCCTGCCAGTTATACATGCTAAAATAAGCATTTCACATTCTGTCTTCCTCCTTGACTTTATGTGTAGAAGTTGGTAACCTGAAGTATAGTGGTTAAGATTATCTCTGCGTCTAGAGAGTAATTTTTCTACATGGTGGAAATGATCTTACGCCATTATATAACACAGCTTAGGCTTGTCCTGTGGCCTTAGGAAGGCCTCTTGACTTTCTCGTAACTTACAGACATAGACATAGATGTATCTCTGATCACCTCTAGTTCTTTTCTGGAAAGTTAGGCTGGATATATTTCACACAATTGCAGAAAGGGTTTTATGGGTTGACAGGTTATGCTTTTTTGAAAGCTGTGTCAGGTGGTGGTAGAGTCTGATTACACAGCATGATTATATAGCATTTTCAGATCCAATATTGTAAGATCTTGGAACTGGTTCAGTATTATTAGCTATCAGTATTTGATCATCTGGAGAATATTAAACTTCTACATATAATATATATATATATATATGGACACACAACTCTGTTTAGACTCTTGTCATTTTTATTTCTTTATAAAACAAAATTTTGTATTAGACATATATGGATATATAAACTAGCAAAAATACCCGGCGTTGCTCGGGGTATTTGTAATTGGAAACTGGGATGTAAAAAGACTACAATGTTTTTTATTAATACAAATTTTGTTCAGAAGTCTCATTTTGTCTAATTAATTTCATTCTCTTGCATTTAGATGTGGGGGGAGGTGGAGAGAGCTGAGCGAGTGCGGGGGCCGTTGGAGGGGGGAGGCGAGTGAGATTTAAAATTTTTTTGATTCTTACTGAGGGGGGAGAGAGCTGAGCGAGTGCGAGGGAAGTTGGAGGGGGAGAGAGCTGAGCAAGTGCGGGGGCAATTGGAGGGGGGAGGGGGGAGAGAGCTGAGCGAGTGCGGGGTCCATTGGCGGGGGGAGAGAGCTGAACAAGTGCGGGGGCAGTTGGAGGGGGAGAGAGCTGAGCGAGTGGTGGGCCGTTGGAGTGGGGGGGAGGGGGAGGAGAGCTGAGCGAGTGCGGGGTCTGTTGAAGGGGGAGAGAGCTGAGCGAGTGGTGGGGCCGTTTGAGGGGGTAGGGGGAAGAGAGCTGAGTGAGTGCCGGGGCCGTTGGAGGGGGGGCAGGGGCAGAGAGCTGAGCGAGTGCGGGGTCCTTTGGAGGGGGGTATTATTACATCATAACTATGTCACAGGGAACAGCAGGTGTTAACCTGCTGCCCAGCTGATGTGAACGGGCTTTAAAGAATTTCACCCGTAGGGGGCGTCAGAGGTGAGATTTGAAAAATTTTCGACTCTTACCCTGATTAGGACCCTAAAGCTTATAACTGTACCAAATTTCAAGTCTCTAGCTCAAACGGTGTGGAAGGAGTAAGGGAACGTACATACACGCACGCATGCACGCATACACCATTTTACTTTTATATAGATAGATAGATACTCTCTCTCTCTCTCTCTCTCTCTCTCTCTCTCTCTCTCTCTCTCTCTCTCTCATTTAATTGATTATTTTAACCTTAACCAGAGGAACACAAATGGACACACAACTCTGTTTAGACTCTTGTCATTTTTATTTCTTTATAAAACATTAAAGTCGTAATGGCACCCAGTAGGACCGGATGATTCCACCAAAAAATAAGATCCGTCTAATACAAAATTTTGATCAATAAAAAACAGATCAGAAATCAACGGTTATCTCTTCACCTTTCCTTCACATAAGTTTAGCTGTGACCGCTGTGGCATATGAATAACCATAGTGTTTTTATCATTTTGTTTTTGCAGGACATGTCTCAGGAAGGCTATGGAACCAGATCCCAACCCCCTATAGCCTCAGGAAAGCCTAACCATGAAGATTTAAACCTAATACAACAAGAAAGACCATCAAGCTTACCAGTAAGAAATTAATGTGCCAGTTGTAGAATAGTAGTACTTTATTTTAAAATGAAAAATACTTTATAAAGATCTTATTGTCTCTATAATATATGAATGAAATTTTGGGATGACAAATATAAAACAATTTTAGTACCACATTTGTTTTAAAAGCATAACGAAAACTGATTACAGTGAATGATCTATACATTATCTAGGCTAAGGTAATCCCGTGTCCCTTAAAGAAAGTCTCTTAGGGTACGGCTACACTACCTGCCGGATCGGCGGGTCGCACTCGATATATCGGGGATCGATTTATTGCTTCTCATCTAGATGTGATAAATTGGTCCCCGAATCGACGCCTGTAGTCCACCTCGGCAGGAGGAGTAAGCAGATTCAGCGGGGGAGTAGCCGCGGTCGACCCACCACCGTAGGGACGGTCAAGTAAGTCGACCTAAGGTACTGCGACTTCAGCTACACTATTCACGCAGCTGAAGTTGCGTATCTTAGGTCGAGCTCCTCCGCCCCCGTGTAGTGTAGCCCAGCACTTAGTCAGATCATTCATTTGGTATTAATTAGCTTAGTGGTCACCACAGATTGCCATATTAAATACAAGCGAAAATACCCAGCGTTGCTCGGGTCCGTCGGAGGTGGGGAGGGGGCAGAGAGCAAACCTGACACCCCCACCTCACCCCCCCCGACCAAACCCGACACCCCCACCTCACTTACCCCTCGACCAACCCCGACTCACATTTTCACCCTCCCACCCAAACCCAACACCCCCACGTCACCCCCCTACCAACACCCCCTGACCAACACCCACACCTCACCCCCCGTAGACCAAACCTGACACACCCACCTCACTTTCCCCCCCAACCAAACCCAACACCCCTACCTACCACCACAAACAAACCCGACACCCACACCTCACTTACCCCTCGACCAACCCCGACCCCCGTCCTCACCTCCCCAACCAAACCCAACCCCCTCACCTTACCCCCCACCAAACCCAACACCCCCTGACCAACCTCAACACCCACACCTCACCCCTCACCCACCCAGACACCTTCCCACCCCCCCCAGACCAAACCCGACACCCCCGGCTCACTTACCCCCCGACCAAACCCAACACCTCCCACCACACCCCCCGACCAAACCCGACACCCCTACCTCACTTACCCTCCGACCAAACCCAACTCGGGTCCGTCGGAGGTGGTGAGGGGGCAGAGAGCTGTGCGAGTGCGGGGTCCGTTGGAGGGAGGAGGGAGCAGAGAGCTGAGCGAGTGCGGGGTCCGTGGGAGGGGGGAGGGGGCAGAGAGCTGAGCGAGTGCGGGGTCCGTTGGAGGGGGGAGGGAGCAGAGAGCTGAGCGAGTGCGGGGTCCGTGGGAGGGGGGAGGGGGCAGAGAGCTGAGCGAATGCAGGGTCCGTTGGAGGGGGTATTATGACATCATAACTATGTCACAGAGAACAGCAGCTGCCCAGCTGATGTGATTGGCCTTTAAATAATTTCATCCCTGGGGGGCATCAGAAGTGAAATTTTCAACTTTTACCCTGATTAGGACCCTAAGACCTATAACTGTACCAAATTTCAAGTCTCTAGCTCAAACGGTGTGGAAGGAGTAAGGGAACGTACATACACGCATACATACACGTATACACCATTTGACTTTTATATATATAGATAGTTTATTCTATCAAGGTAAGGTTCAGCTATTGTGTGTGTGTTCGTGTTCATAGCTTGAACTGATTCAGGACTTCAGCTGATTGACAAATTTGTACCCAGATTTCTCTGTGCGTGGAGAGGAAAGAGGATAGCTCCTTCTTAGCTTTTTTGGTTTTGCAGTCATACACAAGAGAATTATTCTGGGTCTTTTTAACTCCTGACTCCTCCTTTGAGGGCTTTCTCCCCTGAAATATGTGTTTGATTTTATTTTAAAGACTTGGTAGGCATCAGCAACACTGCCATTATTCCCTCCAAACCCCAAACACAGTTCATTAGTTGTCAGAATAGTATGAGACACTTTGAAAACTACTGGACATATCTTTTCACAAGTTAATTCTGTTTTAGTCTATTGGAACAGTCTAAATAATTATATTAATCAGAATTATTGTAATACTTTATATTGGTCTGGTTATTTTCACTTGATTTTTTGTGATAGATGATCATGTTAAGTTAACCTTGCCTAGTTGTATTGGCTTTATGCATAACTGAAAAAAACAAACACACACCGATAAATTGATACACTTAGCACATGGAGGTCTTCCGTGTCCTGATAAATGCCAGCTGTAAGATGCAAAATATGTTTTATTTGTGTTTCTATTTACTTCTCGTTTTATAAGAAGTAAATCAGCTTCATGTGCCCACACAAACTTAAACCAGTTTAAATATTTTTTGGTTAAAAGAGGCAAATTGGTTAAACCAAGTGATTTGCAGCTGTGAATACGGTTGCATTGAACTGTAGGATACTTCCAAGAGACCTTCTACAGCTCAGTGGGCATGTAATTATTTTAAATAAGTGGAGGGACCCATTCGAAGAGCAGGTAAATTAAGTATGCTTAACTTATCTAGACACTGGAGTTATATGTGAAATCCAAGAACTTACTGCATTTTTCCAATGACATATGATGCTACCTAAAAGCATAGGAAGAATTTGCAGCCAATCAATCAAATATTCAGATCTAGAAAATTATCATAAAATTGTTTTGTGTTGTGACAACTTCACTTGGTAGGTTTATCAAGCTGAGTCTCTCCCCACCTTATAGGTTTTTCTATTGTTCAAATTGCCTATCTATCCGTCCTGTCTACAGATGTTTTGAAGCCTCTGTAATCAGTATATTTTTAGATTTTTTAAAGTTCCATTTTCAAAACATAGGACAGTGACCATATGCCATAAATTCCTTCCACCTAGTTTTATACTCTTAGATATATGTGTGCTTTGTGGAGGAGCTATGGAAATTGATTTAAACAGTGCTGTCCACTTACTTTTGAACTGTTTTTTGTTTCAGCATTTCTCCAGTAAACCGTTTTTGAGACTAACCCAGAAATGGTTGTTGACTGTCAGTTATACATAGCAAATAGTGTGGTAACAGTTAACCAGATTTTAAAACTCTAATGTGGGCAGGCCCTTTCCCCCCTCTCTGTAGTTGATTTTGTCGCCCTACCCCACACAGTGCAAAGAGTTACCAACCACGTAATGGTCTAATAATTTGGTTACAGTTTTGTTACATGCTATGTGCAAGCTATTTAAAATTTCAATATCTATCCTACTTTTATAAGCCCCCCCCCCCCATTCCCAAGTATGAGGAGAGTATCGAGTATTATGCATCACTAAGTGTTTGGTATACTCAGAAGTTCAATATTCTAACTGTGAGTTGATGGTATTATAATTGAATTATAAAAATTTTGATCCCCTAGCTTTTAAATTTGTGACTTAGTCATAAATACATTTATTTCTTTAATTCACAACTAAAAAACTTTGATTAAAAATTCCAAGTCCGCTTCATCCACTCAAAAATCCTACTATTTTAAAACGGTGGAAGAGGGGTACGCCTGAGATTAGCATGGAGTGGAAGATCTTTTCTCTCTTCATTCCATTTAAAAACAAAAGCAACCCTACAGATGTACACACATTGTTTCCTATTTCATGAATGAACTATCCTCCACCATCTTAATCTCAGAAAGAAAATCATTCTTGTATTATTAAAAAACACTTGTCCTTCTGAGATTGTGTTGGGATTAAAATGACACTAGCCCACATATATCATGGAATAGGAACAATCAGTGTCCAAAGTATGCTGGAGTGATAAATACTGTAACATGGTTTATTCTGGGGGTAAGAATTGACAGAACATATTACTCCACTCACACCAGCTCCCCCCACTCCTTACTTGAACAGTAAAGTTTTGTATCCAGTTTTTGTCTTATCTACCAAAACCCGTGACTAGCATCTCTGGTGTAATATTCCCCAAATCCCTCTCGTTTAAAACTGGGTGTTTGGGAATCATCTTGGGGTCATTAAATATATCTTTTGAGTGCTGTTTTTAAAATCTGTTTCGTAATGTTGTTCTTGAGGGTAGTCAATAATGGACTATTTTAGTCTCAAATGATGACAAGGTTGTGTTTTTAATTACAAAATTTGGTTATATTTTAGTTCATGATAATCCTATACAGTATGTAATTTACCTGTTATAGTTTACATCTTAAGGGTGTTAGATGACATCATAATATGTTCTAAGTTACGTAGCAAACTTATACACATAGCTAAAAGAACAAAGAAACCAGATAATAAATGTTGGATAGTTTTCGTTGCCACTGGTAAAAAGGCTTCCGCCTTGATGGATTTGAAGAGGAGTTAACCACCTTCTGCAGCTCTGAAAGCTGATTTGTGTCATCCTTTTGCAAGTTTTCCAACAGGTTAGTGTCATAGTAAGCACAGCTAAACAAGTCAATAGTTGTTCCATTTCCTTCACACATTGTATATAAAAGTCCTGGTATGAATGTCCCCATAAAGTTCAAAGCAGACAATTTTCTAATGTGGGTTGGTAACAAATGTCTACAAACAAAATATAGTTTTATTGGCTACTCCTAATGGCCTATAAGGTGCTATACCAAGTACCCCTTCCTTCTCTTAAATGTTCAGCTATCTGTAGGGTTTGCCCTGGAGGGTTTTGACCATGTGGAGTCACTAAGAGTCCAAGTGAAATGTTGCATAGAATAGTTCTTACAGCACTTTTGTTTTGGTCACAATTGGAAGGAAATGCCAGGCTTCTGAGAAAACCTGAGTATTTGGTTCTCTGTGAAGGAAAGGAAGTAATAAATGGAAACTGTTCCTATTAGGCAGAGGGAGAGGAGGGGGGAGAAGCTTGGATGAAAATGTCTGGAGAACAGCTACTGTGGAGGAGATTTCTTTAAGGAATAGTGGCAAAAGATACACAGTTCTATGATTGTTGGAAAGGTAAAAATTCTTTACCTTTCGGCTGGGTTTGCAGATAAGACTCCCTAATGGTACATCAGCAGAGTGGTTGTTGCAGGCAGTAAAAGAGCTTAGATTAGCTATAGACTCTGCGTGTGGTGTGTGTCATTGCATAACCTTTCACAGCTGAGGAGGTAGTTAGGGATGAGGAGGTGAAATGGGGAGTTTCATTTATTATTTGGGATAGGTTTTTAATTGATTTCCACAGGAAAGTTCTCAGATGCAGAATCTTATTTTTTCACTAAGGTCCTTTTTTTATCCAGTTTCCAGCTTGGTTGGTTGAGTACAAGGTCAAGGGACTCTACCAAGATCACCTGTCTTAGAACACAAGTTTCTCCTACACTAGTTACAAGTTTCCTGCTCTATACTAGGCCCCTAGAGGAGACTGGATGGCTTCCCTCATAGCTCATTCCGAAGCTCAGTGGGCCATTAACCTGTACAGCAAGCAGCCTCCTAACACATTTCATTTTAGTCTTTTCGCTAAGATCAGATCTAGAATCAGTTTAATATCAGATATTTCCTTTGGGGTGAATGGGAAAAGATGACATCCATCATTTGATGTGCAATGGAGTAAAAGCTGTACTAGATCTCTCTGCCTTTAACTTCTGTTTTCTCAGGTTAATTCTAAAATCTAATATCTTTATTGGGTCTTTTTTATGGATGCTCAACAATTTTTATGAACAAAATAAAAATAGTAATGAACCATAAAATTAGAATGCTGTCCGTCCCTTACGTGAATCATATTTAAGTTTGGGTGCACAAACTTTTTTACACAGGTCCCAGCTTCAGAGTAAAATGTGGCCTTGTTTTATTACATTTGACAGTATGGACAACACCACAACAATTATTCCTCTGTGATTTTATTTAACACTTCATATATCTGATATTTTGTGTATTACACAAAGGGACATTTAAAATGCCGACCAGTTAGTCCTTTGCATACTATGTATTTTTGAACTGGTCCTATTATTGGGAAAACTAGATTTCCAAGATTCTCTGTGTAGGTAATATAGTGAATGGTGGAGAGTTAAATGGGTTTGGACCATGGAGCAATGTTTCAAGTGGGTGCTTATCTGATGGGAAGAAATATCTAGAGCAGTAATGGCAGCCAAGTGTCTTGTCTATGGTAGGAAGTTGAACCACCGCTGAAAATCCTTTTCAGCAAAAGGTTTCTCCAGAACAAGTATTGGAAATAAATGAAGTCTTGCGTAGACCAGACAAATAATTTCCAGTGCCATTTCGGATATGTAATTGAGGCGTGATAATAATGATCTCCTCTCATGTCAGACATGGTAAGCTTTTTGATTATATTTATGCAAGGCTTTGTCCAGTGGGATCAAGGCCTCTGGGTGCTACCATAATACAAATAATTATTATTAGGGTAGACCGGTTACAGAGGTATAGGGAAAGGAGAAATCCACAGCAGTAAGAGAAAAGTGGTGGTAGAGACTATTATTTGGTAGTCCGGATGGATACGTTGCAAGTAAACAAATCAAAAGGAAAAAAAGAAAGAAAACCTAATAAAAATTCAAGTGCGGTTAAGAAAACTCAGAATGTTATTGCTGATTTGAAGAAAGGTCAGTAAACTGGTTCTTGGTAATAGAAGGTAAGTGTAGCCTGTGGCTGATAAATACATGGGTAGTGCATGGCATCAATTGTAGCCTCCGGTTATTTACTTTTATTAATCTCTTGAGCTGAAAATAACTATTTGGGAATATGTTAAATCCAAGAAAGTGGGGGGAAATAGGAATATATAATACTTGTGAATGAAATTTTCCATTGTTTTTACACAGTGAGGGATGAGAATGGTGTCTTTCCCCCACTTTCCTTTCGCTTTCTCCTGCAGTGTTATAAAATAACTGAATGATCTTGTTTTCCTTTGTTTGGGTCAAGAAATTTTAGCTGAAAATTGTTACTCTGTGAAAGAAGATTATTGACTCAACAAGCCTTCAATTTTCAGTGAATAACACTCCCACCCTCTAGCTTCAGGAACATGTCGTGCATGCATTCTATTTTAAAGTACAGACTGTAATTTAAAACTGAGGCAGTTTGATGCCCCACTGAACTCTGTTTAAGCCTGGAATAAAGGGAAAAAAGCTTTAAGCTACAAAGAAGTGACTAAGCTTTCTCAAATGCTTT
Organism: Sternotherus odoratus; assembly: GCA_032164245.1. Taxonomy (NCBI): domain Eukaryota; kingdom Metazoa; phylum Chordata; order Testudines; family Kinosternidae; genus Sternotherus; species Sternotherus odoratus. Next base: position 95,573,811 of record JAVMKO010000003.1, read on the forward strand.
CCCCTGCCACTATACATCAGGTTGAAAAGTTTGAAGGTGCTACTTAAAAAAAAAAGTTATTTTAAACCCCAGTTGAACTTTGTTGCCTTTTTATTTTCTTCTTCCTCTGCCATTTCACATAATAAAGATAGAACATGTTTATACCCACACGTGTGCACACATATATCTATAAATAAATAAAATCTTGTTTGTCTTCCTGTGTTTCTAAAGCACCTATCACCATAGTTAGGTGCTGACTCTAGTATGGATTCGGTATGCGTACATTGGTTTGCATGACTGTATAGGTCAGCATACTGGGCTCCGGTGTGAGTGGGCACAATTCTATTGAAGTCGATGTTTATACGAGGGATGAATTTGGTTCAGCACATACTGTAATCACTCATCTGCTTATAATAAAGGGTGAAATCCTGGTCCCCTTTAAATTCAGTTTAAGACCTCCAGTCGTATGCAAATGATTTTTAAATTTATGTATGAGTAACCCTGAACAAGCCATCCACAAAAGGGTAAATTTCATCCATAAAAACTGGAACATTTATTCTTCAAGTAAGTATTCTTGCTGGTAAAATAATCATAATATTCAAATGTAGATAAGATCTTTTAGCTCCTTTATTCTGTTATTAGTGGTTCATTTGTTTTTCATGCTTTTCAGGGATGTTTGCTTTTGTTTGATGGACTGGCCATGTTTATTTTATATATTTAAAATGCAATGTTATGCCTGCCAGACAAGTATGGAAAAGAGCTTTTATTACCAGAACAGTGTAAAACAATATTAAGCAGTTCTTTTAGCATTTTATATTTTCAAGGCACTTTAAAAAGTATCCTCACAATAACCCTCTATGACGGGTAAATAGTTATTCCCCATTTAACACCTGGGAAAACTTAGACACCGAAATGTTATGTGAACTGTCAGACCCCTAGACAGAGGCTATTTTAGAGCCATGATTAGAACTCGGGAATAGTTAAAGCTTAATGGCATAATGGCTTTTATTTATTTAGGATGACATTTTCAAAAATGGAAGCCTAAAATTAAGTTCTGTAAGTGATTTTTCAGAGGTGTTGAGCATCCATTAGTTTCCACGGAAGTCAGTGGGAGTTGCATGGATGTGCTCAGTTCCTCTCAATATCAAGACACTTAGGTATCCTAAGTATGGGCTTAGTTTTTTGTACCAGTCCCACATCATTTTAACAATGGAGGCACTGCTGAAATGGGCTCAGTGCTGTACGGGGGTAGACAATAGCATTTGAAACAGACTTATGATCTCTTTCCCCTCCCCACAGATAACTGCAGATGACCCTTTGGGGCATCTTGCCTCATAGGCTGAGAACTGTTGTTCTAAATCAATAGCAAGAACTAAATTTTGAGGCACATTTGAATAATTGTATTAGCATCGGAAAATATGCTGTTCTGGATTCTCTATTTCACATCGTGATTGATTAAGTGACATGAATTTATAAACTGCACTATGTGTTGTGTTGGATCTTAACTGTTTCTGAAGGTGGCAATTATGTGAGAAAACCAGCTTTTAGAGTATCCTTGCTGCTGATTATTAAATAAATTAATATTTTGTGAAGAGATGTTACGTATAACATGCTCATGGGAGTCTAGATATGTATAGTTGTATGTACTAATGCACATGCAGCTGTAAGCGATGAGTAAGTTTGCTGTACACACAATAAATGAACCCCCAATAAAGACAATAACGCTAGTGTTGTTTCATGTCATAAAAACATAAGTTGCATTCCTTCACATATACTGGTATACTATAACAAATTATTTAAATATTTGGTCATAAAAAGAGGTGTAAAACATTATTATTTTTACTTTTAATGTAAGCTGCACAAAGCACAATGCACTCATTAAGAAAAAACTATAGAGAAAGTCAGAATTTGAACATGGTCTAAATTTATCAGGCTAAACTGACTAACTTCCTAATTTTACAGTATCCTGTATATGGTTTTAAATACACATTCTGTATTAGCATCAATTAGTTTTGGATGAAGTATAAATTATGGCAGAATTTGCCCCCTTTTATTTAGATGTTTATTGCTGTTCTTGGAAGTAAGCTAACCCCCCCTCCATTCATTTCTTTTTTTCTGTGCATTATGAAGAACCTCCAATAATCTCACTGTATTTAATTTGTAGGATTTCACAGTGTTTTAATAATAACAGTTACTGAATGAATACTTCACTCAAAGCATCCTTTTTCTTCCTGCATATTGAGTAATGTTCAGTTAGGAAAATACATGAAAAATTAGAAAAAAGGTAGAAATGTTGAATTTGGCTTTCAGGGGAACTATGGGGCATTGTGTGGATGATTTATTGATTAAAGGGCTATAAAAACAAGCTTGGGTGCTTTTCTTTAATGAAGAATATTTCACAGTAGTGGAACATAACCCTCAAACTTTTATCCTAGCCAGTGTGCAGTGTTTTCCCCCCCTTCATTTTTTGGTAGCTGATGGTAGAATTTTTGCTCATAATTTTAAAGATAACACAGAGTAGGTAGGAATATACACACATGATTTTTATTTATTTAAATAAGTGATAATTCTCTCTACATGACTTGGTAGCTGTTTTTCCCAGATTGAAGTAAAGTATTACAAACTACTGGAACTTTTTGGCTCCAAAACTTTTCAGCTGTTTTTCCCCCCCCCCAAAAAGTATTTACACTGCTCAGCCAGCAACTGAACGTGAGAGGAGACAGTTCTCATTGAAAGCTGCTATCTGCCTACGGGACTTCCCACTTCTGTCTGCAAGCAAACAGAGGTCAGATAGATATACGTATATATATAGAATGATTTATTTTTTTTTTAAATTAACTTAAAAGAAAACGAACTTTCCTTTATTGTACAATATTTTTGCTCTCCTGGAATCAGAAGGTCTATAGTTAACTAGCCACTCAAGCTACGTCTACACTACATACTGAGCCTGGGCTCTGACTCAGGTTTGAGCCCAAAAAACCCTTCCACGCACACAAATCAGTCTGACTTAGGTCAGCAAGCACTTAGAATCCATATCCTAGGATACTGCTAGGGGCTGGATCTGTGACTCAGGTCCAACACCTGTCCTTTTGCAATGTGAATGCAGCTCATGCCACAGACCCAGGTCAGAAGGTTTGCATATAATCATAGGACTGGAAGGGACTTGAAGAGGTCATCTAATCCAGTCCCCTTCACTCATGGCAGGACTAAGTATTATCTAGCCCATGCCTTGCAGGTGTATGTCTAACCTGCTCTTAAAAATCTCCAGTGAAGGAGTGTCCTTAGGGAATTTATTCTAGTGCTTAACCATCTGACAGGAAGTTTTTCCTAATGTCCAACCTAAACTGCCCTTGCTGCAATTTAAGCCTATTGTTTCTTGTCTTATCCTCAGCGGTTAAGAACTGTTCTTCTCCCTCCTCCTTGTAACAGCCTTTTATGTACCATATTTTTCGCCCTATAGGACGCTCCGGCCTATAAGACGCCCCCGAGTTCTTCAATAAAAAAGCCGGACCAAAAAAAAAAAAAAAAAAAAAAGCGCCTCGCTCTCCCGTCCCCGCCGCGCGGGCGGGCTGCTGGGAGCGCGCCGCTCTCCCGTCCCCGCCGCGCGGGCGGGCGCTCCCAGGGGCTCGGGGCCCGAGCTGCTCTCGTTCCCCGCCGGCCCCAACACATGCGGGTGGGCTCGGGGGGAAGCCCCGCCCCGCCCGCCGGGCCACCTGCAGCCGCCCCAGCTCCAGCTGCCCGGTAAGTGGTTTCATATATTCGGCATATAAGACGCCCCCCCCTAATTTTGAGGTTATTTTGGGGGGTTAAAAGGGCGTCTTATATGCCGAAAAATACGGTACTTGAAAACTGTTATCATGGCCCCTTTCAGTCTTCTCTTTTCCAGACTAAACAGACCCAATTTTTTCACTCATAGGTCATATTTTCTAGACTTTTAATAATTTTTGTTGTTCTTCTCTGGACTTTCTCCAATTTGTCCAGATCTTTCCTGAAATGTGGCGCCCGGAACTGGATACAATACTCCAGTTGAATCCTAATCAGTGCGGAGTAGAGTGGAAGAATTATACATCTCAAAAAGATGTTTGCTCTTTTTTTCTTGCAACAGTGTTACACTGTTGACTCGTATTTTGCTTGTGGTATGGACACATTAGGATGGTCCATCAATTGTAAACCAGATCTAAAGTGCAGTGTGGATGCTCAGGCATGGACTTTTAAGCACTGAGTCCTTGTAGTGTGGTGTAGACATCAGAGTGAGAACTATCCTTTAATATTTTGAACTGCTGGTTGAACACTGAAAATGTTGGTTTGCGTGAGAGGGAGGAAGGAGCTATGGATTGGCAAGGTTCCCCCCCCCCCCCAACTAAAAAAATGTAATACTTCACAAATTAAAGCTGTGATTCAATCATTTACACTCTGTCTTTAAATGAAATAATCTGGAACATGAATACTCTCCACCCTTTATAAATGCTTGGAGGTGCTCTGGGCCCAATTCTTTTCTCACACCTTGGGTAGTCTAAGCTGCTCTTAAGGGATCCACCTGGCAAGGGGCTGAATGCTATAGCCCTGATCCAGGAAAACATTTATACCTGCTTGACTTTAAAAACACGAGTAGTCCCATCTGGGCTTTTTAAACCAGGGCACAAGCGCTTTTCTGGATCAGGACCAAAGTGCTCAGCACCTGCAGGATCAAATCAATATACCTGTAAATAGTGAGTGTAAAATCCTGTCAGAATGGCTTTTACATGCCTCAGTTTATGCAGGTATAAATGATGGCTACATAAGATGCAAGGCAATGGGGAGTTAGCGCCCCCCCCCCTTTGTCTTCTGTTGCATCTGAGGGCGGGTTTACACTACAGCCTAAGTCAATATAACTTATGTTGCCCCCTCACCCCCCAGTGCTATATCTGCTTCTCTCTGAGGTGGAGTTATTATGCTGACAGGAGAGCATTCTCCCATCGGCATAGCACGTCTTCACCAGACACTACAGCGGTGCAGCTTGCTGCCTCCATGCAGCGCCGTAATATAGGCTTGCCCTAAGACTTGGAGCTTTTGGTTTTTAACCACACTGTCTGGTGTGTATTTTTGCTTTCATGGAGGGTACATATAAATGCCCCTTGACACTGTAAAATATAATAGGTACTAAGGTGGAAGTGAATTTTACAGTAACATATATTTGTGTACAGATGCCAGCTATTACATTTGCTTCTTGTCTTGAAGGACATAGATTTAGGTTTTACAGAGGAGTTGGTCTTTCAGCCATTTTGGATACTGCAGTGGTATCCTGAGATGAGTATTCTTTATAGATGAAGATACTGGAGCCCAAGGTTACTTGTGATTCCCCTCTGGTAGCCGTCCAGTTGGAAGTGAAGAACATAAAGATCCATTTCTGAAGAGAATAGAAGATAACGCCATATTCATGGTCAATATTTCTCCCCTGTAACTAAATAATAGACAAGTTATGCAACCTAATGTCATCTAGATTTTTAAAAAAATATCAACAAAGAAGTCTTCAAGACAGAAACAGGTCAGGCATTGAGGTGTTGGGCTGTGATAGGTCATTGTCTGGAATTTCTTCATTCGTACAGACCTATTTCCCTCTCCAAAAGGCTGCACATCAGGCTGACCCAACTCTCCTTAACTCTCCCCCACACTAGTCCACAGGAGCTAATTGCTGCTGCCTGTCCTGGGCCAGCTGTAAGGGTGTCAGAGTGAGTGAGACATGAAGCATTGCCCCTCCTCTCTATGGAAGGAACACGTGCCTCCTGCTGGCCCGGGGAATTAGGTCCATTGTTTGACTCTGTTGGATTTGTGTCTTCTGTGTAACCGCTACAGGACCAGCCCCATGCATAGGCTTTTAAGTAGTTATTTTATTTTGTTTCATCTGAATATATCGATGAGACAGTAATGTAGCCTAAACTAATCCGGGTGACTTTATAGTATCGTTATTTATTGCCACAGTCTAAAGATTGGCAACATTTAAAAGTGAGCTAAAGACCATTTCCGCTCTTTCCCTTCCAGTGCTTTCTTCTTCTCTGAATTGGTCTTAAAGTTCTCTTCATTTAAATAAACCCTTCCTTCTTCTAATTACACTGAAATTGTAAGAGTAAAATAAATATGTGTTTGATTTTAAAAACTTCAAGAGGCTATAGTGTCGTTAGGTTAAATGAGTAAATGGATTTTGCTTCTTAGAGGGCTGCTTGGTATTTGAAAAAGGTTTTGACAAATGCTGGAGTTGCACCAATATAGAAGTAGCAGTTACAGAGGTGGTTTAACAAGTCCCTTAGAAGATTCATGCAGATCCGGCAGTCGCTCTATTTTGAACGAAAAGAAGGATGGAACCAGCTATTTTTACTTTTGCCTGGGAATGAAATAAAAAGAAGGCAGGACTCTGTACTATATAATTTTTGCTTAATCTGACTCCATTGAGATTCTTTCCTGTTTACTTCTTGACTTTGCTGTCTGTGTTTCGTTAATACAAAAATCTCCCCCAGGATTGTGAATACTGTGGTTCAGTCCACCTCTTAACCTTCCTGGATATTTTTATAATTTATCATCAGCTGACACAGCCTGGGTAGAATATTCTTACCACTCCCTCTGGCTGCTGGAAGTCTGAAATTACATCTTTGTCTTTGAAGTCAGGCACACTGTTAGCGTTGCTATGGTGACAGGGTGGGTAATGGCCTCCACAGAGAGGAGATTGGTATTTAGCGTTTGAACGCTGCTGTACACAAGGCCTTGATTTTTAGAGTGGTTACTGAACTATCCCCTTTTAGTAAATGTTTAAAAATAAAATTTTTACATAGTCTTACTAGATTAGTAGTCATGGTTTATTTCATTTTAACTGGAATGATAAAAGCATTATTCCATTAAATGGGTAGCTCCCCCCCCCTTTAGTTTATGCATTATTAACACAAGCTTTCCTGTTTTGCTTGTAACATTTTATAGGCTTTTTCAAACATGCAGTCAGATTTGCTCTGTTGCTCTCTTATTTTCAGGACTTAACCCTTTTTCTGCTTGATCTTTCCTTCAGCAACTTAGAAAGAAGCTTTGACTAGTTTAGGATGCTCACATTTTAAAGAGGCTTACTTTTTGAAGCATTAGAAAACAATGATTAAGATGAGTCTATTTTTGTTCACTGAATACAAACGATATTGAACCAAGCACTGTGCCTTCTGACATCAAGTGTAAGCTTCTTGATTTCAGTGGGGCTGCCCGTGGTTCAGGTCAAAGTGGAATTTTGCCCAGTAGTTTGATAGTTTGTCCACAGTGTCAAGTTTCTCCCCAGACTCCTTCCCCTTAAAACATTTGTGGATATGGGAATGAGATGCAGAGTTTGTTGCCAGTCTCCCTTCCCCCAGCTGGGTGGTAAAAGGGGTGGAGACTATAGAACACAGAAAATACTTTGGGAGGTGAGGCTTCCCTCATTTGCATTTTCTTCCCCTAAACAAATATAAAGCTAACTAAGTATTATCAAAGTGTATTTTGTTTCACCTTCATTGCTCCCTAAAGGATGTCTTGAGATCATTTCTAGGGCTTGTCTACATGGTATGTTGATGTGCACCTGCTGGGGTGTAAATTCTAATGCGGGACCAACAGGTTGCTCACTGACCAGCCAGGATGGGCCCTGCTGGTATTCACTATAAGTAGAATCATAGAAATTCAGGGCTGGAAGAGACCTCAGGAGGTCATCTAGTCCGACCCCCTGCTCAAAGCAGGACCAATCCCCAACTAAATTCCCCAATCTGGAGGGAACTTGTAATGTGCACAAGCAGGGTCCCTACAGTCAGTGTGCAACATGCAGGAGTGCAGTAAAATTTACACAACAGTTGGTGAGGGCTAAAGCACTATGTAGGCAATCTCACAGGCCAAGTCTACACTGTGAGTCAGGGATAGACAATCTATGGCATGCGTGCCAAAGGCAGCACGTGAGCTGATTTTCAATGGCACTCTCACTGCATGGGTCCTGGCCACCGGTCCACGGGGCTCTCCGTTTTAATTTAATCTTAAATGAAGCTTCTCAAACATTTCAAAAAATCTTATTTACTTTACATACAACAATAATTTAGTTATATATTAAAGACTTAGAAAGAGACCCTCCTAAAAACATTAAAATATATTACTGGTACCTGAAAGATTGTGCAGGGAGCTCCAAACAATGGCTCACTCTTGAGAACCTACCTTATGTACTGCACAACGGCGCTCATTAATGATTATAGGAGGTCCAGAAATTTAATCTCCCCTCTAATTTCTTGGTTTTGGAGTGTTGTGAGTGTTCTGAGTTGTGCTCTTATTATTTTAGCCATATTTGAAAAAAAATTACAGATACACTAGTAAGATTCCATTTAGTTTTTCACAGAAGATTATTACTCATGTTAAATTGTGTCTTTGGAATAGATACTTTGCTGTATATTGTGGTTACCACATACTGTATCTCTCTAAAGGACTACAGAGCTGAAACCATATGCTAATAAATGATGGCAAAGCAACTGCTTGGCTAGAAATGAAAGTAATCTTCAAATCCTGAAGAAATACTCTGTTGTGGAGTCAAAAAGCAGCTTGAGAAGTTTTATATTCAACTACAATTTGCTTATTGATACAGTTAGAGAGAGAAGTGTGCTTCAGATGGAAATTGCAACATGTGTTTGATGCATCTGGGACATAAATAGCACTTGCCAAGCTATTCATTAAAATTGGTCCACTACCTGCATCTCTGGATTTAGAAAGAAACATTAGACATGAATGTATAAACATGCAATATCTTTATCTGCACAAGACTCTTTTAAGTTGCTGGTTTTTTAATAACAGCATAAAAAAATCTAAACTAAATATCAGTATTCATTGCACGGGAAAGAAAAATCTTGTATGAGACCAAAACCCATTTCACCAATTTTTATTAACATATCCTGTCTCCTAGAATGTTTAGTGTTTTCACCTGCCTGTAAATTAATTTTGCACATGCGTGTGACTGATATTTGAACTGAGTGTTTGTAATATCTGGCTTTTTTAAAAAGGATCTCCCAACATGAATATATTATGGAGGTGCTGTAGTGGGTTCATAGGTAAGATTAGTTGAATTTTCCACTTAAAAGAGGGTATAAATCCCTTAATTAAACATACAAATTCATACAAATAATTCTCAAACAAGAACTGTTTCAATAAAGAGGATAAACCAATTTCCTAAGTACGCACTGCACTTCTTAGAGCTGTATTTGCAGAATTCTAAGCAACTTAAAATCATTCTGTTCTGAGATTTTCTCAGAGGTCACACTGTTTTCAGGTTCTCTAATATCTAAAGTCCTTAGGCCAGATCTTCAGCTGGTGTACATTGTCAGAGCTGAGCTCTGACAGTTTACACCAGCTAGGGATGTGGCTGAACAACTTCAGATTTCACCCACAGCTTCAGCCTATAACAGGGATCGGCAGCCTTTCAGAAGTGGTGTGCCGAGTCTTCATTTATTCACTCTAATTTAAGGTTTTGCATGCCAGTAATACATTTTAACATTTTTAGAGGGTCTCTTTCTATAAGTCTATAATATATAATTAAACTATTGTTGTATGTAAAGTAAATAAATTAAGAAGATTCATTTAAAATTAAATTAAAATTCAGAGCTCCTCAGATCAGTGGCCAGGACGCGGGCAGTGTGAGTGCCACTGAAAATCAGCTCGTGTGCCTCCTTCAGCATGCGTGCCATAGGTTGCCTACCTCTGGCCTATAACAATACCAGTACAGGTGAAGAGTGGATGGGAGGAAGGAAGCGGAAACAAAACTAAATTTTCACAAAGTTCTTTATCTTAATCGTGGTAGCTTATTTATTTTTGATGTGGAGGCCACAAAACATGGTTTTTTGGGGGATGACTTCAGTATATGACACTGCCTACCTAGAATGAAAAAAGACTAGAAAGCCAGTAGAAAAGAATACAGTATAAGGAAAAGCATCCAGATGGTGTGTGCATTCATAAGCCACACTCAGTCAGCACTAAAGCCTTGTCTGTATTGGGGATTAGCCCCAATTTCAGCAGTCTAAACCTAGCAGCTATTACAGCCACAAACTAGTTTACATCCCTACTGTAAATAAAGAATGAAAGAATGTGCACTAGTGAACCTTACCTTTGCTTGAAACTGGAGTGAACTCCACTCGTGCAAATCATGGCTTTTTAAAATCTATACTAGAGGTTTGTCCCACTGCAGTCATGCTGGTTGCTGGCTCCTGGTTGCTGAAACTAAAGGCTAATCTTTTAATACAGACAGGGCCTAATGTATAGTTTTTATAAAGGCAGACATCGCCTGCCTTTATAAAATCAGAAAAGTACGCTAAAGGGGACACATTTGCATTAGCAGGCACCAGACATACATATGCAGAAAAATTTAAAAATAGCAATCTAAGAAAATAAAGAATTGAGGAATCTATAAATATTAGGAACACAGAACTTCAGATAATATCTTTATCTGCAGAAGGCTCTTTTATGTTGATTTATTTAGGTTTTAGGAAGAATTCACAACTAACAATAAAATATAACACCGTAAAACATGAGGAAGTCCTGCTTTATTAAAAACACATGGACATATGAACAACCTTGTACAGACCTCTGTAATTAAAACAGACATATTATCATTAAAAATATTTACACAGTTAATAAACATATTTAAAGTAGTATCTAGTTTCCTCCTTCAACAGCCTATGGTGCCCAGTAATCTTTCCAAATTATTTTCCAGGCCATTCTCCATATTTTCTTAGATAACTTCATCTTGCTCATATACTTCATGATCAGGGCCATTCATCTGCTTCCTGTCTGAATATTCTCTGTACTTTTCTCCATAACTTACCTTGAGAGATTTTTCTCAACTTTTCACTATCCTTTCTCCTTCCTCCAAAGCCTGTTAGAATCAATTGAGAATCTTTCCATTGATTTCAATCAGTTTTGGATTAACCCGCCTCCCCAGCCCAATTACATCGGTTCCTTCCTGACAATCATCATCCTGTTCCATGTTCTCATAAATTTCAGTGTTCTTTTTGAGTAGTGCAGTCTCACCAGCTATAAGCAATGCATTATATTTTGAACAGTATGAACTATTTCTGGTGATCAAGACATCTAAAAATCCCTGTTAGTTACTACCTTCAACGTCTTCATTATCATCTGCATTGAAACTGCTAGGCCTCAACCACTTTCTCTAGCACATATGGATGTTTCATTTGAAATAAAATGTGCGTACATGTACGTGTGTGTGCGTTTGTTTGTAAAAGTAAAATTACAAAAAATGGCTTTTGAAGAGTCAAGTTATACAATACTGATATCTAAATTTATATACATACTTAACTGTATATTTTTGGGATCTTTATTCGAGCTCATTAACTTCCAGCCAGTGCTCTGACTGTCTGGAAGAATGACTCCCATTAGGCCATCTAAATTTACGTTCTGTGTGAAACTTCTTGTTTAAATATTTCAGTTCAAGATCTGCAATGCCCCATTGTTTTCATTGTGTTTTCAGTTGACGGTTCTTATACTACATGGGTTCAGACTTGACCATTAGCACGGGTTGTGTTGGCTGTTAAAATACTTAAGTCTACACTTTTAATTATTTCCAAAATAATTGCCATTAACAGTAGGAAATAAGGCCCGCAGGTATACTTACTGAAAAACAAAACCCCAAAAATCCACCACCCACAATACATTTCACTTAATTGAGAATGTATCAATAGAAGAAAAAAAAAAGGAAACTTATGCTTGGAAAATACAAATTCATGTATATCCTTATCTCATGTACGATTAAAAAAGTCACAATTTCTTATTACTTTAAATATATTAATGTGTACGATGAAAAATTAAATTCTCACAATTCCTTTTACTTCCAACATACAAAGAGGCCAAATGCCCAAATCCAGTGCGGGTGTTTTTATGTTGGAAGTGAAGGGGCATGTTTTGTATGAGTGACTGCATTTCGAGTATTAAAAAGCTCATATGGTATAAGTTATGTGAACTGAGGTTAGTGAGGACTTAAATGTTTCCTTTTGTGTTAATTTCCATGATTTTTAGTGATTGTTAAATGTTGAGCTATATGTTGTGGATTGAGCTATATAGTGTGTGTTTTGTGGCTCTATTGTGGAATGAGTTGATACACCTTAAGATCCGTTGAGCCTGAAGACTTACAGGCAAATTGGAGTAAGTGGGAAGAAGTGAGAAAAATACCAAGTAAAATGTGTTTGAGAGTTTAATTTTATGTTTTAATTTTTTGTCAAGATGTATTGGTGATTATTGTATGTCTCATTAGCACTTTAGTAGTCAAGTGCACAAATTCCTCCTGTATCTTTATGGGGAGAAACCATAAATCTAATCTAGGTACAACTTAGGTACACCTGATCACAAGAGGTTAATAGATGTATGATTATGTATTCATCAAAACTACTCTGCAGTCACCAAGACAGCAACAATTTTACAGAATTTTAAAAAGTAAAGGTCAAATCCAAGCATTCTCTTAGGATTTTCTCATGTTTGTTTTCTTTTGTGGCTTATTATACTCTCCACTGGTAGAAATAGAAGAATGAATTATTGCCTTTTGGTCTGTCTTATTCACAATATAAATTAGAGCTCTTTGCTTTATGTTAGTGGCAGAAAGTAAATTTATGGATTTACTTTCTGAAGGAGTTCTGAACTGCCCTGGTCCTTGCTATAGCCCTGTGTATTTAGACATTCTTACATGTAGTATTTCAAATTAACTTCTTGGTAGAATACTAGGTTAGTTTTCCTTACAAACAACTAACCGGCTCAAGTAGCTGGGGAGAAACTCAAACTTTTGCAACTTTGAGGTGGTCCCATTGTGTGTCACAGGTACAGTAGGAGGAGGTGGAGTACTTTGCAAAGCAGAAGACCACTTGAAATTGGATGAGGCATTTTTTATTTAATTCTCCATTTCAGTATCGCTCTATTTCCACTCCTCCTGGCTGCTAGCTGGGGTGCTAGCTCAGTGAGTCAGGACCTATTCAGCTATCTATTCTGCTCTCTTTGAATTAAAAAAAAATTCTCAACTATATTCTTGATTTTTAAAAGATTTTATATAGTAAATTTATTTCCAGTAAGACAATAGTAAAACATGTCTGTGATACTTTTGTGTGATTTAACATGAATGTGATTCATCTCTCCTCCTCCACCTTCCCCCTCCCCTTTCCCTTTCAGGATCACTGACTTATCCATTGTTGGCTGCAGCAGGCTCATTTGAGTGTCTGTTGGTGGTTAGGAGAGTGGGCTTAAAGATTTAATGTTACATGTTGGTGCAGTTTCTCACAGTAAGGAGATCCTCAGTAAAAACCTGAGTAGTCCAATCAGTAGTTTATGAGGGTATTTTGAAAGTGCAGCATTAGTAAGCAGTCTATAGAAAGGATGGATAACTGTTTCCTCCTGTCCTTGTAAAGTGCCAATTTAAAGTTATTGATTTCTTTCCTGAAGCAAAGTAAAAGTTAACTTTCACCTCACTCCTGCTTTCTCTCTTGTCGCTGCTTTTTCATTTTCTTTTGTTATTTTGGTTGTTTAGTTTAACCGTACACAATTGTGAGAGGATTGCTACAAGCAGGAAAATAATTTGATTAATGTGTTTCTTAAGGCCTTTGGCCTTTAAAGGTTTTGTTTCTGGTGAGGTTGAGCTATGGTAAGGACTTACAGTGAGACGAAAGGACAGTTGTGAGTAATACGTTCTGCTTGTGGTAGCTGTTTGTTGATCTAAGAGAGCGCACTTAAAGAGAGCTAGGTCATTTATGTGATTATGAAGAGCACTTGGTTCTCTCCTATTCAAGAAGGAAAAATAAGAGTTTTTGAGTAAGAGTTCACTGTCAAGATGACATTGAATGTGACTTCCTTCCCTCCTCTCCATCCCCCCCCTCCGCCCCAATTGTACGATAAAGGGATGGAACTATACAGGGCTTGATTTTTCCAATATCAGGTGACATTTTTGATTGTCCTTTGTCATTGTGTTTCTTGGCAGTCCCTCAGTGTGTACTGCAGTACATCTGTCATGGTATCTGGATATCATTGGTAACTAAAAGTTTAAAAATACACATAGTGAACTTTTGGTTTTACTTGTTGTTTTGATTCTTCTTTTCCACTTGGAGAATTGGGCTGTGAATGTGTGATGTGGTATTTGTTTGGGTGACAGATGTCCATTCCTGAATGCCACTGTGTTCTTTTGTGCTTTGTTTACGGAATAATTGCTCCTAAAATAAACTGCTAATTTTTTGCAAGCTACAAATATATATATTAAACTATATAAATAAAAATTGTTGTGGTTTTTGAACAACAGAGCAAAACTGAAATTATTCCCAAGTCGTATGTGGTTTCTAAAATTCCTGATTATAGTGATCCATTATTACTGACTTATTTGGTGCTTATTTTAACAAATAAGTTTAGTCTGGCATCAGCTTTTCTTTTAAGTGTTAATTGCCATGGTAGTGTTGTAGTAAAATGATGTAGCCTTTATTTGATAAGGTGCAGGAAATTACACTACCAACTTTTCTTCCTTTCAAGTTCGGGTTGCTTTTAGGTATTTAAAAAAAAAGCAGCTGTCACTAGGTAAAAAGCTTTTATCAGGAGGTAGAGGATTGTAATTTTTAATTAAGCTAATAATTAAAAGTAACTTCTAGGTTACTTTATTATTCAGTTAACTCACCTAAACTGGGCTTGAGTGTTCTGCTGTGTTACATACAATATGGATATCATTTCAGGCAAGCTTCACAAAACTCAGTTTTGATTTAGGGAATGATTGTGTCGTTGATACCAATGGAATATGAATTTATAAAACCAGACTTCATAAAGAACCTTTTATATTTTCTCATCTGAAGTTTAAAACTAAAAAGAGTTGCTTGAGAGCTGCACTTTATTCATACTGTTGTGTTGAAAAGGACTTATTTGGGATTTTGAAATTCTGGTCTTGAGAAAATTAAAAGATTAATCAAAAACGGGCTGTGAAAAACAAGGGAGGAACACTTTTATTAGTTTCACTGTGCTTCTTCAAGGAATGTCCATGTGAGTGCCCCACTCAGGTACAATGTGCCTCTTGAGCCCTGATTGGAGATTTTCTGTGTTTGGTCTGTGTATGTGCTCTGTACAACCTCAAATCTCACTTTGAGAGTATGTAGGGCTGCATGGGGAAACCACCCCTCAGTTTCTTCTCTACCATGTTGGCCTGAGATGGAACTCTTGTGTGCAAGCATATCTCAGGGTGTTTTGTTTTGTTGTTTAGTTAGTTACAGTGTTTCTAGTTTAGTATTTGTTTCTGTTAGTATAGAATTAGTTAGATAGCTGTGAGAGGTCTGAGTTTTTCTTCTCCCCTTTTTTCTCCCCTGTTTTTTTTTTCCCGAGGAGCTTACTTGGCCTGGCTGGGTATGTCTGATCGGTAAGTTTCAAAGGCTGCCTCTTGTCAGGAGGCTATCCTGATCAGCAACGACCATTGTACATTGTATCTGTTGTATCTGTCACTCTCACATATGGGCCTTCCCAATGGGTGGAATATCAGCAGTAGTTTGCTAAACCTCCAACTCTACTGCACCAGGAAGCTGGGGTTACACAGTCTCTTTCACCAAACCCCCAACTGAGAGACACCTCTGAGGAACAAAGAGGCTACCCTTCAAACTTTTATTTCATTGTCATCTCCGGAGAAGGCATGCCTCCACCACCATTAATTTCCTACGATTTTTTATGAATTCCAGAATCTTGTGAAGAGGATGGTGGGCACCCTACAGATATCTCTTGAGGAGGTTAAAGACTAACATCACAAGCTCCTGGACATTTTTCAGTTGGCAAAACTCATCCGGATTGCAGTACCCATTAAAGAAGTGCTCCTGAATCCATTTTGTAAATGAGTGGATACAAAATATCATAGCCCCCATAGGGACTCAGAATTTTTTTTCTCACCCTTCACATAATTCTCTGTTGGTGGATACCATAAATGAGCTGGGTAGACAGCATTCTCCAGGTCTAATCCTTATGACGAGGACGAGAAAATATCAGACTTTTTTGGACGGAAAGTCTACTCCTCCACAATCTCAGGCTATCCTGCAATCATGGCCAAGTGTGACAATTCAAATTACAAGTTTGCATCCTTTACTGAACATCTTCCACAGGAGCCTAAAGAACACTTCCAGACCTTCATTAAGGAAGGTCATTCATTATCCAGAACCTCTCCCAAGTATCTTTGGAAGCCATGGCCACTTTTGTTAGATCCATTTCAACAACAGTTATCAAGTGTAGGACATCTTGGCTCCAGTTGAGATTCCCAAGCGGGGTTCAGAATACAATTGATGACCTGCCATTTGAGGGTCAGAAACTCATCTCAGAAAATATGGACAGGTCTCTGCATACGCTGAAGGACTCCAGGGCCATGTTGACGTCTCTTAGTATATACACCCCAACAAACAAGAGGAGATTTAGCAGGTCTCACACAACCCAGAGATTGCACCTGGCTCAGTTCTCTGATTTTCAGAGAACCACCAACCCCACTAGAAAAAGACAGAGATTCCAGAGGAAAAGAGCTTCCCACTCTTTTTCAGCTACTATCCAGTCATCAATGAAACTGATTTTTTGGGGGGTTGGTCACGAGCTTGATGCCTCCCTCATCTCTAGTTTTCAAACTGCCATCTTTTGGCCACCTCCCCACTTCAGGAGATTGCCTTTCCCATTTCCAAAAGCCCAGTGGTGTATTACAGCAGACAGGTGTGTCATGGAGGTTATAACATGGGGCTATACCATCCCCACCCCACTTCCCAATCCCTTTTCAGGGACTCCTCTCATGAGACTATATTGAGTCAAAAAGTACACTCTCACTGTTGTTTAGAAGCAATGAATCCCATCCCCTCACCTGGAGAAATGGTTTTATGCAAAGTATTTTCACATGCCAAAGAAGGACGGAGGGTGGAGACTAGTCTTAAACCTAACAAAACTGAACGAATTTCAACCATTTTGGATGTTTACTCTGGTAGCTGTAATCCTTACTCTAGAGATAGGAGATTGGTTTTCAGCCCTCAGCCTACAAGACATCTATTTCCATATACATCCCCCACACAGGAAATATGTGTGCTTTGCAATGGGCCAGGACCATTTTCAATCCCAAGTTCCTATTTGAATTTCTGTGTCACTCAGGTATTTAGATAAGGTACGCTCGAAAGATTTTAAGTCTTAGAAATGGACTCTAATTTCAATCTGTGAATGAACAAATATTTTAAAAAGTTAAAAGGGAAACAATGAGAACATTAAAGTTCCTGTTGTGACTATTTAGAAACCATAAGAAAATTACAGATCTTTTCAGAAGCCTGAAGGGGAATGAGAGGAGTCACTTGTAATTGGAAAGTAGGGTATGGCTTGTGGGGTAAAGAATTGTCATTGGATGTTGGAGATGGAGGAGTGGGTGAAATAAATACAGTGTAATTTGCTGGAGTTGAGAAACTTCTGGAGATTGGGTTGGGCCTCTGATAGAAAGCTGTATAGTTAATTTTCAGTTTTGAATTCATTGGGCAGTGGTATCTCATTTTTATTATATTAATTGTGAAAGCTATGAATCAATTCTGCATACGGATGAAGAGTGTTAAGTGATCCCCTTGAGCAGCATATTGCTTTGGAGATAACAGAAGCAACACTGCCCTCACTCAGACCGAAGACTTCCTGGGAGTTCTTGCTGTCCTGCAACCCCTTTGAAGTCAGTGGGAATTGTTACATACTCAGCACTTTTGAAAATCACACTATTTATTTAGAGGACCAAATGAGGATTTAGAAGCCTTGCTTTAGGCAGCACCCATTTTTGAAAATCTTGGCCTGGGTCTTACAATGATGGGTTGAACTATCCACTCTCATGTTTGGTTGTTGGTTTCCAATGAAAGATCTTGCTTTGTTGCACCAGACTAATTCATCTTCACTTTTTTTTTTATTAAAGGACCTGATCTAAAGCCCACAGAAGTCATTTAAAAGACTCCCATTAACATCAGTGGACTTTGGATCAGAAAAAAGGGGCATTTAGAGACTGTTTCACAGTGAGAATCTTTCACTGTGCAAGTTCAAATTCAAAACCAAGTTCAAATTCTGCATAAGGTCTCCAATGAAAATGACTTTCTTTCCCATTCCTTTTGTTCACATCACAAAAATATTGCAAAATCAATAATAATTTCTGACATGAGGTCCAGAACTAGAATTGACAGAGGAGTTGCTTGTCATGATTGAAGTGCATTTGTGAACTGTTTTACATGGAGGAAATTTGCGCAGTGCTACTGTATGCTTAGCTCAGTTACAAGTCCCTCACTTTGATGAATGCTAACTTCATTCACAATTAAATGTGAAAATGTGGGAAAGAAAGGGAGAAAAAAATCTTAGGTCTCTTTTTGTGAAAAAAAAGCAAGGGTAAAAATTAAGTGGGTATAGAAGAGCTTTCACTATCTTACTATTTTAAGTGAATAAAAAAAAAATTGCCAACTCTTCGTATTTCCTTACGTCTGAATTGCTCCTTACTGAACCTTTGTCTTTTACAGAAAAGTTGCTCAAATTAATTCATATGTCTCTATTTCATCGTTTCCTTGAATTATAATTATTTTTTATTGTTAAGTGTATCTATATAAACTCTGCATGTATATTATTTTTATTGTTTATTATAGATAGTACAACGACATTAAATTGGATCAATATCCAAAACAATTGGATCAAATATCCAAAATGTCCATATCATTTTTTCCTTCCAACTCCAGCCATTTGGCCTTATAAGAGTAATCTGTTTCTTAAATTAGTCCTGATTTTTTCAAGTTACCTTAAAACTACCCTTTGGATAGTTTTATCTACCTATTTTTGAGTTGCTCAATAAAATATTTTCAGGTTACCTCAAATCATAAGATCCACGGTTATTAATAATGATCTGATTCTTTTGTCAGAACCGACATACACTCTGGATTTTTATTTATTTTCTTAAATATATAGGGTCAGATCCTCAGCTGGGGTAAACTGGAATAGCTCCATTGGCATAATGATGCTAAGCCTTGTTTCTCTGATGTGCATTATTAGAATTGTTTAATGTTGCAGTTTATTATTTTTTACTAGTATTACATTTTGGGGTATGGAAAAGTTCCTTTGAAGTTGCATTTGACTTTAGAGTTATTTATTCTAGTAGGTCTGATTCACGACTGCAGCAGTTTTCTTCTACCTCTACATAACTGCTTTGAAATAAAGGGAATTATGCCTGTTTAAAGCTGGAGGAATGGAGTGATGGGGAATCAGGACCAGTGTTTTCACCTGTGCTTTGTAAACTGCCTAAAATGCTCTGCTCGTGCAGGTGAAGATGAAACGTACTAGAATGTGAGACACAGTATTGATTGCAATCATGCTGCTTATCTCTTAGATCTGCAGTTCTTATAAACTGTATTTAACATGACTATTTTATTTCTGTGCACTTTGGAAATGCAAACGAGTGCCATCATCTGAAAGGTTAAGTTACACCAAACTACCTTGTTTTTCCAGTATGTAAATGATAGATGTAAGAATAAAGTTGTTCTTGCACTGGTTTCTAGGTACAAGCCATTACCTACTCCTTCATCTTCAAGTGCAGCTCTGTAAAGCAGCTTTAATAAAACAAAACAAAACGTGACCTCCTTTGGACTGTTTTCATGTTTCACTGACCGTTTTCTTGTGCTTGAAGTACTGAATGATCTGGCTAAAAGGAAAGCCCTGGTAGGGTATAATTATGAGGTAGAGAGTGTTGGGAAGAACTGGTGGCACTCACAAATATCCATTTACAGGATATGTATGTGTTTTGTGTCTTTATTATTAGTTTTCAATCTCATCTTCTAAATACAGGCTCTGCAAATTATGAAAGGAGACTCGCTGATAGCCCTTAAATAAGGTAACCCTCTATACCACTCTTTTGTTTCATTTTCAAAAACTCCTCTATCAGAGTGAAACAGTCACAGAGATTCTGCACGCTGTCTTGCAGATGTGTGAAATATTGTTTGATACCCAATTCTTGTGTTGCTATGGTCTCAGCTGCATGGCTTATTAACTCATCTTGTGACCTTTGACTTCCAGTGCTATGAGTTATCAAGGCCCTGTATGACATCAGGAGTGTGTATGACTCAAATGGATGCTGTACATCCGCTGAATCAGCCTTATTTCTCCTCCCTTCAAGATTAGAAAAGCAGGTGTTAAGTCTCATTGTGTGAATTTATTGTTATCTGTTGGTGATGCTTTAGAGACCGCTCTGCTTACCCGCCTAATAGCCAAATGCAAGCTAATAGTCTGTTCAGGCCATTGAAGCCTAAAATCCTGCTAATTCCTTCCTCTAATGAATAATCCCTGATCTCTGTATGTGCCTAGACTACAGAGAGGCTAATTATGAGATTCAGCGTAAGGAAAATTTAGAACAGACTATTTCAAAGACTGTGGGATTTATATATATAAATACATTATTTATATTTATACACTTTGTACAATTTAAAATGTATATATTTGTATGTAAGAGTATGTGAAGGTAAATATTCTTGGTGATATTGATTAGCTAGGATGAATGGAATTGTAAAATCTCTCTTTGCTTGATGGGTTAATCGCTCATAGTTTGGGGATAGAATATCAGTTCTGCATGAGAAAGAAGTTTATCTTCAACCTTTAAAGATAGATGTCATCATTTGTGTTGTGCTGTCAAGTAAATTGTTTTGCGTAACTAAAGTCAAGCTGCCTTACACTGTAAAATCAGCAACAACTGGGCATTCTTTTGTTCAAATAAACCCATTTTAAATAATGCTTTATTTACTTGGGGCCCAATTCTGCCTCCATTACGCTCCCTATTTCTCTGGACTATTAATGGAGAAAGGTGTACTACTCAGTCACGATAACGGTGGTAAAATCCAGTCCTTCTGTTTGGAGGATGGTTCTGAGAACCAATCTTGATTATTTTTTATTTAAGCTTTAAGAGAATGGAAAATATATAAGCAATCCTAGTATCAGCGTGGATGAGATGTTAAATAAATTGTAATGAACACCAGAGGACACACAATGCGTTAATCTCCAAGCTGCATGATTATTTGGTGTTGTGAAAGGTTAGCTTTTCAATTGCAGGGCTTAATTACTTTTCAAATGAATATTTCATAACAGTTATTTTTTCATTGAGTATAAAACTGCATGCTTATTTTGTTCCTCATGTGATAGACGTTAGTTTTCAGCAGCTTTAAATTCATTTCAATTCCCCTAACCTTCCCTCCCTGTTTTCATCCATGGAAAGGCAAGGAACTATTCCTAATATTTCCTGATGTGTGGCTAATACTGTGGGTAGGGCATTGTAAACTCCCAGAAGTTTTAGTAATGTATCACAAAATTTTTAAACATTAAAATTTAATTTTACAGGAACTGAACTCAACTTGCGCAACTGATGTTAAAAATATTTTAAGCTTAATTTAAAAATGAAAATTATGAAAGCAGGACTGCTTAGTGACTTTTGCTCCTTCTAGGGGAATGCTTCTTAATGTTGGGACAAAATGTCTCTCCCTGCACATCTGTCTTTGTTGCATCCCTCCATAATCACCCTTTTCTTAGGAGTAGGTATGGGTTCCACTAGTTGTTTGCTTTTTTTCTTAGGCCCTGATCCTGCTTTGAGATCTGCTGTCAGGGATTTTGTTATTTCAACCCCCAGAAGCCCAAATCCTATAGAGTAATCCACAAGCACAAACACTTGTGGGCATGTGTACATGTAACTCATTTCATGATGCAAAATTATGTCAGTGTTAATAATCTAAGGAGTTAGAAGCAAGATAAGGAAATGATTTGTTTAAATTAATTTTTCCACCTTACAAATACGTAATTAAATTACCATAGCCTCTGGCTCCGTCTTAAGGATGCTCCAAAGGAATTAACTTTCAACCCAACGAGTTCCCTTTTAAGATCCCAGACCTGTTTAGGCCAGTGGTCCCCAACTCCCCGGGCCGCGGGGAGTTGCTACCGGGCCGCGGCCGCGTTCCCCTCCGTGCCGCGGCTGCACTCCCCTCCGGTTCCCCTCCGTTCCCCTCTGGGCGCGTTCCCTCCGCGTTCCCCTCCGTGCGCGTTCTCCTGTGTTTCCCCATCCGGTTGGTTCCCGCCTTCCGTTCCGTTCCTGATTCCGGCGGCTTTTCGGCGGACATAGATCATTCCGCCGCGGTGACGTGAACAATTAATGCTGATCAATTGAATTGTGCGGCTTTTCGGCGGACATACAACGGTTCCGCCGCACACAGTGAAAAGTTAAATTCCGACCGGGCCGCAAGCATTGACTCGGCCGCGGCGAACAAAAGGTTGGGGATCACTGGTTTAGGCCATTACAAGTGAGGAACTCTGCATCCCTGTGGAATTCCACTGCAGCTCTCTTGAACACAATGGGACTCCACATGGGTCCAGAAGCTCTGGGTTTCTCATACTGTTTCTGGTCCTGGAGGGTGAAAATACCCTAAAAAGACAATGGACTCAATTATTCATTATGATACAGCCCTTTTTGTCGTGATACAGACCCTTTTTACTGGGGGAGCAGCACAAAAGGGCTATAAAGTCCGGGTAAGCATCTGCTGAGGAGTTATCCTGGCTTAGGCTGTGGTTAGACTGGGGCTGTTTTAGCGCTAAAACCCCTCTTTAGCGCTATAATAGCACTGCCAGTACAGACTCCCAAGGCACTTTTTCCGCTTTTACAGACCTTTTAAAGCGGCACTGGTATACCTCAAAACGAGAGGAATAAAGCTCTCAGTGCTGCTGTTGTAACGCAAGGGATGCAATGTGTACTACCCTTGCGTGATAGTGAGCCTCCAGCCTCCGGCATCCTGGCCCAGAATCCCCATTGCATCCTCTCTGGCCACCATTTAAAACTCTTCTGTCCCGTCCTCAGGTGACCCCCACGTCAGAACCCTCCCCCAAAGTCATATAAAATTTTGAAACCGTGCCGCTCCGGGCGGCAGGGCTGTGTGTTCCCCTGCCGCTGCGGGCAGCAGGGCTGCGGGGTCCCCTGCTGCTGCGGGCGGCAGGGCTGCGGGGTCCCCTGCCGCTCCGGGCGGCAGGGCTGCGGGGTCCCCTGCCGCTCCGGGCGGCAGGGCTGCGGGGTCCCCTGCCGCTCCGGGCGGCAGGGCTGCGGGGTCCCCTGCCGCTCCGGGCGGCAGGGCTGCGGGGTCCCCTGCCGCTCCGGGCGGCAGGGCTGCGTGTTCCCCTGCCGCTCCGGGCGGCAGGGCTTTGGTGTCCCCTGCCGCTGGGGGCGGCAGCCCGGAGGTGCTCCCAGCCCCTGCCCGGTCCCTGCCGCTGAAACCCCCCCAAATAAATGCTTAGGGAAGGGAGGTGCAGAACCTGTCAGTTTCGGAAATGAAACTGACAGCCAGAAGTTCCCTCCCTTCCCAGTCCCCCCTAACCCCACTCCTTTTCAAAGAGGGCTGCACCCAGCTGAATGCTGGGATACCTGCCCTATCCCGCAACTGCTTCTGCCGCCAAAAGCGGGACAAATGTGTTCGCTCTCTGGCGCTAGAGGGCTTCAATCTGGACACCCTCTAGCGCAACAGCTGTAGCACTAAATCGGGAAGCGCTATAAACAATATCGCTTCCCCCTGTAGTCTAACCACAGCCTTAGGGTAAATTCCTTGTTGACAAAGAGGTGGTTTAATGGCCCCAACACACTCCTTGCAGCCCTGGTGAAGGTGGCGTTGCTAGAGACCTTGCAGAGCTCTGGCTATTGTTGTTTGCTAGAAGAGCCCTTATGGACTGTTGGTAGATGAGCAAAAGTTAGATCTCCCCTGAAGCTTTAACTTGCACCACGCTGCACCTCGACTGGCTCAAGATATAAGAGAAGCTCATGGGACATAAAGCCACCTTTATTTTCCCTTTTGTCCTTGCTCCCAGCAGTTGCTTTGGAATCCAACTGTACCCTCCCTACCTCTCTGCCCCTTGTGTGGTACATTTGCATGTCTCTATGCACACAGCAACGTAGACATATAGCTTTTGTGTTTGCTTGGAAGCCAGAGTGAATCTCAGAGGTGGAGAAATTTAAATATCATTTTATCATTTCAGTAAGGGATAAACCAGCTTTGAACTAAGGATACGTAAAATATATATATTATATAAAAACTGTGTGTGCATGCTGAATTAATGGTCTGAATATTATATTTAATTTCGCTGAGGCTACTCTTTTCTGACATTGTCTCAAGACCCACGGGGAATCCCCAGGCATTCTGGTCTATATGGAACAATAATGTTCAAAATTGAAGCAAGTTCTTTACTCCCTCTTTAAATCATAAACAAGCCACTTAACTGCAGTATACCTCTGAGAATGTCTGTCTTTCCCACACTTTTTGCTACCTTTTTTCCTTCCACCTATGACATGTTCAGGAGATGTCACGTGTGCCAAGATGGGATAACAACATCATTTGTTTACATCAGTTCAGGGACTATAAACTCCCAATGGTACAGTTGCTATTGGCTTGCTTTCCAGTAAACATGAGTCACTTTCTTCTGACCCATGCTATTCTTTTGTCATTTAGCTTGATTGACTTTTTTAATCAGGTGCCATAGTCACCTATTTCCTGTTGATTAATTTCAGGCTTATGTAGAAGCTACAGAGTTAGATACTGTAATACAGTAGAGCGATTTGACCAGCATAATAAAGACATAATGTTAAATCTTGTTATATTGAAAATATACATGCTTAGAAACAGTTACTTCTGTTTTTTGTTTTTAAGTGCTCTGCAGAACAACTGAAGAATATTGTAATAGGCTTCTTTTATTGTTTGTAAATTTTGAGAACAATGAAGTGTATGGATGTCTAGTAAGTTGTGATGTCTAGTATTTGCTCATGCATGTTGCCCTCTAGTTATTTTGTTGGCTTTGCTTAATTTTTTAGCTTTTCAATTATATTTGATTTATGCAAGTATGTCGATATTTACACATGTGCTGCAAATGAAATAAATGTTCCTCAGATGCCTCAGACACAAACACACTTCTGTTGAAGGACACAGGTAATTTGAGTGTGGGTCCAGTCTTTTCTGTCGAAAGATTAGAGATGTTTTTTTTCTTTTGCTATGGGGAAACCTGCATTAAGTCTTTGCAGCTCCTGGGCAAACTTGATTTAAATCACTAACCCAAGGCGTGCACTTAATATATGGAAAGCCTTGATGTGGTGCCCTGCTTTGCCACCGAAGCTTTTGAACCTCAAAGAAATTTCCTGACTCTATAGATGTTAAAGAACAATAATGTTGAATGATTTTTTCTTCATTCACTATTTATATGCAGTTTCTTTTTATACTAAAAAGAAAGTGCTGAAAAGTTACATGAAGTGAATTCTAGTCAAAGGTGTTTAACGTATGTGAAGGAAATGAAGCTTAGATTTCAAGCAGTGATCAATGAACTATAGTATTCTATGATCATTACTGAGCAATAAAGCAGGGAAGGAATTATCACAAGGATGTATATGCCATTCATCATGCCTTTTTTTAATACTACTTTTTCTTGCTTGCTTTCTTTTTATTGTCTCCCGTGTTTTATGTTCTTTGATCCTATATATGGGAACTAGGTTCCCTCCTCCTTTCTCTGACACTTTCACCCGTCGTTATACAATGCTGGATTCAAGCAGAATTCCGGGGGGGAAATTTATGTACCAAGTGCTTTAAAACTTTAAATAGCCCTAAAGTACCTTGTGCTTAAGGTTTTGTTTTTGCCAGAAATAGTGCTGTGGTACATTTATTCAGGGTGTTATCTGAATGTAGGCTGCTTTCCTTGCTGAGAAACAAATGGATTGAAAACTGTATTAAAATCTCAGCATTGCATTGTTTTCTGTAGTGGTATTTATTTTATATATCAAATTGTGTGTATGTGTGCTATAAGTGGAAAGAAATGCAGCTTAGTTTTGTCCCAGCTTTGTCGCTGGCTTCCTGTGTGATTTAGCTAACGACAAAAATTAAACCTCTCCATGCCTCAGTTTCTCTGTTTGTCAAAAAAGTATTTACCTCACAGTTTGTGAGGGGACTTGA
Source organism: Sternotherus odoratus (assembly GCA_032164245.1). NCBI lineage: Eukaryota > Metazoa > Chordata > Testudines > Kinosternidae > Sternotherus > Sternotherus odoratus. Next base: position 95,599,757 of record JAVMKO010000003.1, read on the forward strand.
GAGCCTTAGATGAAAGACCGTATTGTACGTGCTTGGTGTAAATAATACTCTTTGAGAGCATGTCAAGGAAATGGCCAATATTTGTCTGTCCTTGCTTGTTTTATTATTTAAAGGTGGGGAGGGAACCCCAAAATATGAATAGGTCAGACTTTTTCTTCTAACAGGCTTTTCTAGGATGTGTTGTTGGTTGACACTGAAACTTGTAATGTCTGCCCGTCTCTCCCTAGGCAATCTTTCTGCAGTATCAATTTGGGGATCCATGGCATGTAATATTTAAAACAACACAAAATTTAAGATAAGTGATTAGTATGTCTGCTTCACGCTTATTGATTGTTACTTTAGGAAGTAGAAAGCCACAACTTTGCTTTTCTGGGTCATTTCAGTCATGTGATCCAACGGTGCAGTTCCTGCAGTAATGCATCATACATCAGGGACATCCTGACATTTGACAGCAGGTCCTTCTCTGAGGAACCCTTAAGAAGAAAAAGTTCCACAAAATCCTTTGTACTTAAATTCCTGGAAAAAAAAAATTTTTTCAAGAAGAAAACATGAGAATAAAGCATGGAATCTCAGTGTAATGTATTTTAATGTATTTTCGGGATTGTTCCCTAAAAATTTACCATTTTTTCTTATGGAAATTATAATTTAAAAGAAGTATTTGTAGAGAGTCATTTCACACGGCCAACATTGAGAAAATCCTTGAAACGCACAGACAACAATGGTCCAAAGAGTCCACCTAAATGCATTAAATATGTATTAATCAGTGTAGGTATAAAATGGGAATTTACATGATTGGTGATAGCTTTCCAGATTTAGAGGCAAAACACAATGTAAAATTAAACATTATTAAACCTGCCCTCATCCCCAAACAATATACCACAGTTTCAACTCTGTAATTATCAGGTCTAAATTGTTAATTTCAAAGGGGAACACATCAGCCTATAAAGGCCCACAGTACTCCTTTAAAAAGAGCAATGTGGTATAATTAAAATGATCAAGAGGATCTAATTCTGAGCTTGTTTTCTTCCCTTGCAAGGTCGCTTCAGATTGAACAAAAACGGAAATTGTCATATAGAACCTCTAACGATCGAACATCTCCAGATAAAAAACAACTTCTAGGAGCAGGCTGTTGCAGGGAGAGAGTATTATACAGTGTTCAGGTCAATCTGGGAGCTATTTGCAGCTTTGCCTTTGACTTTCTGGGTGATTTTGGGAGAGTCATTTGACCTTTCCTATCAGTCTTTCCATCTGTGCAATCAGTCCATTTATACTTCTAATGCACCCACAACTGTGGTATCTAAGTTTACAGGGCATTAAATGGAGATAATATCACTTCCCTGTCTTGGAAGGTTGTTCTGAGGTTGAAATAAATTACAGGCCCGATTCTCCACTCCCTTGCACAGACACTTGTGCCTGTACATAGGTTGATATAAAACACTATCATTCTGACTTGTTTTACACCCACTCTGCATTAGCTTTACACAGCTGTAAATGACTACACATGTTGCAAAGCAACGGAGAATCAGGTCCCATGTTTGCAACATGTTTTGAGATCCTCTAATGTAAGAGATTATAAGCCTTACTATTAATCAATATCCCTAAAACTTCCTTGTTGAACTTTTGTGAATTGTGTGTTTTTAACACACTGTAAACACTTAGTTCTGTATGGGGAAGACATGGGCAGGAGACTTTTGTGGGGGGTTTTGTTGTTGTTTTTTTTAAATACTGCTTGCCTAGACTGATTAGCTGTGGCATGACCAGACCTAAGCTCCAGTTTGATTTTTGAACATAATTTCCTCATGGTACATTTTTCTGCCATGTTTTGCAGGGCTAATTTAGACATGATTTCCCAGAGGACACCCATCTTGTAAAACGTTATTGTTCATTCAGGAACTGATGATACTTTTGGTTTTTCTTTTCTTTTTCTGTTTTGCGGGGGAGGGGAGGAAAGGTAGCGGAGGGGGGAGGCATTGGAGCTGGGATGAGTATAGAATAGTTCCATGTTTTAAACTCCACTACGAACACAATTACTGTACACATTTAAAAAACAAGAAATGAATAATGCTTCTTAACAAAAGCACTTTCAGACTGACTACACTAGTTTTTTTAATCTTCTGGGAGCTTTATCGTATAAAGCCCTGTAATAATAAAGCCATATGAGTCCTCAGATTATTATTCATACGCCTTAGTGCCTCACAAGGGAGGCATTATGCACTCTTCCCTTTTACAGAATGTCTTATTTTAAAACACATGAAGTTAAGGCTATCATATAGTTTTTTCTAGTAAATAGTCCATATGATTAATGTACATGGACGGTTAAAGGGGAATGGCAACATTCTATCTAAAACTAGAGAGCGAAGTGATTAAACCATGCTTTTGTATTTCTAAAATAGCCCTTAAAAACCACACCAAAAATCGTAACAATGCTCTTCCTTATGGTAGGCTATAGTTTCATAGTCCTTTGAATATTGTAGGGACAGAATAAAATGTCTGACAGGTGCTTCCGTCCATCGTTGTTTGTCTGAAAAGACTGTATTAATTCTGTAGCCAGTTGGCATCATCTGGGAGAGCAGAGGTTAATGTTGATGTTTCAGAGCAGGAGGAAAGGCTGTTTGTATGCAAGTGATATTGAAAGAAGACATGAATTTTTTAATACCCATGGTCAATGCCATTGAGTTATACTACATACATAATCCATTTTGGCTGGACCCCCTTCTGAGCACCAGTTTTCAATACTAAGGAAATGTAGTAGAGATCTGCATTAACAAGTATGGAACAGTTCTGTTCCTCTCCCCAGTCCCTTTTCTCTCACACACAGTACAGCTTTTCTGAAATTAGGGCCTAGCAAGGATTTGTTCCCTTTGTACCCTAAACTGCTATCATAAGTAAGGGTTGAACGATTGAGCCCTGTCTTAATTTCTGTTCACCTGTTGGTTTCAGACTGTGTTAGAAAAGTCACTAGTACACTGTGGGGACTTTAGCACAAGTCGTATATATCAGAAAAAGAACATTCATTCTATACATATATTATTCTTTTTTGACTTGTTTTCATTGTAATGTGCACAGATACACAATTACAGAAGCACCGATTCCATTTCCCCTATATGCAAATAATCGTTTTCCCACTGTTTAGTGAACAGCCGAAGTCGGTAGCCATGATAAAATAAGAATAAGTTTGGAGAATATTAGTAAACATTGTGAAATACAAAGGAATGCTTTGTTAGTGCAACCAGTAACCATTTCCAGAAGACTCTAGTGTCAGATGTTGTCCGGGGGGGTTGTGTGAATGGTTTGAAAAAGAAAAAAAGTAGATAGATAGGACAGAGAGGAAGAGTCCGACATCAACATTGTTTGAGTGCAATGCAAGTTTACATTGTATTATACTTTCTTTTTAGTTTAATTATTGTAATTTTGTGGAGCCTTTGGCTGTTGTATTTCATTTGCACAATTGAATAGTAAGTGATCATAAGAGTAATGTCTAATTCTTAAATGATTAAAGCCAATAGTTACCTTTTTTAGGGATGGGAAACATTCTAAAACAGGTGGATTACAGTCATATTTACATTTCTTTTTCTCTTTTAATATGTCAAGCCACCTTCTGAGCCAACCAGGCAGAAATCTTTACCCTTCCTAAGTCAGATTCCAACGAAGTCTTGTTGCTTTTACAGAATAGTGCCATACGGCAAACTGACTCAGCTTTAAGCACTGCACATGGTCCCAAGGGGAGAAATTACCCATCCAAATGATGGGTGGATGGCAGCCAGGCAGCAGGGTTGGATAAAGCTGCAGCATGCTTATATTCTGTTTCACTTGGGCTCTAGACATTCAAACCAGCTTCTTGGTGTATTTAAATTTGATCTCTGTAATGGTTAGGAGCATAAGGGGATTGGAAACAAAATAAAAACAATAGCTATTTCTCCTTATGGTGTTTCTGTAAAGTAATAACAATATGCTGAGGAGAATTAAAATCTTTGGTGTGGTTTTATTTCATTCTTTTTTTCAGAGGAGATTTGGCAATAGAACTGGTATTAAATGTAATTTTAACAGCCCATTTCCCTTGCCTAAATAAAGTTTGGGATGTTTCTCCTCTTATTAACTCATGTCAGAAGATTCTCAGTTAGCATCAGCAAATGCCAGATACAGTAGCCAAGAACTCAGAATATGACTTTATTATTTTTGTGTATTTATTTTGTAAAGCTCAGAGGTTTGCTATAGGAGCTTTACAGGCGACAAAGACACAGTCCACCCTCTGAGAATTGAGCCTACTTTAAAATGGTTACAATAATGATGAGCAAATCTGTCTAGTCTACATGTTACCTTTTTAAAAAATTCACCTTTTTAAAAAATTCACCCATATTATATCTGAAAAATTGGAGCAGCAGATTTCACAATTTTTGTAGATCATACAAAAAGTATCTGAGCTCCAGCTGACTTTACATCATAACAAAAACTCATTCCTAAAGCTCTGCTGACATTCTAGACTATGGAACAAAGAGATGATTTTGATTGAAGATTTTCTATACATTAAAGCTGTAATAAAAACAGCAATGACAGTTTCAGCTCTGTTCTGCAGATGGCTAGAGTGGGTTCAGGAGTCATGGTTGGCCAAAAAGGGGTCAATATCTGCAGAGAAAACAAATTTTATTTTCATGTGATTGTAAGGGGCATTCCATGAGTTTTTAAAATAAATTAATTAAATTAAATTACTTTTTTTGCTTGAGTGGTGTTCTTTTAACATATAGCCTTAACTAGCATGAAGACTTAAGTAAAATAAGCAATGTTGCTCACTAATTTCATTAGCTAAAATGCATTAGAAGTTGTTTCCCTGCAGTCTAAGAACACAAACCGTATTGGTCATCCTCATTTTTTTTTATAGCTACTGAACCCATTTACTGGATAATTCTGATTTTGGGACAGTTTAAAAAATGGAAACTAGTTGCTAGTTTCGTCAGTTCTCACAACACAATACTGTCTAGTCAAGTGATATGTATAATGCAGTGGTTCTCAAACTTTTTGTAGTGGTGACCCCTTTCCCACAACAGACCTCTAAGCGCGACCCCCCCCTTGGGGTCAGGTGTGTGTGTGGGGGGGCGTGCCTGCAGCCCACTGTGGCAGGGGCTGGGATGGGGGGGTTCCAGCAGCCCCACGGAGGTGCCGACAACCAGGGGCGGCGACAGGGGGGTACTACGGGTACAGCTGTACCGGGCCCCGGACATTAGGGGGGCCCCCTTAAGTCCGGGGCCCCATATACAGCAGTACCAGTAGTCATCCCCCCTTGTCGCCGGGCCTGGAGAGCGGGGAAGGGGCGGGGAGGCGGCGCGGCTCTCCTCCGGAGCGGACGAGCGCGCGTGTCCCCGGCAGGAGCAGTGAGCCCGGCCAGCGGCAGTGGCGCACCACCGCCTTCAAAGAGGGTGAGGGCGGGGAGGCTCCGCCGCACTGTAGGGCTTCCCCCGCCGGGTCCAGAGGAGAAAGGGTGCGCGGGGGGGGGGAGGGGGAGAGCAGCAAGGGCAGCTCGCGCCGCTCCTGGGCTCCCGCAGGACCCCGCACTGCTGCCAGCCGCTGTCAGCTGGGGGGGGGGAGGGGGAGCGCTGGCTGGGCTGGGGGGGCCCCCGTCTGGCAGCAGTGGGGGGGGAGCGCTGGCTGGGCTGGGGGGGCCCCCGTCTGGCAGCAGTGGGGGGGGGGAGCGCCGGCTGGGCTGGGGGGCCCCCCGGCTGTCAGAGTAGGGGGCCCCAAAATTTCTGTCGCCGGCCCTGCCGACAACCCACCACAGCAGGGGCTGGGCTCACGGGCGCGCCAGAAGCCCACCTCAGCAGGGGTTGGGTCGGGCACGTGGCAGTGCCGGCAGCCCACCGCAGCAGGAGCCAGGGCCCGGACCGGGCTCACGGGGCCGCCAGCAGCTCACCGCGGTGGGAGCTGGGACCAGGCTCACGGGGCCACCAGCAGCCTGCCGCAGCAGGAGCCACGGCCGGGACCGGCCTTATAGGGGCGCCGGCAGCCCACCGCAACAGGGGCACGGACTGCCTGCAGCAGCAGGGGCCGGATGCCAGCAGCCCGTGACAACGGCATTGTTCGGGGCCAGCTGCTGGCAGGAGGGGCTTGCGACCTCCACAGAACTGGCTCACGACCCCCAGAGGGGTCCCGACCCCCACTTTGAGAAGCAATGGTATAATGGATCTACTGAAAGACTCAAGGCTGAATCCTGACTACAAGGGTGCTTTGAGGATGGCGAGTGTAAAAGTGTCATCCATTCTAGATTGTGAAGTGGCGATTAAGTTTATCCAAGCTGGCTACTGAAGTTTACTGAAGCCCAGTAGCTCCTACTCCTGTCTCTGTCTGGTAGGAATGATTGGTGGATCTGCTTTTTTCATCAGCTGACCCTCAAAGCCTACCTTCATGCTGAGGGAGTATGTTCTGTGATGGGGTCCCAGAATCTTCGCTGCTATGTGTATTTCTGTGGATTGGTTCCCACCAGCACAGGATGAACGGGCAGTTTCTCTTTCTCATTTTCGGAGGGTGGGCATCAGTCAATGAAATCTTCTGATTTTAGTTCTTGGTAGCCAATCAGGGGCCCCATCTTTATTAAGAATTTTAAGTAGTTTGATATATCTGTTTCTTCCTAACAAACGTCACAGAACATGACATATAATTTAAAACTTTAACAAAATACAGAATACAGTAAACCCTCGATTTAACGGACCTCGATTTAACGGACTTCGGATGCAACGGACAAAATTTCTGAGCAAGTCTGATGCATTCCTGATCCATTTCTGGCGGGCTGGCTGCCGGCTCCCGGCTGCCGCCCGGGTCCAGGCAGCAGGTGGGCTGGCTGCCGGCTCCCGGCTGCCGCCCGGGTCCAGACAGCGGGCGGGCTGGCTGCCGGGTCCCGGCTGCCGCCCGGGTCCCGGCAGCGGGCGGGCTGCAGAGCTGTAGCCCCGACCCTGTGGCGGGCGGGCTGCTGCTCCGACAGCTCATTTTTTTTATTATTATTAAATAATGGACTTTTTGATTTAACGGACACCCTCTCGCCCGAATTAGTCCGTTAAATGGAGGTTTTACTGTACTTCTCTAAGAAAGAACTGGGAAATGTTGTTGTTCTGAATTATCCTTTCTTTTTTTTCTTCTTTTTTTTGGGGGGGGGAGTTGGGTGTGGGGAGGGGCAGCACTAGTGTGTCTCTATTATGGACACTTCAAGTTTCGGTCCTTTCACCCTCTTTTCAGATTTATTATATTTTTTTTTTTACAAAACTTAGCAAAAGTTGTTTTCTTCATGCAAGCAATAAAATGTCTTCGTTCAAGATGGAAACCTGTATTTGACTCTTCCATCAATACTCCCATGTAACTTTCTGGCATCGATGAACATGCAGGGGTGTATCTCTCTCTATGTGTCAGTTGCTGTCCTCTGACAACATACCTGTAGTTCATGTGGATCAGCCCCATTTCTAGTATAGGATCCATGTTTTCAGAATCATTACTTTCTCAAGATGTTACACAAACATGGGACATTGTGGAAGCAGACCTCTGGAGTTTGAGAACCCCTGGATTAAATGATAGACTAATTGGGCCAGCACCTTTACGCAGACTGCTGTTTTGGTCAAGAAAATTAGGAACCTAATTGTCTAGATTTGCTGTTAAATGCAGAAAAGAGATGTCTTGTTGCCTGTCAATGGACTTGTGTGGTACCAATCCTAGTGTTTCAATCCCCGCCAGAAGCTGTAACTGTTCATTGAGGCACAGGAATACTTTTCTGTTCGCTTCTTGGTGTACTTCCTGAAGTTAATGTGATCTTGCCAAGCCTTGGCACTTTGATCTCAGCATCATCTTAAGAACATGCTGCATTCCTATTACTTTAGGAAAGGAGTTCTTTGAGACATCTTTTTAACTAGTCCCACGGACTTAGAGCATGTAGAATGCTTCCTCAGTTGGTGAAGAGCAAGAGAATGCCTTGTAAGCCATAATTCTAGAGCGTCTGGTTTATGCTTATCTGATAGTATATTCTATTCTTTTGGGCTGAGGAGCTAATTCAGGCCAAAGAATGGTAGAAGGTGTTCGGAACACATCAGAGAATTGCACATCAGTGTTCTCAAAGCCAAGTGCTGTTTGATGTACTCTCGGACAAAGTGGGTATTAGACCACGAAAGCTTATACTTCAATACTTCAGTTAGTCTTTAAAGTGCCACAGGACCCTTTGTCACTTCTGCAATTCCAGACTAACATGGCTACCTCTCTGATTCTCTCCTCACCTTGACAGACGGATTTTGTTATCATGTTTTGCTCATATCTTATAACATATGAGATATGGTAGCCTACGTTAACCAGCTGTTTGTTTGGTTGGTTGGTTGGTTTTTTCAATGGGTTGCTTCTTCTGTTTCATTGGACAAATTTGTTTTTGTCAGGCCCTACATGTTCTAGGAAAGGAGTATTTGAAAGCAAATTAGGTATTGGTCTTTAAAGGCAAAGTATTGTTCAGATGATGGAACTGGGGAGAGACAGAAAGAGACTTCTTCTCCGAAGGACCAAGAGGAAAGAAAAATAGCTGTATACTTATTTAAACATTGGCAACTTGAAGAACTCAGCCTATAGGCCTCGCTTATGAATGTGGAATGCTGAAAAATCTAGGAATTTACAATAAAGTCCTTTCCATATTGCTGGCCCCTTGAAAGAAAGGAACATCAGAAGTCTACTGAAGGATGCTTCCTCTTTTCCTTTAAACAGAAGATTCCCAGCTGTTTCCTTACTCCTAAAGCAGTAAAGGAGAAGCTTTGACTCAAATCTGATGTGTGTAGGGCCCTTAAGACCTACTTATTTAGAGTAGCTGAATTTAGAAAATCAGAATCCTTATTCATTCTCTTTGAGGGTAAGAAGCATCTAGATTTGTGTTATTTAAATGGATAAAACTCTCTCTATATCAGAAGCATAGAAGCTGATGGGCCTGCCTTGTGCTCTTAACTTAAAAGACCAATCAACTACATCATCTTCACCTTCCTCAGACTGAAAAAGGAAGAGGCTTTTGTTAAAAACTCTGCAAAGCTGCCAGTTGCTGATCCCTCCATGCATTTTCTAAGGACTGTTTATCTATGAGGTGCTTTCCTTGGTGGATGTTTTTTGCGGGCAGCAAGTTCTGGAGCCAGGACTTGAGTGAGTAGTTTTGTGGGCCTTTCCATTTCCCCTCCCTCTTTTTATTTTTCTTAGGTGTGCCAGGGAAGTTACTATTGTTTTTTAACCAAGCTCTTTATTTAATAGTTGATCTAAATACTTTGAATGGAATCTACTTAGCTTGGCGCCTTTGCCTTTTCACAGCTTCTGTATTATTAGTCTTTGGGTCCAAGGCTTTCTTTGTAGATCCCATTCAGCCTGTACCAGTTGGAGCTGGAGTATTTCTTATCAAACAGTTTCTTTCTGGGGCCCAGTTCTATCCGTGCCAGAATCTGTCCTTCTAGTCAGTGAAAAGTTTTGAAATTGCACTTCTTGCTTGTTGCATCTTGTGATGTTACCAAGAGTTTTACGTTTTGGAAGTCCTCAGATTGGAGAGAAGGAGGTGGCAGTTGTGTCCTGTTTGGCTAGTGGGGGAGACAATTTGAGATTCTCATTAATTGCTTACTTCCCAGTCACAAAGAGGTAGCTAGGGCTAATGGATCCAGGACATGTAAAAGTGTACTGAAGAGTAGTAAGAAACTCCTCTTTTGCTGCTAATTATTATCCAAAATTATTGACTCCTTAGTGACAATTTAAATAAAGACGCTAAAGTTTCAAAATGAATGGATGCACATACACGTTTAAAAGATAATATAAAAATTTGGAAGAGACAAAAGTAAATCTTAAGACTGTAATTGCAGTCTGCTCCCACAGTTTAAACATTGGCAGCAATGGATTGTTTGCCTTTTAGCCAACAATAACAACCTCAGTTGTGTTTTTGTGGGTTTTTTAATATATTGTTTATTTTATATTAATATCACTTTAGTGATTGGATCCTCATATAATAAAGTTTTTTTCTTTTCAGAGACATAAACATTTAACATCCTGAATCTCTGTTTTGTTTTAATATTAAAACTTTTACACACATCTTGGGCATAATTGTTTATACATTTTATAGCATGAAAAAGAGAACCATATTGATTGTAAATCCTAAACATCTGCACCGCATATAGATGCAATGCCTAATCCTATAACGGCACATGTGTGTGCCTTGTTCTTTCCTAACAAGTTACTGTTTAAATTCTGAGGAGAGATTTGATTCATATGAATTTTCTGATGCAATGTGTCATATTTTTATGAATTACATGACACTGTAATTTTGGATTTGTTCCATACTTTCCTTTTAACCTTCCCTTGTTTGATGTCATCCATTCTCTCCACTGATTACATTTTTGGAGTAAACAAACCCAAAATCTGACTTTTCAGTGAAATTCTGTTTGTATTAAAATTGTGTAATTTCAGTCAACAGAGTTGATCTGCTAAAATTCGTTCTGATGTGGCTGAATTTTTTTTTCAGCTCCTACTCACTTGCCCTTAAATTTCCAAAACTGTATGTGGGAATTTAGTCAGGTACCTCCCATTTACCTTTTAAGTGCTACTGAATGGGTAAAGTAAAAAGTTCCTGCTGTGCTGACTGTGAATATACCATATGCTTTCCAACACTCCATTAATGTTGATGGAATGTTAGAACAACTGGAGCTGTATTGTAGCTACAGTGGAGGACTGGTAACAAAAGTGTTGATGCCAGTGTGAGACAGTCTGCTAATCGGATTTTTTTATGAGGAAGTCAGCTTGCTTGCTTTGGCTCTGGCGAATCTTGAGATTGTATTTTCATCATTTAAGAAACTATCCATGGGGGGGGGGGGGGAGGAGGAGAGGGAGTGTGTGTGTGTGATATGTTAGCTGCACTGACCGAGTAGTTCCCTAGTACGTCAGGTTACATTCAGCATCTGGTACTGGTAAGTATCAAATTCAGTAGGAATGGGGGTTCAAAAGACTGCATTTTTTCTTTGTTGTCTATAGACTCTATATTGGCAAGCAGAAAAGCTAAACATGACCTAACATCTTCCTTCCCTTGTCCAGTCCTTGTCTTTTCTGCTGGTTGAGTAGATCCCCCAAGAGCCTCAGTACTGAATGTACTTCAGTTTTCTTAAATTCATAGTTTCCTCTTCCATTTCTCCCAGCTGTTCTTCACTTGCTGGTTTTGTCTTAGTGACCATGGTCATAGCAATAGTAGAGAATAACTGCATTATACAGTTTCTTCCACGCTGAACAACAAATATGCACATTTATAGCTGTACTGATAAGAAGTAGTGACTTATGATGAGAGATGGAGCATCAGTCAGGTGCAGTCACTGTCCAGTTTGAATTGAGGTGGGAGATCTTACGCTGTTGCCATGTAATAGAGATACTGGCAGAAATTCTGATATAGCTGCCATTTCTCTCCTCTTTTATGCTCAGTAATGTGAGCATTTGCAAGCATTATAATTTGTCTGTTACTTAATCCAACACAAATTGCACATCTTTATTCCAGGAGACATTCAAGCATAAGAGAGTCACTGTTCTAGCAAGTTCTGACATGCTGAATCAGCTGATGTGGAGGAAGATTTCATGCCCTTTCGCTTTTCTGCCTATATATTTAAACCCTGGATATTGTCCTTAAAGTAGACTATCAGATATCTACAGGCCTTGAGAGTGTGAGATATACTGTCAAACTTCACTTAGGACCATTGTAAGGTGACAGCAGTAGGGTATGTGCTGTGCTTGGAAGACTATGAGTAATGCAACTCTGTTGATCAAGTCCGTGCATGTTTGTAGTGTTTATGGGTAGCAGCTACTACATGTTTCACTCTCTGACCCACGTCCTCATGAAAAACGTGTGTGTTGTTTCTCTATTGCAGTTTTTGCTAGAATTTGTTGTCGTCTTTACCCTCAGACTTCACTAATTTAATACACTACACACAAAAGGTTACAAGGCCTGTGCTCTGGATGTCCAGCCATCAGTCTCCAACACTTGAAAAGGTCACTTTTTAAAAAGTCCTTTGCCAGGCAAAATTGATAGATTCCAGCCAATTCTGAGGGCTGGGTTGGGCTATGCTACGGGGGGTGGGTCCCCACGGCAGCGAATCAACCGGGGCCATTCCCTCACCGACTCCACTTACTCCTCTTGCTGAAGTGGAGTACAGGAGTCAATTCGGGGATTGATTTATCACATCTAGATGAGACACAATAAATCAATCCCCGATACATCGAGCGCTACCCGCCGATCCGATGGGTAGTATAGCTGTACTCTGAGTCAGAATTCTTCAGAAGATGCCATGCAAATGGATATGGCTTCCGGCTGGTTCCAGTTATAGCCTTGCAGGTTGTAAGTGTGATCCTGAAGTACGGGAGTTTAGGACATTAATTGATCATGGCAGACTAGCATCCCTAAAAGTATAAATGTAAAATCATAAACTGTTGCTTGCTTGTTTCTCTGAAGGCTGGTCCTTGTTGGTGCTTAAGAATTGATTCCTTATCCAAATTAGACTTTTAAAACACAGATGACTTCTTATTCCTTGACTGAATAATATATGTGAAGGCTCCTTGACGGCTTCCATGTTGCCATTCCTCAATATGTGACAGCACCTCATATTTACAAATATTTGATAGTGAACAGGTTTTGGGTATGCATATGAGGGACAGGAGGGATGGGAGAAGGGTGTTGTGTGTTTTATGGGGTTTTTTTCCAACAAATATTTTGTTATGTAAAAGATCTTTGGGTCATAGGACTTCTTTAGTTAAAATATTTTAAAATTTTATTATTTGTTTAGCATTTAAACTTCCTTGGTTTTGCCCTAAGCAATGCTTGGTGGCATGGGAGGGATTCCGTTATAAATTTCACAAACTTGAAACACAATGAAACAGCATTCTTAAATAACATTTTTTGTGTATGTACCACACAGGGCTGGCTCCAGGCACCGGCGTAGCAAGTGGGTGCCCGGGGCAGCAAGCGACGGAGGGTGGCATCCCGGGCAGTGCCAGGGTGGTGCGCTAAGGTGGCTTTCAGTGGCACACCTGCGGCAGCACCGCTGAAGAGAGAAGATCTTTGAGCTGCCATAGGTGTGCCGCTGAAGAGGGAAGAGCTGCTTTTGGTGGCACGGCTACGGCAGCTCAACATTCTTCCCTCTTGAGCTTTTTGGTGTGGCACAGCAGTTAGAGCCAGCCCTGGTGCCACAAGTTTACCATGTCTTAAAGTGTTGCTTTTGCACATCATGAACAATGCATAAAGAATCTGTGTGTGCTAGGTTGAGGTGCTTCAAAATTTCTATGCTGTTTTATCCTGATGTTTTTATTAATTGTAATCCACTGTCAAAAATCACTTTCATGATTATGCAGGAGTTTGCAGCCAAGTTATTCATTAGGATATTGGGATAAATCTCATTAGTATGATGGAGGAATGTAGGATACATTTCTTGTTTTGAAGACATAGAACAATCGCTGAGATGTTTGAAAAAGTTTGGTTTTAAGGGTAGGGTTTTGTCTGACTTTTTAAACTAGTATACGCAGCACACTATATGTTTTTTCCCCCCAGTAAATTAAAGAACATTATTTAACTTAATTCAGAAGAATGTAAGAAACATGTTTGGGCAAAATATTTCCATCAGTGTCGATCATAAATTTCACTATGTATAAGTGTAAATAAAATAGTTTGGCTTAAGTTGGATGAATGACCCAACTGTTCTAAATATCTTGAATCAATGAAAGTTCATCCAGATTTAGGTGTTGTATTTATTAAACAATTTCTTTGTCTGGAATGTTATGTTGTTTGATTTCATTTTTTATAATACATACATTTTCTAATGCAATGGGTAGAAAGAGTTGTGTTAGTGGACTTGGAAATATATTTCAAACATAATTTTTTGGCAGAAATAAAATAGCAGTGTTGCAAAGAATCTAAACTTGTTACAAGAAGTTATCTCAAATTGTAATAGCAATTTATATCTTTAAAAACTAATTAAAGTTGACCTCCAGGCAGTGTGCTAGTTTAACTTTTGTAAATAGGACTCAGCATATTTAGTTTGCATGCAGGTAGACAGCTTTGTTGAGCTTTGACTTTGCATCTTCCAAAGTGAAAGTCGTCTACATTTAGATTGGAACATGCTTTTATATGTAACCCACATTAAGGAATGAGACAGGAAGAAATATGAAGCTATGACGTAGCAGGTTGTCAGACTGTTCTGTTTCATTTGAATCTTATTCACATTGGTGACCATGAAGAAAGAAGTGAAATGTAGATTTGTAAATTATCCTGTGAACTTAATTACATGTATTTTTGTGGTCAGAACCCACTGACATCATTGGGTTCATTTGGCTTTGGATCATGCCAATATAACAATTTGGGTAAAATATTTTCATCTATTAAATAGATGTAAGCTTAATTGCTTTCTTGTATTTTTCATGGCTTAGTGGACAGAAAAAATTCTGGACCATAATCATGTGGGGTTTTTTTAATTGTCATAATTTTCTATTTTTGTGACATTTTGTGGGTTTTGTTTTAATTTTCTTTTTAATTTGGATCAATCAGAAATGTCATCAATAAAAAATAGTCTAATACACATCTTCTTTTGTTACAAGAAGTTGTTTAAAAAAACAGACCAAATCATCCTGGGGACCACCCTACATCTCACATTTCTTAAGTAAACAAACACACTGGATTTGTACTTCCGAAAGTACAGAAGCCCCATCCCCTAATTGCAGTAGGATGGGAAGCAGCTATTTTCAACATCTCTGATTTATATAGGTACAGATGACCCAGTGTCTGTTATGCAGTAAATCAAAAAGAGAAACAAATTAGTATATCTTTGTTATTTATGGTGTTTTCTGTCTTTTTATATCCCTTTATTACTCATGCTGACTCTCGTAGAAAAATGAGTGTTGTTTCAGATTTAAAGAAAATAACAGTAACATTTTTTTTTGAAAATCTTAAATATAACCCAGAAAATGATTGAAAACTCAGCAAAGTCTAGTATTTTTAAACTGACATGCTCCATGTTACAACATTTAAATGTATATATGCCCCTTAGTGTATTTTTTGTCTGCTTTCCTGTCAAAAAGAAGAAACCTAGAGAACAGAAGGCCATCACCAGGGCCTTGCTTACTGTAGCAGGAGGCTTTTAGAATGAGTTCCCATCTGTTAGGCCTATATACCGATAAAGCTTGCAACAGCTGGCTTGGCTCTGTGCTAATCCATTCATTCCATCTACAGATCAGAAGGTGGCCTGTTTCTTCTCAGAGGCCGTTGGGCTTTGGAGACTTGCCTTAGCCACATAGCATTCCCACTAGACCTACAAGCAAGTATAATGATACGGGACGAGGCAACTTGAGTATGGGGTGGGTGTAGCAATTGTAAAATATTGTTCAGAGCCTCAAACTAGTATCTCTGTTGCAAGCAACCGGTTGTATTTCAGTGTTTTAACAGATAAAATGCTCGCTATGGATAAAGCAAAATCATTAGTATCTGACCTGGAAATATTTTTTTAAAAAGGAAACTTGCTTGGTTCCAAATAACTTCTGAATATAGTGTATTCTGCACCACTCAAACTTAGCCATTATGAATCCCAAGTGGCACTGAAGATGTAATGAGACCAACACCAAAAATGATTATTCTTAATGGTACTGAGTTTGCCCTTGCTCATTTTACAGGGAAATGACATACTTTCTTTCATTATGTGAAACAGAAAGTATTAAAAGTAGTATGAAAATCATCACTTCTTTACTATTCAACAAGGGTTTTTGAGCAATTGCTTTTTTGGTGTAAATTTATTATTGCCGTTGATATCATTTGTGTAGCATCATGGTTTTAGAGGTTGATCGCAAATGCAGATTAAGACACTATTTCTGCCGTAAAGAGATTATCGTCTATGAAACATAAGGAAAAGACAATGGACAATAGCTCAGGCAAAGGAAGGATGGGGATTATTGCTGATGAGAAGGAGGAAGAATGGGTTATTTTAAATAAGTGAGTTTGAAAGAAGTGGAAGGAGGAGGGCAGTTAGTGAGGACGGGGGAGAAGGCACAAAGATGAGGGTAGGGGAAGGATCAGAGGTGGAAGAATTGTATATAAAGTGGCAGGAAGAAAATGAGAGCTAAGGTGTATGTGTGGGCCAGATGACATAAGATATTTTACGTGAGGATGTTGAGCTTGACTTATTTGTGGTAGGAGTAAGGAAAACAGTGAAAAGATACAAGAATGGGGTGATATGGACAGCAAGGGAGTTGGAAGATTGCTTCTGTAGCAGTGTTTTGGATAGACTCAGAGGAAACAGACATGATAGTCAGGGAGACCAGACAGGAAAAAAAAAAACAGTAAGAAGTTTTCAGTAATCAGGAGAAGCAATGACCAGGGGCATGAAGAAGGATTTTAGCAGTGGAGATAGTGAGCAAAGGGCCAATTTGTTTTAACTATTTTCATAGATGAACAAAGTAATCCTTGGATGACTTTTTTTTTTTAACTCTCAAAAGAAGACTGGTATTTTTTAGACTGCCTTTTAAACTAGGAGTTGAATTTTGCATTTAATACAATTATCACAGGACCTCAAAGCACTTTACCAATTACAATTAGTAAACTGAGGAGCAAATGTACTAACTGACTTGTCCAATGTTATGCAGCAAGTCAAAGGGAGAATTAGAATAGAAGTGGAGTGGAGTCCTGACTTACTTTATTTCTTTCATCATTAGAACACAAGCAGATGTTTAGGTCTTATATTTACATATCCTCCAACCCTAAAAAGATAAGTCCTTGAGATCACAACATAGTGAATCTTTTCAGAAAGGATTGCCTTCACCCCCAAAAAATATAGTCTGTAAAGTGAACAGAATCTTATTTGAGTGACTGGTGTTGATTGTAACCAGCATCTTTGGGGAGGGCCAGAAGCAAAATGGACACACTGTTTCTTGATTCTGTTTCCTTGTGATGGGTGGCATGACCGTCAGTGCATGTGACTTGTCAAAAGATGCAATCATAGCAATTTAAACTGACATGAAGGATACAGATATAAACAAAATGAACACACAGTAAAAAGCTGAAACTGTGTTACAAGTAACACATGTTCAGACAAATACATGTGGTATATGCAGTAACTGTGGGGATATGGACATTCTTTTTCTTTTCAAAGTTTATTTTAACTTAATTGATGTGTAGAAATCATCATGTAGGGAGAAACATTTACACAGAAAATGTGGCAAATAGAACTGACAAATCTCATTTTGATAATTCATATAAAAGCCTGAGATAGGAAAGTCACATTAACTGAACTTAGCTGATTGTATTTGAATTTGTATACTTTGCCTACAGTGGGCCAGACGGTAGTCTGAGCTAAACCTGTGTAAATCTGGAATAAGTTAATCAAAGTCAAGATTTACATAAAGCACTTGCATAGGATCCTAGGTGGATAAAACTGAAAGTTAGTTAAAATTGAATTTGGCCAATGACTGCATATAGACTTTTTAGGAGTGTACTAGTTCCACAATGCTTTGTTGTGCTGCCATGAATCTAATTTTAATTTGAAGAAGTGAATTGATTCCTTTTCTTAGGTCCATGGATACTCATACGCTCAATTTATCTTTTTTTTTTTAAGTGATTTTTATTATGTTAGCTCTGTTTATCATAGCACTGTGATGGTAATGCTGTGGTTCTGATTGGGGCATGTTATAGACTTTGCCATCAGTCACAAAAAGAATGTTTCCACTAAAAGTATCCCTTTTGTTAAAGGTCCTCATTTCTAGCAAAAAGTTAATTTAAAAAACTCTGTGTGTGTGTGTGTGTGTATGTGTGTGTGTGAGAGAGAGAGAGAGAGAGAGAGAATTATACAAATTTCCGCTGTTTTAACTGAAATGATTCAGAACTTCAAACTTAGCATGAAAATGTGCATACCTGCTTTCCAAATATTGCAAAAACACTGGTTAAGAAATAAAGCGGTTATGACCAACTGAAAATAGCATCCTACTTTGTACATGGTACCCTCTTTCTCTTTAGTGATTTAATTTCTCACAGAGTATGTCTCTTCAGATATGTGCAAGCAAATCTTCATCTTCAGGGCTCTTCCTGCACCCATTCACTCATGCTTTCTTGTCACTCCCTTCTGTCTTTAAGATGAGATTGGAGAGGGACCAGCAGATCTGGCAGTGTTTTTTGATGGTCTTCTATGCCAGGAATTTCAAATTTCATGTGCTTTGTAGAGCCCCTACTGTGGTGCACACATCCCCAGAAAATGCAAGATTTGAACAGAATATACAGTTCAACAATTTGCATATTCCTCTAAATATACTGTTTTCTCCTTGTTACTTCTTTCATCTGTTTCTCTACCCTCCTCTGATTTTTTTCATGTTCAGGTTTCTCCTCCTTTAAGTTTTCAGCTGCTCTTTTCCAAAATCATACATTCTAGCTATCCAGATTTTTATATGGCTTCCTTCCAAAACTTGCTCTAGCCCTATCCACACTAGTATTTTTTTAATATCTTTCATATTTCAAAGTAGTTGGGCATTTTTACCACAGTATTCTGTAGACCTGTTCTGAACAGGGTCAGATAATGTGGTGACAAAGAAATGCATGAGCCCTGTCTACCCCAACACTCCCAATAAAAGTAGTGCAATAGTGCGCGATTTCACCGAAAAATTTGTGTGGATTAAGTCCGTGTCAGACAAGAAGATTCACTTGACTGTGCATTTAATGCCTTCTAGTCATATTTTTATGAATGTATCATGTTGATTATACATTTGTCTGAGTCATCTGTACACTTGTGTTTGAATTAATTTTTATCACACTGCTTAATAAACCATAAACTGGTACAACTTTGTGGGACACTTTTATTGTGTCAACGGTAGAGTCCCTTCTTGACCTCACAGTCACCTCTCCCCCAATAGCATAGGAAAAATTCTAAGCACCAGCCTCCAATAACCGAAACTTTGGTGCAAAGAAGTGAAACATTAATTGCTTTTTTCTAGCTTTGATGTTGAGGCTGTGACCTGTTCTTAGAGACCTAAACACATTGAATGACTAATACATCTGACCTGAGGTTGAAAAGGAAAACTAATCTCTTGCCTTGGTTTCTTTCTAAAAGCCCCTGAATGAAAATTCTAACCCATACTGCTTCATAATGAGCTAGCTATACTTCTTCTGAAGTACAGTATGGGGCATAACTGAATGAACAGAGGCAGAAATTGTGATCTATACAGGCAAATTACCCAGGACTGTCATTGTTTGGTGGCCTCTAAAATAAAAAGGAGGTATTGCAGGAAGACATTTAGTGGTTGCAGTCTCCAGTTGGAAACACCAGTCATTTCATGAACTCAAGGTTTTTGTGTGTGGATTAGGTCAGATCTGGGGCTTGTCTTTGAAGGCATTTGATGAATAAATAGCCATTTAACATAACGTAATGTTTAGAAGCTTTGATTATTTTGGCAGTAGCAATATGGGACGACCATATTTTCATGTGGAGGCAAAGATTTGGATTCAGTCAAGTCACCTTAAAATATTTTTTAGCCTGTCTTTCCCTGTTCATCCCCAAATAACAGAATTGACTAATGTTTATACAGCATTTTAGAAACATAAATCACCACATGAATGGCTAAATAGGGGCCAGATTCTTTGCCACATACAGTGAGCTGTCAGCACAGTTCAGGTGGGAGCGTGCAGAGGTGGCTTTTGCTCTCCCCTCCTTGCCAGCTATGTGCCAGGCTATTTTCCTGACAGAGTTTAGAGTAGGCTTCAGGAAGTCGTGGCCATGTCCCTTTCCCCCTGGGTATGCCTCCTTGTCAGAAACGTGGGTGGTATAGGTAACAAAGAGTCCTGTGGCACCTTAAAGACTAACTAAAGTATTGAAGCATAAGCTTTCGTGGGCTAATACCCACTTCGTCGGATACAAGCAATGGCATAGGTGGGTGGCATAGAAGTGGATATACTACCTCCGTGCTTCTGGAGGATTCTGCTACAACTGAATTATCCTTTGGCTATATTAGTTGTAGGCCTGCTTTGTGTTGGCATTGCAATGCAAAGGGGCAGTGCTGCGGTGGAGGATCTGGGCCAGGACTTTCAACAGGGAGATCTTTACACGAGAGAAAAGAAGGAACATTAGCACAGCAGAGACTCTTACCACAATTGCTGGTCTCACCATCAGTCATTTATACTTTTATCTGAATGGGCCATTTGCTACTGATTTCAATTGATCAGTGGTAGTATAGGGCACAAGTCTCAACTGTGCCCAGTAAGCACTGAATGCAGGAGAGGGGGAGACAGCCGCAAAGGAGCTCTTTATGGGTCCCAGATTGCTGAGGTCAGTTTTACATAACTCAGTGCCACTTTAAACTGTACAGTTGGCTCTGGACCTCAGGGTACACTGTGAAAGTTGAGGATTGCTGGAGTTCAGTGGCCTCAACCCTTTCCAGGCATGTGCCCCTATACCCACCATGGGGTTGTGCAGGAGCCAGCTTTTTGGTTTCCTTGCACCACTGGACAGGCAAAAAGGGGCCAAAATGGAGCTGAAGATCTGGCTCATAATCTAGCTTCTCATTATTTTCATAATGGTCACAGGATTTCTCTCCAGGGGAAGCGAACATTTTCATGACAGTTTATTTTTCTATACATTTGTCCAATGGGTATGCATCCTATGAAGTTAATTATGTACATAAAACATATCAGGCTGGTTTTGGTACTGATTTAGGGAGAGTCCCAGGCACACTAAGAGCGATGGGAATTACTCAGAAGACAATATATAGTACAAACCTTGTTGATTGCACTCGTTGTCTAGAGTGTCTGAATTCCTCCTTTTTTTTTTTTTTTTTTTTTTTTTTACAAATGACTGTATCTGGGGAACAGTCATGGATTACATTACAGTAAATATTTTTTCTTTTGAAATCTCTTTATTCATCATGTTTTCCCCCATGATCTTAACAGAAGTATTGCCTGTGTTCAGATTCTAACTTTAAGTGAATCTGTCATTAACTGTTAAAATTCTACTGACAATTTTTAAAAATAAGTTCCTTTCCCCTTCCAGATATACACAGTCCCATTTACTTTAACACTTCCATCCATGTTTTCAAGCTTTGTTCATGTTCCTCTAAATGAAAACTCACACTTCCTTCTTGAGTGAACTTGCGAAACTGGTCAAACTAGACTGACACAGCAGCGTAAGATTACATTCGCTACTCCTTTAGCTTTGTGGACAAAATGCAGCCTTAATGATGCCTGTGACTGGTTCAGGGTAGATTAAAGCATGTACTTTCTTGTAGGATAAATGATGTGGAAATCTAATTCACCTTGATGTGTCCTTTCTGTCTTTTTTCCCCTCTCTCTTTCCCTCCCTCTCTCCTTCTTTTCCCCCTCCTTCTCCTTTGAAAGTAGTGGAGAAAAGTTCAAAGAGATGAGGTTCTCTCTTGGAGCGTGTGGAGTGAATAAGGAATGATAGCTGGAGGAATGAAGGGGAAAAAACCACAGCTACAACGCTGATGTTGAGTTGTGCATCAAACTGCTGTAGGTGATGGCTTTCTCCTCTTGCTTTGAGAGAGAATGGACGCCATGTTCCGGAAAGAAGTACTTACGTAAAACCCATCTTTTTCCAAAATACTTTGGGATTTTCAGCTTTGCTATGTTCTTGCAAGTGGTATTTGTTCAGTTTTCCTTTTGGACTACTTAACCCAGGAGGGCGAAGGTCATCAGTACAGAGAAGTGAATATTGTCTGCTGCTTCCTCTCCAGTCCCCATTTGTGTGATAAAGCAGAGCAGTTGCATACGTTTGCTGCCAGATGTCAAAAGCCAGGGCTAAAACCTTGGTACCGCTGTCTGCCGCCTTCTGCCCTATCTAACATATTTGTTTACTGTGCATGCCCCTCCCCCAACTCCCAGTTGCACGTGCACACACACACATACACTTGTATACTTCTCAGTGTATTTTTGAAATAAGTATTAGAGCAGGGGTGGGCAAACTATGGCCCACAGGCCACATCCGTCCTGCAGGACCGTCCTGCCTGGCCCCCGAGGCTCCCCCTGGCTCCTCCCTCTCTGTCCCCTTTCCCCCAGAGCCGCAGCGCACCACGTGGGCAGCGCTCTGGGGGGTCGGGGCTGCTCACTCTGGCGGGGCAGCGTGGAGCCAGACACGCTGCTTTGAGGAGCATGGTAAGGGGCCGGAGTCGGGGGAGGTTCAATAAGGGGTAGGGGGAGGTTGGATGGGGTGGAGGTTATGGGAGGGCAGTCGGGATGAGGAACAAGGGGGTTGGATAGGCTGTGGGAATCCCGGGGGTGGGGACAGGGGTCGGGGCATTCCGGGGACAGGGAGCAGGGGAGGTCCTGGGGGGGCCATTATGGTAGGGAAGGTCTCGGGAGGGGGCAGTTAGAGGACAAGGAGCAGGGGGTTTAGATGGGGGTGGGGGTGGGTAGTCAGGGGACAAGGAGTGGGAGTGGGGTTGGATGGGTCGGGTTTTCTGAACTGGGATCCGGGGGGAGGGGGCGTCGGATGGGGGCAGGGCCAGGCTGTTTGGGGAGGAACCGTCTTCCCTACCCAGTCCTCCATACAATTTTGCAACCCTGATGTGGCCCTCGGGCCAAAAAGTTTGCTCACCCCTGTATTAGGGGTACAGTAGACTCTCGATGCTCCAGGATTGGATTAACCAGAATGTGGATTAACCAGGATGTCAAAAAAAAAATACACACCACTCATAGGGCTGGCTCTGTCTCTGTTGCCGCCCCAAGCACACACCAAAAAAAACCCACCAGGGCCCAGGGCAGCCAGTGAACCAATACCCCCTCCCCCCGGGGCAGGGTGGCTGGTGAACCAAACCCCCTCTCCCCCTATTTCCTGTGGATGGTGATTATCCAGGATTTTATTAACCAGAATTACTTGTTTCCCTATCATCCTGGATAATTGAGAGTCTACTGTACATTGATAAACTGAGACCAGACAAGTAATGTGGCCTATCGAAATACAAAGATCCATTGCAATGTAAGTATTTCAGACTGTCAAAATTGCCTGGTTAAGCTGAAGTGTGAGAGTTTAGGGAATAGTGTTTACCAAACAATGTGAAGAAGAAATGTAACTTTTTGAGGATGGAATAAGTAGCATAGTAAATTGTCAAAACAAAACAATAGTTGTATTGTGTGTGTGATGGTGGCCGTGATACCTCTTACTGACATTCACTGATTTGCAAATTAGAGGCTGATCAAGAAAAGATGTGTAGGATTGTAAGATCCATCAAGGCAGGGAATTCCTTAATTTTCCTCCTCTAGACACAGAAAAAAAACACATAAGCCTCCCCTAATGTCCTCTCTTTAAAAAGAAAAAAACAAGGTGTATGAGAGGGTTAGAAGTGGGTTGAAAATCCAGTACATTGGTATATTTTAAGTATATGGAAAGGGAAGTCTATCTCCCCAACCCCCCCTCTCATTCATCATCATTTTGCGGGGGTGCAGAGTTCAATCCTGTGTTTTGCTTTTGTTAAGACTTACAGAAAGTAAATACTGTTCCTTTTTGTTTGTTTCATGTTGCTCGGGTTGGCTTGTTTCTCCCCAGGAAGAGGTGGGAGTATCCCCCGGGAAGCCAGCCCCACAATCTGAGTATGGGAACAAATGCATCCAGCACAGCACTCCAAAATTAGGAAAAAAAGTAGCTGAAAAACTGTGAATGATGGTGACTATGGAAATGGATTCTTCTTGGACATTTTAATGGGTGCCCTTTTAACACAGTGAGTGAAGACATAACACAGAATCTAAATTCTCTTTGGAGATTATTGTAGGTGGGGCTTTTAACACCCCCTATTATTAAAATTGCCCAACACTTCCTATTGGAAGTCCCTGTTTTCAGGGGCTGTCACAGGGTCCACAAAGGTCTCTGTCTTTCCCCTGTGCCCTGTCTTCTGGCTGATCAAAATAAAGGTCTTCACACCCTTTTCTGGTGTTTCACCCAAGTGTCCTTTATTTACAGTGCAGACTTAGTGGCTTCAGTGCAAGAAAAGTGCTCCCCTCCATCCCCCAACAGTTACCCTTTCTGTCCTGATTCCAGGGTCTCCAGGCCCCCGAGGCACCTTGCCTGCAGCAAGAAGACAGCATAGCAGCCTCCTGTTTCCTTCCTGGCCTGCCCCTAACTGAGTTTGGCTCAGGGATTTTCTAGCCCTCTCCGTTCCCAGCCTCAGCTGTGTTCGCTTAGCCCAGCCTGGTGCTGTGAGCTAGCCCTCATTAGGGCTCCCAGCTGGGCTCCCTGCTGGCTTCTGCAAGCCTCTGCCCCTGGCCCTCCTGCCAGCAAGCAAAATTTACCCCTGCCCTTCCACAGGGGCTTATCATGATTTTTTTGTTTATTTCATCCAAAATGGTTCCGCCATTTCTGAGATCAAGGCTGAAGAAAAAGACATTGTTTTTCCAGTGTTAAAAAACAGCTTTTTGAATAGCACTAGTGCCCCCATGCCTTGGATCATGGTCTTAACATTTGGCAGGTTTGGTGTTGCCTTTGCATCAGGGATGGGCCACAGATTATAGCAGCAAAATCTGTCCACACTGGGCATGTTTCAGTTTAAACTAAATAAGATTCAGACTGTTTCTATCCTGCTGTCCGTGATCCCTCTGCTACACCCAGGCAACTTGGAGGAGGAACTGCCTTATTTGAATACAGAAGGGACAAGAGCCAGTGGTGTGGCAGGGATAGGAAAGATATGGATGCTTGGGGGTGGGGGTTAAACCCTGGGTCTAGATGCTGGCAGGGGATGAAGAGGGAAACTGGGACTGGGAGTTAGTGTAGAGGGGGACTGGAGGCAGGGAAGGAAACTGATGGGAAGGAGACTGACATCCCATAAATAGTGGGAAACTGAGATTGGATGAGGAGTCTGGGGGGGGGGGGAGGGAGTGTGGGATTGGCTGGGCAAGGAGACTGGGACTGAAAACCAATGGGAAGGAGGTTAGTGACAAGGAAGATAGATCTGATGAAAAGTGAGGTGTGGGGGAGAACTAGCAGTTACTGGGCAAAGAGACTGGAACAAGGATATGTGGGTGAGTGGAGATCGGATGAGGAGCCTGGGGAAGGAAATTGGTAATAGGAGCAGATGGGGGATCATGGGCAGTGAGGATGAGCGGGAGCAACTGAATGCCGGAGTTAGGGGGAGAGGTAGATGAGATAAGGAACTGGGAGGGGAAGAACCAGGTTTGACGGCGATTGGGACTCTTGAGGGGTGAGACTAAGATTTGCTGGGCAAGGACTCTGGAACTAGGGATGAGAAGCCTGAGGAGTGGACTCTGGAACTGGCTAGCTGAGAAGAATGGGACTGGGATGAAGAGCCAGGAGTGGCAAAGAGACAGGACTTGGACAAGTACAGATTGAAGGGAACAGGGAAGAAGGCATCATGTTTGTGGGGAATAGGCAGAGGAGTTTGTGTCCATTAAAGTACACTCCTCTCCACAGCCCAGAATGGAATCCAAGATTCCCGAGTCTTACCATTCCTCTGAACTCAGCAAAAATCTGTGAAACCCACTGGCAAAGTGTCTTATCCCTCTTTAGTGCTGGTCTACATAGAAGATAACAGTTTATTACTTCCATCAGTTATTCCAGTAGTTCAAGTAGTCAAGGTTTGTGGGGTGGATCTAAAGGTTCCAACCTTATTGGTGAACCATGTGAATGTCAATGTGATGCCACATTATGGAATGTTTTTTTCCCAGTTCACTTCTTTTAAAAAGCCTAGGAAATTACGCACACAAAAAGCTATGTTAGAAGAACATTATAAGTCAAGTTAAGAAATGCCAGAATTAAGGTACCTGTGCAACCTGATTCATCCTCCCCTCTCCCCCCAATGCTTGCATTGTGATAACAGCCTTTAGTTATAAGATAACATACTGTGTTTTCCACTGAATCCCTGCTTCATTCAGTGCACAGGCTGGACTTGCCCTGGGGATGAATCTGGGTTGTGTAGTAGAGGAATTTGTTGTATAGTACCTCTGTCTCATTTGTTGCAGAAGCTGGAATGTGTGTAGTGAATCAGGCAAGGGATTTTCAGAATGAGAATGGGAGGTCTCACGATTAAAGCAGTGGAATGTTGTCTTGGAGAACTGAACTCTGTCCCTGCCTGTGCCAGACTTCCTGTGTGATGCTAGGCAAGTCCCATAAACCAAACATTTCACAGGGGGTCATTCATTGCCGTCTTCATTTTCTGGGTGCCTGATGTGAGACCCTGGAGTCTGATTTGCAGAACTGTTGAGGACTCATCGTTGCAACTGAAACTGGTCAGAGCTATGTTGTGAACATATAAAGTGCTTTGTAATATTACATACTCTGAAAAATCAGTGTGTCTCATATTGGACACCCAAAATTAGGAGATACTGTTGACCTTAATGTTTCTGTGTCTGTTTCCCATCTGCAAACCTAAATATTATCCCCTTATGTAACAGGGGTATGGTGAAATTAATGAATTTATGTTTTAAAGTATTCAGATACTATAGTCATGAATGCCATAACAAAATCCATGAGGAAATGAATAATTCTGTCTTCAAAGCAAGGTTTGAATAGTGTGTAGTAAATATAGCATGGGGCCACAATTAAACAAGAAGTATAAAACAAAATATTGAATAAGTGAGCACTGTCCATTCTGTGCACTAAATGAATCCAGGATGCTGTGAAAACAATAGAGTGTTTCACTTTGCAAACGTTAAGATCTTTTAAATGTGTGTATTTCCACGCATACACTTGAAACCGCAGGTTAATACACAAGTACATATTTAAACATCCATGGCCTTCCTCATCATTATTTGCATATTATAATGAAATATCTTGTTCATAATATTTATGAAATATCGGTCTGATACTATAAAATTTTTGTGTTGTTTGGTCCTTTATATTAGTTGTAAACTTCCTTAGATGCTTAAATCATAAAGGTAAATATGAAAGACTGTCTTGGAAGGTCAGACCTCTGTGAATTAAGCATCGAATTACTAGAATTATTGCTAATGTTTTCAAAGCTGCATATGCATTTTAATTTTTGATCCCGTGCCCTCCAGCTTTGAATATGGTGTTTACAGTAGCCTTCTTTTTATGCATAAGAGGCGGGATTTCTTGAAAGATTTTTCTTTTCTTCAAATATTAATATAGCATTCTCCATTTGAAAATACTTTTAACGTCTTTTATATCCTGTTTATAGGCTAAAACCCAAAACTCACAGTGGGAGTCAAATTCATCTGAGGCATTAGAAATCTATTAAATAGCTACACTGGGAATGAATTTAGGCTGAAGGTTTGAATACTACCTCTATTAACACCTCTTATATGTAACAAAAGGAGAAAAACTTGATCAGTTTCGACTGCAGCCTTCCAGCAAGAAACTCTTTACCTTTTTGCAGATCTCTTTGCCTTTAAAGTACCTGACTTTAAAGGGGGTAGCTGAATATCTCTGTGTGGAGACTTAGTGGTCTTTGTGGAAGTACTTTGAACAGTGATAATAACAATGGTTTCTGGCAATTGCAAAATGGGATCTGACCAATTTTAGTAAAATAGTGACACTACTAGACCCACAGAGCTCACTTTTGAAAGAGTATTTCAGTTTGAACTGAGTGAAAGTGATGTTTTAAGAAACAGTTTTGCACCTCTGTAAATGATAGACAGCTGCTAGACGAGGTAATGATCTGTCTTCATGTTTGATGCCTCCTTTTATCAGCCCAAGGCTTTTCACTGAGTCAGGTCTATTGATTAGCATTAGTCTACTTCCCAGGAAGCCTGCTTTACATTGAAATGTCACCGGCCTGGGATACTAAATGTATGCCAAGAAAGAGCTTGAACTCTGTCAAATGCTGCCTAGTAAATTATATGTTTGCTGAGTGTTTAGCAAGTGTAATAGCTTTGCAGCCCCAAAAATGTTGAGGTCATTTTTATCTCTTTTGAACAAATATTGGGGGAGAAAATGATGGGGTCAAATGGAAGATATCCTACACTTTCCAGTGCTTTATGGAATACTAGCTAATGGAGTGAATGAGTGAACAGAATGTAATTCCAAGAAGTTTGAATGAGGTAAAATCTCCACTTCATATTAGCTGGAGTGTATTTATTCAAAATAGCAACAATTGGAATTTTTAAAATAGCAAGATACTACAACTACATCATTAACACAAACACAATTATATAACAAAACAGTGTTGTTTTGTGAAGAAACACAGGAAGATAGGAATCTGTTGTCATGTGTGTTTTCCTTTTCTTAGCTAATGGGGGATGGGGGGAGAGTCCTGTAGTGGTTCGGGTGGGTCCAGGTGCAACCCTTTAAGTATAAATGGTTATTTCTAAAGCAGATGCTTAAATATAATACTGCTCAGTAATTATGGTAATTGCATTGAGGGAGGTTAGCAAGAAGCTAATTGTAACCTTGGGGATGAAGAAA
Organism: Sternotherus odoratus; assembly: GCA_032164245.1. NCBI lineage: Eukaryota > Metazoa > Chordata > Testudines > Kinosternidae > Sternotherus > Sternotherus odoratus. The sequence continues at coordinate 95,628,097 of JAVMKO010000003.1, forward strand.
ACAAACTGGATATATAGAACAAGTTTTAAAACACCGTTTAGTTCAGATTTATTTTAACTTTACTTTTTTACCTCTATTAATGTAAATGTTTTTAAAATGTTTTCAATACAAAAAGAATTAAAGTTGTAAACAATCCAGTAAATGACAGCAAATGTTAAGCTGACGTTCCATCCTTCACTCCGTTGTGACTATTTCACCCCTTTCCACTCCCTAGCCTTCCGTATCACCCCACACTTGGTATTTCACTAGACTGGGTCAGTTGTTACTACCTCTGGAAGATAAATTGTGCCAGAGGTCTGTAATTGAATGGACAAACACCTAATACGCTTTCTGGTTGCTGTGGTGGCGTATTTCTACTATTGGATCTTCTCTTGTAAGCTCAGCCTCTATGTTGCTTTGCTGTGAAAAGATTCTCATGTTAGTGTGTCAAGACGTATAGTCAGTTATATTAATTTTGCAGGTTTGTAGAGTATTCTGTGATATCTCTTTTCTTCATGTTTACAATTTAAAAAAAGTTTCCAAAAAATGCATACTGAATTAAAAATATTTATAGTAAAGGGATTCTTTTAAATAAACTACTCTTTTGTGTGTGTGCAACCTCTCTCTCTCTCTCTCTCTCTCTCAAGTGTGTGTGTGTTTGTATTTTTTAAAGCAGTGTACAAAAAAGCAATTTATTGCAGTCTAACATTATGGAAAAGCAGCTCCAGCACCAATGTGCAATTCTTGCCTGCAGAAAAAGCAACCCAATTTCAACAAGTAGAAGACTGTAAATAATAGAAGCTGTAATATCATTTAGCTCATAGAGATAACATCTCCAGCCCAAGAAAAGTCCTTCAGTATCTAGGGGAAGATATAATCAAATAGGGGTTTCTGCACAAAAGAACTATCTCATGAAGGTACTTGGAGAAGAGATCCGCACCTAGTTCTATATAATGCCAGGGAGAAATGAGCAGCAAACATTGAAATGTGTTAATCTACAGATTTAAAGTAGAATAAGAGTGTGGGAAGGGTTGGCAAGCTGTATCTTGCAATTTTTTCTCATCCCTGGAGGCATGTGACTTGCTACATAACTAGTCACTAAGCCGCTTGGGTTCAGTGTTCTCCGGTGCCATGGAGGCTGTACAGATGAATCCCTAATACTAAGAGAACACCATCAGTATTATAAAAATTGCAAATCCGAGCTAAAAAAACCACACTAGGATAGTAAATGTAACAAAAAAAGAGGTGCAATTAATGAGCCTTATAGACATACTGCAACATATATGACCATATCCACTTTCATCACCTGCAAATTATTAACTGGAAAGAAGGGAAGGAGGGAGGCAGGGTTTGCTCATGGACCTCTTATTACCCTAAATGGTTGTTATTCTGGCCAGGATATTAAAAGGCCATATGGTCCCATAACATTTTGCTAATACTCTTCCACATCGTGTTAAAAGCCTTTCTTTCTCACAATGCCAGTGTCTTTCCTGAATAAAATTAAAATTTAGTTTCTTGAAACAGAATGTTTTCAGCTTTCCTGGAAGCTGTGAGAATTGTGTTATGTTGATTTGATGTGACACATAGGAGGACATCTCTTGAAAGTGGTATTCACGATTCAATAGGTGACATTTTTTTCTCTGAGCCGGTGCTGAATCAATGTCCCAGTGTGTTTTCGGGGGAGATTGTCCTCTTGGAGGTGCCATCTTTCAGATGAAATGTAAAATGAGGTCCTATGTACTTGTGATCATGATAGTTTCATGGTAAATTAACGAAAGAGATAGGGTATTAGCCCAACATCCTGATTGAATGATAAGTTGTGTGAAGAGAATTTAGGACACAGAGTTTGAGTTGGGCACAGTATTCTTCATTTCCTGTGCTAGCACATACTGTGTAGAGTGTTCTGGACTATTAAACTCTGGAGTTAGCCATCTTCATGAGGTCATGTACTGCTTGTGGAAATCAGGAGAGTTGGATTCTTTTCTTGACTCAACAGTTGACTTGCTGTGTGGCCTGTGCATGTCTGTGTCTTCATTTCCCTTTCTGTAGAAGACTTTGGAAAGAACCTTTGAGATTGTAGGATGAAGGTGTCTATCAAAGTGCAAAATAATAATAATGATACCTATACAAAGTATAGGGCCTAATCTTGAAACTCCTTTCTCATTTACGGTTTCCCATGGAAGTCAAGGACTGTACAAACACACAAGAGTTTTCAGGACTGAAACTATAATCTGTGAAGTACTTTGGGATTCTCTGGACTAGGAAGTGCTATATAAATGTCCAATACTATTAACTTAAGACATTCAAAACAAATAATTCCTGATGTACAATATAAGTGTATGTTTTTAAGTATGACATAATACCCTCTAGGTGGTTTTTGGACACAATTTGCGTGAGACAACTGAACTATAGCCTTTCTTAAAGTGCAATAGGAATATATATATGTTTAAATGAAGCAAATTTACACAGCATCTGTTCAAAGGGGAAGGTCAGAAATATAGAACAATGAACAGTTTTGAATGGATGTGATAGCTGAAGGGTTCAGTGTTCTTATGGGCACATTGCAGCATTTCTTCTCATACTGGATCTTTCTCACAAAGGTCTACGCTTATTTGCAATGTGCAACACAATGCATGCACCACATATAAAGCAACAAGATCAGCCTACTAAAGTTTCCTTTGAAATGCAGTTTCCCCCTGCCCTGAAGAGGTTATCAGAGCTGAATTTGGATCCTCAAAGATTCTTTTTTCTCTCACACACAACACTTGATGTCACTGGAACCTTTCCACAAATAGAGGAGGACTGGACTCAATTTCTGCTGCAGCCCCTCAGTGTTATTCTTGGAGGTGGCATGAGGCGCTCTTGCCCCTGCTAGGCTACAGTTGGAGGACTGAGCATGGATCCTCTTTCTCCTTGTGACGCCGTTACAGAAATGCATTTATAAGGTTGTAACTAATTTCTTTTTTTTTTTTAATCTATCACTGCTGAAACTTCACTGCATTTAGTAAAGAAAAATTAAGCATTAAAAGCAAAGTGAACTGTGGTGAGTTAAATAATCTGCGCATGAGCTCTGGTTTCACAGTAATGTAGGATTTTTCAGTCATAATTCACAGGTAACTTCCGAAAAGATGTCATAATAAAATCTAACTGTTCTGATTTTTGGCAGCTCTGATTAGAGGGGAAATTGGGAAGGGTGGAACAGGAGATAAATTGTGCATTAGCCTGAAGTGAAATATAAGGGCTAGATGAGTGGATCTCCTTAAAATGTCCAATACCCACTCCAAAATTTAAATTGTTTGCATTGGCTAGAACACAGAGGGAAAATGAATGAGCATGCAGAGTCAAACCATGTCTTTTTTCCTCTTCCACACATACACACCTATGCATTGTATTTTATTACCTCAGTCACAATATTTGTTTGATGATTGAAAGTGATGAATAAAGACAAGGCTGCTCTTCCCTGATCAATGTAGACTCCTAAACTGCTGTCTAATTCTGAACAACATGCATTCAGTATCACCCTCTTGTCTGTGAGAATAACCATGCATTTCAGATGCAGCCAGGCTTCCCGTCAGTTTAGTCAAAGCAGCTTGTGCAAATTTATCTAAACCAAGCGTGTGTATAAGCGTGTGCATGTGTGAAAATGAAAAATCTTTTCTCTGAACAGCTAATCCTCAGTGGTGGGAGACTGAGCACGGTTTCTTTTGTTTTTTCTATGAAAAATAATCAGTACTGTTTTCCCATAGGCCATGAGGAAAAAAGTAACCATTCATATTCCTTCCCTCACATCCCCCCCCCTATATTTAAAAAAAATAATTTTAATATTTTGTCTGTTCAGGAAATGTATAGGTTAAGATCTGTAATATCCCACTGCATCTGTGCACACAGACAAACACACCCACAACTGAGAGCGAGCAAGTTAGCTGTTAATTGTTCTCTGGTTTTTCCGCAGCCTGAAGAAGGCCCAAAGGCTAAAATGCTATTTATGATCTGACGTTCTCTTTATATGTATTTCTATAAGCCTGCCTTTACACTCCTTTCATTTTCTTGTCTATATGCTGATGCAGCACAACTATATTAATTTGGTTGGTTGGGGGCCTTTTGTTGGATGTGGGAGGAGAGGTAACAGTTTTTCTTCTTAGAATGTTTTAAATGACAGTGAAAATTATCCTATTGTGGAGCAAAATTTCTTATACAAAAAGATCATGATTCAGGACAGTTGCACTTTCCTCTGTGATTTTAGGGAATGGTGGCAGAGAAACCACAATAATTGATTTTGTTGTTACTTTAAGCTAAAAAATGAGTGATCAGGGAAGTTTTCAGACATATGATGGATAGAAGATTAAAGTATTTTGGGGACACTGTTAATTAGGACTTTGGGGGGAAGGAAGCATTGATGTATGAAATTCAGAAGAAAATTTCTGCTAGCATGTATTTTTTTTATTTATTGTATGTATTTAGCACCAAGATACTATGGTGATATTATAAATTACACAGAGAGACAGAATTATCCAATAATTTGCAATAGCTGGGTGACTGCTGTCTCCAATTTTCTTGCCAGCTGGGTCTTCTTGTGTAAAATATCTACACTATGCAAACAGGTTCCTGCTCAAGGGAACCTAAGTGAACTGTCCATATTCTCAAATTATAACACTTTCTGCTTTGCTACATACTCACTCTACAGAGTATGAGACATTCTGAAAGGCAGACCTCTCTATTTAGCTGTTTTTTAATATATACTGCAAGTTTTAACCTTGTTCCTTTAAGAGGAGCAGAGGGCCTATTGTTAGATAGAAAAAATGTCCAGAAATGCATATTTTGTATTTTTGTCTTAAATGATCAGGCATACAACTTTTAGCCTATTTCTGCTTATTGGAAGTACTTTTTCTCCCAATTGCTATTGATTAGGATGTGAAGGCGATGTTTTTCTTTATTTTCCTTCTTTCCTCATATTAATGAAGTATCTGATTAGGTGCTGCCTGCTTGTAGTGTGAGTGCACCAGCTCTAATATATGTGTTAAATGAAAATTGAGATGCTGTTGGTTTGAAGCAGGTCGGATCAGTGTTTCATCTGCAAAACTATAGATCTCTTTCTTCCCTTGTTTTCCATTTTCCTTTTCTCTTGAAGCCTAAGGTTCAAGCTGAAGGGTAAAGATGGCATCTTCTGTGGGCCTGGCCTGCTGGACCGCCTTTGAAAATGTCAGCCTACAGGCAGGGGTGCATGCGTGGGTAGAGAATTGAGGAGAACAGGTTGAATTCAGCTTTGTCACATTTTATAAAACTGTATTTCATAAATTTAATATATACCAAAAGTATAGTCGCAATTAAAGTCTTGAAGGATTTAATGACATCTCATGTATTGGTTTATGACTTGCTTTAAAAATCCACATAACTTTAAGCATAACAACTTTGCTTTCCTGAATAGTCTTTAAAAATTGCTTTTCATAACTCTAAAATATGTTGGACATATCTTATATAAGGAATAGACTAATTACAATTGTGTCTTCATGTATTTTTGCAACAGGAATTGTTTTTACAAACATTTAGGTTAAGACAGGGATGAGTACATTTTGCCAAACTGAGAACTGTGTTGGCTGTTTATCACCATCTCAATGTGTGCATCAAGTTTTTATAAAATGGAACAAATTGGTGAAGCCATCCTCATCTTTAAGACGTGGAGATGGAGCATTGTCTACTGGTCGCAATTCATTGTAGAACTTCATGTGCCTCATTCTCGCCATTTGAGGTTTTGCACCCATAGCACAGTGGTCCGGGTGTTTTTTGCAGCGCAGTAACTTAGATGACCATAGTTGTTTACTGAATGGCTGAAATATATAGAACAGCAATTCAATGTTAGTTCCATAGAAGAGGGGTTTTGTACATCCAATTAATCAAGGGGTAGATGTAGGAACAAGAAATTTTCATTTGAATGAAGAGAAGCCATATTAATTAGCTATTATAGTCAGAATATAAACAGTCATTATGACGTGTGTTCATTACAAAACCTGGTGTCAAAAGACGTGTGTTGGTCAGACCCATTTTGAAAATACACAAATTACAGTACCTTATGGGACAGAGATAATTTTCCACTGAAGGATACAGTATTCAGGATCCAGAAGCAGGGCAATTAAGTATCTCCTATAATAAGGTCTCTTTTTCCCTCTTCCCCTCTCTTCTTCCCTGCTACCCTCCAACCAACTGCTTTAAATAGCAGTGTCTGTCAAAGCATTGCACCAAAAAGTGTAAGAAATATACCCACCCAGTCTGAATGGGCATGGAAACAGCAGCCTGATAGTCCTGGGTTACCAAACTTGGACTAACAGTTTCCAGAGGAGAGCTGACCTGCATGTGGCTCCTACGTCAAAGAGCTTGTTGAATAGAACTCGTGTTAACCAGGGAAGTCTAGCTGTACAGTCCAATTGTTACTTTACACCTTTGTAATTAGGATTAGTTTAAACCCATTGTCTTAATTCTTAGCAAGCGTCCTAAAATGAAACAGATCTCAGACAGCTAAGGAAACCCTTTTGTCCTGTCCGTTTTACATTGAGCTGCTAGGTTACGTCACTATTACAGCTCCCCTTGATTAAAAAAAGTTTTACAATATATTTTTGTTTGCAAAAGATTGTGTTTGGGGATGGAGGAAGGCAATAACAACCTTTCTTAACTTCTAATAGCTATTTCACCATTGATATCATGAACTCTTTCAAAGGGTAGGATTGAGAAACCCATTCATTTTTCTCTCTCATAATTCTGAGATTGCCAGAAAACAATTTTTTTTTTGGAATGGGAATAAAATGTTGTCAGCCATTCAGAAGTTTTGGTGATATACTACCTTAAAAGGAGACTTACATCTCTTACAAATAATGTTCAGTAGAAATCTTGGAAATCTGATGGTTTAAGATGAGATTTTTGTATGTCATGGACTAAACTAGCTAAATACTTGAGTGTCTCTGAATGCATGGTACAGCTGCTCTGAATAGACCAGCCACCATAATATTGTGACAAATGCTCCCTCCTAGGCTAACAGCAGTAGATTTTCCTTTTACCCCTGTGCCTTTGAAAGGAAAGAAGTATGGTATTTAAAGTGCTATGGTTTGCAGCCTTTAATATACTGGATTTTAAATTTGGATAAGGTTGTTTTGCTTACTGTAAAATGTTTGACTCATGCCATTGATTCTGGTACTATTTGAATTGTTTAGCTACAGGTGCTCTGGCGCAACAATTCAGGCACGTCTTTACACTAAATACTGTAATTACACAAAATGTGCTTGTGATATTGCATTATATATGCAATAAATATTCTTAAACAATTTTTAAATGAGAGCTAAATAGAACAATGCACAGTGACATAGGAACAGGATTGAGTGTATTCTTCAGTTTTGTATCTGCAAAACATGCTGCAGAATTCACTTCTTGCTTCTTAATTATACTTCAGTCTCAGCTTTGATTTAAAAAAAAATGTTTCTGGCCATTATGGCAACAGCAATAACCTTGATAACCTGAACCAAGTGTAAACAATGCAGTGATGCCTGCCAATGTATTCAGCTGTCTAACAGTTGAGAACTGTCCTATTCATCTCAGTCAGGGTCTTCTGATTTCTTCAATTCCATGGCTGTAAAGTTTAATATTTTCCAAGTTTCCACAGAATTTACTATTTGCCGTAACCAAACATTTTGTTTTACATCTCCCTGCCCTTCAAAGACCTGCTTACCACTGCTACTTTTTCTTCAATATTCCCTACAAGGGGGTGTTAATTAGATTAGAGTGCATGGAACCACAGAGCAAGGTACTAGGGAAGTTGCAGTCATGAGGGAGTATAGCTAGTGAGCTGAGCTAGCTGAAGAACAGCAACTTCAGTATCAGGCAAATTGGTTGAAACTGTAGTAAAGAACTGATTGATCAGAAATAGGTATACAGAGTTTGGGGAAGAGTCACAGTGGCTTTTGTAAAGGAAATCATTCCTCACCAATCTACTGGAATTCTTTGGGGGACGTCAACCAATGTGGACACGGGCAATCCAGTGGATATAGTGTACTTGGACTTTCAGAAAGTCTTCGACAAGGTCCCTCACCAAAGGCAGTCATGGGATAAGAGGGAAGGTCCTCTCATGGATCAGTAACTGGTTAAAAGACAGGAAACAAAGGGTAGGAATAAATGGTCACTTTTCATAGTGGACAGAGGTAAACAGTGGTGTCCCTCAAGGGACCAGTGCTGTTCAATGTATTCCTAAATGATCTGGAAAAAGGGGTAAACAATGATGTGGCAAAATTTGCATATGGTAATAAATTACTCAAGATACTTAAGTCCAAAGCAGAATGAGAAAAGGTGCAAAGGGATCTCATTAAACTGGGTGAGTGGACAACAAAATGGCAGATGAAATTCAATGTTAATAAATGCATAGTAATGCATATTGGAAAATGTAATCCCAACTATACATACACAATAATGGGTTTTAAGTTAGCTATTACCATTCAAGAAAGAGATCTTGGAGTCATAGTGGATAGTTCTTTGAAAACATCCACTTAATGTGCAGCAGCAGTCAAAAAAAGCAAATAGAATGTTAGGAACCATTTGGAAAGGGATCAGTAATAAAACAGTAAATATCATAATTCAGCTATATAAATCCATGGTATGCTCACACCTTGAATACTGTGGTTCTGGTCACTCCATCATATTAGAAATGGAATAGGAACAGAGAAGAGCAATACAAATGATTAAGGGTATGGAACAGCATCAGTAGGAGGAGGTATTTAAAAGATTGTTCCACTTGGAAAAGAGATGATTATAGAGGGACATGATAGTGGTCTAAAAATTATGAATGGTGTTGACAAAGTGAACAAGGAAGTATTTGGGTTGATTCCCTTCACATAATACAAGAGCCAGGGGTCACCTAATGAAATTAGTAGGTAGCAAGTTGAAAACAAACAAAAGGAACTACTCCTTCACGCAATGCAAAGTCAACTTGTAGAACTCCGTCACACAACGCAAAGTCAACTTGTAGAACTCAATACCAGGGAATATTGTGAAGGCTAAAAGTATAACCGGGTTCAAAAAAAAATTAGATAAGTTCATGGAGGATAGGGCCATCAGTGACTATTAGTCAAGATGGTGGGGCACTCAACCCCATGCTCTGAATGTCTTTAAGCCTCTGACTGGCAGATGCTGGGATTGGACAACATGGGATTGATACTTGTCCTGTTTTGTTCATTCCCTTTGAAGCATCTGGCATTGGCCACTGTTGGAAGACAAGCTACTGGGATAGATGGACCATGGATATGACCCAATATGACCATTCTTATGTTCTTAGCATAATAGGCCAAGCTCAGGGAGTAGAGTCACACAGCCTAAAAAGTATAGTGGAAAAATCCATTCTCCAAAAATGTTGAGTCAAAAATCATAATTGAAGAGTTTTGTGCTTTGACCATTTTCAGTTATAAACCATAGTGTGTGAGAGGGTGGAGTAATAATGAAAGATATTCCATTGTAATAGAATATATTAACATTGCTACAGAATTTAAGGGTTCTTGATGTAGAAATTGATCCGATTGTGCAGTGGTGCACAGAGCCCTACTTATAAATGACTTGATCCACTAGTAGAAAATGATAATTTGGGGAAGTTTTTTGAGCCACTAAGCTGCAAGTTTTCTGATTTTCCCTGGCTCTATTCTGTGTTTGCAGCTTCTGTACTGTATTGGAAAATCCCCATTTTTGAGGACTGTGCCCACTGGAACAAACACAGCTTTCTCAGATGTTTTTGAATTCTCATTCTTTGACTGGCCCGGTTAGTACTATTTTCAGGGTTACAAATGGTAGGAATAAATGGTCACTAATTGTCAGCCAATTTAGGTAATCAGTTTCAGAGGAAATCAAATCTCTTCTCTGTCCACACCTAGAGGTTTCCAAAAGTTATGGGGATTTTTCTCGCATACAATAAGTTTTTCAAGTGAAACATTTTAAACAGAGGTTCTTTCTTCCCAACACTTGTGATGGTACTAGTGCAAATTAAAGATCCCAAGGCACTTCTTGAATAAAGTAGTGGATTGTCTTGGCTACCATTACCCATCGGGCTACCATTACCCATCTCATTATTAAATTGTCCAAGGCTGCAAGAGTAGAGTTTTGAGATATTTTTTATATACAACATATATATTCTGTTGTTGTTTCTTTTGTAACTCATGCTTATTTTGTTGGTTGTCTGTCTTCCTCTCTGATAACTTGAACACATAGGGGTTTATAGGTTTGCTGCAGCCCTGGAGTTAACAAAACTAGGTTTTTTCACCCAGGTGGTAGAGACTTGTGGACACAGAGGTCCCAAGTTTGGTCCCTGCTGCTGACCTCCCTTCCAGAGATGTTTACATTTCATAAAAGTTTCAAACTTCTTGCACAGGGAAGCCAAGAGTCTCCTTTCCTTTTCAAATAATGTTCTCCAATCTATTAGGAACCACCATATCTGTCAGACTGTTTCCTTTCATCATGGGTTCCACCTAGGGGACTGCATTACCTTGATTTGTCTCCTGCATAAACCTGTCAATTAGTACATTGATGATATTGACACTGCCATTCTGCTAATGACAGTTTCACTCAGTGGTGGAAGGAGGAGGATGGATGGCAGTGCTCATCTAATCATAGTGAGCGTTTGTCAAGGTGGCAGTTTCTCCAGGCTAGCTTCTTTAACGTGTTCCACTAATTCTTTTTCATAAGCTTTGATCCACTAGGCTTAATGTGCCAAATATACCATGTTTTCCCCCTCCCATTGTTACTCCCTTAAAATATAGAGAGCTGTGAAAGATTTCTGTGAAGCTGTACAGTCTCTCTCAAAATTTGTTCTCTTCAGTGTAGCATATTCCAGGGTGCTGAGGAGAATGTGTTAAACTTTATCATTAGATTTTGGAAGACATGCTGGCAAGAGCCTGGTTACAGTATAGGGAAATTTTGTGCCCTTCTAGGTGTTTGGAAAGTTGATTTTCAAGGAAGTGACACTGAAAAGCTTATATTTTCCCTTTTTGCTTTATGTGCGCAATAGTGGTCCAGAAGGTAGCAGAAGAAGCATCATGCACATGAAGAACATGGGTTGTCATGCAAACAGGCACATGAATTATCTGATATTATTTCTATGCAATTTATTGGACTTGAAAGAGTTAAGTACACATTGTACACATATGTTTTATACAGAAGCTGTATATATATTTTTTACATGTGTTGCTTTTTCAGCTATAGTTTGTGTGGAAAATATTTTCTCCCATTATAGTTAAAGCCACATCTGCTGCTCAGAGTCATTATACCCAAATGTATACTCATTATGTTAAATTATATACATAGTGATAAAGTGCAGGTGACATTCTTCTACACACTTAAAAATAGTGACCATTTATTTTTCTTCATACCATCGAAAGGCTCCTTGGGTTTTGTTCTCTCTCCCTTGACTACTAATAGGGCTCCTTGCTTTTTTTTTAGGTTTCACCATTGACTGCTCAATTGTGGTAAGCATACAGAGTCTGGAGTAGGGTGTGGGATGAATGCTCACCACTCCCATGGAAGTCTCTGGTGTTATTGTACGATAGGGCCAATACAATGAGCGAACTTCTGTGCTGTTACTTGTATTCAGGTGTGTTCTTATCAAGTTAACTAACACAAGTTCAGAGCCTAGTGAAGCAAAGGCAAGTTGTAGTTTTCACACAAGTTAGTGGGTCAAGACAAATCCTATGCTCCTTCATCGTCTTAACTCAACGTGTTATCTCATGTAAAAATTACAGATTGCCTTGTCTTCAATAAGATTTTACCTGGCAACCTTGGTGGCCACTAAGTGATGGCAGCCTGCCCTGTATGCTGCAGTACTTCCCAGAATCTCCTCAGCAGTTAGTATGCCTCTCCTCCCACTAGCCTTGCTGGAGGATTTTTTTATAACTCCAGCTCCTGAGTCATGTGATTAAAAGAGACTCTCTTTTCATTTAAAAGTACCTTTATAGTCCTGATGGTTGTATGTGTATGTGGGGCGAGAGGAGAGAATGTGACTAGAGTATACTCTAAAGCAGGTTTGTCCAACCCGCGGCCCATGGGCCGCATGCGGCCCAGGATGGCTATGAATGTGGCCCAACACAAAATTGTAAACTTACAACGTTATGAGATTAGACTTGACCGCTCATTTAAATGAGTTAAACATGCGTCTTCAAGGTGAAAACCAATTTATCAATACAATGTTTCAAACCATAACAGCATTAGAAATGAAAATGAAACTATGGCAATCTCAAATTAAGACAAAGAATTTTATGCATTTCGATACATTGGCTAAACACGGTCCTGTGAACAGCGAAAAATATGCAGCCTTGCTTTTCGATTTGATACAGGAATTTGAGAACAGGTTTCAAGATTTCCGGAAAAATAATCAATATTTTGGTATATTTGCGACTCCATTTTCAGTCGACATAAATATGTTACCTGCCAATTTTCAAATGGAATGCATAGAGCTGCAGTCTGACATTCAACTTAAAGAAAATTTGATCATGTCTCTTTACTGGACTTTTATAAGACTTATCTTCCCAGAGAAAAATATCCCTCGCTTCACAATCATGTCTTATTCATGTCATCGCTTTTTGGGAGCACCTACATTTGTGAGCAGCTATTTTCAAGGATGAAGCACACAAAGAGTAAAATTAGAACCAAAATATCTGATGAGCACCTTGAGAACTCACTGAGAATTGCAACTACTTCCATCGAACCAGATATTGAAGCATTAGTGTCTCAAAAACAATGTCAAATATCCCACTAGTTTTATGTTGCCCTCTTTTCTTTTACCTTTATAATAAAAAATATCAAAAAAATTAATGAAGTTTTATTACTTAGATATGTACATTATCTATTCTACGTTTTTGTTTTTTGCTCATCAGCTATTGTTAGTGTTAGTGTATTTTATGTGTGGCCCAAGACAACTCGTCTTCTTCCAATGTGGCCCAGGAAAGCCAAAAGACTGGACACCCATGCTCTAAAGGCTCAAAAGCCAGAGGGCAAATACAAAAAACAAAAATGATTATTTAAAAGAAAACTTATGAATTTTAAGCCATTTTTGAATGTTTTCAGTTGGCAATACTGATTCTAGTGTCAGCAGTAATACTTAGAATCTAATACTCTCAAAATGGGGAATTGAAGGGACATGACTGTTCCTGGACCCTAAGGAGGGTGGGTCTTCCCCATCTCATGGGCCAGACACAAGGTGGCTATAAACCGTTAGAAAAACCAAATGAAGTGTGAGTCTTACAAGTGAATAATTTTAAATGGTGGAGAAAATAGCATTTCATTGCTTGTAAAGTAACAGTTCTGTGAAATTTTCTTTGTGTATGTTTGTATGTGTAGAGTCCCGGCTGGCTCTCCTTTTCTTTTTTTTAATCAGAGACAATTCTTTTCTTAAATGTAGACTTTCTACTGGAAACCAGTGCAGTGTGATTCATGAAGAAAGATGTGATGGGTCAAACCTGACAATCTGCAAATGTTTGCTGTTTTTTTTACACAAAATACTTCCAGTGCAAACAATGGTACCAGCATGAATAGCAGATGTCAAATATGTATGCATTGTTTTCTATCAGTTAACTGCAATGGCAGTAGATTTCTTCATCCAGTAAATATTTTCTGTCCCTTCATACCCTTTTCATGTTTAACCAGTAATTATGCAGTTATTTGGATGGAATCTAAACTGATATGGCTTTCCCCCCCTTCATTTTAAAGGTATTGGCTAAACTTTTCAAATCTAGCTGATTAAAATTAGACATCAAAATCTATATTTAGGCACATAAATAAGTGGCCTGATTCTCTGAGGTGTTGAAGCTAATTGGGTATGTGAGAGCTCAACACCTCAAGAAATCAGGTCACTTTTAAAGGCCTAAATATGAATTTAGGTGTTTAACTTTAGACAGTCAAGGTTGAAAATGTTTATTATTGCCTTTTATATTTCCAAGTTGTTTCTTACTTGTCTTCTGTATTTTTGAATCATAAACATCAGACCAATTAATTTATCTTGCAATATTGGCACAGAAGAATGTTTTCGATATTTAAAAAATACTTCTGAAGTTTTAAAGTTATGACATTTTCAGCATAAAACCAGCTACAAAGACCAAATATGTGTTACCCCTTCTCCCATCCACTCCCCAAACACCCACTGATGCACACCTTGAAATTAAGTAATAAATAATTTTTAGTTTCAGTGTTTGGTTTTAATTTAATGGTATCAGCAAAGAATTTTCCCTGTGCATACTACTTGGTTCCTCCCTCTTCATCTCTCCTTCTTTCCCCCTTGCCAGAAAACACTATCTCCCACCCACCTCCACCAAAAATATCAATGGGTTTGGGGTTTTTTTTGAAAACACTAAACTAATTTTTACATAAAATATTCTGATGATAACATAACATAAACTGTTTTTGTTAGGACAGCAGTATTTGCTAAAGAGCCTGTAACATTGAATTATGCTTTATAGTGCTCTAAATGGTAAAGGTAGCAAATTCTGAACTTAAAGAATTAAATACAGCCCCATCTCTCATAGCCCTTTCAAAAAAAGAAAAAAAAACATGAATCACGAATGAAAACTGCATTAGTTTGTTGTTGAACTGGAGCCTCCCTGATAGGGCCCCTTTTCTCCCTGTGCATGTGGATCTGTGTATGTCTCACTGTCTTGCTCTCTCTCTTGTGCGCTCTCTCCACTCTCTCTCCTCCCCCTTCTCCTCTTTCCATGCTGGCCTGTATGTCAGCTTCAGAGTTAATCATTCATCAGCATGAGAATTTATCTATTTTTATTTGTTGCCGGGGACTGGTTTTGAGAACGGAATCTGGAAATATGAGGCAGAGAAAGGGAGCAGCCACCTCCCCAAAGGCGCTTATGCCTTGCAAAATGGTTTCATGTACCAAACCTGCTAGTGTATAAAATAATTGGAATGTATTAAATTAACCATTCACCTTTCAAGTGACTGACCCAGTCACAAAGTGATTGAGAAACTTTGGGGGAAATTTACAGCAAAAATGTGAAAATCCACTTAAAGGAGCAAAAAAGTGAGTGGACTAGACAGTTAAGCTTTTTTTTTTTTTTTTTTTTTTTTAACTTGTCAGGATTGAAAGGGTTTTTTGGCATGTGATGTGAGACACCCCCTTGCAGTTATGAACCCTAACTGCAGCAGTCACGCACACAAACGCAGCAGCAGCAACCGAACTACAAAGGTTAATTTAAAAAAACAAACAAAACCTTAAAGATTGCAACACAGAAAAGATATGTTGAGAAAGAAAGCACAAAAAATTCCCAGCAGGCTCTTCTTCCACTCCTCCCCTCCCCCTTCTGAGCTCTGGAGGTTTTTATTGCTGCTCTTTCTCTCTCCCCTCCCTTTTCTTCTCCTCCCCCGCACGTAGGCTCTTGGAAAAAAAAATCTTCCAGCCTGACTAGAAAATCAGCCTTGTTTCCTCAGAAACCGCAGCTGCTGCTAGCAGAAAACACGTCAGGCTGGCCCTACAACACGCACAGATGTGCCTTTGTAAATCCATATAAATGCTGCGAAGGATTGCGTGCTGAGGGCAAACACCCTCCCCTCCGAGGATGGGGCCAATGCAAATGGCAGGCCATATCTCCTTTCTTCAAGGCCTGCCGCTGCTCCCCTCCCCGCCCCCACTCTTCTTTCTTAATTATTATTGTTGCTTATTGGATTAGAGTGAGTTCACCAGCCCCGCCAAACCAGCAGCCAACCAAATATGAAAACTTCACTTTGGGAGACTAGCCCATCCCAAACAGCTCAGCTGCGTGCCAGCCAGACACGGGGCACCAGGGGGTGGCAGCTTTGGGAGATTTTGATCCTTGTTGGGTAGATCTTTTATGGTGCATTGTGGGTGCAGGCACTAAAGTTGTTTCATTTTCTGCCCCTGCTTGGAAGCAGAGAGTGAGCGAGACATAGGTCAAAGAAAAAAGTTTCTGCTGGCCTAGGAGACACCTAAAATAAAATGTTGCATTAAAACATAGTGTAAGGCAAGTAGTGTGGTAGATCAGGCCCTCATTAGGCACAACTCCACCCTCCGCTGCTTTTTTTCTTTCCTGCCATCTCTCCCTGTCCGTCCTCCACCCCCACCCCCTACCCCTTTTAATATAACTTCCAGGCTGGATGAGTTGCAACTCGTTCTGCGTAATTAAAATGAGTGGATGATGGTTGAAAAGGGATGGAAAATAAGGCTGGGAGGGGTGGGGGCTGAGGGAGGAAGCTAAGAGGGTTGGAGCGCTACTGCTGAAGCAGACAAAAACAGGTCTGGTTGATCGGCTGTGGGGGATGGGCACACTTCCTGCCATTGGCTCTTTTCTAGGCTCCAGAGCAGCTGTGGGAGCAGAGCGCAGGATGGCAGTTACTGCTTAGGCACTTTGGTTCCATTTGTTTAATAGCTGCTAGTCAGAGCCAAATGCAGGCTCATCAACCTTGACTGGCGGGAAAACCGACGCAGGGCATTTTTGTGTGCTTCAAGCAGAGTAGAGGCTAAGCCTGCAAAGTTTATTTTTCTCTCTCTCTCTCTTTTTACCCACTGCTGTTTATATCCCTCTCTTAGCAATAGGGTTATTCAATGTTACTTTAATGTTTACTGCACTTCTGCCCATAACCATTTAAACACAGAAGGATATTCCCCCACCCCCCCCACCCTTTTTTTTTTAATACTGTACATCCTAGATACCATAAGGTGTTTTTAAAAGACCAGATAGAGTCCAGTACTTAGATACAATTTAGTTATAAACAATGTAGATTGTCTTTTCCACTTTTATAGTACAGGTCAGTTGCTCATTGCCACTCCAGCTAGAACTGCTTATCACCTGGTATTTAGCTGTGCTCTGGATTGGGATACTTTTTCATGGCACCTAGATGTAATTTTATTTCCATTAATAACAGATCTGAGTATATAGGTGTGTAATATTTTGTTGTAATATGGACTTGCGCCAGCTTATAACAGAGGACTGGAAGTTGAGAAGCAATAGGGCAAGAAATGTGTCCACATATACAAATTTGTTGCATGCTTGGGGAGAAACAGTGAATGTGTATGAGATTGTTTATCTTGACTATTTTGTGTTCTAATAAAATCTAGAAAGACCAAAGGTACATGTGTAAAACTTCAAACACATATCTCTTATGCATCTAATTTACACGGAGTTGAAACTGGGGTAGATGTTTTTATGCTTGTTTATTTTTATCTTAAGTAAAAATAAAGGATTTTATCACTTTGTCAGCAGGATTTGATAGACATACAAGTATTTCTTGTTTTCAGAAAGCCATTGCTTACTGCTAATAAAGCCCAGAAGTTTCATTTTAAGCTGAAAGCAACCTAAAATTACATCTTTTTGTTTTCTTTTCTAGAAGAAATGAGCACAAAACAAATTACAGAACTTCCATCCATATATAATGTTTTTTACTTTGATTGTAAAGAGTAGGAGGGACATGTTGTGACAGGGCAGATACTGATTAGCTACTGTCAGTCTGCAAAGATTAGTTCCTATTTTTAGATTTCTGAACCTCTTGAGTAATGCTAGTTAAATTGGCACAGGTTAATAAATTGGGGTCCGCAGAACCTCTTAACTCCTCACTATGAAATCTGAATTGAAGAGACAACCTTGCCTTCTCTCCTTTTGGAAATGCATTGTAGAATCAACTTAATAATATGCATGGTGTATATCTATATATATCTATATGTGTGTGTGTGTATGTATATATATATACATCAGTATAGCTATATATATCAGTATATCTAAGCTGGGAAATGAAACTTGAAACCAGATCCTCTGGACATAGTAACACAAATATGTGTGTTAGGTTAAAAGAGGCTTCAACAACTTTTCAGAGCACGTTGACAATGGAATAGAGTGCTGCTGAAAAGAAGCACATTTCTATCTTCAATTTATATGTACATGTTGAATCTAAAAAATCAGACTCCATCTGTGGATTTTTTAATCTTTTCTCCTTCCCCTTGCCCCCCATCATATCATTCTACTGTTACACTGACACCCACTGGTAACAGTTGGTCCGAGATGACTGTTGTATACTGAGCTTCTTGAAGAAGGCACAACTGTTGTTCACTGAATACAAATAAACAAAATAAGTAACATAAAAAACAACAAAAATAACCACCTGCTCCCCTACAAACAAACGGAGAGAAACCTACTGTTTAAAAACCCAAAAGGCATGGAATTGACTGGCATAAAACCATCTTCCATAGACATTTATATGTTTGGGGAACAGACAGACGGCTAGGACTCGGGAGCACAGGGATGAATACGGAGGATGTTAATAGTAGCTGTACTTAACCCTGTTTCCCAGATAAAGCAATTTTAAGGAAAATGGAAATAATGGTCATGCTAGAAATATATTTGTGTGGGCACTGACCTGAACGTACCAAAGCAGAGATAAATATCTATGCTGCATAAGACATTTTAGTCTGTTTACCCTTTATTGCAAAGTTGTCACTGATTTTGAAAACCACTTATATTAGAGAAACAAGACTCATTTTATTGTAATCTACCACAGCACCAAAATCTGGTTTGTGAGACTTATCGTTCCATAGCCCTGCCTAGCACAAGAACAATACCATTCAATTAGACTGTTTCAGGCTCTGAAGTAGGCTTGCTTCCAAAACACCCTCCCCTTATATTATTAGATGTGTTCCTATTAATGAAATGATTGATTTAAAATCTTATTGTGTTTGTGTTGTTTGGGCAGCAGTGGCTTGGATTTCCCCTGTCTAGACTAAAATTGCATCCGGTGGAGATGCATTGGGACATCTATTTGTAAACTCTTAGCAAGACATAACAAATGAACTACAGCAAAAACTGTCAACGACTGGCTTCCTTTTAGGTTTAACCATACATTCTTCACTGGAAAGAAACACCTTTTGTGAAAACATGTGCAGAAATGAAATGGACTCCACAAAACACAAAAGTGTTGAAAGGATCTGCCAGGGCTGGGTGGTTTAAAGATTAAAGCTCTAGCCTTTCACCTTTGAGATTGCTGTTCCGAGTCTTCCCTTACATTCCATGTAAAACGAGCTTCATGGTGTAAGCTGTCTCCAGTGTTCCTAGCCCACTGTGTGTAATTGGTGCTGCCTTCCTAATTAGAAAACAGAGCCGGTTCTGGGGTTTGGTCCCTAAGGAAAAATTATGGAAAGAATCTTAACTCACATACATTTTTATCTACATATGTTTTATCTGTGCAAAGCGTGTGTGCATTGTGTGTGTGTGTGTGTGTGTGTGTATGCTTTTACACACACGTGGAAATTAGATGAAGACGACTGATGAAGAAAACTTGACTGAAATAGTCACCAGAGCTTTAGTTTGAGTTTGTGTAGGTGCTTATGGCTGAATATGAATTTTGGGATTGTACGTTAACTAGTGTACTTGCTAGAATTCTTATTTGCTTGAGGCCTTATTAAGGTTTTTGGAGGGAACTTGGAGAGACATAAAGTAATGTTACTTTTAAAAAACAAATTACATGAGACAGTAAATGATTAGTGAGTTTTGGTTTGTTTATTTTTTTCCCCCTAATTTACTCTGACCTGGAAAATAAAAATACATGAAGAAGGAGTTGCTTTAAAGTTCCTATAGCTTGAGAAAAATACTAATGTGAACCCTGCATTTATCTAGAAGTACCCCTATATTTCTGGAACAAAACTCAAAAGACAGTAATAAAACACAACGAAGAACAAAAAATTGTAAGGCAGTGGAATTACAGCAAGCTCCTTCATCTTTTCAGTTTTTCCTATTTCCATGAGTATTATTCTTTTCCTGTTTATGGAAAGAAATTTCAGTTTTATAATAAATGGGCACTTAGATTTTGTAATATGGTATCCAAATATTAAAAATGCTACAAACATTTTTATAGTTATTGTTTGCTTTATGGACTCCAGTTATCTTCATATTTTAGTATGTCACTGAAGTCTGTAGGCAAGATTCTGCACTCAGTCACACTGGTATAAGTGAGGAATAGCTCCATTGAAATAACTGACAGCAAAATTTGCCTGTGAATTTTCCTGTCTTTAAGGATGTACTGTTAGAGCTAAATTTTCAAGTGTGGCCTGAATACCTCCCACCTTGGTATGTAAAAACCCATATTTGTGTAAGCAAATCAGGCATGTGCGAAATCTATCTGATTAGCATATGCAAATTCAGGTTTTGTATGGTAAATCGGGGAATATACATTTTTGGAAGCCACTTTTGTATTGGTGGTTTAACTTTACTCCCATTAAGAACTATTGAGTGAAATGAAGGCACAAAGCATTCCTTATTCCTTTATTTGTTTATCCAAACTTTCAACATTATGGGGCCTGTTTAGCATTTGAAGTGACTACCAGTGTTAAATGTGTGGTGGAGGTGATGGTGGCTGTGGCTTGCGTGGTGGAGATGGTGATAGTGGCTCAGCCCTAAGCTTCATTGAGCTGCAGAGACATTTTTTTCCTTGATCCATGATTCTCTTGGTGCAGCCAGCTAGAAAAGTGTGGAGGAGTTCTGGCAGTGAGCGGTGCACTTGTTCCCTCCCACAAAACCTTTAAACCTTGGTATCAGATGGGTCAAAAACTGGCCTGCTGTGACATTTGACTATTTTTTTTAGGGCAGTTAATCCAGTCAGAGTATTAATCAGTATTTGTACCCTGGCAAAAAGAAAAGGCCCAACCATTAACGAAGGAAAATAATTTAGTTCAGCGAAGATGCACTTCACAAATTTACCCTTTCAAGTTTTGATATACAGAACATCACTCAGAAGCTTCTCTATACAGTAGCTATTAGGTATTATTCCAAGTGTGGATTGTACGCAGGCAGCTGGCCTGAGCCACCCCCTGTACGGTTGTGGCTGCGCTTATATTTTTAGGTATGAGCTGAAGCAGAGCTAGCATATATGTATGTCTAATCATGTGGGAAATATCTTTTATGACTATTTGGCAGTATATGTGTTGATATTTTGTCATGGAAACTGTCCCTTCCACCCCATACTGTTGTCTGACAATCATGGGTAATGCCCAGCTGTGTTTCCCAAATATTGTCATTAGTAGCCCCTTTTTTGTGTATGGTATGATATTGGTATAGGAAAGGAGGGATGACGAGGGTCTTTAACTTTTTCATACTCCATGAACCATACTGTAATAGAGATACTGTGAAGTCCCTCTATCTAATTGCATAGACCACTTCCCCACTTGTGATCACCTAATGTCCCTGTGCAGCTACAGCTCTTGCTTGCATTAAAATGTAATATAAGGCACGTGTTTAATAGTTTTAACTGTCATTAGAGTGATACATGTATTGACCTTTTTGGAAAAAAACCAACAACCAAAGTTGTTGATCAAAAGCAGAGGATGTCATTTCATCTCTTCTTTTGTCTGGTCAGTTTCTCTCCTTTGGAAATGAGGAGAATGTGCAGCATTTGGCCAGCCAGCTCCCCACCAACCATGTTTTATAAATTTCTGACCTAGGGGATCCCACGGGAGTGGGGAGGAAGTGGTAGGAGGGAAGGATAGAGTTTGTATGCTATAATGAAGAGACAGTTTTGTCTCCTGAATCAGAATTAGATTGTGGGTGAACAGAGCCCTATGTAATCTTAGAAAGAAATCTTAAATTATTAAGCCTTATGTAAGGCAGATCTTCTGATAGAAAATTTGTGTCTCTGGCTCTAGTTTTGCTTATTGATGTTAACTCATGAAACATTGAGGTTCTTCAGAGGCGGACTAACAGTAAAATATAGCATTTATAGCAAAAGGGGAAACTACTCTAGAGTTTGATCTAAATTGCCAAAAGGTATGTATGCTCCCTCTTTCTTTTCAGTCTCCTTCCAACCATAAGAATGCAAAGTACCCATTCCAAAATGATACAATTTAAAAATAGGAATAAAGAGTGTCATTTATAATGGTAAGAGATTAAGAAATACCTTTTCATAAGGGTTCTGAAATTAAAAGAGTCTCTGAAGCAGATTTCATAAAAGATATTCTTATGTGGGAGGGAGGGGGGAAGGAAGGAAGGAATGCCCTACACACATACACAACTTCCTTCAAACATTTTTTTAAAGCTCTCATACTCAAAATAATGAAATTTAACTAAGTGTGGTCTGAGAAGCCAGGAAGCTTTTTCTCCCTAGCACAATAGGGATTTGTTGAATCTTTTGAAAACAGTTTCTGCTTTTGAAACACCTTTTCTTTCTCAGCATAAGTAATTAACGCCTTCTTCACAGTGCTTCATGCCCTTGATACATCTGTTACCTTTGACAGATCCTTTCTGTGTTTGCCACCTCTCCCTAATATGCCTACAATATCTTCATCACAAAATAACTCAGCATCTTTGATGTTGGTTGTATATTGGCTCAATTAAACAAAATGGCATAAAAAATTGCTGACAGGATGGCATAAAGCTGAAATTTAAGCCTTGTGTTTCTATGCAGGTTTGTCCTTGGTCATTTATCTTTAAGTTTTGCTGTAAATTATCTGATTGCATTTCAGTTTAGATTGTTAAACAGGTTGTTAGGGAAGCACAGTTTTAGCTAGGATTGTCTTGCCTCTTTCATTCTCAAGAATTACCTGTACAATAATTAAAAGTTAGGAAGGGTGGGAATGTGTGGTCTGGGGACAGAATATTTAGCAATTAAAGCCCTTTTTTCCACCCTTTGCATTGGGCACAAGTAAGTGAGAGGCTGCCAAGCTTGTAAAAATGTGGATTTGAAGCATGGGGATATTTGTGATGTAAAAGTGGTTGATGGGCCCTAGATTCCCAATAAGAAGAGTTCAGTAGACTAGCTGTTAGGACGCACAGGTGCAGGGACCCTTGGAATTAGGAGGAGAATACCATGTCTGCCAAGCAAGGGTAATAATGAGTATAAATTAGGGGTGGGAAAATCTTTTGGCCCGAGGGTCACATCGGGGTTTCAAAATTGTGCAGAGGGCCAGGTAGGGAAGGCTGTGCCTCCCCAAACAGCCTTGCCCCGCTCCCTATGTGACCCCCACCCACTTCCCCCCCGACTGCCCCGCTCAGAACCCCCAACCCATCCAATGCCACACCACACACCCCCCCGGATCCTTGTCCCCTGATTGCCCCCTCCAGAGACCCCCCCCAGGACCTGACCCCAATGTAAGCCCCCTATTTTTTGTTCCCTAACTGCCCCTCCTGAGCCCCCACAACCCTAACCACCACCCTCTGGAACCCCATCCCCAACCTAGCTCCCCTGCTTTGTTCCCTCACTACCCCCTCCGAAGATCCCCCCACCCTAACCACCACCCCCGGCACCCCCCCACCTAACACCCCTCCCCCCCCCCGCCCCAATTCATACCATACTCAGCCGGCGCTACAGCCCAAGCGCGGGGCCCCTTGGCTCCCCGGACTCGTCCGGGCCCTGCGGCTCCCCTCACGCCGCCCGGCCGCCAGCCCTGGAGTGCGGGGCCCTGCGGCTTCCCGGGTTTGGCCCCGCTGCGAGCCCGGGAGCGTGGGGCCCACATCACGCTGCGCTGGGCCCAGCCCCTGGCCACAGCGGGCGGGGCCCCGCGGCACGCCGCGCTCCGCCCAAACCACAGCCTGGGAGGGCGGGGCCCCGTGGCACGCTGCGGCCAGTTGGCCCCTGAGCCAGAAGCCCGGGGCCAACGGCCTGCGCCCCCGGTGTGCCCTGGTGGGCCGGATAAAAATGGCTGGCGGGCCACGTTTGGCCTGCAGGCCGTAGTTTGCCCACCTCTGGTATAAATGCACAAGAAAAAAATCTATGTGCACTACCTAGAGCAGGCCTGCACAACTTGGAAAGCAGCGATGGACATATTACTGCAAAAAACCCAGCTGCGGGCCGAAAAGCCCCGCCCTCGCCCCGCCTCCATCCTCTTGCCCTCAACCACCCCCGCTTGGCTTGCCCCACCCCTACTCACCCCCTGCGGGTCACACAGTGAGCCCATGCAGGCTTCATCTACAGTAAGTAAAGGCTTTTCATCCATCGTATGTGTGGTAGGGTCGAACAGCAGCTCTTCAAGAGAACCCAGGTGTCAGAATGTCTGAGTATGAAGGGCTTGGATACTGTACTTATAGTGCTCTCCACTCTCCTCATAATGGATGTTTGTAAGGTAAATAGAATAGCTGCTATTCTAGGTTCTAGCTCAGTACACCAGTCATTTTGATCTCTACAATACCAAACAAATACCAAAGGCCAGATTTCAGGGGATTTGCACCATCAGAGAGAGGTTCTGTCCCCCAAAATGGAGAGAAACAAAGTGAAAAACTAATCAGAATCCACAAGTCGCTGTGTATGTATGTGTATATAGTGTATACAGGACTGACTTCCTAAATACACTATACAGTCAAGAAGCAGTGAAGTAGATTTTGAACCTGTTTGTGTGTTACACTAACAGAATAACATGCTTATATATAATGTGCCTTGTATTTCATCTTTCAGTAAAATGCACTGGAACTATTCACCTTAGGCAGAAACATACAGCAATCCCAAACGTCCGTTTAGCCAAAATTCCTGATAGCTATACCTTGATAAATGGTCTAACTAGGATCTGTCTGTCTTTTTCCTTCTGGAGTGGGGAAATTGTCACATTGCTTTGTAACCTAAAACTCTCTATCCTTTCCTTAGGTTGTTCCCACTATATGTTATTCTGCAATAGCTATGGTATCCCACCAGGTTGATGGTTACCACTTTTACTTAGTCAATATCCAGAGTCTAATCTCTTTTTGCTTCTTAGGGATTGGCCTTGTTCCTAACATTTTCAAAATGTTTGCAGTGGGAGACTAAAACAGTGGGTTAGTCAAAATCATGTCCAAGAGCCTGTATTATGAACATCATTAAAGCTCTGAGTGTGTTTTTTCCTGTACATTAGATTCCCAAAGTTGTTGTGATATTTTTAAAGTTGTTTTTAAATATGAACTGGGCAGGTCTATTCTACTAAATAGCATTTAACAATATGAGACATCATCATGTTTTTTCTGTAATTCTGGCTAACCAAGTACAGAGCTGTTTCAGCAAGCTGCGTCCTTGAGCTGCTGTGTTGTTTGTACATGCTAATAAGGAGAATGAGGAGAATTAATAAGCAAGTGTGAGAGTCGGACATGGTTTGCATGGTTTCTTGAAAATATTTCCAATCCTTCTTAATACAAAAAGAACACAAAGCTATTGTATTATTTTAAAAGTTAATTTTAATATTTAGTTTAATATTTTGGGGGCATCAGTTGTTAAACATCTGTCATGCTGCACAAATTAAAATACTAATTTTAATTATTGTTGAACCCCGTGACCTGAGAGGTGGGGAAATGGCTCCGACATAACAAAGAAATAGTTAAAAGTAAAGTCTGAGAAAAACTGGAAGCCAAAATCAAAACTGTACTGACCTGAATGGAAAGCCGTTACATCAAGCTATTTATCTAGCTACAGACATGCTTAAGGGGGTAGCGGGAGTTCCATAGGTAGATGTCATTCCCTGAACCAAAAAGGCCTTGACCCACACAGTCTGAGTAAAACCTTGGGATGGAGAACAGGGAAATCCCAGGTGATCTCAGCTTTTTGTGGGGTATATGGTAATTGATGCTCACTCCAATATCTCAGGTCTAGATTATCAAGAGCTTTATATACCAACAGAAAGTCCTTGAAGCTTCACCAAAAGGTAATGCAGATCACAGAACGTACTCACTAATCCACTGTCCCTGCATCTAGAAGCAAATAGGCAATCATATCCCACAACAGTTGACATTTCTGGGTCAATTTTAAGGGATGTTCAAGTAAGGGGGAATTACAAATAACTAGACTGTGATTCTGAAAGGTATGAATGACTAGACTAGAGCAACATTCCTGTTTAATAGAGAACGGGAGACTTTCTAGAGGAGCCAGACATGGTAATAGCTACTTAGGAGTACCTGCTTTAACATGGCCTTCCATGCTAAATAATCAATCCAGAACATATCTCCTCCATCAGCAGCAAACCCAGCATCTTCTAATTGACCAGAACTAGCACAAAATTATACTACTCAGCCTCATTTAGTTTGCTTGGTCCCACCAAACATGAGATGGACCTCAAAGAGGGGAAGACAGTCTGACACTAATGCAGGACAGCCTATGCATTTTTCCCATCCTGTTCTGATATTGTTATCATGAAGGGGAACCAGAGGAAAAGGCAACCCCTTTCGAATCTGATTGAACTTCTCAACGAAGACTCAAGACAAAAACACCACAATAAGTGATTACTTACATATTTCTTTAATTTTTGTTTTTATTTTGTTTTGAACATAGTTTAAAAGTCCCAGAAGCCAGCCTTTTTAATAAGTAGGCAAGTGGTAAAAATTTATATCTTCTAAGTTCCCTAGAGCAGTTGTCCAACAGATGATAATAGAAAGAAAAATGGCCCTTGTGGGCAAATTTAGCCCATAGAATTCTATTGTGTGGCCTATAAAAACTTTAGGAGCCAGCATGGAGTGCTTCACCTTCATCAGAGTGGCAGCAGTCTACTCCATATTATGCAAATAGACATAGCCTTCCACCTCCTGCTTGTGCAGCTCCAGCAGATAAAGTTTGGAGACCCCTTGGTCTGAGAGTGATGTTCAGTTTATATGTATTAGAAGTTTTCATCCGAGTAGTAAATCGTAGATAAAATAATCTTGCTAAGCATTAGTAATAACAGAATATGTCAGAGTGCCAGCCGTGTTAGTCTGTATCTGCAAAAAGAACGCGGAGTACTTGTGGCACCTTTATGCATCTGATGAAGTGGGCTGTAGCCAACGAAAGCTTATGCCCAAATAAATTTGTTAGTCTCTGAATTGCCACGAGTACCACTCGTTCTTTTTGAGAATATTATTAGGGAATCTTAATGAGCCAGGAAAGGGACTATTGTTGCTCATACTGGGTTGCCATGAGAGGAAGTGGAGTGCTACAGTCCATCTAGGGCTAGGTTGTTTTGTCTTTATATCTTAAATATGTTGCTACAGAATATTCATGCTGCTTTGTCTGGATAACACTCCAGCTGTAAAGTGGTGCTGGTGGTTGTTGGTTTTTCTTACCAGTGTGCCATGTTCTTCAGTCCCCCTTCAGTTTTCAGCCAATATTCTCATACATACTCTCACTGAACCCAAGGGGGGTTGAGTAAACTGAGCAAGGACAAGGATTTGGCCAAATTGTAATAATTTCCTTACATCATCTAAATGTTTTCCCTGTCTCCTTGGGAAAAGTATTATTCAGCATTACTCCTGATGATTTTTGTGTATGTTACAACTCTTGGCTCTTTGAGCAGGTGCTGAAAATTGTATGCTTTCTGAATACTTTACAGTTAGTCTTTTGTTGTTTGTAATGCAGTACTGTTTCTGGAGTTCGGAACGTACTGTATGAATCTCTTATTTAGAAGCAAAACAAAAATATTTAAGTCTCTCTCCCTAAGGTGGAAGGGTCTTCTGGGCTACTCCCTCATCCATTTGTGGGAGTGCCACATATTGTTCAATGGGGGCTCCTCTGGCTGGCCTCAGGTTTCTGAATAGTCTTTCTTTAATTAAAAAAAACCCAAACACACAAACAAGCAATACTACAGCATTGTTGAATTATGACTTAGAACACCATGTAAGCAATAGTGCTAATCTGATCGGGCGCTAGAATATAGTTTATTCATACGCACGTGCACACTATCAAATAGGAAAACACTTAGGGCTTATCTATACTTATCAGGCGATCGATGCACGGTGATCAATGCATCAGTGATCGATTTAGCAGGTCTAGTGAAGACCCGCTAAACTGACCGCAGATCGCTCTCCCGTTGACTCCTGTACTCTACCTGAGTGAGAATCGCAAGGGAGTCAACGGGAGAGCGTCTCCCATTGACATAGTGTAGTGTGGATCCCACGGTAAGTAGGTCTAAGTACATTGACTTCAGCTACATTATTCACATAGCAAAGTTGCATAACTTAGGGCTTGTTCTCACTGGGGGGGCGGATCGACGGCAGATACGCAACTTCAGCTACGTGAATCACGTAGTTGAAGTTTGCGTATCTGCCGCCGACTTACCACTCGTCCCCACGGTGGCGGCAGTCGGCGGCGCGCTCCCCCGTCAACTCCAGCTTGCCAGACGATCGATCCCGGAGCAGCCTCGTGAAGACAAGCCCTTAGATTGATCTCCCCCTGTAGTGTAGACAAGGCCTTAGAAACTCTTCGTATCATTTCGAGGCGTCACTGTTGAACAATGAATGGAGTTTGTGTGTACATATATACATGTGTGTATAATTTATTTATAATATGAGTCATATAGTTACCTTTGACTATTTTGCACTGTGAGGTGTGAATAAATAAGGCAAAATAAGGTGGTGGGGGTATTCAGTAAGGATTCAGTGGAACACCTACAGGGGCAATACTATTAAAGACATATGAAACCAAGAGTGGTGCATTTGAGAACCAAGTCAGCTTTTCTTCAGTGAGGTACTGAATTATTCACAGTGAGCTTTTTCCTTTCTGTAAAAATAGAAAGGTAATGTGTTAAAATCTGTAAATAACCAAAGCAATCTACTAGAATTACAAATGGTTAACGCTCACAAATAACTATTAATTAATGCCTAGTTGCCTTGAGGTAATAATGAACCCGGCTATCTACTTTTTGTTCAGTGAAAACCAGGTGATGTATTCTTAGAAGGCTGCAAACAGAGGTGCCCTTTGATTGATTCTTAGAGAGAGAAATTCACTAATTTTTTACCTGAACAGTATGTGTGGTGGGTGAAGTACCCTCTCATTCCCACTAGAGGGGGGTTCCTCCCATGCCAGGCCGTAAATGCTTTTTCAGGAGAAGCATGGGGAAATCTCACATGACTCTGTATCTTGCTTGAATATTATACAGAATTTATCTGACAGTGTCGACTGTCCCTCATGTCTAATAGATCCTAAATAAATCTTTGTACAAAGAGGTGAAAAATAAACCGAATAGAGTACAGCGTGAGTTTTAAAAATGCAATACTAACAAAGAATTCAGAATGATTTCTATTGGACTGTCTTCAAGATGAAATAAAATATTATAGCACAGAATTGGTTGAAAAGTCCAAGATCTAAGAGCTTGGCAGTGCCTCTTTGATCCTTGCTGGAAAAATAGAAGTGACATTATCAGGGCTATTCCAGTAACGTTTATAATTAGAATCTCCAACCAGTCACAGTGTGATAGCTACATTCTGAGGTTTTGAATTGTGTTTATAATACTTTTATATAGGAAATTCTTCCATTTGTAAAGAGAAAGTATAGTATAACATCTTAAATTTGCTTTTATTGTTTGGGGTGTCACAATTCGTTGCCATCTTTGGTTCCATGATTTGGAGGGCAAAGTGAAACTGGAACTGATGTTTTGTAAATGTACATTTTCAAATGGTGACATCAAGAACATTCTCTTTTTCCCTTAAAGGGGAAGGGGAGAGGCAGAGAGAGCAGGGTTGTACTTTAAATATCTTTTTAGGGAAGAGCCATATGTGTTGTAGGGTGATGCTTGAGCTGAGTGCGATGCTTAGTTCTAATCCTGCATCTAATACTTAGTCCTTGTGTAGCCTTGGGCAAGTCAGTTAGCCCTGTGCATCAGCTTCTGCAAACTGTCCTATGGATATTTAGAAATCTCACCAGAATTGTTTATTTTGTATTTATAAAGCCCTATGAGTATTAAGAGCTCATAATTATCATTATTAGATGGATTTTATTTATGTGGATTTTTCTTACTCTGTTCCCCCATCTGCTCCACATCCCTCTCAGGATCCCATTTGGGAGTCGGTCAGGGCTGTTTCTTAATCAGCAGGACAGTTATAGTTGAGGAGCATGTGGCACGTGCTCTCTTCTCCATCCCAGGGTACATTAGAGTGCCCCCTCTCCTTTTTATGTACAGAATGAATAGTTATATGTTGTTAGATCATGACACAAATAGGTTAAAGTGCTGCCATGGTGGTTAGTTTGTCAGCCTTTCCATTATAAAATGTCTTTTTTAGAGGTTTATAACTCAAGCATTAAAATTTGCTCCAGGCTGAAACTTGCCATTCATTTCTTTTCTTGATTTGCTTGAAATCCTTCTTTCCTTTTTAAAATTAAACTGTAGATTAGATACATTAGTTCTAGTTATACTAGTTGTATAAATTATAATGCATTATTAGCATTTTAAAATAAAATGTAAATCAAAGGAAGGAAGTGTTTTCTACTGTTTAAAGCAGGCGGGAACTAAGGGTAGGAATCCTGATTTCTGTTCCTGGATCTGCAACTGATGTGGTGCCTGCCAATGGGCGAATCACTTAACCTTTCTGTGCCTCCTTTCCCTATATGTAAAATGGGATGAGGACACTTCCCAACCTTAGAAGGGTATCGTGGGCTTAATTAATTAGAATTTAGAAGAGCACTTTGAGATTTTCAGTGTAGAAGTGCTGAAATATGAAATATGTACAAGAAGCTGACATTTTCAGTGGAAAATCAGATACTGTGCCTGTTTTTCCATTCTCTCAGCTCTCTCAGTCCAGATTAATAGGTTACCAACTCCTAGACCTGTTAGCTGCAAGGCAACCAATAAGTAATTTCACTTTTGGCACTTAACAACCCTATGTCCCTTGAGCTCCCAAACCTTGCAGTCAGGCAGAAACAGTCTTTGCCGGGAGAGATCTTATTCTCTCAATTCCAGAGTTTCAGAAGAATCTGCTCCGCCGAAGACAGGACTGGGGTCTATAAGTGAGACTTTATGCTGCCTACTTTCCAGCTGCCGTTTTTCCACTTTGTGGTGATGCAAGAGAATTAGTCTAGTGGGGAGGAGTTGAGGGGGGGGGGGAGTAGGAGCTTAGATCATTCTGGTCTGTTGTGTCAGATAATTACCCTGCCAGGTGATTCTGAATGTTCACAGGAAACTTCTTGTGACTCATCCTCCATGGGAAAACATGGTTCCAGCTGTATTACAGTAAGTAAGGTGTGTGGCACTGGAAAATTGTGGTCTGCCCTCCTGCCATGGCTTAGGCAGGTTACCTACTTTGTGTGTAGGTCTTAAAGACTGATTGTGGAGCTCCCTCTTTCTTCTCTGAGGATTTCTGTGGTTGGTTGTTAGTTTGGCATGGCCAATTCCCTATCTAGGTTTCCATGTGGTAGACTACACAGGGGGCCCCACTTCCAGGATGTTCATTTGGCCTGGATTTTGGTGCTGTGCTCAGTGAAGGTTTCTGATAGTGGCTAAATTTGAAATGATCTTTCTCCTTATAATTTCAGGTTGAAGTCTTGGCCTCGGAGGATGCCTCATTTGGACTGAAGGTGTGTAGTTTGATGTAGTTTTGTTATATAGGCCCTATCAATTTAGAACTGATGGATCCGACGTCACAGAAGAGGATAATTTCCTACCTGAGATTTGGGAGTTCTGTGATTCAGATCCACCAGTTCAACAACTATCCCATAGTCCTGAAACTCTGAGGATGAAATGTGGGGCTGTTTGGTGGTATTATTTCCTTTCGTTTACTCAGGGAAATGTTATTTATGGGAGTGAAAATAGCAAAGCAAAAGGTAGTGTTCTAATGACTTTTAAAATTGCAGTTGACTGAGTGCTGGATTTGTTCATGTTCCATAAATTTGCAACTCACAAGTCTCAACAATTAAGTACCAGTAGCCATTATCTGATTTGCAATCTGTTGGTTAACTCATTTGTTCATGGCCCTTATTCACAATGCACCCCAAGCAGAAAGCAGTTTATTCAGCAGCTGTTTCACCCTGTGTTCAATTGTAAGTGTATCCATGGCACACTGGATACATGTTCCAGAGAACACTCCAGAGCGATTCTGCAAACTGGTTGGGGTGCATCCTAGTGCTTATTGGTCGGTGTACCTTATGGTGTTGATCACAGTTCTTAATTGAATGCTAGTAGCAGATGATTTTAGGCAAGGCAGATTGTGTGTAGGCTATAGCCAGCTAGCTGAGAAGAGATAAGGGAGGGGGAAGAGATTGTAGGAACATTAGGGTAAATCATGACAATGAAGAGTCCCCTGCTGCTGAAAACCCACATGCTGCGATACCACTGCAGGTGAGAAAATAGCAGTGATATTACTACCAAAGTGAAACAATCAAGAGAAGATGAAATAACTTCTGCAAGTTTATAAGGAATACCATAAACAAAAATAAGCCCAACAAAAAAAATTCCTAAATTTGAACACTTTAAAAGCATCTAAACATTTATGATAATATGACTTTTGGTTATGTCCTTGTTGCATGTTTTTGTGCTGTGATAGCTGAGAAAATTATTAAAAAATAAATAGTGCTATCCCAGTATTATATGAAGTATTTAACATATGGGAGTCAGCAGCATTTTCCATTTTTTATTTAATACCCAGCATGCATACAGAATATTCGTTGAATATTTAATAAATCTGGAGGGTCAACTCTTGTGAACTCATCTCCATAATCCTTCATACTAGCTGGGTAAACAGAAGTATTACTGAAGATTATTGTAGCAATAGCTCTCACAATCTAACCCACTGTGGAAAAGACTATGCTATTGTTTTATGGCCTAACTTGCAGGTTGCTTTCAGTCTTAAAATCAACTTCCTAGAGATCACAGTTTGAAGCTCCTTTTTACATCAGTAATTTTAATGATTTCTCATAATCTTTTGGATTTTATAAGTCTGGATCTGTACAAGTGTCACTTCTAGTATCACCTACTAGAGACATGAGTGGGGTCTTTCTATAAAATATTATAATCCCAGGAGGCTTTTTTTCTCTTACCTCAAAAAGTAGCTTTACTAATATAATGTCCGTATCTAGAGAAGGAATACCATGGGCTATTTGTGTGTGTGTGTTTGTATGTGTATTTAAGAGATGAATAGGCCTTGGTATTTATATCTATAGCTATATAAAACACCAAGGACTAGAGAAAAAAACAGATGTGTTAAAGTTTACTGAATCCAACATTCAGCTAACTGGCTTAACATTTTTTCTCACACCTGTTTCCAAAGTCTACATAACTGTTTTCTTTCCCCTTAAAACTGAGTGCCTCCCCTTTTTTTCTGAATGCAAAATAAATGTCCTGCAGACCAGTGCTAATGAGCAACACTATGCTAACAAACCTGTGTGTGTACCCATGGTCAATTGGAATTAACACAGTTTGTGAGGAAAAACAATTTCAGATTCAAGATTCCCAGCAATGGTTCTGAATAGCAAATAAATGTAGTTCTTAAATTATGAAAATCAGTTTGTGTGGATTTGACTAACTCACAGATAGAGGATGACTTAGATGGAAAGGCTTAAAATCAGAGCTTGCATGACAGTATCAGCCTGGATTACCAATTTTTAGGCCGCATTTCCTTCCCAGGGGCTGGATTTTCAGCTGCAGATACAATAGGTGCTTCACATTTGGCAGCACCAATAGGTTTTTTGCATGTATAAGTGTGTGCGGATGCAGTGGGTGCTGGTGTATTTTTGTGTGGGTTCATCCATTGCACCTGTTGCTGAAAGTTTGTTGGTCTTACTGTTATTGAAAGGCCTTTATAATTGTATTTCCTTTAGATTTGTTGGAATAAAAAGGAAAATTAAATTGCTAAAAGAAAGAGTTCATAGTAATATGCTTTTGTTTTAAATTCTGCCTATTTATTCCATTTAGCAAACACGTAATCTGACGATGTTTAGGAATGTGTGATTTCCCAAGAAAACACATACTTGGGGAATTAGCAAAA
Source organism: Sternotherus odoratus (assembly GCA_032164245.1). Classification (NCBI taxonomy): domain Eukaryota; kingdom Metazoa; phylum Chordata; order Testudines; family Kinosternidae; genus Sternotherus; species Sternotherus odoratus. The sequence goes on from JAVMKO010000003.1 coordinate 95,661,690, forward strand.
CACAAATTTCTTTACAACATTTGTGCTGTCAGGTGAAGGTCTTGCGCAGAGGTGGCCAACTTGGGGCTCTGGAGCCAAATGTTGCTCTTCATACGTTAATATGCAATTCCTTGTATAGACTGGAGCTACAGACGCCAACGTTCCAATGTGCCAGCAGGTGCTCACTGCTCAACCCCTGGCTTTGCCACAGGCCCTGCCCACACTCCACCCCTTTCTGCCCCCTCCCCTCAGCCTGCAGTGCCCTTGCTCCTCCCCCTCCCCCCTAGAGACTCTGCACATTAAGAAACAGCTGATGGGGAGGTGCAGGGAGAGAGGGGAGGTGCTGATCACTGGGGCTGCCGGTGGGTGGGAGGTGCTGGGAGGGGGGGGGGAGTTGATGAGGGGCTGCTGATGGATTACTGTGGCTCTTTGGCAATTGGTAAATTCTGACTCCTTCTCAGGTTGGCCACTCCGGTCTAGCAAGACCATTGTTAATTGGTAGATTTTTCCCCTTCCCCTCCCCCCATAAACCATTAAATATTTGGGACTTTGATGATGCTGGGTATGTTTTAGAAATCTTCAGGATATTTTTGGTTTAAAATCCACACATGGTTTTGGAAAAAATAGTTGATGTCTATAAATTCCCCCCCTCCCCCCCAAAAAAAAGATTGGTTAAAACAAAGTTATTGGTCCACATTATCAACAAATTCCAGTGAGGCAAAGGAACAACTTAAGTTACAAACTTTCAAAATTTTGTCTTAAATATTTTATTATTACATGTCTAACTGCATTGCTTTAGCACATTTTTTTAAAGGAGCCTTTTTTGGTGGACAGAGAGCATTTTTTCCAGATGTGGTTGGATGTGTGTTAAGTCACATTAAAATCAGTGGGAGTTTTGTTTATTGAAAGCACTGTTAAACTGAGGCCTTTACTATCACTTTCTCTTTACTGTCCTTTTTTTTTTTTTTTTTTCCTCTCTGTGAACTTTTCCCTTTAGGACCAAAAGTTTTTTCACTAGGGTTAATTTTAATGGAAGGGTCCAAGAACATGTTTTCTTGCTTTTGGTTCTGAGGCCTGGTCTACACTAAAAGGTTGGGTCGACCTAGCTATGTCACTTGGGGGTGTGAAAAATCCACACTCCTGAGCAACATAGTTTAGCTGACCTAGCCTCATGTGTAGACTGCACTAGGTCGACACTAGAATTCTTCCATCGACCTAGTTCCTGCCTCTCGGGGAGGTGGATTAGCTATGCCAATGGAAGAACCCCTTTGGGTTTTTTTTAAAATAGTTGGGGTTTACTGGTTAGATAGAAAGAGACCCCAAGCTTTATAACATGCTCTTTAAATCTCTCCTCTGAGTGGCTGGTAGAAAACAAAAACAATCAGCTTTATGTGCCAGCAATTTTGTAGAATGGAGGCAATAACGCAGTGTGATGCAACTGCAGTTTTTGAACTTGTAGGAGTGGCATTGTGCTTTAGTTTAGTTTCTTCTTTCCAGCAAATGGGGATAGGTTTTGATTAACTTTAGTATTTCAGGATTTAGCATGATATTTGTGTGTGTGCATGTTCATGTACTAGGAGGGAATGGGAAAACAATGGGTCAGCAATGCATGACCATATATTCTGTAGGTGTTTTGGGACAGTTTGACCATGGCTGGCATATAAGAACAGCCTTACAGGACCAGACCAATGGTCCATCTGGCCCAGTATCCTGTCTTCCAACAGTGGCCAATGCCAGGTGCTTCAGGGGGAATGAACAGAACAGGCAATCATTGAGTGATCATCACTCTGTCGTCCACTCCCAACTTCTGGCAAACAGAGGTTAGGGATACTCAGAGCAAGGGGCTGCCGGTGGGTGGGAGGTGCGTCCTTGCTCATCCTGGCTAAGAGCCATTGATGGACCTATCCTCCCATGAACTTATCTAATTCTTTTTTGAACCCTGGTATACTTTTGGCCTACAACATCCCCTGGCAAGGAGTTCCACAGGTTGACTGTGCATTGTGTGAAGAAATACTTCCTTTTAAACCTGCTGCCTATTAAAAAGGTACAAAAAGGTATTAGTACTCCCTGCACCATCCTGGCTTCCTATTAATGGGGTGGCGGGTGGGGTGTTAGGGTGCTATTTAAACTATTCCTAAAGGAGAGTAGTCATTATACTTTTCACTTTTCTCTTAGGGCAATAGCTTTAGGTTCCAACAAGGGATTGGGAGCCCCAATAAAGGAGCCTGCTGAGAGCATGCGTCCACCGATGCCCTGACCCCTTCAGGGTGCATGAGTCAGAAAGTTACTATTGTCACAAGAGTGGTCTTTGTGAGAATGGCTTCAAGACTTAGAATAATGGTGTCACACACCCAGTCTACATGCTGTATACTGTGCATGCTGTGTGCTGTACGGTACATTCAGATTCAGTAGACTCTAAACTTCCATTTATTAAACAAACAAATCCCCTACTTTTTCATAGTTGCCAAGAAAAGCTTTCAGATGTGGAGTGAGGGTAAACTGATACAGTGATAGCTGCCTGAGTCTACAGACAGCTCAAAACAACAGCTCTAAGAGGTGTATGCTGCCCCCTTCCATTAATCTTGTTGTACCCTAATGACAGCACTTTAAATACCAGCAGTTACTATTGCATTTCTCAGGATTTTAGTAGATATGATGGGGAAATACATTTCAGCAGGTGGAAATAAGGACCACCGGGTATGAAATTGGAAGTTGCTGCAGGAAAGGAATAACAAAGGGGAAAAAAAGTCAGAGAGGTATAAAGACAGGAAAGGGGGAGCAGAGACAGGATGGAGGGGAAGGAATAGAAATAGAGGGCAGAAATAGTGGTAGTCCTAAAAGATGGCCATATTGAATGATGCTAAATTTGGCAGTAAAACAGTGACCAAATAATAACTAAAGCTGAGATTTTCAAAGCCTCCTAAGGGATTTAGATACCTAATTTTCAATAGGACATTCAAAATAGTAGCTTAAAAGGTTAGTTACTTGCTATGTAAAGGCCATATTCTACCTTTGATCTTTGTACAAACCTCCAATTGACACCTTAGTGAGAATTCTGCTGTGGATTGTTGGTAATTTCTAACGTGGCTCACTGGCCATATTTAAAAATGGAATTCTGCCCCCTCCCTAAAATGAATTTGATACTCTTACTTTAGATTAGAAGACCCTACCTTCACTCAGTTCCTGCTCTCTTCTTTCCTTCTCTCTCCTGGAGCCTTCAATATCAACAGCTGTCTGACCAAAATAATAATGCGTAAAAGACGATGTACTCAGTGTCTTAGAGGAGAAGGGTGACATGTCTCAGCCTGCGAAGTGCCTTTAGTACTATTTGTAGAGGCAGCCACACAACCTGTCTACTCTAGCTAATGCTGAGATGCAGTGATTCTAGTTTAAGGCAACATTAATTTAAATAAGTTTGTTAATGACAGTCCAGCATTTACAAGTCAGGAGGCACACAACTTTGTGCAACAGGAACAGAGACACTTACGCTTGTACAGAGGGGGAGCTCCATCAAGAACTGGGGCTCTCTGCTTTGGCTCTGAGCTCTAATCCTGCCATTGTGAGTAGTTTTAAGATGTGTTGTGCTATAATTGGCTTAATCATTCCTATTATATTGCTTCGTATGAAATCAAGGTAGGATTATAATTTGACATATGAAATAAATGGTAACTGGATTAGTGATTTGCAGGTATCATTTAAAAAAACAACAACAAGGGAAAAAAAGAAAACCTGTCAGACTCTGTAAGTGGAATGTTTCCTAATGTTCAGAGGTAGGGTTATTCAACTGCCTCCCAAGCGGCTGTGAAGTAGGAGATTGCTCCACCTGTTCGGTATTGTTGCCTTTGGGAGACGTAACTGTTTTATTTCCAATGAACACATTCATCATGGAACTGATTTTACATTTTCTCCATTAGAAGGAAAAACATAGGGGAAGATGGTTGCAGAATAGAGAGACAGTTCTGTTAAAGACATGTAATCAGGTTGACATTTCTGATGGGGTCGTGTCAGTGCAGTGGAGCTTTTGGCATTGGTGATGGAACCAGCCAGTCTTAGGGTTTGGTGACACAGCATAAACGGATGACCTCATCTTTGTAATCTAGTAACTGCAAGGATTAAGACTATATGTAATTCTTTTTAAATATTCTGCTAGCATACAGATTTTTTAATGCTCTCAGTTTTTGACATAGGATATCCAGTTTTGCAAGAACCAAGTGAGATGTATAATCTAATCTGTTAGACCATTGCACTAATGGGGGGACCATTACTTTTTCACCCCAATATGCTAATTTTTACTCCAGTTTATGTAGTTTCCTTCTTCCTCCTCCACCCTGCAAATGCTGTGTTACTGCAATAGCACGGCATGCCACAATGCATCTTCTATAGCACATTCCCTCTTGTAGTCTCAGATACCATGGGTTCAACTCCTGAGGGGAATTTAGGTGGACAGTGAATCTTACACTGCAGCTACACTGATCTGATGTATGGAATACTGAGGAGAGTATTTTCAGGGGTCAGCTATGAATTTTTCCTATCATGAGTGGAGGATCCCGAAAGATACGTGTTTTGTAGCAACATTCTTAGTAGAGAAGTCTAGAGATATGAGACGGAGCAGGAATCATATTTGAGAATATTATAAGTGTGTCATCAAGTGTAGTAAATTGATGGGCAAAAAAATAATAATTATTTATTGGAAAGAAGGCAGAAAAGAGCAATGTAGTAAGAAGGAAAAGTTGCTGTTAATAATTCTGTCTTGCTTAAGATAGCTTTCTCTAAGCAGCCTCTGCTTCTGCCATCTGCTGGTTACTAGTAATTCTTGCATTTTCAAAGCACAGTGAAATTTGCTTTAAAGCCAATTAATCTTTGTTAGAAGAGGTTTTTTTCAGTATCTGAATTAACTCTGTCTTGATATGGTGACACTTGCTGTGTGCATGTTTGTGTGCTTATATGTAGAAAAATATGGGGAAATGTGCTCCCAGTTACATCTTTGTCAGCAGTGACCTTCTTAGGAATCTGGGGGTTGTGAAATGGACTGGGGGGCTCAGTCTGATTTAGAATTGATATATGGTCACATTACCCTCCATTGATTTCAGTAGAGTTACACAGGGTCTGACTGGGAATAGAATCTGGATTATACTTTTTCTAAATTAATAATTTTATCTGAGTCCTTGAAATGTGACAAGTATGAAGTTTATAGATGCAGCTATATAGAAAATATATGTAATAAATATATCACTAAGGCTTTCGTGCCCAGATAAATTCCTGCCTTGAATTAGTGGACATAAATATGTTTTCTTAAACTGTAGTTGAAAAAAATCTCCAATAATAATAGTGCTTAGCACTTTATATTTTCAAAGCACTGTCCAAACAATCCTCATAATTTTCTTGTGGGTTAGGTAAATGACTACTATCATCCTAATTTTACAGATGGGGAAACTGAGATTAAGGCCAAAATGTTCAAAAGTGTGCATGACTGAAAATGAGTTGTGGTGGCTAAAAGAATTTTTTCCCCTCTCTGAGCACTTACAGCATTTTCAAGACTGTGTTTTAGTATCACTCAAGTCCCCAGAAGGTCCTGGCCCTAAAAGTGGGGAATGGGGTGAGGTGAGGTTGTAAAGGGCTCTTGTGAGATTATGAAAAATGCTCAGAGGCCTCAAAAGGTGCACAAAGTATTTTGGAGATAGCTGTAACTAACCACAAAGTTAAAAGTTGATGCATCTCTGTCTGGGCCTACTCTCCATCACTCCCAACCTTTCCACGTTATTCAGGACAGGCTCAAAAATGCATGAGAGAAGATATTATGTGGTCTCAGTTTAGCCCTCTCTCCAGCCCAGTTTCCCCAAGCACTCTTAGGATACAGGGATAACTGAAAGCAATTGTTTCATTTTTTTATTTTTGCTAAATTCCAGGATTTAATCCTGAAAAATCAGGGTTTTGCTGTATAGGCTTTCCTCTCAGCAAAACACTGATTGTAATCCAGGGTATGCTGGATGTTAAGACCTCTAGAGAAGCATCTCCAACCATGTGGAGTATGGAAGAGATAAGACAGAGCAGAAACATCAGTGAGGAAAGAATATTGGCCCCCGTCTCAGTCCCCACCCAAATCAGCTCTGAGGATGCGCACTACCTCCTTATAGTCCTCGAGCACTCAATAGTTGTTCCCCTCCTACCAGACGATTTGTAGAGCTCCACCAGAAGATAGGGAAGATGGGGAGAAAGTAGCTGGGCTGGATCAAAAAGGGGGGAAAATAAGGCTCTTTGCAGGACAGCAAGAAGCTGTGCAGAAGATGAGAACAACAGAACACAACAAGAATATTTAATATAGTCTGAAAAAGCAGGACACTGAAAGGTGGTTCTTCCCTCCTCGATCTTTGTAATCAAAACTTGTTGGTGTTCACCATATTATGTTTCTGGGTGACAGTCCCAAAAGTGGTTAGGTGGGAGGTCAGGGAGGAATCATTATATCCTTTTGAGTTAGGGTTCAGCAACGCCAGGCAGGGCATAGCCATTCTCGCATGGCACAAGTGGGTATCCTACTTTTCTTTGCCCTGAGAGACCACCTATCAGAGCAGGTGGTTATTGCCTTAGCTGCCCATGATTATATGTATAGTCCTTATGCTCTGTATGAGGTCTGAGATGCTTGATCATTTGATTCTTGCCCAGACTGGATAGTAGTTAGCAGTGACTTTGTGCTAGAGCTAGGCAATCTGCATGGGTAAATGGTCATTTATATTTTTTAAAACACAGGTCTGCTCATAATGAGCTTTGAAAACCTTACAGAAAACCAGTCTGGACAAAGCTGAGCAGCTGCATGCCCATCTCAACATCTTTGAAAATTTCCCTTGAAGTGATTTGCCTAGTGCCACAAACCAAGTCATTCACAGAGCTAGTATCGGCATGAAAGGGTCCTAAACTACCAGACTTTTCCTTCATTCCTTTGACCATGCTGTATCTCTGTTACATATCATACACAATAGAATAAATATGTCCCTGCATAAGCAAGCAAATATACACTACCTATCTCCACTTCTGGTTTTGTAGAATTTGCTGTTCACTTAACATACACAAGATATCTATAGTAAATAGTGCTTGGTAAATATTTTTTTTCTTTTCTGGTTGTTTTATAACTGTTTTTGTTTATATTTGATTTTTAGTGCTGGTAAAAGTTGCCAGGTGAACAGCACTGGCTTCTGAAATCTTTTCTCCATGTAACAGTTACATCAAAGGGAGCAGCTTATTCTTCCCCACATTGTTTTACTGATGTGCCTCACTTCTGACTTGAATGGAACATCTCAAGGGTCAGAAGGAAGTTCTGCTCTCTGCTGAGACTCGGGAAAGGTGCAACGTCTGATAGTGTTTTTTGTGATGGAGACATGTGTGTAGTATGAATTGGACACATGTAGGCCAGTGCAATCCAATTGTAAAAGTTACGACAAAAGAAAGCATGTACCCATACTCACTGCTTTTACTGTCATTTGTAATCTGTGGGATCTCATGTTTTACAGTCTCTTGTTTCCAAACTAGTTGTTTACATTCAGTGTTCTGTTAATTTTTTTTATTATTATTTGTAGCTGAACTATGGGCAGTTAAAATACAATCAATACAATTTACCTATGATACTGTGGGTCAGTTACATTTTTGAGTGGTCCATTTGATTTACATTTGATTCCTGTTGGGGATTTTTTTTTTTTTTTTTTTTTGCACTCTTGGTATCCTATTTATATTTAACCCATTTTACAATTGGAGCATAATGTTTGCTTTTTAAATACTTAGAATTTTTAAATAAATGTTGAGGCAGGTAGTCTGTGTGTTGTGTGGTTAGTGGAGGGAGAACAGAGTGTTTGCAAAGTAGGCCACATTCTATTATATTCTTCCTTGCCTGGAGTAGAGCAGGTTAGACCAGTTTTTTTCTTCTTCTGTAAATTGTACTGGATTGCATAACTGATGTGTCCAGAGCTGAGGCAACACACCCCACCTTTTACAGAAAGCAGTTTCCCATTAATTTAAGGATGCAGGATTTTTTTTTTCAACTGGCATAATTTGTTTTGTGTAAAAGAAACCCAAGAGAACAAAAATACTTCTAAGTGACAGAAACATACCTTTACTTCTTCTCGTCTGTTTGCACCCACTTCAGGATAAGATAGTAAAAGTGGGGCATACAGCTTGAAACATACAGATTGCAAAGAAGAGCGATATGAAAACCTTTTTATGGTGGGCGGGAATGATTTAGGATTTTCAGCTTGCCGTTTTCTGACTTGACTCAGGCGTGCAGTGGCTTAGCTCTGTGTGACGTCAGAGAATCTTTTTGTAAAATATTGCTGACGTGACATGGTGAACTTCAAAGACAAAAAAACAACAATAATAAAATAATAATAATAATATTAATAGTACATCCCTATTGCAAAAACGATCTTCTGCAGTTCTGCAGCTTTTCTTACTTCGTTGCTCATTTGAAATGAGGTGGTTCTTGTAAAATAAGAATTTTGTATTATTTATCTTCTGATTTGATTTATCTTCTGTAGATTTGGGATTTGGATGGAGAATTTTATTGGGGTAGAGATGTCTTGTTATTAGCAAGTCAGTTCATTGGCTTCTTAAATTAAATTTTCCTTATGAACAGCTAATTCTACTAGATTTGAAAAATCAAAAATTCTTTATTTTGATGGTTTTCCTCGTTATTTAATGAGTGACCAAAATCAGAGATTGTTTTGATGTGATTTTCGTATGTTTTGATGTTTAAAACTGTCCAGTATTATGAGTTAAGTATGTAAGACCCAGTATTCGTCACTTAAAAAATATTAGACCCTTCAAATAATAATTGTATGGTTTTATTACTGTATCTGAGATACTACCTCAAGCAGAAAGCTGGAAGTCCAGAGGCTACTGTAGTGAAAACCGCCTTGGATAATATTGGAATTTGAAAAACAAAACTGGAGGTTTTGCAAGTGTGTGTCTTTGGGCTTGTCTCCACTATGGGGGGTGGGGGGAGGGGAGAGAATCGACTGCAGATACGCAACTTGTTTGCGTATCTGCAGCCGACTTACCTCTCGTCCCCACGGCGGCGGCAGTCAGCAGTGCACTCCCCCGTCGACTCCAGCTTGCGCCTCCCGGTAAGCTGGAGTTACGCAGTCGATGGGGGAGCCGCGATCGATCGATTATTCGCGTCCTCATCAGACACGAGAAATCGATCGCCAGAAGATCGATCCCAGGCCACACGAGTGAAGACCAGCCCTTCCTCTTTCCATCCCACTTGCTGCATTTTTCTGAATCAAGACCTATCTGAATCTCCTGTTTGAAGCCCTTGTGAACTCACTCAGTTATGGTTATGTCTTGAGTATCATGGCAGACATGCTGGTTGCATTATAACATAAACAATATAATCTGTAGTCTAGAGGGGTTATGTGTTTAATCCTTGTGTAAAGGTATTGATAGAGTAATACCTTAGAAAACATATCTATGAAAGAGAGCTAGAATACATTTGTATTTCATAAATTCAGTATTTCATTGCTATGTTTTGAGAAATGTTCCAACTGCTGTTTAGGGAGGAAAAAATTAAACTGCTCTTGTAGAACTAGGTTTCATAATGGCTGAATGGTTCGTTTGGTATAGTACATAATGTATGCTTACAAGCAACAACTTTATGTATTGTAAGTGTATGTATGTAAGTATTGCTTGTGAAGTTGTGATAGTGTGCTCCATGCAGTGCGGGACAAAGATATCAAGACATTGCCCCAAAGAGCACAAAAGAACCCAAAGGAAGAAGTTACTTTAGATAAAGCTTTTTTGTTTTTTAAATATATTTTTCTATAGTTTGCCTTGCCGAAAGGGGTCTTTAAGGAGGGATTTGAAAGCATGCTGGGATTGCAAGGTCATTCCTTGGATCAGGAACATCATGGAACAATGAATGAAGATAGGAATGGGAGAAGGAAATTAAGGAGGCAATGAAGCTGTCATCACTGACAGAGTGAAGGGAGCTAATGGGAGCATGATAAAATGAGATTCTGCCTGTAGCCTGGGTGTTGAAGGTAAAAACTAGAAGTTTAAACTTGGTACAGTGGGCAAGGAGAAGCTAATGGAGCATTGTACATACATAGGTGTGTATATATATAAACATTCATATTGGCCGACATACTCTGAATGGTACACTGTGGTTTACAGTTTTGCGTGGTATGTTGTGGTGGTTGGAATACTAGATAGAACCAAAAAGTATAAAATACTGAGTCTGCTGTAAACCCACAGAGGAAATTTCAGAATCAGGCTTCCAATCTTATCCCATCCCTCTGTATTTAGATAATGTACTTCCATGTGTTAAGAAGAATCTCTCACTTTATAGAAACTGCTATTGTTTATAGCCTCTCTGTGTTATTGTGAAAATAGATATTCAGAAGATGTATAGTTTGGGTTAAAAATGCACACTAAAAATCCTTCTGAAAAAAAGTGACTCTGTATGTTCCATAGGCGCATGTAAAACAACATGTCTGTTGGTTGTTCTCTCCTACCCAAAATACACAGAGATTTGCACAGACATAGGAGATATAAGAAAAATATACTATTTTAAGGGAAAATTGCTTAGGGCCACATTCTGAAATCCTCAGTCATGATGCCATTGTGGAAAAATATAAAGCACTGTCTACACTAGGAAGTTAGTCTGGTATAACTACATTTCAGGGTGTAAAAACCTACACCCCGAGTGATGCCATTAAACCAACCTAATCCTTGGTGTAGACAGCACTACGCTGATGGGAGAATTCTCTTGATGACCTATATACTGCTTCTTGGGGAAGTGAAATATGTCACAATATGACACTATGTAGGTAGTGTCTTCACTGAAGCGCTAGAGTGGTGCAGATGTAGCAGGTAGGTGTAGACATGTAGTATCTCTGGTGGAGTAAGATGCTGTTCAATGTAACAATGGCAGAATCTGACCCTTAATTAAATGCACTGTATTTTAAACTTCAGATTAATCATAGAGGATTTTTTAAATGGTGTCAAAATATCAAATGTTTAAAACATGCTATTTAGCAGATGTGCAATATTAAAATAGTTGTTAACTAATGTTTGAAATTCCATGGAAAGTAATTCACTTCAGTATTGGGATTGAGAGTATGCCCAGTTTCAGCTTGGAGTGAATCTATAAGCTTACTTATTAATGACTAAAAATAGGAGTTTATAAAGAAAATGCTCACCTTCCCCTCTGGCCTTCCCCGGCCTCCACTAGAATTGTGTGACTGTACTGCTATGGAGTGATACATTGTGATGCAGTCTGATAGGTATAAAGGGCTGGTTGATTTAAGATGGATTTTTTTTTCTAGGGCTTTAAGTTATAAAGTGTTTTTCAGATGGTACAATAATAATAAAAAAAGGCTGGCATGTACCTGTGATGAATTTGATTCCTCCCTGCAGTGACTCATTGTGGTTCTCTCTCTGCTAAGTGCTTGTTCCTTGTGATCAGAGGAAAATGCTACATACCTTCTGCTTCGTGCCTATTAAATTCAAGTTTTTACTGTAGGCAGTGTTACACAGCTATCTTTGAATTTAAAAAAATTCAAGCACAGTAGCTGAAGTTGAAATTTAGCAAATCGCTTTGCTCCCATATAGATCTACAGTAGGTTTTTAATATATTTGTTTCAATGCTCTCCTCCCTCCATCCCCACACATTTTCCTTCCTTCCCATTCAGAGTGCCCCCCTCTGGTGTCCTATTGAAGTTGTTGAGCCATAATGCCAACTGCAGTTTTCCTGCCAGTACAGCCTACGGTGTCAACCAGACTTTTAAATATCTTGCATAGATATGTTCAATCACTTGAAACCCATATCTCTAGGTTCTCTGTGTCTCTTTCTTTTTCTCTTTCCTCTATTGGGAAATGGCCCAGAGAACAGACCATGTGTCTTGTGTGCCCTGAAACAGGAAAAGAGTGTGATTCTCCAGACACAATACAACAATCCTTTCCTACTGATCAACACTTAAGCACAAGCATAATTTTAGGCACATGATCAAATCTCATTGACTCTGGTGCGACTTAAGCATGTCTTTAAATACTTTGCTGAATTGGTGCTTCTGTTCCCAACTGTACCACTGCTTTCCTCAAATTCCACTTTTTATTTAAGCTAGTTTTTAACTGTGTTTTTCATAAAAATTAAAAAAGAGACCCAAAATTAAACATTTTGTTTAGTAAAACAGTCACGAGTGAAGTCAGTGGGAAAAACCAACAGAACCAAAGCTTGTCCTCAGTGTGCAACCTTGTTAAGTGATCCCAAAGCCTGAAATAGAAACAGTAAAATTTAATTAACTTAAAAATTTCAAGTGAAATCTTGTTGGGGAGGAATTGAAAGAGTATTGTGCTTGCAAGAAGGCTGTATTGTATAGGAACTGGAAGATTGTTTTGCCCATCTTTTCTCCATTCTTCTGCCTCTTCGTCCTTTTTTCCTCCTCTGCTGTGCTGTGAGTTCACTATCACTTTGAGTCAACAGTTTATGTTCTGCATGTTTAATGACGGCCATGGCTCCGCTCAGCACAGCCCTTGCCTTTACTCTAACAGAATTTTCATAAATAGACCTTAGAATGGGCATTGAGAAGTCACAACATGTGAAATCAGCAGGTGTGAGGGTGTGCAAATTACAGCCTTTTTAAAAACAAAACAAAAGGTTGATCATCAATCCTCATAATGCTGGGTACATTTTTGTTCTTTGGAAGATACAAAATATAACAACAGAGAGGGGAAAATTGGGGGTGGGATGGGGTAAAAAAGGGAGGATAGTAATTATTAATCAATATGTTACTTACTACTAACTATCTATGTGGCCTTGATTGCTATAGAATGCTACCTGAGCACCACAGTTTACTAAACTTGCTGTTCCTGATTCATATGTAGAAATATGTTACTGCTTTATTTCATGTCCTGCATTCATCTAAACTGTGAGAATTCTGTATTTCATGACTCACTCATAGTATTGATTGTTGTAGGATAGCAAAGGGAGCTAACTCCACAGATGAAAAGAAACTGTTAGAAGATAAGGCCAAAACCTGCTCTGGTGTGGTGTCTGCAGTCCTTGTACCTGCTTCAATCCTAGTCTAATTTTGTGATGCTGCTCAAGTGTAGTTCTTGCCATCATTCTTTCAGTCATCCTGCTTAGTGAGGATTTGGCTTGCTCAATAACTAATCTCATGTTCACAGAGTGGATCACTATGTAATTCAAAAAATCTGTTAGTGTGCTTCCATGTGCCAGTGCAGTATCAGATTGTTCAAATAACATAGAATTCTACATTTGAGATTACAATCTGACACAAATGATACATCTAGAACTACAGAAGTTTTGTTTCTTTATTTAACAGGGCCTAAAAATTCCTGCAGCTGTAGTGCAGTAGAAATGTACCCTTTTTACTAGAGGGATGAAGAAATAGGGCAGTTGGTGTTATATTGATAAATAAATAATAAAATTAATTACTAGATTGGGTCTTCAGCATTTTCAGAGACAAATTTTAACCAATTCCTGCTTGCATATGTAAAAATATCTGAATAAATATTTATGCAGGTACCATTTTAATATTTAGTTTCCTTTTCTGCTTAATTTAGGCACAGTTTTGAAACTCGTTAGTTGCAAATCTTATAATGTTTAGCTAAAGAGGTCCTTTTCAGCTCTGTGCACTAAATCCACTCTTAATGCATACAGTTCTCGTACGCTCTCGTTTTTTTTCCCTGTTTCTCCTCATAATGCCACTTCAGTCCTGTGTTGGCTCCCAATTGTGTACATGTGCGAGTTTGAAAACTAAAAATATATTCTGCTTTGGATTTAAAATCTATTACAAATTCTCTCTCTCAAATTTTTAGATATTTTTGTTTATTAACATTGAATAAATAATATGTAATTACTTGCAAAAGAGAAAAAATCCTAACTAGAATTAATGCAACCTTTGAATTGCACAGTCAGTGCGTTCCTATAGTAATCTTATCTGGACCATATTGCACATCCTGTGTATTTTATTATATATCTTTCAAGTGAATTCACACCTCTCAATCTCCTGTACAAAGCTGTTACTCAGGCTTTGTGTGGGAAACACTGTGGGAATTGGGTGGGAAACAGACAGAATTCACTGCCACTCGAGCCTGCAATCAGGCAGTAAAGCCCCTCCACAGCCTCTAATCAAGATTTTTGGGCCATTGGGTGCATATGATGATAGCTGTGCCCTGTCCTCTCGCCACTGTTCTAATCTGGGGCAGAAGGTGTTAGGGAAGGATTTCAGACTGATCTGCACCCTCTCCCCTCAACCTGCTACAAAGTGACAATGCAGGTCTTAACTGCCATAGATCTATGTCTGGGTGAATTTCACCGTTTATGACACAAACCAGCAACAGATTTAAAAATGAAACACAGGAATACAAAACTGTATCTAGATGCAACAGAGCCAAGTATCTGTTACTGTTGGAAGCTTAATTCGTCTAGTTCCTAACTTCTTTTAATTTTTTAAATTAAAAATGTGACCACATATTTTGCATTTCATTCCTAATTCCTTTGTTTTAAGAGAGAACATGGAAGAGGAGGAAATAGAAAAAAACCTGGAAAGTTATTTGATCTGTGAACTGTTTGTTCCATAACTATTCCAGCAACTTTGCAGGGAACACATGAGAGTTCCATGAATTATCTAGTGAGCGCTTAGGGAATGTCTACACAGCAGCTGGGAATGAGCCTCCTAGCTTGGGTAGACAGAGTCATGGTAGCAGGGTTTACGCTAGCAAGCTAAAAATAGCAGTGTAGACGTTGTGGCTCCAGCAAAGACCTGAACTCAGACCAAGGGGTCGGGTGGGCTTGAGACCCGAAGCTGCTGCTCAAGCTGCAACATCTGCACTGCTGTTTTTAGTTAACTGGGTCCAGCCCCGCTAGTAACGTCTGTCTACCTAAGCTGGGAGGCAGTGTAAACATATCCTTCTGATTCTGCCCCCTTTGTCTTATACTGACTGAGTAGTAGCTATGGGAACAGCCCCTTTGAGTTGGTGGGACTACTCATGAGTATAAGATACTCATTCGGCAGTTTATGCAGCCACAGAACATCTGCCTAATCCTGCAGCCGTTGAAGTTAATGGTATAATATTCCATTACCATGCCATATAATGGGCTTCAGTGAAATTGAGGGCAGGTCTTTGGTGTACACCAGGACACTAAAACATATTAATTATTTTAAGTTCTTCAAGGCAGGGACTGTGCCTTCCTTTGTTTGACCAGTGTCACAGCTGAATTCAAGGTGGGCCAGATTGTTAAGCATAAGAAAGTAATTCTTCATTTTAAGTGGTTTCTTGCAACATGCGTTATGCACAACAATCTTCCTCACCTTTTATTTAGCTGTGACACTCTGGTTACCTTTTCCACACCTGAAGAAGAGCTCTGTGAAGCTTGAAAGCTTGTTTCTTCCACCAGCCAAGATGGTCCAATAAAAAGATATTACCTCACCCACTTTGTCTCAAATATATCCATTGTATGTTTCAAATTTTGGACCCTGGCTGTTTTGTTGTACAGTGTCTGTAGGGGGTGGAAAAAGGTGGTTAGAATTTTTTTTAAAAAATGGGATAAGGAAATTTTTTTACTCTCCTATAATTCAAAAAAACTAAATGGGGTTTTGCTCCAGCTTTCTGGAAAGGGAGAGGGGAAGCATCTTCAGAGACCAAAAGTAAAAAACACAACCCGAAAGGTAAATATTTCAGAAAACTGTAACAGGTTGTTCTGTTGGTAACTATTTAGAAACTTTAATGGTCACTTGATAAGGACTGCTTTAGTCAAAGTCAATACAGTATAATCTGTCTATATTTCCTCTTTTATGGTAACCTTTTCTGTAGTATCTATGCACTTGCATAAAATAAAAAAGCACTGCTGATTAGGATACAGATTTGTTTATTAATTGTGTTTTACTTTATTTAATGCGTTCTAAACATACTTTTAAATTAATCATAACTTTTTCAAAAATATTTCTTTGGATTCAGATTTCTCATGCTTGCTCTTGGCCTAATGTTGACTTTTTAAAAAGTTTCAGTTAAATACATTTAGCCATATTTATTATGTGAGCTTAGAAGAAAAATAATATTTTCTGACTTTTTAAAATAAAAACTAGACTTTTTTGCATCTATCTTGCAAAATATTTTGTTTTAAACTTCAAATTTACCATAGCATTCTAGGGATGGCCAAAGCATTTTTGAATTTAATATAAAAAAGTTAAAAACATATAAATGAACGTATTGAGTATATCCAGTGCACCATTTTTGTAATTGCCTGGCAAAGCTAAGTGTTTACCCAGTTGGTCTCTTTTATCCTGGATTCTTCCTACATCCTTGGGTGTCCTTTTACACTTTATTTCGTATCTCTACCAGTTCTATTTCACTGGAATGTGTAAACGGTAGATAGTCAGTTTATATTGTCTGTGTTCTGGGGATCCATGTTCCTCATTTAGACAGTGATCCTGAAAACATGTATGCATGTGCTTAACTTTAAGCACATTAGAAATCCAGGTAGTCAATGAGACTTCTCTGATTCATGAAATGAAACTTTTGCTTAAGTCTTCGTATGGCCAGGTCCATAGCTTATCAAATGCATCACAGCAAAGGTAGTTTCCCCTCCCTTAATACCCTTTTTAAAGGCCTTTAGACCAGAGGCATTGATGGCTACCTCATGGGGAAAACACCTTCTTAGAGTGTTTTTGAATGTTAGTTTTATATTTTAAAATGGCATTTAGAACATAGTGCCTAAGTTTAAAAAGAGTATTTTAATTTGGAAAAATATCTTTGTTAAGTTATAAGCCACTCTCTAGGAAGTAACATTAAAGGGATTGAGTTTTGATGTGTGAATGCATATGTGCATATTGTATGTGTTTTGTACACTGAAAGAAAGTGACATTTTAAAACAAAACAAAAGAAAACATTGTTTCTATTAAAATTTTTGATCTGCAAATTAAGATACTCTTTAGTGGCTAGTGAATATTGCTAATAATTGGATCCAGTTTGCAAAGAAATAGAAAGGAGGCGGCATATGTGATTAAAAAGCACTTAGTCTCAGAAGATCATTCTAAATCTGTGGAGTTATGGTGTGCCTTGGAATGCTGTTTTGAGATTGTCACAAATGGCATCTAATAGTTACATTTACACAGTTTTTCCCCATGATTATCTCTTGGATTCAGCTACTCTGTAACCACTATTGTCTCATTCACTTCCGATGGATTGACTTTTTAATCAAAATGTTAGACCCGTGTTTAATCTACCTTTGTTTAAGAAAATGTATATGATTTAAATCACTCGCATTTTGCAAGTGCTAGATTACCAGAGAGTATCTGATTTCCTCTTTTTTATATACTAAGAACTGGAATAACCATACATATACTTATGCACACACAGAAAATGAGGATAGATGAGTTCAGCATTGAGGAAAAGTGGAGCAAAAGAATACTGCTTATTTCCATGGTTTTAGAATAATGGTATAATTCTCCCTAAAATGATTGCACATGTCAATTCCTGTGCGTACCCTGTGTACAGGTGTCAGAGATTTTTTCTCTCAGTGGTATCTGCTGGGACGGCTCTGTTGCTTCGTGCCGTTGCGTGCTGATATAAAAGAGCCAGAGTCACCCCTCACCCCCCTCAGTTCCTTCTTAGTGCCAGTGATGGTTGTCAGAGTGACTTCAGGCTAGATTAGTTCAAGTACTTCCCTTTCTCCTCTTTGTATATAACTGTAAATTAGTATTTTGTTAGTTATACTATAGCTAGTTTTAGGGCTAGAATTTTATTTTGTCTTTGGTCTCTTTTTGACCATTTTTACCACCAGGAGTGGTACCGGAACAATGCCCTGCTCACCAAAGTTTTAAGTCCTGCCAGACCTGTGCAAAGTATATGCCGGTCAGCAACCCTCATCCTATCTGCCTAAAATATTTAGGAGAATCCTATGTCAGTGACAAATGTCACATCCATAAAGGTTTCAAGCGCCTCTTTAAAAAGATAGTGTGGTGAGGCTTAAGTGCTTGCTAATGGAAGCAGCATCTTACCCTCATCGGAGTCATCTGATGAGAGAGCGGCAAGTACATCAACTTTGTTACGCCCTACTGGAGATCCCATCAGCCCATCGGTCCTGTTCCCCAGTATTGAAGAAAAGACTCGGGGGTTCCTTTTCTTGCTCTTCTGCGTCAAAGGAAAAGAGAGGCAGACTCCACAAAGTGTTTGGAAGAGAGAGAGCTCATCACCTCCCAAGAGGGGACCTCAGGTCCGTTGAGTTTGTCCCCTGAAAAACATTGGCAGAACCAGCAGACCGCACCAGTCCCAGCTACTCCAGAGGTACATGCAGCTGCAAGAGACTTGTTAGCCTGCAGTTGGTGCCAATGTCCACTGCTCATACCTCACTGCGTCGAGAGCCTGCGATACCACTACCCAAACCTCTGCAGAAGCCTGTCTTTCTGAGAGGAGTGCCTCCCATGATTTCTCCGGTACCACCATCCCTGGCTTGGGCTACCTATCACCTGTCACATCTGAAATGACCCCTCCTCCGCCAGAAGCATCTGACTACTCCTTCTTGGACTCAGAGGTGAAGTCCTTTGTGTCCTGTCCAGACCATGGCACATACACCAGAGACATTGAAACCATGGGCCATACAGCAACCCCAGCACTGGTCTCCTGCTAAAGGTCAATAGTCTGGACAAGGATGGATCCTAGGCTCATACCAGTGGCCATTGTCCTCATCATGGGGCATTCCCCATCCAGCCAGGACCGTACCTCAGTCTTCTCAAGTGCAGTTGTGGAAGGTGCACTGGAGACACCAGCATTAAGAGCACCATCCCCTGGTACCTGATGCCAACACTGGTACCAGGCACTCTGAGAGTACCATGCTCCAGTGCCCAGTACTGACACTGGTACCAAGCATCCAGAAATCCCTCAGCCAGCTTCTCAACCATAATTTATCAACCACACACCACCTCACATGCCTGTTGCATCCTCTTTCTCCTCACCAGAAGAAGCTATTGAACCATCAAGTCACTCGCCATCACCAGAGGACTTCAGAGCCCATCAAGATCTTGTTACAAAGAGTGGCCTCCGTACATGATATTTGGGCAGAAGAGGTGTCTAATCCCAGCTAGGGTGGCTCTGCCAGTTAATGAAGCCAACATGGAGCCAGTCAAGATTCTTTGGCAAACACCATTGTCCTCCCCCCCCCCCCCCAACAGCAAGATGAGCCCAGAGACGCTTTGTCCCCTCTAAGCAGTGTGAACAATTTTATTCTAAAAGCCACCCAAAATTTCTTACAAAAGTAGTCTCTAATTTTCATGTTAACCAAGCAATCTGTTAGCCCATTACCACTCCCTCCCAACCCAATACACATGGGGCCGAGGGAAAGCTTCACTCGGATATCAGAAGGGCTTTCGCTTTCTACCTGGAGTGTACTAAATATTTCAGATCCTACAACTGCGTGTAGCGGTTGTAGACAGTTATAGGCCAACCCGTTTCCACTCAGAGACCCTCTTGCTGTATCTCTTTGTGCATATGCTTATGCTACCAACTGGCTAATACAATCCTGCCAGCTAGAGTGTTGGCGTATTCTACTAGAGCGCCAGCAGCTTCTTCAGCTTTCCTGGCATGACTGAGAATTGTAGACATCTGTAAAGCAGCAACTTGGTCATCACTCCACACTTTCAATTCTCATTATGCCATTTTCCATCACTTCAGAGACAATGTCAATTTCAGGTGGCTTGTCTTACAATCACTGTTCAGATAGACTCTGAACCTACTTTCAGAGGTGTTTGCTTGTGAGTCACCTACAATAACATGGATGTACAGTCATCCGAAGAAGAAAAAACGGTTACCTACCTTTTTGTAACAGTTGTTCTTCGACATGTGTTACACATGTCAATTCCATGATCCACTTGCCTTCCCCACTTTGTCAGAGTCTGCCTGGTACAAAGGAACTGAGGAGAGTTGGAGGCAGCTCTGCTCTCTTGTACCAGCATGCAGTGGGCATGCAGCGATGGAGGGCATTCAAGCCACTCTAATGGGTACTTCTGAGGGGAAAAAATATCCAACATCTTGCCCTTGGGTTTATGCCCACCTACAGTGGAATGGACCTGTACAGCACATCTCTAAGAACAACAGCTATGGGAAGGTAGGTAGCTGGTTTTTTTTCTCGTGCGGCAAAGGGAAGCAGAACTGTTCTCCCTTTTTAGACAATGAATGTTATTCTTACTGCCCCTACCAGAAATAACTGTAGTGTGTTATGTTTTATTTTGTTCTGAGATCTCAGACCTGCTATACTCTGACTTGGAAGGAAAATGCTTTTACTTTTGAGAAATTTTTGTCCCCGGTCCATTGGTGTGTGTACTAAAATATCACAGAATCAATGAGCTAGTTCTGAGAGCCTAGTTGTAGAATTAAAACAGATTATAAATCTTTTAGACCACGTGGACCAGAAGTTCTTAGTCTAATCAGCCTCCTTCATATCACTATGATGGGGGCAAAAAATAGTAAAGGTTTTTTAAATAAATTTTATGGGATTTGTAATGGATTCCAGGATTTAAATCAGGGGTCTCAAACATGCGGCCCGGGGGCCACATGCGGCCCGCAAAGCCCTTCCCTGCGGCCCGCCAAGCTTCCTGGCGCCCCCCCTCCCCCCCGGTTCCCCCTCCTCCCCCCCGGTCACCCCATAGCAGTTTGCAGGACGGAGGGGCCAGAAGTGGAGGCTTCTCTGCTGCCTGGCTGGGGCACGCGTGTTTCTAGCTCTGGACTTCCTATATTGCTCTTGCTTTGTTTGCCAAACAGCTGTTGGTGGTGCCTAGCGCTTTCCAGGAGGGAATGGGGAGCTGCGTGCTCAGAGGAGGAGGTGGGGCAGGGGTGGGACCTCTTGGAAGGGGTGGAGTGGGGGCGGAGCCGGGGCAGCGAGGGCAGGGTGTGTGTCAGTGGTGTGGCCCTCGGGCTAGTGCACTAGTCCTCATGGAAGGGGTGGAGTGGGGGCAGAGCCGGGGCAGCGAGGGTATGTGTGTGTGTCAGTGGTGCGGCCCTCGGGCCAGTGCACTAGTCCTCATGCGGCCCTCATGGTCATTTGAGTTTGAGACCCCTGATTTAAATAGAGGGATTCTAATCTGCACCCCTAGCTCATTTGTCTCATTGCAGCCCAAGATAGTAGTGACTGAATGATGTTTCTATGTTACATCTGTGCTATCAGACATAGAGGAGTTTCTATTTGGGCTTGTAGATGCCCATCCAATTATATCCATTCATGTAAATTCTGGTCATTATAGCATAATCATTATGAGTTTCTCTGAAAAAGAGAGAAAGAGAAGATTAAAGAAAGGGTAGGACAACTTGGATCTGAAAAGAGAGCCAGCCAAGAAACAGCTTGAATAACAATGAGAAAGTATTTTAATAAAAATAGCAATAATTTAACATGTAAAATAATTGTACAGAAATGAACATGTACCTCAAGTATAAAGTTCAGTAATTATAACAGTATACAAATAGTGCAACAAAACTTGTAAATCGTAAAACTTAAAGTACATAATAAAGTGATGAAGAAATCTGGTAAATGTCAGTTTTGGAATAATATTTCTGTAGGGTCATTATTAGAGAAAGCTTGAAGAATAACCATTGAATATAGGACTGCTCTGCTGAGCAAATATGTCCTGCATGTAGTCCTTCAGTCTCAATTTGGATAATAGGTTGTAGTTCTCTTCCAGTTCTCTCTGGTTCCTACTGGGAATCCAAAATCCAAATTTAATTTCTTTGGCCCTCTCCTTGATGTGTCTTTTTAGTAGGAGTAGTGACTTACCTTTCCTTTTGCAGCTTCCTGTAGACCATTCTTTATCTGTTTTTTAACCAAATAATAATGTTAACTCCCAGAACAGTTTAGTCTCTAGCAAAAACTCTGACTGATTTACATAATTCTTCATCCTTGTTGCGGGGATGAAGTTTGTGATATAGTTTATGCCCCCCTCCCCTTTTTTTAACAGCTGCTTTAGCTAAAATGTCTTGTATCTCTCTATTCTTATGTTTTGGATAGATGGGCTTTGTCAAAAAATATGGGAACATGTTTCATAATGTTCAGTGCAGCCTGCAATTTTATTAGCATCTTAGAAATTCCCTGGTTGGTAGCGCTCTATTTGAGTGCACTCTTGGAAGCTTGATCCACTCACTGTTCCATTACCATGAGATGGAAGGAGCCAGCATCACACTTGACATTCTTTTGTTCTCAGTCTTGTGGAATTGAGAAATTTTTTTACTAACAGATCAACCTATCACTGACAAATTCTGGAATCTTATTCTCAGGCCTACCTGAGCTTTTTTATATTCCTTCTATAGGTTCTTTAGGTTGCATATTTCTGCAAGATTTCTGGTGTTATCAGATGAGTTGGCAATCCTTTCCAAATGGCAAGCTTGGAGGGATGGTATCAGACTTTTGCCTATTTTGTTAGCCCATGGTTGCCATCCTTTGCCCTGGAGTAGAGCATGTTGTTGCATGTGCTAATGGATACATAGAGCCATTCTTTGGTGGATTTTTTGATGATATTATCCACTATGATGAGCCTGGGTTTTGTGCAGTCTGGGTGGTCCACTAGGTAGATTAGTCTTGGTAAGCATGATGCCATTGGAGAATTTGGATTTTTTGTGATGGTTTCAAGGGGGATTTAGGGATCCTTGCTGTAAAGGTTGTTATGTTTCCTACTATATCTGGCTTGGTGAGGCTTGTCCAGGGATCCATCTTGATTCCAAGATATTTTTCTACTTTTCCAGGGTGGATCATATTCTGATAAACCAGGGTTTGTTGTTGTTCATTGCGTTTGAATCATGGGTAGGTGGTATTTCAAGGTTGATAGATTACAAAAGGCTCTCAGCATTCTAGTATTTCTGTTCCTGCTCATGAGTCATTGATCAGTACCAGATCAGCAAAGGCCAGAGCTGTGAGATTGCCAAATAAATGAATAGAAAAGATACTTCCTTCAGATTGTAGCACTTAGAAGAGTGAGTCTAGAATTAGATTGAAAAAGAGAGGAGACACTGGAGCCCCTTTTTTAACCCCAGATATAATAAAGTAATATGGGGGGAGTTAGCTGATCTCTAACATCTCCATATTTTGTTAGATTGTTGTGTGAATTTTTAATTATGTTAATTACAGGCTGGTCCAGACCGCTTTCTGGTTATATCCCCAAGATGTAGATGTGAGATTTTGACATGATTCCCAGTGAAAGCTTTGCCTTTTTAGTATGTTCCATCACATGTTGTAGAATTTTGAAGTTTTCAGAGCAACTGGAATATAAAAATACTAGCATAAGTGCCCGGCGTTGCTCGGGTCAGTCGGAGGTGGGGAGGGGGCAGACAGTTGACACCCCCTGACCAACCCCAACACCCACACCTCACTCCTCACCCACCCCGACACCTTCCCACCCACCCCGACCAACCCCAACACCCCCCGGCTCACTTACACCCCGACCAAACCCGACAACCCCACCTGACCCCCCCGACCGAACCCGACACCCCCACCTCACCCCCGACCAAACCCGACACCCCCACCTCACCCCCTGAGCAAACCCGACACCCCGACCTCACCCCCCGACCGAACAGTGTATTTAATAATCTGTGTGCTACACAGTGCACCGTGAGCCGGAGGGGTGTCGGGTTTGGCCTGGGGGGGTGGGAAGTTGTCGGGGTGGGTGAGGGGTGAGGTGTGGATGTTGGGGTTGGTCAGGGGGTTTTGCGGTTGGTGGGGGGGTGAGGTGGGGGTGTCGGGTTCGGTCGGGGGGTAAGTGAGCCGGGGGTGTCGGGTTTGGTCGGGGGGTAAGTGAGCTGGGGGGGGTGTCGGGTTTGGTCTGGGGGGGTGGGAAGTTGTCGGAGTGGGTGAGGTGTGGGTGTTGGGGTTGGTCAAGGGGTGTCGGGTTTGCTTGGGGGGGTGAGGTGGGGGTGTCGGGTTCGGTCGGGGGGTAAGTGAGCCGGGGGGGTGTCGGGTTTGGTCTGGGGGGGTGGGAAGGTGTCGGGGTGGGTGAGGGGTGGGTGTTGGGGTTGGTCAGGGGGTGTTGCGGTTGGTGGGGGGGTGAGGTGGCGGTGTCGGGTTTGGTCGGGGGGTAAGTGAGCCGGGGGGGGGGGTGTCGGGTTTGGTCTGGGCACCCACCCCGACACCTTCCCCCCCCCGACCAAACCCGACACCCCCTGGCTCACTTACCCCCCGACCGAACCCGACACCCCCACCTCACCCCCCCAAGCAAACCCGACACCCCCTGACCAACCCCAACACCCACCCCTCACCCACCCCGACACCTTCCCACCCCCCCAGACCAAACCAGACACCCCCCGGCTCACTTACCCCCGACTGAACCCGACACCCCTACCTCATCCCCCCAAGCAAACCCGACACCCCCACCTCACCCCCCCACCAACCGCAACACCCACAGCTCACCCCTCACCCACCCCGACACCTTCCCACCCCCCCAGACCAAACCCGACACCCCCCCCGGCTCACTTACCCCCCGACCAAACCCGACACACACACCTGACCCCCCCAAGCAAACCCGAGCCCCCCACCTCACTTACCGTCCCACCCCGACACCCCCACCTGACCCCCCGACCAAACCCGACACCCCCACCTCACCTACCGTCACACCAAACCCAACTCAGATCCATCGCAAGCGGGGAGGGGACCCAGAGCCGAGGGATTCCGGGGACCTTCGCAGGTGGGGGGGGGCACAGAGCTGATGGAGTCCGGGGTTCCGTTGGGGAGGGGGGAGGGGCAGAGAACTGAGGGATCTCCGGGGTTCCGTTGGAGGAGGGAGGGGTGAGCTGAGCGAGTGCGGTGTCTGTTGGAGGGGGTATTATGACATCATCACCACCTAACCGCCCAGCTGATGTGATTGGCCCTGAAAGACTTTCACCCCTGGGGGCCTCAGAGGTGAGATCCGAAAATTTTTCGACCCTTACCAGCATCTAGACCCCAAGACCCCTAACTGTACCAAATTTCAAGTCTCTGGCTCAAATGGTGCGGGTGGAGTTCGCTGTCATACATACATACATACATACATACACCACTTGACTTTTATATATATAGATAGATAGATAAAGCCCCTTTGCCTGATGTTGAGACAGCAGGATTTTGCAAAGTGAGCAGGTACTATGTAGAAATGTAGATTCTGTACTATAAAACCTGAAGTATCTTCTCACCTCTAAAGATCACTTTCCTCAGAACAGAGTTGAAGAATATTGGCAGGGAAACAAGGGGGAAGCTTGCAGCGCTAGTGCCTATGCTATGTAGTGTCTTTTGTGTAGCTAAATGGAGAATTCCATTTATTCTCCAGAGCTATCAATCAGACTTCTTTCGTGAGCAATAAATTCACTGTAGAAAGAAAACGTCTGTGGGCTTTATAGGTTCCTGTGCAGTATCTAGCATACTGGTTTCCTCAACACATGCTGCTCTGACGCAATTAACCAGACTTACTGCAATTTGCTGGGGTTGATACAGGAGAGGAGGAATGAAGCGAGTCTTCACAGGAGGTGAGGAAAAAAGCTGCTGCCTTTTTTTCCCCAAGTCTTTTTATCTGTTCAAAGCCAAGATTTAAAGCCAATTTTTTTAATGGCTTTTTTCCCCCTGTTGACTGGCTTCTCCCCAACCTACATCAGTTTCAGTGAATGTGTTGAGTGTTCGAGAGTATCTGGCACTGGAAGAGCCAGAAAGTTGGAGGCTGCTAAGGGTCCTCAGTTCATTTACATGAATTAAGTAGAGTGGGGGGAAATAATGCCCTGTTTTTAAAACACATTTTTCCTAAAGCTGTTTTTTTTTTTATAACAATAAATGAGGGAAGTGGAATAACTCAGTCTGAAGTGATGGGAGCTGGAGAGATAGAATCTATATGCATTTCCCAAACTCTGACCACCCCCCCCCCCTCTCCCCAGCAGTCATCCTGAATTGCATACTGGACACTGGGGAATTCCTCAGTGGCAAAAGGAGGAATCTTGCCCTCATGCTGAAAACAGTTGATAATTCATGGTTGCCACTGTGTCCCAAAGGCTTGAATAGCCTTCTGAGCCATTTGTACAGTCCCATCCATAGAGGTGGAAAGTTCACAGGGATCCTCCATCCCACCCCCTGTCCACTTTCAAAGAGTCATCTGGGAGTGCAAGGGGTATGGCCCTCTTTTTGGGATCCTGTTATCTTTCATTCTTTTCCCTCTCTACAGTAGAACTGCAATAGATGTGCTGCATTGGGTCTCTAGCCACACCTAGAGAGGAAAGGAATGATTTGGACCTTATTGAAAACACAATGCAAGTGAAGCTTATATTTACACCCACAAAAACAAGGACAGTTGTGTTCCCTCTTCTGGCTGTGTGGCAGCAATCTAGTAGCAAATTTTACAGCGCTTTGCTAATATCCTCAATGATACTGGTACACAAAGATGTCTGACAAGAAATTATGCAACATGAAGTTATTGAACAAAAACAGGCGTGATGTTTTCAGCTCCATTCTGAAAGTCAAGAGGGGCCAATCATGATGGATCAGATTGATCTGGTGTAGTTCTGCTGCCTTCATCAGTGATACATTTGGCAAGTGGCTCAGGGGAAACAATTATTAGAAAAAATGAAAAGTTAGGAATAAGGTGAAAACTTAAAATCTATTGTAAAGCTATGATTTTATGTTCCTATTAAAGTAATTTGTAAGGACCACAAAGCTGTAGTGTCTCATGCAGATAAAAAATGCCAAAGGCCAGCACAAAGCCCTCCACATCTCTTGAGCCCTTTGGGTGGGTCCTTTAACTGCATGACCATGCATACGGTGGCAGTGGAGTTATGCCAGTGGAGCAGCTTCAGGTTCCTCATGTGTGTGATGGGTCACCTACCATGTTGTGCAGATAGCAAAGAGGAGCTGCAGCTGGAGTTGTTTACATTGCAGGGGATCACTGTGACTTCAGATTGGAGTAGGTGCCCAACTTGCCTGAACCTCACCTGCATAAAACCTAATTTTCTGACTAGATAAAATTCACTCCAACCACATAGTGGATGCAACTTGTAGTTACATTTGCTGCTGAATAACTAGCAGGGGGGGTATAAACATTACGGTGTTGGGTATGGCAACAAGATAGAATTAATTTTTTTCATTTGAGTTTCTTTTGTTTTGTTTTTGTGATGGGACTGGTAAATGGGGAAAGGGACACAGGCAATGTAAATACTTAGGACCAAATTTTGCTGTCAGTGACAGCAGCATACGTTTGGAGTACATTCATGGACTTCAGTTACGTTACTTTATATTTACATACCAGAAGAAAGAAAATTTAGCCCTTGAAATTGAGAAGACTTTCCCCACGAGTTTATAACATATCTGACATATGCAAATGTGTGTCCTCCGCAGTATTTATTAAAAGCCTAAAAATTATTTTTTAAAACATGTCCTAGTTCCCCGATATGCTGTCATAGACTCCTGTCAGGATTGCCTCCCCACTCTGAACTCTAGGGTAAAGATGTGGGGACCCGCATGAAAAAAAAAAGATAACCCCACCCCCCAAGCTTATTTTACCAGCTTAGGTTAAAACTTTTCCCCAGAACACAAACTTCTCCAGTGTCTGGACTTGGAATATCACTGCCACCACCAATTTAAGCCCACAAAACAATGGGTTAGGGTAAATTGGAACCCCCCTTTAACACCGCCGAAATCTCCTCCCTTTACCTGGGAGAGGCTTGAGAAACAAAGAAAAAAACCCCTCACTTTCTGTGAGACATGCCCGATCCAAAAACCAGGATCTATCCAATGGAAACAAGCAGTCAGAGTCTTAAAAGAAAGATTTTAATTAAAGAAAAAGAGAAAAGCATAAATCCCTTGTACAGAAATCAATAGAAAAAACCCCTTGCATCACACAGCCTCACTGACCCCCTCCCTAGGAATTCTTCCTCTGCTAAAGCTTAACAGTATAAGAACACTGTGGATCAATGATCAAGTGATACAGTTCAAGCATACAATTCACTTACTACTGAACTTGACTTGTTAGAAGATTATAGATAGGTAGAGTACAGATATAGGTGTGGTTCATCCCATAGCCGGAGCGAACAGCGAGAGAGCTAAACTGAAACTAAAAACTCTCTTTATCTCCGAGGTTGATTAGCATCTCCGGTTCGTCATCCCCTCTCAGGTTGCTTTCAGGTTAACCCTTTACAGGTAAAAAGTAATTCTAGGCTATTTTCTACTTATGACAGCTCCATACCTGCAAACAGCTTTGTGCAAGTACATGCTGTCGCTGAAATGAAGCCACAGTGATTAAGCAGAACTTTTAACTGCAGCATGATCATTAATGGGTGATTTGACCGTCCCCTAATATTACAAGGGCCCCAGACATAGCAGGAGCCCAAGGGCCAACACAGAGCCTGTAGAGCCCCTGAACACCACCCAGCAATGCTCTAAATAGGCTACTTGTGCCCCAGTGTACAGAATGTTTTTTTTTTAATCGGGGGAGGGCTGGGGCTCCTGTGACTGTTCCTCGCACGCTCATTTGGGGGACGAGGGAGAGGCCCATGTCCTGCGGAGATCACTGCACTCTGAAACTGTAGTAATGGCGGTCGGGAGACATCACTGCCACTCCCCTTTACTCACGTTGACATTTGCTCTTAAATGACTTTTTCTTATGTGTAATGTTCCAATATATAGGGGGTTTTAAATTCTTTTTTCATATATGTTTGTAACAGACAAACAATAAACAGGCACCTATGTGAATTTTTGGAAAGCAAAACTAAAAAGAAAAACAAACTCAGGAGCAGTCAAATGAACCTTTCATTCAGGGAGAAGAGGGAGGGAGGAAAATGGGGGGGAGAGGAAAAATTTCCAACCTGCACTACTATAAAATAAAATAAAATAATATAAATTGCCCATCAAGCAAAAACCCTCTCCCCAAAAGTTTGTCTAAAAAGTTGAGACTTGCAGTATCACCTGAAGGTCAAGAAACGTACATCATATATGTGCACACACTAGATAGCAAATAGTATTTCTATATCAGTATGTGTAGACTTTTTTTTTTAATCTGCTATGTGTTTATTGAGAAGTTTACCTCTGAAGAATAAGTTTTAAAAGGCAGAAGGAAATGGAGACCTGCCAAGCTTGTTGGCTAGAGTCATGGACAAGAGCAAGGCCTGTCTGAACTGCCACTCAGTTTTTATTCTGTGAGTTTGCAGGGTTGGTGATTAGAGTGGCTTTCGCCCAATTATGCTGTGATTATTCCGCTGCACTGTAATTGACTGGGGAGATATGCTAATACCTGTCATTTGGGATGATAAAAGATGAGCGGAGGACGCAATGCATTATTTAGCTGGCTGTGTGATAGATGAGGGATGCGCAGAGTGCTTTAATTGCTGAGAAGAGAGGTTAAGCTGAACGAACGGATGAATTAGAAATGAGTTTTTTTATGGCTTGTGGAAAAGTGAAATAAAGGAAAATGTGCTTTAAAACTGAAGTGGCGGATAGAAGTGAACACAACAAGACTAGATCTTGAAGGCAGTTTACTCCATTAATTTAACTGTATAAGACAAAAATGCAGTTTAGTGTTCAGTAAATAATAATAATAAAAATGTTCAATAGGTTCACCTCTCTGCCAAAAAAAAAATCACTGTTAAAGGAATTGTTTTAATTTCAGATGATATTTGGTAATTTGGAACCTCTTCAGTGGCAATTCAAATATACTGAAATGTTATTTCTAAAAATGAATGAACCACTGTTGAATTCTGTGTTTTGTGTGTATAGGTCTGAGGTGGATTTATATAGGTGTTGTGGCTTTTTTCCTGAATGCATGTGTATCTATGCAGTTAATAAGTGCATACAGAGAGAGGTGAGATAAAATGAATATTCATAATAATTGGGGCAGAGTAACAATAAAATGAGCAGGAGTATACAAATAACTCACAAATGACAAAGCTCTTACCCTTTGGGTGGGAAGGTCATTATGCACTATACCTCCTTTTAAATATGAAATTACTTAGGAAAAATAATGGAGGCTACATAGTAATTTTTCCCTTATGACATTCTTTCTGTTTTGCTGTCAGTAGGTGAACCTTTGCCCACATGTTATAAAAATACTTGCAGTTTTGCCATCGTACCCATGTGTGATATGGGTGTTTGTGGAGGATTTTCCTGTTAGCAAAGAGTTCCTCCCTTTAATTTAAAAATGCAATTAAAACAGCATTCTCTCTTAAGTCTGGTAAAGAAGTCTAACACATGAAGGCTCATGAAAGTTGTGGGGGTTTCTGGAAGCTTCCAGTGGCTGTTAGATACAGATATATGGGAAATGTTATCTCAGATTGTACTGAGCCTTAATGGAGGACATGGTGGAAGAAGCAAGGTGGGCATTGGGGGTTGCATTTATAAAATTGGGGAAATGACCCTCTAGCATTGTTATCACCAACTAGTCTACTGCTAGGACACTGTGACTTGTACTTGCCCAGTGTAGTACTGTTTATCAGGAAATAGCTCTCAAGCAGATTATTCAGTGGTAATGGATTTCTCGAGAAGAACATGCCTGTTGAAATGGGTGTCAGTGTTAGACGGATACAATACTGAAGTAGGTTCTATTAGAGCGGATCACTTCCCCCAAATATACTAAATATAATTGGCACCTTGCTTTCGCATTATTTTTGCAATGTGCTGAAGTTCCTTATGACTTTTCATCACCATAGTCCAAGATTGACAGCCTGTTTTACAGCTGTGTGGCTCTTTGTTAACTTAATATTTATTTTTTGTTGTTAGTTTTAAAAGAGCCATTTATAAGGCTGTTTGCTACTTTTATAGAGCAATTTATAGTGCTGTGTGCTGGTTAATATAATTTTTGTAAAATGACTGCTCCATTCTCAAAATGCAAGTTCTGCTAGTTGCACTTTGGCACTTTTCCATTGCTTGAATAGATGCAGCTCTCAAGCCTGTATATCTTTGAAGAAAGAAGTGGTGTAATATTCCAATCTGATTGTTTTATATAATTGGCAGGATAAAGTTAACTTTTTAAAATCCCTAGTTAACTATCTTTTTAAGCAGCTATAAAAGAAAGTGGATTTAATATAACTTAATTGTAATAATATATTTAATGGACATAGTGCCTTCATCCTGATCGACCCAAATGGCTTTGCAGTTACAGATGTATGACATCACTGAAATGTAGCCACCTCTCCTGAGGGTGGCAGATATTTGGCACACACAGCAAACCACATACTAGTGCTGAGTTCAGGAGACCAGGCCATATCCCTGTACCACAGGATCTTATGTTGAGCTGACAGAAAAAGACAATCTTAAGGTCTAGTTCAAAGGACCCCAACACATTAATGTTTCTAAACCTAAGGACTGATAACAGTTATGGAAAGGAGAACAATAAATAAGGATTTTTTTTTTATTCGAAGACTTATTCAGTGTAGGCAGCCCAGCAGAAGTGAGTCTTTAAAAGGAACTTAAATGTGGATGGAGTAGAAGTGGCATGAACGGTTTTAATATACCTGAAATCTAGTAATTTTCAGAAAATGAGTCAAAATAGGGCCAGGTATTTTCCCCTAAATCCTCCTGCCAGTTTTTGTGATAAAAATGTTTACATGCTGATTTTCTCCCAGTCACCCCAAAACCATCTGCCCTAAAAAGCATCATGTCTGTCCTCCACATTATGGCATGTGAAGCACTAGGCAACCGACTATGTTCTGCAGCATTGAAATCAGCCTGCTGCTTGAAAGATCCTGTATTCATTAAAAAGAATAAATCTTACCTAGAAAAATACAATTAAGGTTTTCATTTTGATATGGCAGCATAGTGATGCTGTGCGTCACCCTTTTCTCAACATTCACATTTTTGCTTAAAAGATATGTTGTCAATGCCATTATTTTCGGTCTTAAAATATGCTGTGAAAGCCAACCTCTCTGAGAAGTCTCGCTTACGCTCTCCTCTGTGCCCTAAAGCCTACCTGTAGTAACTGCAGGGTGGGAAGACTAGTGTTATAAAGTAGAAGAGCTCTAAAATCCTTGCCTGGGATCAGTGGGAAGGAGGAAAAGAGAGAGGACAGCAATGCTAATTCACATCAATTAACCCTTCACTACCATCTATACTTAATACATTGATAAGTCAGTGGAAGAATATTTATCCTCATTTGCTGTTTGGCTTAGGGCGTAAATTTCCCCACCTAAATTTAAATGTCTTTAGGTCTAGTCAAAAATAGCTTTATTTTGCAAGTGATAAAAGATGTAACATATTTGACTGACAATGTTGGAAATAAGCGATAAGAATCTTTAATGGATCTATCAATCAAAACAGCAGTTTTATTTCTTGTGTTATTAGCTCCTGAGGCTTTACTGCAGTGTGTGAGAAGTAATTTCTTACTGTAGGCTTTTCTTACTGTGAACTTGATGTAATTCTGGGGTGGGCGGTGATAACTGTACATTTTATTTTTGTTTTCAGTGTTTCAGTCATAAGGTTTTGATGATCTCAGCTTGTTCCTTCAATAGTTATGTCTGGCTATGATCTGAGGAATCTGCATAGCCCTCTAGGGTAATAGGAAAACAGTTCATAGTAGATCTGGTGAATGTTATTGACTTTAAAAACCACTAAAAGATAGGGGGGCACTGATCTTATAATATTTTATAAGAACAAAAACATGATCTTGACAATTTCAAAGCATCCTTTCCTTTTCATAGCTTCCCATCAGGGCTCTATATACATTTTATGGAACAGGCTCCGGCTCCGTTTATGATGTTCATTTTGAATTTTGTGTGTTAGGCTTATGTTGCTTTGTAATCCACAGATCAGTCCTAGTTATGTCAGTTTATTAAAAGCTCTAGTGGTCGGTGCATAGAACAAAGAACCAGAAACTGCTGAGTTTTAAGTAATCCTGGTCCCACTCTGTGGTGCATGTTTTCAAAATGGCGTCCTATAGGAAAACAGATTTTCATGGGAAGGGCAGGTAATAATGAAAATGTAGCAGTATGAAATATGCATACTGAACTCTTGATATAGTAACCTATTCTTTAGGAGTTGGCTCTTTTAAATTTTTTTTGTAATCACATGCACTATATAATGGAAATAACAAACTACAATGAAAGTAATTTCAGAAAATCAACATTTTGTGACTTTACCTGATTTTTAAATGATACAGGATATGTAAATCTAGTTTTTTAGACATATATGTATATATAATATTTTTTTGAATCTTTCTTTTTTTTAAATAACACCATAGACTGTTAATAGGAACAGCTTTAAAAATCCAATTTTCTTTGTATCATTAGTAGTTAGTTCACTGTTTGTTCTACATTCACCCTGAATGAAAATAAACTAGTCGGTTCACTTTCTGCCTTTTGTGAACTGGCATAGTGCTATCACATTTAGGTGGCAAACACTGGGCCAGATTGTCCCCTCCTTCAGAAAAGCCATGGAAGAGCCAGTGGGAGATGAAAACTCTGCAAGATTCCCAGCACAGAGTTACCACTGGAATGTTCCATCAGGGTTTAGGGGGCAGAGTTTCTTCACCCAGTCTGTGGAACTGGCAGGAGAAGGCTGAATCCCGCAAGATCTTCCACGCAAAGAACTTCTTATTCACTTTGCCTCTGGCTTCCTGTGGCTCTCCCTCATCCCTTGTCAGTGTGGCACTGAAGGAGTGACGCTGACAGGCCATTCTAACGGGGGGGGTTCCACAGCATGGGGATGCTCCATCTAGAAGGTTATGCCACCTGAGGTTGTATTATCCTTTGAATCATTTCTCAGCTAATTTCTTTGTGTGTGGGGAGGTGGGGGGTGGAGGGGACGACAATCTGTGTACTGCATCTCCTGGCCCAGTTTGTCCTCTCCTCACAGACAGATTGACTTGTGGCAAAAGCTGACATGCCTGCAAGGGGAGAAGATCCATGCACAGAGAGAATTTTTATGATCATTAACTTTATTACTGGACACTCGTGTTATCTATATAAATATCCAGTTCCTCTTTGAATCTTGCTAACTGCTAATTAACATTATTGCAAATTCTGGTGTAGACTGGTGACCAGTGTTTGTTGCTATCCTGAGACATTGAAATATTTGTGTAGTTTCCACTCTAGAATTTACTGTTGTGTTAGTTAACACATGATAAAACACAATTAAAAAGTCAAGTGTAGATATACTGAAAAGGGGAAAGAATTGTCTTTTACATACTTAGACTGGGGTGAGCAGCATACAGCATGTGGATATGACACCATCTGAATTTAGAAAAATCTGCGTTTTTATTTTGTTCTTTTGGAAGTGAAGTGTTAAGAACAGGTATAAGAGAGACGTGAATGTATGGGAACATAAGAAGTTAAAAGAAGAAAACAAGCAATGTTTCTAGCTGAAAATGTTTAAATATACTGAATTTACTGAGTAATGTATTATCTGTATTTAGTTAGAACCCTGTGTTGTGGGTAGCTTTACTTTGTACTTGTCTGTATTCTTAGTTCTCTACTGAGGCTTGTTAAAAATCTTTCAAGGAATGCTAAGGAATTTGGGATTCAGTTAATAATGTCTATAGGCAGCAGTCACTGACATGAGAATTAGCATTTTAGTAGGAGAGCGAAGGGGAGTATTAACAGTTTTATTTTCAGTTTTTTAAAAAAAGTTCCTGCTCTTCTTTACTAGGTAGGCTAACTCTGAAATTGATAAGTACAAAATACTGTGGGCTTGGGTATTTGTAATTTTGTGCTCTTTTATTCATTTATTTATTTATCAATCAGTGTTTCAGAGGTAAAAAACCACACTATCCAGGAGCCTAAATGAGGTGTAATGAATTTGATTTTTTTTTGCGGGGGGAGGGTGAGAATTTATTTCTGTAGTTGTTGCTTAATCAACATCTACTGTGCCACTTCACATCAGCTTCTGTCCTTTCCAAGTGAATTAGTTCTTTGGGCAGCACGTCAAGAGGAAGTGTATTGTTCTTGGCAGGGCACTTGAATTTCTAATTACCAGATTCCTGCCTTAATTGCAATTACCTGGACACCCAGGCAGGGTGAACTTTTGGAAAAGAATGTAATTAGTGCAAAAGAGACCGTGCTGCCAACTGCTTGTCTTGATATCTACACTAAGCAAAACCCTGATAAGTTCACATCTATAAAGACAGTCTATCAGTCCATACAAAAAGCTGCCAAAAGCACACGTCTGTGATGTAAATATATGTCATTTTGCAGACACGGATGTGATGTTACAGTAAAAGAAAAACCACTCACTATTTTGTTCCCATCTCTCTTTGAGAGAAGTGGGGAGCGTGCGTGTGTTGGGGTTGGGAACGGGATGGGTATGAGGAGAAATAGGGTGACCAGATTCCCGATTTTATAGGGACAGTCCCAATTTTGGGGTATTTTTACTATATAGGCTTCTATTACCCCCTATCCTGTCCCGATTTTTCACATTCGCTGTCTGGTCACCCTAGAGGCGAAATGACATCCAACATCTTTCTGGATATGTGCTGTCTATTAAGTAAGTTCATTAGATGGAGGATTTTTTCAGGTGAACTGCTCTAGCAGGTGATTCTCATTGTTACACTAACAAGGACCATGTAAATAATTTAATCCAACCGA
Source organism: Sternotherus odoratus (assembly GCA_032164245.1). Lineage (NCBI taxonomy): Eukaryota > Metazoa > Chordata > Testudines > Kinosternidae > Sternotherus > Sternotherus odoratus. The sequence goes on from JAVMKO010000003.1 coordinate 95,697,162, forward strand.
AAAAGAGCAAACGTGTTACACTTATTATTTGTTTTGAGTAGCGCCCACAGTGTGCTTGTTCACTGAAAACCTGAAAACCTTTGACTCAATAAAAATCCTGTCCAGTGTTAAAACAGGGGTGAAGGTCTTCCCCAACAAAGGGTTCCATAATGTTAAAGTATAAGAAAAAGCACTCACTATTTTATTCCCATCATTGATTTTAAGCGGAATTCTCTATTGAAAGGAGTTGGGACTCCTGTTAGCTCTGCATGGCCAATGGACAGCAGAGCAGGCTAACTGTCTCCTGCAGTCATCCAGTGCTCCCTTGTACTGCCTTATAAGAAAATTATATTTAAAATGCTAAATGTAGGAAAGGAAATTATTACTGTGTAGGTTCTTAGCTGGCAGAGAATGTGTGTTTGCTTATTTATGTCCTCTGATTAATTCAGCTCTTAGATGCAGTATTGTTGCTTTGGAAATGATGGCCTTTTGTGTTAAAACATTTTCTGTACACTGGCTAGAGTGTTTAAGGTTTAAGGTTATTTTTTAATCCCCTCCTCCTCCCTGGAAAGTCAGAAATTGTGATATGATTGACCCTCAAGGGGTCAAATGGACAGACTTTCTCTCCTTGATGGGAGCTAGTTGCAGCATATTTGTATCACCTATTGATGGACTGAAAATATCAGATAAAAGTGCTTTCAGGTTTTTATAGCAGGAGGTGTAAAACTGCTTTGTTCTTTAGAAAATCCAGTTAAGAGCACTTCAAATGAAGTGCTCAAGTATAGGCTCCCCAAGCACAGGTAATGGTGAAAGTGGAAGTGTTGTGATGGGGAAGGGTGTTGTAATAAATTGTTCCAGCTGCTTGTAAACAATGAGGGGTGGAGAAGACAGGGAGGTAAGATGAAGTAACAAAATACAACCCTGGTGAAGAGTTGTGTGGTTTAAATTCAATTCATTGGTTTTCAAGTCATCCACCAGTACATCAATTTGTCTTTTAGTAACAAAACTTTTCCTGTCACGTAGCAAGCAGCTGGCAGCCGGAATACACTCTAGCCTAGCCTGGTCACATATACAAAACCAATTAAATTAGATTCAAGGGCGTGTTGCCCTCTTCTCAGCTTTGCCAACATAGAAAAAGGTAACAATAAACACTTCATGAGGTAATTTGTGAGACTATCAAGACTACCCATCTTGAGGGACTTCACACTGGGGTTTTAAATTTCGTATTTGTAACAGAAGAAGGTTTTAAAAGTCAAACATTTTTGTAGTTATTTTGTCTCCTCTTTTTCTCACCCAACTTTAGCAAATAATAGATTATATCATATTCTTAATGCAGTAGAAGGCACCACAATCATGTTTTTGTTTACTTCCCTGCCTGTGCATCATCAGTTATAATTTTATTTAGATTAGCTACAGTTGAGGAGGTCACCTACATATAGTATTTAAGTAGGTCATATCAAAATGATTACCTTCTTTCTTTTCCCTTTTTGGCAACAGAGTGATAGGCTTATGTTCTCTTCTTCCCCCCCCCCCCCAAATACTACACAATAGATAGATAGATAGATAGATAGATAGATAGATAAAATATAGAGAGAATATTTTAGTTTGTGTATATTTTTATATATATACAGTAGACTCTCGATTATCCAGGATGATAGGGAAAAAAATAATTCTGGTTAATAAAATCCTGGATAATCACCATCCATAGGAAATATGGGGAGTGGGGGTTGGTTCACCAGCCACACTGTGCCGGGGAGAGGGGGATATTGGTTCAGTGGCTGCCCTGCGCCCTGGTGGGGTTTTTTTGTGTGTGTGCTTGGGGCGGCAGCAAAGCCAGAGCCGGCCCTGCGAGTTACACATTATTATTTTTTTGACATCCTGGTTAATCCACATCCTGGTTAATCCAATCCTGGATAATCGAGAGTCTACTGTATAGATATATAAAAATACTATGTAATAGATTATACATGCGAATCTGTACAAGAGACAGTGCACACTCATGGCTAAAATTTTCAAAAGTGAATGGTGATTTTTGGGTGCCTAACTTGAAACATCATAAAGGGGCCTAATTTTCAGATAAAGGTACTCAGCACTTTCTGAAAATTAAGCCTTTTTAAGGTTTCTCAAGTTGAGCACCCAAAGTTGCTAATCATTTTGGCAAATCTTGGTCTGGGAAGATAATTAATAAACTACAGATAATTTACTACCAGATAACCAGTTTTACAGTTTTCTTTGAAAATGAACAGGGCAGACACAAATATAATTTATTTATTAGTGTTGTAAAAAGTAGAGGAGACTATGACACCATGGTATTTCTTTCAAGTTTTAATGTTGGTGCTGCTTAAAGACCAAAGACCAAAAGAGATTTTTAACTGGGGATATTTTGCTTTCTTTAGTTCATTACCTTGTAACCTTAACTATATATATCAGAAAACAGATGATGCAAGCGAGGGCTATAGGAAGCTATTCCAGAAACTTCCTTGGCTACCATCAGTCTCATGGTCACTATGGCCATGTAGATGCAAAACATCCATAGAACTGGACTCAGTTATGTAATCTGATCCCTTGTGTAAGATTGCTACATGCTACTTTTCATCTAATCAGTATCCCATCAAACATTACTGTGTTACAGAGCTGATGTTTTTTATAATTCTCACATACACAGATGATAGAGGGAATAATAGTTTATTTTTCTTTCTGTAGGGAACAAATAGCATGGTAACATTCGTTTTCTTGATCTCTTTTGAAAATTTTCTGCCCACCTCCACCTTTCAAATGCTTCTACTCTGTTAAAATCATATAACTTACTTCGTTGTTTAAGAGAAAAAATTAAAATATTTTTCAGGAGAAAAAAATAAAATAAATCAGAGGTTGCATATATTAAGCGTATTCAGTGAGAGGAGGTAACAACACCTTTCAATGACATTTTTACCATTTATGGTAAATTAAGACACAAAATGAAAAAATGAAAGTTAAGTATAATTTGAATCATTATTCCCTTTTCTCCCCATGGTTCTAGAGAGGCTGTCTTAACCTTGCTGTTTTAAAATCATGAAGTAAGCTACATTGATTAGAAATAATGAAAACTGGATGTGAGTCAAATTTCCCAGTTATTAAAACTGATGAAACAAAACTCTTTTTTAAAAGTGAACCAGGGTTGTTTGTCCTAGAGGGATTGTTGGTTCTGGACCTGGCCTAGAATATCTCTTCTCTAACACTGTTTGCTAGCATGTCTGTGTTTGCTAGCATGGATGCAGGATTCTATCCGATTTGCACTTTGCTTCCTTTTATTTTGAATTCAAAGGCCAGCTCTAATCCTTTATGATATACTTATTTTCAAATACATCATGCACTGCTTGTGTCGCCTCTTGTCTTTACAGATGTGTTGGTCTTTGACCCAAAACTGGTAAATGAACCCTGCAGGGAAATCATTAGAGAATTGGAACAGTTGTGGTGGGGGGATCAAGGGTCAAACCATTACCTCCCCATAGAAACTTCTACTTAAATTGGACTTCTTGCTTTTCTGAAAGCAGGTCAAGTGTCAGGGAGGTTGAAGTGGGCAGGTACAAGGCAATATAGATCATGGACAAAATACAGTTCTTTAACTTTGGTATTAAAAAAAAAACAACCCAGACCAGTTGGAGTTGGTTACTTTGGACTAAAGATCTTTTTTTTTGTAATCAATTAATGTCCTGACAATTCTATAACAGTCAACAGTACTGGCAATAATTTGCCAGTTTGGGGATCAAACAAAATCTGTGTTGTTTTCCTAGAATAGTTTGTACTCTTTCTTTTTAATCTTTCTCTGATTGTTCTCTCCTGTCAAAAAGTGATGAGCCAAATATTAAAATAGAAAACATCTCAATCAATTTTTAAGCTGCAAATGTATGTCCCATTCTAACTTTTCTTTTTTTTTTCTTCAATGCCACTATCCACCTTACTCCAAACAGTATTTTTTATAGATGGTAGATAAAAATTGATTATTTTAAATCAGTAAATTCAAAAATCCATTTGAGTTTTTCTTTAATTTTAATTAAATAAACCTATTTAAAATTAATTTTAAATTGACAATCTGTGTTAAGATCTAAACTTACTATATCCCATTGACACTTTTAAGTTGAATATACAAAATAATATTAAGCAATACATGTTTGTTGCCAGGATTTTAAGAAATTCAAAGAAGTATAGCAGTGGAAGTCACTTGCTAAGGCTCTGGACCAGAGTTTGTTGAAAGTCTGAGCCAGCTGTTGATGTAAGTAGTCAGTTCTTCAAGTGCAGAGAGAATATTTTCTTTGTTTCAGTTTATTCAACTATTTCAGTTTAATAACTAGTTCATTCAAAGTTAAGAAACCAGTTGGAAAGAGAAAAAACAGGAAAGTTTGTTTTTCTCTTCTAATCTATAAATAGAAATGGGGTATGTCAGGATGAGATCTGCTAGTTCTAAAATCTTCAAAATCATGGTGACTAGAAACAGCTCAGTTCATCAACTACAGATAATACTTTCTTTGCTTAATAAATCGGTTAGTCTTGAATGCAAAATATGTTTTGATACACTCTTTGATGAATTTTGTAACTACTCTGTCCAGCACATTTAAAGTGTATTTTTTTAAAAAATCTATTTTTGTGCACTTTGAATTTCAGTTTCCATCTGTCGGGTGATATGCACACCCCATCCTCCTTTGGGGTGCGGCGGGGTTGTGATGCCACCACAGTTACAGTCTACCTAGCGTCCAGAGTCAGTATAATGGCCCTCAGCAGTGCAACCTAGCGGCCAGAGTCAATATAACAGCCCTCAGGCACAGGGCAATACAGTCTAGCGGTCAGAGTCAATATAACTTCCTTCAGGCACAGGGAAGTGTGGCCTAGCAGCCAGTACCTGAGGGGCTGCTACAAGAGGGGCCTCACCTAACTCCACCAAGCCCCAACCCAAGGTTCTGACAGTGGTGAATTCCACCAAAATACACTGACTTCACACGGGTGGGAGATACCACTCGCTCACCCTCCCTGGGTCATTTTCTACCATTCTTCCTGAAGCTTTAGTCCATTGGGTATCTGGGTCTCCAGGCTCCTCAGTGCAGATAATTCCCTGGGTCTCTGCTGGCCACAGATTTCCAGTCCTAATCTCAGGATCTCCGGCTCCTGCAGGCAAGGGCTGTAGTGGCTCTTCAACTGGAGCCTCTTCCAAAAGTCCTTCCTCTCCGCAGTCAGCCTACAATGAGCTGGGCTGCTCACTTTTCTACTGAGGCAGCAGTTGGAGTATGCCAAGCATGGTCTGAGGGGCAGGACATCTATATTCCATAACATGGGGTTAACCCTCTCTTGCCCAGTGTGTGGTGTGCCATCCAAAAAGAGCTTGACACAAATCACATGTAAAAAAGTAAGCATCGAGCAAATAAGAAATACATCAATTACCATTTACTGTAAAATAAATTACAAATCTGATTAAAGATACGTTAAACTATATAATTGCTAAATGTATAAATATAATGTATCCTCCTGGTTAGCAAAAAGAAGCACCAAATATAATGTAAAGTCTCTTTTTAGTTGCAAATCAACATGTTTTAATGATTACCAACCAATGAGAATCAACTGTTCTTTAAAAAACAACTAAAAAGTACAAATAATAAAAAATACAATTAAAATCTATTATTTAAATTAAGGTTTTTTGCTCGCTGATTTAAGACATGATTAAAATTGTGTTTTACATAGCTTTGATTTAAATTAATCTGCCCCATTTTATACTCTTGAAAACTGCTAAAAAAATGAAATGGCCCTGTACAGATTGTACAAAAAAAAATGTTTCCTAATTCTGGAGAGAATCTCTAAAGCAATGCACTGAGGGCAATAGAATCTAGTATGTGCTTAGTATGTAAAATGAGGAGGAGTTCTATGTTTGGCTTAGAAGTCCTGTAACCATTAAAACAATGATTTTGAAATCAGAAAACATCCAAGTGAGAAAATGTAAAATATTGGAAGTGGTAGATACGAAAAACACCAAAGCTCTGAGGGATGTATTATTTAACTTCATGTCCAAACATTGGAGAGCAAAAAAGTTTGTGCTGAATGAAAATTAATTTATTGTGACAAATTCGTAATCTGTATCACTAATATCTAAGTATCAAATTCGCCAACATTCATGTCCCTTCATATATGCAACAGGCGTTTTCAGGATGAAATGTCAATCTGTATTCAGACATCTTTGCTTTTTTAATATGCTATAGTACACAAAGGAATAAATACAAATATGCACTGGAGAAAGAATCCCAACTTTGAAAATAACTGCTGAATAGCATTCCTAGAGAAGTAGACAAATTTTGATCAGTGACAATAACACATTGCAAAGTGACTGGTAAATATTACAAAAAATTAAAATTAAAAGGCGAAAATATAGGTTCTGGTTTGCTTTTGGTATCCTGTTCTCAGAAATGCATATATTAGATATCAAAAACAAATCAAAAAGATATCAGGAGCTCAGAATTCAGTGAGGAACTATCATATTCATTTGCACAGGGACCCATCATTTAACGAGAACTTTGCTAGATCACAGATGGTATACTTCATGGGTTATGATTTCACAAAACGGGCTGTCTTCACAATTTGGTTCTCTTATATCTCACTCTTGGGAATGTAAAGGTTAGTGCTTGATTCTATAAAATTATTTATTATGGGCTCCTTGTTTTGTGGCTTCAACTTTCATCTTTTATTTATGTGAGAGTTTTTATTGTAATTATGTTTATCAATAAAGAAGAGAGAAAATTTGTGGTAATGGGAACAAAGTTAAAAACTCGATGCTGTAAAACAGAACCCTGCTTTGGGCCTCCCAGCCCATATTATGCTATCTGGTTTGATTGTAAGCTCCTCTGGGCAAGAATTAAGTCTTCTTTTGGGCTTGTACAGCCCATAGCACACTGTTGGCATATAACAAAATAATTAGTTTGTTATTGCAGCTATAGGATACCTGCCCAAATTGAGTATGTTACAATCTGCAGATACCACCAGTGTGTTTACATTATTTCAGTTAGGAATTCAGGTGCAGTAATTGTTAACTCACTGTGAAAAAGCTGAGTGTCAGGACTGATGCAGTGTATAAATTTAAACCAATGCCAGAAATCAGAGAATTGAGAAAGTATAAGAGACATTAAAGAGAAGACACTATAAATAAAGTGTTAGCTCAGTTTCAACACTCCAAAGGAGGCATTATGATGTGTCCTGTAATTAAATCATACCTAATCTGGTGATAGAGGAAAACAGAAAGGGACCAGCTGAAATCATTTATCTTTAATTCCTTCTACATTCACTTACAGCAACTTTTTCCTGTAAAAACAACCTGGAGCCGAGAAGTAAACATTGCTGCTATTGCAGAAATAATTCTATTCCTGTAACACCTCTAGTTTCTTCGGTAATGGAAGTCTACCTAAGAGTCCAAGCAATTTTGAAAATAGCCCCTTGTGTATCCGTTTCTGGAATAAAACATATGGCTTGCCTTGACTCTACCTGCTGTCCAATATTCAGAACACATTTTCTGCACAGTCCAGTTGTGTTTTTACTAAAAGACAATGTGTAGACTGATCTGATTCTCTTTAAAGAAATTTCACTCAGAAAATGCCACCCCAGCTTCTGATACTGATAATAATGAATGGTGCTCAATGAACGACTGCGACATTGAGAGAAGCAATTCTCTGAACATGATTCCCATCCAAACACATCAGTACTACCAGCCTAACTTCCTTGGCTGGAAGATGACTGGCTAAAAAGCAAGACAAGTCAGTAGTAGAGGGAAAATAAAGTTAGTTTTTTGTAGGCCCATCACAACCATGTCTGTATTTTTTGTTTTAAATTTTTCGTGGAAGCCAGTAAAATTTGTATTTTAAAAGACAAGAAATTTAGAAGAGGATGCCCAGATTATATAAGTGATAAATGCACGTTCAATTTTAGGCCTTTAAAGGTTGGCATGTCCTTTTAATAAGTCTGTCCCAGGAAAATAAAGCAATTAACTAGAGTGCTATATAGCATTCACAGGATGGGGGATGTGTATGTCATTCTAACAAGTGAGTCATTGCGTTCGTTACCTCTTCTCTTTTGTTAGAATGGGGTGTGATTAAGCAACATCCTTCCTGTTGCCTCCCTGAAGTTCCCATGGTATAGTAGTAGGGAATATTAATAAACTGTGGCTATATCCCAACCCTTGAATCAGTGATAACAGGCATCAAGTCTATCTAGTTTCTTTTTAAAACATTATTTTAATGGAACTTTCCCTAAGGACGCTTGTGATTTTTTTCCTAAGTCTTTACAGCTCTACTCCAGCACAGTGAATAGGGCTAAATAAAATTATGTTGCTTGTCTCTGATTTTGATCTAATTTTCTGGGAAATATCAACATACATGCCGAAATCAATGCAAATGCATCACATTAAGCTTACCAAATCACTGGTTTCTTTTGTGTGGGGAGGTATCCAGCCTTCCCTAAATCTCTCCTTTGCTGCAAAAGGAAAGGCGTGTCCACCTAGGTTTTTCACGTCTCCTTTAGTAGCTCAATGGCTATAGTACCTGAGGTTTCAAGAACTTCCCCCCTTTTTTCTCCTACTGATATATCCCCAATACTTTTGGTACCTTCCTCTCCATTTTTTTTTAACTCTCCAACAAAAGAAAGTTAACACTAAATGTAATTTTATAATTGCAGTAATGATCACACAGCTGTGCTTTCCTGGTATTATAACGCACGTCAGGATCAGTTTGGGAGCTCAGCTTCATTTCCTGCCCAGATGTAATTCGGTTGACTGTTGTTATAGTAAGAAAGTACAGTTTCTTGTTCATTATGGCTGAAATCTGACAGAGGCCTCTGAGAGATAATGAAGGCCTGGGTAAGAAGGATGTTACAGTCCTGGGCTAGCTTTGCCTAAGCTTTTCAGTCAGTCAGTGGAAGGTGGGTGTGGGTGTGGGTGTGTACGTACGTATGTACACAGGTTTTTTCACCTTTTTTTTTCTTTGAGTTAGGAAACATTTTCTTTATTTATGCGTATGTGAAATTCTGAGGAGGCGCTCTTACACTTAAATGAACCTGTGAGCAGCCCATAGAAAAGCAAGTGCCCACAGCGCTAATAATGAGAACTGACAAGGCAATCCTGCTGTGTTTATTTATGACCTTCTGCCTTTGTTAGCTCTTGTGAGAAATTCCTTTCTAACCATAACAATATTGCTAGAGTTTGGCACTGTGCTGAGAAATCCTATGGAGCCCCGAGGCCCACTAACTGGCAATGGTTCAGCTCATAACAGATTGGCATGGTTGTTACAGTTTTTACATATTTAGTTCTTTATTTACTCCTATACTTAATTCATAATTCTGCTTTGTTACCTTAACAAGCTTGTTTGTTTTGAAAAAGCACTATTCAGAATTTGGGAAGGAGGCATGGAGGAGGAGGCCAGCTTCATTCTCGCTATTTTTTGTAATCTTATCCAGTGAATAACTCAGGGAAGTGTGATGGTGACAAGGTTGGGTTTGATGGTTCCACAATCTGAGCTTTTTGTAGTCACAGGGCAAGTAACATAAAAAGAGGGATGACAATAGCAGAGAAATTGTGCCTTATTTGTATAGATCTAATCCCTTACAGACCATCAAAGGGCTAGTACAGATACTCAAGCAACACCTTTATAAAACTACTGTGTACCAAATATTAACATCTAGGTCATAAAATACAGTACAATTTTCATAGGATTGGCTGAATACAGTGTTTTCTTCTTCACTTACAAATACTCTATACTGAAACACCTTCCGTTGTTTTCACTCAGGGTATAATTATTATTCTTTCATTGCAATATACCGTATTTTTCGCCATATAAGACGCTCCGGCGTATAAGACGCCCCCCCCCCCCCGAGTTTTTAAGTAAAAAAGCCGGATTACACAAAAAAAAAAAAAAAAAAACCCCACCACCACACACAAAAAGCGCCTCGCTCTCCCGTCCCCGCCGCGCGGGCGGGCTGCTGGGAGCGCGCTGCTCTCCCGTCCCCGCCGCGCGGGCGGGCGCTCCCAGGGGCCCCGGGGCCCGAGCTGCTCCCGTTCCCCGCCGGCCCCGAACACATGCGGGTGGGCTCGGGGGGGAAGCGCCGCCCCGCCCCGCCCGCCGGGCCACCTGCAGCCGCCCCAGTTCCAGCTGCCCGGTGAGTTTCATATATTCGGCGTATAAGACGCCCCCCCTAATTTTGAGAATATTTTTGGGGGTTAAAAAGGCGTCTTATACGCCGAAATATACGGTAGTTCAGTACTCTCCCTTTCCCTAGACCCCTCTCCCAAACCAAGATAAAATGTAGAGACACAAGCTCATTGGAAACATTATCTGGAAGAGTTTGGGATGCTTTCTATTCTTCATGATGAGAAGAAACAGCTGCAACTTTCAAGAGTCCCATTTCGCTAGGGCACTCAAAAACAAACAGAAGGTTGGTTTGCCTATTCACCACTGAACATTTTTTCCTCCTGATTATTTATTTATTCAAATTTGGATCATCGTCATAAATGCTGTATTTTTACTTCTATGTATTGTATATTTCTTTTTGGCTTAATGTGCTTCAACTATGAATTTGTAGTTGTACTTTCCTCTCTCTACTTGGGATCAAAGAGCACATGTAAACGCTGAAGCTCTCCAACAGAGGTTAGGTGAACACCCTCAGTGATGGGACAGACATAATTTCTGTTATAACTCTGAATATTTCCACCAGGCTGCTGCCATCATTTTGTTTGGCTAGAGTTTGTAGAATGTGGTTGGGAAGAGCACAGTAGGCAGTTTTAAAGGTGGGATTTTTGTGCCCATTGCCTTTTTCGATCTTTTTGTAAAGATGTGAGTGATTAAAGGAAGCATCACAACACATCCCTTCTATTAGTCTATTCATGATGCTGTTTAAAATCTGAGCCCTCAGACATTTTTATAGGATTTCAGAAACCATTTAAAACTTGCATGGGAATGTCAAAGGCTTATGAATTTTACACAAATTCATTGTAAGCATGTTATATCAAAGTACCAAATTGTCCTTGTAGCTAAATGATTTTATACAATGATTTTATATCCCAGACAGTCCTGAAGAAATGAATATTTATTATATGGAGGCATGTTTCAGGATTCTGGTTGATTAAGTTAGGTGGCACTATTTGCCATTTGAGCGATGAGATCTCAAAGTTTATTTTCTGCTGTTTGTTATTGTTATGTTTGATTTCACACTCGCTCTTTCTCCAGTTTACTTAATAATGAAAGGTTGGGAAGGTCTCAATGAGCAGCTTTTGAAGCATAATACTTTGACTTTGCTATTAGTGCCCCATAAACTCCTTTCAACATCAGAAAGTGTATGTGGAGTGTGTGGGTGTGTCTTTCTGTGAAACAGAGCTTAATTATAACTATCTCAGACCTTGATTGTTTGCACTTTATCAGTCATTCAACTATACACTCAATTGGGGTCACATTCTGGATTTAAAAAAAATTAAAGAAGAACAAAGAAGAGGGGGAAATCTTGCATAAAGCACAAATGTTAATTGATGGTAGCCATTTGTTTACGATTTAGGGTTGATTCTTCTGTGACTATCAAGAAAGAATTGTGAACCCTGCACTGGTGTTGCAGCTCCCATCTATTCCTTTCCCCTCTCTAGCACTCAGTGTATAAGGAGAATGGCATTATGCTAATTATCGCTGTGTTTATATAGTTCTCTGATACATGTTTGCTTATTCAGTTTCCTGGAAAACTGTCTACCTCCTGTTAGTTATCTGGCATATTTTTCATCTAATGTCTCCATATAAAACAAGAGTTGAAGATGACAATTTTAAAAAACCCAAATTAACAGCAAATGGTGGGCCCATATCACGCCTTCTGATTCCGTTCGTATTGGAATGAGTGATGTTGGTATCTGTCTATTTACATTGCAAGATTAGTCCACATTCTTTCTCGACATACTCTATTCACTCTGGCCAAATTCACCTCTCTAGGAAACAATCAGAGCATCTTCACTGGTATTCACCCTGAATCTGATCTGTCTACTTAAATTGGCTATGGTTGACAACCCAATCGTGTGGTTGAACAAATCATTGGAGCTGCTATCACTGTAAAGTATTCAGTGAATGTGTTGGATTGTTGATTTATTTTATCAAATTGTAGAATAAGTGACAGTGCATACTAGAGCAATACTAAGAAGAAGACATCAATAATACGATTCCATAGCAATGGATAGGCAGACTGCGAAGAACTAAAAAGGCACCTTACAAAACTGGGTGACCGAGTGACAAAATGGTCAATAAAATTCAGCATTGATAAGTGCAAAGTACTGAACAATGCTAAACATAATCCCAACTATACATACAAAATGATGGGTTCTAAATTAGCCGTTAACTCTCAGGAAAGAGATCTTGGAGTCACTGTGGATAGTTTCCTGAACATATCCACTCAATGTGCAGCAGCAATGGGGAAAAAAAGCTAACAGAATATTAAGAGCCATTAGGAAAGGTATAGATAATAAAACAGAAAATATCATAATGCAACTATATAAATCTATAGTACGCCAACATGATGAATACTGAATGCAGTTCTGGTCACCCTATCTCAGAAAAGATATATTAGAAATGGAAAAGATACAGAGAAGGGCAAAGAAAATGATTGGGTGTATGGAGCAGCTTCCAGGTAGGAGAGATTAAGAAGGCTGGTGTTGTTCATCTTCGATACACATGATATGATATGCTAGTGGTCTATAAAGTCATGAATGGTGTAGAGAAAGTGAATAGGGAAGTGTTATTACCCCTTTATATAACATAAGAACTAGGTGTCACTGATTAAATTAATAGGGAACAGGTTTAAAACAAACAACAAGAAGTATTACTTCACACAGTGTACAGCCAACTTGAGGATCTTGGTGCCAGGGGATGTTGCAAATGCATACCCACCATTGTTCTTGGGAAGTTTGTGAAGTCCTCCTCCATTTCTTAAACAGGACTTTCTCTCCCCAGATGCTGAATTTCTTACCAAAATATTCAATGAGAATAAGTCCTTCTTCTATATACCTACATTATGCAGAGTTACCTTCTCCAGTCTGGGTTCTCAGAAGATGTGGATGATCCTTTCCCTCCAAAGAGTTTTCTCTTGTCTTGGAGCATCTGATGAGCTGTCTCAGAAAAAGTTCTGAAATGTTGACTGTCCACAGTGGTTTTAGAAAAAATGTTGTGATGCTAAGCTTGTCTTTAATGGAAGGGATTTTATCTATTCTAAATGGTATGTATTTGTGGAGAGAGAACAACTCTGAGAGAACTGTGAATGAAAAATAGTGTCAAATAAGTTTTAGTAGATTGTTCTTGTACAAGTACAACTTTTCTGACTTCCTATGGATTTAGGGCAATTTTTTTTTAAAATGCTGCTAATTTATTTGCTGTTGCTACAGGATTTGCTGGTTGAGAATATTTCATTGCTGGAATACTAAAGAAACAAATGACTCCTAAGGGTTTGTCACTTTTTGTTTTTAAATTTTATTTTCAGAATTCCTACGTGCTAAGCATTCCATTTGGGAGATAAACAGAAAAGTTTGTACCTTGAGAGATGTTGTTTTTCCGTTCTAAAGATTTATTGTTTACTTTCAGTATCAAAAAGTGCAGTTGGAAGACAAGCCCTAAATTGTACCAGTTTACAGTTCTTGTTAGACTATATCAGTTTGCTTTGAGAGCAGTGGGTCATTAGTATTTATCATTTCATAAAGCTGATGTTTGTAAAATATCAACTTTTTTCATGCCATTGGGAGAGTTTCATGGTGTTCCTGGAGACTTCAGGAGTCCCCTTCTCATTAACTATCAGAGAATTATGGATCACATTCTGAGTAGCACTGAATACCATTACTGTGGTATACAGTTGGCCATATTTCCAACTAGATATTGGTGTATCATATTCCATTTTGGTTGTTATGAAATTGATCCATTTTTTTCATATCTCTAAATTTGAAAAATTCACAGATATGCACAGCAGTAGCATCTTATCCTTTAAAAAGGTAGAAAAAGAACAGCCTGTCAACATGTATTTCAAAAAGTCCTTATGACACTGAGGAATTTGCTAGGACTAAATCCTAGGAAATAAATGGAACCTGAATCCTGTGAAGGTACTTAGACTTTGTATAGGTTATAGCCACTGCTGACATCATAAAGACCGGGGATTATCAATTCTAAACAAAAATAAGTCATACCATTGTTTTTTGTTATTTTGGGTTTTTTTTAAGAATTTGCTCACACGTGTTCCTTATTGCTGAAATTAATACTGGACTTTAGGGGGGAAGGGGGAGAGGGGAGAATTATTCTGTGTTTTTTTAAATCTGTTCAGTATAACTTTTCAGAAATAGTATTTGACCCTACAAAAACAAAGCAGGTTGTCTGAGAGAACAGTTCAGTATTTGAGGTTGTTTAGGACAGTGGTTCTCAACCAGGGGCACATGTACACCTGGGGGTACACAGAGGTCTTTCAGGGGGTACATCAAGTCATCTAGATATTTACCTAGTTTTTACAACTGGCTACAAAAAAAGCACTAGCGAAGTCAGTACAGACTAAAATTGAATGTGGACATGTTTATATTGTTCTAAATACTATATGCTGAAATGTAAGTACAATATTTTTATTCCAGTTGATTTTTTGTTTAATTATATGGTAAAAATGAGAAGTCCACAATTTTTCAGTAATAGCGTACTGTGACACTTCTGTATTTTTATGCCTGATTTTTTTAAGCAAGTAGTTTTTAAGTGAGGTGAAATTTGTGGAACGCAAGACAAATCCGACTCCTGAAAGGGATACAGTACTGTACTCTAGAAAAGTTGGGAGCCACTTGTTTAGGAAACCCCTGCGGTTTATAGACTGAAGGAAATGGGTTTCCCTAGCAAATGGCCCACATTTCACACCACTTCGTTTACTGTCACTAAAATTAGTGCAAGAAGCTAAAATTTTGCACAAAGCGATCTACTTTGGTGTAGAAGCTTTCATGAATCGCTTATTGTGCACTGGTACAGTTTTGACAGTTAAAATGAGAATGAATGTGTAATAAATGGAATGAAATGAAAATGTCTGGAATACCATGACTAACCGTGTGTAAAGAGTGTCTTTAACCAAACATTAATTTAGCAAAGATCAGGTTTGTCCTGCACACATATTTAGTATAGAACAGATTCCCTGTCACAGTAGAATTTTCTGTGACAGAAAGTTGGTGAATCAGGCTTACTACCAGAGACCTAGGGCTTTCCCAAAGAAAGTATTTGTAATGGAAGTGATCTTGGCTGCTTTGCCTCAAATGAACCTTGAATGAATGAGATTTGTTCCTTGTCTTTTGGCCATGAGTGTGTTACTTGGGCAAGGAGCCACACTGATAATGTTGAAAGCCACTTGTAGAAAGAGTCTATGACGCTGTCACTTTTAAAGAAGTAGGTTGGTTGATTTTGTTTATCCAGTTATGGTGAATGGGGAGGTGCAGATGGGAGGTATTCTTTGTATCTTGTCAGATAAGATTTTAAGGGATGCACTTGGGGTATTTTTGACATGACTGAATAAGGATTACAACATATATAGTTAGGAAAGAAGATACCTGCTCAGGGAGCCAGCATTAGTACATGAAAGATTTTTCCTCGTGTTCTCCATCATTCCTGTGCCTGTGTATTTTTCCAGTTGCACAGGAAATCTGAGGCTGTTAGCTCACTTGCTGTCTAGACAATGTGACCAGCGGGGCCTTTGGAAGACTTCTTAAAACACGCTATTATAGGCTGCTTTGTGATGAAAAGAGGTCTTACAAATATCTTGAAATTTAAACAGAGCTATTGTGGCGTTTTCCTTTGTGTGTTTGTCAGCCAAATCATTGGCTCAAAGTTAATCTCAATTACAGAGCATATTGTTCGTAATCCCCTCTAGTTCCAAAACAATAGTGGAGTGTGTGTATCTACTTGTGTATGTTATATATGGATCTATATTTACATATATTTTATAGATATATCATATGCATATATATTCTATAGATAGATCTCATTTTACCTTTAAAATTGTTGAGGTGGGGTATATTATGTAGCATTCTATTCTTTTAGCAATGCCATCTTTAATACTACTAAAAGACTGTGAGAAGGCCTGAGTTTATTAACTGCGACTTAAGTCTCAGTCCAGCCTGAGTCATGGGCCAGCTGTAGGTGTCTAATTGCACCATAGACATACCTCATGTGATGTGGTTTTAGTGTTGAGCTGAGGATGTCCTAATGCTGTCAAGCTAATTGTGTTGAGAATGTTGCTTGCTTCCAGGATTATTATCATCAAGTTATTGCATTCTCATTTTTGTTGTTGGGTTTTTATATTTTTTGGCTTTAAGAGTATTCCTTGAGTGAGAAGGATTATTATACGTGTGTGTTTATGTGTTTTGTTGTTTCCCCTGTGCTTCACTGATAAGTAACCTTAGGTTTCCTGTTTCCATATGAGTAGTTTAATTTATGCACCTTTCCCTGCTGGCTATGTTACAATTGTGGATAGGAATCAAGAATGGCTTTCCTGTCAACGTCTGATAAAATCACACCACTGGGAAAACATATCATAATCCTAGACACAATGTGATCCTGTTCATTTCAGCACTTGTTCTTGTCACATGGACAAGAATAAAGGTGGTACCTAGGTGGAAGGTGAAGGGAAAAGGGAAGATAGTCATAGATAGTCTTACTGAAGAGGTATAAATCCTGCACAGGGACAGCTAGGCTTGTACTCAAGTTCTCTAGAAACTAGGTTTGAGAACTGGTTGGAATGTCCTGAATAATATAGATACAGACATAGATAATGTAGCATTTCGGTATTATTTGGTAGCAGAAGATATAGGAAATTGTATTTCATCCTTTATTTTTCTTTAGACCTGGCACCACATTCTAAAACTAAAGTACACTGTAGATAACACTAATAAGATTATGGTACAAGAAGCAAACCTGTGTAGCAAAAGATTTTTGGCAAGAGTGGGTTGGTTGTGCTTTATTCCAGGAAATCAGAGCCTTACACATGATGTCTCTGAAAAAGAGGTAGAATTTAAGGCATGCCTTGGGGTAGGGGGACCTCAGCCCCTTAAAAGAATCCCTGCAATTACCTAACCTGCCAGCTTTCCAACAAGATAAATGGAACCACTGTAGCTTGAAGGTGCCTTGGTTTGAATGAGATGCAGTAAGGTCTCTCTGTTCTTTACAGGCATCATAGATCTGATAGTACTTATAAAAGAATAGAGTTGGTGCCCTGCTGACTAAATTGTCCTCTAGAGAAGTATTAGTTACAGAGCTTCTTTGTTAACTAGGCTGCATGCTTAAACCACTGTGGTACTTCTCTTATTAGCAGGTTTTTAAATAGCTTTGCATATGGATAAGTTAAGTGCGTGTGTGTGTCTGTGTGTGTAAGTGTATTTATATAATTTACATATAAAATGTATGTGCACACATAATATGTATATAAATGCCTGTAGTGTGGAAATTACATATTACTTTATTAGTGTTCTGTTACTTGGAGGAACAGCAAACATTAAAATGCTGCTGACATGAGAACAATAAGAAGAACTCTGCTTTTACTGTCTGGATACTGCATACATTCTATTTATGTAATTTCCTCAAGTACCTTTTTTTTTTTTTTAATAACAGGGCTGCACCTATTCTTGCATTACATGTAATGGGGTGGTCAGGAGGAGGTCACAAGGTACATATATTTATGTACATATTTCTCTAAAAAGCAATTATCAAATTAAAAGAAAAAAAAAACACAGACAATTCCATGGCAAGTTAACAAAGTATGGACGGCTGACTTGGGTTTCCTCTTTTCAGACTGTAATCTGGACAGCCCTGAGGATAATATAAATCTATTCACTCTTGTGAGAAAGCTTACACGTTTATCTGTTTTCTTGCTTGGCAAGGTGTACATTGTTGCTAT